>CM060919.1:835387359-840387359 GCA_030737875.1 Allium sativum | reverse complement strand
GGCGATTCGAACTTCAATTGAATATATAGAACTCGATTGAAGTCGGAATTCTTTGAAACAAGAAACGTCAGGACCGATTTGATAATAGTTTTCTAATGAAGGAGAAAAATCGGGATTTCGTCGTATAGATTTTGAGTTATGTCAAAATCAAATTTTCAGAAAAACAGCGCCAAAACTATTTAAAAACCATAACGGTTTATTTCATGTTATAAAAGGATTTTAAAGGGAAAAATCCAAATGTTCTATTTAGAAAATCTCCGAGTTGAGTTGCAAAATATGTGCGAATTCAAGTTGTGTAAATGAATATGATTTTTGAAACAGAAATCAGATTTTTGATTATTGAATAGAATTTACTAATTTGAACGGAAATTAGTTAAATGAGATTTTGAATGGATATTGAACTTTAAATAAGAAAATTCGATTTGAAATTTATATTCGAAATCAAAAAGGAAACTAGAATTGAAATTGAAATTCAATTTGGTCGTGAGCAAGTTAAACATTTTATTTGAACATGTTATGTTCAAACAAAGAAGTGAAATAGACAAAAAGGCTAATTAAAGAATAATTGAGCGGAACTGAATTCAAACGATTTAAAATTGAATTCAAACGAATGGATTGAGTTGAATTGGATTGGAAACAGGTGAACAGGTGTTAAACAGATATGGGATGGAATATATGAAGATTTAAATTTACGTGCTCGACAAAAAGGTACATGTTTAATTCATATATGGGTTTTATGCGCCGTATCGGCAAGCCACTTGGTTTTTTTCTTTTTCTTTTTGAGATTAGAAGATACCGGGAAGCTATTTGAAATTTCCCGATGCTCCCGATACAGGGGAGGTTATGGCGAATTTTTCCGGAAATTTAAGGAGTTAGAATATTTTTAAGAAATTTGACAATTAGAAATCTATATATCGATATATATAGAATTCGATAAGGCAACGAAATCAAAAATAGCGTAAAGAGCCAAGATTGATTTTTGAAATATTTGGGTTAACAAATATTGATAGAGGAAATGGAAAAGTGATTTAATTAATGAATATTAATTAAAGAGCCAGTGATTTGTTTGATATGTTTGGATGAACACTTGTTTTTATTCGATAGTTAAATCACAGACTATCGAAGTTTTGACCATCGTTGTCAATATGGAGAGACCGGTTGGATTATTATCCGAAGAACCACTCCGTATCGGCATAAGCGTTGCGAACCAAGTATGCTGAATATATTGAAGACGGAGTAAAGTGCAAGGGCTTTTCTAATTATAGAAATAGTGCCTTCGGTGTCGTTCAATCCCAGAACGAACGTAAATGGACGAATGTCTGACAGAGTATTTCCAATGATCAAATGGGTTGGGCTGTATGAATATATATGGTTGCAACGGATTTATCCCTTAGCATAATATCCAGAATATTTGTGCAAACTCAACTAGTGATTAACGGATCTGACAATGTGGCATTCAAAGTGATTGTGTTATCGATGAATGGTAAGTATTCGTAGCCTCAGGCCTCAACAACCGGGAAAGGACAAAAATCGGGCAGGCAGCATGGCTATGTGGGTCGCTCCCATTAGGGTGTATAATCACCTATCTAGAGAAATTCCTTTTGTTTCTAAATCTCTCGATTCTGCCCATTCGGGAACGGTGGTTTGAGTCCAACCGTTGGTGATATACATTCGATACACTCAAGCGAAATGAGTGGTCGGCCATGTGTGGGCCGGGTTGCAAGATGTTCTTGTTGAACCCAGGTGTATTCGCCTCTAGAGATACATCGTCGGAAGGTGGTCCCATACCTTGTCATGTTGGAAATCCAAGCTCCAATAAGCGCCATGCGGTTTTTGATTTTATAATATATATGTGGAGCGTGAGATGCAAGCGTTCTGCTATTTGGTTATTTACATGATGTAGACATTATTATAATATCACTGGATTTTTGTATCAAAGTGTTTTGGGTTATAGTAAGGTAAAAACCGTCCGTGTTTATGTGTGGGCTGGTCTTACTATTATCTTTTCTTTCGAAAAGAGTTTTGAAAGTTAAACAAGTGGTTGGAGTTTACTCACACCAGTCCCATGACTGACCCAGAGTTTGTTTTGTTTTTCCTAAACTCTTGGGTGCCCAAATTTGTACGGGCAGTCAAGTGTTTCAGGCTTTTACAGATACACTTGGAGGAGCTTGAAGCAGGAGGCTTCAACGTTAGTTATTTAGAGTTACTTCCGCTGGATCAAATGCTATGTGTACTCTGATGATGGTATGTATGTATGTACAAAACAGATTTTGTATTTCGAAGCTTATGTTATATAATATATTTTATTCGTTCCGCTGTGAGTTGTGATCTTCGTTTTTCTCCTATTCTAATATTTCTTTCTTTCTATTTCTCATCCTCTAACTTCTTTCTAATAATGAGTCGTATTTCTGTGTTATTTGGGTTGGACGTGTGGTGTATTTAGTCAACTCAGGTAGCACGGATTTGCGGGTCGTCACAGTTGGTATCAGAGCTTAGGTTGAGCGAACACCTAGGCTTGTGTGGCATGTGCTCATTAGAGATAGGGACAGTAGTACCCTAGAATGAGTTGAGCGTAAATATACGAGAGAGCGTATTTGTAAATTGATATAAAAAGTTGTTTTATATTGTGTTGACTAGTCTGTGAGTGGTTTATGAATTCTGGTCGAATCGTGGGACGCCACGAAGTCGATAGGGATTTCTAAACACTTGGACAGAAAATACGACATGATATTGTTTTTAAATGGGTAAATGAAATAATTTTACCCAAAATTTCTATTTTTGATATAGAAAGAATAATTTTCTAGAATTATTATTATATGGAAGTGTTGGATATTGATTTTATAATCAAATGAGATTATAAAATTAGAATGGTTATTTATAACCAAATAGAATTTGTATAGGAATTAAATATACAAATGAGATGAATTAGAATTTAATTCAAACCAGAATTTGGAATTTTAATCCTGGGAAGTTGAAACATATTTTTCAAAGTAATTATAATAATATAGTTTTATTTTGAAAAGGTTTTGAATGAAAATCATTTTGAATTGATTTTTAAAATGATAAAGCACTGAACTCACTTCAGTCGCTGGGAAATAATTCTGATGATGACTGCAGCCTCATCAGGGTTCATTTTCGAGTTTCTAAGTGATGGATTGCTACCTTAGAAAGTTTTTGATGGAGATTTGTTTTGAAGAAAACAAGTAGATTGAAAATTCAAATGTTTTGAATTGAGATGAAAATAAATATAAGTATACATTTATGTGATTTCAGAAGAATTTTAAATGAAAACCCTGGGGTTTGGATTCTGGAATTAAAATTTAACTTAAGCAAGTTAAATGGTTCAGGGTGGATCGATTGACTAGAATCAATTTGAGTTAGTTTAATAGAACATAAATTGGATATAAATGGATTTGTACCCTTTTTCCTACCTTAGCAATTTCGAGGACGAAATTATTTTAAGGGGGAAAGAATGTAACGACCCAGATTTTTGAATAATTTATTTTAAATATTTAATATTGTTTTAAATATTTAGTTGATAATATAAATGATATTTTATATTGAATTATCAATTTAATATGATATATACGTTAGAATTAAATATCAAAATATATTCAGTTAGTTCAGAATAGTGTTACACTATTGAAATAACAGTGGTTATGTTAAAATAGGGGTCCGTGGTTGCAAATTAGGGCTCACAAAATATTTGGAAACATTATAATATAATCAGTTAAATCAAGCCGACCTAAAAACTAAGCGCCACCCTAAAATTTGTCATCAGCGCAGACTTCATTCATCTCGAGCCAACAGCTTTGTCTCCAAGCTTCACTATCAGGTAGACATAATTTTAATGGCTCGTACTCTTTGTTTCCCCAATCGTGTATATATAAATGGCGACATCATCGCTTTGCTTTCCCATTCTAGGATCAGTTCATTTCATTCCCCTTCGTTCTTCTCCCTTTATAACTGTGATTCCTTTCAGTTCATTTATAAAACCGTAAACATCAAAAACCGAAATCAAATTTTTCCCATTTCCGAATCAAACGACCGAAGCCGGATCCTTCAAAAAAAAAAGAAAAAAAAAAGAAAACCCAATTCGAATTCCCCTTGAACCAGTAGGGTTAGTGGTGTCGCAATGAGCTATCGCAGAGGATCGAAATCCGACACCGCGGCGTGAGATCCTGGAAGGCGCAGAAGCTCGATGATTAGCAGAAAGCCCTCGCGATTAGGGAAGAAAGAGGCATGACAGTTGCTCGAGTTCTCATTTTTGCTGCGACGCTAGGGCACGGTTTTGGGAGCCAGTGATGTCGGAGATGAAATCGATAGGGTGTGTCGATCAATAGCTGGTGTCGCATGCCCGTACTGAAGGAGTTGGAGTCGTGAAGACTGGGTGTGTGCGATGCGTTTCAGAGTACGAAGGGGATGTAAGGACGAGTTGATTTCATGGGTTCTGGTTTTCGATGGGTCTTCGAGAATTGGAGCTCATGTATTTGTTCGTGAGGGAAGGTTGTTGTGGTATGCGGCCATATTGTTTTACTGGAGAAGTCCTGTATGATGTAAAACGAAGAAGAAGAAGAGTTATTCGATAATATAAGGTAATAAATTCTAAAATTTGTTTAGTTAATTTTCTTATAGAATTAAATCATTTATTTCAGTTAGGATTTAATTAATATATGGGTTATAATTAAATCATTATATTGGTTAGGATTAAATTTGTATCTCAGTTAGAATTTGATTTTTAGTTTAAACCTTGAGAGGATATCCAGTAGTTAATTTATAAAGCTCGGATTTTTCCTAGGCAAGGAGAAATCAAATGAAATCATCCGTATGGAGTTCGAAGACTTGGAAATCGATAAAAGGAAATTGAAATTTGGTTTAAGCGCAAAATAAAGTCAGGTGAGTAAATCTCACTCACCTTTAGAATTATTTTTATTTCATTAAAAATAATTGTCTGTTGCTTGTGTGAATGCTTTCTGCTTGCTTTATATATATTAGTTATTTAGGCTATATATATATATATTGGGTTGATTGGTTGGTTGGATTCCCGCAGTCTCATTAGCGGATGCCCGCAGTTTCATAGCGGATGATTACCCTATACGCCCCACGCTATGATTAGTGGATGACCTTCTATACCGCGATATTCTGCCACGAAGCAGAATGGGTATTATTTATGTGCTAACATCTGTGGATGCAGGAAAACAGGTTGGAGGAATCCAACTGGATTCCTCAAAAATATATTATCTGTTTGTTGTTTGTTTGATTTCACATATATTCATATATGATGTGTTAAAAAAATCAAATGATTGAAATTTGAATGGTTTGATTGTTTTAAATATCACTGGGCTTAAGTAATGATATTTAAAAATATCACGAAAGGATATTTGAGATTTTAAAAGGAAAAATTCTATTTTTAAATAGAATTTGAATTTTAAATGGAAATAAAATATAAAACTTGTTTTGAAAAATAAAACAAGTAGTTCCTTTATAAACGAAGTTTATAAATAGTTCTTTTATAACGAAGTTATAAATGAAGTGAAAAGAATTATCATTTGATAATTCAGAAATAGAAATCCAGGTGTTTTTGAAAATATGATTCAAAAGAAAATTTAAATATAGAATTTGAATTCAAATAGAAAAGGAAATGGAAATTCGAATTTAGAATTAAAATAGAAATCCAAAGTGGATTTGGATATAGAACTTTCAAATGGTGTTTGAATATAGAGAATTTGAAATAGAATTTCCAAATAGAATTTGAAATAGAATTTCAAAACAGAATTTTCAAAAAAAAGAATTTGAGATAGACTTTGAAATTAAAATTTCAAAAAAAATAGAATTGCAATGACATTTGAATTCAAATAAAATTGAAAGAGAATTTGACTATATAAATTCAAAAGGAATTCAAATATAGAACTTGAATTCAAAGGAATTTAAATATGGGATTTGAATTCAAGGGAATTGAAATAGGATTTGAATTCAAAGGAATTCAAATGGGATGGGGATAAAGGAAATTCAAAAATGGAATTTTAAGAAATGTAAGTTGAAATATAGAATTTCAAAGAAGAATTGAACAGACTTTGAAATATAGAATTTCAAAGAAAAATCGAATAGAATTTGAAATATAGAATTTCAAAAGAAGAATTGAAATATGAAATTTGAATAGAGAATTCAAATAGAAATTCAAGTATTGAATTTGAATATCCAATAGAAAGGAATTGGGATTTGAAATATAGAATTCAAATAAAAGGTGAGATTGGAATTTGAATCAAGGGAATTCAAATAGAGTTGAAATGGAATTTGAATAAAGAATTTGAAATGGAATTCGAATAAAGAATTTGAAATGGAATTCGAATAAGGAATTTGAAATGGAATTCGAATAAAGGGTTTCAAATGGGATTTGAATACAGGATTTAAACTATGGAATTTGAAATGTAAATATTCAAATGGAATTTGAAATATATATGAATATATATATAAAAGTGGAGTTGAATTCATTTTAAAAAGAAGTTTAACGTTTATATATATAAATATAATTAAAACGAACTCGCCGCAGCGCTGCAGTTCGTAAATTGGCGATTCGAACTTCAATTGAATATATAGAACTCGATTGAAGTCGGAATTCTTTGAAACAAGAAACGTCAGGACCGATTTGATAATAGTTTTCTAATGAAGGAGAAAAATCGGGATTTCGTCGTATAGATTTTGAGTTATGTCAAAATCAAATTTTCAGAAAAACAGCGCCAAAACTATTTAAAAACCATAACGGTTTATTTCATGTTATAAAAGGATTTTAAAGGGAAAAATCCAAATGTTCTATTTAGAAAATCTCCGAGTTGAGTTGCAAAATATGTGCGAATTCAAGTTGTGTAAATGAATATGATTTTTGAAACAGAAATCAGATTTTTGATTATTGAATAGAATTTACTAATTTGAACGGAAATTAGTTAAATGAGATTTTGAATGGATATTGAACTTTAAATAAGAAAATTCGATTTGAAATTTATATTCGAAATCAAAAAGGAAACTAGAATTGAAATTGAAATTCAATTTGGTCGTGAGCAAGTTAAACATTTTATTTGAACATGTTATGTTCAAACAAAGAAGTGAAATAGACAAAAAGGCTAATTAAAGAATAATTGAGCGGAACTGAATTCAAACGATTTAAAATTGAATTCAAACGAATGGATTGAGTTGAATTGGATTGGAAACAGGTGAACAGGTGTTAAACAGATATGGGATGGAATATATGAAGATTTAAATTTACGTGCTCGACAAAAAGGTACATGTTTAATTCATATATGGGTTTTATGCGCCGTATCGGCAAGCCGCTTGGTTTTTTTCTTTTTCTTTTTGAGATTAGAAGATACCGGGAAGCTATTTGAAATTTCCCGATGCTCCCGATACAGGGGAGGTTATGGCGAATTTTTCCGGAAATTTAAGGAGTTAGAATATTTTTAAGAAATTTGACAATTAGAAATCTATATATCGATATATATAGAATTCGATAAGGCAACGAAATCAAAAATAGCGTAAAGAGCCAAGATTGATTTTTGAAATATTTGGGTTAACAAATATTGATAGAGGAAATGGAAAAGTGATTTAATTAATGAATATTAATTAAAGAGCCAGTGATTTGTTTGATATGTTTGGATGAACACTTGTTTTTATTCGATAGTTAAATCACAGACTATCGAAGTTTTGACCATCGTTGTCAATATGGAGAGACCGGTTGGATTATTATCCGAAGAACCACTCCGTATCGGCATAAGCGTTGCGAACCAAGTATGCTGAATATATTGAAGACGGAGTAAAGTGCAAGGGCTTTTCTAATTATAAAAATAGTGCCTTCGGTGTCGTTCAATCCCAGAACGAACGTAAATGGACGAATGTCTGACAGAGTATTTCCAATGATCAAATGGGTTGGGCTGTATGAATATATATGGTTGCAACGGATTTATCCCTTAGCATAATATCCAGAATATTTGTGCAAACTCAACTAGTGATTAACGGATCTGACAATGTGGCATTCAAAGTGATTGTGTTATCGATGAATGGTAAGTATTCGTAGCCTCAGGCCTCAACAACCGGGAAAGGACAAAAATCGGGCAGGCAGCATGGCTATGTGGGTCGCTCCCATTAGGGTGTATAATCACCTATCTAGAGAAATTCCTTTTGTTTCTAAATCTCTCGATTCTGCCCATTCGGGAACGGTGGTTTGAGTCCAACCGTTGGTGATATACATTCGATACACTCAAGCGAAATGAGTGGTCGGTCATGTGTGGGCCGGGTTGCAAGATGTTCTTGTTGAACCCAGGTGTATTCGCCTCTAGAGATACATCGTCGGAAGGTGGTCCCATACCTTGTCATGTTGGAAATCCAAGCTCCAATAAGCGCCATGCGGTTTTTGATTTTATAATATATATGTGGAGCGTGAGATGCAAGCGTTCTGCTATTTGGTTATTTACTTGATGTAGACATTATTATAATATCACTGGATTTTTGTATCAAAGTGTTTTGGGTTATAGTAAGGTAAAAACCGTCCGTGTTTATGTGTGGGCTGGTCTTACTATTATCTTTTCTTTCGAAAAGAGTTTTGAAAGTTAAACAAGTGGTTGGAGTTTACTCACACCAGTCCCATGACTGACCCAGAGTTTGTTTTGTTTTTCCTAAACTCTTGGGTGCCCAAATTTGTACGGGCAGTCAAGTGTTTCAGGCTTTTACAGATACACTTGGAGGAGCTTGAAGCAGGAGGCTTCAACGTTAGTTATTTAGAGTTACTTCCGCTGGATCAAATGCTATGTGTACTCTGATGATGGTATGTATGTATGTACAAAACAGATTTTGTATTTCGAAGCTTATGTTATATAATATATTTTATTCGTTCCGCTGTGAGTTGTGATCTTCGTTTTTCTCCTATTCTAATATTTCTTTCTTTCTATTTCTCATCCTCTAACTTCTTTCTAATAATGAGTCATATTTCTGTGTTATTTGGGTTGGACGTGTGGTGTATTTAGTCAACTCAGGTAGCACGGATTTGCGGGTCGTCACAAGATTCTTACTTACAGAAGAGTTTCCCCGTCGATGCAACGTGCTTCCTCCCTCGTAAACTCTAGGGACAGATTCGACAGATAAGAAAGATAGTCTTCATAAAACCCCAACCAAGAAAGCCCGAATTAGGAAGTGAACTACTCATGCAGAAAGCAGCAAAACCCCTTCCAAATCCAAACTAGCTTCTGTTGAGGAGAAATCATCTGACTAGAATAAGGATAAGGGCCCTTTGGCTTTACCTGATCAAACTGAGAAAGAGATTACTGTCCCGGATTCTGCAAGAGAAATCAGGCAGGTTGATAAGGATAAATCTGCTTCGAAAACTGTTTCAGATTCTATGGAAGAGAATGAGCAGCCCGAAGAATCTGAGGTTGGTTAGAAGGATAAACTGATCACTGAGAATCGTGATGATAATCCCACTATCCAAGATAGTCAAGGAGACGGTATGTCGAAGACTTTTAGGAACCTTGGTGAACTGTACTCAGCAAAAGACCTTGTTTCGAGCGATATTTCGACCTCGAAGCCGGCAGTTTAAGTTTCCAGGACTGAAAAATATTCATCTCAAAAACCTCATCCTGGAAAAACACTTAAGGACGTAGGAATTTTCTTAAGCGATCCTCCTATGACTAGTTAATTATTTGACGTTACATGAGAGAACTTTCTTTACTTTTGCTTGTATTTTATGTTCTCAACACTTTTACGTAGGCTTTTCATATCTCGTTTCAGTGCTTTCTAGCTTAAGTACTGAAATATTGTTTTTTTACCTTTCTCAGATTTAGAAATGAGATGCTCTCTTGAGGATATCTATGAGCAGGGTATCCAGCAATTCGATCCTAAACACTTCATTAAACCTCAGCCTTCCCATCATTCAAAGCACTCACAACATTCACAGATTGCTTATCAACCTCACCAAATTGGCGACCTTGTTGAAACTGAGTAGTAAAGGAAGCAGAGACATGATCATTTCGATAGGTTGGAGGCTGAGAGGATTAAAGAGCTAGAACAACGGAAAAGGAAGAATTAGAAGAAGAGAGAAAGCAGCGATAAGGGTATAGGTGATTATGGGAAGCGCCCAATGCCAAATCTCACGGTATCGGACATTCAAGAGATTGGCGAGGACACATATTTGGCTTCCCCACTAGCTACTTCTACCTTTTCTGACCTTCATACCATTATAGATAGGCCTTGTTACAAAATAAAGCTAGCCAGCCTAATGCTCGCTGAGCGCTTCAAAGGCTGGGATTTGAGAGGGATGTACTTTGATGTGGACTTGCATCCTAACAATGAGCGGGATCTTCTTGAGGAAATAGCTGGTACCAAAAGCAGTATGATCACTCAATATGACGTTGCCAAGAGTCAAGCCAAGGTCAAATTAGATAAATTGAGCGAGCGCGTTGAAAAACAACTTGGTAGTTGGAATGTATTTGCTCATGACCTCCAAAGACTCAATTCCACCTGCCTCGACCACATTATAACATTGGAAAATGGCAAGGCTCCTTTAATTCACGCGCTTAAATCTCAAAGTTCCACAATGTATTCTGAGGCTGAGATTGCTAAGCTTAAGGAAGAGCTTGTTTCTACCAAACAGAATGAAGGAACGCTTGAAAAACAGGTTCAAGAAGCTCAGACTGCCCAATAGCTTGCAGAGTCCCAATTGGCTGAAGAAAGAAACACTTCCTCCATTCTAAGACAAGAGAACATGACCCTCCAACGTAGGATTTCTTCTCAAGCTTATCCTTTGAGGCGCTAACTACTAACGTTAAGTTTCTTGAGGAAGATAAAGATACAGTCGTGAATGCTTATTCGAAAGTCAAAGCAATGACCCAGGAGATCCTACTCAAATTTTATGTTTGCAGTGTCATGGGTCGTTGCAGCTTGTATTATTTGGGTACAGACTTTGCTAAGACCCTGGCTCTTGTCTTGGAAGAAGTTCTCAAAATCGATGGACGAGGTCGTGGTGAAGAAGATCTTATAGAGGAGCTTTTAGACGAGAAATCCCGTGAAGCTTTAGCGGAAGGAAAGATTATACTAAGGGAAAAGCGAGCATTGCTTGGCAACAAACTTGGGCCTTTTAGAGGACAAGCCCATGATGTAACAAATGTTGATGCCCACACTTTCCTTGCTGATACCGAGGCCACTGGTTTACCATTCTCAGAAAGTGAAGACAATCCTCATACTGCTCCAAAAGAAAAGGATGCAACATTCGAGAAGCATAATGTTGAGGAAAATTTAACGAACAAGGATAGTAAATATGATGAAACAGATGACGATACTGATGCACACAGATTTGAGTTTGAAGAGCACATGAATCTTCAGGTCAGTCTTTTAGCTGCAGGTAAACTCGAGGTCATCGAAACTTTGCTATACTTAGACTGCATATGCCCTCACCTGATATATCTGCATTTCGTGCTCATTGTTCATCTGCTTTAGTTCTAATCTCACCATCACCTTCCCCTACTGCAGAAAAGAAAATGACTGGTGAAGCTATCATAACCGATTCAACCTTAATGCCAGTTTCTCTTGTCCCAATTTCTACTCCTGCTCTGGGTGATCCATCTCTTCTTTCTCTCAACACCCCGGTGTCTCAGGATACTCGAATTCCAGCTACTGCTAACTTGAGTGATGATGAGGACTACATTCTGAGTGGGGAGGACTCTGAGCATACTAGTGAGACCCCATACAAGGAGACCGAAGATCCAGAGAAGCACGAATTCAAAGCCTCATCAGCTTCCGGACGCAAAAGAAAAAAACTTGATATTAAGTAGAAAGTTATTACATTGTCATCTCAGGAGAGTCCCAATAGGCCAGGGAAACAACTAGCTAGTGCTCCTTCCACAAATCCTACTTTGAGCTCGGGCTACAAGAAACAGTAGTGCTCATGAATGTACTTTAGTTTCTAATTACCGTATTCAGACCAGTTGTATATGCGAGTGTTGGCCCTCGCTTACTACTTTTATGCTGCTCTATGTCTAAAACTTCTGTGTTGGACTTGTGACTTTGTGAGTTGCTTTTGTGATGCTGTGATGGAAATGTGTTTTGCTTGTTGTACTTTAAGCTTTTATTTCTGCATTATCGTACTTTTTTGTTTTGCATTCCACACCTGTTACCTTTTTATGCTCACAACACAAATTTTAATCACAAGTCCTTTATTATTGCAATGTTTGATATTAGAATGACCTCGTTTGCAAATTGATTTTTGCAAATTGGGTTTTTAGTTGTAATCAGGATTATTATTAGCTGGATTATTTTGACCAATTTTGTTAAATCTCCTTAATTTTGATCGGGTACTGAGACTTCTTGCCTGTGACCAACCACTTTTGTGCTTGTCACTATACTGAAGCTCTCAAGTTTTCCTTGGTCGTTTCAAAGAATTCAACTTTGTCGGGTAAAATAATCCTTGTAAATGCTAAACCTCTAATGTAAGATAATGAGAAGTTTGTGGTATGTTTAAGTGAGCATTATTAAATTACTTTAATGCGGTGGTAGTGCCCCCATACCAAAATTGGTCACAAACTTTAATTGTTGTGCTTGACATTTTGTGATCGGCTTCATTTGGAATCTCTAGGTCATGTGTTCTTGCCATAATAGAATTTCATGGCATGATCATGATCAAAGATTTCCGGTGTAGTCAATCCAACGCATACCTTTTTGTGAGGATAATTTTCCGTTCTTGTGCCCCTGCTTGAGAGGTCTTATATTTTTAGTATATTCAATCATATTTCTCGCTAACCTGGTAGCTCAGGTCCTTCGGAGACTAGATTTGAACATATGCCCCCAGAGAGGTCTTGCTTTTCGTACCTCTAAAGAGGTACTTTGTAAACCCGTTATTCTTTGTGGATGAATGATTTAGCCACTTGCAGAATTTATAGGGCGCCTTCGAAATGGTCTTTGGGAACGTCATTTATCGAATTTTGGTGGATTCAGCCTATGGTCGGATGCCCCCAAGGGGGTCTCTTAAATTCCGGGGTTTGCCGTAATCGGACCATGTATAAATTGCACTGACGATCAACCTGGTGCCCCTCGGGGAGGTCTTTGGTTTAAAAGCCCAATGTTTTTATCGTAATCCAGCCATGTATTAATAGTGTCAACAATTAACTGAGTGCCCCTCGGGGAGGTTTTTGGTTTAAAAGCCCAGTGTTTTTATCGCAATCCGGCCATGTATTAATGGTGTCGACGATTAACTGGGTGCCCCTTGGGGAGGTCTTTGGTTTAAAAGCCAATATCTTTATCGCAATCCGGCCATGTATTAATGGCGACGACGACTAATTGGGTGCCCATGGGGAGGCCTTTGATTTAAAAGCCCAGTGTTTTTATCGCAATCTGGCCATGTATTAATGGCACCGATGATTGACTGGGTGCCTCTCTAGGAGGTCTTTGGTTTTGAGTTGCATCGTTTCATGGGGCAGGCGCTAGTTCGTTCATCGGGTTTTACTCTGATTCATTAGAACTAGGGTCATGGACCTTACAATTGAAGAAGGTTCCCCTTTGGTGAAACTAACAACTTCACTTGTAGCTTGAACGATGCTTCATTTGACCATTCAATTCTTGGTGTCCCTTATCTGCTATGTTTTGCCTCACACCTTCATATTTTTGGTGATTGAAGCTTTAGGCATTAAGCAGTGGGCATTTGAGTAATCCCAATCAGGATGTGCTGTAATGGTCACAGGCTCTGTTAGGTCATAAATGCATCAACGTTCTTTTAGGGGACCGACAAGCAAAATAAATTTAAGCAACTTGTAAACAAGAGTTTGCAAATGTACGATTTAGGCAAGTAAAGCAATTTCTTTCATGAATATATACAAAGCTTTAGACAACGTTGCATGGTATTTACAATGCATGATGTTTACAACTTGTAAAATGAAAAAACTACAAAACGAAGTAATGTCGAAGATGCATGCTGTTTCATGCTCTCGGAAGTCGGATGCCATCCATCGTTTTTAATTTAAATGTGTCGTCTAAGAACTTTTGGCTTATCATATATAGCCCTTCCCAACTGGGTACGAACACTCCAGTTCCTATCATGATTCTTTTGAGAACAAGGTCCCCAACTTGGATGGTTCTTCGTTTAACCTTAGCATTAAAATGACGAGCTATCCTTCTCTGATGTGCAGCGACTCTGAGTTCTGCTTCTTTTCTTTTTTCTTCAAGAAAATCAAATGCTTCGAGCTGTAATTTCTCATTCTCCTCTTGGTTGAAGTAGATTCTTTGGTGAGTGGGAACTTCTAGTTCCACCAGAATCATAGCCTCGGATCCAAATGCGAGTGAGAATGGAGTGTGCCTAATCGTAGTCTTGTGAGTTGTACGATATGCCCATAGTGCAAGAGAAAGCTCATCTACCCAACCACCCTTAGCTTTTTCAAGATGCTTCTTGATGGTTGACTTCAAAATTTTGTTGATTGCTTCGACTTGCCCGTTGACCTGCGGATGAGCAATGACTGCAAAACTCTTCTTAATCTTGTATTTAGCACAGAAATCTAGGAATTCACTGCTCTCAAATTGAGTTCCGTTGTCGGTGATTATTTTCTGGGGTACCCCAGATTGGAAGATAATGTTCTTTAAAATAAAGTTGATCACCTTTTTTGAGGTAACAGCTGTTAACGGTTCAACTTCGGCCCATTTAGTGAAGTAGTCCACTGCCACGATTGCATATTTCATATTTGACTTAGCTATAGGCAATGCCTAATCAAATTTATGCCCCAGATGGCGAATGTCCATAGACTAACCATCCGAGTTAATTCTGTGGGAGGTGCCCTTGGAATCTTCACAAATCTTTGGCATCTGTCACATTTTTAGCGTAAGTCATTGCATCCAGGTTCTCATCGGGCCAAAAGTAGCCATATCGCAGAATTTTCTTGGCCAGTGTTTGACCTCATGTGTGACCTCCGCATTCTCCCTCATGCAATTCTTCCAGGATTGCTTTAGACTCTTCCTTGGTTACATATCGCAGCAATGGCATGGAGAATCCTCGCCTATACAACCTTTTGTCCTGGATAAGGTATAATGGAGATTCGCGCAATATCTTCCTTCACTTTTTCGGCTCTTCTGTAAGTGTTCCATTGAGGATATACTCCTTGATTTGAGTCATCCAGGACACAAGTTCTTTAACAGCCTCCATAATCCAGTCGACATCTGCTTCTTCAAAGGCAAGAGTTGACAGGACTTCGACGGCAATTATACCTAGTAACTGTGCATCCGAGGAACTGGCATACTTGGCGAGAGAGTCTGCCTTCGAATTCTCTTCCCTAGGAATATGAGATATAGTGTAGAAGTCAAGGTCATTAAGAAGTTCCAAAGGTTTGGTAAGATAAGCAGGAAGGTTTCCAAGTTTGGTTTTAATTCCTTTAGGACTTGACATACTACCAGCTGTGAGTCACTAAGGATTTGCAAGGTTTTTAGATTCAATTCCTTTTCCAGTTTTAGACCTGAGATTAATGCTTCATATTCGGCCTCATTGTTAGTTGACGGAAACTCCAATCTTAAAGCATAGCACAAGGAAAGACCTTTTGGAGTTTCTAGGACAATTCGGCCCCTGAGCAGTAATCATTTCTGGATCCAACGATGTATTGCTTCCAACTAGTCACCGTCTCCGTTGTTTCTTTTGTTTCCTCTCCCCTCTCCATGAATTCGACAATGAAATCCGCTAAAGCTTGCCCATTAATAGCTCTTTGAGGGTGATAAGTGATGTCATACTGACTGAGGTTTATGTTCCACTTTAATAACCTTCCCGAAGTTTCTTGGCGAAAGAGAACCTGCCTTAGCGGTTGATCGGTGAGGACCTTTATAGGATGAGATTGGATATACAGCCTTAGCTTTTTCGAGGCGATGAGAAGACAATACGCAAGTTTTTCCAACTTTAGATAGTTTAATTCTGCCCCTAGTGAGCCTTTTATTGATGTAATAGACTGGCCATTGGACCTTGGCATCCTCAAGAACTAGCGCGGTACTTAAGGCATGAGACAAGACAACCAAATATAGGAATAGCTCCTCTCCATCATTAGGTTTAGAAAACATCGGTGGTGACCCCGTGTGCTTGATTAACTCTTCGAAGGCTATTTGTCATTCAGGAGTCCATTGGAAATCTTTCTTTCCTTTCTTCAAAGCATCGTAGAGTGGAATGCACCAATCCGTTGCTTTAGATATAAATTGGCTAAGTGCAACTACTTTCCCATTCAAGCTGAGAAGGATTTGCTTCAATGTCCCTAGCGTTGACCATGAATCCGGGAAAATTTCCTAATGCAACTTCAAATGAACATTTAAGCGGATTGAGCTTCATTTCATACTTTCTGAGGATATGAAACATTTCAGCCAGGTTTTCAAGATGGTCCTCAGCTTTCTTTGACTTTACCAGTATATCATCCACGTAGACTTCCATTGTGTTTCCGATTTGAGTTTTGAACATGGAATTCACAAGGCGCTGGTATGTCGCTCTTTCATTTTTTTATCTGAACGGCTTTAGTTCATAGCAATACAAGCCTCTATCTATTACGAAACTTGTGCTCTCTTCATCCGGATTATGCATCATGATCTGATTGTACCTAGAGTATGCATCCATGAAAGATAACAACTCATGCCCTGTTGTCGCATCAACAAGTTGATCAATTCTAGGTAACATGACGTTGTCTTTGGGACATGCCTTGTTGAGATCCGATAAGTCTATGCGCACTCTCCACTTGCCATTGGATTTTTTTAGCAAGAATTGGAATGGATACCAAATCGGGATATGTAGATTCTCGTATGAAGTTATTCTTGAATAACCTATCTACTTTTACTTTTAATGCAACAGATTTTTCAAGTCCTTGAATTAGTCTTTTTTGTTTTATAGGAGTTAAACTAGGATTAATATTCAACTTATGCACAATTACATCGGGTGGAATTCTGCACATATCGGAATGTGTCCAAGCGAAAAAAACAAAATTTGCCTTTAAAAACAAGATCAAATCTTTCAAGACTCATTCGGGATCTTTATCATGCACTGAGATGGAGATTGTGGCTTCAACTAGTGCTTCTCTATCTTCCCCCACGCTGGCTTTTCTTTCATCGATCTCCTTCTGGACTCCACTATGTTCGCCAATGTGAGGGCCCCGCATGAATGCTAAGAGGAGGCTCCGCATCCTTCTTCATTTCCTTCTTCCTAGCCTCAACAAGTTCCTCCATATAACATTCTCTCGCTGCTTGTTGGTCGCCTTTAATTATGCCGACTCCGTTTTCAGTAGGGAATTTCATCGTTAGGCACCACGGAGCCATTGTTATTCTAAAGGCTGTGAGGGTTAGTCTTCCAAGGAAGGCATTATATGCCGAAAGTCCATCGACTATGACAAAATCTTGCTACATGGCAACCTTTTCTCCTACTCCAAGTTCAACAAGCAAGTTGATGATGCCAGTTGGTTGAGTGGGTTGCCAGTGAATTTATGGATCTTATTTTGGCAAGCCTTCACGTCATCCATGAAAAGTTTCATCCTATTGAATGCATTAATGAGAAGGACATTAACGAAGGCCCCGCTGTCAACTAAAACTCTTCTAACTATGGTCGGACCCGAACCTATAGTGATCACCATTAGATCTACCGCTGGTGTTAGCAACCCATCCGAGTCTCTTTCTTTAAACATAATATCATCCCATGAGGTCATTGGCATCTTTATCAAAAAAGCTTCGTTCGTGATCATAAGTTCTTCTCCTTTAAGAAGACTCTTCATCTCATCTGTGTATTTCACCATGTCCTCCCAGCTTGTTCCAGCTGGATGAGGCCCTCCTAAAATGGTATTGATGATTAGCCTTGGGATGACATCAACTGGAGAGTTTTCATTCTGTCTAGACTGTCCCATAGATGTCCCATGTCCTTGAGTGGTCTGAGTGTTCTGTGGGTTCTTTGTATAGTGTTAAAGCCTGTTCTTCCTTATCAATTCCTCAATAAGGTTCTTCAGATGTCTACACTCATTCGTATTGTGGCCCAGTTGGTTGTGAAACCTGCAAAATCTCCCTAACTTTATCGTGGAATCATTGACCTTTGATGGCTTCAGTGTCGAATACTCTTCATCGTTTTTAGTTTCCATGAAGATGTTCTCTATAGTGTCGTTCAAAGGAGTCAGTTCTGAATTTTTAAGGAAACAAAATTTCTTGTTGGCACATCAATCTTTTCCATCACTGGCCCTTTTCTGGCCACCCATATTCTTTTGGCTGCCTTCTGCATCATTACCTTTCTTTTTGGGTTGTGCGCTCCTTTTAGGAACATCCAAGGCATAGGATGGATCTTCATCCACACCTATATACTCCTCTGCTTTATCAAACAGTTCCTTAAGCATACTTGGCTTCTTCTTTTTAATAAACTGTCCAAGCTTGGCCTTTTTGTTTATGGCGCCCTTTAAAGCCATCAAAGCCAAACGAGGCTCATAGTTCCCAACCTCGGCTACGGTAGTATTAAAGCATGTGAGAAAGGTTCTGACGGGTTCTCCCGGTCTTTGCTCAAGCTCGTTCAGCTCCATGACATCCCACATCTTCATAGCTTGAACTCTGAACTGCTCTCTGAATTGCTTGGCCAAGGTAACAAAATCATCTACAGATTTGGGTGGTATCTTGGTGAACCACAGTGAGGCCACCCCTTCAAGGTAAGTTGGAAAGTACAGGCATTTCAATCCGTTTGTGGTGCATGCTCCATCCATATGTTGATCATATTTGAATAGGAACACGTTGGGATCACTGGTCTCATTATAAGCTCGCACCGTCGGAGGTTTGAACTTATTTGGGTATGGAGCCATCTTAATCCTCTCTGTGAGTAGGGTTTTGGTAGGAGCAAACCCCCACTCCTTCTCATCATCTTGCTTTCTTCAGCTTTTCTCAGTGATTGTGCGCACCATTTTCGATATGCGCCCCTCTTCGTTGAGCTGGTCCACGGGGTGGGTGTCGTCATCTTTGCCAGATGTTTTCCTAAGCAAACGGCCACGGTTCAGATTCCAGGGCCCCCCGCTTGGGGAGGTGACCCTTTGGTTGTTCCTAGAGCTTGTCGAGAGGTTGCCTTATAGGTGTGGTTGAACATAGGTGGTTTAACTTCCTTATGTCTAGGATCATTAGGATTTGCATCCTCTTGGAAAGAATCTCCTAAATTTGGACTCGAAGAAAAAGAGTCCGCATTTTCTGTATGACTGGTTTGAGCAAATTTAGCACAACGACATTCGTGGTAACTTTTGTCGTGTTAGCTTGCATGGAAATTATAGACTCAAGCTTCTTTATTATGGCATCGTTTGCAATACCCATTTGACTTATCAAACCTACAACAACTTCATCCAAATCTTTTCTCATTATAGCCGCTCCAGCCTTAGAAGTTTTTCCAACTTCAACTTGGTTGGAGAGCGGAGTATTTTCATTGTTGACGGCGTCGTCAATTTTCTTGATAGTTTTACTAGCAATCTTCTTCGATGGTCTACCCATGACTTCGGACAAGAATTTGACTTTGGAAGAAAGTTCGTCGATTGGCTTAAAATGTAGTCTTATAAGATCTATGGTGGAAGTAGACTTAAAACTTCAATGTAAGGCCTTCAACCTTGTGAGAGAATGTGAGAGAAGATAATGCGAATGCGGCCCCACGGTGGGCGCTAAATGTTTGAATCTAAAATTGTTCAAACACCAAAGGTGTGAAATCACACTTCACCAATCGGTAAGAAAGAGGCCACAATCACAATTAAAAGTAAAAGAGACACAAATTTTACAGTGGTTCGATCTTAGGAGAGATCTACATCCACTTTGGCAATGATTTCCACTAGCAATTCAAGACTTACAAGTCTAGAATCGCTCAAAAGAACATTCATATGCTTCATGATACAAAAGCTTCACTCAATTCAATACAAATCAGTGGAGAATTGAATGGATCTTGCTAAATTTAAGGAGAAATGATGAAGAATCTTCAATCTCTAGAATGCTTGATCTCTTTTAATGGATTTCGTGATAGGTTCGATGCTTGATCCTTGCCTTGGAATGTTAGAAAGTTAAAATCTCTTAAGAAAGGAGTGAATGCAATTTGGCAGCCCTTCGGGTCGTAGAAATCATTCTTTAAAAGTAGGGAAGCCATGACCTATTTATAGGAGAAGTTCGAGTGAAGTGGAGAGTTAAAATGTGTATATGCATGATGTGGGTCGAACATATGGGAAATTACAGAAATGCCACTGCTAGTTGTTGGCAGCGGTATCCAGCTGTATCCATGAATCAAGTTCGACCGACCGGGAGAAGCATGTTCGTGCCACTAGACCCAATCGACCCTATTAGTTCGAGACATACTGATGTTCGACCCTTACATATTCGAGTCCTGATTGATGTTCGAACCTTAGTGGTGTTCGAGCAATACTGATATTCGACCCTTACCTGTTCGGGCCTTGATTGATGTTCGAACCTGGGTGGTGTTCGAGCCATACTGACGTTCGACCCTTACCTGTTCGGGCCTTGTGCCTGTTGGACCCTGGATTGGTGTTCGAACCTATGTACTGCTTTGTGTGACCGACTCTTGCTTTAAACTTAATCTATTCATATACGTTTGATCCTTTATGGATAAACATTGATGGTGTATCCCAATATTTCATGCCTACTATACCGAATTTGCACAACAGATCTGTAAGCTATAACATATTAGGTTTCCACTACTTTAATTTTCACTCTCTGAGGTTTCCAAGCAAGAATGGTTTCTCATTGTCATATGCTTATTATTTTAATGTTTGATAGTTATGTTCTGTAACAAGTTTTATTACAGTGTTTTCCCTTCTAGATACTAAAGTTGACGGCATATCCCCAGCTTCTATTCTAGTTGTATCACACCACGGAGCTGTAAGCTATAACATATCAGGTTGGTAAATCTTATTATTATTAATTTTTTTGCTAGCTCCTTTTTCTGGATCAAGAATGGTTTATATTAATTTCGAAAATTGGCTTGTGGATTTTACATTAAGGATTTTACATAAACGAACAATAGCTTTGTGCACTTTTATTCATTTCATAAAGACATGAAAACTCATCACTATACATAATGCAATTTAGGATGCTCAACCTGTATGGATGTCATTCACCAACATTGGGTGAACAATTAGGCTTTCCTTTTTTAATAAGATATGCCAATTATATAAGAAGCTTTCCATGTTTATTTACAATTAAAAAAATCAACTATTTTAATCTTTAAGAATGATAAAGCTGAAAACTTCTAATAAATAAAAAAGCAAATTATAACTAGAACAAAATAGTTCTACCGAATAGTCGTTGGAACTTGAAAGCGATTTACTACTTCACTATAATTATGAATTTCTATTTAGATAAACTCATCATCCAAATAGTTTAGAAGTAAATTTGAGAGACAAGATTGTTTCTTGAAGTATAATGGATTTTAAGGCTAATTTAACACTAGAAGGAATGTGGATAGTGTTTTCTAATTATATTATTCTTTTAAAAAGTCTTTCAAGACAAATAGTGAATAATGCATAGTGCGAATGGTAATGTATTCTTTTATGTCGTTCTTTATGTATAAATTCTATATCTTAATTTACTTTCATGAGAGCTTGTCATACATGGAAATCACAAAACATACCAATTTGTTGTCTCTGATTCTTTATTTGACTTTTTTGCTTCGATTCTACCTTTGTTCGACTTCTGATCGGGTCGAAAATGAATCTGTAAATTTCTTGGCCAATTAGGCATTCAAACATATAAATTAACCTTTAGACTACTTAATATGGTGGGCCATCATAATTCTCTCTTAAATATAGATGGGCCAATTTTTTTTTCTTTCTAAACACTTGTTAGATATTCAAATATATATGTTTAAGATTCATGTTTTGGATAGGTAACGAGCTTCACTGCGTTGCATGAAAACATAAACTCGACTATTCTTCAAGATGGTTTTAGTTTTGAATTATTTTGAGTGTTGTTTGCCTCTTGCATTTTACTGAGGTTTGAAATAAAATACCATTAATACGATCATAGATAAAATTTATTTGATGGATTCATGTTGAATCCTGGTATTTGATTTTCTATTCTATTTGTTTTATAGTTGGATACATACATACATACATACATATATATATATATATGTATGTATGTATATATGTATAATGTGCATTGTTCACGTTTAGTCAATACTATAGGCAGCGGAACCTGACTTTCTATTCTGTTTGTTTTATAGTTGGATCTATATCATCAGAATTCATATAATGCAAAACTATGCTTTCATCAATTACTAATATTTAATAATTCATATATGTAGATGGGGAAGGAAGATATAGTTTTGTTTTTAAAATAGCCAGCAGAACCTGGAATAGAAGAGCATAAACTGGTTACCTAGTTCGACAACTTGTACCATGATCTCTCGAGCAAACACACTTAAACTCAACAATTCATCACTTTTTGGCCAACATCTTGTAGCATCGCCGAGTAACTCCAGTTCGTGTTGGGTATTCCAGCCCATATTTGGCATAATTTTATGCAGGCATATTTAGGCTTATTTGGCATAATTTTATGCAGGCATATTTGGCATAATTTTATGCAGGCATATTTGACATAATTTTATGCAAGCATATTTGGCATAATTGTATGCAGGCATATTTGGCATATCTTTTTATGCAGGCCATGCTTAATTTGTGGGAGAGATTTATTGGTTTTGTCTTTTTCCTAGATTTCTTGTGCAAGCATGCCTTTTGTGCAACAATATCTTTTCTTTTAAGGAAAGACATTTGGGAGATTACTCACAATTTTGGTATGCACATTAAAAGAAAAAAGGTTAATATAACCAGATCTGGTCACATAAGGCAGTAGTAGTTTTTGGTCATTTATCATCTTCTTCAAGGTGTTTTGGCCTTCAAGATTGAGCTTCATTCTTGCTCGATACCCCGCTGGCCTGAAGTGCACACATAGGGTGTTCTCTTACACCTTTTTCATCTCTTATTGTTTTTGGATTCCGGTGATTAGAAGAGAATCTTTTGTAAACATTTTGGGGCTGTTTTCCCCTTTTGGTTTATCAATAAGAGAAGAGGGTAGACTCCTTAAGAGGTCTCGTGGTTTTTACTCTTCACATCAAAGAGGTTTTCCACGTATAAAATCTTGTGTCTTGCTATTTTACTTTCATCGTATCTTTTTTATTTGAATGGTGTGTTGATTGATTGTCTTGTGTGTGATATTGTGGGTGTAGCTTGAAGTAACCCCTAATCGATCCTATCAAATTGGTATCAGAGCTTGGGTAGGTTATTTATCACACTATGGAGTCGAGCAGTCATAGCTCAATGATTAAGTTGACATCAACCAACTATTCTATTTGGAGACCTATGATGGAAGACTTGTTATATTGCAGGGATTTACATGACCCAATTGAAACTGTCACTAGTTCGAGTGGTATTATCTCTAAACCTTCTAAACCCGATAAAATGGAAGAGAATGAATGGATAAAGTTGAAAAGGAAAACTTTAGGAACCATTAGACAATGGGTTGACATTAGCATTTTTAACCATGTGTCACAAGAGACCGATCCATATGATTTGTGGAAGAAATTAGAAGGTTTGTATGAGAGGAAAACTGCCCATAACAAAGCTTCATTGATTAAAAGGCTTGTTAATCTAAAGTTAAAAGGTGGAAAGTCAGTTTCTAAGCATCTTAGTGATTTCCAAGATATTATTAACAAGTTGACAACTATGAAGATCATTTTTGGTGATGAATTGCAAGCTTTGTTCTTATTGAGTTCTTTGCCAGATAGTTGGGAAACTTTAGTTGTGACCATTAGTAATTCAGCTCCAGATGGTGTGCTATCTTTGGATGTGATCAAAGAAAGCATGTTTAATGAAGAAATTAGAAGAAAAGAGATTGGAGTTGTAACAAGCTCTTGTTGTGGAGAATAGAGGAAGAAGCAAGAGCAAAGGACCCAAAGCTCGTGATAACTCAAGAGGAAGATCCAAGTCTAGTGATGGAAAGAATCACTTTATATGCAACTATTGCAAGAAGCATGGCCATATTAAAAAGTATTGCTTTCGTTGGAAAAGAGAACATGGGAAGAAGAATGATTTCCAGAAAGAAGGCGATGATAAAAATGTTGCAGCAGTAGCCTCTAAAAGTGATGATGATGTCACTTTAATTTGCGCAACTAGTGAATGTCATCATGTTAGCAGTACAGATTCTGAGTGGCTGGTTGATACAGGTGCTTCATATCATTGCGTTCCTAAGAGAGAGTATTTTTTGAATTATCAAGCAGGTGATTTTGGCAGTGTCAAAATGGGTAACCAGAGTTCAGCAAGCATAGTTGGGATTGGTGATATTCGTGTGAAGACTAATGTTGGATGCATGCTTACATTGAAAGGTGTACGTCATATTCCGGATTTGCGTCTTAATTTGCTTTCAGCTCATATTCTTGATCAAGAAGGCTTTCGTCACACATTTGAGAGTGGCAAGTGGAAATTATCCAAGGGATCCATGACAATTGCAAGAGGCGAGTTGTGTTGTTCTTTGTACAAGACATATTTGACTGTATGTTTTGGTGAGCTCAATGCAGCGGAAGAAAAAGATTCTCCTAATTTGTGGCATCGAAGATTGGGACACATGAGTGAAAAGGGTTTGAAATATTTAGCAGGTAAATCTCTTATTCCTTTCAATACTACAATTTCTCTTAACCTTTGTGATCATTGCTTAGCAGGAAAACAACATAGAGCTTCTTTTGCTAGAAAGTCTACAAGAAAGCAGGCTAAGTTGGAGCTTGTACATTCGGATGTATGTGGTCCTATTGAGGTTGAATCCAATGGTGGCAACAAATATTTTGTCACTTTTATTGACGATGCTACTAGAAAGACATGGATTTACATTTTGAAGACCAAAAGCCAAGTGTTTCAAACTTTTCAGAAGTTTCATGTTATGGTGGAAAGGGAGACAGAAAGCAAGTTGAAGTGCCTTCGTACAGACAATGGTGGAGAGTATACCTCACATGAGTTCAATAATTATTGTGCGCAATATGGTATTCGACATGTGAAGACAGTTCCAGGCACTCCCCAACACAATGGTGTAGCTGAGAGGATGAATAGAACCATTGTGGAGAAGGTGCGATGCATGTTGAAGATGTCCGATCTACCAAAGTCATTTTGGGCTGAAGCAGTGAATACAGCAGTTTATCTGATCAACCGTTCTCCATCTATTCCATTGGGGCTTGACATTCCAGAGAGAGCATGGAAGGGATGTGATCCTGTATATACACATCTTAGAGTATTTGGATGCAAGGCATACATGCATGTGCCAAAAGACCAAAGATCAAAGCTGGATTCCAAGACTAATCCATGTGTTTTTGTTGGTTATGGTGATGAAGAGTATGGGTTCAGGCTATATGATCCAGAAAAAGGAAAGGTTGTAAGAAGCAGAGATGTAGTGTTCTTTGAGCATGAAAAAGGTGCAGAACTTTCGAGTGCAAGGTATCATACTAGCTCAGATTTTTGTATTGATACTACTGATGTTTCTTTGTCCCCTACTCGTGGTTTTGTTGAACAGCCAATACAGGCTGATCTTGATGCAACACATGAAGGTGTTGATGATGCACAACTTGATGGTGCACATTTTGATGATGTTCATGATGAAGCTCAACCAAATGGAGAAGTGGCTTATGAGCAGGGGGAGCAAATTGCCCCACAAGTGGATGATGCTCAAGTTAGAAGGTCAACCAGAGAACATAAACCATCTACAAGATATCCAAGCACAGATTATATCTTAGTTACAGCTGATGGTGAGCCCGAGAGCTTCCAAGAAGTGTTGTCTAGTCGAGACAAGAATCTTTGGCTTGAGGCTATGAAAGAGGAGATGGATTCTTTGATGAAGAATCAGACTTTTGAGCTAGTGAAACTTCCAAAAGGCAAGAAGCTTTTGTAAAACAAATGGGTTTTCAAGAACAAGAAAGATGGTGAGAAGAAAGTAAAGTGCAAAGCTAGATTGGTAGTCAAAGGATGCAATCAGAAAAAAGGCATTGATTTTGATGAGATTTTTTTACCAGTTGTCAAGATGACTTCTATCAGAAACATTTTGGGTTTAGCAGCAAGTTGTGACCTTGAATTGGAACAACTTGATGTAAAAACCGCATTTTTACATGGTGATTTGCAGGAAGAAATCTACATGGAACAACCTGAAGGATTTGAAGAAAAGGGAAAAGAAAAACTTGTTTGCAAGTTGAAGAAGAGTCTTTATGGACTTAAAGCAAGCACCAAGGCAGTGGTATCACAAATTTGATTTATTTATGACAAGCAATGGTTACAAGAGGACTGTTGCAGATCCTTGTGTGTATTTTAGAAAGTTTCCTGGTGATATCTTCATTATTCTTCTTTTATATGTGGATGACATGTTGGTAGTTGGACAAAACTTAGAATTGATTAGCAACTTGAAGAAAGATTTGTCCAAGTCATTTGACATGAAGGACATGGGTCCTGCAAAGCAAATCTTAGGCATGGAGATTGTTCGTGACAGAAAAGCTAGGAAGTTGTGGCTATCTCAAGAAAAATATATTGAACGTGTGCTTGAAAGGTTCAATATGAAGCATGCTAAGCCGGTTTGTACACCACTCGCATCTCATTTTAAGCTAAGTAAGAGGGATTGTCCAACAACGGAGATGGAAAAAGCAAGTATGTCTTATATTCCTTATTCATTTGCAGTTGGTTCATTGATGTATGCTATGGTGTGCACTAGGCCAGATATTGCACATTCTGTTGGTTTGGTGAGTAGATACTTATCCAATCCTGGTAAAGTTCACTGGGATGCAGTAAAGTGGATTTTCAGATATTTGCGTGGTACTTCTAGATTTTGCTTATGTTTTGGAGGTAGCAAACATGTTCTTGAGGGGTATACAGATGCAGACATGGCTGGTGACATTGATAGTAGAAAATCTACCTCAGGTTATGTGTTCACATTTTCAGGGGGAGCCATTTCTTGACAATCCAAGTTACAAAAGTATGTGGCTTTATCTTCAACCGAGGCAGAGTATATAGCAGGTGTGGAAGCAAGTAAAGAGATGCTTTGGTTGAAGAGGTTCCTTCAAGAGTTGGGTTTGCAATGAGAAGAGTATATAGTATTCTGTGACAGTCAGAGTGCTATGGATTTGAGCAAGAATTCCATGTATCATGCACACACTAAGCATATTGATGTTCGGTATCATTGGTTAAGAAATGTGATTGAAGAAAATATGCTCAAGTTAAAGAAAATTCATACAAACAAGAATGGTGCAGATATGTTGACTAAAGTGGTTTCAAGAAACAAGCTTGATGTTTGTAGCAAGCTTGTGGGAATGAGTTTCAAATGATGATTGAAGCATGCACATCTTCCCCAAGTTGGGCTGGAGGGGGAGATTGTTGGGTATTCCAGCCCATATTTGGCATAATTTTATGCAAGCATATTTGGCATAACTTTATGCAGGCTTATTTGGCATAATTTTATGCAGGCATATTTGACATAATTTTATGCAAGCATATTTGGCATAATTGTATGCAGGCATATTTGGCATATCTTTTTATGCAGGTCATGCTTAATTTGTGGGAGAGATTTATTGGTTTTGTCTTTTTCCTAGATTTGTTGTGCAAGCATGCTTTTTGTGCAACAATATCTTTTCTTTTAAGGAAAGACATTTGGGAGATTACTCACAATTTTGGTATGCACATTAAAAGAAAAAGGGTTAATATAACCAGATCTGGTCACATAAGGCAGTAGTAGTTTTTGGTCATTTATCAACTTCTTCAAGGTGTTTTGGTCTTCAAGATTGAGCTTCATTCTTGCTCGATACCCCGCTGGCCTGAAGTGCACAAATAGGGTGTTCTCTTACACCTTTTTCATCTTTTATTGTTTTTGGATTCCGGTGATTAGAAGAGAATCTTTTGTAAACATTTTGGGGTTGTTTTCCCCTTTTGGTTTATCAATAAGAGAAGAGGGTAGACTCCTTAAGAGGTCTTGTGGTTTTTACTCTTCACATCGAAGAGGTTTTCCACGTATAAAATCTTGTGTCTTGCTATTTTACTTTCATCGTATCTTTTTTATTTGAATGGTGTGTTGTTTGATTGTCTTGTATGTGATATTGTAGGTGTAGCTTGAAGTAACTTCTAATCGATCCTATCAGTTCGAACGCTCCACCAAGTCACAGCATCATCGAATCTCTCCACTACACACGCTCCAGTCATCCTTATCAGGCCAGCCACTTAACTTGCCTTGATATAGCATATTCAATGCATCTTGCAGTAAGCATTCTCTACTTCACACTCCATCCACAACCACGCTCAACCTCTATGTAATGCTACTTTTGGATTGCTTCAAGGCTGAAGAAACCTTGGTAAGCTACACATTCACATTGATGCATCGTAAAATTCATTTGTCGATGCATACCTTCATGATAACATTGACTTCAAGTGCCAACATTTTGATGACATGATAACATTGACTTCAAATAGGTTGAGAAAAATGCAATGACATAATTAGGCTAGTTGGAGAAGTGCGCTAGCCGGGGAGGAAAGGTGGGATGGGCATATCTACAGGGTCAGGTTTGGGTATTGCAACAGGAAGCGGTGAGTAGAGGATCATGGTAGTCTCGGCGTGAGCGGATTGACAGCGGGGTCAGCGATGATAGTGTAGGTGCACAGGAATGAAGCGGAGGAGGTTGTTGCTCGCGAACTGGAAGCATGTGTAGGTTCCTATGGAAATGGTAGGTCAGGCAGTGGCGTGAGGGGCAGTTGTGCGGTTTCAAGTCCGGTGAAGTTTGGCAAAGGTTGAAGGCCAGTGGTGAAAAAGATGAAGCTAGGAAGATTGAATGAAGTAAGGTGGGACATTTCTGAAAGTTTGGACATTGTGGCTGCATTTATTATCAATGTGAGTGGTCGCTTGTGTGACGTGACGAAGTAATTGTAATTTGTAATTGTGGCTTTATCATTTAATCTCATTGTAATTATATAGTTAAGATTCCTGCTGCAGAATACCTATCTAGCCGTTTTGAATAAGTGAGAAGTTAACTAAATATTATCATTTATTGAATATTCTATGTAGGTGGAGAATATTTTTCTACAAGCCATCCAAATCAATTTAAGGTAGAAAAAGCAAAGAAAATGTTCAAAGTACGTAAACATTTACTTCATTGTTCATCATAAATGAGTTACCAGCTACATCGGGTTAAATGTTGTTTATTGTATGCAGGCAGATAATATTTTTTCTATAAGCCAACCAGACCGATTTAAGGTAGAAAAAGCAAAGAAAATGCTGGGAGTATGTAGACGTTTATTTCATCGTTCATCAAAATGAATTATCGATCAGCATTGGTAGGTTTTCGACGAGTTTTTCCCTTCTTTAGAAAAAATGATCCTTGGTTCACTGATTTATCGTTCAGTTTCTCCTTTTTTAAGAAAATTGTTGTTTGTTTGATCAATTTATCATACTTTCATATTCTAATTTTTTTTTTAAACAGAAATTTCATTTATATTACAAATCAAAATTACATTCCCTATATGTACCTAATCTAGATTGTTGTTTTACTAAAATTATGAACGTTAAAGTCCAATCTTGCTCTATTTTGCCTTATGTTGTGAGATAGGATTTGCCTTAAGTTGTGTTAGTCATTGCATGATGTTGTTCAGAGATACATCAGTTATTTGGGATAAAAAAAACATTATGGCATGTTTCAAAAGTGAAGAACTTGAATTCTGATCTTACGATTGAGCATTTTTTGACGTTTTTATTGTCGTAATTCATAAGTCTAAAAGTTGTGTGTCAACATAATATCAGATCCAACATTTTATGGAATGATTTTTTCTATAAAACATCTTGCTTTTCACTTTGCATTCAATATTTTAGCTTTCAGGTTTTGGAAATTTGACTCATGCATTTTTATTTATGTTGTACCCACGTTTTGGTTGTTTATGCATATATGAGATGATTTTAGTAAATATTAGCAAATGCTTGGTTTTTTTATATTTATCTACCAAGCCTTCTGCTATTTATGAAATTGTGCTTGATTTACAAGTCATTTCACTTCCCGTGCAAGTTTATATATTTTGAACTTAATATTGCTTATTTTGTTGTAAGAGGGTCGAATCACTTATGTATTGGAGAAAATATCAAAACAAAGCAAGATTGAATCAAGCATTAGACTACTTTGCAAGTAACTTGTTAATGCAATGGAAGAGTTGTTCAAACAATATGTATGAATTGTTAAGTTTGAATATGTGAAAAGTAGTTTGAATTAAATGTATGAAATATTAATTTTGCATATATGAACGATGTTTAAATGATATGTACGGAATATAATGTTGTAGTTTACATGATTTTTATTTGTTAAAATGTGTTTTGTTTGTATACTTTTGAAAAATAAGTAATGATATATGTAAATGTTGTTTAAACGGTATGTATGTATATAAAAGTAACAAAAGAGCTGGATCGGTGGTAAATGGTAAATGCTATGAATATTTACGCGAGATTATAACATTGTTAAAACGCTATAGAATCTACCAACAAATGCTATTAGAAACAGGTAATAAACGCTATAAAATTGTAGTTATAAATGTTATAAAAATAACAAGAAATGCTATAATAGAAGGTGATTAAGCGTTATATAAATAAGCAAAAAAGGCTATATTGGGAATTTGGATTTAAGCGAAAGCATAACATTACAAATCCTCCAAATTCCTTATTTTTGTCGTTTACAGAAATGATCAATCAATTTGCGTATATTGGGATTTTTTATTATGGATGTAATGAAAGATTGTTGTCTAGTGTTGTACTATTTCTGAAATTGGTCCGATTCACTTGTTTGTTATAAATGTTTATATATTTGTGTATACTAAAGCATAAGATTTGAGTATTGTGGAATTAGTAGGTTTAAACATCTATTTTCAGTAGATCATTTGAACGTATTATTCACAGAATTACGAAAGTCTTAAGTTTTTTATTTAAAAATATATAAAAGTGAAGTAGTACCAAAAATGAAGTTTTACATATAAAATTGGATTATTGTGCCTTGTATGTATTTTATTATTGAAATTATTATTCAAATCTTGGCTACAAGTTTTATGTTTATGATGTTGTTTCCCTTTTGTTTATTGAATAAGAATATGCATATCTATGCCATGTGATGAAGTAGGGAGATAAACTTGTTTACCATGATTATAGTAATAGGATTGACATTTTAAACGAATTAGGACATTTAATCCCACGCCCTTGATTTACTTTTATTTACTATTATTTAATAGTGTAGTTAACATATTATTAATGCATGATAGCATATTAAACTTGTTAAATAGGAAAGTAAAAGTCAAAATTTCCCATAGGAAATATGTATGAGTGTGAGTTAATGACTTAAGTAGTATTAACGACACACATACACAAGGTTAATGATTCCTTGTAGTAGAAGCCTATCTGGAACTGACCGACATATTCAGTATCTACAGGTAAGACTGAATAATGTGAAAAATCTAGGTGATATGGAGCCATTATAATTATTACATAAGGACGAAAGGTTAAGCCAAACTTGTCGTAGAAGTCTACATGAAACCGCACAACAAATCCAGCATCTACAAGTGGTCGGTTTAATGTGAGATGTCTGTGTGTGTGTGTGTTCGTGTGTAGAAGTCCTTCCACGAAGAAGGTATTACATGGTTAACCTACCTTGTTTGAGTATTAAGTAGTTAGGACTTGATCCATTCCTAAGGTTCACTCCATAGTTTCTGACCCAAGTCATGAGACTCACCAGTACAAAAGGTCTTAAGTAGTCATGAGGTCCGCCTTTTTCGAATAGGCATGAGGTATTAAATGGTCTTAAGTTATTATATTGAGTTGGGTAGTTCTTCGAAAGTTTTTCGCTTCCTCTAGCGGTTGTGTGAGGGCTTTCTAGAGATGGGCAATAAGAAAATTTGCAAAAGGGCTGTTTATCTACGAGAAGTATTAAGTGGCTAGGATTCCACCCATAATACCAGTTAAATGGTAACAAAGGGGTCTACCAAAATGTCTTGAATGACTATAAGGGTCTACCTAAACTAGTATTAAGTTTATGTTTACTATTTCTTGTATTATAATAGAGAGAACATTTAATAGTGTTGACGCTTATAAGATAAGGTCTTAAGTGGATAGGGTCCGCCATAGGGTCTTAAGTGATCAAAAGGGATCCAACCATAAATAAATATTTATTTAATGGCCTTAAGTAACCAATGAGAGTCTGCCTAGTAGGATATTAAGTGATAATAGAATTCAAATTCATAAATAATATGTAGGCCTTAAATGATTATAGGAGAGTCTGCCTCGTTATTACATATTTCTAATTGTGTGTTAGAAATCTCGTAAACATAATTTGATGAATTCATACTGCCAAGTATGGGAAATAGTTTTTCCTTAAACTTGTTTGATTTTCATTCACCACAACTTATTATTCTAACCTCCCTCCTCTTAACAAATAAATAGGTTAGTAGGTGGAAATGCAGGATCAGTGATGTCCTAGAGTGTGAAGCCAAACGGAAGGGGATCCATAACTATTAGTTATTGTTTATGGCAGTATTATGATTAGTGTTGTGTTATTTGGATAATTATTACTGAGTACCTCTCAATGACAGTTGACATACATTATGACTAACATTTATATGATTTTTAATTCATGGTACATATATTTCAGATTATTATACTTTTATCCTCTCCCCTATGTGAGACTCTGATTTTAGTTTAATCTACTCTATTTTATCTGTTAAAGAATATTCTTATAAGAACCAACGATCAGTTTAGAATGACTCTAAGTTTATGTGGGCCTTTCCGGGTTAGAATTTATGCTCATTCGGGGCAGTTGTTACCCATGGTATCAGAGCATAGGTTACCAGATTACGGGGAACTATATGTATTTTTTATTTGAAAAGGTATTCAAATTATATGTGTGTGTGTGTGTGTGTATATATATGGGGAGGTGTGTGTATGTGTGCTACACCTCAAAGTCTTACGCAGAAATACTAGGCAATTTCTATCTTTCCCTTTGAATATCCACTTCCCTTTCCAGATGGTAGAAATGGTCAAAAATTAGCCCGAGTAAGGGAATCAGGCAAAGTCTCGGTACTCAAATTTCCTCGTCTCTGTAAAGATTTCATGAATTTAGGAGGCAAACCCTTTCTTAGAACAAAAGGCTTTCTAGAAGCTAAGGCGTGGAAATTTAAGTGTAATCGTATTTTTCAGGCTATAGGATGGAAGGACTCACTGAAACGTAGGGTAGCTGCTAGGCATCTTAAGGGAGAAACCCTAGAATGGTCTAATACGAGGGAAGGGTGTTTACTTAAGAAGAGTTTAAGATCCTATTCGAAATGAAGTTCTTACCCAGTGTGGAGATGAGCATAAAATTAAAGAGATTTATTTATGGTAAGCAAGGAGATTCTAGTTTATGGAGTATTTTGCAAGATTCACCAAGTTGTCCAAATTTGGAAGGGGTAGGTAGACAAGCCGATGAATAAGGCATTAAGATTCATGAAAGGACTTAATTCCCCATCGAGAGAGGTATTTCTAGCTCAAGTAACCTTTGGAGATACTTTTGAGGCACTGGTAGAGACTGCTATTCTATGCACTACTGAGGGGAAGAAAGGGAATAAGGGTGAGAAAGGTGAAGGTGCTTCTGGATATGGAAAGAACAAGAAGAAGAGTTCTTGGCTTATGAAAAAGAAAAATGAGAAATTTAAGCAGGAGTCTAAGAGATGTGGAAGATGCCACACAAAGGGTCATGAGGCCAAGGATTGTAAGATGAACCTAGAAAAGCTTGAGATTAATGGAAAGTGCCATAATTTTCATTAGGAAGGACACTTGGTGAGGGACTACCTTAAGCAGAAGGGCAGGCATCATGGGTATAATTATTCCTTGGAGATAGCACCACTTCACAATAAGAGACCAAGGACAACCAGCTTTGGAAGGTATAATTTCTATTTTATGAACTTCTATATGTACCTTGTTTGATTCAGGAGCAACCAATTCCTTCATCTTTAGAGAAATCATTGATTTCTTGAATTTTACTTCGTCCTTTGTTAGCAGTCCGATAGAGTTGTCTAGCGCTATCGGGGGAGTTAAGAAACTCTCTTGCTAATTTATAAAATTATAGTACTATATATCGGTGATGTCGATTTCTTTTGTAGTGCGTTTATGTTAAATTTTGAAGGGTACGGTCTTATATTAGGATTGGATTGGCTATCATTTTATGGGGCCATCCTTAACTGTGATAAGAAGGTTGTTTGCTTGAGAAGCCATGGAGGACGTAGTTTAGAGATCCCTCGTAGGACAGGAGATAGGGGCAACCAAATTACATTCGTTATCGTCTGATTTGGATGGGACATCATCAGTGCCAATTGTTCGTGAGTTTCCAGACGTATTTAAGGAAGTTATGGGACTTCCGCCCCACCGAGAAATCTCATTTAGGATAGACCTCGAGAATGATGCAAGGTCAGCAACATTGCCATTAAGGCACATGGCTCCGAAAGAGAGGATAGAATTGGACAAACAAATCTTTTAGTTATTGCAAAAAGGATTCATCCGATGGAGTAATTCAGAGTGGAGACCACTTGTGGTACTTTCCATCAAAGCTGATGGATCACTAAGACTGTGTGTGGATAATAGAGAACTCAACAATCTAACTAAGAAAAAAAATACCCCTTACGTAGTATAGATGACATGTTCGATCACTTGGGAGGTTCCCAAATCTATTTTCAATTAGACCTTGCAACATGATTTCATCACTCAAGCATTTCTGAGGAGAGTAAACCTAAGATGGCGTTTAGGACAACCTATGGATTTTTGAGTGGGAGGTAATGCCTTTTGGTTTGATGAATTTCCCTGCTTTCTTTGTGGATTTTATAAGTAGAGTATTTAGGGGAATTCTCAAAAAGATAATTGTGGTATTTGTGGATGACATTCTCATATTTTCCAAGGACTTTAAGGAGCATGAGGATCACCTGAAGAAGGCACATGAATTTTGAGGGAAAACCAACATAAGGCTAAATTCCCGAATTGTCGCTTTTGGAAGAAAGAAGTCAAATATTTTGGGCACATTGTTTTGGGGAAAAGATTCGCGGTAGACCCCGCAAAGGTAGAGGCTGTTCAAGAATGGAGGATAGCTCGCAATGTGACGGAGATTAGAAGTTTACTTGGCTTAGAGGACCACAACATGAAGTTTATTAAGGATTTTGCAAGGATTACAGACCCTCAGACCCAGTTAACTAACAATAATCTTGAGTTTGTTCGGAGTGAGAAGTGTGATATTGCTTTCGGCAGGTTGAAAGAATCCCTAACAAGTGCACCTATCCTTATTATACATGATGGTAGTTTATGGTTTCTACCGATGCGTGTAGGACGGGATTAGGAGAAGTACTCATGCAAGAGGGTAGGGTAGTTTCCTACGCAAGTTGACAACTTAAGGACTATGAGAATAGGTACCATGTGCATGACTTCGAACTTACAACTGTGGTATTTTCCTTAAGATGCGAAGATACTGTCTTTTTGGAGAGAAGTTTGAGCTCTTTACCGACCATAAGTCTCTTAAGTACTTGTTTTCTCAACGTGATTTGAATCTGCGACAACAGTGGTGGATGGAGTATATAACACCGTTTGACTTTGCTATCTAAGGGGGGAGTAATGTCGATGCCAACGTTTTCAACCGAAAACATGTTACCTTAAGTGTGATTTTTGAGTGGAAGTAGTTGAAGTTTATTATAGTTTTAATCTTAAGCCATCATTTGAAGCATCTTAAAGGTTTCTTGGTGCCCTAGAGGTAAGGCTAACCTTAGGAGATAGAATTAAGCGCAAGCAAGATCTTAATGATGAGCTGAGGATCTTAAGGGAAAGGATTTCTAGAGGAGAACCCTTTTTCATTCAGATAGGTATTCTATGGATAAAGACGGGAGTTTGAGAAGAGACGATCGACTTTGTGTCCCTAAAAATGGAGACCTTAGAAAGGAAGTTCTTGAAAAGTGTCATCGGTCGAGGATGACTATACACCCTGAAGGAGATAAGAAATTTAGAGATATGAAAATAAGTTTTATTGGAAAATCATTAAAAGGAATATAGCCGAATTTATAGCTCAAACTTGACTTGTCAAACGTTTAAGGTAGAGCAAGGTAGGACGAAAGGTTGTTGTCACCCTTAGAGGTTCCCACTTGGAAATGGGAACACATTTTGATGGATTTCATAGATGGGCTTCTGAGGAGTCAAAAGGGGAATGAATCCATTTGGGTCATTGCGGATCATTTGACGAAGAGTGCTTATTTCATCTTGAAGAATAGGAATTAGCTTCGTTGGCTTAGTTATACATCAAGGAGAGAGTTTGGCTACATGGAATCTCGATGAGCATAGTTAGTGATAGAGACCATCTGTTTGATGCTGAGATTGAGCACAGCTTATCATCCATAGACGGACGGATGGACGTACAAATAAAGTCAACAGGATTCTTGAGGATCAACGTAGTGCCTACATCATCAAGTTCAGAGGATCTTGGGAGCAACATTTTCCATTAGTTTAGTTTTTGTATAATAATAGCTTTCAAGCGAGAATAGGTGTATGACCACTTATTAAAGCATTGTATGGACAACCATACAAATCGCCTACTTATTAGTGGGAAACTACTAACAAGATTTTACTTGGACCAAACCTTATCTGTGATTCTGCGAGGAAAATTACTTTTATTGACAACGAATGAAGGCAAATCAAGACCGACATAAATTGTATGCGGATAGAAGGAGGAAGAAACTCAATTTAGCATTGGGGATTTGGTATTTGTGAAAGTTTACCCTCTTAGGAAGACTGCTTGGTTTGGAATAGCTGGAAAGTTGGATTCCATATTTATTGGGCCATTTAAGATCATTGATAGGATTGGGAAACTAGCTTATCATGTTGATCTTCCCAAGTGCTTATCCGGAGTCTTTTATATTTTCCATATTTCTCAACATGGGAAATTCCTTTATAATTTTGTCACCAGACTCGAACTAGATGATTTTAGGGACTTAGGGAGCTTTGAGTTGGATCCTAGAGTACAATGAAGGGACAACCCTATGAAAAGCAATTGGAAAACCAAAGAAAAGATTAGGAAAACTCATCCGGAGCTTTTCTCGGGTAATTGTTTCCTTTAAATTTCTTCTATGGTTGCTAGATTGGATTGTAAGAGATGATTGCAACACAAAGCATCATGCATGCATATAGAAATTATATGCATATTACGGTGGTTTGCATACATTCAGCATCACTTATTATACATGCACGCTAGGACTGAGCTCACTTTAGCAAGTCTACGGTATATAACCACATCGAGTAATGGATGTTTTATGGATGCTTAATAAATAACATCGGTGTATGACATGTTTGTTAGAGCGAGTTGTGTTTCCCCCTTCGAAAAATTTCAGAATGAAATCTCTTTTAAAGGGGGAGATGTAACACCCCGTAAAAATATACCCTAAATAGACATAGGTAATTAAATTAAAAATAAACAATAATAAATTAAGAAGATAAAAAAAGCATTTTGGATAATAAAAAATTTGGCCACAAAAATGTTATTATTGTATTCATGGCGAGATTTGATCCGTTTTCATATTTTATTCATCGAAAACAGAGTACGTACGAAGAAGTTATTAATAAAACAAACTGATTAAATATAAATGTGGAATATAAATAAATATTAATTGCCATAATAGAATATTCCTCGAAGATTTGCAAATGTATATATATATATGTGTATATATATATATATGTAAATATATATATATGTAAATGGGACAAGAATAAACAAGAAAAAGAAAAAATTAATTAGTTTAAATAAAATAATTAATATAAAGCAATGTTACATAAAAAAATAAATTTACTGGCTCGAATCCAGAAAGGAGGGTCGACTGCCTCTATAGAAGGGGTCGACCTCCCTCTAGGGTATTGGTGGGCAAGGCTTGTTTTTTTTAGGAATTTATATATAGTTTCGCTTCAGATGGACCACCTAAATTAAATTAAGCTAATCCAACGGTGCATATACACACTAGCAACTACAAATACAACTGCTTGCCTCCTCTCAAGCCCTACACTTTATTCTATTCTATGCCTCCATCTTGTCTCTCCACTATTTCTTAATTCCTGAATAAGGGTTAGGCTTCTTCCCTCTCTAATCTGTATTTTTTTTCTAATCAAATACATATATAGATTCTGGAATCAGTATGTATGTATATATGAGATTCAAAATCTAATTATCATATATATATATATATATATATATATACATACATATTAGGAGAAACTGGAGCATGTTCGTTTGAAGGCTATAATACATATTTTGATAGATTCCACACCAAAATCACTATTCTTCCTTTACTGTTTTTGTGAGTGAAAATTATACGAGTTTGCTATTTCATATATCTTATTAGTATAAATTTGGATTATTATGCCTGAAAGAATTTGGATTTGAAAAAAAAATACAAATCCTCCAAATTCCTTATTTTTGTTGTTTACAGAAATTGTCAATCAAAATGTGCGTTTTAGGATTTGTTGTTATGCACGTAATGAAAGACAGATGTTTGGTGTTGTACCATTTTTGAAAATGGTCTTGTTCACTTGTATGCTATAGATATTTATATTTGTTTATACTAAAGCATAAGATTTGAGTATTGTGGAATAAGTAGGTTTAAGAATCTATTTTCAATAGATCGTGTGAACGTATTATTCAGAAAATTACTAAAGTTTTAAGTTTTGTATATAAAATATACAAAAAGGAAGTTTTACATATAAATTTGGATTATTACGCCTTGTCTGTCTTTTGCTATTGAAATAATTATTCAAATCCTGATTACAAGTTTTATGTTTATGTTGTTATGCCCCCTTTTTTTGTTTAATGAAAACATGCATATCTATGCCATGTGATTAAGTAGGGAAATAAACTTATATAGCGTGATTATATTGTTAAGATTGACATTTCAAACAAATTAGGACGTTTTATGCTTGATTTATGTTTATTTAATATTACTTATTAGCATAAATTACGTATTATTAATTCGTTTATATATCCTATTAAACTCATTAAATTGGAAAGTAGAAGTTAAATGTCCCCATAGGAAATCTCTATCTGTGTGAGTTAATAGCTTAATTAGTATTAATGACACACATACATGAAGTTAACCACTGCTTGTAGTAGAAGCCTTCCCAAAATCGACCGACATATCCAACATCTACATATAAGACTAGTAAATGTGAGAGGTGCAGGTTCCATGGCCCATTATAATAATTACACAAAGACGTGAGGGTAATCCCAACTTTTGGTCGAAGTCTACACGAAACGGCCTGGCAAAACCAAAATCTACAAATGGTCGATTTAATGTAAGATGTCTTTTTTTTGTGTGTGTGTGTGTGTGTATATACATATTTGTTGATCGTAGGCCTGCATCGTGGAAGGTATTAAGTGGCTGACATACTAATTTGGGTATTAAGTAGTTAGGACAAGGTCCATTCCCAAGGTTCGCTCCTTGGTTTCGGACCCAAGTCATGGGACTCCCCCTTACAAAGATCTTAAGTGGTCACAAGGTCCGTCTTTCTCAAATAATCCTGAGGTATTAAATGGTCTTAAGTGATTACTTTGAGTAGGATAGTTCTGCGGATGTTGCCAGCTTCCCCTAGGGGCCGTGTAAGGGTTTACCTACGGATGGACAATTTGAAAAATTTGCAAATGGGCTGCTAGTCTATGTGGGATATTAAGTAACTAGGAGTTTACTTGTAATACGCCTGAGGGTCGACCTAAATTGGTATTAAGTGGCTGCTTATCATTTCTCGTATTATAAGAAAGAGAAAATTTCATAGCGCTGACACTTATAAGACGAGATCTTAATTGGCTAGGGTCCGCCATAGGGTCTTAAGTGATCAAAAGGGATCCACTAATAAATAAATATTTATTTAATGGCCTTAACTGACCAAGTGGAGTCCTCCTTGTAGACAATAAGTGATGATAGAATCCATCCTCATAAATAGTACGTTGGCCTTAAGTGACTGTAGGAGAGTCCGCCTCATTATTACATATGCCTGATTGTGTGTTAGAAATTTATTAGACATAATTTAATGAATTCATACTGCGAAGTATGGGAAATAGTTATTCCTAAAACTTATGTACTTTGCATTCACTAGAACTTTTTGTTCTGACCTCCCTCCTCTTGACATATAAACAAGTTAGTAGGTGGAAATGATATATCAGTGATGCCCTGGAGTGTGGAGCTTAATGGAAGAGGATCCATAGTTATTAGTTATTGTTTATGGCAATATTATGATTATTACTGCATTATCGGGATAATTATTATTGATGTACCTCTTAATGACAGTTGACATTCGTTGTAACCGACATTTATATGGTTTTTAATTCATGGTACGTTATTTTAGATTATTATATTTTATCCCTTCTGTTGTGTGAGACTCTGATTTTGGTTTAGTCTTCTTTGTTATATATATTAATGTATTTCCTTATAGGAACCAACAATCCGTTTAGAACAGGTCTAAGTTCCGATATGCCATTTCTGGGTCGGAATTCAAGCCTATTCTGGGTGGGTTGTTACACCTTGGGAAAGGGTATTTATGTGGCTAATGCACTTAGTCAAAAGCATTCTTCTATTGTTTCTATAACGTTAATCGAATGGGATGTTCTTGAGACTCTATCTTATTGTGCTGGATTGTGACCAAGCTTCTTCTTCTCCCGGTTCACCTGTTTTACTATTTAGTTTGGAAGCTCAACCTTCTCTTCCATATTTTATTTTTGATGCCTAATGGCATGATCCCGAGGTAATGCATCTTATTCTGCTTTATGAGTTTGAGTCCCATGATGAGGACTTGCAGAATTTCAGCATTGGTTCTCATGGTTGTCTTCGTATGAAGAATCGTATTGTGGTACCTTTTAATTCAGCATTTAGGCATGACATTCTAGACGACTATCATCATTTTAAGTGTACCATTCACCCCAGGAGTGGTAAGATGTATGCTGATATGCATCGCTTGTATTATTGGAAACAGATGAAATATGTTATCGCAAGTTATGTAAGTAATTGCACGACTTGTTAGCTTATTAATGCCAAGCATCAGTGGACATCCAGTCTTCTTCATCCATTAAAGATTCCATTATGGAAATGGGATCAGATATTGATGGATTTTTTCGACTGTCTACCTCATTTGAGGTCAGGTAATTCTAGCATTGGGGTTGTTGTTGATTTCCTCACAAAATATGCTCATTTCAATCCTATTAAATTTGAGAAGAGCGCCCCTCTTTTATCTAAGTTATAGATCAAAGAAATCATTCAACTCCATGGTGTTCCTTCTTCGATTGTGTTTGATCGTGATCCATTATTCACATTTCATTTTTGGAGCCGCGTTCAATAAGCTTTGGGGACAAATCTTAACTTTAGCACAACCTATGATCCCCAGTCTGATAGGCAGAATGAGGGAGTTAATTATATCCTTGAATAACTTCTGCGAGTTTGTATTCTAGATTTTAGTGGTTCATGGGATGATCACCTACCTCCTATAGATTTCCCTATAACAATAGTTTCGAGTCGAGTAATAGCATGGCGCCTTTCAAGCCCCTTTATGGAAGTCCTTGTCGATCGCCTTCATGTTGGTTAAAATTTTGAGAATAGCTTATTCTTGGTCCAGATTCAGATCGAGACTCTTTCGTGAAGATTGTTCTTAGTAGACAGAGAATGAAAGAGGCACAGGGCAAACATAAATCCTACATGGACAACCGTAGGAAGCCTTTTTATTTCTCGATAGGCGGTTTTATTTTAATCTGTGTTTCTCCATTGAAGGGAGTTAAGCATTCAGTTTGACAGGAAAGTTGGCTCCTCATTATTTAGGATCATATCCCATTATTGAGCGCATATGGTTAGTTGCTTATCATGTATCTTTCCAGTTCATTTATCGGGTATTCATGATATCATCCATGTATCTCTGCTTCAGAAACGCCTTCGAGATTCTGATTTTGTTATTGATCCTTATTACTAGCTAAAGCTTGAGATCTCACCTAACCTATTTATTGTGCACCAGCCCATTCATGTTCTTGGTTTAGAGGTGAGGCGGATTCGAAGAAGGAATGTTCCGCTTGTTAAAATCTAATGGTCCGATAATCCCAAAGACTGCACTTGGGAAATTAGAGAGCTTTTCGAGCATTTGTGTCCTGGTTTTCTTTCTTCTCATTGCGAGGACGAGGCAAGTTAAACTTTAGCTTGTTTGTCTTTTATTATCTTTTATGGATAGAATAATCGGGTCGAACAAGACTTATCCTTAAGGAAATTGCGAGGACACAATTTTTGTAACGGGAGACTGTAATAACCCTAGTTCTTGAGAATTAATTGCAATAATTATTAGCAGCTTATAAAATTACTATTAAAGTGATAATTAAGTTAAATATATCATTTAAGTTGGTAATTTTAATTAAATGATAAAATTGGTAATTGAAAATATGAGTTTTGGGATTTATTTGGGGGAAAGGTGTATTTACTCATTTTTAATGAATAAGTTTGAGGTTTGTTGGTAATTGATTTGAAACTGTGGATAAATTGATGGAAAATATGAATTTGGTGGATTTTGGTGTGAAATGGTGGAAGTTTAGAAAATTTATTATTGGGCTTTGAAGTGAATAAATTTATTTGATGCCAAATTTGTTCTTAAGAATATATGTTGGGAATATACCTTAACATCATAAATTAACATAATGAATGATCATAAAATTTTATAACAGAAAATAAAGCATCAAATATATAATATTATGCAAACCCTTATTTAAAATATACGTGCATGTAGTCTATGCTTAAATAGATATGGTTTGTGGATTTTAGTGGTAAATATTGAATTTGATGACACAAATGTAAATTTTGAGTAAAATATGTAAGGATAAAATATAAAAAATGTAAATTTTGTTGTAAAATATTAATATGTATAAAAATAAGAATTTTATGTGTTTTTGGGTAATTTGTGTATTAAAATAGAAAATTTGACATTATTGATTCTTATGTTGTAAAATTTACATTATTTAAAAGTAAAATGTTCATATTTTGTGAAAGTGTAGAATTTGTTGTAAAATGTAAATATTAGTGTAAAAAGATTTAAAATGATTTAATAATGTTGTTTGTAATTTTTATAATGTTGCTTGCTATTAAGTGTGGCTAATGGTATGAAGAAATGGGGGTAAAAAGTGTGTTAACTTGATAAAATAAAACCTAAACACATGATAATTAGCCTAATTACACAACAATTGGCCTAATTGTCTTGTTTGGGCCACTCATAAGTAATTAATAGAAGAAAAGTGTAGAGAAACATTTACAGTACATAATTTTCTCTAAAGAACTCTTCTTCTCTGTTGCTAAGTTTTGAAACATATGAAAACAAAGGTCACTGCTATTCACATTTCCAAGCGTCAAAAACTTTAAGGTTGCTAATTTTAGTTGCTATTAATCTCTTTCAGCAGGTAATTTATTCAAAAATGTGAATTTATTCCATCAATTCCTCCGATTTGTAGAAAATCTATTGTATATTGAATTATATTCTCTACATGTTGTAGTAAGCTCTACAGGTGAAAAGGCTACATCTTCCAAGCATTAAAAATTTTAGTTGCTCCACTTCTATTCTCACTGTAATTCACAATAAAGGTGATTTTTAACTCACACTTTCTAGTTACAGTGATAATTTTCTTGTTTGTGTCAAATTTGGGCTTGATTGCCAGAACATGTAGCAAATTCTGTGAAATCTTGTTTCTGTTGTCCAAAGCAGCCAAGGTGCTACTTTAAGCTTATATAACTTTGTTATGCTTTGATGAAATTCTATCATTTTTTTTGCATCTTATAGTTGAGTTTTTTTATGTGCCTGCAAAATTTCAGGCTATTCTGATTAGTATATCTATGTCAAAACCATCAGCAAAGTTGAATGCATGCCTTGTTTTCACTTATAGGAAATCTTGTGAGATGGGTCGAACTTAATGTCCACCCATGCCTTTGAAGTGTTGAACCTAGGGTCGACACATTACATGTGCGGGTCAACACATGGGTCAAGGCACCTTCTTGTTGTGAGAATTCCTGAAGTTTTTACATATCTAATACACTTTTCTTGTTGAATTTCCTAAGTCGATATTACCATGGTATGCTACATCTTACCTTAGAAAAGTGAATACATACTATGGTGAATTTATACCTTGAATTTATATAATTTTGATGGTTTATTTTTTGTGTTTTATTATGGATTGCGATGGCTTTCCATACTCGTGCATAGTTTAAACGCAGTTTATGTAACACCCCACTCCCGCTATGATCACTCACTAAGGGAATGCCATAACATCGGTGGAGTATTTTAGTGAATATAGAAAAGAAAAATTACAACAAGACAGATATAAATAGTACTTGAAATTTAAAACATCATCTCATAACAGCGGAAGTAAAACATGTCTGGTTACATCATAAAACCACAATAAAAGTCAAGTACAATATCCATCAACATAAAGAAGTACATAATCCCACTCTCATACAATAGCCATGACAAAAGAAAAGATAACTGGGTAACTGGAGCTTTACATCTATCCAAGCTCCTAAAGACTGGAACAACAATCCGATCAAGCTCCACTACTGCTAGGATCCACCGTAGGACATGAGGGTTGGGAAAAAAAAGATAAAAACAACGGGGTCAGACATAAGTCTGAGCGAGTCCTATAACTTTAACAATACAATCGTTAAAGTAACCAGAGAAGACATAAACTGATATACGGTAACTAATGGGGATGAATGGCTACACTAAGCAGTCAACTAAACTAAGATAAAAGATAAAGACGCATCTACCCTTCCAAAGGTAAATTACTAAACTGCACCACACCAGTCGTTCCTAACTTAAAGGTTGATCCCACCCATGGACTTATAAAATTAACTTAAAGGTTGATCCCATCCATTTATGATTAAGACCCCTAGGTGACTAAGTAGACGCCACGGGGCCCTACAATCCACTAGGTGTACACACTACTCCCCATTCGATCGGCTCCCTAACGTAGATACCCGTGCTGGCCCCACCGTGGGGTGTACCATTCCCCAACGTGGCAACCTGATAAAATTAACGGTGCACGGCTTATATCTACACGATGCAACAACGTCTTATTTACCAGCCCGGGTCCACACACGCATATGAAACCCGTTGGTCATGCGTTGCCACCGCTAACCCATTTTGGCCTCTTATAGTCAAGCCCAGTATGCGTGTCCCGTCCTCGACATGGGTCGAGCCCACTAAGATACGTATGGGTTACTGGTTGAAATGGGCCCCCAGCACAAGCCATCCCCCTAAGCTTGGCCCACACACTAGTGTTTCCCACTTAACCCTTTAATCATGTTTAATTACATGTTTCATCTTGGTTAAGTATTTAATCATATTTTCTATTGGCAACCACTAGCAATTTCCACATACCACCCAAGGTACCCACTTAACCCCCATGCCCCACTACATGCTTATCTGGTTAAGTGTTTCTTAATTGATTAACACCGTAACCGTGTAAAGGACCCCTCACATCGGACCGTCATTTGTAGATGCCTGGTTAAGCCGGTAAACTCCGGGCAGTCTTACACTACAAACGGGTCCAACCTCGTGTCATTTACCCTTGTTACGTATTTAATTTATGATTAAGACCCCTCACATTGGACCGTCATTTGTAGATGCCTGGTTAAGCCGGTAAACTCCGGGCAGTCTTATACTACAAACGGGCCCAACCTCGTGTCTTAATCGATTAATTACTCCTAATTAATCACCCCCATAATTTGTGTTAATTATCATGTTTATTTTAGGAATATGGGTACACCTAACTTAATAGGCAAATTCCCAACTCCAAAGTGTGGGTACACCTAACTTAATAGGCAAATTCCCAACACATAGTATGGGTACACCTAACTTAATAGGCAAATTCCCATACTATGGTCATTTATTTTATGTTATGCATAATTATATTAATTTCACACAATCTTATTAACATATGCATTTAATTAACCCCATTGTTCCCACGTATATTCGTTCTCATGACATAACACATATAAAAGGTGTCAACTTGCATATGTATGAACATGTTTCAAAGGTGCCATCTTGCATATTAACAAACACATAACTTGCATATGAACTTGCATAACATGTCACATAACTTGCATATAATCTTGTATAACATGTCACATAACTTGCATATAATCTTGTATAACATGTCACATAACTTGCATATAATCTTGTATAACATGTCACATAACTTGCATATAATCTTGTATAACATGTCACATAACTTGCATATTAACTTGCATAACATGTTACATAAACTTACATATTAACAAATACATGACTTGCATATAATATGTCACATAACTTGCATATGAACTTGCATAACATGTTGCATAACTTGCATATGAACTCATAAACTTGCATATGAACTTGCATAACATGTTACATACTTGCATATGAACTCATAAACTTGCATATGAACTTGCATAACATGTTACATACTTGCATATGAACTCATAAACTTGCATATGAAGAAACATACAACTTGCATAATTATCATACATGTAACTTGCATATTATCATACATGTAACTTGCATATTAACATATGATCACAAAGCACAAAACTTGCATAACCCACATACATTAGCAAACTAACATCATGTCATATGACTTAAAACCCATTAATCCCCAAACAAAACCATATGATCTCATCATATCTCATCTACTTAGTTTAGCAATTGATCATTAGAGTGATAGAAACTCACAACTAGCCAATTTGCACTCCAAATGAAGAAGATTAAGATGCTTAGAATGGATTAGAGGTTGATTAGAGAGTGATTAGCTTGCAACCCTCTTCATAAATTAGTGGAGGCTCCTTCTAAGATTTATTTTGGCGGCATGTAGCCCTCAATTCTATTTTTAGTATGGATTAGGGTAGGTTTAGGGTGTATTTATAGATTAGGTGAGTGTTTTAGGCCCTTAGATTAACCCTAAATTAGATTAGGACCCTTAGATTTCGGAACTTTCCAGAAACCAGCCCTAAGACCAAGCCCAAACCCCAAACTGATGCACCCAACCACAGAACTCTCCAGAAACTGTGCAGGTTTCCTGTCCCGACATGGGCGCACTTCCCAAGTGCGCCAGTGTATTTTTGTACTGGCGCACTTCACAAGTGCGCCAGTGCATTTCTGGCCTGTTTCGGGTTTTTCTGCCTAACTTCGTTCGTCCATATCTCTTTCATACGGTACCCGTTTTACGCAAACTTGGACTCTATTTCGCGTATTTTTCCGAGACGAACGTAATGACGCAGCCCGTTTCCCCTGATTCTCATATCTGAGATTAATTATACTTTAATTACTAACCATTAGTGTTAATTGAAATTCGGGGTGTTACATTCTCCCCTACTTAAAGGATTTCGTCCTCGAAATCTCTAAGTCAAGAAGAACGTATCCTACCAACCAAACAACCATCTACTAAACCATCAACCACAAGCAACCATTTTCCTTAGAAACTTCTAATGATGTATGAACATATGCAGAAAGTGTGTGTATATGTCCGTATACTAATGCAAAATCAGGCGGTCTACTGATTCAGTCGACCTCCTTAATGCAAACCATGATAGTGCCATGCATCCAATATGTATACGAAACCCTATTGACACATACAATTTCTATATGCGTGCACAACCATACACAAAAATGCATCATCCACATGATAACACAGCCATGATACATCCATCAATCTAACTACCACATCCATTTATGCGATATGCAACATGAAGTGACTGAGCCGATCTAGTGCCTAATGTGTGTGTATATGCATCCACGAGCAACCACTAGCAAACAATTGCATCCACATGCATCCATCAACCATAACATGTTTCAAACACATGTTTCAACCATATGCTTTACCCTATCTAAAGGTCATAGGTACTAGCGAGAGGATATACTAAAGATAAGATAAGTACTAGACAAGCGATAAAGGAGAAGTTAAAAAACATACTCTCAAAAAGAAATGGGTACAAAGAACGCATCTTCGCTTCCGTCTCCCAAGTAGCATTGCTTTCGTCATCTCCCCATTGCACTTTAACTAGCTGAACTTCTCTGTTCCTCAACTTCCTAGTTTCTGACCCAAGGATGCGAGTAGGAGCTCGTCGAATCGTCGCATCACGCTCTACCTCTACATCTCTAAGCAAGCTCGGCTCTACCACCTCTGCGGTCTCATGTAAGCACTTCCTCAAATGTGATACATGGAATACATCATGAACACCACTAAGTCTGTCGGGCAACTCCACCCTATATGCCATCCGTCCAATCCTTTCCTTAATAGGAAACGGCCCAACAAACCTCGGTGCTAACTTCCCAACGGACCCAAAGCGAACAACATTTCTCAACGGAGAAACTTTGACAAAAACCATGTCCCCAACCTCAAACTCAAGATCCGTCCTTCTCCGATCCGCATAAGATTTCTGTCTATCTTGCGCTGCCTTCATCCTTCTTCGAATCAAATCAATCTTCTCTGAAGTCTCTCTAACCATATCTGGCCCAAGCAAGATCTTATCCGTAGATTCCCACCAACATGTAGGAGATCGACAAGGCCTTCCATAAAGAGCTTCGAAAGGTGCCATGCCAATACTAGACTGAAAGCTGTTATTGTATGCGAACTCCACCAAAGGAAGATGTTCTTCCCATGTACCTCCAAAATCCAAGATACAAAGCCTCAAAAGATCTTCTAAGATACGGTTCACCCTCTCGGTCTGACCGTCTGTCTGAGGATGATATGCGGTGCTCAAACACAACTGAGTCCCTACCGCCTCTTGCAAACTTCTCCAAAACTCACTAGTGAAGATAGGATCTCGATCACTCACAATGCTGGATGGTACGCCATGCAATCTAACAATCTCTCTAACATAGACTGAAGCAAGCCATGGAGCGGTCCTCTTACTCTTCACGGGTATAAAATGGGAACTCTTGGTAAGTCTGTCTACCACAACCCAAATTCCCGTATTGCCCTTCCTCGATCTCGGTAACCCATCGATGAAATCCATCGAGACACTATCCCACTTCCATTGCGGAACTTCCAATGGGTGTAGCAACCCACCGGGTTTCCTTTGCTCCGCTTTAACTTGTTGGCACACTAAGCATCTAGCCACATACTCGGCCACATCTTTCTTCATACCGGCCCAGAAGAAAACTCTCTTCATATCTTGGTACATTTTGTCTCCACCGGGATGAATAGTCATTCTTGAACGATGTGCATCATCCCAAATAGCCTTCTTCAAACCCTCATCTTGCGGTACACAAAGTCTACCGTCTCTATGCAACCATCCCCTATCATCTATGGTGTATCTACCCAAATGGCTGGACGACTCCCCCCTTATAAGCTTCTCCACCAACTCAACCAACTGTGGGTCGTCTCGCTGAGCCTCGCCAATCCGTCCCAAAAGAGTAGGTCTAACCTCCAAGGATGCCAACAAACCAGGTACAAAGTCAACAGAAGGTCTGAAGTCGAACAAAGAAAGAAACTCCAAGCTTCGCCGTTCCACGAACAATGGACTCAAAGATAGCCTTTTTCTACTCAAGGCGTCCGCCACTACGTTACCCTTGCCAGGGGTATACGCTATCTCGAAATCATAGGATGCTAAGAACTCCATCCACCTTTGCTGTCTTAAGTTTAAATCCTTCTGAGAGAATAAGTACTTCAATGATTTATGGTCAGTGAACAACTCGAATCTCTCACCAAGAAGATAATGGCGCCAAGACTTAAGTGCGAAAACAATCGCGGCCAACTCTAGATCATGGGTAGGGTAATTTTTCTCATGCACTCTCAATTGCCTCCCTCCATAGGCTATTACCCTTCCCTCCTGCATCAAGACTGCGCCTAATCCTGTCCCACAAGCATCGGTATAAACAACAAACGGCTTACTCCCATCTGGAAGCACTAAGACTGGAGCGGTGGTCAAAGCTCTCTTTAACCGTCGGAAAGCATCATCACAATCTACGTCCCATGAGAAAACCAGATTCTTCTTCGTCAAGCGGGTTAATGGGGCTGATATCTTCGCGAAGTCTTTGATGAACATCCTATAATATCCTGCCAACCCCAAGAAACTTCTTACTTCGGTAGCATTTCTAGGAACTTTCCAATCCTGGATAGATACTATCTTTGCGGGATCCACAGCTATCCCTTCCTTAGAGACCACATGCCCTAAGAATCGCACTTCTCTTCTCCAAAAATGACATTTAGAGAATTTAGCTTTAAGACTATGTGCTCGAAGAGTCTCCAACACTTCTCTGAGATGTAAGGCATGCTCTTCTTCACTCTTGGAAAAGACCAAGATGTCATCCACAAAGACTATTACAAACTTATTCAGATACTCTCTGAACACTCTACTCATCAGATCAACAAAGTATGCAGGGGCGTTTGTCAACCCAAATGGCATCACAAGCCACTCATAAAAACCATCCGGAGTCCGGAAAGTAGTCTTCTCTATACTGTCCTCCGCCACTCTCAACTGATGAAACCCTGTAGCTAAGTCCATCTGCGAAAACACTGAGGCGCCAACCAACTGATCAAAGAGATCATCTATCCTAGGTAATGGGTGTCTATTCTTCTTCGTGAGCTTATTAAGTTCTCTATAATCTACACAAAGTCTGAGGGACCCATCCGCCTTCGTGGCAAACACTACTGGAGCTCCCCAATCCGATATACTTCGCCTTATGAACCCCTTCTCAAGCAACTCCCCTACTTGCTTATGAAGTTCTCTTCTCTCACGAGGAGCCATGTGGCGCACTGGCAAAGACACTGGTTTGGCATTATCCACCAAATAAATTCGGAAATCTATCTCCCGCTTCGGAGGCAAACCCTTCACCTCTTCAAACACATCCGGATATTCCCGGACCACTCTGACAGAACGCAAACTCTCGACCGAAGCATCGAGCGATTCAAGATAACTTAGCAAAACAGATTCCATGGGATTACAAGAGATCTCGAGAGTATTACCCAAGCGGGTCATAAGCCTGACAACTCTCCATTCACAATCAAGAACGGCACCATTACTGGATAACCAGTCCATGCCCAAAATCAACCCATAGCCCGTGAAGCCCAATACAAAAGCATCACATCCAAACTCAACGCTAAGTATAGAAATCTTCAAACCCAAACATATCATAGACAGATATATGGAGCCCCCAATTGGGTTTGAAACAACCAAGGGATCATCAACTAGACTGGTGTCTAAGTGCAGTGACTCAACTAACGATGATGAGATAAAAGAATGCGATGCGCCAGAGTCAAACAAAGTACGAACTGGATGATCAAACAGAAAAACCAGACTTTCAACGGAAATAGTTCTACCTCTCTGCTGAATCGGTGGAACTGAGAGAGCCTGAACTTGCCCCCCTGCCTGAGCTGGTGCCATAAGAGCTTGCACCTGACCTCCTGAGGTAGACCTCGTCTTCTGCCCCTTCTTTGGGCAGTCCTTCACAAGATGTCCTGCTTCACCACAATGAAAGCAACCGGTCTTCTTCTTTTTGCGACAATCCTTGCTGAGGTGGCCTGGGGTCCCACAATTGAAGCACTTCTTCTTCTTCTTCTTCTTCTTCTTCCCCTTATCACCATTGCCTTTTCCACCCTTGCCTTGTTGTTGCGGTTTCTTCTGATCCCCCTTCTTCTCTGGTGCCTTAGAACTCTTATCATCCTCATGCATAAGTGCCATGTAGACAAGCTTCTCAAAGGTGGCCCCCATAGGAATGTGAGTCATAGCTATTCCTTGCAATGGTTCGTTCAAGCCTCTAACGAACCTCAAAGCCTTCTTCTCCGGTGTATTCACCAACTCTATGCCAAACCTTGCTAATTGATTGAATTTGTTGACATATTCTTTCACCGTGAGATTCCCTTGCTTCAAATTCAAGAACTTCTCCATAAACAGATTCTCTTCCGCCCTTGAGAGAAACTTACCCCCAAACCTTTGCTTGAAATCTGCCCAAGAGTCAACAGGGCGTTCTCCATTAGTGACCTCCCACCAGAATGAGGCCTCTCCCTTCATTAACCAAGCCGCCAACTTGACTTTCTTTCCCTCTTCCACTTCAAAGATATCCAGCAACTCTTCCACTTCCTTAAGCCAATCTCTAGCCTCTACGAAAGTCTCTGAACCTAGAAAAGGTTTTCCTCCTATAGCCTTGAACTCCTTGCAAATCTTAGCAAAATTATCTACTCTAGGCTGAGGAGGAGGAGCGGTTGCCTCTGGTGTAGTAGCATTGGCTGGACCCGCAGCCGCGGCCCTAGCCTCTTGTAACCTCCTATACCATAGTGGTATAACTAAGCCCTCCGGGATGTTAAGATCTTCAGCCATGCTGAAACGAAAGAGGAAAGATTCAAAAAGGAGATTCCGAAAGATAAAGATATGGCTATTGGGGATTATGCTTTTCTTTTTCAAAAACTTTTCTCTTAAAAGACATGTTTTTGAAAATACTTTTTCCAAAAATAATACCTTTACTATTTTCTAAAAAATGTATTTTTCTCAAAAATTTATCTGTTCCGGTAACCTTCAGCTCTGATACCACGTGTAACACCCCACTCCCGCTATGATCACTCACTAAGGGAATGCCATAGCATCGGTGGAGTATTTTAGTGAATATAGAACAGAAAAATTACAACAAGACAGATATAAATAGTACTTGAAATTTAAAACATCATCTCATAACAGCGGAAGTAAAAGATGTCTGGTTACATCATAAAACCATAATAAAAGTCAAGTACAATATCCATCAACATAAAGAAGTACATAATCCCATTCTCATACAATAGCCATGACAAAAGAAAAGATAACTGGGTAACTGGAGCTTTACATCTATCCAAGCTCCTAAAGACTGGAACATCAATCCGATCAAGCTCCACTACTGCTAGGATCCACCGTAGGACCTGAGGGTTGGGAAAAAAAAGATAAAAACAACGGGGTCAGACATAAGTCTGAGCGAGTCCTATAACTTTAACAATACAATCGTTAAAGTAACCAGAGAAGACATAAACTGATATACGGTAACTAATGGGGATGAATGGCTACACTAAGCAGTCAACTAAACTAAGATAAAAAATAAAGACGCATCTACCCTTCCAAAGGTAAATTACTAAACTGCACCACACCAGTCGTTCCTAACTTAAAGGTTGATCCCACCCTTGGACTTATAAAATTAACTTAATAGTTCTCGCGTACCCCTAGGTGACTAAGTAGACGCCACGGGGCCCTACAATCCACTAGGTGTACACACTACTCCCCATTCGATCGGCTCCCTAACGTAGATACCCGTGCTGGCCCCACCGTGGGGTGTACCATTCCCCAACGTGGCAACCTGATAAAATTAACGGTGCACGGCTTATATCTACACGATGCAACAACGTCTTATTTACCAGCCCGGGTCCACACACACATATGAAACCCGTTGGTCATGCGTTGCCACCGCTAACCCATTTTGGCCTCTTATAGTCAAGCCCAGTATGCGTGTCCCGTCCTCGACATGGGTCGAGCCCACTAAGATATGTATGGGTTACTGGTTGAAATGGGCCCCCAGCACAACCCATCCCCCTAAGCTTGGCCCACACACTAGTGTTTCCCACTTAACCCTTTAATCATGTTTAATTACATGTTTCATCTTGGTTAAGTATTTAATCATATTTTCTATTGGCAACCACTAGCAATTTCCACATACCACCCAAGGTACCCACTTAACCCCCATGCTCCACTACATGCTTATCTGGTTAAGTGTTTCTTAATTGATTAACACCGTAACCATGAAAAGGACCCCTCACATCGGACCGTCATTTGTAGATGCCTGGTTAAGCCGGTAAACTCCGGGCAGTCTTACACTACAAACGGGTCCAACCTCGTGTCATTTACCCTTGTTACGTATTTAATTTATGATTAAGACACCTCACATTGGACCGTCATTTGTAGATGCCTGGTTAAGCCGGTAAACTCCGGGCAGTCTTATACTACAAACGGGCCCAACCTCGTGTCTTAATCGATTAATTACTCCTAATTAATCACCCCCATAATTTGTGTTAATTATCATGTTTATTTTAGGAATATGGGTACACCTAACTTAATAGGCAAATTCCCAACTCCAAAGTGTGGGTACACCTAACTTAATAGGCAAATTCCCAACACATAGTATGGGTACACCTAACTTAATAGGCAAATTCCCATACTATGTTCATTTATTTTATGTTATGCATAATTATATTAATTTCACACAATCTTATTAACATATGCATTTAATTAACCCCATCGTTCCCACGTAATTTCGTTCTCATGACATAACACATATAAAAGGTGTCAACTTGCATATGTATGAACATGTTTCAAAGGTGCCATCTTGCATATTAACAAACACATAACTTGCATATGAACTTGCATAACATGTCACATAACTTGCATATAATCTTGTATAACATGTCACATAACTTGCATATAATCTTGTATAACATGTCACATAACTTGCATATAATCTTGTATAACATGTCACATAACTTGCATATAATCTTGTATAACATGTCACATAATTTGCATATAATATTGTATAACATGTCACATAACTTGCATATTAACTTGCATAACATGTTACATAAACTTACATATTAACAAATACATGACTTGCATATAATATGTCACATAACTTGCATATGAACTTGCATAACATGTTACATAACTTGCATATGAACTCATAAACTTGCATATGAACTTGCATAACATGTTACATACTTGCATATGAACTCATAAACTTGCATATGAACTTGCATAACATGTTACATACTTGCATATGAACTCATAAACTTGCATATGAAGAAACATACAACTTGCATAATTATCATACATGTAACTTGCATATTATCATACATGTAACTTGCATATTAACATATGATCACAAAGCACAAAACTTGCATAACCCACATACATTAGCAAACTAACATAATGTCATATGACTTAAAACCCATTAATCCCCAAACAAAACCATATGATCTCATCATATCTCATCTACTTAGTTTAGCAATTGATCATTAGAGTGATAGAAACTCACAACTAGCCAATTTGCACTCCAAATGAAGAAGATTAAGATGCTTAGAATGGATTAGAGGTTGATTAGAGAGTGACTAGCTTGCAACCCTCTTCATAAATTAGTGGAGGCTCCTTCTAAGATTTAATTTGGCGGCATGTAGCCCTCAATTCTATTTTTAGTATGGATTAGGGTAGGTTTAGGGTGTATTTATAGATTAGGTGAGTGGTTTAGGCCCTTAGATTAACCCTAAATTAGATTAGGACCCTTAGATTTCGGAACTTTCCAGAAACCAGCCCTAAGACCAAGCCCAAACCCCAAACTGGTGCACCCAACCACAGAACTCTCTAGAAACTGTGCAGGTTTCCTGTCCCGACATGGGCGCACTTCCCAAGTGCGCCAGTGTATTTTTGTACTGGCGCACTTCACAAGTGCGCCAGTGCATTTCTGGCCTGTTTCGGGTTTTTCTGCCTAACTTCGTTCGTCCATATCTCTTTCATACGGTACCCGTTTTACACAAACTCGGACTCTATTTCGCGTATTTTTCCGAGACGAACGCAATGACGCAGCCCGTTTCCCCTGATTCTCATATCTGAGATTAATTATACTTTAATTACTAACCATTAGTGTTAATTGAAATTCGGGGTGTTACAGTTTACCTAGCTATATACATATTGTTTTTCTCAATAGCTTTGGGCCAAAATAGTTTTGTCATTTTAGATTTTAAATATGAATGGTCTCAAAGAAATAATACAGTTATATTTTGAAATTATATGAGATTTTAAAGAATAAGATCAATGGGTTTTGAAATCATTTTATGAACCCATTTTCGTAAAACTAAATACTTTCAATATATAAACTCACATTTAAGCACCCTTCTAGTGGGCATAATGGAGACAAAAAATACCATAAACCACGTGGTATGGGACATGATGGTATATGGAATTGGTTAATCCCATTTTCAGCTGATTGAAGATATTGATTTGATGTTTTTGATGGTTCCACCGTGGAGCTGGCTAGCGGGCAGTAAACCAATAGTAAGAATGTGTGGAATGGGATACATAATTACCACTTCACATGTTACTATTTGTTAGTCTATAACACATATTATTGTCTGTTGTTGAGCAGTACTCACTTCGAGGGGAAGGAGCTAGGCTGGGGGATTTCTCATATACGTATTCATTTGGCTGTGGAGGAGGGGTCAAGTTACACTCAGTCAGGGGGTCGTAGGGATGGATGGTTGAATACGTATAGAGTTTTTGGCTAAGCTTGGGAGGAGCTTCTTTGTTGATGCAGATGCACATGCAAAATTTTATGAAGTGGGATCCACTTTGATGTTAAGGTGATTTTGATCTTATGATCATACATCGGTGATCTGCTGATATAGGATTTTATATCCATACATTATGATAATTTTCGAAGTTTGTTGTTGTTGATCAATTGGAGCTATTTAAACTCATTTGAGTTTACATACGTTGTCTTCTATGAATTTGTTGTATTTAGCTTTGATGTTATTTGGTGATTGATGCTTGCACTAGCTTATAGTTCAGTACATAACCTAGATGGGATTTTCTCACTGTTGTCAAATTAAAGCCATGTCTTTGCTTCACCCTAGAAGTTACCTTGCTAAATCTTCTAAATGGATAGTTGTTCTTATGTCTTATGCTATCATTATGTATCTACGCTCACTGTTAACTAGACGAACCCATATGTGTTAATTCTCAGGTCAGACTGAACTTTTTAGGGTTCTTTGCTGCTGGAAATTATGAGTTTGCTTCTGATGTGGATCTTTCATCTCTTTTTGAGCAATGTAGTTGTGTTTTTTTGATGTAGATATTTCGGATAGATCCTTGTACTTCGGTATGCGTAATTTATTCTTTTGACTTGGTGTATATGTCTATTAGGAAAATTAACACGTCTAGGCTTGTTAACAAAAATTATAACATGTTTAGCCTTGTTTTGGAAATATTTATAAATATAAACTTGTTTTGTTCGGGGAGAGAACTGGGTGCATTTTCAAAGCTCTCCTTCATGTGCATTTTCAAAGCTCGCCTGTTTATTTTCAAACTTTATATATACCCACCTACTCCTTGATGATTCTCATCCATACTCAACTATATCTTCTCAACTCTTTTTCTCTTAATAATGCCTTCATGGCCATCGTCTGTGGACTCCTATTTCAAGTACGTCCACGATTCCCTTCCAACAACTAGTGATCCCTTCCAACAACTAGTGATCACACTGATATCAATTGGAAGATAAATTATCAAGAACAACATTATGAGGAGCTTGATCGTGAATACCCGGATCTTGACCTACTCACACTTCAAGCGGGACCAAATTAGCCTGTGTATGTCCCACGAGTGGGTGAACATCCTGTTTATCAACCCGCTGTAGAACAAGAGGTTGAGCACATACCAATAAATTAACCCCCATTTGAATAAGAGGTTAACTCTTACCCAGTTTGCTGCCACTATGGATATACGATTGAAGTTGTTGTAATAGCTGATGGCGAAAAAATTAGTCGTCAAATACTTCTTTGTTCCAATTATCCCCATAGTTGCAATTTTTCAGAATGGATTGACTAACTGCTGTATCCAAAGGGCATAACATATGCGAACGATCTGGAACAAAAAATTAGACATCTCAAAAAGCTCCTCGAAGACTTATGTGACGATCGCCCATAACCCCTGCACTAAACTAGAAGAATAAAGGGTATGCCAGGCAGCTATGGACAATCATCAGAGTAGGTAAACAACATCGAAACCTACCGTAAAACTCACAGCGCAAAGATAAAATATAATAGAACATATACAATAGGTAATAGTAATGAAGCATCATATAACAAACTTTTGAAACTTTCTTAACATCTTGAAAGAATATCCAACTGATACCAAAGTTTGTACATAAGGCCTCACTACAACCCTCACAGAGCAGTCTAATAGCGAAAATAGAAATACTAGATAGTAATAAAACTGGTACGCCAGCCACCTGCTCGCCTCCGCACAGCAGCACCATCCTCACTAATCACCTGTAACCTGCTACTTAGTCGTAATAAGAGGAGACATAATACATTGAGTTAGACAACAGTCTTAGTGAGCAATAAAACAACTAACAAACTTCAACAATAAAGTATTTGAGCATGGGTAAATAAGCATACTAATCTACCTACAACACAAAAGAAGAACTCAACCCAATCTTCCCTACGTCGGACAGTGATAGCCTTTACAATAACATTTCAACCTTACACTCATGGAAACCAGAACACCCTTTCGATCATGGCAAAGCACTTATGACATCCAAATTATAGGTATCTCATGTAAACCATCCTAGTCGAATTTAACATTTCTCAAGCACAAGCCCCAGAGGCCTAAATCAATATCAGACAAGCACCCAAGAAACATCTCCTTCGGCGTTGAACAATTTATGTGAGATGGTACAAGCAAGGCAACTAATCAACCATGACAGACTCCGGCTATCACCGCTAATCCAGCTTCAAAACCATCGTTAATCGCATGACAGCCGACCTTGCCATATGTCAAGGGATAATGGTAACCTCAGTTCTAGCATAAACTTCATATGTCCAACCTTGACAATGTACAACCTTAACAACTAGGCCTTTCTACAAGACCCAGGGTACTTGACCTAAAACCGGTCTTTTAGACGTCTCTAATGTACCCCTACTTCGAGCCTGCTAGAACTTACGACAACGATAATCTCTCGGCCTTCGCATCTCTAGTCATCTAGCCTAACAAATTTTCATAGCTCAAGCAACCTTATTGAGCAATCATTATCCACCAACTTATGACCTTTGAGTTGTCACCTCATTCGCTATTCTACACTGATCAACAAACACCTTTCAACACTTCGAACCTTCCTACTCGAATTTACTTCGAAGTCACACCATCACTGACCCAATTACATCACCGCGCTGCGGCTAGTGTTCGAGGGGTTGCCCCCAAAATTTTTTTTTACAGAACATTTTTTCAAATCTGAATCGTACCCAAAAATAAATTTTAAAAAAATCAACACCGATCGGCCTCCCCTTCCTTGAGCACACCGATAGGTCCCCCCTCCTAGAGCGCACCACCGATCGGCTCTTGTAGCACACCACTGAACACCACCGATCGGTTCCTGTAGCACACCCACTAAGCATTACCGATCGGTTCCTACAGCCCCCTCTAATCGGTCTTAGAAGCAACCACCGATCGCTCCTAGAAGCACACCACCAATCGGTCCTAGAAGAACATCACCGATCGGTCCGGAATTATACCCTAAGACGAGATTCCTGACCGATCGGTCCACTGTATAACCCCACTCCAACTCTAATTTCGACCAAAACTCCGCCAGGCGACGAATTTGATGAAACCAACTCATCCAATACATCCAATTCAATCATAAGCATGTTATGGAACCGCTAACATCATGAAAATGACAATTATCATCAAATTATACAAATTCACCAAAAACACCCATAATAAATGAACATATGATCTAAATTGTGAATCTAACTTGCATAAACATATGAAATGTCATGGGAATTACTGGAATAAACTTGCTAAATTAGATCATAGGGTGATTCATATGAAAATGGACTTAACATGGTATAGATCTATGGTAAAACACTTGAATTTGATGAAAAACATGAACAAACACTCATATGCTTTATTGAATCCATGTGAGAGATGCATATTACTCACCAATTCCCCCAAATAAGCTAAAATTGATGAAATAAGAATTTGAACAGCAAGCACCTCGCACCAAACCTCTTGATTCGATGACTTTTGCCTCAATTGATGTAGATCTGGCCTCCAATGGTGTAGATCTATGATTTATCTCCTTGGATATTGATTTTTAATGGTGGAAAGGTGTTACAGGAAGGAGGAGCTCTAGGCCTCCAATTGAGAGAATGAAAAACTAAAACCATTTCCCATATCCCTTACACCGTATTTATAGTTTCCACTAGCCCACTAATGGGCCTCTCCCAGATCAGCCCATTAGGCTCCCAAAACCTTGACAACCAACTGTAAAACCTTAAAACAGCGATTTCTCCCAAACCACTTAGTAAAATCTTTAATTTAACCACTCTACGGAAAGGCAATCTTCAATTCCTTTCTAATGGCACAAGTCTTACCCTCTGATTCGACCTAAATCAAAAGTTATGCCCTGTACAAGACTGACATGGGTAAAATGGGCACAAATAAAATAGGTAAAAATTATGGACATGTCTCACATCCCCATAAGTGACATATCAAAACATGAGAATGATCCAACCCTCATATAATAATATAAAAATGTCATACGATCTTCCGATACGTAAAATGCAGGCTGTTACAACATGCAATTTAACCGTAACCACTAGTATTCCTATTATCTGTTGTCGTAGTAGTATTTCAAATATCAGTTTAAATTATTATTGTGTGTTTGTATGAATGTAGAACCATCAAAGATTAATATGAAGTATTGTATGTTTGTTTTTGTCTAAGAAAATGGGCTTGTTTATTACATTTATACGTTAGTACATATTAAAATCAATGTCTACAGCCAAAAAACCTTTATTTGATGAAATGAAAACTCACTGACTAAAGCGTTTTCGAGTAGTATCAGTCATAGTACACTGAACAAAGCTAGTTCGGAATAGTATACTTGACCAAATTGACTAAAGTTGTTTCATATAGTACACCTTGTCAGAAAGATGAAATGACAACTTACTGCCATTTAAGTATAGATGTTAGAAATTTGAATTTGAAATGGCCATTCAGATAGAAAATAATTTTCATATTGATTGAAATTCAAAATTCGAAATGAACATTCAATTTTTAAGTAAAGTTGCGCCAAAGTTGTTCCTAATAGTACGATCTGCCACACAACAGGTTACTTGACTAGACACTGATAAAGCTAGTACAAAATTGTCTTATTTGATAAAGTTGGCGAAATGAGTCATTATTTCGAAATAGATGAGTTGATAAGTCTCTGCTAAATATGACCCATAGCTTGTCCATTGTGATAAAGGTGGACAAAGGACACTGATGATGCTTTATTTCGAAAAAAATGAGATGATTAAAGCTCTGCTAAATTTGACTTGACAACGACGTTGCTAAGATGATTAAAGATGATTTGACAATGACATTGTCGAGATGTTTTTCCTATTTCGAATCTCTTCAACACATTACTTCTCATTTCAGAAACACATTATTTCTCAAATAACTTCAAAACTAATATACTCACTCAACAATGGTGCCAAATTATATTCCTACACTTTGCTACTATGGTGGTGAGCTCGTGGATGAGCACCAAAATGAAAATTATGTGGGAGGATTCTACAAACTAGGGAGAGTTCACATGGGTTGCACACTTGATGCTTTGAAAGAATCAGTCTTCAAAGCAACCAAAATTAATCCTCTCGAATATGATATTAAGTTGTCGGTTAACTGACCTACTGGTTCGGGGTCGAGAGCAGTATCACTTTCATACGATGAAGATGTACAATTAATGTTTTTTGCTGTTAAGTAATGGACTGAGTTATTTATTGGAAAAACGGAAAAAGAAATCGTTGAAGAAGTCGTGGAAGAAATCATCACACCTCCCATCGCGAGTACCAGTTTAGGGTATTTCAATAAAATGTTGCGTACTCATGATCCTTTACTCATCTTTAGTTCTCCTATGTATACCAATCCATATTTTCATCCGAATGTGGGCGAGCAACATCAACAACAACAACAAACTATTCAACCAAATGTTCATGAGCAACAACAACAAACGTTTTAGTCAGAAGACATTGGACAACAATTGCAACATGATGTATTTCCTTCTCAGTCAGAACTGTATGAGATGAGCCAAAGGTATGTGCTGCACATTAATTTAGTTTGCTAACTACTCACTTAAATGTAAGAAGTGACTGAAATGCATTTATTATCAGATTGACTGAAGAATCTAAATTAGACAGGGGTGCAGGACCTTTAGAACAGATAAATGCTCTAAATGAAGACATAGGTATCAGAGTAGATGACCCTTTTGATACCATGGTGGTTTCCACGACAACTATTGATGATATATGCAGGATGCAACGAATGGAAGTCAAGAATGAACCGTTGGACTGTGACTTTCCAAACACGGAAGCTCCCGAAGATGATGGTGCTGAGGTTCAAATGGAAGTACAATTGGACGATGATCTCTGCATGGCTCAAATGATGGCCAAATCCGTAGTGGCTACTCTAGAGTCTTCTGGTGAAAAATTCTCGACTCCTTGTTTGCAAAATGGTTTTGCTATTGGGATGGTATTCCAAAGTAAAGAAAAGTTTCTACACTAACTTAAGGAGTGGTCTATTCTTTGCGATGTTTCGTACAAGCCAATCAAGTTGAATAAAACAATATATACTGTTGTATGTAATGTTGATACTACCTGTCTATGGCGGATACATGCTATAATGGCGAAGAAATCTCAAACTGGATGGTGGGAAATCAGAAAGCTGCCTCATGAACATAAATGTGTCAACCCTACGATTAATTCCAGCCATGAGAAAGCCACTTCTGGATTTCTTGTGTCCAAAATCATGTCTTTTATGAATTCGGATTTGGATATCTCAGGTAATACGGTGTAGGTGGTTGTCGACGACCAACTCTTCATCAAAATCAGTCATATTAAAGCTTGTTGAATGTTGAATAAAGCATTGGAATAAATTTATGGTGACTGGGCCGAATCGTATACGTATTTGCCTCAATATTTTAATGAAATAAAAAGAAGCAATCGAGGTTCAGTATGACATATATCACATGACGATGTTGGGGTATTTGAGTGTGCTTTTTGGGAATTTTCTCCTTTCATTGCAGGTTTTTTTACGCTGTCGTCCATTGTTATGTATTGATAGGACACATTTGAACGTTAAGTACAAGGTAACACTGCTAGTTTCTACTGTTGTAGATGCTGACGACTATATTTTCTCATTAGCTTATGGGGTTGTCAAATCTGAATCATACGATAGTTCGGCCTGGTTCTTTTCATGCATGTGTGAGTTCATTTATAGTGTACGAAATCATCGCATTACTTTTATATCTGACAGAATGAAAGGGATCCCAAAAGCATTGCAGGAAAGATGGAAAGAACCGCATAAACATAGGTCCTATGCAAGACATCTAAAAGCCAATTTTCAAGCTGCAGGTTATAGAGAAAAGCGACTAACATGCTTGTTTTACGCTGCTGCATGTGCATCAGAAGTAGCCAAGTACACTAAAATCAGAGAAGAAATCATGGCAACTAATCTGCGGGCGCATGACTAGATTGAACGAAGCCTACGAAATTCTGAAGAAAACCAGGAAATTTGTAGGGATGACAATGGCCACTTCCATGTTATGGCAACCAAAACATCTTAAAGTTTTAACGGTGTACTAAAAGGCACCAGATCGTTGCCTATAAAGGCTTTGGTTGCAAGGACATTCTTTCGATCAGTTGAATATTTTTATAAGAGGCGGGAAAAAGGTGAGGCTCTAAAGACAAAACTTACTTCAAAATAGGAAGCTAAAATTAAAGATCGTGCTATTGTAGCACGTCGTTGTAGATTTTTTCGGTTTGGTTGATTTAATGGCAAGTGATTCATTATTACGGAGATGAAAATGAAGTTGAGATCGAAGGTTTTCATTGCTCATGTACATGCAACATCCCACTTCTACAGAAGATACCATGGCTCATGTGATGGCGACTTGTTCAGCACAGGATTTTAGTATAAATAGAGCACATCACGATTTTGCTTCTGAGTGGTACTCGGTCAAAAGTTATAAAGCTTCCTACAAGCCAGAGTTTCATTCTATACATGATAAGAAAAACTGGGAACCATACAACGGTCCACGTATATTGGCTTCACCTGTAACAAGACAGCCCAGACGACCTAAATCTACGAGAATAAAAAATGTTATGGATGAGCATCAAACGCCAAAAACAAACAGGTGCAGCAAATGTGGATCGCAGGGCCATAACAGAAAACAATGTACTTTAGTAGCTTAAAATGGAGTTGTATGTGTGTTTTTTGGTTTTTGTTGTTTGGTTAGGCTTTGAATGTATGTATGTTATTTATCGTGCATCGAACTTTGTATCTCTATAATATTTGGATAGTTGAATTTGTCATTTGCAAATAGCTTTGAATGCTATTTGCATGTATAATTTATAATATAGTTAAAACCTAGCTCGTAATGTCGTAGTAGTTCGTTGTTTTAAGTTTTGAACTTAAATTGAATATACAGGATTCATATTACGTTGGATTTCATTGAAACAAGAAACGTTCGAATCTATTGAACCATATTTTTATAATGGATTAGAAAATTAGAGAATTTATATTATAGATTTTGAGTTATGTCCAGGTCTACTCTTGTAATTATTTATAAAACTAGTCTAAACATGTTATTAAACTTAAAAAGGACGCTAAGACTGAAATTTGTCTTACCTATTATGGTAATATGCCATAGTTTTGAGACATTATGCATTGTATAACACTTGTATCTGTATATATTGTTAGTTCGTCGGTTGTGTGATATGCGATGTTTTATTTAATTGCTTTTTGTTCTAGATTATAGTTATAGCCACTATTGTGTTGTATTGAGTAAAGAATAAGAGTATTAATCCACATGAGAAAAAAATAGAGCACCAATCGACACATTTAACATTTATTTAATGCAAGACTTATGGGTGGTCGCTCCTAGCCAGCCATATTCTCTCCATAAGTAGACGCATTACTTGTTAATGCTTTTTACTAATGTGGATCTTGGGGTAGGGCATCTTATAGGTTAAGTGAGCAAAGATGTTATTGTTTATAAATTTAAGAAATTGAAAATTATGATGAAGTTGAAAAATTAGATAAGTTTATTTAGAAACTTAAGTGAATATGATTATAATATATTAATTAAATTTTTTTGAACATATTAATTAAATTAAATTAAAATGAGCTCGCCATGCAGCATAAGTTCGTAATTTTGTGATTTGAAGTTTAAATGTATGTAGAATTTTTTGAAACAGAAATCTTCTGGATCTATTGCATTATAATTTTCTAATGAAAGATAAAAATCAAGATTTCACCTTATAAATTTGGATTAATTGTCAGGAATAATCCGAAGTTTAACGTGTCTTCCCATAATAATCCCAAGTTTGGATTATTTCTGAATAATCTGAAGTTTAGGGGCATCTTCCTAAGTTGATCCCATTGACCTAATAACTTGCTATAGGCATTTTTAACTTTTTTACTTTACTAATTCAAGCGCAAATTCATTTCTTCTTCTTAATCATTCTTCTGCCTTGCTCGACGTAAATTCTTTCTACAATTAGTCTCTTCGATTCTTACTTTCTTTCTTGAATTCAATGAAAACTCAATCACTTTCTTCTATTTCGAGTTCATCTAGAGCGGCGCGGGCAAGTATCAACTGTCACCGTAAAATTCCTGCGAGATTGATGATTGTCAAAGCAAGCGTGAATGCGGGGAAGAAATTTTTGGGTTGCTCCATATGGCTTGTAAGTATAATTTAGGTTTTTTTTGCTTGCGGCCTTTTTATTGTTGATTTATGAATTGCTGATTTGAGGACTGCTCATTTTAGGGAATTTTGTTGATAGTCATTATTGCTTTTAGTGATGTTCTTGTATGTGTAGTGATCATATGTTAGGGACTGCTGATATGAACATATGTTGTAATATTGTAATGACTATTTTTGGGAATGTGCTATGACAGTGTATTATATATGTAGTGTATGTTCTTGCTGCAATGCTGAATTGTGGGTAATGATATCTACAGGATGGCGATTGTGGTTATTTTATGTGGAATGACGGAGCATGCGAAAGCAATAGCCATGCTCAATTGGATGATATGCATGTTAAATTGATGGAAAAAAGGACTATATCACAGCTGCTCGCGGAGAGGAAGAACACTGAAGATAAGCTACTAAAACAAAAATAGAAGACGGCTAAAGCCGATGAATTAGTGTCAGATATGAGGAAAAAGTTGGCCGTGATGAACGTTAAATGTGTGAAACGTGGGAAAGGAGAAAAATTCTTTGCCGCTACATTAGCTATGTCGTGGATCAATATTGCAATTGTTTTGTGTAGTGTGATTGCTTTTATTGGGATGTAGTTTAGGGGTTTGGAATTTTATTGTTTAATGGCAATGTAGTGTACGGACTGGCAACGTAGTGTATGCATTGATATGAACATATGTTTTAATGTTGTAGTGGCTTTTTTTGGGAATGTGCAATACTAGTGTATTGTATGTGTAGTTTATGCATTGATATGAACACATGGTTTAATGTTGTAACGACTTTTTCGGGAATGACATGCTGATATTATAGAAAGGCGACTTGTTGTAATGTTGTATGTGTCTTAGCAGTGTAGTATATGCATGCTGATATTATAGAAAGGTGATAATATGCTATATGCATGCTAATATGAGCTAAAATACAGATAACATGAGAAAAGATAACGTGAGCTAAAATACACATAATATGAGCTGAAATACACATAATATGCTATATGCATGCGAATATGAGCTGATATTACCCGTTTGATATGCAAACGATAACACTAACAAAGAAAAGATGACATATGACCTGGAATACTCATAACATGAAAAAAGATTACAATACACATAACAATAAGCTCAAATACACATAACATGCAACAAAGAAAAGATAACATGCAATATGAACAAAAAAGTACAACAGAAATACACATAACAATACAACAGAAATAAACATTAACATAACATTGCTAAGACAACATAGTTTAATACACATAACATAACATAACATAACATTGCAAGTCTAATACACATAACATGAGACACATTAACATAACATTGCAAGTCTAATAGTCATAACAATACTACAACAAACAAGTACCACAAAAGTACACATAATAGTACAATAGAAATAAACATTAATAGTACCACAACAAAAAAAGCTTCCAAAGATCAACTGCCTAAACTACAAGTACAAAAGATCAACTGCCAATGGAAGATCAAGTGGGAGGGTAACTGGACGATGCTTATGTTGGTAACACAAATTGATCCTAAACATGCAGACTAAAGACCTGAAGCAATCAACAATGTATGAATGTATAATGGCACATAATATATGAATGTACAATATGTTCAACAGTGAGCTTAATAACTTACGTTTCTTATTTGACAACTATCAGACCTTGTATACACTCCATTGCCACGAAACTTCGCGAATGCACCTCTACCACCACTCGATTGTTTGCCATCTCTTGATCCTATGCCCCCCTGATGACCCTACTTCCTCTTCCAGTCCCTGAAGGCTCAGCTATCACTTGGCTTTGATTGAAATCACTTGGTTGACATTGGCTTGCACCATCATTATTGTTCTTTCTTGGCCTTCCTCTTGACCTTTTCGGCTGTGCATCAGTCTATTCGAACCGTTTTGTATGTTCATTAGATTTGCAAACACTACATGTAAGCACCACTCCATGGCCAGTCAATCGCTCTTTCATTTTTGGATTATCATGTTGGTCCTTCCTCATATTCCTTCTTGGCCTGCCTGGCCCTAACTGGATTGGTGGTCGTTGAAGGGGAGTATTGATTCGTGGCCAGTTCCTTTCACCTTCTCATGGAGGGATTAAACCACTGTATGCTCTAAGGTATGCATCCCTCGAATAATACTCATCAAAGAACTGTTCTACCTCCATATGCATAAAGAAGATGCATGCTATTTCATGGCAGCATGGAATGCCACAAAAATTCCACCTCGTGCAAGTGCATGTCTTCTCCTCTGGGTTGACCATGAGGTTGTCCATTTTGTAGATGACTTTAAACAAGTGATCACCGAAAAGCATTAAAACACAGTTAACAACTTCTTCTTTCTCATTTTCTAATTTATTCTGAATTCTAGGGCACAGTTTGGCATTGCTCTTAGATATTGCTTGTCTTTTTAGAACAAGTCTTTGTATAAGTGCAGACCTTATTTCCTCCAACATGTACATAATATGTTTAGTCCTAGCTTTAATTATGTGTCCAATAAATGTCTCTTGAAGGTTATTAATGTTCACATGACACTTCGTGCCTGTTCTTAAAAAAGCTCTGCAAAAGTAACTAGGATTCGCTGCTTTTAAATCAATGACTTATGTAGTGCTAACTTCCTCCATCTTCTCGAGAGAATCATTGTAATTTGCAACACTGTAAGCCCATGCTACCTTTCAGAATAATATCCTCATTTCATCTCCTTTGTGGGTCTTGTGCCAGTTAGCAAATATGTGCCTAGCACAACGTCTGTGGCAACACCTTTGTCACTGCATTCAAAATACCCTATATGAAAGAAACATGCAGTAATTAGAGTGGTGCTCATAGACAAGAAAAACTAAAGTATTGCAAATTGCTCATAAACAAGAAAATATTTTGAAATATTACCATATGCTTATCAGAAATTATAGCCCATCCAGCTCCATTCCCTTCCCTAAGGCAGCTCTGCAGTTGTTAAAAAGCCATTCCCATGAATCATTTTTCTCTCCCACTGCTACATCCCATGCTAATGGAAACATTTGGTCATTAGCTTCCCTACCTATAGTTATTAATAACATTCCACCTAAGAATGTTTTCATAAAACACCCATCAACGCATAAAACCCTCCCACATCCATCCAAGAACCCTTCTTTAAACCTTTAAAACATACAGAAAGCCCTTGAAAATAAGGTATTGGTATTGGTATTCCTTTGATCATTTCATGCTCCAATCTTAAAACACTGAAGGGACTCGACTGTCTTATTTCCTCTTTGTATCTAACTAGTTTATGGTAGTATTCAATCATAGAACCATGTAGTTTTTTATAAACCCAATACTTCACCTTGTAAGCTTTATCTCTCCTTATTACAACCTTGTAAGATCTCCTTACAATCTCTATTATTTCCGATGCTGGCTAATAAAGCCTTGCTTTAAATACTTCCAACAATTCCTCAGCCAACCAAGTGGATTTAAGCTATCTGTTTTCTTCCATTGTCCTATAGAAATTATGATCATTGTCCACTGGCTTCACTACAAAAGAGGCTAGCCTATTATCCATTGATAGTCTTAAAGGACATCCTGGCTTACATTTCACACCTAATCTTTGCACCCTAGACTTGTCACTAACTGTGATGGCCATATTTCTTCCTTGTGCCACAACAAACTTTGCAACTGCTGCTCTAAATTCTTGTCTTTATGGAAATCTTTGACCAACTCTCCACTCAACTGTTGACCAATCAGTTATGCCATTCACCACTATGTTCTTAAGTCATCACTACCTAGCAATAATCCCTTCATCATCATCACTAGCATAAGGTGTATGAACCTCATCTTCAATTTCTTCAAACTCACTCACATGTGCATTTTCATCAACTCTTGATGTCCCAGCTTCTTGTTAAGAAGCTTCGTTTTCTTGACATCCTATTTCCCTTGAGTTGCTTCCATTTGAAGCTTAGCAGCAATTGTCCTTAGCCTATCATTCATACATCTCGTTGTGTCCTTTGCAATTATTAGTTTATCATCACTGGTATCACCCTCACCATCATAAGCATTATGTTCACCATCATCATTCTCATTTTCATGCTCATCAGTTTCAGTACATTTTGTCCTACGCTCTACTCACTCTCCTCGCCATCCTCAACCTTTCTCGGAGGATTGTAGACTGGATCATATTCACTGGATGTCCAGGGATCTTCGCCAATCATCTGTTCTAAGTTGTAAGAACAAGGTGTTGAAGTAGGAGTTCTATTCTGCATACATTCCATGGGGATTTCATCCTCGTTTGAATGTTGTTGAGTTGACGCAATTCCATTTGCATGTAAAGGGGAAGCTAGATGGTTTGAATGTTGTTGAGCTGAAGCATTTTCATCTACATGACAGGGGAAACTGGTTGGGTTGAATGTTGTTCAAATGACATATTTTCATCTACAAGTAAAGAGGAAGCTGGTTGAGATGTTTGAACTTAGGTTTGGGTTTCAGTTTGGGTTAAGGGAGAAATTTTCTTACGATTTCTAGGCAATGTTCTTCTTTCCAAACATGGATTTTCTTTAGCTGATGGAGAAGGTTGTGTACGCTTTCTAGCAGATGATCTAGTTTGATTTTTTTTTTGGGGAAACCTTCTTCTTAGGAGTAATCTTCTTCCTTCGTCTTGCGTTAGTTTTCGGTGGAGAGGCGGTTGGAGTCTGAGCAGAATCATGCAGCGTATCGTGCACGGTATCATTCATGTTTGGGGGTTCTACATCAATTCTAGGAGGAATATTAATCCCTTGTACCACAAACAACTCAACACAATGATATTTATCGCAATTTCATCCATTTGCAACACCTCCTTGTCTTCATAAGCCTCCTAATCCCCACTTCCAAAGAAATCTATGGCAATAAGTAATGTATCTCTTCAATTGTACTATGTTGCCCACATTCTTAAGCTAACTCTTTTAGCCAAAACCAACATAACAAATAAGGGTCAATATTAATTATTTTAGCCTATCCTCCTACATACTGTAAACCATCTGATCTGAATGAAACGAACCTGCATGCCAAAATTTCAGAGCCACTTCGACCATATTTACCCTAATCTATTTTCTTCAAACATATTAGTACACAAATCGACGTGACCAACATCTACTGAAATCAAATTCAATTACATAGCACAAAGTATTGAAATTACCTACGAGAATCGCTAGAGCTGAAGCAACGTGAAGATTTGCAAGAAGATAAGCGAAATTTCAAGAGAAATTAAAAAGAGGCGAAGTCGCAGAAGAATTGGGAAAGTAAAAAAAAGTAAAATTGGTAAAGTAAAAAAGGTTAAAACCGACTATAACAAGTTATTAGGTCAGTGGAAGAAATTTGGGAAGTCACACCCCAAACTTCGGATTATTCAGAAATAATCCAAATTTGAGATTATTATGGGAAGGTACGTTAAACTTCGGATTATTTTTGACAATTAATCCTATAAATTTTGAGTTATGTCAAAATCAAATTTTCAAAAAAATTGCAATTTGATAGTTCATAAACTAAAACGATTAGTTAAACTAAATGGCGGAATTTCAAGAAAATAAAATAGGAATTTCCATTAGTAAAATATATTTGCTTGGTATATTAACTTATAATGATTTTGCGATTTGAATTTTTGAGTTGTTTCAGGTAGCATGAATGATCGGAAAAATAATAACCTGAGACAGTAGAAGGTATTGTAATGCTTAATGTATTATTTATCATCCTTGTATGATGATGAGGTTTATAACATATATGAGCCATGAGTTATGATTGTAAATGTTATAACATTATACTGATATGTTTCGATTGATTGAGGTTGCATGTAATGTTATGCTACATTTGTGTTGTTTGCTGATTTGCGTCATTCTTGCCAGTTGCATATGATTGTTGTGTTGTTTATGCATGTGTTAGTTGTTACTGTTGTTTCCCATGATTTGATATGCCTCAACATTGAGATGAGATGAATTGTGTCTTATTATTATATTGTGGAAATTTTCAGATAGAGTTGTAACGACTCGTGAATTTGAACACTTTGAAATATATTATTAACTGAAAATTTAACTTAGAAATATAAAATCTAATTTTTTTTCTATATAAGAATCTTATTTATGAATATAAATTTGAAATATGTATGTTTATTTAAAAATAAAAATTTATAAACAATAAGCCATTAAGAATTTATATGCATCTATTGATTTTAAAACTAAAACGTGAAATCGGCTGATAATGAAACATTAATTATTATTTATTTAATATGATTATATAAAAGTGTTTAAGATAGTTATATAATAAAAACTTCATGATTCGCTTGCTCCACTGAAATCGATTTAGGTGATCGATTGCAGTAGCGGCACCAAATACTTCATAAATAATGATAAATTTAAAATTTGAATATAAATTTGAAATTTAATATTTGAAATGTATCTAACTAGATAAAGTGGATGAATGGATTTCATAGAAAGATACGTAACTTCGTTCTGCTTGTGTTGATTTAATTAAACATTTAATAAATCATTACAAATAAAGTATGTCCGAAGCTTAGGCATTTTCGTTCTAAAAATACAACACCGCATTCTGAAAAGAATGTCATTTTTCATTTCGTAAAATTCGAACATTCATTGCACCCCCGTCGTGATTTTGTGTCAAAAACACGCAAACTGGAAAACGTTAGGTTGTACATCTTATTTCTATTTTCTCTTGCATGTGTATTAAAGTGTGTACATATATACACGCACACATAAAGCTTAAAAAATCTATTTTAATAAATTTGAAAATCCTTACACTTGTAACCAGTATTTTGAAAACCGGACCGGACTGGTGGTCCGACCAAAAAAACAGTGAACCATAGAGCAAGCTGGCTCGGAATCCATTAAAACCGTGTTTTCCAATGAACCAACAATAATCGTGGTCCAACCAGAAAAACCGGTTCAACCTTGTAAATTTGATTTAACCGTATGCAAGAACCATAGGTTAAAACCAGTTTCCTGCGAACGCAGCCAAAAATTTAAACGCTTGTGCCAGCAACGATTGACTCTTATGTAGATGCATATATTTATACATAAAATATCCAAATTCACTCTTCTATTTCAAGATATTGGACATATTTATTTAGCTAAAGTTCATTGCTTTCTTCAAACTATTTATATTAAACAGCTAGTCTTTTGCTGGCAGCATATTTCATATATGCTTGGTATGTAGATATTATAGTTTTTGTTATTTTCTTATCAAATTCAAAAGTTCATACATTACTATACTAATTTTAATTTATTCATATGTACACGGCCTATACGGTTCAAATGATTGAACCTTTAAAACCTCCTACTAGGAAGCATGAGTGTGGGTGCGAGGGTGCGGGTGCGCGTTACAGGTATAGGGAAATTCAACAAATTCAAAAATATGAGGGCTCAGGTGCGGGGGGATACGAAAAATATTAAAATATTAAGAATATTATATATATATATGTATATGTGTATATATATATATATATAGAAGATGCATTTCAGTTAAACAAAATAGTGAAAGTTCATCATCCTTAAGTCTTAACAATTAAAATAAAATAAATAAATTACCATGTATAAATCAAATAAATAAGCAACCAATTAAAGAAATTGTCAATTGAATCAAATCCAATCCCCTAAAAAATCCAACGTGTATAAGTATAACCAAAACACATTACCATGTAATCCAACATGTCTATACAATTCAGTTTTACAATAATAAAAGTCTATTCTTCATATTTGCATATCTTTTATGGTATCAGATCCAAATTGCTAACTGCATCAATATTCTGATTCAAGAAGTTGTGCCTCTACAAATGTATCTAAAGATAGATTACCCATCAGAGTAATATCATCACGTGGGTATCTCTCATCTGAGATTTGTTTCAATCTTATCACTTGAGAGTTGAGGCTGTGATCTGAAAACAGTGCCTCGCCAGTGTAAGTGGCTGCAACAATTTTCAACGCCACAAGCTTAGCGGTGAAGCATTTCAAAAACTCCAATTCGATCAACAAATCTAGGGAAAATATTCAATTGATAACAAAAGCCATCCAAGAAAGTAAATCAAAAACTCAGATTAAAATATTCTTGGAATCCTTATCTTGGAATTTCTGGTTGCTTTCAAAATCAAGTAAAGAAATCACCTAGAAAATCCAATTCAAGAACCAATGTTTTGAAATACTTACCTCCTTTCTCGCAAGTCATCATCCTATTGCAGGTATCAGCGAACCATGGATGGAAATGATCCACTAACCTCACCAAGATCATCAGCTTGATCAAATCAGACAAGTGCAGAAAAGCACTGAAGACCTTATCAAGTCCATCAAAAAGTCGCAAAGCCAAATAATCTCGATTCAATTAGATGAATCAAATTATCTTCTTTGGAAAATGCACGCAGAAACAGCTGCAAGAGGTTATGGACTTAAAGACTATCTTTATGGCACAAAAATTGTTCCAACAAAATGTATCGGAGACAAAGATAACAGTTTAATCGTTAATCAAGAATATGCTTCATATCAAAGGAAATACAATCTTGTAAGTGTCTGGTTAATGTCAACAGTGGGATCATCCCTTATGCCACAGTTAGTTTGAATTAAAACAACACATGATGTGTGTACTGCTTTGGAAAGATCATTTACAAGTCAATCCTCTGCCAGAGTTTTACATTACAAGAAGCAACTACAATCTATAAAGAAAAATAATTCTAGCATGAATGATTATCTAATGAAGGAGAAAACTCTATGTGACCAACCAGCATGTACAGGAAAAAGAACAAGTTTTATATATAGTTGGAGGACTTGAAGATGAAGCTGTGATAGCATTCATTACATCAATCGAACCCACACCATCACTGCAAAGTGTGTATTCTATGCTACTGGCACATGAAGGAAGATTGTTGCGAAAGAAAGATTAAGAAACATATGCTTCAGTCAATTACACCACTACAGGTAAAGAAAAAAAATCAGCAAAACAATGCAAGAAGTCAAAATTCTTACCAGAGAGGATGATAATTAGGCAGAGGATGTGGAAGAGCTGGCAGATGGAACCGCAATAATAGGCCAAAGTGCCAAATTTGTGAGAAAATTGGTCATACAACCAACATACGTTATTTCGGATTCAACAACAGTTTCAATGTCAATCAACATAGCAACAATAATAATAAAAATAATAATCCAAATGCAAATATGGTCAACAATCAAACAGATAGCAAGAACAGTCAAGATACTACATCAAATGCAGCTACAATTGATGATATACAAGATGATGCATGGTATCCTGATTCAGGAGCAACTCATCATGTCACCAACAATTTAAATAGCATAAATCTTGGCAACCATGAGTATAAAGGTAAAAAGTCTCTAATTATGGGTAACGGTAACTCTATAATCATTTTACACACTGGACATGCTAGTATTAAGGGTGCTAAACAACTTTACCTAAACAATCTACTATATGCACCACATATAAGGAAAAACTTAATCAGTGTGTCACAGTGTGCAAAGGACAATCAACTGTCATTTGAATTTCACCCTAAACACTATATAGTAAGGGACATGCAGACTAGGAATATCTTATTGTAGGGTAGATAACAAAATGGACTTTACAAGTTCGGATCTGGAAATTCAAGAAAAAATGACTTAGAGAATAATTTATGTAATATTTCAGAATCTGATGAAAATAATGACTGTTTGACTTTTGAAATGTGGCACTGTAAGCTTGGTCATCCAAGCTCCAGAATTGTTCAAGAAATTCTAAATAATGATGGCACTACTGTTGATATCCCAAACAACTTTATATGTACTTATTGCCAAATGGGGAAAGTCACAAATTACCATTCCCAAATTCTGAAACAAAATACTTAAACCCTTTAGAATTAGTTGTTGTTAACCTTAGGGGTCCAACACCAATTGACATTGGCTATGGGTACAAATTTTACATTTCATTTATTGGTGCACATTCAAGATATGTATGGATATTTTTTTTTTTGAAATCAAAGTCTGACACATGCAATGTTGTGACGAAGTTCATAGCTAATGCAGAAAATCATTTAGATTATAATGTGTAAATTATTCAAAGTGATGGTGGTAAAGAATTTCTACCACTAAAGGATTATTTCTGTAAAAAAAGGTATCACTCATAGGTTAACATGTCCATACACATCAGAGAAGAATGGTTTAATAGAAAGAAAGCACAAACACATTGTTGAAACTGCACTGACACTACTTGCTTAGGCATCGTTACCACTAAATTTTTGGCCAGATGCTTTTGCAACTGCAGTTTACTTAATAAATAGACTACCAACAAAAGTACTGGATATGAGATGTCCTATTGAGATATTAACTCAAACAAAACCAAATTACAGTGACTCAAAAATATTTGGTTGTCTGTACTTCCCTTATATTAGACCATTCAATAAAAACAAACTTAATTATAGATCTACTCCCTGCACTTTTTTAGGGTACACTACAAATCACAAGGGGTTTAAGTGTTTGGACAGCAATGGGAAAATTTACATATTTAGACATGTCATATTTGATGAAAAAACTTTCCCGTTCAAAAGTCATGCCTACAAACCCACTAAGAAGATCTATAATCCTAGATTCTCTATCCCAATTATTCCTGAACAAGTCAATGATATTGTATATGTGCCAAACTCTAACAATAACATCATACATACACAAGTCACACAAAATATCAGTACACCACAACACACACAATCTAGCGCTGAAGCAGGCGGTCAAAATAAAGCTACTGTAAGTGTTGATAACACTGACTCACATGGAGAAAATGTGAGCAATAATGATAGTGACAGCTCAGCAAATAATCAAACAGAAGTGAGAAATGAAAACAATTATGTGCAGAATCAACATCATATGGTAACAAGGGCAAAAAGTGGTATATTCAAACCAATTTTTTTTTCTGTTGAGTTCAATGATAATGAACCATCCACTTATCATCAAGCTATGCTAAATGATAAGTGGAGGTCTGCCATGAGAGAAGAACTAAATGACTTGAATAAAAAGCAAACTTGGTGTTTAGTTCCAACACCCAAAAACAAAAATATTATTGGGTGTAAGCAGACTTATAGGATAAAAAGGCAGGCTGATGGTATAGTTTCTAAATACAATGCTAGATTAATAGCTAAAGGGTATTCACAACAGTGTGGAATTGATTTTAAAGAGACATTCTCACCTGTTGTGAAACCTACTTCTATTAAAATAGTACTAACTATAGCTTTGCATAAAAACTGGACCATTAAGCAATTGGATCTAAATAGTGCTTTTTTGAATGGTGATTTACAGGAAGAAGTGTATATGAAATTGCCACCGGGACTAAAAGAAAAATTAGAAGAGAAAATGTTGTGCAAACTAAACTAGGCTATCTATGGGCTAAAGCAAGCACCTAGGATCTAGTTCAACAAACTTAAAGCAACATTATCTAAGCTTGGCTACACACCTACAAGATCTAACAACTCACTGTTTACAAAGTTCACAACAAATACTGTCACATATGTTCTAGTCTATGTAGATGATTTTATAGTCACTGGAAACAACAAGTTTGAAATTGAAAGCATCACAAATAAATTAAACAGTGAGTTCTCACATCTAGGGGAACTATCATATTTCTTGGGAAAAGAAGTATGCAGAACCAAAGATAATGATCTCCAAATAAATCAAATAAAATACATTGAAGAGATTCTATCAAGATCAAACATAGATAAGGCTAACCCGTTGCCAACCCCAATGGTAACCAATTAACACTTAAGCAAAGAAAAAGGGGAACCTACTTGCAAAAAAATACATTACAACAGTACCATTGGAGCTCTCCAATATGTCACTATAACCAGGACAGATATATCATACATCGTTAATAAGGCAAGTCAATTCATGCAAAGATCGCTAAGTGATTATTGGAAAGCAGATAAAAGGATCTGTTAGATTCAAAAGTGACTCTAACACCCAAATTATCTGAATTGGTAATGATTTATATCTAGAAATGCAAGAAAACACAGAAAACACACAAGATTTATAGTGGTTCGGCGTTAGCGAGCCTACGTCCACTTTATATCTATGATTATACGTAAGATTCGAGTACCATCAATGATTTTTCTCTCAATCTCATTTTTATAATGTTAATTCACTCAATGATTTCGAATTAATATTGAGAAGAAATAATGCAGAGACAATAATGGTAGAAACAACACTCAGAACTGCCCAAAAGATCCTATAAACGTCGAGCACAGGGCTATTTATAGCTGATATCTAAAGATGGATCGTGGTCACACGTGGCACAAATCCCGAGGATCTCGGACCGGCTCGTAGTTGGATGGTGAAATGGTCAAGATGACGGTTGTAGACAGGTGTCCTTAGATCCTGTATTTTCGGATCGTGGTTGACCAAGTCGTGGTCAATACCTTGTGGTTCACGAGGTTGGGTCGTGGAGAGCTAGCATTGCGAGATCGGATCGTGGTAAGGGATCGTAATCGTGGATGGGAGCTACGAGTCGAGGATGGCAATATGACCACGGTTGAGTGTTTTATATGAGACTTCTTATTTCCTTTGTGCATGAACCTTGGTGGGTTAGTCCAAAAAGTTGCCAACATTTTGCCCCCTCGAAGTATGTTTTATTAGTTATGAAACATCCTTCGAAACTGCTGGACTATTCCCTCATAAAATGATGTAGATTGATAGTCACATCCGTTTACAGCGTCACATTGTTTCGAAGGGTTATTCCTTTTGAAGAGCATAAATATCAGTCCGAATTTCCAATTATTTCTCTGTTCATTGGTTAATTTCCATCTTCTGAACTTTAGAGTATACTGCAATCGTCTTGCCAAGTAATTTTTAAAACCCACGAGTATTTCCATACCTTTTACTTTGTGATCATTTTCGAGTTCGGGTCGTTAAAACACCATACGATTCGTGGGATTGGGCATTCATTATGTTCCAGTGGTAGAGCGGGCCTTTTAATCATGATCCATTGGCGGAGCGGGCCGTATCCACGAGCCATGGCGGGCTCTCGCAAGTGGCCCATATATTCTCACGGTCCGTGCATTTAGGCTGATCCGAATAGGACAAAAGGGGGAAGTGCAAGAGTCCCTATTTGCCTATATAATCCGCTCCTTTCTCTTGTTTCTTTTCCATTTCTATTGTCACTTTTACTGCTGCCGCCTATTTCAATCCAAACCCTAATTCAAGAAATCTCCCTTTGTAATCCCGAAAAAAGGTAAAAAATAGTTTTTAACTCTCTGTTATTCGGTTCTGAAGGCTCCAAATTCTGTGTTGCCTCGAGTACCAGCTTTCCTCACGTTTTTCTTTACTCCGACGGATTTTCTGATGATCTCAAGGCCATGGCGATGGAGCTTGTGATGCCAGGACTTGAAGGAGGAAATGACGAATGGGGAGCTTCGATTGATCGATTCGTGGATGAGAAGGCGATACGGATCGTGATAGTGAAGAGCAGAAGTTGTTCAACTTGAACTATGGGTCGTGGTAACGGGTTCGCTCGTGGAGAGGAACACATCGTCGATTCCTGATGATGGTGACTTGAAAGGATCGGGGATAAAGATGAAGCGCTAATCTGGACAGCGGATCGGGTTGCAGGGATCATGAGTGCCTGTTGCGATTCATTTAAATTAAGCAAAATAGGTCACAAGCCAGGGTGTTCCATGATCCGAGGCCTTTCTTCAGGCTGATTTTTTTCCTGCGATCCGGTCCTGCTTCACGAACCAATGTTATTTCACGATCCGAACCCTGGCTCACGAGCTTACTTGGCCGGCGATCCAATACCCATCTTGACTTAACAAATATAATGCAACCCTGATATATCTGTGGACAGTTAGAATTAGAGCCTTCAATATGAAACTTCTGAGTTGGACAACCGCGTGACCTAATAGCATATAATGGCCATTACTCCGTTTACTTAACTGACTTCATGTTTTTCTTCAATGTCTGCAAAGGCGCACACTTACACTTACACACATAGGGTACGAGTAATTGTGTTCTGACTTCTCATGTTTTCTCGCCAGCATAGCCATGTCAGGTAAGCAATCAACCGAAATGTCAGAGAGAGATTCTGAATCAGAGTCATCAAAGCATTATGATCCCGACGTGCTTCCCACAGATTCAGATCAGGAAGAGTCCGACCCCGATTATGAGATTGACACCGATATTGAATCGATGACCTCTGAAAGTACATCTCTAGAAGACGAGGAAGAAGAAGATGATCGGGCTCTCGACGATATCCCAGGTGTTAAGGAAGTTGAGGAAGAGAAACTAAATGATTCTCTGGCCTCCAAATTAGATGACATAAAGCTTAAGAAAATATGCTTGAGACATGGGATCCCTTGGGACGATGTGAAGACTCTGTAAGGGGGAGATAGACCCCATTCCGCCCCGAAGGGTATATGGCTGTCAGTAGGTTAATGTGTTGGGTAGGCGCTATTCCTCCATTTCCACCAATCGTCATTGAGACCTTAAGACGATTACGCATTGCCTCTATGCAGCTTTATCCCAACGCTTACGCAGCCCTGTATACTCTGTGCATGGCATATGCGGAGATTTTGCAGACTGAGCTCACCTTCAAAGATATGAAATTCTACTATCTCTTCAAACACTGCTCTACAGCGACTCCAAACTTTTCTTTGTTCGAATCGGTAGCCAACAGGAAGGTTTTATGGAAGGCCACAACAGCATAGGGGATCCCAAAGCTGATTGGTTCTATATAAAACACCAAGCCGGGTGTGCAAGGAAGTAGCTAAAATCAAGTGAGCTTTAAACCTCTAGATGCGTGACCCGAGTTCGTAACCAAAGCACTGACATGTTTCTTTTCTTTATACAGATCATAGCTTCCCAAAAACGGAAGGCTCGGTGTATGACGATCGATTATCCCGCCTCCTCAAAAGCAAATCAGACTTCTTAAAAATCAAGAAATGTATCATCGACGAGAATCTTCATGAGCACCGTCTTCTGGATGTAAGGTTCGGACTTGGTGCAGTGGTATTCCTTATAAATATGTGCCCCCGACTGAAGGTGAAGGGACCTCAGGGGTCACGAAAACAGCTGAACTTCGCAAGAGCCCCTCACCAATGATCAATCAGGATAATGAGGATTTGAATGTATATAAAGTAGGCGAGGTCCGAGCCGATGAGCAAAAGGAAATCCCAGATTCTGAGGGACAATCTCCCTTAAGGACTTCGCCACCAGCTGAGCCTCTTGCTTATGATGAATTAACAGAGGAACAAATATTCGGAGAACTGAGCAAGATCCCTCTACCCGACGACATTTACACACAAGAAGATTTCGAAGAGGAACCATTCTTTCCCATCTCTGAGGAAGTGAATGTTCCGGTTGAGGAAAAAGAAAACACACAGACGAGCCAGACTCTAGGCCTTGGTCTGTTAGGGGGGATTATACGGGATGCACGAATCAAATGCACCTCTTGTCACAACACTTCTACACCACCAGTATTCATGATTCTGATACACATTTTTTTTCTTTGCAGGGAAAATGCCTCGTAAACAATCCTATTCTTATCGCTCTCTCCAAGCGAGCACACCGAGGCTTCTTTTTAATTCTGAACATGCTCGCAGTGATAGCCGGGGGAGAGATAGTTATCGACCCCGTGATTCATATCAAATTCATTCTACACGGTCTCGTTCTCCATCAAGGCAAGATACTGGGAAATTCCATAGTCATCCAGTTCCACCGGCGGGGGGTAAGCAGCTTCCCAAAGAATTGACTCTTCCAAAAAGTACACCCTCTCATAGCAAGTCTTCCAAGAAACACCATGAGCCAAAAGATAAAAACAAAGACCCAAGCAAGGATTTAGAAAAGGGGAAAATAGCTATTGTCCCCTGTAGCCAACGCGATTTGGATACTACCGCTACACAATATGTTGTTTACACCTCCGAGAGTCAGGTCAAGCTGGAGCGTTTGCGGAAGCAGTTTCCCGACATCTTCTTCGAGAGAATGGGGTTTGTTCCAGACCTTGAACCGGTTCCCGAGGAATGGGATGTGGAGGTCATAGGGCAAGTGAGTCACATAACCAAACAATATAGGGTGATGAAGAAGCATGCCGCCAATCTTTCTGCTACCATTCGTCACCTAGCGATAGAAGCAGCCAGAAACAGAGCGAAGATTGACAATGATAGTAGGACCAGGAGCAAAATGGAAAAAGAGCTAGAAGATACACAAGCTCGGCGAATGCGGAAAATTATAAATCAAAGCTAGAGAGTGCTAGGGAGCGTTTTCACACTGAGATCGACTCAAATAGCCAAGAACATTTGGCTTTGAAGAAAGAAGCGGAGGATCTCAGGACAATTAACGCCGAACTTAAAACGGCACAGGAACATTTTGCTGCTGAGAAGGCGGCCTAGGAGAAAGAGAAAGCGAGCTTAAAAGATAATCTCGCTCTTGTTGAAAAAGAGAAAGCGTCTTTGAATGATCGGCTTATCCAAGCCGAAGAGTGTGCAGCTCTTACTGAAAGTATTGCTAATAGCGCTCTTGAATCGGCTTCCACGACTGCTGATGAGCTTTCCACAACCAAAAAAGAGATAAAAGTCTTCGAAGAACTGCTATTCAACTTCTTTGGCCAAGTTATTAAGACCCGAGACATCTCGTGGATACAGGATTATCACGTTACTTTGGTCAGTGTGTAGGATATGATCGTTGAGGGCGAAAAGCATCGATTGAAAACCGAAGAAGTTGATGAAAAACAGCTCATACAGACTTATCTCAAAGGTGAAGAGCCTGAGGCTTTGGAGATAAGCAGACGGCTAATCTAAGAGGAAATTGAGAAAGAGAGAGCAAAGCTCAAGGGCAAGGATAAAATTGACGAAGGCTCTAGCTTGGTTGTGGATCCCAAGGCCTCCGAAATTGAGGAATACAATCCTGATGATCCTTTGATTCCCTTGGGTCCAACCCCTTCAGTTGTCGGCGCTGCTATTACAAATCTAGGCGAGGAGTCGGCTGAAGGTATCTCCATATTCTCTCCACAATTCGCCAAAGCAGTTATAATTTGTCATCGTACCATGGGACAGACAACTGAGATGACCACGTTATCTCCCAAATTACTAACATTTACCTCTCGAGACATAGGTGGCAAGACAATAGAGATGGATACGAAAGAGAAAGCAGAGGCGAAGAAAGCTAGCGTCCTTTCAAGTGCAGGCGTCGGAGTCCTTGAGGTTTCAAAGTAAACAGAGGACACAACAAGTGATAAGGTTATTGTGGCACCTAGCACTGATGCTCCTGCAGATGCCGAAGTTATTGGAGCTTTGCAAGACACCGACGGTGGTCATGGAGATGTAGAGGATGATATAGTCATCACGGAAGAAATCAAGGATGACGATAACGAGACCTTGGATGGTATGCAGGCTAGGAAAGAGAAAAAATTGGTTTTGAAGAAGGAAGAGCAGGACCCTCTTTATGTGCCTCCAATTTCGGAGGTTGACCCCAGAACTGGGCTGATCATGAAATTCTCCTCCAGATCAATAACTTCATAGCTTGCCTCCCAGCCTTCTGATTCTCCCTCGGAGTCTCTTGTTGATAAGAGAAAGAGGAAGAAAGGCGACCGCTCTGATGCTGACAAGGAGTTGGAGAAACAAAAGAAGGATAAGAAATCAAAATCTTCTCCCAAGTGTAAATTGGATGCACTTATTAGCTCATATTTTGCTTTTAGGCTTTCCAATGGCTAAGAAACGTAGTTGTGAGCATCGCCCTCACCTTTGTTTAGCTTTATTCTTGTAATTCCGCACTTAGCTACTGAAAATTCGTATCTTTTATATCTTCGCATACCTGCAAGTTTACTATGTCTACGGAGTTTATTATTGTGAATCACAAAACTTAAAGATAATCATAACTGAAACAGTTGTAACTAAATATTGAAGTCATGAATGATAATCATTAAAAAGTTTGTGTGCTAAGTAAACGCATAGTGTTCACAAATGCAAAGTGTCGTATGTATATGCCCCCAATCCATCGTTATTATGATGCCTGGCCAGGGCTTATTGACGATTGGTTAGGGTCACATTCGTACTACCCCCAATATACGGAAATGAGTGGTTTATGTCATTTGGCAGCATACATTACTGCGCCTTTATACTTTCCCGTCCCTTTCGTTGGGGTAGGAATTTTTGTGGTGCTAAGTCTCTAAAGCCTTTATACTCTCCCAATCCTTCAGCGGGTTAGAGTTCAATCCCGGTTTTTAGTCTGCTCACTGATCCTTCAGCAGGGCAGAGGTTCTGGGGGCGCTAAGTATCTAGCGCCTTTATACTCTCCCGATCCTTCAACGGGTTAGAGTGTTACCAAGGCGGTTTTATCACGGTGCAACATCACGCCTTGGGGACGTTATCTCCACGTCCTTTATACTATCTCTCCAATCTCGAGAGTTAGAGTGCAAGTAGTAGTGCGGTTCACCTCACTGCACCTTTTGGAACTTTGAATTAGGTGTTTTGAAATCGCTGTATAGTTTATAACAATCTCAAAATGATAATGACTAATGTTAGTTAAAAATAAAAGAGCAGATAAGAAATGGTGCAGTAAAGGTAAATGACACCTGATATTTTTATAATGGTTCGGTCAAATCATGACCTACGTTTACTTTATAATCTTTTGCTCAAGTAACCAGACTGTTCTAGGAAAGTCGTGCTTTTTTACATGATCCTGAAAACAAAAGAGTAAAACTGATGATTTCACGTCAGATAAGGCCGCAAATGCTGGGCATTCCATACTCTGGGAATTTCATCTCCATCCACGGTTGCTAGCTTGAAGGTTCCATTATCAAGCCTTCGTAAAATGGAATATGGTCCTTCCCATTTCGGGCCCATATGTGCTGGGGGTGGAAAGACGCATTTTAGAACCAAGTCTCCAGGTTCAAAGGTTCGAGCTCGGACTTTCTTGTTGTAATACCGAGTAACCTATTGCTTGTGCCTTAAGGCGCGTAGATCGGCTTCATCCCTCTTTTCTTCAACCATATACAGAGACTCGAGGAGCAGCTCATTGTTGGTCATTGGGTCGTAATAAGTGATTCGATGAGACGGTACTTCTAACTCGACCGAGATGACCGCTTCAGCTCCGAAAGCGAGGGAAAAAGGGGTGTGACCTGTCGCCGACTTATATGTAGCCCTGTAGGCCCATAGAGCCAAAGTTAATTCATCGACCCACATGGCTTTGGCCCATTTCAATCTTTTCTTTAGAATAGATTTAATCACTTTGTTCGCTGCCTCAACCTGCCCGTACGATTGCGGATGTGCCATAAGGGTGTATCTTTTCTCGATACGATACTTCTGGCAGAAACCTCGGAACTTAATGCTATCAAAATGGGTTCCATTGTCAGTTATGACGGCTTTTGGTGTCCCAAACCGGCATATAATGTTCCTGACGATAAGGTTGATCACTCGCTTGGTTGTGATCGTGGTCAATGGCTCAGCCTCGACCCATTTGGTGAAGTAATCCATGGCCACGATGGAAAATTATGCTCCGCCCTTAGCTATGGGGAGACTTCCAATAATATCGATTCCCCAAACAGCAAAGGGCCACGGGCTCATCATTGTCTTCAACTTGCTAGGAGGTGCCTTAGGAATCTTGGAAAACTTCTGACACGCTTCACAACGTCGTGCATACTTGGCTGCATTCTTGTTTATAGTGGGCCAGAAATAGCGATATCGCAATATCTTCTTTGCCACTGTTTGCCCTCCAGTATAGTCGCCACATTCACCTTCGTGGAACTCTTTCAGTACATTCTTGATGTCGTCATGGGTGATGCACCGGAGGAGGGGCATCGAGAAACCTTGTATGTACAGAACTTCGCCTTGCAACACATATCGAGAAGCCTTTCGGATAACTGCGCGCCTCTCACTTTTCTTTGTTGGAAGCGTTCCATTCATCAAAAAATTCTTTAGAGGGGTCATCCACGACTCCCTCTCAGGTTCAATCTCTAGTACCTGATCAATTTCCATCTGATCTACACTAGGTGATTGTAACACTTCAGTCAGGACTAGCTCCTTATCTTCAGGATTATCAGAGCTAGCCATCTACGCTAACTTGTCTGCCTTTTGATTCTCTGTTCGAGGAATATGAGATATGCTATGGTGATCAAAACCTCGCAGCAAACTTCTTCACTCTTTCCAAATATGATATCAGCCTCGGACTCTTATCTTGAAACTCTCCAGTGACCTGATTCACGATTATCTTGGAATCACAAAAGATGTCCAGCTTTGTGATCTCCAACTCCTTTGCGAGCTTCAGCCCAGCAATTATGGCTTCGTACTTGGAGTCATTATTAGTGGCGTGGAACTCCAATCTAAGAGCATAGTATGTTAGTCGTTTCTCTGGGGTTTCAAGCACCACTCCGGCACTATATCGGCTGTCATTCTTAGCTCCATCAGTGTACAATTTCCAGGCACTAGGGTCAAGGAGTAATTTTGGTGGGTCGTCTTCTTCACTTACTACATCATCTTCTGGGATGGTAAACTCTGCTATGAAGTCTGCAAGTACTTGTCCCTTTATCGATCGTCGGGGCTGGAAGTTCAAGTCGAACTAACTTAGTTCAATATTCCACTTAAGCAGTCTTCCTGATGCTTTTGGCCTCTGCAGAACTCGTTTGAGCGGGTGGTCAGTGTAAACAGTAATGGGATGAGCCCGGAAGTAATGGAGGAGCTTCCTAGAGGAGATTAGTAAACTATACGCAAGTTTTTCTATTCTTGGGTAGTTTCGTTCGACTGCCGCCAATTTCTTACTCACATAGTACACCGGCCTTTGCACCTTATCTTCTTCTCTTACAAAAGCCGAGCTGATCGCGTGGGATGACACTGCCAAGTACACGAACAAATCCTCGTGGTCCACGGGCTTATACAGTATCGGGGGTCTTTCTAGATGATTCAATAGGTTCTGGAACGCTTCTATACAATCAGGAGTCCGTTTGAAGTTGCGTTTACCCAGCTTTATCAGCTCGAAGAACGGGATGCCTTTATCTGTGGCTTTGGAGATAAATCTACTCAGCGTTGCCACTTTTCCGACGAGGCTTTGCACATCTTTAATTTGCTTTGGTTCTTGAATATTTCGGATTTCTGTAATTTGATCTGGATTGATTTCAATTCCACGTGAGCTGACGATGAACCCTAGGAATTTTCCGGATGCTACCCCAAATGAGCATTTCAAAGGATTTAGTTTCATCCCATATTTCCGGAGAATTTCAAACATTTCTGCTAAATCAGCAGTATGGTCGGATGATTGTCTAGACTACATGTCATCGACATATACCTCCATCGTTTACCCGATTTGGTTGTAGAACATCCTATTCACCAATCGCCGATACGTAGCACCGACATTCTTCAGACCGAAAGGCATCACTACGTAACAGTATAATCCCAGATCGGTAATGAAGCTGGTATGCTCTTGGTCCGGGACGTGCATGGGGATTTGGTTGTACCCTGAGTAGGCATCCATAAAATAAATAAACTCATGACCCGCCGTCAAATCTACGAGCTGATCTATTCTAGGTAACAGAAAGCTATCCGATGGGTAGGCTTTGTTTAGATCTGAGAAATCAGTGCATGTGCGCCACTTTCCATTGGCCTTCTTCACCAAAACCGGGTTTGAAATCCAGTCAGGGTATACTGAATCTTTAATAAACCCATTACTTCTCAGCTTTTCGACCTCTTCCTTAAAGGCAGCAGACCTCTCTGGGCCAAGCATTCGCCTTTTCTATTTGACGGGAGGATGTTTCGGGTTGATGCTTAATGAATGACTCTTAATTGAGGGAGATATTCCACACATGTCCGCATGGGTCCAGGCGAATACATCCAAGTTAGCTATCAAGAAATTTGTTAATTCTTTGGCTCGAACAGGATCCAACTGGGATCCAATCTTCAGGACCTTCTCTGGGTCACTATCATCGATTGGTACGTCCATAGTCGCTTCACTGGGAGTCGCCATTCTGCCCCCAGGCTCTTCATCCTCTCTAAGATCTATATCCTCGAGCAACTCTCTGGCCAACCCGCCCAGAGTTACTTTCTTTAGTTGCAATGATGTTTCCTCCCTTGGAGGGGAGGAAGCGCTCTTTGCTTCCACATCTCTTCCTTTGCGAAGCAACTTCAGCTCCGGTATGTAGCATGCTCATGCAACAACTTGATCTCCTCTGACTATACCTACACCGGCATCCGTCAGGAACTTCAACAATAAGCACCAGGGTGTGATGCAGGCCATGAATTTGGCTAGGGCCGGTCGACCCAAAAAGACATTGTACGGCGACTCAATATCAAGAACCACAAAGGGGAGGATCCTCACTCTCCGGCGTTCTCCTTCCCCAAGGGTTACTGACAATTCCACATATCCTATCGGAGCGGTCGAGGCTCCATTGAATCCACGTATCCAACCCTCGCATGGTTTCAAATCCTTCGGCTCGAGTTTCATTTGGTCAAATGATTTCTTAAACAGAATGTTAACCGAACTTCCGTTATCCACTAGAACTTTATGGACTATAGTTGGGCTGATGGTAACGGTGATTACTAATGGGTCTTCGGTTGGGGAGTGGACTCCAATACTTTCTCGATCACGAAATATGATGTCATCAGACATCGTCTTTTGTTGCTTAATTGAGGCATTATCCTCGGGATTGCTACATTCCCCTACTTCAAGATGTTGTATTTCCGCGTTCACGTACTGATCCATAGCTCTGAAACTGTGCCCTGCCAGATGAAGCAAACCAATTATGGTATTGATAACGATATTTTTTCCTTTTTGCTGAGCCGTTGGTTTAGCAGCAGGTTGGCTTTGTTTAGGGGCATGTGCGGCTTGGCCCCTGTCCCTAGAAGTCACCTTATATTCATCAAGCTTTCCTTCTCGGAGTAGCTTTTCAACCACATCTCTAAGATTACGACATTCATTTGTGGTGTGACAATGAGTTTGGTGAAAAAGGAAAAATTTCCCGGTCTCATGTTCCTTCTCCGTCGAATCTCCTGGAGGAGGCCTCTTATACTAGAGAACATTGTACATATCTAGAAAGATATTTTCCAGAGTATCGTTTAACGGCGTAAAACTCTCAAGTGGCCTAGGCCTGGATCTTCTCTGAGAGTTATTTCCTCGGTTTCTCTTTTGATTATTGTTATTATCATTCCCCAATTGACAACCATTGCCTTGATTCTTGTTCCTGACATTAACTTCGACTTTTCCTAAGTTATCTCCCATTTGCTTGATGGCCACATTACTTTGGATATCCTCCTTATCAGTAGCCTTCCTCTTTCGGTTGGCATAAATTTCCTCTCGACACAAGCAGATGTTGACCTTTTCATCAAATATTTCTCTAGTTAACGGTAGTTTGTCAGCCAGGTATCTTCCAATCCCAGTATCCTTATCCACTCCGTCAATCAAAGCCATCAAAACAGTTTGTTTATGGAGATCTCTAACCTCCGTGACTGCTAAACCGAAGCGATCTAGATAGTACCTTAAAGATTCGTCCAGATGTTTCTTAATGTGGGATAGCTCAATGACATTCTTAGATCTCTGGTTATGTAGCCGGAACTAATTTACAAACTGTTCACTTAATTCCCTAAAATTGGAGATCGATCGCGCTGGCAAACGGGTGAACCACATTAACGCCGTATCCTCTAGAAATATCGGGAATGCCTTACACTTCACAGCGTTAGAAGCGACAGCTGCATTCATGTACCATGAATATCTCATCAGGTGCTGGACTGGATCAGCCCTTCCCGCATAATGGTTCATAGGTGGCATGTTAAATTTTCTTGGGAATCGAACCTCTAAAATATCATCAGTAAAGGGCGAATGACTGCGGCCTATACCCCAATTTCGGTTCTTTGTCTGCGACATTCCACCATCAATTGCCTAATCATGGCTTCGACATCTGCATGGGTTAGGGTAGACTCGGGGTCAGCACTTCTTGCCCTGCGACCCTCCCCAACATTTCTTCGATGTGCTGCTGCAAGGTCTGAGTCTTTAGCAGAACTCCCCTGCCCCCTATTGCCGCGATCAGTCGCGCGATGAGCAGGAGAAATGGGTCGATTATGAGCAGGATCAACAATGTCTCCATTCCCAGGCGATAGGACGGGCTCATTTAAGTTACGGTTATTGGTTTCCTAATTAAGCGCCTCTATATTCTCAGCCCTTTCCAATGGAGGCCATTGCCGGTTTCTGCGAGGTTCTTCAGATGAGGATGTGTGTTCCGGGGATAAAGGGCGAGCTGGAGGTGGTAAAACCTGCCTTTGAATATATTTAATGCGTCTGCCTAGGGCAGTAATATTTTGACGCAGCAGCGAGCTCTCCTGCCTTTAAGCGACCAATTCATCAGTTTGCCTGTCCAATGCTTCAAGTATGCGAGCCATATGTCCTTCGGTAACTGGAGCAGAAGGGTCGAACTGGTTATCTTCATCTTCTATTATACGCAAGGAATTCGAAGCAGGTTGAGCAGAAGTACCAGTATGAGCGGAACGAGCCATAATTTCCTTCCCAGGTCGGATAGTAGTCTGATTGTCATTTCGGATCGTGGTCCCCCTAGGTTGTTGGCTCGTGGTTCCCTCTTGGCGTCGGTTCGTAATGGTCCCCCGGGTTCGGATCGTGGGAGTATTAGCTAGAAGGAGGGTGGAGTTATCTTGGGATCGGGTCGTTACGCCTTCAACTACATGGTTCGTGGAACCCGCTCCAGTTCGGATCGTTCCTCCATCTCCACGATCCGAGGACTCCAGTTCAACATCGACATACTCCTGAACGTTGTCTTCACGAGCTTCGTTTGTAGCTTCGTCGGCCTGCGAAGTTCGTACTTCCTTAGACTTCTTTCCAGCCGTAATACTTTGGATTTGCTGTAATCTTAAAAAATTGAAACAGTGAAGTTTTGGACTGTTTTCTTCGGACTTGACTATCCAAACAATAGAACAACAATCTGAAATGTTGAGACTTCGTTCTCAGTGGAAGCACCAAATGTTAGATTCAAAAGTTGCTCTAACACCCAAATTATCTAAATTGGTTAAGATTTATATCTAGAAATGCAAGAAAACACATAAACCACACAAGATTTATAGTGGTTTGGCGTTAGCGAGCCCACATCCACTTTATATCTATGATTATACGTAAGATTCGAGCACAATCAATGATTTTTCTCTCAATCTCACTTTTACAATGTTAATTCACTCAATGATTTCGAATTAATATTGAGAAGAAATAATGTAGAGACAGTAATGGTAGAAACAACACTTAGAACTACCCAAAAGATCCTAAAAACGTCGAGCACAGGGCTATTTATAGCCGATATCTACAGGTGGATCGTGGTCACACGTGGCAGAAATTCCGAGGATCTCGGACTGGCTCGTAGTTGGATGGTGAAATGGTCAAGATGACGGTTGTAGACAACTGTCCTCAGATCCTGTATTTTCGGATCGTGGTAGACCAAGTCGTGGTAAATACCTTGTGGTTCACGAGGTCGAGTCATGGAGAGCTAGCGTGGAGAGATCGGATTGTGGTAAGGGATCGCGATCGCGGATGGGCGCTACGAGTCGAGGATGGCAATATGACCACGGTTGAGTGTTTTATACGAGACTTCTTATTTCCTTTGTGCGTGAACCTGGGTGGCTTGGTAAAAAAACTAGCCAAAAGGATCCTTAGATATCTGAAAGGTTCAATTAATCAAGGATTGATCCTAAAGTCAAGCAACAACCTACATAGCCTTCCCCAGTTCACCGCCAAGCCCCCCTGGTGGACTCCGACCATCATCTATGTCTCGGCTTCTCTAAACCCTAACGAAACCTACCCAAACCCCATTAGAAAACCCACGAACCCCATCAGCGTTTGGAAAACCAACATCACCTAATCCTGTCTTCTAGTAAAAGGTTTGAAGTCATTAAATGGGATGCTTCAGTCACTGCGTATACTTTAAGCACATGTTCATTGAACGATTCATCGAGTTGGTAAATGAATAATTGGTACCAGTGTGGCACTACAGCCTCGTTTGTGTTTCATGAGCAAAAAGTAAGATACAACATTCCTGCATGCATGCGCAAGAGAGAGGAAAAAAAGAAACATTTTGCAGGCCTGTAGCATGCCATGAAGAAATGTAGCATATATTACGAAATATAGCATGCCAAAACCCATTTGTTTGCTGAGTAATCTACATGATATGGACACAGAAGCATGTAGTGTTAAGTGGATGATTCGATCTTGTAGGATGTTGTATCTCGGTCTGTGTGTTCAACCCATAGGAGTCAAGGGGGTGCGACTTCTTCAGTCTTGATCTCAAAGGGCTTTGGAATTTGCTATTGTGAAATGCTAAAAAAAGGGGAGGAAAAGAGAAGAAAAAAGGAGGCTGCAGCAAAACGCGAGTCCACTATAGTCGCTCATGTTCATCAGTCCATTTGTTTCAGCTTTTGTTCCTTCTCTTAGCAATCACGGAAGATGAGTTTGCTCACTTTTGACTATCGTTTTCATTTAATAAAATTATCCTTTTGGAATGACACGTGAAATGTTAAAAATACTATAGAAAAATTATAGTTACTGGCTACGTAACACGGCGACATATGTGACATGCACACGACGATATTCGTGACACGAAACTTGACAATATAATATTTGTCATTCTTATACGATATATAAACTATTTATTTATTTTGATCTCTATCATATTCTCATCGACATAGAAATCACTATGTGTTACAATGATACATACCCGTATGACTGCATAGATTTCAGGAGATTGGAATCATTGGAATTCAAGTTGAAATGGTAAATACCATGGAATTCAATTTGAACGGATATAAAGTGTTATACATCCATGCTTATTGACCTGAGCATAAATTTTCAGATGCCGTTGATTTTTTTTAAGTATTTTCTATAAATTATAAATTTATCTTAATATTATGAATCTGTTTTTGAGAAAAATAAATTAAGACCGTTATAAAAACTTAAATTTTGAGTTATACAACAAAGGGTTAAAATTTATTGTCAAATATAAAGGAAATGTATAAAAAAATTGAATCTTAGATTTACATATGTTTAAAATATATAATATTGAATTTTGATGTATTACATATTTAAATTTAATATATAAGTAATTCATAATAAATAAAATAATTGGATGTGATATATTGGTTTTGGCACTTGATAAATAAAAATAAAAATGTTAAACTTGAGTGTTGAATGAGTTTTGACTTTTTATAAATTTACTTTAAATTTAAATACAAAGATTTATTTTATAACTTTATGTTAATGTAATTCAAAGGATAAGTCTATGTTATGATTTCATTTTAAATCTCTTAAGCTATGATGCTTTGAAACATATGATCTGATTTAGGATCCTCCTACCATTATCCGAAGGGTTAGGAATGCCGTTTTCCTAGCTTTTTGAGGTGCGCCTTTCAAGGGAGTCGTTGGTTCCCGCTCGAGGAGATTGGCTGGTACCTTCAGTGTTTCCACGATACCGGCTTGCACCAGGCGGTTGATTCCTTTGATTGGCGAGCTCTTCCTTTTTGTCTACACTAGCTCCACACTTTCCCTCTTTTTATCTCATGTTGTGCGCTAGTTTTGTAGAGCCTGGATTATTAGGTTTTGGGCTTTCTTTGGTCTTGTTTAAGCTGCGCTTATGCGGGGGTTCCTGCCTTACAGCTGGAATAGTCGGAGCTTTCGGAGCGTCTGGAGCGAGAGGTGGGGGCTTCCTCCCTTTGCCTGTGGTCTGCTATAATGGGCTCATCTACCTTTTCTTCTACTCTGGCAGACTGTTTTGGTGTAGCGGTGCTTTCCACGTCGACAATGGTTTTGGCTGGTGTCTTCTGCGGATTTTGGTGCCGGCCTGCTTTCTTATTTTATTTTTGTGGTTTCCTATTGTTGAGGTTCTTTTGTTCTTAAGTTGTGATTTGTTTTATACCTTCTGTTTGTGTGTGTGCACAGTTTCTATAGCCATTTTTAAAAGATTGTTTTTGTGAGCCATTGGAGAATGGCTAGATTCTCATTTTTATTATGTTATATTATTTTTTGCTTAAAAAAAATATAATTCGATTTATAGTGAAACTTAATGATTTTGACTTTCGTTAAAATATTTTGATGAGCTAAACCAATTATTAGAGACATTTGAAGTTAATATTTTGGAATTGGTTTAAATGATAAATGTAATGAAATTTATCAAGTTAGGTTAATTTGTTTAAAATTATGATGTATGGAAACATGTAGATGGTTTAAAAACAAAACTTAATAATTTGATTCTGATAAAGTTAAATGAATTGAATTACTTAAATATAACCAAATTGAAGATGTACTGAGGTTACTAATGTGAAGTTGGAAAGGAAAAACCTAATGATAATGAATTATTAATTTTCGTTAACTTGTTTTGCAATATAAATGTAATATAATTTGCATAGTGAAATGAATGGAAATGTGGAATCTGAAGAGAGAAATAGGCCAAGATTTGAAATTTGGATTTTTGGCTTAGATTGGGTCATTAGAATTGAAATATTTAGCATCCTACTATTTGCACTAAACTAGATTTACTCGACTATTGTTTTCATAACTATTTCAAAACTATTTGCTTAAACTATCTTACCTAATAAAACCTTATATTTATTCTGATAAAACTATCACAATGGATTGCTCTGTATTAAATATAAAGTATATAATAATTAATTTTAAATCCAACTATTCTTACATATTTTTATTTTAAATAAAACTTATTTCTCAATCTAATCTAATATGTCTACAGTGACGGAAATTTAAATTTCAGTTAATATACAGTAATCTAAATCGAGATGTAAACAGATAGGGAATCATTTAATATAATATTGATTCAAATTTGAAACGGAAACCAATATGTAATTGTTTGATTTAAATAATTGTAAATCAAATCTTGAAAGATGATTGATTCCTTAAAGGATATGAATTAGAAGTTTGAACAAAGTGAAGCTATAATTGTAAAACTAAGTGAAGTTAAATATATCAGAATTCAGGTGTGGAATAATTTAGTGAACATTTCTCCTGGTTTAATTTACATAGATAACAATGTTAGTCCTCATCCGAGAGTTTTGTGTTTTTGCATGATATTCGGGTCAGATCTAGTATTACAACTTGAGTTTGCATCTATCGCATCTGTAAAAGATGAAGATTTGTGAAGGCATTGTTCATCTCTTTTATTTATCTCACTTGTACAAGTTCTAATGAAAATTTATGTGTTAATATTCTGTTATATTCATTATTGTAACTCTGATGCATCATATTGTTTATTCCGCCATGAGATATTGTATTATTCTGTGTTGTGATTCTGTGATTGATTCCTATTAAATCCCATAGCAATACCAATTTTTTGTTTCGAACGATTCAGGTTGGCTCTATCATTGACTTGTTACAGCCGAAAAAGAAGGTCATTACGTTTGTGGTATCAGAGATTTGGTTTGAAAAAATACCTTAGCTTCTGGGGTTTAAAACTCATTCGAAATAGGATAGTAAGATCCTGGAATGAGTGGGAACATCATCGGAATATCTCCTGAGAGATGGTATTTTAAAATGTAAATTATGTTAAAGTATAAAATCTTTTACAAATCTCCAATCCATTGAATCTATCTCCCTTATAGTTTCCATTCGATGGGGTTTCCTTAGACCCAAACCTCGACTATGTACTAAACCCATCTTTGAGTCTATGAAGATTAATCAAATTAATAATTTAAGCTATTAACTATTGGAATGGAAGCAAGTTTTTTGAAATTACAATAGTGATAACGACCCTAAATGAAGGTTGTGAAATTAACAAAAGGATTTTTCATGGTATTATAAGAGAAGAGAAATCTTGGGATCATATAACTTATAAATACATAATCGTAACAAACCAGCTCTATAAGATAATTGAGATACTAATTCGGTTCCTTTTATGTACGAAATTTATGAATGTAATAATGGCTTGAGTAATATATAACTAATGAAAGTTAAATGGATTTAGACCAAAACTATTGATTTTTAAATGTAAATTTGTTCTTGTCATCATGAATAATATGCTTAAGTTATATTATTGGAAAGTTAACTAATAAAGTGTATATGTTTAATGAATTAATAAGTTGAAAATGTTATATAATTGAAAAGGAGGTTATGTGTTTGAGTTAACCAAATGAATCTAATTTTGAAATAAAACGAGAAGATGACATATTTATAACGAAAGGGATCACTTAAGTAAAACTTAAAAATCTAACACCAATTTTTTTGAAATTGAGTTATAACATTTTGAAAACAACACTGGTAGTATATGCAAGTATGTGTGAATAGAAATGTTTCGAATGATTTTAGAAATGATTCTTGAGAGAAATAATGGATGGAGAATCCATTTGTCTTGCTAGAAAATAATTTCGATGGTAATTTCACATCACCAAAATTCATTCTCGGATTTCAAAGTGGAGGAGACCACTATATTACTCTACTACTTGTATAGATGATTTTGGTTTTGAAGCGTGATTTAATATATAAATATGTATATATATTTTGAATGATTGAAATAAAATTCAGAGATAGTTCTCGAGTTCTGATTGGATATGATATGATACTATGTATTAGGTCAATTTGATTTTACATCTTGAGGAAATGATTGAATTCAATTTTCAAAATATTAAATAAGAATTTAATTTTTTTGACTATTTAAAATAGTGTAACCCTTTCAAATGAAATTTAAAGTTTAAGAAGTATAATATAAATGAGTTCAAAGAAAGAGAAACTACATATTAGAATGAAAATGATTAAAATCTTATATTATATAAGCACGAAATGTTTTGAAAGGTTTAATCGAAATATCATTTAAGAAACATTTCGAACAAAATAATGATTTGAAAGAAAAGTCGATTTTATAAATATCATTTAGTGAATCATAGGTGGATTTATTGAACTGTTTATTTTGAAATCTTGAAAGATCAAAACTTGAATAATACTTGATTTGAGAAAGTGATTGCTAAAATCAAATTGTGATATTTGAAGCCGAATTGATATTAAAATAGAAATCTCAAGAAATTTTTATTATAAATATATTAGAAATGAATGTTTTCAAACTTATATATATGATTTGTATGAAGTTAAATTGGAAAATATTGATTTTAAGGGAACTCAATATGAAAACCATAAATTTTATATAATGGAATTTATATGAGAGCAATATATTCGAAACTATGACTTATATAATAATACAACATACATTTTTCTAAATAAGTTAAGGTAAGGGAAGTATCTTCTTTCCAAAATCATGGATCTGCTCGGTAGGATCTACATGCTGATGGTTGGTTGTCCAGACACAATACTCATGATTCTCCATTAAACTTGGCTGCATGGTGAAATTTGCAGGGCTACGTAGGCCTGCTGCTATGAATGTTTCCGGGGGAACCAGGCATAACCATTGTGTCAACTGTGATCGATGGTCGTTTTAAGATGACGAAATTCGCAGGGCTGCGAAGGCCTACGCGTACGGATGTCTCTTGGGGAATCCTGGCCTAACCATTGTATATCTGTGGTCCACATGGCGTAATTCATAGAGTCATGATTGCCTATTGTTTGTGGGTGATAGAAAGATAACCACCAGTGTTACTAAACGTAGACTGCGATCCATGCAATTGTTTTGTGGTACTATGGAAAATAACGTAAGGCAGTGACTGCCTAGCCAATTATTATTGTGACACTTTTTCCTCTTGACCTAGTGATAGAGCGACCTTAGGAGCTACGCTCCATGATGATACCAGGTTATTCTACACTTCTTTTGATGTACTCCGTCGATTTGTTCATGACCAAATTGGCAGGAAAGATTCTTCCTGTGAATAAGGATGTTTCCTGGGGAGTCTGTTATTACAAAAATTAACTCCGAAGCTAGTTGATGGTGAAGGGGTATCGGAAAAATACAAGCGCAGAAAAATTCTACGAAAGCAAAATGCCAAATAATAGAAAGAGCCAGAAGTAGGAAGGAATTATCTAAGGACTGCATAAATCGAGACCTTCTTACGAAAGAAGAGCTGACAGTCTACGGAATGCCGACAGAGTCTATCCGACAGGGCCCATCCGACTGGGTCAACCCGGCATGGAGTTATGTGGCAGAAGGTCATCTAAATCAGAAATTAAGAAAGAGGGAGACAGGAGCTCCGCATATTGAAACCCAAAAGGGCTATCGGTATTAACTTGCTTAATACCTGTGACGGCCCTCCCTGGACCAGTTGACATTTCTCTGAAATGCGTTGTGCCGATGTCCAACCAGCACGGGACGGTCACCAATGAAAAAGGGTGTGAAGCTAAAACTGCCAAAGGAACCTGTAGTATATCTCACAGCGCATGGAATAAAATATAATAATAACATAACTTGACATAAAACAGGCAAGACAGTGCACAAGCTGAAAACTAAATCATCATAGCAGCGGAAATCCAAAATACAGCTTATGATCCACATTATTATTACAACTTCAAAATACTGTCTCTAAAGCAAAATAGAAAAGATGCACTACTAATGCCCAAAGTAGTGACTAACAACAACATAGGGAGATATATGTGTAAATAGTACGTGTAAGCCTCCTGCTTATTTCCAGACATCTACTCATGTATATCCACCTGACCTGTCTCTAGTCTGCTTGTTTAGGAGCACCCAGAGTAATAAGAAGAGACATAAAACTCTGGGTCAGACAAAAGTCTAGTATGAGCGATAGCAACAAAACAAAATAATAATAGGTATAATCTAATCATACCTGAACCTGTTCCTGCAACCAAAGAGTTAGCACAACAATACTCCAAGGTAACACTAACATAAAGTGTAAACGGGTGTGGGTCATGGTGATAGCAAACATCAAACATACCAATCATCCTCACATCTCTCACTCAGTGCGTAAAGCATATGATATCCACCACTCGATCACCCAATCCTTTGCTACGATCACTTTTCTCCATAGAGTCACTATGACCCCATTGCACTGATCCATAGCCACTAATCCATATCTAAGTGGTGAACTAAAATTATGGATATCGATAACCCCTTTGCACACATCCCGTAGTAAAGTCCAATCATGAAATTAACTCGTCGGATCCCATATGGATACTGAGTTCTACTTCCTATTTGGACTACCTTTGCATCTCGGGTTTTGGTCACCATCCTCCAGGTCATGATCAATCGGTTCGGGTGTGCTTAGTGCTCCAGTCATCATCGGTTCAGATCGGTGCACTCTCGGTTCGATTCATGACTACCTAGCTAGTTCGGGTCGTGGTCTCTTCCAAGCACCGGGTCGGTTCGTGAGTTCCTCTCCAGATCGGGTCGGGTCGCACTCCTCTACCGGGTCGGATCGACTCGTGATCTTCTAGGTTCGAGACTAGCGATTCAGGTCGGATCGGCTCGTGATCTTCTGGGTTCGAGACTAGCGATTCAGGTCGGATCGTGGCGTTGGCTCGTGGGTGCATAGGTGGCTCACGGTTCGGATCGAACTTCATGGCTCGTGATGAGGTAACTGGATCAGATCGGGCTCCTTGGTTCATGAGGGGTTAACCACGGTCGGGTCGGTTTGCAGGGGTCAGATCGTGATACCCAAGTCACGAACGGGTCTATGACCAATTTCCTACAACTTTTCTATTAAGCTATTTTTGCCTTACGATGGCGTTTTTAACCATTCTAACAGTTCAAGGCAATTACAAAACATTCTAAACAGCAATGGTAACATGTATAATCAACCACAAACACCAAAACAACCATTTAACATGTCAATATGGATCAAACATGCCCAAAACCCATGTTTTCCCCTTCGTCCTCTTAATCATGATTTAACCATAAGATTAGCAAAACATGTCAAAATTAACCCAAATTTCTAATAGAGGCATGAAATAATATTTTATAATTTTACAAATTTTTCTAGTTTTTTCTGAGCCATAATTTCACTAATTATCACTATTCACTCCTAATTAACTATAATTAGTGAAAAACAATGCAAATCACTCACCTTAGCCACAAAATAATTTATATATCTGAAGTCTTCACTGATTTGGGTCGAATTCCCGTGCAACACCGCAACTCTAAATCTGATTTGATGTTATTTTGACATGATTTTATGTTGATTAGCTTAATTAGTGATTAGGAATGACAAAAACGGTGTTTTGGGAGCGATTTAGAAGATGGAGGCATCGCTAGAGTTCAAGGGAGGTTTGTGGCGGCTGGAAAAATGAATAAGAACTATTATCTAACTCATTTCAGCCCTCCCATAACCCTAATTCCGAAATGGGTTATGGGCTTAGCTGCTAATCACCCGGTTAAGCCCAATTATGCTGTTTTTCACCTTTTCAACCTTGTTCTAGCCATTTCTACCAAACGGTAAGTCCGTTTGATCAATGTGACCACTCTACGGAAAGGTATACTCATTCGAATTCAATGGAAGTGGTTTCAGGTCAAAACTCCTTTCCAGTCAAAAGTTTTAGACAAAATAAGATTCGCCAGGGCAAAACGGTCATTTAAAAATCGGCAAAAATCGTGAAAATGGGAAATGACCCCAATAGTCGTTCCCAAAGTTACACGACCATACTACTTGATATGAAAATGAAATAAATATTCTACGATCCTCTGATGCGTAGAATGCGGGTCATTACATTCTCCCCCCTTAAGAAATTTCGCCTCTGAAATTCCTTAATCAAAACATACAAAGGTGCCCCGCATCCCTATCAACCATTTTCAGACAATCAAACATACACAACGACATAACAAGCCTATCCTAGCATGTGGGTTACTAACGAGGGAAATAACTATAACATAATAGAGTCTTACCAAGCAAAGAGTTCTGGATACGACTTCCTTATGTTCTCCTCTGTTTCCCAAGTACAACCATTCTCATTCTCGCCCCACTAGATCTTGACTAGTTTCACCGCCTTCCTTCGAAGTAGTTTCGTATCATACTCGACAATCTGAATTAGCCTATCGTTCCCAACCGCCTCGGGTTCTACCTCGATATCATCTAACTGATCTGGTGAAATAGCCATATTAGGATCGTCTATGAACTTCCTTAACTGGGAAACATGAAATACGTTATGAACTCCTGCCATCTAGTCAAGTAATAACACTTTATATGCAAAAATTCCCTCTCGATAACTGGGAGTGAACCAATCAAATCTTGGTGCTAACCTACTTCTCCTACCATTCCATATCACATTCTTTGGCGGAGAGATCCTGACGAACACTAAGTCGTTAACGAAGAATTCCAAATCTCTTTGTCTTTTATTGGCATAACTCTTCTGCCTATCTTGGGCAGTCTTCATTTTCTACAGAATAACCTTGATCTTATCTGAAGTTTCTCTTACTACTTCTGGACCAAGCACAAATTCCTCACTGTTTTCCAACCAACATGACAGTGAGTGGCACGGTCTTCCGTACAATGCTTCAAATGGAGCCATACCAATACTGGATTGATAATTTGTGACACCCAACGTCCATTAATGTCACTCACAAAGGGAATGCATTAACTTCCATGGAGGTTTTAAGTGAATATAGAACAGAAAAATTACAACAAGACAGATAATAAGTAGTACTTGGAAATCTAAAACTTCATTTTATTGCAGCGGAAATTAAACATGTTTGTTACATCATAAAACCATAAACCAGAGTCAAGTACAATATCCATCTTGATAAAACAAAATACATAATCCCATTACATAAATAGCCATTAAAGAAGATAACAAGTTGGACTTTACTTCAGCGGTCCAAGCTTTCCAAAGAGAGATAAAGCAATCCAATCAAACTCCGCTAGAGCTGGGCCCACCCTGAGGACCTGGAGGGGGAAAAGGATAGAAATGGAGGGGATCAGACATAAAGTCTGGCGAGTATGATAATTCTAACAATACTATTATCAAAATAACTAGACTAAGGAATAAGTTGGAAAACAAGGAAATGTCTATGGACTATTGGGTATGGAAGAGCAGATAAAGATAACGTTAAAGGCACACCTAATACTAACGAATAATTACTACACTGCACCGCACCACTCACCCTAAAGGCTGATCCCACTTGCTCCACTTAGAAATTATATAAATAGCTTCGTGTACCCCTAGCTGACTACATAGGTGCCGCCTGCCCCTATCTCCGCTAGGTGTACCCCACTACCCACTTTCGATCGGCTCCCTACTCGTAGATACCCGTGCTGGCCCCACAGTGTGGTGTATCACTCCCCTAAAGTGGCAACCCGATACAACTTGAGAATGCACGGCTTATACCTACACGATGCAACAACGTCTTACCTACCAGCCCGGGTCCACACACGCATATGAAACCCGTTGGACTTGCGTTGCCACCGCTACCCCGTTTTGGCCTCTTATAGTCAAGCCCAGTATGTGTGTCCCGTCCTCTACTTAGGTCGAGCCCACAAAGATACGTTTGGGATACTGGTTGAAATGGGCCCCCACAAGCTACCTACCTAAGCTTGTCACCACTAGTATATCCCACTTAACCCTCTTAGTCATGTTCATTTACATGTGTGTTTGGTTAAGTCTTACTAATCGTATTTCAAATGCCACTAAAGGCACCCACTAGATTCCTCATGCCACCCAAGGCACCTACTTAACCCCCATGTCCCACATTACATGTTTATCTGGTTAAGTATTTCTTAATTCATTCAGGCCATAACCTCATAAAGACCTCTCACATTAGACTGGCATTTATGGCAGTTGGATTTGTCGGGCGGGTCCGGGCAGTCTTACACCATAAAAGAGTCTAACCTCGTGTCATTACAACTGTTATGCTTTAATTTAGGCCTAGGACCTCTCACATTGGGCTGACATTTGTGACCACTGGATTTGCCGGGCGGGTCCGGGCAGTTTTACGTCACAAATGAGTCCAACCTCGTGTCCTAAGCATTGATTAACACTTATAATCTTTTACCCCAGTTTTAAATATATCCCTGTTCAAATCATTAATTAATTCCAATTTTAATGATGTCCATAATTGACTCAATTATGGCCATCCACTTATGGTATGCAAAATCATATCAATTGCACCCCAATTTCTTAATATTAAATCCTTAATATTACCCCTACCCCACGTTATACGTTCGCCTATTCAACGTTAGACACGAATAGTATAACTCATAGCACAAAGATAAATTATCACAACATATAGACAAATAAAATAAATCTAATCATAATAGGGGTGAAACTTGCATAAAACTACACATGTTATGGATCTAAAGGTGTCAACTTGTTTGGTTAAATGTCACAATTTACATGATATGATCATAACCCAAATTCATGTATAAATTTGCATATGGGGTTTTATGCAACATAATGATGGTGTGAACTAGCATCTAACACATAGAACTCACCCATGTCATAGCATAATTCTAGATCTAAATAGATGTCATGGCATATGTTCATAATCTTTACTAATCAATCTAAACTTGCATACATGATTTGTCATCAACATAGCCCAAACAATATCAACATTATGACTTGATTAACATGAACTAATTAGCATAGATAATAACATCATGACTTTATAACATGTATGATTTATCACAACTTAGCATAGAAACTTTCAACATATATAACATCATCATAGCATGATTTACAACATATAGGATATCATCATCACATAACATAGGATTTACAACATACATGATGGCATAAGGTTTACAACAACATATATGACAATCCACATCATTCGCTTATAATCCATTCATAACTTAATCTAATTAGTTTAATAATAATCTTGTTAGGATACTCAATTAGAGAAGAAAGAGAGTCTTGATTTGCTTTAGAGTTGAGTAGAATTAGAGTTTTGATTAGCTTTCTTCCTTCTTAGTTGGCGGCCGCTACACTGAGTTCCATGGCGGCGGTATGACGGTGGCTATTCTATTTTTCATGTGAATTAGAGTGAGAGACTACCTAGGTATTTATAGAGTTTAGGATTTATTTAGACTGTCAGATCAACTCAGAACTAAACTGAACCGTTAAATTTGCCAACTCAGCCCTAAAGACACATCAGTAGCTCAAGATTGGGCTCAGCCAAACCCTAGCCGACTGGACCAGGTCGACTGCTCAGGCGACTCCCCAGTCGACCTGGGGGGGTGTCGACTGCCCAGTCGATCCCCAGTCGACCTGGGGTGTTGGGCGGGAAATTTCCCGCCTAGCCTGATTTGACTCTGAATTTGAAATTTAAATTTTCTGAAATCTGTTTTGAATTTTCTGAAACTTCCGATGGCCATAACTTCTTCATACGAAGTCCAATTCATGCAAACTCGGACTCTATTTCAACCAGAATTCTGAGACGAACACAATGGCGCAACCCATTTCCGACAATTCTCACGTCTGAGATTAGTTATTCTTTAATTTGTGAATATTAATATTAATAGAATTACGGGGTGTTACATTCTCCCCTCCTTAAAGGATTTCGACCCCGAAATCTTCAAGTCAAGAAGAATGTATATCCTAACATCCAATCATCCATCTAATCAACCATCAAACACAGGCATCCAATGTCCTTATAGACTTTTAATGCTTTCATGTTTAAATGCGCAGTGTGTGTATATGTCCATATCTAATGCAAAATCAGGCGGTCCACTGATTCAGTTGACCTCCTTAATGCAAATCATGATAGTGCCATGCGTCCATTATGTATGCAAAAGTTCCTTAATGCTATATATTATCTCTATATGCATGCACAATCATCATCTGAATGCAGCATCCATATGATAAAAAAATCCTCATACATCCATTTTACCAAATACATCCATATATATGCAATATGCAATATGCAATATGAAGTGACTGAGCCGATCTAGTGCCTAATAGTGTGTGTATATGCGTCCACGAGCAACCACTAGCAAACACTTGCATCCACTTTACATCCATCATACATAACATGTCTCAAACACATGTTTCCACCATAGGATTATCCTAACTAAAGGTCAAAGATACTAGCGAGAGGATATTCTTAAGGTAAGATAAGTACAGCTAAGCGATAAAGGAGAAATTAAAGGACATACCCTCAAAAAGAAAAGGGTACAACGAACGCATCTTCTCTTCCGTCTCCCAAGTAGCGTTGCTCTCATCATCTCCCCATTGTACTTTGACTAGTCTGACCTCTCGATTTCTCAGCTTCTTAATCTCTGACCCAAGAATGCGCGTAGGAGCTTGTCGAATCGTCGCATCATGCTCTATCTCCACCTCTCTAAGCAAGTTTGGCTCTACCACCTCCGCGGTCTCATGCAAGCACTTCCTCAAGTGTGACACATGGAATACGTCGTGTACACCACTAAGTCTCTCAGGCAACTCCACTCTATACGCCATCTGCCCAATCCTTTCCTTAATAGGAAATGACCCTATGAACCTTGGTGCTAATTTCCTAACGGACCCAAAGCGAACAATGTTCCGTAATGGAGACACTTTGACAAAGACCATATCCCCAACCTCAAACTCAAGATCTGACCTCCTCTTATCCGCATAAGATTTCTTCCTATCTTGCGTCGTCTTCATCCTCCTTCGAATCAAGTCGATCTTCTCCGAAGTGTCTCTAATCATATCGGGCCCAAGTAAGATCTTATCCGTAGATTCCCACCAACATGTAGGTGAACGACAAGGTCGTCCATAAAGAGCTTCGAAAGGTGCCATGCCAATGCTAGATTGAAAGCTGTTATTATATGCGAACTCTACCAATGGAAGATGCTCTTCCCATGTACCCCCAAAGTCTAGGATACATAGCCTCAAAAGGTCCTCTAGAATACGATTCACCCTCTCGGTCTGGCTGTCCGTCTGAGGATGATACGCGGTGCTCAAACATAACCGAGTCCCTACCGCTTCTTGTAAACTCTTCCAAAATTCGCTAGTGAAGATAGGATCACGGTCGCTTACTATGCTAGAAGGAAAACCATGCAAACGAACTATCTCTCGAATGTATACAGAAGCTAACCATGGAGCAGTCCTCTTACTCTTCACGGGAATGAAATGGGCGCTTTTAGTAAGTCTATCTACTATAACCCAAATCCCCGTATTACCCTTCCTTGATCTTGGTAATCCGTCCACAAAATCCATCGAGACACTTTCCCACTTCCATAGTGGAACCTCCAATGGGTGAAGCAACCCACCGGGTTTCTTTTGCTCCGCTTTTACTTGTTGGCACACCAAGCATCTAGCGACATACTCGGCCACATCCCTCTTCATACCGGCCCAAAAGAAAACTCGCTTCATGTCATTGTACATCTTGTCCACGCCAGGATGAATGGTCATCTTCGAACGATGTGCATCATCAAGAATGGTCTTCCTTAGGTCATCATCTTTTGGTATACAAAGTCTACCGTCCCTACGTAACCAACCCTTGTCATCCAGGGTATACCTACGGAGATGGCTTGATGACTCCCCTCTTTTGAGCTTTTCTACTAACTCAACCAACTGTGGGTCGTCTCGTTGTGCCTCCCCAATCCGTCCCAAAAGCATAGGTCTGACCTCCAAGGATGCTAGCAAACCGGGTACAAAGTCAATGGAAGGTCTAAAGTCAAACATAGAGATGAATTCTAAGTTTTGCCGCTCAACAAACAACGGACTCAAGGACAGCCTTTTCCTACTTAAGGCGTCTGCCACCACGTTACCCTTGCCAGGGGTATATGCTATTTCGAAGTCGTAGGATGCTAAGAACTCCATCCACCTTTGCTGCCTTAAGTTCAAGTCCTTCTAAGAGAACAAGTATTTTAAAGATTTGTGGTCAGTGGATAATTCGAATTTCTCGCCAAGAAGATAATGGCGCCAAGACTTAAGTGCGAAAACAATAGCGGCTAACTCTAGGTCATGCGTAGGGTAATTTTTCTCATGCGCTCTCAACTGCCTTCCACCATAGGCTATTATTCTACCCTCTTGCATTAAGACTGCGCCTAGACCTGTCCCACAAGCATCGGTATAAACAGTAAATGGCTTACTCCCGTCTGGCAGCACTAAGACTGGAGATGAGGTCAAAGCTCTCTTCAAACGTTGGAACGCATCATCACAATCTACGTCCCACGTGAAAACTAGGTTCTTCTTCGTCAAACGTGTTAATGGAGCTGATATCTTTGCGAAGTCTTTGATAAACTTCATATAGTAGCCAGCCAACCCCAAGAAACTTCTCACTTCGGTAGCATTTTTAGGGACCTTCCAATCTTGGATGGCCACCACCTTCGCGGGATCCACGGCTATCCCTTCTTTGGAAACCACGTGCCCTAAGAATCGTACTTCCTTCCTCCAGAAGTGACACTTAGAAAATTTAGCCTTAAGATTATGCGCTCGTAGTGTCTCCAACACTTCCCTAAGATGTAGGGCATGCTCTTCTTCATTCTTAGAAAAGATCAAGATGTCGTCTACAAAGACCACCACAAATTTACTAAGGTACTCCCTAAACACCCTACCCATCAAATCAACAAAGTATGCGGGGGCGTTTGTCAAACCGAAGGGCATAACTAGCCATTCATAGAAACCGTCCGGAGTCCTAAAGGCAGTCTTGTCTATGCTATCCTCAGTCACTCTCAACTGATGGAATCCAGTGGCTAGGTACAACTGCGAAAACACTGAGGCGCCAACTAACTGATCGAAGAGGTCGTCAATCCTCGGCAGTGGGTGTCTGTTTTTATTAGTAAGCTTATTAAGTTCTCTATAGTCCACACAAAGTCTAAGGGACCCATCCGCCTTCGTGGCAAATACTACTGGAGCACCCCACTCCGATATACTACGTCTTATGAACCCCTTCTCAAGCACCTCCTTCACTTGCTTATTGAGTTCCCCCCTTTCACGAGGAGCCATGTGGCGTACTGGTAAAGATACTGGTTTTGCATTATCCACAAGATATATTCGAAAATCTATCTCCCGCTTCGGAGGCAAGCCCTTCACCTCCTCAAACACATCCGAGTATTCTCGGACCACTCTAACAGATCGTAGATTCTCCACAGACGCGTCAAGCGATTCTAAATAACTTAGCATAACGGAATTTATGGGATTACAAAAGATTTCGAGAGTGTTGCCAAGGCGAGTCATGAGCCTAACTACTCTCCTTTCGCAATCAAGAACGGCCCATTTCTGGATAACCAATCCATTCCTAAAATTAGCCCATAGCCCGTGAAGCCCAAAACATAAGCATCACATCTAAACTCAACGCTAAGTATAGAAATTTTCAAATCCAAACACATCATGGACAAATAAGCTGAGCCCCCAATTGGATTTGAAACAACTAAGGGATCCTCTACTAAACTGGTGTTTAAGTGCAGTGATTCAACTAATGATGTAGAGATAAACGAATGCGATGCGCCCGAATCGAATAAGGTGCGGACAGGATGATCAAAAAGAAAAACTAAGCTTTCAACAGAAATGGTTCTACCTCGTTCTTGCAGCGGTGGGACCGCGAGAGCCTGAACTTGTCCCCTTGCCTGCCCTGGTGCCATAAGAGCCTGCACCTGTCCTCCTGAGGTAGACCCTGCCCTCTGCCCCTTCTTTGGGCAGTCCTTCACTAGATGTCCCGCTTCACCACAGTGAAAACAACCAATCTTCTTTTTCTTTCTGCAATCCTTGCTGAGATGGCCAGGTGTCCCACAGTTAAAGCATTTTTTTCTTTCCTTTGCCACCCTTCTTGTTTTGCTGTTGTGGTTTCTTCTGATCCCCTTTCTTCTTGGGTGCCTTATCAGCTTTAGTGCCTTTCTCCTCGTGCATGAGTGCCATGTCTACTAGCTTCTCAAAGGTGGCCCCCATAGGGATGTGGGTCATAGCCAACCCCTGCAACGGCTCATTCAAACCATTAATGAACCTCAGAGCCTTCTTCTCCGGCGTGTTCACTAAGTCCAAGCCAAACCTTGCTAACTGATTAAATTTGTTGACATATTCTTTCACTGATGAGCTTCCTTGCTTTAATGTCAAGAACCTTTCCATATATAGATTCTCTTCTGCCATCGAGAGAAACTTTGCAACAAACCTACGTCTGAAATCCGCCCAAGAATCAACAGGACGCTCCCCATTAGTGACCTCCCACCAAAACGAGGCCTCTCCCTTCATTAACCAAGCTGCTAATTTGACCTTCCTCCCTTCTTCCACTTCAAAGATTTCTAGCAATTCTTCCTCCTTCTTAAGCCAATCTCTAGCTTCCACAAATGTTACTGAACCTTGAAAAGGTTTTCCACCCATAGCCTTAAATTCCTTGCACGTCTTTGCAAAAGTATCTGCGCGAGGAGGAGGAGGAGGAACGGGTGCAACTGGTGGTGGAGGAACATTGGTTGGACCTGCAGCGGCCCTAGCCTCTAATAACCTCCTATACCATCCTGGTATCGTTACACCATCCGGAAGATTAAGATCTTCAGCCATGCTGAAACGAAAAAGGAAAGATTCAAAATGGAGAATTCGAAAGGTAAAGATATATGGCTATTGGGGATTATGTTTTTCATAAAAACTTTCCTCTTTAAATTACTCATTAAAACATGTTTTCGAAAATACTTCTTCCAAAAATAGTTTAGAAAAATAGTTTTTTTAAAAAAAATATCTGTTCTGGTAACCTGGCTCTGATACCACGTGTAACACCCCACGTCCATTAATGTCACTCACAAAGGGAATGCATTAACTTCCATGGAGGTTTTAAGTGAATATAGAACAGAAAAATTACAACAAGACAGATAATAAGTAGTACTTGGAAATCTAAAACTTCATTTTATTGCAGCGGAAATTAAACATGTTTGTTACATCATAAAACCATAAATCAGAGTCAAGTACAATATCCATCTTGATAAAACAAAATACATAATCCCATTACATAAATAGCCATTAAAGAAGAGAACAAGTTGGACTTTACTTCAGCGGTCCAAGCTTTCCAAAGAGAGATATAGCAATCCAATCAAACTCCGCTAGAGCTGGGCCCACCCTGAGGACCTGGAGGGGGAAAAGGATAGAAATGGAGGGGGTCAGACATAAAGTCTGGCGAGTATGATAATTCTAACAATACTATTATCAAAATAACTAGACTAAGGCATAAGCTGGAAAACAAGGAAATGTCTATGGACTATTAGGTATGGAAGAGCAGATAAAGATAACGTTAAAGGCACACCTAATACTAGCAAATAATTACTACACTGCACCGCACCAGTCACCCTAAAGGTTGATCCCACTTGCTCCACTTAGAAATTATATAAATAGCTTCGTGTACCCCTAGCTGACTACATAGGTGCCGCCTGCCCCTATCTCCGCTAGGTGTACCCCACTACCCACTTTCGATCGGCTCCCTACTCGTAGATACCCGTGCTGGCCCCACAGTGGGGTGTATCACTCCCCTAAAGTGGCAACCCGATACAACTTGAGAATGCACGGCTTATACCTACACGATGCAACAACGTCTTACCTACCAGCCCGGGTCCACACACGCATATGAAACCCGTTGGACTTGCGTTGCCACCGCTACCCCGTTTTGGCTTCTTATAGTCAAGCCCAGTATGCGTGTCCCATCCTCGACTTGGGTCGAGCCCACAAAGATACGTTTGGGATACTGGTTGAAATGGGCCCCCACAAGCTACCCACCTAAGCTTGTCACCACTAGTATATCCCACTTAACCCTCTTAGTCATGTTCATTTACATGTGTGTTTGGTTAAGTCTTACTAATCGTATTTCAAATGCCACTAAAGGCACCCACTAGATTCCTCATGCCACCCAAGGCACCTACTTAACCCCCATGTCCCACCTTACATGTTTATCTGGTTAAGTATTTCTTAATTCATTTAGGCCATAACCTCATAAAGACCTCTCACATTAGACTGGCATTTATGGCAGCTGGATTTGCCGGGCGGGTCCGGGCAGTCTTATACCATAAAAGAGTCTAACCTCGTGTCTTTACAACTGTTATGCTTTAATTTGGGCCTAGGACCTCTCACATTGCGCTGACATTTGTGACCACTGGATTTGTCGGGCGGGTCCGGGCAGTTTTACGTCACAAATGAGTCCAACCTCGTGTCCTAAGCATTGATTAACACTTATAATCTTTTACCCTAGTTTTAAATATATCCCTATTCAAATCATTAATTAATTCCAATTTTAATGATGTCCATAATTGACTCAATTATGGCCATCCACTTATGGTATGCAAAATCATATCAATTGCACCCCAATTTCTTAATATTAAATCCTTAATATTACCCCTACCCCACGTTATACGTTCGCCTATTCAACGCAAAATATATGTTAGACTCGAATAGTCTAACTCATAGCACAAAGATAAATTATCACAACATATAGACAAATAAAATAAATCTAATCATAATAGGGGTGAAACTTGCATAAAACTACACATGTTATGGATCTAAAGTCAACTTGTTTGGTTAAATGTCACAATTTACATGATATGATCATAACCCAAATTCATGTATAAACTTGCATATGGGGTTTTATGCAACATAATGATGGTGTGAACTAGCATCTAACACATAGAACTCACCCATGTCATAGCATAATTCTAGATCTAAATAGATGTCATGGCATATGTTCATAATCTTTACTAATCAATCTAAACTTGCATACATGATTTGTCATCAACATAGCCCAAACAATATCAACATTATGACTTGATTAACATGAACTAATTAGCATAGATAATAACATCATGACTTTATAACATGTATGATTTATCACAACTTAGCATAGAAACTTTCAACATATATAACATCATCATAGCATGATTTACAACATATAGGATATCATCATCACATAACATAGGATTTACAACATACATGATGGCATAAGGTTTACAACAACATATATGACAATCCACATCATTCACTTATAATCCATTCATAACTTAATCTAATTAGTTTAATAATAATCTTATTAATATCATCATACTCACAATTAGAGAAGAAAGAGAGTCTTGATTTGCTTTAGAGTTGAGTAGAATTAGTGTTTTGATTAGCTTTCTTCCTTCTTAGTTGGCGGCGGCTACACTGAGTTCCATGGCGGCGGTATGACGGTGGCTATTCTATTTTTCATGTGAATTAGAGTGAGAGACTACCTAGGTATTTATAGAGTTTAGGATTTATTTAGACCGTCAGATCAACTCAGAACTAAACTGAACCGTTAAATTTGCCAACTCAGCCCTAAAGACACATCAACAGCTCAAGATTGGGCTCAGCCAAACCCTAGCCGACTGGACTAGGTCGACACCCAGGTCGACTGCCCAGTCGACTCCCCAGTCGACCTTGGGGGGGGGGGGGTGTCGACTGCCCAGTCGACTCCCCAGTCGACCTGGGGTGCTAGGCGGGAAATTTCCCGCCTAGCCTGATTTGACTCCGAATTTGAAATTTAAATTTTCTGAAATCTGTTATGAATTTTCTGAAAATTCCGATGGCCATAACTTCTTCATACGAAGTCCAATTCACGCAAAATCGGACTCTATTTCAACCAAAATTCCGAGAAGAACACAATGCCGCAACCCGTTTCCCACAATTCTCACGTCTGAGATTAGTTATTCTTTAATTTGTGAATATTAATATTAACAGAATTACGGGATGTTACATAATTATTATTATATGCAAACTCAACCAGATGTACATGGTCGTCCCATGACCCTCCAAAATCTAAAATGCAGGCTGTCAAAAGGTGCTCTAATACATGATTCACCCTTTCTGTTTGACCATCAATTTGAGAATGTTATGCGGTACTAAGATGTAATTTTGGTCCTAAAGCCTCTTGTAAGCTCTTCCAAAACCCATTAGTAAATAAGGGATCTCGTTCGCTCACAATACCTTTAGGTACACCATAAAATGTCACTACCCACTTCATATGCAGTTCTCTTAACTTAGTTGCCGTTCTATTCGATTTGACAGGTATAAACCTTGCACTCTTGGTAAGTCGATCCACAATCACTTAAATACTATCATGACCAGATCTAGTCCTTGGTATACCATCGATGAAATCCATTGAGACTTGTTCCCATTTCCATTTGGGAATTTCCAACGGTTATGACAAACCACTAGGCTTCTTTTTCTCAGCTTTAACTAGCTGGCAATTAATGCACTTGGATATAAACTTCCCAACATCTCCTTTTCATCCCTTCCCAGTAGTAGGTCTGCTTCATGTCTCGATACATTTTGTTACCACCGGGATGTAAAGTCAGCTTTGAGTGATGACATTCTCTATGCACTTCATCTCTCAATCCATTGACATTGGGTACAACCAGTCTATCATCCTTCTCTATCAAGTCCATACTTGTCCATTTTCTCACCATCGATATTCATCTCTTCCTTGGAGATGATTTCTATCAGGTTAGGATCATCCCTCTGACTGGAACCAATTCGCTCAATCAAAGTCGGTCTAACCATCAAACTTGCTAACATTTCTAGATCCAATCCATACATAGGTCTGAAATCATATCCCATTATATACTCAAATTACTTTCATTCAAGAAACGTAGCATCTAAACTGGCATGTATCCTACTCAATGCATCAGTACAGTACCTAGTCTGGTACAACATGCAACCGTGTATACTGTCATCTCTTCATTCTCTATTACCAGAATCCTACAGGTGATAGTCTACTCAAGGGAATAAAATAGGAACAAACATAGCAATCATAGCATCCATCAAACATGTCCTATCTATCACCTGCTAAAGACATAAGTACTTCGATACTTGCATGACTGGTCCAACCAATCCTAAGGGCCAATGGAAGCCCCGGCTCCAAACAAACTACTGCATGTCAAACGCACATTTATCCTCCAAGGATAACTAGATCACATCCAACGGATCCAAGATAACGGGCGTCCCTAGATAACCCTGCTTCGAGTCCGCCTAGAACACTCCAACTATCGACGATTTCTTGGTACTCTCATCAGAAGAGCTACCCACATATTCAGACCGTCTCAAGTATCCATTATCGACAAACTCAAGTCCAACATGAGTCGTCTCCCTATTCATTGACTCTCCAAGATCAATGAACAACCATTTTTCTTTTATGAGTTCAAGTCCTACTTGAATCGTCCTAATCTTCGTTGCATCTCCACGATCAACGAACACACCTTATCCCTTCGAAGTTTTTTCATTCTTGAACCAAAGCAAACATTTACATAGGTCCTAAACAAATTTCATTACTTTGCAGTTTTTCGAGTCTCACTTGTGTCATCTCATAGCCCTATCGAATCCAACTCGGGGCAGTCCATACCATTGAATAGTTATATCATTTCGCGGCTGCACATCACTCCTTGAGTAAGCTGAGATATCATTCAATGGAAATCACAACAACTACTTATATCTCATGCAAACCATCCTAGTCGAACTCGATATTCCCCAAGCACAAGCCCCAAAGGCCTAAACCAATATCAAACAAGCACTCAAGGAACATCTCCTCCGAATTCAGACAATCTATGTGGGATGATACTAGCAAAACAACTAAGCAATCACAAGCAAACATACATCCATGACTCGATACGACCACATAACAACAAATCATGTAACACGCTAGTCGAACCACCAATCAGGTTCGTCACAACTAAAGGTCTATCGACAATCTCAAGTTCCAATTCCAACCTATCTACTAGGTCACTAGATACGAAGGAATCAGATATCTCGGTATCAAACAAAACTCGAACAGGAACATCATAAATAGAAAGCATACCTTGAATAATGACACTCTTTCCCTTCTGCGCCGCAGTTGGGGCATTCGATGAAGAAGGAACAGTGTTGATAGCATATGCTCTCACAATCTGCTTCTCTTTAAGGGGTTGTGGACATTTATCCTTATGATGTCCCGCTTGGCCGCAATTGAAGCACTTCCTTTCCCTAGGCTTTTCCTTAAAATCTCTGGCATAATGGCCCTTCTTGCCATAGCTAAAGCACTCGACATCATTCTTATTCTTCTTTTTCTGACCATCCTTGTTCTGATTCTATTTCCTCTTATTCTGGGAATTATTCTTACCTTCATCGCTTGCTTGCGGCTTTGGCTCCTCTGCAGATATAACATCAACCTCAGTCTTTGACTTAGGGTAAAGGCTCTCAGTTCTCAATGTTTTCCCCATAATAGATTCGAATGTATCATCAATGTGGTTTATAAGTCTTTCCCCCAAGTACTCATCTAAGCCTGTTATGAACCTCTCGTTCTTCTTCTCAGCAGTTTTGATAAGAGATAATCAAAATTTCGATAAAGTATCGAACTCAGCAATATATTCCAAGACCGACCTACCATTCTGCTTAAGCTCTAAAAATCTTTTGAACAGTACTGATTTCTGAGTAGCTGGAATAAACTTATCACAAAAGCGAATCCTAAACTGATTCCACGTAACTTGATCTTCAGGAGTAGCTGCTTTAATAGCATTCCACCAATTCATTGCTCATCCTCGAAGCTGACGCGATGCTAACTTTCTCTTCATTGCATCTTCGATCCTCAAATCTTTAGAGATGCGCTTACAACTATCAAGCCAATCTTGAGCTTATGTAGCTCTCTCTGTTCCATGGAATGGCTTCCTACCAAGACTAGTGTAGTCCTTACAGAGCTTGGCGAAATCGGCCATAGGCGCATGCACCGCTGCACCACCACCATTTGCAGCATTAGGAGCAACCCTCTTAACATCCCTAAGCAACTCTCTCATGAAGTCAGTGAACATCGTACTCTTATCAGGAGCATTCCTATTATTGGCTCCTAAACCAATATTCCTCGTATATCGGCTCATCGTTCAATCTGTAAGGAGAAAACGGTTAACCATATATTCAGTGGTGCCAGTGCAGTGCGTCTCCATCCTTAGATATACTCAGTGGTGCCAGTGCAGTGCGTCTCCATCCTTAGATATACTAATAGTATATATATATATATGTATATGTATATGTATATATATATATATATATATATATATCTCTTTTGAAAACCCAAAATATGACAAATACATTCTCTCATATATGTACTATCTCTCCCTGGTGTCTTTCCCTAGGTTAACTACGCAACCTAGAGCTCTGATACCAAGTGTGACGGCCCGCCCCGAACCAGTCGACATTTATACGAAATGCACTGTGTCGATGTCCAACTAGCACGGGATGGTCGCCAAAGAAAAAGGGTATGAAGCTAAAACTGCCAAAGGAACCTGTAGTATATCTCACAGTGCATGGAATAAAATATAATAATAACATAACTTGACATAAAACAGGCGAGACAGTGCATAAGCTGAAAACTAAATCATCATAGCAGCGGAAATCCAAAATACAGCTTATGATCCACATCATTATTACAACTTCAAAATACTTTCTCTAAAGAAAAATAGAAAAGGTGCACGAATAATGCCTAAAGTAGTGACCAACAACAACACAAGGAGATATATGTGAAGATAGTATGTGTAAGCCTCCTGCTCGTCTCCAGACATCTACTCATGCATATCCACCTGACCTGTCTCTAGTCTGCTCGTTTAGGAGCACCCAGATTAATAAGAAGAGACATAAAACTCTGGGTCAGACAAAAGTCTGGTATGAGCGATAGCAACAAAACAATAACAGATACAATTAAATCATACCTGAACCTGTTCCTATAACCAAAGAGTTAGCCCAACAAGATGTACAGTACTTCAAGGTAATACTAACATAAAGTGTAAATGGAGGTGTGGGTCATGGTGATAGCAAACATCAAACATACCAATCATCCTCACATCTCTCACTCAGTGCGTAAAGCATATGATATCCACCACTCGATCAATCAATCCTTTGCTACGATCATTTTGCTCCATAGAGTCACTATGGCCCCATTGCACTGATCCATAGCCACTGATCTGTCTCTAAGTGGTGAACTAAAGTTATGAATATCGATAACCCCTTTGCACACGTCCCGCAACAAATTCCAATCATGAATTTAACTCGTCGGTTCACATATGGATCCTGAGTTCTACTTCCTATTTGGACTACCTTTGCATCTCGGGTTTTGGACATCATCCTCCTGGTCATGATTTCTAATCAGTTCGGGTGTGCTTAGTGCTCCCGTCATCATAGCTTCGGATCGATGCACTCTTAGTTCGGTTCGTGACTACCAAGCTTGTTCGGTTCGTGGTCTCTTCCAAGCAACGGGTCGGTTCATGAGTTCTATTCCATATCGGGTCGGGTCACACTCCTCCACCGGGTCGGATCGGCTCGTGATCTTCTGGGTTCGAGACAAGTGATTCAGGTCAGATCGTGGCGTTGGCTCATGGGTGCATAGGTGACTCACGGTTCGGATCGGACTTCACGGCTCGTGCAGAGGTAACTGCGTCGGATTGGGCTCCTTGGATCGTGAGGTGATGACCACGGTCTAGTCAGTTTGTAGGGGTCGGATTGTGAGTCACGAATGGGACTATGACCAACTTCCTGCAACTTTTCCAACGAGCTATTTACGCCTTACAACGGCGTTTTCGACCATTCTAACAGTTCTAGGCAATTACAAAACATTCTAAACAGTAATGGTAACATGTATAATCAGCCACAAATACCAAAACAACCATTCAACATGTCAATATGGATCAAACATGCCCAAAACCCATGTTTTCCCCTTAGTCCTCTTAATCATGATTTAACCATACGATTAGCAAAACATGTCCAAATTAACCCAAATTTCAAACAAAGGCATGAAGTAATATTTTAGAATTTTACAAATTTTTCTAGATTTTTCTTAGCCATAATTTCGCTAATTATCACTAATCACCCATAATTAGCTGTAATTAGTGAAAAACAATGCAAATCACTCACCTTAGACACAAAATAATTTATAGATCTGAAGTCTCCACTGATTTGGGTCGAATTCCTATGCAACACAGCAGCTCTAACTCTGATTTGATGCTATTTTGACTTGATTTGATGTTGATTAGCTTAATTAGGGACTAGGAATGACAAAAACGGTGTTTTGTGAGCGATTTGGAAGATGGAGGCCATTGCTAGAGCTCAAGGGAGGTATGCGGCAGCTGGAAAAATAATAGGAACTATTCTCTAACTCATTTCAGCCCTCTCATAACCCTAATCCCGAAATGGGTTATGGGCTTAGCTGCTAATCACTAGGTTAAGCCCAATTATGCTGGTTTTCACCTTCCAAAACTTGTTTCAGCCATTTCTCCCAAACGGTTAGTCCGTTTGATCATTGTGACCACTCTACGAAAAGGTAAACCATTATTCGAATCCAATGGAAGTGGTTTCAGGTCAAAAATCATTTCCAGTCAAAAGTTATAGGCAAAACAAGATTCACTAGGGGCAAAACGGTCATTTAAAAATTGGCAAAAATCGTGAACATGGGAAATGACCCCAAAAGTCGTTCCCCAAAGTTACACGACCATACTACTTCATATGAAAATGAAATAAATATTCTACAATCCTCCGATGCGTAAGAATGCGGATCATTACAACACCGATACATCAGGAGGCGAAGGCGTCAAAAACATCGAGCCAGAAGTACATAAGAAATTATCCGGAACCAGCTTCTGAAACAACTGCTACATAAATGCTGGAAGGTCACATTGATAAACAATAGACACATCACCCAGAGCTATCTTCAGAAAGACCAGACTATCCCAATAGCTCCACCAAAAGGCCAACCGGACCCTAGCGGAGATACAGGCTATCGATACTAATTAACTTAGTACAGACACCGACAACAGTTTTGAAACGGCAACTATCCACATACATCAGGAGGGAAGCCCCTCTATGTTTTCACGAGAAAGCCGGAAGCCTACATCCAAAAGCTTATGACTGAGAGCCTACACTCGGGAGCCACTACTGGAAGTTCAAATCCTTATGAGAGCCACTGCATTGACAAGCCCATCTCAGTCTCCAAGAAGCACCAACTAACCAGGACCCTCTCTTTGGAAGCTATAACCAAGCACTACAAGAGAGGCCGGAAGCCAAACATCTGGAACCAAGGGAAAAAGCGGCCAACAGAGGCCCTTGGAGGCCCAATAGCAGAAGGGACCCGAATTCTCTATAAATAAGACTCTAGGGGTCACATTTAAGGGGAGGCTTATTCAAATTTGTTTACTCTTTCTTTCTAGAGTGAATTTTAATATTTAGATCAGTTTGACGATTTCTTCTATTATGTTAACGTATTCCAAATCAAAGATTAATAAAGAGCGAATCTATACTTATAGTATCTTCTTATGAGTTTATCATACTGTTTCTTACTTATCTTTGCTACAATTTACTGTTGTTTCATATGCGTATGAATCTTTGCCCAAATCTTTCCACAGATCGGATGAAACATTCCTTCCATATGTTTAAACCCTTCCTACAAGCTTAGGCCCTCCCTATAAGCTTAGATCTTTCAGCGAGCCTGGTGCAGAGTTTCTTTCTACCATCCGTTAAGCCCTATATCAAGGGTTGTGCTTATTGATCCTTCTCCCAAAGGCTTTCATACCGTGAAACGATGATTTGACCTAAATTTGCAAAGGCTCAACAACCCATTTTACCCTTAGGTCCATTCCCTTTGACCTATCTTTGGTGTTGACGAAAAATATCGTTAACATTTCGGCATAAGAAGGAAGGGCCTGAACCTACGATCCTTTGGTAACTTTACCACGGGTCTACCTGTGTTGTTCCGTCCCGGATTGGACTAGGATTTTGAAGAAGCAAGATTATTAGTAAGAGGTCCCAACAAAAGTCTTTATGATCTCGGCTAGATAAGTCGAAAATCATTGACCCTAGAGTGACAGAAGTGCAAAGGTTGAGAGCGGAAGCCTAGCTGGTAATAAAGCGGAAAAGGAAAGTAGAACAACACGCTTTCAACGCTTGGGATAATAGCCTCTCCCACACAAGAAAAACCTTAACACCTCCTCCAAGTGGTTCTACATCACAGGATATTAACATTTTCTCCTGCATAAGGAACACTCTCTACAAGCAACTTAGAGGAATGTTGTTTGAATGAGAAATAATGAATGATATTGATTACTTCACCAACAAATGGTCCGAAAGGATAGCACCCCAACCATGATATATTATGGGAAGTAAGAGCAAAGACATGGGTATAACAACAAGACCAAGTCACAAAAGGATTAAGCCCCAGCGGCAAGGATAGAGGCTTTTGCAAAGATCGCTCAAAGGATACTACCTCACCACTATGATGGAAAATATCTACTTCCTAACCAAACATGAGCTCAATTATTGGCCATCCGCAAAGAAAAAAGACCAAATACGAAAGGAAAACAGGAGGACCCTATTGTCATGACCACATGACGAATGGACATGAAATTAATCATTGTAGAATCCTTAAGGAAACTATTACAAAATTCATTAATCGCGGCCAATTACGAGAATTTATGAAAAGATCAGATTAAGTTCAAGACCAAATATTAAGGAAAAGGATTTTTAAACATGTCCAAGGGTATGGAAAACCATCCCTTCAAAGCTTAAAGAAATCCAGAAGGGGTCAAACCATCAACGGATCAAGTCCCTTGTCATCAGCAAAATTGGTCAGGGCAAGGCATCCCCCGGAGTGGGATGGTGTGTTATCCTTTCTCCATGCTCGAATCAGAGGGGGCTAGGTTAAAGCATCAAAAGCGTAACCCGTCGTTTCACACCAGAAATGGTCATGGCGATGCATCTAAAATTAGCGTGCCCTGCCTCTGCTCGTAGAAGAGTATGCCCTGCCTCTGCTAGAACTAAGCATGTCCTACCTTTGCTTGCAGAAGAGCACGTCTTACCTCTGCTTATGTTCCGCGTTACCCACAGAAGGGAACGCCAACCCCTATCATCGCCTACGATGGTCGGGATAGGGCACCCCACGGAGGGGGGTGGTGTGTAAGCCTCTATCAGTACCTACAATGGTCTGTATAGAACATCAAAAGAGTAAACCTTAGTTTTGTGTCTATAATGGCCCCATCTAAGTTTCTAAGACCTTGTCATCACCTACGATGGTTGGGATAAAGCACCTCCTGGATGGAGATCAGGTAAGTCCTTGGGCCCTGCTTATGGATAAGCTAGCCAAGCGCACCAGACGCACAACCCGAAGAGTAGCCAACAAAGATGTACATCCTCTGCTTTGACATTGAAAGCCCAGAGAGTGGCTCAGGGAGCACGTACAACCTCTGCTTCACAAACCATATCCAAAGGAGATACCCAAATATTCACGCTGGAAGGGGGTTTCTGGTCTTCAATCTTAAAATTACCCGGATAAGGGTTGGTTTAGGACTTCTATCAATGAAGAAAGGGAATTTTCGGCGATTAAATCTCTAATTGCACGGGCTCTAGGTTGGTTCTAGTCTTCTATATTAATACCCAAATCTAGGTTGGATTATTTTCTCACAACTACGAGAAGCATAAACCTCCAGTCTCTTATTCTTCTATCCCGAATCTGGGTTGTATTTGATCTTCACAAATACCAGAAGGGAAATATCGGTCTTGTTCCAAGGCCGAATCCAAGTTGATTCAACTCTTGACAAAGATAAGAAGCGGACCCTCGGTCTCATATCTTAATACCTAATGGGATGATCCTGGGGTAAATCACATCCGAATGTGGGGTTCCAGTCTCATCACAAATACCCAAACATTGGTGGAGTCAGACTCTCGAATTTAAACAAGAAGGAATTGTTCGTCCCTCCCGAAAATTCGAATATGGCTCAGAACTACACTTCTGTTACTACTAAGGATGACCGTATGATCCTCTCAAGAAAGTGTCTTCAACCTATACATTCATTAGTTTATTTTTTATACTAAGTTGCTTGCACATTACGGGAAATAACATCACATCAAAACATCAGTTTAGAGAAGAACTAGGGAAAAGATCCCAAACATTTCTAATAGAATCTTACAACTAGGACTACTCCCTTTTTCTAGGAGATCTTACAGTGGGGGTTTTCCCAAGGATACCCATTACATGAAGAAATTTTTACTAACACTTAACATGAGTAGGTCTCCATTTGTTACAACACCCTATGTTATGATGACATTGTTTCTAACAAAAGCAATACATCAAATAAATCACACCTTACGCAAGCATGCCTACTAAAAGTCACGATATAAACCATTACATACACAATCGATGTTTTGAAAAGGATTTACATTACCAACATATGTGAAAAATCCATTATTCTGAGTCAGGGTTTCGTAAGGAGAATTCCAAGGAAGCATAGTTTTCTTTAATTCATTTTCCAACTTGTCGATTTGTTGGTACATTCTACCTACCTCCGCATCAGAACTCTCAAAGGATTTTGTCGCTAGCCTACATTGTAAGTTATATATAATCTCGTCTTTCTCCTTTAGTTGTTTCTCCAAATTGGACATCTGTTCCTTGAGGTTTGTGACAACTACCCTTTGAAGTTAATACATCTTTTTATAGCCCGAAAGGGGAGCATTCTCAATGATATCTTTACAGCCTATAGTGTTCGAAGTTTCCTCTCTAAACTGTGAAGGAGGTATCTGGAATTGGTCTCCTAGTCATAGATAAGTTGAGATATCGTTACATATAAAATGTAGACATAAAATATACATTGATAACATCAAGCATTCCAAGGAGATACAACCATATGACTATTATCAATTCATAAACACATACACACCTCGTCCAACTGAAATATTAATACAACACCATAAACCGCCAAATGTCACAGAGTCAACACCATACACGGATGAGTTATATATACTTCATACATTAATACTTGACGCTCCCTGCTAGGTCAATTTTTGCAGGATGAATCCCTTGGAAATTCTCGACGCTTTTCAAACACAGAATGTAAAGCATTACAGTAGCTTACATCTTTAGGGAAGCAGAAAACTGTCGTGACGTGAAAAGACTAATTACTGATAAGATTTTAGAAGAAGGAAAATATTTCGAATGCGAAAGCCATACCTATGTAACATCGACATCAGACCATTCATGAGTCTTTTTCTTCTTAGGATCTGGAGAACCACCTTCCTTGGAAGGTAACTTCCTTGTTTTGAGAGAAGATATGCCATCGCCCTTCTCAGGTCTACGTTGCCGGTCTGTGTCTTCTCTTGTCCCCTCTTCTGCTATGTTTTCCTCCTCCACCTCTTCCTCACAACCCTTAGAAAACTCGTCAATAAAAAAAGCGACGCAGGGTTTATCCCATTCATTGGAGGAACCTTGTGCTTTCGCCTCACCCGCTCAATCTTCTCCAAAACTCTATCTCGGACAGAGGGCTCAATTGAAGAGAAATCAAATTCCGAAAGCCTCTTATAATTGTCAGAAAAGGCAAGGATAAGGGCATCTTCAAGTACTCCATAGCTATGGTATTAAGATGAAAATTCAAGAAATTGGAAATTATGTCACTTGCCTTGTAAATTATTCTTTTTGCGGTGGAGAGTTGAGCGTTCATCCGGTCCACTTCAGCGGCATAATCAATCTTCATTCTTGACTTCTCTTCCTTAAGATCTTCAATTTGCTTTACCAATACCTCTTTAGCCTTTTTCTCCTCTTCCAGCAGAGTCTCCAAATCATTGCGCATGTTATTAACTGCCGCCTTCTCCTGCAACAAAGTGTCGACCTTATCCGTCAATGCCCTGTTCTCCTTCTTAAGGGCATTAACCTTCGTCGCGGAAGCGGAAGCCATTCCCCTGGATAGGTACCAAGTATCCATTACATAAGAAAGGGAAATGGATTAAGTTTCTCACAAAAACAACAAGAATATAAAGACATTTGAAAGGATAAATAAATAACAAAAGTTGGTCCCTGATTTGTTGCCGGTGGAAGTATTCTGAATCTAAGGGTAAAGAGGTCTGCATGATATTAGCAACTTCGGGAGATGAAAGAGTGAAACTCAGAAACCTATCGAAATCATAGACTAGCAGAGGAGGTGAAGGAGAAATAATAGGCTGAGAAGAGGAAGGCATAAGAAAACCAGACCCTCCCTTGCTTAACTCGTCAAAAGTGTCAAGAAGAACAGGTCTGCTTATGGGTTTACCTATCAGTGAAATATTAGGGGAAGCATCAACATCGACCACCTGATCGTCATCAATGGTCAAAGGGTCAAAGTTTTGCCTTGTTTTCGGGGTAATAGCAACGTCTTCCGGTTAGCTAACTGGCTTATCATGTTTGGGCTTCTTTGACGGTGATTCAGTGTCGGTATGAGCGAGCCTCTTTATGGCTCTGTCCTTAGACTGGTTGAAAGCTGCGAGAGCAAATGCATAGTGAGGAGTTGAGGATCCTAGACAAGGTGGAGCTAAATTAAGAAGGATAGTAACAATAAGGAAACAAGAAAGAGCATGACAAACGTTGTCTAATCGAAAAATATATAATCTCATTCAAATCACCTGGATGAATGGGAGAGCCTGCATTGAACGAGCTAGAATTCAACAATAGTCCTTTAGGACCAGCAAATTGAATGGGAGGTTTCCCCCCAATATCTATTGCCCAGGGGGAATCAACCCATAGCCTCTACAATTTGGGCTTCTTCCATCGTTAAGATCATATCCTTGGAGGGGGTTATGCGATAAAAGAATGATTTAGGTAAGCGAAAGCCTCAGACAAAAAATATTTACTTTTTGGAATGAGAAGCCTACCGTCATCAACAAATTTTTCCGATATTCCAGGAGGACATTTGACAAGAAAAAAATTGATCTTCCCATGGACTAGTTTTACTAATACTATCGCTAATCAGTCTCATTACGGGATGAGCCCTCCATATCGGCGACTCTGAACTTTTAGAAAATCGGACCATATGACGAATGAGTTTAAGGCTTAAATATTCCTGACCCGATGCAAGCGCCAGGGCCACTAGGCATAAGAGAGTTGTGTATGTGTTGGGTGAGAGTTGAATGGGAGAAATTTTCAAATCAACTAAGAGCTTGTGTAGAAAAGGTGAGAAAGGAAGAAAACCTTCATGCCAGATATGAGTTGCCGAGTACACAAAATACCCTTCTAGAGGGTTCTTGAGAAAATTTGGAGAAGAAGCTATGATGGAATCAATACCCGATATGCTAAAACTATCCAATATGGCCTTCATGGAAGTTCGGAAGTAATTAAGGACGGCTTTGGAGCAAATTCTCTCTTAAGACATGAGACCTTAGAATCTTTGGTCTTCGCCTTAGCAGGACTTTTTCTAGATGTAATTCTACCAGGTAACATCATTTCATAACAATGCAATCAGTACACATGCTTCTTACACAAATGCTCGTATATCATTCATACATAAAATGAGTACCATTGCATCTTGATTAACACAAAGGTCAGTTGGCCAAGAAGCCAAACCAAACCCACATGTGGGATATTAGGTGGATTACATCTAGTGTAATTTAGTTAACGTACGACTAAGTTTTTTTAGTAAAAGGGGGGAGGGCAGATATCCAGACATCATTATTTTTCCGCTGAAATTAAAACATTATCACCCCAAAACCTAGACAAACCAAAATGAACGATGAGGAGAGATTTAGCCCTAATTATGTGGAGATCACTTTGTATCAATGGCGTAGAATCTTAGTTAAAAAGGAAGTTGCTTTCTCCTTGTGATGTTGTTTAGAGTAGACGATGTAACCAGTGAAACAGGTGGTTACTAATGTCGGACATTAATCATGATGAAAGAGGGAATTTTATCACTTGAACCTTCTTTTCTTTTGACATATCCCAATTGATTTCCTTCCCCATTAGTTCTAGCTCATAATCAAGATTACAACTTATAGTAAGAATAAATACACTTACAGAGAATTGAGTATTGATTTTCGTAAAGAAAATTTTAGCCGCTTTTATGAGAATTGATGATCTTTCCCGAGAATTTGATTTGTAGGTGAAAGGATGAAACGAGGGAGAAGAAGAATTGGTATTCAAATTTTGAGGCAAATCTAGACTGAAGAGGGAGAGACTAATCAACACTCCCGATTGAGGGAGATCAAAAGACACAGAAATGACACTTCAGAAAAGACAAAAGGATTGACTTGAAAAGTCGAAAACACCCCTTCACTAGGGGGGAAAATATTGCTACCAAAATTAACTCTGAAACCAGCTGACGGTGAAGGGGTATCGGAATAATAGAACTGCAGTAAAATCCTACGAAAGCAAAAAGCCAAATAATAGAAAGAGCCAGAAGTAGGAAGGAATGATCTGAGGACTGCATAAACCGAGACCTTCTTAGGAAACAAGAGCTCATAGTCTACGGAATGCCGGCAGAGTCTATCCTACAGAGTCCATCCGATAGGGTCTACCAGGCAGGGAGTTCTACGGCGGAAGGTCATCTAAATTAGAAATTAAGAAAAAGAGGGACATGAGCTCCGCTTATTGAAACCCAATTGGGCTATTGGTATTAACTTGCTTAGTACCGATGCATCAGGAGGTGAAGGCATCAAAAGCGTCGAGCCAAAAGTGTATAAGAAATTATCCGGTACCATCTTTTGAAACAATTACTGCATAAATGCTGAAAGGTCACATTGATAGACAACAGACATATCAACGGAATCTATCTTCCAGAAGATCAGACTATCCCAACAGCTCCACCGAAAGGCCAACCGGACACTAGCGGAGATACAGACTATCAATACTAATCTACTTAGTACAAACACCGACAGCGGTTTCGAACCAGAAACTATCCACATACATCAAAAGGGAAGCCCCTCTAAGTATTCACGAGAAAGCTGGAAGCCTGCATCCGAAAGCTTATGACCGAGAGCCTACACTCGGGAGCCACTACTGGAGATTCGAATGCCATACGAGAGCTACTGCATTGACAAGCCCATCTCAATCTCGAAGAAGCCCCAACTGGCGGGGACCATCACTTTGGAGGCTATAACTAAGCACTATAAGAGCGGCCGTAAGCCAAACATCCGGAACCAAAGGAAAAAGCGGCCAAAAGAGGGCCTTGTAGGCCCAATAGAAGAAGGGACCCCAAATTCTCTATAAATATGACCCCAGGGGTCACATTTAATGGGAGGCTCATTCTAATTCTTGTACTCTCTCTCTAGAGTAAATCCTAATATTTAGATCAGTTTGAGGATTTCTTCTATTCTGTTCACATATTCCAATTCAAAGATTAATAAAGAGCGAATCTATACTTATAGTATCTTCTTTTGAGTTTATCATACTGTTTCTCAGTTATTTTTGCTACAATTTACTATTGTTTCCTATATGTGTATGTATCTTTGCCCAAATCTTTTCGCTGAACGGATGAAATACCCCCTTCCATATGTTTAAACCCTTCCTGCAAGCTTAGGCCCTCCGTACGAGCTTAGATCTTTCGGTGATCTTGGTGTAGAGTTTCTTTCTACCATCCGTTAAGTCCTATATCAAGGGTTGTGCTTATTTATCTTTCTCCCCAAGGCTTTGACATCCAAAACCGGTGATTTGACCTAAATTTGCAAAGGCTCAACAACCCATTTTATCCTTAGCTCCATTTCCTTTGACCTATCTTCGATGTTGACGAAAAATATCATTAACAGGTCCAAGCATAAACATTGCGTATCTTCAATTCATGAATAGTTTCATCAGTCGGTATCTTTAGCGCTTCACTTATCATTTTCGAGTTTTTCAAGTATTTCACTAGATGGTTATATAAGTTTATTTAGTACTTTGAGATTTTAAGCCTGATCAATTTACTACAAGAATCCTGAAGGACGAGGATAAACTTGTGGAAATATTGAGTTATGAAAAAATGATTTTCGATATAAAGTACTTTTAATATAAAGAAATTTCATTTAAAGAATTTTCTTATAAACTTTAAAATCTATATATAAACGAAAACACCTTGTTTGAAAACATTGATATAACTAAGAAACCAATGAAGAGCTATACACAATCATTCTATTCACATATCAAATTTGATTTAGATTCGAATATACCATTTTGATTCCAAATAGAATTGTTCGCTCAATTCTCGATGACGAACACTGATAATTTTTTTAGTACGAATCCATTGTTTTCTATTATAGTTTATTGCTATGCAAAGAGAATGGAAGTTTCTAATAAAGAAGTTGAATCAAAATCCATACATGAGTGGTCAATTTACTAATGCTAATTGGAAGCAAAAAATTCATTCGAACAAGAAGTCGAATCTGATATGCATGCGAATGAATACGGTTTAAGTACTAAATATATATTTTGTTCCTTTTTGAGGTAGAAAAATTCTAAAGGGGGAGGGAGAGGGTTACGACTCGCGAATTTAAATGCTTTGAAATATTTGTTAACACAAAATTTAAATTTGAAATCTAAAACTTAATTTATGTTGCATATGTGAATTTGATTTCAGAATATAAATTTAAAATATGTATGTATGTTTGAAAATAATAATTTGAACATGATAAGCCATTCAGAATTTATATGTGTGTATTGATTTTTAAACAAAAATGTGAAATCAATTGATAATGAAACATTGATCCTTACTTATTTAATATGATTGTATAAAAGTGTTTAAAATAGTTATATAACAAAAATATCAAGATTCGCTTCCTCTATTTAAATCGATTTTGACATCCATTTGTGGTATCGACCTCGATATATCATAAAAAACAATAAAAATTAAAATTTAGAAAAAATATCCTAAATTTAATGTTTGATATACGTCCAACTAGACATAGTGGAGGAATGAATTTCGTAGAAAAATATGCAAATTCTTTCAATTTGCATTAATTCAATTAAACATTTAATAAATCGCTACAAAAATAATATGTCCGAAATTTAGGCGTTTTTGTTCTAAAACTACTAGACTGCTTTCTGAAGAGAATTACATTTTCCATTTATCGAAATTCGAACATTCATTGCCCCATCATTATGATTATATGTCAAAAACTCGCAAACTGGAAAATGTCAATTATGTACGTCTTATCTGTGTTTTCTCTTGTGTGTGGTTAATTTAAATTTATGTATAAAAACAACAACCTAAAAGAAGATAATTTATTTGATAAATTTGAATTTTTTTACACCTATAACAATACTAACTTAAATGTAACACTTGCCAACATTTCTTCTTTTTAGTTAATAACTATCAAAATTTCTTTCTATGTCACAAGAGAAAAGTGGTCGCGTTCTCCTCTTCATTTCATGTTCTTCTCCTCTCTGGTCCTCTATGTTATCCCTAGTCAAAAACAAGTCAAAATAGAATCTCAGCAAACCAAAATAAAAAATATACAAATGTTGCTCCTCTTCATCATGCATGTTGCGCAAGCATGTAGCATATTATTTGCGTCCCTTTTCTTTACCTTCTCCTCTCCTTCAGTCCACCGACCTGCCCATGTCAAAGCCTCAATGCGCCTTCCCTAGTTCGTCGTCGAGCCCCTTGGCGGCCTCCAACCATCATCTGTGTCCTAACTTCTCCAAACCCCAATGAAACCATCCCAAACTCCATCACAAAATCCATGAGCCCTATCAACATCTGTAATCCAATCATCACGTGATCCCATCCTCGGGTAAAGGATTGGAATTCATAAATGGGATGCTTCAATCATTGCGTATGTTTTAAGCACAGGTGCGTTGAACGATTTTTCGAGTTGGGGAAAGAATAATGGGTGCCAATAATGAACTTCAGCTTAATTTGTGTTTCTTGAAGAAAAAAATTAAGACATAACTTGCATGCATGTGCAAGAGAGAAAGAAAAAAAAAAGCGTAGCAAGTGGAATTTTGCAAGCCTATAGCATGCCATGAAGAAATGTAGCATGCCAAAACCCATTTCTTTGCTAAGTAATCTACGTGACATGGACGATAGAACCATAGAGCGTTATGTTGATGATTCGTGATTGCTGGATGTTGTAATAACCCAAATTTTTAACAAAAACAATAATTAATTAATGGATTAATTAATTAAAGAATAAAATGATAAAATGAATATCAATTAGAAAAATATTGGGACCTAAGTAAAATAGATTTTTTTTTTGCACAGCGCCCGTTATGAAATTCTGATTCAAATAGACTTTTAGTTTGCGTAAATCGGATTAATTATGAAGAAGATACGGAATTATGAAGATTGCACTAAAATATATACAGATTATATATAAATAAATATAAACAACGCTACAGAAAGTAACAGTAACTGAGTGACCTGCCCACAACTGGGTCGACCCCTGGGCAACCCATGTCTAAGGCCGGTCAACCCAGGGTCAACACGGTAAGTGGTGGGTCGACCCACGTACATGTAGGCCAGGTTCGACTTGGACTGTTTATATATATTATATTCATTCGCTGAGGTGTATGGTTGGATTTAAAAACCCAATATCTAACGGTTTAAGATTGTCCTAGTTAATCTATAAATAAGGTGGTTATCTCTCATTTTTCCTACACATAAACATTCTTCATTTCTCTCTTCCTTCAAAACGTGTTCTAAAAATGGGGAAATGTTGCGAGAAGATATATTAAAAAGTATAACTCAAGTTTCTCTACAAAATTACTTTCTCGAAGACTATTTCTGGATCTACAACAAACATAAGTGAGTATTACTGTTATTTTCATATTTCTTATAAGTTAAAGTTGAATATATATAATAGTTGTTGTAGTAATCGAAATAAAAAGAACTTTAATAATAAAAATATTTTGGATCTGAAAAGTAACAATGTATATAAGTTTATTCTTATATGTTATTTTAATTACTGCCAATTACCTATTCATTCTCAGTTATTATCTGTTTGTATGTACGCCTCTCTTTCTTATCCCCTTTTCTTTTGTTTGTTTTACGGTACTATATGCCTTTTTGAATTGCATAGATTTGGAAAAGTATGAAATAACGTTAAAATGGGAAATTGGGCATATTAGAATTAATATTGTAAATTGGGACTATTATAAGGAAGAATTTGTAAACGTGAATAGGTTAAACTTAATTTTATATTAAGAGGACGTGTCATTTCTAAATATGTATTTGACATAAATATGGCATTGAATAGGAAGAACATAGTATTTGACATTGATTTGTGAACATAACTTGGTAAAAATGTTACTGATTATAAACATATTAGTACGCCATTAATTGGAAAATATGTAATTGACATTAATCTGTACATATATGTTATGTTGATTTGTCATTTGATGTTAATTGACAGTAAATTGGGAACATGACATTGATTGGAAAACATGCATTTGACATTAATTGGTAGATACGTTAATATAACATTGTTAGGAAAACACGTACTTGACCTTAATTTGTATCTCAGGACAGAGCCAAGCCTGGACATTCCCAAGGCATCATAATCAACTCATCTGGCTCTATGGATACCTCTGGCTTTCCCGAACTCGGATCTGTTACTTGCGTTTGTTCTTGTTGTTGGCAACTTCTCGCTTTTTTAACTTTCTTTGCATGTAATCAAAGCGAAAACTTCATCCCACAAACGCATGGAACCGACTTGTGGTGTCTTGTCGTGCTCTGGGTTGGACTATCGATCGTTGTACTTCTATGGTATCAATAAAGAATAGGACTCTGGTCCACACTTGGTCATTCTAGTATAAAAAAGGACTCTGGCTCCACACTGGATTAGTCGATATAAAATAGGGCTCCAGCTTCTAACTGGATCAGTCCAGTATACCAATAGGGATCCAGCTCCACACTAGATCCGTCCAGTATAAAAATAGTGCTCCAGCTCCATACTGGATCGGTCTACTATAAAAATAGGGCACATGCTCCACACTAGATCAGTCCAGTATTAAATAGGGCTCCGTCTCTAAACTGCATCCGTCCAGTATAAAAATAGGGGTTTGGCTCCACACTAGATCAGTCCAGTATAAAATAAGGCTTCGGCTCCACACTGGATGAGTCCAGTATAAAATAGGGCTTCGGCTCCACACTGGATCCGTCCAATATAAAATATGGCTCCGGCTCCACACTGAATCCGTTCAGTATAATAATAGGGCTCCGACTCCATATTAGATCCGTCCTGTATAAATGTAGGGCTCCGGTTCCACACTGGATCAGTTTAGTATAAAAACAGGGCTCTTGCTCAACACTCGATCGGTCGAGTATAATGTCCGGGCTTCGTCTCCACACTTGGTCCGCCAAGTATAAAATTAAATTTTCATTCCCCACTTGATCAGTTAAGCATGAAATTTGAACTCCAATTCACAACTTTGGGCTCCATCCCACGACTTCCCAAAACCTTGGGTTTATTGGGTGTTAAGATTCTCCAAATGGGTTTACCACGCATAAGAACTAGACAACTCGATTCGCCAAGCACAGAAGTTCTTATTTCAACCCTCTCACCATGGGAATCTTAGCAGCCTTGTCCATCAAGCCTATAATATCACATAATTTGGTCCACCAAGTACAAAAACGTTTTTTGCAGGTACATACTTGCTCCGACAAGACTCCGTGAGCCCACGGCTTCAAATTCTCTAGATCTCATGTATTCTGGTTTCAACAATCTGACAAAATACAATCTCAGTGATCTTCGACTTTCGGTTCTAATATGATCTCAGCGATTGTCGGGTCTTTAATCTATTACAACCTTAGTGATTGTTGGTTTTCTATTCAAGTACAATCTTAGTCGTCTTCAAACTTCTATTATAATTCGATCTCAGCGATCGTCGAAGCTATATTTCACTGCAGTCTCAATGATCGTCGGACTTCTGTTCTATAACGACCTCGGTGGTAGTTGGATCTTCTTTTGGCTTATCCTTGGACGTCTTGCTCCCGCAAGGCCGTTTAGGGTTACTCAGGCTATTCTTGGTCATCTTGCCTCAGCAAGGCCGCCTTGAATTCATCTGGTTATTGGTTATTTTGGACTTATAGATTTCGCTTGTTATTCCTCAAGAAACAATCCAGTTTGATTGTCGTTTTTCATTGGATATCTGACTTTCTGGTTTTCTGGTTAATACAATCCAGCTTGATCATGGCTCTTCGGGTTTCTAATTACGGAAGTTCGCTTTGGACTTCTCTTGGCTTTGGTACTCGGCATTTGGATTTCTGGTTTTCTCACAAAACATATCTTCTTTCAATCAAGCAAGACATCTTTTTGGAGGCAAAGTGCTTACCAGCCTTTTGGCAAAGTAGTCACACATCAAAATTATGGTTTGTGACACGCTTAAGTCTAAAGAACATCATCAGAAAATACAAAGCTATTTGGTCGAAGTTGCGAGTGTTCAGAAAAGATTATAAATAGCATTGATTTGTGAAATTGTCATTAGTAAACTCAAAAAACCCATCAGGGTAAAAATACATGATCGACTCGGTCCGATCAGCTAAAAATCCCAGAGTGTGTCAATCTGATCACACGGAAAAACTCTTTATGGAAAAATGTATGGATTGTGGCAAATTCTGGTTTTTTGCACTTAAAAACAGCTGATTGGTATGGCATGATCACTTAAAATAGCTTGCGCAACTGACGGCGCGATCAAACTTGGTAAAATCGGGATTTAGCTAAATCATTTGTCGATTGCTCAAAAAGTGCTGCGCAACACGTGTTGATCACCAAAAATGGCTTCCACAACTCATGGCGCGATCAAACTTGGTAAAATCGGGATTTGGCAAAATCATGTGTCGATCACTCAAAAAGTGTTGCATGACATGTGTCGATCTCCAAAAATGGCTTCCATAACTCAGGCGCTTAAAATCTTGCAATTTGGCGAGGTTTCGTCGAAAACTGGTTTTTCACGTGTTGATCACCTCAAAACAGCTGACTGACACAAGCAGATCAAGGCAAAAACTTGGATCAGAAATCCGGCTTAACATTTGGGAAATTTTGCATCTCGAGATGCGAAATTTAGCACAGATTTAGGATGCGAAATCACCTATTCGACATAGGGATACAATGCGAAATCACATGTGCAACATGGGGGAACTAGATGCGAAATCCTTGCCATGGTAGGGATGCGAAAAATCCTAGAAATCTGACAAATTGGAAAACGTGTGCGGATCACTCGTTTTTGCTTATGTGATAGCTAGATCATGGTTTTTGGTGATGCGAAATTAGAGATTTGGCAACTGGCTCAGAAAGTGGTAGATCACCCTAAAACCATGTCAATCACTGTTTTTTATAGGTAATCGACACATGCTGATCACCATTTTTTTCCAGATATTCCCAGAATGCGATATTTTCCACCAAGATTCTATTTTTGGCTATCTTTTAGGGATTGGAATTTTGCATCCCCTTGGGATACGAAATTTAGGCTAATGCCTTCAAAAATCAACTATGAATACCCCCTTGCTTAGCATTCTAAGTGGTTGGCATTTTTGGACTTCTACTATACTTTGGCATACAAGATTGGAGCTCTCAAGCAGCATAGCTATTGGACTTTGTTAGGACTTCTAAAAGTTACATAAAAGTTTAACTATAACTTTTGGACATTCACTTGGACTTTTGGCATGCTTTTGGACATTTTTTTCATGCTTTTGGAAATTGAAGCTATTCTTGGACATTAATGCACACTTTGACTCAACGAAGAAAAAGAAGAAGAAGAAGAGCGTTATGGTCAAACTTGTGAATTTAACAAGCTATTTGTTATTCAATTGTACAACTTTGTATACAAAAATTGTCTAAACTTGTACACACTTTGAAATTGACAATATTACGATGAATGACTATGAAGTAGACATAGGTGTTAGTGCCGAAACACTACAAAAGTTGTGTGTTCCCTTTGCATTTCTCTGTCTTTGAATATTCAGATTATATGCTTACACTAAAACTTACACTCGAGAGTTGGCATGCACAAATAACTGATTTCCCACGTCAACATCACCCACCAGCCCTTTGCATATACAAGGCTCTCTCTTGGGAGGGATGTGTAATCCCTTGGACCTGCCACAAACTGGCATGTCCAAGGTCCCGAATCAAGCACGCTCTTCCTCTGTTATTTTTAAGAACAAACTCGGCCTCTAGTTCGTCCAAGCACGCCCTGCCATGCTCAGGGAATGAGTGTGCTCCGCCTCTGCCTACGCCTTATCCTCTAGAACGGATTGAAAGCTCAAAAGGTTAGAGAACGTTCCACCTTTGCTGGAAAGATGAACACAACCTATCTCTTTTCTGAGAGAAACAAAGTTCTAAAAGTTTGAAACAGACCGTGATCTTCTAATCTTCGAAAAAAATTCTTGTCTTTTATTATTTCTAGTAGTGGATTTATTGACTTCTATTATTAAAATATCTGAATCTGGGTCTTGGGTTTTCTTATTGTTACTGAAAAGGGTTTGGTCTTTATTATTTCAAGAATTTGATTTCTAGACTTTTATTATTAGGATACTCGAATCTGTGTTTCTAGTCTTCTTATTATTGACGAAAGGGGTTTCATTTTTTTATTATTTTTAAAAGTGGATTTCTAGACTTCTATTAATTAAATACCTAAATTCGGGTTTTGGGTCTTCTTATTATTGTCGGAAGAGGTTTCAGTCTTTTATTATTTCTAGAATTGGATTTTAGACTTCTATTACTAAAATACTTGAATTTGGGTTTTGAATCTTCTTATTATTTCCTAAAGAGGTTTTGGTCTTCTATTATTTCCAAAAATATATTTCTGGACTTCTAGTATTTAAATACTTGAATATAAGTTTTAGGTCTTCTAAATTCCGAAAGAGGTTTCAGATCTTTTATTATTTCTAGAATTGGACTTCTGGTCTCCTATTATTTAAGTACCCAAGTCTAGGTTCTTACCCTCTTGATCTTTTCTGAGAATAATTTTGAATCTTTAATGTTATCTAGAAGTAAAAAATTTAATTCTAGCTTATCATATATAATGTTCAAGTATCCAAAAAATAAGGTTTTAAATAAACAATGAAGTCTTTAATGATCTCGAGACAATAGCCTCAGCATCCAATTATCATCAAAACTGTTATGCCAAAATTTAGGCTTTGGAGCAATCATATCAGTCCCAGGATCCTAATATCGGATCAACTACTTAAATCAACATACCGAAAATATGAATATGGATCAAGATTCCTGACTAACATCAATGTTGCAAAGGTTAACAAACTCGTTGCAGGAAAAACAAACTAACAAAAAATGCAGGTACTGTAAGCTTGAACATGCAGGGTATAGAGAAGTGAAAGCCTCAACTAGGTTCTGTCAAATTAACTTACAAAGTATTTCAATGGTGGTGGATCCTATATATTTTGAATCCTCTCTATCAATGTTTTTGATAGTACAGGATCTGAGAGACGAGACGTTCGAGAATAATAAAAAGTATCTCCGTAAGCTTCTTCTCCTTTCACATAGCTTTGTTGGCATTTTTAATGGATTCAATCAAACGCCTAAGATCATGATAAAAAAACTCAGTTTGCTTCCCAAAGGAGCATATTATCCCTTTCATATTTAACTTCTTGTTTCTTAAAAGAGTACATCTAATTTTGAAGTTTTTTAATTTGGGTAACATAGTAATCGAGTCGATGGTGGGCGTCGTCCCGTCTTAAAGCTTGAAAATATTTCAATAATTCAAGTTTCACCTTATTAATCCAATCCCATATTATATCTTCATCTAAACCCTTCTGGCGGTTCATCAAATACGGAAATTTACTATGAGACCCTATAGGTTTGTCTAAAATTGATCAAGCATCAACAAAGTGGAGCAATAATGTCAGTAATGGCTCCTCTTAAAATGAAGTCCAAATATTTGTATGGAGCTTGGCTGCCTCCTAATTGACATTCTAGTTCACAAATATTACGATGAATTTTTCACATTTCATTATCAAAATCAACGGTGGAATTCGCCCTAATCTATCATTTTGCCTCAGCAAGGGATTTGTCCCTTTTGGTAAGTTTAAGTTCTTAATTCTTCTTTTGTTCTCTTAACCCATGGGACGTCATATTTTTTGTTTGATGTCTTCTAAACCACTCGAAGGTGAGAGGGTTTTCTTCAAATTTAGAATGAATAATCTCGCTAGAGGACTTTCTTTGCTCAATTTCTGCTGTATACTTCTCTTGTTCCTCGGAAGGTTGAGGACGGAGGCCTTCCGATAGGGTTGTCGACGCTAATTGAAGTTCCTAATAAGTAGAAAAAAAAGACATTGCTCAATATTTTAGAAAACAAATTCTTTATTTCACAACAAAGTCACGAGTACATCAATTCAAGATAAAATCACAATTTTGAGGTAACATTCTTGACCTTATGGTTCTACTTTCTAGCAACAGGGATACTACGTTTACTCATTAATTAAAATGAAACATCATACTTTCTCTAAGGAGTTCATTCTTCTCTTTGCCTGGAAAGTCAAAGTGAAACCGTCGGCATAACATGTGAAGTTTGTGCAATTCGTTGACAAAATAGTGCCGTACTGATGCTAAAGTGTTACGTAAAGGAGAATTTTCTTGATATTTTCTTCTTAGATTAGCAAATTTCAACAAGAAGTTTTGAGTAACAAATAATGTTTTTCTGTCATAGCATACCAAGATATTGCTGAGAGTAAAGGGGTGAGACAACAAAGCTATCATACTAATGAAAATCAAAATAATTACCACCATTCCCACCATCGTGATCGCCATCATCATCACCAAGTTTTTGCAAATGAGAATCTATAGGAACACTACTATAGTATCATCATCAGCCTGCTCTTCAGAATCTTTCACCACAGAAGATACCTCGAAGACTTCACACATCAACCTCCTCTTTATGAGTAATCCTCGTTTGATAAAGTTGTACGACTCTATCTTAGAATTAATTTTCTAGCTAAAGATGAATTATGAGGAGAGAAGTCTAAATCTGAGTATTTCTTGACGTTCTCGCAATATAATGAATTTTTTCATTAGAGTCATCCATAAATTCATCTCCCTTCTTCTCTGCGGTAGAGAGAGCATCAGTGACTTTAGAGAGAGATTATTCCATTTAATTCAAAATTTTCTTAAGGGTTGAGCATTACTTTTGAAGGGAGGTCTTTCTATCAATCACCCATTCTTGTTCATACCTAGATAGCGTTTGATTTTCCAACTGAACAGTCGAAGTTCGCGTCTGCATCTGACATGTCCGACACGTCGGACGTGTCAACAGTGGGATCCAATCTCTTGCTCCTTCGAGACGAACGGTTGGAAAGTTGGCATTCGCGTTTGACGCGCCCAACGCACGTCAGACGCTACGAAAATTCTGGAACAGCCGATCCACTTTCATTCACCTATATATATTCACTTTACTACTTTACTACTTCACTCCATTCATATATATTCACTCCATTCCTATATATTCACTCAATTCCTCTCCGGTCATCCTCCGTTCATGGATCAAGAAGAGCTGATTGCTTTGTGAATGGCGGTACGTCAAGATGAAGATGATTATCTGAAATGGGAGCTTGTGGTTATTCTACCAGCAATAGACACTAGAAGAGGTCCCAACCCTTTGTATTTACTGCTTGACAATCTCACACAGCTAAGGCTTTGTATTCTTTATTATGTTCACAAGCTGAGGACTAGACAGTTGTAGGTAACTGATGTATCTTTTATTGCTTTTTATTTTATGTGTAATGGTGGTACTTTATGTTGTAATGGTGGTATTTTATGCTGTAATGTTATTCGAATTATGAAATGTTAAATTAATGAATTCTGCAATTATGTAATGCGGCTTTGTATTCTGCATTCTACTATCCTACAATTATGTAATGCGAATTTCAATTCAGTATTTTTTATTCTGCAACTTGTATTCTGCATTCTACTATCCTATTCGACAATATACGCACAAAAACATAAACATAAAAACAAACAATAAAATAATAAATACAAAAACAATAAAATAATAAATTTGCCTCTTCCAATTTACCCCTTTCGTAAAAAAAAACGCATTCCCCATTCGCAACAATTCCCCTTCAAATACCCCTTCCAAAAAACCCTTTCAAATAACTCTTCCCGTTCGAAACCAAACGGACCCTTATAGTTATTAAATTCTAGTTTAGAAGGAAAAATCTGACATAAAGGGATCGGGAAGACTATTTGGCTAAAGCTGCTACTTTTATGGTCTCGTCTCCAGCAGCATTTAACATGAAATTTTCTCTTTTTTAAGATTGGACTTCACTTTTAAGCTCAAAAGTAGGGCTGTCAACGGATACTTTCGGATGTGGATAGTGCCATATCTGTATCTGCATCCGAAACCATTTTCGGATATCAGATTTCCGCATCCGCGGATATAAATGGATATCGGATAATTTTCCGCTCCACTAACGATCGATAAATCAATGAGCATTTTTTTTAGCTAAATATTAAGTTTTTTCAACCAAATTATTTACTAAAGTGATAAAAATAAATAAATATGATGATAATATATAATTTTGAGCAATTAACATGCATTTAGTAAACTTTTAATTTTGCAAAATAATAATTTAGTATATTTAATTATGCTAAAATACACATAATTTAAGCTGTAACCGTGAAAAAAGCGGACGGATAATTTTCGGATGCGGGTATGCCTATATCCGCATCTGTTTTTCCGAATATCGGATATATATACGATTTTCGAATGCAGATGCGGACGAATTTTGGATTTTTCGGGTATCCACTGACAGCCCTACTCAAAAGTTTCTATTTTAGAATAGAAAGGTACCATTGGGAAGAATACTGTAACAACCCGCATTCTACGCATCGGAGGATCGTAGAATATTTATTTCTTTCCCGTATGAAGTTGTATGGTCATGTAACTTTGGGAAACAACCATTAGAGTCATTTCCCATGTTCATGATTTCTGTCGATTTTTAACTGACCGTTTTGCCCCTAGCTGATCTTGTTTTGGCCATAACTTTTGATTGGAAAGGAATTTTGACCTGAAACCACTTCCATTAGGTTCGTTTGATGGTTTACCTTTCCGTAGAGTGGTCACATGTGAAAAACGGACTTACCGTTTGGGAGATATGACTGAAATAAGATTTGGAAGGTGAAAAACTTCTTAACCGGGCCAAATAGGGTGATTAGTGAATAGGCCCATAACCCATTTCGGGATTAGGGTTATGGGAAGGCTGAAATGAGTTAGAGAATCATTTCATTTCAGTTTTCTAGCCTCCACTTATCACCAAGAAACCCTAAAAAAGGCCTCCAACCTCTAAATAACCTCCAAATCACCTTTTGATCAAGGATTAAGCTTAGCAACATCAAATCAAGAAAGATCTACACCAAATCAACATTGGAGCTGCTGTTTAGCATTGGGATTCGCATCAAATCAGAGATTTATTTCAGATCTTAGTTTATTTGTGGCTAAGGTGAGTGATTTGCATAGTTCCTCACTAATTATAGCTAATTAAGGGTAATTAGTGTTAATTAGCAAATTTAAAAATGATAAAATTTTGGAAAAATGTTCATAAATTCTTAAATGATGTTTTAGACCTCTGATATGAATTTGGGTTAATTTGGTTAAGTTTTACTAATCCTATCATTAGTTTCACCAAAACATGCTTAAGGGGAAATATGGGGTTTTGGGTATGTTTGATTCATTTTAACCTATCATATTGATGTTTTGTTGTTTGTGGTTGATTATGAATGTTGCTATGACTGTATGATATGCTTTGTGATTGATTTCAATAGTTAGAATGGTCGAAAACGTCGTCGAATGGCGTAAACACTTGCTGGAAAAGCTTCAGGAAACAGTGTAGGATCGGATCGGATCGGATATGGTGGCTCGGATCGGATAAGTTGAACTGGGCAAGGGATTCGATCGGATCGGAACCTAACACTTGAGAACCCTGGCAAAAAGGAAGGCCATGTTGGTTAAGCTGGGGATCGGATCGTCTTAAGGACGAAGGGCTCAGACTGGAGTATGGTGAAGGGATCGGATCGGATTAGAATAGGGAACGGGACCAGACGAGGCACAGGAACTGGAGCACGAACTGGATGGGAGATGGAAACCCGACCCGACCCGAAGTGGGACGCCCGACCCGAACCGACGCGATGGAGTGGACCCGAACCGAACCGTACTAGAGGAGGACCATGAACCGACGCAACGTAGTGGACCCGACCCGAACCGATAGCTTGAAGGGGAACCCGACCCGACCCAGTATTAACCAATAACCCGAGATGCAAAGGTATCCCAATATGGGAAGTTAGAGCTCAGGATCCAATTGGGAACCAATGAGTTCACTTCATGGTTGGGCTTTGCTGCGGGACGTGTGCTAAGGAGTTGTCGATGTTCATTACTTCGATTCACCACAGAAAATGGATGATGGGCTACTTATCAGTGTAGTAGAGTCATTATGACTCGAGGGGCAAGGTGATGGTAGCAAGACTACGTTATCAGTGCAATAGAGTCATTATGACTCGAGGGGCAAGGTGATGCGTAGTAAGACTATGAGCCAGTGCAGTGGGGTATTTGCGACTCCATGGGGGCAGAGTGGACATAGTAAAGGATTGGTAAGGCTATGAGCCAGCGCAGATGGGGTGAATAACTCCATGGGGCAAGTGGACATAGCGAAAGATTAGTGGCTACGTTATCAGTGCAGTGAAGCCATTTATGACTTCATGGGGCAAAGTGATCGTAGCAAGGTATGTTGGGTGATCGAAGTGGTGAATATCGTATGCTTAACGCACTGAGTGAGAGATGTGAGGATGGATGCTATGTTTGATTGTTTGCCATCACTATGACATGCACACCCCCACCTCCGTATCTTTACACCATTTGATATGGCAACTTAGAGTGTTGTACAGTATGTAGTGCTAACTCTTTGGTTGCAGGTCCAGGTTCAGGTATGTTTTAGTCTACCTATTATTGTTCTGTTTAGATGCTTATCGCTCATACTAGGCTTTATGTCTGACCCAGAGTTTTATGTCTCCTCTTATTAATCTGGGTGCTCACACGAGCAGACTAGAGACAGGTTAGCTGGTGATGCGCGAGTAGCTGATTCGGAGGCGGGCAGGTGGCTTCCACGTATGATATATAGATATTCTCCCTGTGTCGTTGGTGGTCGCTACTTGGGCATTAGTAGTGTACCTCCTTTATCTTGCTTTTGCTTTGAGACAGTTTGAAAAGTTGTAATAATGTTTAACTTTGGATCATAAGCTGTACTTACATTTTCCGCTGCTATGTTAGTTGTTTCAGCTTATGCACTGTCTCACCTGTTTTATGTCAAGTATGTTATTATTATATTTTATTCTATGCGCTGTGAGACATTCTACAGGTTCTTTGTTAGTTCATTTCCTTCTTCCCTTTCCTCCTGACGACCCGTCCCGTGCTAACTGGACATGTGTACAGCGCACCTTTGGAGTAAATGTCGGTTGGTGCCGGGCGGGCCGTCACATTTGGTATCAGAGCTCTAGGTTGCGTAGTTAACCTAGGGAAAGACACTAGGGAGAGATAGTACGTATATGAGAGAGCGTATTTGTGAGTACTTTGGTTTTCAAAAGCTATAAGTATATACTATTAGTGGTATAAGAATGAAGTCGTACTGCACTTGCACCACTATAGGGTCATTAATCGTTTCCCTTTTTCAGATTGACGATGAGCCGATATGCTAGAGGTGCTGGTAGGGAACCCAATAATGGGAATGCTGCTGACATGAGGGTGATGTTTACTGACCTTATGAGAGACATGCTTAGAGAAGTGCAAGGTGCAGTTCCCAATCCCGGAGTTGGTGTTGGCCCAGTAGTGCAGGCGCCTAGGGTCGATTTCGCCAAGTTGTGCAAGGATTACACTAACCTTGGTGGGAAGTCGTTCCACGGAATGGAGTCGGCCACAGATGTTCAAGACTGGATGGATAGCTGTGACCGTATCTTCGATGACTTGGGTCTTGAGGATGCGATGAAGAGAAGGCTAGCGTCTCGTCAGTTGCAAGGGCGAGCGATGAATTGGTGGAATGCCATTAGAACAGCTACTCCAAAAGATCAGTTTACTTGGGATCAGTTCAAGGCTCGCTTTATCGAGAAGTTTATTCCAGTTGCCCAGAAGTCAGTGTTGTTTAAGAGATTCTTGGAACTCAAGCAGAGTGGTAGGGCAGTCTCTGACTATATTGCTGAGTTCGACACTTTGTCGAAGTATGGACTATCTCTTATCGATACTCCTGAGAAGAAGAATGAGAAGTTCATTACTGGGTTGGATGAATACTTGGGGGAAAGGCTTATCAACCACATCGATGAGACTTTTGAATCGATTGTGGGGAAATCTTTGAGATCAGTGAGTCTTTACCCTAAGTCAAAGACTGAGGCTGCATCTGCAGAAGGGCCAAAGCCGTAAGTGGGCGGTGGAGGCAAGAATAACTCTCAGAATAAGAGGAAGCAGGACCAATATAAGGGTGGCCAGAAGAAGAACAAGAAAGAAGTTGAGTGCTTCAGCTGTGGTAAGAAGGGCCATTATGCTAAAGAATGTCGGGCCAAGCCAGCGGAAAGGAAGTGCTACAACTGTGGTCAAGTGGGACATCATAAGGATAAGTGTCCGCAACCTCTTAAGGAGAAGCAGATTGTGAAAGCATATGATATTGATGTTGTTCCTTCTTCGTCGAATGCCCCAACTGCGGCGGAGAAAGGAAAGAATGTTGTTATTCAAGGTATGCTTTCTATTTATGATGTACCAGTTCGAGTTTTGTTTGATACTGGGGCTTCCCATTCCTTCATATCTGGTGACCTGGTAGATAGGTTGGGACTGGAACCCGAGATAGTCGATAGACCATTGGTTGTGACAAACCCGATTGGTGGTTCGACTAGCCATAGTATGATTTGCTGAAATGTCGTCTTATCGAGTCATGGATGTATGTTTGTTTGTGATTGCTTTGTTTTGGGTTTTACTGGGTATGGCATTATATTGGGAGTCAATTGGCTCCAAAGATACGGGGTGGTGGTAAACTGTGAGGGCTTTTTGGTGACAGTTAGGGCGGATGATGGGCGGAGGGTAGTGTTTGGTAGTCTACCTAGTGATGGGGTAATGGCTAGTTTTATAAATTCCCTCGACATCCCGCAGGATGATTTGTCAGATGTGCCCGTGGTTGGCCAGTATCTGGACGTCTTCAAGGAGGTGACTGAGCTTCCACCACACCGAGAGATTGAGTTCCGTATTGATTTAGTGAAAGATGCCAGACCTATAGTAATGCCACTTCGTCGTATGGCACCAAGGGAGCAGCGAGAGCTCGAGGTGCAAGTCAGCAATCTTTTGAAGAAGGGATTTATTAGAAGAAGTGTCTCCGAGTGGGGAGCACCAGTTGTGTTTTCCACTAAGGCAGATGGTTCCCTTCGTTTGTGTGTGGACTATCGCGAGTTGAATAAGGTAACGAGGAAGAATAAGTATCCTCTACCGCGGATAGATGATTTGTTTGATCAACTGGAAGGGGCAAGAGTGTTCTCCCAGTTGGACCTCGCTACAGGATTTCATCCGCTCCGAGTAGCAGATAAGAGTGTTCCGAAAATGACATTTAGGACGCCATCTGGATTCTATGAGTGGTTGGTCATGCCATTTGGGTTGACCAATGCACCAACCTACTTTGTGGATCTTATGAATCGAGTATTCAGAGATCAATTGAATAAGTTTGTTCTTGTGTTCGTGGATGATATCCTTGTTTACTCAAGGACAGAGGAGGAACACAAGGGACACTTGAGGATAGTGATGGAGGTGTTGAGGAAACACCAATTGAAAGCGAAATTCTCTAAGTGTCACTTTTGGAGAAGGGAAGTGAGATTCTTGGGTCATGTTGTTTCAGAGAGTGGTATTGCCGTGGACCCTGCGAAGGTGGCTACGGTACAGGATTGGCATACGCCCAAGAATGCGACAGATGTAAGGAGTTTCTTGGGGTTAGCTGGATATTATTGTAAGTTTATCCAGGACTTCTCCAAGATAGCAGCACCGTTGACTCAATTGACTAAGAAGAATCAGTCCTTCGTCTGGGACGGAGTGTGTGAGAATGCATTCAAGAGTCTAAAAGAGAAGTTGACGCGTGCGCCAGTATTAGTCATTCCTAAGGGGAATGAAGAGATGATGGTATACACTGATGCTTGTGGTACCGGACTAGGTGCGGTGTTGATGCAAGGAGGTAGGGTTGTAGCTTATGTTAGTCGGCAGCTAAAGCCGCATGAGAAGAAGTATCTTACCCATGATTTGGAATTAGCAGCGATTGTGTTTGCGCTGAAGATGTGGAGACACTATCTCTTGGGAGAAAGATTTGAGTTGTTTACCGATCATAAATCGTTAAAGTATCTCTTCTCTCAGAAAGATCTGAATCTCCGTCAGCAGAGATGGTTAGAGTTCTTGGCTTCGTACGATTTTGATATCGCATATACACCTGGGAAAGGTAATGCGGTAGCCGATGCCTTGAGTAGGAGATATGCCAGTTTAGGGGAAATGTTTCTTGAATGGAAGCAACTGGAGTATATCGCGGGGTTTGATTTCAGACCAAAGTGCAAATTGGATCCAAAAATGCTAGCTAGTTTGGCGATCAGGCCCACTTTGATAGAGCGGATTGGTTCCAGCCAGAGGGACGATCCTAATCTATAGGAAATCATCTCCAGGTTAGAGATGAACATCGATGGTGAGGAGATGAATTTGTATGGGCTTGATCGTGATGGGTGGCTTAGAAAGAATGGAAGACTAGTTGTACCCAACGTGAATGGTTTGAGAGATGAAGTGCTTAGAGAATGTCATCACTCAAAACTGACTATAAATCCCGGTGGTAATAAGATGTATCAAGACATGAAGCAGACTTACTACTGGGAAGGGATGAAAAGAGACGTTGGGAAGTTTATATCCAAATGCATGAATTGCCAGCTAGTTAAAGCCGAGCAAAAGAAGCCTAGTGGGTTGTTGCAACCATTAGAAATTCCCGAATGGAAATGGGAGCAAGTCTCGATGGATTTCATCGATGGTTTACCGAGGACTAGGTCGGGACATGACAGCATTTGGGTAATTGTGGATCGATTGACTAAAAGTGCAAGATTTATACCAGTCAAATCGACCAGAACGGCGGCCAAGTTGGTAGAATTGTATATGAAGTGGGTAGTGAGATTTCATGGAGTACCTAAGAGCATTGTGAGTGACCGAGACCCGTTGTTCACTAGTGGGTTTTGGAAGAGCTTACAAGAGGCTCTAGGGTCAGAATTACATCTCAGTACCGCATATCATCCTCAGACCGATGGTCAGACGGAGAGGATGAATCATATATTGGAAGATCTCTTGAGAGCTTGTATATTGGATTTTGGTGGATCATGGGATGACCATTTGCATCTAGTGGAGTTTACATATAATAATAGCTACCAATCCAGTATCGGTATGGCTCCATATGAAGCTTTGTACGGAAGACCGTGCAACTCACCATCATGTTGGATAGAGACTGGCGAGAAGTTTATGCTTGGACCAGATGTGGTGAGGGAAACTTCAGATAAGATTAAGATCGTTCAACAACGAATGAAGGCTGCCCAAGATAGGCAGAAGAGTTATGCTGATAAAAGAAGAAGAGATTTAAAATTCTCCGTTGGTGACTTGGTGTTTGTCAAGATTTCTCCGTTGAAGAGCGTGATACGATTTGGTAGGAGAGGCAAGTTGGCACCAAGATTTGTTGGCCCATTCCCTATACCTGAACTAGTCGGGAATTTGGCGTATAGAATTGGCTTTCCAGAGAAGATGGCGGGAGTTCACAATGTATTTCATGTTTCCCAACTGAGGAAGTTCGTTCACGACTCAGATATGACTATTTCACCTGATCAGTTAGAGGACTTCGAAGTAGAACCCGAGGCGGTTGGGAACCGCAAGCCGATTCGTATTATGGGGCACGATACGAAGCAACTTCGAAGGAAGGCGGTGAAGCTAGTCAAGATTCAGTGGGGCGAGAACGACTGTACTTGGGAGACAGAGGAGAGCATTAGAAAGACGTATCCAGAACTCTTTGCCTGGTAAGATTTACTTCGTAATTTAGTTATTCCGCATGCTAGGATAGACTTATCTTGCTTGTTTTGCATGTTTGGTTGTTGTTGTATGGTTGGTAGGCATGCGGGACCCTTTGTATATTTTAATTAAGGAATTTCGGGGGCGAAATTTCTTAAGGGGGGGGAAAATGTAACAACCCGCATTCTACGCATCGGAGGATCATAGAATATTTATTTCTTTCCCGTATGAAGTTGTATGGTCATGTAACTTTGGGAAACAACCATTAGAGTCATTTCCCATGTTCATGATTTCTGTCGATTTTTAAATGACCATTTTGCCCCTAGCTGATCTTGTTTTGGCCATAACTTTTGATTGGAAAGGAATTTTGACCTGAAACCACTTCCATTAGGTTCGTTTGATGATTTACCTTTTTGTAGAGTGGTCACATGTGAAAAACGGACTTACCGTTTGAGAGATATGGCTGAAATAAGGTTTGGAAGGTAAAAAACTGCTTAACCGGGCCAAATTGGGTGATTAGTGAATAGGCTCATAAACCATTTCGGGATTAGGGTTATGGGAAGGCTGAAATGAGTTAGAGAATCATTCCATTTCAGTTTTCTAGCCTCCACTTATCACCAAGAAACACTAAAAATGACCTCCAACCTCTAAATCACCTCCAAATCATCTTTTGATCAAGGATTAAGCTTAGCAACATCAAATCAAGGAAGATCTACACCAAATCAACATTGGAGCTGCTGTTTAGCATTGGAATTCGCATCAAATCAGAGATTTATTTCAGATCTTAGTTTATTTGTGGCTAAGGTGAGTGATTTGCATAGTTCCTCACTAATTATGGCTAATTAAGGGTAATTAGTGTTAATTAGCGAATTTAAACATGATAAAATTTTGGAAAATTGTTCATAAATTCTTAAATGATGTTTTAGACATCTGATATGAATTTGGGTTAATTTGGTTAAGTTTTACTAATCCTATCATTAGTTTCACCAAAACATGCTTAAGGGGAAATATGGGGTTTTGGGTATGTTTGATTCATTTTAACCTATCATATTGATGTTTTGTTGTTTGTGGTTGATTATGCATGTTGCTATGACTGTATGATATGCTTTGTGATTGATTTCAATAGTTAGAATGGTCGAAAACGTCGTCGAATGGCGTAAACACTTGCTGGAAAAGCTTCAGGAAACAGTGTAGTATCGGATCGGATATGGTGGCTCGGATCGGATAAGTTGAACTGGGCAAGGGATTCGATCGGATCGGAACCTAACACTAGAGAACCCTGGCAAAAAGGAAGGCCATGTTGGTTAAGCTGGGGATCGGATCGGCTTAAGGACGAAGGGCTCGGACCGGAGTATGGTGAAGGGATCGGATTAGAATAGGGAACGGGACCAGACGAGGCACAAGAACTGGAGCACGAACTGGATGGGAGATGGCAACCCGACCCGACCGGAAGTGGGACGCCCGACCCGAACCGACGCGATGGAGTGGACCCAAACCGAACCATACCAGAGGAGGACCATGAACCGACGCAACGTAGTGGACCCGACCCGAACCGATAGCTTGAAGGGGAACCCGACCCGACCCAGTATTAACCAATAACCTGAGATGCAAAGGTAGCCCAATATGGGAAGTTCGAGCCCAGGATCCAATTGGGAACCAATGAGTTCACTTCATGGTTGGGCTTTGCTGCGGGACGTGTGCTAAGGAGTTGCCGATGTTCATAATTTCGATTCACCACATAAAATGGATGATGGGCTACTTATCAGTGCAGTAGAGTCATTATGACTCGAGGGGCAAGGTGATGGTAGCAGGACTACGTTATCAGTGCAGTAGACTCATTATGACTCGAGGGGCAAGGTGATGCGTAGAAATATTATGAGCCAGTGCAGTGGGGTCATTGCGACTCCATGGGGCAGAGTGGACATAGTAAAGGATTGGTAAGGCTATGAGCCAGCGCAGATGGGGTGAATAACTCCATGGGGCAAGTGGACATAGCGAAGGATTAGTGGCTACGTTATCCGTGCAGTGAAGCCATTTATGACTTCATGGGGCAAAGTGATCGTAGCAAGGTATGTTGGGTGATCGAAGTGGTGAATATCGTATGCTTAACGCACTGAGTGAGAGATATGAGGATGGATGCTATGTTTGATTGTTTGCCATCACTATGACATGCACACCCCCACCTCCGTATCTTTACACCATTTGATATGGCACCTTAGAATGTTGTACAGTATGTAGTGCTAACTCTTTGGTTGCAGGTCCAGGTTCATGTATGTTTTAGTCTACCTGTTATTGTTCTGTTTAGATGCTTATCGCTCATACTAGGCTTTATGTCTGACCCAGAGTTTTATGTCTCCTCTTATTACTCTAGGTGCTCACACGAGCAGACTAGAGACAGGTTAGCTGGTGATGTGCGAGTAGCTGATTCAGAGGCGGGCAGGAGGCTTCCACGTATGATATATAGATATTCTCCCTGTGTCGTTGGTGGTCGCTACTTGGGCATTAGTAGTGTACCTCCTTTATCTTGCTTTTGCTTTGAGACAGTTTGAAAAGTTGTAATAATGTTTAACTTTGGATCATAAGCTGTACTTACATTTTCCGCTGCTATGTTAGTTGTTTCAGCTTATGCACTGTCTCACCTGTTTTATGTCAAGTATGTTATTATTATATTAATTCTATGCGCTGTGAGACATTCTACAGGTTCTTTGTTAGTTCATTTCCTTCTTCCCTTTCCTCCTGACGACCCGTCCCGTGCTAACTGCACATGTGTACATCGCACCTTTGGAGTAAATGTCGGTTGGTGTGGGGCGGGCCGTCACAAATACCATCTTTCCAAAAGCTGAAAACAAGAAAAGCAGAACATAAGAAAAATCCAAAGAAGAACTACAATAAGAAAATAGGAATACCTAAAGATGTTATTCGATAATAGATCAATCCTTAGATGGATTGACAGGAAAATCTTTAGAAGTAGAAAGTGTAGGAGAAATTAATAGGAAAAGGAGGAAGGTAAGGTTACTTTTGTCTTATATCTGCTAGGGGTGGGAAATCAGATATCACGGTTATTAAGAGATCATAGCTTAGGGTGCGTTCTTAACGAACGGGAACGATATATTTGAACGTGGCATTTGAGCGGATTATTTGAGCGTGGTACTGTAGCGAACGGGGAATGTGTTTTTTGCAGTGAACGGGGTATTTGAGCGTGATATTTGAACGAGGTAATTAGTTGTTAATTTGTCCGTTTTGAATTAATCAACACGAATTTTTAAATAGAGGGTACTTAGTTGTTAATTTTTTTGTTTTAAATTAATTAAACATTAATTTTTAAATGGGGGTGATTTGTGTTCTTAACCAATGTTCCATTATTGATTAACCTGGTTGTTCTAATACTAACTTTTAGCATTAACAAATAGGCCAAAACATCAAAACAGTCTATGTGTGACTTGATCCCTGAACTGAAAAATATGACTGGAAATTAAAGAGCCCAACGTGTGACTTGATCTCTGAACTGGAAAATGTGAACTGAAAATAAAAAACAATGAAAAATAAGTACATAGCTACAGTATGTAGGACTCAAACCCTGGTCTGTGTGCAGCAAAGCGAACACATTGACCAACTAAGCTATACACATCTTCGTTATTAAACAGGTTTAGGCATTTTAATGCCTTTACGTCGGATGCATCAGACGTTCTCACATTCAGAAATCTTTCCGTGTGGACGGAGAGAAATGTGCTGGCGTCGGACGCTCCAACGTGCCAAAATCTTACTGCGAACGGATCCTTATTGTAACATGAGCCTCCTTTGAATTTTGCCTTGAACTGTAGTCCGGGTACCGCCGGTTAACGCTTTTGAAGTTTTAGGGGATGCGACGCTATCCTTTTTTCACCCTTCTCATCTGAAATGACTACATGGGAGTCAGGAGTTTTTTCCTTCTTTGCAGCAGACTCTTTGGACAAATTTCAATCGGCCTCTTCGTGGCTGAGTTTCCCGATCGGAGAGCTGAAAGTGCCAAAGTGAAAATCCTTGTTTATAAAGAAATAGGTAGAGGCATAATAAAAATTAGGGGAGCATAATGTACACCGAAAGGAATTACTGAAATAAACCAAAAGTAAAAACTAAGAAGAAAATAATCATTATTCATAAAAAGGTAAAATCTGAAATCCACAAATAAGAGCAATAGGAGATGCAGCGGAAATTTTTTTGGGGTTACCATGGGCTAAATAGTGGCCAACTTTGAAAAGAATTCGATCATAGGAGGAAGTCTGAGGATCCTATGATCCAATGGAAGAATATCGTGTTTTGCAAGAACTTTAGAGGTCCACAAATTTTCCCTCTTTTTAAGGTTTGTGGAGGCCATTGTTACTCTTTCGGTAACCATTTTAGTCTGGTCACTAAGGCTCTTTGGGATAATGCCTACAAAACAAGTAATAAGGACGACAATAAGCTTTTGCAAAAAAAGGTATCATTTGATATTTCAGGAGAAAACTCAAGATAGTTAATGAGATCAAAGAACATTCCAGAAATATGAGGAGGATATCGGATGAAAAAGAATTGATTTTCCCAGTCTTTTGCTTTGCTAGTGATGTAAGTAATCAACTTTTTCTAAGGGAAAGCCTTGAAAATTCGAGGGTTTATATTGCTCGCCTTAGCAAGACGGACGAATTGTTGAAGGGCCAAAGGTTCCTACGATGGGCTTTTAGATTCTAGAGAAATGAGTTCCAAACACAACAAATGATCATAGGCGTTCGGTAAAAGCTTAATGGGAGCAATGTACAAAATGCTGGAGTAATTAGGAAAAAATAGTAATGGGAAGAAGCCCCATGTAAAATATGGATAACAGTGTAAGAAATGTATCCTACAAGATGATTATTGACAGTCGCATCAACTAGAGGAGGAATGACATCAACTCTTGTCATGCCAAAGTCATCCATGATTGTATCTTCCTCTTTTTGTGACATAATGAAAGAATGTTTTGTGCATGCAGTGGAAGAGGATCTTTGTGACGACCGCCCACAACCCCTGCACTAAACAAGATGAATAATGCGTTGAATGGTGTGCACGACAGTTATGGACGATCATCAGGGTAGGTAGACACAATCGGAACCTGTTGTATAACTCACAGCGCAAGGATAAAATATAATTGAACATATACAACGGGCAATAATAGTAAAGGATAAGTGCCCAAAAATTTAAACTTCCAGATCAATAAGGAAATATCCACAACATCTTAGTATCACATCAGTAAATGTGTGTGCAAATAGCCTCACTACAAAACCAAGAAAACATGATAGTGGAAACAAAGATACCAGATAGTAGTAAGGATAATACCCCAGCCTCCTTCTCGCCTTCGCACAACAGCATCGTCCTCACTAATCACCTGTCACCTGCCACCTAGTTTGCCCATCCAAAATCGGATGAACATCCCAAGGTAATAAGAGGGAAACATAAAACCTTAAGTCAGACAACAGTCTTAGTGAGCGATAAAACAACTATCTAACATCATCAATAAAGTATATGAGAATGGGTAAATAAACGAACTAATCTAGCCACAACACCAGAGAAGAACTCAACTCCCGTCTTCCCACATCGGACAATGATAGCCTTTACGTAAATCATTTCAATCATACATCCATGACAATCAGAACAACCATTCATTTATGGCAACCGGAAGCAATCAGTTACTAACACCCATAACATCCAGATTATATGTCTCACGCAAACCATCCTAATCAAATTCAATGCTCCTCAAGCACAAGCCCCAAAGGCCTAAACAAATATCAGACAAGCGCCCAAGAAACATCTCCTTCAACATTGGATAACTTACATGAGACGGTACAAACAGAACATCCAGCATGCATGACAGACTCTGGCTATCACCACCAATCCTTCTTTGAAGCCATCGTTAATCGTATGACGGCCAACCTTTCCATATGTCAAGGGCTAATGGTAACCCCAATTCTAGCTCAAACTCCATACGCCATACAACGAAACGTATGTTTGTCCAACCTTGACAACTAGGCCTTTCAACGATACCCAGGGTACTCGACCAGCAACCTTCCAGTCTTTTTGGTGCCCACATTGTACCCCTGTTTTGAGTCCGCTAGAACTTACGACAACGACAATATCTTGGCCTTCACCTCTCTAGTTATTAAACCCGATGACTTTTCATAGATCAAGCAACCTTCTCGAGCAATCATTATCCATCAACTCACAACCTTTGAGTTGTAGCCCAAGCAACCTTCTCAAGTAACTTCACCCACGAACTCATCCGAGTCGTCTTCACGTTCGTTGCATTACAACGAACAACGAACACATCACAACACTTCGAGATTCTCACTTGTTTTGGCCACATTCATCTCTCAAAAGAACCGATCGACCCATCGGAGTCCGACCGATCCATTTGAGCCCGACCGATCTATATCCTTTAGTCCTGACCCGACCGACCACCACGAGCCCGACCGACCGACCACTACGAGCTAGACCAACCTCCACGAGCCCGACCCGACCGACCACCATGAGCCCGACCCGACTGACCACCACGAGCTCGATCGACCTCCACGATCCGACTGACTGACCGCCACGAGCCTGACCCAACCGACCACATCGGGCCCGACCCGACCGATCACCACGAGCCCGACCGACCACCACATGTGCACGACCGACCCGTGCATGCTCGACCCGTGGCCTGTACCTGTCCAATCCATCAACAAATTTCACCAAAACTTCGCCAAACGACAAGATCAACGAAATCTATTCAACCAATTCATCCAGTTCAATCCTAAACATGATATGAAATCACTACTAATTTGAATATGATGATTTTCATCAAAAATTATTTAAACTTCACCAAAATCATGATAAATGAACATATGAACTATATTATGGATCAAACTTGCATAAACACATAGAAATATATGAAAAATACCGGATTTATATTGCTAAATTAGATCCTATGTTGATTCATATGAAAATAGACTTACCATAATGTAGATCTAGGTGAATACACTTGAAAATGATGAAATTATACACAAACAACTCATATACTGGATTGAATCCGTGTGAGAGATGCATATCACTCACCAAACTGAAACAACCCAAAAACACTTAGATCTAGATCCAGACGGCGAAGAATTTGCTCTAAACTCTTCGATTCGATGAACTCTCTCTTGGAATGGCGTAGATCTAGCTTCAAGTAATGTAGATCTTCGATTCTCTAAGCTTTAATGGTGGAAAGGTGAAGAAGATGAAGGAACGTAGGATAACAAGCTCTTCCATGATGAGAGAATGGAGAAAGTAAACTGTTCTCCATGCTTCCTACCTCCCATTTATAGCCTCCACCAGCCCACTAATGGGCTTCCCCAAATCAGCCCATTATGGCTTCACAAGCCTGAACAATCAACTGTAAAACCTTAAAACAACGATTTCTCCCAAACCACTGAGCCAAATCTTTAATGTGACCACTCTACCGAATAGGAATCATCATTTCCTTTCCAATGGCACAGGTCTCACCACATGATTCGGCATGAGCCAAAAGTTTTGCCCTATACAAGACTGGCAGGGGGAAATGGTTACAAACAAAATCGGTAAAAATTATGGATATGTCTCACATCCCCATAAACGACATTTTATATTATGAGAATGTTCCAACCCTCAGGGAAGAAAATAAAAATACTTTACGATCCCCCGATACGTAAAATGCGGGCTGTTACAATCTTAAGGCAAACCAAGCACTAGATGAGGTTGAATAGTTTTTGTGGAATTTATTTGAATCTATACTTGTATATATGCAAATTATCACACATTTATCACATAAAACACAACATAATCAAAAGCAGTAAAGTAAAGAACACAGTGGATTTTATACTGGTTCAGAGTTACCCTACATCTAGTCCTGCACTAAAGCCTGTACGGATTTTTATTGTCTTTAGAAACTTCTACACTCCTTGATTTCAAGGTATAAGGAGACACCCTCTGGAATTTCGACCACAATGCACAACCGTCCTATATTTCCAGCCAAAAAGACACACCTAATTGCTTTTTAGATACAATTAAACCCAACTTGATTTATGGGCTAATAAATCACAACTTTTTTGAGTATGACTGAGTAAATTTTACGAAGGAATGATGACTTGATCTTGAGATTGTGATTAAAACAGCCCCATAACTCTGATTTGCACTCTGATTTTGATTGGTTACTGAGAGGCTGATAGAGAATCAAAAATTAAATAGAAGTAGATTGATTCACTAGAAAATTTAGCAGAATTTTGATTAGAAATGGTGGAGAAAGCAAGGAAAGAAGATGAAGATGAAAAATATGGTTACAACTTCGTTTGAAATTACTAGTAATTATAGAGAAATAATAGTCATGTCGATTCTTGAAAGGACATCACATAAAGACACCTCTTTTGAAAATTTAAATTTTGAAATAAATAGACACTATGTCGATATACCAAGTTTCACTATATCGACATGTTTTAGTACAAAATTTTAAAAACCTTATTTTACAAATATAAGTAGAAACTTTGAAAAACTATGATACATATTAAAAGAGAGTTTTAGACATAAAAATACTTAAGAAAAATTATCTAAATAATGTTAAATAAATTAAACTTAAATGTGTACTATATAATCAAAATTAATGTACAAATAAATTTAAAATTCAAAACTAAATATTCAAATTAGTAAATATTAAAATAGTATGTATATAACACAAGTAATATAAAATGTATCAAACTAAAAATATAATGTATATATTAAAAAAGATTAATATATAATATCAAATATAAATTATATAATAAAAATCAAAATAAAAATAATATAAAGTCTCAAAAATATCAAATATAACTGAAATTGGAATTAAATAGATATGAAATTAGAAACAAAAAATAACATAATTAATCTAAACCTTAAATCCTAAAAACAATTATAAAATATATACTTTGAAAAATAATTTGGAACACTACTAGAAAACACTGATTTATCGTCAGATTTTAGAAGCGGAAATTTCCACCGCTAATTTGCGACGGATTTCCATGAGATCTGCGAGGGATATTTTCTTGTTTTTTCAATTTTCTTTTCTTTTAATTTATCACCATCGCTTTATATTTTTCCCTTGCTAATCCACTGCAATTTGCGTCAATTTACCGACAAATAATATCCTTTGTTGTTTTCCATTGCAAATGGAGACGGAATACCGACGGATTTGTGTCGAAGGTATTTTGCAAAAAAAATTCCTAATTTATTCGCAGAAGATAAGGTGCTTTAGTGTTATTTTTTATAATTATCATCATGTTAAGTTGTTTTTGCCTATTTTTTTAATAAACTTAAAGATGCTTTTGTATTAATATATTAGAAACTGTAAGTTTGTAAACACGCATGTTGCTTTTTTGTAAACTTTAATTAGTCTTCAAATTCGTCAGAGTGTTATGTAAACACGGTAAATTTTTTTGGCCTTCCCTCGTAGCTTTTTTTGTGCCCTCATAATTTTCAACCGCTACTTACCTCTCCCTTTTCATTTCTGTCGCCTCTCAATATTTCTCGTTTTCCACTAACTTTTCTAAACCCTAAATCCAAATTCGTCAGCTATCGGTTCTCATTATCGTTGGAGGGTGAGGGTTCGGTGTTTGCACTTCCAATTCAGCGAATTCAAAGCTCTATTTCTAGGTGAGGGTTTGGTAATCCACTTCCATCTCAAATTTATTTTGCGGTTTTTTTCTTTTTATGCGATTTTGTTTCTAGCTGCAGATCACGCGTGCCAATGTATAGCTTTTGTTATCATTGCTTTTGCCAGTATTCTTGAATGATCATTGTTTTCCTGTATCTCTATTTATTATGTTGTATTTCAGTTTAGTTCGTTTGTTTTCCTGTATCTCTATTTATTATGTTGTATTTCCATCTCAATTTTAGTTTGTTTGTAATTTGTACGCATCCCATAAATGTGTTTAAGTTTGCTGCAAGAGGTAGGATATCTTGTTTGGTCATAGCTTCCTTCTATTCATAATTTCATTTGGATGATCTGTGCAAAATCATCCTGATTTGTAGCAAATTGTTAGCTTGTTTGTAAATACTCAGTTCTTTGCCTTACTATTACGCTAAGTTAGATCAAAACATATAACGAATTATTCCATTTTTATCCGACATATAGGTCTATTAACTTTTCTGCATAGCTGCGTGTAGGGAGGGAAGAAATGGGAATAATTCCTATATTTTATTTTCTTCCTCACGCTCCGGCAGTTGGAATTGAGCTTGGGGAAGAAAAGAAATAGGCAATCTTTTTTTTTTTGAGTGAACTCCTAAACTGCTTTCAAAAAACCAATTAGTCAAGTGGTTTTTTGAAAGTTGTAGTGTGTATGTATATGTTAAATAAACCATTTAGGGTATATTTTGGAAACCATTTAGGGCAAAAAAAAAAACCAATGGTTTGCTGAACAACATTTAATGCATTATTTTATTTGTGAAAAAAGAAAACTCACGCCCTTTGTTGGTTGGGTGGGAATTCTTTCCTTTTCCCCTTATCGTCCTATAAAATATAGCTCCTTCGCTGGGGGCGCTCTTTCTATTTTTTTCCAGCACATAGTAGTATTCTATTTGAGTGCTGGTGTAAATAGTTCATATTTATTTTGTATTAGATTAACATGAATTTTAGTGGGGCACCTATATTTTCTGTCTCCTTGACATTTCATATAACAGCTATACATTGGCAACAACTTCAAATTCATGAAATCATGCTTTAGTTCCAGAAGATCATTGTTTTCCTGTATCTCTATTCATTATGTTGTATTTCAGTTTCTTTCGTTTGCTTCATGTTGACTACTATAAATTCTATTAAGTTATGATGGAATGTGATAAACTAATTTATCTGATTATACACAAAATATGCATATAAATCAATATTTTTGTGATTTCGCCAATATTATATGGAATGGTAATATGACTAAATATATTTTATCGTTTTCTATTACAATTAGTTCCATTGAAATAGCAAAAGAAAGTAACAATAATTATATTTTTTTATTGAAGTGGCAACATAAGTTCATCAATATGTTTCACGATAACATTAAGTTTAAGATTCAAATTATTCTCCAATTATTTTTTAGTACGTCAATCCTAGTCAGAATTACATAATTTATAATAAAATGAAAACAAAACATACAGTTAAAACCAATAATACTATATTCATAACGAAATTAGTCCAATTCATATTTATTAATGAAATATTAGATTAGAAAATAGACGCTCTGAATGGGAACTATTTTGTTCCATTATGTCAAGAGGAAAATGATGAAAAGTTATTAGACGAAAAAAATGTGAAATAAGCGGATGCTGAAAGAAATATTTAGGTGAACGTAAATATAAACAAATATTTAGGTGAACGTAAATATAAACCTACAAAACCAAATTTTCCAATTAGCTACTTATAACCGAGCAAACTTGAAAGCCCATACGAAGAGGATGATGATCATCTATACACATCGATCAATCATTGGCAAACAATGTCGTTAATACCAACTCCAATGGAATATACACATACAGGTATGGACCTATATTAATGCAAAAATTAAAGCCTCTAAACAATATGATCTCCTAAAATGCAAGTGCATATGCCATGCATATACAAAATACATGCAATATTCCATGTAAATATACTGGGAATTCTAAGCGTGCTCGCGCATATGGAATCCATGCTTATAAATTATACTTATATTCACACCAAACCAATATCTAGATATCTATGATTGTCCAAATTCAACATTTTTTTGTTGCCACAATCCACATCAACTCTACAAAGAATACCTCATTTCAAAGCATTTAGACCACTAACATGAAGAGGGATCTGCGTCCCAGGCTTACACCTTGATATGAAATTCGTGCATATAATATGACAACAATAGACCTCGCTAAAATTGGCATTTCTTGCCAAGGATAGTGTAAAAGTTACATAAGTTTGACCTCAAACTAAGGCAGATGTGCTGCTTGATATCCAAATTATGTACTCATCTAACAAATTAGGTAAATGCTCAAGTTAAGGTAGCGCAGACTAAAACTTTCTAGGATAATAGCAGGAGAGCTAAAAACTAAGTCATTTGCAAGTGTAGTTCTGCAGCCTGTTGAGCAAGTTCAGCAACCATGGCCTCATCGAAGAACTTACTGATGCTGACATCTTCGCTCATTCCCTACACGAATTTTGCAGCTCTATTTTAGAAGATAACTTTTAAATAACGTTTGTTTGTAACAAACAGGCAAAACTTTATTATATAACAGTGAAATAACCAATCAAGAAGAATGATACTGGATATAAAAAAATCCCATTTAAACTGAATGATGCTGCTACAGTACACATTAAATTCAGCAGCTTGCAGTAATCTGTACTAACTGACACGAGAGGGGGGGGGAGAAGAAGACTGAAGGAACATGCTGTGTTCAATGTGTTGCATTGTCAACTTGTTACGTGCATTAACATATAACATCAGCTGTGGTCTTCACTATTTATTTTGACAATTTGTAAGATTTATACCGAAGGGTTTAACCAAAAGAGAACCGATTTGTGGCGATAGACTGAAGTAATGTTGACTACTATAAATTCTTGTGCGTTATTTGCTTTAATTTTTTATATCTAAATATCACCGCTTATTCTCAAAAATATGATATGATGTTTGCTCATCTTTTGATGCAATGGCAAGGCTTTAATTGAAGGGTTGAAACCTTTTAAGGATTAGAAAATGACTTTGAGAAAATGATAGGAGGAAATTTATCTGTTCAAATATGATTTGGTTCAGCTCATCTCCTTGTTAAGGATTAGAAAATGACTTTGAGATTAGTTGCAAACTGAAAAGTTCTTGAATTCATCAAGTATAGTTTGTACACAACATGTCTCATACATAGTACGCATCAAAAATATAATACTTGAATTCAAAGTCTTGGTTAAATAATGTTAGTTGAAAATCTAAATTATCTCTAAAAAGGAAAGGCATCATATTGAAATTTTCATCATCTTTTTTGGACATACCTCCAAGTAACTAGTTGAAAATTGGAAATTGTTAAGTAACAGTTTAGCACATTTTATTTGCAGTGTTAATCTCTCTAGGTATTTAACATATTTAGCATAACATCTAGTGGATTTTCCACGTATATTTAATTGATACATCGAGAGGAAATATTAATTGACTGAAGTGAATATCAAACTCTTTAGAAAAAGCAGTTATAAACGGAATAATCAAAATAGGAAAATAGAATTAACCTAGCTTTAGAAAGTGCTGACCATAGGTGTTATTGTCTTGCATCTTAATGATCATGTGTCATACAAATAGTTAAATTCAAAAGCACATACACTTGTTTTACATAAAGCCTATAACACATAACATTTCGATGTCCGAAATATTTACAAACCTTAAAAATAGTTGAGGAACCGTATTGATATTCCTTTTTTATGTGAATTTGGCAATGCCAATGTTAAATATGGTAATGGCTGCTGCAAGACTACATAAGTGTTGTTGCAAGTCTTCCTCCTTCATTTCTCTTATTGCATGAAGTTATATGATATATTACTGGTTTGATGCCATGTACATGAGATCCTGCTTTTCACTTATACTGTAAATTGCATGCAGATGTAAGAATACAATTGTCAAATGCACTAAAATGATGGGTTTGAATGAAAAATAATCAACAATGCCTATAGAAAAAGTAAGCTGCAATATTTATTGAATCGGATGGACATCATCAAAATTTCAATATACATCTGGTACATATGAATTCTAAACTCGGTCAAAAAGTCATAATCATATGAATAAATGTATAGTACTTGGATTAATTTATTCATAAAGAAGCATATTATATATTTTTACAACATTATGCAATGAAGTTGAAATAGATTATATGAAGGATCGTACATGGATGTACAAGCGAAAAGATGGAGAAGGTGTAATATTGGAGGATTTTTTCAAGGGTATTGATGTTTTTGTAGATTTTGCTTCTAGAGAGTTTGAAGATCAAGAAATTAGATGTCCTTGCAAAAGGTGTAAAAATGAAGCTCTTTGGGATGGTGATACCGTCAAATGTCATTTGTGCAAATATGGTTTTATACTTGACTATGAGTTGTGGATATTTCAAGGAGAATTCACCCATACAACTAGCAGTAACGACAATGGGATTAATATGTTTGATCATAATGAGAGCTATAACCAAGAAAATAGGATGGAAGCCATGGTTTATGATGCCGTAGGTCCACTCCTCCACGATGTGTCAGAGAGAGGTTTCGATGTGGAGGAACCTCCTAATGCAGAAGCAAAGAAATTTTTTGATTTATTACATGCTGCGAATCGACCTTTATGGAATGGTTGTGAAACTCATACAGAATTTTCTGCAACTGCTAGATATATTGCAATTGAAGCATAATATAATAGTTCAAAGAACGAATTTGATGAGTATCTTAAAGCTAGCAAGGAGATGTTGCCTTCTGATAATGTTTTGGGTGATAGTTATTATAAGATGAAGAAGTTAATAACTGCATTTGGATTGCCATATCATAAAATAGATACATGTCGAAATGGTTATATGTTGTTTTGGAAAAATGATGAGGAGCTTAGAAGTTGCAAATATTGTTCCGCCGAAAGATACAAAGGAAAGAAAAATAAAAAAAAGATGTTCCATACACAAGGTTGCATTACTTGTCGCTTGTTCCTAGGTTACAAAGGATGTATGCATCTATGACAACTGCATCTCACATGAGTTGTCATGCCGTTCGGAATTATAATGGGGGAATGCTATGTCATCCATCAGATGGAGAAGCGTGGAAACATTTTGATAGAACATATCCCGACTTTGGAAAAGAGGCACGTAATGTTATATTAGGCTTGTGTACAGATGGATTCGCACCATTTAACCAATTTGGAAAACAATATTCTTCACGGCCAGTTATTCTGACACCGTATAATTTGCCACATTGGATGTGTATGAAAAATCCTTACATGTTCTTAAATCTAATCATTCCTGGGCCTAGAGTTCCAAAACAAGACATAGATGTATATTTGCAACCACTAATTGATGAGCTGAATCTTCTTTGGTCTGATGGAGTTCTTACTTACGATGTGTCAAAGAAGAATAATTTTATTATGCGTGCATCTTTGTTGTTAATTTGTGATCCGAAATTCTCATTAGAATTGGTCCAGCTGATGTCACCTAAAGGATCTTATCTATATCCTTAATTTATTCTCTTGATTGAGATATTTTTAGCAACCTCATTTAAAGGATAAAGGAGATCTTTAATTTATTCTCTTGATTGAGATATTTTCAGCAACCTCATTTAAAGGATAAAGGAGATCTTTATTTTATTCTTTCTCTCCTTATTTGGCCGCATGAAAGTAGAATATAAATTCATTGCTATGGTTTGTAATGAATATAAGCTTGCAAAACTCCATCAATTAATTAATAAAGTTTGCCTTTCTCCCGTGGTTTTTTTCCCGAAAAGGGTTTTTGCACGTTAAATCTTGTGTGATTCTATTCTTTGCTTGCTTCTTTGATCATTTATTTATTAATAAGTGGTATCAGAGCGCTGGTTCGTTCAACATGGCGTCGTTAAAGTATGATCTTCCGCTATTGGATCGAAACACTTGATTCTCATTGTGGCAAGTGAAGATGCGGGCGTTGCTCGCACAAGCTGATTATGATGATGCATTGGATGGATTCGTAAACAAGAGATTTGAACTATGGACCGATGATGAGAAGGGAAAAGATCGGAAGGCTTTGTCTCAAATTCAGCTCCATCTACACAGTAATATTTTGCAAGAAGTTTTGAACGAGAAGACAGCTGCTTCTCTTTGGCTGAAACTGGAGTCAATTTGCATGACCAAGGATCTCTTAAGTAAGATGCATCTCAAACAAAAGCTGTTTCTGCACAAATTGCAAGTGGGAGGTAATTTGCTTGACCATATTTCTGATTTTAAAGAGATTGTTTCTGACTTGGCTGTAATGGAAGTCAAATATGATGATGAAGATTTGGGTTTAATCCTGTTATGTTCTCTGCCGAGTTCTTACTCAAATTTCAGAGATACCATATTATATAGTCATGATACTCTCACTCTAAATGACGTTTATGAAGCCTTGCACGCCAATGAGAAAATGAAACAACTGGTGTCTTCAAATGGATCAAGCTCTCAAGCTGAAAGCTTGTCCGTTCGTGGTAGGACAAAGGAGAAAAATTCAAATAATGGACCTCGAGGTAAAAGTTCCAATGCCTATAAAGGTCGATCTAAATCTAGAGGCAAATACAAGTCTTGCAAATATTGTAAGAGGGATGGACATGAAATATCCGAATGTTATAAGCTGCAGAACAAGGAAAAGAGAAATGGCACATACAAACCAAAAGATAACAAAGAAGATGAAGTTAATGCCAATTGTGCTCGTAATGATAGTTCTGACAATGAGGTGCTTGTTGTTACCGTGTTTGCTGGATGTGCTGAGATTAAGGATGAATGGATACTTGACACTGCTTGCACTTTCCATATGTGTCCTAATAGAGATTGGTTTACAACTTTAGAACCCATAAATGATGCTGGCTCAGTTTTGATAGGTGATGATTCAGCATGTAAAGTAGCAGCAATTGGTTCTATTCAGATCAAGATGTTTGATGGCGCAATCAGAACTTTAACAGATGTTCGGTTCATTCCCAACATGAAGAGAAATCTGATTTCTTTAAGTGCTCTTGATGACAAAGGGTACAAATATTCAGGTGGAGGTGGTGTCCTGAAAGTCACAAATGGTTCTCTTATTGTAATGAAGGGAAATCTTAGGCAAACAAATGGCCTTTATTATCTTCAAGGCACTACTATTTCAGGTAATGCTTCCCCTGTTATCTAAAATACTATTTCTGATTGTGATATTGCTAATCTTTGGCATATGCGTCTTGGACATATGAGTGAATTAGGTCTGTCAGAGTTGAACAAGAGAGGACTTCTTGATGGGTACAATGCAGGCAAGCTGAAGTTCTGTGAGCATTGCATTTTTGGCAAGCATAAGAGAGTGAAGTTCAACACTGCAGTTCATACAATATAAGGCATTCTAGATTATGTGCATTTAGACTTATGGGGACCGTCTAGGAAAGCATCCAAGGGCGGTGCTTGTTACATGATGACAATTATTGATGATTATTCCAGAAGAGTTTGGCCTTATTTTTTGAAACATAAATCTGAAGCTTTTTCAGCTTTCAAAGAGTGGAAGACTATGGTTGAGAGACAAACTGAAAGGAAGGTAAAGAAGCATCGGACTGATAATGGGATGGAGTTTTGTTCAGATGAATTTAATTCATTTTGCAAGGCTGAAGGCATTGTTAGGCACTACACCATACCTCACACTCCTCAGCAAAACGGGGTTGCCGAGCGTATGAACAGGACTATCATTTCTAAGGCTCGCTGCATGTTGTCAAACGCAGGTTTAGATAGACGTTTTTGGGCTGAAGCTGCTTCTACAGCCTGTTATCTCATCAACCGCTCTCCCTCTGTTGCTATTGGTAAGAAAACTCCGATTGAGGTATGGTCTGGTTCTCCAGCAAATTATTCTGAATTGAAAGTTTTTGGATGCATTGCTTATGCTCATGTTGATAATGGAAAGCTAGAGCCTAGAGCTGTTAAATGCATTTTTCTTGGTTATAAGTCTGGTGTTAAAGGCTATAAATTATGGAATCCTGAAACAAGTAAGGTTGTAATTAGCAGAAATGTTGTGTTTAATGAATCCGCTATGTTACATGATATTCCATCTACTAATGATCTTGTTGAGAGTAAGAAGAAATCAAATGTCTAGGTGGAGCATATTATTGATTCAGATGCTACATCAAAAGCAGAAATTGAGGGACAGGATGAAGCAACCATTGTTGAGGATCCTCCAGCAGTTATGCAACCACCGCAGCAATCTATTGCAACAAGCAGACCTAGAAGGAATCCAAAACCAGTAAGAAGGTTTATTGAGGAAGCAAATGTTGTTGCTTATGCGTGTGCTGTAGCAGAAGAAATAGAAGGTATTGCCGAGTCTTCTTCATATTCTGAGGCTGTTATCTCTAGTGATTCTGATAAGTGGATGGCTGTTATGCATGATGAGATGAAGTCACTTGCAAGAAATGACACTTGGGACTTAATCAAATTGCCTAAAGAGAAGAAACCTATTCATTGCAAATGGGTTTTCAAGAGAAAAGAAGGTGTTTCTCCAAACGATAAGACAAGGTACAAAGAAATATTAGTTGCAAAAGGTTACAGTCAGATTCCAGGTATTGACTATAATGAGGTTTTTTCCCCTGTTGTGAAACATAGCTCAATTCGCATTTTACTCAGTATTGTTGCTATGCATGATTATGAGATTCAACAGTTAGATGTAAAAACTGCATTTTTACATGGAGAATTAGAAGAGGATATTTATATGCATCAACCTGAGGGTTTTATCATCCCTGGAAAATAAAATCTTGTATGTGAATTAAAGAAATCTCTTTATGGATTGAAACAGTTACCTAGGCAGTGGTATAAAATATTTGACACTTTTATGCTATCTCAAGGTTTTAAAAGGTCCAATTACGATAGTTGTGTCCATTTGAATTCAGCCGTTTATTTGCTACTTTATGTCGATGATATGTTGATTGCTTCAAAAGACAAGGCAGAATTTGAAAATTGGAAAAGGCAGTTGAGTAGAGAGTTTGAAATGAAAGATTTGGGGGATGCTAAGAAGATTCTTGGCATGGAGATATCAAGAGATAGAACTTCTAGAAAATTATACATAAGTTAGAGTGGGTATGTTAGAAAAGTGCTTCGCCGTTTTAATATGCTTGATGTCAAACCTGTAAGTACTCCTCTTGCTGCACATTTCAAATTGTCATCAGCCATGTGTCCACAATCAGATGAGAATATTGAGTACATGTCTAGAGTTCCCTATTCTAGTGCAGCTGGTTCACTTATGTATGCCATGGTTTGTTCGCGTCCTGATTTATCACATTCTTTGAGTGTTGTCAGTAGATACATGGCCAATCCTGGAAGAGAGCATTGGAAAGCAGTTCAATGGATTTTCAGATATCTTCATGGCACTGCAAATGCTTGTTTGCAGTTTGGTAAATCTAAAGATGAACTTGTTGGTTATGTGGATTCTGACTTTGCTGGTGATTTGGATAAAAGAAGATCATTAACAGGTTATGTTTTCACCATTGGTGGTTGTGCTGTGAGTTGGAAAGCAACCTTGCAAACTACCATAGCATTATCTACTACTGAGGCTGAGTATATGGCTATTTCTGAAGCATGTAAAGAAGCTACTTGGCTGAGAGTTTTATATTTTGAGCTTTGTGGAGATACGTCTTGCATTACTATATTTTCTGATAGCCAGAGTGCTATATGCCTTACAAAGGATCAAATGTTTCATGAGAGAACTAAACATATAGATGTTAGGTATCACTACATTCGAGATGTTATTGCTAAAGGTGGTGTTAAAGTTTGCAAGATAAGTACTCATGACAATCCCGCTGACATGATGACAAAGCCAGTTCCAATTACTAAGTTTGAGCTTTGCTCAAGCTTGGTTGGTGTTACAGTATAGTCTTTAGGGACTATTGGAGTAAGGCAGATATTTATTTGTTGAAGGAGTTCGTTTTTTGTAGTTCATCTTTCTACTTCAAGATGAGAATTCGTCTCAAGGTGGAGATTGCTAATTTGTGATCCGAAATTCTCATTAGAATTGGTCCAGCTGATGTCACCTAAAGGATCTTATCTATATCCTTAATTTATTCTCTTGATTGAGATATTTTTAGCAACCTCATTTAAAGGATAAAGGAGATCTTTAATTTATTCTCTTGATTGAGATATTTTCAGTAACCTCATTTAAAGGATAAAGGAGATCTTTATTTTATTTTTTCTCTCCTTATTTGGCTGCATGAAAGTAGAATATAAATTCATTGCTATGGTTTGTAATGAAAATAAGCTTGTAAAACTCCATCAATTAATTAATAAAGTTTGCCTTTATCCTGTGGTTTTTTTCCCGAAAAGGGTTTTTCCACGTTAAATCTTGTGTGATTCTATTCTTTGCTTGCTTCTTTGATCATTTATTTATTAGCATTTATTGTGGACTATTAGTGATTTTCCAGTATACGGTATGCCCTCTGGTTGGAGTACGGCTGGTAGATTAGCATGCCCATATTGCATGGAGTGGACATCTTCATTTCATTTAGCAAATGGAGGAAAAATGTCTTGGTTTGATTGTCATCATTGTTTCTTAGACTTTGAACATCCATGTAGATAAAACAAGAAGGATTTTAGAAGAAACATAGTAGTAACCATTGAAGCACCACCAATGTGCTCTAGTGAAGAAATTTATGGTCGCGTGCAAGACTTTCCAAAGATCTACAATAATCCACATGGATTAAATTTCACAATTGATGGCAAAGGCTTGAGTCATAATTGGTGCAAACAAAGCATATTTTGGGAGTTACCATATTGGAGAAATTTACTACTTTGTCGTAATATCGATTTTATGCATAATGAAAAAAATGTTTTTGAAAATGTACTCAATACAATTCTCAATGTGAAAGGTAAAACTAAAAACGATGTGAAATCAAGATGTGATATTCGACATTATTGCAAACGTCCCGAACTTGAGCTAAATGAAGAAAACAGTAATTTTAAACCTAAAGCATCTTACGAGCTAAGTCGAGAAAGTTGTAAAATTCTGTTGAAGTGGGTTGAAACCTTACGATTTCCCGATGGTATTGCTTCAAATTTACGTAGATGTGTTGATTTAAACAGTATGATAATGAATGGAATGAAAACTCATGATTGTCATTTATTGGTGAACCTTTTTCCAATTGCTTTCAAGGAGCTGCTTTCGCATAAAGTTTGGTGTGTTATAACGGAGCTCAGTCTCTTTTACAAAGAGTTATAACAACGCTAACATTGGAACGAATTGGTAAGCTTGAGAAGATCATACCAGAATTAATATGCAAGTTGGAGAGAATATTTCCTCTAAGTTTATTTAATGTGATGGAGCATGTTCCAATACATCTTCCTTTAGAAGCCAGAATGCGAGGACCTATTCAATATGGATGGATGTTTATGTTCAAAAGGTTGTTTATAAATTCATATATATATATATATATATGTGTGTGTGTGTGTGTGTGTGTTATATAAATTTTCAGGTTCTCTTATACATATTACATTAGGTACATAAGGCACTTGAAGAAAAAAGTGACTAATAAAGCATGTGTGGAAGGATCAATTTGTAATGCATACATCATGGAAGAAGCAGCAACATTCTTTTCTTATTATTTTGAGGATCATGTAAAAAAAAATAAACAGCTCTATCTCGTGTAATGATCCTAACATAGAAGAATTTTCCAATGATTGCTCATTATCCGTATTTAAGAAAGAAGGGCGCCCTTATGGTGGTTGGAAAAAACATTGGTTGAACGATGAAGAGTACAATGCTGCCCGAAATTACATACTTCTTAACTGCAAAGAAGTAGAACCTTTTATAAGGTAAATTTAAATATCATTTCATGATTTTGCTTACAAAATATAAGCATCTCACATACTTTGATGCTTTTGCAGTATTTTTGAAGAAGCAAATCCTGATATTCCACTTGCATCCAATTTTAGTGATTGATTTCTCAATTATGTAAGATTAACATAATAAAATTCCAACTAGCATTTAATTAGACATGCATTACATTCATTTTTATACATTTTAATTTACGCTTGTTTTATTAACAGGTATGTGACCCTGTTAATAATATGATGGATGAAAGATTAAAGTTTTTAGCATTTGGACCTCAAAAACAAGTGAGAAAATGCAAAACTTTTTTCGTTAATGGGTATAAATTTCAAACAAAAGAGTATGGTTATGGAAAGTCAACTTATAATAGTGGTGTATGTGTTAAAGGTATTAATGACCCAGAAGTGCATACACAAGACTATTATAGTGTTTTAAAGGAAATTTATGAGGTGACATACTCTATCGATCCAGAGCAAAAAACTTTCTTATTTAAATGTCATTGGTTTGACAATACACCTAGAATTGGAATCAACGTGCATCCTTTGTACAATCTCATTGAAATAAATCATAAATCCAAGTACAAGGCCTATGATCCATTTGTGTTGGAAACATAAGCAATTCAAGTCTATTATGCGACATATCCATCGGATCGAAGTAAGAAGAATAATTGGCGGGTTGTATGTAAAAAAAAAGGTAGGTATACATTTGACACAAATATTTTGGATGATCAAGCTTATCAAGCAGACCTAGATCTAATCAATGAATTCATTTTGGACAATGGAGCTGATTTCGGACCACTTAATGATGGCGTTCAAGTTATAGAAGCATTTGATGAGGATGAAGAAGATGATAATATAACAATAGACTATGAGAGTGAAAATGAAAGCACCGACAATGAAGAATCGAACGGATGTTAATGAAGAATGACGATGATCTTCTATGACAAATACAATTATGTTTTTCATTTAGTTCTATTTTATAAAAGAAAATCGAAATTTCATTTTATTTTCATTCTATTTTTACTTCCTTTGGAATTTTTAGTGTATGCTAACTCATTTTATGTTTGGAAGTTAAGGAATCGGATGTTAATGAAGCTTGAGATTGTTTGTCCTTCTTTTTTTCTGGACTTTCACTTTTGCAACTAGTAATCCAAGTCCTTTATGTTGCACTTCACCTTAAAAATGGTAACCTTTAATTATATATTATCATTATTCAACACAACAAATTTATAACTTTTGTTATTTCAAATCTGCTATTTAAACATTGTGGTTGCGTAATAGACTAGTTCCTCTTGGTTCCGTGTTTAGTTATACCTTGTAGGTAATTAACATATACATATATGTATATATAGACAATAAGTTACTAAAATACAGCGTTTGGAGCCCCCATGCACTCTAGCAGTATTCCGACCTTGTATGTATGTATATGAATGGCTTCTGAATGTAACAAGTAGAGTGTGTGTACACATGTTGTGAACTTAATTAAAAATCTTACTTTCTTATGCCTTACGTTTAAAATAAATACAACTTTCGGTAAAATGGAATGGTTAAAGTTACCCCTTGACAGGAGGCTAAGTAGTGGTTAATTTGCTAAAGAACTAAGTTGTTATTCTACTCTTTTTTAATGTTTGATGAATTTGACCTTGCAGAAAGACTGGAGAGAGGATGACATCGTTAGTCCAGTGAAAGATCAGGGACATTGCGGGTCTTGCTGGACGTTTAGGTGATTATTTTTGCTTTTTAACTACAACTACTACACGAAACTCGTGGATCATGTCCTATTTATTAATCTCTTTATACATCTATCATCGAAATAGCAAGTAAACGTTGTATAAGTATGAATTAGTGAATTATGACTGGACAGTTGAAGTGGTACTGAAAAGTATACTATTCTTAGATTAAATAAGCATAGTGAAAATTTGAAAATATTAACATCAGAAACAGAACTTATTAACATCATTTAAATATGAGTTACTCAATGCAAGTATTAATTGGGTTAGATGAAGTTCATCTGGTATTCTTCATTTTGTTCATCTGGCATTCTTCATTTTGTTTTCTCATGCCTTCTTTTAAACAATATTTTTTTGCTCTGTTTTCTTTTAAACATGACGTCGTTGGTGTAGTTCCTATTAAACAAACATGAGGAGAAAATCAGTTACCTAAAAATAGGATATTGATTGCATTGTTACATTTACATATGGGATATATAACTAGGATCTTGATTGCATTGAGCTCCAGAATAATTGCATTGTTACATTCAATAAAACACATGCTTACTGGTAGAGCTATCAATTGCTAGTAGCCCATTCACAAGTCTCTAATTAATTGCACTAGTTATTTCTTACCCCTGACGATTTTTGCATGCAAACTTTTATTCTACTGATTTTAACTGAGTATCATGTCGATTCTATGAACCTATGTTTAATAAGGTTATGTATTTCAAATTTTAATCTTATAAAATTCAGATTGATACTATCAACATCAAGTATTAAATTAATTATGATGTTCTCTGGTTGAAAGGGTTTTTAACGTTAATAATAAAAGAGGATTAAATTTATTACTTAGAAGAAGTTTTAACTAACTTTATAATATTTTTAAGAAGTGGATTCTTGCTCATTTGCTCTGTCTTTCGGATTAATTTCCATTTAGTGATATGCATGTATGTGTGTGTGTGTTTGTATGTGTGTGCAATCCTAAATATAACATTTAAAATTTGAAATTAGTTATCAAAATAATTTGTTTTTTTAATGTAAATTAAGCTACAGTTTATCAATACAGTTTCTGACAAATTTCTTTTTTTCATCCCTCCCAAATATAATTCATTCACGTTCGAGTGTTGGACTTCGTCATCAATGTTAATAATAAAAGAGGATTAAGCTTATTACTTAGAAGAAGTTTTAACTGACTTTATAATATTTTTAAGAAGTGGATTGTCGCTCATTTGCTCTGTCTTTTTGATTAATTTCCATTTAGTGATATGCATGTATGTTTGTGTTTGTATGTGTGTGCGATCCTAAATATAACATTTAAAATTTGAAATTAGTTATCAAAATAATTTGTTTTTTAATGTAAATTAAGCTACAGTTTATCAATACAGTTTATGACAAATTTCTTTTTTTTCATCCCTCTCAAATATAGTTCATTCACCTTCGATGTTGGACTTCGTCATCAATGTTAATAATAAAAGAGGATTAAACTTATTACTTAGAAGAAATTTTAACTGACTTTATAATATTTTTAAGAAGTGGATTCATACTCATTTGTCGTGTCTTTTTGATTAATTTCCATTTAGTGATATATGCATGTATGTGTGTGCAATCCTAAATATAACATTTAAAATTTGAAATTAGTTATCAAAATAATTTGTTTTTTAATGTAAATTAAGCTACAGTTTATCAATACAGTTTCTGACAATTTTTGTTTTTCATCCCTCTCAAATATAATTCATTCACCTTCGAGTGTTAGACTTCGTCATCAATGTTTGGATGTTAAAATCACATCTATACTAGCTATAAATGTATATTTAATGGGGTACCATGTATTTTGCATTTGTCGCTTAAATTTTTACTATTAAGTATTTAACTTATTGTGATACATTATTTGGCCGAAAAGGTATCTCAATCCCAACTATACATGGGGTCTAAACTATTTATATAATTGTGTAAACTATACAAGTGGTCTAGACATTTGTGTTCATGCATGTTGTTTTGTCTGTTCAGTTAAGTTAACTGAGCTTTGCAAGTGTTAGTTGAGTGTTTGCTTGTGTTACTTCTCCCTACTTCTATTTGACAACACAAACAGATTACAAGAAACACAAAAAAAAATTTAGCGGACAGTTGGATCCGCCCTTTATCTTTCAATGGTTATGATTGTCTAACTATTGAAGTATCGTGCATGATTTACAGATATGGTTGGCGCTACACATGGACACTACTATGCTTCCCAAGACCTGGGACAAGGAAAAACAAAAATTCGGGGATGGGGACGGGGACATAGTGACCCTCCACTTATTCAGTCTACTTTACCACCCAGTCATACTATCAAACCATACCCTCAAGGTAAATTCAAAAATAGTCATGCGACATCATTGCATCATCGTTCGATTGAACAAACTCTTCCATTTCAGCCTACAATAGCCGAGGCATCCTCTAATACTACTTCCCAACATATTTCCCCGCAGCCAACTCCTTCCTAACCAATTCCACCACATCCTAATCGGCAGTTAGCTCCTCCACAGCCCAATCCTACGTCGTCGGCTCCTCCACAGCCCAATCCTGTGCCGTCAGCTCCTCCACAGCCCAATCCCGTGCCATCAGCTTCTCCACAGCCCAATCCTATGCAGTTAGATCATGCACATCCCAATCCTATGTCGTTAGCTCCTCCATAGTCCAATCATATGCCGTCAGCTCCTCTACGGCAAACGTCCATAGGTGTTTCTCATCAAAGCGAATATACTCCCTAATCTAGACATTAACCAACTCTTCAACCCAGGCACTGTGTTTCTCCTTCCGTTCCTCCTTTGCGTTCTTCCTCACATAACACTATGAACGAGCACAACTGTCCAACTGTACAAGGAGGTGCGACAATTCCAGCGGCAAAGTCGATCAATACATCAGGTTGCATTGAACTTCGACTAGTAGAAACAAAAGATAAGTATGTGTTTTTCAATGCTATATGTATATTTATTTATATTTTTTGATTGACATTATGGTAACATAAATACTATATACACAACACTTTTTTGATGCATCCTTTCAGTGAGCTTTCAAAGAGAATCACTGCTTCATTTCATAAACATTTGGTTGATTTTTGGCCCACTTTTGGAAAGATACCATCTGATTATAAGGAGCTACTTTTCGAAGATTTTTGTTACTCATTTCTATTCTGACTAAGCCTGTACATCCTCTGTTTCTAGTACTTTTGCATATATACAGTGCTTCTTGTACTTATTTCTATTCTGACTAAGCCTATACATCGCTAGTAACAGTTTGATCACTTTCCAGACAACCTATTAACACTTCACTATCCATCCTCTGTTTACATTATGCATATATAATGTTCGGTTTACAATTTACCATTATACAGCATTTATTCATTATGAATTGAAGACCATTCAAACCTGAAGGTTCAGCATACTGCTTTTCTTATCTCCACCATTGATGATATTATAAGGTGTAATAATATTGACAGCCATAGCCGATACTCAGAAATTGACATTACACTTTGTTGCCTCTTTCTTCAAAAGTGCGGCAACATGCAGTGTTTGATAACTCATATATAGAGCTACAAGAATAAATAAGACATGTGCTAGCCATTCAGACAGTACATGTATTGCATATGAATTTAGCTTCGTATATGTTTGATTAACAAACACATTTTCAATTATGTAAAGTTAAACAAATACTCGTACAATTTCCAGGAAGGTATGTAGAGCCCTGCGATAAAAAGTCTATAAATACTCTTCTGAAATGATCATTATAAATTATTAATTTATGCATTATAAATTTGATCCATTTACTAATACTGTTCTGAGATGATCATTTTGTTGCAAGAGTCCATAAATACTAGTTACTAATAATGTAAGGCAAAGAAAAAGATACAAAATTCGGCCATCATTGTAAGAAATTATCTAAATATTAGCGTGCTGAAATATAACAAATCAGATACCAGGATAAGTTGTTGGCTTGAGAACATTCATATTAGCTCTTAGATTAATGTTAGGGTTAGATTAATGTTATAATAAGTCTGATCTTTAATTGGCTCTCCTAGATTAATGTTATAAGTCTGATCTTTAATTGGCTCTCCTAGATTAATGTTAGCGCTTCACTGATTTCTAGCATCATCTGCAAGAGTTTTCTTACAAATAATGTTAGAGAATGAATGGTTGGTTTAAATCATTAGAATTAACTTGAGTGATTAATTCAGACTAGGCTGAATTATCAATGACCCTCTCAGCAATGGCCATAAATTCAAATGGAGGGTCTTCATTTCAGGATGGTCTAGTGTTTTTATAGTTTGATAGTACTTTCTTATTTCTATTGTATTCATGAATCATGTTTATATGTAGTTATACAAAATTATAAAGTTAACATAATTGTAACATATATCATACATTACAGGGTCAAGTATATGGTTATGATGCTTATCCAATAGAGACTATAAGAAAACATAGGAAAACGAAGGCTAGCAAAAGATGTTCGGATATGGTTAGTGATATAAAGGGAAAGAATGCAAAACCAATCTTCATAAGTCAAGCTATTTGGGACAAATGGCTTCAATACTGGAATTTTCCAGAAGTTAAAGACAAATCAAAGAAAGCTTCAGCCAATAGAAATTGCAATCCGACGTTGCATATGTATGGATCTATTTACACAGGAGCATGCCGAAAGAATGGTAATAATTTTTTTCTTCGCCACTACTATATTTATTTATTTTGACTTCCGAGAATGCAAAAATAAAAACTATTTTTTTTTTAGAGTAAGGGGCATGGTAGGCTTGCTCGTGTGCTTGAGGTATTTGAGCGTACTCGCATCAAAGCTGTAGCGCTTAATAAGGATGACTCCACTCCACCTACTTGGGTAGATCCTAAAGCGGCAACATTTTACGTGAGTAATATTTTTTTAAGGAAAATATGTTTGAGCACTACTAAAAAAAGTATTTTCTAATAGGACAATTTCACAAGAGATTGCACAGAGAAACTAACATCACTACGAGAGACAACCGGTGACAACACATTGGTGGAGCTGCCACTAGAGACAGCTGATGACATATTCGAATCACTTGTGGTGCCAAATGCAAAAAAAAAAAAAAAACGTTTTTATCCCATTGGGAATCTAGAGGTACTTCAAATATTTTTTTCTATTTACACATCGAATTTCTCATGCCGTACAATTCCTGGAGCCACATGAAAAATGTTACTAAAATGCCTGACTTCAACAATCAGCTTTATCGGATGATAATTGTAGTCTTTAATCTGTAAAGCTAGATTGATTGTCATGACATCGAAGATTTTCCAACGAGAATTAAAGAAGTACAACGGAGATAGTCGATTGTCAAACGCAAATAAAAGAGTTGACATTAATAGCAATTGCATTGGTCATAAAGTTTTAACAATAATACATGTTTGAGATGATAACAAATACTAGTAAGAGCCTAGATTAACTCTGATGCATTCAGGCTTAAGAGAGAGAAGAAAGTCATTCTAAATCATTTACTAATCAATACTGTCTTGATGCATTGTCGCTCATACCAATTGGGAATTATCATGAAAGTAAAACTAAAATAAAAATAAAACAAATGAATATAAATAAAAAATAAAAATAAACCACAAACAAATGGCTTAAGTCCTGTCCTTTACCAGTGAGTGTTAAGCCCCCAATATTTCTTAGCCTTATAGGGTACCCTTGGGGACACTCGCGAGTCTTGGTGCTGTGGTGGCCAATGTTGTTTTGTACAAGGGATTGAGTATGTTGAAAAGAAATGGTTAACATCTTGAATACAATGAGTGTTAAGTCCCTTTTCTTCCTTCTTTTATGCTGAAAGCAGTCTGTTAGGATGCATATTTACAAGCTTGTTAAATTCAATTGGCATGTGGGTTTACGTACTTATTAAATAATATGTCTGCAGCTCCTGGTCCATGAATGTTACATTTGGTCCATGAATGTTACATTTACGATCAAACTGAATTGTTTCTTAATAAACATATTCATTTATCCACAAAATACTTAGTAAACATAGAAAACTGGTGCAAATGAGCAATGTTTTCAAAGGGAATTCGTAAATCATAGATTCAAAAATTTGTAAATCGTAGATATAAAATTTGTCTTGACTTGAAATTGCTTTTAATATCACTTTGACAATTAGACATAAAACGCAATTTTTACTCTTATTCCACTTTATTTTATTTTGAAATGATTGCATTTTTCAGTGAAAGAATCATGAAGCTTACCACTTTGAATATTATATATAAAAAACCACTATGTTGAAAGTCTACGCATAAAAGAACGAGTTGTCGTAAAAGAATGTCATTGATAAAAAATATACCTAGTAATTCAATGCATTCACAATGGATGATTCAAAGATATACGAATACGATTGATCAAATACTGGGAATATGATTGTTAAAATGGGAATGGGATTTCGTGAATCTTCTTCCTTGAAGACGTACAACTAGTTTGATTATTATTTGGCATCTACTATATATAAACAAACATGAAAACCAGCATTAGGTGCTAATGATGTCGCAAGACTGAATTCTATAGCCAAAGTTCATTTTTAAACGGTATTGGAGTTTAAACAAATTACGTATTTTTTATGTCAAGTGGAGCACTTAGACAGAGTACTAAGTTGTGATTTATAATTAAGTATAGATAATTAATTAGCTTAAAAATAGAGCAATTAGCTCGGAAAAGTGCTTTGGTGACAAGTTCGACGTGGATAGCTCATTTTTTAGCTGCTAGACCATCTATCTAAAAGGCCAAGTTGGTTTTTGGATACGTCCGATGAGTTCAAAAACATATCTGACCAATTAAGGCTCCCGAACACTATCTTAACGTGGAAATATTTTGACGCGTGTTAGCGTCAACATTCCATTACAAAAATATGGTCTAATTTCAACAAACGCTATTAACATCAAGAAGCGCTTGTCACATTTTTTTTAAGACATATCTGTATCACTTTCAAACTGACGATCAAACGACAAATTTTAAAAATCAAGTAGTACAAGTTCAATGTATTTTCGTATCTTTCATAAAGTATATGCTCAGTTCTTAAAAACATTATTAAGCCAAACAATCCAATATTTAGTAATGTTTCGAAACATATAAAAAAATTCAAAGCCGTGCTATCCTTATTTTAGGTATTGTGTTTATGTTATAAATGGTGAACATGTAATGATACATTTACCCCAGACTGGATTAATTATTCCATATATTGGACAGAAAATCGGAACTAAATTTTAGAATATCGGAACTAAATTCATAATATCGGATCCAAAGGAATTCAAGAGTTAACAATTGAAATCTAGTCTTCGGGTTCGAGGAAATAAAATGAAAAGAGATATTGGAATTAAATTCCAGAGAGAAAACAGATAAACAGGACAGAAGTATTGCGGCAAAATTTCAGAAAAGATTTTACATCTAGAAAAAAAATCCTATTTGCAATCACCCTAATGGTTCGTTTCAAACTTGCTTGAACTCTTTTAGTACTTGAGAAAAACAGACATTAAGTGAGCTTATAGTATAATTCGAAATGTCCTTTGTAATCAGAAAATAACACGACAATAGTTTGAGTTTGAATTAGAGACATTTGACTGTATTCAAATGCTTGCACTAGTAGTTGGTTGCCAATAATTAGAGGAGTTATCATATTGGTGCATGACAACTGTAAATTCCTAATAACCAGAATGATATATCATTCGTAGATTTTTTTTGTTGCACCGCTTGTTCCTAATTATTATATATCATTCGTAGATTTTTTTTAAGGTTTCTATTTGGAAAATGGGAAGGCCTGCATATTTCAGGGCTTTGGAACAGTAACGGTTGCATCAGAAAAGAGTCATTTATATTTTCTCCTGCACCAGGTTGACTTACATTAAGATTTATATTCACATTACCAGTATTCAAATTATGCCAACTGTTTGATAAGAGACTTCCTACTCTCTCTGACTGAGTTACATTGGGGGTTTTGTCCACTATGTTTTTATCGATATCTGCTTTCCGAATAACAGTAACAGATGACAGAAGGTTTATTGGAGGTAGATTCGGTGCCAACATGACCAAGTTACCTGAAGGTTTTTTAATTGTACTTGTGTTCACCATAGATGCATTTTGTTTACCATTAGATGGAGACATGTCTACCGATTGTGTGTTATTTCTATTTGCATTTTTAGATGCAAAATCTGCAAGGAACGCCTAATGAACATATGTTTCATCTTCTCCATCAATATCTCCTGCATTGTTGTCTCTTTTATCCACCTGACTGTCATTCTGTATCAAATAATTATGTAAAGGTTACAGAGTAGAACATGTCCTTAGGAGCTCTTCATATGCCCCATTATCTATGTTCCCTGCGACTAGCCCTTAGCTAATTTCTTACTGTTTGTCAAAACTGCGTGCAAAATGAATGAGGCTGAGTGTAAGTTTAGGCTACACTAAACTTTATAGCAAACATTGAAAGAACACAATGTGTGTGCGCAATATGCATTTGTAGAAAGAGTGATATATCATTCGTATAAAGAGTGATATATCATATTGCCAATAATTATAAGGATATATGATATATTGGTGCTTCGTTAAAGTTCAACAAAAAATCTACGAATGATATATAATAATTAGGAACATACAGTTGTCATGATATAGCAATGACATCAAAATAGAAAGAGGTCAGTAGATATATAATGATTCTCATAGCTATGGTGTCATATGGTTCCAAGTCTATGAAACCATCAAACTGGGAATGACATAGAAAGAGGTCAGCAGATATATAATAATGAATTCTGTTGATGATACACCACAGGTTACTTGCAAGGAAAATGGTCAAGTAGATATAAGTTAAATAGTTTGTACGGCAAAATAGTTAGAAGAATATATAAACGTCCACAATAATATTAGAAGCCAGAGAAAATACTAGTAAATAGTGTGCCTACTTCTCAGTGCTTTGCAATTAAATATATGCAGATCAACAACTACTGTACACATCTCACTTTCTTAAAAAATAATATCAATCTAAGCAAAGAAGTTTGAATCTCGGATTTCAGTTACGTATTGTCTATAAATTTTCACACAGTTAAATATATTTGTTCTTTTTATTGAGTTTGGAACAGAGACTACATTACATAATTTCATGAGCAGGCAAGACCTTTCTAACTACACTAGCAGAAAATAGAGTGCTAGACAATCCTGCGTGGAAATGGTTATCTATTTTTGTTGCAGTTTTTATGCTGTATTTTTATACTGTTGTTTAATATATTTTACTTAAAACGTAACGTTTTTATACTATTATGTAATTTCTTTGCAGCTTCCTTCTTCTCAACGTTTAAAGCGTCATCGTGTTGACAATGAAGATGATGTTCATGAGCTACAAAAAACCGTTGAGGAAATGCGCTTAGAGCTCGAGAATGAGAGAGCAGAGCGGATTAGGATTGAGGTAGAGAGAGAGAGAGCGTGAGCGAGCTAATTGCCAAAGACTTGAGGAAGAGCAGGCAATGCTTGTACAACAAAAAGCAGACTGAGAAAACTTTAAAGCACAAATGAAACAAGTGATGGCAATGCTCCAGAGAAATGGTGAATCTGATTACGAAAATCATTCTCCATCGTCATCACCATGAGTTACTCGGGTATGGTAGCTGGATATATTTGGTTGATGCTTCTTTAATGTGGTTTTTTATGGATATTATGCGTAAGGGTGGTATTTTTGTATGGACACCACTAGCACTAGCTGAATAGTTTTGTTAGTTATAATTCAGTCTAGTGTATGTATGAATTGATGGATGATAGTGGATGGTATTGTTTTTTGTATGGAATATTAGCTCTAATAACATAATATTGATGAATTAATGTCGCTCATTATATGTATATTTTTTTGAAACTGCTCATTATATATATATATATATATATCGATTGGTAGCGATAGCTGGATTAAAAAAACAATATTTAACCAGAATAGAAAGGGAATACCGATGGAAAACTGGACGCAAAATGTTTGATTTTTGTATATCCATTGGTAATCCCTTGCTAATTAGCGTGAAGTTTGCGACGAAAACACATTTGCTGGTTTTTTATGTTATATAAATTCGTCGGTAATCCCTTGCTAAATAGCGTGAATTTTGCGACAGATATATATTTGATGATTTTGTTATGTTATGTATATCCGTCGGTAATCCCTTTCTAAATAGCATGCATTTTGCGATGGATACATATTTGTTGGTTTTGTTATGTTATATTTATCCGTCAGTAATACGTCGGTGAAATATTTTAAAATAAAATTATAATATATCATAAAACGATGGTGAAGTGACGGAGAATCGACATTAATTTTCGTCGCAAAATTGTGCTTAAAATACTGATGTGCTTTTTAGCGACAGCCGTATTTTGCTGCAAATCCATCGCTAACAAACCTTTAGCGACGAATTTTTCCGCTTCTAAATCAGTGTTTTCTTGTAGTGGAAATATCTAATTTGAAAAGTGATCAGACGAGTGCAATCAAGTTTTAACATATACAACTAAGGCTCTAATACAAATCTTCATTATTCCTAAATTCTTGAACTCGTGATAGCTCATGAATCTTGATTTGTATCACTGGTCTGATCGACATCTCTGTAGCATCACAGACAACGTGGTTACTATACAGTCTTGGTTCCCAAAACATAATACAAAGCTTGTACTATACACTATATATACTCATTAGTAATAACTATAAATATATTTTATACCAATACCTGTTATACATGTTATATCTTTTGTTGTTATCGTCAAAACATCCTTTCATTGACAATCTCCGCATTACGATGATAACAACCATTTTATAAAATATATTTTCTAACTCCCCCTTACTACAACACCATATTTTATTTCTCCCCATTATCATCCATCAATAAACTCAAATGCATACAAGTAACACTAATTTCATTTAGTAACTCCCCTTGACTAATTTAAACATTACAATCCAACACCAGTTCAAACATGTTATGTATATTTAAACCATCTATACAAATCCAAGTTATATATACAATCAAATTAACCCAAGCCAAATCATACATTCAATTTAAGTCTTTTAAACCAAATACAATCAAATCAACTCCTACTCTAAACCTTATACTACTTTTAATCTAATTAATCCTTCTAAAATCTATTTTTATTTACTAATGATATAACACTTGTGGATAGGGTAATATGGATAATGAGGCAGAAATTACCCTTTTTTCGATAAGGTTTCCATTTTTATCAAAACATGCTTCTCCAACATATTCTACTTCCTTAGCTTCTTCCATTTCTTCTACTTATTCTTCTTCGTCCTCTTCTTTTCCCTCTTCCTCTTCCTCTTCCTCTTCATTATCACTATCATTCATAGGATTGTGAATGGTCATACCGGATGTTCCTTCCTCTATTATAGTCGGATCATCTGAATTATCCAGGATCTCTTTCTGTAGATTACAGAGTATTATGCCATGCTTTTGTTGTTCCTTTTCCATCTGCATTTGTTGTATTTGAATTTCAGCCAATTTTTTTTTTTAGAGCAAACGGATATGTAGCGCGAGGCTACACAGCCGGTTAATTAATAGATAATAGTATATATCCAACTGACAAACCCAGTTGGTGGTCCAAAATACAACCATCACAAAGTTTAAGATACATCATACAACACACGTAGAGTATATTACGGGTACAACTACAAAAGCGTTCAGATCAAACTGTTAACCATCATAATTATACAAGTACTATGCTGATAAATAAAGAGGCATCATCAGTCATCACATAAGCTCCATGCTAGACTCTGTATCATTGCTATCAACCGAAGTAGCTGGAGAAGAGGCCACCGGCAGTGCAAACCTGAATATAGCAGCATGATTGACTCCAGAACCTGATGAGGATGAATAAATATGAATGATACGATGACAGATAGACATGATCGAATTAGCCTTATTATTAAAAATTCGTGCATTTCTTTCTTTCCATATACACCAACTATAAGCAACCAGTAAGATATCAAGTGATGGACAAGGATCAGAATCCCAATGGTCAAAAAAAGAAGAAATGATGGGGATGAAACCAATTAAATGGGTACTTGCTGCAGCCCAGATTGAGTAGGAATAGTCACAGGAAAAGAAGAGATGATGAATGGATTCAGCATGAGAATTACAGAAAGGGCAGTTGGGGTCAGGAACCACGTTGCGTTTGAAGAGCTTCTCCCTTGTATTGACCTTTTCATGAATCAAACACCATTGGAAGAAGAGAATTCTTGGAGCCAGCTTGCATTTCCAAAGTCTTGAGAATTTAAACAATCTACCAGAAAAATTCAGGTAATTGTAACATGAGGAAACAGAAAAACCTCTAGATGGAGAGAGAACCCAAACAAAATGATCATCCAAGTTATTTAGCTGAGTGTTGCTAATAAGAGCAAAGATATTAAGCAACTGTAAAAGAATACTCCGATCAAATAGCGAACCTGGAACTAAGCTAACATAATCATCATTAAAAGCATCAGCAACAGAAAGCGAAGGGTTAGACTGAAGAGAAAAGAGTGAAGAAAAGGAAAGAGAGAGAGGTAAATGACCATGCCAAATATCGTGCCAAAATAAACAGGATGAACCACCCCCCAAAGAGACATGAAACAGAAATTTAATACGAGGAAGACAAGATAGAATCCCATGCAAGAAGGGAGAGATTCTAGAGGAAGGACGGTGATGCAAAACATGATGGGGGTCAGAAGAAAAGTAGCGAGCTAAAATCCAATTTTTCCAAATGAAATTTCCAGGGCTTAGGAGTCTCCAAACCCATTTGGCCAACAAAGCAATATTAAAATGGTGAAGGTCAAGAACACCAAGCCCCCCTTGATCAGAGTGTAGGCATACCGTCCTCCAGTTAATTAATTTCTTGATGCTATGACCATTCCAAAGAAATGAGCTTCGAATTGAATCAATCTTACAAATTACCCACTTGGGGAGTTTATGAAAAGACATCCAATGTGTAGGGATAGCGGAAAGCACAGATTTAACTAGAGTTAAATGGCCCATAAATGATAATAAATTTGCTTTCCAAGATGCTAATCTAGTTTCAATCTTATTGATAAGGGGAAGCCAATCATTTTTGTGAAGTTTAGAGGGTCTGAGAGGTAAACTGTAACACCCCACGTCCGCTAAGGTCACTCATACCAGGGGAATGCCTTAGTTTCGGTGAAGTATTTTAAGTGAATATAGAACAGTAAAATTACAGCAAGACAGATATAAGTAATACTTGAAAATTTTAAAACATCATTCTTCATTGCAACGGAAAGTAATACATGTTTGGTTACATCACAAAACCATAAACCAGAGTCAAGTACATAATATCCATCTTGATAAAATAGAAGTACATAATCCCACTACATAACTAATAGCCATAAAAGGAAAGATAAGCTCGGCTTCACTTCAGAGGTCCAAGCTCCATAGGATAGATACAGCAATCAGATCAAAGCCCACTAGCACCAGGCCCACTCTAATAACCTGGGGTTGGGGGAAAAAGATAAAAACAACGGGGTCAGACATAAGTCTGAGTGAGTCCTATAACCCTAACAATACAATCATTAAAATAACCAGAGAAGACATAAGTTGACATACGGTAACGACTGGGGATGAATGGCTACACTAAGCAGCTTGGTAAACTTAGGATAAACTAAGATCACCGTAAAGACGCATTTACCCACCCAAGGATAATTACTAAATTACACCGCCCCAGACCTACTCAAAGATAATTCCTACACTGCACCGCACCAGTTCTACCTACCAAGATTAGTTCCTACTTAAAGGTTGATCCCACTAAATGTACTTAGTAATTTTTAGCCAGTAGTTTCTTTTACCCCTACATAGGTGCCGTCTGCCCCTATCTTTACTAGGTGTACCCACTACTCCCAAGTGATCGGCTCCCTAACGTAGATACCCGTGCTGGTCCCATAATGGGGTGTATCATTTCCCCAAAGTGGCAACCTGATAGTATCAACGGTGCACGGCTTTATACCTACACGATGCAACAACGACTTACTAACCAGCCTGGGTCCACACACGCATATGAAACCCGTTGGTCCTACGTTGCCACCGCTAACCCGTTTTGGCCTCTTATAGTCAAGCCCAATATGCGTGTCCCGTCACTCGACTTGGGTCGAGCCCACAAAGATACGTTTGGGATATTGGTTGAAATGGGCCCCCACAAGCTACCACCTAAGCTTGTTATTTTATCAAGTATATCCCACTTAACCCTTTTTAATAATCATGTCTACCTTCATGTTATAAATCCTGGTTAAGTCATTAATCATATTTTAATTGTCATTCAAGGCACCCACTAGATTTCCACATGCCACCCAAGTCATTTATTCAATTCCCACATGCCAACCAAGGCACTTACTTAACCCTTTAATCATGTTTAATTACATGTTCCACTTTGGTTAAGTATTCTAATCGTATTTTCTATTGCCACCCAAGGCAACCCACTAGTTTCCTCATGCCACCCCAGGCACCCCACTAGTTACCACAAGCCACCTAAGGCACCCACTTAACCCTCATGCCCCACTACATGCTTATATGGTTAAGTGTTTCTTAATTAATTCAGGCCGTGATCCTCATAAAGACCTCTCACATTAGACTATCTTTTATGACCGCTGGTTAAGCCGGTTGGGTCCGGGCAGCCTTATGTCATAACCGAGTCTAACCTCGTGCCTTTACATTAATCACGTATTTAGTTTGTGCCTAAGAACTCTCACATTGGGCTAACATTTGTAGCAACTGGTTAGGCCGGTTGGGTCCGGGCAGTTTTACGCTACAACTGAGTCCAACCTCGTGTCTTAGTCGATTAATTACACCTAATTAATCACCCCCATAATTTATATTAATTATCCCTAATTAATATCAAGTTTTTTTTTTCATAACATGGGTAGACCTAACTCAATAGGTAAATTCCCATGGGGTAGACCTAACTCAATAGGTAAATTCCCTCTTATGTTAATCTATTTTTATGGTATGCTTAATCATACCCAACCATACTTTAATTAACATATTTATTAACCCCATCGTTTCCCCGCAAATCGTTCTCATTTCACGACATAATAAAAGGGAAGATCCATCACAAACATCATGGGTTTAACCAAATCTTAGCATATAACTTTGTCATGGGTTAAGAGAATGTCAACTTGCATATATGAGCATATATTAACCCAACTACATTTAACCCAAACTTGCATATTATCGCACATGACTTGCATAACATATTGCATATGAACTTGCATATTATCATACACATATCTTGCATAACATGTTGAACTTGCATAAACACACATAACTTGCATAACATGTTGAACTTGCATATAAGCATTCTCACAACTTGCATAACATGTTAAACATACATTTAAGCATACACATAACTTGCATAAGCATTCACATACTTGCATATTAACAAACATGTAACTTGCATAGCATATCTTGCATATTAACATACATGTAACTTGCATATTAACAAACATGTAACTTGCATAGCATATCTTGCATATTAACATACATGTAACTTGCATATTAACAAACATGTAACTTGCATAGCATATCTTGCATATTAACATACATGTAACTTGCATATTAACAAACATGTAACTTGCATAGCATATATTATCGTACATGTAACTTGCATATGAACTTGTTAAACATGCATAAACACACTTGTTAAATATGCATAAAACAACTTATTAATCATGCATATTATCACATACTTAGCATGCATAGAATCACATACTAAACTTGCATAATATCATATACTTAGCATGCATAGAATCACATACTAAACTTGCATAATATCATATACTTAGCATGCATAGAATCACATACTCATCATGCATAAAACCACATACTTAACTTGCATAAAATCAATTACTTATTATGCATAAACCACATACTTAACTTGCATAAAATCAATTACTTATTATGCATAAACCCACAGATTCAACTTGCATAAACTTACATATTCAACATGCATAAACTTACATATTCAACATAGGATTAATATTATACATAGATTAGCATATCATTACAAATGATTCAAACTCACAAATCCGCATTCAAGACCATAAGTCTCATTACACCTAATCTACTTATCTTAACAATTGATCATCAAAGTGATAGAAACTCACCAAAACACAATTAGCAAGCTAATGAAGAAGATTAAGATACTTAGAATGGATTAGAGATTGATTAGAGCTTGCTTTCCTCTTCATTGATTTGTGGAGGCCATGACCAAGTTTCATTTTGCCATAGTTTAGTTACTAGGTTTAATTATGAATGAATTAGGGTAGGGTTAGGGTGTTATTTATAGGATTAGGTTGCATTTTAGACCCTTAGATTAACCCTAGATTAATTTAGGACCATCAGATCCGTCAGATCCAAGAAGCTTCCAGAACTAGCCCTCCAAGCCAGCCCAAGAACCCAAACTGGTGCACCCAGTTTCACTGGGCGTCGCCCCCCTGTCGACAGGCAAGTCGACAGGCAAGTCGACACCCCTGTCGACAGGCCTGTCGACAGCCCTGTCGACATGGGTAGGGCGGGAATCTTCCCGCCTGGCCCCGCCTGCCCTATTTTAAAATCTGAATTTAAATTATAAATCTGTTTTTAGTTTCAAATTTTCTGCAAACTTCATCGGGCCATAACTGGGCCATACGGACTCCGATTTTCGAAAACTCGGACTCTATTTCGCGTATTTTTCCGAGACGAACGCAACGACGCCACCCGTTTCCCCCAATTCTCACATCTGAGATTATTTATCCTATAATTAGTATTAACTAAAATTCGGGGTGTTACATTCTCCCCTCCTTAAAGGATTTCGTCCCCGAAATCTCTAAGCTAAGGAGAATGCATATCCTACCATCCAAACAACCATCTACTCAATCCATCAAACACGAGCATCCATTGTCCTTAAACAATTTCTAATGATGTATGAGCATATGCGAAAAGTGTGTGTATATGTTCCCTATCTAATGTACGAACATATGCAAACCATGATAGTGCCATGTATCCAATATGTATGCGAGATAACCCTATCGACACATACAGTATCTATATGAGTGCACAATCATTCACCAAAATGCATCATCCATATGATAACACAATCATTATACATCCATAAATATAGCTAACTACACACAATTCTATGCAATATGCCATATGAAGTGATTGAGCCGATCTAGTGCCTAGAGTGTGTATATATGCATCCACGAGCAACCACTAGCAAACACTTGCATCCACTTGCATCCATCAACCATAACATGTCTCAAACACATGTTTCAACCATAGGTTTTCCCTATCTAAAGGTCAAACAGGACTAACGAGAGGACCTACTAAAGATAAGATAAGTACTAGGCAAGCGATAAAGGAGAAGTTAAAAGACATACTCTCCAAAAGAAATGGATACAAAGAACGCATCTTCGCTTCCGTCTCCCAAGTAGCATTCTAACTAGCTGAACTTCTCTGTTCCTCAACTTCCTAGTCTCTGGCCCAATGATGCGAGTAGGAGCTCGTCGAATCGTCTCATCGTGCTCTAACTCTACTTCTTTAAGCAAACTCGGCTCTACCACCTCAGCGGTCTCATGTAAGCACTTCCTCAAATGGGACACATGAAATACATCCGGTACACCACTAAGTCTGTCAGGCAACTCCACTCTATATGCCATCCGTCCAATTCTTTCCTTAATGGGAAATGGCCCTACAAACCTTGGTACTCACTTCCTAACAGATCCAAAGTGAACCACATTCCGTAACGGAGACACCTTGATAAAAAGCATGTCCTAATATCAAACTCAAGCTCTGTTCTCCTCTTGTCCGCATAAGATTCCGCCGCTTTCATCCTTCTTCGACTCCAACCCATCTTCTCTGAAGTCTCTCTAACCATATCTGGCCCAAGCAGGATCTTATCCGTAGATTCCCACCAACATGTAGGAGATCGACAAGGCCTTCCATAAAGAGCTTTGAAAGGAGCCATACCAATACTGGACTGAAAGCTGCTATTATATGCGAACTCCACCAACGGAAGATGCTCTTCCCATGTACCTCCAAAATCCAAAATACATAACCTCAAAAGATGTTCTAGATACGGTTCACCCTCTTGGTCTGACCGTCCGTCTGAGGATGAGATGCGGTGCTCAAACACAACTGAGTCCCTACCGCCTCTTGCAAACTTCTCCAAAACTCACTAGTGAAGATAGGATCTCGATCGCTCACTATACTGGGAGGTACACCATGCAATCTAATAATCCCTTGAAGGTAAACTGAAGCTAGACATGGAATAGTCCTCTTGCTCTTCACGGGTATGAAATGGGCACACTTAGTAAGTCTATCTACCATAAGCCCAATCCCCGTATTACCCCTCCTTGATTTCGGTTATCCAACGAGGCACTATCCTACTTCCTATTTCGGAACTTCCAACGGGTGAAGCAACCCTCCGGGTTTCTTCTGTTCCACTCTCACTTGTTAGCATACCAAGCATCTAGCGACATACTTGGCCGCGTCTTTCTTCATATTGGCCAAAAAGAAAACTCGCCTCATGTCTTGGTACATCTTGTCCCTACCGGGATGAATGGTCATCTTCGACCGATGTGTATCATCAAGTATAGCCTTCCTTAAATTCTCGTCTTGCGGTACACAAAGTCTACCGTCTCTACGCAACCACCCCTTACCATCTAGGGTGTATCTTATTCAAAATGCTGGACGACCCTCTCCTCGTGAGCTTCTCTACTAACTCATCCAACTGTGGGTCGTCTTGCTGTGCCTCGCCACCCCGTCCCAAAAGAGTAGGCCTAACCTCCAAGGAGGCTAGCAAACCGGGTACAAAGTCAACGGAAGGTCTAAAGTCAAACATAGAAATAAACCCTAAGCTCCGTCGTTTAATCGATCAATGCACTCAAGGACAACCTTTTTCTTCTTAAGGCGTCTGCTACCATGCTTCCCTTGTTAGGGGTATATGCTATCTCAACTCATAAGATGCTAAGAATCCTATCCAAAATCGTCACAACTGTCCATCTCTCACGCAGACCACCCTAGTCGAATTCGACATCCCCCAAATGCAAGCCCCAAAGGCCGAAACCAATATCAGACAAACACCCAAGGGATATCTCCTTCGAGTTCAGGCAACCTACGTGAGATGATACTAAAAATAATAATAATAATGGCTAAACAATTAAGCCTTTGACCAACCTTGGATGTCCTCGCCAGTCTCGCTCCCAAAACCACCGTTTATCCTATAACTGGCTTTGCTCACCCTATTGAGCACATACGAAAACTTATTACGCTCCTTGAAAAGACCAAGATGTCATTTACAAAGGCCATCACAAACTTATTTAGGTACTCCCTGAACACCCTTCTCTTCCAATCAACAAAGTATGCGGGGGCGTTCGTCAAACCAAATAGCATCACCAGCCACTCATAAAACCATCCGGAGTCCTAAAGGCAATCTTCTCTATACTATCGTCAGCCACTCTCAACTGACGAAACCATATGGCTTAGTCCAACTGCGAAAATACTGAGGCGCCAACCAACTGATCAAAGAGATCATCAATATTTGGCAATGGGTGTCTATTCTTCTTTGTGAGTTTATTTAGTTCTCTTTAGCCTACACAAAGTCTGAGGGGCCCATCCGCCTTCATGGCAAAAACTACTGGAGCGCCCCACTCCGATATACTTCTTCTTATGAACCCCTTCTCAAGCAATCGCCTACTTACTTATGGAGTTCCCTCCTCTCACGAGGAGCCTTGTGGCACACTGGCCAAGTCACTGGTTTGGCATTGTTTACCAGATATATTCGGAAGTCTATCTCCCGCTCCGGAGGTAAGCCCTTCACCTTCTCAAACACATCCGAGTATTCCCGGACCACTTCTAACAGATCGCAAACTCTCGACCGACGTGTCCAGCGATTCTAGATAACTTAGCATAACAGATTCTATGGGATTACTAGAGATCTCGAGAGTGTTACCCAAGCGGGTCATAAGCCTAACAACTCTCCCTTCAAAATCAAGAACGGCACCCCTACTGGATAACCAGTTCATGCCCAAAACTAACCCATAGTCCGTGAAGCCCAACAAGCATCACATCCAAACTCAATGCTAAGTATAGAAACTTTCAAACCCAAACACATCATGGAGCCCAATTGGGTTTGAAACAACTAAGGGATCACCTGCTAAACTGGTGTCTAAGTGCAGTGACTCACTAACAATGATGAGATAAACGAACTTAATGCGTCCAAATCAAATAAAGTTCGAATCGGATAATAAAGAAATCCAAATTCCAACCTAGACGGTCTTATCCCCATCCGGTACACTAGCCGTGAGGGAATACAACTACCCTCCAGGAGATACCGAACCTTGCCCTTGCCCCTTTGGATAATCCTAATAAGATGTCCTATTCCTCCTAAAGGATAACTACTCGCGTTCTTTTTCCCATTCTCCACTCGCAACCTCCCACCAATGAGGTTTCTTCCTTCATTAACCAAACAACTATTTAAGCCTTCCTCTCATTGTCCATCCAATAGGTAACTACAAGTCCTCCTCCATCTTGAACCTACTTCTAATCCAACTAACGTCTAAGTCCCTTGAAGTGGTTTTCCACTCTTATCTATCTTAGAAAGATCATCTACACACGGAGGGGAAACTCAAACCGAGAGAGAAAGAGATTCAAACGGAGAATTCGAAAGATAAAGATATGGCTATCGGGGATTATGCTTTTCTCCCAAAAACTTTTCTCTTAAAAGACATGTTTTTGAAAATACTCCTTCAAAAATTTTCTTAGAAAATAGTTTTTCTCAAAAAAAATTTATCTGTTCTGGTAACCTTAAGCTCTGATACCACGTGTAACACCCCACGTCCGCTAAGGTCACTCATACCAGGGGAATGCCTTAGTTTCGGTGAAGTATTTTAAGTGAATATAGAACAGTAAAATTACAGCAAGACAGATATAAGTAATACTTGAAAATTTTAAAACATCATTCTTCATTGCAACGGAAAGTAATACATGTTTGGTTACATCACAAAACCATAAACCAGAGTCAAGTACATAATATCCATCTTGATAAAATAGAAGTACATAATCCCACTACATAACTAATAGCCATAAAAGGAAAGATAAGCTCGGCTTCACTTCAGAGGTCCAAGCTCCATAGGATAGATACAGCAATCAGATCAAAGCCCACTAGCACCAGGCCCACTCTAATAACCTGGGGTTGGGGGAAAAAGATAAAAACAACGGGGTCAGACATAAGTCTGAGTGAGTCCTATAACCCTAACAATACAATCATTAAAATAACCAGAGAAGACATAAGTTGACATACGGTAACGACTGGGGATGAATGGCTACACTAAGCAGCTTGGTAAACTTAGGATAAACTAAGATCACTGTAAAGACGCATTTACCCACCCAAGGATAATTACTAAATTACACCGTCCCAGACCTACTCAAAGATAATTCCTACACTGCACCGCACCAGTTCTACCTACCAAGATTAGTTCCTACTTAAAGGTTGATCCCACTAAATGTACTTAGTAATTTTTAGCCAGTAGTTTCTTTTACCCCTACTTAGGTGTCGTCTGCCCCTATCTTTACTAGGTGTACCCACTACTCCCAAGTGATCGGCTCCCTAACGTAGATACCCGTGCTGGTCCCATAATGGGGTGTATCATTTCCCCAAAGTGGCAACCTGATAGTATCAACGGTGCACGGCTTTATACCTACACGATGCAACAACGACTTACTAACCAGCCTGGGTCCACACACGCATATGAAACCCGTTGGTCCTACGTTGCCACCGCTAACCCGTTTTGGCCTCTTATAGTCAAGCCCAATATGCGTGTCCCGTCACTCGACTTGGGTCGAGCCCACAAAGATACGTTTGGGATATTGGTTGAAATGGGCCCCCACAAGCTACCACCTAAGCTTGTTATTTTATCAAGTATATCCCACTTAACCCTTTTTAATAATCATGTCTACCTTCATGTTATAAATCCTGGTTAAGTCATTAATCATATTTTAATTGCCATTCAAGGCACCCACTAGATTTCCACATGCCACCCAAGTCATTTATTCAATTCCCACATGCCAACCAAGGCACTTACTTAACCCTTTAATCATGTTTAATTACATGTTCCACTTTGGTTAAGTATTCTAATCGTATTTTCTATTGCCACCCAAGGCAACCCACTAGTTTCCTCATGCCACCCCAGGCACCCCACTAGTTACCACAAGCCACCTAAGGCACCCACTTAACCCTCATGCCCCACTACATGCTTATATGGTTAAGTGTTTCTTAATTAATTCAGGCCGTGATCCTCATAAAGACCTCTCACATTAGACTATCTTTTATGACCGCTGGTTAAGCCGGTTGGGTCCGGGCAGCCTTATGTCATAACCGAGTCTAACCTCGTGCCTTTACATTAATCACGTATTTAGTTTGTGCCTAAGACCTCTCACATTGGGCTAACATTTGTAGCAACTGGTTAGGCCGGTTGGGTCCGGGCAGTTTTACGCTACAACTGAGTCCAACCTCGTGTCTTAGTCGATTAATTACACCTAATTAATCACCCCCATAATTTATATTAATTATCCCTAATTAATATCAAGTTTTTTTTTTCATAACATGGGTAGACCTAACTCAATAGGTAAATTCCCATGGGGTAGACCTAACTCAATAGGTAAATTCCCTCTTATGTTAATCTATTTTTATGGTATGCTTAATCATACCCAACCATACTTTAATTAACATATTTATTAACCCCATCATTTCCCCGCAAATCGTTCTCATTTCACGACATAATAAAAGGGAAGATCCATCACAAACATCATGGGTTTAACCAAATCTTAGCATATAACTTTGTCATGGGTTAAGAGAATGTCAACTTGCATATATGAGCATATATTAACCCAACTACATTTAACCCAAACTTGCATATTATCGCACATGACTTGCATAACATATTGCATATGAACTTGCATATTATCATACACATATCTTGCATAACATGTTGAACTTGCATAAACACACATAACTTGCATAACATGTTGAACTTGCATATAAGCATTCTCCCAACTTGCATAACATGTTAAACATACATTTAAGCATACACATAACTTGCATAAGCATTCACATACTTGCATATTAACAAACATGTAACTTGCATAGCATATCTTGCATATTAACATACATGTAACTTGCATATTAACAAACATGTAACTTGCATAGCATATCTTGCATATTAACATACATGTAACTTGCATATTAACAAACATGTAACTTGCATAGCATATCTTGCATATTAACATACATGTAACTTGCATATTAACAAACATGTAACTTGCATAGCATATATTATCATACATGTAACTTGCATATGAACTTGTTAAACATGCATAAACCCACTTGTTAAATATGCATAAAACAACTTATTAATCATGCATATTATCACATACTTAGCATGCATAGAATCACATACTAAACTTGCATAATATCATATACTTAGCATGCATAGAATCACATACTAAACTTGCATAATATCATATACTTAGCATGCATAGAATCACATACTCATCATGCATAAAACCACATACTTAACTTGCATAAAATCAATTACTTATTATGCATAAACCACATACTTAACTTGCATAAAATCAATTACTTATTATGCATAAACCCACAGATTCAACTTGCATAAACTTACATATTCAACATGCATAAACTTACATATTCAACATAGGATTAATATTATACATAGATTAGCATATCATTACAAATGATTCAAACTCACAAATCCGCATTCAAGACCATAAGTCTCATTACACCTAATCTACTTATCTTAACAATTGATCATCAAAGTGATAGAAACTCACCAAAACACAATTAGCAAGCTAATGAAGAAGATTAAGATACTTAGAATGGATTAGAGATTGATTAGAGCTTGCTTTCCTCTTCATTGATTTGTGGAGGCCATGACCAAGTTTCATTTTGCCATAGTTTAGTTACTAGGTTTAATTATGAATGAATTAGGGTAGGGTTAGGGTGTTATTTATAGGATTAGGTTGCATTTTAGACCCTTAGATTAACCCTAGATTAATTTAGGACCATCAGATCCGTCAGATCCAAGAAGCTTCCAGAACTAGCCCTCCAAGCCAGCCCAAGAACCCAAACTGGTGCACCCAGTTTCACTGGGCGTCGCCCCCCTGTCGACAGGCAAGTCGACAGGCAAGTCGACACCCCTGTCGACAGGCCTGTCGACAGCCCTGTCGACATGGGTAGGGCGGGAATCTTCCCGCCTGGCCCCGCCTGCCCTATTTTAAAATCTGAATTTAAATTATAAATCTGTTTTTAGTTTCAAATTTTCTGCAAACTTCATCGGGCCATAACTGGGCCATACGGACTCCGATTTTCGAAAACTCGGACTCTATTTCGCGTATTTTTCCGAGACGAACGCAACGACGCCACCCGTTTCCCCCAATTCTCACATCTGAGATTATTTATCCTATAATTAGTATTAACTAAAATTCGGGGTGTTACATAAACCAAGGTAGGTCATTGGGAATTTTGCTACTTTGCAGTTGAGAGTAGAAGAAATCAAGTCACCAAGATGATCTGACTTACCAAGCATGTAAATAACACTTTTATTAAAATTAATGGAAAGACCAGATATCAACTCGAATACATATAACAGGATTTTGAGGCACTGGATATGGAAAGGTTTAGGGGAAGAGAAAATAATAGTATCATCTGCAAATTGTAAATTGTTGATGCATAGGGGAGTATTTGGGAGAGAGATACCATCCAAGTAACCATGTGAAGAAGCTTGTTTAACCATTTGATTAAACACATCAGCAACAAGCACAAAAATCAAAGGGGAAAGAGGGTCGCCTTGTCTAAGCCCACATTTAGGTTTGAAAAGGTTTCCAGAAGCACCATTTACTGAAACGTATGAGCAGCATGAGTTAAGTATATTATCAATCCATGAACACCATTTATCTGAAATACCCCTGTGTTTAAAAACATCCATGATAAAGGGCCAACTTACTGAGTCAAATGCTTTGGAAAAATCCAGCTTTAGTAAAACACCAGGGGTAGATGAGTGATGACAGAAGGAGATTATTTCCTGAGTTGCAGCGATACAGTCATGAATGTTCCTCCCCAAAATGAAAGCAGATTGTTCTGATCCAACAAGTGTGGCAATAACAGATTGAAGATTTTCCTCTATTTTGATGATAATTTCAACCATTTTTGTAGAATGTCTTTCAGATTTTCCTCTATTTTGATGATATTTGCGAGTGTTGTGTTTTGAAAAGGTCATTGGGTAGGATTTAAGAATGAAAATTGAGAAGAATTTGGATTATTTGAGGGGGAAGCCAATTCTTAGACAGTTTTTAGATTTTAAACATCGATAATGATGAATTTAGAAGAAGAATATTGTCTGAATTTAATTTATATAGGTTTAAAAATTACTTTTAGAGGGAAAGTTTCAAAAAATGAATTTTAATTATACAGCAACCTACCAAAATGAACTATGTCGACATACTTATATATATATTAGGTTTTGATTTTTTACAAAATTTTAAATTTCAGGTAATGAATACGCACCTAATTCTTGTCGTAATTTAGTATAACCTTGTTGATTTAAGGGTTTGATTAATATCTTCTAATGTTATTATTTCTTTATTTAAATCTCTTAGAAAATGATGCCCGACACTAGTGTGTTTAGTTCTAACATGGTGAGTTGGATTTTTAGATAAGTTTATTGCACTCATATTATCGTAGTATATAGGTGGTTTTGTGAAGTTTATTACAAAATCTCCTAGGGTTTATTGCATATAAATTACTCAGAAGCAGGATAAAACTACTAAAATATATTATGCTTCTATAGTTGATAATAATACCATATTTTTTCTTTTTACTAATCCAAGAGACTACTGAATGTCATAAGAAGTGACAGGTTCCACTAGCACTATTTATATGTGATTAACATCTGTCATAATCCTCATTACTATTTGACATTAATTCAAATGTATCGTTCTTGGGATTGAATAATCCATAATCTAATTATTCTTCACATATCGTAATATTTGTTTTATGAATTTTAAATGAGTTTTCTAAGGTTACGATTGATATCTTGTACAGAGACAAACACTATGCATGATACCCGGCCTACTAGTAGTTAGGTAAAGTAGATATCCTATGATACCTCTATAAAGGTTTTGATCAACATCTTTAGAGTTATCTTCTTTATTCAAGTTTTCATCAATCGCCATTGGTGTTAATTTTCTACTCGTATTTGATATTCCAAACTTTTTCACTAAATCTCTAGCATATATTTGTTGATATATAAATATTTCATTTTCTAATTGTTTTATTTGAAGACCTAAAAAATAGTTTAATTTTCCCATATTGCTAGTCTCAAATTCTTTGGTCGTAATTTCTGAAAATTCTCTATTTAAATTCTTATTTGTTGATCCAAACATAATATCATTTATGTATATTTGTATGAGTTGAATATCTTTATTAATCCTTTTAATAAATGATGTACTATCGACTTTCCTAATTTCAAAATTAGATTGAAGTAAATATGATTTGAGTCTATCTTACCATGCTCAAGAAGCCTACTTAAGACCATATAAAATTTGTAAACATGGTCACATAAGTTATTATCTCCAGAAAATGGGGATTGTTGTGCATCAACATCTTCTTTTATAAAACCATTTAGTAAACACTTTTAATATCCATTTGATATATTTTAAAATTGTTATGATTTATAAAAACGAGTAGAATTCTTATTGATTTAAGTTTGACTACGAGTTCAAATGTTTTATCTGATTCATTCCTTCTTCCTGATAATAACCTTACGTGACTGATCATGCTTTATTTCGTACTACTTCCACTTTTTCATTCATCTTACTTTCATATACCTAATAATTCTAATTATAGATCTATTTACCGATCTTGGGACTAACTCTCAAACTTCATTTCTAGTAAATTGATTTAATTTCTTTTGCATAGTTAATATCCAGAGTCATATGTAGATGCTTCTGTTGGGTTCTTAGGATTAATCATAGAGATAAATGAACATTACTTTTTTTAATTGATTTCTTGTTTTTGTTAACGTAATTAATAGTCTCTTAAGGGCAATATTGTCTTTTGTGTTATGTTTAGCCTATATATAAAGGCCTCTTGTGTTGCTTTAGGGTTAACACTCCATCTCATCTTGTAGCCGCCATCTGCTTTGTACTGTAATGGTGTTGATGAATAAACGAATGCTTTAGTCCTCTTTATTAGATTAATCATGGTATCAGAGCCTATTTTTCTCTGTTGGTATTTATTCTAATCTCTGAAGAACAAATCCGCCTATCTCTAGTTCCCTGCCCTCTCTAATCTCTCAAAGAAATCCGTTGTCCCTCCGCTGTCCCAAATTTGAAGCCATCAAAGCGAGCAACAACTGCACCGCCGCAGTTCCTTCTCCAAATCAGAAGCCACGAAGTCAATCGCAGCCACCGAAGCTCAGAACACCACCTGTCCGCCTGCCCTAATCCGAAGACCAAATCCGCCTGCCCTAATCCGGCGCCCTCAGACCAAATCCCCCTGTCCTAAACCGCAGCCACTGAAGCGCCTCAGACCCCAGACCCGAAAACCCCAGACCCGAAGACCCAAACCCGATTTCCCAAACCCAAATCGGTTTCCCCAGACCCGATTTCTCCTCAAACCCAAATTCTCCTATACCCGAAGTGAATTCTCCCAGACCCGAATTTTCCTATACCCAAAGTGAATTCTCCCAGACCCGAATTCTTGTATTTTGGGCTTGTTTTCTTTTATTTTAGGCTTGTTTTCTTTCTTTTGCTTGCTTTGGTTTTTCAGTTCCAAAGTATTTTGGCTATTCTGTGATTTATTAAGATGGATGAAGTTAGAGATGATTCACTCCAAGCTGTTAGTGTTCAGTTAGATGGTAAAAATTATGTTTATTGGAGTTATGTGATGAAAAAAATTTTGAAAGGTAAACAAAAATGGGGTTATGTTTCGGGTGTCATTACTAAGCCTGTGGATAGAACAGCTGCTAATTATGTGTCTTTGTTTGACAAATGGGAGATTGCAAATTCTAAAATCATTACTTGGATTAATAATTCAGTCAAGCACTCGATAGGTACTCAATTAGCAAAATATGAGACAGCTAAAGAGGTTTGGGATCATCTTGCTAGATTGTATACACAGTATAATTCTGCAAAACAGTACCAATTGGAGTCTGATATTCGTGCTCTGCAGCAGAAAAACATGAGTATTCAGGAGTTTTATGATGCTATGACAGACTTGTGGGATCAGTTGGCGCTCACAGAATCTGCTGAATTACGCGCCTTTGGACCTTATATTGCACGAAGAGAAGAACACAGATTGGTACAGTTTTTGATGGCTCTTCGTGACGAGTTTGAAGGACTTCGTGGGTCTATTCTACATCGTCATCCGCTACCTTCTGTTGATTCTGTTGTTAGTGAACTTTTGGCAGAAGAAATTCGTCTTCAGTCTTCTGTTGCAAAGGAAGTCTCTACTCCATCAGTCTTTGCTGTGCCTCCACGACCAAGTTCAAATTCGCAAGTCAAACCTTATGTTCCAGTTGCTCGTGATGAATGCAGTTTGTGTAGACAAAAAGGTCACTGGAAATCTCAATGTCCACTGAAAAGAAAGCAGCAGCAGCTCTATCAGCAACCTCAGCAATTGAAAAATTTTCGACCACCAATTCCTCATAATGGACCTCCTCTTCTTCCTCGCCCCCACAATGCTCTTACAGCTCCTACTTTAGATTCAATGATTGAACAATTTCAGAAATTCCTTGCATCTCAGCCACATGCTATGTCAACTACATCTCAACAAGGTTTGTCATCTAATTCATCAAGTATATCTTCTTCTTCTGCCTGGATTTTAGATTCAGGCGCTTCAAATCATATGTCACCTAATTTATCTTCTTTCACTTCCTTGGCTCATAAATTTTCTATGCCTGTCATGAGTGCTAGTGGTACATCTATGCCTGTGCAAGGTGTTGGTTCAGTCTTTACACCGTCTCTGTCCTTATCTAATGTCTATTACATTCCTAAACTTGCATTAAATCTTGCTTCTGTTGGTCAAATTTGTGATAATGGCTACTTGGTTTCTTTTTCTTCTTCTGCATGTTATGTTCAGGATCCAAAGTCACAGAAAGTGATTGGGACCGGCCATAGAGAAGGAGGACTTTATGTATTGGATAAGCTCAAAAATTCAGAGATTGCAGCTTCTGTTCCTGGTGTGGATGTTTCGTCCTTTCGTTTGAGTCCGTCATCGTCTATGTTTTATTTGTGGCATTCTCGTTTGGGTCATGTTTCTAAGTCTCGATTACAATTCTTAGCGTCTACTGGAGTTTTGGGAGAATTGAAAACTCATGACATTTCTGATTGTAGTGGTTGTAAACTTGCAAAATTTTCTGCTTTGCCTTTTCCCCAAAGTAATAATTTTTCTATTGCACCTTTTGATCTTATTCATTCTGATGTTTGGGGACCCTCTCCTGTTTCTACAAAGGGAGGCTCTCGTTATTATGTCTCTTTTATTGATGACTGCACTCGTTATTGTTGGATTTATCTTATGAAATGTCGCTCAGAATTTTTTGGAATCTATAATGAGTTTCGATCTCTTATTAAAACTCAGCATGGAGATGTTATCAAATGTTTTAGATGTGACTTGGGGGGAGAATATACTTCTCATGCTTTTAAGGAAATTCTTGCTTTAGATGGTACAATTTATCAAACTTCTTGCACTGATACTCCTGAACAAAATGGGGTTGCTGAAAGAAAACATAGACATATTCTTGAAACTGCTAGATCTCTTTTATTGTCTGCTAGTGTTCCAAGTGAATTTTGGGGAGAGGCAGCTCTTACCTCTGTTTATTTGATTAATAGAATTCCTACTTCTCATAATTCTGGCTTGTCTCCCTATGAGAAGTTGTATGGTTGTCCACCAGATTATTCCTCTCTTCGTGTTTTCGGTTCCACATGTTTTGTTCTTCTTCCTCATGTCCAACGAAGTAAACTAACTTCACGGTCTGCTATATGTGTTTTTCTTGGTTATGGTGCAGGACAAAAAGGATATCGTTGTTTTGATCCAGTCAGTCACATGCTATATGTTTCTCGGCATGTTGTTTTTCTTGAACATATTCCTTAATTTACAATTCCTGATCGTACTCACAATATATCTATGTCTGACCTTGTTCATATTGATCCTTTTACTGCTGATGATGATGAGCCACCTCCTGCTGAAATTCCAGACACTTCCATTGACTCAACAACCACTCAATCACCTTCTGAGACAGTAGATGTTAGTGAACGTCGATATCCTATCAGAAACCGTCATTCTACTAGACGACCTGATTTTGAATACTCTTGTCTTTCCAGTTCATTTTCTTCATTTCTTACTTCTATACATTGTGTCTCTGAGCCTTCATCTTTCAAAGATGCTGTTCGTGATCCTCATTGGCAACGTGCTATGGCTGAGGAGCTGACTGCTCTTCATCAGACTCATACTTGGGATTTAGTACCTCTTCCTGCAGGAAAACGTGCTATTGGTTCTCGTTGGATCTATAAGATTAAAACTAAAGCTGATGGATCTATTGAAAGGTATAAAGCTCGTTTAGTTGCTAAAGGTTATTCTCAAGAATATGGTATGGATTATGAGGAGACTTTTGCTCCTGTTGCAAAAATGACTACAGTTCGAACTCTCATTGCGGTTGCTTCTGTTCGTCACTGGAATATTACTCAAATGGATGTTAAAAATGCCTTTTTAAATGGAGATCTTCATGAAGAAGTCTATATGACTCCTCCTCCTGGTGTTGATCATCAACCCGGTGAAGTCTGCAAACTTAAGAAAGCTCTTTATGGTCTCAAACAGGCTCCCCGTGCTTGGTTTGAGAAATTCTCTACTGTGATTACCTCTCTTGGTTTTTACTCAAGTAACCATGATTCCGCTTTGTTTGTCAAGTGTACCTCGTCTGGTCGAATTTTGCTTTCTCTTTATGTTGATGATATGATTATTACAGGCGATGATGTTGTTGAGATTAACTTGTTGAAGTCTGAATTGACTCGAAGTTTTGCTATGAAAGACTTGGGTCCCCTTCGTTACTTCTTGGGTATTGAAGTTGCTTCTTCTCCAAAAGGTTATCTTCTTTCTCAATCCAAGTATATTTCTGATATCTTCGAGCGCGCTCGTCTCTCAGATAATAAGACTGTTGATACTCCAATTGAGCTCAATGCTCGATACTCTATTTCTGATGGATCTCCATTGCCAGATCCTAATCTTTATCGAACGATTGTTGGAAGTTTGGTTTATCTCACTATCACTCGTCCTGACATTGCGTATGCTGTTCACATAGTCAGTCAGTTTGTTACTTTTCCTACTACAGTTCATTGGGCTGCTGTTATTCGCATTTTGAGATATCTCCGTGGCACTCAGTTTCAGACTCTTTTGCTTTCTTCTACTTCATCTTTGCAGTTATGTGCTTACTCTGATGCAGATTGGGCTGGTGATCCTACTGATCGCAAATCCACTACTGGCTTTTGTATTTTTCTAGGAGATTCTCTAATTTCTTGGAAAAGTAAGAAGCAGGACGTTATATCTCGGTCTTCGACAGAGGCAGAATATCATGCTATGGCTTCTACTACTTGTGAAATTGTTTGGCTACGATGGTTGCTTGCTGATATGGGTGTTTCCTTACAACGACCAACTCCTTTGTACTGTGATAATAAAAGTGCTATTCAAATTGCTCATAACTCCGTCTTTCACGAAAGGACCAAGCATATTGAGATTGACTGCCATATTACTCGCCATCACCTTCAGAATGGCACTTTGACATTGCCATTTGTCTCTTCCTCCTTGCAACTTGCAGATTTGTTCACTAAATCTTTGTCATCTTCACGTTTCCGGTTTCTGACTGACAAACTCTCGATGCTCATTGCTGTCGCATCATGAGTTTGAGGGGGGATGTTAACGTAATTAATAGTCTCTTAAGGGCAATATTGTCTTTTGTGTTATGTTTAGCCTATATATAAAGGCCTCTTGTGTTGCTTTAGGGTTAACACTTCATCTCATCTTGTAGCCGCCATCTGCTTTGTACTGTAATGGTGTTGATGAATAAACGAATGCTTTAGTCCTCTTTATTAGATTTATCAGTTTTTTCTAATGATTCAATGTTTCCTAGAATGTTTTCTATTGGTTGATCTCTTAGATTTCTTGTCCTTTTATTAGGTTGAAAATCCTCATGATTATCACTATGATTATTATTAACATCATTATCTAACACTTCTTATATAACATTTTCTTCTTCATCAAAATTTATATTGTTTTTGTTATTATTATTTATAGTTTTAAGATTTTCATCAAATGAAGCATACATAGTTTCTTCAATTGTATTAGTTTTAGTACTGTAAACTCTATATGCTTTGCTTCGATTTGAATATCCATTCAAAATTCCTTTATTAGATTTCAGATCAAATTTATCTAAATTATCTTTAGTATTTAAAATACAGAATTTATTTCCAAGAAATTTTAAAATACAATACTGTAAGCTTCATAATGTATAGTAATTCATATAATATTTATTTGGTCAATAGTCTAATTAAAATATAACATGCTGCAGCGACTACTTAAGTTCAAAAATTATTTGGTAGTTACTATCATTTAACTTCATTCTATCACATTCTTTAATTGTCTTATTTTTATGTTCAACTACTCTATTTCGTTACGGTGTTGTAGGAAAAGAAAATTTGTGAGTTATCCTTTGTTATTACAAAACTTTTGAAATTCGTATTTTCAAATTCACCTTCGTGATCACTCCGTATAGTTTTAATTTTTTGAAAGGCAAGCGGAATTATTTTATTTACACAAGAATTTACATGCGTTTATTACATGGAGCTATGTAGCTAAACAAATACCAAATAACCAACTGCTTTACATAGATAACAGTTTCGTTATACTTTTATGAATCATCATGCATACTTGATCAGTCGTTAGACTTCCAATGCCAAAGATTTGGTTGTTTCTTTCCCTCCATACTCCTACTATAAATTTCTTTAAAATCTTCAACGTTACACAAATTTTCTTGCTTTTCCATCATGTTGCCTAGAAGATGTTGAACCATTCAACTTGACTAGAAGTGGATGGCCGATGGAAGTTGCCAACTGCTAGCAGTCTCCTCCAAATACTGTATACATACAAGCACTCAAAAAAAGATGAACATTTAATTTAGGTGCGCTGTGACAAAAGACACAAAATTCATCTTGCAAAATGCCGAACAAAAACAATTTATTCTTGGTGTCAATGGCATTGGTCATAACTTTCCATAGCAGTAAATTATCTTTTGCTAAACTTCCAAAGTTCCATATTCTTGAGTACCGGGGAAAGACTTTTTTGGATGGCATTAGAAGGTCATAAACTGATTTAATGGAGTGTTCTTTCCCCATCCATAGAATAGAATTCTCACTGCGACATTTATATTTTTCCACAATATTCCTCCAGAGTTCCCTCAAAACAGCGGATGAGCTATATGGTTTCTAAAGGTTGAGAAGTTGAAATCATATCTTTTGATTTAAAAGTGCTTTTAATAGGTTTTCCTAAGTAGCAAACGTCACATAGATATTCTACCATAAAATTGACTTTAGGAGAACTCTAACTAGATTAATTTTAGAAATTTTTAAAAGAGCTTAAAATTTATATGATCAAACCTTTTGTGCCAAATCATTGGTAACTTGTATTAGCCAAGAGACATGGATCATGATTTGGAACTTTCATACTTAATATATAAATATTTCTATCACTAGCGCCTTTAAAGATAATGTTTGACTCATTATCTTCGATAGAGCCCTATCTTTTTAAATTTAATCATGTAGCCTTTATTGCATAATTGACTAATAGTAAGCAGATTATGTTTTAAATTCCTAACTAATAAAATATTGGAGACAGTAAGAGTTTTAGAATTACCGATATTGCTGATTCCAATCACGTATCCTTTTGAATTGTCTCTAAAGTTAACTAATCCTCCATCTTTATAGACAATATCCTTTAACAGCTCTGGATTTCCAGTCATATGTCTTGAGCATCCTCTATCAAGTATCCATTTATTATTTTTGATTTGTTGTGCCTTTTTTTTAGAATTTTGTTCATCAATCGCCATTAAGCAAAATTGTTCTCGTAAAATGTACATTTCCAATAGATCAAGAGATATTTTAACAATAATAAATGCAATTTTACTAAATGCTAACATAATGATTTTGTGACAAATCCATGTAAGAGTAATGATAACCATTTCCCAAAATGCCATTTAAAAAACTTTTTTCAAAAAAAAAAAACAAATTATGAAAATTTTGAAAACCTTGCACTGATACCAAGTGTAGGTGCTATGGAAGAGGATCTTAAGGCGAACCTAGAACTAGAGAGCGGTGAATAGTGTTTGTGGAATTTACATAGTTTTATTAATTACCTTTGTCATACTTCTATATATGCAAACTATCACAGATTTATAATAGAAATCATAACAGAATCAAAAGCAATAAAAAGAATAATGTAACGGGAAGAACACACTGGATTTTATACTAGTTTAGAGTTACCCTACACTTGTCATAGACCAAACCCTGTACGGATTTATATTTTCTTTTAAAAAAACACTCCTTGATTTCACGGCGACAATGAGACACCCTCCAGAATTTCAGCCTCTAGGCATCGTCGTCCTGTATTTCCAGGAAAACAAGACATACTCAATTGATTTACAGGTACAATCAAACCTAACTAGATTTACAGGCTTACAAGTTGCACGCTTTAGAGTATAGTTGAGTAGATTTTACAAAGGAATGCGGATTTGATCTAGCGACGTACTTATAAAGAAATAGTAGCCATGTCCATTCGTGAACGGATATGAAAAAAAGACACTTCTTTTGAAAATTTGAATTTTTAAATAAATGGACATTATGTCGACATATCAAGTTCTACTATTTCGAAATGGTCTAGTACAAATTTTTTTAAAAAAAAAAACATATTTTACAAATTGTTTTGAAAATATAAAACTATATAATTTTACTTGAAACTTTGGGAAACTGTTATACATAGTAAAAGAGAGATTTAAGACATATAAATATGTAAGAGAAATTATAAAACAAATTTTTAAATAATTTAAACTTAAATATATACTATATAATCAAAATCAACAAATAAAATATATTTAAAATTCAAAACTAAATATTTAAATTTGTAAAAACAAAATAAATAAATTATTATAAAAAAAATAAAAAATTGAGGAACACCATCCGAAGTAACTTTCTTCGATTAAGTTGCCTTGTTTCCATAATGTTGATAGCTGATATTGTTTCGTTAGGCCGAACAGAATTCAAACATAGCAACAGCAGTAGCAGTTTGTTCACATCTTTTTAACAGATGTGAACATAACACCATTAACGGTGTTAGTTGTGTAGGACTGTGATTGACCCCTGAATTCCACTTATTTAATCTCAGCCCCACGCCACTAACACCGTTAGTGGTGTGAACATAACATCATGAACAAACTAGCTCTCCCAGCAACAGTACCGTCAAACAAGAGAATTACTAATATCTAAGGAAAATCCAACTGAAATCCATAATATGTCTAATCATAAGTAAGCTCACGAACATCTCGAAATTCCATGGTGAATCTCGTATGGGATTGAACTTAAATCAATTCCCTGTTTCGCTGCGTTAATCACGACTTTCTAAATCATAAAAGAGGCCTTTCGGAAAGATTAAGCGCTTCAATTCAATATTATTGATGGGCACAACAACCATTGCTGCAAAGCAATAACTTTCTGGAAATCAGCTCAAGCTTCCCGAGTTAAATGCACCCTTCGACATATTGAAGGGGGTGGTTTGGCCCGTTGATCAACTAACTAGGAAGAAGAAAATTTATCCTCGAGGAAACCGCCTTTGGCAAATTCTATTCGAACACAGCAATATGTTGAGTAGCCCCCCAAAGCATGAAAAAGTCGGTATACCCCCAATTTTGCTGAGTAGCCCCCCACTAATTTAAATAAAATCCGAAAATACCCTCCCACATAGAGAAAATGCGTGGTTTATCAGTGTATCTCGTAACAGACCTACGTGGTACTTCAGTGTACCTCGTAGCAGTTCTCCGTGGTTCTTTCAAAGACCACGTAGTGCTACTACGAGGTACACTGATGAACCACGTAAGGGGACTACGAGATGTTCAGAAAACAAGAAAAAAATATAACATAGAAAGGGCATTTTAGTCCTCGTATTTTTTTGTTAAAACGGGGGGCTACTCAGCATATTTATGGGTTGAAATAGAATTTGTCCCAAATGGTACAAGTGATACCAAAGGCCTTTAGAAGCCCGTTCTTCCTGAAATTATTGAGTCCATCGTTTAGAGAACTCCCATCGCAAGACCAAGAGGTTCTGTAGAGGTTATCTATCAGAAAATAGCCAAAAGAACTTGCTTCCGCTTCAGGCTGCTTACTTCCGTTCAAAATTGTATCCAACGTCATATTATCATAGCTGTCGATGGATACTTTCGGATACGGATAGTGCCATACCCGTATCCACATCCGAAACCATTCTCGGATATCAGGTATCTGCATCCGTGGATACAGACGGAAATCGGATATAACTTAAGTTCATCGAAGGTTACCAAAGATATCCAAAGCTAAGAACATAGTCTGATAAGCACCGTATAAGAACTTCAATTAGAAATACTAATTGGATATAATTAGTTATAAGGATCTAATACCCCAAGTTCTTACCGAAAGTATAAGTGGAATAATAAATCCTTCTAACTCGTTCTAAAACCTTGCAATTGATCCCAATCTGAATACTAGTTATTCGAAAACCTCTATTAGATAACTTCAAAATGGAGTTAGATAAAAAATCTCCCAGCAGTAGTCATGTAATCAAGGAATAAGGAATAAGGTACACCATTAGTGATGAAAAACAAATAATAAGATCCTCAAGATCGAATCGATCAGAATCTAAACTATATACGGCAGGACTTTCAATATTGAGGGAATTTCTAGATTATAATCGCATGCACCTAATTACCGTCTTTTATTTTGGTAGGAATTAACTCCTAGGGACCATAAAGACAACCAAATGCATTTTAAGGGAATATATTAACATCTGAAATTCATATAAAACTGTGCAGCAGAATTGTTTAGCTCTATGGAGATCTTAACTTGCTCCTAAAAGGAAAGGTGTAGCTCTAGTATATCCTCTTTAACTAATGATTACATAAGGAACTCAACTCTTTGGGGCATTAACCATTTTTATGTTTAACATTTGTAACACAACTTCATGGTATCTTGAGAGAGAATGGCTTATTCATAATGGGATGAAGTGGTTTACATGCATGTGCTGAGGTTGTTGGTGACAGGGCGGCCAGTTAAAAATTTGGGAAAGCACCTAACTCAAATAACAATGGAAAGGTACAAGGACGAAGAGGATAAATGATCCTGGTGATAAGTGGAGCAGACCTACAAAATACTTAATAACCGTAGGCAGAGATTGAACTATGAATTAAGATCACCTTGTATTATTATAACATCAGTACTTTAGCAAAATGGAGAGAAGAGTAGAAAATAATTGCTAAATTTAAAATTATCTAGTTTCACTACATTAGAAGACGAGCAAAAAAGTGAAAAATCCAGAAAAGAAACGTGAATATGAAAATAATAAAACTAAATGTACAACAAACAATTTAAATTTCGAACATAATGTCAACAAAGAGTTCTAAAACTTGGGAAAAATAGTAAATCAATATTATGATATAATTTAAACATTTGTTTAGTTCTTGTTAATTTAAATGAAATATTGAGAATAAGCAACATAGTTATGTCCCTTATGGTAGTTGCCTCGAATCAAATTTTATGTGGGTTACTCCTTATAAGCGCGCGTACACACACACACACACACACACACACACACACATATATATATATATATATGGGTTATATAGCATCCCTTTTTCATAGCACTCCTTTTGCACTTTAATAATAACCACTCGATTATATTTAAATAATGTGTAAGTGGAAGAGAGAGTTAGTAGAGGGAGAGATAAAGAGTATTGTGTAGTGCAAATTAGGGAGGTTAAAGGGGTGCTCTTGATCCTATCTCATACACACACACACACACATATATATATATATATGGAATCAAGAGCACCCCCAAATAGTGCAGCACCCCTATAGCCCTCTGATTTCGCCACACATTCTTGTTTCTCTCTCCTCCCACTATGTAATGCTAGATATTTTATGTATCGACCGATCGTAAAATAATTGTATTTTATTCATTAGGAGTCGGATCATTCTCAAATTTTAATATGATGTTCATGGGAATGTGAGACATGTCCATGATTTTTACCGAATTCGAGTATGACCATTTTTCCCTTGATTTTACTATTTCGGCTACAACTTTTGATAAGAATAGAATCAGGTGCAAAGACCGATCTCATTTGATTGGAATGGTGGTTTACAATTCCATAGAGGGGTTACATGATGGGTTTGGTTTAGCGATTCGGGAGGAAACACTATTCTAAGTTTTAGCTGTTGTTTGGAAGCCAGGTTAGCAGCTAATGGGCTGATTATCCAAGCCTATTAGACTAATGACTTGGAAATATAAACAGGAGGACTTGGAAAGAGAACTAAGGTTACTCTATTCATTCTAAAATTTAGGTTGGGCATTTGTGATACTCCGATTCAACTTAAAACCCTAATTCTCCAATCTTTTCATTCATATTATCATAGAATGCATCTAAAAGATAGATCATCATCAAGGGAAGTTAGATCACATCAAATTGGAAGATTATCAGCATTGTCCAGATCTAATCTCATCGGATTTACATCGAATTTAGGGTTAGGTAAGTGATAAATATCTCTCATATGAAAACTACGGATTGTATGGGTAAATTAGAATCAAATTCATGTGTTACATGCTAAATTCACCCTAGATCTGATCATATATATTTTAACACAGATCCAGACGTCTTATGAAAACCTAATTTGATCATGTTAATGGGATAATAATTAGATTAATCATGTTTATCCATATGTTAAATCCAAATTATGCAATATCTCATGTTTATGATATGTTTATACCATAATTAGGATATGTTCGTGTTTGTATGATTGATATTATATGAACTGAAGTTTATTTCGATTGAATTGAGTACATTGTTTGAGTTTGTTAGAATTTCTTGTCATAAATCTTAGGATTAAAGAACAGAGCAAATCGAAGGTTTAGATGATCAGATTTGGATGAAACTTGGCAGAGGAGCTCTGGAAGATGATACAAGGAGGTTTGGAAATTTTGAGACAAAAATAAGCTAAGTGTATGGACTGTTACCAGTCTATATGGATCGGTACTGATCCACCAAAGTACGATGGATGACGATGAAACTTTATGGGATGCAACGTGGTGGTAAATCGAGATTGTCTATAATTTTTTAAGTCATTCGAAGTTATTTTGGATGTGTCGAAGGTTGGTTATTTGAGAACGATGATGGATCAACAGAAATTTCAACATGGATATCGAAATGATTGGAAAATGGACTGGTGGGATGCTCTCGAGGAAAGGATGGGCCGGCGCCAAACACTTAGCGAAAGTTCGCTAAGTGTATGGACCAATACTGATCCATCAGGATGTAGTATGGAGGCCTGAGATTTTGTGGACATGATTGTGATGGCTTCATGAGTTTGCTGGTGAAGTTTGGATGGAAATATACTCCAGATAATTAATGTGCCACTCAAAGACGAATGGTGCTTCGACTATGAAATCAAGTTGGAATGGTCAGAGCTATATTAATGTAATATTGGTCGTGATGCGATATACGATCCAGTAAGACGATAGATTGACTCAGGTGGGAGTTAATCAAGGATGATAATGGAATTGATTTGGGAAGTCCCTCGAACTATAGATATGATCGCCAAGAAGAAAGGCTTGATAGATTTGAAGCGCCAAGGAATCGTCGGTAATCGAAGTGTTCTGGTAGACTCAAAGCAGGGGTACTGTGAGAACTCCCATTAGGATAAGGTTGGATAGATCGCATAGCCTGGGAAGTCATGATGGGCCTAGTTGTGACGGCCCGCCCTGCACCAGCCGACATTTCCAATGAAAGTACGCTGTGCCAATGCCCGACTAGCAATGGGATGGTCATCAAAGAAAGGAAAAGAAAGGAATTTGAACTAACAAGGAACCTGTAGAATGTCTCACAGTTCATGGGATAAAATATAATAATAACATAACTTTGACATAAAACAGGAGAGACAGTATATAAGCTGAAAACTAAACCATCATAGCAGCGGAAATCCAAAATAAAGCTTATCATCCAAACCAACATTATTACAACTTTGAAATACTGTCTCTAAAGCAAAAGAAAAAGGTACACTACTAATGCCCAAAGTAGTGACCAGCAACAACACAGGAAGAATATATGTATATCATTCGTGGAAGCCTCCTGCTCGTCTCCAGACAGCTACTCGCGCACTACCACCTAACTTGTCTTTAGTCTGCTCGTTTAGGAGCACCCAGAATAATAAGAAGAGACATAAAACTATGGGTCAGACAAAAGTCTGGTATGAGCGATAAGCAACAAAAAAGAACAATAACAGGTATAATCCAATCATACCTGAACCTGGACCTACAACAAAAGAGTTAGCACAGCAAGATGTATAGTACTCTAAGGTAACACTAGCAGGGGTGCATGACATGGTGATAGCAAACATCAAACATATCAATCATCCTCACTTCTCTTACCCAGTGCGTAAAGCATACGATATCCACTACTTTGGTCACCTAATATTTGGGCCATGACGGAGTTCAACCCCGTACAACTATCACTACAAGCCCCTAATCCGTCTCTTAGTGGTGAACTAAAGTTATAGGTATCGATAATCCCTTTGCACACGTCCCGCAGCAAAGTCCAACTTGTGAAGTTAACTCGTTGATCCCCATTTGGATCCTAAGTAACAACCTCCCATTTGGACTTCCTTTGCATCTCGGGTTTTGGTCGAATTGGATTTGGTCTTCAAAAGAGTCGTCGCGTAGAAGAAGTAGCTGGTTCAGTTCGGTCTTATTGTGTTCAAATCCTCCGGTTCGGCTCAAAAGTCATCCGGTTCGATCATCTGGTTCGGTTTGGTGTATGGGATCCAAGTTCCTCCTTTTGGTTCGGTTCGGTACCCCACGTCACACCAGTTCGGTTCGGTGTTCATAGCCTTGGCCCGGTTTGGTTCGTTGCCTCTTGTTCTCCAGCTCGTGGTTTGGTCCTCCGATCCAATTCTCATGCCCCATCCCAATTCGATCCGATCCAGGCCCTCCTTATTGCCCTTACATTCCTTTGTGCTAAGTTCCGATCCGAATCAAATCCCCTTGCCCAGTTCTCTTATCCAATCCGAGCACAATATCCGATCCGAAACCCTGCACATTTTCCAACGAGCATATATCGTACATTTTCGCCATACGACGGTGTTTTCAACCATTCTAACATTCCTACAAGATTACTTAACATTCCAAATAGTAATAACAACAAATAGAAACAAGCATAAATATCCAAACATCAATCATATGAGTTATTTTGGATCAAACATGCCCAAATCTATGGTTTTTCCCGTTAATCCCCTTAATCATGATTTAAGCATACAATTCGCAAGACATATCCAAATTAACCCAAATTTCTACCAGAGCCCTAAAATAATATTTAAGAATTTTTACATATTTTTCCAGAATTTTAATATGCATAATTTCGCTAATTAACACTAATCACCCCTAATTAGCCATAATTAGTGAAAAACAATGCAAATCACTCACCTTAGCCACAAATTAATCTTAGATCTGAAAATATCTATGATTTCGGTCGAATCTCTGTACAACACAGCATCTCCAACTCTAATTTGATGCCATTTTAACTTGATTTGATGCTGACTAGCTTAATCCTTGATTAGAAAGTGATTAGAGGTGTTTTTAGAAGGTAGAAGCCATTACTAGAGGTGAAGGAATGAAAGTGGCGGCTACAAAAATGACAAAGAAGGGTTTCTCTGGTCCCTTTGATTCTTTAAATACCCCTAATCCCAAAATCCCCCAATGGGCCCGGCTGCTAATTACCCAATTAAGCCCGGTTAAGCTGTTTTTCACCTTCTAAACCTTGTTTCAGCCTTATCTCCCAACCGATAAGTCCGTTTGGCTAATGTGACCACTCTATGGAAAGGTGAACGATTATCCGGATCCAATGGAAGTAATTTAAGGTCAAAACTCCTTACTAATCAAAAGTTATGGACAAAACAAGATCCGTTAGGGGCAAAATGGTCATTTAAAAATAAGCAAAAATCGTGAACATTGGAAATGACCTCAATAGTCATTCCCCAAATTCACATGACTATACGACTTTGTATGAAAATGAAATAAATATTTATTACCCTCCGATACGTAGAATACGGGTTGTTACATTATCCCCCCCCCCCCCCCCACTTCCTTATGAAATTTCGCCCCCGAAATTCCTTAACTTAGAAAACATACAATATGGTCCCGCATGCCCACCAACCATTTACAAACAACCTACCATACATAACAAACATAATAAGCTTATCCTAGCATGCAGTTTACTAACTAGGGAATAACTGTATTACAATAAAAATCTTACCAAGTAAAGAGCTCTGGATACGACTTCTTCATGCTCTCCTCGGTTTTCCATGTACAGTCATTCTCATTATCGCCCCATTGGACTTTAACCAGTTTCACCCTCTTCTTTCAAAGTTGTTTCGTATCGTGTTTGATATTACAAATCGTTCTTGCGGTTCCCAACCGTCTCGGGTTCTACTTCGATATCATCCTACTGATCTGGCGAAATAGCGAAATCAAAATCATGCACGAACTTCCTTAACTAAGAAACATGAAATATGTCGTGCCCTCATGCCATCTTGTCCGGTAATCCAACTCTTATACGTCAAATTCCCAACTACATTCCAAATGTCCTTTCAAGTCCAACCAGAGCCTTTCCTATATTCGTACTACCCATCCAATGTATATTCACCTCCCAGAGATAAACAGACCCATCCAATGAATCTAGGTACCCTACCTATATTCGTACTGCATGTCTAATGTACATTCACATTCCAAAGGTAAACTAAACCCGTCCAATGAATCTAGGTACTCAACCTGCGAGTTCAAGTCCAACTTGAAGCTCTCCTATATTCGCTGAATCTCCAAGATCAACGTACACCCCCACAATGTTCCAAACATACTTCAAATCTAATGTGAAGTATCTTCACATTTGTTATATCACCATGACTAATGAACTCGCCCCATTTCCATTTTGAAATTTTCAATGGTTGTAACAAACCACTAGGCTTCTTTCACTCGTCTTTAACTAATTGGCGGTTCATGCAATTGGATATAAATTTCCCAACATTCCCTCTCATCCCTTCCCGGTAGTTGGTCTATTTCATATCTTGACACGTTTTGTTACCACCGGGATATATAGTCAGTTTTTGAGTGATGACATTCTCTAAGAACTTCATCTCTCAATCCATTGACATTGGGTACAACTAGTCTCCCATTCTTTCTAAGCCATTCATCTCGATCAAGCCCATACTTGTTCATCTCCTCACCGTCAATACCCATTTTCTTTGGAGATGACTTCCAATAGATTAGGATCGTCTCTCTGACTGGAACCGATCCACTCAATCAAAGTTGGATTGATCGTCAAACTTGCTAACATCTCTGGATCCAGTCCACACTTAGGTCTGAAATCATATCCCACGATATACTCTAGTTGCTTCCATCCTAGGAACGTAGCCCTTAGACTGGCATGTCTCCTACTCAATGCACCTATTACCACACCTAGTCCGATACTATAGGCACCAGTATATATACCACCATCTCTTTGTTTCCCATCGCTAGAACCCTACAAATGATAGTCTATTCAAGGGAATAAAAATAGGAACAAACATAGCAACCATAACATCCATCAAACATGTCCTACCTGTCACCTGCTAAAGCCATGAATACGTCGATACCTATATGACTGGTCCAACCAATCCCAAGGGCTAATGGAAGCCCTGGTTCCAAACGGACTACCGCACATCCAATGTACGTTTATCCTCCAAGGATAACTAGATCATGTCCAATGGATCTAAGGTAATGGGTGTCCCCAGATACCCCTGCTTCGAGTCCGCCTAGAACACTCCAACTATCGACGATTCCTTGGTTCTCTCATCAGGAGAGAAACCCACAAACTCGGACCCAATCTTGAGTATCCATTACCGACAAACTCAAGTCCAACATGAGTCATCTCCTTATTCGTTGCATCTCATCAACAAACAACCATTTTCTCTCTATGAGTTCAAGCCCAACTTGAATCGTCTTAACTTTCATTGCATCTTCCACGATCAACGAACACATCCTATCCCTTCAAAGTTCTACCATTCTTGAACCAAAGAGAACATCAACATAGGGTCCTAAACAATCCATTACTTTGCAGCTTTCTCGAGTCCCACTCGAGTCATCTCATTGCCTTTTCGAATCCAACTCAGGGCAGTCCATACCATTGAACAATCTTATAATGTCACGGCTGCACATCACTCCTCGGGTAAGCCGAGACATCATTCAATGGAAATCACAACAACTATTTATATCTCACACAAACCATCCTAGTCGAACTCGACATTCCCTAAGCACAAGCCCCAAAGGCCTAAACCAATATCAAACAAGCACTCAAGGAACATCTCCTCCGAATTAGACAATCTACGTGAGATGATACTAGCAAAACAACTAAGAAATCACAAGCACACATACGTCCATGACTCGATAAGACCACATTACCACATATCATGCAAAGGCTAGCAAACCACCAATTGGGTTCATCACAACTAAAGGTCTGTCGACAATCTCAAGTCCCAATTCCAACCTATCTACCAGGTCACTTGGTATGAAGGAATGGGGTGTCTCGGCATCAAACAAAACTCGAACAGAAACATCATAAATAGAAAGCATACCTCGAATAACCATACCTTTTTCCTTTTGTGCCATAGTTGGGGCATTCGACAAAGAAGCTACATCGTTAATAGCATATGCTTTCACAATCTGCTTCTCTTTAGGAGGCTGCGGACAATTATCTTTGTGATGTCCCACTTGGCCACAATTAAAGCACTTCCTTTCCCCAGGCTTTACTCGACAATCTCCAGCATAACGGCCCTTCTTGCCATAACTAAAGCACTCGCCATCCTTCTTATTCTTCTTTTTCTGACCATCCATGGTCTGATCTTGTTTCCTTTTATTCTGAGAATTATTCTTACCTCCACCGCTTGCTTGCGGCTTTGGCCCCTCTATAGATGCAATAACAACATCGGCCTTTGAATTATGGTAAAGGCTCTCTGATCTCAATGCTTTCCCCATAATACATTCAAAAGTCCCATCGATGTGGTTTATAAGTCTTTCCCCCGAGTACCCATCTAGGCCGGTTATGAACTTCTCATTCTTCTTCTCGAGAGTGTCAATAAGGGATAATCCATACTTCGATAAATATCGAACTCAACAATATATTCCGAGTTTGCCCTAACATTCTGTTTAAGCTCCAAGAACTTCCTAAACAACTCTGACTTCTGGGCAGCTGGGATAAACTTATCGCTGAATCAGGCCTTGAACTGATTCCAAGTAACTTGATCCTCAGAGGTAGCTGCCTTAATAGCATTCCACCAATTCATTGCCCGCCTTTGTAGCTGATGGGATGCTAGCTTCCTCTTCATTGCGTCATCGATCCCTAAGTCCTCGAAGATGCGCTCACAACTATCGAGCCATTCCTAAACTTCTGTAGCCGATTCTGTTCCGTGGAATGGCTTCCCACCAAGAACAGTGTAGTCCTTTCAGAGCTTGGAGAAATCGGCAATAGGCGCCTGCATCGCTGCATCACCACCATTTGCAGCATTAGGAGCCTCCATCTGAACATCCCTAAGCATGTCTCTCATGAAGTCAGTGAACATCGTCCTCATATCAGGAGCATTCCTATTATTGGCTCCTGAACCAGTATGCCTCGTATATTGGCTCATCGTTCAGTCTGTAAGGAGAAAACGATTAACAATCTCTTTAGTGGTGCCAGTGCAGTGCGACTCCATCCTTAGATATACTAATAGTGTATATATAGCTTTTGAAAACCAAAATATCACAAATATGTGCTCTCATATGCGTATACTATCTCCCCCTGGTGTCTTTCCCTAGGTTTACAACGCAACCTAGAGCTCTGATACCAAATGTGTGACGGCCCACCCTGCACCAGACGACATTTCCAATGAAAGTGCGATGTGCCAATGTCCGACTAGCAATGGGATGGTCATCAAAGAAAGGAAAAGAAAGGAATTTGACCAACAAGGAACCTGTAGAATGTATCACAGCGCATGGGATAAAATACAATAAAAACATAACTTTGACATAAAACAGGCGAGACAGTGTATAAGCTGAAAACTAAATCATCATAGCAGCGGAAATCCAAAATACAGCTTATCATCCAAACCAACACTATTACAAATTTGAAATACTGTCTCTAAAGCAAAAGAAAGAGATACAACTACTAATGCCCAAAGTAGTGACCAACAACAACACAGGGAGAATATATGTATATCATTCGTGGAAGCCTCCTGCTCATCTACAAACAGCTACTCGCGCATTACCACCTAACATGTCTCTAGTCTGCTCGTTTAGGAGCACCCAGAGTAATAAGAGGAGACATAAAACTCTGGGTCAGACAAAAGTCTGGTATGAGCGATAAGCAACAAAACTGAACAATAACAAGTATAATCCAATTATACCTGAACCTGGACCTACAACCAAAGAGTTAGCACAACAAGATGTATAGTACTCTAAGGTAACAAAACACAACATGTAAAAATAATATGGGCTGTGCATGACATGGTGATAGCAAACATCAAACATAGCAATCATCCTCACATCTCTCACTCAGTGTGTAAAGCATACGATATCCACTACTTTGGTCACCTAATCTTTTGGCCATGACGGAGTCCAACCCTGTACAACTATCACTACAAGCCCCTAATCGTCTCTTAGTGGTGAACTAAAGTTATAGGTATCGATAATCCCTTTGCACACGTCCCGTAGCAAAGTCCAACTCGTGAAGTTAACTCGTTGGTCCCCATTTGGATCCTAAGTAAAAAATCTCCCATTTGGACTTCGTTTGCATCTCGGGTTTTGGTCGAATTAGAGTTGGTCTTCAAAAGAGTCGTCACGTAGAAGAAGTGGCTGGTTCGGTTCGGTCTTATAGTGTTCAAATCCTCCGGTTCGGTTCGGCTCAAAAGTCCTCCGGTTCGATCATCTGGTTCGGTTCAGTGTATGGGATCCAAGTTCCTCCCTTTGGTTCAGTTCAGTCCCCCGCATCACACCGGTTCGGTTCGATGTCCATAGCCTTGGCCCGGTTCGGTTCGTCGCCTCTTGTTCTCCAACTCCTAGTTTGGTCCTCCGATCCAATCCCCACGCCAAATCCCAATTCGATCCGATCCGGGCCTTCCTTATTGCCCATTCCCTTGTGCTAAGTTCTGATCCAAATCAAATCCCCTTGCCCAGTTCTCTTATCCGATCCGAGTCACATATCCGATCTGATCTGAAACCCTGCACATTTTCCAGCGAGCATATATCGTCCATTTTCGCCATAACCATTGTAACTTTCCTACAAGATTACTTAACATTCCAAACAGTAATAACAACAAATAGAATCAACCATAAACACCCAAACATCAATCATATCAGTTATTTTGGATCAATTATGCCCAAATCTATGGGTTTTTCGCTTAATCCCCTTAATCATGATTTAAGCATACAATTAGTAAAACATATCCAAATTAACCCAAATTTCTATCAGACGACTAAAATAATGTTTAAGAATTTGTGCATATTTTTCCAGAATTTTAACATGCATAATTTTGCTAGTTAGCACTAATCACCCCTAATTAGCCATAATTAGTGAAAAACAATGCAAACCACTCATCTTAACCACAAATTAATCTTAGATCTGATAATATCTCTGATTTGGGTCGAATCTCTATGCAACATAGCAGCTCCAACTCTGATTTGATGCTATTTTAATTTGATTTGATGTTGATTAGCTTAATCCTTGATTAGAATTTGATTAGAGGTGTTTCCAGAAGGTAGAAGCTATTACTAGGGTTGAAGGAATGAAAGTGGTAGCTGCAAAAATGACAAAGAAGGGTTTCTCTAGTCCCTTTCAGTCCTTAAATACCCCTAATCCTGAAATCCCGAAATGGGTCCGACTGCTAATTACCCAATTAAGCCCGGTTAAGCTATTTTTCACCTTCTAAACCTTGTTTCAGCCATATCTCCCAAACGGTAAGTCCATTTTGCTGATGTGACCATCTATGGGAAGGTAAACAATCATCCGGATCCAATGGAAGTGGTTTCAGGTCAAAATTCCTTACTAATCAAAAGTTGTGGACAAAACAAGATTCGCTAGGGGCAAAATGGTCGTTTAAAAATCGGCATAAATCGTGAACATTGGAAATGACCCCAGTAGTCATTCCCCAAATTTACACGACCATACGACTTTGTATGGAAATGAAATAAATATTTACGACCCTCCGATATGTAGAATATGGGTAGTTACACCAGTTATCTTTGTTGAGTAAGGCAAACATACATAATCATAATGGTGTATGGTAGTTTGGCTAGAACTGGGGTTTTCTATTAGTCCTTTTGATCGTTTAAATAAAGTTCGATTATCAAAGGATTCAAGGCTGTAGGCGGTGATAACTAGGATAGTGGATGCTATGGTTGATTATGTGTTTTCTTCTTAATTTTCTCTGAGCAGACAGTCACCGTAGATTGTCGTAGAGAAGTAGGATTAGGGCTGCCCTTTCCTATTCTGCACTGGCATGAGATAACGAATTCCACATGTTAACTTATTGGTTGTTGGGAAGATCGGATGGTCGATCCGCCTATACTCATATTATCCTATGTAATTGTTGTTAGTTATTTTATCTTCTATGGTTTTATGAAGTTTTGATTTTCTATTCAGTTATGCTCCATTGCTATATCATTTAGTATATTGTCTTATTATATATTATCCATACATTGTGAGTTATATGACAAGTTTCATTTCGAATTATTCTTCCTTGATGACAATCCCATATCGACTAAAATGTCATACAACGTAAATCTTTCCTTAGTGCAGTAAAAGAGGTATAGGGCGATCGTTACATTTGGTATCTAGGATTTGGTTAATCGATTTCACCCAGAGTTCGCGAGCGCAAAAGCGTATGAGAGACTTACTTGTAATTTTTATTGGATGATTACTATATTATGTATATAGTATAGTATTGCAGGTTAGCAAGAACTTGAATACCAATGCATCTTTCTCTAATGTGAATTGCTCATTTTCGTTTCAGATAGAGAATGAGTCAACATATTTCGTTACACGGTACTGGGGATGAGCATGTGACTGGAGGTGTATAGGAGGGTAGCCACTCGGGAGATGCAGCTGCTATGCCTGATTATCCTATTATGCCCGAGGCAATGATGGCAACGATTATAAGGAGGATGCCCACTGCAAGAGCGGTAGTAAAGCATGGTGTTCCTATGCACATACCTAGGGTTGTTGATTTTGCGAAGTTGTGCAAGGATTATACTTCTCTAGGTGCACATTGTTTGTCGGTACGCAACTTACTGATGAGATTCAGAATTGGTCGGATACTTGTGTTCGGATTTTTGGAGATTTGGAAATTGGCGATGAAACTAAGAGGAAGCTTGCATCAAGGTAGCTGCAAGGACAGGCGATGGACTAGTTAAACTCTATTACTTTAGAGACTCCAGAAGACCATATCACTTGGGATCAGTTTAGTACTAAGTTTGAAGAGCAATTCATTTCTACGGTCCAAAAGTTGATACTCTGAAAAAAGGTAGTGGAGCTTAAGAAGGAGGTAGGCCAGTATTTGTGTATGTCGGAGGATTCGAAGCTTTATTGTAGTATGATCATTCGTATATTGAGACCCTATATCAAAAGAATGAGAAGTTTATTATGGGTTTGGATGAGAGTTTGGGGAAACAATTGATCGACCATATTGATGATTCTTATGAAAAATTAGTCAAAATTGCTTTGAGGAAAGAGACTTTGCTTTCGAACAAAGTGGAGGCTATTATTGAGGATAAGGAGGAGTCGAAACCACATCGAGGTGGTGGTAATAAGAAAAAGTGGAATGGTAAGAGAAAACTACAACAACAACAAGGGAAGAATGGCTAGAATAAGTCGAAGGGAGAGATTAATTTTTATAATTGTCAACTGAATGGTCATCTTTCTAAGGAATGATAGAATGCTAAGGTGGAAGGGGAATGTTTTAATTGTGATAAGCTTGGGGATACAAAGAAGAATTGTCCAGAACCACCAAAGGATAAGTGGGTTGTGAGAGTGTATGCTTTGGATGTTGTGTCATCTTCCGCGAGGGGTTCGACTGCCGGGGGGAATGGGATGAATGTTGTTGTGCAAGGTGCACTTTCTATCAGAGGTGTTTCAATTCGAGTTTTATTTGATATTGGAGCATCACATTCTTTAATTTGTAATGAGCTTGTTTGTAAGTTAGGCTTAGTACCTGAGATTGTTGATAGACCATTAGTTGTGACCAATCCAATAGGGGTTTCGTCTAGTCTTTGTATGCTTTGTCGTGTTCTAGTTTTATCAAGTCATGGTTGCTCTTTTGTGTGTGATTATTCTATTTTGAATTTCGCTGGGTTTGGGATTATTTTGTGTATGGACTGGCTCAAAAAGTATGTAGCTATTGTGGATTGCGAGAGGCTTGAGGTGACGATCGGGAATGTGGAAGGGGCGAACAATGGTGATACATTGCCTACCAGTGGATGGAGTTCTAGTTAGCTTTTTATATTCGTTTGTGATTCAATGGGATGGGTTATCAACTGTGCCAGTCATATAAGTGTTTTCTGATGTGTTTGATAAAGTCAGAGGGCTGCCACCACAACAAGAGATTGAATTTCAGATTGATTTAGTGGATGGAGCCATACCTATTGTTGTGCCTCTTAGGCGGATGGCGTCTAAGGAACAACGAGAATTGGAGGTGCAAATAAATGATCTTTTGAGTAAGGGATTCATTCAAAGGAGCATGTCCAAATGTGGCACACTAGTTGTGTTTGCGACCAAGGCTAATGGATCATTGCGATTATGTGTGGATTATCGTGAGCTAAATAAGGTAACCAAGAGGAACATGTACCCATTGCCTAGAATCGATGACTTGTTTGATTAGCTCCACAAAGATAAGGTGTTTTCCCAAATGGATTTGGCAACGGGATTTCACCAACAAAGAGTGTTTAGGGATAGTATGCCGAAGACTGCTTTTAGGACACATCCATATTTTATGAGTGGCCTGTGACGCCATTTGGATTGACTAACGTGCCAGCATATCTTGTGGATCTTATGAATTGAGTTTCAGAGATCAGTTGAACAAGTTCTTACTTGTGTTCGTGGACGACATATTGGTTTATTCTAGAACTAAGGAGGAACATAAAACGCACTTGAGAATTGTTTTGGAAATCTTATGGAAACATCAGCTAAGGGCGAAGTTTTCAAGTGTCACTTCTAAAAGGAAAAAGTGAAGTTCTTTGGTCATGCCGTATCGAGGCAAGGAATAGCGCTGGATCCCGCTAAGGTGGCAGCAATTCAAGATTGCAATCGACCTAAGAGTGTAATGGATATTAGGATTTTCCTTGGTATAGCGGGATACTATGGATGATTTATCAATGATATTTCTAAGATAGCTTTACCATTAACTGGATTGATGAAGAAGAATCAAGTCTTCGCTTGGAATACGAAGTGCAAGCAAGCCTTCGGGATTCTGAAAGATAGATTGACAAGTGCTCCTTTGTCGACTATTCCAAATGGGAATGAAGAGATGGTGTTATACACTGATGCATGTGGCACTGGACTTGGAGTCATGTTAAGGCAAAGAGATAGGGTTGTGGTGTATGCGAGTCGACAACTGAAACCACACGAAAGAATTTACCCTACCCATGATTTAGAGTTAGCGGCTATAGCATTTGCTTTAAGATTTGGAGGCATTATTTGTAGGGAGTTAGGCCCGAGTTGTTTGCAGATCATAAGTCATTAAAGTACCTTTTCTCTTAAAAGGATTTAAATCTTTGGCAGCAGCAATGGTTAGAGTTTTTGGCATTATATAATTTTTGAATAGCCTATAATCTATGAAAGGATAACACAATGGCTGATGTGTTAAGTAGAAGACATGCAAATTTATGGGTCGTGTATATTGAGTGGAACTTCTCGAGTATTTGGCTGGATTTGGTTTTAGACCTCATTGTGAGTTAGAGCTCGAGATGTTAGCAAGTTTATCGATTAGAGCGACTCTTATAGAGAAAGGATTATCGAAGTCCAGAAGCAAGACGAGAAGCTTTTTGAAATTATTCAGAGAATAGACATGAGGGTTAACCCCAAGAAAATTAAGTATTTCGAAGTCGATCGAGATGGATGGCTTCGTAGGAATGAATGAGTAATTGTTCCTAACATGGATGGATTGATAGATGTGATTCCGAGTGAATGTCATCACTCCAAATTGACTATTTATCCTGGTGGTAATATGATGTAGCGAGATATGAAGCATGTTTACTATTGGGAAGGTATAAAGATGGATATCGGGAAATTTATCTCAAAGTGTATGAAGTGTCAGTTTGTTAAAGCTAAACAGGAAGCCGAGTGGATTGTTATAGCCAATGGAGGTTCCTACGTGGAAATGGGAGCAAGTATCGATGGATTTTACTGATGGATTACCTAGGACAAGGGCAGGGAATGATAGTATTTGGGTTGTCGTGGATCTCAAGACTAAAAGCGCGAAAGGTTTATTTTTGTCAGATCAACTAGGACGACATTTAAGTTGGCTGAATTATATCTTAAGTGGATAATTCGATTATATGGAATTCCAAAGAGCATAGTTAGTGATCAAGGTCCGTTATTTACTAGTGGATTATGGAAGAGTTTGCAAGAGACATTAGGAACCGAGCTGTGTTTGAGTATAGCTTATCATCCCAGACAGATGGTAAGACCGAGATAGTTAATCGAATGTTAGAGGATCTTCTTAGAGCTTATGTATTGTATTTTGGAGGATCATGGGAAGACCATTTGCATTTAGTCGAGTTTTCTTATAATAATAGCTGCCAGTTGAGTATTGGAATGACACTGTATGGGGCATTGTACGACAAGCCATGTAATTCTCCATCTTGTTGGTTAGAAACTGGCGAGAAGTTGTCACTTGGGGATGAAGTGATAAGAGAAACGGCGGATAATATTAAGATCATTCGACAATGAATGATGGGAGCCCAGGATCATCAGCAAATAATGCCGATATGCGACAAAAAGATTCGGAATTCTCAGTTGGAGATTTGGCATTCATTAAGGTTTCACCTCTACGGAATATTGTTCGTTTCGGAAGTAAAGGAAAATTATCACTAAGATTTGTTGGGATGTTTCTGATTATCAAGCATAATGGAGATATCGCTTATATATTGGATTAACATGAGAAGATGGTGAGTGTGCATAATGCGTTTCATGTATCATTTCTATGAAAGTTTGTGCACGATTCGAATGTTGTGGTATCTTCTGATTAGTTAGAAGACTCAGAGGTCGAGACCAAACTTTCTAGGTCTCGTAGGCTGCTTCGCACCATAGGAAGTTACACGAAACAACTTAGGAGTGTTAGACTACTTTGTGAAATAGGCTACACAAAGATAAAGGATTAAGTATTAGAGAATAATCTGCCTAGAAACCGGATCGGATCGGAGGTAGTCAGAGAAAAACAAAGCTAGACAAAGTGAGGAAAGACAGAACTCGAATCGGTCCGGATCAGATATGATGCTCCGATCCGAATCCCATTACCTGACCTATCCGACCCGAGCACAGAATGAAAGCTGCTTCATTCCCACGTTCTCCTAAAGATGCAGAGCGGTTACACGCATGATTACCCACATTCTCCCACTCGCTTGATGCGCTGTCACCATCTGGAGAGCTCTGAACCCGCATCTCCAGGGATGAATGCCACGAACCTTCGATCCGAACCCGTTTCTGGGAGAATTTGCACCTATAAATAGACCTCTAAGGCTCACTTGAAAGGATATTTTGGCACTCTGAGAGTTTGAATATCTTTGAGAACCGAATTCCAGCATTCCCAAACAATCCAAATCATCATTCAAAGTGTATTTTGATATAATTGAGTGAATGTATATGAAAAGTGAGTGAGAATGAGTGAATATCTTATTGTATTTTCATCCACATCATCAAGCAAAGTGATATAAAGTGGACGTAGGCTCTTTAACGCCGAATCACTATAAATCCTGTGTCTCTTTTCTGTTTTTGATCTCATTTTATTGTAATTTCAGTCAGTTTGGGTGTTAGAACCACTTTTTGCTCTAACATTTTGGTGCTTTCACTGAGAACAATTTGAATTCTCTGTTTTTCTGGATTATCGTTCTACTTTTTGGACCGTTGATTTCAAAGAAGTTAATCCCCAATTTCTGACGCTTTTAAATACTTGTTGGTTGATTGTTGAAGAATTATGGCCAAAGGAAAAGGCAAGGAAGTTAAAACCAGTCGATGAAACGAAGTTGGTGAAGATCAGCAAAACCCGGTCATGACGAGGTCTTGTGGGCAAAGTTCAGGAGCAGATCGGACTGGCTCAAGAAATCCGAACCGATCGTAGAGCGAGAGCTCTGAACCGAACCGAGTAGAAGACGTTGAAGAGGTGCGCTCTCCCAACCCGAACCGATCCGGCCAAGTCACTTTGCTCCGATTCGATCCGACTCTAGGTGATGCTGGAACCTCCACTCGAGCCCCTCCAAATGCTCCGACTCCAGCCATCAGGACCAATGACCAGATCAATCCATCTGCGCCTGTCACCCAAGGTGATTTTTCACGCCTTCTCGACATGCTTGAGAGCACTAGGGAGGCTATGAGAATCCACGAGCGCACCAACCTTATGATGCAAGAGAATATGAGAATCATGAGTAGGGAAATTAGCGAGCTTCGCAGGCAAAGAACTCCTTCTCCAATTCATCATACTGCAATGGATCAGTCTTCTTCTTCTGAGGAAGAACGGCCCCGTGAAAGAAGGCTGCTCGAACGACCTTAGAATTTGGAGCAAATGACCTTCGGATCTCTTGGATCCCGCGAGGACGCTGCTCGTGTGTTAGGACCCGATGAGCCGAGCTTGAGAGAGCCTATGCTGTTACCAATGCGAGGATCCCATGTTCTACCTAGAGATCCTAATCTCACCAACCTTACTCAGGGACAAATACTTCAGCCCCTTCATCCCGAGATCGACCGGGAACGTAGGGAGCAAAGCAGAGCAGAAGCCGCTAGAAGAAGGAGGGTGTCCCCTAATCAGGAGCCCAGAGGAAACCCAAACATCAGAGCCAGGGAGCCTGAACGACCCTTGACCAATGCTGATGTATGGGCTATGGTATGCCAGATCAAGTCTGAAAGCCGAAACTACACCAATGAAGATTATGGTATTGAGCGAATCCATACTCCTTTTACTGATCACATTCTTAACTTTCAGTTCCCTCGACATTTTAATTTGCTGCAGATGGACAGATATAACGGGAGAACTGACCCGGGACAACATCTGATGCGATATGCATGGCATATGAATGCTGCAGCTGCCCCTGACGTTGTGAAGTGTAAGGCTTTCCCGATTTACTTAGAAGACGTAGCATTACTATGGTTTACCCGACTTCCTCCTCGATCGATATCGAATTTCAAAGAACTAAGTGAACGTTTTATGAATCAATTCCGACTTCACGCCCGAAAGTCTACGAATGTTATCGAATTATCGAGAATTAAGCAAGTGCCGGGTGAGTCCTTGAAGTCGTATCTAGACCGTTTCAATTTAGCTGTAACAGAAGTCAGCGACCCGCATGTGCCTACCATCTTGATGGCCTTAATGGAAGGAGTTGATCCTGATTCAGAGTTTGGAGATTATCTTTCTGGGAAGCCGCCTCCCACAAGAGAGTTGTTTTATGAGAAGGCCAATATTCAGTTAAGACGGGAGGAAGCAAGGGCAAACAGAAAGAGGAAGTCTGAAGCGGCCTCAAAAGAAGCTGTTCAGAGTAATGTTGCCGTAAAGCAGCCTGGAGAAAGCTCTGGGAAAGTTGAAGTGAATGTTGGAAACAAAAATGGAAACAATAACAATGGAAACGGGGGCAACAGCAACCGTAATGCGAATGGTAATAGGAGAAATAGGAACCGAGGAAGTAACTCTGACAAAAGACCCCGGTTCCAGACCTTTGAAAATTATTCACCGTTGAATGACACTTTGGAGAACATTTATTTGGACATGTATAATGTTTTGCAATACAAAAAACCGCCGCCACGAGATTCGATAGAGAAAGAAATCGCTACCGGAAAATTTTGTTTATTACACGGAACTCACGGACATTCAACGAACGAATGTCGATACATGAGAGATGTGGTTGAGAAGTTGTTGCGTAAAGGTAAGTTGGATGAGTATAAGGCTGCCCCAAGGGACAGGGGGCAAGGAGGACAAGCCCTAAACCAGAATCAGTCTGCTCCCAAGCCTACAGCGCAACAAAAAGGCAAAGAAATTGTCATTAACACCATAGTAGGTGGACTCCATCCGGCTATCCACAGTTTCAGAGCAACGGACCGGTACGTTAATGCAGTTAAGCACATAGATGTGGACGAATGCGATGATCTGGAAGATATCACCCTTGTGAAACAACAGAAGACAATGTTCGATGATGTAGTGTTCCGTAGCAGAGACGACACCAGAATCCAATCACCTACCGAAGATCCGTTGGTTATTACCACTACCATTGGACCGGCACTGGTTCATAAGGTACTAGTGGACAATGGAAGCTCTGTCAACATTTTTTTACGATTAGATGAGACTCGAGTCTGGATATTTGAAGCCCTGTGAAGGTTTATCTGAGGTTTCAATGGGGCATCGACAGCTCCAATGGGGTATATAGAATTACCTGTAACATTGGGACAAGGGGATCGTCGAAGAGTACGAATGCTTCAGTTCGTAGTGCTAGATATAGATTCGCCCTACAATGCATTTTTAGGAAGACCTGCCCTTGCAGAGTTCAGGGCTTGTATTGCACCGTGGTGCTTATTGCTAAAGTTCCCAACTGAAGCCGGAACAGGAGTAATGAGGGGAGATCAAGTCTCCAGACGAGCTTGCTATATTGCTGAATTTAAGATGCTGACGAAGGGACTCAACATCGAGACTAAAAGTACTTCACCTCCTCCAAAGGAGGGTTCGGCATAGCAATTAGAGGGGTTAGCCCCGAAGGAGTTGCCCAAGGGAATGCCTGAAGACCTGGATCCCAGAGAAGATGAGGAACCCGAGGATAGAAAGGCAACTCCTAACGAAACGATAGTGGATATACCCATTGATGAAGCTGATCCAGCAAAAGTTTTGAAGATTGGATCCCAGTTGGATCCGCACCGAGCCAAAGAATTGGCTAACTTTCTGAAGGCAAACCTGGAAGTGTTTGCCTGGACCCACGCTGACATGTGTGGGATATCACCATCCATCATGAGTCATTCGCTGAGTATAAACCCAAACACCCGCCTGTAAAGCAAAAGAGACGTGTGCTGGGCCCAGAGAGGTCGACAGCTCTGAAAGAAGAAGTGGCGAAGCTGAAAGAGAACGGATTTATTAGAGATTTGACATATCCCGACTGGATATCGAATCTTGTTTTGGTAATGAAGTCAAACGGAAAATGGCGGACATGTATTGATTTTTCGGACTTGAACAAAGCCTGCCCGAAAGATAGCTTCCCACTCCCCAGAATAGACCAGCTTGTGGATTCGACAGCGGGACACGAACTTCTTTTATGGACGCATATTCCGGATACAACCAGATCCCCATGCATGTGCCCGATCAAGAGCACACGAGCTTCATTACAAATTTGGGGTTGTATTGCTATGTGGTCATGCCGTTCGGATTGAAAAATGCTGGAGCTACCTACCAACGCTTGGTGAAGAGGATGTTTTATAACCAAATAGGGAAGACTATGGAGGTTTATGTGGATGATATGCTCGTCAAATCAAGACAGTCCTCTAGCCATACGCAAGACTTGGCAGAGATGTTCGGTATCCTGCGAAAGTATCGGATGAAGTTAAATCCTTTGAAGTGCTCATTTGGGGTGGCATCTGGAAAGTTTCTAGGTTTCATCATGAGCTCTCGAGGGATTGAAATCAATCCCAGTCAAATAGCAACGATAAGGAACATTGAGGAACCAAGGAGAATCAAAGATGTCCAAAGTCTTGCGGGGAAAGTAGCTGCGTTGAGTAGATTTATTTCCAAAGCAACAGACAAATGCGTCCCCTTTTTTGACTTGATAAAAAGGGGAAAGAAAAATTTCGAATGGACTCAGGACTACGTTGAGGCCTTTCGAAATCTATTGGACTTACTAGAGAGACCACCGATTTTGTCGAAGCCAGTGGATCATGAAGAGCTGTTTGCTTATCTGGCAGTATCGGCTCACGCCGTTAGCACCGCCTTGGTCCGGGAAGAAGACAAGGTGCAAAGGCCGGTATATTACATAAGTAAGAAATTGGCAGCTGCAGAACGTAACTACCCAAGGATTGAGAAGCTTGCTTACAGCCTTCTGATCGCCTCCCGAAAACTTCGCCATTATTTTCAAGCTCACCCAATAACCATATACACTGATCAGCCTCTGAGACAAGTGTTGCAAAGATCCGAAGCATTAGGACGGTTGATCAAGTGGAACATTGAATTAAGTTAGTTTAATTTAAACTTTCAGCCGCGGAGATCGATCAAGGGGCAAGCTCTGGCTGACTTTATAGTAGAGTTCACAATTCTGGAGGAAGAGACGATCAACGGCAAGGTGGTCAAATCAGAGGAGGGATTAAAATTAGATCCATGGAAGTTGTACACAGACGGAGCCAAGAACGACCGAAGGTCCGGAGTTGGAGTCGTCTTAGTTACTCCTGAAGGACGATCGTTATATTATGCTCTGCGACTAGAATTTTTAGCGACCAATAATGACTCTGAATATGAAGCCCTGATTGTCAGGCTGAAACTTGCTAAGGAATTCGGAATAAAGGCATTGGATATATTCTGCGATTCCAAAATAGTTGTTTGCCAAGTGCGGAAGGAGTTTGTGGCCCGGGGACCTCGACTTATTACCTATCTCAGAAAAGTGGAGGAGTTGTTGAGAAACTTGGAACGGTATAACATAACGCATATCCCGAGAGCTGAAAACCAGAAGGCAGACCGGCTAGCGAAGCTGGCTAGTTCTGACAATCCGGAGGAAACCGAAATGGTTCGAATTGAGACGTTGGGATCTCCAAGCCTTGATTTAATGGAAATTGAATTAGCCATCGAAGCAAAACCGGAGAGGGAGTCGTGGATGACCCCGATCAAGAATTTCCTTAGAAATGGAGTACTCCTACCAAAGAAGAGTGAGAGGCGAGCCATAGTTCGCAAAGCCACCAGATACATCCTTCAAGATGATACCCTTTATCGGCAAGGATTTTCTATGCCCCTGTTATGATGTATAGCGCACGACGACATCAAGCGTGTACTAAGGGAAGTACACGAAGGTGAGTGTGGAGATCATACGGGGGGTCAGACTTTAGCAAAAAAGGTATTGCGGTATGGGTATTTCTGGCCCACTATTAATAAAGATGCAGCTGATTACTCACGACGCTGCGACAAGTGCTAGAGGTTTGCCAAGATCCCCAGAGCACCACCGACCCAGCTCAAGTCGATGGTGAGTCCGTGGCCGTTTTCCATGTGGGGAATTGACATCATCGGAGTTCTACCGATTGCCAAAGGAGGAGCAAAGTATGCAATAGTCGCCGTGGACTATTTTACGAAGTGGGTGGAAGCTGAGCCCTTAACCAAAATCACGGCGAGAAAGGTGATAAGTTTCGTGGTTAGAAATATCATATGACGATTTGGGATTCTAAGGACCATTATAACCGATAATGGAACCCAGTTTGATGGTGCTGAATTCAGAAATTTCTGCCAGAAATACAAGATCGACAAGCGGTACACTACAGTCGCCCATCCACAGTCAAATGGGAAGGTAGAAGCAATAAATAAAGTCATAAAGTCCATCCTCAAGAAGCGGTTGGAATGTGCAAAAGCAAAATCGGTGGATGAATTGCCCTAGGCTCTGTGGGCATATCGAACAACGTTTAAGACAGCTACCGGCCATACTCCTTTCTCTCTCTCATTTGGTTCAGAAGCGGTAATCCCGGTAGAGCTCGAAGTTCCCTCTCACAGGGTGACATATTATGACCCGATGACGAATCGGGCACTCCTCCTTGAGTCCCTTGATGAAGTCGAAAAGAAAAGGGACGAGGCAAACTTGCGCGCGTCAAGACATCGACGTCAGATGGCACGCTATTATGACAAGAAATTTCGTTTTAGAAACTTTGAACCGGGAGATTTGGTGCTAAAGCGAGTTTTCCCATCCCTTCCTCATCTCGGTCCAAAGTGGGAAGGACCATTCGTCATCCAACGGAAACATGAGACAGGAGCCTTCAAGTTAACGACCGTAGATGGCAAAGAAGTGCCTAGGGCTTGGAATGCCCAACACTTGATGCGATATTTGAATTAGGGATGTTGTATTTTCTTTTTTTTTTCTTATGAACCCTGTAAAAAGGCACGACTTGCCTTAGAAAAGTCTGTTGATACGAACAAAGGACTATAAAGTGGATGTAGGCTATGACTTAGCCGAACCACTATAAAAATATCGTGTTCCATTTACTTTCCTAAATTATTTATATCTTCAACTATTTTTCTATTGTGACTGTGGAATACGAGATGTTAAATTAAAATCTGGAAAGTTGGAGATGGCTTATATGCAGGAACAAACACAACGACTATTTGTACAATAAGACATAAAAGAATGGTAAGACGACATTCTTAACTCTAACTCTCAAAAATTGAGAGAGAGTATAAAGGACGGGAAGACAACGTCCTCTGAGGCATGAAGGTGCACCCAGATGAGAGACCGCCTCAGCAAGAACTCTAACCTGAATATAAGACAGGAGAGTATAAAAGATGCCAGAAAAGAACAGGCATCAATGACAAAAGGAATGTGACCCCCGTCAGAGAATCGGGGACATTCGGACTTTTTAATTTAATCTTGAATAGTTTTCCAAGATTGACTGGGGGCATATATGTACACACATATCCCCCCCCCCTCACTATGACACCATTGCACAACTTTAGTAGGACATGCATTTGCATTTTTACATAAGTACTAAACTGACGACTAACAGGCATTGCAGTAAATGAATTATTTTTATTCATTTACAAATGTATGAATTTGTACAGGAAAACAGGCAAAAAGAAGATGCGAGGGCCACACTCGTTACAACAATCGTGGGCCAATTAAATACTAAGACAAAGCAAAACACTTTATCACATAGACGCTGAAGTGGACTGGGATTTTTTAGCAGCCTTCTGAGCATCCTTCGCCTCTCTTTCAGCATCAGTTAAAACACGCCTTGGTTTTTCCTCCTTGAGACTGAAGTGCTGGAATCGGTTGATTTTTTCTCGGAAGTCGGAATGCCGGAATCAATAGAAGACTTTTTAGCAAGTTCTTCTATAATAGATCTAGTCGAAAGCTTAACAACTAACCTTGATCCGGCATCCACTACTGCGAGATGCTTAAGGCTTTCGGGGTCTATGTCTTCAACTTTATGTTGCATACGTTTGTCTTGTTCGGCTTTCAAGGCAGCTAAAGTGATGTCATCAGCGCTTTTCGACTCCCCAACTATAGTCACCTCAGGGTCTTCCTCATGTCCCTCATTGCCACTGTCATCCTTTAAGGCGTATATCATCTTGCCATCGTGAGGAACGTCAGCCTCACCCTTGTCTCCTTCAGCCTTCTCCGCTGACTTTGCTTCGGTTGTGGTTCCCTGAGACATGTCTGCCTTCTCGGACTGTTCAGCTCCTGCGGAATGAGAAGCAACAGTTATCAACTCGGGAGAAAATAAAGGGTCCTTCACCGATTGCCCGACTATGCGATGGAAAGTAGAGACAGCTTTGACGAATTGGGGTGAAAATGTAGAAATACCTTCCGATGATTTCTCAGCTGGAGTAGCTGCCGCCTCTGAAGCCGATTCAGGAATAGGAGATAAAAGAGATGCCTGAGGGATCGCCGGGTTTTCAGGGTCATATCCCTCTACTTCAGAAGTTTCAGCGGCAGTGGAAGAAGAACCAGCCTCCAAGATATCTTTTTGTTTAACCTTCCGTCTTTCCTCATCCATGGCAGCAATAATCAGGCGACGCCCCTTAGCTAGGCTCGTCTGCTCATCATCTCTTAGATATTTTTCCATAAGTTTGTCCTCGTCGATGGAATCTACCTTGAGTTCTTCTTTTTCCCATTCAACAATTTGGCTCCACACATGAACCAAGGTAGTCGGATAATCATCGATCCAAGAGATGTTTCGGTGATGGATTATATGTGCAAAAAATTCAATCAGTAATTCACCAAAGCCCTGAACATCCTCATGGGCCTCTGCCAGCTGCTTGTGGGACTCTTCGGCCGATTTGATGACATTTTCAACATTACCCTCCGCCAGGGCAACCCTGTTCTCGGCCTCCATCAACTTGGAAGCCAAGTCAGCGTTTTTCTTCTCCAATTTGGCATTCTTCTTCGCTAACTCGGCCTTCTCTCACTCAAGGTCAGCGTAAGCAAGTTGCATTTTGGCAGTATCTGACTTTCCGTCTTCTACTTGCTTTCTCAGCTCCGAACGCTCTTGAGTATGGGATTCAAGCAAGTCATGATAACGTGTTTGTAGATCTTCAAATTGTTGCTTGAAGCTAGCAACATCACGTTGAGCGATAGCAAGTTGGGCCTGTGTATCCTCAAGGTCTTTCCCTAAATTTTTCAAGGCCTTTGCGTCATCTTCTGCGGTCTTCTGCATCGAGTTAGTATTCGTGATTAGATTTCGGATAATTCTGGAAAGGTTACGCGAATACTTGAACATCTCTGAATATTGTTTCTCGACCGCGTCAATTTTTGCTGTGGCCTCGTCTGCCCACCTCGAGGAAATAGGTTCAAGAGCAGGTTAGAAAGTCAAGTTTTCAAAGTAGTGTTCGGAAAATTGCTCCTCCAGATATGCCCGCTTAACTGCAGTTTCAACATCCAATGGTGGAGGTGCATGGATTGTCAGCTCGGTATCCTTATGTGTGGAGGGCTCAATGGCCTCCTCACCCTTTCTAGGCCGCTTAGCAGGAACCTTGCGTTTGCTTCGCGAGTCGGTATCTCTCGGCGGGCTCCTTTCCCTACTGCGCTTTTCTTGAGAAGAAATTGAGTCTTTTGACTGTGGCCTGTCATCTTCTCGACGGCCTTGGTAGCCCTTATATCGCTCTGGATCCGACCGAATGGGAGAGCGAGAGCGTGAGGTCCGCGACTGATAAGAATCATAGGGCCTTCTATCCTCCCTACCGCGGCTTTCGCGACAATCGTGCTCAACATCATGAGGGGGTCTAGTCATGCTGCGGCGTAGTTTATTGATGTCATAGTGAGAACGAGACATTGTACCTGCGCAACAATGCAAATGAAATTCAGAATCAGTATTCTCATAAGAAGTAAGTGCTGTGAAGTGGGGTGCAATCGTGTAAAGTGCATCCTAAGTGGTGCCCCCCTCCGACAAACCAGAGTCTGAAGCCGAGCCAGTGCGAGTGGGCTCTTTGGCCTTAACAGGAGTAGCCTCCTCCAAAGAAGTAAAAACTAAAGGATTTGTGCCAAAATCCTCGGAAGTGTAAATAGCGTCAGGAAGGGGGAGACCTCCCAAACCCTGAAATATAGGGTTATCAGTAGTGGGGGCATCTCCTTGGGAAGCGTCTACTGGCGGTCCTTTAGGAGACACTGATTTTTCAGGAGAAATAGCATCCCCAGGGGTGATGTATCCTTCTCGATGCTTTTCAGGTATGTTAGCCAATTCATCGTTTTGAGTCGAACTTGGAGAAGGTGAAGTTCGAAGTGGCATGGTAGGGCCTTTCGAGCTCTCGCCCATTTCTGGAATTACATCCATCGGAGGGATATATACATATGGACCTGACCCGTGACCTATGCTACGGGTAATGGACAACAACCCGTGGTGATGAAGATATTCGTCCTTGAGGACCTCGTCGATAGTTAGAAATTTTTGGTCACAATTGAGGAGCTGATGCAGCTTTGGATTATCAACTGTAAACAAAAAGAAAACGGATTAATACAGTGGCGTGGACACTCAGAGTTGAGGTTTAGAAAACCGGTGTCTTACTCGATTTTGTCCATCTCCTAGCACACCCCGGTTGTTGCCTTATATAAAACCATTCCAGCCTGGAGTCGCCGGCCTTGCTGCTGAACGGTGCTGAAATTATTTTCCTTTTCAGGACAGACTCGAAGTAAGAGAAAGAAGGAGTTTCTCGAGTCTGATGCTTGAAGTTATAAAAGAAATGAATGTCATCAAAAGTGAGCTCTGTGCCTAAGATCTCGCGATATGCTACATATAACGTATACAAGTAAGCATAGGATTTGGGATGCAGCTGCATGGGGGCAATCCGCATCTGTCTTAGAAAGTCGACGAAAAAAGGAGAAAATGGTGGAATAGCTCCAACCATGCACATCAATCGGGTGACTGCCATAAATCCCTCCGGAGGATTATGAGGACGGCCAGTCTTCGACGGCACCAGGGTATCCTTTTTCAGTATCCTGTGCTTTAAGCATATTCGAGTAAGTCTATCGTTGTCAATCGTCGATTCAACAGAATCTTGAGGTGATTCCAATATGATGGCAGATTCAAACTCGTCAGGAGCTCGAGTATCACCAACCCCTCCTTCCTCTTCATAGCCCTGGGAAATTTCACTGTCAGAAGGCATTTCGCTGTTATGCGCCTCTACTTCATAATCTGATCCCTCGTCGTCCCATTCAGGGTCTGAGGAAGAAGATATGTCGTCAAGAGTGACTTTATTGGATGTCTCTGGGATCTATTTCTTTTCTGCCAGTCTAGAAGAATGTCTTTCAGCCATGATCACTAAACTATCGAAGAAGTAATAATAGAAGTTAGAGTAAATTAGCCCGTGTCCCCCTGTGCACGTGTGTGAACTAAAGTGTGTACGGTGTATGCAGGAAATGTAAAATGAGCACTTGAAAGCGTAATGTAAAGTTCTGACGAAGCGATGATGTTCAGAACAGTTCTCGACGTTTTTTATGATTCGTAAGGCACTATCCTAACTGTCCATTAAGTCGGAAGGTTGTGTCAAGAATTGAATAGGCTGGTTAAGTAAGTTCTTAAGTGTTAGATTGAATTGTTCTCTTCGGTTCGGTTCGGATGCATGATTTGGGATCAGATCCGAGGGTAAGGCCTCATCTTAGCTGAGAATCAGTGTTGGTGTCCAAGGATCAAAATCGGATCGGTTCGTAGGAGGACTTCTGAAATGGTCCAGATCGGATTAAGCAGCCATCCCCTTTTACTTCCTTTGTTTCACTTCCCGATCCGATCCGATAAGGCGATTTCTGTCCTCCTATTTACAAGTCTGACCCGATCTGATTGAGTAAGCCCAGCTTCTCTCCATGATTCTTTACCCCGACCCGATCCGATTTTGTGAACTTCTCTTCCCTCTCTTCTTCTCCATGATCCATACTCCATCACCCGAACCGATCCCCTGCAACCTCCTCCTTCTTCCTCTTTTTCAAACCTAGAACCTAATTACGTATTCACGGCCCCAATCAAGGTCAAGTTTTCATTGGTTTTATCCCTTATGGCGAGTCCTAATTCCATCTTCCCGACACCTCGAAGTGGCGACTGAGCCACCAATGACGATGGTGAGGGAAGCAAAGGCTGTGCTAGCAAACCGGGCCAAAGCCATGCCCAAATCGATCAAACCAGCTGTAAATCATAATAGAAACCGAACATAACCAAGAAAATCAAGTTTAAAACCCACTTACGAGAGCGATTTGATGATTAATAAAGAGGATTTTGAAGTTTCAGAGGGTTGGGGTTTCTGTGTTCAATCGGCTGAGAAGAAAGCAAATAAAAAGAAAGAGAGGAAGAAAGAAAAGGATGATAAGCTTATATATAAATCGATGGTGACTACTCGTATTCCTACTCGCTTTTCTCGTTCGGACCGGGGTGAAAGCCCACAAGTATATTCTGTCCTATTGGCCTAATACCAAGATAAAACAAAAGGGAATTTGACTGGATCGATCAGAACCAAATTAGATTAAAAACAATGACTCGGAAGACAAATTCAAAGACCAATAAGAAGATAACATCAAAGCACGCTTCGTCTTCAACAAAAGCATTCTTTGAGGGGGCAAAATGTTAGCCTACTTTGTGAAATAGGCTACACAAAGCTAAAGGATCAAGTATTAGAGAATAATCTGCCTAGAAACTGGATCGGATCGGATGTAGTCAGAGAAAAACAAAGCTAGACAAGGTGAGGAAAGACAGAACTCGAATCGGTCCGGATCAGATATGATGCTCCGATCCGAATCCCATTACCTGACCTATCCGACCTGAGCACAGAATGAATGCTGCTTCATTCCCACGTTCTCCTAAAGATGCGGAGCGGTTACACGCATGATTACCCACGTTCTCCCACTCGCTTGATGCGCTGTCACCATCTGGAGAGCTCCGAACCTGCATCTCCAGGGATGAATGCCATGTACCTCCGATCCGAACCCGTTTCTGGGAGAATTTGCACCTATAAATAGACCTCTAAGGCTCACATGAAGGGATCTTTTGGCACTCTGAGAGTTTGAATATCTTTGAGAACCGAATTCCAGCATTCCCAAACAATCCAAATCATCATTCAAAGTGTATTTGGAGATAATTGAGTGAATGTATATGAAAAGTGAGTGAGATTGAGTGAATATCTTATTGTATTTTCATCTAGATCATCAAGCAAAGTGATATAAAGTGGACGTAGGTTATTTAACGTCGAACCACTATAAATCCTGTGTCCTTTTTCTGTTTTTGATCTCATTTTATTGTAATTTCAGTCAATTTGGGTGTTAGAACCACTTTTTGGTCTAACAAGGAGGAAAATTTTTAAGCTAGTCTTGGTACAATGCAGCGAGAACGGTGAGGATTGCACATGAGAAACATCGGAGAGTATGAAGTTGAACCATCCATAACACTTTGAGTGGTACGTCCCATGTACCATATCTTACTTGTACCATTGAATCTTGTACTATTAGAATTTCGCATGCTAGATTAGGGTTTTGAATTGCATAAATTGTTAGATGCTAGATTGGATGATAGATTGACTACTCGTGGATGGTAGGCATGCAGAATGCTAGGTTTGCACTTGGTTGCTCGTGTTAGCTTGGAATTTCAGAGGTGAAATTCCTAAAGAGGGGAGAATGTAATGAAACATATTTAATGTATCGACCGATCCTAAAATAATTATATTTTATTCTTTAGGTCGGATCATTCTCAAATTTTAATATGTTGTTCATGGGGATGTGAGACATGTCCATGATTTTTACCGAATTCTAGTATGACCATTTTACCCTTAAGTTTACTGTTTGGGCTACAAGTTTTGATATTGATCGAATCAGGTGTTAAGATCGATCTCATTTGATCGAAATAGTGGTTTAAGATTCCGTAGAGTGGTCACATGAAGGGTTTGATTCAGCGATTTGGAAGGAATCGTTGTTTTAAGTGTCAGCTATTATTAGGCAGACTGGTTAGAAGCTAATAGGCTGATTAGCCAAGCCCATTAGACAAATGACCTGCTGATGTAAATAGGGGGACTTGGGGAGAAAACTAGCTAGGGTTACTCTCTTCATTCTAAACTTTAGGTTGGGCGTCTCCGATAATCCTGTTCAACCTAAAACCTTAATTCTCTATTCTTTTCATTTATATTCATCGCGGATTGCATCTAGAAGATAGATTATCATCAAGGGAAGTTAGATAACATCAAATTTCATCAATTTCGAAGATTATCAACGCTGCCCAGATCTGTTCTCATTGGATTTTGGGGGTTAGGTGAGCGATAGATATCTTTCACATGCAAACTACGGATTGTATAAGTAAATTAAGATCAAATTCATGTGTTACATGCTAATTCACACTACATCTGATCATAATGTTTAATTCAGATTTAGACGTCCTTGAAAAACTTAATTTGATCATGCTAATCAGATAATTGATAGATTAATCATGTTTATTAATATGTTAAATCTAAATCATGTTAAATCTCGTGCTTGTGATATGTTTATGCCACAATTAGCATATGTTCATGTTTGTATGATTAGTATTGTATGAATTGATGTTTGTTTTAATTGAATTGGTTGCTTTGTTTGAGTTATATGTTAGAATTGGTTGCAGTGAATTTTAGCATTAAAGAACAAAGCAAATAGAAGGGGTCAGATAATCAGATTTAGATGGAACTTCAGCGGAGGAGCTTTGGAAGATGATTCGTGTGATGGCCCGCCCTGCACCAACTGGCATTTACTCCAAAAGTGCGCTGCACACATGTCCAGTTAGCACGGGACGGTCGTCAGAAGAAAAGGAAGAAGACGAGGAATCAACAAGGAACCTGTAGAATGTCTCACAATGCATAGAACAAAATATAATAACAACATACTTGACATAAAACCGGCGAGACAGTGCATAAGCTGAAACAAACTATCATAGCAGCGGAAAATCCAAATACAGCTTATGTTCCACAACATCATTATTACAACTTTTTAAAACTGTCTCTGAAAGTAAAAGCATGATAAGGGAGGTACACTACTAATGCCTAAGTAGTATATATATATCATACGTGGAAGCCTCCTGCTCGCCTCCGGATTAACTACTCGTGCATCACCAGCTAACCTGTCTCTAGTCTGCTCGTTTAGGAGCACCCAGAGTAATAAGTAGAGACATAAAACTTTGGGTCAGACAAAAGTCTGGTATGAGTGATAAGCAGCTAAACAGATGTAACGACCCAGAAAATCTGAACCAATTTAAAATATATAACATTCAATATTTCAATGGTTAAATCATTCGGCAACACCAATTTTGTTCTTTAATGTAATTTTCACACCAAACACACTCAACCATCAAATACAACATAAATCGAGCAAATTCAGTTTATTTCCATTCCATATCGTTTATGATATTTTATAACGATTTATCGCTATTTTTATTTATTTTAAAATAGCCAATTTATTCAAAACGACGCTTCGGGCCATAACGCGGTCGTGGCACTGTTTTCTTCAAATTTGATTTACACATATCCGAAAATCTATCCGTTGGATCTTCACAAAATTTACATCATTAGAAAGGTCTTTTCAAAACGAATCCAATGGTTCCAGTTTCGGGAAAATACGACGGTCGGATCTCCCGGTATAATCGTTTGAAGTTTCGATTTCAAAATACGAACTGCAGCGTCGTTATTCGATTAATTATAATTATATATATATATATAATCATTTCTGGCGCTGTTTTTCTTCAAATTTGAATTAAACATTCCAGACAATCCAACCGTTGGATTTTTACAAAATTGGTGCCGTTGGAAAGATTTTTCCAAGGCGAACCCGATGGTTGCGGTTTCGGGAAAATCCAATGGTCGGATTTCCCGCACTAGTTGTTTGAAATCACGGTTTCAAAATACGAACTGCACGGCCTCGTTTCGTTTTAATTTTATTTATACTTATATATTTATATAAATATAGTTCATTCAACAATTTGTATAAACTATAGAAAACCTTCATGTGTTGAATCGATATTCATTCGTTGAATTGAAATTCATGTGTTGAATGGTATTCATATTTCGAAATAAATTGTTTCATAATAAAAAAATCACCTTTTATTAACTATATGGACTATGTAAAATAATCTCGTCTTAAAAGAAATTATTTTACATAGTCCATATAGTTAATAAAAGGTGATTTTTTATTATGAAACAATTTATTTCGAAATATGAATACCATTCAACACATGAATTTCAATTCAACGAATGAATATCAATTCAACACATGAAGGTTTTCTATAGTTTATACATATAGATAAACATGTGATTTTTATATTTAAAACAAGAATACCATTCAACACATGAATTTCTAATCAACGAATGAATATCGATTCAACACATGAAGGTTTCCTATACAACGAATAAATATAGTTTCAGCAAATGAAAATAATTCAAACACATAAATATTATTCAAAATTTCGGCAGCATAACGGCAGGGTAGTTAAAACCGGGACCGTCCCTAGTACGGCTCCTCGCTCTACCTTAAAACCTCGCTGTTTTTGACAATGGGGATCATGCATCTAGTTCGCACGCAGGCGGCATGTATATATTTATTTCATTTCCACAAACTAATCCTATGTGGTTTCAACCAAATATTTTTCAACCACAAACGAGTATTTTTTTTTTCAACCACAATCAATCAATATCAACCACAAACAATCCCAAACAACCATTCGCTATCAATCAATTTTCACACCAATCACAATCAATAAATATCGTCCATGGTTTGTGGACGAGGGGCGTGTATATATATATATATATATATAGCAGTTCACTTTTATTTCAACACATATATAATTTTTACAACGCATATATAACTTATACATCGAACGTACAACTTATACAATGCTTATACAAGAGGTGTACAACGCTTATATAACTCATACATCGACTATATAATTTATACATCGTCGTTTTCCATATTGTTTATAATTTAGAAATCTCACATTGGGTTCCACTCCACCAAAAATAGCAGAAGGCTCAGAAAAATATGTGGTCTCTTCTAAAATGTAGAAGACGTCCACATGGTCACGATGTTTCCTGTTTCATCGAATTTCGTTAACACAGCAAAAAGATATGATTTTTCAAAGTTTGCAACGGTTTTAAACTCTCGAAATCAGTTAAATAATTAACAGCCGTACCTCCACTGTTTTGTTCGAAACTAGGTTTCGATCTCTCGCGAAATCCGTGAAGCTAGAGGACGATCGCCCTTCGCAGCGTCGAAGGACTAGGAGAGGGCTTCGCGCGCGTAGGGGAGTGGGCCAGCTCGGTGGAACCAGGTGATGGCGGCGGCGGTTGAAAGGCCGCGACTTTGAAGGCCTGGATATCGCGATTCACCAGACGAGAGGGGGTGCCACGACCATGGATTTGAAGATTGAGGGGAGCTCTTCAAAAACCCCAACTAGGTCGAAGGCTATCGATGCGTGTAGGAGGAGAAAACGAGGGGGAAAGCTCGGAACCCTCTTCCTTCGTTCGCGATTTAGAAATGTCGGGGAGAGAGAAAAATATCGGCCAATCATATTTTTTTCTTTTATTTATATATTTTTAAAATTTTTAAAATACCCGTTGTCACACACGAACACCAATCCAACCCCAACAACTGTCGTTTTTAGCGTTTTACCCCCATTCCGAACACAATGGGATATGTTTCGTAGGCCCATTCGACTGTTTCGGTCAGTTTCCATTCAATTTAAAATATATAACATTCAATATTTGATTTGAACGTACATTTCAATTTGCCAGGGCCACAAATTAATTCGAAAAATTCTAGAAAAATAAATCTGGCTATGTTTTGACGGTACGGTCCCAACAAAAGTGGTTTCGTCGAATTCTGAGACCGTTTGCAAAAAGGCCCATTTCTGGTCGATCCAATTTAACTATAATTGGCCAAAACACGTTTTCCTTTGCCACGCTCACATACTAGCTTCAAAAATTATGAAATTTGAAACCTAGTAATAACTTCACATCCCGGATCCAACAAAAGTGGTTTCGTTGAATTCCGAGGTTGTATGCAAAATGGCCAATTTCACGGGCTATATAAATTCCATAGCGACCTTTCTGAAAATTCATTCGGCCATAACTTTTGCTTTCCGCTATGAAAATTCGATTTTTCAGATTCGTTAGAAAGGTACTCACTAACAGATTTAAATTATTTTGGTTTCACTAAAATCCGCTTTGTTTTGCACCCGGTACAGTCCGACAAAGTTTGAATTCAATTTTTGAAACTGCAGCGCCTTTTCAGGCCTTGTTTATAATTATATTTAATTATATTCGTTTTCAATTGTCGATTCAAACTCAGTTTTCATCGCCATTATTTAAAATATTTATTTTAAATATTTAAAATCCATTATTTTAGCCAATTTAAAAATTTTAAATTGGTTCAGATTTTCTGGGTCGTTACAACAGAACAATAACAGGTATACTAAACCATACCTGAACCTGGACCTGCAACTAAAGAGTTTGCACTACATACTGTACAACACTCTAAGGTACCACTAAATAATTGGTGTAAAGATAACGGGGGTGGGGGTGTGCATGTCATAGTGATGGAAAACAATCAAGCATAGCAACCATCCTCACATCTCTCACTCATTGCGTAAAGCATACGATATCCACCACTTCGATCACCCAATACTTTGCTTTGGTCACTTTGCCCCATGAAGTCACAACGACTCCACTGCACTGATCCACAACCACTAATCCTTCACAATGTCCACTTTGCCCCATGGAGTCGTACACACCCCACTGCACTGGCTTATATCCTTACTAATCTTTTACTATGTCCACTCTGCCCCATGGAGTCATAATGACTCCACTGCACTGGCTCATAGTCTTACTACGATCACTTTGCCCCTCGAGTCATGATGACTCTACTGCACTGATACGTAGACCATCATTCCCTTTTCAATGGTGAATCGAAGTTATGAACGTCGACAACTCCTTAGCACACGTCCCGCAGCAAAACCCAACCATGAAGTGAACTCATTGGTTCCCAACTGGATCTTGAGCTCTAACTTCCATTTGGACTACCTTTGCATCTCGGGTTATTGGTCATCACCGGATCGGTCTTCATTCAGTTCATGATCATCATATAGGCTCGGGTTCATAACTGTTCGTAGCACCCTCTCCAGATCGGTTCGGATCGGATGATTTTCTTCCAACGGTTCGGATCGGATGACCTTCCTCCTACGGTTCGGGTCCTTCTCCCGAAGCACTCCGGATCGGGATGAGTCTCTCGAGCTTCTCCATAGTGTATCAGTTTGGGTAGGAGTGGCACACAAGGGGCAGATTGGGTCGGGGTTCGGGTCCAGATCATCTCGTGGATACAACAACTTGGAGGGCGGTTCGGTTCGGGCTCTTTTCTCCGATCCGATCCGGATCGGCCAAACTCCTGCACTTCTTTCCAGCGACTGTTTACGCCACTTGACGGCGTTTTCGACCACTCTAACTATTCTAGTCAATTACAAAGCATAGCATACAGTCATAGCAACATGTATAATCAACCATAAACATCAAAACAACAATATGATAGGTTAAAATGGATCAAACATAGCCAAAACCCCATATTTTCCCTTAAACGTGCTTAAGCAAAAATAATGATATGATTAGCAAAACTTAACCAAATCAAACCCAATTTCTAACAGTGGTATAAAACATTATTTAAGAATTCATAAATATTTTTCCAGAATTTATTAGTGTATAAATTCGCTAATCAACACTAATTACCCTTGATTAACCATAATTAGCGAGGAACTATGCAAACCACTCACCTTAGCCACAAATAAACCTTAGATCTAAAGTAAATCTCTGATATGGCATGAATACTAATGCTAAACAGCAACTCTAATCTTGATTTGGTGAAGATCTCCCTTGATTTGATGTTGCTAAGCTTAATCCTTGATTAAATAGTGATTTGGAGGTGATTTGGAGGTTGGAGGCCATTTTTAAGGTTTCTAAGAGGTAAGTGGAGGCTAGAAAACTGAAATGGAACGAATCCCTAACTCTTTTTAACCTCCCCATAACCCTATTCCCGAAATGGGTTATGGGCCCATTCACTAATCACCCTATTTGGCCCGGTTAAGCAGTCTTTCACCTTCCAAACCTTATTTTAGTCATTTCTCCCAAACGGTAAGTCCGTTCAGCTAATATGACCACTCTATGGAAAGGTAAACCATCAAACAAATCTAATGGAAGTGGTTTCAGATCAAAACTCCTTTCCAATCAAAAGTTATGGCCGAAACAAGATCAGCTAGAGGTAAAATGGTCAATTAAAAATTGGCAAAAATCATGAACATGGGAAATGACCCCAATGGTCGTTTCCCAAAGTCACATAACCATACGACTTCATATAAGAGAGAAATAAATATTCTACAATCCTCCGATGGGTAGAATGCGGGTTGTTACATTCTCCCCTCCTTAAGAAATTTTGCCCCCGAAATTCCCTAATCAAAACACACAAAGGGTCCCGCGTGCCTATCAGCCGTAAAACAACAATCAAACATGCAAAACAAGCAAAATAAGTGTATCCTAGCATGCGGAATAACTAAATTGCAAAGTAAATCTTACCAGGCAAAGAGTTCTGGATACGTCTTCCTATTGCTCTCCTCTATCTCCCAAGTACAGTCATTCTCGTTCTCGCCCCACTGAACCTTGACTAGCACCACCGCTTTCCTTCGAAGTTGCTTCGTATCGTGCTCGACAATACGAATCGGCTTGCGGTTCCCAATCGCCTCGGGTTCCACTTCGAAGTCCTCTAACTGATCAGGTGAAATAGTCTTATCTGGGTCGTGCATGAACTTCCTTGGCTGGGAAACATGAAATACATTGTGAACTCCCGCCATCTTCTCGGGTAAATCAACTCTATACGCCAAATTCTCAACTTGTTCGAGAACTGGGAATGGGCCAACAAATCTTGGTGCCAACTTGCCTCTCCTACCAAATCGTATTACGCTCTTCAACGGAGAAATCTTGACAAACACCAAGTCACCAACGGAGAATTTTAAGTCTCTTCTCCTCTTATCAGCATAGCTCTTATGCCTATCCTGGGTAGCCTTCATCCGTTGTTGAATGATCTTAATCTTATCTGAAGTTTCCCTTACCACATCTGGTCCAAGCACAAACGTCTCACCGGTCTCTATCCAACATGATGGTGAGTTGCACGATTTTCCGTACAAAGCTTCATATGGAGCCATACCGATACTGGATTGGTAGCTATTATTATATGCAAACTTTACTAGATGCAAATGGTCATCTCATGATCCACCAAAATCCAATATACAAGCTCTTAAGAGATCTTCCAATATACGATTCACCCTTTCTGTCTGACCATCGGTTTGAGGATGATACGCGATATTGAGATATAATTCCGACCCTAGAGCCTCTTGTAAGCTCTTCCAAAACCCACTAGTAAACAACGGGTCTCGGTCACTCACAATGCTTTTAGGTACTCCATGAAATCTCATTACCCATTTTATATACAGTTCTGCTAACTTAGCTGCCGTTCTGGTCAATTTAACGGGTATAAATCTTGCACTCTTGGTCAATCGATCCACAATCACCCAAATGCTATCATGTCCCGATTTAGTCCTTGGTGAACCATCAATGAAATCCATCGAGACTTGCTCCCATTTCCATTCGGAAATTTCTAATGGTTGCAACAACCCACTAGGCTTCTTTTGCTTGGCTTTAACTAGCTGGAAATTCATGCACTTGGATATAAACTTCCCAACGTCTCTTTTCATCCCTTCCCAGTAGTAAGTCTGCTTCATGTCTCGATACATCTTATCACCACCGGGGTGTATAGTCTGTTTTGAGTGATGACATTCCCTAAGCACTTCATCTCTCAAACCCTTCACGTTGGGTACAACTAGTCTTCCATTTTTTCGAAGCCATCCTTCTCAATCAAGCCCATACAAATTCATCTCCTCATCGTCGATATTTATCTCTAACTTGGAGATGATTTCCAATAGATTAGGATTGTCCCTCTGACTGGAACCAATTTTCTCAATCAAAGTGGGTCTGATCGTCAAACTAGCTAATATCTCTGGATTTTGTTCGCACTTAGGTCTGAAATCGTACCCTGCGATATACTCCAGTTGCTTCCATTCAAGAAACATACCCCCTAAACTGGCATGTCTCCTACTCAAGGCATCAGCTACCGCATTGCCTTTCCCAGGTGTATATGCGATATCAAAATCATACGAAGCCAAGAACTCTAACCATCTCTGCTGAAGGAGATTCAGATCCTTCTGAGAGAAGAGATACTTTAATGATTTATGATCGGTAAATAACTCGAATCTTTCTCCCAAGAGATAATGTCTCTATATCTTTAACGCGAACACAATCGCTGCCAGTTCCAAATCATGGGTAGGGTATCTTTTCTCATGCGGTTTCAGTTGCCGACTAGCATAGGCTACAACTCTACCTCCTTGCATCAATACAACACCTAGTCCGGTACCACAAGCGTCCGTGCATACCGTCATCTCTTCATTCCCTTAAGGAATGACTAACACTGGAGCATGCGTCAACTTTTCTTTTAGACTCTTGAATGCATTCTCACACACTGCGTCCCAGATGAAGGCTTGACTCTTCTTAGTCAACTGAGTCAACAGTGCTGCTATCTTGGAGAAGTCCTGGATAAACTTACGATAATATCCATCTAACCCCAAGAAGCTTCTTACGTCTTTTGCATTCTTGGGCGTAGACCAATCCTGTACCGTGGTCACCTTCGCAGGGTCCACGACAATACCATTCTCTGAAACAACATGGCTCAAGAATCTCACTTCCCTCCTCCAGAAGTGACACTTAGAAAATTTCGCTTTCAATTGGTACACCTCCATCACTATCCTCAAATGTCCCTTGTGTTCTTCCTCTGTCCTCAAGTAAACAAGGATATCATCTACGAACACAAGAACAAACTTATTCAACTGATCTCTGAATGCCCGATTCACAAGATCCACGAAGTATGCTGGTGCATTGGTCAACCCAAATGGCATGACCAACCACTCATAGGATCCAGACAGGGTCCTAAATGCCGTTTTCGGAACACTCTCAGCCGCTACTCGGAGCTGATGAAATCCTGTTGCGAGGTCTAACTGGGAGAACACTCTTGCTCCTTCCAGTTGATCAAACAAATCATCTATCCGTGGTAGAGGATACTTATTCTTCCTCGTCGCCTTATTCAACTCGCTATAGTCCACACACAAACGAAGGGAACCATCTGCCTTAGTAGCAAACACAACTGGTGCTCCCCACTCGGAGACACTTCTTCTAATAAACCCCTTCTTCAAAAGATCACTTACTTCCACCCCGAGCTCTCACTGCTCCCTTGGTGCCATACGACGAAGTGGCATCACTATAGGAATGGCATCTTTCACTAAATCAATACGGAACTCAATCTCTCGTTGTGGTGGAAGTTCGGTCACTTCCTCGAAGACTTCCGGATACTGGCTAACCACAGGCACATCTGACAACTCATCATGCGGGATGTCGAGGGAATTTATAAAACTAGCCATTACCCCATCACTAGGTAGACTACCAAACACTACCCTTCGCCCATCATCCGCCCTAACTGTCACCAAAAATCCCTCACAGTCTACCACCACCCCGTATCTTTGGAGCCAATCGACCCCCAATATAATGTCATACCCAGTAAAGCCCAAAGCAAAGCAATCACAAACAAACATACATCCATGACTCGATAAGACCAAATTTCGGCAAATCATACTAAGGTTAGTCGAACCACCAATCGTATTCGTCACAACCAACGGTCTATCGACTATCTCGGGTTCCAGTCCCAACCTATCTACCAGGTCACTAGATATGAAGGAACGAGAAGCCCCAGTACTTAACAAAACTCGAACATGTACGTCATAACTAGAAAGCATACCTTGAATGACGACATTCTTTCCTTTCTCCGCCGCAGTTGGGGCATTCGACGAAGAAGGAACAACAATGATAGCATATGCTTTCATAATCTGCTTCTCCTTAAGAGGTTGTGGACATTTATCTTTATGATGTCCCACTTGGCCACAGTTGTAGCACTTCCTATCCGCTGGCTTGTCCCGACATTCTTTGACATAATGGCCCTTCTTACCACAGCTGAAGCACTCAACATCTTTCTTGCTCTTTTTATGGTCATCCTTAGTTTGGTTCTTCTTCCTCTTATTCTGAGTGTTATTCTTGCCTCCACCGCCTGCTTGCGGCTTCAGCCCTTCTGCAGATGCAACCTCATTCTTTGACTTAGGGTAAAGACTCTCTGATCTCAAAGATTTCCCCACAATCGATTCAAAAGCCTCATCGATGTGGTTGATAAGCCTTTCCCCCAAGTATCCATCCAAACCAGTAATGAACTTCTCATTCTTCTTCTCAGGAGTATTGATGAGGGATAATCCATACTTCGACAAAGTGTCGATGAAACGACCCGAACTCCCCCGGTCTCCGAAGAGAAGAGAAAGAACGAATTGTTTTGAGAACACGACAAAGTAGAACGCAGACGGAAGAACATTTCATTGTATATTACAACAATGCATCAGATTACAAGAATATACAGAGTATAAATGAATATTACACAGAAATATCAGAGATTTAAATTACATTTAAATACATAGCAGTGGAAAATAATACAATACACAACTAGAAGTAGATATGCGGATACAAAGCTTTCCGGATATCATTCCAGCTGTAAACCAGGATCCTGTGAATATAAATCTGCAAAACCAAAACTACTAGCTGCCCGTGTCAAAATAAGGGCACCCAGAGTTTAGGTTAAAACAATAAACTCCAGGTCAGTCATGTGACTGGTGTGAGAACTAAAACAGTTATTGATCTTTATTTTAAAGTTCGGTAAATCAAGGGACCACGCCGTATAACACGGAACGGGTTTCCTCCCAAGAACACCAGTGCATAAAACAACAGCGCAATGCTAAATAAAGAAAAATGAAGCTATTATAAGACCCAGGTCCCATCACACAATGCAACGCAGCCGGAGGACAGGGTTTTCCCTTATAATAGCCAAGAATGCTTGATACGTGTAAAACAAATCATTTGATACTATTATAAGTGCATAGTGTATAAAACAACTTCAAATCATAAGTATCGATCATAGACGGCATAAGCGCCCCATCCCACTATGTCGCCATACTAGGCTCTACAAATAAAACCGCAAATGTCCCGTATTTGGAAATTGGATTTACGTCTATTAACCGAGGCAAAAGATAGTCCTCAACCAATTCGAGACGCTCTAGCCCGTGTCTCAGGACCCAGACTCAGGTGGGCCCTTGGATCCTCAGGGCCAGTCCACCGATGTGGATTAAACTTAAACCCTGAACATGCGTTTCCCCGCCCTATGGGGCGTAGGTGAGCCAACAAAATGACTCCATCGGACCCCGATCGTTCGATCAAATCGAGGCGCCTCGCAACAGCAACAACCACATAAGTCGAACTCGTCAGGGCGTGTAAAACCACTGACGCCACTTCTAGCTAGAAAGAAACGCATGCCCTCCCTGACGTCCTCTCCCGTTTTGGTTCACACCGGGGTGTGAGGCTCGCGAATCAACGTTACACAAAGCTTTGCCACACAGGCTGTGCTTTGATCATCACCACAAGACTTTGCTTTTCAACAGAAGCCTCGATCAATTGCCACTTAGGCATGCCACACAGGCAATTCACTCCATGCGTTTGATATCCATCAGTATATAACCCCTGAGCTCGTATGTCTCAGAGAAGGGCGTTAAGCAAGAGAATAAATTCTCCGCCGCCAAACAGATATATATTTAATAGAGATCAAACACACGGACTAAAATCCAATGTCAGACACACAGTCCATTTACAAGTTCGCTCTGGGTCTGAACGAAACCGGGGGCACCTAGTACCCCGCATATCCATCGATCTCCAAGTACGTCTGGACGATCACCAACTGTTTCCATCTTCTTGGGTGTACATCCCAATCAAGATCATCAGTAATCACCCAAACGACGTGAAGACTTCCGGTCTTCGACCATCGTCTTCATCTTCGACTTATCGTCGTATCAGTTATTCAGAATGGGATAAACCCGGTCTTTCCGAATAACTCGCGTATATTTTAAATAAGTGTTACACAAACACAACATACGCCTCATTCCAATTCACCAGTTCACTAACCTTAAATTAATCAAGAGAATAATTCCCCAAATATTAACCCTGAAGGCCGAAACCAACATCAGATCAATATTCAGAAAACCATTCTACTTGGCTAACCGACATTTAGTTTCTAAATTTCACATTCATAGGGAATGGTTCCCATTAATTTTATCCAAGATAAATTCCTTGAATTTATTCTTTAATCTTCTTTTGAATTTCGATTCAGCTAGTCGAGATTAACGAACCTTACCGAAGTAATCATTGGTTTTAATTTCCCAATCCCAACCTATTCTTCCCATGAAGTAAAACTGGTAGTACTTCATATCTAACACCACGGTGTTATCGGTAAATTCAATTACCATTTCACGTTCAAATCTAATTAAAGATTTAACTATCGCCTGGAGCCAAACTGGTGATACTCCATTCTCGATCATTTCAATCTAATTAAAGATTCATTAAAACTCCACTTAGTTTTAATCGTTAACTGGGTTAAAGAATCCGTGTCATTTAAAACACGGTTCACGATAAACCCAAAGTCACATTCCATTAATTATCGGGTTAAAGAACGAGTGTTATTTAAAACACTGTTCACGATAAACCCAAAAATCAATATCAATTCAATTCCAACTAAATATTATTTAATTGGTATACTTCATTAAATCTAAATAAAAAGATTTAATCTTTTCTCAACTGGGTTCAAGAACAGTGTTAATGAAGACACCATTCACGACAAACCCAAATCACATTTGATATTAAATACAAGGCTTTGAATAGAAAATATCTTGGCTTATATTCAATATCAAATTCTACGACCAACAAATATCGTATTGGAAATAACGATATATATATCTATATCTTTCAAATTTCCATCACAACACCTGTATAATCACGAAATCCAACATCGAAATATTCTGAAGATAATTTCGATTCAAATCCATTCCAATGCAATCATTGGAAATTCTGGTTATTTTCAAAACCATTTCAAATTCAATTTATTTATTTAAAAATAAATAGAATTATAATCCTAGTTCAAAACTAGTTTATTTCGATAAAAATCTATTTTATCTTTTCAAATATGGAGTTTTTCATCCCAATTCTTTCTAAATCATTTCATATGATTTTACACAAATTATTGACATTTTTAATAATTTTATCAAGGCCCGTACAGTCGATTTCCATTAATGGCCATCGAACTGCACTTACAGCGACCTTTTTCAAATTTGATTTGGACATAATTCCAAATCCAACCGTTAGATTTCAAATTTCTAATATTCATTAGAAAGCTCTTTTCGATACGAACCCAACGGTTCCGGTTTTAGGAGAATCCGACGGTCGGATCTCCCGCAATATCCATTCGAAGTCAATGGTCGAAATTCGCGAACTGCTGCGACGCGGCGCGTTCTATTCAGGCCATTATATTATATATATAATATATACTTCATCGTTTTCCTTTTAAAACGTGCTTTATAAATCGTTTTAAATTCATTTTCAAAACGGTTTCAACTTCATATTCAATTTCAAATCAAAATTGAATATTCTAATTTAAATTCATTTTAAATTCATTTCAAATTGATTTTAATTCAAATCGATTTTTTTTATTCGATTTCAGTTCGTTTTCAATTCAATTCAATTTCAATTCGAATTCATTTATATTCAATTTCAATTCGAATTCATTTCAAAACGATTTTAATTCTATTTCAATTCTATTCGAATTTCGAACCATTTCAGTTTATTTCGAATTTCAAATCAATTCAATTAGATTTGAATTTCAATTCACTTTAATATTCACTTCAATTTGAACAAAATCGATATAAATATCGTTCACGTTAAAATGGCGTCAATCTATCAACGCGGCTTCATATAATTCAATTTTCAAATATTCTACTTCAAATATTTCTATTCAAATATTTCATTTCAAATATTTCTATTTCAAAACTGGAATGAGGCCCTAAACAATTACAATATAATTTTAATTATATGGATCTTCTACAACACATGTTTATATCAACAACGATGAATAATCAACCATCATCCAAAGTGCATTCTACACTGTATAAGCATCAAATATAAATATTCAACGCTCATAACAGCCTGTCAATCAATCGATCGACATACAACTAAACAATCGGGATTAGTGTACGTCAAATATCATCCCAATACCCATGTGGGGTTTCAAACAATCAAACACAGATTTTTATTTGTGCATTTGGGCGATGTGTAAAATTTATCGTCCCAATCAATGTCCTTCAAATAGTTGTACATAAACAAACCGTCTAGTTTGCAAATGAATATTTATTTATTCACATTCACGTTAAAAATTATATTTTTAAGGATCAAACTGTTTTATTCAACCTATGAATTTTCTATTCGATTCATTTATTAAATAAAATGTTATCTTTATTTTTCTAACTTATTTTTAGAAAATTTCGGCGGCATAACGGCACGATACTAGAAACGGGACAAGGCCTAGCCTTATCCCCGGTCTAGTGAAGGCCCACGCCATTCACACATCAATCAACTCCATTCATTTCACCAAACAATTCAATTCAAACCAAATAATCTAACCAACTACACAACCAAACAATTAGACAAACAAGCCATCCATGGTCTGTGGATGACGGGTGTCGGGTGCTACTAAACACCGTCTGCATCCTAGTATATATATATATATAATTAGGAAAAGAGATTTTGAGTGAGAAGTTCTCACCGATAGCTATCCTAACTCCATGGCTCTTCTTTTGGAGAAATTTTCATCGCTCTCGCCTTTTGTCATTTTCTTTGCCCGTATTCTCTACATATGTAAAAATCACATTTTTACTTCGTTATTCGATATATAAAAATCACATTTTTACTTCGCTATTCAATATATAAAAATCGAATTTTTACTTTGCTGTTCAATATATAAAAATCAAATTTTTACTTTGCTATTCAATATATAAAAATCGAATGTTTACTTTGCTATTCAATATATAAAAATCGAATTTTTACTTTGCTATTCAATATATAAAAATCGAATTTTTACTTTGCTATTCAATATATAAAAATCGAATTTTTACTTCTCACTTTGTATAAAAATTATATTTTTATACCTCTACAATATAAAAGATTATATTTTTAATCTTCTACTATATAAAAGATTATATTTTTAATATATAAAAATCCCAACTAAAAATCTATTCTTTTCTATATTTAATATAAAAAAAATCAAATTCTTATATATTCGCCATATGATAATGAAAATTACCTTTTTATAGTACTTTTAGTCTATACAAACAAAACTGAATTAAAAGAAAACAATGTCATTTAAAAACAAGAAAGAAAGGGAGGAAACTCACTGTTTTCGGGTGCTTTGGGGTTGGAGAAGAAGCTGAGGGCGCACAGGGGGTCGGGGCGTCGGAGGGGGTGGCAGATGGCCAGAGGCGGGCCCCCCAATTGACTGGCGGTGGCTGCTTAGTGAGTTCGGGGGTGTAGGGTTCGGGTTATGGTCGGAGGAACGTCGATTTAAGGAGGATCGGAGAGATGAGGGAGGGGGCGTGGCGGTCTGGTGATGGGGCGGCGCTTCGGCGAGGGCGGTAGGGGGCGACACCGACGAGGCAAGCAGCGGGTTTTTTTCTTTCTGAACGAACTGAGGAGAGAGAGGGAAATGATGGGGTTACAGAGGGAAAGGGTATTTTTATATTTTATTTATTTAATATTTAATTAACCCAAAAAGCAACTTTTACCTTCGACCTATAAACGAGACCCACCGCCTGTCGCCCATAGCTAATTACCCCCGTTCCGAACACAATGGTCTATGTACCACAGGCCGATTCGACAGTTTCGATTTGTTTTCATCAAAATCAACATATAACTCTATATATCGAATTTGAACACGCATTTCAATTTACCGGGGCCACATACTAACTCAAAAAATTCCAAAAAAATATTTTCTAGCTTCGTATTGACGATACGGTCCTAACAAGACTAGTTTCATCGAATTCTGAGATCGTTTGAAAAATGGCCATTTTCCAGTCGATTAAAATCAACTAAACTGGTCAAACGCGTTTTTCTTTGCCACGCTCACATATTGATTCGAAAAATTATGAAAATTGGAACCTAACAATAACTTTACATCACGGACCCAACAAAAGTGGTTTCATCGAAATCCGAGGTCTTTTGCAAAATGTCTATTTTTAAGGGCCTGAATTCCATAGCGACTATTCAGAATTTTCAACTGGACATATCTTTTGATTCCCGCTATGAAATTTTGATTTTTCGGATTCGTTGGAAAGATAGTCACAATTAGATTCCATTATTTTTAGTTTCACTAAAATCCGGATTGTTTTGCACCCGGTACATTCAATTGAAGTTTGAAATCGAATTATCGAACTACCGCGCCATTTTCAATTCCTTTTGTATTTTTAAATAATTATTTATACTCTATCGTCGATCTATATAACTATATACGATTGAATTTAATTCAAAATGAATTTCTCGTCGTTTTTATTTAAAATAATTCATTTTAAATAGTCAAAATTCGCTAAAATTGCCAAAATAAAATTTTTAAACTGGCCCTAATTTTCGGGTTGTTACAATCTCCCCCACTTAAAACTTTTCGTCCCCGAAAAGGAACAAAGCCAAAAGTGGTTTGATTAATCAAGTCTACGTTCGATCTGGCTTCCATTCTCCAACTTTTCAGTTTCTGAGAATTTTCAACTTTTCAAAAATTTGGCTAACACCCGGAATTTTTGAAAACTTTCGCCATAACCTCCCCTGCACCGGGAGCCACGGGAAAATCCCGAAATTGCCATACAGGCCTTCTGATCTCAAAAAGAAAAAGAAAAAGCCAAGCGGCTAGCCAATAGGCTCATAAAATCATCATCACCCAAACAAAACAGTAAATTATGTAGTAAACATGTACCTATTTGTCGGGAAAACAAATTTTATTCTTCGGCTCTAGCCTCCTTGCTATGACCTGTTCAATGTAAGTACAAGTATACAAGCAAATGCGACCAATTTTCAATATAATGCAATATGTGATTCAATTAGGCTAATTGGCTAAAAATTAGCAAACAAATAAACAAACAACACAAACATCAATCAATTAGTGGATTAACTTTTGAAATTCATAACTTTGATATATAGTCAAAAATCAGATTTTGATACCAAATCACAACAATAGGCCCTATCTAATTTTTGGTTCTCACACCAGTCAATAGGAAATATATAGATATTACACGTTCGTCACTCGAATATAAATTATGATGATGATATATCAATCATCAGAATCACTCCCGAGCGACTAGAGTGTAATTCTATATCTATCCAGTATATTAAAACTTCAAATGCACGTTTGCAAGGCTCATATGCAAAATCTTTATATATTGTACTGTCCTAATCAATTTAAATAAATAATCAAATACGAATAGTTGATTTAAATTTTCAAAACAAAAATTGTTTTCATTTTAAAAAAAAAAATACTCTTCACACTCGTTCTAGGATACTACAGATCCAATCTCTAACGAGTCATTCTCACTGGATATTACTAATCCAATATATGATGAATTCTTTCGTATGGTTCTAATGTGCCTTGTTCTCTGAGCTTTGTAAACCAAAGCTCTGATACCACGATGAAACGACCCAAACTCCCCCGGTCTCCGAAGAGAAGAGAAAGAACGAATTGTTTTGAGAACACGACAAAGTAGAACGCAGACGGAAGAACATTTCATTGTATATTACAACAATGCATCAGATTACAAGAATATACAGAGTATAAATGAATATTACACAGAAATATCAGAGATTTAAATTACATTTAAATACATAGCAGCGGAAAATAATACAATACACAACTAGAAGTAGATATGCGGATACAAAGCTTTCCGGATATCATTCCAGCTGTAAACCAGGATCCTGTGAATATAAATCTGCAAAACCAAAACTACTAGCTGCCCGTGTCAAAATAAGGGCACCCAGAGTTTAGGTTAAAACAATAAACTCCAGGTCAGTAATGTGACTGGTGTGAGAACTAAAACAGTTATTGATCTTTATTTTAAAGTTCGGTAAATCAAGGGACCACGCCGTATAACACGGAACGGGTTTCCTCCCAAGAACACCAGTGCATAAAACAACAACGCAATGCTAAATAAAGAAAAATGAAGCTATTATAAGACCCAGGTCCCATCACATAATGCAACGCAGCCGGAAGATAGGGTTTTCCCTTATAATAGCCAAGAATGCTTGATACGTTTAAAACAAATCATTTGATACTATTATAAGTGCATAGTGTATAAAACAACTTCAAATCATAAGTATCGATCATAGACGGCATAAGCGCCCCATCCCACTATGTCGCCATACTAGGCTCTACAAATAAAACCGCAAATGTCCCGTATTTGGAAATTGGATTTCCGTCTATGAACCGAGGCAAAAGATAGTCCTCAACCGATTCAAGACGCTCTAGCCCGTGTCTCAGGACCCAGACTCAGGTGGGCCCTTGGATCCTCAGGGCCAGTCCACCGATGTGGATTAAACTTAAACCCTGAACATGCGTTTCCCCGCCCTATGGGGCGTAGGTGAGCCAACTAAATGACTCCATCGGACCCGGATCGTCCGATCAAACCGAGGCGCCTCGCAACAGCAACAACCATATAAGTCGAACTCGTCAGGGCGTGTAAAACCACTGACGCCACTTCTAGCTAGAAAGAAACGCATGCCCTCCCTGACGTCCTCTCCCGTTTTGGTTCACACCGGGGTGTGAGGCTCGCGAATCAACGTTACACAAAGCTTTGCCACACAGGCTGTGCTTTGATCATCACCACAAGACTTTGCTTTTCAACAGAAGCCTCGATCAATTTCCACTTAGGCATGCCACACAGGCAATTCACTCCATGCGTTTGATATCCATCAGTATGTAACCCCTGAGCTCGTATGTCTCAGAGAAGGGCGTTAAGCAAGAGAATAAATTCTCCGCCGCCAAACAGATATATATTTAATAGAGATCAAACACACGGACTAAAATCCAATGTCAGACACACAGTCCATTTACAAGTTCGCTCTGGGTCTGAACGAAACCGGAGGCACCTAGTACCCCGCATATCCATAGATCTCCAAGTACGTCTGGACGATCACCAACTGTTTCCATCTTCTTGGGTGTACAGCCCAATCAAGATCATCAGTAATCACCCAAACGACGTGAAGACTTCTGGTCTTCGACCATCGTCTTCATCTTCGACTTATCGTCGTATCAGTTATTCAGAATGGGATAAACCCGGTCTTTCCGAATAACTCGCGTATATTTTAAATAAGTGTTACACAAACACAACATACGCCTCATTCCAATTCATCAGTCACTAACCTTAAATTAATCAAGAGAATAATTCCCCAAATATTAACCCCGAAGGCCGAAACCAACATCAGATCAATATTCAGAAAACCATTCTACTTGGCTAACCGACAGTTAGTTTCTAAATTTCACATTCATAGGGAAAGGTTCCCATTAATTTTATCCAAGATAAATTCCTTGAATTTATTCTTTAATCTTCTTTTGAATTTCGATTCAACTAGTCGAGATTAATGAACCTTATCGAAGTAATCATTGGTTTTAATTTCCCAATCCCAACCTATTCTTCCCATGAAGTAAAACTGGTAGTACTTCATATCTAACACCATGGTGTTATCGGTAAATTCAATTACCATTTCACGTTCAAATCTAATTAAAGATTTAACTATTGCCTGGAGCAAAACTGGTGATACTCCATTCTCGGTCATTTCAATCTAATTAAAGATTCATTAAAACTCCACTTAGTTTTAATCGTTAACTGGGTTAAAGAATCCGTGTCATTTAAAAAACGGTTCACGATAAACCCAAAGTCACATTCCATTAATTATCGGGTTAAAGAATGAGTGTTATTTAAAACACTGTTCACGATAAACCCAAAAATCAATATCAATTCAATTCCAATTAAATATTATTTAATTGGTATACTTCATTAAATCTAAATAAAAAGATTTAATCTTTTCTCAACTGGGTTCAAGAACAGTGTTAATGAAGACACCATTCACGACAAACCCAAATCACATTTGATATTAAATACAAGGCTTTGAATAGAAAATATCCTGGCTTATATTCAATATCAAATTCTACGACCAACAAATATCGTATTGGAAATAACGATATATATATCTATATCTTTCAAATTTCCATCACAACACCTGTATAATCACGAAATCCAACATCGAAATTTCTGAAGATAATTTCGATTCAAATCCATTCCAATGCAATCATTGGAAATTCTGGTTATTTTCAAAACCATTTCAAATTCAATTTATTTATTTAAAAATAAATAGAATTATAATCCTAGTTCAAAACTAGTTTATTTCGATAAAAATCTATTTTTATCTTTTCAAATATGGAATTTTTCATCCCAATTCTTTCTAAATCATTTCATATGATTTTACACAAATTATTGACATTTTTAATAATTTTATCAAGGCCCGTACAGTCGATTTCCATCAATGGCCATCGAACTGCACTTACAGCGACCTTTTTCGAATTTGATTTGGACATAATTCCAAATCCAACCGTTAGATTTCAAATTTCTAATATTCATTGGAAAGCTCTTTTCGATACGAACCCAACGGTTCCGGTTTTAGGAGAATCCGACGGTCGGATCTCCCGCAATATCCATTCAAAGTCTATGGTCGAAATTCACGAACTGCCGCGACGCGGCGCGTTCTATTCTGGCCATTATATTATATATATATAATATATACTTCGTCGTTTTCCTTTTAAAACGTGCTTTATAAATCGTTTTAAATTCATTTTCAAAATGGTTTCAACTTCATATTCAATTTCAAATCAAAATTGAATATTCTAATTTAAATTCATTTCAAATTGATTTCAATTCAAATCGATTTTTTTTTATTCAATTTCAGTTCGTTTTCAATTCAATTCAATTTCAATTCGAATTCATTTATATTCAATTTCAATTCGAGTTCATTTCAAAACGATTTTAATTCTATTTCAATTCTATTCGAATTTCGAACCATTTCAGTTTATTTCGAATTTCAAATCAATTCAATTAGATTCGAATTTCAATTCACTTTAATATTCACTTCAATTTGAACAAAATCGATATAAATATCGTTCACGTTAAAATGGCGTCAATCGATCAACGCGGCTTCATATAATTCAATTTTCAAATATTCTACTTCAAATATTTCTATTCAAATATTTCATTTCAAATATTTCTATTTCAAAACTGGAATAAGGCCCCAAACAATTACCATATAATGTTAATTATATGGATTTTCTACAACACATGTATATATCAACAACGATGAATAATCAACCATCATCCAAAGTGCATTCTACACTGTATATGCATCAAATATAAATATTCAACGCTCATAACAGCCTGTCAATCAATCGATCGACATACAACTAAACAATCGGGATTAGTGTACGTCAAATATCATCCCAATACCCGTGTGGGGTTTCAAACAATCAAACACAGATTTTTATTTGTGCATTTGGGCGATGTGTAAAATTTATCGTCCCAATCAATGTCCTTCAAATAGGTGTACATAAACAAACCGTCTAGTTTGCAAATGAATATTTATTTATTCACATTCACGTTAAAAAGTATATTTTTAACGATCAAACTGTTTTATTCAACCTATGAATTTTCTATTCGATTCATTTACTAAATAAAATGTTATCTTTATTTTTCTAACTTATTTTTAGAAAATTTCGGCGGCATAACGGCACGATACTAGAAACGGGACAAGGCCTAGCCTTATCCCCGGTCTAGTGAAGGCCCACGCCATTCACACATCAATCAACTCCATTCATTTCACCAAACAATTCAATTCAAACCAAATAATCTAACCAACTACACAACCAAACAATTAGACAAACAAGCCATCCATGGTCTGTGGATGACGGGTGTCGGGTGCTACTAAACACCGTCTGCATCCTAATATATATATATATATATATATATAATTAGGAGAAGAGATTTTGAGTGAGAAGTTCTCACCGATAGCTATCCTAACTCCATGGCTCTTCTTTTGGAGAAATTTTCATCGCTTTCGCCTTTTGTCATTTTCTTTGCCCGTATTCTCTACATATGTAAAAATCACATTTTTACTTCGTTATTCGATATATAAAAATCACATTTTTACTTCGCTATTCAATATATAAAAATCGAATTTTTACTTTGCTATTCAATATATAAAAATCGAATTTTTACTTTGCTATTCAATATATAAAAATCGAATGTTTACTTTGCTATTCAATATATAAAAATCGAATGTTTACTTTGCTATTCAATATATAAAAATCGAATTTTTACTTTGCTATTCAATATATAAAAATCGAATTTTTACTTCTCACTTTGTATAAAAATTATATTTTTATACCTCTACAATATAAAAGATTATATTTTTAATCTTCTACTATATAAAAGATTATATTTTTAATATATAAAAATCCCAACTAAAAATCTATTCTTTTCTATATTTAATATAAAAAAAAATCAAATTCTTATATATTCGCCATATGATAATGAAAATTACCTTTTTATAGTACTTTTAATCTATACAAACAAAACTGAATTAAAAGAAAACAATGTCATTTAAAAACAAGAAAGAAAGGGAGGAAACTCACGGTTTTCTGGTGCTTTGGGGTTGGAGAAGAGGCTGAGGGCGCACAGGGGGTCGGGGCGTCGGAGGGGGTGGCAGATGGCCAGAGGCGGGCCCCCCAATTGACTGGCGGTGGCTGCTTAGTGAGTTCGGGGGTGTAGGGTTCGGGTTATGGTCGGAGGAACGTCGATTTAAGGAGGATCGGAGAGATGAGAGAGGGGGCGTGGCGGTCTGGTGATGGGGCGGCGCTCCGGTGAGGGCGGTAGGGGGCGACACCGACGAGGCAAGCAGCGGTTTTTTTTTCTTTCTGAACGAACTGAGGAGAGAGAGGGAAATGAGGGGGATAAAGAGGGAAAGGGTATTTTTATATTTTATTTATTTAATATTTAATTAACCCAAAAAGCAACTTTTACCTTCGACCTCTAAACGAGACCCACCACCTGTCGCCCATAGCTAATTACCCTCATTCTGAACACAATGGTCTATGTACCACAGGCTGATTCGACTGTTTCGATTTGTTTTCATCAAAATCAACATATAACTCTATATATCGAATTTGAACACGCATTTCAATTTATCGGGGTCAGATACTAACTCGAAAAATTCCAGAAAAATATTTTCTAGCTTCGTATTGACGATACGGTCCTAACAAAACTAGTTTCATCGAATTCTGAGATCGTTTGAAAAATGGCCATTTTCCAGTCGATTAAAATCAACTGAAATTGGTCAAACGCGTTTTCCTTTGCCACGCTCACATATTGATTCGAAAAATTATGAAAATTGGAACCTAGCAATAACTTTACATCACGGACCCAACAAAAGTGGTTTCGTCGAAATCCGAGGTCGTTTGCAAAATGTCTATTTTTAAGGGCCTGAATTCCATAGTGACTATTCGGAATTTTCAACTGGACATATCTTTTGATTCCCGCTATGAAATTTTGATTTTTCGGATTCGTTGGAAAGATAGTCACAATTAGATTCCATTATTTTTAGTTTCACTAAAATCCGGATTGTTTTGCACCCGGTACATTCAATTGAAGTTTGAAATCGAATTATCGAACTACCGCGCCATTTTCAATTCCTTTTATATTTTTAAATAATTATTTATGCTCTATCGTCGATCTATATAACTATATACGATTGAATTTAATTCAAAATGAATTTCTCGTCGTTTTTATTTAAAATAATTCATTTTAAATAGTCAAAATTCGCTAAAATTGCCAAAATAAAATTTTTAAACTGGCCCAGATTTTCGGGTTGTTACAATCGAACTCAGCAATATAGTCCGAGACTGCCCTACCATTTTCCTTAAGCTCCAAGAACTTCCTAAACAATTCCGACTTCTGAGCAGCTGGGATAAACTTGTCGCTAAAGCGAGTCTTAAACTGATCCCAAGTAACCTGATCCTCTGGAGTGGCTGTCTTAATATCATTCCACCAATTCATCGCTCGCCCTTGCAGCTGACGAGACGCTAGCCTTCTCTTCATCGCATCCTCGATACCCAAGTCGTCGAAGATACGATCACAGCTGTCCAACCAATCCTGAACATTCGTGGCCGACTCCGTTCCGTGGAACGACTTCCCACCAAGGTTAGTGTAATACTTGCACAGCTTGGCGAAATCGGCCCTAGGCGCCTGCACTACTGGACCACCACCATTACCGGCATTGGGAGCTTCCCCCGGCACATGCCTAAGTATTTCTCTCATGAGATCATTAAACATCACCCTTATGTCAGCAGCATTCCCATTATTGGCTCCTCTACCAGCACCTCTTGCGTATCGGCTCATCGTTCAATCTGTAAAGAGAAAATGATTAACCACCTTCATAGTGGTGCTAGTGCAGTACGACTTCATCCTTATACTACTAATAGTGTATATATATAGCTTTTGAAAACCAAAGTAATCACAAATACGTACTCTCATATACGTACTATCTCTCCCAAGTGTCTTTTCCTAGGTTAACTACGCAACCTAGAGCTCTGATACCAAATGTGACGGCCCGCCCCGCACCAGCCGACATTTACTCCAAAGTGCGTTGCATACATGTCCAGTTAGCACGGGACGGTCGTCAAAAGAAAAGGAAGAAGACGAAGAATCAACAAGGAACCTGTAAAATGTCTTACAGTGCATAGAACAAAATATAATAACAACATACTTGACATAAAACAGGAGAGACAGTGCATAAGCTGAAACATACTATCATAGTAGCGGAAAATCCAAGTACAGCTTATGTTCCACAATATCATTATTACAACTTTTTAAAACTGTCTCTGAAAGTAAAAGCAAGATAAGGGAGGTACACTACTAATTCCCAAGTAGCGGCCACTAACGACACAGGGAGAATATCTATACACTAGTACAAAACAGTCCTGTTACCTCGCCTTATTTGCATCGGTTGTGGTAATAAGCGATGCAAACAGTATTATTTGCATCGCTTTTAATTAAACAGACGATGCAATCATGACAAAAAAAGCAATAGATCAGGCAAAAATATATTTTCTTCGGTTTTTTTAAAAACTGATGCAATTTATGACAGCAAATATTTGCATCTATTAGATTAGCATCGGCATTTTCTTAATCAGTTTGTAACCGATGCAATTTATACAAGGTGGGTCAAATAATTTTTGGTGAATTGGAACTTTTTCCGTTGATTTGTGACCTCTTTTCACTTTGCCGCGTTCTTTCAGACAATAGCAAGAAAAGGGAAAAAAACGTAAATCAACCGAAGAGCAGAATAAGAAAACACGTAGAGAGCAGAAAAAGAAAACACGTAGATAATTTCGGCTTTGATTTCGACCTGTTCTGGAGGATTTGGATTCGCCTATCTTCTTCCATTGAAGGTATTACATTTCTACGATCTGTAAACCTAGTTTTACATAAATTTTGATTTTGGCTTTTTTGTTTCGCTGTTATTTTAAATCATTCTATTTATTTGTATTCATCAATTTTAAACCACTATTAAAATCGATGTATTTATTTGGGGTTATTTCGCTTGTAAAATGGTTTCTTATAGCAGATACAGTCGATTGTAAGGCCTTTCTTCCAGCTTTTCCCTTGCATCCACATCGATTTTAGGTAATTGTTAATCCCTAAATTTACCCTTTTTCTTCGATTGATTTTGTCTCTATCAAGCTGAATTGCTGTAACACTTATTTTTCTCTTCGTTTTTTTTTTGTTCCCATAATCAAGTTTGGACAAATATTTATTGCCTTATTCGTGTTTGGGGTTCACGTATGTTGTTCACCGTGTTTGATTACTATTTATTTTTAATTCGTTTTGTTTCTCTACTGCCTGCTCTTATTCAATATATAGTCAAAATTGTATATTTTATGATGTATTTTGTATGATGGTAAAACTATTATACTACAACTTGTCTCCCTTCGTAACACCCCACCTCCACTAGGATCACTCCTTAGAATGTACTAGCTTTGGAGGGGCGTTATTGTGAAGGTAAACATGCACAGAGATATCGCAAGACAGAATATATGAAAATAAATATAAGTAAAGCAGCGGTAGCAGATAAAAACCCATCATCATCATCTCAGAAAACCAACATAGTCAAGTACATAATATCAAAATGTCATGATCCAAAATACAACATAAGTCTAGATACGTGATAACAAAATACATGGTAAAACATCAGTACTAATCCCCAGAAATAAAAGATAAGCCACAGCTAGCTCAGATCCATACATGAGCTATCCAACAAGCAAGCCAAAGATCCACTAAGCAGATGTAGCCCCTCCCTGAGAACCTGTGGGGGGGGAAACGGAAGAAAAGAAGCGAAAGAAAATAGGTCAGTCAAAAAGACTGGTAAGCCCTACTACGATCAATCTATAAACTAATAAAGTTAACAGCATGATGGAAACTGAGATGAACATACTGGCAATAGATAAAGGTGACATCACATAGGTGGGATTAAACTTTGCACCACAGTGTACTAGCAAACCCACAAAACAGATCTTGATCCCTTAGCCCAAACTTTGGCCCAATAACATGAAGTGACCTTAGTATAAGGTTCAGCCCAACGGTCTAGTCGATCGGCTCCCTATCAACCTAACACGTCCAGTGTTGGTGTCCATACGGCCCACATGGATGTAGTCAGACTGCGCTGGGTCCACCTTTGGGTGTATCAAGCCCTCGGGTGTCAACCCCAGACACCTAAGCAATAATGCACAGTCTAAATCTACTGGTACCCGTGCCTCGAGTTTGTCCAACATCGGACTACGTGCACGTCCGTAGCCCGCCGGACCCGCACCGCTGTACCACTCAGTCGTCGCTTTGGTCGCTTACATCCGTCCAGTAATCGTGCCCCGCCCTAGCCTAGCCTCTAGGGTTGTGAATGATACCAAACTGGGATTACTGCTGGAACAGACCACGTTGCTAGGGTTTCTAAGAGGGTTAAGTGTGGTTTTAACCCCTCACTAATCCTGGATTAAATTAGTTAAGTGTAACCACTTAACCCCATCTAATCCTCGCATCCCCATTATTGGTTAAGTATTAGTGGGCCATGACTTAACCCTAATCAGGAGGCATTAATTTATTAATGCACCCAACCTCTCACATTAGACATCCGTGGTTACCTGGGAAGATTTACACCACGTCTAGGTCTAACCTCGGGTCTTACGGTGCAACATGACCAACTACCCACATTAGACCCCACATTGTGGTTACCTAGGAAGATTTACACCACAACTAGGTCTAACCTCGAGTTGGCCATATCATGTTATCTAACGTCATGTCCACTTTAAAACATATTTACAAGTTAACATATACTTGGGTAGACCTAACTTAATAGGTAAATTCCCAAGGGGTAGACCTAACTTAATAGGTAAATTCCCAATCTTTTAGTTTCATGTATTTTTAAGTTTACCCAAACCCCCCCAACGTCATTATATCGCTTACATATTCGTCATAACGTATAAGGGTATAAAAGGTAACTTGGCATAACATACATGATGAACTTCACATATCATAATAATGATGCATAACATGTTAGACTTGCAAATCATGTCATAGTGAACTCGCATAAACATGCAAAACCCATAAAACTTGCATAACATGGTAGGGTGAACTCGCATAAGCATGCATAACCCATAAAACTTGCATAACATGGTAAGGTGAACTTGCATAAACATGCATAACCCATAAAACTTGCATAACATGGTAAGGTGAACTCGCATAAGCATGCATAACCCATAAAACATGTACGACATGGTAAGGTGAACTTGCATAAGCATACATAATCCATTAAACATGTAGAACATGGCATAGTAAACTCGCATAAGCATGCATAACTTATGAAACATGTAGAACATGGCATAGTAAACTCGCATAAGCATGCATAACTTATGAAACATGTACAAATCTCAACTTTCACCACATGATAACTTTAGAGTTTGTAAAGTGAAGGTAAGAGGGCTTACAAATATAAACAAGTCACAAATCCACCAAATAAGATGAAGAAGCCCTTTAAAAACCCAAAACAAAGCTTCAAATAAGAAAACCCTTTTGCAAAATCCCAAAAACACAAACTTAGCAAATCAAACTTGCAACTTAATGAAGTATGCAAGTTATTAAGCCTTCATACAACATAAAAAAGGTTGTATGATCATCATATCTTCATAGGATTAAACTTTGAGGAAGGTGGAGGCTAGGGTTTTTAGGTGGAGGCCATTTGAGGATTCAATTTGACATAGTTTAGTTGCTAGATTGATTAATGAGGCTTTAGGGTAGGATTAGGGGTATATTTATAGAAGATTAGAGTGTTTTTAGCCCTAGGATTAACCCTAGGTTAGTTTAGGCCCGTCAGATCTCGGAACTCTCTAGAACCAAGCCACAAGACCCAGCCCAAATCAGAAATGGTGCACCAGGCTAAACTGCCCGGGCACCCCCTGTCGACAGGGCTGTCGACACCCTGGGGGCCCTGTCGACAGGGCTGTCGACATGCGGGTCCTGGCGGGAATTTTTCCCGCCTGCTCCAGATTGCCCTAACCCTTGTTTTTAAATTAAATTTAAACCTGTTTTTACTTAGGAATTTTCCGAAAACTTCCATGGGCCTTAACTGGGTCATACGGACTCCGATTTTCGAAAACTCGGACTCTATTTCGCGTATTTTTCCGAGACGAACGCAATGGCATAGCCCGTTTCCCTTGATTCAGATTTTAGAATTAAATTCTGCCTCGATTTATGTTATAACAGTTTATTGAAAATACGGGTTGTTACATTCTCCCCTCCTTAAAGGATTTCGTCCCCGAAATCTTCAAGTTAGGAAGAACATATCCTATCATCCAACATCCATCTACTCAAAACATCATCCACGAGCAACCATTGTCCTTAAAAGATTCTAAATGCTGTATGAACATATGCAAAAGTGTGTGTATATGTACTTATCTAATGCAAAGATCAATGCAAAATATGTTAGTGAAATGTATCCATATGTATGCAAATCCCTAACATAATGTATAATATCTACATGCGTGCTCAATCATACATCCATATGCAACATCCATGTGATTGCATACAAATTTCATCCAAGAATAAGCATAAACACTCATGCACATGCAATATGAGGAGTGTGTGAGCCGATCTAGTGCCTAATGTGTATCATGCATCCACGGGTAACCACTTGCAAACACTTGCAACCACTTGCAACCATCAAACATAACATGTTTCAAACACATGTTTCATCCAAAGGGTTTCTACCTAAGGTTCTCATGACAAGATTTGCACGATAACTAGATAAACATGGATAGCAAAGAGACAGATATACTAACAAGGGAAAGAGATTGAGAGTGTACCCTAAAAAAGGAATGGATAAAGCCCACGCATCTTCTCCTCGGTTTCCCAAGTTGCGTCCTCTTCGGCTTCACCCCATTGAACTTTCACCAACCTGACCTCACGATTCCTTAGCTTCTTGGTCTCTGTCCCCAAGATACGAATCGGAGCTCTCCTTAAAGTTGCCTCTTTCTCCACTTCCACGTCTTCAAGAATGCTAGGTTCAACCACCTCAGCGGACTCATGTAGGCACTTTCGGAGATGCGAGACATGGAAGACATTATGCACTCCGGGCAACTTTTCGGGCAATTGCACTTTATAAGCCATCTTCCCAATTCTCTCTATGATAGGGAAGGGTCCAACAAATCTTGGTGCTAGCTTCCCAACAGCTCCAAATCGGACCACATTCCGCAAAGGAGAAACCTTTACGAAAACCTTGTCCCCAACCTCAAACTCCAATTCGGACCTTCGCCTGTCAGCATAGGATTTCTGCCGGTCTTGGGCCGCTTTCATCCGTCTTCTTATCAACTCGACCTTCTCGGATGTATCTCTAATCATGTCGGGTCCAAGTATAAGCTTATCCGTAGTCTCCCACCAACATGTAGGTGATTTACACGGCCTCCCATATAAAGCTTCAAATGGTGCCATCCCTATGCTCGCCTGATAACTGTTGTTATATGCAAACTCAACAAGAGGAAGATGGTCTTCCCAAGCACCACCAAAATCCAGAATGCAAAGCCTCAACAAGTCCTCAAGTACCCTATTCACCCTTTCTGTTTGGCCGTCTGTTTGTGGGTGATAGGCCGTACTCAGGTTCAATCTCGTGCCCATAGCTTCCTGTAAACTGTTCCAGAACTGACTAGTAAAGATGGGGTCTCGGTCACTGACTATGCTGGAAGGGACTCCATGTAGTCGCACTATCTCACGAAGATATACTGATGCTAGTCCAGATGCGGTCCTTTTGCTCTTTACTGGGATAAAATGAGCACTCTTCGTAAGCCTATCTACAATGACCCATATGCTCGTATTCCCTCTCCTTGACCTTGGAAGCCCATCAATAAAGTCCATAGAAATGCTCTCCCACTTCCATAGCGGGACCTCTAGCGGATGCAATAGCCCACCGGGCTTCTTCGACTCAGCTTTTACTCTTTGACAAATAACACATCTCGAGACAAATTCGGCCACATCCTTCTTCATTCCAGGCCAGCAGAAAATGCGCTTCATATCTTTATACATCTTATCGCCGCCTGGATGTATAGTCAATTTGGAGCGATGTGCTTCCTCAAGAACTTTCCTCATCAAGTCTTCCACCATCGGGACACAAAGCCTTCCGTCTCTCCTCAGCCAACCCTTATCGTCTATAGAATATCGAGCAAGGTGACTAGATGTCTCCCCTCGAATCAGCTTATCCATGATCTCAATTATCTGAGGGTCTTCCTTCTGCGAAGCCCCAACTTGATCTAGAAGGGTAGGCCTGAGCTCAAGCGATGCCAAAGAACCGGTCACCGACTCCATTGCCAAAGAGAAATCAAAGGTTGCCAAGAACTCTAAATTCTTCATCTCAACAAATAGAGGACTTAGTGTCAACCTTTTCCTACTCAACGCATCCGCTACAACATTCCCCTTGCCAGGGGTATAGGCTATATCAAAATCATAGGATGCCAAGAATTCCATCCACCTCTGCTGCCTTAAGTTCAGATCCTTCTGCGAAAAGAGATACTTCAAGGACTTATGATCAGTATACAGCTCAAATCTCTCTCCCAGAAGATAATGACGCCAAGCCTTGAGTGCATATACAATCGCTGCCAGTTCTAGATCATGAGTGGGATAATTCCTCTCATGCACCTTAAGTTGTCTCCCACCAAAACATATAACTCTGCCCTCTTGCATCAGAACGGCGCCCAATCCCGTGCCACAAGCATCAGTGTACACGGTAAATATCTTGCCACCATCGGGTAAGGCTAGAACTGGTGCTGAGGTGAGGGCTCTCTTGAGTCTTTGAAAAGCAAGCTCACAGTCCATATCCTAAGCAAAAACTAAGTTCTTCTTCGTCAACTTAGTAAGAGGAGCGGATATCTTCGCGAAGTCCTTGATGAACTTCCGGTAAAAACCCGCAAGACCCAGAAAGCTTCTCACCTCGGTTGCATTCCTTGGAGTCTTCCAATCCTGAACTGCAACCACCTTAGCGGGATCCACCGCTAAGCCTTGCTTGGATACGATATGCCCAAGGAATCTGACTTCCCTTTTCCAAAAATGGCACTTGGAGAACATGGCCTTTAACTGGTGTGCTCTGAGTGTATCCATCACCTCTACTAGGTGCCTCGCATGCTCTTCCTCATCCTTGGAGAAGACCAGAATATCATCCACAAAGACCACGACAAACTTATTCAAGAACTCCCGAAACACCCTACTCATCAAATCCACAAAATACGCGGGTGCATTCGTCAAACCGAACGGCATAACAAGCCATTCAAAGAATCCGTCTGGAGTTCTGAATGCAGTCTTGTCTATACTATCTTCAGCCACTCTGAGCTGATGAAAACCCGTAGCAAGATCAAGCTGAGAGAAAACAGAAGCACCAACAAGCTGATCAAAGAGATCATCGATCCTCGGTAACGGGTGTCTGTTCTTCTTAGTCAGCTTATTCAATTCTCTATAATCCACACAGAGCCGAAGAGAACCATCTGCCTTAGTTGCAAACACCACAGGCGCTCCCCATTCGGATATACTCCTTCTGATGAAGTTCTTCTCAAGTAATTCTTTCACTTGCTTGCTCAGCTCCCGTCTCTCACGCGGAGCCATATGCCGAACGGGTAAAGAAACAGGCTTAGCATTATCTACCAGATAGATGCGAAAATCAATCTCTCGTTTAGGGGGCAACCCCTTAACTTCTTCAAAAACATCTGGATAATCTCGGACCACCCTTACAGACTGAAGGGCCTCCTCTGATGAGTCGAGAGATTCTAGATAGCACAACATGACGGGATTCTTCGGATTGCATGAAATCTCTAAGGTGTTGCCCAGGCGAGTCACAAGCCTTACAACCCTATGCTCACAATCCAGAATGGCTCCATATCTGGACAGCCAATCCATGCCCAAGATCAATCCGTATCCCCTGAAACCAAGAACATACGCACTACACAAGAACTCTACGCTGAGTATAGAGATCCTCAGATCCTCACATATCATAGATAGATGAGCAGAACCCCCAATGGGATTCGAAACACAAACAGGATCATCCACTAAGCTAGTACTAAGGTGCAAGCTATCAACAAGATCAGATGAAATAAAGCTATGTGAAGCACCAGAATCAAACAAGGTACGCACTGGAAGATCAGAGATATAAACAAGGTTCTCAACAGAAACACTACCTCGATCGGGAACTGGAGCGGTATTGAGAGCATGAACTTGCCCTCCTGAAGGTCCAGCCTGTCTTTTCTTCTTTGGGCATTCTTTGCTAAAGTGCCCAGTCTCTCCACAAGAAAAGCATCCACCACTAAGCTTCCTTTTCTTCTTCCTGCAATCCTTAGCAAAGTGCCCAGCTATGCCACAATAATTGCACTTTCCCTTGCCTTTGTTGATGTTGTTCCCCTTCTTGTTCTTGCCCTGATTCCCCTGGCTGCCTTGACCCCCTTGATTGCCTTTGCCTTGAGAATCAGTCTTCTTTGCTTGAGTATCACTCGACTTGACTTCCTTCTTTCCATCTCCCTGAAGCAGAGCCATATTAACCAAACTCTCAAAAGTAGCTCCATGCGGAATATGCGACATTGCCAAGCCCTGCAGTGGCTCATTCAACCCTCTAGCAAATCGAAGAGCCTTTTTCTCAGGAGTGTTCACCATATCCAAACCAAAACGGGCCAGCTGATTAAACTTGTTCACATACTCTTTAACAGACATATCGCCTTGCTTTAATGCAATGAACTTCTCCATCTGTAAATTCGCCTCAGCAGAAGATAGAAACTTGGTCACAAATCTAGCCCTCAAATCGGCCCAAGTCTCTACGGGCCTCGTCCCATTGGTGACCTCCCACCAATAGGCCGCTTCATCTTTCAAAAGCCACACTGTCAATAAGATTTTCCTCTCGTCATCAATCCCAAAGATAGCAAACAAGTCCTCCGTGTCTTTCAGCCAATTCCTAGCTTCAACAAAAGATTCCGTGCCTAGGAAATTCTTGCCTCCCATTGCCTTGAAGTCTTTACAAACCTTCGTAAACTCAACCTGAGGATGCTGAGGGGGAGGAGGAGGAAGAGGAGCCTCAGCAACAGGAGGAGGAATATTAACTGCTGGAGGGACCACCGGAGGAGGGACATTAGCAATGGGAGGAGGAATATTGACATTAGGGGGAGGATTCTCAACTACAGGAGGAGGAGTGGGAGTAGGGTTGGCGGGACCAGCTGCCGCCCTAGCTTCTAGAAGTCTCCTATACCAGAGTGGTACTGATTGACATAGAAATGTGTTTATTTTATGCTCTTATTTCTTATCTTTTATATATAAATAAATATTACTTGGGTATTGTTTTGTTATTTTCACAGATAGTCCAACCCAGCCCGCATGCAACCAGAAATGTAGAGAAATAGAGTTCAATTTGCTGTGTATTTGCATTTTGAAGAATTGTAGATGAAGATATCACATCTAGTTGCTGTTGGACAAGAAAAGGAGTGATAGAAAGGCTTTGCACATCACAAATCAATGAAGAAATATCAAGGAAGCAAGAGGAAAAAGAGAAAAGGCCCAAATTTGCTTTATTTATCTAAGGCCCATTTATGTTTCTCATTGTAAACAATTTAGTGGTGTAATGACCAGGCCCATTTACCATTAGGATTAGGGTTAGGGTTTGGCTATCTACCCTATATATACCCTTGTAATGGCATTGTAGCCACCATCCTATCTCATCTCTTATTCCATTGTTCTAATAAAAGTTCTTCTTTCTCTTTTATTTTCTGCATTTTTTTGTTTTCTTAGCAACTAGTGTTGTCTATACGATTAGATTCGGTAGAACACTATTTGTATTTTGCACTTGTTTGCATTAGTGATTTACCGTCTGATTAGATTCAGCGGAAATCCTAATTTTAATTCTTGTTTGTTATTTCAATTTCTGCAATTTCAATTTCTGCTTTTTATTATTTTCTTAGGTCAAATTGGGTTTGATTAGATTCAAATCTAATTCATAGTTTCATTTGCTTTCCATTGAAATTGTGATTTGATCGTCGGTTCAGTTAGATCTGTTCTGAATCAAATTAAAGTTTTAATTTTGTTTTGTTTTGCAAAATCAACCTCCCAAGTTCGTCTAACACGCCCACGAAACATATAAATAATAAAATTTAACTTTCCTCCCTGTGTTCGACCTGTATGCTACACACCTGTATGCTTGCAGAATTTATTACAAATGTCGCGCTTTTCTAATTCATAGACTAGCGTCGATCAGGTACGTTCACTCCATCTGGGATGACAAGATTCTCAGCCATACTGAAACGAAAGATAAGATAAGATCAGGTCAAGGGAACGAAGGATAACGCTAATGGCTTTTGGGGATTAGCCTTAAAATAATCTAGACTTTATTTTGGAAAATACTTAGTAGGTTTTTGAAAATAGTTTTTCAAAAAGGGTTTTTTTTTTTTCAAAAGTTTTGTTCAATCTTGTTAACCTTGTGCTCTGATACCAAATGTAACACCCCACCTCCACTAGGATCACTCCTTAGAATGTACTAGCTTTGGACGGGCGTTATTGTGAAGGTAAACATGCATAGAGATATCGCAAGACAGAATATATGAAAATAAATATAAGTAAAGCAGCGGTAGCAGATAAAAACCCATCATCATCATCTCAGAAAACCAACATAGTCAAGTACATAATATCAAAATGTCATGATCCAAAATACAACATAAGTCTAGATACGTGATAACAAAATACATGGTAAAACATCAGTACTAATCCCCAGAAATAAAAGATAAGCCATAGCTAGCTCAGATCCATACATGAGCTATCCAACAAGCAAGCCAAAGATCCACTAAGCAGATGTAGCCCCTCCCTGAGAACCTGTGGGGGGGGAAACGGAAGAAAAGAAGCGAAAGAAAACAGGTCAGTCAAAAAGACTGGTAAGCCCTACTACGATCAATCTATAAATTAATAAAGTTAACAGCATGATGGAAACTGAGATGAACATACTGGCAATAGATAAAGGTGACATCACATAGGTGAGATTAAACTTTGCACCACAGTGTACTAGCAAACCCACAAAACAGATCTTGATCCCTTAGCCCAAACTTTGGCCCAATAACATGAAGTGACCTTAGTATAAGGTCCAGCCCAACGGTCTAGTCGATCGGCTCCCTATAAACCTAACACGTCCAGTGTTGGTGTCCATACGGCCCACATGGATGTAGTCAGACTGCGCTGGGTCCACCTTTGGGTGTATCAAGCCCTCGGGTGTCAACCCCAGACACCTAAGCAATAATGCACAGTCTAAATCTACTGGTACCCGTGCCTCGAGTTTGTCCAACATCGGACTACGTGCACGTTCGTAGCCCGCCGGACCCGCACCGCTGTACCACTCAGCCGTCGCTTTGGTCGCTTACATCCGTCCAGTAATCGTGCCCCGCCCTAGCCTAGCCTCTAGGGTTGTGAATGATACCAAACTGGGATTACTGCTGGAACAGACCACGTTGCTAGGGTTTCTAAGAGGGTTAAGTGTGGTTTTAACCCCTCACTAATCCTGGATTAAATTAGTTAAGTGTAACCACTTAACCCCATCTAATCCTCGCATCCCCATTATTGGTTAAGTATTAGTGGGCCATGACTTAACCCTAATCAGGAGGCATTAATTTATTAATGCACCCAACCTCTCACATTAGACATCCGTGGTTACCTGGGAAGATTTACACCACGTCTAGGTCTAACCTCGGGTCTTACGGTGCAACATGACCAACTACCCACATTAGACCCCACGTTGTGGTTACCTAGGAAGATTTACACCACAACTAGGTCTAACCTCGAGTTGGCCATATCATGTTATCTAACGTCATGTCCACTTTAAAACATATTTACAAGTTAACATATACTTGGGTAGACCTAACTTAATAGGTAAATTCCCAAGGGGTAGACCTAACTTAATAGGTAAATTCCCAATCTTTTAGTTTCATGTATTTTTAAGTTTACCCAAACCCCCCCAACGTCATTATATCGCTTACATATTCGTCATAACGTATAAGGGTATAAAAGGTAACTTGGCATAACATACATGATGAACTTCACATATCATAATAATGATGCATAACATGTTAGACTTGCAAATCATGTCATAGTGAACTCGCATAAACTTGCATAACCCATAAAACTTGCATAACATGGTAGGGTGAACTCGCATAAGCATGCATAACCCATAAAACTTGCATAACATGGTAAGGTGAACTTGCATAAACATGCATAACCCATAAAACTTGCATAACATGGTAAGGTGAACTCGCATAAGCATGCATAACCCATAAAACATGTACAACATGGTAAGGTGAACTTGCATAAGCATACATAATCCATTAAACATGTAGAACATGGCATAGTAAACTCGCATAAGCATGCATAACTTATGAAACATGTACAAATCTCAACTTTCACCACATGATAACTTTAGAGTTTGTAAAGTGAAGGTAAGAGGGCTTACAAATATAAACAAGTCACAAATCCACCAAATAAGATGAAGAAGCCCTTTAAAAACCCAAAACAAAGCTTCAAATAAGAAAACCCTTTTGCAAAATCCCAAAAACACAAACTTAGCAAATCAAACTTGCAACTTAATGAAGTATGCAAGTTATTAAGCCTTCATACAACATAAAAAAGGTTGTATGATCATCATATCTTCATAGGATTAAACTTTGAGGAAGGTGGAGGCTAGGGTTTTTAGGTGGAGGCCATTTGAGGATTCAATTTGACATAGTTTAGTTGCTAGATTGATTAATGAGGCTTTAGGGTAGGATTAGGGGTATATTTATAGAAGATTAGAGTGTTTTTAGCCCTAGGATTAACCCTAGGTTAGTTTAGGCCCATCAGATCTCGGAACTCTCTAGAACCAAGCCACAAGACCCAGCCCAAATCAGAAATGATGCACCAGGCTAAACTGCCCGGGCACCCCCTGTCGACAGGGCTGTCGACACCCTGGGGGCCCTGTCGACAGGGCTGTCGACATGCGGGTCCTGGCGGGAATTTTTCCCGCCTGCTCCAGATTGCCCTAACCCTTGTTTTTAAATTAAATTTAAACATGTTTTTACTTAGGAATTTTCCGAAAACTTCCATGGGCCTTAACTGGGTCATACGGACTCCGATTTTCGAAAACTCGGACTCTATTTCGCGTATTTTTCCGAGATGAACGCAATGGCATAGCCCGTTTCCCTTGATTCAGATTTTAGAATTAAATTCTGCCTCGATTTATGTTATAACAGTTTATTGAAAATACGGGTTGTTACACCCTTCACCTCTGTATTTGCTTAAGGGTAAATTTTATACAGCATTAGCCTATCTGCCATTGAATATTTAAGGTTATGATGATATTTACTTCACTATTGCAAGAAAATAAACCTATTTCTTTAATTTTATTTTCCTTTTGGCTTCGAGTAGTTTTTATCTTCAGAGCTGTAAAGTAAAATATGAGGCCAGTTGTTATACTTCTTGGTGCTTATAGAATAATTTCATAAAATTACATATCTTGAGGAAAAGTAAAATAAAATTAGAATTATATGTTTTCTCCAAAATATTTGTCAGCATAATTTATAGGGGTTAAGCATTAATTATAGTGAGAGATATAGACAGAGCTAGTAAATTATATTCATATGTTCTAATGATCTTGCATGTTGTATTCGTTTTCCAGTTGTGGCCAATTCGGCATACACCGTTCGGTAAATGTACCTACCGTCTGTTTAATATAAATGTGGTAAACGACTAAGAATTGAATGCTTAAAAATGTAAAAACAAACTAATTAATTTGAACAAGACTGACTGGGCAACTGTTTTAGTGAGTGATGGAGTGGTAGTTATCCCAATATATTAGTGTAACAAATAATTGTATTTAATCTGATACAGATATTCTACGAGGCCCGAATATAATGTCAGAAAAAGGGCCCGAACATATATCTGCCGCACAACAGCAATACTTTCCCCTGAAATCCACCGTTGAAATCAAATTCGCACAACCCGAACCCCTCATTTTCGGGCCCCGTAGCACATCTCAATCTGATAACAGCTAAGATTAAATAATTTAGTGTAATAAGATATGATAAGGCTTGTTCAATTTCATTTGGGAGGATGCGTTAGTTTAAATATGTAGGAGCGCTTCAGATTTCAAAAAGTCTTTTGTCTTCTCTTTTGATTCTCTTGCATGTTTAGATCCATCTGACCCAATTCGCCCATTTCTTCCTGGTGGTTTGAATCCATCGGAGTTTTTTCTTTTCTACCGAAAACGATTCAGCACACAGAACCTCTATGGTATAGCTTGCAGTTTTATAAAAGTTGTCACCATATACAGCAAATACATGGGTTTCTGCTTTTTGTTCATTGATCTCACATGGTTGAAACCATTCCAATTTTCTGAAAAATGTTGCACCTGGGTCCTTATTAACTGTCATTGAGGCTCTTTGATCGAAACAGCAGACGGGGGGAAGCCAAGAAAAAACATTCCAGCAGATATAACTTTCCTTGTTCCTTGTTTTTGCACTGCTTTCCTATAATGCTAGATCGAGTCCTCCATTATCCTCCACTTCAAGGTATAACAACTTGAAATTGTTTGTATTAGCTGAATGGACCCTACAGAAAAATCCCCTATGTTGTTCACAATCAGTTATTTCTACAAAATAAATGTGTGCACAATGTTTTTCAACCTTTTTGTATGTGGATTTCTCCAACTGTAGAGGAAGAACTTGTAACGAGCTATTCAGCGCCTCAACTAATACAGTTGCAGATACAGTAGTCTTGATTGGCACACCAGGTTTGCTAAAAAGGGCAACAAACATAGTATTCATAGCGCCAAGACTTGAGAGATCTAGCTCCAGTTCTTGGCACTCTGATTCAACAGCCTCAAACCCCAATGTTCTTTTTTTTTTTTTTTTTTTTTTTTTTTTGCATTCGATAAAATATCATAAGAAATCGTGACCTTGTTAAACTTGTCGACTGCCACAGGGTCATTTTAATATTTATCAGGATTATATTTGAGTGTCATTCTTCTACAAGCACTCTTAATCTCCTGATTTGTGCATTACGAGCAACGCCATGAATTTCGTATGGACCTATTCTTTTTTGTTGTTGCTGCTCTTCTCCATGTTTTTTTTCTCAGATTTAAATGATGAAGGAATAGTGACAGACTCCTAAATTAGATTTTGTCTTTTTTTGTATTGAAATTTAAACTTAAGAACCCTAGCTCAGCCCAGTTTAGCTAAGCAACAGTTCTCTTTGGTTGGCCAACCCAGTGGTAAATTGTTGGGAGAAGAAAATTGAAGCAAAATTTATCGAATGATGAGAATTGATCGAAGGCCAAATAGGAAAGTGAAGAGAGAAGTCCAGTTGTGCATTACTTACTATATGATTAGTGATTCATTCTTAGCTCCGTTTATTTGCAGATTAAAATTCTAATGAAAATGAAATTGAAACAACTTTTGTTTCAGTTTCCATGTTTTAAGTGATACATCATTTGTGCATTTACATTTTGTATCTTCTTGGAATATTGATCATTCCTATGGGAAAATTGAGAATGCATAAGGATACGTACCATGCTATGGATTTGTTATAGGATGGAACATAGCAAGTCATACTGTTACCACCTTGAGATCTTCCTTGTCCTTAAGATTGCAAGACTTCTTTATTTTGGAGATGTGTCTGAATATCAAACAGGACAGACCTGGAAACTGATCGTTTTTGGACAATAAAGCATTATGCACAAGAGGTTGTTTATTACAGCGAGAAGAGAGAAGAAGGTTATTACCATGATATGTTAAATAGAAGAAAAGGCTGTCCTGTTTCTGCACCCACAGTGTTGATCTGGTTGCAGATGGTATTTGAATGGGTGAATACTCAAATAGATTGGCGTGTATTTTACTACCCTATTAGTAAAATAATCAGTCATGTTTAGGCACAGTATTTGGTTAGAAAATTGTAGAAAGTACATCCTAGATTCTATATGAGAGAAAAAAGTTATCTACTTTTGACAGTTATTTTTGCCAAAGATAATTGAAGTTCAAGAAAGCGGTTTACGAGTAGCTAGCTGTAATTGATTAACGGGTGGAAATGAGAAGAATGCTAAGATGATTACTTAGTGGCTAAGTTACAGACATTCATGAAAAAAAAAGATATGATAAGCAACTTAACTATTTTCTCATGGAAATTAAATGGTTCATTTTCTGTGTATACTAAGGCATGATCTAATGAATTTTTAATAATTTTTTTTTTACTTTTGAATTTCACTAACATAATGGGTAACCCAGTTTGGAAATGCAAATTCATTTTAAAAGATGTTGCATGTCATTGTATGATGTAGGCTTTGTTAACGGCTGACCCATTTTTTGTCATATGTCAAGTCTTGTGCAACCATTATTAAATAGGAACAAAAATTGGTTTTGGATAAAATATGTAATGTAGCTATTAGACTGTCTTTTCCTCCCATTTCTACTAGAAAGATAACAAAGTTGAAATTTTGTTTTGGGCTCGTTGGACAGTAGGTAAGTACGTAAAAGCGGGCATGGCAGTGGACAATAATTACATGCTTAGAGCACGTCTAAAATCATAATCTATACGTGGAACTTACATACGGTTCTACTTTCATGCTTCTCATTCCTGAAATATTAGCTCGGGTTTGACAAATTGGAGAATGGTTAGATAAAATTCCATGTGGTCATTCATTTTTTACGTACATTAGTTTTGGTTATACAAATCGCTAGGAAATGCTTGTATCACATGATTGTGGCAAGCAATTTGTCTTTCTCTTGTTTCCTTGAGCAAAAAAGTATGGAGACTTACTTTTTTTATTTTCAAAATCTTCGTACTTCCCACTCTTCACATATGCCATAAATTTTGCTTCAATTCTCATATGGCATAGTTGAATCCAATAAAGAATTCTTCACATATGGCATTTCTGGTCAATGCCCAAGACCCATCTTTTGATATTTTAAAGATTATTATCTATGCCAAGTTCATGCTCAAGGCCCAAGGCCCATCTTTTGATATTTTAAAGATTATTATTTATGCCAAGTTCATGCTCAAGGCCCAAGGCCAATCTTTTGACATTTTAAAGATTATTATCTATGTCAAGTTCATGCTCAAGGCCCATTGCATTATTCCTCCTTCTCTTCTTTTGATATAACGTATCAAGCTTTTACCTATATAGTAACAAACTCTTTTATATTCTACAATGTGGGACTAATCCCTACACCTTATCTTCTTCCATTCTTGCTTCCCTCTTCAAAAACAAACCCATATCCCAAACAATATTTGAAAATTTACAACATGACACGCTTTGACCTGCATTGAAACTTATATGTGGTCTTATTAAGATATTAATTATGACAATAAAAATGTCCCTTTCTTCGTTTACACCATAACGTCACTGCATTGCATCTACACACCGCTCGAATTTTTCTTCTGCCAGTGCCTGTACATATCAAGAAAGGAGTAATTAAGACATGGTCATGAAATTAGTTTCATTTTTAAAAAATGTGTTAGGATGGTAGAATAAATTTAGTTCTTTCAATTCAAGCAGTCTTGTTTCAGATCAAAATAGCATCCAGTCATCGCTTGTTGTTTTTTCCCCAACCTTTGGTAAAAGCATTTAAAAAATTATTAATTGCTGGCTGTGATAAGCTGCTACTAAATTATTAATTGGGTTTTTGTTATTAACGTCTGGCCATGATAAGCTGTGAGAATCGTCTGTGAATATATTTGTACCATTTATTGGTGCACTGCTAGCATTGAAATTGTACGAGTATTTTGTCTACTTGAATGTTAGCTCCTATAGAAATTTTCCATAGTTTTTTTGCAATATTTGTTTTACCATTATTTCCTAGTAGATATAGATCGTCTATTGCGAAAATATTTAGTTTGAAGATTTCATTATGGGTATTATATTCATTTTGAACCGCATTTAATTACACTGCAGTCCATTCAATGATATAGATCTTTGAGTACGTTTATGTTGACCTTTCTATATAGGTTTTTTTTTTTTCATTTTTTGTGACGGCCCGCCCCGCATCAACCGACATTTACTCCAAAAGTGCGCTGTACACATGTCCAGTTAGCACGGAACGGGTCGTCAAAAGGAAAAAGAAGAAGGGAATGAGCATACAAAGAACCTGTAGAATGTCTCACAGCGCATAGAATAAAATATAATAATAACATACTTGACATAAAACAGGTAAGACAGCGCATAAGCTGAAAACCAGAACTAAACATCACAGTAGCGGAAATCCAAAATACAGCTTATTACAACTTTTCAAACTGTCTCAAAGCAAAAGTGAGGTAAAGGAGGTACACTACTAATGCCCAAGTAGCGACTACCAACGACACAGGGAGGATGTGTGTATATATATATATCATACGTGGAAGCCTCCTGCCCGCCTCCGAATCAGCTACTCGCGCACCACCAGCTAACCTGTCTCTAGTCTGCTCGTGTGAGCACCCAGAGTAATAAGAGGAGACATAAAACTCTGGGTCAGACATAAAGCCTGGTATGAGCGATAAGCATCTAAAGTGAACAATAACAGGTAGACTAAAACATACCTTAACCTGGACCTGCAACCAAAGAGTTAGCACTACATATTGTACAATACTCTAAGGTACCATATCAAACAGTATAAAGATACGAACGAGGGGGAGGTATGCATGTCATAGTGATGGCAAACAATCAAACATAGCATCCATCCTCACATCTCTCACTCAGTACGTAAAGCATACGATATTCACCACTTCGATCACCCAACATACCTTGCTACGATCACTCTGCCCCATGAAGTCATAAATGGCTTCACTGCACTGATAACGTAGCCACTAATTCCTCGCTATGTCCACTTGCCCCCATGGAGTTATTCACCCCATCTGCGCTGGCTCATAGCCTTACCAATCCTTACTATGTCCACTTGCCCCCATGGAGTTATTCGCCCCATCTGTGCTGGCTCATAGTCTTACTACGCATCACCTTGCCCCTCAGGTCATAATGACCCTACTGCACTGATAACGTAGTCTTGCTACCATCAACTTGACCCTCAGGTCATAATGACCCTACTGCACTGATAAGTAGCCACCATTCATTTTTAGTGGTGAATCGAAGTCATGAACGTCGACAACTCCTTAGCACACCTCCCGCAGCAAAGTCCAACCATGAAGTGAACTCATTGGTTCCCAACTGGATCCTGAGCTCTAACTTCCCATATTGGACTACCTTTGCATCTCGGGTTATTGGTCAATACTGGGTCGGGTCGGATTCCTCCTCAAGCCGTCGGTTCGGGTCGGGTACACTCCATCGGTTCGGGTCGGGTCTTCTTTTGGTACGGGTCGGGTGTCTCTCCTCGGGTCGGGTCGGGTGCTTCACTTCGGGTCGGGTCGGGTGCTATCTCCCCTCCAGTTCGTGCTTCCGCTCCGATCCGCCTCCCCATCCTTCACGTGCTCCGATCCGATCCATCCTCCTCTATCCGCTCCGATCCCCCTTCCTTAATCCGATCCGATCCCAGTTCAGTTAGCGTGGCCTTCCTTTTTGCCAATTTTCTCAAGTGTTAGGCTCCGATCCGATCGAATCCCTTGCCCAGTTCAACATATCCGATCCGAGCTCTATATCCGATCCGATCCGAAACCTGCACTGTTTTCTGAAACTGCTCCAGCAAGTGTTTACGCCATTCGACGACGTTTTCGACCATTCTAACTATTGAAACCAATCACAAAGCATTTCATACAGTCATAGCAACATGCATAATCAACCACCAACATCAAAACATCAATATGATAGGTTAAAATGGATCAAACGTACCCAAAATCCCATATTTCCCCTTAAGCATGTTTAGGTGAAACTAATGATAGGATTAGCAAAACTTAACCAAATTAACCCAAATTCATCTCAGGGGTCTAAAACATCATTTAAAGATTTATAAACATTTTTCCCGAATTTTATCATGCTTAAATTCGCTAATTAACACTAATTACCCTTAACTAGCCATAATTAGTGTAAAACTATGCAAATCACTCACCTTAGTCAAAAATAAACTAAGATCTGAAACAAATCTCTGATTTGATGTGAATTCCAATGCTAAACAGCAGCTTCAATTTTGCTTTGGTGTAGATCTCCCTTGATTAGATGTTGCTAAGCTTAATCCTTGACCAAAAGATGATTTGGAGGTGATTTAGAGGTTGGAGGCCACTTTTAGGGTTTCTTGGTGATAAGTGGAGGCTAGAAAACTGATATAGAATGATTCTCCATCTCATTTCAGCCTTCCCATAACCTCAATCCCAAAATGGGTTATGGGCCTACTCACTAATCACCCGATTTGGCCCAATTAAGCAGTTTTTCACCCTCCAAACCTTATTTCAGCCATATCTCACAAACGGTAAGTCTGTTTGGCTATTATGACCACTATACGGAAAGGTAAACCATCAAACGAATCCAGTGGAAGTGGTTTCAAGTCAAAATTCCTTTCCAATCAAAAGTTATGGCCAAAACAAGATCAACTAGGGGTAAAATGGTCATTTAAAAATCGACAAAAATCATGAACATGGGAAATGACTCTATTGGATGTTTCCCTAAGTTACATGACCATACGACTTCATATGAGAAAGAAATAAATATTCTACGATCCTCCGATGCGTAGAATGCGGGTCATTACACTCTTCCCCCCTTAAGAAATTTCGCCCCCGAAATTCCCTAGTCAAAACACACACAAAGGTCCCGCATGCCTATCAATCATAAAACAACCATCAAACATGCAAAACAAGTAAAATAAGTCTATCCTAGCATGCGGAATAACTAAATCGCAAAGTAAATCTTACCAGGCAAAGAGTTCTGGATATGCCTTCCTCATGCTCTCCTCTGTCTCCCAAGTACAATCATTCTCGTCCTCGCCCCACTGAACCTTGACTAGCTTCACTGCCTTCCTTCGAAGTTTCTTCGTATCGTGCCCCACAATACAAATCGGCTTGCGGTTCCCAACCGCCTCGGGTTCTACTTCGAAGTCCTCTAACTGATCAGGTGAAATAGTCATATCTGAGTCGTGAACGAACTTCCTTAGTTGGGAAACATGAAACACATTGTGAACTCCCGCCATTTTCTCTGGTAAGCCAATTCTATATGCCAAATTCCCGACTAGTTCAAGAACAGGGAATGGGCCAACAAATCTTGGTGCCAACTTGCCTCTCCTGCCAAATTGAATCACGCTCTTTAACGGAGAGATCTTGACGAACACCAAGTCACCAACGGAGAATTTCAAGTCTCTTCTCCTCTTATCAGCATAACTCTTCTGCCTATCTTGGGCAGCTTTCATTCGTTGCTGAATGATCTTAATCTTATCTGAAGTTTCTCTCACCACATCTGGTCCAAGCATAAACTTCTCGCCAGTCTCTATCCAACATGATGGTGAGTTACACGGTCTTCCGTACAAAGATTCCTATGGAGCCATACCGATACTGGATTGGTAGCTATTATTATATGCAAACTCAACTAGATGCAAATGGTCATCCCATGATCCACCAAAAACCAATATACAAGCTCTCAAGAGATCTTCCAATATATGATTCACCCTCTCCGTCTGACCGTCGGTCTGAGGATGATATGCGGTACTGAGATGTAATCCTGAACCTAGAGCCTCTTGTAAGCTCTTCCAAAACCCACTAGTGAACAACGGGTCTCGGTCACTCACAATGCTTTTAGGTACTCCATGAAATCTCACTACCCACTTCATATACAATTCTGCCAACTTGGTTGCCATTCTGGTCGATTTGACTGGTATAAATTTTGCACTTTTAGTCAATCGATCCACAATTACCCAAATGCTATCATATCCCGATCTAGTCCTTGGTAAACCATCGATGAAATCCATCGAGACTTGCTCCCATTTCCATTCGGGAATTTCTAATGGTTGCAACAACCCACTAGGCTTCTTTTGCTCGGCTTTAACTAGCTGGCAATTCATGCATTTGCATATAAACTTCCCAACGTCTCTTTTCATCCCTTCCCAGTAGTAGGTTTGCTTCATGTCTCGATACATTTTGTTACCACCGGGATGTATAGTTAGTTTTGAGTGATGACATTCTCTAAGCACTTCATCTCTCAAACCATTCACGTTGGATACAACTAGTCTTCCATTCTTTCGAAGCCATCCATCTCGATCAAGCCCATATACATTCATCTCCTCATCGATACCCATCTCTAACTTGGAGATGATTTCCAATAGGTTAGGATCGTTCCTCTGACTAGAACTAATCCGCTCTATCAAAGTGGGTTTGATCGTCAAACTAGCTAGCATGACTGGATCCAATTCGCACTTTGGTCTGAAATCAAACCCCGCGATATACTCCAGTTGCTTCCATTCAAGAAACATTGTCCCTAAGCTGGCATGTCTCCTACTCAAGGCATCGGCTACCGCATTACCTTTCCCAGGTGTATATGCGATATCAAAATCATACGAAGCCAAGAACTCTAACCATCTTTGCTGACGGAGATTCAGATCTTTCTGAGAGAAGAGATATTTCAACGATTTATGATCGGTAAACAACTCAAATCTTTCTCCCAAGAGATAGTGTCTCCACATCTTCAGCGCAAACACGATCGCTGCTAATTCCAAATCATGGGTAGGATACTTCTTCTCATGCGGCTTTAGCTGTCGACTAGCATAAGCTACAACCCTACCTCCTTGCATCAATACAGCACCCAGTCCGGTACCACAAGCATCCGTGTATACCGTCATCTCTTCATTCCCTTTAGGAATGACTAACACTGGCGCACGCGTCAACTTCTCTTTTAGACTCTTGAAGGCATCCTCACACACTCCGTCCCAGATGAAGGACTGATTCTTCTTAGTCAATTGAGTCAACTGTGCTGCTATCTTGGAGAAGTCCTGGATAAACTTACGATAATATCCAGCTAATCCCAAGAAACTTCTTACATCTGTTGCATTCTTGGGCGTAGGCCAATCCTGTACCGTAGCCACCTTCGCAGGGTCTACGGCAATACCACTCTCTGAAACAACATGGCCCAAGAATCTCACTTCCCTTCTCCAAAAATGACACTTAGAGAATTTCGCTTTCAATTGGTGTTTCCTCAACACCTCCATCACTATCCTCAAGTGTCCCTTCTGTTCCTCCTCTATCCTTGAGTCAACAAGGATATCATCCACGAACACAAGAACAAACTTATTCAACTGATCTCTGAATACTCGATTCATAAGATCCACAAAGTAGGCTGGTGCATTGGTCAACCCAAACGGCATGACCAACCGCTCATAAAATCCAGACGGCGTCCTAAATGCCGTTTTCGGAACACTCTCATCCGCTACTCGTAGCTGATGAAATCCTGTCGCGAGGTCCCACTGGGAGAACAAACTTGCTCCTTACATTTGATCAAACAAATCATCTATCCGTGGTAGAGGATACTTATTCTTCCTCGTTACCTTATTCAACTTGCGATAGTCCACACACAAACGAAGGGAACCATCTGCCTTAGTGGCAAACACAACTGGTGCTCCCCACTCGGAGACACTCCTAATAAATCCCTTCTTCAAAAGATTGCTGACTTACACCCCGAGCTCTCGCTGCTCCCTTGGTGCCATAAGACGAAGTGGCATCACTATAGGTCTGGCAACTTTCACTAAATCAATACGGAACTCAATCTCTCAGTGTGGTGGAAGCCCAGTCACCTCCTCGAAGACGTCCGGATACTGGCCAACCACGGGCACATCTGACAACTCATCCTGCGGGATGTCGAGGGAATTTACAAAACTAGCCATAACCCCATCACTAGGTAGACTACCAAACACTACCCTCCGCCCATCATCCGCCCTCACTGTCACCAAAAAGACCTCACAGTCTACCACCACCCCGTATCTTTGGAGCCAATCGATTCCCAATATAATGCCATACCCAATAAAGCCCAAAACAAAGCAATCACATACAAACATACACTCATGACTCGATAAGACCAAATTCCTGCAAATCATACTAAGGATAGTTGAACCACCAATCGGGTTCGTCACAACCAATGGTCTATCGACTATCTCGGGTTCCAGTCCCAACCTATCTACCAGGTCACTAGATATGAAGGAACGGGAAGCCCCAGTATCAAACAAAACTCGAACTGGTACATCATAAATAGAAAGCATACCTTGAATAACAACATTCTTTCCCTTCTCCGCCGCAGTTGGAGCATTCGACGAAGAAGGAACAACATCAATAGCATATGCTTTCACAATTTGCTTCTCCTTAAGAGGTTGCGGACACTTATCCTTATGATGTCCCACTTGACCACAGTTGTAGCACTTCCTTTCCGCTGGCTTGGCCCGACATTCTTTAGCATAATGGCCCTTCTTTCCACAGCTGAAGCACTCAACATCCTTCTTGCTCTTTTTCTGGCCACCTTTTGATTGGTCCTGCTTCCTCTTATTCTGAGAGTTATTCTTGCCTCCACCGCCTGCTTGCGGCTTTGGCCCTTCTGCAGATGCAGCCTCAGTCTTTGACTTAGGTTAAAGACTCTCTGATCTCAAAGTTTTCCCCACAATCGATTCAAAAGTCTCATCGATGTGATTGATAAGCCTTTCCCCCAAGTATCCATCCAAACCAGTAATGAACTTCTCATTCTTCTTCTCAGGAGTGTCAATGAGAGACAGCCCATACTTCGACAAAGTGTCAAACTCAGCAATATAATCAGAAACTGCCCTTCCGTTCTGCTTGAGTTCCAAGAACCTCTTAAACAACACTGACTTCTAGGCAGCTGGAATAAACTTCTCGCTAAAGCGAGCCTTGAACTGATCTCAAGTAACCTGATCTTCTGGAGTAGCTGCTCTAATGGCATTCCACCAATTCATTGCTCGCCCTTGCAGCTGACGAGACGCTAGCCTTCTCTTCATAGCATCCTCAAGACCCAAGTCATCGAAGATACGGTCATAGCTATCCATCCAGTCCTGAACATCTGTGGCCGACTCTGTCCCATGGAACGGCTTCCCACCAAGATTAGTGTAATCTTTGCACAACTTGGCGAAATCGACCCTAGGCGCCTGCACTACTGGGCCAACACCAACTCCGGGATTGGGAACTGCCCCTTGCACTTCTCTAAGCATATCTCTCATGTGGTTAGTAAAAATCGCCCTCATGTCAGCGGCATTCCCCTGGTTGGTCCCTCTACCAGCACCCCTCGTGTCTCGGCTCATCGTCAATCTGAAAAAGGGAAACGATTAACGACCCCATAGTGGTGCTAGTGCAGTGCGACTTCATTCTTATACTACCAATAGTATATATATATATAGCTTTTGAAAACCAAAGTAATCACAAATACGCGCTCTCATATACGTACTATCTCTCCCTAGTGTCTTTTCCTAGGTTAACTACGCAACCCAGAGCTCTGATACCAAGTGTGACGGCCCGCCCTGCACCAACCGACATTTACTCCAAAAGTGCGCTGTACACATGTCCAGTTAGCACGGAACGGGTCGTCAAAAGGAAAAAGAAGAAGGGAATGAACATACAAAGAACCTGTAGAATGTCTCACAGCGCATAGAATAAAATATAATAATAACATACTTGACATAAAACAGGTGAGACAACGCATAAGCTGAAAACCAGAACTAAACATCACAGCAGCGGAAATCCAAAATACAGCTTATTACAACTTTTCAAACTATCTCAAAGCAAAAGTGAGGTAAAGGAGGTACACCACTAATGCCCAAGTAGCGACCACCAACATAACAGGGAGGATGTGTGTGTGTATATATATATATATCATACGTGGAAGCCTCCTGCCCGCCTACGAATCAGCTACTCGCGCACCACCAGCTAACCTGTCTCTAGTCTGCTCGTGTGAGCACCCAGAGTAATAAGAGGAGACATAAAACTCTGGGTCAGGCATAAAGCCTGGTATGAGCGATAAGCATCTAAAGTGAACAATAACAGGTAGACTAAAACATACCTGAACCTGGACCTGCAACCAAAGAGTTAGCACTACATACTGTACAACACTCTAAGGTACCATATCAAACGGTATAAAGATACGGAGGAGGGGGAGGTGTGCATGTCATAGTGATGGAAAACAATCAACATAGCATCCATCCTCACATCTCTCACTCAGTGCGTAAAGCATATGATATTCACCACTTCGATCACCCAACATACCTTGCTACGATCACTTTGCCCCATGAAGTCATAAATGGCTTCACTGCACTGATAACGTAGCCACTAATTCCTCGCTATGTCCACTTGCCCCATGGAGTTATTCACCCCATCTGCGCTGGCTCATAGCCTTACCAATCCTTACTATGTCCACTTGCCCCATGGAGTTATTCACCCCATCTGCGCTGGCTCATAGTCTTACTACGCATCACCTTGCCCCTTAGGTCATAATGACCCTACTTCAATGATAACGTAGTCTTGCTACCATCACCTTGCCCCTCAGGTCATAATGACCCTACTGCACTGATAAGTAGCCACCATTCATTTTTAGTGGTGAATCGAAGTCATGAACGTCGACAACTCCTTAGCACACGTCCCGCAGCAAAGTCCAACCATGAAGTGAACTCATTGGTTCCCAACTGAATCCTGAGCTCTAACTTCCCATATTGGACTACCTTTGCATCTCGGGTTATTGGTCAATACTGGGTCGGGTCGGGTTCCTCCTCAAGCCGTCGGTTCGGGTCGGGTATCCTCCATCGGTTCGGGTCGGGTCTTCTTTTGGTACGGGTCGGGTGTCTCTCCTCGGGTCGGGTCGGGTGCTTCACTTCGGGTCGGGTCGGGTGCTATCTCCCCTCCAGTTCGTGCTTCCGCTCCAATCCGCCTCCCCATCCTTCACGTGCTCCGATCCGATCCATCCTCCTCTATCCGCTCCGATCCCCCTTCCTTAATCCGATCCCAGTTCAGTTAGCGTGGCCTTCCTTTTTGCCAATTTTCTCAAGTGTCAGGCTCCGATCCGATCGAATCCCTTGCCCAGTTCAGCATATCCGATCCGAAACCTGCACTATTTTCTGAAACTGCTACAGCAAGTGTTTACGCCATTCGACGACGTTTTCGACCATTCTAACTATTGGAACCTATCACAAAGCATTTCATACAGTCATAGCAACATGCATAATCAACCACCAACATCAAAACATCAATATGATAGGTTAAAATGGATCAAACGTACCCAAAATCCCATATTTCCCCTTAAGCATGTTTAGGTGAAACTAATGATAGGATTAGCAAAACTTAACCAAATTAACCCAAATTCATCTCAGAGGTCTAAAACATCATTTAAGAATTTATGAACATTTTTCCCGAATTTTATCATGCTTAAATTCGCTAATTAACACTAATTACCCTTAACTAGCCATAATTAGTGTAAAACTATGCAAATCACCCACCTTAGCAAAAAATAAACTAAGATCTGAAACAAATCTCTGATTTGATGTGAATTCCAATGCTAAACAGCAGCTCCAATGTTGCTTTGGTGTAGATCTCCCTTGATTAGATGTTGCTAAGCTTAATCCTTGACGAAAAGATGATTTGGAGGTGATTTAGAGGTTGGAGGCCATTTTTAGGGTTTCTTGGTGATAAGTGGAGGCTAGAAAACTGAACTGGAATGATTTTGCATCTCATTTCAGCCTTCCCATAACCCCAATCCCGAAATGGGTTATGGGCCTACTCACTAATCACCCGATTTGGCCCGGTTAAGCAGTTTTTCACCCTCCAAACCTTATTTCAGCCATATCTCCCAAAAGGTAAGTCCGTTTGGCTATTATGACCACTCTACGGATAGGTAAACCATCAAACGAATCCAATGGAAGTGGTTTCAATTCAAAATTCCTTTCCAATCAAAAGTTATGGCCAAAACAAGATCAACTAGGGGCAAAATGGTCATTTAAAAATCGACAAAAGTCATGAACATGGGAAATGACTCTAATGGATGTTTCCCTAAGTTACATGACCATACGACTTCATATGAGAAAGAAAGAAATATTCTACGATCCTCCGATGCGTAGAATGCAGGTTATTACATTTTTCTTTCAGTTAATCTATTAGGTAACACATTTCTTATGGATTATTTTAATTTGTTTTGTTCAAATTTGGGAAATCTTTGACTGTATTGATTCATATAAAATTCATTTCAGATTAGCAAACATTATACGATCTTGTGTAAGTTTGTTTTGAGTACAGCCTACTTAAAAACTATTTGAGAACCCACTGTCAATACACTTTAAAACAGGAAAAAAGGCATTGTTAACAGGGAATTTATTCCAAGATAAGCAGTCTTGAATTGTAAAAAGGTCTGTTTTACCAAACGCACATAATACATGATATTTGCCACTGACCATGATGCCAAAAACTATTTATTTCACTCTTAATGATTGAATTTAGTTTACTGGCATATGCAACTGAACAGTTGCAGTTAATCAATGTTTATTGTCTTTGTTTTCTTAAATTATATTTTTATTTTTCATTGTCACACTACTTCAATGTTGTCAGTTGTTTCTATCCATGAAGACTGATATCTTAGTTGTAAAACAGGAAATTAGTGAGAAGGCTAGGCAGAGTCAGACACACAACGAGCATCCTCACTATTTGGGGCAAGCTGGATATGCGGGGAAGAAGGCGAAATGAATAATCGAAGGACATACTTCCTCGACCACATTACCAAGCGGAGAATGCTTTAGAGATCGAAGTATTGATTGGGTCTTAGCAAGATCAAAAAAAGGAGCCAATGGAAATTACACAATCCTTAATGAGAAGACTAAGATAATTACAGATAAAGTGGTATGATCAATTTTTACGCATTTTCTCTTCTGATAATATCAATTAAAGTATAAGCTATATTTAACATTTTCTTTCATGCATGTGTAGGGCCTTTAAAACATACAAGGTATATAGCGTCAAGGCTCGAGGGAATACCTTGAGATGGAATACCGTTAAGGTGATTTGTTTAGTGACCAAAAAAAAATAAAAAAATTGTATGTAGTATGTGATACGAATACATTTTAAACTATTAGATCTTGTATGCTACAGTGTCCTCAACCATCTAGAGCTACGGATTGTGTATATTATGTGATGAGGTATATGTATGATATAGTAAAAAAACTACCGTCAAAGCAATGATTTAGATGAGGTACTATTTTAGTTTTTTTTCCTTTATACTTTATATTAAGTATTTGTACGATTAATGTTTTGAAATTAATTGTAGTACTTTGGACAAACTGATTCTTATAGCCAAAAGACATGGCCGAGGTTCGTGATAATTTAGCAAGATATATCATGCACAGTTGGATGTGAAGACTTATATGCTACAATATGGTGAGTTTATTCATGTGTACATTTGCATGTTCATTGTTTCTGTTACATCGAATGTTGTGTTTATGTGCGCTATAACCTAGTTAGTTCAATGTTTGATTAGTTAGGACTAAATTGACCAATCAAACATGTTTATTTCGATCAGTTCACTTCACTTTTGAAACTAAATCTATTTAAGTTTGATTTAAAAAATAATTTTTTCTAGCATCGGTTTAACCGTATTAACTGAACTTTTACTATATTATCCAATTTTATGGTATTGTGATATTTAAGTAATTGACTTAGTGATAAAATACAGTGTTCACTTGTTTAAAATAAGTTAAGTTTTATTATAAGCATAAAAATATAAAATAAAATATCTTAAATATAGATTTATGATCTCTTTCAAGTGGATTAATCATTTAAGTAGTAACATGTTTTTGTAATTTGATTAAATCGATTACCGATCAAAGTAACCGAATTTAATTCTTTTTGGTTCAGTTTTATTTTGAGTCTTTTGGACATTATTTCTTAAAATCGACCGAACAACGCCTAATTCACGATGAGTGTACAAATTGTATCTAATATCTTGAGACTCTAGTTTTTTCGTTATTCCATTCAATCGGTGATTGGTTTGTTTTGGTAAAAAATTAGTCGTCTGAATTAGGCGCATGTAGTATAACATGTAGGAATAATCTGCCTACCTATAACAACTAATCTGTTGACTGGTAGGTTGATGGACGGTGTAGAAGAAAAAGTAGCAAATAACCGTGTCGACGTAAAAGAAGTAGAAGAGAAAACTAACAATGCAATGTTTAAGCTTGTACCACCCTTTGACTTCCCCTCAACCACCATCTTCCTACGCTATTATCATTTTTTCTCTAAAAAACTCAGTTGCTGGTTTGCTATTGATGTTGATTACATAACAACTGGTTCTGTAACTATCAGTAGCATGGAAAATACTAAATATGGTTAGCTCAGTTTTATATACATGGCTTCCTATGATTAGTTTTATCGAAACGTGTACCTAACTTTGTTTTGTTTTCGTATAGTAAAAAAACACTCAGAGCTTCTCTTTCGTTAGTTTCATGAATAAGATGCGATAAGATTCCCATGTATAGTTCAGTTCATTTAGCATTTATTGTTTACTGAGCATAATACCATGAAGCAACTGTATAGACCAAGCAAATTTATGGATATATGGTAGCAGGTTTAGAGTACTAGCAAGTAGGATAAGTAGGATAGCACTAGCAAGTAGCCAGTATAATTTGTTCCATTGAATTTCTATTTTGCGCCCAAAAATATAAATCTGTGAGGACTTGCTGTGTCCTTTTCCCCAAAAGTAGGTTTAGTGAAGATGATGCAAAAAGAGAAGGAAGTAGGGAGATGGACAACATGACAGTGGATCATCTGTCTTAACATTAGTCGAGCTTGATATTATAGTGAACCCTCCTGACATTCCATGCACCGATGTTGTGTGTCATTACAGAAACTGTTTGGAATTCAAAACATCAACTTTCATTCGCCTGGTAACAGGCTTGAGGATTGATTAGGTATGGCATAGACGAGGGTGTAAGGGGGAGCATTCAAACGCTATTGAAATGGCATCAGTCTGAGGATCTATTTTGACTTGAATGGTTGCATTAACAAGGGTATAAGGCTCTGAACAGAGTTCCTCAACACGAGTTAAGGGTTAGTTTCATTAAATGGTACGGTAGGAGGTGGTACATATGCATGGGGGAGCTTTAATGTTATCACAGACGTGGCATATTAAACAAGAAGGTAAAGTGGAATTTTTCACATGGAGTTAAGACAGGCAGAGGATTAGAGTTGGATAAGTTGGCTTTGATAAGATTTGAAGGTCACATGAGGAAGATGGGGTAAAACAGGTTAGTCCTAGCAAGTATAACTAGAGGTGAAATGAATCAATGATGAGCTTTTGTTTTCTAAAATGGAGAACGTGAACCAAGTTTAAAGGCATACCTATGATCGTGACTTACCAAAATTGGGCCAATAATTGGTTCACATTTCATAAGCAGCCAGGTGAACGGTAGTATTCCTTTAGCATTGGTACCTACTTTAAGTAGGCTGCTTATGGCATTATGGAGCTGGTCCTTTGGTCATGTATTCAGTATTCCTAATTCCTATCCCTCTAGACCAAAAATGGTCCTCTGTCATGTACTAAATAGTGACAGGTTGCCTAAATTATTTTTGTTATTAATCAACAACAGTTTAGAACTTTATATAACTGACTGAGTTTTAGCTCAAAAATGAGATCTAAACTGCTGAAATCGAATTGGCTAGGCTAAGCTAATTCCGATGTTAGAAATATTGCTTCTTCTTACTCGTAAATTTAAAAACTTTGCCGGGTTTTTCAAAGTTATATTCCTATGTTTGGAGGGGGGATAAGTCATTATGATAGTGTTTATTTGGGATCTGATATTCTTGTGTATGGATGAGGTCTTCTTGTTGTTACGTATATTTCAGAGATGAAATTGCTTCTTTCTTCATCTAAGGTCTGTGAAAAATTGTTGTATGTAGTCTCAAATTCTTTTTAACTCAAATTCTTATTGCTTCTCAGACTACATATTCCTTTGGGCTATCCGATTGGTTCTCTTACATTTCTTAGTCAACTAACTGATGCTGATCTGCTGTAAGTTGTTGGCGAAAGTACTAAATGATAATAATCTCTTTTTTTCACAGTTGTTAGACATCACAGATTATCTTTATTACTTCATTTTTCAGGTTCTGGTTTCGCATTGAAGTTGTCTCTTAGACAGATGACATCTGTGGATTACATTGGTTACTACGTAATTATATTGGTGTGTCTAACAATGTGAACTATATTACATCTTAGTGATTGTACTTGAAAACATTATATTTCAGGTTCTTGTTTTGAATCATATTACTATTTTGTATGGATTACGAAAACATTAATTAGTTGAAATTAATGTACATGTTTTACCGTGTTATATATGTTCAATTTGTATGTCATTTGTATTTTAAATGATTACGCAATTACCAGCTTGTCTACTATATATATAAATATATATGTATGTATGTATTATTTGACAATTTTGGTGATTTCGATGGTGAAAGATGTTTTTGTAGATGATGAACATTTTGCATCGGCTGTCAGATTAGGCGATGCAAAAAATAAAAGTTTCAAAATGATACTTATTTTAGCATCGGCTATAATTTAAGTTCGATGCAAAATTGAAACTTTTTTGCATCGGATTTTTAAACAACCAGTGAAAAATTTAAGAATTTACCAAGCAAAAAGGCCATTTTTGCATCGAATGTTTCTGAAAAACGATGCAAAAAAGTTATATGTTGCATCGGCTTCTTTTAAAATTACGATGCAAATAAATGATTTTGCATTGGTTTTATAACTGATGCAACAGGCAAAGTTTTTTTTGGCATCATCTGCAATTGCATCGGTTGTTGAACTGATGCAATAGGGGGGTAAACAACCGAAGCAACAAGACTGTTTTGTACTAGTGATATATATATATCATACGTGGAAGCCTCCTGCTCGCCTCCAGATCAGCTACTCATGCATCACCAGGTAACCTGTCTCTAGTCTGCTCGTTTAGGAGCACCCAGAATAATAAGAAGAGATATAAAACTCTGGGTCAGGCAAAAGTCTGGTGTGAGCGATAAGTAGCTAAATAGAACAATAACAGGTATAATAAACCATACCTGAACCTGGACCTGCAACCAAAGAGTTAGCACTACATACTGTACAACACTCTAAGGTGTCACGGAATAATTGGTGTAAAGATAACGGGGTGGGGGTGTGCATGTCATAGTGATGTCAAACAATCAAGCATAGCAACCATCCTCACATCTCTCACTCAGTGCGTAAAGCATACGATATCCACCACTTCGATCACCCAATACTTTGCTATGGTCACTTTGCCCCCATGAAGTCACAACGGCTCCACTGCACTGATCCACAGCCACTAATCCTTTGCTATCCACTTTGCCCCATGGAGTCGTACACACCACACTGCACTGGCTCATAGCCTTACTAATCCTTTACTATGCCCACTCTGCCCCATGGAGTCACAATGGCTCCACTGCACTGGCTCATAGTCTTACTACGATCACTTTGCCCCTCGAGTCATGATGTCTCTACTGCACTGATACGTAGCCCATCATTCCCTTTTCAGTGGTGAATCGAAGTTATGGACGTCGACAACTCCTTAGCACATGTCCCGCAGCAAAGCCCAACCATGAAGTGAACTCACTGGTTCCCAACAGGATCCTGAGCTCTAACTTCCATTTGGACTACCTTTGCATCTCGGGTTATTGGTCATCACCGGATCAGTCTTCATTCAGTTCATGGTCATCATACAGGCTCGGGTTCATATCAGTTCGTAGCACCCTCTCCAGATCGGTTCAGATCGGATGATTTTCCTCCAACGGTTCGGATCGGATGGCCTTCCTCCTACGGTTCGGGTCCTTCCCCCCAAGCAGTCTGGATCGGCTCGAGTCTCTCGAGCTTCTCCATAGTGTATCGGTTCGGGTCGGACTGGCACACAAGGGGCAGATCGGGTTGGGGTTCGGGTCCAGATCGTCTCATGGATACAACAACTTGGAGGGCGGTTCGGTTCGGGCTCTTTTCTCCGATCCGATCTGGATCGGCCAAACTCCTGCACTTCTTTCCAGCGACTGTTTACGCCACTCGACGGCGTTTTCGACCACTCTAACTATTCTAATCAATTGTAAAGCATACTATACAGTCATAACAACATGAATAATCTACCACAAACATCAAAACAACTATATGATAGGTTAAAATAGATCAAACATAGCCAAAGCCCCATATTTTCTCTTAAACGTGCTTAAGCAAAACTAATGATATGATTAGCAAAACTTAACCAAATCAAACCCAATTTCTAACAGAGGTCTAAAACATTATTTAAGAATTTATAAATATTTTTCTAGAATTTGTTAGTGTATAAATTTGCTAATCAGCACTAATTACCCTTGATTAACCATAATTAGTGAGGAACTATGCAAATCACTCACCTTAGCCATAAATAAACCTTAGATCTAAAATAAATCTCTGATATGGCACGAATGCTAATGCTAAACAGCAGCTCTAATCTTGATTTGGTGAAGATCTCCTGTAATGACCCGCATTGTTAGCCGTGGAATAATTAAGTAATTTAATTATTTAAATAGTGACTTAGGGAATTAAATCATCGTTTAATTAAATAAGTTGAATATTTAATTAATTTAAATAATAGAATAATATATTTAATTTAGAAATAATCAGAAATAGTGAGTTGACAAGATTCTGTGAGCTGGGTCATCCCCCAAGATTTAATTCAGCTTAGAGTTGAATTATATTGACGAATATATTCAATCGACGTCAGTTTGAACGTAGAATTATAATATAATTAAAATCGAGCGCGTAACGACACTGCAGTTCGCTATTTGGCGATTTAGACTTCAACTGAGTATACAGGGTTCGTTTTAAATCGGATTTCTGTGACACAAGAAACGTGTGGAGCTGGTGAAATATATCATTCTAGTGGAAGAGAAAAATCGGGATTTCGTCGTGTAGATTTTGAGTTATGTCCAAATCAAATTATCAGAAATGCAGCGCCCTGACCATAACGATTTAATTATATTTTAAAGAAGGATTTAAATAGAAATCGAACATCGATATAACTCTGACGATGTAATATCGAGTTGTAAATTCATACAGGAATATTCTGGAGCTGTATGGTATGCCACTGTGAATATAGACGATATTATTTATTTTTAAATATTAAATTTAATTATATTTAAATATATTAATATGTTTAAATAGGTTATTTAGAGCGTTAAAATTAGCCACTTTTGCAAAAGAAGTCGGAATTCGACGAAACCAGTTTTGTTGGATCCGCAATATCAAATAGTTGTTAGATTCCAAGTTTGGTGATTTTTAGAGTCACTGTGTGGCCGTACGGATTTTTAGAGTGAAAAATAGTCAGTATTTTGACGGTTAAAAATATGCTATGTGAGCATACGGAGTCGGAATTCGACGAAACCAGTTTCATTGGGACCGTAATGTCGAACTCTAGCTACAGCTCCAGTTTGGTGATTTTTGGGTATCGTATGTAGTCGTAGGGATTTTTAAGGACCATAGACGAATATTAAATCAAGAGAATAAAATAAATAAACCAAAATTAAAATTTCCCACCATTTTTCTTTGGTTCAACAACAAGCCACGTCCTCCCATTTTCAACCACAACCCTCAACAACCCTCATCTATAAACACAGACAAAATTCTCATTCACCAGAACATAAAACGCAGTGAAATAACAAAAAAGAAAAATCAAAATCAATTGTTGTAAAATCCTATAAATAAGGAAACTGATATATGTGAGATCGATGGAAAAGAAGCTTCACTTTGATGGAGCATTTGTTGAGTGCGACGCTGGTTCTCCGAGGCAACAGTTCACCTAGGGTCAGACTTTGCGAGTGATTGAAGCAGCGAATGATGAAATGAGTGTGGGTTTTGAGATCAGGAAGTAATTCTGCACCTTGTGTACCTTTCTAGGAGGATTCCGCGGAATTTTATGTCGATGGGTCATTTTAGCGAGCTCCGATTGTCGTTATACTGTACAGCGATGAGTTGGGTGTTTTGGTAATGAGGGGATAGAGTGGATGGCGAGAAGTTTAATGGTGGTAGTTTCCTTTGATTTCAACGAGAACGGAGAAGGAGAGATCGTTGAGGAGAAAAACGAATGCGGCCGTTCGAGTTTACTGGAGTCGAGATATTTCATTGGGGAAGAAGGGGTATCACGGGTTGCGTATTTGTTAAGGAGGATGGGTCATATCATAGTGGTGAGGCCCAATTACTTATTGGTTATATAGTTAATTTAATTTCAATAGAGTGTATGAACTTGTTATTGAGATATATCGTTCATACGTAATCAGATTGACGAATCGTAAGTTGCGTTGGGATCGCATGGACGACCACTCCACAATGGAACTGACCGCGAGTCAATTGGAGTCTGCCACAATTTATAGCAAAATAAATTGTCCGTCTGAATCAAATCGAGCGATGGTTATCGTTATCAACGATGATCGTCCAATGTGAGTAAATCTAATTAACTCTGAACAGTTTATAATTTCATGTTGTATTTTTAGAACTGTTAGAAATTGTCTGATTTACTGTGTGTTGATTGTTTGATTGAACTTCCAGTCAGTTAGTTGAATTTCTATATTGATTTTGTTTAACAGAATATATCATATGGAACTGAAAGTGATGTTATCTATGTTGTTAACATCTGTGATGCAGGGAAACAGGTTGGAGGAATCCAACTAGATTCCTCGATATTTATTTTACTGTGATTCATATATTGTGATATATGATGTGATATATAATCTATTATTGATTATGTGTGTTTGGACGATATTTATCGTTGTTATATGGTATATTAAATACCGTAAGAAATACTGGATGTGGGAAAGGGGATTTTCAAAGTGTATTTTGAAAATGAATCACTTATATAAAATCAATGGATTTTATATAGAAAAGGAAAAGGATTTTATAAAAGAAGGAATTTATATAATCGAAGGATTTTATAAAAAGAGATATTTATTTACAAATAGAATAAATGGGATTATTTATTTATTTTGGAAATAAATAGAAAGATTTAAAAGGAAAATATTTGTAAAACATTTAAAAATAGGATTTAAAAGGAGATATTTGTAAAACAGTTACAAATAGATTAAATGGGATTATTTATTTATTTAGGAAATCAATAGAAAAGAAAAGGAATACTTATTTGTTAATAAATAGAATAAAGAAAATATTTATTTGTTAGAATAAATAGAATAGAATATAAAAGGAGATATTTATTTGTTAAATAAATAGAGTTAAAGGGGAGTTATTCGAATATAGTTTAATCAATTAGAGTTAATCAAAAAGAATTACAAAAAGGGAATAGTGTTAATCAAATAAAGTTATTCGATAGAGTATATCCAGAAGTAGTTAATCGAATATAGTTATTCGAAATAAAGTTAAAACAGAATAGAGTTATTCGAATATAGTTATTCAATTAGAGTTAATCAACTAGAGTTAATCGTATAGAGTTAAAGAAATAGAGTTAAGCAAAATTAGAAAATGACTAGAGATTAATGAGTTGAATGGTTTCCTGAGTATCGATCTGATGTTGGTTTTGGCCTTCGGGGTTTATACTTAGGAAGTTATTCTCTTATTAATTTACAGCTAGAGTCTGATAGTTGTGGAATTGTAGTGATTGATGATTGATCGATAGAATTTCCTTCTGGAAATGATATCGTTGTTTGCACACGTGTTTTCATTTGATAGTTAAATCACCGACTATCGAAGTTTTGACCATTTAACGTTGTTAATATGAAGAGACCAGTTGGATTATTATCCAATGAACCACTCTGTATTGGCATAAGCATTGCGAATCATTTATGCCAAAGATAATTGAAGACGGAGTAAAGTGCAAGGGCTGTTGTATAAGTCTTAGATAACAGCGACTAAGATGGATATACTGAATAGTGCCTTCGGTTTGTCCAGTCCCAGGACAACTTGTATGGACGAAGGTCTGATAGAGTATACCTTGTAGATCACGTAAGTTGATCGTTTCAAACGTATTTACGTTGGTGGCGGAGGAATTCGTTTCTCTTAGCTTATACCCGGGGTATTTTTGGGAAAATCAATTTGTGATTTGGCGGGTATTGTGAGAACCCGTAACTTCCCTGTGAAGGAAAGAGCGGATACTTTGAGAACAACACACAATAGGATGCAGATGGAAGAACATTTCATTGTTATTACAACAATTCATCAGATAAAAGAATATACAGAGTATAAATGAATAAATTACATTCGATAAATATCAGAGATTACAATTAATTACATAGCAGCGGAAAATAATATAAAGCACAACTGAAGGTGATATACGGATACAGAGCTTTCCGGCTATCATTCCAGCTGTAAATCAGGATCCTGTGAATATAGATCTGCAAAACCAAAACTACTAGCTGCCCGTGTCGAAAATAAGGGCACCCAGAGTTTAGGTTAAAACAATAAACTCCAGGTCAGTCATGTGACTGGTGTGAGAACTAAAACAGTTATTTAAAACTTTACTTTAAAAGAGAGTAATTCAAGGGACCACGCCGTATAACACGGAACGGGTTTCCTCCCAAGAATACCAGTGCATAGAATAAACAGCGCAATGCTTTTTCGAAAAATGAAGCTATTATAAGACCCAGGTCCCATCACATACTGCAACGCAAGTTGGAGGATAGGGTTTTCCCTTATAATAGCCAAACATGCTTGGTACGTTTAAAACAAATCATTTGATACTATTATAAGTGTATAGTGTCAAAATAATTTCAATCATAAATATCAATCCTAGGCGGCATGGGTACCATCTATCATGTCACCGTACTAGTTCTACAATTAAAACCGCAATATCACGTATTGGAAATTGGATTCCGTCATGAGCCGAGGCAAGGGGCAAGCTCCTCTCCGCTTTCGAGACACTCTAGCAAATGTCTCAGGACTACACACTCTGGGCAATCCTGGATGCTTCAGGGCCGGTCCTCACTTACGTTAGAGGATTAATTATGCCTGAACACACGTTTCCCGGTCCTTACAGACCTAAAATCGAGGCGCCTCATCCAACAACCACATAGGTGAAAAGTATATAAATGTCAGGGCTGGTAAGTCACTGACACCACCAAAGCTAGAAAGAAACGTCGTGCTCTCCCTGCAGTCCTTATCCCGTTTTTGACTCATACCGAGGTGTGAGGCTCGCGAATCCACGCTATACACAAAGCTACGCCACAAAGGCTGTGCTTTGATCGTCAACCACAAGACTTTGCTTTTCAACAGAAGCCTTGATCCATGCAACTCAGCGTGCCACACAGGCAATTCATGCCATGCGATTGATATCTATCGATATATAACCTCTAAGCTCGTACATCTCAGAGAAGGGCGTTAAGCAAGAGAATAAATTCTCCGCCGCCAAACAGATATATATTTAACAGAAATCAATCAACACAGAATAAAATCCAATGTCAGACACACAATCCATTTACAAGTTCGTTCTGGGTCTGAACGAAACCGGAGGCACTTTCCTCGCATATCCATCGATCTCCAAGTACGTCTGGACGACCACCAACTATTTCCATCCTCTTGGGTGTACAGCCCAATTAGGATCGTCAGTAATTATCCAAACGATGTGAAGACTTCCGGTCTTCAACCACCGTCTTCATCTTCGACATATCGTCAAATCGGTTATTCAGAATGGGTATAAACCCGGCCTTTCCGAACAACCCGCGTATATTAAAAACAAATGTTACACAAACACAACATACGCCTCCTTCCAATTCAGAATATTACTTTATTCACAAAATCACATTCTTAGGGAAAGGTTCCCATTAATTTTATCCAAGATAAATTCTTCTAAATTTATTCTATAATCTTCCTTTGGATGTCATTTCAAAACCAAATTATGGTTTTCCAAACTAGTCAAGATTAACGAACCGTACCGAAGAAATTATTTTTTTCCCAATCCCAACCTATTCATCCCATGAAGCAAAACTGGTAATACTCCATATCTAACACCACGGTGCTATCGGTAAAATTAATTACCATTTCACGTTCAAATCTAATTAAAGATTTAACTATCGCTCTGGAGCAAAACTGGTGATACTCCATTCTCGCTCATTTGCCAAATTTGATAATTTAGATTATCAATTCACGTTTCAATCTAATTGCAGATTCATTAAAACTCCTTTTACTGGGTTACAGAACTAATGTCTTTTAAAACACAGTTCACGATAAACCCAAATCACATTCTATTTATTATCGGGTTAAAGAACTAGTGTTATTTAAAACACCGTTCACGATAAACGCATAAATCAGTTATAATTCAATTTCAATCAAATATATTAGAAATTCCGATTATTTAAAACCCCTTTTTAAATCTAATTGATTTATTTAAAAATAATTGGGTTTTGAATTTAGTTCAAAACTAGTTCATTTCGATAAAAATATATTTTTATCTTTTCAAATATGGAGTTTTTCATTCCAATTTTTCCCAAATCATTTCTTATGATTTTACACAAATTATTACTATTTTTAATAATTTTATCAAAGCCCGTACAGTCTATTTCCATCAACGGCCATCGAACTGCACTTACATCGACCTTTTCCAAATTTGATTTTGACCTATCTCCAAATCCGACCGTTAGATTTCAAATTTCTAATATTCGTTGGAAATCTCTTTTCGATACGAACCTATCTCTTTTCGATAGTAACACATGAACCTTTATTTTATAGTGATAAAGATATAAATTTTATTGTTAAAATATTTCGTTCAACACATGACTAATCTCAACGGATGAGTACGGTCAACACATGAACCTTTATTTTATAGTGATAAAGATATAAATTTTATTGTCAAAATATTTCGTTCAACACATGACTAATCTCAACGGATGAGTACGGTCAACCCATGAACCTTTATTTTATAAAATTCTTTATTTTCTAAATTGGAATGAGGCCCAATCAATCACCATATAAAGTTAATTATATGGATTCCATACAACACATGTATATAATAGCAACGATAAATAATCAACCATCATCCAATGTGCACTACACTGTATAAGCATCAAATATATATATCTAACACTTATAACAGCCTGTCAATCAATCGATCGACATACAACTAATTATTGGGATTAGTGTATGCCTTGTTTTATCCCAATACCTGTGTGGGGTTTCAAATCAACAAACACAGATTTTTATTTGTGCAGTTGGGCGATGTGTAAAATTTATCGTCCCAATCAATGTCCTTCAAATAGGTGTACATAAACAAACCATCCGGTTTGTAAATTAATATTTATTTATTCACATTCACGTTAAAAATTATATTTTTAACGATAAAATATTTTATTTTAACCAATGAATTTTTATTCAGTTCACTTACAAAATAAAAATGATATTTTTATTTTTCTAACTTATTTTAGAAAATTTCGGTGGCATAACGGCACGATACTAGAAACGGGACAAGGCCTAGCCTTATCCCCGGTCTACTGAAGACCCACACCATTCACACATCAATCAAATCCATTCCATTTCACCAAACTACTCAATTCAAACCAAATAATCTAACCAACTACACAACCAAACAAACAAGTCCATGGTCTGTGGACGATTGTGTTGGGTGCTACTAAGCACCGTCTGCATCCTAGTATATGTATACAACTAGAAAAAGAGATTTTGAGTGAGAAGTTCTCACCAACTAGCTAATCCAATCATCTCGACTCTTCTTATGTAGAAAATCTTGTCGTTCCCGCCTTTTATCACTTTCGTTGACCGTAGCCACTACATGTATAAAAATCACATTTTTATTATCTACATTATATAAAAATCTTATCTTTATATCTTCTATAAGTTAAAAATCGGATTTTTATTCTCTCTATAATATAAAGATCATATTTTTATTTACTTCATATGTCAAAAACTGTAGAAGCTTTAAAATAGAGAAAACTCACTTTTTTTCCAACGCCCGGATTCGCTGTTCGGGTCCTAGACTTTGCAAACGAGCTTCAATCTTCACACCATCTTTTTTTCTAGCTTAAACGCGCCATTCCGGACAACTTTCGCCTAAGAGACTTTTTGCTGAAAATGCTCCAATTCGCCAGAATTCGCAAAAGTACACGATTTTTTCAGCTTTTGCACAGTAGACTTCAAACGCGTTTTCCGAGCAGCTCCGGACTCCAAAACATGACTTCCATATATCCAAATCGAAGAGAATTTCGTGCTCTACAATTTTGGTCTAGAGGGACTTTGGCCAAAAATGCACCATTTAGGGGTTATTGGCGAAATACGGTCAGGGGCTTATTTGCAAAACGGGCGATTAGTGTGAAATGAGTTTTTGGTGTCCTGGGGGGGCCCACGGCTGGAGGGATGGCCTGGGGGGGCCCGGACCTGATTGAGGTGGGGGAGTCCGCTGGTGGGTGGTGGCGGTGGAGGTGGGGCCCGGAGTGGTGGTGGCTGATGTTGGAGGCCTAGGGTTCATGAAAAGAGGAGAGAGAAGGAGGAGGAGGAAGAGGAGGAGGAGGGGAGGAGGAGGAGGGGGTGCGGCGGTGGCGGTGGGAGGAGGGGCAGCGGCACCTAGGAGGAGGAGGCCATTTCTGAGTTTTTGTGGAGGAAGGAGGAAAAGTGAATTTATGAAATAGAAAAGGAGGAAAAGTGATTATATGCTAGTTTCTCGCGTATCGCCTGAACGCTAGCGATCTCCGATGGCCGCAGATTTCGGCCACGAGATAGTAGACGTGAAGACGAGTCCAACGAAACAAGTTTCGTCGAATTCTGAGTTTGTTTGACCATTCAAAAAAAATCACAAAAATGCTCAGATAAGCTCTAAAACTGCGATTTTGGCGCACCTTTTCTTCTCGCACGCTCACTTGCTAACTCAAAAAATCAAGCCCTCTTGGATTTAACCAATATTAGATGATACGAATCCATAAAAAAAACGAAATCGAATTCTGAGGTCGTATCAATATTGTTCCTTTGTAAAATGACTGCTCGCTTTACCCAGAACTGTTTCAGCTCGCACGGCCACATATTAACTCCGTTCGACGCGCCATTTGGAACTCAACAATGATTTGTCATTATGAATCCGTAAAAATTTATCTCGTCGAATTCTGAGCTCGTATGCAAAATTTCACTTTTTAAGGGCTATGTATTGTTAACCGAAAAGCTCCTGTCAATTGCTACTATTCCGGATATCAGAATATATCGAAGCTTATACTTTTCGGAGTTCTAAACGGCATTTTGAACTCAATGGAAGTTGTTTCGAGTTCAAATTCATACGTACACAAAATTTGACTTTTTGGGCCATGTATAATTTACATAGCGACTATTCTGAATTTTCAACTGGACATAACTTTTGATCCCCGCTATGAAATTTCGATTTTTCTGATTCGTTGGAAAGATATTTTCATACAGATCCTATTATTTTTGGTTTCGCCAAAATCCGGATTGTTTTGCACCTACTACATTCAATTGAAGTTTGAAATCGAATTATCGAACTAACGCGCCATTTTCAATTCCTTTTATAATTATATATTATTATTTATATTCTAACGACGACGCGTATAAATATATACGTTCTAAATATATTCAAAATAAATTTTCGTCGATATTATTTAAAATAATTCATTTTAAATATTCAAAATTCGCTAAAATTGTCAAAATAAAAATTTTAAATTGGCCCAGAATTTCTGGGTTGTTACAGGTATGACGATATGACATTCTAAGTGAATGAAGATGTGGCATGTAAAAGATAAGCGTAGCTTCTAGCCTCACATCCAGTAAATGATAGAAATCGGGCAGGCAGCATGGCTAAGTCGGTCGCACCGAAGTACGGTGTATAATCACCTATCTAGAGAATATTCATTTGCTTCTTTAATCTATTAATGATGTCCCATATATACATATATATATATATATATATATACGGGAACCGTTGGTGATGTACATTCGATACACTCAAGCGAAATGAGTGGTCGGTCATGTGTGGCTGAGTTGCAAGATGTTCTTGTTGAACTCCAGTGTATCTCTCCTAGAGTACACTGATCGGAAGGTGGTTCCATACCTTGTCATAGTTGGAAACCCATTATCCAATACGTGCTTGCGATTTTGATTGTATACTATTATGTAGAACGTGAGATGAAAGCGTTCTGCTAAATTGATAGCTATTTGTATGTAGACATTATTATAATATCAGAATGATATTGCTTGTCAAAGTTGTTCAGATTCTCATAAGGGAAAAACCCGTTCCGTATTCACGACGTGGTCTTATGAGATATCGTTTACTAATTCAAACTGTTTTAACTATTTTACTCACACCAGTCCCATGACTGACCCAGAGTTTATTTTGTTTTGTTTCCCTAAACTCTTGGGTGTCTAAATTTGTACGGGAAGTCAAGTAGTCGGGATTTTACAGATATACTTGGGGAGCTTGGAGCAGGAGGCTTCAAGATCATATAGCTTGTTTTTCCGCTGTTGTTGTAAGTGTTGTACTCTGATAAGTGCTATTGTATATATACTGTTTGTATTTCAAAAGCTATGTTATATTTTATTCGTTCCGCTGTGAGATTCGTGTTCATTCTGATGATGATGTTCTTCTTCTTCTTCTTCTTCTTCTTCTTCTATTCTATTAGTTCTATCTTATCTATCCTCACCTTCTATCTTCTTTCTATTAATTTCTTGAATTTCCAGTACAATTTGGGGTTGGACTTTTGTTATTTGGTCAGCTCAAATTGGTCCGGATTTTCGGGTCATTACAGTTGGTATCAGAGCGTAAGTTAAGAATTACCTTGGCTCTATGGCGTGACTCGGTAGAGATAGGGTTAGTAATACCCTAGATTGAGTTTGAGTGTATATATACCAGTACGTATTTGTATTTGATATAAAAATGGTTTTATATTGTGGAGATTCATTGGCTAAGTTGTTTATAAGTTCTGGTCGATCAGTTTGATCCACTGTATCGGTAGGAGTAAATAAACACTTGGATACGATGGACCGACACAGTATGGATATGTGATATATTATCATATATAGGATGTGTTGGTAGTGATTATAATCGAGTAAGATTATAACATGTGAAATGGTTATATATAACCAATCAGAATTCATATAAGTGAACTACATGAAATCAGATGGATTGAATCAGAATTTAAATCTGAATTAATTGGAATTAAAATCCTAGAAATTGGAAAAGTGTTTGTAAATGGATTTGGATTAAAAATAAGGAAAATTTAAGATCCTGGGAGATTTTAAATTGTTTTGCAAGCAGTGTGAATTATATTTTGAAATGAATTTCAAAGTGGAAATGTTTAGAAATGGTTTTGAAGTGATATAGTATTGAACTCACTACGGTCGCTGGAAAGTAACTCCGATGTTGACTACGCAGCATCATCGGTGTGATTTTCGAGTTTCTAAGTGATGGATTACTACCAAAGATTTTGCTTTTAAATCGTGTTGAGAAAACAAGTTGTTTAAAATCCCAAAAAGAAAGGTTGATTTTTGAGAAAAACAAAGCTGTTTAAAACTCCCAGAATATATGAGGGTTTAATTAAAAACAATTTAAAATGTGAATTTGTGAAAGCCAGTTGGAACTGGAATTGAAACCAGTTAAGTGGAGATTGAATTATAATAGAACATATCAAATAAAATTTGACTGGGAGATATCCGGACTTATGTTGGATTGATGAGTTAAGAATTTGGAATCGAGAATGTGACATTGGTTCGAAATAAAATTCGACTTAGGTATAAACGAATGGTTGGATTTGTGGATAAAAACAGGTGGAAAATTGGTTGAGGTAACATTGGTATATGTTGGGTTGATAACAGGTGAAAGTGAAAGAGTTGATATGCCCGACAAAAAGGTACAAGTTTATATTTGATATAAGCATGAGATTTATGAGCCGAATTGGCAAGCCGCTTCGCTGTTTGATTTTCTTTTGGGTTGGAGATGGCCTAGAGAGGCGAGTTGTGGTTTTACCGATAGGGCTGTACAAAGGTGGTTATGGCGAAATTTTCGAAAATTTAAAGTGTTAGAAAATTTTCAGAATTTTTTGAAAATTTTAGATAGTAGGAATGAATAAATATTTTAGTCGATATTAATGGGTTCAATTGAAATCAGAAATAGGGGGTAAACAAATCTTAGGAGTTCTAATAGATAGCGTCGTCCTCTAACTTAGCAATTTCGAGGACGAAATTATTTTAAGTGGGGAAGATTGTAATGACCCGCATTGTTAGCCGGTGAATAATTAAGTAATTTAATTATTTAAATAGTGATTTAGGGAATTAAATCATCATTTAATTAAATAAGGTGAATATTTAATTAATATAAATAATAGAATAATATATTTAAATCAGAAATAATCAGAAATAGTGAGTTGACAAGATTCTGTTAGCTGGGTCATCCTTAAGATTTAATTCGGCTTAGAGTTGAATTATATTGACGAATATATTCAATTGACGTCAGTTTGAACGTAGAATTATAATATAATCATAATCGAGCGCGTAACGACGCGGTAGTTCGCTATTTGGCGATTTAGACTTCAACTGAGTATACAGGGTTCGTTTTAAATCGGATTTCTGTGACACAAGAAACGTGTGGAGCAGGTGAAATATATCTTTCTAGTGGAAGAGAAAAATAGGAATTTCATCGTGTAGATTTTGAGTTATGTCCAAATCAAATTATCAGAAATGCAGCGCCCTGACCATAACGATTTAATTATATTTTAAAGAAGGATTTAAATAGAAATCGAACACCGATATAACTCTGACGATGTAATATCGAGTTGTAAATTCATACAGGAATATTTTGGAGCTGTATGGTATGCCACTGTGAATATAGACAATAATATTTATTTTTAAATATTAAATTTAATTATATTTAAATATATTTATATATTTAAATAAGCTATTTAGAGCGTTAAAATTAGCCACTTTTGCAAACGAAGTCGGAATTCGACGAAACCAGTTTTCTTGGATCCGCAATATCAAATAGTTGTTAGATTCCAAGTTTGGTGATTTTTAGAGTCACTGTGTAGCCGTACGAATTTTTAGAGTGAAAAATAGTCAGTATTTTGACGGTTAAAAATACGCTGTGTGAGCATACGGAGTCAGAATTCGATGAAACCAGTTTCGTTGGGACCATAATGTCGAACTCTAGCTACAGGTCCAGTTTGGTGATTTTTGGGTATGGTATGTAGTCATAGGGATTTTTAAGGACCATAGACGAATATTAAATCAAGAGAATAAAATAAATAAACCAAGGGTTGGAATTTGCGAGTGATTGAAGCAGCGAATGATGAAATGAGTGTGGGTTTTGAGATCAGGAAGTAATTCTGCACCTTTTGTACGTTTCTGGGAGGATTCCGCAGAATTTTATGTCGATGGGTCACTGTAACGAGCTCCGTTTGTCGTTGTACTGTACGGCGACGAGTTGGGTGTTTTGGTAATGAGGGGATAGAGTGGATGGCGAGAAGTTTAATGGTGGTAGTTTCCTTTGATTTCATCGAGAACGGAGAAGGAGAGATCGTTGAGGAAAAAAATGAATGCGGCCGTTCGAGTTTACTGGAGTCGAGATATTTCATTGGGGAAGAAGGGGTATCACGGGTTGCGTATTTGTTAAGGAGGATGGGCCGTATCATAGTGGTGAGGCCCAATTACTTAATGGTTATATAGTTAATTTAAATTCAATAGAGTGTATGAACTTGTTATTGAGATATATCGTTCATACGTAATCAGATTGATGAACCATAAGTTGCATTGGGATCGTGTGGACGAGCACTCCACAATGGAACTGACCGTGAGTCAATTGGAGTCCGTCACAATTTATAGCAAAATAAATTGTCCGTCTGAATCAAATCGAGCGATGGTTATCGTTATCAATGATGACCGTCCAATGTGAGTAAATCTCACTAACTCTGAACAGTTTATAATTTCATGTTGTATTTTTAGAACTGTTAGAAATTGTCTGATTTACTATGTGTTGATTGTTTGATTGAACTGCCAGTCAGTTAGTTGAATTTCTATATTGATTTTGTTTAACAGAATATATCATATGGAACTGAAAGTGATGTTATCTATATTGTTAACATCTGTGATGCAGGGAAACAGGTTGAGGAATCCAACTGGATTCCTCAACATATATTTTGCTGTGATTCATATATTGTGATATATGATGTGATATATAATCTGTTATTGATTATGTGTGTTTCGACGATATTTATCGTTGTTATATGGTATGTTAAATACCATAAGAAATACTGGATATGGGAAAGGGGATTTTCGAAGTGTATTTTGAAAATGAATCATTTATATAAAATCAATGGATTTTATATAGAAAAGGAAAAGGATTTTATAAAATAAGGAATTTGTATAATCGAAGGATTTTATAAAAAGGGATATTTATTTACAAATAGAATAAATAGGATTATTTATTTATCTAGGAAATAAAAAGAAAGATTTAAAAGGAAAATATTTGTAAAACATTTACAAATAGGATTTAAAAGGAGATATTTGTAAAACAGTTACAAATAGATTAAATGGGATTATTTATTTATTTAGGAAATCAATAGAAAAGAAAAGGAATATTTATTTGTTAATAAATAGAATAAAGGAAATATTTATTTGGTAGAATAAATAGAATAGAATATAAAAGGAGATATTTATTTGTTAAATAAATAGAGTTAAAGGGGAGTTATTCGAATATAGTTTATTCAATTAGAGTTAATCAAATAGAATTATAAAAAGGGAATAGTGTTAATCAAATAAAGTTATTCGATTAGAGTATATCCAGAAGTAATTAATCGAATATAGTTATTCGAAATAAAGTTAAAATAGAATAGAGTTATTCGAATATAGTTATTCAATTAGAGTTAATCAACTAGAGTTAATCGTATAGAGTTAAAGAAATAAAGTTAAGCAAAATTAGAAAATGACTAGAGATTAATGAGTTGAATGGTTTCCTGAGTATCGATCTGATGTTGGTTTCGGCCTTCGGGGTTTATACTTAGGAAGTTATTCTCTTATTAGTTTACAGTTAGAGTCTGATAGTTGTGGAATGGTAGTGATTGATGATCGATCGATAGAATTTCCTTCTGGAAATGATATCGTTGTTTGCACACGTGTTTTCATTTGATAGTTAAATCACCGACTATCGAAGTTTTGACCATTTAACGTTGTTAATATGGAGAGACCAGTTGGATTATTATCCAAAGAAACACTCTGTATTGGCATAAGCATTGCGAATCATTTATGCCAAAGATAATTGAAGGCAGAGTAAAGTGCAAGGGCTGTTGTATAAGTCTTAGATAACAACGGCTAAGATGGATATACTGAATAGTGCCTTTGGTTTGTCCAGTCCCAGGACAACTTGTATGGACGAAGGCCTGACAGAGTATATCTGGTAGATCACGTAAGTTTATCGTTTCAAACGTATTTACGTTGGTGGCGGAGGAATTCGTTTCTCATAGCTCATACCCGGGGTATTTTTGGGAAAATCAATTTGTGATTTGGCGGGTATGACGATGTGACATTCTAAGTGAATGAAGATGTGACATGCAAAAGATAAGCGTAGCTTCTAGCCTCACATCCGTTAAATGACAGAAATCGGGCAGGCAGCATGGCTAAGTCGGTCGCACCGAAGTAGGGTGTATAATCACCTATCTAGAGAATATTCATTTGCTTCTTTAATCTATCAATGCTGTCCCATATATATATACGGGAATGGTTGCTGATCCCAACCGTTGGCGATGTACATTCGAAACACTCAAGCGAAATGAGTGGTCGATCATGTGTGGCTGAGTTGCAAGATGTTCTTGTTGAACTCCAGTGTATCGTTCCTAGAGTACACTGATTGGAAGGTGGTTCCATACTGTAACACCCCGAATTTTTAGTTAATACTAAAGTTTACTAATTACAGGATAAATAATCTCAAATGTGGGAATTGGGGGTAACGGGCTGCGCCATTGCGTTCGTCTCGGAAAAATACGCGAAATAGAGTCCGAGTTTTCGAGAATCGGAGTCCGTATGGCCCAGTTATGGCCCAATGAAGTTGGCAGAAAATTTAAGATAAAAACAGAATTAAATATTTAAAAATCAGATTTCGAATTGGGGCCAGCGGGGGCCAGGCGAGAAAAATTCCCGCCCTTACCATGTCGACAGGGCTGTCGACAGGGGGGTCGACTTGCCTGTCGACACGGCGTGCCGAGCCAGGGGGCTTGGGTGCACCAGATTTGGTTTTCTGGCTAGGGCTGGGCTGGGTTCTAGAGATTTCCTAAATCTAACGGACCTAATCTTACCTAGGGTTAATCTAAGGGCCTAAAACACTACCTAATCCTATAAATAAGACCCCAACCCTACCCTAATTCATTCATAATTAGATCTTGTAACTAAACTATGGCAAAATGAAACTTGATCATGGCCTCCACAAATCAATGAAGAGAGTTGCAAGCTAATCAACCTCTAATCAACATCTTCTTCAACTAAAGCTACTAGTTCTACTACATAAGTTTGCCAATCTTGGTTTTGTGAGTTCCTATGGCTTTAATAATCAATTGTTAAATTGATTATGGTAGGATGTGATAAGACATGGCTATGTTTGTGGATAAATGTGTTTATGCAAGTTCGTATGATATGTGATTTGCAAGTTTTATGCTATATGCAAGTTTAATGCCATGTTTTATGATGCAAAACACTATGTTGAACATTTATGCATATGTAACATGTTATGCAAACTATATGTGAGAGTATATGCAAGTTATATGTAACATGATATGCAAGTTATGCATGTGATTTTATGCATGCTAAGTATTTGATTGTATGCATGCTAAGTATTGGGTTTTATGCATGCTAAGAGTTTGGGTTTATGCAAGTTAAGTGGTGGGTTCATGCATAATAAATAATTGATTTTGTGCGTGCTAAGTAGGTGGTTTTATGCATGCTAAGTGTTTGGTATTATGCATAAATCATGACATGCAAGTTTACCCTTTTAAATGTGATGCATACATATGCAAGATGACACCTTTATATGCTATGCATGTTTACCCTCCTTTAAGATGCAAGTCATATATGCAAGTTCAACATGTTATGCAAGTTATGTGTATGCTTATATGCAAGCTCAATATGTTATGCAAGTTATGTGCATGATGTTATGTAAGTTATGTGCATATTGTTATGCAAGTTCATATGCAAGTTATGTGTATGAGGGTATGCAAGTTATGTGCATGATGTTATGCAAGTTATGTTTATGAGATTATGCAAGTTATGTGCATGATGTTATGCAAGTTATGTATGCAAGTTTAATGTGATATGCAAGTTATGCATGCTTATGCAAGTATGTGAATGCTTATGCAAGTATGTGAATGTTTATGCAAGTATGTGAATGCTTATGCAAGTTATGTGTATGCTTAAATGCATGTTTAACATGTTATGCAAGTTATGAGAATGCTTACATGCAAGTTCAACATGTTATGCAAGATATGTGTATGATAATATGCAAGCTCATATGCAACATGTTATGCAAATCATGTGAATGATAATATGCAAGTTTGGGTTAAATGTAGTTGGGTTAATATATGCTCATAAATGCAAGTTGACATCCTCTTAACCCATGACAAAGTTATATGCTAAACCCATGATATTTGTGATGGATCTTCCCCTTTATTATGTCATGAAATGAGAACGATTTACGTGGGGAACGATGGGGTTGGTAAATATGTTAATAAAAGTATGATTGGGTATGATTAAGCATACCATAAAATGAATAAGCATAAGTGGGAATTTACCTATTGAGTTAGGTCTACCCCATGGGAATTTACCTATTGAGTTAGGTCTACCCATGTTATGAAAAACTTGATATTAATTAGGGATAATTAATATGGGGGTGATTAATTAGGTGTAATTAATCAACTAAGACACGAGGTTGGACCCTTTTGTAGCGGAAGTCTGCCCGGAACCGACCGGCCATCCAGCGGCTACAAATGATTGGCCCAATGTGAGAGGTCTTAGTCATAAATTAAATACATGATTAAAGTAAAGACACGAGGTTAGACCCTTTTGATGACAGAAGTCTGCCCGGAACCAACCGGCATATCCAGCAGTCATAAAAGACGGTCTAATGTGAGAGGTCTTTATGAGGTCATGATCTTAATTAATGAATTAAGAAACACTTAACCATATTAGCATGTAGAGGGGCATGAAGGGTTAAGTGGGTGCCTTGGGTGGCATGTAGTAACTAGTGGGGGTGCCTTGGGTGGCATGAGGAAACTAGTGGGTTGCCTTGGGTGGCAAGAGAAAATACGATTAGAATACTTAACCAAAGTGGAACATGTAATTAAACATGATTAAAGGGTTAAGTAAGTGCCTTGGGTGGCATGTGGGAATCAAGTGAGTGCCTTGGGTGGCATGCGGAAATCTAGTGGGTGCCTTAAGTGGCAATTGAAATATAATTAGATGACTTAACCAAACCTTAACATGTAAGGGGGCATGATTATAAAAAGGGGTTAAGTGGGATGCACTAGATAAAATGACAAGCTTAAGTAGTAGCTTGTGGGGGCCCATTTCAACCAATATCCCAAACGTATCTTTGTGGGCTCGACCCAAGTCGAGGACGGGACACGCATATTGGGCTTGACTATAAGAGGCCAAAACGGGGTAGCGGTGGCAACGCAAGTCCAACGGGTTTCATATGCGTGTGTGGACCCGGGCTGGTAGGTAAGACGTTGTTGCATCGTGTAGATATAAGCCGTGCACCGTTTGTTGTATCGGGTTGCCACTTTAGGGGAGTGATACACCCCACTGTGGGACCAGCACGGGTATCTACGTTAGGGAGCCGATCGCTTGGGAGTAGTGGGGTACACCTAGTGGAGGTAGGGGCAGACGGCACCTACGTGGTCAGCTAGAAGTACCAGAAACTACTAGTTATATTTTCTAAATCTTTAGGTGGGATCAACCTTTAAGAAGGAATTACTCTTGGGTAGAACTGGTGTGGTGCAGTGTAGGAATTACCCTTGGGTGGGTAGATCTGGGGTGGTGTAAGCAAGTAATTATCCTTGGGTGGATAAATGCGTCTTTTCGGTTATCGTTGTACATCCTGTGTTTTGTTGGCTACTTAGTGTAGTCATTATCCCCAGAGGTACCGTACCTTGTTTATATCATACCCTAATTAATTTAATGATTGTATTGTTAGGGTTATAGGACTCACTCAGACTTATGTCTGACCCGTTGTTGTATATCTTTTTCCCAACCCTCAGGTTATCAGAGTGGGCCTAGCACTAGTGGGCTTGGACCAGACCGCTATATCTCTCTTTTGGGGCTTGGACCGTAGAAGTAAAGCTCGGTTTATCTTTTCCATTTTGGCTATTATCTATGTAGTGGGATTATGTACTTCTATTTTATCAGGATGGATATTATGTACTTGACTCTTGTTATGGTATTGTGATGTAACCAAACATGTTTTGTTAATGAAATGATGTTTTAAATTTTCAAGTATTACTTATATCTGTCCTGTTGTGATTTTTCTGTTCTATACTCACTAAAAATACTCCACCAAAACTAAGGCATTCCCTTAGTGAGTGACCTTAGCGGGTGTGGGGTGTTACACATACCTTGTCATAGTTGGAAACCCATTATCCAATACGTGCTTGCGATTTTGATTGTATACTATTATGTAGAACGTGAGATGAAAGCGTTCTGTTAAATTGATAGCTATTTGTATATAGACATTATTATAATATCAGAATGATATTGCTTGTCAAAGTTGTTCAGATTCTCATAAGGGAAAAATCCGTTCCATATTCACGGCGTGGTCTTATGAGATATCGTTTACTTGTTCAAACTGTTTTAACTGTTTTACTCACACCAGTCCCATGACTGACCTGGAGTTTATTTTGTTTTGTTTCCCTAAATTCTTGGGTGCCTAAATTTGTATGGGCAGTCAAGTAGTCGGGATTTTACAGATACACTTGCGGAGCTTGGAGCAGGAGGCTTCAAGATCATATAGCTTGTTTTTCCGCTGTTGTTGTAAGTGTTGTACTCTGATAAGTGCTATTGTATATGTACTGTTTGTATTTCAAAAGCTATGTTATATTTTATTCGTTCTGTTGTGAGATTCGTGTTCATTCTGATGATGATGTTCTTCTTCTTCTTCTATTCTATTAGTTCTATCTTATCTATCCTCACCTTCTATCTTCTTTCTATTAACTTCTTGAATTTCCAGTACAATTTGGGGTTGGACTTGTGTTATTTGGTCATCTCAAATTGGTCCGGATTTTTGGGTCATTACATCTCCCTTGATTTGATGTTGCTAAGCTTAATCCTTGATTAGAAAGTGATTTGGAGGTGCTTTAGAGGTTGGAGGCCATTTTTAGGGTTTCTAAGACGTAAGTGGAGGCTAGAAAACTGAAATGGAATGAATCCCTAACTCTTTTCAGCGGCCCATTCACTAGTCACCCTATTTGGCCCAATTAAGCAGTCTTTCACCTTCCAAACCTTATTTAAGCCATTTCTCCCAAACGGTAAGTCGTTTCAGCTATTATGACCACTCTACGGAAAGGTAAACCATCAAACGAATCTAATGGAAGTAGTTTCAGGTCAAAACTCCTTTCCAATCAAAAGTTATGGCCGAAACAAGATCAGCTAGGGGCAAAACGGTCAATTAAAAGTTGGCAAAAATCATGAACATGGTAAATGACCCCAATGGTCGTTTCCCAAGGTCACATGAACATACGACTTCATATAAGAGAGAAATAAATATTCTACGATCCTCCGATGGGTAGAATGCTGGTTGTTACAATTCGAGGAGGTTCAGAAATTTTGAGCCAAAAATAAGCTAAGTGTATGGACCAGTACCAGTCCACATGGATTGGTACCGATCGACCATAGTACGATGGATGGCGACGAAACTTTGTGGGTTGCACCGTTGTGGTAAATTGAGGCTACCGATAAATTTTCAAGTCATTCAGAGTTTTTGTGATGGGTCAAAGGTTGGTTATTCGAGGGCGATGATGGACCGACAGAAGTTTCAACACCGACGGCGAAAAAATTGGAAAATGGACCAGTCGGATGCTCTCAAGGCAATGATGGAGTGGAGCCAAACACTTAGCGAAATTTCGTTAAGTGTATGGATCGGTAACTATCCATATAGATCGGTACTGATCCATCAGGATGCAGTATGGAGGCCTGAGATTTTGTGTACATGATTGTGATGGCTTTAGGAGGTTGCCGGTGAAGTTTGGATAGAAATGGACTTCAGATGATTGATGTGCAACTTAAAGATGAATGATGCTTCGATTGTGAACTCAAATTGGAGTGGTCGGAGCTGGACTGATGTGATACTGGTCATGAGGTGATATATGATACAGTAAGATGATAAATCTACTCAGATGGGAGCTGATCAAGGATGATAATGGAATCAGTTTGAGATGTCGCTCGAACTACAGACATGATCGCCAAGGAGAGAGGCTCGACGGATTTGAAGTGCCAAGGAATCATTGGTAATCGAAGCGTTTAACCAGACTCAAAGCAGGGGTATTGTGGGGACATCCATTAGGATCAGATTGGACAGATCGCGTACCCTGCGCAGTTATGATGGGCCCAATTTTCTTCGTCGAGTGAAGCAAACATACGTAGTCACGATGGCATATGGTAATTTGGCTAAAACCGAGGTTTTCCATTAACCCTTTTGATCATTGAAAGCAAGTTCGATTATCAATGGATTTAAGGTTGTGGGCGGCGATAGCTAGGATATTGGATGTTATGGATGCTGTGGTTGATTATGTGTTTTCTTCTCAATTTTCTCCTGGTAGGCTATCACCATAGGATTTTGAAAAGAAACGGGATTGGGGCTGTTCTTTCTATTCTATAATGGAATGCAATGAATGGATTTCACATGTTAACTTGTTGGTTGTTGGGCAGATCGGATGGATGATCCGCCTATACTCATATTAACTAAGGATGGCAATGAGGCAGGTGTAGGGTCCAAACCCGCTTAATACGCCCTTGTTTTGACCCATTTAGACCTACTAGGGGCTTCAGAACGGGTAGACCCGCAAACTAATTTTGGAGGTCCGAGTCTAGGGTCCGGTTTAAGGCACGGCTTACCCGCCCTAACCCGTCCCGCATGATTGAAACATTCATTAAAACACTTTATTACCATAATGATTACTTGTTAATTTTCTTAGGTATTGATTGTTATAACTTGAATATTATTTTCTTTCTATCAACAAACTATATTTTTTTCATTGTATTAAGTTGCATGGATGATAATCATACAATAACTAACGCGTACATTTTGAACTGTTATCTTACAACTCATTTTTTTGTATTCTCCTATCATTGTGAACACATTATAATATGTATATAATTTATCATTTTGTGATAAAAAACATAATTATATAAATCTGTGTACATTAGAATACAGTATCACCGGGTCATGGGGCGGGTCGGGTCTACCCTAATCCATATGAGTTTCGGGCACAGGGCGAAATTCCAGACCCGCACCGGGTCTATGGGGCGAGTCTGGGTGGTGTTAAAAAAGTCCGGGTCGAGTCTACGACATGAGAAACCCACCCCAACTCGCCTCATTTCCATTCCTAATATTAACTTATGTAACTGTTTTTAGTTATCTTTTCGTTCATTAAAACTGTTGTCTGACTCAAGGTTTTATGTTTCCCTCTTATTACCTTGGGCTGTTCATCAATGTCGTTGATGAGCAGACTAAGTAGCAGGTAGAAGGTTTGGTGTCCTTCAAGCTGTGCGATGATGAGCAGGAGGCTGGCGTAATATTACTACCTACTACTTGATATTTCTTTTCAATTTACGTTGTATGTTGATGGTTATTTATACTCTAAGGGATGTAGTGAGGCATATTGTTTTTAGATATTCATATACTTAGATGCAAGTGTTTACGAAGATTAGATTTTTTTATTCAGTTATGCTCCACTACTATATTTTGTTGCATATTTTATTATTATATATTATCTCTACGTTGTGAGTTATACGAAAGGTTTCATTTTGAGTTATTATTACTTGATGATCTTCCAATATTGGCTTGGCACATCATACATCGCACATCTTTCCTCAGTTCAGAGTATGAGATATGAGGCTATCGTCACACACTAATTGTCTCTCCCTCCACCAACTTATTTAATTGTAAGTACTTAGTCACCGTTGGGGTGCAAAAGGGGTGCCATATAACCCCCTTTATATATATATGTATGTATGTATGTATGGAAAAAGTTTATTTAGACACAAAATTTTAACACAATTGATGACACAAGTGATATTGGATCTCCCCCTGAATTCCATCTCTCTATATAAGGAGAAAAAGATCCTACGGTTGAGGCTTTGTGTCTCAATTTATGTCCAATTTTATGTTCAAATATACGTCCCATATATATATTATTTACGTAGGGAATTGTCGCTTATTCGCGCACGCCAACCCCCGAGTGTATGTTTTATAGAAATACAATAATTCAAATCCAAAGTAGTGAAATGCAGGGAGAGCACATTTCTGTGGTTCGGCACTAATGTTCATTTTATAGTATTCATTTATCAAATAATTGCTTATTATAATTGTTGTACAAATTAGGACAATATTTGTGTAAAAATGTTACAATAAAACAACAAAATTCTTATTATTCTAAACTTTGACTAAAATGCCCTTTTTCTTCTTCGTCGGGTGAAAATTTTGTTGACTTGGTCACAATGTCCAAAAGGTAGCTTCAATGTCCCAGAAATAGCTCTAATGTCCAAAAGTATGAAAATATGTCGATAAGAATGTCCAATAGTTGAAGGAAAACGTGTATGCAACGTTTTAGAGGTCCAAGATTTGTTCAATAGTCATGGACAAGAAGGTTGCTGCCATAAATGATGCTTGAGAGCTCCAAGAAGTTAAAAATATCAAATGAGAACAAACCCTTTTGAATGCCAAGCTTGGGGGTATTTATATGTAAGTTTCGGGTGTGTCGGTCCAAATTTCATCTCCTTGAGGGATATGAAATTCGCATCCCAAAATCGGAGTTGATAAACCAGGGCGGTGTCAAAAAATCGCATCCCGATGTTGAAAACGCGAAATTCTGAAAATTTGGTGAAAACGTGTGTCGATTAAGCAAAAACAACTGATCAACAAGGTAGAATCATGTTTGCTATGAAATCTGGCATGTTGCTAATTACCAGATTTCGTATCCCAAAATCCAGTGATCAACGCGTGTTGATCACATAAAATCGCTTGATCAACATGTGCCATATCCATTTGCCAAATTGGCTTGGTAAAAGCCAAATTTCTATTCACTTTTGATTAGCCAAATTTCGTATCAAAAATCAAGTTATGGACACGGAAAAAAGTGTGCCAGGGCAACGTCATGACATGGAATTTCGTATCTCTTTAGGGATATAAAATTTTTGATGCGAAATTTCTGAGTTTGCCAAGCCAAATTTGCCAAGTGATTGGCCTGTGTTGGAGACGTTGTTTTCAAATGTTTTCCCATGCTGGCTACTATAATTTTTTGTGCCAAATCTGATGATCGACCACTTTGCCAGATGTGATCAGCCATGCACGAACACATAGTTTTTGATGATTTTCACATGTTGATCACATATTTTTGGACGTGCCAAACCAGAATTTTGTCAAGTGCCCGATTTTGATGTCATGAGTCGCATAAGTCATTTTTCGTGATCGTGCCATGCTGATCAGCTATTTTTGAGTGCACGAAACTTTTTTTTTTGCCAAATGCCGGATTTTGATGTTGTGGCTCGCACAGCCCATTTTTCGTGATCGTGCCATTCCGATCAGTTGTTTTTGAGTGCACAACACTGTTTTTTGCTAATTGTCGATTTTGTCAAGTTAAATCGCGCAAGCCATTTTTCGTGATCGTGCCATGCCGATCAGATATTTTTGGGTGTGCAAAACTCGATTTTGCCAAAATCCATACATTTTTCTATGATAAGTTTTGCCATGTGATTGAACTGACACGCTCAAGAATTTTGAGCTGATCGGATCGAGTCGATAACATATTTTTACCATGTCGGTTTTTCCAAGTCCATTGATGACGATTTTACGAATTGACGCCATTTTCGACCGTTTCAAGCGTGACGCATCTTTGACCAAATTGCTTTATGTTTTTTAAAGACGTTCTCGACGCTTGAGCGCGTTGCTAATCAAAATATTGACGTGTGACAGCTTTGACACTATAACAAAATGAGGCTTTCATAGCGTTTGAAAAACGCTATTACAATCTAACATAGCGTTTCAGAGAACGCCATGTAACGACATGCTATCTTAGACCACTTACTTTGAATAGCAGAAAAAATATGCTATGAAAGATGAATTTTATATAGCGTTTTTGTGTGCTATCAAATAGAAACGCTATAAAATGGACTAGACGATATTGACTTCTTATAGCGTTCTAAGCTTGTTTCTATAGCGTTTATTGTGTTAATTTAATAGCTTTTCTTCTCATAATTGTTAGCATTTCTTAAGTGTTTCTGAAGCATTTATTTTGTTATACTATAGCATTTGCAATATCTCTCTCTATAGTGTTTTTATTCAATAGCGTTTCTGAAATGCTATTATTTATATTGTTAATTTATGGATTTTGGTCGTTTCAGCTTTTTGCATTTATAAACACATTATTAAACATTTCTTATCAATATATAAATATAACAATTTTTCACAAACAAACATATATATTATGACATAATATTGATATATCATTCATACATACTGTTTTATCAACTTTTCCATGTCCGCTCATACATTTTTACGTTAACAAGCTACTTACAAAAAGACAAATGATAGAATTAGTCTTGCTTTGCTTCTGATATTTTATGCTTAACATGGTCCTGTTAATATCAAATAAACAGTCAATATATTTGTAATTGTTATATCACATATAGACAAAGTACATGAAACCAAAAGGGAAAAAATGCAACTAATATATATATTTGGAAAATTGGTAAACTTTTATTAAGACTTTTCAGCCCAACATTAAGCCTCATAAACCGGCTTTTGATTACATGCGTCAACCCAAAGCCCACGATACACATAACGTAAACAGACAAAAACTTCCTTTCTTCTGCCACATTCTCGAATTATCAGAAAAAGGGCAAAAGACGAAACTCACAAGCTTGGTCATGGCGGCTGATAAATTCCCGCAAATCGGTTTCCTCCCCTTGGATTCCTCAGATCCACTACTTGCGTCTTCAGTACTGCTTCTGCCTGGCTATTAGTAAGTCTCCTTCTTCTAATCCTCTTAGCCGTTAGTCTAATCTCCACCCAGTTCAAATAACTGATTTTGTTAGCTGTTTGTTTTGTCTGCTTGAACACTCTGGCGTTTCTTTCTCTCCAAATCGACCATACTAAAGAAGTGACGGCTATTTTATACAGTTTGCCTTCTTCGTCTACCAACTGCCTACCACCGTTCAGGTAATTAATACTGTTAGTTAGCTGAGATTCTCCATCTATTATGCTAAGCTTATCTAGGCAATTGTTCCATAGTTTCTTCGAAAATTCACATTCAAAAAATAAATGTTGGTGGGATTCGTTCTCTTAGTTACACAAGACACACACAGTGTTATCCACTACACCCCACGCAAACAGTCTGTCTTTTGTGGGGAGTCTGCCTTGAATTGCTTTGTATGTAGTTGCAGCCATCTTAGGACAGTTCACCTTATCCCATACAAAGTTGTGCCATGTTTGAACTTGATGTTTCTTGCGAGTGACTTCCCATGCAGATCGAGTTGAAAACTCCTTTGCATGTTTCCATGCCCAAATATCGTCTGTCCTGTTGAGAAACAGTGGCATGTATTGAATTTTAGTTTTGTTTTCCTCGCTGCATGGTAAGTTATTGCACTTCCACCCATTTTCATCTATGATTTCACTCACTTTTTTATCCGGGCAACCATATGCCGAATATGTTTCCCACCCAACTAGATCAATCATCGATTTACCCTCAATCCAAGGGTCCTTCGAAAGGTCAGTAGTTCTTCCATTGGCGAATTCTTTGTTGCAATTAGTTGCTAGCCTGTCTCGTATTCTAAGAATCGCTTTCCAGGTAGGAGATGAATTGTTATCTTCTGCCATTTGCCAGAAATTTCCTTTTGTGTACCTATTTCGCATCCATTTGGCCCATAACCCATCAAATGTAATAACTTTCCAGCCTTGCTTTAACGTGAAGGCTTCTCTCATTTCCCTTAGGTTTCGTAGACCAACTCCTCCTTCCTCTTTGGTGCGACCCAAATCTGAAGACTGATATTATGCATGCTGCCCTTCCATATAAACCCAGCACATACCTTTTCAATTTTATCAATAGAGGCATCCGGTAGCTATAAAGTTTGTAACCAAAAATTAACTTTGGCTTGGATGACTGTGTGCACTAATTCAACACGACCGGCAAATGATAACAACTTGGAGCTCCACCCTTGCAACTTATCTCTTATTTTCGTAATAAGCTCTGCACATTCATAATCAGTAATTTTGTTGGACGATAAAGGTACTCCAAGATATTTTACTGGTAGAGAATCCTCTTGAAACTTCAATACTGCTAGAATTTCTTCCTTCTTCATATTGAACTTGTTAAAGTAGCATTTCGTTTTCATATCATTTACTTTTAGACCAACATACTTCTCCAAAGAGTCAAATATACTTCCAATCGCAATAGCTGCTGCTTTATTTGACCTTATGCAAATAATTAGATCATCTGCATACAATAAGTGACTAATAATGGGTTGGAAGTCGAAAATAGGTTTTATCTCCTTTTAAAAACAAGCAATTTCCATTTGCAACGAGAAGAACTCCATTGCAATCGCAAACAAATAAGGAGATAACGGATCCCCTTGTCTAATGCCCCTATTGCTGCTCAAATGACCCTTAGATACACCATTGATAAGAACTGAGTAAGTGGGAGTGGTGATGCATTCCTCAATTAGAGCAGTAATTCTAGTAGGAAATCACATACTCTGCAGCATGTGTATTATGAATTTGCGATTAATTTTGTCATACGCTTTATGAAAATCCACTTTGAGGCATACTTTATCTGCACCTTTTTTATTAAAATTTCTGATTAATTCATGTGCCAACAAAGAATTATCAGATATACTCCCGCCTTTAATGAATGCACTCTTGCATTCATGAATAAACTCCGGGAGAATATGATTGATTCTATTGCAAATTACTTTCGACAGTATTTTGTAAATCACGTTGCAACATGCAATTGGCCTGTAATCCTCTATTCTAGAGGGGTTGTCTTTCTTAGGAATGAGGCAAATAAAAGTATGATTAATGTCTTTGAGAATTTTAACAGTGTTGAATGCTTCCTGAATTGCTTCTAACACATGCTGTTTTAGTTTATTCCAATGAACTTTGAAGAAAGAAGCACTCAAACCGTCGGGGCCGGGGCTGGCATCATTGTTTATGGTGGTCAGAGCCTCCCAAACTTCGGTGGCGGTCACTGGGCGACGCAGTTTCCTATTTCCAGCGGATTTCAGCAGTCTTCTGCAGTTAACAGTGGGTAAGTTGCTTTCAGTTTGGCCAATGTATAATTCTGAATAGTATTTAATGGCTTCAACTTCCATCAATTGACTATTGTATTTAATTGACCCATCCAATTCAAAACAATGAAAGTTAGCATCTAAGTTTTTCCTGATAGACATTTTAGTGTAAAAGAATTTTGTACACTCGTCCCCTTCAGTTAGCCATCTCTCCTTGGCCTTTTGCTTAAGTTCAATGGCTTTGACTTTTAGGGCATCTTTCAGTTGGCCTTGCATGCTATAATAAGCTCTCCAACTATCATCTTCCTCGTCGTCTTCATCCAATTTGATCAGCATTTCTTCACATTGGTCTTGTAGTTGCCTGATGTTATCGTGCTCTTTTGGTCTAAGTCTGTTCCACTCCTTCAAATTAGCTTTAGCTACTTTAAGAATGTTAATCAATTTGAAAAAACATGAGCCATCCACTGGGGAAATAACATTAAAGTTCACTGCATCCTCATAACCTTGGAGTTGTGGCCATGAATTACAAAACCGAAACGGTTTCCCTTTTGTGTATTCCAGTTTTTTAGTTAGCATAATGTGCAGTGGGCTGTGATCACTTGTAGAATTCGTTCGAATAGTCACAGAAATGTCAGCAAACATATTGATGCATTCAGAATTTACAAGTACTCTATCAAGTTTACATGATATTTTCTTACATTCACCACTTCGCCATGTGTATTTCAGGCCTTTGTGGACAAGCTCTAGCAACCCAGAAGCTAGCACACAGGCGTTGAACTCCGCAAGTTGGGATACTCTAAGAGTAAGACCACCTTTCTTTTCGTGATTTTTGAGGATAGCATTAAAATCCCCCATAACCAGCCATGGACCCTGCATGTTGGTGCTAATAGCCTTAATATTGTTCCATAGAAAGACTTATAGCGATGCTAGATTACTCGCATATACAACAATCACTAACAGAATTAAACCCCCATGGTTAGTAGCTTTAATTACGATTTGCTGTACATCTTTTTCTAAGACTTGAGTCACCCAAATATGCTTGTTCCACATCAGTAGTATGCGACCTTTTTCTCCCAGGTCATTATTGTTTATCGATTCCCATTCATCTCGCATATTGTTATCGAAATATTTCAAGTTCTCATCATTAAATTTGTTCTCTGAAATGCCCAAAATAGAAGGGGATAACTCCCTTATAAGATTATAGAGGTCTAATTTACGGGCATCGTTATTTAGACCTCTAACATTCGAACTGACTATAGACATTGGGAAGATTGAGAATTGCTCCTCATCTTCCTGGAGTTGATTAGCTGCTGTGCTCTTTTCTTTGCTTTTGAACTGCTCGTCGTATTTTTCATTAGGTTTAGAATACTTATTGACTTCTTTTCCTGTTGAGTTTTGTAATTCTAATTACAGGTGATTTCTTTTCTGGTGATGTTGTACTTGCTTGGCCATCATCTTGGTTTTCTTGGGCCTCAAGGGCCAGGCCCATCTTCTCATGATCCTGCTGTTGGGCCGTAGCTGGGTCGTTGTGTTCTGGGTCAACTTGTAAATTATTAGTAGTGACTGGGGGGACTGCAGCTTGTGATGTGGAAGCAATATGTTCCACTGTTTTGTCTGTCTGTGTATAAGTTTCACTAGCTGTAGTTTTGTCTTTCATTTTCCATACTTGCACCACTGGCTTTGCCACCACCACACACTGGTCATCAGAGTGACCAAAACACACACAATTACTGCATTTAGGAGGCATAGCCTCATACTCTATCTCTTTTATATACACATTACCTTTCCCATCCTTAGCTCTCACCTGCTTCTTTAAATCATCACTTGCCTTAATGTCCACTAACACACGGGCATACTTAAGTTTTGTTACATTTCTAGTATTATCATCCATTGCCAGTGGAGTGCCCACTAAGCTTGCCAACTTATTGATCCCTCTGGCATTCCACAGTGATAGATCTAGGTTTAGCATTTTGATCCACACCGGATGCGTCTCTAGCATGTCCCTCTCAAGTCTCAAATTGGGTTCCCACTTTTTGATAAACAGTAATTTACTGTCCATAAACCAAGGACCACCCTCAAGCACTTTCAAACAATCCTCTATCTTTTCAAATTTTATTAAATAAAAACCATTTTCCCTTGCAAAAACGCTCTAGTTCCCTATCGGTTTCCATTCTCTCTTGATAAAGGCATTTAAGTGAACATAGTATGGGCGCTTTCCCACCAGGTAAATGTAAAGTGCATTACCCCATAAAGCTTCAGCCTGGTTGAACACTTCGTCGTCCATAACAGCATATTCGCCATCTTCATCTTTATTGGCCTCGAATCTCTCCACACCCCCATTAATTTGAGTTTTTCCTACAATAGCTTCAGCGCACGTCCATGTTTGTGTATTGAATTGCTGATTTGGGCTTTTGGGCTTAGGGTTATGGCAAAACCCTATTCTAGTCGAAGGAAAGGCCTTTTTGACTGCTGGCGCCTGCTGTCCTCTTCGCTTTCTAACTTCCTGCCACCCTCTATCATCCTCATTCTCGTCAGAAGTTCTAGGGTTTCCAACCCTATTAGTGATAGCCGCCATTTTTGCAGTTTATATGTATATATATATATATAACATATTTGTGTAAGGGATTACAGTTATTACGCATAAATGGCAAACTTTGACCTAAATGACAGATATTAGTATGGATACTGATCTTAAAATATATGTGAATTGTGAACCAGACTATGTTGTGCTACTCTTGTTTTTTGAGGATATATACAATTATACAGCATAACTAACATAAAAAAACACAAATTTTCAAAGGGTAAGGAATTTCTTTTTTAATAAACAATCAATGCGAAGGAAAAATAGAATGAGAATATACCAAAACAAAGTGATATGAATTGGGTTATGTATAAATATCTGCATGTTCATAATAGTTTTATCTAAATTTAGTGTCATAGAAATAATACTGCATTGTTATTTGAAAGCTAAAACATGCAACGCAGATTTGACATCCCAATTGAATAGATGTATAGAAGATAAAAGGAAACTAGAGCAAAACTTTTTTAATGGATTAACACCCAAGGGTTATCATGCTAATCTGGATAGCTGGACATAATTGAACAGCCTGCAGGATCAAACTGAAGGTGAACCTACATTCACCGTAAGATACAATATGCATCAATGTTACTGTTTCTAGAACAAATGCATACCATAAAGTATATACACATACGACTTCAATTCCCTTTGCATATGAACATGTGACATGTATCATGTTCGAATATTATACATGATATATAGTACAACGATAAAACTTCATAAATATCAACCATTGAGCAGAGTCGATACCTTTTCGTGCAGAAGTCCTGGAACTAGAGCATTAACTTCGTAGCAATCCTCGGCACAAGAGCCCATTACAAATAAAAGTAATCCTGAGATAAAATAGGCAGCAATTAACCGTTAGTGAGTTGATATAATGATTTTCACATGAAGCAAAATAAATTATCAAACTGCTGTAAAAGAAAATTTAGCTTACGGTTCTTTTCACACTTATTTCCAGCTATACAGTAGGTTCCTCAGTAGGTTCCTCAATATCAACATTCGTCGGTTTTTAACCATTCACGATTTTACAACAAACCAAGTACATTAAAAGTAAGCTGTAAAAGCTTTAGTCAAATTGACATTTTAATAACTTAAACTACTGTCAAATTGACAGCTTCAGTTGCTTACTACAAAAGCTCGCGTTATAAGCCTTCTTTCAAAAGAGAGAATAAACTGTATGTGGAGGGTAAAAGGATTAAAGAGAACAAGTTCAGGGGCAGCAGTGAAATCATTGTGCATGTAGCGCAACATTCAAGCTTATATGTTACTTACAAGACTGTTATTTAGTTTTAAAATTTTGTAACATTAGCATGATTCACTCCAGTGGATTACATATCCAGTGAATCCAACAGTAATTATGAAATTTAACTTAATCTCCAAAGCATTTACATATAAGCTATCAAAGGCTTGGTTCAGTCCAGAAAACTGAGATTTCAACTCTAGACCCAGTTACTATAGTGTCAATCTGAGCGCAACCCAAAATAATTTCCTGAATGCAGTTCACTGGGCTTATTAAACCAGTACCAAATTCAAATTTGTATTCAAGTTGTTTTACCTGTTGTGTCTTCTTCCCTATTTTCAAGTTGTTCATTCTAATTTTCAAGTTGTTCTCACATTACAGTTCACAACTTCAATCAATCACAGTTCACAACTTCACATCACAGTTCATTCTTCCCCGTTGCGTTAACTTCAATCAGTTCACAACTTTTCATTAGCATCACCTCTAACATTTTCACAAACCTACAATCCTACATCAGAGTCTAATGGTCAGGTGAATATTGGCAAATTGTTTTATCCCCTGTAGCTAACGTTTATTTCTTTGTCAACTTCCTTAGTGACCTATATATGAAGCCATTTTATTTAAACCTCAATGGTAGTCAAATTAGATGGGAACCATAATAATGATAATTATGTTCGGTTGATGCCCTCAAATTGTACTCACGAGACTCGAGTATTAACCAATTGCCAGAAAATTAACTTTATTCCAGAAGCTATAGATATTCATTGAATCAAACTTCTTTTATATCTAATAAATATAATGGTTGGAGATTCGGATTACGATAAGGTCACGGTTTCCTTTTGCTAAGTGTTTACGGCGCTAGGTTTTTTTTTTGACGTATAGGACTTGATTAATTGAAATGGTTTTGTAATTAATAGATCTATTTGAGATTTTAACTGATATAAAACGTCAACTAAATATTTTACTTTTACTTCACTATTAGTCTAAAAAGGAAAGCTAATAACACTTTCCCAAGATGGCATAAAATTATCTGGATAAGAAAACATGGGATCACAGTCTTTCCTTGATACCAACCATTCATCTATTGTCTTTTTATTTTTTGATAGTTAAGAAAGAAATAATGATTTGTGAGGATTTAGTAGGTCCGCGGACCTAGGAATGCTGAGACCAGAGGATTTTCTCTTCCTGAAGATTTCCTTCAATTTAAACTGTTCACTTAAATCACAACTATTTATGGCACAGCAGAAGATTTTAAAAGCTGCGCCTCAATGAATTTTATTTTTCTTTTGTTATATCAAGGAGTACAAGAGACTCTCTCATATATATATATATATATATATATATACTGAGAACAACATGACTCTTCAATACATGATTTAATGCTAATTCATGAATCACTTCTAGAATTTTGACTCTTAGAGAAATCTAGAAAAGACTCTTCATATGAAAAAACAAATTAATCTCAACACCCTTGCTTAATTTGTAATTTTCAGCTGATTCTTATGCTTTTGAAACTTCTCCAAAGTGATTGCCTTGGTGAGAATGTCGGCCGGTTGTTCACTCGTGTTGATATAGTCGATGCATACATCTTCTTTTGTAACCAAATCTCTAGCAAAGTGATGACGTAGCTCATTGTGTTTCGAACGAGCATGAAAAATCAGATTCTTTGTCATTAGAATGGCAGACTTGTTATCACAAAAGACTGGAGTCGCTCCTTCTTGCTTCAATAGAAAAGACTCTTCATATGAAAATACAAATTAATCTCAACACCCTTTCTTAATTTGTAATTTTTAGTTGATTCCTATGCTTTTGAAACTTCTCCAAAGTGATTGCCTTGGTGAGAATGTCGGCCGGCTGTTCACTCGTGTTGATATAGTCAATGCATACATCTTCTTTTGTAAACAAATCTCTAACAAAGTGATGACGTAGCTCAATGTGTTTCGAACGAGCATGAAAAATCAGATTCTTTGTCATTAGAATAGCAGACTTGTTATCACAAAAGATTGGAGTTGCTCCTTCTTGCTTCAACTGAAAATCTTCCAACAGTCGTCGCAACCAAATCGCTTCACACGCAGCTTCTGCTATAGCAATATATTCATCCTCACAAGACTATAATGCAACCGTCTTTTGTTTCTTCGAGCTCCAAGAGATTACGTTCGAGCCAATGCAGAAAATATAGCCCGACGTGCTTTTCAGATCATCAATCGAACCTGCCCAGTCACTATCAGAATAACCTACGATTTTGCACTCATCTTCTTTCTCGTACAAAATGCCTTACTTCTTTGTCCCTTTCAGATATTGGAGTATCCTTTTTGCAGCAGTAAAATGATTTTTACTTGGATTTGACATATACCTAGAAGTGATACTTATGGCGAAAGATATATCCGGTTTAGTGTGAGTCACGTAAATGAGAGATCCCACTAGACTCCTAAAGATTGAAGCATCTGCTTGCTCACTTCCATCCTTCAGCTGCAATTTTTCATCGAACATTATTGGAGTTGAAACAGGTTTACACTCTGTCATGTGAAACCTTTCCAACAAATTCTCAATATATTTTTCCTGTCAGAGAAATATTTTCCCTCCACCTTGTTTTACTTGCATTCCAAGAAAGTATCTCATCACGCCCAAGTCTGTCATCTCGAACTTGCTCATCATTTGCTTCTTAAAATCTTGAACCTGATTGACATTTGTTCCAAAGTAGATAAGATCATCTACGTATAAGCAAATAACAAGAAAATCTCTACCATTCTTCTTGACGTAGAGCGAAGGTTCATTGGGACTTCTCTCAAAACCACTTTGATGAAAATATTCGTCGATCTTTTTATTCCACTCCCGAGGGGCTTGTTTAAGCCCGTAAAGTGCTTTCCAGAGCCGATACACTTGATCTTCTTTTCCTTCCACCAAAAATCCTTGCGGTTGCTCGACATATATCTCTTCCTCAAGCTCTCCGTTTAAGAACACAGACTTTACGTCGAGCTGAAAGACTTTCAATTCATGTTGCGCAGCAATTGCAAGTACAGCCCGAATTGTTTCGATTCTCTCGACTGGAGAAAAAGTCTCATTGAAATCAACACCAGATTGTTGAGAATATCCCTTCGCAACAAGTCGGGCTTTGTACTTTTTCATCGATCCATCCTCGTTGTACTTGATCTTGTAAACCCACTGCAAGCCAATGACATCCTTTTTTTTGGGTAAAACTAACAGCTTCCATGTTCTGTTCTTTTCAATCATGCTAATTTCTTCCTTCATGGCTTCAATCCAGTCTTGCTCCTTTGTTGCTTCTTGAAGGTGCTGTGGTTCACAAAAATATGCAACATCACAAGAATCATAAATGTCAGCAAGAGATCTGAATTTTCTTGGAGGAGTTTCTCCATTAGAATTTTCATCATTTGATGAGCTTGAGCTTGAGGTATCTTGAGAAGTAGGAGGAGGATTTTCTGAATTATTCTCCCGAAATAGACCTTGAGTTGAGAGTGGCTCAATAAATTCGACATTCATGGGAGATGCTTCTCGTTCCTTATCAGTTCATTCCCATGCTGCGTTTTCATCAAAAATAACATCTCTTGAGATGACAAGTTTCTGAGTGTGAGGATTAAACAATCGGAAGCCTTTTGACTCATCGCTATAGCCGATAAAGATTTTTTTTTCTCCCTTCTTATCAAATTTCTCTCGGTACATGACTGTAAGCAATACAGCCAAAAATTCTCAAGTGGTTGATAACAGGCTTTCGCTTGTGCCAAGCTTCAAATAGCGTCTTATTTTGAACAGCTTTTGTTGGTGATCTATTGAGAAGATACACAGCGCTATTCACAGCTTCAGCCCATAAATTGTTAGGCAAACTTTTTCCATTCAACATGCTTCGAGCCATCTCTACCACCGTTCGATTTTTTCGTTCGGCTATGCCATTTTGTTGTGGGATTCGACTGACCGTGAGTTGTCATTGAATGCCATTTTCTTTGCAATGCTTTTTAAATAAAGAGCTTATGAACTCTCCTCCTCGATCAGCCCGTAGCATTTTCATGAGGAATCCACTTTCCCTTTCCTCCATTGCTTTGAATTGAAGAAAAGTTGAGAAAGCTTCTGATTTCTCATGAAGAAAAAACACCCATATCATTCTTCTAAAGTCATCGATGAAGAGGATGAAGTATCGCTTACCGCTTAAAGTTGGCGGTTGCATCGGTCCACATATATCTGAATGGACAAGCTCCAACGGTTGCTTAGCACGCTAAGATGTTTTAGGAAATGGTAAAAGATGAATTTTTCCATAAATACAGCCTTCACAAACATGGTCTTCATCCTTAATCTTAGGAAGCCCGACCTTGCTTCAGAATATGAAGACCTTTGTTGTTCAAGTGTCCGTATCTCAAGTGCCAAAGAGTGGATATATTCATAGAATGAGCAGCAAAAGCATACCGATTTTCAGATTGCATAACAAGAGGAAAAATCTTCTTATCACTTATTTGAATTTCAGCAAAAATCGCATTATTTTTCTTATCCAGTATGGTGCTTTTACCATCATCAAATGTGACAGAATATCCATTTTTCATAAGTTGTCCAACACTCAACAAATTATGAGCTAACTTAGGCACATAGAGAACATTATGAATAAATTTCTTGTTACCTCTTTTGGTGTAGACACCAATCGTTCCTTTTCCTTTGGCACTTTGTGTATTTCCATCACCGAGCTTCACTTGAGAACCGACACCGGAATCAAGCTGCGTGAATAGATTTCGATTTCCCGTCATATGGTTGCTACAGCCGCTATCCAAGTACCACACGTTCGAAGGCTCGTGCGTTGTATTCAAGCTTGCATAGAATAATTTTTCTCCATCACCCTCCTTCGTGAATTTGGCTTCGGTAGGCTCCTTCTTTTGATGCCAGCAATCCCTTCGAGAATGATTTGGAATTTTGCATCTTTTGCACCTGAATCGACATTCTTTCGATCGATGGTTATTCTTATTACAAATGATGCAGTAAGAGCTATCATCAAATTTTGGTGAATACTCCTTCTTCTCTTCAGAATTTCTTCCACGACCGTCCGTCTTATCTTGATGATTCTATCCTTAGCGATTTTTCCAAAAATTGCCTTTCTTGTTCTGCGTATTGCCACGAGATTTCTCCGAGATAGCAGCGCTTGATTGAAATGCCTGCTCCACGGATTGATTTGTGGATCTATTAATCTTTGCTCATTTGCCTGCAAAGAGCTCATGAGCTCATGCATGGTCAATTTTGAGAGATCTTTTGCTTCTGCTATTGCTGCAACACAATGATCGTATTTCGGAGGCAAGCTACAGAGAATCTTCTCGACCACCTTTTTATCTGGAATGCTATCTCCAAAACTTTCAATAAGATTTACGATATGTGCTACTCTCATGAAAAAATTTGTTATTTTTTCTGAATCTTTCATGAGCAACGTATCGAAATCCCTCCATAGTGATTGCAGCTTTATGGAAACAACTTTGTTGTTCCCTTGAAATTCTTTTTGTAGAACTTCCCATGCATCTTTCGCTCTTTTCTTATTGAAGATTCGTGGATAGATTGACTTACTTACGCCTTACTTGATGTAGCGCAGAGCAGTGCAATCTTTTTTCTGTTTCTCCTTGAACTCTTTCTTTTGTGCTTCTGTCCATGTTGTAGAGCTTCCGTTTTCGGGAGGCTCCTCATAATATTGCTCAATTGCTTCCCACAGATCATGAGAGATGAAGAAGTCTCTCATTTCACTGCACCGGTAATCATAGTGCTCTCCTTCAAATATGGGGACTTCACTAGGAGAATATTAGAACATAGTGGGGCTTGAGTTTCCAGCCATAATTTTGGTTTAGAAAGAAAAGATTGAAAGGCTACTGGCAAGTGTTTTGGGTGTTTGGAATTGCTTGCTCCAATACCAAATTTGTTGGCACAACGGAAGATTTTAAAAGCTGCGGCTCAATGAATTTTATTTTTCTTTTGTTATATCAAGGAGTACAAAAGACTCTCATATATATACTGAGAACAACACGACTCTTCAATACATGATTTAATGCTAATTCATGAATCACTAACTTCAAGAATTTTGACTCTTAGAGAAATCTAGAAAAGACTCTTCATATGAAAATACAAATTAATCTCAACACTATCTCCTTCAACTACCCATTAACCTTAGTTACCTTATGCAACCGAAACTGCACTTCCTTGCCCTTAGTTTGAACTACCTCAACCCCATCGAAATATGCACACCACAGCTACCTTCACTCGCGTTGTGTACCAATATAAGAAATCCTATACCTAATACATCAAATCAAATCACTGCCATCAACCATCAGTTCATATAACTTCATAGCAACTGCCTCCCTCACTAACCATAAATTGAATCATTCACTACAACCTCCTACTGCAAAAAGCTAGAAACTAATAACAAAATAGATGTCACTTAAACAATGAGACAGACCCTTCCCTTACCGAGCCCTCATCCTATTTTCCCATCATCTTCCTGCAGCTTCACTTTGAATACAACTAGAAATTTACTTCCTCCTCTTGCCTCTTACAAACCTGAACACTGTACAAACAAACCTTACTATCATCAGCAACAATCAACACCAACCATTTCACCAATAGCAACCAGGACTGCATCATTTTTTAATTTTAATCCAATAAAGTCCTCAAAACGTCTCTACAACAAATCTCTACCATCATCGATCCACAACCTGAATCGGAACGAACCATGAACCGCCATAATCCACTTCGGTTTTCAAGATTCAAAGAGATGTAACAAGACGAAATTAAGGGATGCGATATGGGCTTTCAACTGTTTGGGTCAATTTTTTAAATTATAGTTTCATTTGTTTTCTAAAAAATATATACAAAATAGGAAAAAAAAACTTTGCAATTTTTTTCATTTTCCTTTTTAATCAATTCATTTGATTTTAAAAGAAAAAAGAAAATCATTTCATTTGGATAATTCAGTTTGATTTTAAGTTTTCTTCTCTAACTCTTGTCATAAGAAATCTCTTAAATGATTGTTAAAGACTTTTCATTTTGCAAAAGCAAACAAAAAAGCATCACTTGCTAAATTGATTCACATTGCTTGCTATTAAGAACTTCTTTTAAATGAATAAATCTTTACGCTCGAGTATTCTTTTCTCAACTCCTGTTTTTGTCAAAAAATATATTGATGAAAAACATAATTGATGCTAACACCTTTGTATTAGTTTACCATAATCACGCAAACAATGCCACATGCTACTAGATGTAATAGACCCAGAAAAAGAATAATAATAAAAAAATTGTAAAAATAAATGCAAACCTGATGCATTCTCCCAAACTGCTTAATCCTATCATCACAACATGTGAGATCAGCTTTAGCATTTGTGATCATGGGTATGCCACCCATCTTGGAAAAAGATGCCATTGTTGAGTTATTACTCCCCATTTTCCTTTCTATGCTGAAGGATGAATTTCCTGATGTGTGGATGAATATCATCAGCAAACTAGATCAAGTTAATCAGGTGACTTGAATCGACCTGCTGCCTCACCCGAGGCATTGAAGATGAGAACCCCGAATTATCACAAAACCAGTTGGCAATGTGAAGGGGGAACTCCTCATATTTTAAGGAAGATTAGGTAGACAATTTCCCGATGTGGGACAATTCCAACAACCAGCCATTATTGAGCTTGCTGAAGATAAACATTGGCGGGTTCTCTTGCCATAATTGAGTACATTTCGTTTTTAGCAAACCAATTAAGTGTTGGATTTTTTGATGGCAAACTTGGTGCTCTTTGCATGGAATGACTAGAAGATAAGGTCTATTCAATTCGTGATGTTGTTGTCAATAATCTTAAGCACTTGCTGAAGAGTGCGGCGCTGACTGAGCAATGCAACAAATAGTTCCCCAGCTACCTGACAAGTTTAACAGTCCACATTATCTTTATCACATGACCTTCCTTCATGCAATTTCTCTCCTTAGCCCCAAATATGGGTCCAGAAATTACTCACCAAAGGCTATTGCTCGTGATCGTTTCTGCTTAAAAGGACAAGGTACCTAACATAAAATTCAATGTGGTGAAGGTGTTGAAATCTCTTATCCCTGTAGTCGACGCTTCAGTCGTGGGTGAATCGATAAAGCCATGTCTAGATGAGCTCAGTGAAGATCCTAATTTTGATGTCAGATATTTTGCAGGTCAGGCGCTGCAAGCATGCAATAACATTATGGTACTATGAAATCCAGTCATTATTTGGCACTGTAATTTTATTTTTCTTCGGTAGTGTATTTTGACCGTGTGTGTCTACTGCTTTTGTAAGTTATAATTAATTTTCCAGCTTCCAGGTTACTTAAAACTAAATTTTTCTGGTTTATTTTATGTTGTAATAAAATATTTTTTGTTTGGTGGAATCTTACTGATTATAATTTTGTAGTTAAAAAAAAGTTTAATAACAGCTTCTGTCAATATAAGATAAAAAATAAGGAATTTCCAATACCGTTAAGAAATTGAAAACCATTTACTAAATTTGGATTGTACTTGAAAAAGCTATGTACAAGAGCAAAGGAAAAGGGACTCAATAATATACAGAACTCTCTTTGTTTGCCATAGCAAAAGTGGATGCAAATAAATCAGCTGCATCACATGGAATGTTTTAAGTAGTATTTCTAGAGCTTAGCAAACCAAAACTAATTTCTAGAACTCTTGATTGACTCAATTTTTTTTAGAAAATTCTTGATATTTCTCTAAATACATCACATGCAGTCTCATAATGTGCCTTGGAATCGTTAAAACGAGAATTCTTGATTTTTAAAATTTTGGGACTTCATCAGCATAACCTTCTTCCATGGGTTTTGCACTCTCCCATTTTGTTTTCTGTGTTATTTTTTAGTACAAAACCCGTAAGCATGTTGGTAAATTTTACTAATTTATTCCCTCACATTATATGATCAGAGTTACATGACATTTACAAAGAAACTACAAATTGATTACTGCATGAACGTGTTAACAAATATTTTTTAACACTTAAGTATCATCATATCACGATAGTAGTTTTATTTTATACTTCAGAGCAACCTGAGTTTTTTTTATATATATGAGCACTTCATAATTAGACTACACAAACTACCCACACACTCGCGCTATATATACATATAAACAATGGACATAACTATGAGTCTATGATTACCAAATGTCCGCATTAAATAGCAGTCAATTAAATCCATACCTAACCTGAAATCAACAATGGAACATAACCTCATAGTGGTGTTAGCAATACCACATCTTCGTCTTCATTATCTAACAAAGACGCTTGTTCTTATAGGAGGGACCAAACACTTTAGAGGAATTAAATTGAGGTTAAATTGCTAGCTTCCAATCCGGATTCGACAAAACAGATTAGAGATGGACAAAACTCATCAATAAGCTGCAACTGAAATCATATTTGTAGAGCTTGTATCCTAAATTTTTTTGAAGAAATTTCAAAAAAAAGTTGCTAATCATTTGATACCATTGTTGGACCTACCAATGTTCATATTCCAAGTTATACCCCTGATGTGTTATCATCTTTAAACCATATTCAGTAACCTTTACTAAATATGATACAATTTCTTTTGGTTTAGCAAAAAAAGATAATTGAGCTGAATAGGGATCGGTCCACATTGAGAATTTAGTGACCATATTCAAAGGCAGCAGAACATTGTTTATTTCGTAAGGGTATCAATTATAAAGTACATACACAAAGGCATCATTAATCTCATATACTCTATTAGAAGTGCACAAAATTGTATTAATGCACTACTTAAAACAACAAAATCTATGATTTAGCTAATTCTATAAGTAATTAATTCTCGCTAAAGTTCAATAGTTAGGCTTATTTATAAATTTTTGTATACGTATGACAATTCATATAAGATAGTAGCAAAATATAATACTATTTAAAATGGTTAACTGACACTTACCAAAAGACCTACATAATGATAATTATATAGAATAGGCATATGCCATCAAATAATACTATTTGCTTGCTTACTGTATTCCAATATTCAATTAGGTTACGTTGAACATGTCTTACTGGTCCAAAAACTATGCATACTATTTATGGTGTTCATGGCCACAAACCAACAAATGCCAAAAATAAATCCACATAAAAATACTTTCCCACTCATAGTTTCAGACCGATTCACCTCAGAGATAGCCGGAACCAGACAACAAACATAGAGGCACGGCGGAAGAGCAAGCAGCATCTCTAAAACTACCATGAAATCAAAGTTCAAAAACAATCGTGAAAGACTATGTAGGAAGTAGGAACCATACATAGCATGAATCAACTAAAACTGGTAGTTTAATTCCTAAAATTCCATAAGACAGAAGATGAACAGACATTGTTTCAGTTTTTATCAAGTATAGAATAGAATTTTGTAATTTTCTTTTTAAAATCTACAGGAATACAGAACATAGGTAATGTATTAAGTGCTAAATTTTCTGTAAGGTATAAGATCAGTTGATTTGGCACTATTTTTTTTCATAACTATTAATTTGCAAATTTTGCTAATAGGTTCCAAATTCAACATTCATGATTTAGCAAAAAAGCATTGGATGATGATCATCTTATCTATACATTATATCATATTACTTTTTCTCTCTTTTAGCATTATGAATGTTATTATACGAGAGAGTGAACAAGCTAAAATGCAGAAGCTTTTAAAGTAGGCAGAAAAATCCATTTTACTTTTTAACATCAAAAAAGACAAAGCAAACTTACAGACTTCTATGCTAATTGATTAGAACAAAATAAACATACCCTATGTTTATGCCACTACGATAATAGGCCAGGACATCCTAAAAAAAATAAACACGGACACATTACACATAATTATTCAAACTAACAGCTGTTCTTATCAGTCCACCTTGCCGGAAAACCAAAAACAATTAGCAAAGGCGTGAAGTTAAAAAGTTGAGTAATAAATAGCCTTGGTGAAACCATCTGCATCTTAATCGGCCATGCTACAAAACTTAATGATAATACTAATCAAGTTATAATGTAATCATATATGCATTTTCTACATTTTTGTGCTAAATTAATATCTGTGTTAATCAACGAATAGCAAGTACACCACAAAATGACATGTTTGATTCCTAATCTACATTATAATCGATGTTACATAATATTGTATCTTCCTACAATCACGATTTATTTTCCTTCCATTTTTTGCTGTAATCATGCTTCTTGGTAATATTATATGGTGCTTTGATTACAGTACCAAGGACCTTACGGCTAACAAATCAACAGCTCATGACTCAGATAATCACGAATGTTAGAAAACAAACAACAACACCTATTACGAAAATTGAGCATATGTGGAAGCGCAATAAGGAGGATCTAGATTTGCCAATTGAACACCAATCTAATCTGATAGCAATTATTCTATTACGTCAACAAAATAGTAAATAACTATAGCAGAGAAACAAAGAGACACTATTTATACTGGTTCCACTATCCTCGAGATAGTGTACGTCCAGTCCAACAGAGGGAGATTTTATTCCACATGAGAGAATTACAAGACATTACGAAATAAGAGTTTACATATCTAAACCTCAATCAGGTTTAACAAGAAGAGCCACCATTGGGGATCACTGGCTCTAGACCAGGATGGGTTTACACTAAAGTCTACCCCTCAATATATAGCCAGTGCAAATCTATGCGAGTCATCAATTAAATTACCAACATATGTTAATAATATAATGGAGGCAAATTACCATACCGTTTCTTTAGCATAGACGGAAGAAATTAATCCCTTCATTTATTTCTCTACCACCTTATCAAATGCATCAATGCATTCCCATTATAAAAATATTTACTTTCCATTCTTTGCAAATTTGTTCCAATCAATTTGTGATTTTGTATCACCAAATTTAACACTCCACCTTGATGCAAAATCACATATCTGCAATATCCCATCTCCAATCAAATTCTCTTCACAACATAAAACTCTTCAACAGAATTCCACCTTCAATCAAAATCTCACAATGAGATACACCAAAAAATGAATATTTACCAAATGGGTTCCAGCAAAGTCACCCCCCATCACACAATTGTTAACGAGCTCAGACTACGACCCCGCCTGCCAACAAAATGTTGCAAATATCCAAAATAAAAAAAGGCAGATTCCAAAGTAATCTCAACACCACCAAGACCAAAAAATTATTCTCTCAATTAAAACCAATCTCGATTTCAGGGCAGCGAGATACTCCCAGTCGATTTGAAAGGACTACGACCACACCTCAATTACAAACACAACCCATCACCTGCAAAAGATGCATCTACCACCTGAGCTGCACCGTGCATCAACCAACGGTCTAAAAAATGCTTGCAATACCACAAGATCTCCATCGTCTTTGTGGATTTCAAAACTCGACATCCGTCTTCTGTTTGACATGATCTCTTCATCTCTGGGATCCCTCGAGCATCATCAACATCTAGGCCCTTGTCGATACCATGATCCTCCACCTTAGGACCATAAGCAGTGACCATATTAACCTCTCCACCTTGCTGTGGACTGGGTTCTTCAACCGTCACCCGCCTTCTTCTTCGTCTTCTTCCATCTTCCCTCATCCATATCAGTGGGATTCTTCACAATAAACTCCATATCACGTCAAAATTCCCAGATTGGAACGCTCTTCACTCTCAACATAATCTCCTCCAACAAAGTCTCCTTTTCTCCAAAATAATAATACATAATCACCACTGAATCTATCAACCTTTGTAAAAATAATTGATGCACAATTTAAAACAAATCACCTCGCTCTGATACCAATTTGTTATGAAAATTGAGCATATGCGGAAGCGCAATAAGGAGGATCTAGATTTTCCAATTGAACACCAATCTAATCTGATAGCAATTATTCTATTACGTCAACAAAATAGTAAATAAATATAGTAGAGAAACAAAGAGACACAATATTTATATTGGTTCCACTATCCTTGAGATAGTGTACGTCCAGTCCAATAGAGAAAAATTTTATTCCACATGAGAGAATCACAAGAGATAACGAAATAAGAGTTTACATATCCAAATCTTAATCAGGTTTAACAAGAAGAGACACCATTGGGGATTACTGGCTCCAGACCAGGATGGGTTTACATTAAAGTCTACCCCTCGATATATAGCCAATGCAAATCTATGCGGGTCATCAATTAAATTACCAACATATGGTAATAATATAATGGATGCAAATTACCATAACAACAAATGTGCAAACATAGGAAGTAAATCAATTCGTTTCTTTAGCATAGATGGAAGAAATTAATCCCTTCATTTATTTCTCTACCACCTCATCAAATGCATCAATGCATTCCCATTATAAAAATATTTACTTTCCATTCTTTGCAAATTTGTTCCAATCAATTTGTGATTTTGTATCACCAAATTTAACAACACCGATTCATAGTGAAAACTTGTAATAATAAATAAGAGTTGGAGTCATAAATAGTGTGCTCAGAATCAAATTTTATGAATCCGATCATCTTTTTAGCATAATACTCAGCTTTTTGCATGATTGTCTAGTAAATAATTATGTGAAGGACAATATTTAGCAAACAAAAGAAAAAATTAGGCAATGAAATTGATGTTTTACTTATGCTCAATCACTATCCACCAATAGGCTGTAGTAATAGTACTAATGGAAAAGGATTATATGTATTACATACTTGGTCAAATTTGCATCAAAACACATTACAATATTCGAATCAAGTAGATTACCAATCAAAAACCTACTATTTACAAATACAAGTAGAATACAATATTCAATTCAAAGAAATTTAAAGTCAAATATTGACTTTTTATATGAAATATATGTTATCGGTCATTTCTACAAATAGTTCTAAGTATAATGCTTTTTGCATGTTTTTTTAACTAAATTGTTCATGTTGATCTCAAAATTGGAATCAACACCATGGGTGTGAAATCACACTTCACCAATTATGGTTAGAAATTAAAAAGGGCCACAATCGCAAAATAAATGGAGAAAAAACGAGTAAAGGACACGGGATTTTTATAGTGGTTCGATTGAATGTAAATCTAGTCCACTTTTCAATCACTTTTCATCATTATGGAGAGAATTACAAATTTAATATCTCATACATCGCATTAATTACACTTGACCACTTTTGTGATAATTCTCCACTTATTGCTCTCTTTCCACTTTAGATCGCACTTTGATTCGAGAAGGAACGGATTGATTGCGTAATTATATGCTTTTCCTTGGTTCCATCAGGAAAATGATTTTAGATCCGTGCACTAAGGAGGAGCTATGGCGATTGGAGATCACTTGGAGTAGATCAGAGTGTGAATTAACGGTGCTGGGAGAAGATAAGGTCCATCTCATGTTGGAAAAAGGAGGAGAGAAGTTTGGTGGCCGTTAATGAAGTTTTTGGAAGCTTTAGGGTGGTGTAGGAATGGTTTAGGCAGCCCTTTGGGGTAGCGGAATCGGTCCCTTGAATTGTGGAGCAAGGGGCTATTTATAGAAGAAGTTTGAAGGTAGTGGCAGTTTTTTAATTATTGGGTGCAAAGTTTGGATCGGGTAGTAACTTGGATCAGGCATGAAATTGTATCGGGGTGCAAAGTTGGATCGGGTGCAGATTATTTACAGAAATGCCACCGATCCATTTCTTCACCGAAAAGCACCGATCCATTTTGTTATGTACTAATCCATTTTCTTCATATGTTCTACGACTGAACCAACTATATTTACTGTATTTGCCAGTGCTCCTGTAAATAACTGATCCAGTCCTAAACAGTGCACCGATCTAGTTTCATTTAAACACCCTGATCCATATAAGACAAAAACGAAACCAACCCATTTTATTACCGTTGTGCCACCACTTGTTTTGAAGGTCTCGATCTAGATGAATTATTATACACCGATCCACCTCACAATAAAGCACCGACCCGATCACGTGTTATAACTTGAAGATGCTACGTCATCTTTTCACTGGACGATCCACTTTTGTACCAGTATTATGGCCTTGTTTCAACCTGCTAATATAATTCTTTTTTATGCTGATAGGCCCATATGTGTCATGCTCTAGCTTTGGGATACAACGTGGTATTTATAAGCACATTGGTTGCTTTGTATTTGCATGACTACATGACTGATGTTCCACGAAGGCTTCATAGCTTGATGAGCATGGTTTGACTGTTGCGTGCCTTTTATATATTGCTTTAAACCAAATACAAATTGTTACATGGTCCATATTGTCATGTGGTGTACGTGGTCTCATCGCGACCGATCCACTCTGTAGTGACCAACCCGATCCGTTTGAAATGAACCGATCCGATAATTCAAGACTAGGCCGATCTGATACTTGGCCGACCCGTTGCTATCTGAATGGTCTGATCTGCTTTGTTGAGGCCGATCCATATTTGCGACCGACTTGGTGTATCAGACTGTTTCTTAACAGGGTAAACATTTGCCCCTCGAAGCTTGTAATTTTTGCTTACGGAAAATGCGGGCTTCGAAACAAACATTGCTGTTGATATATTCTGCATTGAGATTCAGTTATAGCTTTTGGCCTTACTATGGTGATCCATTCTTTGAATTTATACGCTTCGTATCACCTGTCTTTTAATCAAAACAAGCACTTGCACAATTTCGGACTTATACCTCACTATCGGTCGTCCATATCGATAACGGGTTAGTTAATCATTAGAGAATGAAATATGGCGAATTTTATTTTGAATTGAATAAAATATCTGCATAGAATTGCTCTACTGAGCGGTTTATAACTCACTAAATATTATCTGAACAAATGCGATATTCGAATTCGAATTCACATTTAATGCTTAAAATCTACTAATCAACTAGAACCGACTAGGGATTTCAAACATTATCGTTTTAATGACTTAAGTAATGGTATCCGATACTTTTCTTTTGAGAAATATGTATTGGCAATTTATTCTTTGCTTCTCTTCGGAGAAGTATTTGATTATTGGTTACCCGACTCTAAAGGTCATCACCAGTCTTCATTATGAGAAGAATTTTTTCTGTAGCTCAATTTTTGTTTGCTTTGTTGATCAGTTTTGACGATGGATATTTCATTGGATGCCCCGTGTTTTGGAGAGGTCATTTTAATCCAACGTTCGTCTTCTTTAGTTGACTGACTTGACATTGTAGAGTTCATTGAATGTTGATCTCTGCTAAGGAGAAGTTTCTTTTTCTATGGAAAAGATTTTTTGGTTGTCGCATCGTTTTGCAATGCTAACTCTCGCGAAGTTTGGGTGAGGAGTGAGGTTGCATCGATCTGCAGAGCAAACGTCAGTCATCGGTCGGAGTCACTTAACTCGATGAGTGATCGCTGCCTGACTGAGGTGCCCTGGACTCTCGCGAAACTTTGATTAAGGCTATATCGATCCATGGAGCGGGTGTCAGTCATTGGTCGAAGTCACTTAACTTTGGTAAGTGTTCGCTGCCCGACCGAAGCATCCTGGACCTCCATGAACCATGAGGTAAGGGTTGTTTTGATCCACAGAGCGGGCATCAGCCATCGGTCGGAGTCACTGAACTTTGGTAAGTGTTCGCTACCCGGCTGAAGCACTTGGACCTCCATGAACCATGAGGTAAGGGTTGTTTTGATCCACAGAGCGGGCATTAACCATTGGTCGGAGTCACTTAAATTTGGTAAGAGATCGTTGCCCGGCTGAAGCACCTGGACTTCCATGAACCATCAGGTAAGGTTGGGTTGATCGACGGAGTGGGCATCAGCCTTCGGTCGGAGTCACTTAACTTTGGTAAGAGATCGCTGCCCGGCTGAAGCACCTGGACCTCCATGAACCATGAGGTAAGGTGAAGGTTGCATCGACCCGTAGAGCAAACGTCAGTCATCGGTCGGAGTCACTTAACTTTGGTAAGTGATCGTTGCCCGACTGACATGCCCTAGAATCCCGTGAACCTTTGGGGGTGAGGTTTTAAATCCGGGATTGCTTAATGCTTTATTGTGCGTTTGACTCGTAAGGGCTTTCTTGATCAACCACTGGGTTGGAATTATCGGAGGTGTCTCCTTAGCTAGGTTGCGAGAAAGCAAGAGCTCGTCGGATAGCCTGTAATGAGAAATCGTCTGTTAGAAAATTTTCATGTAAATTGGCAAGACATAGATTTATACATGCAGGTAATACTTCGTTTATTGTGCTATTGTTCGGTAAAATGCATGTAAGTCACTACAGATTATTTACAAGAAAGTAGAACATAGCAAAGAGTAAAGTAATGTAGGAAGTAAAATAAATGCGATAGTGGTTGCTTATTCTGAGCCGTAGATATTAGATCATCATAAATGATCATTAGTTGATTATCATCCTTGGCATAGTGTGAGCTGAAGCTACGCTGCCTGGACTGGATTGGTCATTTGATGCCCCTTGACCTTGGGTAGTCGCAGAAGGATTTGCATCTTGAGAATTTTTCACATACTGTCGCAAACGGTTCTTCTTAATCAGCTCTTCTATCAATGATCTTAACTGTACGCACTCATTGGTGTTGTGGCTTTGATGATTATGACACCGACAAAACATCCCAGATTTGGTCAGATGGTCGTTCATTATCATTGGCCGAGGCTCTGGATAATCTTCTGCATATTTTTTGGCAAGGTAAATGTTCTCAGGAGTATCATTCAGAGGTGTTAGATCAGACGAGTCAAGAGGACGAAACTTTTTATTAGCTTTGTTGTCGTTTCCGTTGTTGGCTCGCTTCTGCCCCTGCGTGCTCTTCTGATTAGGTTGAAGAGCTGCACTTTTAGGAGCCTCAAGGAGTTGGTTACCGCCAATGATCTGAAGAGGTATAGGATTATCGTCCACTCTCATGTACTCTTCTTCTTTCTTATAAAACTTGTCAATCGTGGTCGGTTCCTTCATCTTTATCCATCTTCCAAATTCGCTTGTTTTGTCTATAGCATCCAGTAGAGCCATGAGGACTATGCGTGGTTCTGGATTCCTTACTTTAGACAAGGCAACATTGAATCGACTAAGGAAGGCTTTAACGGTTTCCCACGGCTTCTGCTTCATAGATGAGAGCGTTATAGCGTCCTTAGCATTAGTAGCGTACAAGAGAACTGCTCCTTGAACTTTTTGGTTAGATCAGAGAATCGATCGATGGATTTGGGTGGTAGCTTTGTGAACCATAATGACATGACACCTTTTAGATAAAAGGGAAAGTAGGTGCATCTCATTTCTTCAGTCGCTTTAACTGCACTCATATGCCACTCATATTTGAATAGGAAGTAGTTGGGATCAACGAGGCCGTTGTACGGAGGCAAAGTCATAGGATTAAATTTCTTTGGACATTCTGCTTTGAAGATCCTTTCAGTGAACGGAGTCCTATTGGGGGAGAAGTCCCATTCTCTTTCGTCGTCTTTGCTAGCTTGATTCTTTTTCATGGCTCGTTCTATCATGTACGAAATGTATTCTTCAGTGTTATGGCGCTCTGTAAAACTAAGCTCTTTACCAAATGCCCGTCTAGGCATATGATACCTTCTCGCCAAGGGGGTGCCCCCATGATAGGGTTAGTGATCTTTCGAGCTTCCACTTCGGAATGATTCTTAACTTTTGATCTCAATTCTTCGATGTTAGCTTCGTCCCGATCACTTGCCTAATCATAATTGTCTTCCATATTGTCGTTGCGGTTATGATCGAAACCGGGCGATTTTTCTTTCTCTTCGAAGTCCACATGCACTTTCGGAGGGGTTGGATTTGATTGAGCGTTTAGAATGGCGTCAAGTTTCTTCATCATCATTTTAGTAGAGGCGTCCATTTGGTTTTTGACGTTGGCAATAGCGATTTTTAATTCATTTCTGGTCACACGACTCCGCTTTCTGAATTTTCGCCAACTTCAAAGCGGCTTGCGAGTAGTGTTTCTTCATTAGCAACATCATCGTCTTCTACCACGGTTTTGCTAATGGTCTTCTTAGACTTGGCCATAATTTCTAGAAGGATGCGACTTATAACTTTAATTGATAGGCATTTAACCTTGTGAGAGTGTGAGAGGAGGTAGGAGAAGCGAACACGGCCCCACAGTGGGCGCCAAATGTTGATCTTGAAATTGGAATCAACACAAAGGGTGTGAAATCACACTTCACCAATTTTGGTTAGAAATTAAAAAGGGACACAATCGCAAAATAAATGGAGAAAAAACAAGTAAAGGACACGAGATTTTTATAGTGGTTCGATTCAATGTGAATATACGTCCACTTTTCAATCACTTTTCATCATTATGGAGAGAATTACAAATTTTATCATCTCATACATCACATTAATTACACTTGACCACTTTTGTGATAATTCTCCACTTATCGCTCTCTTTACACTTTAGATCGCACTTTGATTCAAGAAGGAACGGATTGGATTGCGTAATTATATGCTTTTCCTTGGTTCCATCATGAAAATGATTTTAGATCCTTACATTAAGGAGGAGCTATGGCGATTGGAGATCACTTAGAGTAGATCGGAGTGTGAATTAATGGTGCGTGGAGAAGATAAGATCCATCTCATGTTGGATAAAGGAGGAGAGAAGTTTGGCGGCCATTAATGAAGTTTTTGGAAGCTTTAGGGTGATGTAGGAATGGTTTAGACAACCTTTCGGGTTAGTGGAATCAGCCCTTTGAATTGTGGAGCAAGCAGCTATTTATAGAAGAAGTTTGAAGGTAGTGACACTTTTGTAACTATAGGGTGCAAAGTTTGGATCGGTTAGTAACTTGGATCGGGCATGAAATTGGATCGGGGTGCAAAGTTGGATCGGGTGCAGATTATTTACAGAAATGCCGCCGATCCATTTCTTCACTGAAAAGCACCGATCCATTTTGTCATGTACTAATCCGTTTTCTTCATACATTCTAGGACCAAACTAACTATATTTACGATATTTGCCAGTGCTCCTATAAATGACCGATCCATTCCTAAACAGTGCACCGATCCAGTTTCATTTAAACACCCCGATCCATATAAGATAAAAAGGGAAACGACCCATTTTATTACCATTGTGCCACCGCTTATTTTGAAGGTCTTGATCCAGATGAATTATTATACACCGACCACCTCACAATAAAGCACCGACCCGATCACGTGTTATAACTTGAAGATGCCACCTCGTCTTTTCACTGGACGATCCACTTTTGTATCAATATTATGGCCTTATTTCAACCTGCAAATATAATTCTTTTGTATGCTGATAGACCCATATGTGTCATGCTCTAGCTTTGGGATACAACGTGGTCTTTATAAGCATATTGGTTGCTTTGTATACTCATGACTACATGACTGATGTTCCATGAAGGCTTCATAGCTTGATGAGAATGATTTGACTGTTGCATGCCTTTTATGCATTGCTTTAAACCAAATACAAAATGTTACATGGTCATACTTTCTTGTGGTGTACGTGGTCTCATTGCGACCGATCCACTCTGTAGTGACTGACCCGATCCGTTTGGAATGAACCGATCCGATAATTCAAGACTAGGCAGATCCGATACTTGGCCGACCCGTTGCTATCTGAATGGTCCGATCCGCTTTGTTGAGGCTGATCCATATTTGCGACCGACTCGGTGTTTCAGACTGTGTTTTAACAGGGTTAACAGTTCAATTGATTGGTATAGCCTAATTTTTTGGCATGATATATATACATGATTAATTATTTTATTAGTAAATCATTATTTTCTCTAGAATTTAATGTGCTATACCAATCAATCTCTGTACAAATTTTAAGTAATAATCAAATATATGTAGGAAGATGAAAGTGCACAAGAACAATGAACATCTCAACCATTTTTTGTCAATGCAGTAAAACCAGTTTCATGTTACTACCAAAAATATAATGATTGAAAGTAAAGATGTTAGAGGCTTCATAAAAATATATTCTATATCATGTTTAACTCTAAACATGCAGCGTACATAAGTATTTTTTTTGCTGGAACAAACAAATCTAAATAACAATATACACATTTTATGAAATCATATCAGAGATTTGTATACACAATGATATTCTTGTAAAAAAACGTCAACAGAAGAAAAAGTAACTCAAATTAACACGCAATCTGGACAGTTGGGAGCGAATTAACACAGATAATGACAGAAAAAGCAACATGTTAGAAGAAAATTCCGAAAATTCCAGAGAAAGAAACTATGGTTTGGCCACTGCAATCTGGACAACTTCGATCAAAGATCGAAGATGAAGAAGCAAGGGCGAACAACCACGAGTTGACAGTTGCGAAATTCATGGCGATGATTGAGATTTAGCATAAAATTTGTGTTGGGATGACCGAAATCAAGGGCAATTTGGCACAAAATGGATTGGATGATTGAAAACTAGGGCATGAAATTGTTTATTAAGGCACGATATTTGTGAGTTTGGAAAAAGGAAGAGAGTAAGTGGAGCGGGAAGGGAAATTTTAGGAGGTAAAATAATTAGGAAATGAAAGGAACCCGCGTTGCTTACGGTGTTGGTGAAACAAATAGCGTATAAGCTAATTAAATAACCAAACAAGTACATGTATAGCATTCATCGTTTATTCGTTTTTTAATTTCATTCCACCAGAAGCGGAAACGCTATGAGCGTATGCTGTAAAAATCCTGAATTGTTGTAGTGTGACCAAAAAGCGTGTCAACATACATACATACATACATACATACATACATACATATATATATATATATATATATATATAGGGAGAGAGAGATGAGCATTCCGAGGCACCCCTATTTTACAACACTCATAATCTACCGTGAGCAACACTAATCAAAATTCAATATGGTTGATGTTCGATCCCCATATATATAATCATCTATCCATAATTTGAGCTTGTTCTGACATTCGTAGAATAATATATTTGATGTTTAAATTTACGGTTCGAATAAATGTTAGAATGGTGAATAATTGAGCTAAGATTTTGAAAATGTTACGAATGTTGGAACGAGCTCAAATTTTGGATGGATGGTAATATGTATGTATATTAAACATCTATAAATTCTCATTGAATTCAGATTCAACAAATTCTTATTGGATTTGGATTGGAGTAGCTCACGGTAGTATAGGAGTGCTGCAAAATAGGGGTACCCAAAACCCTTCACACACATATAAACGCGTGCGCGTGCGCACATGCGCACACACACACACACACACACACACACATATATATATATATATGTGTGTGTGTGTGTGTGTAACCTCCCGTAATTTTAGAGGACACTATAAAAATAAACTAAAGAATACTAAATTAAATATTGGAAAATAAGTAAAACGGGTTGTACCGTTGCGTTCCTCTCGGAATTCTGCTTAAGATAGACTCCGAGTTTGCATAAAACAGACATCGTATAAAGAAGTTATTAAGCTTTGAAGTTTGTATACATATAAGCAAAATATATATAAACAAAACCAGTCCAAAATTCAAAATAAATCAAAAATCAGAGAGCAGGAGGAGGTGGGAATCTGGCCCGTTGGGGGTCGACCCCACCCAGATATGGGCCAGATCCCTACCCTGAAACTGGATGCGTTTCTTCACCTTATTCGTTGATGATAGGCAATAAATATGACCTCATTTCTATTGTTTTATTCATTAAAAACAATGGAGACAACGAGGTAATGCCCCAACTCAGATTGAATTAGCCTATTCTTATGCAACAACAATTTATACATATATAAGAATCTCTGCTACAACATCAACACTCTTTTCTCAGTTCTTTAGTTCCAGTCCCTGTACGTTCATGTTATTTTTAGATATAAACATTCGATAAGTAATCTTTACATGTTTATAAGTTTGGATCTAAATCTATGCCTGTTAATAACCTGAATCATAACTAAATAAATTTGTCATTACTTGTACACCTGATCTACTGTTCCGTTTTCATATGCCCAATTCTGTCGTTATATTCCTATTCCGTTATTATGCCCAATTCTGTTATCACATGTCTATTTTGTTATTTTGCATAGTTCTGTTATCATATGCCTATTTTGTCATTATGACTATTTCTGTCATCATATTCTTGTTTTGTTATTATGCATATTCCTGTTCTTTTCTCTCCCTCCTTCATTTTTTATTTTTATAGCCAGGATACCTTCGAGCCTAGGCGTATCACTGAAATATGTGAACGGATGAAACTGAGAACGATTGGGAAAGACAAATTAGGGCATAACTTGTATCGTGAATCAGACTAGGGATTTGGGGGCATAACCTATTATGAACAATAATTGTCTAAGAATGAATATGCATAGAATTACAATAAATAGAAAGTGCAACCGCACTTGGACACAAGGTTAGGTTATACTTGTGGTAGAAGTCTGCCCGGAACCACCCATCATATCCAGCATCCACAAGTGGTTAGTCTAATGTGCGGGGTCTTGTGCGTAAATATACACATAACGGTACTTAGACACAAGGATAAGTCCAATTTATGGTATAAGTCTGCCCGGAACCGCCCGACATATCCAGCGTCCATAAGTGGTTGACTTTATGTGAGAGGTCTGGTGCATTAACATGCATGAATGAAAAATGATAATAACCTGTAATACTTTACATGTTTAGATCTGTAGAGGTTACATGAACCTATCAAAAAGTTTAAGGTTTAAGTAGACTTGTTTGAATTAATGGGGTGTTAAATTAATCTGCTTAAATCTGTGGGGGGTTATATAAAACCGATAAAGTTAAGCTATCTTATATGTTGGGGTTATGCGGGCTTGTTAATCTGTTAATTATAATCTGTCAATATCCTGGTAGTGGGGAAGCAAGCCTAGAAGGTATTTTGTATCATCTATTGTGTGGGACCCATATCAATCAGTAACCCATATTGGTATCCAAAAGGGGACCCCGAACTAGGTAGGGGTCAGGGGCATGCTTACTGAGCTAAATATAAGAGGTTCATATGGATGGAGGTGTTGACGGCGCGTTCCAATGGAGTCATATGCGTGCATGGGTCCGGATTTCCAGGGAAAATAAGACGTTGTGATATCTGTAGATATAGTTGTGCCTATCGGAAAAGGGGTTGCCACTTTAGGAAGTCATACATCTTACTGTGGAGCCAGCACAGGGTATCTATGGGACAGGAATCGATCGATTGGGGTAGTAATTAGGGTACATCTAGTTCTGCTTTTTTAGGTGCCCGTTATTATCGTTTGGAGTAACATCCATTATATCTATTGGGCTGCCTGTTATTATTGTTGGGGGTAAAACCTGTCACTAGAAGTACACCCAAGTCTACTATTTGTTTCTGTTGGGATCATTATATTATACAAGTATTGGTGCAGAGAAAAGTATTTGAGAAGCGTAACCTATTCTGTTCTGTTTATTCTTCTTATCCTTCTCATTTTATTATTCCTATCTTATGATACTTTTATCTCTCTCATCCAGTTTATATACCTATCTTATGATGTTGTTATCTCTCTCATCCAGTTTATACGCCTGTCATGATGCTTTTACTTATTTACATGCTTAAAGTAACTGGACTCGCCAGACTTTATGTCTAACCCGTTTTGTTTCCTTTTCTCTCTCTTCCTTTCCCCTCAGGTTCTCAGGGTGGGAATACTCAGGCTTGATTAGGATTCTCTCTTCTGTTTCTGCTTAGAGTTGCATAGATGTACCGCTTTGATTACCTATCTACTTTGATATGGCTATTTTTGGGGATTATAATTTTATATTACTGTACTCTGATGATTTTAGTACAAGGCAAATATTTTAATTTGATGTAATGGTTTTTCTGTATTTCAGGCTTATGTTGTAACCACGGTGTTTCCTATTTGAAGAATAAAGTTTTAAATTCCACTGTTATTTTATATCTGTCTTATGATGTTTCTATTTCTGTTTACTTATAACGCTTCATGAAACTTAATGCATTCTGATAAAGAATGGCATTAATGGACGTGTGGTGTCACATTTGGTATCAGAGCTAAAGGTTACCAGATCAGATAAAAGGTTTTGAAAATTGTTTTCAAAAGGTTTTAAAAAGAAAGTATTCTCAAAGAAAAGTCTGTTTTGAAAAACATATTCCCAAAGCCATGTGAAATGTCTTTCGATTCTCTATTTGAAGCCCTTTTACTTTTTCTTTTCAGCATGACCGGGGAATCAAATATTTCCGAGGGCATTTAGATACCAGCTTAGTTCCATAGGTATCTTGAGGCTACGACGTCTACTGGAGGCAAAGCAGATGCCCGTCCCCCAGCTACAGCCACTGTTCCCCCTCCTCCTCCGCGAGTGGATAATTTCTCCAAGCTATGCAAGCATTTATGTGCTATGGGAGGAAAGCCTTTCCGAGGAACTAAGACTTTGGTAGAAGCAAGGAATTGACTTAAGGATACAGAGGATTTATTTGGGATTTTTTAGGCTGACGACCGTAGGAAGATTCGGTTGGCCATTTTGCAGCTGAAAGATGAAGCTTCATTTTGGTGGGAAGTGACGCAAGTAGGGCATCCATTTGAGACTTAGGATAATTTCCGATAGAGATTCGAGATGAAGTTTCTTTCTCAAGCAGAAGAGAGTATGCAAATGGAAAGGTTTCTGGCACTTAAGCAAGGAGGCATGTTTGTCAAAGAGTATGTCAATAAGTTCAATCAATTGGCGGGGTTGGTTTGGAGCTAGTGAATACCTCACATAAGAAAGCTTTGAGGTTTGCAAGAGGGTTGAATGAACCCATCAATGGATTGGCTATGTCTAATATTTCGATAGGGGAAACTTTCGAGAAACTCGTTGATATGGCCTTGATGCACAAAGAAGATAATGGTGAAAAGAAAGAGGCTAAGATTGATGAAATACAAAACATGAAAGTGTGGCCCAAGAAAGAACAACGACAACAAAAGAAGGGATGAAAGAACGATAAAGCCCGAGAAAAGAGGAAATGCCATAGTTGTGGATGCGTGGGTCATTTGAGCAAAGATTGCAGCAAAAGGAAGAATGCATGTTTCCAATGTGGTGAGGTTAGACACTTTACTGGGGAGTGCCTGAAAAAGCAAGGACAAGGCCAAAGGGAAGGATCCACTGGAGGGTAGGCCCATGCTCTTGTGGCAGGTGTACCAGATAGAGGTAGGAAAGTTTCTGTTGAAGATTTGATTTCTCTTTTCGATCATCATGTTAGAACTCTTTTTGGTTATAGCACTTCACATTCCTTTATATTTGATTATGTGGTTGAATCCCTGCACCTTAGTACTAGTATGGTTTTGGTTCCCGTTGTTGTCTCAAACCCAATAGGGGAATGAATCATTCGTCTATGATTTGTCGGGATTTGAGAATATCTGTTTTGGGTGTCGAGTTTGAGTGCGACGCATATGTGCTTGGTTTCTTGAACTATGGTTGGATTCTAGGGATAGATTGGATAGCTTTGTATGGTGCCATTCAGGACTGTTAGCCTACTTTGTGAAGTAGGCTACACAAAGATGAGAAGCCAAATAAGTAAAGGAAGATGATTAGAAGAACATGCATCTGATGACCGGATCGGGTCGGGGGTCACCATCCGACACAAAATATGGCAGGTTAGGGGATGGAGGAGCAGAAACAGCTCTAGATTGGGTCGAGGAAGCCTGATCCTCTCCCTTCCTTCTCTCATTCATTTGATCCGAACTGCATACCGATAGACAGCAGTTACATCCCATGATTTCCTCACAAAGCGGAGCAGTTAAGCAACCACTTTACCTGCGTTCTCCCCACGTTCACCACCAACCTGATGTGCTGTCACCATCATACTCTATCCGAACCCGACTTCTATAGGATGGGGGCCATGTGTACTCGAACCGGAGCCGCTTCAGAGGTATGTTACACCTATAAATACACCTTCAAGGCTCATTTCAAAGGATCTTTTTGGCTTTTTCAGAGTTGAAAACCCTTTGAGAACCAAATTCCATCACCATTTTTATATTACAATCATCTTTTAAAGTACATTTAAGAGAAGATTGAGTGAATCTATGCATTTTATGAGTGAAAATGAGTAACAATTATTGTTGTATCTACATTCAAGTCATCAATTCAAAATGAGGAAAGTGGATATAGGCTATTTAACGCCGAACCACTATTAATTGTGTTTTTTCTTCATTTCTAACTTCATTTCATTAGAAATTGTTACTAGTTTGGGTGTTAAAGCCATTTTTGGATTTAACATTTTGGTGCTTTCCTGAGAAATCTTTGAATTCTTTGCTTTTTTGGATTATCGTTCTACTATTTGGACCTTCAAGTTCAAAGAAGTTAATCCTCTATTTCCGACACTTTCAACCATTTGCTGATTAATTACTGAAGGATTGGACATTATGGCTAAAGGAAAAGGAAAAGGAAAAGGAAAAGAAAAAGAAAAAAAAGTGCAAGGCGCTAGGGAGAATGATGCTAGAGAAGATCAACAAGCCATCGTATTGACGAGGTCGCGAGGACAAATCTCTAGACAAATTCGATCCGAACCGGATGTTCCGAACCGAGCTGACCAGGAGAATATGAACCGACCAGGATGCTGGAGCTGCTCGGAGCCCCCTCCGAACCGTTCCAACTCCGGCACCCTACTCCGATCCGAGCTGAATGAGACTGAAGCTGGCACATCTACTCGAGCAGCCACCAATGCCCCGATGCCGGTCGCGACGATTGGTGATCAACCTGCTCCATTTGCACCCATTACGCACCAGGATGTTCCACATTGTCTTGACATGCTTGAGAGTAATAGAAATGCGTTGGAAGCTCATAAACGTGACAGTCTTCGCATGCAAGAGAACATGATCACCACGAGTAGGGAACTCAATGAGCTCCGGAGGCAAAAGACACCTTCCCAAACACGCCGCCTTGCTGCAGACTATTCATCTTCTTCGGATGAAGGACGTCCTCGTGAAAGAAGGCCGCTTGAGTGACCTCAAATTCTTGATCAGTTGACCTTTGGATCTTTAGGATCCCGTGAAGATGTTGCTCATGTGTTAGGACCTGATGACCCAAGCCTGAAAGAACCTATGTTGTTGTCCATGCGTGGATCCGACGTTCTACCTAGGGATCCTAATATTACTAATCCTACGCAACAGAAACTTCTCCAACCCTTTCCTTCTGAGATCGACCGGGAGCATAGGGAACAGTGTACAACAGCTGCCGCCAGAAACAGGAAGTCATCCCCTAATCAGGAGCACAGGGGTAATCTGTATATTAGACGAGAACCTGTGCAAACGTTAACAAATGTCGATGTATGGGCAATGGTGTGTCAAATCATGTCCGAAAGCCGATGATACACTAATGAGGACTGGGGCATTGAGTGAATTCATCCCCATTCACTGATGATATATCGGACTTCCAGTTCCCTCGGCGGTTCAACTTGCCACAGATGGATCGGTATTCAGGGAGAACCAACCCAGGACAACATCTGATGAGGTATGCATGGTTCATGAATGCCACAGCAGCTCCAGATGATGTAAAATGCAAGGCCTTCTCGATTTATCTATAAGACGTCGCGTTAATGTGGTTCACCCGACTCCCTCCACGGTCAATATCAAATTTCACAAAATTGAGTGAATGCTTTATGAACCAGTTTCGACTTCACGCTCGAAAATCTAAAAGCATCATAGAGTTGTCAAGGATTAAGCAGGCTCCAGGTGAAACTTTGAAATCATATTTAGATCGCTCCAACCTGGCTGTCACCGAAGTGAGTGACCCTCATGAGCCCACTATTCTGATGGCCTTAATAGAAGGAGTTGACCCAGACACAGAATTCGGAGATTATCTACCCAGGAAACCACACCCCACTAGGGAATTATTCTATGAAAAGGCCAATATACGCTTAAGGCAAGAAGAAGCTCATGCAAATAGAAAGAGAAAGTCTGAAGGGGCCTCGAGGGAAGGTGTCCAAAGTAATGTTGTTGTGAAGCAATCTGGTGACAGTTCGGGGAAGGTTGAGGTGAACGTCGACAACCAGAACGGAGGTAATAACAACAAGAATGGAAACGACAATAGGAGGAATAGGAACCGAGGGAACAATTCCAGCAAAAGACCTCGATTCCAAACTTTTGGGAACTATTCACCATTGAATGACACATTGGAAACATTTATTTGGACACAAACAGCATATTGCAATATAAAAAGTCGCCACCCAGGGACTCAATTGAAAAAGAGATCGCAACGGGAAAGTTTTGTTTGTTCCATGGAACCCACGGTCATTTTACCAATGAATGCTATCATTTGAGAGATGTAGTTGAGAAATTGCGACGGGAGGGGAAGTTATATGAGTACAAGGTTGCCCTACGGGACAAGGGGCAAGGAGGGCAAGCCCCAAACCAAAACCATCCTACTTCCAAACCCACAGCCTAGCAGAAAGGTAAAGGGATCGTTATCAATACCATTGTAGGCGGACCCCATCTAGCTAGCCATAGTTTCAAAGCAATGGATCAGTACGTTAATGCCGCCAAGCACTTTGTGGTATGAGAATGTAGTAACCTTGAAGACATAACTTCAGTAAAACAACAAAAGACGATGCCAAATGACATCATATTCTGTGGTAGAGACGATACCGGAATTCAATCACCCACTGAAGACCCACTGGTAATTACCACAGCCATCGGCCCCGCTTTAGTCCATAAAGTGTTGGTGGATAACGGAAGTTCGGTAAATATCCTCTTTAAGAAAGCCTTTGAAAAAATGAAGCTTGAAGCAAAAGACTTAAAGCCCTATAAAGGATGGATACGGGGCTTCAATGGGGTGTCAACGGCTCCGATGCGCTATGTAGAATTACCTGTGACGTTAGGACAAGGAGACCGACAGAGAGTGAGAATCCTGCCATTTGCAGTTTTGGATATTGAGTCACCCTACATTGCTTTCTTAGGCCGACTAGCCCTCGCACAGTTTAGGGCATGTATTGCACCTTGGTGCTTACTGCTTAAATTTCTGACTGATGCAGGAGTAGGGGTGATGAGAGGTGACCAAGCTACAGGACGCTCTTGTTACATAACAGAGTTGAAGATGCTAACGAAGGGGTTGAATATAGAACCCAAGGACGTTTCTCCCCCTTCGAAAGAAAACTCATCATAGCAATTAAGGGGTCAAGCCCCAGGAGAGTCGCCTTTAGATGTGCTCGAAGATATAGATCCCAGAGAGGATAAAGAACCCGTTGACAGAAAGGCGACTCCCAACAAGACGACAGTAGACATATCCATTGATGATGCAGATTTTACGAAACTATTGAAGATCGTATCGCATCTAGATCCAATTCGAGCGAAAGAGTTGGCTGATTTTTTAAAGGCAAATTTAGATGTGTTTGCCTGGACTCACGCTGACATGTGTGGGATTTCGCCTGCTATTATGAGCCACTCTTTGAGCATCAATCCAAAACACCCGCCGGTCAAGCAGAAGAGACGGATGTTAGGCCTAGAGCATTCAGCAGCTTTAAAGGAAGAGGTAGAGAAATTGAAGGATAATGGATTTATTAAGGACTCGAAATATCCTGACTGGATATCAAATCTCTCCTGGTTAAAAAATCTAACGAGAAGTGGCGTACGTGTATTGACTTCTCTGACTTGAACAAGGCTTGTCCGAAAGATAGCTTTCCTCTTCCCAAGATTGATAAACTAGTTGACTCGACGGCCAGACACGAGCTCTTATCCTTTATGGATGCCTATTCGGGATACAATCAAATTCCCATGCACATACCAGATCAGGAGCACACAAGTTTCATCAGAGACTTGGGGTTATATTGTTATATGGTAATGCCATTTGGATTAAAGAATGCAGGAGCCACATATCGGTGCTTGGTCTATAATCAAATCAGAAAAACCATGGAGGTTTATGTGGATGACACGCTTGTGAAGTCTAGACAATCTTCCGACCATACAAAAGACTTAGCCGAAACGTTCGGCATTCTCCGAATGTATAGGATGAAGTTACACTCCCTAAAATGTTCATTTGGGGTCGCATCTGGGAAATTCCTCAGGTTTATCGTGAGCTCTCAAGGGATTGAGATAAAACCTAGTCAGATAGCATCAACAAGGAATATTGAAGAAACACGAAAGATTAAGGATGTTCAAGGCTTGGCCGGAAAAGTTGTTGCATTGAGCAGGTTTATCTCCAAAGCCACAGATAAGTGTGTACCTTTCTTCGATCTAATAAAACGAGGAAACAAAATTTTGAGTGGACTCCTGATTGTGTGGAGGCTTTCTAGAATCTATTAAACTTATTAGATAAGCCTCCAATATTGTCAAAACCCGTGGGACATGAGGATTTTTTGTCTACCTAGCAGTATCGTCTCATGCCGTCAGTACAGCGTTGGTACGTGAAGAAGATAAAGTCTTGAGGCCTATATACTACGTAAGCAAGAAGCTATCCGCTGCAGAACGTAATTATCCAAAAACAGAAAAGCTTTCTTATAGCCTCCTGATTGCTTCCTGCAAACTTCGTCATTATTTTCAGGCTCACCCGATAGTTGTATACACTGATCAACCTTTAAGGCAAATGTTGCAAAAACCCAAAGCATCCGGCTGGTTACTTAAATGGAACATCGAGTTGAGTCAATTTGATTTGAATTTTCAACCACGGAGATCAATAAGGGGGCAGGCCTTGGCCGACTTCATGGCAGAATTCACGATTCCCGAAGAGGAAACAGTGGATGATAAGGTGGTTACATCAGAGCAAGAGCTAGAGCTTAGTCCGTGGAAGTTATATACGGACGGGGCCAAGAATGATCGAAGGTCCGACGCCGGAGTTGTTTTAATCACTCCTGAAGGACGATATATTTACTAAGCCTTGCGATTAGAATTTGCTGCTACCAGTAATGATTCCGAGTATGAAGCCTAGATTGTCGGGCTGAAGCTCACCAAAGAACTAATAGTAAAGACACTGGATATATGCTGTGACTCCAAGACAGTTGCCTGCCAGGTACGAGAGGAGTTTATTACCAAAGGACCTTGGCTGGTTGCTTATCTTAGAAAAGTAAAGGAGTTATTGGATAATTTGGAGCATTACAGCATAACACACATTCCAAGAGCAGAGAATCAGAAATCAGACCGGTTGGTAAAATTAGCGAGTTCTGATAACCCTGAAGAAACCGAAATGGTCCTAATAGAGATATTGGAGTCACCAAGTTTCAAACTAATGGAAGTGGAACTAGCCCTAGAAATCGAGCCAGAGAGGGAGTCATGGATGACACCAATCAAGAACTTCCTCAAGAGAGAATTCTCCCTTTGAAGAAAAGCGAAAGACGAGCTGTAACACGTAAGGCTGCGAGATACATGCTCCAGGACGACGTCCTTTATCGCCAAGGATTTTCCGTGCCCTTACTACGGTGAATCGCACAAAACAACATCAAACGTGTACTTCAGGAAGTGCATGAAGGTGAGTTTGGAGATCACACCGGGGGCCAAACCCTAGCAAAGAAGGTTTACGGTATGGATATTTTTGGCCTACCATGAATAAAGACGCGGCTGACTACTCACGACGCTGCGATAAATGTTAAAGATTCGCCAAAGTTCCCAGAGCACCTCCGACCCAGCTTAAGTCAATGGTAAGCGCATGGCCATTTGCCATGTGGGGAATCAATATTATTGGAGTGTTACCTATCGCCCAAGGAGGGGCAAAGTACGCGACCGTCGCCGTGGATTATATCACAAAGTGGGTGGAAGCCGAACCCTTAACCATGATCACGGCAAGGAAGGTGATAAGTTTTATGGTCAGAAACATTATCTGCCGATTTGGGATACCGAAGACCATTATAACTAATAATGGGACACAGTTCGACAGGGTCGAATTTAGAAACTTTTGTCAGAAATACAAGATCTATAAGAGGTATACCGCTGTAGCTCATCCACAAACAAATGGGCAAGTTGAGGCAATAAACAAAGTTATTAAATCCATTCTTAAGAAGCGGTTAGAACGAGCCAAAGCTAAGTGGGTGGATGAGCTTCCACTAGCTTTGTGGGCCTACATGACAACCTTTAAGACGACAACTGGCCATATCCCTTTTCACTCTCCTTCGGATCAGAGGTAGTAATCCCGGTGGAGCTCGAAGTTCCCTATCATAGGGTGGCATACTATGACCCGATGACGAATCGATCACTCTTCCTTGAGTCTCTCGACATGGTTGAATAAAAAAGAAATGAAGCTGACCTGCGTGCCTCAAGACATTGACACCAAGTAGCACGTTATTATGACCGAAAAGTTCGCTTCAGGACTTTTGAACCAGGGGACTTAGTATTAAAACGAATCTTCCCGCCTTTAACCCAATTGGGTCCAAAGTGGGAAGGACTATATGCCATCTAATGGAAGCTTGATACAGGAGCCTTCAAGCTAACGACCGTGGATGGCGAGGAGATTCCCAGAGCCTGGAATGTTCAGCACTTTCGGCGATATCTGGGCTAAATATGCATTCTTTTCCTTTTGTTTTTATAAACTATGTAAAAAGGCACGACTTGCCTTAAAATAAGTCTGCTTATATGAATAAAGGATTATAAAGTGGATGTAGGCTATGACTTAGCTGAACCACTATAAAAATATCGTGTGTCATTTTCTTTCCTTCATTATTTCTATCTTCAACGATTATTCTATCATGACTATGAAACACAAAACATTAAATTAGAATTGAAAAATTGGAGATAATCTATGTGTATGAGCGAACGAAATGACTGTTTTCACAATAAGATTGAAGGAATGGGAAGATGACATTCCTAACTTTAACTCTCACGAATCGAGAGGTAGTATAAAGCATGGGAAGACGACGTCCCGTGGGGTGTGAGGGTGCACCCCAATAAGAGACTACCTCAATAATACTCTAACCTGATTACGAGACAGGAGAGTATAAAGATGCCAGAAGAATAAGCATCAACGACAAAAGAAATTTAACCCTGCCAGAGAGTCAGGGGCAACTGGATGTTGAATTTAATCAATCTCGTGTAAGTCTTAGTTAATAAGTCTATTCAAGATTGATTGGGGGCATATACATACACATGTCGCTTTGTCATGACTTTATTGTATAATTGTGATATGATATGTTGTTTATCTGCATTTTTACTTAAATAATAGATTAACAAATATTTGACATTGCAGGGAAGAAACTACTTTATTCACAAATACGTGAGTTTACACAGAAAGACTAATCAAAAGATGCGAGGGCTGCACCCGCTACAACAATAACGGACTAGTGAAATATCAAAACAAAAAACAGAATGCGTTTTCACTTGGACTTCGGAGTAGACTTTGCCTTCTTGGCATCCTTGAGCTTTTCCTTCTCTTCTTTCTCAGTCTCAGTGAAAATACGCTTCGGTTTCTTTTTCCTCGGAACAGTGACACTAGGATCAATAGAAGATTTTTAGCAAGTTCCTCAGTGATCGATCTAGTTGAAAGTTTAACGACTAACCTTGACCCAGGATGTACTATCGCAAGAGATTTAAGATTTTCAAGATTTGTCTCCTCAACTTTCATTTGCATGTGTTTATCTTGCTTGGCCTTCATCTCAGCCAAAGTCAGATCATCAACATTTCCAGTATCCCAGATGTAGTAACGTCGGGGTCTTCATCATGCTCGTCATTGCCACCATCATCTTTCAAAGCAGCTATTATTTCATCATCATGAGGAGTTTCGGCGTTAGGTGGTACGGGAGCTTTGTCGGCAGCCTCCTTTCTCTTGCCCTCATCATCTTTCCCAGGTTCTGCAGTAGCGACCTTATCTTGTTTCTCCCGGGTCTCTTCAGAAGACCTTTTACCAGGAGAGGTCCTTTGCAAATCGTCAGCCCTTGCAACTGGCTTAGTACCGACAGAGCGAGAAGCAACAATTATTAATTTAGGATAAAACATGGGGTCTTCAATAGTCTGTCCGATAATATGACCAAAGTTTAAGATAGCTTTGATGAATTGAGGCGAAAAATTAGAAATACCTTCAGCAGACTTCTCGAATTGAGCGGCAGTAACATCAGAGGTAGACTCGGTTATAGGAGACAAAAGAGAAGCTTTAGGAATTCCTGGCCTTTCTGGGTCGTATCCCTCTACTCCAGTGATCTCAGCTGTAGCAGAAGAGGAGCCGGCTCCGATGATATTTTTTTCCTTTGGCTTGACGCTTCTCTTCTTCCATAGCAGCATCGATAAGTGTACGCCCTTCGGCTAAATGCAATGGTTCCTCACCTCTAAGGAATGTCTCTATAAGCTTATTTTCGTCAATTGAATCTACTCCAAGTTCTGTTTTCTCCCATTCGACCAGCTGGTCCCATGCATACACAAGGGGAGTGGGATAGTCCTTTAGCCAGGCAAGGTTTTGGTGATGAATCACTTGAGCAAAAATTCCGAACATGGTTTCACCACTCTCGTCAATCTCCCTTTGAGCATCTTTCAGCTATTCTTTGGCCTATTCAATCTGCTGCAAAGTAGTATTTACATTTCCTTCAGCAAGGGCCACCCTCATTTAAGCTTCCAATAACTTAGTCTCAAGCTCTGCATTCTTTTTGGCTAAATCTTCCTTCTCTTAACCAAGACGAACATTCTCAGATTTGGCATCCTCGGCCTGCTTCTTTAAATCTATTCGCTCTTGACTATGGGATTCAAGCTCGGAATGATAGCGCTTTTGTAATTCCTCGAGCTGCTTCTTATAGTTATCTGCACCGCATTGTACAAAACAAGCTTAGCTTGAGCATCCTCTAGATCATTCTCGGAGTTTTCAATGGCCCTTACATCATACTCAGCAGCGTCGGCCATGGATTTTATGTCTACCATCAGATCACTAATGATTTTAGAAAGAGTCTTGGCATACTTCTTCATCTCTTTATACTGTTCATCCACGAAATCTATAGTAGCCTTGACATCGTTGGCCCAATCAGATTTTACCTGTTGGAGTTTTGAGACAAAGTGCATGTGCCAGAAATGGTGTTCGGGAAATTGCTACCTCAGATCTTCTAGTCTAGCCTGGTTCTCATCATTGAGGATGACCGATCTAGTGGTAGTTATGTCAATAGTGCAATGAGATAGCTTCGTGGTGGGTCATTTCTTCTTGGCATCTTTCCCAGATTCTGGTTGTTTCCCTTTGGGATCAGAAACCCTTTGCGAACTATCATCTTAAGGAATCGCGCCCTTAGATGGAGCAGGAGGCTTACCACTGGGCTTGTCTTTCTCATGATCTGAAGGATGACTCTTGTGTTTCTCTGAGTCTCTGTGATGTGGGGATCGACAACGGGAGGGTCGATAAGACTTTGGAAGTCGATCCCTCCTGTCGTCTCTACCCCTACTCTCATACCGACAGTGTTTATCATCGGGGCCTATTGGGGGCATGCTCGAACGAACATCTCGCATATGATATCTTTGTCTCCCCATTTGTCCTGCAGAAAACAAATGAAAGAATATTAAGATCAATATTAGCATAAAGCTCAAGTGCTGTGACGTGTAGTGCTAGAGTGTCATGTGTATCCTAAGTGATGCTTTCCCCCAAACAGACCAGAGCCTGGATTGATAGTCTTCCCGGCCTTTACAGGAGTGATATCTTCCTCGGAAGTAAAAGTGAGAGGATTTGTTGGGAAATCCTCTGAAGAATAAAAAGTTTCGAGAAGGGGAAGATCAAGCCCAGAAAAGTAGATTCATCGGCTATGGGAGTGTATCCTAGAGGAACAACTGACGGCAACCCCTTTGGAGAAATTGGCCCCTCAGGAGTGGCCGCATCATCAGGAGTAATATATTTGTCCCTGTCAGTGGTAGGTATATTTGCTTGTATGTTATCTCGAGTTGCAGAAGATGAAGGAGAAGGAATCTTTTGAGGCACTGGAGGATCCTTCGGGCTACCTCCATGCCCCGGTGAGGCCTCAATTGTCCCTTCAACATGAGGTATATACACATAAGGTCCCTTGTCATGCCCTATGCTATGAGTTATAGCAATAAGACGATGCCTATGAAGATAGTCATCCACCAAACACTCTTTGGTGGTCAAGAATTTCTGGTCACCGTTGAATAGTCGATTCAAGCGAACTAATTGTATTGGTTGTTTTTCTTGCGGCGGATTAGGAATTGTAAGAAAAGACAAGCGGTGTTAGCATATTTTCGAGGTCTGAAATTTAAAACGTTGATGTCCTTACTTGACTCAAGCCACCATCTGACGCACCCTGGCTGCTGTCTAATGTAAAGCCATTCAGGCTTTGGATCCCCAACATTGCTACTAAACGGAATAGTGGTAATCTTTCTTTTTGGCACAGATTCGAAATATACAAAGGACGGAGTATCATTGGTTCGATGTTTGAAGTTATAAAAGAAATGAAAATCTTTAAAAGTCAACTCTTCACCAAGAATTTCTCTATAGGCTATGCACAGAGTATATAAATAGGCATAAGAATTGGGAAGAAGCTGCATGGGGGCAATCCCCAAATGTCTTAGGAAATCGACGATGAATGGTGGAAATGGAGGTATCGCTCCAACAAGACATATTAGTCTGGAAATAGCCATATATCCTTCTGGTGGATCATGGGGATGCTGTTTTTGAGGGTAAAAGGGTATCTTCTTGAAGAATCCCATGCTTGAGGCGTATACGTATTAGTCTATCGTTATTAATTGTCGACTCAATTGAATCTTTAAGCGATTCCAGGATAACTGCATCCCTGCATTCGTCCGAAGCACGGTTATCTCCTACCCCTCCTTCTTCTTCTTCTTCACCGAGAGAGATATCACCTCCAGAAGATGCTTCATTGTTATGAACTTCCATCTCGTAGTCGGGACCTTCATTATTCCATCCTGAGTCTGAGGTGGAAGATACATCCTCGACAAATGGATTATCATATGACCTTGCAACATCTCCCCTTTTTGCCAATCTTGACGATCGTCTTTCTGCCATGATCGCTAAGCTATTGAAGAAGCAAGAATGGAAGTTAGAGTAAAGTTGCCTATATCCCCCCGTGCATGTGTGCGAACTAAAGTGTACAAAGTGTGTGCAAGAGATTTAAAGTAAACGCATAAAGGTGCAATGCAAAAGTTTGACGAAGCAGTAATGTGTTTAGGATAATCTCGGAATTTCAGTCACGATCATAAGGCTTTATCTTAATTGTCCATAAAGTCATAGACCACAACCAATATTGATTAAGTTAATTGAGTCACTTTTAACAAAGTCGTTTCGGATCGGTTCGTTAGCCCTAGGTGGTATAGGATCGGTTCGGATAAGCGTGCTATGATCAGTTTAGTTTAAGTTCCTTCTCTTATAACATGACTGGATCGGTTCACGTCCTTAGCCTGGGCAGCATGGGATTGGTTCGGATGTCCAAGCCATCAAACAGGCAGTCTTGAATGTTTCATCTATTCGGAACGGATCAGATGGAGTTAGTAGAAGGTGGCCAGGAACGGGTCAGCCGACACGGAGCCGAACTGTACTCATGATTTTAAACATCTTACTTTTTTCACGCACATACTTCACCTACCGACCCGACCCAGTTGGATGAAACCATTTCTACTCCCTCTTGTGTCCTCCACTCCAAACTGATCCCATCCCTTTCTTTTTTCTTCTCCTTCACTTCTCCATCAGCACCGAACCTATCTCCTTCCAAGAACTCATGTGTTTTTGAGAAGTAAGGCACAACAAAACACCCATGAGACAATATGCCCACCACCAGGTCAAATCTCATCCCTAACGCCTTGAGGTGGTGACGAGGTCACCAATGACGTCGGCGAGGGGAGAGAAGACACCGCGCCACGCTTGGTATGATGTTAAGCATAAATTCACTCAAATTACTTCTAAATTTCAAATCGAAATCAAGTAAAATGGAGTTACTTGAAGTTTTGACCCACCTATATAATTGATTTGAGGATTAAAGGAGAATTGTTGGAATTTTAAGAGTTAGGGTTTGGTTCTTTCTATGGTACGATTTCTGGAGAGACGATGGAAGTGAAAAGAAGAAAGTGGAAGTAAAGAAATGATGAATTTATATGAGTGCGAAGCAGCCCTTAGTATTCCTTCCCACGTGACTCCGCTTGGACCAGAAAGCTGGACCATAGTCATTTGGCTCGTTCATTTAATGGTGTTAAGATGCAGGCGAGGCCATGCGGATCAGATCCAAACCTAAGCAGAGCCTCAGGCATTGACTCAACATATAAAAACGAACCCAAAGTAAAACAAACAAAATCTTACCTTGAGGACCTGTAAGACATTAATCAAAGCTCTTGAAATAATTTGAAATAAAGAAAGCATTTTGTGCAATCTATGGTGTATATATATACGGCAAGCGTTGTTACTCTATGAAGTGATGCAACCGTACAAACGAATAGAAGCAATTGTTCGATGATTTATTTTAGACACCAACGATTAGACAATGTCGAAGCACCCTCCATTTTCAATAAAAGTGTCCTTCGAGAGGGAAAAATGTTAGCCTACTTTGTGAACTAGGCTACACAAAGATGAGAAGCCAAATAAGTAAAGGAAGATGATTAGAAGAACATGCATCTGATGACCGGATCGGGTCGGGGGTCACCATATGAGACAGAATATGGCAGGTTAGGGGATGGAGGAGCAGAAATAGCTCCGGATCGGGTCGAAGAAGCCCGATCCGCTCCCTTCCTTCTCTCATTCATTTGATCTGAACCGCATACCGATAAACAGCAGTTACATCCCATGATTTCCTCACAAAGCGAGCGGTTAAGCAACCACTTACCCACGTTCTCCTCATGTTCACCACCAACCTGATGTGTTTTTACCATCATACTCTATCCGAACCTGACTTCTATGGGATGGGGGCGACATTTTCTCGAACCGAAGCCACTTCAGAGGTATTTTCCACCTATAAGTACACCTTCAAGGCTCATTTTAAAGAATCCTTTGGCTTTTTCAAAGTTGAAACCCCTTTGAGAACCGAATTCCATCACCATTTTTATATTACAATCATATTTTAAAGTTCATTTAAGAGAATATTGAGAGAATCTATGCATTGTATGAGTGAAAGTGAGTGAGAATTATTGTTGTATCTACATTTAAGTCATCAATTCAAAGAGTGGAAAGTGGACATAGGCTATTTAATGTTGAAATACTATAAATTGTGTGTTTTCTTTATTTTTAACTTCATTTCATCAGAAATCGTTGCTAGTTTGGGTGTTGGAGCCATTTTTGGATCCAACAAGGACCGTGGGAGGAGGGTCGTTAGATTTTTGACTTGCCATGTGAGGACTCTCGAGATTTCTTGTGACCCTAAGGGGTCTGTCATGCTTAGTTTCCTAGAATCACTTGATGCATCTATCGATGATTTACGATCTGTACTAGTAGTCTATGAGTATCCTGATGTTTTTGAGGAGGTTCAGGGCTTACCTCTGAGGCGCGAGATTGATTTTCGAGCATACTCTATGGACAATGCAAAGCCAGTTGCATTGCCTGTGCGCCATATGGCTCCGAGAGAAAGGAGGGAGTTTAGCAAGCAAGTAGGGGAGCTACTTGAGAAAGAGTTTATTAGGCTAAGCATATCAGAATGGGGTGCTCTAATCATTTTTCCGACTAAGGCAGATGGCTCGCTTCACTTATGTGTGGATTACTACAGGGAGTTGAATAAGCTCACTAAGAAGAATAGGCACCCACTTCCGAGCATAGATGATCTTTTTGACCAGCTTGTTGGTGCATCTATTTTCTCCCAGTTAGACTTGGCCACGGGGTTTCATCTATTGATAATTGCCGGGAACAGTATAGAAAAGACCGCTTTTAGAACTCCAGATGGTTTCTTCGATTGTCTCGTCATGCCTTTTTGGTTGACGAATGCACCCGCCTATTTTGTAGATTTGAAGAATAAGGTGTTTCGGGAGTTTCTACATAAGTTCATTGTGGTCTTTGTTGATGACATCTTGATTCCTCGAAGAGCGAGGAAGAGCATGCCCTACATAGAAGAGAGGTTTTGAAGACTCTCCGAGCGCATCAGCTTAAGGAAAAATTCTCCAAATGTAATTTTTGGAGGAACAAAGTGAGATTTCTAGAGCATGTGGTCTCTAAGGATGGGATAACAGTGGATCCTTTAAAGTAATTGCAGTTCAAGATTGGAATATTCCAAAGAATGCAACGGAGGTGAGGAATTTTCTTGTTTTAGCGGGCTATTATAGGAAGTTCATTAAGGACTTTGCGAAGATATCAGCCTCACTCACCAGACCGACGAAGAAGAATCTGACCTTCTCTTGTGTTATTGATTGTGAGGATGCTTTTCAGTGATTGAAAAGGGTTTTCTTTTGGGTTGGGATGAAGAAAGATGTAGTGAGTTTGTTTCTCGATGTTTAATTTGCTAGCAAGTTAAAGCTGAGCAAAGGAAGCCTGGTGGTTTACTTCATCATTTAGAGGTTCCACAATGGAAGTGGGGGAGCGTCTTTATGGATTTCATTTATGGTTTTCCTTGATCGAGGAAAGACAACACCAATATTTGGGTTATAGTTGACAGGCTTACTAAGAGTGCTTGTTTCATTCCTGTTAAAAGTAATAAAATGACAGCATGGTTGGCAACAGATTATCTTCGTGAGATAGTCCATTAACATGGAGTACTTTCCAGTATAGTGACTAATCGTGACCCTATATTCACTTGTGAGTTTTGGAGGAGCTTGCAAGAGGCATTAGGTACACAGTTGTGTTTTAGCGCCGCTTATTACCCTCAGACCGATGGGAAGACAGAGAGGGTGAATAGAGTTCTTGAGGATCTTTTAAGAATGTGTATCCTAGACTTCGGAGGGACATGGAAAGAGCATCTTCCTTTGGTAGAGTTCACCTACAACAACATTTATAAGGCTAGTATTGGCATGACACCCTTCGAGGCATTGTATGGACGACCCTATAAATCACCGACTTATTGGTGGGAGTCCACAGATAGGCTTCTACTTGGACCTGAGATGATTAGAGAAACTTAAGAGAAGATTATTTTTATTTGCAGATGCATGAATACAGCTCAAGGCAGGAAGACGTCCTACGTAGATAAGAGAAGGAACGATATTGAGTTTGAAGTGGGAGACATGGTTTTCATCAAGGTATCACCTTTAAGGAATGTGGTTCACTTTGGATATGTAGGGAAATTGGAGCCAATGTATGTAGGGCCACTCCCATAACAGAATGGATTGGCCAAATGGCTTATAGGTTGAAGTACCAGAGAAATTGGCAGGTGTTCATGATGTTCACGTTTATCATTTGTGGAAATGTCTGTATGATACCGTAGAAGTAGTTGAGCCGAGTATGTCTAAGGAAGTAGAGATGGAACGAGAGACGACAATTAGATGAGTTCCTACCCGTATTCTTGGATCAGAGGTTAAGAAGCTATGCAATCGAGAGGTCAAGTTGGTGAAAGTTCAATGGGGAGAAGACCCCAAGGATGCAACTTGGGAGACTGAAGACAAGATTCGCTCTTCGTACCATTTTCTTTTTAAGGTTATGTTCTTAACATCCTTTTTCAAACTTTTATTCGTACTTGTTTCTATCATTAAGTATATCCTATCGATCGAATCTTCAACCCTTAGGTAGGAAATCAATGGATGTAAACATGTCTTTGAGACATGTTATGTTTGATGGATGAAGTAGATGCAAGTGCTGGCTAGTGGTTTCTCGTGGATGCATATACACACACATTAGGCACTAGATCAGCTCAGTCACTCTCATACTGCATATGGATGTGTGCATATTTTTCTTCTTTTTATGGATGGAAATGGGTGTATCATCATATGAATGTTGCATTTGGATGGATGATTGTGCACACATATAAAGTTCACATGATATACTAGGATTATTTGCATACATGTTGGATTCATGGCACTAACATACATTGCATTAAGGAGGTCGACTATATCGGTAGATCGCCTGATTTTTCACATTAGTATAGTGACATATACATACACATTTTCGTATGTTCATATAAGCATTAGAAATCATTTAAGGACAATGAATGCATGTGGTTAGTGGATGAGTAGATAGATGATGGATGTTAGGATATACATTCTTCTTAACTTAGAGATTTCGGGGACGAAATCCTTTAAGTAGGGGAGAATGTAACACCCTGTAATTTTAAAGGACTCTATGACAATAAAATAAAGAATACTAAATTAAATATTGGTAATTAAGTAAAATAGACAGTACCATTGCGTTCGTCTCGGAATTCTACTTAAGATAGACTTTAATTTTACGCAAAATGGACAACGTATGAAGATGTTATTAAGATTTGAAGTTTATATACATATAAACAAAATATATATAAACAAAACCAGTGCAGAATTCAAAATGAATCAAAAATCAGAGAGCGAGAAGAGGCGGGAATCTAACCCGTTGGGGGTCGACCTGCACCCCACGGGGGATCGACCCTATGGTTGACCCACACAAGAGGGTGTCGACCCTAAGTTCGACCCCGGGGTCGACCCCACCCAGATCTGGGCCAGAACCTTCCCTTGAACCTGAACGCGTTTCTTTGTCTGATTCGTTGAAGGTATGCTATAAATAAGACCTCATTTTTATTGTTTTATTCATCAAAAACACTAGAGACAACGAGGAGCTACCCCAGCTCAGATTGAATTAGCCTATTCTTCTGCAACAATGATTTATACACATACAAGAATCTCTGCTACAACATCAACACTCTTTTCCCAGTTCTTTTCCCTATGAGCTCATGTTATTTTTAAATATAAACATTTGATAAGTAATCTTGACATGTTTATAAGTTTGGATCTAAACCTATGCCTGTTAATAACCTGAATCATAACTAAACAGATCTGCCATTACTTGTACACCTGATCTACTGTTCAATTCTCATATGCCCAATTCTGTCATAATATACCTATTCCTTTATTATGCTTAGTTCTGTTATCGTATGCATATTCCGTTACTATGCCCAATTCTGTTATCGTATGCGTATTCTGTCATTATGTCAATTTCTGTCATCATATGCATGTCTTGTTAATATGCCTATCCCTTTTCTCTTCTCTCCCTCTTTCCCTTTTTATTTTTATAGCCAGCCTACCCTCGAGCCTAGGTCCATCGCTGAAATATGCGAATGGACGAAATAGGGAATGGTTGGGAAAGACAAATTGGGGGCATAACTTGTATCCTGAATCAGACTAGGGATTTGGGGCTATAACCTATAATGAACATGAATAATTGTCTAAGAATGAATATGCATAAAATTACAGTAAATAGAAACTGTAAACGCACTTAGATACAAGGTTAGATTATACTTGTGGTTGAAGTCTGCCTGGAACTGCCCGACATATCCAACTCCACAAGTGGTTAATCTAATGTGAGGGGTATAGTGCGTAAATATAAACGTAACAATACTAAGACACGATAAGTCCAATTTGTGGTATAAGTCTGCCCGGAATCGCCCGGCATATCCATTGTCCATAAGTGGTCGATTAATGTGAGAGTTCAGGTGCATTAACATGCATGAATTGAAAATTAAAATAACATGTTAACCTGTAATACTTAACTTGTTTAGATCTATGGGGGTTACATGAACCTATCAAACGGTGTAAGGGCTAAGTAAATTTGTTTGAATCAATGGGGGGTATAAGTAAATCTGTTTAAATCTGTGGAGGGAGGGATATAAACTCGATAAACTTAACCTGTTTTATATGTTGGGGTTATGTGAGCTTGTTAATCTGTTAAACATAATCTGTCAAAATCCTAGTAGTAGGGATGCAAGCCTAGATGGTGGCTTATATCATCTGTTGTGTAGGACCTGTGTCGGCCAGTAACCCATATTGGTATCTAATGGGGGACCACGAACTAGGTAGGGAAAAGGGGCATGCTTACTGAGATGATTATAAGAGCTTCATATGGGTGGAGGTGTTGACGGCGTGTTCCGACAGAGCCATATGCGTGCATGGGTCCAGATTGCTCAGGAAACTAAGACACTGCGACATCTGTAGATATGCTTGTGCCTATCGAAAAAAGGGGTTGCTACTTTAGGAAGTAATACATCCTACTGTGGGGCCAACACAGGGTATCTACGGGACAAGGAGCCGATAGATTCGGGTAGTAATTAGGGTACATCTAGTTCTGCTTGTTTAGGAGCCCTTTATTATTGTTTGGAGTAACACCCATTATATCTGTTGGGCTGCCTGTTATTATTGTTGGGGGTAAAACCTGTCACTAGAAGTACACCTAAGTCTACCATTTGTTTCTGTTGGGATCATTCTGTTTTTGTTATACTAGTATTGATTCAGAGAAAAGTATTAAAGAAGCATAACCTATTCTGTTCTATTTATTCTGCTTGTCATGCTCATATGTCATATGTTGCTGTTATATCTCTCATCCAGTTTATATTCCTTTCCTATGACGTTGTTATCTCTCTCATCCAGTTTATATGCCTGCCATGATGCTTTACTTATTTATATGTTAAAAGTAACTGGACTAGCTAGACTTTATATATGACCCGTTTTGTTTCCTTTTCTCTCTCTTCTTCCCCCCCCCCTCAGGTTCTCAGGTGGGAAAACCCAGGCTTGATTAGGATTCTCTCTTCTATTTATGCATGGAGTTGCTTAGATGTGCCGCTTTAATTACCTATCTACTCCGATATGGATATTTTTGGGGACTATGATTTTATAGTACTGTACTCTGATGATTTTAGTACAAGGCAGATATTTTAATTTGAAGTAATGGGTTTTCTGTATTTTGGACTTATGTTGTAACTGGATTTTGGACCACGATGTTTTCTATTTGAAGAATAAAGTTTTAAATTCCGTTGTTATTTTATATCTACCTTGTGATGTTTCTGTTTCTGTTTACATATAACGCTTCACTAAACTTAATGCATTCTGATAAAGAGTGACATTAACGGACGTAGGGTGTCACAGTATACATGATGCAAAATAGGGGTGCCCCGGTTTTGCTGCACCTCTTAGCACCTTAATACTGCCGTGAGCTACACCAATCTAAAGCCAACGAGAATTTATAGATGTTCAAATCCACATACATATTATCATCTATCCAAAATTTGAGGTCGTTCCGACATTTGTAACATTTCCAAAATCTTAGCTTAATTATTCATTGTTTAGGCATTTATTTGAATCGTTAAATTTAAACATCAAATATATTATTCTATGAATGTCGAAACGAGCTATAGATGATTTGTGTGGATTGAACATTAACAAAATCTTGTTGGATTTGAATTATTGTAGCTCACGGTAGAGTAGGGGTGCTAAAGGGGTGCTGCAAAACAAGGGTGCCCCGGAACACTCCCCTCTCTCTCTCTCTGTGTATATATATAAGGCAGGTTCAATGGCACCTCAACCAGTGGATCACCCCTTTGGCCTAACTATTTTCTACTGTGCACTCCTTCTCTCTCCTTCCACTCATTCTCTCACCTCACGCAAACTTAAACTAATATAAATGGGTGGTGAAATTCAAGGAGGCAAAGGGGTGCTGCATTTTCGGGGTGTCATTGAACGCTTGCATATATATATATATATATATATATATATATATATATATATATATATATATATATGTATATGTATATATATAAGGCAGGTTTAATGGCACCCCAATAGCCTATTTCTTTTCCACCACATATTTCCCCACTTTCTCCTTCCACTCACTGACAAACTTTTTGTGGAAGAAGAGAATTTGACAAACTTTCTGTTATTTCACTTCATCTTTTGTTTTGTCATTCAAAATAATATCACTAGCATCTTTATATAGGCATTACAATCAATAAACCAAAAGAAACATAAAAAACCATGCACCGCTTGGCTTTTCACCTACAAAGAAGCTTGACCTTTCATTTTTTTATCATTTCCAACTAACATTTAATGTTTATTCAACAAAACTCCCCTGTAAACTTAAATGCTTCTTTCATCCTTCATGCCAATCATTTTCTTGCATTTGTTGGGAAGTACTTTCGGCAGTGGTTTTGTAAAGATGTCCTGACTTGTCACATGCACCAGTTCCACACTTCCTTCACATGATCTTGGATAAAGTGAAAACGAGCATCGATGTGTCTGCTTCTTTCGTGGTTCACTGGATTCTTTGCTAACTCGATTAATGCTTCTTTTTTTGTCTACTTGAATCATGGTTGCACCAAGTTGCTTTAGCTTTATCTTGCTCAACAAATTTCTAAGCCATATTGCATGACATACACACCAAGATGCTGCCACATATTTAGCTTCACACGTCGAGAGCGTCACAATCGATTGCTTCTTTGAAAGCCAAGTAAATGCATTATCTTCTATAAAGAACACATATCCCGAAGTACTTTTCTGATCGTCTATATCTCTGCACCAATCGTTGTCCGAATAACCAACCAACTTGTAGTTTTCTGCATTTGAGTAGAATAACCCATGTGACATCATTCCTTGTATGTACCGTAGGATTCGCTTCAGCGCCTGCCAATGTGAATGAACCGGCTCCTCGATGAACCGACTTACAATTCCGACACTTAATGATATATCCGGCCTCGTGCATGTGAGATAGCGAAGGCTTCATATCAAGCCCCGGTGTCTACTCGCATCAACTCGTTCTCCTCCATCGAACTTTGAATGTTTTGCACCTAGTTCTATTGGTGTTGATACTGGGGTGCTGTTTACGTCAAAAATTGACCAGACACCAAAGGTGTCTTATCGATACTTCACCAAAAAGGTATATAATGGAAATTGGGCCACAATCAAAAAAATAAAGTGCAAAAAAGCAAAGAATAAGAGATTTTTAGAGTGGTTCCGTCAATTCAAACCTACATCCACTATGGAAGAGATTTGCATTATCGTCGCAACAAATTCAAAGTACATGATTTCTCTTTTTACATTCATCTCACTCGTTTTAAGTGATCTCCTGCTTTTTTCTCTCTTTTTATGATCTTGATTTCACTTGAATTTGCAGAGGAATTGGTGAGATCTCTTGCTTTGTGATGATGGATGTGTAGATCTTTGATCACTTTAGCGGTTGAACGATCTTCATGGATTCCACGGTGATTTAGCGCTAGATCTAAGCTTTAGAGAGGATTAGCGGAGATTAGAGTTGCTTGGATTGAACTTGAGAGAGAGAATTAATGGTGTTTGGAGAAAATTAGATCACTTTGTTGTTGGGGGGAGATAGATTGTGTTGGAAAAGCCATTAATGGAGCTTGGAGTGTTTGAGATGGTGGAGAAATGATTTGGGCAGCCCTTCGGGATGGAAGAATCGATCCCCTAAATGGTCAAGAAGTGAACTATTTTTAGGTCTAGTTTTATGGTGTGCAAGATTCGGGTCGGCCTCAAACTTATTTACGAAAATGCCACTGCCAGTTGTTTCCAGCTGTCACCTTCCGAGAACAACCCAGATGTCGCCGATCCAAAATGTCAAAACATGACCGATCCATGCGCATTTCTCAAGAGCCTCCGCCAGGTTGACCAATTATTATTACGGTTATGCCATCACATTATTTCTAAAGCTGACCCATGCACCATACATTATTACACTATTGCCACCATTTTTTTTAGGCTGACTATGTTGACTTTATAATCAAACGTCCTATACTTTGTCAGTTGAAGCTGACCTGTTTGTATTATTTATCGCCGCCTGTTTTCTTTTTTAGACCGAACCATACGTGTTTGGACGTACAGATCCATATAATGGTGTTTCATGGAACGTTGGACCAATCTCGTCATTCTACATGTGATCCAAAATCTTTCTATCGTCATGTATTCACTTCATTTATTATAAATTACACTAGCCTTCAGCCATTTAGTTTATCATGTCTCAATCTTATAAAGGTAAGCGACCCATTTCATTTTGTTGCACAACTGAAATCAAGGAATTGCGTATGCTTCATTACTAGCCATGTGTGATACCACCTTGTTGTGTCCATCCATATGTTCTCTGTCATGCATGCAATGCATCACATGTTCACAGTTGTTTACCATAAATTGTTGGTTCACAGTTTAGGACCGATCTACTCATATTAGAGAGAGGTGACCTGTCCTCATGCAAATTATCTGTTGCACGTTGGTTCAATGTTACGACACACGTTTACATTGTGTCACGTTATTTCATTATGTATTTTGTATACAATTGGTCCCACCTTAGTTAACATGCCAATCCACTGTTTATTTACATGGCCTTGTCTGCATTGTTGCATGGTGGACATTTATGTGTTGGCCGGTTCATGTGTATTGAAGAGAACTGATCCATATGCCCGAAGCAGTACCGACCGACCCATAGTTTAAGAACTGTCCGGTCCAGTCAGCAACGTTATAAACTGACTGACCCATCCGGGTTAAGGCCGACCTATCCGTATGTTGAAGCCGACCGACTCAGTGCTTTGGGGATGACCGACCGACCGTATGCTCTGGCGATGACCGACTGACCCAAATGATGATGACCGATTCACTGAGACGCAGTACGACTGACCCATCATCTTTTTGGTGATTGCATTTTAATGGGGTTAACATTTGCCACTCGAAGCTTGTATTTTTTCTTGTGAAAAGATGCAAGCTTCGAAACTGTTGTTAATATATTCTGTGTGAAATACACATGAATAGATCGTAGAAAATGTTTAAGATGTATTAGAGTGTTTTAATTTTCTGGAACATAAGCTATTGGGTTTGAGCACTCAATCTTGTTTTTATTGCATATGGAACTTGGTTCTCTTGGTCTTGAGTGCTCATTTAAAACACTCTACTGTGCAAATCTTGTTCAAATGATTCAGTTTTGAATTCGAGTGTTTGTTGCTGATAACGCCGTGCTAGGGTGTGATTGCCATAGCTTTAACTAAGATTTGAGCACGTAGAATAAGTGAAATTTGCAATGAACTGGTCATACTTGATTTTCATTGAAACGGTTGTGGCCAATCCATGCTAAACTGCTTGTTTTATAAACTTTTTTTGCCATTGAATTTTTACCAAAGCAAAGAAAACTTTTCTAAGTAAGCGACGGTTGTGCCTTTTTTCATTGCTATAACCTGTTTTGTGACAACCAAAACATTGCATGTTTCTGGGCTAATATTTTGTTATCGACTGCCCACATCGACAAAAGATTACTCGGTTAAAAATTAAGTTATAACAAATTTTTGTTCTGAATTGAATGGAGAATCTATACATAACTGTTTTATTCAATAGTTTATAATGTGTCAAATATTATCTGTATAAACACGACATTCTAATTCAAATTCGCGTTGACGCTTAAGATCAACTAATCGATACAAGCCGATTGTGGATTTCAAGCGCCATTGTTTTAATGACTTATATGACGATGTACGACATTTCACATTTTTTGCTTCCTTTTGGAGAAGTCTTGAATATGTGTGCCCCTATCTAGGAGGTCTTTGTCCTCTACCGTGGGAAGTATTTTAGTACTCAATGTTTGTCTTCTTTGTCAATCGAATCAACATGATAGACTTCACTGAGTATCATTGATCTCTCCTATGGAGAAGTTGCCTTTTGTATGAAAAGGACTTTTGTTGTGGTTCCCCCACTTGGGAAGGACTTTGAATTTCATGCCCCTACTTGGGCTAAAATTTAACAATTGTCGCATCTGGGGAATTCAAACACTACACAAGTTAATTGGTGGCTTGTCACTTTTCACATTTGAGATAATCAAATGCTATGCAAATGGATTTCGTCATTCTTCACATCTGGGATTATCAGATGCTATGCAAATGGAATGATCATTCTTCACATCTGAGATTATCAGATGCTGCACAAATGAGCTTCCTCATTCTTCACACCCGAAATAATCAGATGCTACGCAAATGAGCTTCCACATTCTTCACACCCAAAATAATCAGATGCTATGCAAATGAGCTTCCTCATTCTTCACACCCGAAATAATCAGATGCTACGAAAATGGATTTCGTCATTCTTTGCATCTGAGATTATCAGATGCTACGCAAATGAGCTTCCTCATTCTTCACACCCAAGCTATGAAAATGAACTTCCTCATTCTTCACACATGGTGTAAATAGATGCTACGCAAAATAGCTTGAGACATCCTTCACATCTGTAGTGACAGATGCTTCGCAAATGAATTTCCTCATTCTTCACATCCGAAATAATCAGATGCTACACAAATGAGTTAGAGACATTCTTCACATCTGTAATGATAGATGCTACGCAAATGAATTTCCTCATTCTTCACCTCCAGAATAATTAGATGCTATGCAAATGAGTTTGATACATTCTTCACATCTGAAATAATCAGATGCTACGCAAATGAGCTTCCTCGTTCTTCACACTTGAAATAATCATGCTACGCAAATGAGCTTCCTCATTCTTCACACCCGAAATAATCAGATGCTATGCAAATGAGCTAGACGGTTGTTGTATCATTCCACAGGGCAGGCGCTAGCTCCTTTGTTGGACGTCTGACTTGGTAGGTTATCCCATTTTAGGAACCGGGGCTTTGAACCTCTCACTTGGGGAAGTGCCCCTTCGACAAAAGTTACAGCCCTTTTGATGGTTTGTCATGGCGCTTATTCGTTGTTTGAATCTTTGCGACTTTTCCCATTCACTATTCAAGGAGGTGCTTTTCTGTTTTTATATTTGTGCATGTTGATATCTACAACATTTGGCGCTTGGATTAGCGTTGTTAGGGTTTATATGTTTCATCATATTTTCAAGGGAAAAGAGCTCGATAGATAGCCTGCAATATGAAATCATCCTTTAAGCAAGTTGTGATTTGACATAAAATTTTGCAAGCGGGGAAATTATTCCAGTAGATAGGCTCTTAATCATAAAGCTAATGATCAGTACGACTTAGATGTCTCATATTTCTTGAAAAAGTGATTCGATTGATGGAATTTGGTATGATACTTATGAGATCGATGAGATTTATATTCAAATATTTCTTCGTTTGTAAAATATTACAGACTGTTTACATGAAGTTTTGAAAATAAGAAGTAGTAAAATATAAAGTAAAAATGAAGCAAAGCATGAAAACAAAGTAGTGGCGATGGTGATAGCTTATTCTGAGCCATTGAAATTGAAGAATAATCAATGGTTATCAGTTGATGATCGGCCTTGGATTGGTTTGAGTAGGAGCTTCGTTGCTTGGTGACCCTTGCCCCTGGGGAGTCGATGCAGTGTTTGAGGATTGTAGATTTTTCATATAGTGTTGTAGCCTATTTTTCCTGATCAGTTCCTTGATAAGGTTCTTCAAGTGTCGGCATTCATTAGTGGTATGACCAGGCTGGTTGTGGATGAAAAGTCGGTGTGTACGACTTAAGCAGGATCTTTATATGGATATAGCGGAAATGTAAATGATAAGCTAACAAGCTAATATACAATAGTTATGCAAATAAATAAGAACTGATATGATGTATCACAAGTAAATAAAAAGAAGTAAGTAAGGTAAAGTGACACCAGGAGGTTTTATACTGGTTCAGACTTCCCGTCCTACTTCCAGTCCCAAAGCTCCTCTTCAGAATTTCCACTAACAATGCCCTCTCTTAACCCGGAGGAATAGGTCTGTACACCCGAGCCCCAACAAGGATGCCTCTCGCCTGATCACACACAGGACTTCAACAAATATAATGGTTTTGACTTCTGCTTAATGTTCTTGAATCAAGATGGATAGTCAACGGTTTAAGTACAATCTTCCTATAATCTGATCCTAGAGTATATAATTTGAATGCGTAGATTTGAGGAATTAAAATTGCTTGTTGAATCAAGTAATATTAAATCAATTCAAGGATTCAACAAGTATTTGAATTTGGAGAGCTTTGGTATGTAAAGAAAGTAGAGAGAATAGAAAAATGATCAGTAAAATTTGTGGAATTGATTCTTGTAAAACAAGATTGAAGTTTTTTATATAGTAGTAGAAAAGTAGCAACCCTTCATAAAGAGTTTCTACAAAAAGTTTTGTCCATTTCCTTTGATTAATGAAGAGGAATCTCTTCATGAATGGAAGAAACTCTTCAGATAAGTTCTGGGTCGAATCAGTTGACTAGTTAAAAATCATTAGTTGAATGGTAAAAATAATTTAATTATATAAAACTTTTGAAACTAGCTGTTATGTGCAGAGATTGCTTGACCAATCGACTGGTGGATTTCCTACCAGTCGAATGGTAGGCAATTTCCTGCACAGTTTGGCTTTTTGAAAGTTTTGTATTATATATATATAACTTGATTAGCACATTCGTGTATACTTGAGGATAGATTTTTAACATAATTCTAACACGACTCAATGCATATATATATATACACACATTGAGTCGTGTTAGAATTATGTTAAAAATCTATCCTTAGGTATGCACGAATGTGCTAATAAAGTGTTATATATATATATAACCTTATCTTTATGATCTGATTCCCATAATAGCTTTATTCATTGACATCGATCAAAATCTCATTATTCAACATTCTCCGCCTTTTTGATTGATGATAACACTTTGGTATTTCTCCCCCTGAATCTCTGCAATATTTTGTTAGTGCATATATATAAACTTACCATTTAATTCCTGCACAACAAATGTTAGCACACATATTCAAAAGTAAAGTATCATGAGAGATTCAAGACATTTCTCCCCCTTTGTCATCGATTAAAAAGAATAAGTACTATGATAAAATAGTAATCGATTATAAGATATAAATAATTAAAGCACCTTTGGGAGATATAAGATCATGTGCATTTCAATAAAACTGAAATTTGTTTTCACAAATATTTAGAGATATCGAAAATAGCCTTCTCTATGTTGTGGTGTACCTGCAAAAAATATGGTGTATATACTTTGGTACCCACTTGTTTTGTTTGGGTCCAGGGGTTAGATGGAAGGCAACTATACCCAAGAGGATTTAATGGAACCTTTAAAGATAAAATTTTCATGATTAACTACTGAATCAAAATAATAATCGATATATTTTTCTCTATTTCTCCAATTTACTGGAACCCAAATATGTAAGTAATCTCTATTGATATTTCTTTTCGTACTTCTATATTTATTATAAACATCTCTAGTCATAGAAGTATTCGAATAATAACTGGATCTAGGATGTGCATTAGTACTAGCAGTGATATTCTTATTGTGCATAAAAGCACATCTAGTACTATTTCTATGATTATATCCTAAACCGTTTTTGTCATGTAAAGGTCAATATCTAGATAAAATCATATTTAAATCGTTTTGATCTTTATTAAATTTCACGAACTTATTCGTACATTTATCAAATTTAGTTCGAAAGTCACAACTGATACAAGAAATTTTGTTGTTTTGAAAATCAACAATTTCCTTATTTAATTCAGAGATCTTCCTTTTTAAAGCATTCTCAATTTTGAGACCCCAAATTTGAGATCTTGAATTAACTAAAGAAGATTGTAATTTTTCAAAATTTTCTTTTGAGTCAGAAATTTCATTTTGCAAAATATTATTACTCACCTTTAACAACTCACATTCTTTAGATAATTCTAAATTCTTTTCAGTTAAAGCTCCATTCTCTTTTTCAAGAGACGAAATTAAAGTACTAGAATTACTTAAAGAATCTTTTAATGATTTATTTCTATTTTGCAAAAGATCGATTTCCTTAAAAAGAACAGTATTTTTATCTTCTAATCGCTCATTTTCTTTTTGAAGGAAATCTCTTTGAAAAACAAGTTCTTCTAAGGTATTTTCAAAACATTTGGCTTGTTTTACAAAAAAATTGTTTTGCTCTTTTAATTTGGAATTTTCTTGTTCAAAATTTATGGACTTGGTTAAAAAAATTCTTTTAAGTTTACCCAAACTTTTAAAATCTTTTAATAATTTTTCATGGTCTAACAAAAGATCTTTATATAATGAATCTACACATACCAATTATGATCTAACTTTAGCCATGAGACATTTGTTTTCTTTCTCCCTTGATTCTTCTTTGTTGCTCTTCCATTTTCTAATCCCTTGACAAGATTTCTTCATTGGCATTTATTCTAGGGTGTTGTTACGATCTCTAGAACACCCGGCTTTGATACCAATTGAAAAGTCGGTGTGTACGACTTAAGCAGGATCTTTATATGGATATAGCGGAAATGTAAATGATAAGCTAACTAGCTAATATACAATAGTTATGCAAATAAATAATAATTGATATGATGTATCACAAGTAAATAAAAAGCAGTAAGTAAGGTAAAGCGACACAAGGGGTTTTTATACTGGTTCGGACTTCCCGCCCTACTTCCTGTCTCGAAGCTCCTCTTCGGAATTTCCACTAACAACGCCCTCTCTTAACCCGGAGAATAGGTCAGTACACCTGAACCCCAACAAGGATGCCTCTAGCCTGTTCACACATAGGACTTCAACAAATACAATGATTTTGACTTCTGCTTTGTGTTCTTGAATCAGCACGGACAGTCAACGACTTAAGTACAATCTTCCTATAATCTAATACTCGAGTATATGATTTGAATGCGCAGATTTGAGGAAGTAAATTTGCTTGTTGAATCAAGTAATATTAAATTGAGTCAAGGATTCAACAAGTATTTGAATTTGGAGAATTTTTGTATGTAAAGAATGTATATGGAGAGAATAGAATAATGATCAGTAAAATTGGTGGAATTGATTCTTGTAAAACATGATTGAAGTTGTTTACATAGTAGTAGAAAAGTAGCAATCCTTCATGAAGAGTTTCTACAAAAAGTTGTGTCCATTTTCTTTGATTAATGAAGAGGAATCTCTTCATGAATGGAAGCAAGTCTTCAGAAAATAATTTCTGGGTCGAATCAGTCGATTGGTTAAAAATCATCAGTTGACTGGTAAAATAATTTAGTTATATAAAACTTTTAAAACTAGCCATTATGTGCAGAGATTGCTTGACCAGTCGACTGGTGGATTTCCCACTAGTCGACTGGTAGGCAATTTCCTGTACAGTTTGGCTTTTTGAAGGTTTTAAATTATATATATATATATGTATTAAAAAAAACTTGATTAGCACATTTGTGTATACTTGAGGATAGATTTTGACATAATTCTAACACGACTCAATGAATATATATAACCTTATCTTTATGATCTGATTCCCATAGTAGCTTTATTCGTTGACATCGATCAAAATCTCGTTATTCAATAGTGGAACCTACAGAATTTTCCCGAGTTCATCGCTTTATCGCCTACCCTTATCGAATTTGGTTCCGCATATTATTTAGAGTCTTTTGTAGCATGATAGATATTCTCAGGAGAGTCATTTTAAGGCATCGGCTCTGGTGAGTTGAAAAAGTGAGACTTCTTGCCATCTTGATTATCTTTCTCGTTGCTTCTCTTTTCTAACCTCCAGGGTTCTTCTGATTTCACTGAGTAGCAGCATTTTTGGAAGCTTCAAGAGATTGGTTAACATCAATAATCTGAAGAGGCACAGATTATTTTCCACTCTCATGTACTACTCAGCTTTTTTATATAATTTCTCAAGCGTGCTTGGTTCTTTCATTTTAATCCATCTACCAAATTCGTTCTTCTTGTCCATGGCGCCGATTAGGGACATTAAGATCTTGTGAGGCTCGGGATTCCCTACTTCAGACGTAGAAGCGTTAAATCTTTTGAGGAAATCTTTGATAGATTCTCCCGGATTCTGCTTCATTGATGTTAAAGAGATAACATCCTTAGCCTTTGTAGCTTGCAGCCTGAATTGCTCTTTGAATTTCAGAATCAAATCATCAAATCGGTCGATGGATTTGGGTGGCAATTTTGTGAGCCATAATTATGCAACACCTTCTAGATAGAGAGAGAAGCACAAGAAATTTGATCTCCTCGGTCGCCTTAGTTGCATTCATGTGCCACCCGTATTTTTATAGGAAGTGATTCGGATCAGAAGCTCCGTTGTATGGAGGCAAAGTGGAATGAGTGAACTTTTTATGGAACTCAGCTTTGCGGATCCTCTTAGTGAATGGGTTTTTGCTGAGGGAGAAGTCCTATTCCCTTTCACTATCCTTGCGAGCCATGTTATCTTCCATGATTTGCTTTACCATATCCACAATATATTCCTTCAAGTTGTGTTGTTCCGGAGAGTGGACTTCGATCTCTTTTCCAAATGCTCGTCGTGGCGAGCGATCGCGATTAGAGAATCTAGGTCTTTTACCCCCATTATGGGAAGGTTCCCCCATAGCGGGACTTGCAACTCATTGGGTATTTTGATCGGAATGGTTTTCAGCTTTGAGTCTTTGATATTAGCATCGTCTTTGTCAACAAGTCCTTCCAACCTATCATTATGATGATGATCGTAGGCTGATGACTTTGCATTCTCTTCAAGGTTGACATGGATTTTCGGAGGAGTGGGGTTTTCTTGAGCGTTTAGGAGAGAACTCATTTTAACCATTAAAGCTTGATTAGCATCCATAAATGTTTTATTAGCATCCAACAAAGTTCTGTTGGAGGCTTCCATCCGTTGACTCAAGTTAGCGACGATGACATCTAAATCAACTTTGGTTACTCCGGCTCTACTTATTGAGTTTTCTCCAACTTCAAAGCAGTTGATAAGTGGTGTAGCTTTGTTGTTAGCAACGTTGTCGATTTCTTCAATGGCTTTACTTGCAGTTTTCTGAGATTTATTTGTTATATCGGACAAGGATTTGAACTTTTATGAGAATTTGTCGATTGGTCTAGATCGTAGACTTGGTGAATCTATGGTAGTGGTAGGCTTAGAAATCAATGCAAGGCTCTTAAATTTGAGAGAAGTGCGAACAAAGCTCCATGGTGGGCGCCGAATGTTTAAGTCAAAAATTGACCAAACATCAAAGGTATCTTATCGATACTTCACCAAAAATGTATGCAATGGAAAATGGGGCCACAATCAAAAAATAAAGTACAAAAAAGAAAAGAACAAGAGATTTTTTAGAGAGGTTTGGTCAATTCATACCTATATCCACTATGGAAGAGATTTGCATTATCATCGCAACAAATTCAAAGTACATGATTTCTCTTTTTACATTCATCTCTCCCTTTTTAAATGATCTCCTACTTTTTATCTCTCCTTTTATGATCTAGATTTCACTTGAATTTGCAAAGGAATTGGTGAGATCTCTTGCTTTGTGATGATGGATGTGTAGATCTTCGATCACTTTAGCAACTGAACGATCTTCATGGATTCCATGGTGATTTAGCATTAGATCTAAGCTTTAGAGAGGATTAGCAGAGATTAGAGTAGCCTGGATTGAACTTAAGAGAGAGAATTAATAGTGTTTGGAGAAGATTAGATCACTTTGTTGTTGGAGGGAGATAGATTGTGTTGGATAAGCCATTAATGGAGCTTGCAGTGTTTGAGAGTGGTGGAGAAATGATTTGGGCAGCCCTTCGGGGTGGAAGAATCGATTCCCTGAATGGTCCATAAGTGGGCTATTTATAGGTGTAGTTTTATGGTGTGCGGGATTTGGGTTGGCCTCAAAATTATTTACGAAAATGCCACTACCAGTTGTTAGCTTCCCAAATCAACCCACTTGGTGCCGACCCAAAATATCCAAACATGACTTATCCGTGCGCATTTCTTTGGAGCCTCTGCCTTTTTTATTTGAGGCCGACCAATTATTATTACGGTTATGCCACCGCATTATTTCTGAAGTTGACCCATGCACTGTACTTTATTACACTATTGTCGCCGTTTTTTTGTTTGAGGCAGACCACATTGCTTTTATAATCATTCATCCCATACTTTGTAAGTTGAAGCTGACCCGTTTGTATTATTAGCTGCCGCCTTTTTTTTAGGTCGACCCATACATGTATGGATGTACAGATCCATATAATGGTGTTGCATGGAACGTTGGACCAATTGCGTCATTCTGCATGTGATCCACAATCTTTCTACCGTTACATATTCACTTCATTTATTATAAATTACACTAGCCTTCAGCCATTTATTTTATCACGTCTCAAGCTTATAAAGGTAACCGACCTATTTCATTTTATTGCACAACTGAAAACATGGAATCACGTATGCTTCATTACTGGCCACATGTGTTATCCCCTTGCTATGTCCATCCATATGTTCTCTGGCATGCATACAATGCATGGCACGTTAGCAGTTGTTTCATATCATTAATTTACTACAACAAAAGTGGGCATATTCGACACTTATTTGTGTGCGTTGCATGAAAAGTGTAGCGAAAGATATGCTTTGATCTTCTGCAAAAAATATTCATATGTTGTTGCATTATACATGAATTTACTTTTGCAGTGGGAGTTCTAGTGTTCTGACGTGCTACACCAGTTAAAAGCGTAGCATTACATATATACAATCCTGCTCAGCGATTCGCGTTATCAGCATTAAAAAAACCAACATAGATGCTTGATTAATCTAACGGTTCAAACCATTTATGGTTCTGATGATTCTAAACATTAGCCATCGTCTAATCAATGACAGCCACCTCATTGCATTCTTTAGACGAAATTTTGGCGCGATCTCCCCCCTTTACGAAATAATGTAAAAATAATCTGGTCAGAAATCGTTCTTCTTCTCTATCATCTAATAGTTCTTTCCCCCTTTTTAATATTGACAAAACTTTAAACCTAAATTCACGTCAGTATCGCTCCTCTCCACGATAGAAAATTTTATTCTGAAAATGTTGAAGCTTTGAAATGCTTTCTAGCTTTGATTGCTCAGGGCGCTGACAACGCCAGTTATTTCCCTTAGGTTCAGTTTGGATAGCACTGGGAATTAGTTGTGCTTCATATAAATTAGATTATGAGTAATTAGTAATTAGTTCATTTGTTACACTTTGGAAAACCCATTCGCTTATGAATAATTAGTTGTGTGGACATCCCAAACTTAGGAAACCTATTCGCTTATGAGTGATTATTCGGTGAAAGATTAGATTATGAGTAATTAGTTGCGCTTTGACCGTTGATTTGGAATTTGGGATTAACACTGAGTGGATATTGTTCCCGAAACTGATTTCATAAATGTGAACCATGTTTTCTGTAGTTTGGGTGAGTGTGTGGTTATCCGCAACATGTTTTCGGTTTTTTTATACGCTGGTTGTGAAATAAGAAGAGTCTTGACAAGTACACTAACATACCATGCAAAAACCTTTGAAGTAAGGGTATTTTTACTATCAAAATTAATTTGCAACTTGGGTTCATTACCTTAACGTATAATTGTATGCTTGAGGTTTTGTGATATAGATACATGTGTAGCAAACAGTTCTATTTATGAACAAAGGTTTCATAGTTTATTATTCAAACACAAACATTTGTAAATGAGTAAACTTATATGTTATATATGGTATATGAGAAAACTTATGTGTTATACATGGGTCAGCAGGTACTGATATTTATGACTTACTACAACGTGTTTGCATTGCGGTGTGTTTGTGCAGAGGCTTTGGAAACTACCAATTTCCCGATCCGGACCAGTCGTTCACCCGTATCTAATCTGCTACATGCACAGGTACTTTTCATTTGATTTTGGAAACTACCAATTTCAGTGTTTCGATTTTGGAAATGTATGCTCAGTTTTTCTACGAATCATAAAGCAATCATACATATTATTCCTTGCTACGTATCAAAAAGAAATCATACATATTTTGCCCAGTTTTGCTACCAATTTCAGGTATGCATCCAAATCAGTTCATACATAAAGCAATCATACATAATACTACGTATTAGTTCATACCAAATCAGGGTAGCAAAAATGTCATAAAGCAGTCATACATAATACTACATATCAGTTCATACCAGATCAGGGCAACAAAAGTATCATAAGGCAGCAAAAGTTAACTTAATACATACATATATATATAATGCACCCAAAAAATGACATTATAGTAGCATCAGTTCATACCAGATTAGGGCTTTGCGGGGCTGTGGAACTTCCAACATATTCGTTAGGGCTTTGCGGCTGCGGGAGAGCCAGTCCGAAGTGAGCAACCGCATGTGATGGACCCGCAGCATCAGGACAAGGGGTGAGGTAGTTTAGCCAATCATATTCCTGATCAACTTCCAAATCTACCCACTGATCATTCCTTTGGTTCGTTGGGACTTGGTTATCAACATGTATATTAAGGGTGACTTCAGGAAATAAGCTTGGCAAGGGGGTAGCAAGGCAGCCTCATGTATCATTGCATCAAATCTTTTATCTTCATCCATTTCCACTCTATCATCACACAAGCATCGAACCACTTGTTCCTCCTTATTGCTCACAAAAAGAAGTTCAGGCCTTGTTCCAGGATAAGCATGGGTACAACACTGGACGTTAATGAGTGAATCTTGTTACTGAATTGAGCACCAAAAGTATTCATAGTTCCAATGCCTTCATAAAATTGCATTTTTAGGTAGAAAGATCTATGGTCATAATGAGACCAGTTACAATCTTTAATTGCAAGCACACGTCCCATTAGCTTCATTATTTCTTTAACGGCAGGAACATTCTTCTTTACGAACTCGGGAAAACCATCAACTTTAGCCCATGATTCCACTTCTAACGCTGGTCCAGGCTCAAATTCTTCATCTGACCATGCTTGCAGGTAAATAACATCTCCTTGTTTTGTTAAAACTTTCGACATTAGCGCATGATCATGCTTACTGTAAGATGGCATGATACTAGAAAAGAGTTATTGGGTATTACCCGCATAGGCCATGAATTATGATTCAGAGTCACCTGAAATGTGTGACGCAAAGCTTCAACATTCCAATGTCCTTTAAGAACCGTGGCAGTGATGTATAGAGACTAGTCCTCCATTGAGATTTTTTTTTAAACTTTCAAAAATTGGGGTTTAGGGGATATGGAGATGATGATGTTCTGAAGCTTGAAAAGGTATACGAGGGACCCACTATAGGGTGACACAAAATATGCAGAATGGAAATGCTAGCATAGAAGACGAAGCATACTTAGTTCTGAGGTGGCACGAGTGACCAATGGTAAATGGTCAATTGTTATAATTTTTGGTATGATATATTTATATGATATACATGCACAGATGCACTTATCAATAACTTGTGACAATCAAATTGCAGGATCTGAAATGACGAGGAGAGATACCACCGGCAAGTGGAGAACCTGAAATGAGGTGGAGAGATATAGCTTCTGGTTCATGGCATTGCTACTTTGTAGAATGCATTCGATCGTATTTGTTGGCACTTGTATTGAAGGTGGTATGTGTTGGCACTTGTGGTATGTAGACTATTTGAATTGTATTTTTAAATTATGTATTCGATCATATGTGTTATATTTGAAGAATTGGTATGGTATGTAGAATATTTTGAATGTGTTTCTTCTATGTACGAAAATGGTATTGCAAAATTTATAACTTAAGCGTTGTATTTGCCTTCTTTTACTGTTGTATTTACTTTTTTTCCTGATGTTGTATTTCAAGATAATGGTGTTGCATTCCATAATACAATGGTGTTGCATTATATAAAATAGTAGTAATTACACATGGCACGTAGACCCCACAGTTGATGTGACATGTGACACATGGGCAGCTAACGTGGAGAGTTGGCGCATCGTGTGACACGTAGGCTGTTGACGTGGCCCTGCTATTGTAACCTAGTAGCCAGGCTCTAAATAATGCTCAAGCAACACTGAATATTATTGCATTACGTACAAATAGTGTTGCATTACATCTATAATGCAACACTTTCTTTTCTTGGCAGTAGATGGGCAAAAGCATTGCCTTAGAGGGATAATGCACGGCCGTGAATGCCACGCCCTTTCAGCGTTGCCTATTTGAAAAAAGGGGAAAATGCAACGCTTTTTCGATCTAAGCCCACATAAAACTTGTATCGAATTTGCCTATTTTTGTAGTAGTGTTTTTTGGTTCATAGTTTAGGACCGACCCATTCATACTAGAGAGAGATAGCCGATCCTCATACTAATTATCTGTTGCACGTTGGTCCAATGCTATGGCACACATTTACATTGTGTCACGTTATTTTTCTTATGTATTTTGTGCACAATTGGTTTCAACTTAGTTAACATGTTGATCCACTGTTTATTTACATTGCCTTGATTGTGTTGTTGCATGGTGGACATTTATGTGTTGGTCGGTTTATGTGTACTGAAGAGAACTGGTCCATATGCTTGAAACAATACCGACCGACCCACAGTTTAAGAACTGTCTGATCCAGTCAGCAACGTTTTAAACAGACCGACCCATCCGGGTGAAGGCCGACCGATCGTATGTTGAAGCCGACCGACTCAGTGCTTTGGGGATGACCGACCGACCATATGCTTTAGCGATGACCGACCGACCCAAATGATGCCGACCGATTAACTGAGACACTGTACGACCGACCCATCATCTTTTTGTGACTGCATTTTAATGGGGTTAACATTAAAAACCCCACCAACGTTAAGGTCACTCACAAAGGGAATACATTAACTTCGGTGAAGCATTATAGGTAAAAGATACAGATAATTTACAAGACAGACATATAAACAGCGGAAAAACTGGAATTATTTCATAAGCAATGTGGTCTAATCAAAACATTACAACCATTGTCTCAAAATCTAACTTCCAAGTTATTACAATAAAACTTCTGTCTTGATTAAAAATTCAAATTACATAAAGAAGCAAAAAGCAGTAGTCAAGCGACATAAATCCCCAATAAAAGTGTGACCACAGCCTTAGCCCAAGAAAAGAGAATCCAAGCAATACATCTACTGTCTTAAGCTGGAAAAGGTATGAACTAAGCTGAAGTATTCCCTCCCTGCGGACCTGAAGGGGGAGGGATGGAAGAAAAGAAGACAAAAGAAAAATGGGCCAGACATAATTCTGGTAAGTCCAGTGATTTTTCAGCATGTAAACAAGAAAAAGGTTCATGACATGAATAAACTTAATATAGGACAATACCATAGTAACAAGGTAACATAAGGTAAGATAAGGCAAGATAAACTGAATATGCTATCGCACTCATTTCCATTTCTCTGCACCTACTAACAAATGTTTCAACTAGCATCATGTGTTCATAACAAAATGATCCCTTTATTAATCGGCTCCTACTCGCATGCATTTATTACTTGTTCTCATTCGGCCCCCTTGTTTGTAGATACTTGTGTTGGTCCCACCATGGGGTGTATCAATCCCCATGCTGGCAACCCGACACAATTTAAGATGCACAACGTATAACTACTGATGCCCAGTGTCTGATTTTTCCACTCCGGAGTACGTAAACGCCCGAACTCCTTTAGAACCTACACCGATGCACCACCCACCGCTATTTTGACCGCTTATAATCAGCCCAGTAATCGTGTCACACCCTACCTAGTTCAGGGTACCATGATACATTTATGTGGGTAACTGGTGAAATGAGTCCCTGTTACTAGGGTTTCCTAATCAACATGTTATAAAGGTTAAGTGTTCTCCATGTAACCTAACCCTACCCATCTATTGGTTAAGTAGCCTAAGTTAACTTAACCCTACCATTCTTAGCATGTCCGTTCATTAGCATTAATTCATTAATTAATGCCTTAACCTCTTAATTAGAACTGTTGTTTGCGGTTGCTGGATGTGCCGGGCGGTTCCAGGCAGACTTCTACCGCAAACTCATTCTAAACTCGGGTTTTGGGCTTAATGCGCTAACCTCTCACATTAGATCTATTGTTGCGGTCGCTGGATGTGCCGGGCGGTTCCGGGCAGCCTTACACCACAACTCAATCTAACCTCGTGTTAGGCATGTTCATCTTTTTGCCAAATTACATGTTTACCATACATGCCCAAATCTAGTTTTTTATATGCCAATTACCCACAATTGTAGTTAGTTCAAGTTATGCCACATTTCCTTGTTATGCCCAAAATTACTCAATTAAGTTATACCCAATTCCCCGCGTTTCAATCGTACGTACAACAAGATTCAATCTAGGTTTCAAATGAACCTAGTATTCATAAAATAAAACAAAAAGGGGAATAGAGTAGGAACACAAGAATTAGCATAAGAAACAAAGTAGGCATGTAAAGGTGTACCTAAATCCAAGAATCATGTTTCCAATAGGCATTTTGTACAATAACAATAAGTATGGCCAAACTGAGCAAGTTACACAACAGGCATAAAGATTCGATAGAATTGAATAAATGAGAATCACCAATTTGGTGTACAAAATGATAGGTTCCATTATTTCAATCACAATGGTCTCATAAGCATAAGTAATTCAGATTTGACAAAAAGATAAATATGAATCAGAATTGATTATCTCACAATTAGGCATAGTGGTGTACAACATAATAGGTTCCGTTGTTCCAGTCACAACGGTCCCCTAAGCACAGGTAAGCATGAATCAGAATTGATTATCTCACAATTAGGCATAGTGGTATACAATATGATAGGTTCCATTGTTCCAATCACAACAATCTCATAAGCATAGGTAAACATGAATCAGAATTGATTATCTCACAATTAGGCATAGTGGTATACAACATGATAGGTTCCATTGTTCCAATCACAACAGTCTCATAAGAATAGGTAAGCATGAATCAGAATTGATTATCCCACAATTAGGCATAGTTCTAGATCCGATTATTACAGTCATGATTTCAATTAGGTGCTCAAATCTGAATAATAACTGAACTTACAGTGAAAGGATTAGAAAAGTGAATTAGTTGACGTTGTAGCGATTCTAATCTTTCTTTGTTGATTGAAGAAGAAAACCTCTACTTTGATTTGAAACTCTCTCTAATTTGATTTCTAGTTTGGAGAAGATTGAGGCTAGCTTATATATGGACAGCATGACGACTTCATAGAATAGGGTTGTAAGGTTTACGGCTAAGGTTTGATGTGATTATATAGCAGTATAGGATTAGCTTGAGTCTTTAGATCAACATAGGATCCATCCAGACCATCAAGAAAATGCGTCATCAGGCCAATCAGAAGTCACCACGTAGCCCTACGACTCAGAAAATCATCACTGTCCAGAACAGTCAGCAGGGGTCGACCCCTAAAGGGGGGTCGACACCTATGTCGACACCCCTATAGGGGGGTCGACTCCCATGTCGACACCCTCTGGGGGGAGGGTCGATACCCTGATCGGGAGATTTCCCACTCAGCTGCTTTCTTGAATTTTGAATTCGAATCGGTTTAGATTCTTTAATTATTATTTTAATTTAATTTCCGCTTACACTTGAAATCTTCTAACCTCATTAACTTCTTCACACGGAGTCCGGTTCACGCATACTTGGACTCTATCTCAAGCAGAATTCCTAGACGAATGCAATGGCGTAACCCGTTTCACCTGATTCTTCTTCTAAAAATTAAGTGTTCTTAAATATGTTAATTTTAATATTCATAGAAAATACAGGGTGTTACATTCTCCCCTCCTTAAAGGATTTCGTCCCCGAAATCTCTGAGTTAAGAAGAATATATCCTAACATCTAACATCCATCTACTCAACCATCAATCACAGGAATCCACTGTCCTTAAAAAGTTTTCTAATGCTTTCATGATCATATGTGTAACAACCCGTATTTTTGAATAACATGTTATAATGTAAATCAAGGCAGAATTAAATTGTAAATTCTGAACCAAGGGGAACGGGCTGTGCCATTGCGTTCGTCTCGGAAAAATACGCGAAATAGAGTCCGAGTTTTCAAAAAACGGAGTCCGTATGACCAAGTTATGGCCCAATGAAGTTTTCAGAAAATTCCAAGCCCGAAAACAGTTCAAATTCGAATTCAGATTCGAATTGCAACCAAGGCAGAATGGGCGGGAATTTTCCCGCCCCAGGCAGGGTCGACACAGGGGTCGACACCAGTGTTGACCCCCCCCAATGGGTCGACACCCATGTCGACCCAGGGGTCGACCCCCCCGGTCGGACCAATTTTTCTGGTGCACCATTTTGACATGTTGGGTCTTGTTCTAGAAGTTTCTGACGGGAGCAGACGGCTCAGATCCGATTTCGGGTTAATCCTATGGTCTAAACTACCCCTAATCTCTATAAAAAGACCTCTAGACCGAGCCTAAACCCTCATTAATCATTCCTACAACTAAATGCTGCCCAAATGTTCACTAATCATGGCCTCCGCCTTCTTCATGAGAGCATGAGTGTCTCAAATCAATCTATGTCATAAAGGAGCCATCTTTCTTAAGTAAAAGAGCCATCTTTCTTTGTCTTTGGGGTTATTCCTTCTTGTTCTCAAGTCTTGAAGTGGAGTTTATCGTCTTTGGTTGCGGATTTGCTAGTGTGGCTTCGTCTCAATCTTATTTTATATTAATTCTAGTCTTCATAGCATTGTAAGCCCTATACTACTCTTAGATTCTAACTATGAAGTTAAATGTGACATGTTGCAAGTTTGAGTTTGGGCCTAAGTATGATATGTGCCTTGATTCTAACATGTTATGCATAGGTTTATTCTGTGCATGTTTGTAAAGCTATCACCTTGACCTTGTGGGCTAAAAGCTATAAGCTTTATGTTGAAATGTTGCATTATGCAACATGAGAACTCTCATAACTTTTATGATAACTTGCATATAATGTTATATGCGAACTTCTAGTCATCATCCTATGTCATTTAGGACCATGTATCACCTATTCGCTAAGTTTGAATGTTATGCATGTAACATGCAAGTTTAAATGAACATATTTATGCCTCATATGCCACCATGTTTAACATGTGGCCAACCTTATTACCTTATGCCCTTTTGTCATGCTTTTGCCAAGTTCCCTCTTTTGATCTATGTTATGTTATGCGAAACGTACATGCGATGGGAATGCATCGGGTTGGGTAATATTAATAAAATGAAAACATGGTTTTAAAATATGACATGAACATTAACTTGTGATTATGTTTGTAAACATAATGATGGACATGACACTTAGAAAATATGAGTGTGGCCAACTCGAGGTTGGGTTGAGTTTGTAGCATAAATCTACCCGGAACCAACCGGCTTAACTAGTGGCTACAAACAATAGGACCCAATGTGAGTAGTTGTCATGTCGCACTTGAAACCCGAGGTTAGACTAAGTTGTGGTGTAAAGCTACCCGGACTCGCCCGGCTTAACTAGTAACCACAACAAGGTCTAATGTGAGAGGTTGGGTGCATTAAATTAATTAATGCCACATGATAGGGTTAAGTCATGGACTACTTGAATACTTAACCAATTAAACACGATGGATTGGTAGGGTTAAGTCATGGACTACTTGAATATACTTAACCAATTAAACCCGATGTATTGATAGGGTTAAGTCATGAACTGCTTGAATACACTTGACCAACTCAATACATGGTTAGGATAGGGTTAACCACACTTAATCCGCTTGAAATCCTAGTTACGTGGTCCTTTTCAGCAGTAACCTACTTGGAAGTATCATGGGTACCCTGGACTAGGCTAGGGTGGGGCACGATTACTGGACTGATTGTAAGAGACCAAAAGAGACGGCTGAAGGGTGCACCGGTTGTTCAGGCGGACCATGGTCGTGCACATTAAGTCCAGGGTTGAACATGGGCACCAGTAGGTTTAGACTGTGCGTGCTTGAATTGTGTTTGTGGTTTACACCTTAGGTCTGGATACACCCTGGGGTGGACCTAGCACAGTTAACTACATTCCACGATTAAGCCGTATGACACCGATACACGACAAGTTAGACTTATAGGGAGTCGATCGACTAGACCGAGTAGTTGGACCTCGATTTAGGTCATCTCATGATGTGGGCCAGCTTTGGGCCAAGGGATCATTTCTTGATTATACTTGACATGGATTGGAATACTAGTACACACCTGGTGCAACTTAACCTTGTATATGTGATGCCACACTTGATCTATCTTGTTAACTTTTCACCATGCCAGTTATCACCCTACATCTCATCTCTGTTTTACATGTTCAGTTAACTTTATTAGTTTTTATACTAATAGTAGATAGGACTTACCAGTCTTTTTGACTGACCCGTTTTCTTTCGCCTCTTTTCTTCCGTTTCCCCCCCCCCCCTCCCTCAGGTTTACAGGGTGGGAACACTGGTACCTAGCTTGGATCTTTTGCTGCTTTTCTGGATAACTCATGTACGGTTTGGACTTGAGCTCGCTATGGCTTTCTTCTACCTTGGGGATAGTTACTTTATGATTTTCTTTCCAGTTTTCAGTTGATGTTTCTAGACTATGTTTTGTGGAAAATAATGACCGAGTACTTTGATGTAACTTGACTATGGTTTTAAAATGTTAGTTTTATCCGCTGCTTTGTTTACTCTGTTTTTACTTATATGTTCTGTCTTGTGATATCTGCATGCATGTTTACCTTGTTTAACGCCCCTACAAAGCTAGTGTGCTTGCAAGAGTGGCATTGGCGGAGGTGGGGTGTTACATTATGCATAGTGTGTGCTTCTGTGTGGTATGTCCTTATCTAATGCAAAATCAGGCGGTCTACTGATTCAATTGACCTCCTTAATACGAGTTATGTCAGTGCCATGAGTCCATCATGTATGCAATTATTCCTAATCGTACCTTATAACTTCTACATGAGTGCACAATCATTCTTACAAATGCAACATCCATATGATAACCCATCAAGTTTCAAACCATATACGAATACATATATGCATATGCAGCATGAAAGTGACTGAGCCGATTTAGTACCTAATGTGTGTGTATATGCATCCACGAGCAACCACTTGCAACCATCAATCATGACATATTTCAAATACATGTTTACATTCATTGGTTTCTACCTAAGGATTAGGAATAGGACCGAGGAGATATACTTAAAAGATAGATACAAGCATGCATAAACTTATGGAAAAAGAGATCAAGCATGTACCCTCAAAAAGATAAGGGTAGGCTGCGCGTATCTTGTCTTCAATCTCCCAAGTCGCGTCTTCCTCAGCATCACTCCATTGTACTTTTACTAGCTTGACCTTACGATTGCGTAGCTTTTTAACTTCTGTTCCCAAGATACGAGTAACTCTTCTCACCGTTGCTTCTCATTCTACTTCTACTTCCTCTAGTATGCTTGGCTCCACAACTTCCGCAGACTCGTGTAAGCACTTTTGTAGATGAGAAACCTGAAAATCATTATGAACTCCAGCCAGTCTTTCAGGCAGCTCTACTCTATAAGCCATCGTCCCAATCCTCTCAATGATAGGAAATGGCCCTACAAACCTTGGTGCCAATTTCCCTACGGATCCAAAGTGAATGACATTTCTCAAAGGAGATACTTTAAGGAAAACCCATTCTCCAACATCAAACTCAAGGTCGGTCCTTCTTTTATCCACGTAGGATTTTTGTCTATCTTGTGCGATCTTCATTCGTCTTCGTATCAAGTCCACCTTCTCTGAAGTTTCTCTGATCATGTCGGGCCAAAGTATAAGCTTGTCTGTAGACTCCCACCAACAAGTGGTGATCGACATGGTCTTCCATATAAAGCCTCAAAGGGTGCCATGCCTATGGTGGCTTGGTAGCTATTGTTGTAGGCGAACTCCACCAAAGGAAGATGATCCTACCATGTTCCTCCAAAATCAAGAATGCACAATCTCAAGAGATCTTCTAACACTTTGTTCACCCTTTCAGTCTGACCATCGGCTTGAGGGTGATAGGCAGTGCTTAAGCATAGCTATGTGCCTACAGCCTCTTGCAAACTCTTCCAAAACTCACCCATAAAGATAGGATCTCAATTACTTACTTCGCTAGAGGGTATCCCATGCAGTTGAACTAACTCTTTAAGATGAATGGATGCTAACGATAAGGCGGTCCTCATACTTTTAACAGGTATAAAGTGAGTGCTTTTAGTGAGCCTATCAACTACTACCCAAACATTGGTATTGCCCCTTCTTGACCTAGGTAACCCATCTATAAAGTCCATCGAAATGTTATCCCATTTCCACTGTGGGACCTCTAGAGGATAAAGCAGACCACCAGGCTTCTTCTGCTCCGCCTTGACATGCTGCATATCAAGCATTTAGAGACAAATTAGGCTACATCCTTCTTCATGCCATTCCAAAAGAAAACCCTTTTTATGTCTTTATATATATTGTCTCCACCTGGGTGTATGGTCAACTTAGAATGGTGTGCTTCTTCGAGAACAGTCTTCACCAAATCCCTTGTTTGTGGGACACATAGTCTTCCATCCCATCTCAACCAACCCTCGGCATCTATGGAGTATCTATTGAGATGAATAGAAGTCTCACCTCTAATTAACTTATCCATCATATCAACAATCTGAAGGTCTTCATGTTGTGCGGTTCTTATTGAGTCCAAAAGCGTAGGCCGAACCTCTAGCGTTGCTAATAACTAGGTACAAACTCAAAAGAGGGTCTAAAGTCAAAGGTTGCTATGTACTCCAAGTTTTTCCTTTCCCCAAAGAGAGGGCTTAAGGTCAGCTTTTACCTACTCAAGGCGTCTTCTACCACATTTCCCTTGCCAGGGGTATAAGCAATCTCAAAACCATATGAGGCAAGAAATTTCATCCATCTTTTTGTCTTTAGTTAAGATCTTTTTGTGAGAAAAGGTACTTTAATGATTAATGGTCAGTAACAATTCAAACCTTTCTCCTAGTAGTAATGACGCCATGACTTAAGAGCGAAAACAATGGAAGCTAACTCTAAATCATGAGTTGGGTAGTTCTTCTCATGTACCTTCAACTGCCTTCCCCCATAACTAACTACATTGCCTTCTTGCATCAAGACAGCGCCTAATCCTGTACCGCATGCGTCTGTGTATACTGTAAACATCTTACTCCCATCAGGCAATGTCAGGACTGGGGCTGTTGTCAGAGCCCTTTTCAATCGTTGGAAAGCAACATCGCGATCCAAATCCCAAGCTAAAGTTAAGTTATTCTTCGTCAATCTTGTAAGTGGGGCTGAGATCTTCGCAAAGTCTTTAATGAACTTTCTGTAATAGCCCGCTAGTCCAAGAGAACTTCGTACTTCGGTTGCATTCTTTGGAATCTTCCAATCATGCACTGCGACTACTTTTGCGGGATCCACATCTATCCCCTCTTTGGACACCACATGTCCAAGAAATCTTACTTCTACTCTCCAAAAATGGCATTTAGAGAATTTTGCTTTCAGCTGAGGTGCTCGAAGAGTATCCATAATATCCCTTAAATGCAAAGCATGTTCTTCCTCACTTTTTGAGAAAATCAAAATGTCGTCCACGAAGACCACTACAAATTTATTAAGGAACTCCATGAACACACTACTCATCAAGTTTACGTAATAGGCGGGTGCATTTGTCAAGCCGAAAGGCATGACAAGCCATTCGAAGAAACCATCTTGGGTCCTGAATGCGGTCTTATCTATGTTGTCTTCAGCCACTCTTACCTGATGGAATCCGGTGGCCAGATCTAGTTGGGAGAAAACTGATGCACGTAAAAGCAGGTCGAACAAGTCGTCTATTCTTGGAAGTGGGTGCCTTTTCTTCTTGATCAGCTTGTTTATCTCCTATAATCCACGCATAAGCGAAGTGAACCATCCGCTTTGGTTGCGAACATTACTGGAGCACCCCATTTAGAAATACTCCGCCTTATGAACCCCTTTTCGAGCAGCTCTTTAACTTGCTTGCTGAGCTCCTTCCTTTCCCTTGGAGCCATGTGTCGAATGGGTAAAGCAACTAGTTTTGCATTATCAACCAGGTATACGCGGAAGTCTATTTCTCGCTTTGGAGGTAAACCCTTCACCTCTTCAAAGACATTCGAGTATTCACGGACTACTCTAACAGATTGCAAGTTTTCAACAGACGCATCAAGAGATTCTAGATAGCTAAGCATAATAGAATTCATGGGATTACAAAAGATTTTGAGAGTAATACTGAGGCGAGTCATAAATCTAATTTCACAATCGAGGATGGCACCATTACTAGATAACTAATCCATAGCTGGAATCAACCCATAGCCCGTGACACCCAAAACATAAGCATTACATCTAAACCAAACGCTTAGTATAGAAATTTCCAAATCCAAACAAATCATTGAGAAATAAGCCAAACCCCCAATTGGATTTGGAACAAAGATGGGATCCTCTACTATACTGGTATCTAGGTGCAGAGATTCAAATAAAGCAGTAGATATAAAAGAGTGCGATGCACCAGAATCAAAAAGAGTACAAACTGGATGATCAGAAAGATAAACTAAACTCTCAACAGAAACATTTCTACCTCTTTCTTGCGGAGGTGCAATGAGAGCGTGAATCTTCCCTCCAGAAGTAGATCCAGTCCTCTTCCCTTGCCCTTGCCTTCTTGGGAAATCCTTAGCCATATGTCCTGTCTCGCCGCATTGAAAACAACCACCAATCTTCCTCTTCTTCTTTCTGCAGTCCTTAATCAGATGTCCAGGTATGCAACAAAAATTACACTTCCTCTTGTCATGGGGTTTGTTATTCTTCCCGCCCTTCTTGGAATCCATCTTCTTATTCTACGGTCCCTCCACTTTCTTGTCTAGAGATCCTTCCACCTTCGTCTCTTTCTTCCCATCCTTATCTTCCTTCTGTAACAGTGCCATATCCACCAGTCTCTCATAAGTCGCACCCATAGGTATATAGGACATATCTAGGCTGTGCAGTGGCTCATTCAACCCTTTAACGAAATGGAGAGCCTTTTTATGTGGAGTGTTTACCAACTCCAGTCTGAATCTAACCAGCTGGTTGAATTGATTGACATATTCCTTAACCGATAGGCTTCCCTGTTTGAGTGCTAAGAACTTCTCCATCTGTAGGCTTCGTTCAGCTTGCGAGAGGAACTTCATTTCAAATCTCATTCTGAAATCCTCCGAAGTCTCAACTGGTCTTTCAGCATTAGTAACTTCCCACCAGAAAGAGGCATCATCCTTAAGTAACTATACAGCCAATTGTATCTTCTGCCTATCGTCCACTTCGCAGATAACAAACAAATCTTCTATTTCCTTGAGCCAGTTTCTTGCTTCCACGAATGATTCAGTCCCATTAAAGTTCTTTCCGCCTATAGCTCGAAAGTCTCTACATATCTTCGAGAAAGGATTCACACGCGGAGGAGGAGGAGGAACGGCTGCACCCGGGGAAGGAGGAACGACTGCTGGGCTTGCGGCATCAGCCTTAGCCTCTAGATACCTTCTGAACCAGCCGGGTATCTGTACACCCTCGGGAAGATTAAGATCCCCAGACATGCTGAAATGAAAAGGTTCAAAACAAAGGATAGAAAGATAGTGCGTATGGCTTTGGGGAATATGCCTTTCAAAGTAAAACAACACTTTTCTTGAAAATGCTTCTTTAAAACTTCTTCTTTTTTTTGGGAAAAAAATAGTTTTCAAGAATTTTTATCTGATCTGGTAACCATCAGCTCTAATACCAAGTGAAATACCCCACCTCCGTTAAGGTCACTCACAAAGGGAATGCATTAACTTCAGTGAAGCATTATAGGTAAAAGATACAGATAATATACAAGACAGACATATAAACAGCGGAAAAACTGGAATTATTTCATAAGCAACGTGGTCTAGTCAAAACAATACAACCATTGTCTCAAAACCCAACCTCCAAGTTATTACAATAAAACTTATGTCCTGATTAAGAACTCAAAATACATAAAGAAGCATAAAGCAATAGTAAAGAGGCGTAAGTCCCCAATAAATGTGTGACCACAGCCATAGCCCAAGAAAAGAGAATCCAAGCAATACATCTACTCTCTTTAAGCTGGAAAAGGTCTGAACTAAGCTGAAGTATTCCCTCCCTGTGGACCTGGGGGGGGGGACGAAAGAAAAGAAGACAAAAGAAAACGGGTCAGACATAAGTCTGGTAAGTCCAGTGATTTTTTAGCATGAAAACAAGAAAAAGGTTCATGACATGAATAAACTTAATATAGGACCATAGTAACAAGATAACATAAGGTAAGATAAGGCAAGATAAACTGAATATGCTATCGCACTCATTTCCATTTCTCTGCACCTACTAACAAATGTTTCAACTAGCATAGTGTGTTCATAACAAAATGATCCCTTTATTAATCGGCTCCTACTCGCATGCATTTATTACTTGTTGTCATTCGGCCCCCCTTGTTTGTAGATACTTGTGTTGGTCCCACCATGGGGTGTATCAATCCCTATGCTGGCAACCCGACACAATTTAAAATGCATAATGTATAACAACTGATGCCCAGTGCCTGATTTTTCCACTCCGGAGTACGTAAACGCCCGAACTCCGTCGGAACCTACACCGACGCACCACCAAACCCTATTTTGACCGCTTATAATCAGCCCAGTAATCGTGTCACACCCTACCTAGTTCAGGGTACCATGATACATTTATGTGGGTAACTACTGAAATGAGTCCCTGTTACTAGGGTTTCCTATTCAACATGTTATAAAGGTTAAGTGTTCTCCGTGTAACCTAACACCACCCATCTATTTAATTAACATGTTGTATTGGTTAAGTATTGCCTAAGTTAACTTAACCCTACCATTCTTATCATGTCCATTCATTATCATTAATTCATTCATTAATGCCTTAACCTCTCAATTAGAACTGTTGTTTGCGGTTGCTGGATGTGCCGGACGGTTCCAGGCAGACTTCTACCACAAACTCATTCTAAACTCGGGTTTTGGACTTAATGCGCTAACCTCTCACATTAGATCTGTTGTTGCGGTCGCTGGATGTGCCGGGAGGTTCCGGGCAGCCTTACACCACAACTCAATCTAACCTCGTGTTAGGCATGTTCATCTTTTTGCCAAATTACATGTTTACCATACATGCCCAAATCTAGATTTTTATATGCCAATTACCCACAATTGTAGTCAATTCAAGTTATGCCACATTTCCTTGTTATGCCCAAAATTACTCAATTAAGTTATACCCAATTCCCCGAGTTTCAATCATACGTACAACAAGATTCAATCTAGGTTCTGAATGAACCTAGTATTCATAAAATAAAATAAAATGGGGAATAGAGAAGGAACACAAGAATTGGCATAAGAAACAAAGTAGACATGTAAAGGTGTACCCAAATCTAAGAATCATGTTTCCAATATGCATGTTGTACAATAACAATAAGTATGGCCAAACTGAGCAAGTTACGCCACAGGCATAAAGATTCAACAGAATTGAATATAAGAGAACCAACAATTTGGTGTACAACATGATAGGTTCCATTGTTTCAATCACAACGGTCGCATAAGCATAGGTAATTCAGATTTGACAAAAGGATAAACATGAATCAGAATTGATTATCTCACAATTAGGCATAGTGGTGTACAACATGATAGGTTACATTGTTCCAATCACAACGGTCTCATAAGCATAGGTAAGAATGAATCAGAATTGATTATCTCACAATTAGGCATAGTTGTGTACAACATGATAGGTTCCATTGTTCCAATCACAAGAGTCTCATAAGCATAGGTAAGTATAAATCAGAATTGATTATCTCACAATTAGGCATAGTGGTGTGCAACATGATAGGTTCCATTGTTCCAATCACAACAGTCTCATAAGCGTAGATAAGCATGAATCAGAATTGGTTATCTCATAATTAGGCACAGTTCTAGATCGGATTATTACGGACATGATTTCAATTAGGTGTTCAAATCTGAATAATAACTGAACTTACAGTGAAAGGATTAGAAAAGTGAATCAGTTGACGTTGTAGCGATTCTAATATTTCTTTGTTGATTGAAGAAGAAAACCTCTACTTTGATTTGAAGCTCTCTCTAATTTGATTTCTAGTTTGGAGAAGATGGAGGCTAGGCTATCTTAGAGATGGACAGCATGACGGCTTCATAGAATAGGGTTGTGAGGTTTAGGGCTAAGGTTTGACGTGTTTATATAGGAGTATAGGATAAGTTGGAGCCTTTAGATCAACATAGGATCCATCCAGACCATCTAGTCTAAGAGAATGCATCATCAGGCCAATCAGTAGTCACCACGTAGCCCTACGACTCATAAAATCGTCTATGTCCAGAACAGTTAGCAGGGGTCGACCCCTACAAGGGGGTCAACACCCCTGTCGACACCCCTATAGGGGGTCGACACCCCCTGGGGGTGGGTCAACACCCCTGAGCAGGAGATTTCCCGCTCAGCTGCTTTCCTGAATTTTGAATTTTGAATCTATTTTGATTATTTAATTATTATTTTAGTTTATTTTCCACTTACACTTGAAATCTTCTAACCTCCGTAACTTCTTCATACGGAGTCCGATTCACGTAAACTCGGACTCTATCTCAAGCAGAATTCCAAGATGAACGCAATAGCGTAACCCATTTCACTTAATTCTTCTTCTAAAAATTAAGTGTTCTTAAATATGTTAATTTTAATATTCATAGAAAATACAGGGTGTTACATAACAGGTGCAGTTTTCCATTTTGAACTTCTTCAAAATCTCTGTTGCATATGCCTCCTGTGATATAAAAATTCCTTTCTCTACTTGTCTAACTTCCAAAACCCAAGAAAAACTTCATCAAGCCCAAATTAGTCATCTCAAATTCCCGTTTCGTTGTGCCCTTAAACTCTTCTATCATCTCATCGTTGTTACCCATAAAGATGAGATCATTGACATAAAGAGCAACAAATAATACGTTACCTCCTTTCTTCTTTATGTAAAGGGAATTCTCATAGGGATATTTCTTGAACCTATTCTCCTTGAAATATGAATCAATACGTATATTCCATGCCCACGGTGCTTGCTTTAACCCGTAAAGCGCCTTTTTCAATTTTAGCACCTTCTTCTCTTCTCCGATTTTCATGTATTCGGGTGGTTGTTCGATGTAGACATCTTCTTCGAGTACACCATTCAAGAATGTCGACTTGGCATCCATTTGAAATATTGGCCATTTGAATTGAGCAGCTTGTGAAATGAGTAATCGGATTGTCTCCACTTTTGCAACAGGAGAAAATATCTCGTCATAGTCAATTCCTGCCTTTTGCTTGTATCCCTTCGCAACAAGTCGCACCTTGTAACATTCTATCTCGCCATGAGCATTCATCTTTTTCTTGAACACCCATTTCACACAAATGGGCTAACTTCCTTTCGGCAATTCTATTAGCTCCCAAGTGTTGTTGCAGTCAATTGCCTTAATTTCCTCATTCATAGCAGTTTTCCACTTCTTGTCTCGAACCACCTCTTCAAAAATAATATTTTCAGCATCTGACAAAAGACATACAAGGTGTACCTCATTTCTAGAAACATACAAATCTTGCAAACTTCGAATTTTGGGTTGTAGTGGTTCCTCTTCATTGTTAGTAGTTTCAAGGTCTATTAATATACTTGCTGGTGCAATGACTGATGATTCTCCAACTTCTGCGATAGCCTCTGTCGAATTGTTCTAGTCCCACTCGCTTCCTTCGTCTACTTTCACATCATGACTCACCATTACCTTCTTGCTTATCGGGTCGAGCAGCTTGTACCCTTTTGTCTTCTCGTCATACCCAATGAAAATATACCTTTTGCTTTTGTCTTCGAGCTTCGTTCTTCATTGATCTAGTGCGTGTGCATAAGCCACACTATCAAACACCTTGAAATGAGAAACTGTTGGCTTTTGTCCGCTCCAGGCCTCTTGTGGTGTTTGATAATTCAACTTCACATGTGGACATTGATTTTGTACATAGATGGCACACTGTACAGCCTCTGCCCAATATTCCTTCGGCATCTTCTTACTTTTGAGCATTGATCCTGTAACACCTCACGCCCGCTAAGGTCACTCACTAAGGGAATGCCTTAACTTCGGTGGAGTATTTTAAGTGAATATAGAACAGAAAAATTACAACAAGACAGATATAAATAATACTTGAGAATCTAAAACATCATTTCATTGCAGCAGAAGGTAAACATGTTTAGTTACAACACCATAAAGAGTCAAGTACTAAATATCCATCCTGATAAAAACATAAGTACATAATCCCACTACATAAACAATAGCCATAATAGAAAAGATAAGCTGGGCTTTACATCACGCTCCAAGCTCCAAAAGATAGATAAAGAAATTTGATCGAAGCCCACTAGTGCTAGGCCCAACCTGAGGACCTGAGGGGGGAAAAGATAAAAACAACGGGGTCAGACATAAGTCTGAGTGAGCCCTATAACTTTAACAATACAATCATTAAAGTAATTAGGGTATGATATAAACTTGGTACGGTGATGACTGGGGAAATGACTACACCAAGCAGCCAACTAGACATAGGATGAACTAAGATAACGGTAAAGACGCATCTAACCACCCAAGGGCAATTACTAACTGCACCACACCAGTCATTCCTACTTTAAGGTTGATCCCACCCAAGGACTTAGAAAATTTACCCAGTAGTTTCGTGTACCCCTAGCTGACTACATAGGTGCCATCTGCCCCTATCTCCACTAGGTGTACCCACTACTCCCCAAGCGATCGGCTCCCTACCGTAGATACCCATGCTGGCCCCACAGTGGGGTGTATCACTCCCCAAAGTGGCAACCCAATACAATCAACGGTGCACGACTTATACCTACACGATGCAACAATGTCTTACCTACCAGCCCGGGTCCACACACGCATATGAAACCCGCTGGACTTGCGTTGCCACCGCTAACCCGTTTTGGCCACTTATAGTCAAGCCCAGTACGCCTGTCCCGTCCTCGACATGGGTCGAGCCCAATAAGATACATATGCGTTACTGGTTGAAATGGGCCCCCACAAGCTACCCACCTAAGCTTGTCCCTTTATCTAGTGCATCCCACTTAACCCTTTAATCATGTTTAATTACATGTTTTCACTTGGTTAAGTATTCTAATCGTATTTTCTATTGCCACCCAAGGCAACCCACTAGATTTCCACATGCCACCCAAGGCACTTACTTGATTTCCCATGCCACCCAAGGCACCCACTTAACCCCTCATGCCCCCACTACATGCTTATCTGGTTAAGTGTTTCTTAATTAATTAAGAACGTAACCGCTGTAAAGACCTCTCACATTAGACTATCTTTTATGGCTGCAGGATTTGCTGGTTGGGTCCGTGCATCCTTACGCCATAACCGAGTCTAACCTCGTGTCTTTACACTTGTCACGTATTTAGTTTGTGCCTAAGACCTCTCACATTGGGCCAATCATTTGTAGCCGCTGGATTTGCCGGTCGGTTCCGGGTAGTCTTATGCTACAAAAGGGTCCAACCTCGTATCTTAGTCGATTAATTACACCTAATTAATCACCCCCATAATTTGTATTAATTATCCCAAATTAATTACCAATTTAACGATGCACATAATTGACTCAATTATGTCCATCCACTTTATGGTATGCATAATCATACCAACTTCACACCATTTCATTAACATATATATTAACCCCATCGTTCCCCACGTAATTCGCTAACATGACATAAAAGGGAAGATTCATCACAAATACAATGGGTTCAACTTGCATAACATTAGCATCAACATGGGTTTTAAAGGTGTCAACATGCATATAGCATCAAACCCAACTAGCATAAATAATCAACCCAAACTTGCATGAATCACATATGTCATAAAGAGGGAAACTTGCATAAGCTACTTATGTCATATGAAGCGGTAAACTTGCATATGTATGTATGACATACAAAGGGGTTAACTTGCATATGTATGCATCTCATACAAAGGTGTAAACTTGCACATGTTACTAGCATATAATCAAACACCAAACTTGCATAACATGTCATATATGAACTTGCATATAATCAAACACCAAACTTGCATAACATATCATATATGAACTTGCATATAATCATACACCAAACTTGCATAATCATGGTGTCATAATGGATCAATGTTTATCATAGTAATTTGCATAACTAGCATCATGAACACATAGCCTAAAACTTGCATAACTTGCATAACATCATGATCACATAGCATATGACTTGCATAACTTGCATAACATCATGATCACATAGCATATGACTTGCATAACTTGCATAACATCATGAACACATAGCATATAACTTGCATAACATCATGAACACATAGCATATAACTTGCATAACTTGCATAACATCATTAACACATAGCATATGATAACATAACTTGCATTGATCCACATTCATAGCCATAACCTCATTATATCCTATCATAATCATTTCAACAATTGGTCATTAAGGCTATAGAAACTCACAACTTGTTGCTTAGCACTCCTATGAAGAAGATTAAGTTGCTCGAGTTGATTAGAGGTTGATTTGAGAGGCTATCTTCTTCTACAATTTGATGGAGGCTCCTTCAAGTTGCATTTTGACGGCATAACGAAATTGTATCTATTTTTAGTATGAATTAGGGTAGTCTTAGGGTGTATTTATAGATTAGTTAGGTGTTTTAGGCCATTAGATTAATCCTAAATCAGATTAGAGCCATTAGATTTCGTCACTAGCCACCATCACAGCCCAAAACCCAAAATGCTGCACCCAGGTCACACAGACCGATAGGGGGGGTCGACCCTTGTGTCGACCCCTGGGTCGACCCCTAGGGAGGGGGTCGACACCCATGTTGACCCTAGGGTCGACTCCCTCTGCCTGGCGGGAATTTTCCCGCCTCTTCTGAAATGTGAAATTTTGTATTCAAATCTGTTTTGAATTTTTCTGAAAACTTCTTCGGGCCTTAACTGGGTCATATGGACTCCGATTTTCGAAAACTCGGACTCTATTTCACGTATTTTTCCGAGACGAACGCAATGGCATAGCCCGTTTCGCCTGATTCAGATTTTAAAATTTAATTCTGCCCTGTTTTATATTATAGCAAGTCACTCAACATACGGGGTGTTACATTCTCCCCTACTTAAAGGATTTCGTCCCCGAAATCTCTAAGTCAAGAAGAACGTATCCTACCAACCAAACAACCATCTACTAAACCATCAAACACTGGCATCCATTGTCCTTAGAGTTTCTAATGTTGTATGAAAATATGCAAAAAGTGTGTGTATATGTTCCCTGTCTAATGCAAAATCAGGCGGTCTACTGATTCAGTTGACCTCCCTAATGCAAACCATGATAGTGCCATGCATCCAATATGTATGCGAAAGAACCCTATCGACACATACTATCTCTACATGTGTGCACAATCATTCACCAAAATGCATCATCCATATGATAGCACAACCATTATACATCCATTAATATAGCTACCTACACACAATTATATGCAATATGCAATATGAAGTGACTGAGCCGATCTAGTGTCTAAAGTGTGTGTATATGCATCCACGAGCAACCACTAGCAAACACTTGCATCCACACGCATCCATCAATCATAACATGTCTCAAACACATGTTTCAACCATAGGTTTACCCTATCTAAAGGTCAAAGGTAGTAATGAGAGGACATACTAAAGATAAGATAAGTACTAGACAAACGATAAAGGAGAAGTTAAAAGACATACCCTCAAAAAGGAATGGGTACAGTGAACGCATCTTCGCTTCTGTCTCCCAAGTAGCATTGCTCTCATCCTCTCCCCATTGCACTTTGACTAGTCGGACCTCTCTGTTTCTCAACTTCCTAATCTCTGACCCAAGGATGCGGGTAGGAGCTCGTCGAATAGTTGCATCACGCTCTACCTCCACTTCTCTAAGCAAGCTCGGCTCTACCACCTCTGCGGTCTCATGTAGGCATTTCCTCAAATGTGACACATGGAATACGTCATGTACCCCACTAAGTCTCTCGGGTAAATCCACTCTATATGCCATCCATCCAATCCTTTCCTTAATGGGAAACGGTCCTACAAATCTTGGTGCCAACTTCCCAACGGACCCAAAGCGAACAACATTTCGTAATGGAGATACTTTAACAAAGACCATGTCCCCAACATCAAACTCCAGCTCCGTCCTCCTCCTATCCGCGTAAGATTTCTGTCTGTCTTGCGCCGCTTTCATCCTTCTTCGAATCAAATCAATCTTTTCCGAAGTCTCTCTAACCATATCGGGCCCAAGCAAGATCTTATCCGTAGATTCCCACCAACATGTAGGTGATCGACAAGGCCTTCCATAAAGAGCTTCGAAAGGAGCCATACCAATACTAGACTGAAAGCTGTTATTATACGCGAACTCCACCAATGGAAGATGCTCTTCCCAAGTACCTCCAAAATCTAGGATACAAAGCCTCAAAAGGTCTTCCAGAACACGATTCACCCTCTCGGTCTGGCCGTCCGTCTGAGGATGATATGCGGTGCTCAAACACAATTGAGTCCCCACTGCTTCTTGCAAACTCCTCCAAAACTCGCTAGTGAAGATAGGATCTCGATCACTCACTATGCTAGAGGGTACCCCATGCAATCGAACTATCTCTCGAAGATAAACTGAAGCTAGCCATGGAGCAGTCCTCTTGCTCTTCGCGGGTATGAAATGGGCACTCTTAGTAAGTCTGTCTACCACAACCCAAATTCCCGTATTACCCTTCCTCGATCTCGGTAACCCATCAATAAAATCCATCGAGACGCTATCCCACTTGCACTGCGGAACTTCCAATGGGTGAAGCAACCCACCTGGTTTCTTTTGCTCCGCTTTCACTTGTTGGCACACCAAGCATCTAGCGACATACTCGGCCACATCTTTCTTTATACCGGCCCAAAAGAAAACTCGCTTCATGTCTTGGTACATCTTGTCCCCACCGGGATGAATGGTCATCTTAGAACGATGTGCATTATCAAGAATAGCCTTCCTCATACCCTCGTCTTGCGGTACACAAAGTCTACCGTCTCTACGCAAGCACCCCCTATTGTCTAGGGTGTACCTACTCAAATGGCTGGACGACTCCCCCTTATGAGCCTCTCTACCAACTCAACCAACTGTGGGTCGTCCCGTTGTGCCTCGCCAATCCGTCCCAAAAGAGTAGGTCTGACCTCTAAAGATGCTAGCAAACCGGGTACAAAGTCAACGGAAGGTCTGAAATCAAACATCGAGATAAATTCCAAGCTTCGTCGTTCCACGAACAATGGACTCAAGGACAACCTTTTTCTACTCAAGGCGTCCGCCACCACGTTACCCTTGCCAGGGGTATACGCTATCTCGAAATCAAAGGATGCTAAGAACTCCATCCACCTTTGCTATCTCAAGTTCAAATCCTTCTGAGAAAACAAGTACTTCAATGATTTATGGTCAGTGAACAATTCGAACCTCTCTCCAAGAAGATAATGGCGCCAAGTCTTAAGCGCAAAAACAATAGCGGCCAACTCTAAATCATGGGTAGGGTAATTTTTCTCATGCGCTCTCAACTGCCTTCCCCCATAGGCTATTACCCTTCCCTCTTGCATTAAGACTGTGCCCAGTCCTGTCCCACAAGCATCGGTATAGACAACAAATGGCTTACTCCCATCTGGCAACACTAAGACTGAAGCTGTGGTTAAAGCTCTCTTTACCCGTCGGAACGCATCATCACAATCTACGTCCCATACGAAGACTAGATTCTTCTTCGTAAAGCGAGCTAATGGGGCTGATATCTTCGCGAAGTCCTTGATAAACTTCCTATAGTAGCCAGCCAACCCCAAGAAACTCCTCAGCTCGGTAGCATTCTTCGGAACCTTCCAATCTTGGATGGACACTACCTTCGCGGGATCCACAGCTATCCCTTCCTTGGAGACCGCGTGCCCCAAGAACCGCACTTCCTTCCACCAGAAGTGACATTTAGAGAATTTAGCCTTAAGGCTATGCGCTCGAAGAGTCTCCAACACTTCCCTAAGATGTAGGGCATGCTCTTCTTCACTCTTAGAAAAGACTAAGATGTCATCCACAAAGACCACCACGAACTTATTAAGGAACTCCCTGAACACCCTACTCATCAAATCAACAAAGTATGCAGGGGCGTTCGTCAAACAAATGGCATCACAAGCCACTCATAGAAACCATCCGGAGTCCTAAAGGCAGTCTTGTCTATGCTATCCTCAGCCACTCTCAACTGATGAAACCCCGTGGCCAAGTCCAACTGCGAAAACACTGAGGCGCCAACCAACTGATCAAAGAGCTCATCAATCCTCGGCAATGGGTGTCTATTCTTCTTTGTGAGCTTGTTGAGTTCTCTATAGTCTACACAAAGTCTGAGGGACCCATCCGCCTTCGTGGCAAAAACTACTGGAGCACCCCACTCCGATATACTTCGTCTTATGAACCCCTTCTCAAGCAACTCCCCTACTTGCTTATGGAGTTCCCTCCTCTCACGAGGAGCCATGTGGCGCACTGGTAAAGATACTGGTTTAGCATTGTCCACCAGATATATTCGGAAGTCTATCTCCCGCTTCGGAGGTAAGCCCTTCACCTCCTCAAACACATCCGAGTATTCCCGGACCACTCTAACAGATTGCAAACTCTCCACCGAAGCGTCAAGCGATTCAAGATAACTTAGCATAACAGAATCCATGGGATTACAAGAGATCTGGAGAGTGTTCCCCAAGCGGGTCATGAGCCTAACAACTCTCCTTTCGCAATCAAGAATGGCACCATTACTGGATAACCAGTCCATGCCCAAAATCAACCCATAGCCCGTGAAGCCCAAAACAAAAGCATCACATCTAAACTCAACGCTAAGTATAGAAATCTTCAAACCCAAACATATCATGGACAAATAAGTGGAGCCCCCAATTGGGTTTGAAACAACCAAGGGATCATCTACTAGACTGGTGTCTAAGTGCAGTGACTCAACTAATGATGATGAGATAAACGAATGCGAAGCGCCAGAGTCAAACAAAGTACGGACAGGATGATCAAATAGAAAAACCAGACTTTCAACGGAAATAGTTCTACCTCTTTCCTAAATCGGTGGAACCGCGAGAGCCTGAACTTGCCCCCTTGCCTGACCTGGTGCCATAAGAGCTTGCACCTGTCCCCCTGAGGTAGATCCCGTCCTTTGCCCCTTCTTAGGGCAGTCCTTTACTAGATGCCCTGCTTCGCCATAGTGGAAGAAGCCCGTCTTCTTCTTCTTCCGACAATCTTTGCTTAGGTGGCCTGGTGTCCCGCAATTGAAGCACTTCTTCTTCCCCTTGCCACCGTTGCCTTTCCCACCATTGTTTTGCTGTTGCTGTTGAGGTCTCTTCTGATCTCCTTTCTTCTCGGGTGCCTTATTAGCATTGGGACCCTTCTCTTCCTCATGCATGAGTGCCATGTCTACTAGCTTCTCAAAGGTGGCCCCCATAGGGATGTGAGTCATAGCCAATCCATGCATCGGTTCATTTAAACCCTTAACGAACCTCAAAGCCTTCTTCTCCGGTGTATTCACCATGTCTATGCCAAACCTTGCCAATTGATTAAACTTGTTGACATACTCCTTCACTGATAGGTTTCCTTGCTTTAGAGTCAAGAACCTTTCCATATACAAGTTTTCCTCTGCCCTTGAGAGAAACTTTGCCACAAACCTTTTTTCTGAAATCCGCCCAAGAATCAACAGGGCGCTCTCCATTAGTGACCTCCCACCAGAATGAGGCCTCTCCCTTCATTAACCAAGAAGCTAACTTGACTTTCTTTCCTTCTTCCATCTCAAAGATATCTATCAACTCTTCCACCTCCTTAAGCCAATCTCTAGCTTCCACAAAAGTTTCAGATCCTTGAAAAGGTTTCCCTCTCATAGCCTTAAATTCCTTGCAAGTCTTAGCAAAAGTATCCGTACGAGGAGGAGGAGGGGGAGGAGGAAGATCGGGTGCTACTGTTGGTGGAGGAACATTTGCTGGACCCGCAGTGGCGGCCCTAGCCTCCATCAATCTCCTATACCATACTGGTATCGTCACACCCTCCGGAAAGTTAAGATCCTCAGCCATGCTGAAACGAAAAAGGAAAGATTCAAAACGGAGAATTCGAAAGATAAAGATATGGCTATTGGGGATTATGCTTTTCTTTCAAAAACTTTTCTCTTAAAAGACATGTTTTTGAAAATACTTCTTCCAAAAATGTTTTTAGAAAAATAGTTTTCTAAAAAATTTATCTGTTCCGGTAACCTTCAGCTCAGATACCACGTGTAACACCCCACGCCCGCTAAGGTCACTCACTAAGGGAATGCCTTAACTTCGGTGGAGTATTTTAAGTGAATATAGAAAAGAAAAATAACAACAAGACAGATATAAATAATATTTGAGAATCTAAAACATCATTTCATTGCAGCAGAAGGTAAACATGTTTAGTTACAATACCATAAAGAGTCAAGTACTAAATATCCATCATGATAAAAACATAAGTACATAATCCCACTACATAAACAATAGCCAAAATAGAAAAGATAAGCTGGGCTTTACATCATGGTCCAAGCTCCAAAAGATAGATAAAGAAATCTGATCAAAGCCCACTAGTGCTAGGCCCAACCTGAGGACCTGAGGGGGGAAAAAGATAAAAACAACGGGGTCAGACATAAGTCTGAGTGAGCCCTATAACTTTAACAATACAATCATTAAAGTAATTAGGGTATGATATAAACTTGGTACGGTGATGACTGGGGATAAATGACTACACCAAGCAGCCAACTAGACATAGGATAAACTAAGATAACGGTAAAGACGCATCTACCCACCCAAGGGCAATTACTAACTGCACCACACCAGTCATTCCTACTTAAAGGTTGATCCCACCCAAGGACTTAGAAAATTTACCCAGTAGTTTCGTGTACCCCTAGCTGACTACATAGGTGTCGTCTGCCCCTATCTCCACTAGGTGTACACACTACTCCCCAAGCGATCGGCTCCCTACCGTAGATACCCGTGCTGGCCCCACAGTGGTGTGTATCACTCCCCAAAGTAGCAACCCGATACAATCAATGGTGCACGGCTTATACCTACACGATGCAACAACGTCTTACCTACCAGCCCGGGTCCACACACGTATATGAAACCCATTGGACTTGTGTTGCCACCGCTAACCCGTTTTGGCCTCTTATAGTCAAGCCCAGTACGCGTGTCCCGTCCTCGACATGGGTCGAGCCCAATAAGATACATATGGGTTACTGGTTGAAATGGGCCCCCACAAGCTACCCACCTAAGCTTGTCCCTTTATCTAGTGCATCCCACTTAACCCTTTAATCATGTTTAATTACATGTTTTCACTTGGTTAAGTATTCTAATCTTATTTTCTATTGCCACCCAAGGTAACCCACTAGATTTCCACATGCCACCCAAGGCACTTACTTGATTTCCCATGCCACCCAAGGCACCCACTTAACCCCTCATGCCCCACTACATGCTTATCTGGTTAAGTGTTTCTTAATTAATTAAGAACGTAACCGTTGTAAAGACCACTCACATTAGACTATCTTTTATGGCAGCTGGATTTGTCGGTTGGGTCCGGGCAGCCTTACGCCATAACCGAGTCAAACCTCGTTTCTTTACACTTGTCACGTATTTAGTTTGTGCCTAAGACCTCTCACATTGGGCCAATCATTTGTAGCCGCTGGATTTGCCGGTCGGTTCCGGGCAGTCTTATGCTACAAAAGGGTCCAACCTCGTGTCTTAGTCGATTAATTACACCTAATTAATCACCCCCATAATTTGTATTAATTATCCCTAATTAATTACAAATTTAACGATGCACATAATTGACTCAATTATGTCCATCCACTTTATGGTATGCATAATCATACCAACTTCACACCATTTCATTAACATGTATATTAACCCCATCGTTCCCCACGTAATTTGCTAACATGACATAAAAGGAAAGATTCATCACAAATACAATGGGTTCAACTTGCATAACATTAGCATCAACATGGGTTTTAAAGGTGTCAACATGCATATAGCATCAAACCCAACTAGCATAAATAATCAATCCAAACTTGCATGAATCACATATGTCATAAAGAGGGTAACTTGCATAAGCTACTTATGTCATATGAAGGGGTAAACTTGCATATGTATGTATGACATACAAAGGGGTTAACTTGCATATGTATGCATCTCATACAAAGGTGTAAACTTGCACATGTTACTTGCATAAAATCAAACACCAAACTTGCATAACATGTCATATATGAACTTGCATATAATCAAACACCAAACTTGCATAACATATCATATATGAACTTGCATATAATCATACACCAAACTTGCATAATCATGGTGTCATAATGGATCAATGTTTATCATAGTAATTTGCATAACTAGCATCATGAACACATAGCCTAAAACTTGCATAACTTGCATAACTTGCATAACATCATGATCACATAGCATATGACTTGCATAACTTGCATAACATCATGATCACATAGCATATGACTTGCATAACTTGCATAACATCATGATCACATAACATATGACTTGCATAACTTGCATAACATCATGATCACATAGCATATGACTTGCATAACTTGCATAACATCATGAACACATAGCATATAACTTGCATAACTTGCATAACATCATGAACACATAGCATATAACTTGCATAACATCATTAACACATAGCATATGATAACATAACTTGCATTGATCCACATTTATAGCCATAACCTCATTATATCTTATCATAATCATTTCAACAATTGGTCATTAAGGCTATAGAAACTCACAACTTGTTGCTTAGCACTCCTATGAAGAAGATTAAGTTGCTAGAGTTGATTAGAGGTTGATTTGAGAGGCTATCTTCTTCTACAATTTGATGGAGGCTCCTTCAAGTTGCATTTTGACGGCATAACGACATTGTATCTATTTTTAGTATGAATTAGGGTAGTCTTAGGGTGTATTTATAGATTAGTTAGGTGTTTTAGGCCATTAGATTAACCCTAAATCAGATTAGAGCCGTCAGATTTCGTCACTAGCCACCAGCACAGCCCAAAAGCCAAAATGGTGCACCCAGGTCACACAGACCGACAGGGGGGTCGACCCCTGTGTTGACCCCTACGGAAGGGGTCGACACCCATGTTGACCCTAGGGTCGACTCCCTCTGCATGGCGGGAATTTTCCCGCCTCTTTTGAAATGTGAAATTTTTGTATTCAAATCTGTTTTGAATTTTTCTGAAAACTTCTTCGGGCCTTAACTGGGTCATTCGGACTCCGATTTTCGAAAACTCGGACTCTATTTCGCGTATTTTTCCGAGACGAACGCAATGGCATAGCACGTTTCCCCTGATTCAGATTTTAAAATTTAATTCTGCCCTGTTTTATATTATAGCAAGTTATTCAACATACGGGGTGTTACAGATCAAAGCATGTCGAGAATAGTACGGCTCTTCCTCTTGGCCACACCATTTTGTTGAGGAGAATATGGTGTGGTTTAAAATCTCCTTATGCCTTGCTACTCGCAATACTCCATAAAAGCCGCCGAAATTACTCGCCACCTCTATCAGATCATACCGCTTTGATGTGTCTTCGGGTTGCCTTCTCCGCCATCACTTTGAATTTTTTGAACACCTCAAATGCCTTGGATTTTCTTTCAAAAAATAACCCTATGTTTTTCATGAGAAGTCAACGATAAAAGAAATGAAGTAACTTTTACTGCTGAAAGTTTTGGGGGTGATTGGTCCACATGTGTTGGTATGAATCACCTTGAGAATATGTTTAGTTCGATATTTTGCAATCTTATGAAAAGAGGTTCTGGTTTGCTTGCCAAGCACACAGTCTTCACAAAATTTTCCCTCATAATTAATGTCTGGCAGTCCGTGCACCATGTCCTTCCTTGCTAACTTTTTTAGACTAACAAGATATAGATGACCAAAGCAGAGATACCACAGCAACGCCTTGTCTTCTACGTTGACTCGCAAACATTTTTCCAGAACGCTTATCAATTTCAATTTGTACATCCGGTTTCTTCCTATTTTGACTCGAGCAACTAGACGCCCTTCATTGTCTTTCAGTTGTAATACCCATTTTTTCATGAATACTGAGTATCCCTTTTCCATAAGTTGTCCCATGCTCAAAATATTGCTCTTAAGATCAGGTACATAATAAACATTCTAAATTGATCCTTCTATACCATGTTTTTGAAAATAATGAACTGTACCTTGGCCTTTTACTTGATCTTTGATGCATCTCCAAATGAAACGTGTCCATCCCCAACCTCTCATATCTCCTTGAATAGGTGCTTGTGCCCGCATATATGGTTACTTGCACCAGTGTCGAGATACCACTCTGTGTCGTTGTCGGAGATGGTATTTTTGTAAGTCATCATGAGAACACCATCTTCTCTTGCCTCCTCTTCTGCAACTAGATTTGCGTTATCTTCTACCTTTTTCTCGGAATAGCACTCCTTTGAATAGTGTCCATACTTTCCACAATTATAGCACTTGATGTTTGATTTGCACTCTTTTACGTAGTGTCCATGCTTGCCACAATTATAACATTCGTCATACGAATAATTTGACCGGCCGTCTCTCCCACGACCACGTCCTCTACCTCTATTATTTTGTTGGCTTGTCTGTCGCTATTTCTCATAATATTCACCTTGATCACAACCTACACCACCGCGACCATTGTTCCGACCTCTACAACCAAGCCTTCTACCACGAAAATTTTGAGAATGGAGTTCCTTTTCATCTTTGATTGACACCTTGGTTTGAAATGCTTGCTCAAGTGTCTCCTCCTTCTTTTTCTTCTTATTTTTTTCGTGCGCCTCGAGAGAACCGACAAGATCGTCAACTGTGAGCATCATAAGGCCCTTTGATTCTTTTATTACGCACATAACATCTAAAAATTATCGGTTAATGATCTCAAGATCTTCTCCACAACATGTGCATCGTTGTAACAACCAGCATTTTACGCATTAGAGGATCGTAGAATATTTATTTTATTTTCATACAAGTCTTATGGTCTTGTAACTTTAGGAAATGACTATTGGGATCATTTCCCACATTCATGATTTTTGCCAAATTTTAAATGACCATTTTGCCTCTGGCGAATCTTGTTTCGCCTATGACTTTTGATTGGTAAGGAGTTTTGACCTGAAACCTCTTCCATTAGATTCAGATGATGGTTTTCGATCCTGTCGAGTGGTCACATTAATCAAACGGACTTACAGTTTGGGAGATATGGCTGAAATAAGATTTGAAGATGGAAAAAACAGTCTAATTGGGTCTAATAGGTTGATTAACAACTAGACCCATAACCCATTTCGGGATTAGGGTTATGGGAGGGCTGAAAGGAGTTGGAGAATCATCTCCTTTCATTTTTCTAGCCACCACAAACATTCCTCTAACCCTAGTAACGGCCTCCATCTTCCAAATCTCTCTCTGATCACTTTCTAACAACATACTAAGCAAATCTGGATCAAATCAAGTTGGATTAGCATCAAATTCAAGGTTGAGCTGCTGCACTACATAGGACTCCGAGCCAAATCAGTAAAAGTTTCTGATCTATCATTCATTTGAGGCTAAGGTAATTGATTTGCATGTATTTTACTAATTATGGCTAATTAGGGATGATTAGTGATAGTTAGGGAAATTATACCTCAGAAATATATGAAAAATATGCATAAATCCTAGAATCATATTTTATGTCACATATATAAATTTGGGTTAATTTGGATTAAGTTTGCTAATCCCGGAATTTAGGGGATTAAGGGGAAAATCATGGATTTGGGTATGTTTGATCCTAAATAACACATGTGATTGATGTTTTAACGTTTTTGGTTGATTCCACATATTCCTACTGTTGTTTGATATGATCTATAATTGCATAGGAAAGTTAAAATGTTCGAAAATTCTGTCGAGAGGCGAAAATAGCTCGCTGGAAACGGTGCAGGTTTTAGGTCGCATGACTGACCCCAGGGCGAATGCATGACTGACCCTGGTGAGAGACACATCGAGCGGGAAAACCTGGACGAGCGACCGACCATGTTAAATGTTAGTGACCGAACCTAGAGAGGGAAGTGAAGCTCGAGCGACCGACCAGGAGAAAAACTTGAGTGATTGACTGTTGTGATATTGGACGAGTAACCGACCCTACATGCTAGGAATAAGTGACCGAGCCCTAAGGAGAAGGTGCGACCGACCGAACCAGGAGGAAGTAACTTGAGTGAGCGGGCCTAATGATGTATGAATGAGCGGTCGATCCATATGGAGTACGGACGAGCGACGATGAATGTGAACTCTTCTGAAGATCAATTCCAATCCGACCGAACCCGAGATGCAAAGGAAGTCCAAATAAGAAGTTATGGCTCATAATCCGAATGAGGATCGACGGATTAACTTCTAGCGGTGGGATTTTCTATGGGGCATGTGCAAAGGGGTTATCGATATCTATAAATTTATTTCACTATTGAGGGAGGGGGTATTGAATATGGACCAGTGCGGTAGGGCCAGAGGTTGTATGGAGTTGGACTCCATCAAGCCCCTAAAGGGCAAAGCGGTCATACCGATAGTTGTATAGAGTTGGACTCCGTCATGGCCCCAATGGATCTGGTGATCAAAGAGGTGGATATCATATACTTTACGCATTGAGTGAGAGAAGTAAGGATGATTGTTATGTTAGATGTTTGCTAGCACCATACATGCACACTCCCATTTTTACACTATATGTTAGTGTTACCTTAGAGTATTGTTCATCTTGTTGTGCTAACTCTTTGGTTGGAGGTCCAGGTTCATGTATGATTATTTTACCTATTATTTTTTTATTTTGCTGCTATCGCTCATACCAGACTTTCATCTGACCCAGAGTTTTATGTCTCTTATTTTTACTCTGGGTGCTCCTAAACGAGCAGACTAGAGGCACGTTAGGTGGTTATGCACGAGTAGCTATCCGGAGACGAGCAGGAGGCTTCCACGTACTATATATACACATTCTCCCTATGTTGTTGTTATTCACTGCTTTGGGCATTAGTAGTGTACCTCTTTTATTTCCTTTTTAGAGACAGTATTTTGAAGTTGTAATAATGGTTTGGATCATAAGCCATATTTTGGATTCCGCTACTTTGATGGATGCAGTTTAGTTTTCAGCTTATGCACTGTCTCGCCTGTTTTGTATCAAGTTAAGTTATTATTGTATTTTATTCCATGCGCTGTGAGATATACTACAGGTTCTTGGTGATTCATCATTTTAAACCCTTATCCCGTGTTAGTTGGACATTGGTACAACGCATTTTTGGGGAAACGTCTGACGGTACGGGGCAGGCCGTCACACTTGGTATTAGAGCCTAGGTTGTGTAGTTTAACCTAGGTGAAGGCATCAAGGAGAGATAATATACGTATATGAGAGCACGTACTTGTGATATTTTGGTTTTCAAATGCTATATATATACTATGAGTATAGCTAAGGATGAAGTTGCACTGCATTGGCACCACTAAGGAGATGGTTAATCGTTTTCTCTGTAGATTAAACGATGAGCCGAAATACGAGGAGTACGATGAGGGGCCCTACATCGGGAGTTGAAGAGGAAGCAGGTACAGGGGCCAACAATTGGAATGTCCCTGATTTGAGGACGATGTTTACTGCCTTCATGCGAGAGATGCTTAGGGATGCTCAGGGACCATTTCCTAATGCTACCAACGGCGGTGGTGCAGTGCGCAGGCGCCTAGAACCGATTTCGACAAGCTTAGCAAGGAGTATACTAGTCTTGGTGGGAAGCCATTCCATGGAACAAAATCAGCTACAGAGGTTCAAGATTGGCCTGATAATTGTGAGCGCATCTTCAAGGATTTGGGGATCGATGATGCAATGAAGAGAAAGTTAGCATCACGTCAGCTTCAAGGACGGGCTATGAATTGGTGGAATGCCATTAAAGCGGCTACTCTCGAGGATCAAGTTACTTGGAATCAGTTTAAGACTCGCTTCAGTGACAAGTTTATTCCAGCTGCTCAGAAATCATAATTGTTTAGGAAATTTTTGGAGCTTAAACAGAATGGTAGGGCAGCCTCGGAATATATTGTTGAATTCAATACCTTGTCGAAATATGGATTATCTCTTATCGACACTGCCGAGAAGAAGAACGAGAAGTTCATAACTGGATTAGATGAGTACTTTGGGGGAAAGACTTATAAATCATATCGATGATACTTTTGAATCTATTGTGGGAAAGGCCTTGAGATCAAAGAGTCTTTACCCTAAGTCGAAGACCGAGGTTGCTATTGCATCTGCAAGAGAGTCAAAACAGCAGGCAAGCGGTGAAGACAAGAAGAATTCTCAAAATAAGAGAAAACAGAACAAAACCAAGGATGGTTAGAAAAAGAAGAATAAGAAAGATGTCGAGTGCTTTAGCTATGACAAAAAGGGCCATTAGGCCAGAGATTGTCGAGCAAAGCCAGTGGACAGGAAGTGCTTCAATTGCGACCAAGTGGGACATCATAAGGATAAATGTCCATAACCTCCTAAGGAGAAGCATATCGTGAAAGCATATGCTATCAACGTTGTTCCTTCTTCGTCGAATGCCCCAACTACGGCAGAGAAAGGAAAAAGTGTCATTATTCAAGGTATGTTTTCCATCTATGATGTTCTTGTTCGAGTATTGTTGATTCCGGGGCTTCCCATTCTTTTGTATCTTGTGACCTGGTAGATAGGTTGGAATTGGAATCTGAGATAGTCGATAGACCTTTAGTTGTGACGAACCTGATAGGTGGTTCGACTAGCCTTAGTATGATTTGTCATAATTTGGTCTTATCGAGTCATGGATGTATGTTTGCATGTGATTGCTTTGTTTTGGGCTTTACTGCATTTGGCATTATTTTGGGAGTCGACTGGCTCCAAAGGTATGAGGTGGTGGACTGTGAGGGGTCTTCGGTGACTATTAGAGCGGATGATGGACAGAGGGTGGTATTGGGTTGCCTACCTAGTGATGGGGTGATGGCTAGTTTTCTAAATTCCCTCGACATCCTGCATGATGAGTTATCACATGTGTCTATTGCTGGCGAGTATCCGGACATCTTCGGGCAAGTGACCGGACTTCCACCACACTGAGAGATCGAGTTTTTAATTGATTTAGTGAAAGATGCCAGACCTATAGTGATGCCACTTCGTCGTATGATGCCAAATGAGCAGCGAGAGCTCGAGGTGCAAGTGGGCGATCTTGTGAGGAAAGGATTTATCCGAAGAATTGTTTCCAAGTGAGGAGCACAAGTTGTATTTGCTACTAAGACCGACGGTTCCCTTCGCTTATGTGTGGACTACCGCGAGTTGAATAAGATGACTAGGAAGAATAAGTATCCTCTTCCACGGATATATGATTTGTTTGATCAACTGAATGGAGCAAGAGTGTTCTCCCAGTTGGATCTCGTGACAGGATTTCATCAGCTCCGAGTAGCAGTTGAGAGTATACCTAAAATGACATTTCAGACGCCATCTGGATTATACGAGTGGTTGGTCATGACATTCGGATTGACCATTGCACCCGCATATTTTGTGTATCTTATGAATAGGGTTTTCAGAGATCAGTTGAATAAGTTTGTTCTTGCGTTCGTGGACGATATCTTGGTTTACTCGAGAACAGAGGAAGAACACATGGAACATTTGAGGACAGTGATGGAGGTTTTGATGAAACACCAATTGAAAGCGAAGTTTTCTAAGTGTCACTTTTGGAGGAAGGAAGTGAAATTCTTGAGCCATGTTGTTTCAGAGAATGGTATTGCCGTGGATCCTGCGAAGGTGGTTATGGTGCAAGATTGGTCTACGCCCAACAATGCAACGGATGAGAGAAGTTTCTTGGGGTTAGCTGGATATTATCGTAAGTTTATTCAAGACTTCTCCAAGATAGCAACGCCGTTAACTCAGTTGACCAAGAAGAATCAAGCTTTCATTTGGGATGGAAGGTGTGAGAATGCATTTAAAAGTCTAAAGCAGAAGTTAACGTGTGTAGCAGTGTTAGTATTCCTAAAGGGAACGAAGAGATGACGGTATGTGCGGATATCTGTGGTACCGGATTAGGTGATGTACTGATGTAAGGAGGTAGGGTTGTAACTTATGCTAGTCGACAACTGAAACCACATGAGAAAATGTATCCTACCCATGATTTGGAATTGGTAGCGATCGTGTTTGCGTTAAAGATGTGGAGATACTATCTCTTGGGAGAAAGATTTGAGTTGTTTACCGACCAAAGTCATTAAAGCATCTTTTCTCTTAGAAGGATCTAATTCTTCGTCAATAGAGATGGTTAGAGTTCTTGGCTTCATATGATTTCAATATCGCATACACACCTGGGAAGGGCAATACGGTAGCTGATGCATTAAGTAGGAGACATGCCAGTTTGGGTGCTATGTTTCTAGAGTGGAAGCAACTAGAGTATATCGCGGGATATGATTTTAGACCTAAGTGTAAATTAGATCTAGAGATGTTAGCAAGTTTGAAGATCAAACCGACTTTGGTTTAGCAGATCGGTTCCAGTCAAAAGGATGATCCTAACCTATTGGAAATAAACAAGTATGGACTTGATCGAGAAGGATGACTTTGAAAGAATGGAAGACTAGTTGTACCCAACGTTAATGGATTGAGAGATGAAGTGCTTAAAGGGTGTCATCACTCAAAACTGACCATACATCCTGGTGGCAACAAAATGTATCGAGACATGAAACAGACCTACTACTGGGCAGGGATGAAGAGAAATGTTGGGAAGTTTATATCCAAGTGCATGAATTGCCAGTTAGTTAAAGCCGAGCAAAAGAAGCCTAGTGGTTTGTTACAACTATTAGAAATTCCCTAATGGAAATGGGAACAAGTCTCAATGGATTTCATAGATGGTTTACCAAGGACAATATCGGGTCATGAAAGTATTTGGGTGATTATGGATCGATTGACCAAAAGTGCAAGATTCATACCGGTAAAATCGAATAGAATAACAGCTAATTTAGCGGAATTGTATATGAAGTGTGTAGTGAGACTTCATGGAGTACTAGAGGTATTGTGAGTGACCGAGATCCGTTATTTACTAGTGGGTTTTGGAAGAGCTTGTAAAAGGCTTTAGGTCAGAATTATATCTTAGTACCGCATACCATCCTCAAACCGACGGTCATACAGAGATAGTAAATCGTGTATTAGAGGTTCTCTTGAGAGCTTGTATATTGGATTTTAAGGGTTCGTGGGATGACCATTTGCATTCGGTTGAGTTCGCATATAGTAATACTTATCAATCCAGTATTTGTATGGCTCCATTTGTAGCTTTGTACGGAAGACTGTGCAAATCACCGTTATGTTGGTTGGAAACAGACGAGAAATTTGTGCTTGGGCCAGATATAATAAGAGAGGCATTATATAAGAATAAGGTTATTCAATAGCGAATGAAGGCTGCCCAAGATCAGCAGAAGAGTTATGCTGATAAAAGACGAAGAGATTGAAATTCTCTGTTGGCAACTTGGTATTCGTCAAGATTTCTCCGTTGAAGAGCGTGATTTGATTCGGTAGGAGAGGTAAGTTGGCACCAAGGTTTGTTGGTCCAGTTCTAGTTCTTGAACAAGTTTGGAATTTAGCATATAAAGTTGGTTTACCTGACAAGGTGGTGGGAGTGCACATCGTATTTCATGTTTCTAAGTTAAGGAAGTTGGTGAACGATTTTGATATGACTATTTCACCAGATCAGTTGGATGATATCGAGCTAGAACCTGAGCTATTTGGAAACTGCAAACCGATTCGTATTGTCAGGCATGATACGAAGCAACTTCGGAGGAAAACGGTGAAACTGGTTAAGGTCCAGTGGGGTGATAATGAGAATGACTGTACTTGGGAAACCTAGGAGGGCATAAGGAAATCGTATCCAAAGCTTTTTGCTTGGTAAGATTTTGAACACGATAAAGTTATTCTCTTGTTAGTAAACCGCATGCTAGGATAGACTTGTGCTAGGTATGTTTTATTGTTTGTAAATGACTGATAGGCATGCGGGCACCATTGTAAGTTTTTCTGGTTAAGGAATTTCGATGGCGAAATTTCTTAAGGTGGGGAGAGTGTAACGACCTGCATTCTACGCATCGGAGAATCGTAGAATATTTATTTTATTTTTGTACAAAGTCATATGGTCGTGTAACTTTAGGAAACGACTATTGGGGTCATTTCCCACATTCATGATTTTTGCTAAATTTTAAATGACTATTTTGCCCCTGGTGAATCTTGTTTTGCCTATAACTTTCGATTGTAAGGAGTTTTGTCCTAAAACCACTTCCATTGAATTCGGATGATGGTTTCCCATCTCGTAGAATGATAACATTAATCAAATGGATTTACCGTTTGGACGATATGGCTGAAATAAGATTTTAAGATGGAAAAACAGCCTAAGTGGCTTAATAGGTGATTAGCAGTTAGTCGCATAACCCATTTCGGGATTAGGGTTATAGGAGAGCTGAAAGGAGTAAGAGAATCATCTCCTTTCATTTTTCTAGCCGCCACAAATATTCCTCTAACCCTAGTAATGGCCTCCATCTTCCGAATCTCTCTCTAATTACTTCTTAATCACATATTAAGAAAATCTACATCAAATCAAGTTGGACTAGCGTTAAATTCAAGGTAGAGCTGCTGCACTACATAGGAATCCGAGCCAAATCAGTAGAAGTTTCAGATCTATCATTCGGTTGTGGCTAAGGTAAGTAATTTGCATGTTTTTTCACTAATTATAGCTAATTAGGGATGATTAGTGATAATTAGGGAAATTATACCTCAGAAAAATATGCATGTTGATGCCAAAAAGTGGTCATCAACGACCAAAAGTCAGATTTGAGCCTGATATATGAAGAAATATCAGAGAAAGCGAGAAAAAGCAAGAAAAAAATAAGACAACAGTGTTTTTATAGTGGTTCGGCGTTAACGAGCCTAGGTCCACTTTATAATCTCATAATAATATCATAAAGTCGGAGGTACAATGAATGAGATCGTCAGGATCTCTATTACATAATCAATTTTGAGGAATACAACAAGTATTTCATGATGAAAGTGGTTGGCATCCATGATTGAGTCATGCGTGGGCCAAAGAGTTATGCTCTAATCTGAGCTGAAGAAGAAGATCCCCTCTTTGTTGTATTGCTTGGTGTATTTATAGGTAGTAGGCTTCAATAATTGGAGGTGCCATGTGTTAGTTGATCCATGTGAATAACAGATAATGGAGCTGAGTCTTGATTACGTGGAGAAGATCTCTCTTATATGTGGCAGCATAAACGTAGCTAGATCCGAGTTTATATGCTTTAGAATAGGTAGTTGGACCAAGTAAATAGGCTATGAAATATATCTCATGACCAAGTCATTGCTGTAGTGCAAGCTGATCTCATGACCACCTAGCCTAGGTGTATAGGACTGAAGTGCTTCTATTCAAGAGCCCTCGATCCCAGGAGCCTCGGGCCTATAATGTATGGGCTTGTGCAGGCTCATGCTCGAGTCCAAAGCGATCCTATGACGGAGCCATGGGTTGACGGCCTTGCCAAAAGGTGGGTCAACACTTTGCCCCCCCAAGTACATTGTGTGGTAGACAGGATGTACTTTGAATAAATCGAACTGAATCTCTTTGGAATGTCATTCGTCTTCGAGAAAGCAATGTCGAATTGTCATGTCTTTGGGAGTAGTCCTAAAGCTTGAATTCTTTTTTCTTTTCTCTGTGCCAACAGCATGTCATGCGTTACTCTACCATCTGTGGTACCTATCGAGCTAAAGTTCGAGGCTAGAGCAGTTGAGATGAACAAGTAATCACTTACGCCTCGTCGAGTCAAGAGGTCAAATGATATCATTATAAGTCAAGTTGGGCCGCTGGCTTCTGCACAGGGTCGTTCATAAAGAGTTTTCGCCAAATGGTGTCATTTTTTTATGCAAGTCGAGGACATAGTCAAATGTAAGGTCAAGTAATGTCGAACTCATAAGTAGTCTCGCTAGAATTACTGAGTCCAGTCATGTTGAACATATAAGCTGTCTCTATTGAATGTGTGAGTAAGACAAATCGTGTCACGGTTCGAAGGTATAGTATATATCATTTTGAATCACGTGCCAAGACAAGGACGCGTTCAAAATCAGTCGCTAAGCCGACGCTCATGCCCACATCATCGGTGGGGAATAAACGAAGCCAATGCTGATGCCCCCAGTGTCAGTGGGGGTAGAGCTAAGTCATTCAGGCGTCCAATCCTTAAGCCTTTATACTCTCCATCGTTGTTTCTGGTTAGAGTTGCAGGTTTGGTAGTCTTAGCCAACTCAAGTCGTTTTATACTTTCTCTCTCGAGTCAGCGAGAGTTACAGTTGAACATACGAGCTGTCGAATCACACATGTCTAGGCATTGTTCCTTCACCTTAGTCGGAAAGTGAGGATCGGCACATCAAGCGCCAATGAACTTAGTTACTCATATCATTCGGGCCAGTTAGGCCGATCCTCTTTGTTTATGTTTCATCGTAGTCCGAAATAGTCACCACACTCTTGTTGAGTTCGTTCTTCATGCTCGGTTCCATTGAGGTCATCATTTTTAGCTGTAGTTTGAGATCCTGCGAAACTTTAAGGAGTTGGAAATGTGCATGGAGTAGTCGGGAGGTCGAGCTATGTCGTTTGAGGCTCGTCGTGCTCCCAGCAATGGGGGTTTGGCTGAGTAGTAGAACCCAAATCCATGCCCTTTATGGATTCATGCTCCATCGTCAAATCATGGGTCAGAGTTGGGTGCAAAACGATTTGTTGGTACTCAACCCGTACTGGTTTCTGCACTCCCATCCAAGCTATGAGGATCGAAGTTGGGTTGCGAGAGGTCAGACTGTAGTCACTTTGAATACTCTTATCCCCTTCCAATTGGGAAGTAGGTTGGGATCAGTCAATGGATGGTCACTCTACACCCCTTTCACGGTTCCCATGCGGCAATGTGAAACTCGTCGTTACACTTAGGCTATAGTCAGTCACATATAGGCATGCGTGTTGATTCTAGGTATCACTCTCAAGACCCTCTTTCAGTCGTTGCTTTAAGTTGTGTGATGTGTTATTGAACATCCCATTCTCATGGTCTCCTTTCGGTCGTTGCATTGAGTCGTGTAGGAACTTTAGCATTGGAAGTCGACGTCAGTCCTTCGAGCACGACCTGTTTGTTGTTGTCTGCGAGTGTGCCCCTCATGTTTTTGCTTTGTGTCTGTACATAATCCTGCAATTCGACAAAGAATAGTTCGCTTAATCTTGCAAGCTACTAAGTCAATCTTTAAGTCACAAGCAATTGTAGCTCGAAATGAAAACATGTTGAGTGCTAATCTATCTAGCATAGAATTATTAAATGTCAAAGTGTAAGGTGTCGTAGTGTGGAGGTATAGTGTCTGTAGCCTCCATTTAACTTTGAAACACGGGTCGCGTCCGAAGCGTGTTTGAAGTTAATTCAGAAATCTATGCCCGTGTCCCCAGCATTCCGGTCGTAAGTCCTTCATAGTCTTCTCCTCGGTCGGAGGGTGATGAAGATTGCATGCACATCGCAACATTGTCCTTTATACTCTCTCCCAAGTCGTGAGAGTTAGAGTTATGGGTTTAATGGTCTTAAATCATGGTGCACCGTTCACACTAACCCAACAGATTTATACTCTCTCTCAAGTCGTGAGAGTTAGAGTTACGGACGTCGTGGTTTGTCCTTTATAGTCTCCCAAAGTCAGTTTGGGTTAGAGTTATAGATCGAGTGGTCTTAAATCTTGGCGCGCCTGTCACACTCCTCCTAAGTTTATACTTATATCCAAGCTCTGAGGATTAGAGTTAATCGGAAAAAACAGTCGGATCATATTTTCCTTGGCATCGTTCCTTTGCTTCCACGTCAAGAGCAAAGGTCGCCATCATGGGTGGTCAGTTCACGCCCTATTGAGTTTATACTCCTCCCATTAAAGTCATGGGAAAGAGTTAGAGACGTCATGGGAGAGCGGTCGAGTCATACTCATCCCCGTCTTAACATTTCTCTTTTGCCCCCACATCGTAGGAAAAAGTTATTATGTTGTTCATGGATCGTTCCCCTGTCATTGCTGCTCTCTTCCTGTTGGATCAAGGGATGGAGTCGTCAATCTAATACGTGGTTATGTCACACTCAAGTACATCTCTATGTCTTGTCTGGCAAATCGAAGGCTGGATGCTGAGGATGCCACATGAGTATGCCCATGCAAAGATAGCTCACGACGAACTCATGTGCGTATATTCCCTTGCCCCCTACTTCAAGGGAAAAAGTCAGTAAATGAATGGGCGAACTTCATTCATGTTAGATTGTTGGCATCAAACCAAGAGTAAGCAGGTGAATAGACGAATCACGTTCGCCAAAGATTTACATTCCTCCAATAAAACTATGGAAGGAGTGGTCAGTACCAAACCTCGGGTACCTGCAACATTTATATATGAACTTGCATGAGTTAATCATGTCAATAACTCAAGAAGTATGTAAAGGCCAAAATGCATGATTTGAAAATAAGTATGTTGATGGGCGATGCTGTCTCTTCTATTTGGATCCACAAAATCCGATGGTGTCAAACATAGGATCTGGCCATATGGATTACCAAACCGCGTCCATTCTGGGTCGAATTTGGACTTTGAAAGGCAAAAGTCAATGCATAATTGTCTTGAGTCATGCCACGCATGAGCCGAATAGCGGATGGTATCCACCTTGAGCTGTATAACTTTCTTTGGACGGGGGGCATGGTTTTGTAAACGAGTGCTTCAGTCAGGCCCGTTATGGCAATGCTTTGTAGTTATATCCTTTGCCAACCCATTTTGACTTGTCCCATCTCTGACAGGTGATGACCGTTGAAGCTTTAATTGATGAAGGAAGTCTTTTCAAATCCTCATGGGGCGGCAATGCCAAGAACGATCAGACCTGGATTGGGGTACTGGGATAATAAAGGCAAGCGGCCTTTGTGGGTGAATGATGAAGGCATGTTTCCTTTGAATCGCCTTCTTGCCCCCATGTCGAGGGCAAGGAATAAAGGTCAGGTAGTTAGATCAGAACTGCTAATGGTGGTATCTCATCTTGTGGGTGTTAAGGCTTTGATCGGCAGAAGAACTACGGATCCATGCATATAGAAGCTTTGTCTTTTCCATGTCAGGAAGTGGGATATGGAGGGTAATAATGTAGACATGCCTCGTCCATCCGCGGTTATGTCTTTGATTCAACGTCGGGGAATGAGAGCCGATATATAGACAATCAATCAACATCCTGGCTTAAGTGTTTCAAGCTTTTAACTCGTCGATCTTCGTGTAAGACTGAAGCAGTCAATCAGGATTGAATAACCTCAGTAAACGAGGGTGATGGCTCTTGGAAGAATCCCGGTCGTTGCCATCCTGCTGTTGATATTCTCAGACCATCCACTGAATCTTGGATGATAAGTCTTTATGATTGTTGTTGGCCTAGATATATGCCGAGCCGAAGGCGAGCCGTCAAGCGGGTCCGAGCGTAACGCCGATCGGGGTCCGGGGCCCCATAGTCCCGGCGGCGATCGACCTAGCCGGTTAGGTCGAAAATGCGGGCACCGCATGATTTTTTTGATTTTGGAAGATGGAGTCTTTTCTGAAACGATCAGAAAATTACATTTTTTCTAAAAATGACCTTGTCTCGGGTCGATGTGCAAGACTTTAGAAATGACTAGTAATCCGACCGGTACATCTGAAAAAGTTGGTTCAAAGCAGGTCGACCTGGAGATCTTCAGAGGAGTCGGTCGACCTGGGGAGCTTCAGACGAGTTGGTCAACCTGGACTTGAACATTGTTACGTTGATGGCTGTTCGAACTGATCTCACCTCAACCTATGACCTGCTCTGGGCCAAGCTACAAACTGGGAGCTTTCCAAAGTGCAATTCCTACTGGCCAGTTCTCTGGTCGGGTTGATGTCGACCCAGGAAGGGTCAACCCGACTAGGGTCGAACCCAGAACTGAAAAAAAAATAGTTTTTTTTTATGCAGATGTTGCTACTACTACTTTCCAAAGCATGTGCAGAAGTATTGGAAACCGTGGCTACTGAAGACGGCTGAAAATAGGATTTTGTCTAGGACTTGGTGATCCAAAAGTTGAGCAAAACCCTTAAGACGTTGAAAATTCATTTCTCAGTGAAAGCACCAAGCTGTTGATGCCAAAAAATGGTCATCAATGGCCAAAAGTCAGATTTGAGCATGATATATGAAGAAATATCAGAGAAAGCGAGAAAAGGCAAGAAAAAGTAAGACAACAACGTTTTTATAGTGGTTCGTCGTTAACGAGCCTATGTCCACTTTATAATCTCATAATAATATCATAAAGTCGAAGGTACAATGAATGAGATCGTTAGGATCTCTATTACATAATCATTTTTGAGGAATACAACAAGTATTTCATGATGAAAGTGGTTGGCAGCCATGATTGAGTCATGCGTGGGCCAAAGAGTTATGCTCTAATCTGAGCTGAAGAAGAAGATCCCCTCTTTGTTGTATTGCTTGGTGTATTTATAGGTAGTAGGCTTCAATAATTGGAGGTGCCATGTGTCAGTTGATCCATGTGAATAGCAGATAATGGAGCTGAGTCTTGATTACGTGGAGAAGATCCCTCTAATATGTGGCTGCATAAACGTAGCTAGATCCGAGTTTATATGCTTTAGAATAGGTAGTTGGACTAAGTAAATAGGCTATGAAATATATCTCATGACCAAGTCATTGTTGTAGTGCAAGCTGATCTCATGACCACCTAGCCTAGGTCTATAGGGCTGAAGTGCTTCTATTCAAGAGCCCTCGAGCCCAGGAGCCTCGGGCCTATAATGTATGGGCTTTTGCAGGCTTGTGCTCGAGTCCAAAGCGATCCTATGATGGGTCCATGGATTGACAGCCTTGCCAAAAGGCGGGTCAACAATGCATAAATCCTAGAATCATATTTTATGTCACATATATAAATTTGAGTTAATTTGGATTAAGTTTGTTAATCCCGGAATTAAGGGGAAAATCATATATTTGGGTATGTTTGATCCTAAATAACACATGTGATTGATGTTTTAATGTTTTTGGTTGATTCCACATGTTTCTACTGCTGTTTGGTATGATCTATGATTGCACAAGATAGTTAGAATGGTCAAAAATGCCGTCGAGAGGCGAAAATAGCTTGTTGGAAACAGTGCAGGTTTTGGGTAGCACGAACGACCCCAGGTGAATGCACGACCGACCCTGGTGAGAGAAGGTCGAGCGGTGAACCTGTACGAGTGACCGACACTGTTAAATGTTAGTGACTGAACCTGAAGAGGGAAGTGAAGCTCGAGTGACCAACCAAGAGCAAAACTTAAGTGATTGACTGTTGTGAGAATGGATGAGCAACCGACCCTACGTGGTAGGAATAAGCGACCGAGCCCTAAGGAGGAGGTGCGAACGACCGAATCAGGAGGAAGTAACTTGAGCGAGCGGGCCTGATGATGTATGAACGAGCGGTTGATCCACATGGAGTACGGACGAGCGACGATGACTGTGAACTCTTTTGAAGATCAATTCCAATCCGACAGAACCCGAGATGTAAAGGAAGTCCAGATGAGAAGTTATGGCTCAGGATCCGAATAGGGTTCGACGGGTTAACTTCTAGAGTTGGGCTTCTCAACAGGACGTGTGCAAAGGGGTTATCGATATCTATAACTTTAGTTCACTATGGAGGGAGGGGGTATTGACTATGGACCAGTGCGATGGGTTCATAGGTTGTATGGAGTTGGACTTCATTAGGTCCCCAAAGGGAAAAGTGGTCGTTGCGATAGTTATACAGAGTTGGACTCCGTCATGGCCCGATGGATCTGGTGTTCAAAGCGGTGGATATCGTACACTTTACGCACTGAGTGAGAGAAGTGAGGATGATTGTTATGTTTGATGTTTGCTAGCACCATACACGCACACTCCCATTTTTACACTATACGTTAGTGTTACCCTAGAGTACTGTACATCTTGTTGTGCTAACTCTTTGGTTGCAGGTCCAGGTTCAGGTATGATTATTTATACCTGTTATTGTTTTATTTTGCTGCTATCGCTTATACCAGACTTTCGTCTGACCCAAAGTTTTAGGTCTCTTCTTATTACTCTGGGTGCTCCTAAATGAGCAGACAAGAGGCAGGTTAGGTGGTTATGCATGAGTAACTGTCCGGAGACAAGCATGAGGCTTCCACGTAGTATATATACATATTCTCCCTATGTTGTTGATGGTCAGTTCTTTGGGCATTAGTAGTGTAACTCTTTTATTTCCTTATTAGAGAGAGTATTTTGAAGCTGTAATAATGGTTTGGATTAGAAGCTGTATTTTGGATTCTGCTACTCTGATGGATGTGGTTTAGTATTCAGCTTACGCACTGTCTCGCCTGTTTTATATCAAGTTATGTTATTATTATATGTTATTCCGTGCGCTGTGAGATCTACTGTAGATTCTTGATGATTCATCGTTTTAAACCCTTTCTTTTGACGACTGTCCCGCGTTAGTTGGACATTGGTACAACGCATTTTCGGGGAAATGTCTGATAGTACGGGGCGGGCCGTCACAATCGTTTAGCGCTTCGTCATTACGATTGAGTTGGTTCACCATAGCTTGTACATGTATGATGTAGTTAGACGCACTTTCGGACTCCTTCATCTTAATGCTCTCAAACTCACCACAAAGAGTTTGGAGATGCACTTGCTTGACTCGGTCGGCTCCTTTATACACATTTTCTAAAATATCCCACGCTTCTTTTGAAGTAGTGTATTGGAAATCTTCTTAAGACACAACTCGTCAATGGCTCGAAACATTTATAGTGCTCCCTTATCCTTCGATCATAACTCTTTCACCGCCTTATTTTGGGCCGCCGAATATCCCATGGTATTTGTCGGTCCTTCGAAACCTTCTTTGACCACCTCCTATGCATCTTGAGATCCGAAAAGAGCTTTCATTTGAATGCTCCAGTTCTCATAATTCGCCTTTGTCAGTCGTGGTAGCAGCATTTGGCTCATTATGTTCTCCATTTGCTCCGGTATCAATTTGAAAAACTTTTTTGTGGAAGAGGGGAATTTGACAAACTTTATGTTATTTCACTTTTTCTTTTGTTCTGTCATTCCAAACAATATGATCACTAGCATCTTTATATAGGCATTACAATCAATAAACCAAAAGAAAAAGAAAAAACCATGCACCGCTTGGCTTTTCACCTACAAAGACTCTTGACCTTTCATTTTTTATCATTTCCCACTAACATTTAATGTTTATTCAACACTCACTCTCTCACCTTCTACTCGTTTATTTTAATATAAATGCGGAGTTTATATCAGGGAGTTTGTGAAATGCTAAATTTTTGGGGTTCCATTGAACGCTCGCGCGCGCGTGCAAACACACATATATATTTCCAAGAGTTCAGTGGCACCCTAGAATTCCAATACCCCATTAACCCTCTGAAATCCACCTCTCATTTATATCAAAGAATGTAGTGGAGGGGGAGAGAGAAATTGATTGTGTGGTGGAAAGGAGATAGGCTAAAGAGGTGCTGCTCTGTTTGAGGTGTCATTAAACTTGCATATATATACACACGCACATACACTATTAGAGCATATTAGAGCATTGATTGACTCTAATGGTAATTTTGTTGTTCAAGCCAAATGAAATTGAACCTGAAGCTATTAACTATTTTTATTCTATGTTTAATGGTCCAAGTTCAAGCGGTTTTCCTAATTTCCAACCTATTTTTTATTAATGAACAAGGACAAAGAAGTTTATTGAGAAAAGTAGATTTAGCTGAAATAAAAATGATGTTTTTTCAATTCATGATGAGTCAAGCCCTGTACCTGATGGTATGAGTGTTAAATTTTTTAAAGTTCATTGTGAAATTATTAAATTTGATTTATTGGAAGCTGTATCAGATATATTTCATTCTGGAAAATCGCCCAAAGCTTTAAATCATACATTTATAACAATTGTACCAAAAAATGAATGACCATCTGAAATGGCCCATTACAAGCCTATATCATGTTGTAATGTCCATTATAAAAAATTTCAAAAATTTTATGCCGTAGACCAAAATCTTTCCTCCTATTTTTGATATCTAAAAATCAGAATGCATTCATAAAAGGAAGATATATTGGTGATAATATACTATTAGCTCATGAGCTTTTGAGAGACTTCAGGAAAGAAGGCATGCCAAAAATGAGTATAAAAATTGATTTACAAAAAGCATATGATAAAGTCAACAGAGAATTCATATGTTTTGTGATGGAAACAATGAAGTTTCCTACTCATTTTATAAATCTGATCTAAGAATGCATGGCAAAAACTACTTTTTCTATCATTGTTCAAGGAATTCCAAAGGGTTTTATCTCATCTACAAGAGGCATTTGGCAAAGGGATCCCCTATCACCTTACTTATTTGTTATAGCCATGCAATATTTCACTTTTTCAATGGATGAAGCAACTATTTCTAAATCTTTTCAGCCTAGCAGTCAAGTACAACCAATAATTTCTCACCTCTTATATGTAGATGATTTAATGGCATTTGGCAAGTATTCTATTGAAAATGCAAATACATTAAAGGTTATTTCCCAGAAGCTAAGTATGTTTGCGGGATTGAATGTAAATGCCTCAAAAACAAAAATATTTTTTAATATTTCAACAATGAACAGTCCAGAAATCTTGAATATTTTGGGGTTTGAGCAACGTGCATTACCAGCTAAATATCTAGGTGTTCCATTATCATCTAATTACATGCATTACTCTGAATGCAATTCACTGATTCAAAGAGTTCAAAGTAAGATTCAAGGATGGGAGACTAAATTATTGCTGGGAGTGCAGAGTTAATGAATTCAGTGATTACTCCAATCATTTTATACTAGTTATTCATTTATCAAATAACAAAATTCACATTGGATAAGTTACAGTTTCTTTGTGCTGATTTTCTTTTGGGGAGGAACAACTCATAAAGTAGCTTGGTCTACTTTATGCAAACCTAAAAGTGAAGGGGGGATTGGCATAAAGAAATTATCTGAATTGAAAAAAAATTGCATGTATCAAATTGCTTTGGAATTTTTTTTCTAACACTTCTTTATGGAGTAAATGGGTCCACAATAGATATTGCAAAAATGATTATTTTTGGTCAATGGTTGCTGATCCAAATGCTTCTAGTACATGGAAATCTATCCTTAAACTTAGAACTAATTCAATGCAAATATTTAACAAGGTAATATCCAGAGGAGAGAATACTTATCTTTGGTTTGATCCATGGATTAATTGCAAGTGTATGGTGGATCTGTTAGGTTTTGACAGATTTCAAATAATTGGTCGCTCTGAGAAAAAAGTGAGCATAATAATCAGAAATGAAGGTTTTCATCCTGAAATTAATCCTGAAACCAGAGAATTTTTGAGGAAGACGGGTGTGTAGTGTGGAACTATACAGCTGGTTACGCGTAATAATAAGTAGCTAAAAATATATCTGGTTGACAGGCCCAACCAGTGGCATAGTAGTCCAGGCCAAGAAGGCCAATATAGCTAGTACAAGCATAATACACAGCCAAAAATATACGTAAGATAGCATAGAACATAATGCGTAGCATGAGACAATAAACCAAAAAAGCCAAACAGGCAATACTAGATCACAGCAGAAATCAGAGCGGGATTTGGGTGCTACTTTCTTGCGATCCCAGCGATTGAGGCATAGGAAGAGATAGCCTGAAGCGAGCGGGTCTTGTCGATCCTGTCCATGAATCGAAAAGATGCAAGATGTGATGACAAATACCCAACAAGAGTTTCTTGGGTCTGCCGAAGATGTGGGCATTGAGTTTTAGCCAAATACTCCAGGCAAAGAAAGCCACTAAAGAATCCAGAATGGGGTCTGGGGGGTATGCTGCCAATATTCGAAAAATGAATGAATCGAAGGGATGAAGTCAAGAAGGAAGGAGCTGATAGCCGCCCAAACAACATATGAGAAGTCACATTCGAAGAAGACATGAGTGAGGGATTCATTATGATTGTTGTAGAGGATGCAAGAAGGGTCAATATTGTTGTTAAAACGATGAAGGTGATCTTTGGTGTTAATGCGATTATGGATGAGAAGCCATTGAAAGAAGATGACACGAGGAGGAAGATGACAGTTCCAAATACGGGAGAAAGTGAAGCATCGACCTAGATGAATTAAAAACTTATAACAGGCCGATACCGAAAAATTGAATCCCAAGGCCATGCGAACATATCAGGACCGATGTCGAATTGGGTTGAGCTAAGAATATAACCAATGCGGATAAGCTCATTCAAATATTCAAGCCCAATATAAGTGGAGGGTAAAATGCCTAATGGGCCCAGAGAATGTGCTGATGCAACTGATAATGGATTATATTGGTTTAGTGATGCAAGGTTAGGGAACATAGTGGAAAAGGGGATCTGCTCTTTCCATATATCCATCCAAAATAAACAAGAATCACCATTATTGACCTTAACGTGGAACAACGATTTTATTCTAGGGATGATGGATAGCATTCATTTCCAGAATGGCAATGGTTTAATTGATGGGTTAAAGTGGAGGATGAGAAAGGGGTTTTCTTGATACAGCCTATGAAGGATCCAACTTTTCCAAATAAATTGCCCTAGAGTGAGAATGCGCCATAACCTTTTGGTAAGGGCCATATTGAAGGTAAAGAGGTTGTGAATTCCAAGTCCATCATGATTTAGAGGAAGGAAAACAGTTTGCCAATTGATCAGTTTTTTTCAATTTGCACCATTCCAAAGAAAAGAGCTTCGAATTGAATCGATTTTGTTGATTACCCAAATTGGGAGTTTATGGAAGGACATCCAATAGGTTGGAAGGGATACGAGGACATGTTTAACAAGAATAAGACGACCCGCTGATGATAAGGATTTAGCCTTCCAACTTGTAAGTCTGTTTTCAATTTTAGAAATGGGGGGTATCCAATCAGATTTATGAAGTTTGGTAGAACGAAGAAGAATGCCCAAATATGTGATTGGGAATGAATCGAGCTTAAAGTTAAGGCATTCAGTAATTCTAGGACCCAGATGAGTGCAATTACCCAACATTATAATAGAGCTTTTATTGAAATTAATAGATAGTCCTGAAATCATTTCAAAAGAGTAGAGAAGAATTTTAAGGCAATGAATGTTAGAGGTTGTTGGAGTGGTGAAGAGAATTGTGTCATCTGCAAATTGTAGGCAGGTTGTGCACACATTTGAATTTGGGAGTGAGATGCCTGAAAAATTATTATGGGATAATGATTGTTTGAGCATTTGATTGAAGACATCTGCAATCAGGACAAAGAGGAGAGGAGAAAGGGGGCCGCCTTGTCTTAAGCCTCTTTTAGATCTAATTTTGCCATCGAATTCACCATTAATGTATATTGTGTAAATGCTAGTGTGGAGAATTGCCTTGATCCAATTACACCATTTTAAAGGGAATCCTCTATAGGACATAAGAGAAATTATGAAATCCCAGCTTATTGAGTCAAATGCCTTTGAAAATTCAAGTTTGAAAAGGACACCCGGGGTGTTTGAATTGTGGCAAGAGGAGATAACTTCTTGGGTAGCTGCAACACAATCAAGGATGTTTCTATCTTTGATGAATGCAGATTGTTCAAAATCAATCAAGGAATCGATGTGGTTTTGGAGCCTGATGGCTAAGATTTTGGTGATGATTTTGAATGTTATGTTGAGAAGACTAATGGGTCTGAATGAAGGGAAAGTGTTAGCGCCCGAAAATTTTGGGATGAGGATGATGTTAGCATAGTTTAATTCAGCAAGGATGGAGGATTGGAATAGAATTCAGAGCACATTTCAATGATGTCTGATTTTAATGTGGGCCAAAAGTGCTTGAAAAAGACTGGGCCAAATCCATCAAGCCCAGGGGCCTTGTCATTCGCTATTTCATTTAAGGCCTTCTGAATTTCCTCTTCAAAGAAAGGATGATCGATGGCTATAGGAGTAGGGTTTGGATATAAATGATGCCAGTTTATATCAGGAGATGATGGTGGTAATGAACCAAGAATGTCTCAATAGTATTTGGAGAAATGATGGCAGATGTCTTTTGAATCAGTGAATGAAGTGTTATTATGGATGATTTCAGGAATGCAAGAAGAAGGATGATGGACATTAGCAATTCTATGAAAATAAGCAGTATTTTTGTCTCCCTCATTAATCCATTTAGCTTTTGATCTTGGTTTCCAACCAAGCTCTTCCTATTTGATTAATATATCAAGTTCTAACTCGTGATTTTCAGGTTATGGCGCTCAGCTTCAGACAAGGGACAATGATCTTCAATGATGTTTAAGTTGAGAATGGAATCTTGTGTGGATGCAATGCGAGTTTTTAGAGTGTTCCAAACATTTTTAGCCCAAGGTCGAATTAATTTTCTTAAGGATTGAAGCTTACATAACATCCTAACAGTGGCAGATTTGTGATTCGGTAATTGGTTCCAGTTTTGGATGATAAAGTTATTAAAGGAGGGTTCAAGCAACCATAAGCATTCAAATATGAATGGACGATTGATAGGGGAGTTTGTGCATGTGTCAAGGAGAACTGGATAGCGTTCAGAGATGGTGTTGGCTAGTCCATTTAAAAATGACAATGGGAAAAGGTCAACCCAGTTAAGATTGAAGAAAAAACGATCCAGTTTTGCTAAAAAGGGGGATTCTCTCCTGCTTGACCATGTGTAACGGCGGTTGTTGATCGGTGGTTCAATGAGGGAGCAAGATTGGATAAATGCATTAAATTGAGAAGAGTCAGAGGATATATTTCCAGAGTTACGATCAACAAAGGATCGAGTCGTGTTGAAATCACCTCCAATTATCCAGGGATCATTAATAAGTTGAGATAGATTGTAACAAAATTGCCATGTTTCAGTTCTTTCATGAGGAACATTAGAGGCATAAACATTAGTGAAGTGGAAGATGTTATTAGAGGAAATGTGACGAAGAGACATGTGTAAAACAGATGTAGAAGAAAACAAGTGCTCAAATGACCACAAGTGCTCATTCCATGCTGTAATCAAACCTCCACGAGTGTCAAAAGAATTAACATGTGTCCAACCAGATAAAAGGGGTCCACAAATTCTACGAATGAGAGAAGTGGGTGGATTAGAGATTTTAGTTTCTTGCAAAAATAATATATCCATATGATGTGGGGAAACGATGAGATTGATAGCATGATTTTTTGTTGGGTCCCCCAACCCCTTGATATTCCACGTGACTATATTCATTTAGAGAGGTTAGCACGCTGTTGTTCTAGGGTTTGCATGGCCGTGTAGTGTTTGTCATGCAAACTAACACCCATACATTTTGCCAGTTTTTTATTTAAAACTTTATTACCTGAAGAAAAAACAATAGGTTCAAAGTAGCTACCCAATATTCCAGGAGGCAGCGAATGAGCTCTGTTGATCCTTACACTCCTTCTGACTGATGCTGAAGATAGACGAGGGGAGGATGAACCTTGTCCTTCTTGTTGTCCATGGTCATGTGGATCCTGCTCATGTTGAGTTGGCAGCTGACGTTTGAGAGGGGCAGAGAGATCCAGGTCAGCAAATGGATCCCACCTAGGCACTACTACTTCCTCATTGTGCTGTCTAAAGAGAGCTAAATCTTGTTGCTGATCATCCAGATCTTTCGGCACCTGTCTCATAGCTTCATCAGACATCACATCATACCTATCCACTTCCATGTGATCCACATGCTGAACCAAAGGTTGAAAAATAAAGCCATCGTACTCATAATCGATCCCTAACAGGAGAGTCTCAGGTCTTTGACAAGGGTGAGCGTGCGGCCAACGCTCAATCTTCAGCTTTACTTCATGATTGTTAAGGTGAGCAATAAAAGTACAAAGGGTTGAAATACCTTCATAAAACTGCATCTTGACATATAAGTAATGATGGTCAACAAATGACCAATCGCACAAATCAGCATGAATGTATCTCCCCATTGATTTTAGCGCTTCTTGAATTGATTTTGTGCCATGTTTAAGGAATTCTGGAAAGCCACTAATTTTTGCCTAAGTTTCTGCCTCGAAAGGGGGTTCAGGTGTTTCTTCAAGGGTACTAGCCTGCTGGAGGAGGACAACCCCATCTTCTTTTGTTAGAATTTTAAGCTGCAAGGCATGTTCTTTGATGTTTGCATTAGGAAAATGAACAAGAAAGGAGTTGTCTGTGATATGCCAGATTGGCCATACATATTCTTGCCCGAAGGTTGATGTAAGGGCTTGCGAAAGCATTTCAGTGGACCAGACTCAATCTATGATCGTTGTCATTAAGTAGAAATAGGTTTCGGCCATTTCTAAGAAAAGAGGAAATTTTTGAGGAATAATGGATGCGTGATCTGACGAAGGAAGTGAATTTTCTTTTGAAGTGATGGTGGATTTAATTTTTGAATTAGTGGAACAAGGGTTATGAACACGATTAGAAATTTGAGTAGACTGGTGGGACCCCTTGTTCATATTTTGCAGACTAGGTGGCAAGTGTTTGTTCATTGTACGCGATGCCTTGGGACGATTCAAAGCAGAAATTTTGGCTCGAGAAGCTGATGAGTTTTTATTGGGATGTTGCGAGCATGCGTGCCCAAAGAAAGAGCAATAATAGCATATCACCGCATTTCTACACTCCCTTGCCACGTGTCCGCGATTGACACACCTGAGACACCTTCTCTCCGATTTGAAAATTTTCAAAGTTTCTTGAACTGATTTGAATGGTGGAACAATTCTTCTACGCTTTGACGGAGGCATGGGGAGGATGGGTGGCAGTTTAGCTCTCGACGCCGCGACCTGAGCGTAGGTAGGTGGTGGTTGGCTATGAGCTGAAGCTAAGTTATCGTGAGTTTGAATGTTATCGTGGACATTATTGAGTTCACCAGGAAACTAGTGAATGGGTAGTGAATCGATGTCAAGCGGAGAAGGAGACACATTCGAGAGTGAGAATTGAGAGAGTAGTGGAGATAGATGGTGAGCGAAAGAAAGAGAAGGTTTATGAGAAGGAGGAGGTTCCGCCATGAATAATAGTTTAATAGTTCTTTAACCGCATTAAGTAAATTTTCATTTTCGCAACCAAAGAATTAATTGAAGAAATTAGTCCATTATCAACTAATTCTAATCAAAATATGGATTATTATGTGTGGTGTGAAGGAGGAATTTTTTCATATCATAAAGCTTGGGAGTGTATAAGACCAAGTGGGGTATCTGATTCTTTATATTCAGTTGTACGGCATAAGGAAAATAGCAGAAGAATGTCATTTATTTCGTACCTTGCAGTGTTAGGCAGATTAAATACCAAGGATCGTCTTCTTAGATTTAGTGCTGTTGAAAATATCATGTGCCCTTTATGTGATAATCATCCAGAGTCCATACAACATTTGTTTTTTCACTACGACTTCTCTTCATTTATCTAATTATCCCTGAAAGGTAAATTGAATTTGCCACTCAATCTTCTCGCTGATGTTAAGGAGGAAGCCATGAATCTTAATTCTCGATTTTTGAGTAAGGATCAACTCAGAGATTTAGCATTTGAAGCCTTCACAATAGCTATTTACTTCATCTGAAGAGAAAGGAACATGCGTGTATTTCAGAACAGAAGAACTCTTGCACCAATTACTCTGCTTAAAATTAAGAAGGAAATTGTAGATCTATTTCAGAATAATAGATCTAAATCGGTATGCAATTCGAGGAATGAACTGTTGTTGGAGAGGTGGGGTATTGAATTGAATGATTCTGGATAACGACGAAGGAGTTTTGAATTCTTTGAGGAGGCGGATTGGGTGGATTGGGCTCAGTGGGCCTGTGCGGATGGATCTCATAGTTTAAATTGTTTTATGATTTATACTTTGTTGTATTTCATTTCGGTTACTTTCTAGTTCATGCTTTGTATTCACCAAATTTTAAGTACTCTTTTTCCTTGTAAGATACCCACTAGGGGGATTGCAAGGTTTTAACGAGGCTTGTAAAGGAGGTTTAATTGGTTTAGCAATAAAGAGAACCAATTTTAATATATATATATATGACTTTCTAACGGTCTTTTACTATTAATGGCGGATTCCGCTCTTGACAATATTCCTCGCTTCTCTCGATCGAATCGTTCGATCGCAAAAGCTAATCCTTCTTCTTCAGCATCGCCAGACAATATCTCATCGAATCAATCTAATACAGATCCAACCAGTGTTCGAAAATTAGGTACTGTTCATTGAATAATCTGAGTTTAGAATATGTAAAACCTTCAATAGAATATGTCTTTATTCTAAAGAATATCTATAATAAATTGGAAAATTCTTGGGAATATACAATCGCTTTAATTCCGATTTACTTCAGATTATCAATTATCAAACTGAAAGAATACATTAAAAAGGTTTGGAGGCTAACAGAAGATTTTAATGTTCATATTTCTTCTTAATATAATTTTGTGGTTCAATTTGAAAGTCAGAAGGATTTTTCTTGTATACTTGAAGGATCTACATATTCATATGAATTTGGTAAGAAACAGAGTGACATAGTGCAGATCTGGGTGAGATTATATAATCTACCCATGGAACTTTGGACTAAGGAAGCTATACAAATGGTAACTAGTTTTCTAGCTAAGCCTAACATTATAGATGAAAACACGACAGAAAAAAGATTTACTAAATATGCTAGAGTCCAGATTTCGATTGATACTGAGACGGATTTGAAAACTGTAATCCCCATTCCATTACATAATGGGTAGAAAATAGAAATTACAGTGGAGTATGAATATGTGCCAATTAAGTGTATCAAGTGCAAACTTTTTGGTCATGATGATAGTGACCATGAAAACAATTTTGAATCTCACTGTATTGATCCTGATACTGAAAATGCCTTAAAAGAATTTAATCTTGATGCTTCAAAAGAAAATACTAAAGAATCATGCCAGACTTCAGATCCTCAAAAGGATAATTTGTCTTTTCTAGATGCCAATCTTCCAAATGATCTTATTCCAGATGAGCTTCAAAATATTGCAAAGGTTTTAGCTGATGGAGATTTTCAGAAAGACCCTGGAAAAGGAAAACCAGTCGATACTTCAGAGTTTATTGAGAGAAATCAGAATTATATGAAAAATGCTAAAAAGAATGCTGCTACTTTCTCTATTTCTCCTCCTAAAAGAGTTTTAAGGAGCTCCTCGGCTATTAAATGACAATTATAAGCTGGAATGTCAGGGGGATGAACTCTCTTTCTCGTATGAAAGAGGTTCTATCTCTCCTGAATCAAGGTAAACCAACATTGTTGATTTAGTTGAGAATACATCGTCAAAATCAAATTTACTGTTGTTTAACTCTATGCTTCCATGTTATTAGAAATCTCTCAGCAACAATTCTGACATTTCTAACGGTAGAATTTTATTAACTTGAGATTCAAATATATGGGATTTGGCTGTTCTAGCTACTTCTGATCAACATATCACAGTTTCTGCAACAAACAAAGGTGGTTTATTAATGGTTTTCTCCATAATCTATGCCAGTAATAGTTTTACTGATAGACAGATCTTATGGGAAAGGTTAAATAATGATGCATGTCATGATAGTATTCCTTGGATACTAATGGGGGACTTTAACAATGCATTATCTCCAAGAGATAAAAAGGGAGGCTTGTCAATACCATATCAATATTTGAGAGAGTTTCAGAAATTTGTAATTCACACTAGATTGAGTGAAATAAAACCATTAGGATTTATGTTTACTTGGCGTAGGAAAGGAATAGCCACCCATATAGATAAAGCACTGGTGAATAATTGCTGCCTACAACAATTTTTAAACATGAAAGCAATTTCTCTGTCTCAAAATTCAAGCGATCACAATCCTATTTTATTGGAACTTGTATCTGCTCAACCTTCTAAGGGCTTTCCATTCAAATATAAGAATAAATGGCCGAATTTTCCAGGTTATATGTATGTTGTTCAAAAGAGTTTAAGCTGTTCTACTTGTGGTTTTCAGAGCTATCAATTTTTACAGAAATTGCAAGGTGTTAAAGCTGAACTGAAGAACTGGAATAAAGTGGGAGTTAAAAATAATGAAAACCTGATTATGGCAGCGCAAATGTGTACAGACTTGGAGCATGAAGTAGATCAGAATCCTGAAGGCTTGATGTTATATGATAAATTCCTACAAGAAAAGAAAGAATATCAGAACCTGCAAAAGGTTTTTTTAGGGTTTCAAATAGCAGGCTAAAGTATCATGGTTGCAACAAGGAGATACCTTAATCGTAGATATATAATCATATCCGTGCTCTTATAGATCAGAGTGGTAATCTCCTTTTCAAAGCAGAGGAAATAGAAACAGAGGCAATTAAATACTATACAGAAATGTTTAATGGTTCAGCTGAAAGGCAGTTTCCAATTTTTCAACCCATTGCTACTATTAATGAACAAGGCCAAAAAAAATTATTGCAGGAAATATCATTAATAGAAGTAGGAGAAGCATTGTTTTCAATCCAAGATGATACTAGTCCAGGGCCAGATGGAATAAATTCTAAATTCATGAAAAAGCATTGGGAAGAGCTAAAACATGAACTCCTTGCAGCTATTTCAGATATTTTTCATTTAGGAAAATTGCCTAAATCGATCAATGACACATTTATTACTCTGATACCAAAAAATGACAGACCTACTAAAATTGCTCACTATAGACCAATATTGTGTTGCAATGTTTATTATAAGATATCTTCTAAAGTCTTATGTAACAGAATGAAGCTGTTTCTTCCCAGTCTTATATCCAAGATCAGAGCGCTTTTATTAAAGAGAGGTATATTGGAGATAACATTCTCTTAGCACATGAATTACTAAGAGGATATAAGAAGAAAGGTATACCAATAGTTTGTGTTAAAGTGGACTTGCAAAAAGCTTATGATAGAGTAAATAGGAAGCTAATTTGCCACATTATATCTCTAATGAAGTTCCCTAATCACTTTATTAATCTCATCTATGAGTGTATGTCCGCAACCACATATTCTATCATAATCCAAGGTGTACCTAAGATTTATTTCTTCAACAAGAGGTATAAGACAGGGAGATCTCCTCTCGCTATATCTTTTTACAATAGCAATGCAGTGTTTTACATTCTTGATGGATGAAGCAGTTTTCTCGAAATCTTTTCAACCAAGTATTAATGTGTAACCAGCTATCTCTCATCTTTTGTATGCAGACGATTTAATGATATTTGGCAAAGCAACAACACAGAATGCAAATTCATTAAAGCAGATATTTCAAAAAATTGGAAAATAAAATTGCTTCCTTTTGCTGGAAGAGCTGAATTGATTAACGGTGTGCTTACTCCAATAATTTTATATTGGTTATTTATATATCAATCCCTGATTTTACCTTGGACAAGCTACAATCTATGTGTGCAGAATTTTTTTGGGGCGGCACAGCTCATAAAGTAGCATGGACGTATGGTGTAACCCTAAACAAGAAGGAGGCATTGGTTTAAAAAATTTCTTGGATTTAAAGAAAGAAACATGCATAAAATTGTTCTGTAAATTTCTCACAGAATCAACCTTATAGACTAGATGTATGGAAAATAATATTGCAATGGCAAGCATGTGCGGACAATGGCAGTGGATAATAATTCTTCATTGATCTGGAAGTCAATCTTAAGGTTGAGAAATCATTCTAAGCAGATTTTTAACAAATCAATAACAAATGGGGATGAGACCTTTTTATGGCACGAACCATGGATAAATTTTCAATGTTTAGTGAACTTATTAGGTTATGACAGAATGCATATGTTTAGTAATTCTAATCATAGGGTTAACTCTATCATAAGAGATGAAATGCTTAATCCACTAATCCACCCAGCAACCAGAGAACTGATTAATGAGATAAGCTCTGCAGCTATTCATCCTAATAAGGCACATGATTCATATGTATGGGGTAATGGAGGAGAATTTTCCTTTTACAAGGCTTGGGATTTTGCTCGAACACATGAAGAAACAGACACAATATTTTCAGTAATTTAGCATAGAAAAAATAGTAAAAAGATGGCGTTTATTACCTATCTGGCAATGATGGGTAGATTGAATACCAAAGGTAGGATTCAGAGGTATGGCAATGTATCAAATACTTTATGTCCACTGTGCGATTGTCAACCAAAATCAATTCAGCACTTGTTTTTCCAATGCGATTATGTAGCTTTTATTTGGCTGTCTTTGAAACAAAAGTTTTTTCTTCCTTTGTCTACTCAACTTCTATTAAGAGATGAAGCCAATCTGATTCATTCAACTTTCAAAAGCAATGACCAAATTTGAGACTTAGCATGTGGAGCGTTAACTTCTTCAGTGTATTTTATTTGGAAAGAGAGGAATATGAGGATTTTTCAAAATCGAAGAACTTCTGTTACTTCGAAATTGCTTCAGATTGAAAGGGAAATTAAGCTGTTGCTACATAATAATGGAAGCAAGGTAATTAATACCTCTAGAAATGTTCAAATTCTTGAACATTGGGGAATCAATTTGAGGGATACTGGTTAGTAGGTAGTTGATGGAAGTTAAAGTTTGAATTTGCTTTTAGCTGAAGGAAGTGGGCCTCTAATTTGGGCCGTAAGCGATTTTATGGTTTTTTCTAGCTGTTTTGTTACTTTTTTAAACTTGTAATTCGTGATGATATATACAAAGTAGTATACTAAGTTTATATGTACTTTTTCCCCATAAGGTACCCAATAGGGGAATTACAGGGTTTTAACGAGACATAAACATGAAGTTTTATATTGGTATTAGCAATAAAGAATACCAATATATATATATATATATATATATATATATATATATATGAGGAGCGTTCAATGACATCCCAAATAGTGAACACCCCAAATGCCCCCAATAGAAACCAAATATTTATAATAGTTTAAGTTAGTGGGAGGTGAGAGAATGAGTGGAGAGAGAGAGAGAGAAACGAGATATGTGGTGGAAATCAAAGGGCATTTAGTGGTGCTGCACTATTTCGAGTGTCATTGAACGCTTGCATACATACATATACATATATATATATATATATATATATATATATATATATATATATATGAGATAGGATCAAGAGCACCCCAAAAAGTGTAGCATCCCTATAGCCTCCCTAATTTCCACAACACATTCTCGTTTCTCTCTCCTCCCACTAACTCTCTCTCCCCCATTAACTTATTTAATTATTAATGAGTGAATATAAATGAGGGGCAATAAAGGTGTTTGGAATTAGGGGTGCCTGTATTGGAAATAATCTTGGCTTTTCAGGAAATAATAAATTGTATTGTTAAATTAGCAATTGTATTAATGAATTGAATAAAAGGGAAAATCTAGAATTCCTATTTTAGATATTCTAGATAATGCATTCATAGAATACTCTAAAGAATGCACTGCATTATAAAAGCAAGGCAATCAAGCTGATGTATGAATGCAATCAAAATTTGTAATCAAAAGGAAAGCAATGAAAATTTCCTCCTCATTAAAATAATTCTCTCAAAAATTCCTTCTTCTTCTCTTAAAAAATATTCCTAACCGTGGTATTAGAGCTCTAGATCCTTGTAATTAAAAAAAAACAAAGTGCAAAGTAATGGCTTCTCCAAGCAATACTTCAGCAAGCATCAACTCCACCTATAGCAATGTCCAAGTTCCTTTATTTGAAGGAGAAAATTATGATTTTTGGGCAGTAAAAATGGAGACTTTGTTCACCTCCTTGGATGTCTTGGAGTTCATCAAACAAGGATATGAAGACTCAACAGCTGCGGTAGAATGTACAACAGCCCAAACTGAAGTATTAAAAAAGAAAAGAATCACAGATGCTGGAGTTCTTGGAATGATTCAAAGAGGAGTGTCGAACACCATATTCCCAAGAATTATGAGAGCAAAAACAGCCAAGGAAGCATGGGAAATCTTACAACAAGAGTTTGAAGGGGATTCAAAAGTGAGAACTGACAAACTTCAATCTCTAAAGAGAGATTTTGAAAATGGAAAAATGAAAGAAAATGAAAGTTTGAATGAGTATTTTAATAGGCTGTCCCTGTCCGAATTAGTGAATCAAGTGAAGTCTCATGGATATATAATTGATGATCGTAGATCGTTGATAAATTTTTGATAAGCTTAACTGAAAAATTTGATCCTATGGTGGCTGTTATAGAAGAAACCAAAGATTTGTCAAACACGACCATTCAAAGCTTGATGGGTTCACTTAGATCCTACGAGCAAAGGTTGTTACGCTGTATGGAAAAGACGACTGAAAACGCGTTCCAGTCCAAACTCACCACTCAATTAGACAATGACAAAACAGTAAAGCAAAAAAATGCGAATCTTCTAGAGGTGGCAAATTTGGCAAAGGAAGAAGAAAAAATTCACGCGGAAGAGGTCGAGGCACCTATGGCGGAAGAGGAAGTGATGAAGGAACAAATAAATGGTGTGGAATTTGCAAAAAAAGCTCTCATGAAGAAAAGGATTGCTGGAACAAAGGAAAGCAACAATGTCATAATTGCAAAAGGTTCGGGCACATTCAAAAGGAGTGTCACCTTGGTAAGCCACATAACACAACATTTGCCGGAGCGGAAGATATGTAAGGGACCTTGTTCTTTTCTTGTCAAAAGGCAACTGAAGAACATAAGAATATATGGCACCTGGACAGCGGATGTAGCAATCATATGAAAGGAGACAAAAATACATTCATTGACATAGATCCTTCATTTGGTTCAAAAGTTAAACTTGGCAATGGAGAGTATGTTGAAGTTGAAGGCAAAGGCAGCATTGGAGTTGCAACAAAGCAGGGAAGTAAAGTTATTCATCATACCTTTTATGTTCCTAAATTAGATGAAAATTTGTTGAGCATTGGACAACTTTTAGAGCATGGTTATTCTCTTAAATTTGAGAATCGAGAATGTAAAATATTTGATTCAAAAGGAAAAGCAACTGCTGTAATAAAAATGACAAACAACAGAAGCTTTCCCTCTATCTCAATTATGAGAAAAATCATAGCTTCATGGCAAAAAAGGAGATGACACTAGTTTATGGCATAAGAGACTTGGGCACTTAAACTACAATAGTCTCACATTGCTTTCACAAAAGAAGATGGTGTACGGGTTGCCAACAACAAAAAAAGAAGAACATGGAGTATGTGAAGGCTGTGTACTTGGCAAACATCATCGGCAACCGTTTCCAAAGAAAGGATCAAGGAGAGCCAAAGAAGTGTTGGAATTAGTACATACGGGTGTATGCGGTCCTATGAGCACATTATCTCATGCTCAAAACAGGTACTTTATTTTATTCATTGATGATTTGACCCACATGTCGTGGGTTTATTTTATAAGACAAAAATCTGAAGTGTTTGTTATATTTAAGAAGTTTAAAGCTTTTGTTGAGAAACAAAGTGGCAGGTCCATAAAAGTTTTAAGAAGTGACAGGGGAAAGGAGTATAACTCCAATGATTTTGATAAATTTTGTGAAGAAGAAGGTGTGAAGAGGAAACTAACCGTTAGGTATACACCTCAGCAAAACGGTGTATCCGAAAGGAAAAATCAAACAGTGATGGAGATGGCTAAATCAATGTTGTTTGAGAAAGGCATGCCTAAAGAATTTTGGCCCGAGGCTGTAAATACAGCTGTGTATTTGCTGAATAGATGTCCAACAAAAGCTGTATGGAATATGACGCCGTTTGAAGTGTGGAGTGGAAGAAAGCCTTCAGTGAATCATCTTAGAGTCTTTGGGAGTATTTTCTATGCTCAAATTCCTAAAGAAAAAAGGACAAAGCTTCAAGAAGCAAGTGAAAGATGCATTTTTATTAGCTACAGTTCTGTGTCAAAGGGCTATAAACTTTACAACTTGAAGACAAAGAAAGTAATCATTAGTAGAGATGTTGCATTTGATGAGAAGACATCTTGGAATTGGCAAAAGGAGAAAGTGGAGGATAAAACCTTTCCAGCAGTAGTTTTAGAACAAAATCCAACAATACTGGCAAATAACCAATGTGATTCATCTACACCAAGTTCTCTATCTAGCACTTCATCCTCAGCAAGCCATAATTCATCATCTCCATACTCAACCCCAATAAAAATGAGGAGTTTGGATGATATTTTTGCTAGGTGCAACTATTGTGCAATGGAACCAGAAAATTTTGAAGAAGCGGTTAAGGAAGATGCTTGGAGGAAGGCAATGCAAGAAGAGATGGATGCACTTGAAAGGAACAAAACATGAATGTTGGTTGACAAGCCAAAAGACAAAGAAACCGTTGGAGTAAAATGGATCTACAAAGTGAAGCATAATCCAGATGGTTCAGCGCAAAAGAACAAAGCAAGACTTGTTGCAAAAGGCTATTCTCAACAGCCCGTTATTGACTACGAAGAGACATTCGCTCCAGTGGCACGTCTTGACACCATTAGAGCTTTAATATCACTTGCAGCCCAAAAAGGATGGAAATTATATCAACTTGATGTAAAATCGGCATTCTTGAATGGAGAATTGAAAGAAGGGGTTTATGTGGAGCAACCTCAAGGATTTGAGATTGAAGGACAAGAAGGAAAAGTTTACAAACTAAAGAAAGCACTTTATGGGCTAAAACAAGCACCACGAGCATGGTATAGCAATATTGACAATTACTTCATGGAGAAAGGCTTTGAGAAAAGCAAGAATGAGCCTACTTTGTATGTCAAACGGCAAGGTATGGATGATATTCTAATTATTGCACTTTTTGTAGATGATTTAATTTATACCGGAAATAATTTAAAGTTGATTGAAGATTTTAGAAAAGAAATGATGAAGAAATATGAAATGAATAATTTGGGTTTGCTGCATTTTTTCCTTGGAATAGAAATCTCCCAAGGTGATGATGGAGTTTTTATTTGTCAAAAGAAATACGCTGAGAAAATATTAAGAAAGTTTGGGATGCTTGGGTGTAATCCGGTTGATACACCGCTAGTTGTGAATGAAAAGCTAAAAAAAGAAGATGGGAGAAGGAAGATTGATGCTAATTATTATAGAAGTCTAGTTAGTAATTTATTTTACCTTACTAATACAAGACCTGACATCATGTTTGCAGTCAGCCTACTTTCTCGTTTCATGAATGATCCTAGTCATATCCATCTAGGTGCAACAAAAAGGGTGCTGAGATATATTCAAGGCACTTTGGACTATGGGATCAAATACGAAAATAATGTTGAAACTAATTTAATTGGGTTCTGCGATAGTGACTGGGCAGGAAGTATAGATGACATGAAAACCACTTCTGGATATGTGTTTTCTCTTGGATTAGGAGCATTTTCTTGGTGTTCGAAGAAGCAACAAACAGTTGCTCAATCTTCTACAGAAGCTGAATATATTTCAACTGGTCTAGCTACCCAACAAGCAATATGGTTGAAGAAAATACTAAATGATTTTGATGAGAAACAAGAAGCTGTGACTATCCATTGTGGCAACAAATCAGCCATTGCTATAGCTAAGAATCCAGTCCATCATGGAAGAACAAAGCATATAGCCATTAAACATCATTTCATTCGAGAAGCAATTGAAAATGAAGAGGTGCAGCTGAATTTTTGCAAAACTATTAATCAAATTGCTGATATTTTCACAAAAGCATTGAAGCCTGATAATTTAATAGATTGCGAGATCTTCTTTGAGTTCAAAAACCAAGCTTACGGGGGAATACTGGAAATAATCTTGGCTTTTTAGGAAACAATTAATTGTATTGTTAAATTAGCAATTGTATTAATGAATTGAATAAAAGGGAAAATCAAGAATTTCTATTTTAGATATTCTAGATAATGCATTTCTAGAATACTCTAGAGAATGCACTGCATTATAAAAGCAAGGCAATCAAGCTGATGTATGAATGCAATCAAAATTTGTAATCAAAAGTAAAGCAATGAAAATTTCCTTCTCATTAAAATAATTCTCTCAAAAATTCCTTCTTCTCCTCTTAAAAAATATTCCTAACAGCCTGGAATTAGGGGTGCCATAGAGCGTGCCCCCCCCCTCTCTCTCTCTCTCTCTATATATATATATATATATATATATATATATATATATATATATATATATATATATATATACACACACACACACACACACATATACATACAGCGGTCAAGAGGACCCAAATAGTGCAGCATCCCTTTAGCCCTCCTGATTTCCACCATACATTTTCGTTTCTCTCTCCTACCACTAATTCTCTCTTCTTCCATAACTTATTTAACTATAAATACTTAGCTATAAATGAGCGGCAAAAGGGATGCTAAAAAAATGGGGTTGCTGAATGACTTACGATTGACTTCTGATTTGGGTTTGTAAGGTAGAAAACGATATATATATATATATATATATATATATATATATATATATATATATATATATATATATATATATATATATATCATGAATATAAGCCAATGTGAACCATTAAAAATATTTATCTTAACTTACGATTTGAGTTGTAAATTTGAATGATGCTGAATGACTTTCAGAATGATTCCAAATTTTACATAAACGACTTTGCTTTTCAAAATAACTTATGTATGGAGCAGAAAATGTGGACATCAGCGGAATAAATAATTAAGACATCCACCTTATGCCCTTGATTTCTTCTTAAACCATTTTCAAACAAACCTTACCTCCCCTACATGAATATTATCTCCCAAATTACATTAATATTTCTGTCCTCGGCCCAGCTTGCCCTTCTACAGGTTTCTTGTAGTGATCAACTTCTACACGAAACAAAACCAAGTGGCAGTTTTGGATGCACACAAGAAGACGGCTTAATTATGAGGCTTGCAACTATACAGTTACAAAGCTTTTGTCATCCTGATCATAAACATCTAATCCTATTACTATATCCTGATCTCCAACTATCATGCTTGTTATCTCACTTCTCAATCTACACGCCTCCTTTACTTCCTTATTTTTGCACTCTATTTTTGTATTCAGCCTTACTCTTGGAAAAATCAATCATAAACGACCTACAAATGTTATGGTCAGGTTGGTTGTGCCCAGCTGTACAAGTCTAAGTATTGAAGCTTCGCTGCCTGATCAGTTTACAATCATAATATACGTGTGCATGCTTTCAATCTAATTTGCAACGCAAGTGGTACGTAAGTATGGACAAAGTACTCGTAGTCTAAAACCAATAGCCTTGTACAACAGTCGTATTCTGACTGGCAAAGGCAGCAGATGAGAACAATATGTAGCCAACTCATTTGATAATGATCACAAGATTGAAAATGATGTACGAATATCTCTCTTTTTTGCTTAGTCAAAGCACATAGGTAGCCGTGTGCCTTTGCAACATTTCTAGAAAAATCTCTTTCTTTTTATGTGTGTATATATATATATATATATATATATATATATATATATATATATATATATATATATATATATATGCACTTTCTAGATATTCTCAATATATATACTGAATTAAGGAGAAAAATCGGTATGAGAACGTAAGACAAAAGAACTTAAACAAGTTGCGTAGTTGAGTGCCCTTTCTAAACCCTCCTTCACGCGATACATGATGCTTCCTTTTCATAATTCTTATTTCCTATTCTTTTCTCATGACTGGTATTAGTTCAGAATCTGTCTATATATATGGTTGTACTCTGCATATATTGTAATGCACAAGCACAACAACACTTAATATATATACTTACAGAGGGAGGGAATAAGTAAAGCATGGCCTCTATTATAAATCGTACAGTATGGTTGATCATTTTTGGAATAGTAATTGTAGCATTAGATGAAGTAGCTGCTACAAGTGGTACTTTTGATGATAAATATGTCGTTACTTGGGGAGGAGACCATGTTAAAAATCTGGATAATGGAAGATTAGTTCAGCTCTCTATGGATAAATCGTCTGGTATTAACTTGATATTGAATTTTAAATTTGAGTTTCTTTTCTTCTGAATTTTGTTTTGGTGTATCAGTGATACGGACATGGTAAATTTCGAATTAGCAGTCACAAGTGTTTATGCACCTTTATTAAATACTGATCATGCGTGGTTGAATGAAATTTAAGATGACCCAGTCAAAAGATTTAATATTTAATTTCGTGAATTAAAGCATGACCAATACTAATTTTCATTCTTTAATTAATTATGTCATGGTACAGTTGACTGATGATACATTTAAAATTTAACATCACTACATCAAATTCAAATTTTCAAAGTAATAGCAAAGAATCTTAGTTCAAATACAATATGCATGACGAAGCTATAGTCATTAAAGAATTGTTAGTAACTTATTGCTGTCATTTTGAATTTTCAAATAACCATGTACGTGCTGAGTAGGTAATTTCAAAATTACTTATCCGACCTTCATTGCTTATCTTATCAGTATTGATCATAATCATAGGAGTAAGAATTCAATCTTTCTAGTAAATGTACTAACGATGAGTAGGCACCATTTTTAAGTCTATATATGTGCCGTCTGCGATCAATTGAGGTACGGTTATATCGAAAATTCTCTTGTTATCGAATAAGCTAATTGTTTGACCACAATCCACAAAAAGCTAGTTTCACTTGGTGGGAACCGATTACAGCAACTGTAGCACTGAGTTATATCTTACAAATTGTAAGATATGCACCAAAAGCTCCCACCATCAGAGTTTGGTTACATTAATGTCTGAGACGTTTGTTCAATCAGCGCTCCGTGTTTATGCACATGTTGAACGTCTGATGTTTTAGACGCTTGTTGAGCAAATTATTTTAACGTCAACCAAAATAGATAAACGGAACTAAAAGTAGGTCCTCGTGGTTTTTTGATGTACATAGAATTATCAAAATTGTGCACTATGTGATTTGTGCAAAATTGGTAAGAAGAATCCATGGAGTAAGCAACAAGCATGAAGAGTCAAGTATATAGCAAACAACAAATGCATGATCAATTATAATCATGACGAGTTAACTGCTTTCTTATTTTCAGTCAATAGAACTTTTGACGTAAGCAAGCAGTTAAGAGTATATAAGTTTACGCAGCACAGATAAAACTTCTTGTCCACTTGAAGCAACAAAAATCTTACTTCAGACCTTTAATTGCCAAGCTTTTTGTCTACTTTGATTATACTTTATAGTTTAAATTGATTGGCTGAGGGGGCTGCAGTAAAGCTAAAATAAAATGTGGTTATGCAGAATTCAAAATAGAAGCAAAGCTACTGGCTTCTTATTTTTGTAAATTGTAATGCAGGTTCAGGATTTAGCTCGAAGACGGATTACAGCTCAGGGCTCTTTCATTTTTCAATAAAAACTGCAAGCAAAGATACTGCTGGAGTTGTCACAGCTTTCTATGTATGAGCTAACCACTTAAACAGTTTAACATTCTTATAACCATTATTTACGAAAGGAACATAATAATGCAGCTATCTTCAACTTCGAGTAGCCACGACGAGCTCGACTTCGAATTCCTGGGCAACAGGGAAGGCAGACCTGTAACTCTGCAGACCAACATATTCACAAATGGGCATGGGAACAGAGAGCAAAGGATTCATCTATGGTTCGACCCTTCCAAAGCCTTCCATGAATACAAAATTCTTTGGAATCCTTACCAGATTGTGTAAGTTCAAAGCATTCATAACATTTACAGTTATATCAACCATTTAACTAATTATATATCTTTTTTGTCATGGCATGATATTCCAGATTCTTTGTTGATAATATACCAATTAGGGTTTACCGAAATCAAACAAGTAGAAAAATAGAGTACCCCTTTCGCCCGATGAAGGTATATGTGAGCTTATGGAACGGTGAAGACTGGGCTACCAACGGTGGAAAGGATAAAATCAACTGGGGAGCAGCGCCTTTTATAACGGAGTTTCAAGATTTTAACCTCGATGGATGTGAAGCAGAAAGCAAGTCATGTTCATCTTCGAGCTACTGGTGGAATGCAGGGATGTATAAACAGCTGACCCCTTCACAGCAATTGGCATATCAGAATGTGAGGAGGCATTATGTGAGTTATGATTATTGCTCTGACAGACAAAGGTTCTCTGTAATGCCTCCTGAATGTCATGTGTAAACCATGCAGATTTGGTTTGTTCATGCATACTGATACGTATGCTTGGAAATTATATACTTGAGTTCAGATGTTATAGATACACCCATGTTAGAGTGTTAAAATTATTGTATATGCTATATTTTGTACTGTCTATAGATAAATAAAAGCTGCTATTTTTTTGGACAAAAAGATTTTGAATTGACGTTGGTTATGAACACACCGGCACATGCAAGCGGCATGAAACTATGTAAGCAGATGGGACTATCAAAATTTGTGCGAATTTTCAGGCATTCATCTCCAACTGTTGGAATGCATATATTACATTTTGTCCCGTCACAAATTACTGTAAGGTGTCGTTCGCAGTAAAAAAAAACACGTCACCGATTCGTTCACGTCCGGCGCGGAACGTTGGACTTCTTCGCTAGCACGGGATTGGCTAACCATTTCGGGTAATGGACCTCTCAGATAAACCCATTAATTTCCAACCTTTTGACTTCCTCCTTTAAGGCTTTAGTCCAATCCCTATTATACTGTTTCTTCTTCTGCCGGATCGGAATTATCGAAGGGTCGATGTTTAAGGCGTGGCTCAGAATTGAAGGATCGATACCAACCATGTCCGAATGGGTCCAGGCGATAACGTCTTTGTTGAGCTGCAGGAAGCGGATTAAGTTGCTTCAGAGAGGTTCCGTTAGCTTTTTCCCTATGTTGATGACCTTCGATTTATCCTTCGAGTCAACGTTTATTTCTTGTACCTCTTCTATTGGTTTGATCCTTTCGATGTCTCCTCTAGAGTCTAAATCTGTGATAATTTCTCCTTCTTCAGTCGAGTTCACTTCATTGGCCCTTTTCCTCTTCCTTTTCAGAGAAGTGTACCTACCATTAGTGCGTTTGTTAGTCTTATTTATTTTTATCTTGGCTTTAAATGATGGATGTAAGAATCCCTTATTTGAAGGCATAAAACAGTAGAAGAATAAAAATACGAAGAATACTCCCTTTTGTATTTTTCGACTGTTGCAAAGTACAACTCTCGGGAGCTAAACTGTTCTCCCCGGATGGTACCCCATCCCTATTTAGTCAGAAAATTTAACATGAAATATTTAGAAGAAATGAAGGTATCCATCTCCTCTAAAGCTGGTTGTCTGAAGAAGGCATTGTAATTGGACGGTTGATCAATCACGACGAAGAGAGTTTCGAAAGTCTTGTGGAGAGGGGACAACCCTACTTGAACCAAGAGGTTGATTTGACCCATCAGAGTTGACCCTTTATTGTTGAACCAGAAAATCGGTTCGTTGCTAGGCTCCATCTTCTTTTTCGGAAATTTCCATCTAATCGAAGGCATGTTTGAAGATGACGTTGATAACACTTCCGGTATCCACCAATATTTTAGAAATGGCGGAAAACCCTATCTGCGTCGTTATCATAAGGGAGTCGTTATGTGGGTGACAGACCTCTTTCTTCATTTGTTCCGGAGAGATCACAAGGTTATGCATTTTGAGGGCGTAACGCGTGCTTTTCAACGATGGTTCCTCTTGGATGGAGAAGATTTCCTCCAAGGCTTTCTTTCACGTATTGGTTCCTGGCTTTCGGACAGCTTCCGGCAGGGTGAGGTCCCCCATGCATTGATTCGGTTCACGGGAGGCCCCAAATCTAGATTGTTCTCCCCCGTAGTGACTCCTATCGTATTTACCAAAACCTTTTGTTGTCCTCCTACACGTTGAGCTGATGCTGCTCTATTTGAAATAAACTCCTTTAGGTGCCCCTCGCAGATTAGTTTCTGGATAATCCCGTCTAAGACCTTGCATTCGTATGTCTTGTGCCCGTTGGTTTAATGGAACTCACAGTATTTACTGCCGGCATGAGGTTCGGGACAATTTTTGGCTTTAAACGAGATAGGGAAGTTATTGACTCTTTCTTTTGCGACAACACGCACATATGAGATGGACTTGTTCAAGGCAATCGAGTTGGTGTTAGAGTCTTCCCATCTCGATCTCCTCTGAGTCCATTACGGGAGCTTTCGTCCGAAGTTCGGCATTCCTCCCTCTCCTCGAGGCCCAAACTTTCTCTTCATAAAGCATAGTTCATCCATGCAGATAAACTTGTCGGCTTGGAAATGAAAATCTTTCAAGTCCTTGTAGATGTGGATATATAACTCCTTCCAGAAGGGGGTGTTTTCTATCAACCCTAAATGTACGGCGATTAGCTTATCGCAGTTATTCATATCTTTGGCTTTTAAGGCCTCGATGTTGAACCTTTTGAGATAGTCCCCGAGAGACTCCCCTTGTCTCTGTTTGATGTTAGCGATTACCGTATATTCTATGGTTGGATCTTTGTAGATGTAGAACTGCGCAGAGAATTCATAGGAGAATTGCTTCCACGAGTAAACGGTGTTTTCCCTGTACTGACGATACCATTTCGCAGATGCATCTTGGAAGGTCACCGGGAAGAGGCGGCATCTAACAGCTCCTTGAAGCATTGTAAAGATCCATCTGGTTATCGAAAGCCATCAAATGGTCATCAGGATCAGTCGTTCCCAGATATTTCATGGTTGGGACTTTGACTCTTGAAGGTATCAGGTGTTTATAATCTCATCAATGAATGGGACTACCCTCTCGTTGTCGTTAACCTTTTCATCATAGGTTCTCTTCCCCTTGCTTCCCAGTAAGTCCTTGACGGCCTTCTGAGTGACATCTTTGATGCAAGCCTCCGTGTTGTCGTAATCTTCTTTCTTGGGGTCATATCCTTTGGAGGTGGATCTCCCGGATTGTTCCTGCTCGCATTGATTTCCTTGATGATCTACTCTCGTCAGATGAGACTTCTTTTTCTTGGAAGAGGTTGCTTTAGGTCTCCCTTTTGCTTCTGACTGTTGAACGGGGGCCTTCCTTTTTGTAGATTCATTCGTCTCTCTCTGACCAGATCTGGTGAGCCTCGAGGACTTCTGCGCCTGTACAGCGTTGACCTGAGCCCGCATTTCTTGGAGCTGCTTTTCCAAGGCCAAGGTTCTTGTGACATTATCCTCCATGGCGTTTGGATCTAGTAGCAGCTGTGGGTTAGGCGCAACCTCTTTCTCATTATTATTTGGGTTGAGTGCTGGGCCCTCATTTCCTTCGAGGGTGACATTGGGGTACAGATCTTTGTTTTGTTCCTTCGGTTTCTTCATCTTCATTGTTACCTACCATGGAACGACGAATTCAACTAGTTAGTTTAAACAAATTAACCACAGGATCAGAGGTTTAGTTCCCTCCTTCTAGCGCCAAAATGTTAACGATATTTTTCGTCAACACCCAAATTAAAGAATGTAATGTGTGTATTCACGCAATTTGCCGTGGTCATGGCTCAGAATTCTCAGGAAATAATCCTAAATCTGGGATGGGTAGGTTTTTGAGCCATGACAACTGCATTGTGTATTTCAATAAGAATAAAATAAGCTAACGCCTCCCTTGAGTTCATGGATGAGAGCATCATAATATTCGCTCACTTCGATGACTCCTTTGTACTAGATCTTCCTGGGGGAGGAGTCTGAATTACAACGGAGGTCGAGCTAGGAGTTCATATACGATTTTGTCACATCAATGTTTGAGAAGCGATAGGCTCAGCATGAGGGTAACGATCAATCATGGCCGTAAGGTGAGGAGAAGGGGAATTCATATTTCTATCAAGTTCCCTTCCTCCGCTACTGGAGCACCTTGATCTCCTCATCAGAAAGGTTAGTGTTAACTCCCTGTTTCATCATTATGATATAACAAGATTATCAAATCGCATGATATATAGGACTCGGAATTCTCAATGACAACAGATAGATTATAGGAATTGATGATTTGCTCTCCTTGAGAAAGAAAGAGCTAAATTGAGAAATGAAAAGTTCGTCCCCCATTACGGAGTATCTGGGATCCTATTTATAGAGAATCCGGGGTCTTTCCATCAGTAGGTTGTTGGGCCTGAACGATTCCCGTCGGCCGCTTTTTTCTGGGTTTCGGGCATCAGCCTATAGCTCCTCCTCATGGTGCCGGTTATAGTTCTTTGAAGTGATGGCTCCGGGTGAATTGGTGTCTCTCCTAGGTGGAAGGGGGCCTATTGCCGCGACAAATCGCGGAGGCAACTTGGATTTCTTGGCGAATGCTCTCAGTGTCGGTCCTTCGTTGTGGGCTTTCGGATTAGGCTTTCGGCTTTATCGTGTGTACTTGTAGGGGCCCGCCCTCATGCCGTACGCAAATGTCTGCCGATTTAGAACCGTTAATGATTCAGGTACTAAGTGGATTAGTACGAGAAGCCCGTATCCTTACTTGAGTCTCGGTTTAGCCTTCATATTTGGCTCTCTAGAGGGTAGCTTTCGGTGATACTCGTGTTACTTATGATGTAACCCCTTTATATATCCATGGAGCCATTCTTCGAGGCTTAATTTTTTTGTGCTCTGACCTGATACTCTTCCTCTTTTAATGTGTTGGTATCCATCGGTTGATTCTTGACGGATAGATCCCGTCAGATGAACCCTTGCTAATACCTAGTAAGTTTCAGGTCCCTTTTCTCCGGAGGGGGTACCGACCTGAGTTGCGCTCAAGTTCCTCATTCTTTTCTTATATTCATTTGACATTCCTTCACCCACCCTCTTGTGCTAAGATCATTTTGGTAGTAACAACATACTAATCAACTTTGTAATTCCCGATAATGATCATGGTTCAGTTCCACCTTCGGAAATATTCCAGGAAGAAATGACATTTTGTAAAGGTCATCTTGTTGGATTTTTCTTGGACTCTAAACCTCCGGGAGTGGACATGAACACTGAGTGTCGTTTGGCCTGGAGAATACGAGGTGCTATGACATTAACTTTTGTAGATGGCCTCTACTACATGAATTTTTTTGCTTATTGAGGAACAACTTCGTGTCTTGGAGGAGACGTCGACAATAATTGATGGAAGACGTTTATTGTAACAATGTGGAGTACTTCACTTGATAGAGTAAAAGAGCGAGTACCCATTTCACACATGTTCCCTCAGTTCTACAACCTCTTATTGGCCTGAACTGGCTAGCCTGTCATATTGGTAAACTTAAATGCTTTGATACTAACATAGAAGCCAGAAGGAACCTTGTATATGCCCATGCCTTAATTGAGATAACCCTAGACAAGCCCTTACCATCTCAGATTTAAGTTAGGATAGAAGAACGTGAATATTTTGTTGATGTTAAATATAAATGGAAAACTAACATTTGCACGGCATGCAAGGCCTCCGGCCATAAGGTGGAAAAGTGTGGTTTGGTAGTATTTTCCTTACCTTTTCCTAAAAACCCACTTCCTCGTCCTCCTGTTAGGGTATGGGTTGCCAAGGCTAGGACGGAAATTCCTGTTTCTGATCCTCCTACGGATGGTACGAAGGATGTACCTTCGAATTCTGATATTCGTAATTCTATTTTACTTGATGTACCCCCTGATCCCAATATTTCTTGGGATGAGGGGGAGCGTGCTTGGGTGCACGCCCCCTCTGACATGCATTATGATCTAAATCATTACTACTTCACATATGTTAATATAGTGGGAGATCGTCATCATATCTTCTACAGGCCTGTTGGTATGGATTTGAAAATGTGGGATGCGAGTGAGAGTGTTGTGAACTATGATACTCTGCAGAACTTAGTATAGGCTAGGAACATGATCTTGCACCCGTCATCATCAATCTATGTGGAAGATTTGTCACATCGCTTTTGGGTCAGCGAACGGAACATGACACCCTATACAAGGACCTTCGAGGAAGACGATTCTGATTGTGATGAGGTATAATGTACCTTGTATTATCCATTCGTTCGTAAACTATGTTGTAATCATGGCTATTTAGTTATCTAGATAGTGACTGGTCACTATAACCAGATTGTTACTTTGTGCATGTGTAGAGTATCAGTAATTATCGTTTATAATAAAAAGTGTTATGGAGCACTTTAAAAACCGGTCGGCCTTACCAAATAATTCGAAATAAATAAATTAAAATCACATTATATATATAAATACCTCATTCAAATACCACGCTCAAATACCTCGTTCATAACAAAAAAGGCATTCCCCGTTCATTAATCTGCCACGCTCAAATACCACACTCAAATGTTACGCTCAAATACTCTGTTATTGTTCGCTAAAAATGCACCCTAAGCCTAATTTTTTTCTCTCAACATGTTGTAAGATATAACTCACAATTGTAGTTGCTCGATTGTATGGTTATCATTTTAGAAAACAACGGGAAAAAAAATTCATTCTTTTTAGACCCGGCTAAAGAAGAGGCATGATGCCCAGCTTGTTTAGACATATGATGTAATGGCTTGCAACCCGAATAATATAAAACAGCAGTGTTGCAATTCCTAGCTGTTATGCATTATTTTTTATTCTATTGGAAGTATTAGTACACTGGACTATAATATATATGAAAGCAGACCAGACTACTTTATCTGTATTGGGCCGAAGCCTGTTTACCTAGTGTAATTCGCTTTGTATGTATATATATATGTATATATATATATATATATATATATATATGCGTGTGTGTGTATACGAGCGTAACGGCACGCACTTCGCGCGTGATGTTGGCACATGCTTCACGTGTGATCAAAGCACGCGCTCTGCGCGTGGACCGTTATTGGTTAAGTTGCAAACCTGAATCGTTAATTGTTTGTTGATCTAAGGCATGCCAGTGTTTTTTTTTTTTGCATGTAAGCGTACTACTTAGTATTTGTGCTTATTATTTGATTTTTTTTAATTGCTAACTTATTTTTGTGATATGTAACGGCATATGGTAATGTAAAAATAAAATGAGAAATATAAATATAGTTCGTTAACATGATCAACCCGATAATACACAATTAATTAATCCAACACACATATCAACATATAATATCCAAATCAACATCAAATGTGATAACTATGAAGATACGCATAAAAAGTTCAATTCTTCGGTCTATTGGTTTAATTGTATGTTGCACGGTAATCTCATGCTAATTTCCCATTTACATGGTCTATTGGTTTAGTTGTATGTTGCACGGTATTCTCATGTTAGTTTCCCCTTTACATGGGAAGTGAATAATTTTGAATTCCTAGTGTATGATAAAATAAACATGTCCTATCTTTTATTCTTGTTGTAAAATGTTGTTCACTCATTTTTAAACATACAAACGTAAATGTATAAAAACTGCTCAAACACAAAGGTCTAGGTATAACTTGCTCAGTAATTATCTATGGAATTATCATGTAAGAATCAAAAAGAAGATATTATCCTTTTTTAAGTACTCACACTAAAACTACAACAAATTTTTTACTTGTTAATAGCTGTTAAACTCAATGAATATGGATACTTTTTGGAAAGAAACCAATTTAGTTAGTATAAAAGAGTTATATTATCGTTATAATGGAAAAACCTAGGTCTTAAGATGTTATAAGCGGTTCACATGACTACTAAATAAAAAAATATGATCATTCACCAATGTTAATAAATACACCATGAAATAATTTAAATTACAAATAGTTAATGTGACATAGTATAGCAGGCAAACATGATATTCTCGATGACACCTATACACTTTAGCTTCCATAAAAACCAAACCGCAAAACAACCTGAGATATACTAAATAGGCCACCAAAACATAATAATTTCATATAATAAATGTGGCATATATAAACTTATAACACAGTAGCCTAATATATGATACTATTTTCATCGTTGGAAACATCTAGACACTTCACCTTTTGCAGGAAAGCAAACTGCTCTCCCTTTTTGAGAAGTCTAAAGACTTTACTGGCAGAGAAAAAGGGAAAAAAGAAGAAAAAAGTTAAAAAAAATTGTAAAAAAATAGAATGATAAAAAAGGAAAGAAACCCGCACAATAACCTGAGCAATATTGCTAATAAATACACCATTAAAACACGGTCCTAATCCATTAAAGATAGCATTACTCGAGCGTTACCTAAATTGAAATAAATAGTTTTCATGTTACAACTTATAATACTTTTGTTTGGGTTTGGCACACACCCCTTTTCAAAAATCCCTGGTAGGAAAATTATTTCTTCCAAGAATATCACCAGATCCCTAATTGGAGTAGTCCTTCTGAATACAACTCTACATCCATAAATCAAAATATGCTTTTCAATTGAAAATATTCGATGAATTTACAGTTCTTTGAGCATAAAGAATCTTACCCCTATGAAAGTCAGAAGAAAACATTAATCCCCTGTATACAGATAACAATAGCATGCTATGATAATTTTAGTGCAAAGTAGATTAGTTAGATGAACCTAAAGCCATAATTTACTGAAATATCAATGTGATTGGCATTCTGGAACAAAAATATTATCAGAGTTGAAGAGTTTCTTCAATAGGGATTTTACATATATGATGGTAACCAATATCTGAATTGATTTAATATGAAATAAATCTAAATTTTCATGTTGAGTTATGCTCAGTATTTGCTGAAATATGCTAACATATGCCCAAATATATTCACTGTTATTGTAATATATATGAGTGAATATTCTCTTATCATATTCTATTTAGTCCCACATCATGGGAATAAGTCTAACATCAGCTCAAAGCCTATATATAAAGGAGCCAATGTAATAGAAATTGTACACACTTGAAGTAATAGAAATAAAAGTCTCTCCCCTATCTTTTCTATACTCTCTAATGGCTTCTTGTTTAACATATGTTTTGTTTTATTTTATAAAACGTTATCAGCACAATGTTCTAATTGACCTAATTATAGATCACAAAACGGTAGGTAATTTTTCTGATCTGATTGATTTGATTTTTCAAATCTCCATTTTTGTTAGATATCATCTCATTCTAGATTTAAATCTATTGTGTTATCTTTTGGATTTTTTTGTTTAGTCTTATAATTTTAGAACTCATATAGATCTACACTTTGAGATCTAATTCTTATTTTGTTAATCATATTTCAGATCTCACTATATTACAGATCTGATTCTTTTTTTGATGTAATCATACTGTTAATCTCAAAATTATACTCAAACTATATACATTCGAGATCCCTACATGATTTAGAAATGAGATGTTGATTGTAGTGATTTTTTTTTTTTTTTGGATTCGACAAATTTTTATTCTTCTCTATTAAGATAAATTCATTGAATTTAATTTGATTTTGTTACATAATTCATATTTCTGGAAGAAATGTTGCATTGTTTCTTAGAGAAACAAATGTAAATATAATACATAACTAGAAGATCGTATTAATTTCAGATCTAATATTGATCTATCACCAAAAGTGAACTATGAAAAATAAACAAATGAAGAATCATAAAGTTATTAATTCTTTGGAATCTGAAATAATATGAACCTGATGTTCATATGTTGAAGAAAAAAAAATGAAGCCCGAAGCTTTCTTAAAAGTTGTGACATAAAAGGACTTTATTTTCAGAAGAAGTTAAAAGAGATACACACATTATAATATGTGACAATAACATTGGATTCAATATAAAATATCTAAACGGATTTCATCTAACTGACATCTTTCATGTACAGTTTATATTAACTGAATATCCTGAAGATATAGTATGCATATTAATCCCTCGAAGAGATGTTTTAGATATTTAATTTTATGTAACAAATCCAACATCCTAGAAGAGATGTTCGAGATTTTTGTTGTTGCATTATAGTTACATAAATAAAAGATACGTTCCTTGAAGGGATATTATACACTCCAGAAGTAGTGATTTCTTTTCTCTCTTGAATCTTATTTTTATTTAATACACCTAATTTTGTTAATGCATTTAAGGTTTGATATGTACTTTTGTATATTGATATGACATTTCAATAGTTTGTTATATTTATCTCTGGAGGAGATAAGTTCATTCCAGAAGCGGTGATGACAAAATATCTTTAGAGGATATTTGTATATTTGGAAATGGTAAAATATCTTTAGAAGAGATCTGTTTATTTGAAAATAATAAAATATCTCCAGAAGATATTTCTACAATTAAAAATGATAAATTTTTTGTATAAAAGTTCATATGAAATGAAGTTCATATACATTTTTTTTTAAATAAGGAACATGAAGTTCATATGCGAATAAGGAACCTGAAGTTCATATGCAAATAAGGAAGCTGAAGTTCATATGCAAATGAAGAACCAGAAGTTCATATGCAAATGAGAAAGATGATGATGCAAATTTAATAACTAAAGAAAATATGCATCTCGAAGATCATAAGTTAAGATTTAAATATTGATCTTAAATACCTGAAGTGTATGTAGAAGCAATTTTCGTTATAAAAAAAGAAAATTTAGAACCTGCAGTTTTTATAATGGTAAGCGATAATTTTGATATGAATAGAAAGATCTAAAAGATTTTTATATGGATTGTATAATTTGAACCTAAAACATGTAATTTTTTATGTTGTGAATTTTATGGATAGATCTGCAAGTTTATGCAATTATTCATATTTAAGAATGTAAAATTTTGGTTCCATAATTATGAACTTTTACCCTTTTCTCAATTAGACATTATGCATATATATGGTATTTTAGAAAATATGATTATTGGGAATGCAGTACAACTATAAGTTGTTTATTTCAGTTTTTGTGTTGATCAATACTGTAGCTAAATCCAAATTTTGTTATGTTGATTTAAGTAAAATTTATTTATTTGATTCATATATTTAGACCGTATGTTATTTTCGTTATTTTTATAATAAATGCATGAAATGTCTCGTTATGGTAATATATATTGTATTACCATATTACTATAAATGTATTAAAAGCATTGGCTATTGTAAGTTAAATGATGTATGTTTGTGTTTGGAATAAGAATATGCATATGTATTATTAGTCAATGTATTTGGTAACTACTATCTAATGTAATGGAAAAAGTCGTATAACTCAAATATGAGACCCAGTCTTGGATTATGAAAAAAGAAACTTTTTTTGGTGAAGTTTACGGTTTGAAATCTTGACAATCAGCAAGAATGTAAGAGCTTCTAAATTAAAAGTATGTTAAAAGATTGAGAACCAGAAGTTCATCATAAACTAATAAACTTACATATATATGTGTGCATATATATGCATATGAACTTGAAGTTCCTTAATCAATGAACTTGAAATACTTCATAATTTAAAAGCCTGAAGCTTTACTGAAACTGTGTGAAATAATAACATTATAGTTCTTAAAGAAGTTACATCATATGCGACAATGATAATGCATCCAAAGATTTCAAAATTTTCAAAATGAGTTGTATCTTGCTTACATATTTATATTTACATATTATGTTGAATAATAAAGTTTAACAACATGAAGTTGTTTATATATTTTATGTGAACCAGAAGTTCAATACAGTGGAACCAGAAGTTCAATATAGTTAAACCAGAAGTTCAATACAATTTAACAAACTTGAAATTGTTTATATTTTATTTGAACTAGAAGTTCAATATAGATTAACAACTCGAAGTTGTTCATGTATTTTATTTGAACCAGAAGTTCAATACAGTTCCAAATCAGTTAATTTGGATATTATGAAACGATCTTTAAGATTCGCGTTGACATTGCTTGATAAGAAAAAATTTATGATTGGAACATTACAAAGAATTTTTTCTAAAATCAGTAACTTGAATGAGAGATAATATGCAAATCAATTACATATGTAATACGTGGACGCATGTATATACACACATATGCGAATATTTAATTAACAACCTAAAGTTGTCATGATCTCATATTATAAATTATGCATATATTATTTTATATTTCAGAAAGTCGATTGACATCAATATTGAATGACCTAAAGTCATGTGCATATTCAAATGATAGAAAATTCCTCCAAATCATTAGATCATTGAAAGGGAATAAACAATACAATATGAATGCATTTTGGCAACTAATAAGAGCATTATCCTCTTACAATTGAAATACATCTAATGTATTTGCTAGCTATGTTGCTATAATGGATCAAAAATGAATAAAAGTAGGTTTATTATTTAAAGTGACAATGTTTGTCAACATTGAGGGGGAGGATAAAGGAATCATCGATGTTAAATATTTTCTAACATATAGAATTATGCAAAGTATTAAGTAACTTGCATAAATTATCAATTATGTCCCTAATGGTGTAAGTCATAAAGATGAAAAATAAAGGAGGTGAGTGTTCCTGAAGAAACACTTAAGGGTGCTTTGAAAGAAACCCATGATATGATTGTCAAAATAACCCCAGAAGTGGATTAGGTACCTAAAGCATGATAATCTTGAGATCTTAATAAATTATGTATAGAATTGACAAGAAATAATCATCGATGATAAATTAATAAATAATAAAGCGCTTGTATTTATAATGGATTAGAAATCCCATATTAGAGAGAAACATAATTTGCCATCATGAAATTCTCCTAAATAAGATATACGGATCTTTAGTCCATAAGATATGAACCTGTAGTTCATAAGATTAGAAATATGTATAATGACAAAAGCACATGGAAGTTACTGAAGCATCATAGAGTGTCAACAACATGTAAAGTGCCATGAGAATTGTACTTTCAGAGGTAATTGAATTGATTAAAGTGGTGAAAGTGTTTAAAACGCTTACAATATCCTGAAGGTATAAACGATGAAAGTATACAAATTCCAGAAGAATTTAAATAACTTTGGTAGTGATAAAGACCAAGAAATGTATATTACAACATTATTTTAAGTATTGTTGTGATTAAAATTTTGAAATAATTCATGATGAGTAGATCACTTCCTACTTTCAAGAATTGTTGTAATGAAACTCTTAATATCCCTTGAAGTGGTAGTTGCGATATGCAAAAATTATTATAACATATAAGTTCCTGAAGAACATAAATAACATTTATTATTATAAAGAATACCAAAAACATGGATGATAGATTACAACATTGTTATAAGTATTGTTGTAATGAAAACCTTGATATACTTCAAGGTGAGTAGATTACTTCCTTCTTAGTGTTGCTGTTATAAAAATCTTTATATACTTCAGTCTTCTAAGTATTGTTATAATGAAAATCTTGATATACTTCAAGATGAGTAGATTACTTCCTGCTTAGTAATGAAAGTTGTCTTATTCATCAAATATGTATTGCAACATGCAAGTCCGACTGAAGAAAAAAATTATAAGCACCTGAAGTGTATTCATAAATAAATATTAGTATATAAATCACAAAAGGAAGGTGTTTTAAATAAGAAAACATGCCTGAAGCATGGAAATGCACATGAAGTTTTAGAAGAAAAACTTCATCAAGAAGTATTTGTAAGCAATTTGAGTTATTGAAAGAAGAATATGAATTCAGGGGAAATTATTAAATCAGGGGGAGCATCCATAAGTATGATATAATGCACTCTTTTTCCTTAACTAAGTTTTTCCCCATTGGGTTTTCTTAGTAAGGTTTTAATGAGGCATGGGTCATGATCTAGAAGTATCAACCCAAAAGTAACATACAAAAATAAGTTATAATGTACTCTTTTTCCTTATTTAAGATTTCCCCCATTAGGTTTTTCTTGTTAAGGTTTTAACGAGGCGTTACATTGATCCAGAAGTATCATACTACTTTTGACGTAGTAAACATGACATTGTATACTGTACTCTTTTCCTTCGCTAAGATTTTTTCCATCGGGTTTTTCTTAGTAAGGTTTTGACAAGGCAACATTTTGATCCAGAAGTATCAAACATCTTTTGATGTAGTAAACAATTATTTATGAAGAAGATAAGGCAGTTTGCATGGCCCAGATCCAAGTGAATTATATCAAGGGTGATAGGATGGAGCAAATTTCTTTTAAATTTTTCTTCACACATGAATGAAAGGATAACAAGAATAAGGAGAAACAAATTCAGTTCATGAAAAGCGGGTAGATCTGTCCTCAAAGGCAATTTCAAAATCAACATTCCAGAAGATGATGTACAAAATTGGCATGTGTCGACTACATCAATAAACTAATTGAATAATGAGTTATAAATAAGGGGAGCATATAAAAATATTCTATAATGTACTCTTTTCCTTCACTAATATTTTTCCTACTGGGTTTTTGTTAGTAAGGTTTTTAATGAGGCATTATCTTGATCCTAAAGTATCAACCCTTGCGGTAACATTGTAAAAAATGTTACCTAAAGATGAAATAAATTTGCACTCTTTTCCTTGTTTATGATTTTTTCCACAGGGTTTTTTTTAAAAAGGTTTATAATGAGGCATTGTTTTGATCTTGAAGCATCAAACTCTTTTAAGGAATATCATTTTAATATGATATTCATAATGTCAGATGTTGTATTCTTTTTCTTGTTCAAGGTTTTTCCTATTGGGTTTTCCTGATAGAGTTTTGAAGGCAACAGACAATAGTTGTATTGTGTATCGAATGAACGGATATATGCAAGCAAGATAATTATAAGGGGGATCAATTATCATATATGTTTTAAAAGGGACAACTTCAAGTTAGTAGAGCATTCAAGATATTGAAGACGCATATCCAAGGGGGAGTGTTGTAATATATATGAGTGAACATGCTCTTGTCATATTCTATTTAGTCCCACATCATGGGAATAAGTCTAACATCAGCTCCAAAGCCTATATATAAAGGAGTCAATGTAATAGAAATTGTACACACTTGAAGTAATAGAAATAAAAGTCTCTCCCCTATCTTTTCTGTTCTCTCTAGTTGCTTCTTGTTTAACATATGTTCAGTTTTATTTTATAACAACTGTGAAATAAATAAATATTTTCATATCAATTTTTGTTTGGTACTTGCTAAATTAATTCATATTTCTTATTGCACCATCAAGAACTCAGTTGAATAAATGAATATTTATGTCGTAGAAGTTCGCCTGAAAAACAAAATATTAGAGGTGCATAAGAAGCTTACTTCCGTATCCCCACCATTAAACCTGGTATAAAGAAGAAAATTTGATATTGGTGTTAAAAAATATGATAAAAATTAATTGGAAATAAATATTACGATAAAAATTTAGTTAGTAATTCAAAATGCAAATTAGTTACAACTAAGCCGCAAATTAGACTAATGTTAAAAAAACTAAATGACTTCATTTAATTGTATCGATGTGGAAAGTGACATCTAAAATAAGAGGATGTAGCATCAATTGGACATTCAAGTACTTATATCTAAATTAAGCAGTCAATAAAAAATAAGAGCAGTCGTACATAAAAGCCAAAACGGTATAACAAACATCATGAATAAAGAAATGAACAGAAGTTTCGCAAATTTAGTATAAACACATCAGAATTTTACAACGCTCGTATAGAGAGTCAACGGCTTAGTGATGATAAATTTTGGGTTTTCAAATGTACCAACATGCTGCAATTATAATAGATTTTCACTTCCCAATGATGGTGAGTAAAGAATTATACGAAAGGGGTTAATAGTGTTCAAAGAAGAAATGTTTGCACACACCATGTTTCTTTGTATTTAAAACAAACTAATGGTGTAATCAAATAAATGTTTGCTAATAGTTTGATACAGACTCATTAGTTCAAACCTCTCGTTTGGAAAGTGTCATGTATGAAGGTGTTCTTATGCACGAAAATATCTTCAATTGTTTGCAAATGTAGAAATTCAAATAAAGGATAAATAAATGCATAATAATGAGATAACCATTCATTTGTCGGCAGTACCCAATGCACTCTAGACATCAAATAAAAGAGAGATGATACCTTTTCGAACAACATAATTTTTTTACCTACCCAACTAAATACTATACAACATATCATTCACACGTGAAAGTATACTACATCCATTTATTATGTAGAATCGATGTATATTCATCTCATGACATATAACCTTGTAGGCCAAACTAATAACAGATAAATGCCTAACTTTAGTGTATAACGATAGAATAATGAACTTGTAGTATATACAACATCGGAAAATTAATTTATGAAATCAAAGCATAGTTAGCAAACTAACCTGAAACATTGTTTTAAAGTAGGATGTTGACGCTACATTAGTTGCAAGTGGGAATCAACGGAAACATGGTTTCAAGGCCACTTCATGTGGTAGCTTAAAATAAATATAAAGAACCATACAATGCAAATATGACACATTATAAGTAGATATTTTAACCTGATCGGAACTTGTGTTCTCTTTAATCTATTTTTTTCCTTAACTGAACATGATGTCTTATAGTGCAGATACGTTATTGCAATTCTCTTGCATTCAACAAACCTACATCTATGCAGTTATAACATTTATCTGCCATCCTGCAATAGTCTAACGGTCCTTAAATTAGTAAAATTGGATCTTTTTAAATTGTGCTCAGACTTGAAATGGAAAATCATATATGTTTTTATACAAAATTGTTCCAGCATAATGACATCTTAACAGAAAAAAAAATCTAACATATTGTTAAAAGTTGGTAAACTAAGATCTAAATACCTCAAATCTACTGCGTCCTTCATGGTTCAAAGTAGAAATAGTCGAGGGTCATTGGATCTTCGTAATCAATTAAATAAATATACGAAAAAAAATATTAGAAATTCAAAATCCAAGTAAGAAAAGCGTAAACTTGTAAATAGAATTAGAATTTGTGTACCAAAACTATAGTGTCTGAGATCTAGGAAGCAGCTTCTTGAGGAAGCAGAGTTCAAGCTTGAGTTTTTGTCGCCGTTCAAAAGCCTATCTTTGAATATTTCTCGTTATTTTTAGAGATTGATTCTTTTAGAGTTAACCGTAAGAAGAAGAGAAATGAGTAATGAAAGCGAAGCAGTTGCATGGGACTTGAGATTGAAGGGTGAAAGTTAACCTCAACTACAAACACTTCATTGAGATTATGCAGCAAGAATTTGTTAGCCATGACAATCATCACAACAATTAGATTCTGTGCCTGGTAGTATATATGTGTTTCATGCATCCAAGTCGATCGTTCTTCCACTCAAACTCTATGCACCTTTGCATGATAATATAATGTAGTACATTCTTAAGATAAAAAAGACTACACCCGAAAAAACAAATTCTTGATGCATCAACAATTGGTTGAAAGGCTTCATGCTACTCATCAGCCTTCTTAAAAAAACAATTGGTTAAAAAACAAATTCAATGTGAATGAAAAATTATTTTATTTGAAGAAACCAACAAACAAACTTAAAACATTTGGTATCATTGGCTAAAATAAATTTTTGTGCAAGCTCTCAATACAATTGTAACAACCGGAAAATCAGAACCAATTTAAATTTTTTATTTTGGCAATTTTAATGAATTTTGAATATTTAAAATGAACTATTTTAAATAATAAAGACTAGAAATTTATTTTGAATAGAATTAGAACGTATATATTTATTTGAATCGAAGTTAGAATATAAATATTTATTTTAATTATAAAAGGAATTAGGAAATGGGGCGGTAGCTTGAAAATTCGATTTCAAATTTCAGATGAATCTACATGATTCCAAATAAACTGGAATTTAACGAAACCAAAAATATTAGAATCTATTTGAAAAAAATCCAGATTTCATAGCGGGGATAAAAAGTTATGCCCAGTTGAAAATTCAGAATAGTCGCTATGGAAAATATAGCTTTTAAAAACAGCCATTTTGCAAACAACCTCCGTGTTCGACGAAACCACTTTTGTTGGATCCGGGATGTCAAGTTATTGCTAGATTCCAAAATTTATAATTTTTGGAATCAATATGTGAGTGTGGCACAAGAAAACGTGTTTTGACAGTTTTAGTCAATTTGGATCGACCAGAAAATGACCGTTTTTCAAATGGTCTCCAAATTCGACGAAATTAGCTTTGTTAGGACCATATCGTCAAAACTTAGCCAGATTTATTTTTCTAGAAGTTTTGGAGTCATTATGTGGCCCCAGTAAATAGAAATGTGCGTTTAAATTAAATATATATTGATTTATATTGTAATTTAAAGAAAAACTAGTCGTAACAGCCGAATTGGCTTACCCGGCATATCTCATTGTGTTTGGAATGGGGGTAATTAACTAGAGGTGACTCGAATACAAATTTTCATAATAAAACAATTAATAAAATAAAATAGTAATATATATTTAATATAAACAGCCCTCCATGTCAAACCCTAGCCCTTCCTTCGTTTCAGCTGCCAGGCATCTAAATCGACGAGCGAAACGCTCCGGAACTGAATGGCAAAAATCTCCCAAATGGGATCTAATCAATCCATGAAAACAAAACAAAAATTATAGAGGAAAGAGAGGGCTATAATTTCGTGGTGATTTGATCGGAGTTGGCATCTTATATCTTGCGAATTCCTAACTTAAAGCATCGCTGTTGCAAGGCAATTTCCGGCGCAAAGGCAACGTCGAGTTTGACGTTGATGGTAGCCGAGGTGCGGCGCGCGTAGGCGCAACGGATGGCGAACCCCGATCGTCTTCAAACATCATGTGTTGCACGCAAGGATCAACCCTAATTTTGAACCATCAGCTAGAACCGTCGGCCTGAAAAAAATAGATTGGGGAGGATGGTGATTAATGAATGTAATTAGGCTTAATTATTTATTTAATTATTTAATTAATGTAATTAAATGTATAAACGTCCGTATCTTTGTCATACATCATCAGAAAATTACAAACTCAGTTGCGTTGGATTCGCAACGACGAACTCTACATTTCAGAACTGACCAGAACGGAAATGGAGCACGTCAGAATTTCAGGAAAATTCAAATGCAAACGGTTCAGAAATTCAGAAATAAAACTTATGGAGTGGAAAGAAAATGTGAGAACTTCTCCCTTTAATTTTATTTTCTAGTTAAAATATATACTAGGATGTAGACGGTGCTTAGCAGCACCCGATACCCATCGTCCACAGATCACGGACGACTTGTTTGTTTGTTTGATTTTGCTATGAAAATTGATTGTGTGATGTAGAATGGAATAAAATATTTTGTAGTCAAAAATATAAATTTTAACATGTATATGAATAGAATAAATATTCATAAACAAATTGGATGATTTGTTTATGTACATACATTTTGAGTGATATTGATTGGGACAATAAATTTTACACATCGCCCAACCGCCCAAATAAAATTCATTATTTGTTGATTGAAACCCCACACGGGTATTAGGATGATATTGGACATACATTAATCCCAATATTTAGTTGTATGTCAATCGATTGGTTGACAAGCTATGTAAGCGTAGAATATTTATATTAAATGCTTATGCAATGTAGAATGCACTCTGGATGATGGTTGACTGTGTTTGATTATTGTTGTGTACATGTGTTGTATGAAATCCATATAAATCACATTATATGGTAATTGACTATGTCTGATTCCAGTTCAGAAAGAATGAATATTTTAAAAAAAACTAATATTTTAAAACAATGAATATTTTAAAATAATATTTAGTAAAAGATCAAAAATCTGATTTTGATGTCCGATTTGGGATGGACACGAAAATATTTAAATATATAAAGTAGTGTTGATTAAATTAACGCTATTTTGACGTGAACAATATTTATATCGATTTTATTCATTTTTCTAATGATTATCGAAAAGGAAGTGATTTCAAAATCCAATGTTTTGAAAATACTATAATTTATATATCGATGATATGGAATATTCAATTTTGATTTGAAATTGAATATGAAGTTGAAATCATTTTGAAAACGAATTATAAAATACGTTTTAAATGGAAATCAACGAAGTATATATAATATATATGTTATATATATAATGGCCTGAATAGAACGCGCCGCGCTGCGGTAGTTCACGAATTTTGACCATTGACTTCGAATGGACATTACGGGAGATCCAACCGTCGGATGCTCCTCAAATCGGAACCTTTGGGTTCGTATCGGAAAGAGCTTTCCAACGAATATGAGAGATTTGAAATATAATGGTTGGATTTGGAATTATGTCCAAATCAAATTTGGAAAAGGTCATTGTAAGTGCAGTTCAATGACCGTTTATGGAAATCGACTGTACGGGCTTTGATAAAATTACTAAAAATATCAATAATTTATGTACAATCATAATAATTGATTTGGAAAGAATAGGGATGAAAATTTCCATATTTGAAAAGATAAAAATATATTTTTATCGAGATGAACTAGTTATAAACTGGAATTATAAATCTAATATTTTTAAATAAATAAATTGGATTTGAAATGGTTTTAAAAATAACCAGAATTTCCAATATACGAATTGGAATGGATTTGAATCGAAATTATCTCGGAATATTTCGATGTTGGATTCCGTGATTATACGAATATTGTGGAGGAATTTGGAAGATATGTATATCGTTATTCCAATACGATATTTGTTGGTTTCCGAATTTGATATTGAATATAAGCCGATATATTTTCTATTCAGAGCCTTGTATTTAATATCAAATTGGATTTTGGGTTTGTCGTGAACTGTGTTTTAAATGGCACTCTTCTTAAACCCAGTATGAAAAGAATAAATCTTTTAACTAAGATTTAAAGAAGAATTACCAGTTAATTAACATTTAATTGGACCTGAAAATAGAATGTGAATCGGGTTTATTGTGAACTGTGTTTTTAATGACATTCGTTCTTTAACCCGATTTACAGTGAAATGTGATTTGGAATCTATATGTAGCGACACGGGAATTTCGACGCTCGAATCCAGACACTAACCCATCCCGTGTCCAAAATTCAAGTATCGAAAACCCAGAAAGCTAATAGAAAGAAGTTAGAGGGTGAGAAAAGAATGAAAGAAATATTAGAATAGAAGAATAAGAAGATCAGAGTCTCACAGCGGAATGGACAAAATATAATAATCAGAAATACTTTATATAAAAATTGTATATCACAACATCAGAGTATACATTCAGATCAATACAACATACAGCGGAAATAAACCAGTACCAGTATATATATGGATTACGTCTCGACTTCAACTCCATCTCTGTTGCTTCAAGCAGAAACCTGACCTATAAATATGCTTGGTTTGACACGAGCACATTTGATTTAAAACAAAATTCACCCGGATCAGTCTAAAATACTATCAGTGATAAATTCATATAGCAACCAACTTGTTTAACTTTGAAATCCTTTTGAAACAAAGGATAATAGTAAGACCAGTCCACACATAAACACGGACGGTTTTTACCTTATGATAACCCAAATCGTTTTGAAATCAATATCTTCTTCTGATATTATCATAGTGTCTAAATAAAAGTAAATAGAATCTAGTAGAACGCTTGCATCTCACGCTCCACATATATAGTATACAATCAAAACCGCGGGAGCTTATTGGAGATTGGATTTCCAACTATGATAAGGTATGGGACCACCTGCCGATAGTGTATCTCTAGAGACGAATACACTGGGTTCAACAAGAACGTCTTGCAACCCGGCCCACACATGACCGACCACTCATTTCTCTTGAGTGTATCGAGTATATTGTCACCTTACGGCTTTTTGTCGTGCGACCACCGTAATCCCCGGGAGATACAGAAATGAAAAGAAGTAACAAATATGAATATTATCTAGATGGTGACAATACACCCTAATGGGTGCGACCCACATAGCCATGCTGCCTTCCCGATTTTTGTCATTTTCCGGTTGTTGAGGCTTGAGGCTATAATCAACTTTTGAAACATCTGGCTACCATTCACATCGTCCATACACGTCATCCAGGAACAGGATTGAAACACCCCACCTCCGTTAGGGTCACTCTCAAAGGGAATGCCCTAATTTTGGTGGAGGTTTTTAAGTATAAGTCACAGAGATACAAGACAGATATAAGAACACATATTTGTAAACAGCGGAAAAACAACAACCTTTATTTCATAAAAGCAAATACGTGTTACAAAACATCACCATGATTGTCTTACATCCTTTCCAAAAACATAACATAACTCCTTCATAATCTGTCTTGATTACATTATTAAAGAAGCATAAATAAAACATAGATAAACTGCAAAAGCCCCCATAGTGATTTGTCCAAAGCCATAGTTCAAAATGAAAAGGTCCAAGCAATACATTTCTCTTCTTCAAGCTGGATGTTAAGGCTGGTCAAGCTGTTGTGTTCCCTCCCTGTGGACCTTGGGGGGAAACGGAAGAAAAGAAGATGAAAGAAAAGTAGAGTCAGACATAAAGCCTGAGTAAGTCTAGTACTATTTTGTCTATGAATAAAGAACTGGGTATGATAAGTATAAACAAGAAGTGGAAAAGCACTCTAACTTGGTTAAGTTGTCTAGGGTCGAATATACTATCGTACCCCATGTTAATCTCTGAACCCATATAAACTAGTTTCCAACTGACACCCCATAATCAGGGTGATGTGATCCATTCTACGATGATCGGCTCCTACTCGCATAGTTACATGTGTCTTACGGCCCCCGATGTTGTAGTTACCTATGCTGGTCCCACCATGGGGTGTATCAAGTCCCATGGTGGCGGCCCGACACAACCTTAGAGTGCACAGGTATGCTACTGGTGTCCAGTGCCTTATTTTTCTGCGCCGGAGTGTGTGCACGCCCGCACCCCGTTAGAACCTACACTGCTACACCACCGCCGTCGATTTGACCTCTTACAATCAGCCCAGTAATCGTGCCCCACCCTGCCTAGTTTCAGGGTATCCTGATACACCTTCTAGGGTTACTGCTGAAAAGGGTCCCCCGTTACTAGGTTTTCTATCTCTAGCCAACATGCTAAGTTGGTTAAGTGTTTTCTAACCTAACCCCCACCAGTCCGTTTAGTTTAGCATGTTCCATTTTGATTAAGTCTTTAGTTCACTTAATCCTAACAATCCTGACTCAGCCTTAATTGTCTTATTAAGGCCCTGACCTCTCACATTAGACAGGTATTGTTGTGGCTGCCTGTTGCCGGTTGGTTCCGGGCAGTCTTACGCCACAACTCAGTCTAACCTCGGGTCCTTATTGGGCTCCATGTTTAACCTCCCACATTGGATAGGTGTTGTTGTGACTACTGGACAGCCGGGCGGTTCCGGGCAGGTTTACATCACAACTCAATCCAACCTCGGGTTAAACACATCGTATTTTCTACATTTACATATTTTGTCTTTCTTCTTTATTTTCTTATATGTAAATATTAGCGGCCAATTATTAAGTTAATGGTGTAAAGGTTACACCAATCATGGGCCCAACCCATGCTTGAATTTGGGCCCTTCTATTTTATATTTTCATTCATTAGTAATTTTAACCCAACGTTATTTTCCCCCGTCTTACACGTCCGTTTATTATATATATATTGGGCTTAGCCTTTTAAAGCCCTACTTAGCCATGCGAAAAGGGGAGGCTTAAAGCGTGATTACATACACAAAGAGGGGAAAGTGAGCGCATGAACTTGCAATATGACGTTGGAAATACAAAATAGAAACTGGTGTACTTGCATAGTGGTAACATATACTTTGGTCATAAGGCATAGGTGACATGAATCAAAGCATGTGAACTTGTAATTGAGATAAGAATCTAAATTGGGTATCATTATTGACACATGAACCTATATTTTTATTTAGGCATAATGTCAAACATAAGCATGGCATAAGTATAGTTAAATTTGTTCACATAACCATGGCATAAATATTTCTAACATGAAATCATGATTTTTACTTTAGTCATGCAAACTTGCAAAAAGGGATTTTTGGAACCTAACCTAGCTATGTACCACATATGTCATCATAAAATTCTTGTAAACAAGATAGACTTAATCATGGATTTCAATTATGCCAAATATCATTCATAGCCTAGCCATATTCATAAGTTTGCAAATAGGTTTTCTAGTACAAAAGCATGGCTTAATACATGTTGCCCAATTTTCAACATAATTTCATATGGATTATGATAACCCAAACCTATTCCAATTACTTCATAAAAATGACGTTTGTATAAAAATACACATTATGATGGCATAGTAGCAAAGCCCCAAACTTGCATGAATTTAAATCAACTACATACATGTAGCTTCAACATGGATTACATAATTTGCGAAATATTCCAAACGTATACTTGCATAGAACTACCGCATGTAGTTCTTTATAATTGAATAACATAATTCAAGAATATCCAAACGTATATAATATTTCAAATTGATAAGAACGCACAAATATGAATTACTTTATTGCCACAATTCAAGCATACAAACCAACACAATAATTTGTTCATACCAAAGTAATACTCTACTTACAATGGTGAGGCGAATTCTCAATTTTAGGGATTTGAAGATGCGGTTTGATTCGATTGAGTTGCTTTATGCCTTAGAATTTGCCTCCTAATCCTCTCTCTCCAATTGGCGGCTACTCTTAGTCGTTCCTCGGCAACATGGCGGCTTTGTTCTTATTTTTGAATGAATAGATTAGGGTTAGTCTAGGGTTGTTTATATAGAGGTTATAAACTGATTAGGACCATTGATGTTGCTTGGATTGATCGTAGCCATTCATTCGCAAGAGAGACCAATTAGAGCCTGCCACCTAGCCCTAATGACAAAGCAAGCTTCTGAAAATCGGCCAAACACAGACCTGGCCAGCCAGGGCTAGACCAGACCTGGCCAGCAGGTCATTTTTGACCTGGGCGCACTTGGCAGGTGCGCCAGGTCAAAAATGTACTGGCGCACTTCACAGGTGCGCCAGTTCATTTTTGTTCTGGCGCACTTCCCAAGTGCGCCAGTGCATTCTGACCCTTTTTCGGTTTTACGCCCAACTTCGTTCGTCCATAACTTCTTCATACGATATCCGTTTTTCGAAAACTCGGACTCTATTTCGCGTATTTTTCCGAGACGAACGCAATGGCGTATCCCGTTTCCCTTAGTTCTTTGATTTGAAATTAATTATACTTTAATTTGTGAGTTTCACAGTTATAGAATTCGCGGGGTGTTACGTTCTCCCCCACTTAAAAGGATTTCGTCCCCGAAATCTTCAAGTTTAGGAAAATGTATATCCTAACATCCAATCATCCATCTACTCATCCATCAAACACGAGCATCCATTGTCCTTAAAAGACTTCTAATGCTTCATGATCATATGCGAAGTGTGTGTGTGTATACATGTACTTATCTAATGCAAAATCAGGCGGTCTACTGATTCAGTTGACCTCCTTAATGCGAATTATGTAAGTGCCATGAATCCATTATGTATGCAAATTTTCCTATTCATGATTCTACATGAGTGCACAATCATTCAATACAAATGCAACATCCCCATGACAACACATTAGAGTTCAACCATATACGAATGCAAACATATATGCATATGCAATATGAAGTGACTGAGCCGATCTAAAACCTAGATTGTGTGTGTATATGCAACCACGAGCAACCACTAGCAATCACTTGCAACCACTTGCAACCATCATCCATAACATGTTTCAATTACATGTTTCAATTACATGTTTCCATCCAAAGGGTTTCTACCTAAAAGATAAGATCGAGGAAATATATCTAAAAAGATAGATAAAGGCGCAACTTAAGGAAAATGAAAGATCAAGGATGTACCCTCGAACAGAAAAGGGTAGGCTGCACGGATTCTAGCTTCAGTTTCCCAAGTCGCGTCTCCCTCGGCGTCGCTCCACTGAACTTTGACGAGCTTGACTTCACGGTTGCGTAGCTTCTTCACTTCCGTTCCCAAGATGCGTGTTGGAACTTTTCTTATGGTTGCTTCGCGTTCCACTTCGGCCTCTTCGAGAATATTTGGCTCTACCACTTCAGCAGACTCATGTAGACATTTTCGGAGATGTGAAACGTGAAAAACGTTGTGGACTCCGGCCAATCTTTCGGGTAGCTCTAATCTATAGGACATTTTCCCAATTGTTCCTATCTAAAGGTATAGTCGAATGATAGAAGCAAGTAAAAACTTTGTGCCCATTAGGCAATGTCAAAACTGAAAACGTATGCCACATATATATTGATTAGGAGAAGAACTCTCTAAGCATCAGCCCCGAAGACCGAAATCAACATCAGACTGACACCCAAAGAGTTACTCAACCCAACCACCATATATGATTCTAGGCAACTAAGCATGATGGACTCCTTTTAGGTCACAAGGGAGTCCCTTCCTAAGACCAATCCGTAGCTTATAAAACTCAAAATCTTTAGTCAAACCAATGAACACCCTCGAGCCCCAACATGTGTTACTAACAGATGAGTCATACTCCCTATGGGGTTTGCAACAGAAATTGGATTGAGAATGGGACCGAGAGGATATACACAAAAGATAGCATGCAAGTAAGCCCTACAGGAAGAGAGGGATCAAAGATATACTCTTAAGAAGAGATATTATGCACGAATCTAGTCTTCAATCTTCTAAGTCGCATTTCTTGAGCTTAACTCCATTATGCTTTGTCCGTCTTTAACTTCACAATTTCGTAGCTTCTTAATTCTTGTTTCCAAAATATGAGTTGGAACCTATTTCTCGTTCCTCTTTCACTTATTCTCCTTCTAGTATACTTGGCTCAAGCCTAACTGCGTACTCATGGTTCCATGCAAGCTCTCCAAAATTCACTAGTGAATCTTGGATCTTGTTCACTTACTAGAAGGTATCCCACATAGATGAATTATCTCTTGAAAATAAACAATTGTCAACTTCGTGAGCGGAGCTGAGATTTTCGCAAAATCCCTTATAAATTTTCGATAGAAACCTGCTAGTCCTAGGAAGCTTCGGACCTCAGTTGCATTCCTTGGTGTCTTCCAATCCTGTACCGCCACTACCTTAGCAGGGTCCACTGCTAACCCTTGCTTGGATACTATGTGCCCAAGGAACCTCACCTCTTCTCTCCAAAAGTGGCATTTGGAGAATTTGGCTTTTAGTTGATGGATTCGCAAAGTTTCCATGATTGCCCTTAAGTGTTGAGCATGTTCCTCTTCACTCTTTGAGAAGATAAGGATATCATCTACGAAGACGACTACGAATTTGTTGAGGAAATCTCTAAATACCCTACTCATTAGGTCCACGAAGTAAGCAGGTGCATTTGTCAAGCCGAAAGGCATGACAAGCCATTCAAAGAAGCCGTCTGGGGTTCTGAATGCCGTTTTATCGATGCTATCTTCAACCACCCTTAGCTGATGAAAACTGGTTGCTAAATCGAGCTGGGAGAAAACAGACGCTCCTACAAGCTGGTCAAACAAATCGTCAATTCTAGGGAGAGGGTGCCTATTCTTTTTCGTTAGCTTGTTGAGCTCCGTATAGTCAACACATAGACGGAGTGAACCATCCGCCTTTGTAGCGAACACCACCGGAGCGCCCCATTCTGAAATGCTCCTCCTAATGAACCCCTTTTCTAGAAGCTCTTTAATCTGTTTACTGAGCTCTTTCCTTTCCCGTGGAGCCATGTGTCTAACGGGCAACGCAACGGGCTTTGCATTATCTACAAGATATATGCGGAAGTCTATTTCCCGCTTCGGAGGCAAGCCCTTCACCTCTTCGAAGACATCCGGATATTCCCGGACCACTCTAACTGATTGCAAATTTTCAACAGAGGCATCTAGCAATTCAAGATAACTAAGCATAACCGCGGATGAGGGATTACAAGAAATTTCCAAAGTATTACCGAGCTGGGTTAGGAGCCTAACAACCCTTTTCTCACAATCAAGGATGGCCCCATTACTGGATAGCCAATCCATACCCAAAATCAAACCATAACCCGAAAAGCCCAAAACAAAGGCACTACATTGAAATTCTACGCTTAGAATGGAAATTTTCAATCCCAAACAGATCATAGACAAATGAGCTGGGCCCCCAATTGGGTTTGAAACAATTAAGGGGTCCTCTACCATACTAGTTTTTAGGTGCAGAGATTCTACTAAAGCAGACGAGATAAAGGAGTGTGATGCGCCCGAATCAAATAAAGTGCGAACGGGATGATCATAAAGATAAACTACACTTTCTACAGAAGTATTGATACCTCGCTGTTGCAGAGGTGGCGCCTCCAGCACATGAACCTGTGCCCCTGGGGTGGATCCAGCCCTCTGCCCCTGTCCTCGTTTCTTTGGGCAGTCCTTAGCCCTGTGGCCTGTCTCACCGCAAGAAAAGCACCCACCATTCTCCTTGGCCTTCTTTTTCCGGCAGTCCTTTACTAAGTGCCCCACTTAGCCACAGAAATTGCACTTCCTCTTCTCTTTGTTGCTTTTCCCGCCCTTCTTAAAGTCTGTCTTCTTAGGCTGCAAACCTTCTTTCTTCCCTTGAGAGCTTTCTGCCTTTGTCTCCTTCTTGCCCTTATCCTCTTCATTCAACAAAGCCATTTGCACCAATCTTTCATACGTGGCTCCCATGGGTATATGGGTCATGGCCAAACTGTGTAATGGCTCATTCAACCCTTTGACGAAACGGAGAGCCTTCTTGTGCGGGGTGTTGACTAGGTCAAGCCCAAACCTAGCCAGCTCATCGAACTGATTCACATATTCTCTGACTGTCTTGTCCCCTTGTTTAAGAAATAAGAATCTTTCCAACTGCAAACTTCTTTCCGCATCTGAGAGAAATTTAGTCTCAAACCTTGCCCTAAAGTCCTCCCATGTCTCCACTGGTCTTTCAGCATTAGTGACTTCCCACCAGTAGGAAGCCTCGCCCTTCAATAGCCACACTGCCAATTGTACTTTTTGTCTATCCTCTACCTCAAAGATGATGAATAGGTCCTCCGTTTCTTTCAGCCAATTTCTAGCTGCCACGAAGGACTCAGTTCCATGGAAATCCCTTCCTCCCATAGCTTTAAAATCTTTACATATCTTAGCGAACGTGTTTCCCCGAGGAGGAGGTGGAGGAAAAGGTGCCGCTGCAGCTGGATGATTTCCGGCAGCTGGGGGAGGAGGAATGGTAGGACCTGGCTGAGTGGCTCTTGCTTCTAAGAACCGTCTAAACCAACCAGGTATTGGCACCCCTTCCGGCAAGTTAAGATCTTCGGACATGCTGAAACAAAAAGGATAGATTCAAAACGAAGGGTAAGAGATAGTACCTATGGCTTTGGGGAGTGGACTTTGCCTTTTTAAAATAATATTTTCCTTTTAAAAATGCTTCTTTAAATTTCCTTTTTGAAAATAATTTTTCAAAACTTTTTATCTTATCTGGTAAACCTATGCTCTGATACCAAGTGAAACACCCCACCTCCGTTAGGGTCACTCTCAAAGGGAATGCCCTAATTTTGGTGGAGGTTTTTAAGTATAAGTCACAGAGATACAAGACAGATATAAGAACACATATTTGTAAACAGCGGAAAAACAACAACCTTTATTTCATAAAAGCAAATACGTGTTACAAAACATCACCATGATTGTCTTACATCCTTTCCAAAAACATAACATAACTCCTTCATAATCTGTCTTGATTACATTATTAAAGAAGCATAAATAAAACATAGATAAACTGCAAAAGCCCCCATAGTGATTTGTCCAAAGCCATAGTTCAAAATGAAAAGGTCCAAGCAATACATTTCTCTTCTTCAAGCTGGATGTTAAGGCTGGTCAAGCTGCTGTGTTCCCTCCCTGTGGACCTGGGGGGGGGGAAACGGAAGAAAAGAAGACGAAAGAAAAGTAGAGTCAGACATAAAGCCTGAGTAAGTCTAGTACTATTTTGTCTATGAATAAAGAACTGGGTATGATAAGTATAAACAAGAAGTGGAAAAGCACTCTAACTTGGTTAAGTTGTCTAGGGTCGAATATACTATCGTACCCCATGTTAATCTCTGAACCCATATAAACTAGTTTCCAACTGACACCCCATAATCAGGGTGATGTGATCCATTCTACGATGATCGGCTCCTACTCGCATAGTAACATGTGTCTTACGGCCCCCGATGTTGTAGTTACCTATGCTGGTCCCACCATGGGGTGTATCAAGTCCCATGGTGGCGGCCCGACACAACCTTAGAGTGCACAGGTATGCTACTGGTGTCCAGTGCCTTATTTTTCTGCGCCGGAGTGTGTGCACGCCCGCACCCCGTTAGAACCTACACTGCTACACCACCGCCGTCGATTTGACCTCTTACAATCAGCCCAGTAATCGTGCCCCACCCTGCCTAGTTTCAGGGTATCCTGATACACCTTCTAGGGTTACTGCTGAAAAGGGTCCCCCGTTACTAGGTTTTCTATCTCTAGCCAATATGCTAAGTTGGTTAAGTGTTTTCTAACCTAACCCCCACCAGTCCGTTTAGTTTAGCATGTTCCATTTTGATTAAGTCTTTAGTTCACTTAATCCTAACAATCCTGACTCAGCCTTAATTGTCTTATTAAGGCCCTGACCTCTCACATTAGACAGGTATTGTTGTGGCTGCCTGTTGCCGGTTGGTTCCGGGCAGTCTTACGCCACAACTCAGTCTAACCTCGGGTCCTTATTGGGCTCCATGTTTAACCTCCCACATTGGATAGGTGTTGTTGTGACTACTGGACAGCCGGGCGGTTCCGGGCAGGTTTACATCACAACTCAATCCAACCTCGGGTTAAACACATCGTATTTTCTACATTTACATATTTTGTCTTTCTTCTTTATTTTCTTATATGTAAATATTAGCAGCCAATTATTAAGTTAATGGTGTAAAGGTTACACCAATCATGGGCCCAACCCATGCTTGAATTTGGGCCCTTCTATTTTATATTTTCATTCATTAGTAATTTTAACCCAACGTTATTTTCCCCCGTCTTACACGTCCGTTTATTATATATATATTGGGCTTAGCCTTTTAAAGCCCAACTTAGCCATGCGAAAAGGGGAGGCTTAAAGCGTGATTACATACACAAAGAGGGGAAAGTGAGCGCATGAACTTGCAATATGACGTTGGAAATACAAAATAGAAACTGGTGTACTTGCATAGTGGTAACATATACTTTGGTCATAAGGCATAGGTGACATGAATCAAAGCATGTGAACTTGTAATTGAGATAAGAATCTAAATTGGGTATCATTATTGACACATGAACCTATATTTTTATTTAGGCATAATGTCAAACATAAGCATGGCATAAGTATAGTTAAATTTGTTCACATAACCATGGCATAAATATTTCTAACATGAAATCATGATTTTTACTTTAGTCATGCAAACTTGCAAAAAGGGATTTTTGGAACCTAACCTAGCTATGTACCACATATGTCATCATAAAATTCTTGTAAACAAGATAGACTTAATCATGGATTTCAATTATGCCAAATATCATTCATAGCCTAGCCATATTCATAAGTTTGCAAATAGGTTTTCTAGTACAAAAGCATGGCTTAATACATGATGCCCAATTTTCAACATAATTTCATATGGATTATGATAACCCAAACCTATTCCAATTACTTCATAAAAATGACGTTTGTATAAAAATACACATTAAGATGGCATAGTAGCAAAGCCCCAAACTTGCATGAATTTAAATCAACTACATACATGTAGCTTCAACATGGATTACATAATTTGCGAAATATTCCAAACGTATACTTGCATAGAACTACCGCATGTAGTTCTTTATAATTGAATAACATAATTCAAGAATATCCAAACGTATATAATATTTCAAATTGATAAGAATGCACAAATATGAATTACTTTATTGCCATAATTCAAGCATACAAACCAACACAATTATTTGTTCATACCAAAGTAATACTCTACTTACAATGGTGAGGCGAATTCTCAATTTTAGGGATTTGAAGATGCGGTTTGATTCGATTGAGTTGCTTTATGCCGTAGAATTTGCCTCCTAATCCTCTCTCTCCAATTGGCGGCTACTCTTAGTCGTTCCTCAGCAACATGGCGGCTTTGTTCTTATTTTTGAATGAATAGATTAGGGTTAGTCTAGGGTTGTTTATATAGAGGTTATAAACTGATTAGGACCATTGATGTTGCTTGGATTGATCGTAGCCATTCATTCGCAAGAGAGACCAATTAGAGCCTGCCACCTAGCCCTAATGACAAAGCAAGCTTCTGAAAATCGGCCAAACACAGACCTGGCCAGCCAGGGCTAGACCAGACCTGGCCAGCAGGTCATTTTTGACCTGGGCGCACTTGGCAGGTGCGCCAGGTCAAAAATGTACTGGCGCACTTCACAGGTGCGCCGGTTCATTTTTGTTCTGGCGCACTTCCCAAGTGCGCCAGTGCATTCTGACCCTTTTTCGGTTTTACGCCCAACTTCGTTCGTCCATAACTTCTTCATACGATATCCGTTTTTCGAAAACTCGAACTCTATTTCGCGTATTTTTCCGAGACGAACGCAATGGCGTTTCCCGTTTCCCTTAGTTCTTTGATTTGAAATTAATTATACTTTAATTTGTGAGTTTCACAGTTATAGAATTCGCGGGGTGTTACAAGGATGAACCGAAGGCACCCTCCTACCACATCCTAGGAATCACCCTATAGATCAGTAGCGAGAAGTGCTTGCAATCCGCAGATTCCAATCACGACAGAATCATCGTTAACTCTGGGGATCAGCCAGTGGTATTTAACAATAGTTCTTCCGCTCATGGATCCTTACGGTCTTCAATTTCTCCATCTCGATCAGCGTCTTCGACGTATTCGTATCTATTGGTCGGAATGGTTTTCAAATATAAATTCGATCCCGGTCTTTCCGTACCAATAACGTTGGGTCAGATTTTGATAGTCGGTTATTTAACTATCAAAATATACAACCATAAAACAAACAAGCCCATTGGTTTGTACACAGCATCACTTGGCCATTTGAAAACACTATATCAGTTAAAATACCCGAAAATAATATATTGGTTCAAATATATTAATGTTCGCAAATCCTTTTACTTATATACCTAGAAAATATCTTAAATCATACCCAGTTTAACCTTCAACTAACATTTCAAAATATTGCTATAACTTTTCTTATTATCTTATCGATTCAGTTTATCCTTCGTGCAACAACCATCATGACCCCTTCTTTGGCTTCGTTATTTGAATTACCAAAATCACCACTCATTCCTTTTAACATGAACCCCTTTAAATCTCATTCCATAACTTTGAAAATATCGCTATAATTCCACGAATCATTTCATACCATCAAGCCCCTTTTTATTTCCTTTTATTTCGAAATCTCGTTATACGTATTTCTAAATCCTTCAAGTAACGTTACACTTTTGTTTCTCCCAAAATATTTTATTCTAACACTTTCACCATTACGACTAACATCATCCTTTGATAGTCCTGAAGTTGTTCAAGTTGGGGTATTTTAATTACCTCTTAGACCTTGACCAACAACGTTCTTATCTTAAGATAGATATCAGTTGTAATAAAAACTGACACTCATTTCCCATATCACCACAAATCCCATTTTTAAATTAATCACTAACTAATTAATTTAAATAATCCCATTTGATTATTATTAAATAAATAATAATAATCATCTTTCAACCTTTCTATCAAAATAACATGGTTTGGTTTACCATTAACTATCCTCATTAAATTAGTGAACTAATTAAATAACAATTCTAGTTAACGTCGTTAACTTGTTCAACTCTAAACGATTAACCTGTGAGTCAATCGTTATTGATCTTGCCATAATAATTAATTAATTAATCTAAATAATTCTATTCACTTTGATCAATATCAATATAAACCCATTCTAATTGTTACGTTAATTCCGATCACTGGAATTAGCTAAATAAGATCATTTTAAAAAAAATCACTTATATAAGCACGTGCTTCGCGCACGATAGATTTTGGTTAAACCAATCAACGTATTTAGGTGGTTGGTTTATTCCTCTTTTTAAAACTTTATTTAAAATAATATATTTAAAAATCTATATTTGGTTATAAAATAATTTCATAACTTCTTTTCTGGCGATTCACCTGACGGTGAATCGAACTTTATAAAACGGTGTATACCTTGGGCCATCTGCTATTTATTTTGCAATCAATACTATATATTGGTTCAACGGTCAACCACAATCAACAACCAACAGGGTTTCAAGGTCAACGGGTTTTAAACAGTTCATATAAAATATGAAATAACAGCATACTAAATATTTGAGGAAATGGTTTGATTCCTCCTACCTGTTCTTCCCTGCAATACAGACCATTATAATATTTCATATCAGTACATAGAAATATTTTAAACGAAGATAATATAATTAACTTCAACCATTAAAGCAACCATAGGCATCCAATCAACCAATTAAATTAAATTATATGAATTTAGCACATCCTAGTATTTCAGAAATGTGTGAGAATTAACTCACCTTATTTCGGTCGGCGGTTCACGTTGTTCGTATAATTATACGAAATTCCGGTTGTTTTTGCTCTTTTCCGAATAAACACAACGGTGTAGTGTATTGTATTGTGATTCCAACACGTACGACTTTTCGTGATTTTGATAACGTGAGAACACGTTATGATTGTCATAAGTTAACTAAATTTAATATAATATAAATTGAATAAAAACGTTAATTACCATTTTCCGTCAATGATTCACGGTTCCTTCTGCACACATGAACCCGCTATCTTTCCTTGATACCCTTTTTCCCCATCATAGCCCCCTCACAATAAAACAATGCTGGCTTGACCACGTACCATCTTTTTTTTTCCTTTTTTTTCTTTTGATTCTCCAAACAAAAGTAACAGTACACCCCACATGATCACCTTCCACCGCACTTTCCTCGCGCTGCCACCTCACCACACGTCTTTACCAACTTTTTTTTTATGCAACCGACAAGGCCCAAAGCCCATTCAAGAAATTTAACCGGTCTACCTTATGAGAAAACTCCTACACCTGACAGTATTCACAACTGCAAACCAGAGAACCTTCTTCCCCTTGAAAACATCACGTCCTCCACGCACGAGTGCTGCTCCTGTCTTCCATTCACTTTCAAAGCAAACTCCAAACTACCATACCATGCACACAGCACCCCCCTGTATCATCCCATTATTTCTCTTTTCGTGTCCCTCTCTGTTTTGTTTCCCTCTCACGCTCACCTTACCCAACCCCTTCCAAGCTTCTTCCTTCTTAAACTATTCACTTTATTAACTATAAAACACGCCATGAACCATACAAACACCACCCACGCTCACCGTGCAAACCGCCACTGAGCTGCTTTCCGATCTCCGAGCACCGCGGCAACCTTTCAGCCTCTTCACGACGGCAACACCATAGACCCCATCATTACACATCAGACAAAGAAAAAGAACATGCCAAGATCTCTTCAGTACTCACCATCTTACCATGCGACAGACAACAATAAAATGATACCTATCATTCTCCCAGCGAAATGAATTCCCACGATGATGAGCAGCTTGGTATAATAACAAATATGTTTGTTTGACTATTTATAGATGAGTATAAATATTTGTTTTAATTTTTGAAACCATGACTGCTGTTATGTTTCTTCACTGTGTTACTACACAAAATGAACTAACACCCTCTATTTATAGGTGAGTAATCTTGGTAATCACGGTTTAGAGTTTGGAGAGCACGGCAATCCTTTGTTTGGCCATCACGTAAATGTTGTAGGTTAGGGTAGGTTGTTGTGTCTTGGTATGGCAGCACGCAGTTGTATTGTCAACGAAAGAGAGAAGTGATTGGATAGCTGATAAAAAGAAAATACATGATGTACATGACTGATAGGAACACACACAGTGAGTAAGTATTTGGGGGTAGGGTGTTTATTCGAGAGTGCCATGGTTCGCAGAGAGTAAGATCCAACATGAATTTTCTTATCATATACACAAGAGGTAGGCAGAACGGCAGAAGGTAGCTGTGTTGATTTGTATTTTCATTTGAAAGAAAGAAGAGATGGAGCAGGTAGCATGTGAATATATAGGATCGAAAATAGGCACACGCATGCACATGTTAGCTGAAAAGAAATGTTTCACTGTGTACACTAGAGAAAGGCATAGGTGGGTATGATTTTAGTTTTAAAGTGAGCGTACTCCGTCATATAAGACTCCGTCCTCATACGATTTGCTATCGACAGAAATAAATACATCGTCGTGCTCAGCAGTGTGCCACGATCACAAATATATAATAATATCGGTAGTTTAACTTATTCTGTGAAACCCCAAAATCGCTGATTAAGGTGACTCCAAATAAAAATTTGCTTATTTAATTTATTAAAAATTACAGTAAAATTCTAAAAATTAAATTATGACTACGCTTCAAAGGAATTGTCCAAATTCGAAGCCAATATTTAAATAAATCGTTATGGCGTATAAACGATTTCACAGCGACTATTTCAGAATTTAATTTGGACGTAAAATAAAATCTATAATATGAAAACTCTATTTTTCTCCTCCATTAGAAAAATATTATCAACTAGATTCAAGCGCTTCTTGTTTCACAAAAATCCGACTTAACATGGATCCAACATAGTCAATTGAAGTCCAAACTCGATTTTACGAACTACCGCGCTGTTTCGAGTTCGTTTTATATTTTAAATATAAATTATAAACGCTCAGTCGTCATTTAATTAATGATTTCGATATTAAATTCAAAATAAAATATTTAAAATAAGTTTAAATATTCGAATCAAATAGCTGAAAAATCCAGGTCGTTACATTCTTCCCCCCTTAAAATAATTTCGTCCTCGAAATTGCTAGGTAAAAAGAATGCTCCGAACTTGATTATTTCCAAAATAATTAATCCAAAAATATTTCCAAGTTATAAAAATTTCCGAAAAATTTGCCAGCAGCTCCTCTGCACGGTTCGATCGAAACAACTACAAATGCCACCCCGGCCTCTCATATCGGTCCAAAGGAAATAAAAGTCAAGAGGCTACCCATCTCGGGTATAAATTCAAACACCCAATCAATAATATTAAGGTTTACCTTTTTGTCGGGCAACTCAATTCCAATTTCAAAGCAACCTAAGTAACCGCTCTTCATCTGTCAATCTGTACTCTCAGTCTGTGTAATCACATCAACTTCATAGCCCTTTGCAATCTGTACGTAGCTCTACTTACAATACATGTAACAATCCAAGGTTAATTAATTTTTTTTTCCAGTTTTATTTCTTAATTGATTTTTTTATTTCCAATTCATTATACCGGAATTTATCTCTCTGTTTCCAATTCATTCAATTCCTTATCAACTCTTTTTTCGAATTTTAAGTCACTAACATCCAATAAATCAAACAACATACAAACAAATCCACTCATCTCGTATTTAGCTTAATTTAATTTAAATTCTGAATTATTTAATTCTATTTTAAATTTCATATTCACAAATACTTCTGATTATAATAAACAATCCCCAATCTTATTTGAATTCCATAATCAAATAATTCCATTTATTCTATTTGGGTTCATCCACTTTTTATTTAACCCAACACAAGCCATATTTCACTCGACTTGTTTCAATTTCAACTCATAGGTTTATGAAAATTCTAATTAATATTTGAAATATTCCCAATATCAGCCAAATTTTAAACTGTATTCTAATCAAATAGAAAAATAATAAAATTTACCTTCTTATAAAATAACTTGGGACAAAACAATAAAAATAATTTTATATCCAAATTACAAATACGCGCTCTCGTATATATATACACTCAACTCAATCTAGGGTATTACTAGCCCAATCTCAATCGAGTTATACCGCAGACCCATGGTTATTCCTAAACCATTGCTCTGGTACCAACTATAGCGACCCGGGAATTTCGACGCTCGTATCCAGACACTAACCCATCCCGTGTCCAAAATTCAAGTATCGAAAACCCAGAAAGCTAATAGAAAGAAGTTAGAGGGTGAGAAAAGAATGAAAGAAATATTAGAATAGAAGAATAAGAAGATCAGAGTCTCACAGCGGAATGGACAAAATATAATAATCAGAAATACTTTATATAAAAATTGTATATCACAACATCAGAGTATACATTCAGATCAATACAACATACAGCGGAAATAAACCAGTACCAGTATATATATGGATTACGTCTCGACTTCAACTCCATCTCTGTTGCTTCAAGCAGAAACATGACCTATAAATATGCTTGGTCTGACCCGAGCACATTTGATTTAAAACAAAATTCACCCGGATCAGTCTAAAATACTATCAGTGATAAATTCATATAGCAACCAACTTGTTTAACTTTGAAATCCTTTTGAAACAAAGGATAATAGTAAGACCAGTCCACACATAAACACATACAGTTTTTACCTTACTATAACCCAAATCATTTTGAAATCAATATCTTCTTCTGATATTATCATAGTGTCTAAATACAAGTAAATAGAATCTAGTAGAACGCTTGCATCTCACGCTCCACATATATAGTATACAATCAAAACCGCGGGCGCTTATTGGAGATTGGATTTCCAACTATGATAAGGTATGGGACCACCTGCCGATAGTGTATCTCTAGAGACGAATACACTGGGTTCAACAAGAACGTCTTGCAACCCGGCCCACACATGACCGACCACTCATTTCTCTTGAGTGTATCGAGTATATTGTCACCTTACGGCTTTTTGTCGCGCGACCACCGTAATCCTCGGGAGATACAGAAATGAAAAGAAGTAACAAATATGAATATTCTCTAGATAGTGACAATACACACTAATGGGTGTGACCCACATAGCCATGCTGCCTGCCCGATTTTTGTCATTTTCCTGTTGTTGAGGCTTGAGGCTATAATCGACTTTTGAAACATCTGGCTACCATTCACATCGTCCATACACGTCATCCAGGAATAGGATGAACCGAAGGCACCCTCCTACCACATCCTAGGAATCACCCTATAGATCAGTAGCGAGAAGTGCTTGCAATCCGTAGATTCCAATCACGACAGAATCATCGTTAACTCTGGGGATCAGCCAGAGGTATTTAACAATAGTTCTTCCGCTCATGGATCCTTACGGTCTTCAATTTCTCCATCTCGATCAGCGTCTTCGACGTATTCGTATCTATTGGTCGGAATGGTTTTCAAATATAAATTCGATCCCGGTCTTTCCGTACCAATAACGTTGGGTCAGATTTTGATAGTCGGTTATTTAACTATCAAAATAAACAACCATAAAACAAACAAGCCCATTGGTTTATACACAACAGCACTTGGCCATTTGAAAACACTATATCAGTTAAAATACCAGAAAATAATATATTGGTTCAAATATATTAATGTTCACAAATCCTTTTACTTATATACCTATAAAATATCTTAAATCACACCCAGTTTAACCTTCAGCTAACATTTCAAAATATTGCTATAACATTTCTTATTATCTTATCGATTCAGTTTATCCTTCGTGCAACAACCATCATGACCCCTTCTTTGGCTTCGTTATTTGAATTACCAAAATCACCACTCATTCCTTTTAACATGAACCCCTTTAAATCTCATTCCATAACTTTGAAAATATCGCTATAATTCCACGAATCATTTCATACCATCAAGCCCCTTTTTATTTCCTTTTATTTCGAAATCTCGTTATACATATGTCTAAATCCTTCAAGTAACGTTACACTTTTGTTTCTCCCAAAATATTTTATTCTAACACTTTTACCATTACGACTAACATCATCCTTTGATAGTCCTGAAGTTGTTCAAGTTGGGGTATTTTAATTACCTCTCAGACCTTGACCAACAACGTTCTTATCTTAAGATAGATATCAGTTGTAATAAAAACCGACACTCATTTCCCATATCACCACAAATCCCATTTTTAAATTAATCACCAACTAATTAATTTAAATAATCCCATTTGATTATTATTAAATAAATAATAATAATCATCCTTCAACCTTTCTATCAAAATAACATGGTTTTGTTTACCATTAACTATCCTCATTAAATTAGTGAACTAATTAAATAACGATTCCAGTTAACGTCGTTAACTTGTTCAACTCTAAACGATTAACCTATTAGTCAATCGTTGTTGATCTTGCCATAATAATTAATTAATTAATCTAAATAATTCTATTCACTTTGATCAATATCAATATAAACCCATTCTAATTGTTATGTTAATTCCGATCACTGGAATTAGCTAAATAAGATCATTTTAAAAAAAATCACTTATATAAGCACGTGCTTCGCGCACGATAGATTTTGGTTAAACCAATCAACGTATTTAGGTGGTTGGTTTATTCCTCTTTTTAAAACTTTATTTAAAATAATATATTTAAAAATCTATATTTGGTTATAAAATAATTTCATAACTTCTTTTCTGGCGATTCACCTGACGGTGAATCGAACTTTATAAAACGGTGTATACCTTGGGCCATCTGCTATTTATTTTGCAATCAATACTATATATTGGTTCAACGGTCAACCACAATCAACAACCAACAGGGTTTCAAGGTCAACGGGTTTTAAACAGTTCATATAAAATATGAAATAACAGCATACTAAATATTTGAGGATCCGGTTTGATTCCTCCTACCTGTTCTTCCCTGCAATACAGACCATTATAATATTTCATATCAGTACATAGAAATATTTTAAACGGCGATAATATAATTAACTTCAACCATAAAAGAAACCATATGCATCCAAAGCATCCAATCAACCAATTAAATTAAATTATACGAATTTAGCACATCCTAGTATTTCAGAAATGTGTGAGAATTAACTCACCTTATTTCGGTCGGCGGTTCACGTTGTTCGTATAATTATACGAAATTCTGGTTGTTTTTGCTCTTTTCCGAATAAACACAACGGTGTAGTGTATTGTATTGCGATTCCAACACGTCCGGCTTTTCGTGATTCTGATAACGTGAGAACACGTTATGATCGTCATAAGTTAACTAAATTTAATATAATATAAATTGAATAAAAACGTTAATTACCATTTTCCGTCAATGATTCACGGTTCCTTCTGCACACATGAAACCGCTATCTTTCCTTGATACCCTTTTTCCCCATCATAGCCCCCTCACAATAAAACAATGTTGGCTTGACCACGTACCATCTTTTTTTTTTCTTTTTTTCTTTTGATTCTCCAAACAAAAGTAACAGTACACCCCACATGATCACCTTCCACCGCACTTTCTTTGCGTTGCCACCTCCCCACACGTCTTTACCAACTTTTTTTTTATGCAACCGACAAGGCCTAAAGCCCATTCAAGAAATTTAACCGGTCTACCTTATGAGAAAACTCCTACACCTGACAGTATTCACAACCGCAAACCAAAGAACCTTCTTCCCCTTGAAAACATCACGTCCTCCACGCACGAGTGTTGCTCCTGTCTTCCTTTCACTTTCAAAGCAAACTCCAAACTACCATACCATTCACACAACACCCCCCTGTATCATCCCATTATTTCTCTTTTCGTGTCGCTCTCTGTTTTGTTTCCCTCTCACGCTCACCTTACCCAACCCCTTCCAAGCTTCTTCCTTCTTAAACTATTCACTTTATTAACTATAAAACACACCATGAACCATACAAACACCACCTATGCTCACCGTGCAAACCGCCACCGAGCTGCTGTCCGATCTGCGAGCACCGCGGCAACCTTTCAGCCTCTTCACGACGGCAACACCATAGACCCCATCATTACACATCAGACAAAGAAAAAGAACATGCCAAGATCTCTTCAGTACTCACCATCTTACCATGCGACAAACAACAATAAAATGATACCTATCATTCTCCCAGCGAAATGAATTCCCACGATGATGAGCAGCTCGGTATAATAACAAATATGTTTGTTTGACTATTCATAGATGAGTATAAATATTTGTTTTAATTTTTGAAACCATGACTGCTGTTATGTTTCTTCACTGTGTTACTACACAAAATGAACTAACACCCTCTATTTATAGGTGCGTAATCTTGGCAATCACGGTTTAGAGTTTGGAGAGCACGGCAATCCTTTGTTTGGCCATCACGTAAACGTTGTAGGTTAGGGTAGGTTGTTGTGTCTTGGTATGGCGGCATGCAGTTGTATTGTCAACGAAAGAGAGAAGTGATTGGATAGCTGATAAAAAGAAAATACATGATGTACATGACTGATAGGAACACACACACTGAGTTAGTTTTTGGGGTAGGGTGTTTATTCGAGAGTGCCATGGTTCGCAGAGAGTAAGATCCAGCATGAATTTTCTTATCACATACACAGGAGGTAGGCAGAACGGAAGAAGGTAGCTGTGTTGATTTGTATTTTCATTTGAAAGAAAGAAGAGATGGAGCAGGTAGCATGTGAATATATAGGATTGAAAATAGGCACACGCATGCACAGGTTAGCTAAAAAGAAATGTTTTACTGTGTACACTAGAGAAAGGCATAGGTGGGTACGATTTTAGTTTTAAAGTGAGCGTACTCCGTCATATAAGACTCCATCCTCATACGATTTGCTATCGACAGAAATAAATACATCGTCGTGCTCAGCAGTGTGCCACGATCACAAATATATAATAATATCGGTAGTTTAACTTATTCTGTGAAACCCCAAAATCGCTGATTAAGGTGACTCCAAATAAAAAGTTGCTTATTTAATTAATTAAAAATTACAGTAAAATTCTAAAAATTAAATTATGACTACGCTTCAGAGGACTTGTCCAAATTCGAAGCCAATATTTAAATAAATCGTTATGGCGTATAAACGATTTCACAGCGACTATTTCAGAATTTAATTTGGACGTAAAATAAAATCTATAATATGAAAACTCTATTTTTCTCCTCCATTAGAAAAATATTATCAACTAGATTCAGGCGCTTCTTGTTTCACAGAAATCCGACTTAACATGGATCCAGCATAGTCAATTGAAGTCCAAACTCGATTTTACGAACTACCGCGCTGTTTCGAGTTCGTTTTATATTTTAAATATAAATTATAAACGCTCAGTCGTCGTTTAATTAATTATTTCGATATTAAATTCCAAATAAAATATTTAAAATAAATTTAAATATTCGAATCAAATAGCTGGAAAATCCAGGTCGTTACACTATAAATCTTTTTATTAAGATTTAAAGGGGATTTTCCAAAGTAATGTTTTCCAATATAGTATATTAAATTGGAATTGAGTGGAAATCGATTTGATAATAATCGAAGTGAACTTCTGGCGAGGAAGATTGTTAATACATATGGAATCTAAAAGGCTTTGCCATTATTCCATTTATATTATTAGTCAGATACGGAAATTGATATCGATTATATATTGATTTGTTTTTCCGTGAAGATTCCATAATTAATGGAATGTGATTTGGGTTTATCGTGAACTGTGTTTTAAATGACATTATATCTTTAACCCAATTTAAGGCAGGATTACATGTCTGTCATTGTATTTCGAACTGTATAGTTGATCTCTATTAAATATATATCTGTTTGGTGGAAGAGAATTTATTCTCTTACTTAACATCCTTCTCTGGGATGTACGAGCTCAGAGGTTATATATAAGCAGAAACCAATAGTACGGTGTAGATTGCCATGCGGTATGTTTGATTTTCCAAAGTTAAATAATCATTAATATTGATTTTTAGGAAGATTAAAACTAAGTCGAGATTTAATGAATCTTTAATTAGATTGAAATGTGAATTGATAATTTAAATTATCAAATTTGGGAAATGATCAAGAATGGAGTATCACCAGTTTTTCTCCTAGCGATAGTTAAATCTTTAATTAGATTTGAACGGGAAATGATAATTAATTTTACCGATAACACCATGGTGTTAGTTATGGAGTAATACCAGTTTGCTCCATGGGATGAATAGGTTGGGGCTGAGAAATTAAATAAATGATTACTTTGGTAAGTTGCGTTAATCCTGACCAGTTTGGAAAACCTTAATATGGTTTGAAATCCAAAGAAAGATTAAAGAATAAATTTAAAAGAATTTATCTTTGATAAAATTAATGGGAACCTATTCCCTAATGATGTGAATATTTGAATAAAAGAATATTCTGCATTGGAATGAGGCATATGTTGTGTTTTTGTAGCACTTGTTTATTATATACGCGAATTATTCAGAAAGGTCGGATTTATACCCATTCTGAATAATTGATTCGACGATAAGTCGACGATGAAGACGATGGTTGAAGACCGGAGGTCTTCACATCGTTTGGATGATTGTTGATGTCTTAATTGTTCTGTACACCCAAGACAAGGTAATAAGTGGTGATCGTCCAGATGTACTTCGAGATCGACCAGATATGCGAGGACCTCTCTCTTGTATTGGACATACGGGACGAGGAATAAGGTACCTCCAGTTTCGTTCAGACCAGAACGAACTTGTAAATGGATTGTGTGTTTGACATTGGATTTTATTCTGTGTTGATTGATTTCTATTAAATATATATCTGTTTGGCGGCGGAGAATTTATTCTCTTGCTTAATGCCCTTCTCTGAGACGTACGAGCTCAAAGGTTATATATCGATAGATATCAGTCGCATGGCATGAATTGCCTGTGTGGCATGAAGAGATGCAGTGATCAAGGCTTCTGTTGAAAAGTAGAGTCTTGTGGTTGATGATCAAAGCACAGCTTTAATATAACGCAGCTTTGTGTTTAGCGTTAATTTGTGAGCCTCACACCTCGGTATGAGTCAAAAACGGGATAAGGACCGTTGGGAGAACATGACGTTTCTGTCTAGCTATGGATGGTGTCAACGTTTTACAAGCACTGACATTTATATTATTTTTTACTTATGTGGTTATTTGAATGCGAGGCGCCTCGGATATATCGGTCTCTACGGAGCCGATGGATGGGTCCGATAGGATCGAGAAACGTGTGTTCAGGAATAACTAATCCTCAAACGTAAGGAAGGACCGGCCCAGCCGATTCCAAGTGTCTACTGCGGGAGATCCTGAGGCATTTGCTAGAGTGTCTCGAAGCCGGTGAGGAGTACATCCCTTGCCTCAACTCATGACTGAATCCAACTTCTAATACATGACATTTTGGTTTTATTTTTAGAGCCTAGTATTGGCGACATAGTAGCATAGGATGCTATGTCGTCTATGATTGATACATTTATATTTGAAGTTGTCTTCATACACTTTACACTATAATAGTATCAAAATGATTTGTTTTAAACGTACCATGCATGTTTGGCTATTATAAGGGAAAACTTTATCCTCCGGCTTGCTTTGCATTGTGTGATGGGACCTGAGTCATATAATAGCTTCATTTTTTCAAAAAGCACTGCGACGTTTATTCTATGCACTGGTATTCTTGGGAGGAAACCCGTTCCATATTATACGGCGTGGTCCCTTGATTTACTTTATTTTTAAAGTAAAGATTTAATAACTGTTTTAGTTCTCACACTAGTCACATGACTGACCTGGAGTTTATTGTTTTAACCTAAACTCTTGGTGCCCCTATTTTCCACACGGGCAGCTAGTAGTTTTGGTTTTGCAAATTTATATTCACAGGATCCTGATTTACAGCTGAAGCGATAATCAGGAAGCTCTGTATCCGTGTATTACTTTCAGTTGTGTTTATACGGTTTTTCCCCTGCTATGCATTTAAATGTAATTTATCTCTGATATTTATCAAATGTATATTGTTTGTTCATACTCTGTAAATTCTTGTGCTCTGATATAAATTGTTGTAATAAGCAATGAAGTGTTCTTCTGCTTGTGTCTCGATTTGTCTTGTTCTCAACGCAATCCGGGCTTTCCTTCACGAGGAAGTTCGGGTCGTTATATTTGGTATCAGAGCTTTGGTTTACAGAGCTCGAGAGCAAGACACATTAGAACCAAACGAAAGAATTCACCAAAGATTGGATTAGTAATATCCAATAAGAATGACTCGTTAGAGTTGGGATCAGTAGTATCCTAGAACGAATGTGAAGAGAATTGTCATAAAATTAAAAATAAATTTGGTTTTTAAATTTAAACTTTATACGTATTTGAATAGTTATTTGTATTGAATTTGGACAATCCAATATATAAAGATTTTGCATATACGCCTTGCAAACGTGTACTCGAAGTTTTAATATACTGGATAAATATAGAATCACAATCTAGTTGCCCGGAGACGATTCCGATGATATTTTAGTCATCATTAGCATTTGTGTTCGAGTTTCGAAAGTGGGATGTCTATATATTTCCAATTGACTGGTGTGAGAACCAAACTAGATAGGGTTTATTGTTGTGAATTGGCATCAAAAACATGATTTTCTGTATATATATATATATATATCTCAAAATTATGAATTTGAAACGTTAATTCACTAATTGATTGATAGTTGTGTTGTATGATTATTTGTTATCTAATAAAACCATTATGTGAAAGAACGGTACATATAACCAAATTGAACCAAATATTGAACTGTATTGAAAATTGTTTGGAAATGCATGCATGTACATATATATGTGTGAACAGATCATAACAAGGAGGCTAGAGCAGAGGAATAAAATTGTATGCCCGACAAATAGGTAAATGTTTGCTAATTTATTGGGTTTGGATGATTTTATGAGCCGCTTGGCTTTTTCCTTTTACTTTTGAGATGAGAGGGCCTGTGTGGCGGTTTGGGGATTTTCCCTGTGCTCCCCGTACAAAGGAAGTTATGGCAAAAATTTTCGAAAATTTAGGATGTTAGCCAAATTTTTGAAGAATTGGAAAATTCTTAGAAATTGAAAAGTTGAAGAATGAAAGCCAAACTGAAATTTGAGTAGGTTAGTTAAACAACTTTCAGCTGCATTCTTTTTCGAGGATGAAAAGATTTTAGGTGGAGGAGATTGTAACAACCCGGAAAATCAGAACCAATTTGAAATTTTTATTTTGGAAATTTTAATGAATTTTGAATATTTAAAATGAATTATTTTAAATAATAACGACTAGAAATTTATTTTGAATAGAATTAGAACGTATATTTTTATTTGAATCGAAGTTAGAATATAAATATTTATTTTAATTACAAAAGGAATTGGGAAATGGCGCGGTAGTTTGAAAATTCGATTATAAATTTCAAATGAATGTACAGGATTCAAAATAAATCGGATTTTAGCAAAACCAGAAATATTAGAATCTATTTGAAAATATTTTTCCAACGAATCTGAAAAATCTAGATTTCATAGAAGGGATAAAAAGCTATGCCCAATTGAAAATTCAGAATAGTCGTTATGGAAAATATAGCCCTTAAAAATAGCCATTTTGCAAACGACCTCCATTTTCGACGAACCACTTTTGTTGGATCCAAGATGTCAAGTTATTGTTAGATTTCAACATTCATAATTTTTGGAATCAATATGTGAGCGTGGCACAAGAAAACTTGTTTTGACAGTTTTAGTCAATTTGGATCGACCAGAAAATGACCGTTTTTCAAACGGTCTCCAAATTCAACGAAATTAGTTTTGTTAGGACCATATCATCAAAACATAGCCAGATTTATTTTTCTGGAATTTTTGGAGTCAGTTTGTGGCCCCAGTAAATAGAAATGTGCATTTAAATTAAATATACATTGATTTATATCATAATTTAAAGAAAAACTGGTCGTAACAGCTGAATTGGCTTACCGGGAATATCCCATTATGTTTGGAATGGGGGTAATTAGCTAGGGCCAACAGTCGTTGGGTTTGATTTGGTATTCGAATACAAATTTTCATAATACAAAAATTAATAGAATAAAATAATAATATATATTTAATATAAATAGCCCTCCATGTCAAACCGTAGCCCTTCCTTGGTTTCAGCCGCCAGGCATCTAAATCGACAAGCGAAAAGCTCCGGAATTGAATGGCAAAAATCTCCCAAATGGGTTCGAATCAATCCATGAAAACAAAACAGAAATTATAGAGGAAAGAAAGGGCTATAATTTCGTGGTGGTTTGATCGGAATTGGCATCTTATATCTTGCGAATTCCTGACTCAAAGCATTGACGTTGCCAGGCGATTTCCGGTGCAAGGCCAACGTCGAGTTTGACGTTGATGGTAGCCGAAGGTGCGGTGCGCGTAGGCGCTCTAGATGGCGAACCCCGACCGTCTTCAAACATCACGTGTTGCACGCAAGGATCTACCCTAATTTTGAACCATCAGTTGGAACCGTAAGCCTAAAACAGATAGAATTTGGGAGGATGGTGATTAATGAATGTAATTAGGCTTAATTATTTATTTAATTATTTAATTAATGTAATTAAATGTATAAACATCCGTATCTTTTTCGTACATGATCAGAAAAATGCAAGCTCAATTGCATTTGATTCGCAATGACAAACTCTACAATTCAGAACTGACCAGAACGAAAACGGAGCACGTTAGAATTTCAGGAAAATTCAAATGCAAACGGTTCGAAAATTCAGAAATAAAACTGATGGAGTGGAAAACAAATGTGAGGACTTCTCACTTTAATTTTATTTTCTAGTTAAAATATATACTAGGATGCAGACGGTGCTTAGCAGCACCCGACACCCGTCGTCCACAAACCGTGGACGACTTGTTTGTTTGTTTGATTGTGCTGTGAAAATTGATTGTGTGATGTGGAATGGAATAAAATATTTTGTAGTTAAAAAAATATTTTTAACGTGTATATCAATAGAATAAATATTCATAAACAAGTCGGACGATTTGTTTATGTACACGCATTTGACTGATATTGATTGAGACGATAAATTTTACACATCGCCCAACTGCACAAATAAAATTCATTATTTGTTGGTTGAAACCCCACACGGGTATTGGGATGATACAGGACATACACTAATCCCAATATTTAGTTGTATTTCAATCGATTGGTTGACAAGCTAAGTAAGCGTTGAATATTTATATTTAATGCTTATGCAGTGTATAATGCACTCTGGATGATGGTTGACTGTGTTTGATTGTTGTTGTGTACATGTGTTGTATGAAATCCATATAAATCACATTATATGGTAATTGACTGTGTCAGATTCCAGTTCAGAAAATATGAATATTTTAAAATAACTAATATTTCAAAATAACGAATATTTTAAAATAATATTTAGTAAAAGATCAAAATCTGATTTTGATGTCCGATTTGGGACGGACACAAAAATATTTGAATATATAAAGCCGTGTTGATTAAATTAACGCCATTTTGACGTGAACGATATTTATATTGATTTTATTCATTTTTCTAATGAATATCGAAAAGGAAGTGATTTCAAAATCTAATGTTTTGAAAATACTATCATTTATATATTGATGATATGCAATATTCAATTTTGATTTGAAACTGAATATGAAGTTGAAATCGTTTTGAAAACGAATTTAAAACGATTTATAAAATACATTTTAAATGTAAATCGACGAAGTATGTAATATATATGTATATTATATATATATATATATTATATATATATATTATATATATATATAATGGCCTGAATAGAACATGCCGCGCCATGGTAGTTCGCGAATTTCGACCATTGAATTCAAATGGACATTACGAGAGATCTGACCTTCAGATTCTCCAAAAACTGGAACCGTTGGGGTTCGTATCGAAAAGAGCTTTCCAACGAATATGAGAGATTTGAAATCTAGCGGTTGGATTTGGAATTACGTTAAAATAAAATTTGGAAAAGGTCGCTGTAAGTGTAGTTCGATGACCGTTTATACAAATCGACTGTACGGGCCTTGATAAAATTATTAAAAGCATCAATAATTTGTGCAAAATAATAATAAATGATTTGGAAAGAATTTGGATGAAAAATTCCATATTTGAAAAGATAAAAATATATCTTTATCGAAATGAACTAGTAATAAACTAGAATTATAAATCCAATATTTTTAAATAAATAAATTAGATTTGAAATGGTTTTAAAAATAACCAAAACTTCCAATATATGAATTAGAATGGATTTGAATCTAAATTATCTTTGGAATATTTCGATATTGGATTCCGTGATTATACGGATATTGTGGAGGAATTTGGAAGATATATATATCGTGATTCCAATACGATATTAGTTGGTTTCATAATTTGAAATTGAATATAAGCCGATATATTCTCTATTCAGAGCCTTGTATTTAATATCAAATTGGCTTTTGGGTTTGTCATGAACTATGTTTTAAATGATACTGTTCTTAAGCCCAGTGTGAAAAGAATAAATCTTTTAATTAAGATTTAAATAAGAATTACCAATTAATTAACATTTAATTGGAACTGAAAATAGAATGTGAATTGGGTTTATTGTGTACTTTATTTTTAACGACATTCGTTCTTTAACCCTATTTACAGTGAAATGTGATCTGGAATCTATAAATCTTTTTATTAAGATTTAAAGGGGATTTTCCAATGTAAAGTTTTCCAATTAAATATATTAAATTGGAATTGAACGGAATTTGATTTGATAATAATCGAAATGAACTTCTGTGGAGGAAGATTGTTAATACATATGGAACTTAAAAGGATTTGCCGTTATTCCATTTATATTAGTCGGATACGGAAATTGATATCGATTATATATTGATTTGTTTATCCGTGAGTATTCCATAATTAATGTAATGTGATTTGGGTTTATCGTGAACTGTGTTTTAAATGACATTAGTTCTTTAACCTAGTGAAAGGCAGGATTACATGGCTGTCGCTGCATTTCGAACTGTATGGTTGATCTCTATTAAATATATATCTGTTTGGTGGCGGAGAATTTATTCTCTTGCTTAACACCCTTCTCTGAGACGTACGAGCTCAGAGGTTATATATAGACTGAAATCAATAGTACGGTGTAGATTGCCGATGCGGTATGTTTGATTTTCCAAAGTTAAATAATCATTAATATTGATTTTTGGGAAGATTAAAACTAAGTGGAGTTTTAATGAATCTTTAATTAGATTGAAATGTAAATTGATAATTTAAATTATCAATTTTGGGAAATGATCGAGAATGGAGTATCACCAGTTTTGCTTCTACTGATAGTTAAATCTTTAATTAGATTTGAACAGGAAATGTTAATTAATTTTAGCAATAACACAGTGGTGTTTGTTATGGAGTAATACCAATTTACTCCATGGAATGAATAGGTTGGGATTGGGAAATTAAATAAATGATTACTTCGGTAAGTTGCATTAATCCCGACTAGTTTGAAAACCTTAATATGATTTGATATCCAAAGGAAGATTAAAGAATAAATTTAAAAGAATTTATCTTTGATAAAATTAATGGGAACCTATTCCCTAATGATGTGAATATTTGAATAAAAGAATATTCTGGATTGGAATGAGGCGTATGTTGTGTTTTTGTAGCACTTGTTTATTATATACGCAAGTTATTCGGAATGGCAGGGTTTGTACCCATTCTGAATAACTGATTCGACGATAAGTCGACGATGAAGACAGTGGTTGAAGACCGGAGGTCTTCACATCATTTGGATGGCTACTGATGTCTTGATTGGGTTGTACACCGAAGACCAGGTAATAAGTGGTGATCGTCCACGCGTACTTGGAGATCAATCGGAAATTCGAGGACCTCTCTCCTGTATTGGACATATGGAACGAGGAATAAGGTGCCTCCGGTTTTCCTCAGACCCAGAATGAACTTGTAAATGGATTGTGTGTCTGACATTGAATTTTATTCTGTGTTAATTGATTTCTATTAAATATATATCTGTTTGGCGGCGGAGAATTTATTATCTTGCTTAACGCCCTTATCTGAGACGTACGAGCTCAAATGTTATATATCTATAGATATCAGTCGCGTGGCAAGAATTGCCTGTGTGGCATACAGAGATGCAGTGATCAAGGCTTCTGTTGAAAAGCAGAGTCTTGTGGTTGATGATCAAAGCACAGCTTTAATACAGCGTCGCTTTGTGTTTAGCGTTAATTCGCGAGCCTCTCACCTCGGTATGAGTCAAAAACGGGATAAGGACCGTTGGGAGAACACGACGTTTCTGTCTAGCTATGGGTGGTGTCAGAATTTTACAAGCCTTGACATTTATATTTTTTTACCTATGTGGTTGTTGGAATGCGAGGCGCCTTAGATATATCGGTCTCTACGGAGCCGATGGATGGGTCCGATAGGACCAAGAAATGCGTGTTCAGGAATAACTAATCCTCAAACGTAAGGGCGGACCGGCCCAGCCGATTCCAAGTGTCTACTGCGGGAGATCCTGAGGCATTTGCTAGAGTGTCTTGAAGCCAGTGAGGAGTACATCACTTGCCTCAACTCATGACAGAATCCAACTTCCAATACGTGACATTTCGGTTTTATTTGTAGAGCCTAGTATTGGCGACATGGTAGCATGGGATGTTATGCCGTCTACGATTGATACAATTATATTTGAAGTTGTCTTCATACACTTTACACTATAATAGTATCAAAATGATTTGTTTTAAACATACCAAGCATATTTGGCTATTATAAGTGAAAACTTTATCCTCCGGCTTACGTTGCATTGTGTGGTGGGACCTGAGTCTTATAATAGCTTCATTTTTTCCAAAAAATATTGCGTTGTTTATTCTATGCACTCGTATTCTTGGGAGGAAACCCGTTCCGTGTTATACGGCGTGGTCCCTTGATTTTCTTTATTTTTAAAGTAAAGATTTAATAACTGTTTTGGTTCTCACACCAGTCACATGACTGTCCTGGATTTTATTGTTTTAACCCAAACTCCGGGTGCCCCTATTTTCCACACGGGCAGCTAGTAGTTTTGGTTTTGCAAATTTATATTCATAGGATCCTAATTTACAGCTGAAGTGATATTCGGAAAGCTCTGTATCCATGCATTACTTTAAGTTGTGTTTTATATTCTTTTTCCGCTGCTATGTATTTAAATATAATTTAAATCACTGATATTTATCAAATGTATATTGTTTGTTTATACTATGTATATTTTTGTGCTCTGATGTAAATTGTTGTAGTAAGCAAAGAAATTTTCTTCTATTTGTGTCCCAATTTGTCTTGTTCTCAACGCATTCCGAGCTTTCCTTCACGGGGAAGTTCAGGTCGTTATATTTGGTATCAGAACTTTGGTTTACAGAGCTCGAGAACAAGACACATTAGAACCAAACAAAAATAATTCATCAAAGGTTGGATTAGTAATATCCAATAAGAATGACAGTGGTATCCTAGAACGAGTGTGAAGAGTGTTGTTATAAAATTAAAAACAAATTTTGTTTTGAAATTTAAACTTTATACGTATTTGAATATTTATTTATATTGAATTTGGATAATCCAATATATAAAGATTTTGCATATACGCCTTGCAAACGTGTATTCGAAGTTTTAATATACTGGATAGATATAGAATCACACTCTAGTCGTCTGGAGATGATTCTGATGATAGTCTAGACATCATCAGCATTTGTGTTCAAGTTTCGAAAGTGGGATGTCTATATATTTCCAGTTGACTGATGTGAGAACCAAAACTAGATAGGGTTTATTGTTGTGAATTGGCATCAAAAACATGATTTTCTGTATATATATATATCAACATTATGAATTTGAAACATTAATTCACTAATTGATTGATGGTTGTGTTGTATGATTATTTGTTATCTAATAAAACCATTATGTGAAAGAACGGTACATATAAACAAATTGAACTAAATATTGAACTGTATTGAAAATTATTTGGAAATGCATGCAGGTACATATATATGTGTGAACAGGTCATAGCAAGGAGGTTAGAGCAAGGAATAAAATATTATGCCCGACAAATAGGTACATGTTTACTAATTTATTGGGTTTGGATGATTTTATGAGCCGATTGGCTAACCGCTTGGCTAGCCGATTGGCTTTTTCTTTTCTTTTTTGAGATGAGAGGGCCTTTGTGGCGGTTTGGGGATTTTCCCCGTGCTCCCTGTATAAAGGAAGTTATGGCGAAATTTTTCAAAAATTTAGGATGTTAGCCAAATTTTTGAAGAATTGGAAAAATTCTTAGAAACTAAAAAGTTGAAGAATGAAAGTCAAATTGAAAGTTGAGTTGGTTTGTTAAACAACTTTTAGCTCCGTTCTTTTTCGAGGATGAAAAGATTTTAAGTGGGGGAGATTGTAACAACCCGGAAAATCAGAACCAATTTGAAATTTTTATTTTGGCAATTTTAATGAATTTTGAATATTTAAAATGAATTATTTTAAATAATAACGACTAGAAATTTATTTTGAATATAATTAGAACGTATGTATTTATTCGAATTGAAGTTAGAATATAAATATTTATTTTAATTATAAAAGAAATTGGGAAATGGCGTGGTAGTTTGAAAATTCGATTTCAAATTTCAAATGAATGTTCACGATTCAAAATAAACCGGATTTTAGCGAAACCAAAAATATTAGAATCTATTTGAAAATATCTTTCCAACGAATCTGAAAAATCCAGATTTCATAGCGAGGATAAAAATTTATGCCTAGTTGAAAATTCAGAATAGTCGCTATTGAAAATATAGCCCTTTAAAAATAGTCATTTTGTGGACAACTTCCATTTTCAACTAAACCACTTTTGTTGGATCCGGGATGTCAAGTTATTTCTAGATTCCAAAATTCATAATTTTTGGAGTCAATATGTGAGCATAGCATAAGAAAACGTGTTTTGACAGTTTTAGTCAATTTGGATCAACCAGAAAATGACCGTTTTTCAAACTGTCTCCTAATTTGATGGAATTAGTTTTGATAGGACCATATCGTCAAAACATAGCCAGATTTATTTTTCTGGAATTTTTGGAGTCAGTATGTGGCCCTAGTAAATAGAAATGTGCATTTAAATTAAAAATATATTGACTTATATTGTAATTTAAAGAAAAACTGGTCATAACAGCCGATTTGGCTTACCAGTCATATCCCATTGTGTTCGAAATGGGGGTAATTAGCCAGGGGAGACAATCGTTGGGTTCGATTTGGTGTTCGAATACAAATTTTCATAATAAAACAATTAATAGAATAAAATAATAATATATATTTTATATAAATAGCCCTCCATGTCAAACCCTAGTCCTTTCGTCGTTTCAGCTGCCAGCCATCTAAATCGACGAGCGAAAAGCTCCGGAATTGAACGGCAAAAATCCCCTAAACGGGATCAAATCAATCCATGAAACCGAAACAGAAATTATAAAGGAAAGTGAGGGCTATAATTTCATAGTGGTTTGATCGGAGTTGGCATCTTATATCTTGCGAATTCATGACTCAAAGCATCACCGTTTCCAGGAGATTTCCAGTGCAAAGCCAACGTCAAGTTTGACGTTGATGGTGGCCGGAGGTGCGGCGCGCGTAGGCGCACCAGATGGCGAACCTCGATCGTCTGTTCAAACATCACGTGTTGCGCACAATGATCAACCCTAATTTTGAACCATCAGCTAGAACTGTCGGCCTGAAACAAATAGAATTAGGGAGGATGGTGATTAATGAATGTAATTAGGCTTAATTATTTATTCAACTATTTAATTAATGTAATTAAATGTATAAACCTCTGTATCTTTTTCATACATAATCAGAAAATTACAAACTCAGTTGTGTTGGATTCGCAACGACGAACTCTACATTTCAGAACTGACCAGAAAGGAAACGGAGCACGTTAGAATTTCAAGCAAATTGAAATGCAAACGGTTCAGAAATTCAGAAATAAAACTCCTGGAGTGGAAAACAAATGTGAGAACTTCTCACTTTAATTTTATTTTCTAGTTAAAATATATACTAGGATGCAGACGGTGCTTAGCAGCACCCGACACCCGTCGTCCATAGACCATGGACGACTTGTTTGTTTGTTTGATTGTGCTATGAAAATTGATTGTGTGATGTGGAATGGAATAAAATATTTTATAGTTAAAAACATAATTTTTAACGTGTATATGACTAGAATAAATTTTCACAAACAAATCGGACGATTTGTTTATGTACACACATTTGACTGATATTGATTGGGACGATAAATTTTACACATCGCCCAACTACACAAATAAAATTCATTATTTGTTGATTGAAACCCCACACGGGTATTGGGATGATATTGGGCATACACTAATCCCAACATTTAGTTGTATGTCAATCGATTGGTTGACAAGCTATGTAAGCATTGAATATTTATATTTAATGCTTATGCAGTGTAGAATGCACTCTGGATGATGGTTGACTGTGTTTGATTGTTGTTGTGTACATGTGTTGTATGAAATCCATATAAATCAAAATATATGGTATTTGACTGTGTCTGATTCCAGTTCAGAAAGAATGAATATTTTAAAATAATATTTAGTAAAAGATCAAAATCTGATTTTGATGTTCGATTTGGGATGGACACAAAAATATTTAAATATGTAAAGCCGTGTTGATTAAATTAACGCCATTTTGATGTGAACGATACTTATATAGATTTTATTCATTTTTCTAAGGAATATCGAAAAGTAAGTGATTTCGAAATCTAATGTTTTGAAAATACTATAATTTATATATTGATGAAATGGAATATTCAATTTTGATTTGAAATTGAATATGAAGTTGAAATCGTTTTGAAAACGAATTTAAAACGATTTATAAAATATGTTTTAATTGGAAATCGACGAAGTATATATAATATATATATTATATACATAATGGCCTGAATAGAACGCGCCTCACCGCGGTAGTTCGTGAATTTCGACCTTTGAATTCGAACAGACATTATGGGAGATCCGATCGTCGAATTCTCCTAAAACCAGAAACGTTGGGTTCGTATCGAAAAATCTAATGGTTGGATTTGGAATTACGTCGAAATCAAATTTGGAAAAGGTCGTTGTAAGTGCAGTTCGATGACCATTTATGAAAATCGACTGTATGGGCCTTGATAAAATTATTAAAAATATCAATAATTTGTGTAAAATCATAATAAATGATTTGTAAAGAATTAGAATGAAAAATTCCATACTTGAAAAGATAAAAATATATTTTTATCGAAATGAACTAGTTATAAACTAGAATTATAAATCTAATATTTTTAAATAAAAAATTGGATTTGAAATGGTTTTAAAAAAAACCAGAATTTTCTGTAATACCCCGTAATTTTCAACATTAATATTCACAAATTAAATAATAACTAATCTCAGATATGAGAATTAAAGGAAACGGGTTTCGCCATTGTGTTCGTCTCGGAATTCTGGTTGAGATAGAGTCCGATTTTGCATGAATTGGACTTTGTATGAAGAAGTTATGGCCATCGGAAGTTTCAGAAAAATTTAAACAGATTTCGAAAATTCAAATTTCAGAGTCAAATGGGCTAGGTGGAAAATTTCCCGCCAGGGCCAGGTCGACCTGGTGGTCGACCTACCCTAACCAGGTCGACCATAGGGTCGACCTGTCACCCCCCTCGGCATATTTGTTTGATGACCTGTTTATGACTGTATGCTGAGTCATTAGGGTTTCTGATCTACTCTGATTGGCTGAGATTAATTCTGGATTGATCGGACGGCTTAAATTAATCCTAAACTCTATAAAAAGACATGTAGACTCAAACCATAAAATCAAATTAAAATTAGATTCATGGCCTCCATGCCGCCACCTTGCAACCTAGAATAGCCGCCACCAATTAGAGAGGAAGAAAGCTAATCAAATTCAATTCTATTCAACTATAACAACGAATCTACTACAAAGGAAAGCTAATTCAACTTCAAAACTCAGATTTCAGAACTCAAGACCTTCTTTGAGTTGTGAGTTCGATTTCTTTAATAAAATAATTAACAATTTAATTGGATTGATTTATGATGCAGATTATATGGTTATGTTGTGAATTATTGACCGCATGTTATCATTCTATTTTGTAAAATTGTGATGTTATCATTTATGTTGTAAAATCTATGATGTTATCATCTATGTTGTAAATTCTATGATGCTATCATCTATGTTGTAAAGTTGTGATGTTATCATCTGTGTTGTAATTCTATGATTGGCTTATGTATAATCATGTTTCATATGCTAGTTTGGTTATGTTGATTCATATGATAAATCATATGTATGTATGCAAGTTAGGATGTTAATTGAGGCATGGATCATATGCAAGTTAGTGAGATTTTATATATAACCTTACATGTTTCATGACATCTATTTTAGACCTAAAGTTAGGCTATGACATGTGTGAGTTATATGCTAAATTCTACATGCTAGTTTAAATATTTAGATGTAAGCTTACACCATCATTATGTTGCATAAATCACATATGCAATATATATATATATATATATATATATATATATATGTGTGTGTGTGTGTGTGTGTGTGTGTGTGTGTGTGTGTGTTTGTGTGTGTGTGTGTGTGTAATAGGAATCATGCCTATGCAGGTTTACCCCTTATGGTTAGATCCATGACATACATGGTTTATGCAAGTTTGTGGTTATTACCTATGCAAGTTTACACCTTTAGATTTAGATATATGACATATGTAGTTTTATGCAAATTTGTAACTTTGGCGTATGCAAATTTTAGATGTAGAACCTCATTCACACATGCAAGTTCACCCCTTATGTTTAGATCTAGTTTTATCTATATGTATGTTGTGATGTATTCTCTTTATTCCATAATTTAGACTATTCGAGTCTAACGTATATTTTACGTTAAACGAACGAACGTACAACGTGGGGTAATGGGATAATATTAAAAGATTTAATATTGAGAATTGGCATAAATGCCTTAAATGGCATAGAATTAATTTGTTATGAAAATTGGTATGATTTTGCATACCATAAATAGATGGACATAATTGAGTCAATTATGCCCATAGTTAAATTTGGAATTGATTGATAATTTGAATAGGGAAATTGATTCAAATTGGGGATTAATTGATTTTGTGCAATTAATCGTCTAAGACACGAGGTTAGGCTCTTTTGTGGTGTAAGACTGCCCGGACCCGCCGGCAAATCCAGCTGCCACAAATGCCAGTCTAATGTGAGAGGTCTTGGGCATAAATTAAATACGTAACAGTTGTAATGACACGAGGTTAGGCTCGTTTGTGGTGTAAGACTGCCCAGACCCGCCCGGCAAATCCAGCTGCTACAAATGCCAGTCTAAAGTGGGAGGTCTTTATAAGGTTACAGTCTTAATGAATTAAGAAACACTTAACCAGATAAACATGTAGTGGGACATGAGGGGGTTAAGTGGGTGCCTTGGGTGGCATGTGGAATTTAGTGGGTGCCTTGGGTGGCATTTGAAATACGATTAGAAACACTTAACCAAAAATTGAAACATGTAAGTGAACATGACTTAGAAGAGGGTTAAGTGGGATGTATTAGAGGGGACCAAGCTTAGGTGGATAACTTGTGTCAGGTAATGGGGCCCCGTTTCAACCAGTAACCCATACGTATCTTTACGGGCTCGACCCAAGTTGAGGACGGGACACGCATATTGGGCTTGACTGTAAGAGGCCAAAACGGGTTAGCGGTGGCAACGCAAGTCCAACGGGTTCATATGCGTGTGTGGGTCCGGGCTGGTAGGTAAGACGTTGTTGCATCGTGTAGGTATAAGCCATGCATCATTAGTGGTATCGGGTTGCCACTTTGGGGAGTGATACACCCCATTGTGGGGCCAGCACGGGTATTTACGAGTTAGGGAGCCGATCACATGAGGGTAGAGGTACACCTAGTGGAGATAGGGGCAGGCGACACCTATAAAGGCAACTAGGGGTGCACGAAACTACCATTATCATTATTAAAGTCTTGTAGGCGGGATCAACCTTAGGGTAACTAGTGATGGTGCAGTATAGTAATTATTTTATAGTGTTTTAGGTGCACCTTTAACGTTGTCTTTGTTCATCTTATTTCCTTGTTTACTCTGCCATACTCAATTGTTCACAGTCATTTCCTTATTTTCCAACTTATGCTTTAGCCTAGTTATTTTGATAATTATATTGTTAAAGTTATCGCACTCGCCAGACTTTATGTCTGACCCCCTTTGTTTCCACCTCTTTTCTTCCTTTCCCCCCAGGTGCTCAGGGTGGAACTAGCACCAGTGGAGCTTGATTTTGGACAGCTGTATCTCTTGCTTTTAGAAGTTGCTTGGATCGCTGAAGTAAAAGTTCAGCCTATCTTATTTATGGTTATTTTGTATTGGGGTTATGTCTTTTAATTTATGTACTCTGATTTATTCAAGATGGATATTATGTACTTTGACTCTGGTTTTTGATGATGTAATCAAACCTATGTGTTTACCGCTGCAATGAATAAAATTTTAAAGTTTTAGTACTGTTTATATCTGTCTTGTTGTTAAGTTTCTGTTCTATACACACTTAAAATGCTTCATAGAAGTTAATGCATTCCCTTTGTGAGTGACTTTAATGGACGTGGGGTGTTACGTGTGGTATCAGAGCTGAAGGTTACCGGAACATATATGAATTTTGAAAAACTATTTTTCAAAAATACTTTTATAAAGAAGTGCCTTCAAAAGTATGTTTTAAGGAAAGTATTTTCAAGAGAAAAGCTTATTTTAGAAAGCATAACCCCAAGAGCCATATATCTTTCCTTCGATTATTTTGTATTGAATCTTTCCTTTTTCGTTTCAACATGTCTGGAATTCCCGAGATACCCGAGGAGACACTGATACCAAGATGGTTTAGGAGGTATTTGGAGACTAGGGCCACCACTGCAGGTCCAGCAAATGCTCCTCCTCCTCCTCGTGTCGATACTTTTGCTAAGATATGTAAGGACTTTCGAGCAATGGGTGGAAAAACTTTTCACGGGACGGAGACATTTGTTGAAGCTCGAAATTAGCTAAAGGAGGTGGAAGAATTGTTTGGGATCTTTAAGTGGAAGATGGAAGAAAGGTCCAGTTAGGTGCCTGGCTAATGAAGGATGAGGCCTCGTTTTGGTGGGAGGTCACTAATGGAGAACGTCCAGTCGATACAATGCCAGATTTTAGGCGGAGGTTTGAGGCGAAGTTTCTCTCACGGGCTGAAGAGAATCTATACGTGGAAAGGTTCCTAGCATTGAAGCAGGGGAATCTATCGGTGAAAGAATACGTCAACAAATTCAATCTGTTGGCAAGATTTGGCTTGGACTTGGTGAATACACTAGAAAAGACGGCCCTAAGATTTGTTAAGGGTTTGAACGAGCCGCTCCATGGGTTAGCTATGACCCACATCCCCATGGGGGCTACCTTTGAGAGACTAGTTGACATGGCGCTTATGCATGAAGAGGAGAAGGGCGCCACTGCTAATAAGGCACCCCAGAAGAAAGGGGATCAAAAGAAGCCGCAACAGCAACAACAGAACAAGAAATTGGTAAAGGCAACAATGGTAAGGGAAAGAAAAGATGTTTTAACTGTGGGACACCAGACCACCTAAGCAAAGATTGTAGGAAGAAAAAGAAGACTGGTTGTTTCCACTGTGGCGAAGCGGGACATATGATTAAGGACTGCCCAAGGAAAGGGCAGAGGGCAGGGTCTACCTTGGGAGGACAGGTGCAGGCTCTTATGGAACCAGGGCAGGCAAGGGGGCAAGTTCAGGCTCTCGTGGTCCCACCGCTGCAAGAACGAGGTAGAGCAATTTCCGTTGAAAGTTTAGTTTTTCTGTTTGATCATCCTATCCGTACTTTATTCGATTCTGGTGCATCACATTCGTTTATCTCTACATCATTAGTTGAAACACTACACGTAGATACTAGTCTAGTTATGGATCCCTTAGTAGTCTCAAATCCTATTGGTGGTTCGGCTCATCTTTTTATGATTTGTCGGGATTTGAGAGTGTTTATCTTGGGCGTTGGGTTTGAATGCAACGCCTTTGTTCTTGTCTTCATGGGCTACGACTTGATTCTAGGTATGGATTGGCTAACTAGATACGGGGCCATCCTAGATTGTGAAAGAATGGTAGTTAGATTGGTGACTCGTTGTGGAAAGACCCTTGATATTTCTTGTGACCTAGAGGTCCAGTAATGCTTAACTACTTAGAATCCCTTGACGCATCCAATGATGATTTACATTCTATTCACATAGTCCGTGAATATGTTGATGTCTTCGATGAGGTGAGGGGTTTACCTCCAAAAAGTGAGATAGACTTTCGAATATATCTAGTAGATAATGCAAAGCCAGTTGCATTGCCAGTGCGCCATATGGCTCCAAGAGAGAGAAGAGAACTCAGTAAACAAGTGAAAGAATTGCTTGAGAAGGGGTTCATAAGACATAGTATATCGGAGTGGGGTGCTCTAGTAGTATTTGTCATAAAGGTGGATGGTTCCCTTAGACTTTGTGTGGACTATAGAGAACTTAATAAGCTTACTAAGAAGAATAGGCCCCCACTGCCGAGGTTTGAAGATCTCTTCGATCGGTTAGTTGGCGCCTCAGTGTTTTCGCAGTTCGACTTAGCCACGGGTTTCCATCAGTTGAGAGTGGCTGAGGATAGCACAGACAAGACTGCCTTTAGGAGTCCAGACGGCTTCTTCGAGGGGCTTGTGATGCCCTTCGGTTTGACACATGCCCCCGCATACTTTTTTGACTTGATGAGTAGGGTGTTTAGGGAGTACCTTAATAAATTCGTGGTAGTCTTTAAGGACGACATCTTGATCTTTTCTAAAAGCGAGGAAGAGCATGCCCTACATCTTAGGGAAGTGTTGGAGACACTTCGAGTGCATAGCCTTAAAGCTAAATTTTCTAAATGTCACTTTTGGAGGAAGGAAGTGTGATTCTTAGGGCACGTGGTTTCTAAAGAAGGGATAGTTGTGGATCCCGCAAAGGTAGTGGCCATCCAAGAATGGAAGGTCCCTAAAAATGCCACCGAGGTGAGGAGTTTCTTAGGGTTGGCTGGCTACTATAAGAAGTTTATCAAAGACTTCGCAAAAGTATCATCCCCATTAACACGCTTGACGAAGAAGAACTTAGTCTTCACATGGGACGTAGATTGTGATGATGCGTTCCAACGTTTAAAGAGAGCTTTGACCACAGCCCCAGTCTTAGTGTTGCCAATGGGAGTAAGCCATTTACCATTTATACAGATGCTTGTGGGACAGGACTAGGCGCAGTCTTAATGCAAGAGGTAAGGGTAATAGCCTATGGAGGAAGACAGTTGAGAGTGCATGAGAGAAATTACCCTACACATGACCTAGAGTTGGCCGCTATTGTTTTCGCGCTTAAGTCTTGGCGCCATTATCTTCTTGGCGAGAAATTCGAATTGTTCACTGACCACAAATCACTAAAGTACTTGTTCTCTCAGAAGGACTTGAACTTAAGGCAGCAAAGGTGGATGGAATTCTTAGAGTCCTACGATTTCGAGATAGCATATATCCCTAGCAAGGGTAACGTGGTGGCAGACGCCTTAAGTAGGAAAAGGTTATCCTTGAGTCCGTTGTTTGTCGAGCGGCGAAGCTTAGAGTTCATCTCTATGTTTGACTTCAGACCTTCCATTGACTTTGTACTCGGTTTGCTAGCATCCTTAGAGGTCAGACCCACGCTTTTGGGACGAATTGGTGAGGCACAGCGAGATGACCCACAGTTGGTTGAGTTAGTAGAGAAGCTCAAAAGGGGGGAGTCATCGAGCCATCTCAGTAGGTATACCCTATATGATAAGGGTTGGTTACGTAGGGACGGTAGACTTTGTGTACCATGGGACGTGAATTTGAGGAAGACCATTCTTGATGATGCACATCGTTCGAAGACGACCATTCATCCCGGCAGGGACAAGATGTATATGGACATAATACGAGTTTACTTTTGGGAAGGTATGAAGAGGGACGTGGCTGAGTTTGTCGCTAGATGCTTGGTGTGCCAACAAGTAAAAGCAGAGCAAAAGAAGCCCGGTGGGTTGCTTCACCCATTGGAAGTCCCACAATGGAAGTGGGAAAGTGTCTCGATGGACTTTATTGATGGGTTACCGAGATCGAGGAAGGGTAATACGGGGATTTAGGCCGTGGTAGACAGACTTACTAAGAGCGCCCATTTCATTCCCGTGAAGAGTAAGAGGACTGCTCCATGGTTAGCCTCCATATACATTTGAGGGATAGTTCATTTGCACGGTGTTCCTTCTAGCATAGTAAGCGACCGCGATCCTATCTTCACTAGCGAGTTTTGGAAGAGCTTGCAAGAGGTGGTAGGGACTCAGTTATGTTCGAGCACCGCATATCATCCTCAGACAGACGGCCAGACCGAGAGGGTGAATTGTATTCTAGAGGACCTATTGAGGTTGTGAGTCTTAGACTTTGGAGGTACACGGGAGGAACATCTTTCATTGGTGGAGTTCGCATATAATAATAGCTTTCAGTCTAGCATTGGCATGGCACCGTTTGAGGCTCTTTATGGACGGCTTTGTCGTTCTCCTACATGTTGGTGGGAATCTACAGATAAGATCTTGCCTGGGCCCGATATGATTACATAGACTTCAGAAAAGATCGATTTGATTCGAAGGAGGATGAAGATGGTGCAAGATAGGCAGAAATCATATGCGGACAAGAGGAGGACAGATCTTGAGTTTGATATTGGGGACATGGTCTTTGTTAAGGTGTCTCCATTACGGAATGTGGTTCGCTTTGGGTCCGTTGGGAAGTTAACACCAAGGTTCGTAGGACCGTTTCCTATTAAGGAGAGGATTGGACAGATGGCGTATAGAGTGGAGTTGCCCGAGAGACTTAGTGGTATACACGATGTATTCCATGTATCACATTTGAGGAAGTGCTTGCATGAGACTGCGGAAGTAGTGGAGCCGAGCTTGCTTAGAGAGGTGGAGATCGAGCCTGATGCGACGATTCGACGAGCTCCTACGTGCATTCTTGGGTCGGAGATTAAGAAGTTGAGGAATCGAGAGGTCAGGCTAGTCAAAGTGCAATGGGGAGATGATGAGAGCAACGCTACTTGGGAGACGGAAGAGAAGATGCGTTCATTGTACCCTTTTCTTTTCAAGGGTATGTCTTTTAATTTCTCCTTTATCGCTGAGCTTGTACTTGTTTTATCTTTAGTGTGTCCTCTCGCTAGTATCTTTGACCTTTAGATAGGGTAGTCCTATGGTTGAAACATGTGTTTGAGACATGTTATGTATGATGGATGCATGTGGATGCAAGTGGTTGCTCGTGGATATATATACACACACTTTAGGCACTAGATCGGCTCAGTCACTTCATATCGCATATAGCATATAAATGTGTGTACATATTTAAGTAATGGATGTATAATGGTTGTACTATCATATGGATGTTGCATTTGGTGAATGGTTGTGCACACATGTAGAAATAATATGTATCGATAGGATTCTTTCACATACATAATGGACGCATGGCACTATCATGGTTTTCATTAAGGAGGTCAACTGAATCAGTAGACCGCCTGATTTTGCATTAGATAGAGAGAATATACACACACTTCTTGCATATGTTCATACAACATTAGGAATTTTATAAGGACAATGGATGCCAGTGTTTGATGGTTGAGTAGATGGTTGTTTGGATGTTAGGATATGCATTCTCCTTAACTTGGAGATTTCGGGGGCAAAATCCTTTAAGGAGGGGAGAATGTAACACCCCGTAATTTTCAATGTTAATATTCACAAATTAAAGAATAACTAATCTCAGATGTGAGAATTAAGGGAAACGGGATGCGTCTTTGTGTTCGTCTCGGAATTCTGGTTGAGATAGAGTCCGAGTTTGCATGAATTGGACTTCGTATGAAGAAGTTATGGCCATCGGAAGTTTCAGAAAAATTTAAACATATTTCGAAAATTCAAATTTCAGAGTCAGATGGGCTAGGCGGGAAATTTCCCGCCAGGGCCAGGTCGACCATAGGGTCGACCTGAGGGTCGACCTACCCTGACCAGGTTGACCTGGGGGTCGACCTGCCCCTCCCGGGCAGATTTGTTTGATGACTTGTTTATGACTGTATGCTGAGTCATTAGGGTTTCTGATCTGCTCTGATTGGCTGGGATTAATTATGGGTTGATCGGACGGCTTAAATTAATCCTAAACTCTATAAAAAGACATGTAGACTCAAAAGCTAAAATCAAATTAAAATTAGATTCATGGCCTCTTTGCCGTCAACTTGCAACCTAGAATAGCCGCCACCAATTAGTGAGGATGAAAGCTAATCAAATTCAATTCTATTCAACTCTAACAACGAATCTACTACAAAGGAAAGCTAATTCAACTTCAACACTCAGATTTCAGAACTCAAGACCTTCTTTAAGTTGTGAGTTCGATTTCTTTAATAAAATAATTAGCAATTTAATTGGATTGAGTTATGATGCGGATTATATGATTATGTTGTGAATTATTGACCGCATGTTATCATTCTATGTTGTAAAATTGTGATGTTATCATTTATGTTGTAAAATCTATGATGTTATCATCTATGTTGTAAATTCTATGATGCTATCATCTATGCTGTAAAGTTGTGATGTTATCATCTGTGTTGTAATTCTATGATTGGCTTATGTATAATCATGTTTCATATGCTAGTTTGGTTATGTTGATTCATATGATAAATCATATGTATGTATGCAAGTTAGGATGTTAATTGAGGCATGGATCATATGCAAGTTAGTGAGATTTTATATATAACCTTACATGTTTCATGACATCTATTTTAGACCTAAAGTTAGGCTATGACTTGTGTGAGTTATATGCTAAATTCTACATGCTAGTATACTTGTTTAGATGTAAGTTTACACCATCATTATGTTGCATAAATCACATATGCAACATATATATATATATATATATATATATATATATATATATATGTATGTATGTATGTATGGAATAGGAAACATGCCTATGCAAGTTTACCCCTTATGCTTAGATCCATGACATACATGGTTTATGCAAGTTTGTGGTTATTACCTATGCAAGTTTACACCTTTAGATTTAGATCTATGACATATGTAGTTGTATGCAAGTTGGTAACTTTGGCCTATGCAAGTTTTAGATGTAGAACCCCATTCACACATGCAAGTTTACGCCTTATGTTTAGATCTAGTTTTATCTATATGTATGTTGTGATGTTTTCTCTTTATTCCATTAGTTAGACTATTCGAGTCTAACGTATATTTTACGTTAAACGAACGAACGTACAACATGGGGTAATGGGATAATATAAAAAGATTTAATATTGAGAATTGGCATAAATGCCTTAAATGGCATAGAATTAATTTGTGATGAAAATTGGTATGATTTTGCATACCATAAATAGATGGACATAATTGAGTCAATTATGCCCATAGTTAAATTTGGAATTGATTGATAATTTGAATAGGGAAACTAATTCAAATAGAGGAATAATTAATTTTGTGTAATTAATCATCTACGACACGAGGTTTGGCTCTTTTGTGGTGTAAGACTGCCCGGACCCGCCCGGCAAATCCAGCTGCCACAAATGTCAGTCTAGTGTGAGAGGTCTTAGGCATAAATTAAATACATAACAGTTGTAAACACACGAGGTTAGGCTCGTTTGTGATGTAAGACTGCCCGGACCCGCCCGGCAAATCCAGCTGCCACAAATGCCAATCTAATGTGGGAGGTCTTTATAAGGTTACGGTCTTAATGAATTAAGAAACACTTAACCAGATAAACATGTAGTGGGACATGAGGGGGTTAAGTGAGTGCCTTGGGTGGCATGTGGAATTTAGTGCGTGACTTGGGTGGCATTTGAAATACGATTAGAAACACTTAACCAAAAATTGAAACATGTAAGTGAACATGACTAAGAAGAGGGTTAAGTGGGATGTACTAGAGGGGACCAGGTGGATAGCTTGTGTCAAGTTATGGGGGCCCGTTTCAACCAGTAACCCATATGTATCTTCGTGGGCTCGACCCAAGTCGAGGACGGGACACCCATACTGGGCTTGACCATAAGAGGCCAAAACGTGTTAGCGGTGGCAACGCAAGTCCAACGGGTTCATATGCGTGTGTGGGCCCGGGCTGGTAGGTAAGACGTTGTTGCATCGTGTAGGTATAAGCCGTGCATCATTGGTGGTATCGGGTTTCCACTTTGGGGAGTGATATACCCCACTGTGGGGCTAGCATGGGTATCTACGAGTTAGGGAGCCGATCGCATGGGGGTAGTGGGTACACCTAGTGGAGATAGGGGCATGCGGCACCTATGAAGGCAACTAGGGGTGCACGAAACTACCATTATCATTATTAAAATCTTGTAGGCCGGATCAACCTTAGGGTAACTAGTGGTGGTGCAGTATAGTAATTATCTTATAGTGGTTTAGTGCGCCTTTAACGTTATCTTTGTTCATCTTATTTCCTTGTTTACTCTGCCATACTTAATTGTTCACAGTCATCTCCTTATTTTCCAACTTATGCCTTAGCCTAGTTATTTTGATAATTATATTGTTAAAGTTATCGCACTCACCAGACTTTATGTCTGACCCCCTTTGTTTCCACCTCTTTTTTTCCCTTCCCCCCAGGTGCTCAAGGTGGAACTAGCACCAGTGGAGCTTGATTTTGGACAGCTGTATCTCTTGCTTTTAGAAGTTGCTTCGATCGCTGAAGTAAAAGTTCTGCCTATCTTATTTATGGCTATTTTGTATTGGGGTTATGTCTTTCAATTTATGTACTCTGGTTTATTCAAGATGGCTATTATGTACTTTGACTCTGGTTTTTGATGATGTAATCAAACCTATGTGTTTACTGCTGCAATGAATAAAATTTTAAAGTTTTAATACTATTTATATATGTCTTGTTGTTAAATTTCTGTTCTATACAAACTTAGAATGCTCCATAGAAGTTAATGCATTCCCTTTGTGAGTGACACTAATGGACGTGGGGTGTTACATTTCCAATACATACATTGGAATGGATTTGAATCGAAATTATCTTTGGAATATTTCGATATTGGATTCCGTGATTATATGGATATTGTGGAGGAATTTGGTAGATATACATATCGTTATTCCAATACGTTATTTGTTAGTTTCAGAATTTGATATTGAATATAAGCCGGTATATTTCCTATTCAGAGCCTTGTATTTAATATCAAACTGGATATTAGGTTTGTCGTGAACTGTGTTTTAAACGACACTGTTCTTCAACCCAGTGTGAAAAGAATAAATCTTTTAATTAAGATTTAAAGAAGAATTACCAATTAATTAACATTTAATTGGAACTGAAAATAGAATGGGAATTGGGTTTATTGTGAACTGTGTTTTTAACGACATTCGTTCTTTAACCCGATTTACAGTGAAATGTGATTTGGAATCTATAAATCTTTTTATTAGGATTTAAAGGGGATTTTCCAAAGTAAAGTTTTCCAATTTAATATATTAAATTGGAATTGAATGGAATTCGATTTGATAATAATCGAAGTGAACTTGTGTGGAGGAAGATTGTTAGTACATATGGAATTCAAAAGGATTTGCCGTTATTCTATTTATATTATTAGTCGGATACGGAAATTGATATCGATTATATATTGATTTGTTTTTCTGTGAAGATTCCATAATTAATGGAATGTGATTTGGGTTTATCGTGAATTGTGTTTTGAATGACATTAGTTCTTTAACCCATTTAAAGACAGAATTACATGTCTGTCGTTGTATTTCGAAATGTATGGTTGATTTCTATTAAATATATATTTCTGTTTGGTGGTGGATAATTTATTCTCTTGCTTAACACCCTTCTCTGAGACGTACGAGCTCAAAGGTTATATATAGATAGAAATCAACAGTACGGTGTAGATTGCCAATGCGGTATGTTTGATTTTCCAAAGTTAAATAATCGTTAATATTGATTTTTGGGAAGATTGAAACTAAATGGAGTTTTAATTAATCTTTAATTAGATTGAAATGTGAATTGATAATTTACATTATCAAATTTGGGAAATGATCGAGAATGGAGTATCACCAGTTTTGCTCCTAGCGATAGTTAAATCTTTAATTAGATTTGAACGGCAATGGTAATTAATTTTACCGATAACACCGTGGTGTTAGTTATGAAGTAATACCAATTTTCTCCATGGGATGAATAGGTTGGGATTGGGAAATAAATGATTTCTTCGGTAAGTTGCGTTAATCCCGACTAGTTTGGAAAACCTTAATATGGTTTGATATCCAAAGGAAGATTAAAGAATAAATTTAAAAGAATTTATCTTTGATAAAATTAATGGGAACCTATACCCTAATGATGTGAATATTTGAATAAAAGAATATTATGGATTGGAATGAGGCGTATGTTGTGTTTTTGTAGCACTTGTTTATTATGTACGCGAGTTATTCGGAAAGGCCGGGTTTATACCCATTCTGTATTATTGATTCGACCATAAGTCGAAGATGAAGACGGTGGTTGAAGACCAGTGGTCTTCACATCATTTGGATGATTACTGATGTTTGATTGGGCTGTACACCCAAGATGAGGTAATAAGTGGTGATCGTCCAGACGTACTTGGAGATCGACCGGATATGCGATGACCTCTCTCCTGTATTGGACATACGAGACGAGGAATAAGGTGCCTGCGGATTCGTTCAGATCCAGAACGAACTTGTAAATAGATTATGTGTCTGACATTGGATTTTATTCTGTGTTGATTGATTTCTACTAAATATATATCTGTTTGGCGGCAGATAATTTATTCTCTTGCTTAACGCCTTTCTCTGAGACGTACGAGCTCAGAGGTTATATATCAATAAATATCAGTCGCATGGCATGAATTTCCTGTATGGCATGTAGAGATGCAGTGATCAAGGCTTCTGTTGAAAAGCAGAGTCTTGTGGTTGATGATCAAATCACAGCTTTAATATAGCACCGATTTGTGTTTAGCGTTAATTCGCGAGCCTCACACCTCGGTATGACTCAAAAACGGGATAAGGACCGTTGGGAGAACACGACGTTTCTGTCTAGCTATGGCTGGTGTCAGCGTTTTACAAGCCCTGACATTTATATTATTTTTACCTATGTGGTTGTTGGAATGCGAGGCATCTTGGATATATCGGTCTCTACGGAGCCGATGGATGGGTCCGATATGACCGAGAAACGTGCGTTCAGGAATAACTAATCCTCAAATGTAAGGGAGGTCCAGCACAGCCGATTCCAAGGGTCTACTGCGGGAGATCCTGAGGCATTTGCTAGAGTGTCTTGAAGCCGACGAGGAGTACATCGCTTGCCTTGACTCATGACGGAATCCAACTTCCAATACGTGACATTTCGGTTTTATTTGTAGAGCCTTGTATTGGTGACATAGTAGCACAGGATGCTATGACGTCTATGATTGATACATTCATATTTGAAGTTGTCTTCATACACTTTACACTATAATAGTCAAAATGATTTGTTTTAAACGTACCAAGCATGTTTGGCTATTATAAGGGAAAACTCTATCCTCCGGCTTGCGTTGCATTGTGTGATGGGACCTGAGTCTTATAATAGCTTCATTTTTTCCAAAAAGCATTGCGTTGTTTATTCTATGCACTGGTATTCTTGGAAGGAAACCCGTTCCGTGTTATACGGCGTGGTCCCTTGATTTACTTTATTTTTAAGGTAAAGATTTAATAACTGTTTTAGTTCTTACACCAGTCACATGACTGACCTGGAGTTTATTGTTTTAACCTAAACTCTAGGTGCCCCTATTTTCCACACGGGCAGCTAGTAGTTTTGGTTTTGCAGATTTATATTCACAGGATCCTGATTTAAAACTGAAGCGATATTCGGAAAGCTCTGTATCGTGTATTACTTTCAGTTGTGTTTTGTATTGTTTTTCCACAGTTATGTATTTAAATGTAATTTAAATCTCCGATATTTACCAAATTTATATTGTTTGTTCATACTTTGTATATTCTTGTACTCTGATGTAAATTGTTCTAATAAGCAATGAAATGTTCTTCTGTTTGTGTCCCGATTCGTCTTGTTCTCAACACAATCCGGGCTTTCCTTCACGGGGAAGTTCCGGTCGTTATAACAATGTTATGTGTAACTTCTAATTTGACTTGTACCTTCTCACAACTTGTTTGTCTCAAACAAAATCTTTCACTTGCATATTGGAAATGCAAAAATAAAATGAAAAAGGAATATATCAGAAAATAAATTCATGGACGTTACACATGTCGAAAAAAATAGTTAGCAACATTTCTTGCATATATAGAAACCAAACTTCGTGATAGTGCAATACATCATGTTATATTAAACTATGAAACGATGTTATTAAAAATTGTTAACTCTAAGATATCCTTAAAGTTATAATCATTTTATGTGGCAAAGGTCCTCACGTCATTTTCGTTAAAAAGAACATGCAAAAAATATTAAAATAGCGTTATTTTTATGTTCTTACATTCATGAACTATATAAATTAGACGAAATAATATGCTCGATCAAAGATAAATTACAATGCTAGTAGCATCCATGTACGAATATGCAAAAATAGCTTTCAGCTTCGCACAGTTGTGGAAAATAAAAAACTATACAAATTTGACAAAGCATTAATTAACCAGGAGCAAATCTAAAGTTGGGAAAACTTATCAAGGAATTTTATTTCACATATGGATATATATCAACAGAAAAATAATTGGTTCCATATAATACCTTTTTATGTTGGGAAATCAAATTGCAAATAAAGTAGATAAGGACTATCAACCTCACTCCCATTGTAAGTGTGGATTGTAAAAAAAATGAAATTGAAAATAAAAATTATTTGTAAGATAAATTAGAAAAAACAAATGTTGGTGAAACATTAGTACCTCTTATAAGAAAAAGTCGCAGTCCTGTTCTTGAATTCAGATGCAACCACCAACAATTTGAACAACCTTAACTGTAGACACTTTATTGAGATTATGCAGTAAGAATTTGGTAGCCATGACAAAAGGTAAGTAGTTTTCAACATGAACCAACACGTATCAATGTGATTTTAAATTTTTTGAAAGCTTCGAACCTGAAACATTATGAAGGTAGATACCATATTAACAACCAAAATTAGTATAAGGCACTATATTGTTTCCAAAAACAAAAACAGACATAGGATCTTATTGGAAAAAAATGGCTTTAAGAAAATCAGAGGTATAGAACTTCAATTTAGGCATATTATGATCTTAAGGTAGATTTGTAATCTGGCGTTGAAGAAACATTTTCGATCTCTTAAAATTAAGCGTCTCTACTCACCTTCATGGAATAGAAAAGGTATCACATCGATTTCCAAAAAAATAGCAAAAACTCATCGTACCTATAGGAAGCATAGATGAAAGGCCAAATTTCTCATTCTGGATAGTTTTTTCTAGTTCATTTCACCATTGATTAGGCTATATATAGAGATGAGAAAGATTTAGGAGTAGCAAACTGTACTTGAAAAGTAAAGTGGATGGAAAAGAACGTGTTTTGAAATAGGCAGAGGACGTGATAGAGAAACGGGCAGAAGACATGGAACAAACGCTGGGGACAATTCTACCCTTATTTCCATCATTTCATTACTTATTTTACATGAAAGATCTAGGGTAATACGGGCAGTTCGATAAAAGCTTCAAAAGGAGAAGTATTTGCATTATATATATATATATATATATATATATATATATATGTGTGTGTGTGTGTGTACACACACATGTCGTTACCACCATACTATTACGAAAGATATTATTACAACTTTGTTTTGCATTCAATAAAATCTTCCTTTTCCTATTGAAAAATATTATGGTATCGTAGTAGTTGCCCAATGGAAACTACGGGCTCTTCTGATTATCCACCACCAGCTTTGACGTTCAACAGCCACCTGATCTACATAGGGCATGTTGCAGTGATCTTTCTCTGTAGGAAATTATCATCATTGGTGATCTTTACCCTTTTATTTCGATCGAGAAGCATTGTTATTCATCAGTTCCTTTGAATTTATGCCTCGCCTGGGAGAAATTAGAAAGTTTTCATCATCTCCTGGAAACATCGAATTTCTAGTTATCAAAGTATCAATATTCATCATTTAACCTGTTTTCAATCACTGTGGTAGCAATCAACCAGACTGTATCAAGATTGTGCCACACCTATTTATTTTTTTATTCTTGAATATGGTTCAAGAATCAGCTTTCACCACATTGGTATTTGCCCACATCAGCCTCACTATTAACATTGGCGAAGATAGTGAAGATGTATCCTCGGAAACGTCAATAATCAATACAAACGAGCCTACAACCTTTGTTACTACCCTCATCAAACCCAAAATCCAAGTAATTGCCATCAACTTTGATGAAGACAATTTTATTTTATGGAAATATCAAGTCAAGACTGCAATGAAAGGGTATAGGCGGTAAGAATATGTGAAAGGAACTAAGGCCATCCCACCTGCAATGACAATCAACAAAAAGGGTAATACTGTAAGTAACGCAGAATACATAATGTATCAAAAGCAAGACTAGCTATTTTTTTCCGGGCTATTGTCATCAATTAGTGCAAATCTACTTTCACAAATTGTTGGGTGTAATAATCCGTTCGAAATATGAAATTTTCAATTCTCAGTCTTCGGCAAGGATAATGCACCGTAAACGAGAACTACAAAATGCTAGAAAGCAGACATGTCTATAAGAGACGATCACACAAAGGTGAAATCATTGTGGGATAAATTGAATGCAGTTGGACACAAGGTATTTGATAGTGAGAAGGTACTTGTGATGACAAATGGGTTAGGTCAACAATATGAATTTTTAGTCACTTACATTGTCACACTAAAGACATTACCTGATTTACAGTTTCTGCACTCGGCATTACTAGCATATGAGGAAAAAGTTGAGCAAAGAAAGGTCATGCAAAGTGAATATTCAGTTCATTATGCATCAACATAAAGAAACAAAAACCAACAAAGAGGTGCATCTAATCAATATAAACAAGAAAGGCTGAGTCAAACCAAGTACAAAGGGGAAGAGACTTTGGTAGATGGAATAACAATAACAGAGTAAAATGCCAAAGTTATGAGAAATTTGGACACAATGTCAGCAGATGTTATTTCAGATTTAATTTTGAAATTAATGTGACTCAAACAAATCAAGGTGGTCAAATAGGAGACCGAGTTTGTACACACTGTTTTGGGCAGTGTGTACAAAACACTCGGTGCTATTGGCCCCCCTGATTTCAGCCAATAAAAAGCAGTGTTTTGTACACACTGCCCAAAAGCAGTGTGTACAAACTTATATTCGTCAAACAGGACCAAGTGATTCATCTGAACAATCAAAATAGAAGCAACATACCAAGCATTAATTGTCAAACCAATGGGAGCGACGATGGCACAAAACAAGAGGACATCAGCACTGAAGATTGGTACCTAGATTCAGGTGCCACCAATCATCATACCAAAAATATGCAGAATCTTAACCTTAGGGGGCTACTCAGGTAAACAAGTCATTAATATGGGTAATGGTGATGCAATAAGTATATCACATATTGGCAATGGCTGTATTAGGGGTAAAAACAACTTTATCTTAACAATTTGCTAAGGGTACCCCATATCAAAAAAAAAACTTAATTAGTATATCACAATTTGTCAATGACAACAGTGTATACTTTGAGTTTCACCCAAAATTCTATCTTGTAAAAAACCTGCCAAGTCAAAACATATCATTACAGGGTAGGGTGCATAATGGTTTGTACAGGTTTATTGTTTGAAAGACAAGGAATATCAATGACTATGTTGTTTTTGTAACAATACCACTACTAATGATGATGTTAGTCGGAATAATGATTCTTGCACTAGTGATAATGATGATGCTAGTGATAGAAGTAATAATGTTGAAGCCACTGACATTAATAATGAAAGTAGCAAAAATATTATTGAAAAGTGGCACTTAAACTAGGACAACCTAGTATGGACATTGTAAAACAAGTATTATGAATGTAATATTTCTTTAAAAATTTTACCTTCTCCACACATATGCACACATGGCCAGCTCAACAAAGGTCATAAATTGCCTTTTGGGAACTTTGAAACTATGCATAAAAAGCCACTTGCAGCAAATTTATGGGGTCCACCACAAACCAACTTAGTACAAAGATCAAATTATTATCTTTCCCTGGTCGATGCTTACTCTCGATACAGTTGGATATATTTTCTAAGAGCTAAATCAGACACTTGCAATGTTTTTATACATTTCATAACCTTCATTGAAAAACAAACCACAACATTAAAATATTTCAAATACATAACCACTTAAAGATTTTTTTCAATAAAAAGGGAATAGTGCAGAGACTAATATGACCATACACATATGAACAAAAATGGTTTGGTCAAAAGAAAATATTTGCACATTGCTGAAACTTGCATCACACTATTATCACAAGGCTCACTACCATGAAACATTAGAGTGAAGCTTTTAACAGATGTTGTTTACCCCATAAATAAGATGCCAACCCATGTTTTTAGACACAAATGCCCTTATGAAATGTTGTTTGAAGACAAACCAGACTACAAACAACTAAGGACATTTCGATGTCTATGTTTTCCATGTCTTAGATCATTTGATAAACATAAACTCAGCTTAAGATCTACCACCATGCGCTTTTGTAGGGTGTGTTAGTAATAAAAAATGATAGAAGTGCATGGACAATAAAGGCAAATTTTGCATATCTAGGCATGTAATGTTTAATTAATGTATTTTTCCTTTTGTAGAGAAAGATAATGACAATATACATAGAAAAAGGAGCAAAAATTTTTTTTTCCATTAATGCCAACATTGTTATAAAAGTCTTATAATGTTGATGGTAAGACACATCTAAGATATTCATATCAACAACATACATTGTCGAGCACTAGATTTTTGATATAGCTCAAATGAACCCAGAGTTAATTCAGATCAAGACCCAAGTAATGCAGCTATGAGAAATGAGGACATAAAGGGAAAAAAGCAACGAGATGTCTAATGATCTTAGCAAGGAATAGCAACATGATGCAGAACAACATGATGTTGTTCAAACTGGACACTATATGATCACCAAATCAAAACATGACATTTTTAAACCAAAAATATTTACTGTAACCGTGGAAGACATAGTACCAGCTACTTACGAGCAGGTTGTCATACATGAAAATTTGAGGAAAGCTATGGATGTGGAGTACAATGCTTTGACAGAAAACAAGACTTAGAGCATAGTGGACCCACCAAAACACAAGAATGTTACAGTGTGTAACTAGACACATAGAATTAAAAGGGAAGCAAATGGCAGCATATACGAACACAAGGCCAGACTAGTGGCAAAAGGATACTCTCAACAATATGCGTTTGATTTTAATGAGATCTTCTCACTAGTTGTAAAGCCCACTGTTATTCAAATCATACTATCCATAACATTACACAAACAGTGGAAAATAAGAAAATTTGATGTAGACAATGCATTTCTAAATAGTGAATTACAAGAGGAGTTTTACATGCAATAAATAAAGGGGTATGACATCAACAAGAGTAAGAGAAAGGCATGAAGGCTCCACAAAGCTATCTATGGGCTAAAACAAGCATCAAGAAAACTCACTTTACACAAGTATCAATGGAGGCCATACTGTATACACCATGATCTTTGTAGATGACATCCTAATAACAGGAAACAATAACAATTAGGTTGATAGAATAGTGCAATGCTTAAACAATGCTTTTGCCATCAAAGATTTAGGGTAGCTATACCACTTTTTGGGAATACATGTACAAAGAAAATCCAGCACCGAATTGTTTCTATTACAAAGGAAGTACATAAAAGAAATTCTAACAAGTGCAAAGATGGACCATGCTAAGTTAATTGCCACGCCCATGGTGAGCAACTTGCAATTATCAAAAGATAGAGGTGAAGCCATTGATAACATCAAGTAGTATGTTATAGGTGCACAATAGTACGTGACCATCACAATTCCAGAAAAATGTTATAGGGTAAATAAAGTTGCCAGCACATGCAGAATCCACTAAGTGATCACTGGAAAGCAGTCAAACGCATTCTATAGTACTTAAAAGGAACTCTAAACTATGTTATATCATTAAAACAATGTAAAAGCATGAATCTAGAGGCTTACAGTGATGCGTTTTGGACTAACAACCTAGATGATCGTGGATCAATCACCGGTTATCGTGTATATCTCGGGCAGAATCCTATTTCGTAGTGCACAAAGAAGCAAATCACTATTTCCTGATCAAGCACCGAAGTAGAGTACTGGGCCATAATCAGTGCCATAGCGGAACTCGTTTGGGTAGAAACACAAATTCGAGAATTAGGGTTCAACTTTTCAAAGAATCCAGTTACTTGGTGTGATAATTCAAGTGCAGTCTCTCTATCAATCGACCTAATCCAACACTCTAGAACCAAACACATCGAAGTTGACTTATACTTCGTTTGTGAAAGGACAACAAGTGAGAAATGAGTAGTAAATCACATCCCAACGTACTACCAGAGAGCCAACATCCTTACGAAGGCACTATTGTCAAAGAATTTAAACCGACTAAGACATGATTTAGAAGTGGAGGACGATGGCAGAAAAATGGAGAAGAGTGGAAAACCTTTGTTCAAGAGAAAGAGGGTACTGGAAGTAATTAGTACACTGGACTATAGAATATATGAAAGGGGATTATTTATTTCTATTGGATTGAAGCCTGTTTACTAGTGGAATTCACTATGTTTATATATACACATGATGCTACCACTATGTACTATCATGAAAGGTATTATTATAACTTTGTTTTGTATTTAATAAAATCATCCTTTTCCTATTGAAAGCTATTATATTCCCTTCGGCTATTTTAAAAATCTAACCCAAGAAATATGGAGGCAATTCCCTTAGACCCTGTCTTATGAGTAACTCCATCTATGTAGAATACACAATTTACATTTTGTACATTACAAATTTTTACACTCGATATTCTGTCAAAAGAATACCGGCCTAGGTGTCTATTTAATAGTAGCCCAGGCTCCAGAATGCCCAAAAAATGTTCGGATGCATGTTGAACAATATGTTGTACATTGCAGAAGCTGTTGAGAATGTTCAATTAAAATCAATACAAACTTACAAAAATAAAATAGCATAAAAAAAATGGATAAGACTGTTAAAAATCAAAACAACATAAAAATAATGCTTATTCAGAGCAAAAATGCATGAGCCGACTATATTGAATTTCACATGCGTCATGACCGATGAATTCCGCTTAATATTGTCATAGGTATCTCGCGTCAAAAGTAGAACGAGTTGGTTGGAAAGCATATTCTTATTTAGTGTAACGACCCGAAAATCTCCGCCTTTCGAATTGACCGTAAGCCGCACAAGTCCGATCTAAAGGGGACAAATCCTCGAATCGTTAACTTTAGGCATACAACATATCCGAGCAAAACACAAACGACTTTTATTAACATCATATCAATGTTACATCAGAGTACAAAATATCAAAGTACATCGCAAATAATCAGCAAATAATAAATACAATACATTGCATAGTGGAAAACAAAATTACAATCAGCAGAAGACTTATCGATGCTCTGGACATAGCTTTAGGCTTCAATCCAGAATCCTGCTAAAAATATCTACAAAACAAACTACCCGCTTGCCTATATAGAAATAATGGGTACCCGAGTTTGCAAGGAAAAAAATAAACTACAGGTCAGCCATGGGACTGGTATGAGAAACCCTATTTTCAAACTTAACTTATTTTAAAGTGAGGCATATCACGGGACCACGCCGTATAACAGGGAACGACTTTACTCCAAACAAATGACAACGCACAAACAACAACCAAAATAGACATACAAATCCTACGATGCAACAAAAAATATGCAATTACTCAAGCTACCCATATAGGCTTAATCCCCAAAATTAGATTTTTAATATCCAAAGTTTTTACTTTGGACTATATTCCTGATTTCTTATTTTAAATCATTTGAAATACATATCTAGCTTTCATATCAAAGTAGATTTCACTTCGGGATCTCAAACCAAAACCTTTGAAAATATGAATTCCATAATATCACAATACTTGCATAGCAAAACATATGCAATCAAATATCGGGAAGTTTCCCCCATCAACATGGAAAAAGGCACACACTTTCTCTTTCGAGACATACATATATATATATATATATATATGTGTGTGTGTGTGTGTGTGTGTGTGTGTGTGTGTGTGTGTGTGTGTGTGTGCAGCTCTTACTAATGGAACATGCTAAACTGACCACTGACCATTCAAGGTTCCGGGGTCCCACCCATAATTTTAGTCCTCAGGGTTACCCGAATCTTTAGCCACATACTAAATCATATTATATCCTGAAGTGGGAAAATCATTTCACAATAATAATAATCACAAGTACTTTCAAGCCATAGTACGTCACATTGTCGATTCAAACATATGATCAGTTTCTGTTAATAATATAATTTTCGAGCTCATACGTCACGAAGAAGGGTGTTAAGCTAAGAGGATAAATTCTCTTCCACCAAACAAATATAACAACAACTAATCATTTATGTTATGAAATACAATGTCAAACACATAATTCATTTCCAAATCATTTCAAAAACATCGGGTTTAGCCCTCGAAATCCGTTCTCTTTATAAAGCATTTTTATAAAACAATCCCTGTTCAAAATCGGGAATAGCATTTCCTTTCTCTTATGAAATTCTCATTTCAAAATATTCATTAAATTGAAATGAACCAAACAACATCGCTAAGCACCTCATATTTAAATCGTGAAATAAATCACAAGGTGTTAGCATACAAGTATTTCTACTCAATCCAATGCTAAATATAAAAGTACCTGCTCATAAACCGGTCGAGAACAATCCAAACAATCGAGAACAACAACAAATATCAACAACCAGGTATACTTGGTTCTAACTTCTCTTGTGTTTTGGTAAATTTAATTACCTTCTTACATTTCAAATCTAATTAAAGATTTATTAAAACCCAAACTTAGTTTTATTCTTTAAACACCATCATTCAATGATTAATTAATCCTACCTTAAACTGGGTTAAAGAATAGATGTTATTCAAAAACATCCTTCACGAAAACCCAAAATACAATTTTTTTATCAAATACAAGGCTTTAAATAGAAATCATATCGATTAATATTCAATATCCAATTCTGAAACTAATAGATACTGTATAGGGAATAACTATATCTATATCTTCCAAATTCCTCATAACAGTATCCGCAAAATTACGGAATCCAATATCGAAATATCCGAAGAATATTTCCATTCAAATCCAATATCCATATACTGGAAAAACTTAACTTGGTTAAGTATATATTTACTTCAAACCATTCAATCTCATTGGCCAAATAGCTAATTTTCACAAAATAGATTTATATTATTCAAAAATGAATATATTCAGTCCAAAACACTTTAAATCATTTATTATGATTTATCAATATTTTTCCCTATTTTTAATAATTTAAAAATAGCATATTTCTTTAAAATCCACTTTCTGATCATTTACAACACTAGCGTTGTTTTTATTCAAATTTTATTTGGATTTATTATCTAACCATTGGATTTCAACCTTCTTAGATTCATCTGAGATTTCTTTTCATTTGGACCCAACGTTTTTAGTTTCAGAAGAATCTGACGGTCAGATCTCCCAGCACATCCGTTTGAAGTTAGCGACCGACATTTGCGAACCGTCGCTGTGCAATGAGTTCTATTCTGACCATAACTTGACGTATATAATTAAAATGGAGACTAGTTGCTTCTATGATAGTTTATTAAGTACTTGGTTAACGCCTTAAATTTTCGAAAAATTTCACCATAACCTCCTTTGTACGGGTTGATTGGTACAACTGTAACTTGCCATCTTGGGCCCTCATCAATCAACAGATTACTACACAAGCCAAAAAAATTGGGAGATGTGTAAATTAGTTATCATCCTAATACCCGTGTGAGGATCTTATCACATTCATAAATAAGTGATTATTATCTACATACTTGGAAGATGTGTAAAATTGTCATCCCAATACCCTTATGGGGTTTACATCACAATCCATGTGAACTTATCTGCACACTTGGGAGATGTGTAAAGTTATCATCCCAATACCCATGTAGGGTTTTCTACACAACCAATAAATAGTAATTAATAATTACTCAATTAAAACCATTTAAGGTTCAATCATCATTGTAATGAACTTATAAGTTCAATCATCATTATTAAACTCAACTAATTAACTAACAAACGGTTAATCATAATCTAGCCCTTTTTAAATTGCGATTTCTTATAATAGACACTGTTTGTATTTAAATGTCACAAACCCCAAACAAATGCATATATCAAGTAAAAATGATATTTTTATCCTCTACACATTATTTAACATAGTAATAAACTTTCATTATCAACAAACAATAATTTCAGAACTCAAGTTAATTAACTAACTACTGTTAATCGCTAACCAGCCCTTATTGAGTTTCGGTTTCTCACCATGGGTTTTCACTCCGCCAATTCTTTACGGTAGCTACGGACTCTCGCCCATGAATCTAACACTTATTAGGAGCTTACGAATTTTTCTCGACACCTATGAGAATATATTTGGTGACTAAGGGGTTCCTACACCTTACACATGGACAAACAGATGCATGTCTGGTATAAGGAGCAAACGAAAGGAGGTTTGTGGGTCCAGGGGGCACGACTTGCTGTGGGGTCACTGCTGGAGCTGTGAAGGTGGAGGTGCAAGTGTGGGGTCCATTTGTGTGGTGTTTGGGGTGTAAAGGTGGAATCTTTTGGGTGATTTAGGGGATAATTGCAAAATAAGGTCAAAAGTAGGGGGTTTTAAATGTTTTGGAGGAAGAGGGGGCCACAGCAAGGGTGGAGGAGATGGAGGGAAGGGGCATAGGTCAGGAAGTGTTGGTGGAGGTGGCATCGTAGTTCAGGTGTGGGAGGGGAGTTGCGGTGGCCATTAAAAAGAAAAGGAAGGAGGAGGAGGTGTTTAAGAAAAAATGGAGAAGAAAAGGGGAAAGAAGGAAAGAGAGAAGGGTTTTATAAAAAAGGGGAGTTCCCCGGATCACTAACGTGTCTGCAAGGGGAGAGGGAGGAAGAAAAACATCAAGATCCATCGATTCGTCAACACCTCAAAATGCCTCTTTAGGATTTACTTTTAAATTTAAATGTTGTCGTGTGTTAGTTCAGCTCCGGTTCTTCTGCTCGTGTGATCAAACGACAATTTTGTTTTACATAAAAATTGCAGCTTAGGATAAAATGTAATTCCAGATCAAAGAGAATAGGACTCGTACAATTTCAAGTTCGTTTGACCCTTCATTTTATGTTGTTTTTGCATTTTCGCTTAATTTTGATCGATTGACCCGGTACACATTTAATTTTCGCTCGCTCACATATTAATTCAAAAAATTATGAAATTTGGAACCTTACCATTTTTCGACATTCCGGATCTAATAAAATTAGTTTTGTCAAATTTTGAGATTGTTAACATTCCTTTGTAAGCTATTGTAATAATATTAATCATCGAATTTTTAAAATTGGCTTTAAATCCTTGTCAAATTTATTAAAATAAATTTTAAATTAGTTCCAAAGTTTTGGGTCATTACAATCAACCCTAATTGAAAAACTTGTCATGCCCTAAAAGGAAGGAAGATGTAAGCAAGTTTATTTTCTTATCTAACGGGTTCAGAATTTATTGATTGTCCAAAATCGTCGATAATTTAATTTTTTTATATCGCAATTATGTTCTCTCGTGTACATAATACTCATAACTCATTCTAGGGAATTACTAGCCCTATCTCTAATGAGTTACTCTTATAGGATGTTATTAATCCTATCTCGGATGAGTCTTTTCTTTCTTTTCTAACGAGTTGTACCCCAACGCTTTAGAATTAACCAAAGCTCCGATTCCATTTGTAATGACCCAAAAATCCCCGCCTTTTGAATCGACTGTAAGTCGCATAAGTCCGAACCAAAGGGCAGAAATCCTCAAACCTTTAACTTTAGGCATACAACATATCCGAACAAAACACAAAGACTTTTATTGACATCATATTAATGTTACATCAAAGTACAGAATATCAGAATACGTCACAAATAATCAGCGAATAATGAATACAATACAATGCACAGCGGAAAACAAAATTACAATCAGCGCTGTAAGTTATACGATAGGTACCGCTTGTGTTTTTTTACCCTGATGATCGTCCATAGCTGGCACGTCTTTCAGCGTAGTACTCCTCTTGTTAAGTGCATGAGTCTGGATGGTCGTCACATTTGGTATCAGAGGTCTGGTTAATCGATTTTAGCCAAAGTTCAAGGATGTAACAACATATGAGATACGTATTTGTAGATTTCTGATGGATGTATACTATATATTAGTGTATTGTATAATAGCGCCTTAACTCCATTGTAGTTTTTGTCATATGTGGACTAATTATTCTATTTTTCAGATTTTGAATGAGTCGTCGATCATCGAGGCACACTACTATGGAGGAGACTGTTCCTAGAGGGGGTGATGGTGGTATACCATATTACCCCGCTATGTTTGAGGCTATGATGGCATCGATCATGAGGACGGTACCCACTCCTGGAGCAGCCGCGGTTGATATTGGGGTTCAGGTGCAGGTACCAAGGGTGGTTGACTTCGTGAAGTTGTGTAAAAACTTCACTGCTCTTGGTGGAAATCCGTTCAAGGGGACAGAGCCGACTGTAGAGATTCAAGGGTGGATGGATACTTGCATTCAGATATTCATAGACTTGGGTATTGATAATGCAACCAAGAGAAAGCTTGCATCGAGACATCCATCGAGACAACTTGCATGGCAGAGCTATGGATTAGTGGAAATCTGTCACTTTAGAGACCTTTGAGGATAAGATTATTTGGGATCAGTTCCGAGTCAAGTTCGAGACAAATTCATTTCAACCGTTTAGAAGTCAGTAATGTTCAAAAGATTTGTTGAGCTAAAGCAGAATGGTCGACCGATGTTGGATTATGTTTCTGAGTTTGAAGCCTTGTCCATGTATGCTCATTCGTATATTGACTCTCCTTATCAGAAGAACGAGAAGTTCGTTATGGGCTTGGATAAGTATTCGGGGAATCAGTTGGTTGATCATCTAGATGATACTTATGAAAAGATCATTGAGAAAGATATGAGGCATAAGAGTTTGTATCCCAAGGAAGAAACTGTTGTTGTTGCAGCCAAAGAGGAACCAAAACCATAGGAGGGTGATAATAACAAGAAGAGGAAGAAACAACAGCCGAAAGGAAAATATGGTCAAAGAAACCGAAAAGCAAGGTAATTTTCTTTAACTACCAACAGAAAGGCCATTTCTCCAAGGATTGCAAGAATCCGAAAGCTAGAAGTAAGTGTTTCAAATGTGGTAAATCTGGGCATGACAAGAAGGATTGTCAAGAACTGTCAAAAGGGAAGAAGATAGTGAAGGCATATGCTTTGAAGGTTGTGCCATCTTCTTTAAAAGCTCCTATAGCAGAGGAGAAAGGGAAGAGTGTTGTTGTTCAAGATACGCTTTCTATTGGCAATGTTTCAGTTCAAGTGTTGTTTGATACTAGAGCATCGCATTCTTTCATTTGCAATGAGCTTGTGTGCCGCTTGGGTTTGAAACCCGAGATTTGTGATAGACCTTTGGTTGTGACTAATCCAATTAGGGGTTTGTCAAGCCTTTGTATGCTTTGTTTTGGTCTTGTGTTATTGAGTCATGGTTGGTCCTTTGTGTGTGATTGCTTTGTTTTGAACTTCGCTGGGTTTGGGATTATATTGACTATGGACTGGCTCAAGATGTATGCGGCAAAAGTGGATTGCGAGAAGCTCTAGGTGACAGTTGAGAATGTGGAAGGGCGAATGGTTGCGATTCGATGTAAGCCCGAAGACGGTGTCTTCGTAAGCTTTTTGTACTCACTTATGATTCAAATGGAAGACTTGTCGTTTGTGCCAATCGCTAGTGAATTTGATGACTGACGAGGTCAAAGGTTTTCCATCGCATTGCGAGAGTGAGTTTAGAATCAATTTGGTCGAAGGTGCTAGACCTATAGTTATGCCTCTTAGGTGGATGGTGCCTATGGAAGAAAGAGAGTTAGAGGTGCAGGTTCGTGACCTTTTGGGAAAAGTATTCGTTCGGAGAAGCATGTCCGAATGGGGTGCACCAGTTGTGTTTGCAATCGTAGCTGATGAATCTTTAAGATTGTGTACGGATTATCATGAGCTGAACAAGGTGATTAAGAAGAACAAGTATCCGTTGCTGAGAATTGATGACTTGTTTGATCAGCTTAGCCAAGGTGTTTTCTCGGATGGATTTGGCAATGGGATTTCACTGGTTGAGAGTGGAAAAGGATAGTGTGTCAAAGACAACTTTTAGGACACCGTCAGGTTTCTTTAAGTGGCTGGTAATGCCGTTTTGGTTAACTAACGTGCCTGTATATTTCATGAATCTTATTAACTGGGTTTTCAGAGATCAGTTGAACAAGTTCGTGCTTGTGTTCATGGATGACATCCTGGTTTACTCCCGGAATAAGGAAGAGCATAAGACACATTTGCAAGTTGTTTTGAAAATCTCGCAGAAGCATCAACTTAGAGCTAATTTTTCGAAGGGTCACTTCTGGAAGAGTGAAGTGAGGTTCTTGGGCCATGTTGTTTCTGGAAATGGAATAGCGGTGGATCCGACTAAGGTATCAGCAATCCAAGACTGGGATAGACCTAAGAATGCAATGGATGTTCAGAGTTTCCTTGGGTTGGAGGGATATTATCGCCGTTTTATCAAAGATTTCTTCAAAATAGTTGCACAATTAATAGGATTGACAAAGAAGAATCAAGTGTTTGCATGTGATGGGATGTGTGGGAAAGCTTTTGGAATCCTGAAAGAAAGATTGACAAATGCTTCTATTCTGACTATTCCAAGTGTAAATGAAGATAGGGTGGTATACACCAATGCATGCGGTACTAGACTTGGAGCAGTGCTGATGCAGAAAGACAGAGTTATGGCATATGCAAGTCGAAAACTGAAGCCGCACGAATGGTATTATCCAACTCATGATTTGGATTGAGCAGCGATCATGTTTGCTCTGAAGATACGGGGACATTACCTGATGGGAGTTCGATTTGAATTGTTCACTAATCAAAAGTCATTGAAATATCTTTTCTCTTAAAAGGATTCGAATCTTCGGCAACAACGGTGGTTAGAATGCCATCATATGATTTTGGTATAGCCTATACTCCTGTTAAAGGTAATGCAGTGGAGGATGCGTTAAATCGAAGACACGCAAGTTTGAAAGCGATGTTTTAGGAATGGAAGCACCTTGAGTAGTTAGCAGGATTTGATTTCAGGCCTCGGTGTGGGTTAGAGCCTGAAATGTTGGCAAGCTTGTCAATAAGACCTACTCTTATCGAAAGGATTGGCGAAACCCTAAAGCTTGATGAAAAGCTTGTCGAGATCATCCAGGAGTTGGAACAAGAGGATAAAGTTCGAGGCCGATCGAGAAGGTTGGCTTCGAAAACAAGGACGACTGGTTGTTCCTGATATTGATGGATTGAGAGATGAGATTCTAAGGGAATGTCATCACTCAAATTTGATGATTCATCCTGGTGGTAAAAAATGTATCAGGATATGAAACAAGTTGAATATTGGGAAGTAATGAAGAGGGATGTTGGAAAGTTCATTTCCAAATGTATGAACTATCAGTTGGTGAAAGATGAACAGTAGATGATGAGTGAATTGCTTTAGCCGTTGGAAGTTCTTACGTGGACACAGGAGCAAATATCGATGGATTTTATCGATGGCTACCTAGAACCAGGGTAGGAAATGAGGGGATTTAGGTCATTGTGGATCGCTTGACCAAAAACGCAGGGTTTATTCTTGTCAGATCGACTAGGACAACATTTAAGTTGGCTAAGCTATATATCAAATGGATAGTTCAATTCCATGGTATCTCGCAGAGCATAATGAGTGATCGAGATCCATTGTTCACAAGTGGATTTTGGAAGAGCTTGCAAGAGACTATGGGAACCAAGTTATGTTTGAATACAGCTTATCATCCCTAAACTGATGGTCAAACCGAGAGAGTTAACCAGTTTTGGAAGATCTCCTCAGAGCTTGTGTATTGGACTTTGGGGGATCATGGGAAGACCATTTACATCGAGTGGAGTTTGCACATAACAACAACTACTAGTCGAGCATTGGGACGGAACCATACAAGGCATTGTATGGTAGATCTTGTAATTCTTCGGTATGTTGGTTAGAAACAAGAGATAAGTTGATACTTGGGCCATGGATGATAAGAGAAATATCGGATTGTATCGAGATCGTTCAGCAACAAATGTAGGCAGCCTAAGATCATCAGAAGAGTTACAACGATAAGCATCAAAAGGATTTGAAGTTCGATGTCGGTGATAGGGTTTTCATGAAGATTTCTCCTTTGAAGAATGTTATTCGGTTCAAAAATAAAGGAAAATTAGCCCAAGGTTCATTGGAGCGTTTCTAATAGTCGAACGAATTGGAAAGCTCGCACATAGATTGGATTTACCCGATAAGATGTCAAGTGTGCACCATGTTTTTCATGTGTCTTTTCTATGGAAATATGTGCACGATTCAAATGAGGTGGTATCTCTGGATCAATATGAAGGCCTAGAAGTCAAGTCCATAGTTTTGAAACCTTGTAAGACGCTTTATGTTGTGGGGAATGACACAAAACGGCTTAGGAGGATGACAGTTAACCTAGTCATAGTGCAATGGAGTGAGGATGATGACGATTGTACATAGGAAGCTAAAGAGAGAATGAAGATGATCCATCCAGAACTCTTCGTTGGTATGGCCCATTATTATCGTGTCACTCTTACACCATTGGAACTTGTACTATTCATTAGAATTTCACGTGCTAGGTCAAGGCTATAGATGCACGACTTGGTGGATGCTAGTTTGGATGGTAAATTGGCTGATCGTGGGTGGTAGGCATGAAGAATGGTTTTGGTTGTTCGTGTTTGCCTGGGATTTTTGGGGCAAAGTTCTTAAGAGGGGGGAGGAAAATGTAACGACCCACATTTTACGTATCAGATGATCACAAAATATTTTTATTTCACTCCCCAAGGGTCAGACCATTCTCATATTTTGATATATAGTTTATGGGGATGTGGGATATGTCCATGATTTTTACCAATTTTATTTTGACCATTTTTCCTCTATTTTTTAGTTTAGGAATAACTTTTGAATGTGATCGAATCAGGTGTTAAAATCAATTTCATTGGATCAGAAATGGTGTTGCCAATTCCGTAAAGTGGTCACCTTGAAGATTTGGTTCAGCAGTTTGGGAGGAATCACTGTTTTAGTACTACACACTTTTTGGACGGACTAATTAGTCATTAGTGGGCTGATTTGTGGGGCCCATTAAGGATAGAGGCCGTTGGCTATAAATAGGGGGTTACAGGCATGGAGAATAATTTAGCTTTTCATTTCTCTATTTTGTTAGGGTTGGAGATTCTCCGTACTCCAATCAAATACCTCTCGGCTCCATTAATTTCATAGATCTAGATTAGAAGATTGAGGATCAACATCGAATAAAAATAGATCGCATTAAAGTTATTGATTCAGAGACCGTTCTTCGCTGTCTGGATTTGCAGACCATCGTTTTAATGCTATTTCATGGATTTAGTGAGTGATAAGCATCTGTCATGCAGATTCAATCAAGTATATGGGTTCTTTGATGGTATTTTCATCATTTCTTGTCATTTTCACCTAGATCTACATCATGGTAAGTATATTTTAATGCGAATCACCATAGGATCTGATCTAGTAAGATTTTAATGGTAAATTCATGTGTTAACTCTATGTTCATGTAAGTTAGATCCATTTATTGATTCATTAATTGTTGAACTATGATTGGGTGAATTCAATGTGATTTTATGATGATTATTTGATGTGTTAACGCTGATTGATCATTGATTCTATTATTGATTGTTTGGTGGAATTTGCTGGTCTTTAGTAAAGATATGTGTATTGGTTCACTGGATCGAGTATTCTTTTTGGATGGCAAATCGGAGTTGTGCGTCATTGTAGCATGGATCGACCACGAATTTCATGGATTGGTGGAGTGTGCTCCAAGAAATGGAGATAGATCGGTGATGGAGTTTGATGATGGATCAGTTTCTAAGTTGGGGATGGATCAGTTCCTAAGTTGGCTAACGGATCGGTCACGCAATAGTTGATAGATCGGCTCTGGTCCAGGCTAATGGATCGAAGACCGATCCAGGGTAGATCGGGCAAGCTACTTGATAGACCATAGCGTTTCAGAAACGCTGCGGAAGAAGAAATAAATGTTGTGAACCGCTGAGTACGACATAAGATGAAATGCTGTAAAAGAAAATATGGAACGTTATACATAGCAAATAAATAAACGCTGTGTAACGAATATCGACCAAAAGAAGTATGTTTTTCGCTCGACAATGGTTGTGGCATCAAAGTGAATTCAAGATGGAATATTCTAGGTGTTGTGACGTGTTCGTTGATCGTCGAAATGCAACAATGTGAAATGACTCAAAATTGCGAGTTCGTGGATAATGGTCGCTCGAGAAGTCTCTTGAGCTTATGGATACCCATTAAGTTGGATGGCTGGAGATATTGCAGGCTGAGAGATTATCATTATCATCGGTTCTAGTGGACTCAAAGCAGGGGTATAATAGGGATGCCTAAAAGACTATGTGATAGTCGTGTACCCTGGGTATCGTTGAAAGGCCTAGATACATATCGTGGAAAATGCGTATGGAGTTTTGCTAGAACCGGGATTATCATTAGCCCTTGACGAACGACAAGTTAGGCCATTCATACAATTAACGATGGTTTCAAAGAAGGATGGACAGTGATAGCTAGAGTCATGGATGTTTGTTGTTTTGTTTGTATCGTCTTGCGTAGGTTGTTCGACGTCAAAGAAGACATCACTTAGGTGCTTGCCTGATGTTGCTTTAGGCCTTCGGGGATTATGCTTGGGGGTATTGATCTCAATTAGGATGGTCTACTCTAGATAATTGGTTGCTATGTCTGCTATGTTTACTCTCTTGTTGTTTGTAAAGGCTATCACTATCGAATGTGGAAGATACGAGTTTGGGTTTCTTCTCTATTAATGTTGGTAGATTAGACGATTGATCTACTTATTCTCATATACTTTATTGATAATGTTAGATAGTTGTTTTATCGCTCATTAATATTGTTGTTTGACTCAAGGTTTTATGTTTCCTCTTATCACCTTGGGTTGTTCATCTATTGTGGTGTGGATGAGCAGATTAAGGAGCAGGTAACATGTAGCAGATCTTAAAGAGGATGATGATCCAAATCAATGACGAGATGGAGGCTTTCGTATTGCTTTCCATTATATATATCTAGTTATTTCCGCTGTTATGCTTGTTGTGTGTTCTCTAAGTGACTTGTAGTGATGCATTTTGTATAGACTATTATGTTGTAATCCTATCATGTATGGATATTCTTTCAAGTTGACATGAAAGTTTTAAGATTCTGCTCAATTATGCTTCACTATTAATGCCTATTATAAATGTTCTATTATATTTTATCTCTGCGTCGTGAGTTATATGATAGATTTTGCTTGTGTTTTTTTTTACCTAGATGATCATCCATAGTTGCCTGACACATCTTTCAGCGTAGTATTCCTCTTGTTAAGTGTAGGAGTTATGGACGGTCGTCACAATAGTTGTTAACAACTATTATGGATGCTATTGATGTGTGAAATCCATATAAATTGAATTTTATGGTAATTTGTTGAATATCATTCCAATTCGGAATAAACGTGAATATTTTATTAAAAAAATATTCAATGAAAATTGAAAGCTTGAATTTTAAATTCAACTTAATTTGGAAAGGTTGATTAGGTCATTACGAATAGTTTTCATAAAAGAAATAATTTAATTTGAATTAATTTTGAAGTAATAAATGCATGTTTTCAAATTTATTTTGAAATGAATAGTAATGGGTGAAAGTGAAGTTCAGTTAGGGTATCTGGGGTAAGTGTTAAAAGGATTTCCTTTACAAAAGTATCTTATTTATTTTTATAACAAATGTCAGAAAAATTTGGACTTCAAATAATAAATTTTAAAAAATTATATCATTTTAATGATCTTAAATAATATAAAAATTATTTAGTAATGGAGTATTTGATTTTAAGTAAAATAATTGAAATATAGTTTCCAAAAATAATTATATATGTTTTATATAATAAATAAATTAATTTGGAAATGTTCTGTTTCGATTTTAGTTATAAATCGAATTTGGTCTGAATTGGACTTGCCGCAAAGTGGCAGTTCACAAAGCTCGACCATTAACTTTAAATAGGCATAATGGGAGATTCGACCTTCAGATTCTCTTAAAATGGAAAATGTCGGGTTCAATGTGAAAAGAGTTCTCAAATGGAATAGAAAGTTTTAAAATCAAACATTTAGATTTTAAGATAAGTTCAAATTTATTTTTGAAAATGTTGCTAAAGAGGCAGTTCGGTGACTTCAATTGAAACTGACTGTAAGGGCCATATAAAAATTATAAAAATATGGATAAATTATAATAAATCTAATAAATGGTTTGAAAGAGATATTGATTGAATATACAAAGTGCTGGGAAGATAAAAGAGATATTTTACCAGAATGAGCTGGTTAACAACTAAAGTAAAGAACCAAAAGGAATATGCGGCGATTCCTAAGAGTACAGTCTAATACCATCTGTGAGATCTAACTGGAATTTTTTCCGTTAGGCGAAGGGTGGGAAAAATAGAAATGAAACCGGATATTTGACTAAGAACTGATAAACTTTATTGTAGATAAAGGATCTAGTGCTTAAAATAACATACTGGAATAAAAGGGTTTAAATATAACCAAAGTTTTCCAGTGTATGAATTTAATTTGATTTGAATGGAAATAATCTTCATATATTTTAATATTGGATTCCGTAGTTATACAGATATTGTTTGAGGAAATTAGATGATATTAATATCGTTATTCCCTATACGGTATCTGTTGATTTCAAATTTTGATGTTGAAATAAGTCGATCTGATTTCTATTTAGAGCCTTATATTTGATATCAAATTGGATTTTGGGTTTGTCATGAATAATGTCTTGAATAACATCTAATCCTTAACCTAGTTAAAGACAAGATTTGTTTCCAAAGTTAAGTAATCATTGAATAATGACTTTGGAGATTGAAACTATGTTAGAGTTTTAATAAATCTTTCAATAAATATTTGATTGAATGAAATGAAGATTAAAACTATGTTAGAATTTTAATAAATCTTTAAACAAAGATTTGGAATGAAAGAAGGTAATTAAACTTACCAAATACGAGAGGTGTTAAATATGGAGTACACCAGTTTTTCTTCATAGGATGACTAGGATGTGAATGAGATAACGATATGAGAGATAACTTTTTGTAAGGTTCGATAATCCCAATAAGGCTTATAAACCTTAATTTGAGTTAAGTTTATGAAAGAGGATCAATCTTTTGAAATGATTTCCAAGAAAATATTTAAACGAGAGTTTAAATGATGTAAATCTTTGATAAGATTTAAGGGGGGTAATTCTCAATGTAAAGAATAAATTGAGTAAGAAGAGTAACCCGAATTGGAATGGGACTTGTGATATGTTTATGTATCACTTGATTTTAATGATGCAATAGTTAATTATAAGTTAACATATAGATTAAAGAAAAATCATGATGGATTAATTAAAAAAATAAGGTTAGGCTAATAGCAAAGGGATCAACACAAGAATATGAGTTTATTTTTAATTAAATTTTCTCACATATAGTTAAGCCTATTATCATTGGACCTATACTAACTATTGCCTTTGGTAAAAACCAGCACATTAATCATCTGGATATCAATAATGCCTTTGTAAATGATTCTATTTGAAAACAAGGCACTTTATTTATTTATAATAATGATTACATATTTATGTTCGTGTTCTTGTTAGGTGAAGTTCGAGCTTCTTATTAGTCACATATGTCTTCACATCTGGTAAGGAGTTTTAGCCCCTTTAAAAATTATGTTGTTTCTCTCATTCTAGATATGCCAAGTTACAGTTGTTAGCATTACACCAAGTTTAGTGTCCTTCTCTTAGTTGTTCTTATTTGCTGTAACAATTTGTGCCATAACTTCAGCAATAGTATAGTTGATAGTCTGAGTGTGTAAACTTTAGTTAAAATATCTCCATAGTTTAGATGAGTACACATAGTTGGAAAAAAGTGGCTGCTATCTTCCATGTATTGATCACAAAAGTACACAAGTTTGGTCAACTCCATTGTTCCATCTCACCACCATCCTTACTGCTAAATTTTTTGCGCTGCATGTTTCAGGAGTCTCTGTTATTCGCTCTTTTTATGGTTGAATTGTTCTGTACCCAAATTGGATATTCCCATGTGCCGGATCAATCTTAGCCACTGATTTGCACAAAATCTTATGATTTTGAGTGGATTGTAGGACTCGTTCATTAGATTATTAATAATATGTTTGATTGATGTGTGGTTGTGATGTGTCGGGCACACGGGATCACCTGAGTTGGGTACAGAAGAATTGACCCCCTCTTTTTAATGCATTCTTCCACATGGCAGCGAGTAATGGTACAGTCACTTTAGCGCGACTTTCGTTAGCAATTCTCTTTGCACTAAACTGTTAGGTGTGGCTCGCATTGGAATGGAGTGGGTGTGTGGACAGAACCGACAAATAGTCCCACATCACGGAATATTAAGAAAGATGATGGTATGTATATGATATTGGTGGCACGTAACATTGAGATTCCTTTTGTTACAACAAGTGCTTACCACTTCCAAATTATATACTCGATTAGAGGCGATGGGATGTTCAATCGAGATGCCGGCATGGAAGATTTCGACCGTTGACCCTGGATAGGCAAGCGTGTACGTATGCAGGGAATGCTGAAACTCAACATGGTATTAGAGCTCTGTGCTTCGAAGGGACCAGTATGTGTAGCATGACTGAAGCATGGCTCTAAAGGGGCTTGAGCATGGGATGTTCATCAAGATGTAGATGCGGTTATAAGCAGTCTGCCTCTACCACTGCTTATGAGATTGTTAAGTGTGACTCGCGCTGGAATGGAATGGGTGTGTGGATTGAACCGACAAATAGTCCCACGTCGCGGAATATTAAGAAAGATCATGGTATATATATGGTATTGGTGGCACACAGCATTGGGGATTCCTCTGTTAAAACAAGTGTTTGCCAATATCAAATTATATGCTTGTTTGGAGGCGACGAGATGTTCAATCGAAACGCATGCATAGGAGACTTCGACCGTTCGTTCAGAATAGACACGGTGAACCGCGTACGGCACGGGGAATGCCAAAAGTCAACACAAACCAACAGTGCCTGGACTTCCATTATGATCGATTTGAAAAACTGTTTTTTGGAGTTCTTCAAAATCAGAAGGTTTGCTCATTTCCATTCTCAAATAAAGGTACACAATCTTCATACAAATGAAGCTCATAAGTCCATTGTATAAATTTTAAAATAAAATTATATACTCTCTAGTTAGCTTATCAGTAGAATTGGATATGTTACCTTTTTTGGTCCAATAGTTGGAAATTTTTAATACCTGAAGAGACTTTTGAAATTTTAAAGTGAAAAAACATGCTCAATCTATCACCATGAGTTAACAAACTTAATTTTATTTATCCCTTGTAAGATTTGTGTTAATTTCATCTGAAGCAAGTTATTCAATTGTGTGTCGATATTTTCCAGGAATCTCCGGATTTATGAGATCTAGGCTAGAGCTTTATAAGTTGTGTCATTTTCTCTTCGTAAATCATTGCACTACTCATTTAAATTTGCTTGGATTTTTTCCATGATTTATTTGCCTTCTCGGCAACCGTAAGTTGACGTATTATTGCTGTTATAAAATTAATTTTTTTTAGCATTCGCACTGAACGTAAAACAACCTGAATGACAATGCCTAGCTCGAGGCCCTAGGTGGCTGCCTAGTTCGCCTATGGCTAGGGCTCGGCCTGCTAGTAAGAAAGGCACTAGAAATAAGATTAAACCTATGTGCTGAAGTTTGTTGATTATTTATTACTAAATCCATTCCTCTATTGGTTAATCCACGATGGATCAACTTACAAATAAGTCGGGGATTAGCCTATTAATATCAAATAGGTAGATAAACTAACAAAATTAGTGAACATGAATAAATTTTCAATATAAATTACCTTTTAATATTATTAATACTGTACACCATTTTATTTTTTATTTTTAAAGCAATGCAACAGATACGTCGGTAATTTTTTCTTTTCCTTTCCCAGTCAGTACGGATTGTGAAATGCACTTATCCAAAGGCAAACAAAGATAAATTGTTGAACTTTGTTCGCTAGAAGGAGTTAGTTGCAGCATAAGTAAGCAATAAAGAGGTGGTAAAATGATAGATGCAAATTTAGCAAAAAGTGAACGCAATATTTATCTGCAATTGCATATTAGTCATGTCAAACACAACCGTTTTTTTTTCATAATTTTTCTAGCAGTTAAGTATGTATGTGGATTATTCATCTCATGATTGGGTTGGTTTGAACTCCACCACAGCTTTAACACATAAAAAAAGATCAGAAATCCTTTCAGTTTTGTCCAATCAATTGGCCTAAAAAATAAAATTTTAACTATACAGACATGTAAATATAGCGTTGGAATAACAAACACGGCCTTTTAAACAATTAAAAGAAGGAGACAAAGTGAAAATAATTTGTGGATGTTGTTTTTGTTGTATGCCTATCCTGTTTAGAAATTTGTACCACTCTAAATAGTACTTTTGACAACGGAAATTTAGATTTTAACAAATGAACAAAACAAGCATGCATAGTAAGTTTTATGCTGTTAACGCTTGTTTGCTAAATTTCTTGTATAACAACTTTAACCTTGACCTATTGGGCTGATTCAAATATGCATTTTAAATACCGTCAAATTAATTCAGCACCATAAAATTTCAACGCAAATTCAAGCAATAGGCAGAAATCAAGCAATGTTTTAATATAATTACAAACTCGTGCAAATAGTGAGTATTCAATATCATTTAAAATAGGCAATATCTAACTCAGATCACGGTAACCAGCATTTATAACGTTGGGATAAAGTAAAAAATAGTAATACCAGGTATTTGTTAAATGTGTTATTCATAACGAAATATGCAAATGTTATCTACAAATGTAAACAAAGTACGAAAAGTCATTAGAAAAGTGAAAAAAGTAAATAATTGATTTTCCACAAATGTGCTTATCTAAAATGGGTTCATCTAATATATTTGGTTGCCCAATGCACATCAATAGACAACTGATTTCCATCAATCAAAAATAGTGTTTTGTTCATGCTACCCAAAATAGTGTAAACAAACTGTTAGTACTGTATGTAATAGCACATAGACAAATTACAAATTCAGTTTCCATGTGCAGTTCTCTTTTAACTAACTGTGTCCCGCCACTAGATCGTGACGTTGAAAACGCTACTTATGGCACAAAGTAAACCACTCAATTCTATTAACGGTAATGATTAGAACCATAATGCAAGTAACACATGATTTAAGAAAAAATAATTACAACAAAAGAGGCAGTAATTAATATCCCAGTTAGTAGTCATGTTAATACAACCTGGTAATAAGAGTTGTTTTGTCGAAAAACCCAAATTGAATTGTTAGATGAAATTTAGGTATCGGTTCTTATAACTATATCTGGTGGTCATGTACTTATGTACAACCCTATATATTTTTTCAGCACCTTTTGCATTAAACCGTGTTACGTTAGAAAACAGGCTACTCAAACATATTTTATAATTATTATAGGATCATTGGGATGTCAAATTCGACTGGGTTGACACCCAACCCAGCCAAGTGGGGGAAAACACAGCAATCCCAATAGGGGTCGTTATTTGATCCTTAGTCGGCTTTATAAAAGCCAGCTAAGGAGGGTACACGGATTATAATCCTCCAGCCATAGGATTGTAATCCGTGTGGCATTCTGAAATTAAATTCAGAACGTCGACTTAGCCGGCTTTATGAAAGCCGACTAAGTGACATAGCCGGCTTTATAAAGGCCGGCTATGTTATATCATTTATGGAAAAAATCCCTATCATCTCGATCCCCTTCCTTCTTTCTTCATGTCCACGTTAATTGGTATCCGTCTGAGTTAATGTTACTGGTGGACTCGTATATCGACATCTACGAAAGACATGAGAAAATGTTACATGGAGGCGGGGGAGTAAGAGCAACTATAAATGGATTACGCATAACGAAAACAAATGGTTTAGATCAAAATGATTCAACTAATATTTCGCATAACAATGAAACTAATATTAAGCATACAGATACAACAGGTCATTAAAGGTACAAAAACGAATGATAGAAGATGCCAACTAAAACATCAAAGCAAATATAGAAAATAGCTACTTAAGCCAACTACATGTTATACGTTCAATCTCAAGGGAGTCTCATTATGTTCAGTCGCAATCGTTTAATATCATTTTGGAGACGTCTAATCTTTCGTTCAAGTTCGATTGCATATGTTATTCCCCTTGGGCACAAAGGTTCGTCTATCCATTCCGTGTAATGACATCCATTTGGATAGGATGGACATTACTGCATGCGCTGCCCTATATTGTTTCCATCTGCTTTAACCACAACTTAAACTACATAACCGCGATACTCGATACACCTCTACTTCTTGTTGAGGTTGAGCGACTGCCTGTTCGTACGATAGTTGAACATGTGGTATTTAAGCTTCTTGTGGAAGATGTATGTTCCCCTGTTCATGTGATGGTTCATCCTGAGGTCTTATTTGGTTTAGAAACTGGAATTCGTCCTCGAGCTCCTGTAGTCTCATCTGTTTGTATGCCTGTTCATCGGAATCTGTAGTTGATGGCAAAGAAGGCATTTTGAATATGTGATAAAAGGAAGAGGTTGTACAAGAATGGGGAAAAAGTTGTTTGAGTGAGGTAAGTTGTGAGTAATTTAACAGAAATATATAGCTGCATAGTATACAAATCAACAGAATAAATAATGATGTTACCAATCACTGTTTCGCCAGACGTAATACTGTAGGGAATCTTCTTTTCGTACTGCCATGATGTGAACAGTCACTGGTTCACTTTGCTTTACTTGATGCGATTTTCAAAGCATTTGTCAGGAATAATGCTCAAGTGGATTAGAACGACCCTATTTTTTAACTCCTTTGTGTATTAAATGTTTAATTTAAATGGGGACGACCCTGGTTTTTAACTCATTTGCATTCATGAATATAAATAATACCTTTTAACTTGCGTACAAACTTCCTTCAATATTGTAAAATATAAGATACATGATATAACATACAACTACGATAGAATACGACATAACGTGGAACGCAGTTCAGGAAAATAGGACATAGTACCATATAAATAAGACATAGAAATTCCTACTCATCCTTAGATCGGCTAAGCCAACTATAGCGAAGCTTGTAAGCTTTGTGACCCACGAAATCCATCCCGTTTTCAAACAGGTAACGAGAATCAAAAGTTGTTGTAGATGCTTGTAATATGTCTTCATCTTCCATTTCTTGGACAATCGTATGGCAACGATCGCAAGCTTCTACAAAATGACGGTGAGCTAAATGGATTTCATATGTTGATGTTTTAACGGGACACCTACAATGGTTGTTATCTAATCTTGCGATCATTGCCAAAAACTCTTCATGGCTTATACCGCTATCTCCTTGACTCAATAACTCATCTCGACGCTCGACTTCAATATACGATTTCATGAGGATAAGTAATTCATCTGCATAATATTCGTTAGTTGAAGCTAAGGAAGATGAGGCTCTGTGGTTAGCATGAACTGGTTGAACTTGCACACATCTAGTAGGTGGCACTGTAGCTCGTAATTAAAGACCAGGAACCTCTTCCTGCACCTCGTTTATTTGTGTGCCTGGCACGAACCCTAACTCATTTTGGTGATCTTTGTTTTGTTCGTACTATTCAAACATTTTTCCTATTTGTTCATCACTTATCTCCTAATCTTTCATTTAACCTTCCGCAAAACTTTCGATGACAAATTAGTATGTATTTTAAAACCAATCCATTGTCTAGTATTTAAATGAAAAAAGTTAGTATCACGTGCCAGCAATAAAGAACAGGCCTGCACTAAGAATGTGTCAACAAAAAGCACGAGCCAGCATTAAAAAACGCGCCATCTACATTAAATCACGAGCCTGCATTAAATAACACAACATTTGCATCAAAGCACGAGCCTACATTAAAGAACGCATCACTAAAAAGCACGAGCGTTCATTAAAGAACGCGCCATCTGCATAAAAGAACGAGCCTGCATTAAAGAACGTCTCACCAAAAAGCACAAGCCTACATTAAAGAATGCGCCATCTGCATTAAAGCACAATCCTGGATTAAAGAACGCATCACAAAAAAGCACGAGCTTGCATTAAAGAACGCGGCAGTAATAAGACATAAATGCTTATTGTATATAGTAACTTTACTGAACTCCCATTTACTACAAATATTGGTCAAGGGATGTGTAACAACCCGTGTTTTCGATAAACCTTAAAGTAACAAATTAAAGAATAATTAATTCTAAATATGAGAATTAAGGGAAACGGGTTATGCCATTGCGTTCGTCTCGGAATTTTGGTTGAGATAGAGTCTGAGTTTGCGTGAATTGGACTTCGTATGAAGAAGTTATGGCCTTCGGAAGTTTCAAAAATTCAAAATTCAAATTTAAACACAGAAGAGGATAGGGTAGGAAAAATTCCCGCCCAGGCCAGGTCGACCAGGAGGTCGACCTACCCTACGGGTCGACTTACCCCCCCCCCCCCCGGAGATCTGAAAGGATGACGATTTCTGACTCCCTGCTGAGTCATTAGGGCTGAGGTGTTATCCTTTCTTGACTGGATGGTCTTGATTACATCTAGGGTTAAACTAACGGCTCTAAATTAATTAAACCTCTATAAAAGCAACCTAACTCTCAACCCTAAATCACAAATATTCATACCAAGAGACGCCATGTCGTCAATGGTGAACCTAGAATAGCCGTCATCACTTTCAACTCAAAGGCAAGATTGAAGCTACGTCAAAATTAAATCAAATCTAATTCAACTAAGAGAATTCAACGTCTACAGCAAAGGAGAGCTATCCAAATTCAGAATACAGATCCCTGAACACAAGACTAGTCTCCTTTTTGTAAGTCCAGTTATCATTTAGACTTAAATGAAATTAGAATCGTGACTAAATAAATGGATGTAGAGCATCGCCTAATGTAAATCTATGCCTATCCTTTTTGTTAAAAACTGAATTGATTGAGACTATGATTCTTATCATGTTAAGCGGTGATCATGTTGTATGTAATTTGATGATAAATGTTAAACGCTTGGCAACGAATACATTTGTGGTATAATTTGGCAATGACATATTATGTTGTGTATTTTGGCGATGACATATTATAATTTGGCGATGGAATATCATATTGTGTAATTTGGCGATGACATACCATATTGTATAATTTGGTGATGATATTTCAAGTTGTATGATTTGGTAATGACACTTATATGTTGTATGACAATTTGGGGATTTTGCTGTGTTCAACCATGTTCACATATATGATCCAAAACTACATGTTAATATGATTAGGTTCATGTTAGATTTGATCCAACTGATTTGCAAGTTCGCAACTACATGTCTAATTTTAAGTTTATGTAGTTTTATGTAAAATCATTATTTCATGATTCATGTTGAATAGATCTAAATTTGCAAGTTCATAATTAAATGTATATTGTTCTATGCCAAATTCATATGATACATGTGTAGTTAGATCCATATTTTTATGATGTTGGAATTATTACATGTTCCTCTTTTTCCTCTTTTATGTAAAAAGATTAGGCTATGTATTGAGCCTAACATTTTATGTGATTTATGCGAACGTTTAACGGGTCTAACGTTGGAGAAAACATGAAATTACATATAATTGGCATATTTGTCTTATATTACGGCATAAAAGTGGTATAAATTTTTATACCTAAAATTATGAGCTTGATTTAGAGGGAAAGTGGGTCATGAAAATAAATTGTTGATAATTTACATAAAAGGATAAATATGTAAATTTAGTAAAAGATGAATATGCCTAACCTGAGGTGAGATTGAGTTACGGTATATGACTGCCCGGAACTGCCCGGCAAATCCAGCAACTGTAACAATATAGATCTAATGTGATAGGTTAGCGCATTGAGCCCAAAAGAACCCGAGGTTAGACTGAGTTACGGTGTAAAACTGCACGGAACTGACCGGCACATCCAGTGACCGTAACAATACCTATCTAATGTGAGTGGTTTGTGCTTTAATAAAAGAATTAAAGCTAAGACAGGAATGTTAGGGTTAAGTTAATTAAGGTAACACTTAACCTATACACCATGTTAATTAGACAAGTGGGTGAGGTTAAGTAAATTTAGAACACTTAACCGTATAACATGTTAATTAGACAAGTGGGTGACATTAAGTAAATTTAGAACACTTAACCATTATAACACGTTAATTAGGCAAGTGGGCGAGGTTAAATAAATTTAGAAACACTTAACCAATATAACAAGATGAAAGACTAGGGTTAAGTTAATAGGAAACACTTAACCAGTATTGCATGATGAATGGGTAGGGTTAAGTAATAAGCAACACTTAACCAATTTAAATTGATTTGTGGTTAGGTTAAGTTAAAACAAGAGGGCAACACTTAACCAATATAACTTTATTTGTGGTGGGGTTAAGTTAACACAAGAAGGCAACACTTAACAAAAGTAACATGACAAGTAGGTGGGTTAAGTTAACTTGGATTGATTGATGACACTGAACCAATACAACATGATGAACACGTGGGGTTGAGTTAACAAGGAACACTTGACCAATAAAACTTGATGGACGAACATGGTTAAGTTAATAGGAAACACTTAACCAACTCAACATGATAAGTGAGGAGGGTCAAGTTAATAAGAAACACGTAACCAACATGACATGATTAATGGGTGGGTTAAGTTAACATGAACAGGTGACACTTAACTAATGCGGCATAATGTGCGGGAGGGTTAAGTACATATCGGGTTGGTGGGTAATATTAGTAAATATAGGCCCACAAAACTTAACCGTTTAACAAACATAATTAAATCGATGGGAGGGTTAAGTACATCTCGTGTAGGTGGGTAATATTAGTACATATAGGCCCACAAAACTTAACCGTTTAATAAACATGCTTGAATTGATGGGAGGGCTAAGTACATATCGAGTTGGTGGGTAATATTAGTACATACAGGCCCACAAAACTTATCTGTTTAATAAACATGCTTGAATCGATGGGAGGGTTAAGTATGTCTCGTGTAGGTGGGAAATATTAGTACATATAGGCCCACAAAACTTAACCGTTAAATAAACATGCTTGAATCGGTGGGAGGGTTAAGTACATATCGGGTTGGTAGATAATATTAGTAAATATAGGCCCACAAACTTAACCAGCAGGAATCCCTAGTAACGGGGACCCATTTCAACAGTAACCCACATAGATGTATCATGGTACCCTGAAACTAAGCAGGGTGGGGCACAATTATTGGGATGATTGTAAGCGGTCAAGGCAGCGGCAGGGGGTGCATCAGTGTAGGTTTCGACGGTTTATTTGCATGCACGTACTCCGGAGTGGGAAAAAGCAGGCACTTGGTACTAGTAGTTATACATTGTGCATCTTGAATCGTGTCGGGTAGCTATCATAAGGATTGATACACCTTATGGTGGGACCAGTATAGGGTATCTACACGCAAGAGAGGGCCGATTGACACAGACACATGGAACTTTAATACAAGTAGGGATCCGATCGATAGGGTAGTAAGGGTACATCTAGCATGTGCATGGAAATTAGGCTGACTGAGGTGGAATCCTCACTATAGATGTACACCTGAAGGCTACCGTAATTACGGGGATTGGGATCACGTTATCATTTTATATAGATTTCTAGTTGGGACAATAGTTAGTTGGTGCAGAGATAGATATAAAACTCAGAACAACAAGGTAGTAGTGAAGTAGAGAAATAGTAGTAGCGCATTCATTTTATCCTGCCTTATCATATCTTATGCTTATCCTATATTACATTATTTCTTTGTTATTGTCCTACGTCCAGTTTATTCATGTCATGGTTCTCTTACCAGTTTATATGTTGAGTAATCACTGGACTTACCGGACTCTTGTCTGACCTAGTTTTGTTTCGCCACTTTTCTTCCGTCGCCCCCCCCCCCCCAGTTTCTCAGGGAGGATATGTTACCATTTAGCCTATTTTTCTTTTCAAGCTCGAAGATGGTCGATGTTTTTCTTTGGACTCTCTCTTCCACTGCTATGGCTGACTCATGCTTTATTGGGGAATATCATTGTTATTTTTGTGCTTCTTTTACACTTGTAAGTTATTAAATCAAAACAGAAGTTCTATGTATTAATTTTTAAGTATGATTTGAGAAAATTATTGTAAAAGCTTGACCGAATCACATTGTTAATAAAATGGCTTTATTTTCCGCTATTTTATTTGTCTGTCTTGTAATTTATCTGCATCTTTTACCTAAAGCACTTCACCGAAGTTAAGGCATTCCCTTTGTGAGTGACCTTAATGGAGGTAGGGTTTTTCACTTAGTAACAGAGCTGAAGTTTTCCGGATTAGATAAAAGATTTGAAAAATTATTTTCAAAACGATTTTAAAAGAAGCATTTTCAAAAGAAAAGTTTTGTTTTAAAGGAATATTCCCCAAAGCCATATGCACTATCTTTTGATCCTCTGTTTGAATCCTTGTTTCCTTCTTTCCTGAGTCTCCGAGGCTCCTGGCTTTCTGGGAGTTACCCTCATCGCGGCATGGTTCCATATGCTTGATAAGACTACGATATCTATCAAAGGGCGAAGAAGTGCCCAACTTCCACCTATAGCCGCAGTAGTTTCACCTACGGTTAATTTTCTTTCAAGCTTTGTTGGATTTTCCGTGTGATGGAGGCAGCTTTTGAGAGACTTGTCAACGTGTTACACAAGGATAATAAAGATGAGAATGAGGGAGTTTGGCTAAGGAGCACAACCCAAGGATGAGGAACTCATGGATATAGACTTGGTTCACAAAGGAGGGGAGGAACGAATAGTAAAACTTAAAGCAAAAGCAAGTATCTTTATTATGGAATAACGGGTTGTATAATTAAGGGCAAGGGCAAGAACATATGATAGCATTTTCAGAATGGCAAATGCATGCTCTCACCGCCAGCATACCTGAGAGTGGTAGTAAAGTTTCTGTTGAAAAATCTAGTTTTTCTTTTGATCATCCTATTAGTACTCTTTTGATTTTAGCACTTCACATTCGTTTATGTCTGCTTCCGTAGTTGAGTCTCTGCACCCTAGAACTTGTATAGTAGAGGATCCCATTATTGTCTCTAGTCCAATTTGTGGTTCAGCTCATTTATCTTTGGTTTGTAAGGATTTGAGAATAACTATATTAAGGATTGAGTTTATGTATAATGCTTATGTTTTTGGTTCCATGGGCTATGGGTGGATCCTAAGCATGGGTTGGTTAGCCAGTAATTGTGAAAGGAGGGTAGTTAGACTTTTTACTTGCCTCGGGAATACCCTCGAAATTTCGTGCGATCCTAAGGGATCAGTTTGTCTTAGCTACCTAGAATCACTTTATGTATTTATCGACGATTTTCAAACACGTTGGAGTAGTCCATGAGTATGCAGATGTTTTTGATTAATTTAGGGATTTTCCCCCTAAAACTCGAGATAGACTTCCGCATATATCTAGTTGACAATGCAAAGCCAGTTAGGCGATCAACGATAGTTTTGGAGCAAGATTGGCGAGGATAGCCAGAGTCGGTTAAGTGCTCAATTGTTTGATTGTTTTGCTAGTATCATCTCACGTAGATCGTCCAAATTCGGAGGAGGATTCCTTGGGTGCTTGTCTGATATTGGTTTAGGCCTTTGGGACTTGTACTTAAGGGATGTCGAGTTCGACTAGGATGGTTTGCGTGAGAAATAAATGGTTGTGGCAGGCGCCCTAATGTAAGACTGACCTTAAGAGAGGTAAAAAGTACATAGAAACCTTTAGCTTTAGACCCTCAGATTTGTGACATGATGGATAAGCTAAGTACAGGAGAGACCTCTAATCAGCTTAGTATATACACTAGGTATCATGGCTCACACCTGTTTATCTTGGAAAGATAGATCGACTGCATTGGATACCCTTTAGCATAGTAAGTGATCGAGGTCCTATCTTTACTAGTGAGTCTTGGAAATGGAGGTGAAGAAGCTTCACAATCGTGAAGTTAAATTAGATAAGGTATAGTATAGTGAAGCTCAAGAAGATGCGACTTAGATGACTGAAGATAAGACATGCGCATCATACCCTTTTTTTTCTTGAGGGTATATCCTTGATCTCTTTTTCTAGGAATGTTATGCATACTTGTTTCCATCTTTTTAGGTATATCCTCTAGGTCATATCTTCGATCTTTAGGTTAAAGCCAATGGATGTAAACATGTGTTTTAAACATGTTATGATTGATGGTTGCAAGTGGTTGCTCGTGGATGCATAAACACACATTAGGTACTAGATTGGCTCAGTCACTTTCATATTGCATATGCATGAGTGAATTATTTGTATATGATTGAAACTTGATGTGTTATCATATGGGCGTTGCATTTATATGAATGATTGTGCACTCATGTAGAAAGTATGATTAGGGAAGATTGCATACATAATGGACTCATGGCACCAACATGACCTGCATTAAGGAGGTCAATTAAACCAGTAGACCGCCTGATTTTGCATTAGATAAGGACATGTACACACACTATGCATATGATCATGAAAGCATTAGAAATCTTTTTAAGGACAATGGATGTCTGTGTTTGATGGTTGAGTAGATGGACGATTGGATGGTAGGATATACGTTCTTCTTGATTTGAAGATTTCGGGGACGAAATCCTTTAAGGAGGGGAGAATGTAACACCCCGTGTTTTCGATAAACCTTAAAGTAACAAATTAAAGAATAATTAATTCTAAATGTGAGAATTAAGAGAAAAGGGTTATGCCATTGCGTTCGTCTCGGAATTCTGGTTGAGATACAGTCCGAATTTGCGTGAATTGGACTTCGTATGAAGAAGTTATGGCCTTCGGAAGTTTCAAAAATACAAAATTCAAATTAAAACACAGAAGAGGGCAGCGAAAGAAAAATTCTCGCCCAGGCCAGGTCGACTCTAGTGTCGACCTACCCTACATGTCGACTTGCCCCCCCCCGGGCAGATCTGAAAGGATGACGATTTCTGACTCCTGCTGAGTCATAAGGGCTGAGGTGTTATCCTATCTTGACTGGATGGTCTTGATTATTTATAGGGTTAATCTAACGGCTCTAAATTAATTAAACCTCTATAAAACCAACCTAACTGTTAACCTTAAATCACAAATATTCATACCAAGAGCCTCCATGCCGTCAATGGTGAACCTAGGATAACCGTCATCTCTTTCAACTCAAAGGCAAGATTGAAGCTACGTCAAAATTAAATCAAATATAATTCAACAAAGAGAATTCAACATCTACAACAAAGGAGAGCTATCCAAATTCAGAATACAGATCCCTGAACACAAGACTAGTCTCCTCTTTATAAGTCCAATTATCATTTAGACTTAAATGATATTAGAATAGTGACTAAATAAATGGATGTAGAACATCGCCTAATGTAAATCTATGCCTATCCTTTTTGTTAAAAACTGAATTGATTGAGACTATGATTCTTATCATGCTAAGTGTTGATCATGTTGTATGTAATTTGATGATAAATGTTAAATGCCTGGCAATGAATACATACGTGGTATAATTTGGCAATGACATATTATGTTGTGTATTTTGGCGATGGAATATCATATTGTGTAATTTGGCGATGACATACCATATTGTATAATTTGGTGATGACATTTCAAGTTGTATGATTTGGTAATGACAATTATATGTTGTATGACAATTTGGGGATTTTGCTATGTTCAACCATGTTCACATATATGATCCAAAACTACAAGTTAATATGATTAGATTCATGTTAGATTTGATCCAACTGATTTGCAAGTTCGCAACTACATGTCTAATTTTAAGTTTATGTAGTTTTATGTAAAATCTCTATTTCATGATTCATGTTGAATAGATCTAAATTTGCAAATTCATAATTAAATGTATATTGTTCTATGCCAAATTCATATGATACATGTGTAGTTAGATCCATATTTTTATGATGTTGGAATTATTACATGTTCCTCTTTTTCCCCTTTTGTGTATAAGATTAGGCTATCTATCGAGCCTAACATTTTATGTGATTTGTGCGAACGTTTAACGGGGGTAACATTGGGGAAAAACATGAAATTACATATAATTGGCATACTTGGCTTATATTATGGCATAAAAGTGGTATAAATTTTTATACCTAAAATTATGAGCTTGATTTAGAGGGAAAGTGGGCCATGACAATAAATTGTTGATAATTTACATAAAAGGATAAATATGTAAATTTAGTAAAAGACGAATATGCCTAACCCGAGGTTAGACTGAGTTACGGTATAAGACTGCCCGGAACAGCCCAGCAAATCCAGCAATCTTAACAATATAGATCTAATGTGAGAGGTTAGCGCATTGAGCCCAAAAGAACCCGAGGTTAGATAGAGTTACGGTGTAAAACTACCAGAAACCGACCGGCACATCCAGTGACCGTAACAATACCTGTCTAACGTGAGTGGTTGGTGCTTTAATAAAATAATTAATAAGACAGGAATGGTAGGAATAAGTTAATTAAGGTAATACTTAACCAATACACCATGTTAATTAGACAAACGGGTGAGGTTAAGTAAATTTAGAACACTTAACCGTATAACATGTTAATTAGACAAGTGGGTGAGGTTAAGTAAATTTAGAACACTTAACCGTTATAACATGTTAATTAGACAAGTGGGTGAGTGTGACGGCCCGCCCCACACCAACCGACATTTACTCCAGAAGTGCGTTGTACACATGTCCAGTTAGCACAAAACGGGTCGTCAGAAGGAAAAGGAAGAAGGAAATGAACATACAAAGAACCTGTAGAATGTCTCACAGCGCATAGAACAAAATATAATAATAACATACTTGACATAAAATAGGAGAGACGGTGCATAAGCTAAAACCCAGAACTAAGCATCATAGCAGCGGAAATCCCAAAATATAGCTTATTACAACTTTTCAACTTTCTCAAAGCAAAAGCAAGATAAAGGAGGTACACTACTAATGCCCAAGTAGCGACCACCCACGACACAGGGAGAATGCATATATATATATCATACGTGGAAGCCTCCTGCCCGCCTCCGAATCAGCTACTTGCGCATCACCAGCTAACCTGTCTCTAGTCTGCTCATGTGAGCACCCAGAGTAATAAGAGGAGACATAAAACTCTGGGTCAGACATAAAGTCTGGTATGAGCGATAAGCATCTAAAGTGAACAGTAACAGGTAGACTAAAACATACCTGAACCTGGACCTGCAACCAAAGAGTTAGCACTACATACTGTACAACAATCTAAGGTGCCATATCAAACGGTACAAAGATACGGAGGTGGGGGAGGTGTGCATGTCATAGTGATGGCAAACAATCAAACATAGCATCCATCCTCACATCTCTCACTCAGTGCGTAAAGCATACGATATTCACCACTTCGATCACCCACCCTTGCTACGATCACTTTGCCCCATGAAGTCATAAATGGCTTCACTGCACTGATAACGTAGCCACTAATCCTTTGCTATGTCCACTTGCCCCATGGAGTTATTCACCCCATCTACGCTGGCTCATAGTCTTACTACGCATCACCTTGACCCTCGAGTCGTAATGACTCTACTGCACTGATAACGTAGTCTTGCTACCATCACCTTGCCCCTCGAGTCATAATGACTCTACTGCACTGATAAGTAGCCCATCATTCATTTTTAGTGGTGGATCGAAGTTATGAATGTCGACAACTCCTTAGCACACGTCCCGCAGCAAAGCCCAACCATGAAGTGAACTCATTGGTTCCCGACTGGATCCTGAACTCTAACTTCCCATATTGGACTACCTTTGCATCTCGGGTTATTGGTCAATACTGGGTCGGGTAGAGTTCCTCCTCAAGCCAGCGTGTCCTCCATCGGTTCAGGTCGGGTCTTCTTCTGGTACGGTTCGGGTCGAGTGGTTCTTCTCGGGTCGGGTCGGGTGTCTCACTTCGGGTCGGGTCGGGTGCCATCTCCCCTCCAGTTCGCACTTCCGCTCCGATCTGCTTCCTCATCCTTCACATGCTCTGATCCGATCCATCCTCCTCTATCCGCTCCGATCCCTCCTCCTTAATCCGATCCGATCCCAGTTCAGTTAGCATGGACTTCCTTTTTGCCAATTTTCTCAAGTGTCAGGTTCCGATCCGATCGAATCTGTAACAACCCGAAAATCTGGGCCAGTTTAAAATTTTTATTTTGGCAATTTTAGCGAATTTTGATTATTTAAAATGAATTATTTTAAATAATATCGACGAGAAATTTATTTTGAATATAATTCGAACGTATATATTTATACGCGTCGTCGTTAGAATATAAATATTTATATATAATTATAAATAGAATTGAAAACGATTTCGAAATGAATTGAATTGAAAACGATTTCGAAATGAATTGAATTGAAAACGATTTCGAAATGAATTGAATTGAAAACGATTTCGAAATGAATTGAATTGAAAACGATTTCGAAATGAATTGAATTGAAAACGATTTCGAAATGAATTCAAATTGAATTGAAATCTGAATTGAATAGAAATGAATTTTAAAACGAATTTATAAAGAAGAATTCAGTTTTGATTTGAATTGAAATGGAAGTTGAAATTGCTTTTGAAACGAATTTTAAAACTATTTATATAATTCGTTTTAAATAGAAATCGACGAAATATATATAATATATATATATATTATATATATAATGGCCTGAATAGAACGCGCCGCGCCGCGGCAGTTCGTGAATTTCGACCATTTATTTCAAACGGACATTACAGGAGATCCGACCGTTCGGATACTCCTAAAACCGGAACCTTTGGGTTCGTATCGAAAAGAGCTTTCTAACGAATATTAGAAATTTGAAATCTAGCGGTTGGATTTGGAGATACGTCCAAATCAAATTCGAAAAAGGTCGATGTAAGTGCAGTTCGATGGCCATTGATGGAAATCGACTGTACGGGCCTTGATAAAATTATTAAAAATAATAATAAATTGTGTAAAATCATAAGAAATGATTTAGAAAAGATTGGGATGAAAAACTCCATATTTGAAAAGATAAAAATAGATTTTTTATCGAAGTAAACTAGTTTTGAACTAGAATTATAATTCTATTTATTTTTAAATAAATAAATTGAATTCGAAAGGGTTTTAAAAATAACCAGAATTTCCAATGATTGCATTGGAGTGGGATTGAATCGAAATTGTCTTCGGAATATTTCGATGTTGGAATTCGTTATTATACGGATGTTGATATGGAAATTTGAAAGATATATATTTATATCGTTATTTCCAATACGACATTTGTTAATCGTAGAATTTGATATTGAATATAAGCCGATATATTTTCTATTCAGAGCCTTATATTGAATATCAAATGTGATTTGGGTTTGTCGTGAATGGTGTCTTCACTAACACTGTTCTTGAACCCAGTTGAGAGAAGATTAAATCTTTTTATTTAGATTTAATGAAGTGTACCAATTAAATAATATTTAATTGGAATTGAATTAATATTGATTTTTGGGTTTATCGTGAACAGTGTTTTAAACAACACTCGTTCTTTAACCCGATAATTAATAAATGTGATTTTGGGTTTATCGTGAACTGTGTTTTTAAATGACACTGATTCTTTAACCCAGTTAAAGATTAAAACTAAGTGGAGTTTTAATGAATCTTTAATTAGATTGAAAAGATTGAAAATGGAGTACCACCAGTTTTGCTCCAGGCGATAGTTAAATCTTTCATTAGATTTGAACGTGAAATGGTAATTGAATTTACCGATAACACTGTGGTGTTAGATATGAAGTATTACCAGTTTTACTTCATAGGATAAATAGGTTGGGATTGGGAAATTAAAACAAATGATTACTTCGATAAGTTTCGTTAATCCCGACTAGTTGAATCGAAATTCAAAAGGATAGATTAAAGAATAAATATAAAGAATTTATCTTGGATAAAATTAATGGGAACCTTTCCCTATGAATGTGAAATTTAGAAACTAACCACCGGTTAGCCAAACAGAATGGTTTTCTGGATATTGATCTGATGTTGGTTTCGGCCTTCGGGGTTAATATTTAGGGAATTATTCTCTTGATTAATTTACGGTTAGTGACTAATAAATTGGAATGAGGCTTATGCTGTGTTTGTGTAACACTTATTTGAAATATACGCGAGTTATTCGGAAAGACTGGGTTTATCCCATTCTGAATAACTGATACGACGATAAGTCGAAGATGAAGACGATGGTCGAAGATCGGAAGTCTTCACGTCGTTTGGGTGATTACTGATGATCTTGATTGGGCTGTACGCCCAAGAAGATGGAAACAGTTAGTGATCGTCCAGACGTACTTGGAGATCGATGGATATGCGGGGTACTAGGTGCCTCCGGTTTCGTTCAGACCCAGAACGGACTTGTAAATGGACTGTGTGTCTGACATTGGATTTTAGTCCGTGTGATTGATCTCTATTAAATATATATCTGCTTGGCGGCGGAGAATTTATTCTCTTGCTTAACGCCCTTCTCTGAGACGTACGAGCTCAGGGGTTATATATTGATGGATATCAATCGCATGGAGTGAATTGCCTGTGTGGCATGCCTAAGTGGCAAATGATCAAGGCTTCTGTTGAAAAGCAAAGTCTTGTGGTTGATGATCGAAGCACGGCCTTTGTGGCGTAGCTTTGTGTAACGTTTACTTCGCGAGTTTCACACCCGGTATGAACCAAAAACGGGAGACGGACCTCAGGGAGGGCATGCGTTTCTTTCTAGTTAGAAGTGGCGTCAGTGGTTTTACACGCCCTGACGAGTTTGACTTATGTGGTTGTTGCTGTTGCGAGGCGCCTCGGTTTGATCGGACGATCCGAGTCCGATGGAGTCATTCGTTGGCTCATTTACGCCCCAAAGGGCGGAGAGACGTATTGTTCAGGCATAATAATCCACCTCGGTGGACCGGCCCTGACGATCCAAGGCTTGCCTGCGCGCTTGCCTGAGACATGGGCTAGATTGTCTCGAATCGGTTGAGGACTATCTTTTGCCTCGGTTAATAGATGGAAATCCAACTTCCAAATACGTGACATTTGTGGTTTTATTTGTAGAGCCTAGTATGGCGACATGATATATGGTATCCATGCCGCCTAGGATTGATACTTATGATTTGAAGTTGTTTTATACACTATACACTTATAATAGTATCAAATGATTTGTTTTAAACCGTATCAAGCATCCTTTGGCTGTTATAAGGGAAAACCCTATCCCCCGGCTTGCGTTGCATTGTGTGATAGGACCCGGGTCTTATAACAGCTTCATTTTTCTTTATTTAGCATTGCGCTGTTTGTTTTATTCACTGGTATTCTTGGGAGGAAACCCGTTCCGTGTTATACGGCGTGGTCCCTTGATTTACCTAACTTTAAAATAAAGATTAATAACTGTTTTAGTTCTCACACCAGTCACATGACTAACCTAGAGTTTATTGTTTTAACCTAAACTCTGGGTGCCCCTATTTTGACACGGGCAGCTAGTAGTTTTGGTTTTGCAGATTTATATTCACAGGATCCTGGGTTACAGCTGGAACGATATCCGGAAAGCTTTGTATCCGTATATCTCCTTCTAGTTGTGTATTGTATTCTTTTCCGCTGCTATGTATTTAAATGTAATTTAAATCTCTGATATTTCTGTGTAATATTTATTCATACTCTATATATTCTTGTATTCTGATGCATTGTTGTAATATACAATGAAATGTTCTTTTATATGCGTTCTGTTGTGGCTTGTTCTCGAACTATCCGTCGCTTTCCTTTACGGGGAAGTTGCGGGTTTCCACAGTTGGTATCAGAGCTTTGGTTTACAAAGCTCAGAGAACAAGACACATTAGAACCATACGAAAGAATTCATCAGAAATTGGATTAGTAATATCCAACGAGAATGACTCGTTGGAGATGGGATCAGTAGTATCCTAGAACGAGTGTGAAGAGTATATTTCTAAAAATGAAAACAAATCTTGTTTTGAAATATAAATCAATTATTTGTATTTGGTTATTTATTTATATTGATGTGGACAACCCAGTATATATAGATTTTGCGTATACGTCTGATCCGCGTGTATTCAAAGTTTTAATATATTGGATAGATATAGCATCACACTCTAGTCGCCCGAAGATGATATTGATGATAGCGATCGCATCATCAACATTTATGTTCGAGTTTCGAAGGTGTGATTTTCTATATATTTCCATTAGACTGGTGTGAGAACCAAAACTAATATAGCTAGAATACATTGTTGTGATTTGGCATCAAAACATGATTTTCTTTTTATGTAGTAAAATTATCAATTTGAAACGTTAAAATCACTAATTGATTGATGTTTGTGTTGTTTGTTTATTTGTTTGATAATTTTGAACCATTATGCCTAATTGAATCAAATATTGAATTATATTGAAAATTGGTCGCGTTTGCTTGCATATACATATACTTACATTGAACAGGTCATAGCAAGGAGGCTAGAGCAGAGAATAAAATTTGTTTGCCCGACAAATAGGTACATGTTTACTACATAATTTACTGTTTTGTTTGGGTGATGATGATTTTATGAGCCTATTGGCTAGCCGCTTGGCTTTTTCTTTTTCTTTTTGAGATCTGAAGGACCGGGGAAGCTATTTGAAATTCCCCGATGCTCCCGGTGCAGGGGAGGTTATGGCGAAATTTTTCGAAAATTTAGGGTGTTAGCCAAATTTTTGAAATTTTGAAAATTCTCAGAAACTAAAGAGTTGGAGAATGGAAGCCAGATTGAGCGTAGAGTTGATTAATCAAACCACTTTCGACTTTGTTCCTTTTCGGGGACGAAAAGTTTTAAGTGGGGGAGATTGTAACAACCCGAAAATCTGGGCCAGTTTAAAATGTTTATTTTGGCAATTTTAGCGAATTTTGATTATTTAAAATGAATTATTTTAAATAATATCGACGAGAAATTTATTTTGAATATAATTCGAACGTATATATTTATACGCGTCGTCGTTAGAATATAAATATTTATATATAATTATAAATAGAATTGAAAACGATTTCGAAATGAATTGAATGGAAAACGATTTCGAAATGAATTGAATTGAAAACGATTTCGAAATGAACTGAATTGAAAACGATTTCGAAATGAATTGAATTGAAAATGATTTCGAAATGAATTGAATTGAAAACGATTTCGAAATGAATTGAATTGAAAACGATTTCGAAATGAATTGAATTGAAAACGATTTCGAAATGAATTGAATTGAAAACGATTTCGAAATGAATTGAATTGAAAACGATTTCGAAATGAATTCAAATTGAATTGAAATCTGAATTGAATAGAAATGAATTTTAAAACGAATTTATAAAGAAGAATTCAGTTTTGATTTGAATTGAAATGGAAGTTGAAATTGCTTTTGAAACGAATTTTAAAACTATTTATATAATTCGTTTTAAATAGAAATCGATGAAATATATATAATATATATATTATATATATAATGGCCTGAATAGAACGCGCCGCGCCGCGGCAGTTCGTGAATTTCGACCATTTATTTCAAACGGACATTACGGGAGATCCGACCGTCGGATACTCCTAAAACCGAAACCGTTGGGTTCGTATCGAAAAGAGCTTTCTAACGAATATTAGAAATTTGAAATCTAGCGGTTGGATTTGGAGATACGTCCAAATCAAATTCGAAAAAGGTCGCTGTAAGTGCAGTTCGATGGCCATTGATGGAAATCGACTGTACGGGCCTTGATAAAATTATTAAAAATAATAATAAATTGTGTAAAATCATAAGAAATGATTTAGAAAAGATTGGGATGAAAAACTCCATATTTGAAAAGATAAAAATAGATTTTTTAATCGAAGTAAACTAGTTTTGAACTAGAATTATAATTCTATTTATTTTTAAATAAATAAATTGAATTCGAAAGGGTTTTAAAAATAACCAGAATTTCCAATGATTGCATTGGAGTGGAATTGAATCGAAATTGTCTTCGGAATATTTCGATGTTGGAATTCGTGATTATACGGATGTTGATATGGAAATTTGAAAGATATATATTTATATCGTTATTTCCAATACGACATTTGTTAATCGTAGAATTTGATATTGAATATAAGCCGATATAATTTCTATTCAGAGCCTTATATTGAATATCAAATGTGATTTGGGTTTGTCGTGAATGGTGTCTTCACTAACACTGTTCTTGAACCCAGTTGAGAGAAGATTAAATCTTTTTATTTAGATTTAATGAAGTGTACCAATTAAATAATATTTAATTGGAATTGAATTGATATTGATTTTTGGGTTTATCGTGAACAGTGTTTTAAACAACACTCGTTCTTTAACCCGATAATTAATAAATGTGATTTTGGGTTTATCGTGAACTGTGTTTTTAAATGACACTGATTCTTTAACCCAGTTAAAGATTAAAACTAAGTGGAGTTTTAATGAATCTTTAATTAGATTGAAAAGATCGAAAATGGAGTACCACCAGTTTTGCTCCAGGCGATAGTTAAATCTTTCATTAGATTTGAACGTGAAATGGTAATTGAATTTACCGATAACACTGTGGTGTTAGATATGAAGTATTACCAGTTTTACTTCATAGGATAAATAGGTCGGGATTGGGAAATTAAAACAAATGATTACTTCGATAAGTTTCGTTAATCCCGACTAGTTGAATCGAAATTCAAAAGGATAGATTAAAGAATAAATATAAAGAATTTATCTTGGATAAAATTAATGGGAACCTTTCCCTATGAATGTGAAATTAAGAAACTAACTGCCGGTTAGCCAAACAGAATGGTTTTCTGGATATTGATCTGATGTTGGTTTCGGCCTTCGGGGTTAATATTTGGGGAATTATTCTCTTGATTAATTTACGGTTAGTGACTAATAAATTGGAATGAGGCGTATGCTGTGTTTGTGTAACACTTATTTAAAATATACGCGAGTTATTCGGAAAGACCGGGTTTATCCCATTCTGAATAACTGATACGACGATAAGTCGAAGATGAAGACGATGGTCGAAGACCGGAAGTCTTCACGTCGTTTGGGTGATTACTGATGATCTTGATTGGGCTGTACACCCAAGAAGATGGAAACGGTTAGTGATCGTCCAGACGTACTTGGAGATCGATGGATATGCGGGGTACTAGGTGCCTCCGGTTTCGTTCAGACCCAGAACGGACTTGTAAATGGACTGTGTAATCCCTTGCCCAGTTCAACATATCCGATCCGAGCCCTATATCCGATCTGATCCGAAACCTGCACTGTTTTCTGAAACTGTTCTAGCAAGTGTTTACGCCATTCGACGACGTTTTCGACCATTCTAACTATTGAAATCAATCACAAAGCATGTCATACAGTCATAGCAACATGCATGATCAACTACAAACATCAAAACATCAATATGATAGGTTAAAATGGATCAAACATACCCAAAACCCCATATTTTCCCCTTAAGCATGTTTAGGTGAAACTGATGATAGGATTAGCAAAACTTAACCAAACTAACCCAAATTCATATCAGAGGTCCAAAACATCATTTAGGAATTTATGAACATTTTTCCGGAATTTTATCATGCTTAAATTCGCTAATTAACAATAATTACCCTTAACTAGCCATAATTAGTGTAAAACTATGAAAATCACTCACCTTAGCCACAAATAAACTAAGATCTGAAATAAATCTCTGATTTGATGCAAATCCCAATACTAAACAGCAGCTCCAATGTTGATTTGGTGTAGATCTCCCTTGATTAGATGTTGCTAAGCTTAATCCTTGACCAAAAGATGATTTGGAGGTGATTTAGAGGTTGGAGGCCATTTTAGGGTATCTTGGTGATAAGTGGAGGCTAGAAAACTGAAATGGAATGATTCTCCATCTCATTTCAGCCTTCCCATAACCCCAATCCCGAAATGGGTTATGGGCCTACTCGCTAATCACCCGATTTGGCCCGGTTAAGCAGTTTTTCACCCTCCAAACCTTGTTTCAGCCATATCTCCCAAACGGTAAGTCCGTTTGGCTATTATGACCACTCTACGGAAAGGTAAACCATCAAACGAATCCAATGGAAGTGGTTTAAGGTCAAAATTCCTTTCCAATCAAAAGTTATGGCCAAAACAGTACCAACTAAGGGCAAAATGGTCATTTAAAAATCGACAAAAATCATGAACATGGGAAATAACTCTAATAGATGTTTCCCAAAGTTACATGACCATACGACTTCACATGGGAAAGAAATAAATATTCTACGATCCTATGATGTATAGAATACGGGTCGTTATAGTGAGGTTAAGTAAATTTAGAAACACTTAACCAATATAACAAGATGAATGACTAATGTTAAGTTAATAGGAAACACTTAACCAGTATAGCATGATGAATGGGTAGGGTTAAGTAATAAGCAACACTTAACCAATATAACTTGATTTGTGGTAAGGTTAAGTTAAAACAAGAGGGCAACACTTAACCAATATAACTTGATTTGTGGTAAGGTTAAGTTAAAACAATAGGACAACACTTAACCAGTATAACTTGATTTGTGGTGCGGTTAAGTTAACACAAGAAGGCAACACTTAACTAAAGTAACATGACAAGTAGGTGGGTTAAGTTAACTTGGATTGATTGATGACACTTAACCAATACAACATGATGAACACGTGGGGTTGAGTTAACAAGGAACACTTGACCAATATAACTTGATGGACGAACGGGGTTAAGTTAATAGGAAACACTTAACCAACTCAACATGATAAGTGAGGAGGGTTAAGTTAACAAGAAACACTTAACCAACATGACATGATTAATGGGTGGGTTAAGTTAACATGAACGGGCGACACTTAACCAATATGGCATAATGTGCGAGAGGGTTAAGTACATATCGGTTTGGCGGGTAATATTAGTAAATGTAGGCCCACAAAACTTAACCGTTTAATAAACATGATTGAATCGATGGGAGGGTTAAGTACATCTCGTGTAGGTGGGTAATATTAGTACATATAGACCCACAAAACTTAACCGTTTAATAAACATGCTTGAATCGATGGGAGGGTTAAGTACATATCGGGTTGGTGGGTAATATTAGTACATATAGGCCCACAAAACTTATCTGTTTAATAAACATGCTTGAATCGATGGGAGGGTTAAGTACATCTTGTGTAGATGGGTAATATTAGTACATATAGGCCCACAAAACTTAACCGTTAAATAAACATGCTTGAATCGGTGGGAGGGTTAAGTATATATCAGGTTGGTGGGTAATATTAGTAAATATAGGCCCACAAACTTAACCAGCAGGAAACCCTAGTAACAGGGACCCATTTCTGTAGTAACCCACATAGATGTATCATGGTACCCTGAAACTAGGCAGGGTGAGGCACGATTACTGGGCTAATTGTAAGCGGTCAAGGCAGTGGCAGAGGGTACATCAGTGTAGGTTCCGACAGTTTACGCGCGTGCACGTACTCCGAAGTGGGAAAAAGCAGGCACTGGGTACTAGTAGTTATACACTGTGCATCTTGAATCGTGTCGGCTCGCTATCATAAGGATTGATACACCTAATGGTGGGACCAGCACAGGGTATCTACATGCAAGAGAGGGCCGATTGACACAGATACATGGAACTTTAATACAAGTTGGGAGCCGATCGATAGGGTAGTAAGGGTACATCTAGCATGTGCATGGCAATAAGACTGATTGAGGTGGAATCATCACAATAGATGTACACCTGAAGGCTACCATAATTATGGGGATTGGGATCACGTTATCATTTTATATAGATTTCTAGTTGGGACACTAGTTAGGTGGTGCAGAGATAGATATAAAACTCAGAATAACAAGGTAGTAGCGAAGCAGAGAAATAGTAGGAGCGCATTTAGTTTATCTTGCCTTGTCATATCTTATGCTTATCCTATGTTACCTTATTTCTTTGTTGTTGTCCTGCATCCGGTTTATTCATGTCATGGTTCTCTTACCAGTTTATATGCTGAATAATCAATGGACTTACCAGACACATGTCTGACCTAGTTTTGTTTCGCCTATTTCTTCCGTCACCCCCGGGTTCTCAAGGAGGAAATGTTACCATATAGCTCAGTTTTCTTTTCAAGCTCGAAGATGGTCGATGTTTTGCTTTGGACTCTCTCTTCCACTGCTATGGTTGGCTCATGCTTTATTGGGGAATATCATTGTTATTTTTGTGCTTCTTTTACACTTGGAAGTTATTAAATCAATACAGAAGTTCTATGTATTTATTTTAAGTATGATTTGAGAAAATTGTTGTAAAAGCTTGACTGAATCACATTGTTAACAAATTGACTTTATTTTCCGCTGTTTTATTTGTCTGCCTTGTAATTTATCTGCATCTTTTACCTAAAGCACTTCACCGAAGTTAAGGCATTCCCTTTGTGAGTGACCTTAACGGAGGTGGGGTGTTTCAGGATGTTCATTCTTCATCCTCATTTAGAAAACCATTTCCGAAGTGAACAAACTTAAAAGGTTATGGTTGGATCTTCTTCTTCCTCTTCTGATGGGCTCATTCAAAATCGAATTGAACAGCATAATGTTATTTCTACGCAAATGCTTAAGTTAATGGATTTTGAATACGAAGAAAGCAATTGTTCGACCCAAGGGGGTAGTGTTTTCGGAAGGAGAGACATTCAATATGGAAGAGATTACTCTGCTGCTCACAACCAACTAATTCAAGACTATTTTGTGGAAAATTCAGTCTATGGGCCGGCGGACTTCAGAAGGAGGTTCGCATGTCCAAGGACTTCATTGTAAAAAAATGTCTTTTTTACTCACAGATTAAATGCAATCAAACAATTTGGACTTTCTTTACTACAAAAGGCTACGGCAGCGCTACAAATGCTATCATACGGCATGTCAGGAGATTCGGTAGACAACAAAATAAGGACGGGGGATTCAACCCAATTTTAAGCATGAAAGAATTTTGCAAGATCATTGTTCTGTAGTTTGGTAAGGAATAACTAAGGACCCCAACCCCACATGATATTGAACGATTATTGGAGATGGGAGAACAACGTGGATTTCCAGGTATGTTAGGCAGTTTAGATTTTATGCATTGGAGATGGAAAATTTGTCCTATTGCATTACAGGGCCTATACTCAGGACACTTCAAGAAGACGACTATGGTATTGGAAGCTATTGCATCTTTTGACTTGTACATTTGGCATTCATTTTTTGGGGCACCTGATTCCCTAAATGACATAAACGTGTTGCGACAGTCTTATTTATTCAACGACTTAAACAACGATATCGCACCTCCTTACAACTTCAAATTAGGAGGTGTAGATTGTAATACGACTTATTACCTGGTGGATGATATTTATCCAAACTGGAAAACACTCGTGCAAGCTTATAAAAGGCCTAATAATGCTAAACAAGTTCTATTCACAAAATAACAAGAAAGTTTGGGAAAAGATGTTGAACGCGCTTTTAGAGTGTTTCAGAGAAGATATCACATATTAAGGAAGGAATCACACTACCATGACCCTGCAGTGTTAGCTGACATCATGCATTATTGTATAATTTTACACAATATGGTCGTCGAAGAAGAACGTGGTGGATATGATCTTCAACTTCGAAACTATCCTAATATTGCAGCTGCATTCCAGAAAAAAGCATACAAAGACCCTAATACGTTTGCTGAGTACTTGAAAAGAATTAAAGATGTCAGAGATCCGCATGCTCATCTTGAACTTAGAGAAAATCTAGTGGAGTATTACTGGAATCATGTTGGAAGTCAATCGTAATCTTGAAGCGAAATTATGTATTTTTATTTTCTGTTATTAAATCATGTTTGTATGTTCTCGAATCATGTTGGAAGTTAATGAAATTTGAATTTGAAAATTTTAACTTTTTTATGCATGATTAATTTCAACACCATTTAATAACTGGAAGATACAAGTTTTAATAAAATCATGAAGATAGGTTGAAGAAATAAAATCACGAATATAACATGACACACTTAACTGGCTTTTACAAAGCCGGTTAATTAACCGGCTTTATAAAAGCCGACTATGGGCCACGATCAGCTTTTGACTGTGGCCCCTACCTTAGCCAGCTTTGATATAGCCGGATAAGGTTGAGTTTTCCAGGCAACCGAATGGTTGATTTGGCAACTTCGAGGGTTGCCAAAGTCCCCCCTTAGCCTCCAACCGACCCCCTGTTGGGTGTCAATTGGCTCCCAATCCCACCCGGGATCGGGAATGCCCTTACGGACTAAGACAACCTTTTCATTTTCCTAACATAGCTGACGATGATATAATAAATTGATAACAACATGGTTGAATCAGTAGAAAGCAAAAGATATAAACACGTAAATGAATACTACGTTATAGACACACTACACGAAGGAAATACCTCGTAGCTAGAAATGTGCCACAATACCACTGGGGCCACGTCACTTAATATGTATGCATGAATAACATGCCTTCATTTTATTCAAGTCCATTTGGTTTTATTTCAATTGATACTATGGTTTGCATACTCATATATATACCAAGATACTTATAATGTTTGGCAATGTGGGATTAATATTACAATCTTTCCAATAGAATGTACCAATGGTTAGTATGTTTTGATTTGACTCATTTTAATGTGTATATTTAAATGCTAGAAGTAACAACAAAAAGGTTTAGAAGCAAAGTATGAAAACATGGCAACGGGAGAAACTAAATATAAGCCAAAATGAAATTTTGAATTGATACGAGAAATATAGCTGCAAAAAATATACAAATAAGAAACATGAATTAAAATTAAATGCATATTACAAAATAATGCATCTCAAATACGAAGTTCAAATACCACGATCAAATACCCCGTTCGTAGAAAAAAATGTATTCTCCGTTTACAAACGTGCCATGCTCAAATACCCCGTTACATTTCATTAAAAACGCACCCTTAAATCGAAGTGTAACCGACATAAGTGCCTCAGTTGAATATAACATATATTGTAATAGGTACCTTTAAGAGCATCTCCAGTCGTTCAAACTAAGCCTTAATATTACATTCCCCCCAAATCGTTCGAATTACACGTAACATTCAGGATCATGAATGAGAGTCTGACGCCTATTTATGGACGCCAGAGTCTGGCTCCAATTAAATGGACGCCAGACACTAGGCGCCCATAAAATGGGCATTATACTCCCTTTCCTCCAACACATATAGCCAATAACGGCTATTTTTTTCGCCGAGGAAGTGAGAAAAAATAGCAGGAGGGGGAACTGGTAGGAGGAGGGGTAAGTTGGGTGATGGAAGATTGACGTCCATTTTTTGTGTGCTAGACCATTGAAAATACTTAGGGCTTTATATCTTGAATATTCAGCACATATTCAGTGCGTAAGCGACTAGAGTTACCCTATTTAGGGTCAGGAGTAATATTACATGTTGGTCAGTTATTACACAACCGACAGTATGCAGTTCAAAATTGTTATATTCGTTGCATAATATTATCTCCTAGAGTCTAATGGATAGGAGTAGACATGTTGTAATTAGGTATGTCAATGGGGGTGAGGCAGGCACGGGTAGTACCTCCCCATCACCCGCCCCGTTAGGTAATTTTTGCCCCGTGTCTGCCCCATGCCTGCACGGGTACCCATTAAACGGACTTTAAAAAAGTTGCAGGTATTCGCAGGTATTCATGATATTTTATTCAATTGATTTTTTAACCATCTATAGAAATTGCTTTAAAATGCATTTGGTAAAAAAACAAATTAGACCATGCATGAACTTTGGCAACCGTTGCTTGTAGTTGGGAACGTATTGATATAATAGTGAGGAGGAGTGAAGCAAGAACTATGGCAAGATGTGTTGAATCTGCTGAAGAGAGCAGAAGGTTTGGAGAGAAGAAAAGACGCGTTACTTGCTGGGAATTTGAAACAACTAATGAGAAATTTGTCTAACTAGGTATATATAAGGTTTTAATTATCAACATGCACAATTATTACAAATATCAACAACCACTCATAAACTATTCAATAAAAGCATGTGCACAAATACCCAACAACAAACATCAACGATTTTTTCATTGGCAATAAATCACATTCAATACGGGCACGGGTATGGATATCTTATTATCAGTACTCAACCCATTAACTAACGGATATTTCAAAAGCTTGTTTATTTTAGCCACAGATACCCATTTAGCTATCTGTTTCATGCCCATTATGGATTTTATCCGCGGGTAACCGCGTTTACGCATGTTTCCCCATCCCTAGCTGTAGTGGAGTGATCACGAAGTAAAATTCAACATATAAAATAATTTTTGTAAAAATAAACCAACTAAAGTATCATTCGCAGCCAAAATTAACAATTTTACCATTGTGTTCACGTTGACGCATCAGACGCATGGGCATGGTTAACATGGTTACCCATTTTTTTTGCCATCCCTAGCTGTAGTGGGGTGATCACGAAGTAAAATTCAACATGTAAAATATTTTTTGTGAAAATAAACCAACTGAAGTATCATTCAGAGCCAAAATTAACAATGTTATTGTTGTGTTCACGTCGACTCATCAGACGCATGGGTGTGATTAACCGCGCTTAACATCAATCAAAATCGACATTAAATGTTGATCCGATTGCGTCCGACACAACAGTACAATTTCTACCATTCACAACAAAATTCCACTCGAATACCACGTTCAAATACCACGCTTTAATACCTTATTCATAGCAAAAAACGCATTCTCCATTCACTATCATGTCACGATCAAATGCCCCGTTCGCGGTGTTGGAGAATGCAGTTTAGATGACAAAATCCTTATTTCAATATTAATTGATTATAAAATATGTACTAACACTTTTTATCTAGAGTGTGTATATATATACACACATACATACATACATATGAAGGATTTATATATAGGAATTAATATTGAAGATTGTACAGTTCAAGAGCTTTAGAGATTTAGAATTTAGAGATGATTCATGACTCATGAGTAATCAAGATTTCAAGATAAATATAGTAATAGAGTTTAGTTCATGCAAAACTTTGAATAACACTCCAGGTTCTAATTCAAATTCAAATTCTGATTTTCAATTTTTGATTTCAAATTCTATTTTCAAATTCTATCTCTAATTTTTATCTTCTTTACTTTACTTTCTCTGTTTTACTTTTGATTTTAAACTTAAGTTTTATAGTTTATAAGTTTTATAGTTTATATACTTTATATTTATATAGTTTTAAACTTTATAATTTTAAAAATATGTTTATATGGTTTATACTTATGGTTTCAAATGATTTTCTACTTTACAATATTCATATACAACACTATGTTTTAATTCAAGAGTTTCCAGAATTTTGTATGTATCAAAACACTTGAAAAATGCTCAAAAATCAATTTCGGAGTAGGATATGTCGGCATACATTTATGCATATTTCGACATATAGCTGTCATATTTTTGATTTTAAAAGGAAGTATCTTTTCACTACTTGTAACATTCTAGAAGCGTTTCTATCTTTCAAATCTTATAAATTGGGGCTGATTTTGAATTTTTTCGTCATTCTTCTTCTCCATCTTCATCCCTTTCTTTACACTGTTATATTTTCTTATTTTTATGTGTTCTAACTTATACCCTATCGAATTCAATTCTGTTTACATAAAACTTCTTCTCACTCTCTACTCATTACACTCTAAATCGAAGCGCTATTGAAGAGTTATAGGGATATTGTAATTTTTTTGGAAGTGTTTGGGAATCGATGTTTTCCTTGTAGCCGTCAAATCAAGGAACAAAATCGGTGTTTTCCTTGTTGCCGTGAAATCAAGGAACGAGAACGGTTTTAACCTTGTAGACGTGAAATCAAGGGGTGTACTTGGATATTGATATAGTAATAAAACTCTGCGCAATCCAGCATTGCGTGGGACTGGATGTAGGAGCAATTCCGAAAAAAGTATAAAATCTGATATGTTCTTTCGTTTTCTACATTTTATTTCTGTTTATCTTTGTGTTTGATTTTGTGTCTGTGATTGTTTCTCTAGTGTGTGATTCATATAGTAGGTCATATAAGTTTTAGTTTTTGTTTATCCTCTCAAAAACATTATTCAGCCCCCCTCTAGTGTTCGATTTTCCTTAACGATCCATTCCGCAATCCCTAACAATTGGTATTAGAGCAAGGACTTTCAAAAAGTTCATAATCTGATTTTTAAAAATTTATAAAATGGAAAATTTTGAAATAATTGTTAACACTAGTGTCAATTCATGCATTGTACCAATGTTGAAAGAGTCTGCATATAATCGTGTTGAAAAATCAAGTGATCTACTGAAATATTGTTCAATAAGGAAAAGATGGGTGAAGTGGCTGTTGGTAATTTAAATTCTGAAATGGTGGCTATTGAAAATTCAAATTCTGAAAAGGTGGATGTTCAAAATTCAAACTCTGAACTGATGTGTTACATGGCCGTTGAGAATTCAAATTCTGTAAAGCAATTGGTGGAAATTAAAAGGGACAAATGGATACTGTATAGCGGTTGTTCGAGACATTTGACAATAAATCTTGAATTACTCAATAATCTGACATATGAAGATGGTGTAGTAGTGAACTTCGGAGATAACTCTAAAGAATGCATTATTAGGATCGGTAATGTCTGTAATTCTGAAACTCCTACTATTTCTGATGTTTTATTAGTTAGGAATCTAAAACACAACTTGCTAAGTATAAATACTCTTTGCGATAAGGGTTATAAGATAAATTTGAAAAGGATAAATGTTTTATAGAAGATAGGAATTCAAAAGTAATATTCGAAGGAGATAGAAAGAAAAATATCTATATATTAAGTATGAAAATCTCCAACAATAATCTATGTCTTATGGCCAATACAAGTGACCCCTGGATCTGGCATAAGATATTTGGTCATATAAATTTCAAATATATCTCTAGGATTTCTAAATTAGATTCAATTAGAGGGTTACCTAAAATGAAATTTAAAGTTAAAACTTATGCAACGCTTATCAATTTGGGAAATTAAAGAGAAATTCGTTTAAATCAAAAGAGGAAATTACTACTTCGAAACCATTAAATTTAATTCATATGGATTTGTTTGGTTCATCTCAAACCCAAACGATAAATCATAATAGATATGTTTGCGTAATAGTCGACAATCTTTCAAGATTTACTTGGACTTTGTTTCTTAAGAATAAAAGTGATGTTTTTGATCAATTTAAAACTTTTTCTAAAAGGATTCAAAATTTATTATCACTTAAATCAAAACAATATGTAGTGACCGTGGCAGAGAATTCAAAAATGAAAATTTTGAAAAATATTGTAATAAAAAGGGAACAACCCATAAATTTTCTATTCCTAGAACCCCTCAACAAAATGGAGTAGTTGAACGTAAAAATAGGAGGATACAAGAGAGTGTGAGAACTATGTTATGTAATAGTAATTTACCAATAATTTTTTGGCCTGAGGCAGTTGCAACAACTTGTTATATTTTTAAATAGAATTTCAATTAGACCCTAAACTCATAAAATACCTTATGAACTTTTGTATAATAAAAAACCAAAAGTATCATATTTTATAATATTTGAAAGTAAATGTTTTATACTTAATACCGAAGACAACTTAGACAAATTTGACTTGAAATCTGATAAAGGATTATTTATTGGATATTTAGAAAGAAGTAAAGCATATAGAGTTTTCAATACTCGAACCAATACTATAGAAGAAACCTTATGTAACGACTTGGATTTCGCCCGGACCTAATCGATCGCTAAATCGACTAAGACCGTTCAAAATCTGAATATGCTAACTCTGGGAATACAACACATCAAAACAAATAGCAAAAGACTTTTATAAACATTATAATAATGTTACATCAGAGTACATCGATAAATAATAATACAACAGAAGATAATTTATAATGAATTTAACACAGTGCAACAGAATCAATTAATTTGATACAATGGAAGTCTATCAATGTTCTGGACACAACTTTAAGCTTCGATCCAGAATTCTACTCAATATACCTGCAAAATAAGATACTCGAATGCTCGTGTGGAAAAGAGGGCACTTGAGTTTGCAAAGTGAAACAAACTACGGGTCAGTCATGGGACTGGTATGAGAAATCTTTCCTAACTTATCTACTAATAAGGCTAATCACGGGACCACGCCGCTAATGTGGAACGGGTTTACTCCAATGGATCGCCAGTGCATAAATAAAGTAAATCGTTAAACAACGCAATGCTTTTTAGAAAAATGAAACCATTATAAGACTCAAGTCCCATCACACATTGCAACACAAACCGGAGGATAGAGTTTTACCTTATAATGGTCAAAAATGCCTGATACGATAAAAATGGATTTGATATTATTATTAGTGTATATATGTTTCAAAAACATTTCAATCATAATGTATCAATCATAGACGGCATAGCTACCTATACTATATCGCCATATTAGTTCTACAATCAAAACCGCATGGGGTCGTATTGGAAGTTGGATTTCCATCATGAGTCAAGGCTAGGAATGATCTCCTTGCTAATTCGAGACACTCTAGCAATGTCTCAGGATTCAGACACTGGCGAACCCTTGGATCCTGCAGGGTCGGTTCACAAATAATTTAGCGGATTGGCAATTCCTGAACACACGCTTCCTGGTCCTATTGAACCTATAAAATGGTCACAATCGACCAATAAATCCGATTTAATTTGAATCTTGTACAGTCAGTCAAAGTTCAAATTTAAATTTTCAAACTGCTGTACTATTTCTAACTCCTTTTATAATTAAAATAAATTTATTCGTTCTAACTATGATTTAAATAAATTTTTAATCGTTATTATTTAAAATAAATTATTTTAAACATTAAAATTCCATTAAAATTTCTAAAATAAAATTTTAAAATTGGTTCCAAAACTCCGGGTCATTACACCTTAAACGTATCGTTTGACGAAAGTTATAAAATATAACACAAGAAAATGAAGATGAATGTAAAAATGAAATTAATGAAACAAATCATTAAGATTGTCAACCAAATAAACGAATTAGATTACTTAGAGACCATCCTATAGAAAATATCTTAGAAGGTATTGAATCTGTCGTTAGAACCCGTAATCAATTGAATAATATGAGTAACACTTCATTTATTTCAACTATTGAACTTAAGAATCCAAAGGAAGCATCTTCCGATGATTCATGGAAACTTGCTCTGCAAGAAGAACTGATTCGGTTTACTGGGAATGATATATGGCAACTTGTTCGTAGACTAGAGGATAAGACTATAATAGGAGCTAAATGGGTTTATAAAAATAATATGAATGAACAAGTGAAGTTGTAATAAATAAGGCACGACTAGTAGCACAAGGTTGTGCTCAAGAAGAAGGAATAGATTATGATGAAACTTTTGCCCCCATAACAAGATTAGAAGCCATTAGGATTTTACTAGCCATTGAAAACTGTAATTATTTCAAATTATATCAAATGGATGTCAAAAGCGCTTTTCTAAATGGATTTGTTAAAGAAGACGTATATGTAGAGCAACCAGCTATATTTGAAGACGAAAAATTACCAAATCATGTATATAAGTTAAAAAAAACATTATATGGTTTAAAACAGGCTCTTAGGGCTTCGTATGATAGATTAAGAAACTATTTGTTACAATCTAACTTTGAAATAGGAAATTTAGTTAATACTGTTTATTAAAAAGAATAATAAGGATATACAATTAGTACAAATATATGTTGACGATATAATTTTCGGATCAACAAACGATAAGATGTATAAAGAATTTTCAGATATTATGACCCAATAATTTGAGATGAGTCATTTGGGAGAACTAATGTTCTTTTTAGACTTACAAATTCATTAATTAAAGAATGGAATATTTATTAATCAAGAAAAATACGCAAGAGTCTAATTAATAAATATAATTTAACAACAACTATTGGGAGACCAACACTGATGGTGACTAATATAACATTAAGTAAAGATGATACGTCTAAAGACGTTGATCAAAAATTATATAGAGGAATGATATGATCACTATTGTTTATAACCGCTAGTAGATCAGATATAATGCATAGTGTATGTCTTAGTGCAAGATATCAATCACAACCTAAGAAAACACATTTAAAAGCCGTAAAACGTATTCTAAGGTATATAAAGCATACATCAGACTTTATATTATTTTATCCTAAGGAAGACTTGTTCGACTTAGTTTCTTATAGTGACACTGACTATGCGGGATGTAAATCCGATTGTGAAAGTACTAGTGGAACATGTCACTTCTTAGGACATTCACTAGTCTCGTGGTTTAGTAAAAAGCAAAATATTGTATCTTTGTCAACAACTGGAGCTGAATATATCTCAGCTGCTTTGGCTTGTTCACAAGAAATATATACGCAACAAACTCTAAATGATTTTGGTTTAAACATAAACAAATCACTAATATACTTTGATAATACGAGTGCTATAAATATTTCTAAAAATCTAACTCATCATTCAAGAACTAAACATATCGATACACAACATCATTTTCTAAGAGATAATGTAAGTAAAGAGAAAATTTCAATCGAATTTATAGTACAGATAAACAAATAGCAGATGTATTAACAAAACAATTAAATGAAGCAACATTTACTAAATTTAGAAGAAAATTAGGAATTTGTTCACTAAGTGAGTTAGAATAATTAAATATATTAATATATATATATAAGAATAACATTAAAAATAAGAAAAATAAAATAAAAATACAAGTATGTCGACATACATATTGTAACACCCCACCTCCGCTAGGGTAACTCTTGCAAGCACACTAGCTTTGGAGGGGCGTTAAACAAAGTAAACATGCATGCAGATATCACAAGACAGAACATATAAGTAAAACAGAATAAATAAAGCAGCGGATCGAACTAGCATTTAAAAACCATAGTCATGTTACAACAAAGTACTTGATCATTATTTTCCAACAAACAAAGTCTAGCATAAACTGAAAAACTGAAATACATAAAGTGCTATCCCCAAAGTGAAGTGATAAACCATAGCTAGCTCAATGTCCAAAACCGTACATGAGCAGATCCAGTAAGCAAGCTATAAAGATCCAAGTTAAGCTCCAATGTTCCCACCCTGAGAACCTGAGGGGGGGGGAAACGGAAGAAAAGAGGCGAAAGAAAACAGGTCAGTCAAAAAGACTGGTAAGCCCTAACTACTATCTGTCCATGAACTAGTAAAGTTAACTGGCATGAGAAGCTGAGATGAACATAAGGATAACAACATACTGGCATGATGATTAACTAACAAGATAGATAAAGGTGTCATCGCATAATCAAGGTTAAGGTTTGCACCACGGGTGTACTAGCATTCTAACATGTCAAGTAAAAACAAGAATTGATCCCTTGGCCCAAGCTTGGCCCAATATCATGAGGTGACCTAAATCAAGGTCCAACTACACGGTTTAGTTTGTCGGCTCCCTATAAGCCTAACTCGTCAAGTATCGGTGTCATACGGCCCAAACATGCAATGTAATTAAACTGCGCTAGGTCCACCCTAGGGTGTATCAAGTCCTAGGGTGTCAACCTCGGACACCAATCAGGTATGCACAGTCTAGATCTACTGGTACCCGTGCCTGATTTTCCAACTCCGGACTATGTGCACGACCATAGTCCGCCTGGACCTACACCGGCGTACCTACTCAGCCGTCGTTTTGGTCGCTTACATGTCAGCCCAGTAATCGTGCCCCACCCTAGCCTAGTCCTAGGGTCTTATGATACTATCAAGAGGGTTACTGCTGCAAAGGACCACGCAACTAGGGTTTCTTAACGGGTTAAATGTTGTTAACCCGATCCAAACGTGGATTAAATTGGTTAAGTGTACCCAAGGTTCATGACTTAACCCCGATTAACCCATCAAGCCCAAATTGGTTAAGTATTAAGTGGACCATGACTTAACCCTAATCAGGAGGCATTCATTAACTTAATGTGCTTTAACCTCTCACATTAGACCTTGTTGTGGTTACTAGTTAAGCCGGGCGGGTCCGGGTAGCTTTACACCACAACTTGGTCTAACCTCGGGTTTGAGCACAACATGACCAACTTCTCACATTGGGTCCTATTGTTTGTAGCCACTAGTTAAGCTGGGCGGGTCCGGGTAGATTTATGCTACAAACTCAACCCAACCTCAAGTTGGCCACACTCATATTTTCTAAGTGTCATGTCCATTATGTTTCCAAAACATAATTACAAGTTAACATATCACGTCATGTTATAAAAACCATGTTTATGTCATAATGTTACCCAACCCCAACGTAATCCCCTCGTTTACATAATCGCATCAACGCATAAAGGATAAAATAGGGAACTTGGCATAATCATGACAAAAAGGTGTTGAAGCCACAAGTTTATCATGGTGGCATATGAAATGTACATATGTTCATATACTTGCATATTGCATTATTAGGCTTCAAAAGCATGCATAAAACCAAACTTAGCATATGAGTGATACATGGTGATAAATGACATGTAGAAGTTGCTATAAGTTCGCATTTAGCCTCACATGCAAGTTATCATAAGGGATATGATAACTTCCATGTTGCCAAAATGCAACCTTTAATATAAAGCTTGAAGCTTTAAGCTCACAAACTCAAGTTTAACTTGCATAACATGATAACATGTGTAGAATGATCAACCCAAACTTGCATAACATAGCAACATGTGTCATACATAATGATTGAACCAACTTGCATAACATAATGATCAACCAAACTTGCATATCATAATGATCAACCCAAACTTGCATCATTCATTTAACTTTAGAGTTCAATAAAAAGAAACTAGAAAAGGGCTTACAATGCTATGAAGACACAAATGAATATTTATTATAAAGATTGAGACGAAGCCCTTATGCAATCACCAAAAAACCCAAATATGCAAGCTCCAAATGAAAAACCCTTGAGCCAAATCAATAAAAACCCTTGCTTTGTAATTGAAATGTTGCAACTTGACTTGAATGCAAACTAAGAACACTCATACAAGCTTGAAAACACTTGTATGAACTCGAAATCTCTCATAGAAATAAACTTAGGAATTTTAGCATGAGAGTGGAGGCCATGAGAGGAACAAATTTGACATAGTTTAGTTGTGGGATTTAATAATGGTGATTTAGGCTAGGTTTAGGGGCCTTTTTATAGAAGATTAGGATAGTATTAGCCATAGGATTAACCCTAGATTCAATCAGAGCCATCAAATCCCGTCACTAGCCAACAAAACAGGTCGAAACAGCCAGAATGGTGCACCAGGTTGCCTGGGTCCGACCAGGCAGGTCGACCCCCAGGTCGACCCTGGGGTCGACTCCCCAGTCGACCTGGTCCCACCCAGGTCGACCCCCAGGCCGACCTGGTCTGGGCTGGATTTTTCCCGCCTACCCTGATTTTCTGAAATTTGAATCTGTTTTGAATTTGAATTTTTCGTGAAACTTCGCGAGGCCATATCTCGGTCATACGGACTCCGATTTTCGAAAAATCGGACTCTATTTCGCGTATTTTTCCGAGACGAACGCAATGGCATAGACCGTTTCCCTTGATTCAGATATTACAGTTTAATTCTGCCTTGATTTATGTTATAACATGTTATTCAAAAATACGGGTTGTTACATTCTCCCCTCCTTAAAGGATTTCGTCCCCGAAATCTCCAAGTTAGGAAGAACGTATCCTACCATCCATCATCCATCTACTCAAAACATCATCCACGTGCAGTCATTGTCCTTAAAGGATTCTAAATGCTGTATGATCATATGCAAAGGTGTGTGTATATGTACTTATCTAATGCAAAAATCAGGCGATTACTGATACAGTAAACCTCCTTAATGCAAAGTATGTTAGTGAAATGAGTCCATATGTATGCAAATTCCTAACATAACTCATAGTCTCTATATGAATGCACATAACATTCATCTATATGCAACATCCACGTGATAGCATAACAAGTTTCTTCCATGAATAAGTATAAGCACTCATGCATATGCAACATGAAATTGTGTGAGCCGATCTTAGTGCCTAATGTGTATCATGCATCCACGAGTATCCATGTGAAAACACTTGCAACCACTTCCAACCATCAAGCATAACATGTTTCAAATACATGTTTCATCCAAAGGGTTTCTACCTAAGATTCTCATGACATGATTAACGAGATAACAAGATAAACAAGATAAACACGGATAAAAGAAAGATATGCCAATTAGGAAAAAGGTCGAGAATGTACCCTCAAAAAGGAATGGATAAAGCCCACGCATCTTCTCCTCGGTTTCCCAAGTTGCGTCTTCATCGGCTTCACTCCACTGAACTTTCACCAATTTGACTTCTCGATTCCTTAGCTTCTTGATCTCCGTTCCCAAGATACGAATCGGAGCTTTTCTCAAGGTTGCTTCTTTCTCTACCTCAATATCTTCAAGAATGCTTGGTTCAACCACCTCAGCGGACTCATGCAGGCATTTTCGGAGATGCGAGACATGAAAGACATTATGTACTCCGGCTAGCTTCTCGGGCAATCCCACCTTATAGGCCATCTTTCCAATTCTCTCTATGATAGGTAAGGGTCCTACGAACCTTGGTGCCAGCTTCCCGACTGCTCCAAAACGTACCACATTACGCAAAGGAGAAACCTTCACGAAAACCATGTCTCCCACTTCGAATTCCAAATCTGCCCTTCGCTTGTCAGCATAGGATTTCCGTCTATCTTGGGCCGCTTTCATCCGTCTTCTCACTAATTCAACTTTCTCGGATGTGTCCCGTATCATATCGGGCCCAAGTATAAGCCTATCTGTTGTCTCCCACCAACAAGATGGTGACCTACACGGCCTCCCATACAAAGCTTCAAATGGTGCCATCCCTATGCTGGCTTGATAGCTGTTATTATAAGCAAACTCTACAAGAGGAAGGTGGTCTTCCCAAGTACCACCGAAGTCGAGAACACAAAGCCTCAAGAGATCTTCTAGCACTCTATTCACCCTTTCGGTTTGGCCATCCGTCTGGGGGTGATAGGCTGTACTCAAATTCAATCGCGTACCCATCGCTTCTTGCAAACTGTTCCAGAACTGGCTAGTGAAAATTGGGTCACGATCGCTAACTATGCTAGAAGGAACTCCATGCAACCGCACTATCTCTCGGAGATAAATAGATGCCAGCCATGATGCGGTCCTCTTGCTTTTTACTGGAATGAAGTGAGCACTCTTCGTAAGTCTATCAACTATGTCCCATATGCTCGTGTTCCCTTTTCTTGACCTAGGCAATCCATCCACAAAATCCATAGAAATACTCTCCCACTTCCATTGCGGGACCTCCAATGGATGTAATAGCCCACCTGGTTTCTTTGACTCGGCTTTCACTTGTTGGCACACCATGCACTTTGAAACATACTCTGCCACATCCTTCTTCATTCCCTCCCAAAAGAAAATGCGCTTCATATCCCTATACATCTTGTCCCCTCCAGGATGTATAGTCATCTTCGAGTGATGCGCTTCTTCAAGAACTCTATGGACTAAATCTCCCACTCGAGGAACACATAATCTCCCTGTAACACCCCGCCTCCGCCAGGGTGTCTCTTGCAAGCACTCTGACTTTGGAGGGGCGTTTGAATCAGGTAAACATGCATAATGATATATCAAGGCAGAACAAGAACATATGTATATATGTAAACAGAGTAAATAACATAGATAAAACAGCGGAAGATATTCAAACCATTTCAAACACAAGTTTAGTACATCATAATGTCAATTTTCCAAATAAATAAGTCTAGTACATAAAACAACATCATCTGAAACTGAAAAGAAGAACATAAAGTAGCTATCCCCAAAGTGGAAAAACCATAGCGAGCTCAAGTCCAAAGCATACATGAGCTATCCAAGAAAAGCAGGTAAAATCCAAGCTAAGCTCCTGTATTCCCTCCCTGAGAACCTGGGGGGGAAACGGAAGAAAAGAGGCGAAAGAAAACAGGTCAGTCAAAAAGACTGAGTAAGCCCTACTACAATCAATGTAAACTGATAAAGTTAACTGGCATGAGCAGCAGGTATGAACATAGGGATAACAACATACTAACATGTTGATTAACTATCAAGGCAGATAAAGGTGTCATCGCATAACTCGGTTTAAGGTTTTGTACCACAGGTGTACTAACATTCTAACATGTCATGAATAATCCAGAATTTATCCCTTGGCCCAAACTTGGCCCAGTATCAGGTATTTGACTCAAACCAAGATCTGACTTCTTGGTACCAATTCTAGTATAACAGGATTAGGTGTTACCCCAACGTTCACATCGAAACAGGTCGGAACAGAAGGGTCCATGCAGAAATAGAGTTTGGGAAAAATGGGCTTTTACCATCCCAACGGATAAAGTACAGAAATGGAATACTAACTATAATGGGCCTTTACCACCCTAACAGATAAAGTACAGAAACAGAATGCTAACAAAAATGGGCCTTTACCACCCTAACAGAACGGTACCACGCAGAAACAGACGGGTGTTGCCACCCAACAAAACAGACGGTACCGACAGAATCAGACAGAACTAAGTGTACCCTGAATCCTACCCAAGCGATCGGCTCCCTAATACATAAATACCCTGTGTCGGCCCCACGATAGGGTGTATCACTCCCTAAAGTGGCAACCAATTGGCACAGGCATATTTACAGATGTCACGGTGTCTTACATCCTCAGAGGCAAACCGGGATCCATGCACGCACATGACCCGGTTGGAACGCACCATCACCACCCATCGCCATTATCAGAATGAACCACTTATAATTAGTTTAGTAAGCGTGCCCGGACCCTACCTACGGTTGGGTCAAAGTTTTGATACCAGAAAGGGTTACTGACTAATATGGGTCCCAAACAACAGATGACACAAGTATTCCCCCTTGTATCCCCAGACTATCAAATTCAGATTAACTTATTAACAGAGTTCAGACATACCAGATTCAGATGGTCAGTTTTCAGACTAACGGATCAGATAACAGATTTACAAACTTGCCTAACTTGGTGTGGGTCCTACAGATCCGCAAAACAGGTTCGTTTAATTTATCAATCAAGTTAGTTTATCCAGACCAGGTATCAAATTGGTCCTCAGTCTTACCAAATTACTGAGTTGGATTGGTTAAGTATAGTTCAACTTAACCTCGTTAAATTACCGAGTTCAGATTGGTTAAGTGTAGGTTAACTTAACCCCGTTAATTTACCGAGTTCAGATTGGTTAAGTGTTGGTTAACTTAACCCCGTTAATTTACCGAGTTCAGATTGGTTAAGTGTTGGTTAACTTAACCCCGTTACTTTACCGAGTTCAGATTGGTTAAGTGTCATAAGTCAGATTTCCTTAACCTTATCATATAGCATTAATTAATTAATTAATGCGCCTTAACCTCTCACATTAGACTTTGTTGCGGTTACTAGTTAAGCCGGTCGGTTCCGGGTAGTTTTACACCACAACTTGGTCTAACCTCGGGTTCAAGGTACAACATGACCAACTTCTCACATTGGGTCCTATTGTTTGTAGAAACTAGTTAGGCCGGTCGGTTCCGGGTAGGTTTACGCTACAAACTCAACCCAACCTCGAGTTGGTCACACTTATCTTTTCTAAGTGTCATGTCCATCATGTTTCCAAAACATGTTACAAATTTTCAAGTAATTGGGTAGACCTAACTTAATAGGTAAATTCCCAATGGGTAGACCTAACTTAATAGGTAAATTCCCAAGCTCATGATTTTTTTTTGTCTTTTAAGTTTACCCAACCCCAAGCGCAATCCCATCGCTTACATATCGCAATAGCGCATAAAGGATAGAAAGAGGGGACTTGACATAATCATGACATAAAGGTGTTGAAGCCACAAGTTCAACATGGTGGCATATGAAATGTACATATGTTCATATACTTGCATTAGGCCTCAAAAGCATGCATAACATGATAGCATGAACAAAATGTTCAACCCAAACTTGCATAACATACTTGCATATTACAACATGATAAACTTGCATATCAAACTTGCATACAAAACTTGCATAACACATGACAACTTGCATATCATACTTGCATAATAAAACTTGCATGACATATGACAACTTGCATATCATACTTGCATAATAAAACTTGCATAACATATGACAACTTGCATATCATACTTGCATAGCATAACTTGCATATCATATGACAACTTACATATCAAACTTGCATGGTATAACTTGCATATCATATGACAACTTGCAAACCAAACTTGCATAACAAAACTTGCATAACATATGATAACTTGCAAACCAAACTTGCATAACAAAACTTGCATAACATATGATAACTTGCAAACCAAACTTGCATAACAAAACTTGCATAACATATGATAACTTGCAAACCAAACTTGCATAACAAAACTTGCATAACATATGATAACTTGCAAACCAAACTTGCATAACAAAACTTGCATAACATATGATAACTTGCAAACCAAACTTGCATAACAAAACTTCCATAACATATGATAACTTGCATATAAACTTGCATATCATACATTTAACTTTAAAAGTTCAAGTATGAAAGGAATAGGGCTTACAATGCTTATGCGAACTCAAATGAGTATAGCAAATGTAAGAAACCCCTTATGCAACTAAAAACCCCAAAAATGCAAGCAAACTTGATCAAAACTCCTCCTTTATGATGCAAATATAAGAACTAGACTTTAATGCAAGCTAAAGAGGATCATACAAGCCTAAATACACTTGTATGCATGGAAATCTCTTAGAAATTGATTTAGGAATTGTATGAAGAGAGTGGGGCCATGAGAGGTTTGATTTTGACATAGTTTAGTTGCTAGAATGAATAATGAGTGATTTAGGGTAGGTTAGGGCCTTATTTATAGATTAGGCTAGTGATTTAGACCATAGGATTAAACCCTAGTTGCAATCTCAACCCTCAAAACCGAATCTGGCCCCCTAGCTCAACCCATTCTCAAAAGGGTGCACCAGGCTTGACTGGGCGTCTGAGCCAAGTCGACAGCCATGTCGACAGGGCTGTCGACCTGGTCAGACCAAGTCGACTCCCAAGTCGACAGGGCTGTCGACTTGGGTATTGTGGCGGGAATTTTTCCCGCCTGGCCCAACTGGCCCAATTTCCAAGTTCAGGTTTGAATTTGAAATCTGTTTTTTACTTAGAAATTTTCTGAAAACTTCGCTGGGCTTTAATCGGGTCATACGGACTCCGATTTTCGAAAACTCGGACTCTATTTCGCGTATTTTTCCGAGACGAACACAATGGCATAGCTCGTTTTCCCTTGATTCAGATTTTAGAATTAATTTCTGCCTCGATTTACAATATAACATATTATCAGAAATACGGGTTGTTACATTCTCCCCTCCTTAAAGGATTTCGTCCTCGAAATCTTCAAGTTAGGAAGAACGCATCCTACCATCCATCATCCATCTACTCAAATCATCATTCACGAGCAATCATTGTCCTTAAAGATTCTAATGCGGTATGAACATATGCAAAAGGTGTGTGTATATGTTCTTATCTAATGCAAAGATCAGCAATGCAGAGTATGTTAGTGAAATGAATCCATCATGTATGTAAATAGTCCTAATCACATAATACTATATGTGTGCACAACCATTCGTCCATATGCAACATCCATGTGCTGAATTAACCATCTTGCAACCATAAGAATCGAAAATGTACACACGTCCATATGCAATATGAGAGTGTATTTCAAGCCGATCTAGTGCCTAGTGTGTGTTTATGCATCCACGAGCAACCACTAGCAACCACTTGCATCCACTTGCAACCATCAAACATAACATGTCTCAAACACATGTTTACATCCATAGGATTCCTATCTCCACCAGATATAGTCGAGTGATGGAAGCGAGTATAGATAAAACAAAAACTTGGTACATATACTTACAGACTACTAGTACCGATCAGATTTTCCCCAAATGATTCTTAGGAAACTAAGCATGGTAAAAACCCAGAATGTACTCGTCATAGTCACAGATACTCTCAAATCCCAATTTATCACAAACAGATGAGTTATAACTCTCAGGGAGTTTGAGACCATTACCAGATCAGAAGCAAGACTAGCATTAAAGTACTGAGTTTCCATTACAGAATCGAAATACCAGAAAAAGAGTTTCATACTGAAAATCAGACAAAGAGAATTAAACATCCTACAGACAAATTATTCTAGCCCAAATCTATTCGCCCGCCATGCGAGTATTCATCGTTCCTTCCGATGTAGTCCCTTTCTTCTTCGGGCAGTCCCTAGTGAAGTGCCCCATCTCTCCACAGTTAAAGCAAGTGCCCTTTCTCTTTCTGCAAACCTTGTTAGATGAGTTGAGCTTCCACAAGTAAAGCACTTCTTTTCCTTCTTATCTTCAGACTTCTCCTCCTTCTTTTGCATTTCCTTTTTGGGTCCCGTTTTCTTGTTTTGAGACTCATTCGCCTTGACCTCCTTCTTTGCACTCTTGTTCTCTTCATGGAGTAGGGCCATATCTACCAAACTCTCAAACGTGGCCCCCATGGGCACATGGGACATAGCTAACTCCTGTAACGGCTCATTCAATCCTCTAGCAAAACGAAGAGCCTTCTTCTGAGTAGTACTCACCATATCCAAGCCAAAACGAGCTAACTGGTTGAACTTGTTCACATATTCTTTGACAGACATGTCTCCTTGCTTCAAAGCAATAAACCTTTCCATTTGCAGAATCTCTTCAGTAGAAGATAGAAACTTAAGTCCGAATCTTGTCCTGAAATCGGCCCAAGTCTCAACGGGCCTAGTCGCGGTGGTGATCTCCCACCAATAAGCGGCCTCATCCTTCGTGAGCCAAACCGCCAACAAGATCTTTCTCTGATCATCTATTCCAAAGATAGCGAATAAATCCTCGGTCTCTTTCAGCCAATTCCGGGCCTCTACAAAAGTCTCGGTACCTAGAAAGTTTTTGCCACCCATTGCTTTGAAGTCTATGCAAATCTTCGTGAACTCTACTGGAGGATTCTGAGGGGGAGGAGGAGGAACCTCAGCGGCAGGAGGAGGAACATTAACCACCGGAGGAGGAGTAACATTTGCGGGGCCGGCTTCGGTCGCCCTAGCCTCTATAAGTCTCCTATACCAAACAGGAACTTGCACTCCCTCTGGGATAACAAAGTTATCGGCCATACTGAAAAGACGGAAAAGATAGATTCAGAACGAGGAAACTAAGAATAGATAACTAAGGATTGTGCTAATGGCTTTTGGGGAATAGCCTTTTAAAATAAACTAGACTTTTCTTTGGAAAATACTTTATACTTGGTTTTGAAGATAGTTTTCCAAAAGTTTTAAAAACCTTTTTTGTTCCTTCTCGTAAACCATATGCTCTGATACCAAATGTAACACCCCGCCTCCGCCAGGGTGTCTCTTGCAAGCACTCTGACTTTGGAGGGGCGTTTGAATCAGGTAAACATGCATAATGATATATCAAGGCAGAACAAGAACATATGTATATATGTAAACAGAGTAAATAACATAGATAAAACAGCGGAAGATATTCAAACCATTTCAAACACAAGTTTAGTACATCATAATGTCAATTTTCCAAATAAATAAGTCTAGTACATAAAACAACATCATCTGAAACTGAAAAGAAGAACATAAAGTAGCTATCCCCAAAGTGGAAAAACCATAGCGAGCTCAAGTCCAAAGCATACATGAGCTATCCAAGAAAAGCAGGTAAAATCCAAGCTAAGCTCCTGTATTCCCTCCCTGAGAACCTGGGGGGGAAACGGAAGAAAAGAGGCGAAAGAAAACAGGTCAGTCAAAAAGACTGAGTAAGCCCTACTACAATCAATGTAAACTGATAAAGTTAACTGGCATGAGCAGCAGGTATGAACATAGGGATAACAACATACTAACATGTTGATTAACTATCAAGGCAGATAAAGGTGTCATCGCATAACCCGGTTTAAGGTTTTGTACCACAGGTGTACTAACATTCTAACATGTCATGAATAATCCAGAATTTATCCCTTGGCCCAAACTTGGCCCAGTATCAGGTATTTGACTCAAACCAAGATCTGACTTCTTGGTACCAATTCTAGTATAACAGGATTAGGTGTTACCCCAACGTTCACATCGAAACAGGTCGGAACAGAAGGGTCCATGCAGAAATAGAGTTTGGGAAAAATGGGCTTTTACCATCCCAACGGATAAAGTACAGAAACAGAATACTAACTATAATGGGCCTTTACCACCCTAACAGATAAAGTACAGAAACAGAATGCTAACAAAAATGGGCCTTTACCACCCTAACAGAACGGTACCACACAGAAACAGACGGGTGTTGCCACCCAACAAAACAGACGGTACCGACAGAATCAGACAGAACTAAGTGTACCCTGAATCCTACCCAAGCGATCGGCTCCCTAATACATAAATACCCTGTGTCGGCCCCACGATAGGGTGTATCACTCCCTAAAGTGGCAACCAATTGGCACAGGCATATTTACAGATGTCACGGTGTCTTACATCCTCAGAGGCAGACCGGGATCCATGCACGCACATGACCCGGTTGGAACGCACCATCAACACCCATCGCCATTATCAGAATGAACCACTTATAATTAGTTCAGTAAGCGTGCCCGGACCCTACCTATGGTTGGGTCAAAGTTTTGATACCAGAAAGGGTTACTGACTAATATGGGTCCCAAACAACAGATGACACAAGTATTCCCCCTTGTATCCCCAGACTATCAAATTCAGATTAACTTATTAACAGAGTTCAGACATACCAGATTCAGATGGTCAGTTTTCAGACTAACGGATCAGATAACAGATTTACAAACTTGCCTAACTTGGTGTGGGTCCTACAGATCCGCAAAACAGGTTCGTTTAATTTATCAATCAAGTTAGTTTATCCAGACCAGGTATCAAATTGGTCCTCAGTCTTACCAAATTACTGAGTTGGATTGGTTAAGTATAGTTCAACTTAACCCCGTTAAATTACCGAGTTCAGATTGGTTAAGTGTAGGTTAACTTAACCCCGTTAATTTACCGAGTTCAGATTGGTTAAGTGTTGGTTAACTTAACCCCGTTAATTTACCGAGTTCAGATTGGTTAAGTGTTGGTTAACTTAACCCCGTTACTTTACCGAGTTCAGATTGGTTAAGTGTCATAAGTCAGATTTCCTTAACCTTATCATATAGCATTAATTAATTAATTAATGCGCCTTAACCTCTCACATTAGACTTTGTTGCGGTTACTAGTTAAGCCGGTCGGTTCCGGGTAGTTTTACACCACAACTTGGTCTAACCTCGGGTTCAAGGTACAACATGACCAACTTCTCACATTGGGTCCTATTGTTTGTAGAAACTAGTTAGGCCGGTCGGTTCCGGGTAGGTTTACGCTACAAACTCAACCCAACCTCGAGTTGGTCACACTTATCTTTTCTAAGTGTCATGTCCATCATGTTTCCAAAACATGTTACAAATTTTCAAGCAATTGGGTAGACCTAACTTAATAGGTAAATTCCCAATGGGTAGACCTAACTTAATAGGTAAATTCCTAAGCTCATGTTTTTTTTTTTTGTCTTTTAAGTTTACCTAACCCCAAACGCAATCCCATCGCTTACATATCGCAATAGCGCATAAAGGATAGAAAGAGGGGACTTGACATAATCATGACATAAAGGTGTTGAAGCCACAAGTTCAACATGGTGGCATATGAAATGTACATATGTTCATATACTTGCATTAGGCCTCAAAAGCATGCATAACATGATAGCATGAACAAAATGTTCAACCCAAACTTGCATAACATACTTGCATATTACAACATGATAAACTTGCATATCAAACTTGCATACAAAACTTGCATAACACATGACAACTTGCATATCATACTTGCATAATAAAACTTGCATGACATATGACAACTTGCATATCATACTTGCATAATAAAACTTGCCTAACATATGACAACTTGCATATCATACTTGCATAGCATAACTTGCATATCATATGACAACTTACATATCAAACTTGCATAGTATAACTTGCATATCATATGACAACTTGCAAACCAAACTTGCATAACAAAACTTGCATAACATATGATAACTTACAAACCAAACTTGCATAACAAAACTTGCATAACATATGATAACTTGCAAACCAAACTTGCATAACAAAACTTGCATAACATATGATAACTTGCAAACCAAACTTGCATAACAAAACTTGCATAACATATGATAACTTGCAAACCAAACTTGCATAACAAAACTTGCATAACATATGATAACTTGCAAACCAAACTTGCATAACAAAACTTGCATAACATATGATAACTTGCATATAAACTTGCATATCATACATTTAACTTTAAAAGTTCAAGTATGAAAGGAATAGGGCTTACAATGCTTATGCGAACTCAAATGAGTATAGCAAATGTAAGAAACCCCTTATGCAACTAAAAACCCCAAAAATGCAAGCAAACTTGATCAAGACTCCTCCTTTATGATGCAAATATAAGAACTAGACTTTAATGCAAGCTAAAGAGGATCATACAAGCCTAAATACACTTGTATGCATGGAAATCTCTTAGAAATTGATTTAGGAATTGTATGAAGAGAGTGGAGGCCATGAGAGGTTTGATTTTGACATAGTTTAGTTGCTAGAATGAATAATGAGTGATTTAGGGTAGGTTAGGGCCTTATTTATAGATTAGGCTAGTGATTTAGACCATAGGATTAAACCCTAGTTGCAATCTCAACCCTCAAAACCGAATCTGGCCCCCTAGCTCAACCCATTCTCAAAAGGGTGCACCAGGCTTGACTGGGCGTCTGAGCCAAGTCGACAGCCATGTCGACAGGGCTGTCGACCTGGTCAGACCAAGTCGACTCCCAAGTCGACAGGGCTGTCGACTTGGGTATTGTGGCGGGAATTTTTCCCGCCTGGCCCAACTGGCCCAATTTCCAAGTTCAGGTTTGAATTTGAAATCTGTTTTTTACTTAGAAATTTTCTGAAAACTTCGCTGGGCTTTAATCGGGTCATACGGACTCCGATTTTCGAAAACTCGGACTCTATTTCGCGTATTTTTCCGAGACGAACACAATGGCATAGCTCGTTTTCCCTTGATTCAGATTTTAGAATTAATTTCTGCCTCGATTTACAATATAACATATTATCAGAAATACGGGTTGTTACACTCCCATCACGCCTTAGCCAACCATTATCATCAATAGTATATCTAGCAAGGTGACTAGACGTCTCACCACGAATCAACCTGTCCATGACCTCGACTATCTGTGGATCTTCCTTCTACGAAGCCCCAACTTGATCAAGAAGTGTGGGTCTAAGCTCAAGGGATGCTAATGAACCCGTCATCGACTCAACAGCCGTCGTGAAATCAAAGGTTGCCAAGAATTCTAAGTTCTTCATCTCAATGAACAAGGGGCTCAAAGTCAACCTCCTTCTGCTTAGTGCATCTGCCACAACATTACCCTTGCCAGGGGTATAAGCTATCTCGAAGTCATAAGATGCCAAGAATTCCATCCACCTTTGCTGCCTTAGATTCAGATCTTTTTGCGAGAAGAGGTACTTGAGTGACTTGTGATCAGTATACAACTCAAACCTTTCGCCTAGAAGATAGTGGCGCTAGGATTTGAGTGCAAAGACAATCGCCGCTAACTCCAAATCATGAGTGGGATAGTTCTTCTCATGAACTTTAAGTTGCCTACCCCCATAACATATCACTCTTCCCTCTTGCATTAGAACAGCACCTAACCCCGTGCCACATGCATCTGTGTACACGGTAAACATCTTACCACTATCGGGTAATGCCAAAACTGGGGCTGAGGTAAGGGCTCTTTTGAGCTTTTGAAAAGCAAGCTCACACTCAAGTCCCATGCAAAGACTAAGTTCTTCTTCGTCAACTTAGTAAGAGGGGCTGAAATCTTAGCGAAGTCCCTGATGAACTTCCTATAGTAGCCCGCCAGACCGAGAAAGCTTCTTACTTCGGTTGCATTCCTAGGAGTCTTCCAATCTTGAACCACAATCACTTTCGCGGGATCCACCGCTATGCCTTGCTAAGAAACTATATGTCCAAGAAACCGAACTTCCCTTCTCCAGAAATGACATTTGGAGAACTTGGCTTTCAACTGATGCGCTCTAAGCGTATCCATCACTTCCTTGAGATGCCTAGCATGCTCTTCCTCATTCTTCGAGAAGATCAGAATATCATCCACGAAGACAACAACAAACTTGTTGAGGAACTCCCTGAACACCCTACTCATCAAGTCTACGAAGTAGGCGGGTGCATTAGTCAATCCGAATGGCATGATAAGCCATTCAAAGAATCCATCTGGAGTCCTAAACACAGTTTTATCAATGCTATCCTCAGCTACTCTAAGCTGATGGAATCCGGTAGCTAGATCAAGCTGAGAGAAAACAGAAGCACCAACAAGCTGGTCAAAGAGATCATCAATCCTCGGTAACGGGTGCCTATTCTTCTTTGTCAGCTTGTTCAACTCTCGATAATCAACACATAGACGAAGCGAACCATCCGCCTTAGTAGCGAATACCACTGGAGCACCCCATTCAGAAATGCTTCGCCTAATAAAATTCTTCTCAAGTAACTCCTTGATCTGCTTACTGAGCCCCCTTCTTTCACGTGGGGCCATGTGCCTAACGGGCAATGATACTGGCTTGGCATTATCGACTAGATAAATGCGGAAATCTATCTCTCGTTTAGGGGGTAACCCCTTAACTTCTTCAAAGACATCAGGATAGTCTCGGACCACCCTTACGGATTGCAGATCATCGATGGACGAGTCAAGAGATTCAAGATAACATAACATGACGGGACCTCTAGGGTTACAAGAAATTTCTAGGGTATTACCGAGGCGAGTCATGAGCCTCACCACCCTATGTTCACAATCGAGAATGGCTCCATAACTGGACAACCAATCCATGCCCAAGATCAACCCGTATCCCGTGAACCCGAGAACATAAGCATTACACGTGAATTCTACGGTCAAGATAGAAATCTTCAAATCCACACAAATCATAGATAGATGGGCGGAACCCCCAATTGGATTTGAAACACAAATGGGATCCTCAACTAGACTAGTACTCAGGTGCAAACTTTCAACAATGTCAGAAGAGATAAAACTATGCGATGCGCCAGAATCAAATAAGGTGCGAACAGGATAATCAGAAATATAAACAAGACTTTCTATAGAAATACTACCTCGGTCCTGAACTGGAGCAGCGTTGAGAGCATGCACTTGCCCTCCAGAAGGTCCTGCACGCTGATTCTGCCCTTGCTTCTTGGGGCAATCCTTGCTAAAGTGTCTGGTCTCTCCACAATGAAAACATTCGCCCGACTTCCTCTTCTTCTTCTTACAGTCTTTAGCTATGTGCCCAACATTCCCACAGTAGTGGCATTTTCTTGGATCCTTTGCCTTGGCCTTGTTGCCCTTGTTGTTCTTGTTGTTTTTGTTGTTCTGATTGCTCTGATTTCCTCCCCACTTGGTGTCTGTCTTCTTGGCTTGAGTCTCATTAGCCTTGACTTCCTTCTTGCCATTCTTATCGTCTCCTTGAAGCAATGCCATGTCTACTAGTCCCTCAAAAGTGGCCCCCATGGGTATATGAGATAGGGCTAAACCTTGTAATGGCTCGTTCAGCCCTCGTGCAAAGCGTAAAGCCTTCTTCTGGGGAGTATTAATCATATCTAAACCGAATCGGGCGAGCTTGTTAAACTCATTCACGTACTCCCTCACTGTCATGTCCCCTTGCTTCAAAGATATAAACTTCTCCAATTGCAAATTCGCCTCAGCTGATGATAGAAACTTAAGCCCAAATCTTGTCCTAAAGTCGGCCCAAGTCTCCATAGGCCTCGTAGCATTGGTGACCTCCCACCAATAAGCAGCTTCTTCTTTTAATAACCATGCTGCCAATAAAACCTTTCTATGATCTTGCACATCAAAGATGGCGAAGAGATCTTCAGTTTCTTTCAACCAATTTCTTGCCTCCACAAAAGTCTCCGTCCCAAAAAAGTTCTTGCCACCCATCGCCTTGAAGTCTTTGCAAATCTTAGCGAAATCTGCTTGCGGATTCTGAGGAGGAGGAGGAGGAGGAACCTCAGTTATATTGGGGGTATTTGCTGGGCCCACATCGTTGGCCCTAGCTTCCAAGTACCTCCGGAACCATCCGGGAATGGTCACTCCCTCGGGAAGGTTAAGATCGGCCATACTGAAAAAAGGAAAAAGATAGATTCAGAATGAAGAAACGAAGGATAGTGCTATGGCTTTTGGGGAATAGCCTTTTTTTAAAATAACTAGACTTTTCTTGGAAAATACTTAATTGGTTTTGAAAATAGTTTTTCAAAAGGTAAGCAAAAACACTTTTGCTCAAATCTTGTAAACCTGGCTCTGATACCAAATGTAACACCCCACCTCCGCCAGGGTAACTCTTGCAAGCACACTAGCTTTGGAGGGGCGTTAAACAAGGTAAACATGCATGCAGATATCACAAGACAAAACATATAAGTAAAACAGAATAAATAAAGCAGTGGATCAAACTAGCATTTAAAAACCATAGTCATGTTACAACAAAGTACTTGATCATTATTTTCCAACAAACAAAGTCTAGCATAAACTGAAAAACTGAAATACATAAAGTACTATCCCCAAAGTGAAGTGATAAACCATAGCTAGCTCAATGTCCAAAACCGTACATGAGCAGATCCAGTAAGCAAGCTATAAAGATCCAAGATAAGCTCCAATGTTCCCACCCTGAGAACCTGAGGGGGGGGGGGGAACGGAAGAAAAGAGGCGAAAGAAAACAGGTCAGTCAAAAAGACTGGTAAGCCCTAACTACTATCTGTCCATGAACTAGTAAAGTTAACTGGCATGAGAAGCTGAGATGAACATAAGGATAACAACATACTGGCATGATGATTAACTAACAAGATAGATAAAGGTGTCATCGCATAATCAAGGTTAAGGTTTGCACCACGGGTGTACTAGCATTCTAACATGTCAAGTAAAAACAAGAATTGATCCCTTGGCCCAAGCTTGGCCCAATATCATGAGGTGACCTAAATCAAGGTCCAACTACACGGTCTAGTTGATCGGCTCCCTATAAGCCTAACTCGTCAAGTATCGGTGTCATACGGCCCAAACATGCAATGTAGTTAAACTGCGCTAGGTCCACCCTAGGGTGTCAACCTCGGCCACCAATCAGGTTTGCACAGTCTAGATCTACTGGTACCCGTGCCTGATTTTCCAACTCCGGACTATGTGCACGACCATAGTCCGCCTGGACCTACACCGGCGTACCTACTCAGCCGTCGTTTTGGTCGCTTACATGTCAGCCTAGTAATCGTGCCCCACCCTAGCCTAGTCCTAGGGTCTTATGATACTATCAAGAGGGTTACTGCTGCAAAGGACCACGCAACTAGGGTTTCTTAACGGGTTAAATGTGGTTAACCCGATCCAAACGTGGATTAAATTGGTTAAGTGTACCCAAGGTTCATGACTTAACCCCGATTAACCCATCAAGCCCAAATTGGTTAAGTATTAAGTGGACCATGACTTAACCCTAATCAGGAGGCATTCATTAACTTAATGTGCTTTAACCTCTCACATTATACCTTGTTGTGGTTACTAGTTAAGCCGGGCGGGTCCGGGTAGCTTTACACCACAACTTGGTCTAACCTCGGGTTCGAGCACAACATGACCAACTTCTCACATTGGGTCCTATTGTTTGTAGCCACTAGTTAAGTCGGGCGGGTCCGGGTAGATTTATGCTACAAACTCAACCCAACCTCGAGTTGGCCACACTCATATTTTCTAAGTGTCATGTCCATTATGTTTCCAAAACATAATTACAAGTTAACATATCATGTCATGTTATAAAAACCATGTTTATGTCATAATGTTACCCAACCCCAACGTAATCCCCTCGTTTACATAATCGCATCAACGCATAAAGGATAAAATAGGGAACTTGGCATAATCATGACAAAAAGGTGTTGAAGCCACAAGTTTATCATGGTGGCATATGAAATGTACATATGTTCATATACTTGCATATTACATTATTAGGCTTCAAAAGCATGCATAAAACCAAACTTAGCATATGAGTGATACATGGTGATAAATGACATGTAGAAGTTGCTAGAAGTTCGCATTTAGCCTCACATGCAAGTTATCATAAGGGATATGATAACTTCCATGTTGCCAAAATGCAACCTTTAATATAAAGCTTGAAGCTTTAAGCTCACAAACTCAAGTTTAACTTGCATAACATGATAACATGTGTATAATGATCAACCCAAACTTGCATAACATAGCAACATGTGTCATACATAATGATTGAACCAACTTGCATAACATAATGATCAACCAAACTTGCATATCATAATGATCAACCCAAACTTGCATCATTCATTTAACTTTAGAGTTCAATAAAAAGAAAGTAGAAAAGGGCTTACAATGCTATGAAGACACAAATGAATATTTATTATAAAGATTGAGACGAAGCCCTTATGCAATCACCAAAAAACCCAAATATGCAAGCTCCAAATGAAAAACCCTTGAGCCAAATCAATAAAAACCCTTGCTTTGTAATAGAAATGTTGCAACTTGACATGAATGCAAACTAAGAACACTCATACAAGCTTGAAAACACTTGTATGAACTCGAAATCTCTCATAGAAATAAACTTAGGAATTTTAGCATGAGAGTGGAGGCCATGAGAGGAACAAATTTGACATAGTTTAGTTGTAGGATTGAATAATGGTGATTTATGCTTGGTTTAGGGGCCTTTTTATAGAAGATTAGGATAGTATTAGCCATAGGATTAACCCTAAATTCAATCAGAGCCATCAAATCCCGTCACTAGCCAACAAAACAGGTCAAAACAGCCAGAATGGTGCACCAGGCTGCCTGAGTCCGACCAAGCAGGTCGACCCTGGGGTCGACTCCCCAGTCGACCTGGTCCCACCCAGGTCGACTCCTAGGTCGACCTGGTCTGGGCGGGACTTTTCCCGCCTACCCTGATTTTCTGAAATTTGAATCTGTTTTGAATTTGAATTTTTCGTGAAACTTCGCGAGGCCATATCTCGGTCATACGGACTCCGATTTTCGAAAACTCGGACTCTATTTCGCGTATTTTTCCGAGATGAACGCAATGGCACAGACCGTTTCCCTTGATTCAGATTTTACAGTTAAATTCTGCCTTGATTTATGTTATAACATGTTATTCAAAAATACGGGTTGTTACACATATGTCACTATGTTGATTCCCACCAAAAGTTAGTTACATTAATTATTTCGACTCTCCACTTCGAATTTTCTTCTTCATTCTCATTTCTCACTTCTATAAAAACTCTAAACTAAAATAAACAATGGCCACTACCAATTTTAACACTCAAATCAATCCCGAATCATTCGCTGGACCATCGAAGGTCCTTTTCAATGTTCTATGCTATCACGTGTCATCAAAATTGAAGAGAAAATGGAAATGCTCACTGAAATACAAGTGCTTCAAATTCAGATGAGCCAAGAGCAAAATAGACAAAGAAAAGTGATAAGGAGTCCTCTTAAGTTTATAACGGATAATCAGGCAAATCTGTTATCATCGAAGATGGTAATCAAGCCATAGAAGAAGAGGAGGGACCAGAGGAAGAACTAGAAGAGGAAGAAATATTAGAGGAAGAAGAACCTGGGGAGACATAACAAGCAGTTACAAAACAAGACGATCAAGTTGTATGTGTGGGAGAGGTTTTGTTCGATCAAAATGGAAACGTGATTGAGCGAAATGGGGATTTTTGTCTCCATTATCCAAATTATCCAATCCGTTAATCTCCCATCATAAATAATAATTAGAATTTAGGTTTTTCTTTTGTTTTCGTTTCTTTGTGTTCATACGATGTATCGTGTTTGTAGCAATCCATGTATCTTCGCTTGTAAAAATCAAGTTTAATATAATTCTTGTTTTTGTTTATCATAAGTATACATTAAGTTATACACTTATAGATCTTAGTATAGAATAATATATTTTTGTGGATATCGAATTTAAGGGGAGTAATTTATTTTAGTATAGGAAGTATTTAGATAATTATAGGATTTAGGGAGAGTAGTTTTAGTATTTCTTTTTTATAATGCCAAAGGGGAAGAAATTATAAAATATAGAATTAGTTTATAGGATTCATATAGACAAGGGGAGTATTAGAAGGATCATCATCAACATGTATGATATTTTATAAACTAAGGTTGTCATCATCAAAATGGGGGAGATTTTTGGAGAATGGAGTTTTGATGACAACAACCTTATTTCAATGTTAATTGATTATAAAATATATATTAACGCTTTTTATCTAGAATATATATATATATACACACATATGTAGCATTTATATACATCAATTAATATTGAAGACTGTACAGTTTAAGAGCTTTTAGAGATTCATAATTCAGAGATGATTCAAGACTAATGAGTAACCAAGATTTCAAGAGTTCAAGATAAATATAGTGATAGAGTCTAGTTTATGTAAGATTATGAATAGCACTCCAGGTTCTAATTCAAATTCTAATTCTAATTTTCAACTTCTTATTTCAAATTATATTTTCAAATTCTATCTCTAAATTTTATCTTCTCTACTTTGCTTTCTATATTTTACTTTTGATTTTAAACTCAAGTTTTATAGTTTTATAGTTTATATATTATATACTTATATACTTTATATTTATATAGTTTTAAACTTTATAACTTTTTAAATATGTTTATATAGTTTATACTTATGGTTTCAAATGATTTTCTACTTTATAACACTATTTTTTTAATTCTAGAGTTTCCAGAATTGTATATATATAAAAACACTTGAAAAATTCTCAAAAATCATTTTTGAATTAGGATATGTCGATAACATTTATGCCCATGTTGACATGTAACTGTCATATTTTTTATTTTGAAAGGAAGTATCTTTTCACTATTTGTAAAGTTCCAGAAGCATTGCAACTTTCTAATCTTATAAATAGGGATGATTTCGAATTATTTCATCATTCTTCTTCTTCATCTTCATCCTCTTTCTTTACACCATTATATTTGCTTGTTTTTATGATTTCTACAATTATACTATGCCGAATTCAATTCTGTTTACATAAAACTTCTTCTCTTCTCACTCTTTACTCATTACTCTCTAAATCGAAGTGCTATTGAAGAGTTATAGGGTTATTGTAATTGTTTGGGAACTATTTGGGAATTGGTGTTTTCCTTGTAGCCGTGAAATCAAGAAACAAAATCGGTGTTTTCCTGGTTGTCGTGAAATCAAGAAACGGGAGCAGTGTTAACCTTGTAGCCATGAAATCAAGGGGTGTACTTAGATATTGATATAGTAATAAAACTCTGCGCAATCCAGCGTTGCATGTGACTGGACATAGGAGCAATTCCGAACCAATATAAAATCCGGTGTGTAACGACCCGTGTTTTTGGCCGTCAAACATCTAATTTATTTATTTATTTTAAATATTATTTCGGGGATATTAATGGAATTTAATATTTAATTCGTTGATTAAACGAAGTTTGAACGATATATATTTAAATAATTAGAAAACGAGCTCGAAATAGCGCTGCAGTTCGTTATATAGAGTTTTGAACTTCAACCAAGGATACAGAATCCGATATAAGTCGGATTTCCGTGAAACAGGAAACGCTGGAAGCGTGTTGACGATAATTTTCATATGAAAGAGAAAAATTCAGATTTCGTGTTATAGATTGTAAGTTATGGCCAAATCAAAATTTGAAAAAAAACGCTGTGCAAATCGTTAATCAAATATCAACTTTTAAAATGGCCATTTTGCAAACGATCTCAGATTTCGACGAAATCAGTTTCATTGGGACCGTAACGTTAAATTATTGTACGGTGGTGAATGGCGTGGAAAACCGATTTCGTATGTGGCCACGGCAGCCACAAACGCCCAATCAAATTCTATAGCGCGTAGTCAAATTAATAAAGAGATAATTGGGCATAACTTGAACAGACGATCAAATTAAGCCACGAAACCAGTTCCGTTGGGTTCGTATCGTCGATTAGGGTCAGGATAGGTATATAGTTTGTTATTTTTAGAGATTGGATAATTGGGTGTTAAAAAGGGTATTGCGGTACGCGGTAAAAATAGCCTACCGGAGAAACAGTCTCAGAATGCGACGAAACTGGTGCCGTTGGGATCGTATCAACAAATTATTGTAAGATTTGAAGGTTTCAAGTTGATTTGATTTACCTAGTGACCGTGGAAAAATTAAACGCGTGTTCATTTCTGGTTTTTTAAAGGAATTTTTTTTCATACGATGTCGGAATTCGACGAAACCTGTCCCATTGGATCTGAAATATCTTTTTATACTGAGAATAGCCTTTTTATCAGTAAATAGAAATACTCAAATCAAAACAAATATGAAAGATACACCGTGTTCTACTGCAAATACAAGGACAAGCATCCAATAGAATATAGCATATAGTATAAATTTACTCAAGCCAACCTGTCCATGTACGAACCTCCCCACGTTGTGTTTTTATGAAACACACATGCATCAAAAAAAAAAGGTTGAAAATAACTTGTGCAGTAACCTACCCCAAATTCTACCATTCCAAGGTGCACGAAACACGCAAAATAAAGCATAGACATATGCTATGATTTGCCAACCTATTTTCTGTGTTCTCAAATTTCTTCCATGTGCTTAAGTACAGGCAAATTTCAAATCAACTGCAAATTCTCATCCTATATTTTCACCGTTACATCACACAAACATTTTGAAACGAAAACTCACTGAAAGCTAATCTACACTGCAAAGCTAAAAATCCTAAACCGTGACTGCCAAGTTTTCGTGGCCACCAAGCTTGCTCGTTCTATAAATACCCCCCTCGACTTTATCTTCGCAGCACAAAAACAAACGAACTCTCCTCGCCAATAATGTTCAAAACCAAATCGTAAAGAGGAAGCTGATATTTCTCGTCCCATACAAATATTAAAATAATATGTGTGGAAGAATTAAAACAGTAAGGGAGAAGAATGGGACCTGGGAAACACAAACGGACGTGGAAACTAAGAAGAAGGGAAAGAAGGCTGAACTTGGGACAAATGGGAAGGTGTGGACTGTGCGTTGCAATATGGAGAGGCCGTGTGTCAGTTCCTAGTACATGGTACAGGATACAGTGGGAATGGAAGGAGGGAGTGAAGGTTCGGTTTTCACGATGAAAGGGGGGACGTGGTTATTCAAAGAAGAAGGCGAGCAACTGAAATAGCAAGTGAGAAATATAGTGGAGGAACACGTTGGGCATGGTGCTGTGCAATGAACGTGTAAAGGAGTGGGGGCCACGTGTTAGTAGGTAGAAGGAAATACTCAAAACAGTGGAGGAGGTATCGAGGAGAAGGGGACGGCAAGGTCGGGTGGGAGTCTGAGGCCGGTGGGATGAGGCGAAGCAGTTGAAAAGGGGATTGATGGGTGCTATAGCTTTTCTTGAAATAGAAGAATTGAGCCAGTTCGTATAGCATAAAGGAAAAGGATGAAAGGAAGGAAACAAACAAAAGTAATTGACAAGGAAGGTAATCAAAACGTGTAAGGGAGTCGGCCTCGTTTTTGTCTGAAGCAGTGAATAGTCGGCCTTGTTTAATTTCCCCAAATCAACGTAATTAACCCAAGCAATTTGTGATTAGTAAATAAAGAGTTTAATTAAGGAAATTAGGGAAATTAATTTAAGTTCTTAATGTATACTTACGATATTAATATTTCGTACATGCGTTGACAGAATGGAACACAACAAGCGGTGCAGGGACTGTATGAATGAGATTTACATTCTGAAACAGAAACAAACGCAGTAGAATGCAGCTGGAGATCCCAGATAAATTGAACGCGAGTTTAATTTAATCAGATCAGTTGTTATCGTAACAACGCAACTCAAGGTGAGTTAAACTCACTCAGTATTTTTTCCATTTATATTTTATATAAATTGGGTTTTTATTTTGTGTGCTTTGCTTGTCGTTGGTTGCATGTTTGCTAGTTACACATTTGTTTGCTGATTTAACTGATGAAATTGAACGGTGTCTAATTTCAGTGAAATACCAAATCGTTATTTTAACGATTGGTGCCAATAAAGGTAACTTACCTTGGTTGGTCACGTTTATTTATAAACGTGTTTTAAATTGTTGAACTGTTTGAATTGTTTGTGGTGGATGTTGAATGGTTGCTATTTAGTGTTATCAGTTAAACAAAACTGAATGATCTGGTTTGTGATAAACGCTTTAAATACAGGGAAGAATAGGTTGGAGGGACCCAACCAGATCCCTCAAATGTATTATTTATTTTCATGTTATTATATATGAACTGATATGTTTGGTTGATTGATTTGATTGTTGTTTATTGACTGAATATTCAACATCTGTTTGGGTTGAACCAATGGGCGGTGTTGGTTAAGTGTTTGGCAGAGTATGGCCTTTAAAAATCAATCGGGTTATAGATATTGATTCACCGTCAGGTGAATCGATAGAGTGAAAGTTATAAAATTTGTTTTATAACTAAAGTTAGATTTGAAATATGTTATTTTTGAATAAAAGTTATTAAAGAGAAATAAGTATTTTATTTAAGACTTTGATTTGTAAATAATTTATTTATAAAATAAATTCTGATGTAAACCAGATTTACTGAGAAATGGACCGAATGGTTAAATTTTGATCATTGTTTTGTAAAGGAAACAATTAATGGAATTTATTTAAATTAATTATATTTTTAATTAATTTAAAGTGAGAATTAATTGGAATCGGTTAGTGGAATAACCGCGTTTTAAGTGAATTTAATCTACCGTTTCGAATTGGAAGTGATTATCGAATTAATGTGTTTTGATTTAAAATAGTTAACAAATATTGTTTAAATTTAGATAAGGGTTTTAAAAGGGTTTAATGTTCATTTTAGTTAATAAAGATTTAACTACTGCAGTGGTTGACAATCGAAGTAAATTATTATTTAATTAATAATAATGTAGAAGATTACCTTTCAAAGGTGATCGAAGTGAAATGAAATCAGATGGAATGGTGAAAGGAGTTTCTGTACGAGATTTTATATTTAAAACCCAAAAATTTATTATAATGAAGTTATGGAAGGAATTCCAAGCGAATAGAATAGCTTGATATAAGTGTTACTTGATTATTCGAATTAATTGAAGGGAAATTTAGATCAAAAAGGTTTTATGATAAACCAGGGGTATAAATGGGATTTACAAAGGGGAAAAGTGTTAATCTTAAGTTAACGTTACTTAAAAATTAGATCAAGTAAAAAGGGGAATTATAAATAAGATTTCCAAGGGGGAAATGGTCGAATAAATTTGGAAGGAGATTGGAAATAAGTAAATCTAGTTAAAGAAATGGGTTATAGGGTTGTATAACCAAATTCAAGTTATGGTGGAAATTGTTTATTAGGTTTTGGTTACAACTTTTATTTATCTGAGGATAAGAATGTTGTTTGATCAAGGTCTGAGAGGTAATTAAAATACCCCAACTTGAACAACATCGGGATTATCTGAAAGTGATATTAGTTGGTAATCGTAAAAGAGGTTCGTGATAATATAACAAAGGTTTGAAAGGAGATTGAAGTGGGAATTTAATTATGATTGTATGTTATTTCACTATGGTTTTGAGAACCTTAGTCTATCAAGTCAGAATTCAAATATCGTATATTTTGAATATCAAAAGAATTAGAAGTTTTAATTTAACAAAAGTAAATCAGTTGTTAAAGGCCAAGTGATGCTGAATACAGAACCAGTGTACTCATTTGTTGTCATGATTGAAACACTGTTTATTTTGATAGTTAACACACCGACTATCAAATCTGTCCAATACGATTGTTGGTATGGAAAGACCGGGATCGAATTTATATTCGAAAACCATTCCAACCAACAAATACGTGAAGATATCATAAGATGATCGAGATAGAGCATTGAAGACCATGGATTTTCACAAACGGAAGAACCACTAACATTCTCTGCTTGGCAAGCAGAGATAAGCTGTGATTCTGTCGTGGTTGGATTCTACGGGTTGCAAGGACTTCTCGCTACTGATCCATGGGGTGATTCCTATATGAGATGTAGTATGAGTGTGCCTTCGGTTCATCCTGTTCCTGGATGACTTGTATGGACGGATGTCTGACAGAGTATTTCCAAAGAGTCACATACGTTGATTTCTTCAAATGTGCTATAGTTGTTGACGGGGAATTGCCGTTCTCTTAGCTTCCAACTAGAGTATTTTTGTAGACGTCAATTAGTGACGTCTGATGGATCTGACGATGTGGCATTCAAAGTGAATGATGCAAAAGTTAATCTAAGCCTCAAGCCTCACCACCCGGGAAATGACAAAAATCGGGCAGGCAGCATGGCTATGTGGGTCGCTCCCATTAGGATGTATAATCACCTATCTAGAGGAAATCCTATTTGCTTCTTTAATCTGTATTCGATGCTGTCCCTTTTCGGGAGGCGGTTGCTGATCCCAACCGTCGGTGATATAGATTCGATACACTCAAGCGAAATGAGTGGTCGGTCATGTGAGGGTCGGGTTGCAAGACGTTCTTATTGAACCCAGTGTATTCGTCTCTAGAGATACACTATCGGCAGGTGGTCCCATACCTTGTCATAGTTGGAATCCAATCTCCAATAAGCGCCCGCGGTTTTGTTTGTATACTATGTATGTAGAGCGTGAGATGCAAGCGTTCTACTAGATTTCTATTTACTTGTATTAAGACATTATTATAATATCAGACAAGATATTGGTTTCAAACTGTTTTGGGTTATCGTAAGATAAAAACCGTCCGTATTTATGTGTGGATTTGGTCTTACGATTATCCTTTTCTTTTTAAAGTATTTTAAACTTTAAAATGATGTTGGATGATTTACCCTTAATACTACGCGAGTTTATCTCACTCTGGTTCACCAGACTGACCCGGTGTTTTGTAAATGCTCGGGTTAGCCCGGGTGTACAGGTTCAGGTTATCGAATACTGTGAAGAGACGAGCTGGAAGAGTCCAGACGTATAATATTATATAGCTACTATCCGCTGTGTGTTGTATATGGGAACAGGATATTATAACTGTCCCGTGGTGTGATGTACTCTGATATTGTAAGTATTTTAAAGTTTTCAGTAAAGATTTATTTCTGTATTATAATTTGTTCCGCTGCGATGTGAGACTCTGTGTGGTGATGTTTCTTCTTCTTCTATTCTAACATTTCTTTCTTTCTTATCTCACCTTCTAATTTCTTTCTAATAACAATCCAGTGTTTTCGGTGCTTGGAGGATTGGCATGAGTTACGGTAAAGCTATTTATGTCGATTTACAGGGACGGAAATCCTTGGGTCGTTACAGTGGTATCACAGCTGAACGTTAAGTGATTACCTTGGCTCTGTGGCGTGACTCAGTAGAGATGGGGTTAGCAATACCCTAGATTGAGTTGAGTGTATTATACGAGTGAACTTATTTGTAGATTTTATAAAAAATTGTTTTATATTATGGAGATTTATTGGTTGAGTTGTTTATGAGTTCTAGTCGATTAGTTTGATCCACTATATCGATAGGGGTTTCTAAACACTCAAGTGCGATAAACCGACGCGGTATGTTTTGAAAAAGGGTAAATGAGATAATTTTACCCAAATTAAATTTTAATATAAAAGAATGATTAATATTTGAAGTATTATAGTATATTGGATGTGTTGGTTGATTATAATTGAAATGGTCATATAAATAACCAATTCGAACTCGTATAATGTAAAAGCAGATTTATTAAATCTGAAATCTAAATCAGAATTGGAAATAAAATTCCCTAAAAGTGGGAAAGGTGTTGCAAATGAAATTGGTTTAAATATATGAGAAATTTAAGATCATGGGAGATTTTAAAATTGTTTTACAAACATTGAGATGGATATTTTGATATAGATTTCAAAATGAAAATGTTCAAATATGATTTTTAAAAGTGATATAGTATTGAACTCACTTCGATAACTGGGAAATAACTCTGAGGATGCTGGCCACATCATCAGTGTTCATTTTCGAGTTCTAAGTGACGGATTACTACCAAAAATCTTGTTCTGAATTTCTTTGAGAAAAACAAGTTGTTTTGAATCCTGAAAAGGATATTTGATTTTCGAAAAAGCTGAACTGTTTAAAAACTCCCAGGAAAATTTATTGAACAAAGGCAAAATTAAATAGAAGTTTGTGAAAGCAAATTTGAATTGAAACTAATTAACTGGAAATTGAATCGGGAGATAATATATCAAGTAGAATCAGATTCTGAATGGTGAGACAGAAATCTGAAATGGTGTTGGACTGGTAAGTTAAGAGTCGAAATGGATAATGGATGGAAATTGAGTTAAGAATAAGGTTTGGCTTGGACGCGTGAAGGACTTGGTTTTGAGGATACAATTGGAATTTTGTTTGGGAATGCATGTGTATATGCTGACAAGGCAGCAGATGGAAAGGATATAATGATATGCCCGACAAAAAGGTACACGTTTATTTATATGGGTTTGGAGATTTATGAGCCTATTTGGCAAGTCGCTTGGCTGTTTTATTTTCTTTTGGATTGGAGAAGGCCTAGAAAGGCGAGTTGTAGTTGTACCGATTGAGCCGTACAGAGGAGGTGCTGGCGAAATTTTTTGGAAATTTAAGGTGTTAGAAAATTTTCAATATTTTTGAAAATATTTATTTATGATATTAAATTGGTTTTGATTTAAAATAAAATTGGATTTGGAAATAAATGGGTTTATAACGTTCTTTCTTACCATAGCAATTTCGAGGACGAAATTATTTTAAGGGGGGAAGAATGTAACGACCCGTGTTTTTGACCGTCAAACATTTAATTTAATTTATTTATTTTAAATATTATATCGGGGATATTAATGGAATTTAATATTTAATTCGTTAATTAAACGAAGTTTGAACGATATATATTTAAATAATTAGAAAACGAGCTCGAAATAGCGATGCAGTCCGTTATATAGAGTTTTGAACTTCAACCAAGGATACAGGATCCGATATAAGTCGGATTTCCGTGAAACAGGAAACGCTGGAAGCGTGTTGACAATAATTTTCATATGAAAGAGAAAAATTCAGATTTTGTGTTATAAATTGTAAGTTATGGCCAAATCAAAATAAAAAAAACGCTGTGGAAATCGTTATTAAAATATCAACTTTTAAAATGGCCATTTTGCAAACGATCTCAGATTTCGATGAAATCAGTTTCATTGGGACCGTAACGTTAAATTATTGTACGATGGTGAATGGCGTGGAAAACCGATGTCGTATGTGGCCACGGCAGCCACAAACGCCCGATCAAATTCTATAGCGCGTAATTAAATTAATAATGAGATAATTGGGCATAACTTGAACAGACGATCGAATTAAGCCACGAAACCAGTTCCGTTGGGTTCGTATCGTCGATTAGGGTCAGGATAGGTATATAATTTGTTATTTTTAGAGACTGGATAATTGGGTGTTAAAAAGGGTATTGCGGTACGCGGTAAAAATAGCCTACCGGGGAAACAGTCTCAGAATGCGACGAAACTGGTGCCGTTGGGATCGTATCCACAAATTATTGTAAGATTTGAAGGTTTCAAGTTGATTTGATTTACCTAGTGACCGTGGAAAAATTAAACGCGTGTTCATTTCTGGTTTTATAAAGGAATTTTTTTCATACGATGTCGGAATTCGAAGAAACCTATCCCATTGGATCTGAAATATATTTTTATACTGAGAATAGCCTTTTTACCAGTAAATAGAAATACTCAAATCAAAACAAATATGAAAGATACACCGTGTTCTACTGCAAATACAAGGACAAGCATCCAATAGAATATAGCATATAGTATAAATTTACTCAAGCCAACCTATCCATGTACGAACCTCCCTACGTTGTGTTTTTATGAAATACACATGCATCTGCAAAAAAAAAGGTTGAAAATAACTTGTGCAGTAACCTACCCCAAATTCTACCGTTCCAAGGTACACGAAACACGCAAAATAAAGCATAGACATATGCTATGATTTGCCAACATATTTTCTGTGTTCTCAAATTTCTTCCATGTGCTTAAGTACAGGCAAATTTCAAATCAACTGCAAATTCTCGTCTTATATTTTCACTGTTACATCACACAAACATTTTGAAATGAAAACTCACTGAAAGCTAATCTACACTACAAAGCTAAAAATCCTCAACCGTGACTGCCAAGTTTTCGTGGCCACCAAGCTTGCTCATTCTATAAATACCCCCCTCGCCTTTATCTTCGCAGCACAAAAACAAACGAACTCTCCTCGCTAATAATGTTCAAAACCAAATCGTAAAGAGGAAGCTGATATTTCTCATCCCATAAAAAATATTAAAATAATATGTGTGGAAGAATTAAAACAGTAAGGGAGAGGAATGGGACCTGGGAAACACAAACGGACGTGGAAACTAAGAAGAAGGGAAAGAAGGCTGAACTTGGGACAAATGGGAAGGGGTGGACTGTGCGTTGCAATATGGAGAGGTCATGTGTCAGTTCCTAGTACATGGTAGAGGATACGGTGGGAATGGAAGGAGGGAGTGAAGGTTCGGTTTTCACGATGAAAGGGGGGACGTGGTTATTCAAAGAAGAAGGCGAGCAACTGAAATAGCAAGTAAGAAATATAGTGAAGGAACACGTTGGGCAGGGTGTTGTGCAATGAACGTATAAAGGAGTGTGGGCCACGTGTTAGTAGGTAGAAGGAAATACTCAAAACAGTGGAGGAGGTATTGAGGAGAAGGGGACGGCAAGGTCGGGTGGGAGTCTGAGGCCGGTGGGATGAGGCGGAGCAGTTGAAAAGGGGATTGATGGGTGCTATAGCTTTTCTTGAAATAGAAGAATTGAGCCAGTTCGTATAGCATAAAGGAAAAGGATGAAAGGAAGGAAACAAACAAAAGTAATTGACAAGGAAGGTAATCAAAATGTGTAAGGGAGTCGGCCTCGTTTTTGTCTGAAGCAGTGAATAGTCGGCCTTGTTTAATTTCCCCAAATCAACGTAATTAACCCAAGTAATTTGTGATTAGTAAATAAAGAGTTTAATTAAGGAAATTAGGGAAATTAATTTAAGTTTTTAACGTATACTTACGATATTAATATTTCGTACATGCGTTGACAGAATGCAACACAACAAGCGGTGCAGGGACTGTATGAATGAGATTTACATTCTGGAACAGAAACAAACGCAGTAGAATGCAGCTGGAGATCCCAGATAAATTGAACGCGAGTTTAATTTAATCAGATCAGTTGTTATCGTAACAACGCAACTCAAGGTGAGTTAAACTCACTCAGTATTTTTCCCATTTATATTTTATATAAATTGGGTTTTTATTTTGTGTGCTTTGCTTGCTGATGGTTGCCTGTTTGCTAGTTACACATTTGTTTGTTGATTTAACTGATGAAATTGAACGGTGTCTAATTTTAGTGAAATACCAAATCGTTATTTTAACGATTGGTGCCAATAAAGGTAACTTACCTTGGTTGGTCACGTTTATTTATAAATGTGTTTTAAATTATTGAACTGTTTGAATTGTTTGTGGTGGATGTTGAATGGTTGCTATTTAGTGTTATCAGTTAAACAAAACTGAATGATCTGGTTTGTGATAACCGCTTTGAATACAAGGAAGAACAGGTTGGAGGGACCCAACCAGATCCCTCAAATGTATTATTTATTTTCATGTTATTATATGTGAACTGATATGTTTGGTTGATTGATTTGATTGTTGTTTATTGATTGAATATTCAACATCTGTTTGGGTTGAACCAATGGGCGGTGTTGGTTAAGTGTTTGGCAGAGTATGGCCTTTAAAAATCAATCGGGTTATAGATATTGATTCACCGTCAGGTGAATCGATAGAGTGAAAGTTATAAAATTTGTTTTATAACTAAAGTTAGATTTGAAATATATTATTTTTGAATAAAAGTTATTAAAGAGAAATAAGTATTTTATTTAAGACTTTGATTTGTAAATAATTTATTTATAAAATAAATTCTGATGTAAACCAGATTTACTGAGAAATGGACCGAATGGTTAAATTTTGATCATTGTTTTGTAAAGGAAACAATTGATGGAATTTATTTAAATTAATTATATTTTTAATTAATTTAAAGTGAGAATTAATTGGAATCGGTTAGTGGAATAACCGCGTTTTAAGTGAATTTAATCTACCGTTTTGAATTGGAAGTGATTATCGAATTAATGTGTTTTGATTTAAAATAGTTAACAAATATTGTTTAAATTTAGATAAGGGTTTTAAAAGGGTTTACTGTTCATTTTAGTTAATAAAGATTTAACTACTGCAGTAGTTGACAATCGAAGTAAATTATTATTTAATTAATAATAATGTAGAAGATTACTTTTCAAAGGTGATCGAAGTGAAATGAAATCAGATGGAATGGTGAAAGGAGTTTATGTACGAGATTTTATATTTAAAACCCAAAAATTTATTATAACGAAGTTATGGAAGGAATTCCAAGCGAATAGAATAGCTTGATATAAGTGTTACTTGATTATTCGAATTAAGTGAAGGGAAATTTAGATCAAAAAGGTTTTATGATAAACCAGGGGTATAAATGGGATTTACAAAGGGGAAAAGCGTTAATCTTAAGTTAACGTTACTTGAAAATGAGATCAAGTAAAAAGGGGAATTTGAAATAAGATTTCCAAGGGGGAAATGGTCGAATAAATTTGGAAGGAGATTGGAAATAAGTAAATCTAGTTAAAGAAATGGGTTATAGGGTTGTATAACCAAATTCAAGTTATGGTGGAAATTGTTTATTGGGTTTTGGTTACAACTTATATTTATCTGAGGATAAGAACGTTGTTTGATCAAGGTCTGAGAGGTAATTAAAATACCCCAACTTGAACAACATCAGGATTATCTGAAAGTAATATTAGTTGGTAATCGTAAAAGAGGTTCGTGATAATATAACAAAGGTTTGAAAGGAGATTGAAGTGGGAATTTAATTATGATTGTACGTTATTTCACTATGGTTTTGAGAACATTAGTTTATCAAGTCAGAATTCAAATATCGTATATTTTGAATATCAAAAGAATTAGAAGTTTTAATTTAACAAAAGTAAATCAGTTGTTAAAGGCCAAGTGATGCTGAATACTGAACCAGTGTATTCATTTGTTGTCATGATTGAAACACTGTTTGTTTTGATAGTTAAAACACCGACTATCAAATCTGTCCAATACGATTGATGGTATGGAAAGATCGGGATCGAATTTATATTCGAAAACCATTCCAACCAACAAATACGTGAAGATATCATAAGATGATCGAGATGGAGCATTGAAGACCGTGGATTTTCACAAATGGGAGAACCACTAGCATTCTCTGCCTGGCAAGCAGAGATAAGCTGTGATTCTGTCGTGGTTGGATTCTACGGGTTGCAAGGACTTCTCGCTACTGATCCATGGGGTGATTCCTATATGAGATGCAGTAGGAGTGTGCCTTCGGTTCATCCTGTTCCTGGATGACTTGTATGGACGGATGTCTGACAGAGTATTTCCAAAGAGTCACGTACGTTGATTTCTTCAAACGTGCTATAGTTGTTGACGGGGAATTGTCGTTCTCTTAGCTTCCTGCTAGAGTATTTTTGTAGACGTCAATTAGTGACGTCTGACGGATCTGACGATGAGGCATTCAAAGTGAATGATGACCTGGTGTTCAAAAGTTAATCTAAGCCTCAAGCCTCACCACCCGGGAAATGACAAAAATCGGGCAGGCAGCATGGCTATGTGGGACGCTCCCATTAGGATGTATAATCACCTATCTAGAGGAAATCCTATTTGCTTCTTTAATCTGTATTCGATGCTGTCCCTTTTCGGGAGGCGGTTGCTGATCCCAACCGTCGGTGATATACATTCGATACACTCAAGCGAAATGAGTGGTCGGTCATGTGAGGGTCGGGTTGCAAGACGTTCTTGTTGAACCCAGTGTATTCTTCTCTAGAGATACACTATCGGCAGGTGGTCCCATACCTTGTCATAGTTGGAATCCAATCTCCAATAAGCACCCGCGGTTTTGTTTGTATACTATGTATGTAGAGCGTGAGATGCAAGCGTTCTACTAGATTTCTATTTACTTATATTTAGACATTATTATAATATCAGACAAGATATTGGTTTCAAACTGTTTTGGGTTATCGTAAGATAAAAACCGTCCGTATTTATGTGTGGATTTGGTCTTACGATTATCCTTTTCTTTTGAAAGGATTTTAAACTTTAAAATGATGTTGGATGATTTACCCTTAATACTGTGCGAGTTTATCTCACTCTGGTTCACCAGACTGACCCGGTGTTTTGTAAATGCTCGGGTTAGCCAGGGTGTACAGGTTCAGGTTATCGAATACTGTGAAGAGACGAGCTGGAAGAGTCCAGACGTATGATATTATATAGCTACTATCCGCTGTGTGTTGTATATGGGAACAGGATATTATAACTGTCCCGTGGTGTGATGTACTCTGATATTGTAAGTATTTTAAAGTTTTCAGTAAAGATTTATTTCTGTATTATAATTTGTTCCGCTGCGATGTGAGACTCTCTGTGGTGATGTTTCTTCTTCTTCTTCTTCTATTCTAACATTTCTTTCTTTCTTATCTCACCCTCTAATTTCTTTCTAATAACAATCCAGTGTTTTCGGTGCTTGGAGGATTGGCATGAGTTACGGTAATGTTATTTATGTTGATTTCCAGGGCTGGAAATCCTTGGGTCGTTACACGGCGCGTTCTTTCCTTTTTTACATTTTATTTATGTTTATCTTTGTGTTTGATTCTATGTCTGTGATTGTTTCTGTGGTGTCTGATTCATATAGTAGATCACATAAGTTTTAGATTTTGTTTAATCTCTCAATAACACTATTCACCCCCCTCTAGTGTTAGTTTTGCCTAAGGTCTATTCCGAAATCCCTAACACGTGGTTCGCGGTCGAGAAAACGCATCCTATACTATTAGGGTGTGTTTTTGACGAACAGTAATGGGGTATTTGAGCATGACGTTTGAGCGTGACACCATTGTAAATGGGAAATGCGTTGAACTTTAATTCATTTTTTCTATGTGAATGACAACATTTTAGAAAGATTGTAATATTATCCCATATTGCCAATACATTATAAGTATCTTGGTATATATATAAGTATGCAAACTATAATATTAATTGAAATAAAACAAAATGGGCTTAAATAAACATGAAGGATTAATAATCATACACATATATGCCTTTCATATATGCACATCATTTAAAAATCATTAATATGCCTTTTATATATAACGCATAAGACTAAAAATTGCACCTTTTCCAATTATTTTAATCATATATTAACACACATTCTTAGCCTTTTCTATAAAACGTGCATGTAATTTACATATATAATGTGTGCAATTATTATTACGCCTATTCCGTTCGGTCACATTTTTTTTAATTTACGTGTGTGGGATTAACCTTTTTCTATTTTTTTTTTAATGTTTTACTTTAGGAAATTTTTATTCATATCCACTAATTTTGTTAGTTTACCCATATTTAACTTTAATAAGTTATTCCACTAATTTAATGTAACTTAAACCCATTTTGTATTAACTACTCCCTCCAATTCAAAATATTTAACGTTTTATAGAGTTGCTTATTTTTCTAGATATATGATGTATTAAGACAAACATGCTTTTTTTCTTCACTTCACCTTCTTTTTAGAATGTGTCAGCTGTCTTTTCCAATGCAACATTAATAGAAAAGTCTACTCTTGGTTATAAACCTAAAGTGGAGAGTTTTGAAAAAGTGGATGCTGTAGAGAAACCTACAAAAGCAAAAGTACAGTTTATGAGCATTTAATATTGTGAATATCAATTTATGGATATATATGCCATTTTTAAGTTTTCTTAATCTTTGCGAGAAATTACAAAACGTCAAGTATATTAAACTGGAGGGAGTAATAAATAACAAGCAGATAATTCATTCACATTATAACGACCCGGAAAATTCAACGCTCGAATTTTCGACAATAATCCATAACTCTGTACTACTTACAAAAAATCCAAGTATCAAATCCCAAATTGTTAATAGAAAGAAGTTAGAGGGTGAGAGAAGAAAGAAAATGTAACGTCCCATATTTTTAGCGGTTAGATATTTAATATATTTTATTATATTAAATGTTAAATATGAATTATAAATGGATTTATAATTTATAATTCGGTTATTTAAAACGAATTCTGAAACATATAATTTATAATTGTTAGATTTTCAGTTTGGAGCAAATTGGAGTTGTTTTATCGGTACGTTCAATTCAACCGTGAACCGATAAATTAAAAATATGTTGTTTTGCAAATGGAGTCCGTTTTTAATAAAAAATTATGTTAGGACCAAACGAATGTCAAGACGTAGCAGTGTATATAATTTCATTGAGTTTGGAGTGGATATATAGCGGTGTGTATATTTCATATACGACGGTAGGAATGGAAATAACCGTATTAAAATAAAACAAATTCTTCACTTATCAAAACATGTACATCTACATGCTAATCGTCCAGCACCACCACTCTTGCATGGCTATACACAGACTAGTCAACTAACATGAGTCTACCCAATATCCGTCAGCTACATGAGAAATGCTTTGTGTCCTTTGTATAGTAAATTGCATAGTAGTTTTGGTTTAAAACAAGATTGATCTGAATAGCCTTTACACCATACTTAGTAAGCTAGTTGTAATTGCACTTAACAGCCTTTACAAGTGGTGATGTTACCATAAACATGTTGAAACATCCACTGCAATCATCATATATCTTGCTGAGATTTTGTCGGACATGTTGCGTTAATAAGTACAAGTGAAAAGGAAATTTCAACTTGCATGAGACTATCAAATGCAAAGTTCGAACCAAAGAAATAAAGTATACACATGCCTACTTGATAGGCAGCTGTATCCTACACATGTATCTAATCGGAATAATAAAAGCACATGGGAGTCGAATTCACCCAGACATCAAATGAGAATGACTGCACATGCCTAGCTCACTTTGCTGAGTCTACGGAAGTACAAGCACCACCCTAAACCATTTAAATACCTTAACTACTAAGTCACTGAGGACACCCTACTCTGCTCCTTTTCAAATAGCTGAGCCATCATCCATGCTGAAACCAACATGAAAACACACTGTCCAAACCGTCTGTTTCGTCTTTTCGAATGAGCCTACCCTATATATTGTTTTCTCAGCCTTATTTTTTTTCCTACTTAAAGTATACCGTATCACGAAGAGATATTTCAACCCATTTTCCCATATACACATGAAATGACGCAAACCATACAACTAATCCTCCTTATTTCAATGCCTACCATATTCTCTTATCAAACAATACAGCGAACTGTACCCTGTTCTTCGCTCTTTTCTTTTCAGCAGCCATTTCCCTACCCACCTACTGAGAAGATTTATCACTGCAAATCTATTCCTTCTACACATAGAGCCTACTTCACCTACTCCTTCGTTTCAAAGCAATCTAAGCAATCTGCACTATCCATCAAGTGAAAGGAACTGAAAAGAAAACTCAGCTCTCATACCAAAATCGTACCCAAACTGCAATCCTATTTGCATCTAAGTTATGGCTAAAGAAATATAGGATTTAACGTAATCCTTATCTTCTTCTCATTTGGGTATATATACATCATGAGACTCCTCACCTTTGTCGCAGAAACCAAACACAAATGGAACCATAACCATTATTTCTTTAGTAGTTAAAAATGAAATGAAAATCAACTTAAAAACAAAAGTTGCGGGTTGTTGGAGTCTGCAGAAGCTAACGTGAACTGCTGGGTGCGTGGTCTTCGAGGTAAGTATGTGAGGCTGCATGTGTTTTCGATGGAGTAGAGGAGAGGATACACTGTAAATGGCGGAGCACTGTGCGTTTTTGGAGGAAGTAGGTGGAGGTATCGGTGGCTTTAACGTGGACGTGGGAAGGAGTGACTCGGCGGTTGACTTGAAACGAAGTGGGGGTGGTGGTTGCGTGCTGTCAGGTGGAAATTCTAAATGGAGAAGGAGCTCTGTATATTTCGATCAGAGAAGAAACATAATGAGGAGCCGAAGTGGCATTTAACGTGGGCCTAAATTCACTTAGCTGGGCCTAATACGGTTTATATAAAGGTAATTAGTTGTTTAAAGTTAATGATATTATTTTACATAATGAGTATGGTATGCATAACGTGACCTGTACATACAAATATGGCCTAAACCTGTTTAATGCCTAAGTATACATATAAGCTTACCAAATCATTAAAACGTGCCAACTATTAATTATATGATTATGATGCATGCTCAAATAATAAATGGTGAAGACCGTAGATTGTATTTTGTTATATTTCACGAGTTTGAATAAGAACATTACAGTAGGTTTGTGGTATCAAATAGTTAATGTTCAAATACGGGATGTATGTTTCCAAAGCAACGTTTATTGTGTCCACCAAACTAGTATTTATAAACAAGGATAGGTGAGTTCCCAGCTAGGCCTAAACCTAAAATTTACATTATATATATAAAATATTAAACTAAGGACTATACGTACATGAACCAAATTACCTTTGTATCTAGTGAAATGTATACTTGGATCTAACCACAAAATTTAACAAACTAGTTATTATAAATATAATTTATCTTAAATTAGGATTAATTTTGGATATTGATTTATTTAAAATAAACTGTAATTGATAATGTGTATGACGTATGCTTATATCAACAGAAGTGGACCAAATAAGTGATGCTGGAATCCTCTTGACGGACTCTTCATTTTGGAACAGATTTGAACACATTTGGATGAAAACTGAAAGGTGAGTCCAACTCACTCAGTTTTTCTGTCCCACTTATATTATATATAAGTCGGGTTTGTTGTTTGTGTGCTTTGTTCGCTAATATCTGGGATGATGTTTGGATTGCTGTGATTATTTGAAGGTTTTATCCGGATTGTTCTAATGTATTTGGATGCAGGGAAGAACAGATTGGAGGGATACAACTGAATTCCTCAAATTTATTGTTTATTTTCATATCATAATTCTATGAACTGTTTAACCAATTTGATTGGATGATTTGTTCGATCATTGATTGTTAAATCTAAATTCAACGTTGTTTGTTGTTAACCAGTAAACAATATTGGTTAGATAGTTTACGGTAGATGGCCTAAAAATAAACCGGTTTATGAATATTGTTTTATTGTCATATGAATCGACAGTAATGAAGTTATAAAATTTATGTTACAACTGAGGATAGTGTTGAAATATATTATTATGAATTAAAGTTTATAAAACCGTGATTTATATTTATTATTTAATTAAGTTTATAATAAATTATTAAATGGTTTATAGAGTAAATTTGTAAATAATAAGATAAATGCATGTAAATAGAAATTAATAATTTATAACGGGGATGAAGTGTTGGATTGGGATTGAAATGGAAATTGATTATCATAATAATCAAAGTAAGTGAGATTAATTAAACTAGTTATATTATCAATGGAAAGACCAAATGGGGATGGATCGACGAGTTAACGACATTGAGTTAAATAAGTCAAGCGCTTAAATGACAACCAATTATTTAATTTGTAATAAACGAATTTAATGGAGGTTATAAAGTTTAAAACCCTGTTATTAGTTAAATAAGTTTCCAAGGGCATTTATATTAAATATACGAGTAAGTTTAAATTGGATTCTTCTTAGAATTCCATTTAATTAAATTTCTAAAATCTAAGTTGGCGAAGAGGTAAAACCTTGTTTATGAAATGGTTGTAAATGATTTCGAATTGGTGAAACAATTATGAATGGAATTAATATAAATTGATTATATTAATAATTAATTTTGGATGGAAGGTCAATTGGGGGTAGGTTAACGAGTTGGTTAGGTTAAGTGCTTAAATGTGATTTGACTACTGAATCTGTTAAAAATGAAATGATAAATGAAAAGAACTTTACGTTAGAATATTGAAGTTTGGTCATTATGTATAATCAAAGTGATGGTCTTAGAACACAAATGTAATTTGGAAAAGTCTTAAAAGTCGGTTATTTGTTTTAAGCGAATTTATATTGATGCGGATGTATAAGTGAGTTTAAATTGAATTTTTCTTTGAATTCTATTTAATTAGATTTCATAAAATGCAAGTGGGACGAAGATATTTAAAAACCAAGTTATTCAAATATATTTCGATTATTTAAACGAGAATTACTAAAGTTATGAACTTCGAATGATTTAAGAAATAAATGAAAGGTTAAGGTATGAGATACCGAATTCAAAATAAAAACCAAAGTGAACTGAAATTGGTTGGACGAATTAAAGATAAGAAGTCGATCTAAAATCGCATATTTTAAAACAAATAATGGAATTGGATCAAGTTATAATGGGGAAAAGGTTTGGAATAAATTTTAAGGAAGTTTTCTTAGTATTTGATTTATATTTAAATCAATGGTTATTTAAATTGTTTTAAAAAGACATGATAAGAGTGGAAAGGAATTTTATATAGTTTAAAAAGGAATTAGAACTTGATATACGCTGGTTGAGCTGAGTAACTTTCAAAGCGCCAATCTGATGTTGGTTTCGACCTTTGGGATTGATATTGAGAGAGTTATTCACTTACTAATTTACAATAGGAGCCAATAGAGTAGAAGTGAGACGATAATGGAATATCCTTATATAATGAAAAAGGGAAACGTTTTCCAAGTGTTAAAGATATAGAAGTTGAAACTAACCATTTGTTAATTATTAAAGAGGCCAAGTGATGCTGAATACTGAACAAGTGAATTTATTTTATTTTTATGGTTGAATGTTTGTTTATTTGATAGTTAAGTAACCGACTTTCAAATCTGGCCAATTATCGATTGTTGGTACGGAAAAACCGGGATAGAATTTATATTCGAAAACCATTCTGACTAGCAAATACGTAATCATGGAAGAGATCAGACGATGATTGAGATGGATCATTTGAAAACCATAGATCTTCATAAAGTGAAAGTATTGCTTATAGTCTCTGGTTAGCTCCCAGAAATAAACTGTGATTCTATCGTGGTTGGAGTCTATGGGTTGCAAGGACTACTCTATAGGGTGATTCCTAGGATGTGGTAGGAGGGTGTCTTCGGCTGTCCAGTCCAAGGGCAACGTGTATGGACGATGTGGCATTCAAAAAGAATGGTGTCCAGATGTTTCAAAAGATACGTTATAACCTCAAGCCTCACAATCGGGAAATAACAAAAATCGGGCAGGCAGCATGGCTATGTGGGTCGCACCCATTAGGGCGTATTGTCACCATCTAGAGAATATTCATACTTGTTATTTCTTCTCATTTCTGTATCTCCCGGGAATGGTTTTGTTGGTACCAACCGTAGGTGACAATATATTCGATACACTCAAGAGAAATGAGTGGTCAGTCATGTGTGGCTGGGTTGCAAGACGTTCTTGTTGAACCTAGTGTATTCCTTTCTAGAGATACACCATCGGCAGGTGGTTCCATAGCTTGTCATAGTCGGAATCCAATCTCCAATAAGAGCCCACAATTTTGTTTGTATACTACATATGTGGAGCGTGAGATGCAAGCGTTCTACTAGATTCTATTTATTTGTATTTAGACACTATTATAATATCAGAAGAATATATGATTTCAAAATATTTTGGGTTATCATAAGATAAAAACCATCCGCATTTATGTGTGGATTTGGTCTTACGATTACCCTTTTCTTTCGAAAAGATTTTGAACTTTAAAATCAAGTTGTGTGATACATTTAAACTTTGCGATTTTTTCTCACTCTGGTTCACCAGACTGACCCGGTATTTGTAATGCTCGGGTTAGGCCGGGCTATACAGGTTCAGGTTATGGGACACTACAATGTTCAAGAGACGTGCTGAAGGAGCTCAGACATATTAGTAGTTATTCCGCTGTGTGTTTTATATGAGGATAGATGATTATAACTGTCCAGATTGTTTTGACAGATGTACTCTGATTGTAAGTGTTATTTCAAGTTTCTAATAAAGATTTATTTCTATATTATATTTTGTTCTGCTGCGATGAGTGACTTTAATTCTGATGTGTTTCTTCTTCTTATTTCTTATATTCTAATATTTCTTTCTTTCTTACCTCACCCTCTAATTTCTTTCTCATAACTTTCCGATGTTTTCGATGCTTGAATGTTCGACATGGTGTTTTTGTATCGATTTTCGAGATCGAAAATTTTTGTTCGTTATAGTGGTATCAGAGCTATTGGTTTAGTAATAACCTTGGCTCTATGGCGTAACTCAATAGAAATGGGGTTAGTAATACCCTAGATTGTGTTGAGTGTATATATACAAGAGAGCGTATTTGTATATTTTATAAAAATGTTTTGTGTTGTGTTATTTATTTGGTTTAATTTTGAATTGACAATGGACACGATATTGTTTTGTAAAGAGGGTCAAATGAAATAATTTTGCCCAAACTATATTTTTTTATAGAAAAGAAATAAATTTATCAAATTAGTATGATATTGGTGTGTTTGGTGGATTTAATTAGAATTCAAATTGAATTATAAAATTTGAATAGTTCAGTATAGCAAGTAGTAATTTCAATACGAAATTAGTAAATGAGAATTTTAATTTTTGAACTAAAATGGATCAAAAATTGGATTTTGAAATGGAAGTAAACTAATGGAAGAAATTCAATTAGTTAATTGAATATGGAAATGGAGCTTAGCTCGGTTGAGTAGAGTTAAAGATATTGGAATCAACAAACCAATGGATTTGGAGTTGAAAATTAAATTAAATATAGATTGTTTGATTTGATTAGGTGGATTATGCATTGTTGGTTGGTCATTTGTTAAATGGATATGAAATATGACTTAACTGAGGTAAGTGATGTAAATATAGTAATGAAAATAAATCGAATAGACCATGGATTTGAAATTTAATGAATAATAATAGAAAATAACTGAATATTAATTGATTTTTTTAAAGTATATTAGATCCCAGTAGAGATCAAAATTGAATATTAACTTAATTAAACAAAACCAATTGAATTTAAATCGAATAAGTTGGTTAAGTTGAGTGTTAATTATTCAGACGGTTAGATTGGATAGAATCCATTAACAGTTTAATGGATTAAAAAGAAAGAAAGAATTCCTGTATAAAGAATTTGGATGGAAACTAAAAGATTTAATCCAGTATTTGTTGCTGGCATTGTAAATTTAATACAGATTACCAACAAGCTATGGGAGTTGATTTGGTTACGGATTGAAGTACAAGTTAGAAGATGAATGGCTGTTGATTGATATGCTTCGAAATTGAAATTGAGTTGCCCGACAAACAGGTAAACCTTAATAATTAGATTGGAGTGATTGATTTCATACCCCAGAGCAGGATGGCCATTTAGCTTTGGTTTTATTTTGGAGAAGTTAAAGCCTTGAGTGGCAGTTATAGTTATTCTGATCGAGTCGTGCAAAGGAGGTGCTGACAAAATTTTCGAAAATTTTAAAGAATTGAATTTGTTTTGATAATTCAAAATATAATTATAATTAGTTCATAGCATTTTTCTTACCTTTTAATTTCGGGGACGAAATTCTTTTAAGGGGGAAGGAATGTAACGTCCCGTATTTTTAGCGGTTCGAAATTTAATATATTTTGTTATATTAAATGTTAAATATGAATTATAAATGGATTTATAATTTATAATTTATATTTCGGTTATTTAAAATGACTTCTGAAATGTATAATTTATAATTTTAGATTTCCAGTTTGGAGCAAATTGGAGTTGTTTTATCGGTACGTTCAATTTAACCGTGAACCGATAAATTAAAAATATGTTGTTTTGCAAACGAAGCCCGTTTTTAATAAAAATTTATTTTGTTGGGACCGAACGAATGTCAAGACATAGCAGTATATATAATTTCGTTGAGTTTGGAGTGGATATATAACGGTGTGTATATTTCATGTACGACGGTAGGAATGGAAATAACCATATTAAAATAAAACAAATTCTTCACTTGTCAAAACACCTACATCTACAAGCTAATCGTCCAACACCACCGCTCTTGCACGGCTATACACAGACTAGTCAACTAACATGAGTGTACTCAATATTCGCCAGCTCCATGAGAAATGCTTTGTGTCCTTTGTATAGTAAATTGCATAGCAGTTTTGGTTTAAAAGTAAGATTGATCTGAATAACCTTTACACCATACTTAGTAGGCCAGTTGCAATTGCACTTGACAGTCTCTACAAGTGGTGATGTTACCATAAACATGTTGAAACATCAACTGCAATCATCATATATCTTGCTGAGATTTTGTTAGACATGTTGCGTTAATAAGTGCAAGTGCAAAGGAAATTTCAACTTGCATGAGACTATCAAATGCAAAGTCCAAACCAAAGAAATAAAGTATACAAATGCCTACTTGATAGGAAGTTGTATCCTACACATGTATCTCATTGGAATAATAAAAGCACATGGGAGTCGAATTCACCCAGACATCAAATGAGAATGACTGCACATGCCTAGCTCACTTTGCTGAGTCTACAGAAGTACAAGCACCACCCTAAACCATTTAAATACCATAACTACCAAGTCACTGAGGACAGCCAACTCTGCTCCTTTTGAAACAGCTAAGCCATCATCCATGCTGAAACCAACATGAAAATACACTATCCAGACCGTCTGTTTCATCTTTTCGAATGAGCCTACCCTATATATTGTTTTCTCAGCCTTATTTTTTTCCTACTTAAAGTATATCATATCACGAAGAGATATTTCAACCCATTTCCCCATATACACATGAAATGATGCAAACCATACAGCTAGCCCTCCTTATTTCAATGCCTACCCTATTCTCTTATCAAACAATATAGCGAAATGTACCCTGTTCTTCGCTCTTTTATTTTCAACAACCATTTGCCTACCCACCTACTAAGAAGATTTATCACTGCAAATCTATTCCTTTTACACACAGAGCCTACTCCACCTACTCCTTCGTTTCAAAGCAATCTAAGCAATCTGCACTATCCATCAAGTGAAAGGAACTGAAAAAAAAACTCACGCTCTCATACCGAAATCGTACCCAAACTGCAATCCTATTTGCATCTAAGTTATGGCTAAAGAATTATAGGATTTAACGTAATCCTTATCTTCTTCTCATTCGGGTATATATACAGCGTGAGACTCCTCACCTTTGTCGTAGAAACCAAAAACAAACGGAACCATAACCGTTATTTCTTCAGTAATTAAAAACGAAATGAAAATCATCTTAGAAACAAAATCTTCGGGTTGTTGGAGTCTGCAGAAGCTAACGTGAAATGCCGGGTGCGTGGTCTTCGAGGCAAGTATGCGAGGCTGCCTGTGTTTCCGATGGAGGAGAGGAGAGGATACACTGTAAATGGAGGAGCATTGCGTGTTTTTGGAGGAAGTAGGTGGAGGTATCGGTGGCTTTAACGTGGACGTGGGAAGGAGTGACTCGGCGGTTGGCTGAAACGAAGTGGGGGTAGCGGTTGCGTGCTGTCAGGTGGAAATTCTAAATGGAGAAGGAGCTCTGTATATTTCGATCAGAGAAGAAACATAATGAGGAGCCGAAGTGGCATTTAACGTGGGCCTAAATTCATTAGCTGGGCCTAATACGGTTTATATAAAGGTAATTAGTTGTTTAGAGTTAATGATATTAATTTACATAATGAGTATGGTATGCGTAACGTGACCTGTACATACAAATATGGCCTAAACCTATTTAATGCCTAAGTATATATATATAAGCTTTCCAAATAATTAAAACGTACCAACTATTAATTGTATTATTCGATACATGCTCAAATAATAAATGGTGAAGACCGTAGATTGTATTTTGTAATATTTCACGGGTTTGAATAAGCAACATTAGTTAATGTTCAAATACGGGACGTACGTTTCCAAAGCAACGTTTATTATGTCCACCAAACTAGTATTTATAAACATGGATAGGTGAGTTCCCAGCTAGGCCTAAACCTAAAATTTACATTATATATATAAAATATTAAACTAGGGACTATACGTACATGGACCAAATTACCTTTGTATCTAGTGAAATGTATACTTGGATCTAACCACAAATTTAACAAGCTAGTTAATATAAATATAATTTATCTTAAATTAGGATTAATTTTGGATATTAATTTATTTAAAATAAATTGTAATTGATAATATGTATGACGTACGCTTATATCAACAGAAGTGGACCAAATAAGTGATGATGAAATCCTCTTGACTAACTATTCATTTTGGAACAGATTTGAACACATTTGGATGAAAACCGAAAGGTGAGTCCAACTCACTCAGTTTTTCTATCCCACTTATATTATATATAAATCGGGTTTGTTGTTTGTGTGATTTGTTCGCTAATTGGTTGGATGATGTTTGGATTGCTGTGATTATTTGATGGTTACATCCGGATTGTTCTAACGTATTTGGACGTAGGGAAGAACAGGTTGGAGGGATACAACTGAATTCCTCAAATTATTTGTTTATTTTCATATCACAATTCTATGAATGGTTTAACAAGTTTGATTGGATGATTTATTCGATTATTGATTGTGGAATCTAAATTCAACGTTGTTTGTAGTTAACCAATAGACAGTATTGGTTAGGTAGTTTACGGTAGATGGCCTAAAAATAAACCGGTTTATGAATATTGTTTTACTGTCAAATGAATCGACAGTAATGAAGTTATAAAATTTATTTTACAACCGAGGATGGTTTTGAAATTTATTATTATGAATTAAAGTTTATAAAAAGGAGATTTATATTTATTATTTAATTAAGTTTATAAGAAATTATTAAATGGTTTATAGAGTAAATTTGTAAGTAATAAGATAAAGGCAAGTAAATAGAAATTAATGATTTATAACGGGGATGAAGTGTTGGATTGGGATTGAAATGGAAATTGATTATCATAATAATCAAAGTAAGTGAGATTAATTAAACTAGTTATATTATCAATGGAAAGACCAAATAGGGATGGATCAACGAGTTAACAATATTGAGTTGAATAAGTCAAGTGCTTGAATGATAACCGATTATTTAATTTGTTATAAATAAATTTAATGGAAGTTATAAAGTTTTAAACCCTGTTATTAGTTAAATAAATTTCCAAGGGCATTTATATTAAATATACAAGTAAGTTTAAATTGGATTCTTCTTAGAATTCCATTTAATTAAATTTCTAAAATCTAGTTGGCAAAGAGGTAAATCCTTGTTTATGAAATGTTTGTAAATGATTTTGAATTGGTGAACAAGTTATGAATGGAATTAGTATAAATTGATTATATTATTAATTAATTTTAGATGGAAGGATCATTTGGGGTAGGTTAACAAGTTGGTTAGGTTAAGTGCATAAATGTGATTTGACTATTGAATCTGTTAAAAATGAAATGATAAATAAAAAGTACATTACGTTAGAATATTGAAGTTTGGTCATTATGTATAATCAAAGTGATGGTCTTAGAACACAAATGGAATTTGGAAAAGTCTTAAAAGTCGGTTATTTGTTTTAAGCAAATTTATATTGACGCTAATGTATAAGTGAGTTTAAACTGAATTTTTCTTTGAATTCTATTTAATTAGAATTCATAAAATGCAAGTGGTACAAAGATATTTAAAAACCAAGTTATTCGAATATGTTTCGATTATTTAAACGAGAATTAATATAGTTATGAACTTCAAACGATTTAAGAAATAAATGAAAGGTTAAGGTCTGAGATATTGAATTTAAAATAAAAACCAAAGTGAACTGAAATTGATTGGATGAATTAAAAATAAGAAGTCGATCTAAAATCGCATATTTTAAAACAAATAATGGAATTGGGTCAAGTTATAATGGGGAAAAGGTTTGGAATAAATTTTAAGGAAGTTTTCTTAGTGTTTGATTTTTATTTAAATCATTGGTTATTTAAATTGTTTTAAAAAGACATGATAAGAGTGGAAAGGAATTTGATATAGTTTAAAAAGGAATTAGAACTTGATATACGCTGGTTGAGCTGAGTAACTTTCAAAGCGCCAATTTGATGTTGGTTTGACCTTTGGGATTGATATTGAGAGAGTTATTCACTTACTGATTTACAATAGGAGCCAATAGAGTAGAACTGAGATGATAATGGAATATCCTTATATAATGAAAAAGGGAAGATATAGAAGTTGAAACTAACCATTTGTTAATTATTAAAGAAGCCAAGTGATGCTGAATACTGAACAAGTGAATTTATTTTATTTTTATGGTTGAATGTTTGTTTATTTGATAGTTAAGTAACCGACTATAAAATCTGGCCAATTATCGATTGTTGGTATGGACAGACCTGGATCGAATTTATATTCGTAAACCATTCCGACTAGCAAATACGTAATCGTGGAAGAGATCAGACGATGATCGAGATGGAGCATTTGAAGACCATAGATCTTCATAAAGCGGAAGTATTGCTTACAATCTCTTGTTAGCTCCCAGAAATAATCTGTGATTCTGTCGTTGTTGGAGTCTATGAGTTGCAAGGACTACTCGCTACTAATCTATAGGGTGATTCCTAGGATGTGATAGGAGGGTGCCTTCGGTTGTCTAGTCCTAGGGAAACGTGTATGGACGGTGTGACATTCAAAAAGAATGGTGGCCAGATGTTTCGAAAGATACGTTATAACCTCAAGCCTCACAACCGGGAAATGACAAAAATCGGGCAGGCAACATGGCTATATGGGTCGCAACCATTAGGGTGTATTGTCACCATCTAGAGAATATTCATATTTGTTATTTCTTTTCATTTTTGTATCTCCCGGGAACAGTTTTGTTGGTACCGACCTTAGGTGACAATATATTCGATACACTCAATAGAAATGAGTGGTCAGTAATGTGTGGCCGGGTTGTAAGATGTTCTTGTTGAACTCAGTGTATTCCTGTCTAGAGATACACTATCGGCAAGTGGTTCCATACCTTGTCATAGTCGGAATCCAATCTCCAATAAGAGCCCACGATTTTGTTTGTATACTACATATGTGGAGCATGAGATGCAAACATTATGCTAGATTCTATTTATTTGTATTTAGACACTATTATAATATCAGGAGAATATATGATGTCAAAATATTTTGGGTTATCATAAGATAAAAACCATCCGTATTTATGTGTGGATTTGGTCTTACAATTATCCTTTTCTTTCAAAAAGATTTTGAACTTTAAAATCAAGTTGTGTGATACATTTAAACTTTGCGAGTTTTTCTCACTCTGGTTCACCAGACTGGCCCGGTATTTGTAATGCTCGGGTTAGGCCGGGCTATACAGGTTCAGGTTACGGGACACTACAAAGTTCATGAGTCATGCTGAAGGAGCTCAGACGTATTCGTAGTTATTACGCTGTGTGTTGTATATGAGGACAGATGATTATAACTGTCTAGATAGTCTTGATAGATGTACTTTGATTGTAAGTGTTATTTCAAGTTTGCCATAAAGATTTATTTCTATATTATATTTTGTTCCGCTGCGATGAGAGACTTTGATTCTGATGTGTTTCTTCTTCTTCTTATTTCTTCTATTCTAATATTTCTTTCTTTCTTACCTTACCCTCTAATTTCTTTCTCATAACGTTTCGATGTTTTCGATGCTTGAATGTTCGACATGGTGTTTTTGTGTCGATTTTCAGGATCGAAAATTTTTGTTCATTACAGAAAGAATATTAGAATAGAGGAATAAGAAGATCAGAATCTCAAAGAGAAATGGACAAAATATAATATATCATATACTTTATATGAAAGAACTATATATATATATATATATATTACATCATCAAAGTATTCATTCAGATCAATACAACACAGCAGAAATAAACTAGTACCAGTAAATATAGGGAATACGTTTCGACTTCAACTCCTTCTCTAGAACTCCAAGCAAATCCTAATCTAGAAATATACTCGGTCTGACCCGCACACATTTGAAACAAAGCGAAATTCACCCGGATCAGTCTGAAATACTATCAGTGATAAATTCATAACACAACTAACTTGTTTAACTTCGAAAAATCCTTTGGAAGAAAAGGATAATAGTAAGACCAGTCCACACATAAACACAGACGGTTTTTACTTTACTATAAGCCAAAACATTTTGATATATCAAAATCCCGTGATATTATAATAGGGTCTATCAAACCACAAATAAATAACCATCTAGTAGAACACTTGCATCTCACGCTCTACGTATTCATTACATAACAAAAAAGCGCAAAGTGCTTATTGGAGATTGGATTCCAACTATGATAAGGTATGGGACCACCTTCCGATCAGTGTACTCTAGAAGGTATGCACTAGGGTTCAACAAGAACGTCTTGCAACCCGACCCACATATGACCGACCACTCATTTAGCTTGAGTGTGTCGAATATACTGTCACCCGTTACGGTTTTAATGGCCCACCGTACATCCGTGGAGATACAGAAAATGAAAGAAGAACAAATATGAATTTCTCTAGATCGGTAACAATATACCATGCTTGGGAATGAACCCACCTAGCCATACTGCCTGCTTGATTTTTGTCATTTCCCGGTTGATGAGGTTTGAGGCCACGTTTAACTTTTTTAGAATTTCTGGCCATCATTCACTTTGAACGTTGCATCGTCAGATCCGTCAAATCACTAATTGACATCCACAAAAATACCCTAGCGGTTAAGCTAAGAGAAGTGCCCCTCTCCGTCACCAACTATGATACGTTTTGTAAAAATCAACGTACGTGATATTTCAGGAAATATTCTGTTAGACATTCGCCCATACAAGTCATCCAGGAATTGGATGAATTGAAGGCACACTCCTACCACATCTTTATACAGGAATAACCCCAAGGATCAGCAGCGAGTTGTTCTTGCAATCCGTAAATTCCAATCACGACAGAACCACAATGTATCTCTTTTATGGGAGCTACCCAGAGATTATAAGTAGTCCTTCCGTTTCATGAAGATCTATGACCTTCAATTCTCCATCTTTATTTGCTACAAGTTAGTTTCGATCGCAACGTTGGATCGAAGTGGTTTTGGGTCTAGTTCCCATCCCGGTCTCTTCGAAACAACACATCAAAAAAGGTCCAATAAGTTATATATTCCACTGATAGTCAGGTTTTAACTATCAATTCACACAATAGCATTGTCAAGTATATTGGCAGCTTCGACTCTTATCATTATTTAAAACCATTCATTTAAAACTCTTCATCGATCTTTAATCCGTTTCATTGATTAATCGATTCCATCACCCTATTTGGAGCAAGTGTATTTCAAACCATATTCTTACATTGGGAAAAACTTCAGTCGGTTATAACCATTTCTACTCAGTTCGTATATTAAGTCATTCTTCCCAAAACCATTCCCTTAGCTTTGAATTCTTTTATTACCATTCTGTTTATAACTTGGATTAAATACTTTATTTAAAACTATTAAACATCATATCATAAAACTAAGATTTTGGAATTTTATAACTAAAACCCATTTACCCATTTCTTTACACCATACCATTTTAATATCATTATTATCTTAATTCAGATATTTCATTAACAAATTCCTTCGTATTCTTGGAAAAATTTCTATCTTGATTCTTTTTCTCAATTCAAATCTTAAATAGAATATTTATTTCGTATTATCCCATTCACAAAAATCCATTTTACAACTTTGTTTATAACTTCGGATTTTAAAACCAAAAATCCATTTAACGTTTCCTTTATCACATCTATTTAACGTCCCTTCTGTTTGCTTTTCGACATATTCTCTTTCTAATCGAGTTATTTTACTCAATTCAATTAAGTAAACATCTCTTTAGAACTAATACTTTAGTTTGATATCTTTTTATAAACCATTTCCAAAAATATTTGGATTCTTATAATAAAATCTCATTTGCAAAATCTTCATGAATATCCAATTTAACCCCATTACCACTCAGTCATTATCTTAAATGAATTTCATTTAAGAATTAATTACTTTAATTATCGTTAATTAGCTAATAATTACTTTCATCATTTTCTGAATTAAAAACGGTTTACTTCTCCATTAACAAGAATATATTAGTTGATCACTTGGTTAAACAATAACTAGTTACATTAGTTAAACAATCATTTTTAGAGTAATTAAATAAAAAGATAATTAATATTTAAGAAATCTTATTAATAATTTAGTAACCTTTTTCCATTAGATTAATTGGGAATTAATTAATCTAATAATCAATTTTAAACAAAACTATTGACTTAGTCAACTTCAAACCATCGGTTAATTTGTTTAACTGGTTCCATTAAACTCTTCCCCACAGATCAGTATATTTAATTTAACTAAATTGTTTTCTTATAAACAATTATTCCAATTGATTAACCCGTGGATTAATTACGACTTTATTTACTTATAAAACCTTATTTAAACGTTAAACTCTTATGATAAAAATTATTTTATAATACTTACAAAACCAATTTATAATTATCGATTCATTTTCAAAACTCAATTTTATAAATTATAATAGACAAATCTCACTTCAGTTGTAAAAATAATTTTTGTTAACTTAACTGCGTCAATTCACATGACGACAAATCAACGACTAAATATCAAGTGCGTTTTAAGCCATTTGCTGCCAATTCCTCAATCACTCCCAATTAAAAATACAAAAACGTTGAATTTCAATTCAACGTCAACATCCAAACAAGTTTTCAGTGTCATTTGGGTTAAATCAGTGCATATATAAAAACAAATAGCAAGTATAATATTTGAGGAATCCGGTTGGATTCCTCCAACCTGTTCTTTTCTGCATAACATCATTTAATAATAATATTTGAAATAAATACTTTAATCTAAATCAACTAATTCGACATAAATCATATCGACAACCAATAAACAACCAATAATCAACCAAGCAACCAATTACTCAATTTTATACTAACAATGATAAATTATAACTATATGAATTTAATCACATCACAGTATTTCAGAAGGCGTGAGAATTAACTCACCTTATTTCAATTCAATTTCAACGTTATTCCATTTAATTTTAAACATGACGTTTAAAATTAAATGGAAATCCTACTTGTTTCCGATCTCTTTCGACTCAGCTCGATATTGCAATATTTTCTGCTATGATTCCATCGCCTCTGATTTCATTCAATTCTGATCGCAGAATCAAAAGTTATTAACCTTATAAGTATTAAGGATTTAATTAATTAATATAACAGTTATTAAATACTTTTTGTTAAAGATTGTTCTGTCTTGGCCGTATACTCTTCGTCTGCAACACGTTTTTAGTCTTCGTTTCACGTAACCCATTCTTGACTGAGTTCATTTCCTGCAGCAAGCATTTTGCTTAATTAATAACCATTAGATAAACTTAATTGTTTGATTAAATTACTCTAATCCCACAAATTTAGGCCAATTATACCCTGTCAGTACATTCAAATTCCACGAACTGCTAAAGCAAACCCATTTCTCCGCCTTGTTTCAAAACCACGTATTCTGCTCCAATATTCCCCTTCACCAATGCTCCAATATTCACTGCCTTCTCTCCTTTCTTTATCTCTTCTTCCTGTTGACAGTTCTTCCTCATGCATAACGCTCCTTCCATTCTCTTCACTATCACCCAGTAAATAGTCTGCCCCCCTCACGCAAAAGCAACCCACTCCACCGTGTTCTCCAATGTTCGCCAGAACCGAGCCCACCATATGCGCCGACACTTCACCACCACTTGCCTGGAACGTACAATGGTAGTGAGACATCGTCTACCTTCCACAAAGACCGCCACCGTTCAAAACCCTCGGACATCCACCTCTAGTGTTTCTTCTGTTAAAAATTTTTATATGGAGGAAGAGAAACAAATTAGAAGAGAGTAGAATATTTTTAAGGGAGGAGAAAAAAAATACTTTTATTGCTTGATTCTTTCTTCTTGCCTGATCATTGATTGGTACAACATATGAGAGAGTCTCTATATATAAGATGACAATTGTTCTACACTCTTCTCTCTCTCTAGATAATTCTATTGCATATTTTGATAGACCAGAATTTATTATCATTTATTTTGATTTTGGCCTTTCCTAAAACAAGGATAGAATTTATTACATAATTGGCATTTACTTATAAAACCAAATTTGTTTGTTTCCTTTTAAAACCAAATTTAATTTTCAACATTCCCCCTTAAACTTGGTTTTATTACTCCAAGCAGATTTCTTTGCATCTCACGTGTTTTGGCAGAAATGAAGAAATTATCCAAGTTTTCTTTTTTCGTTTCTTCCTCTTTCCCAATGTGAAGATCTTTGATGTAATTTCTTCAATGGTTCTCGTTTCTTTTTGTCCTCCTTCATTTGCGCAAGACGTTCCAAAAAGTGTGCGCTCTAGCTTCCATCTTATTCCGGTGTCATAAACTTTGAATGAGTCATATATGGTGTCTTTGAATTCTTTAAAAAATTCACTTTTACAGTATTTGATCAATTCAATTTCGTTGTTTGTTTTCCAAATTTCTTCAAAATTTTGCTTGTGCTTCAAATTTTCACCTAGCTCTTCAGTTTCTCCTTGTTTCTTCTGTTCTTCATTTTCGTTACCTTTCCATTCACACTTTTTGTCACTGGCATCATCTTCATCTACTTTATTTCCTTTCATATTTAATTCTGTGACAAAAATCTTTTTCATTTCATTGATTATTGTATGCTCTTCTAATTTTATATTTTCAAATTTCTCTTTGCTTTCTTCTTCGATTACTAGTGACATTTTACTTTTAATTTCTTTAGTCACGATTTCAGCACTCTCTTGTCCATCTTTGAAGTCTTCTTCATGGTTTGCTTCCCTATTGATAACCTTAGCCTTTTCTTCTCTTTTGTTCTCCGCTAGTGCCACATCAACATGGTCAGCAGTATTCTCCACTACAACTTCTTTTTGCTTCTACGCCTCCTTTTTCCTCTCCTTCTTCTCCTTCTCTGTCTCATCCATCATCTCTTCTTCCATAGGCTCTGGCATAGTCTCTTCTTTTTTCTTCTCTTGCTCCTTCTCATTCACACTCTCGCTATCCTTCTTTTTTCTTGCTTGATCATTGATTGGTACAACATATGAGAGAGTCTCTATATATAAGATGACAATTGTTCTACACTCTTCTCTCTCTAGATAATTCTATTGCATATTTTGATCGACCAGAATTTATTATCATTTATTTTGATTTTGGCCTTTCCTAAAACAAGGATAAAATTTATTACATAATTGGCATTTACTTATAAAACCAAATTTGTTTGTTTCCTTTTAAAACCAACTTTATTTTTCAACATTCCTCCTTAAACTTGGTTTTATTACTCCAAGCAGATTTCTTTGTATCTCACGTGTTTTGGCAGAAATGAAGAAATTATCCAATTTTTTTTTTTTTTTGTTGTTGTAAATTTAATTCTTTTATATAGAGGAAGAGAAATAAATTAGAAGAGAGTAGAATACTTTTAAGGGAGGAGAAAAAAAAATACTTTTATTGCTTGATTCTTTTTTCGTTTCTCTTCCTCCATATTTTTTTTTAACAAAGTGGTATCTATAACAACCCGAAAATCTGGGCCAGTTTAAAATTTTTATTTTGGCAATTTTAGCGAATTTTGATTATTTAAAATAGATTATTTTAAATAATATCGACGAGAAATTTATTTTTGAATAGAATTCAAACGTATATATTATATACGTCGTCGTTAGAATATAAATAATTATATATAATTATAAAAGGAATTGAAAATGGCGCGGTAGTTCGATAATTCGATTCCAAACTTCAATTGAATGTACCGGGTGCAAAATAAACCGGATTTTAGTGAAACCAAAAATAATAGAACCTAATTGATAATATCTTTCCAACGAATCCGAAAAATCAAAATTTCATAGCGGGAATCAAAAGATATGTCCAGTTGAAAATTCTAAATAGTCGCTATGGAATTCAGGCCCTTGAAAATGGAGATTTTGCAAATGACCTCGGATTTCGACGAAACCACTTTTGTTGGGTCCGTGATGTAAAGTTATTGCTAGATTCCAAATTTCATAATTTTTTGAATCAATATGTGAGCGTGGCAAAGGAAAACGCGTTTGACCAGTTTTAGTTGATTTTAATCGACTGGAAATTGACCATTTTTCAAACGGTCTCAGAATTCGACGAAACTAGTTTTGTTAGGACCGTATCGTCAATACGAAGCTAGAAAATATTTTTCTGCAATTTATAGAGTTAGCGTGTGACCCCGGTAAATTGAAATGCGCGTTCAAATTCAATATATAGAGTTATATGTTGATTTTAACGAAAACTGATCGAAATGATCGAATCAGCCTACGATACATATCCCATTGTGTTCGGAATGGGGGTAATACGCTATGGACAATGGTCGGTGGGTTCGATTTGAGTTCGAAATAAAAATCAACTTATCTAGGAATAATAAAATAAATAAAATAAAATAAAACCTTTTTATATATAACCCCCCAATCTATTCTCTCGATCGACAGTTGGCCCCTTTTCAGAAAACCCCCGACGCCTCTCTTCCTCGACTCGATCACCCACGCGCTGCCGGAGCTGGTCGTGCGCCTCCCCACTCCGACCCTCCTCGCCAACGCCTCCTCTCTCCTCCCTCCTAGGCGCTCATCCGAACCCCTAGTCCCCATAAAACCACCCGAACCCGCAAGCAGCTGCCACCGTTGCCATAAGTAGCCGCGCTAACCTCCTCCACCTCCGCCCCTCTTCTTCTTCCTCGAGCGCCCACCCTCGAGCCACCCGAAGCCCCCTCCGACGACGGTGAAACCCCCCACCCCACAGCTTCGATTTTGTGGTTGAAATTACAAGGTAAGTTTTATGATTTTTATTTAATTTAAAAACTCATGTTGATTTAGTCTAAAAACTGAATTCTATTAGTTTTAAAACTGATTTCTTTAATGATAAGAAAACTGATTTTTTTTCTTCGAATATGACCATGATTTTTAATAGTAAAAAGATTTGATTTTTAGTAGTAAAAATTCGATTTTTATATATTGAATAACATAGTAAAAATTCGATTTTTATATATTGAATAGAGAATTAAAAATTCGATTTTTATATATTGAATAGAGAAGTAAAAATTCGATTTTTACATATCGAGTAGCGAAGTAAAAATGTGATTTTTACATATGTAGTGAATACGGGCAACGAAAGTGAAGAAAGACGAGAACGGCGAAGATTTCTATAAATGAAGTGTTGTGAAGTTGGGATAGCTATCGGTGAGAACTTCTCACTCTAAACTTCTTTTTCTAGTTATATATATATATATACTAGGATGCAGACGGTGCTTAGCAGCACCCGACACACGTCATCCACAGACCATGGATGGCTTGTTTGTTTAATGGTTTGGTTGTGTAGTTGGTTAGATAATTTAATTGAATTGTTTGGTGAAATGAAATTGATTTGATTGATGTGTGAATGGCGTGGGCCTTCACTAGACCGGGGATAAGGTTAGGCCTTGTCCCGTTTCTAGTATCGTGCCGTTATGCCGCCGAAATTTTCTAAAAATAAGTTAGAAAAATAAAGATAACATTTTATTTAATAAATGAACCGAATAGAATATTCATAGGTTGAATAAAATAGTTTGATCGTTAAAAATATAATTTTAACGTGAATGTGAATAAATAAATATTCATTTACAAACCAGACGGTTTGTTTATGTACACCTATTTGAAGGACATTGATTGGGACGATAAATTTTACACATCGCCCAACAGCACAAATAAAATCTGTGTTTGATTGTTTGAAACCCCACACGTGTATTGGGATGATATTTGACGTACACTAATCCCGATTGTTTAGTTGTATGTCGATCGATTGATTGACAGACTGTTATAAGCGTTGAATATTTATATTTGATGCTTATACAGTGTAGAATGCACTTTGGATGATGGCTGATTATTCATCGTTGTTATTGTATACATGTGTTGTAGAAAATCCATATAATTAACATTCTATGGTAATTGATTGGGCCTCATTCCAGTTTTGAAATAGGAATATTTGAAAAAAAAATATTTGAAATAGAATATTTGAAAATAGGAATATATGAAGCCGTATTGATTAGATTGACGCCATTTTGACGTGAACGATATTTATATCGATTTTATTCATTTTATAATGAATATCGAAAGTGATTTCAAAATCTGATATTTTGAAATGGATCGAATATAAATTAATTCGAATTGAAATTGAATATAAATAAATTCGAATTGAAATTGAATAAAAATAAATTCGAATTGAAATGGAATAGAAATGAATTCGAATTGAAATTGAATTAAATTGAAAACGAACTGAAATTGAATTAGAAATCGATTTGAAATGAATTTAAAACGAATTTATATTGGAATATTCAATTTTGATTTGAAATTGAATATGAAGTTGAAACCGTTTTAAAAACGCATTTAAAACGATTTATAAAGCACGTTTTAAAAGGAAATCGACGAAGAATATTATATATATATATATATATATATAATATAATATAATGGCCTGAATAGAACGCGCCGCGCCGCGGCAGTTCGCGAATTTCGACCATTGACTTCGAACGGATATTGCGGGAGATCCGACCGTCGGATTCTCCTAAAACCGGAACCGTTGGGTTCGTATCAAAAAGAGATTTCTAACAAATGTGAGAAATTAGAAATCTAACGGTTGGATTTGGAATTATGTCCAAATCAAATTTGAAAAAGGTCGCTGTAAGTGCAGTTCGATGGCCATTGATGGAAATCGACTGTACGGGCCTTGATAAAATCATTAATAATATCAATAATTTGTGTAAAATCATAAGAAATGATTTGGGAAGAATTGAGATGAAAAACTCCATATTTGAAAAGATAAAAATAGATTTCTATCGAAATGAACTAGTTTTGAACTAGAATTAAACCTCTATTTGTTTTTAAATAAATAAATTGAATTCGAAAAGGGTTTTAAAAATAACCAGAATTTCCAATGATTGCATTGGAGTGGATTTGAATCGAAATTGTCTTCGGAATATTTCGATGTTGGAATTCGTGATTATACAGATGTTGTTATGGAAATTTGAAAGATATATATTTATATCGTTACTTCCAATATGACATTTGTTAATTGTAGAATTTGATATTGAATATAAGCCGATATATTTTCTATTCAGAGCCTTGTATTGAATATCAAATGTGATTTGGGTTTGTCGTGAATGGTGTCTTCATTAACACTGTTCTTGAACCCAGTTGAGAAAAGATTAAATCTTTTTATTTAGATTTAATAAAGTGTACCAATTAAATAATAATTAATTGGAATTGAATTGATATTGATTTTTGGGTTTATCGTGAACTGTGTTTTAAATGACACCGATTCTTTAACCAAGTTGAAGATTAAAACTAAGTGGAGTTTTAATGAATCTTTAAATAGATTGAAAAGATTGAGAATGGAGTGTCACCAGTTTTGCTCCAGGCATTAGTTAAATCTTTAATTAGATTTGAACGTGAAATGGTAATTGAATTTACCGATAACACCCTGGTATTAGATATGAAGTATTACCAGTTTTACTTCATAGGATGAATAGGTCGGGGTTGGGAAATTAAAACAAATGATTACTTCGGTAAGGTTCGTTAATCCCGACTAGTTGAATCGAAATTCAAAAGAAGATTAGAGAATAAATTCAAGGAATTTATCTTGGATAAAATTAATGGGAACCTCTCCCTATGAATGTGAAATTTAGAAACTAACTGTCGGTTAGCTAAGCAGAATGGTTTCCTGGATATTGATCTGATGTTTGTTTCGGCCTTCGGGGTTAATATTTAGGGGATTATTCTCTTGATTAATTTACGGTTAGTGACTAATGAATTGGAATGAGGCGTATGTTGTATTTGTGTAACACTTATTTAGAATATACGCGAGTTATTCGGGAAGACCGGGTTTATCACATTCTGAATAACTGATACGACGATAAGTCGAAGATGAAGACGATGGTCGAAGACCGGAGGTCTTCACGTCGTTTGGGTGATTACTGATGATCTTGATTGGGCTGTACACCCAAGAAGATGGAAACAGTTGGTGATCGTCCAGACGTGCTTGGAGATCGATGGATATGCGGGGTACTAGGTGCCTCCGGTTTCGTTCAGACCCAGAACGGACTTGTAAATGGACTGTGTGTCTGACATTGGATTTTAGTCCGTGTGATTGATCTCTATTAAATATATATCTATTTGGCGGCAGAGAATTTATTCCTTTTCTTAACGCCCTTCTCTGAGACGTACGAGCTCAAGGGTTATATATTGATGGATATCAAACGCATGGAGTGAATTGCCTGTGTGGCATGCCTAAGTGGCAAATGATCGAGACTTCTGTTGAAAAGCAAAGTTTTGTGGTGATGATCAAAGCACAACCTGTGTGGCACAGCTTTGTGTAACGTGAATTCACGAGCCTCACACCTCGGTTGTGAACCAAAAACGGGAGACGGACCTCAGGGAGGGCATGCGTTTCTTTCTAGCTAGGGTGCTGTCAGTGACCTTCCAGCCCTGGCATTTATATACTTTTCACCTGTGTGGTTGTTGCTGTTGCGAGGCGACACGGTTTGATCGGACGATCCGGGTCCGATGGAGTCATTCGTTGGCTCATTTATGTCCCAAAGGGCGCGGAAACGCAGTATTCAGGAATTTTAATCCACATCGGTGGACCGGCCCTGACGATCCAAAGGCTTGACAGAGTACTTGCCTGAGGCTCGGGCTAGAGAGTCTCGAATCGGTTGAGGACTATCTTTTGCCTCGGTTCATAGACGGAAATCCAACTTCCAAATACGCGACTTTGCGATTTTGATTGTATAACCTATATATGGCGACATAGTGTTATGGGGCATTCATGCCGCCTATGATTGGTACTTATGATTTGAAGTTGTTTTATACACTATACACTTATAATAGTATCAAATGATTTCTTTTAAACGTATCAAGCATTCTTGGCTATTATAAGGTAAAAACCCTATCCCCCGGCTTGCGTTGCATTGTGTGATAGGACCTGGGTCTTATAATAGCTTCATTTTTCTTTATTTAGCATTGCGCTGTTGTTTTATGCACTGGTATTCTTGGGAGGAAACCCGTTTCGTGTTATACGGCGTGGTCCCTTGATTTACCGAACTTTAAAAATAAAGATCAATAACTGTTTTAGTTCTCACACCAGTCACATGACTGACCTGGAGTTTATTGTTTTAACCTAAACTCTGGGTGCCCTTATTTTGACACGGGCTGCTAGTAGTTTTGGTTTTGAAGATTTATATTCACAGAATCCTGGTTTACAGCTGGAATGATATCTAGAAAGCTTTGTATCCGTATATCCCTTCTAGTTGTGTAATGTATTATTTTCCGCTGCGATGTATTTAAAAGTAATTTAAATCTCTGATGTTTTTGTGTAATATTCATTTATACTCTGTATATTCCTGTAATCTGATGTATTGTTGTAATATACAATGAAATGTTCTTCCGTCTGCGTTTTATTATGTCTTGTTCTCAAAACGATCAGGCGTTTCGAACGGTCTGGATCGGTTTAGCGACTGATTCGGACCGAGCGAAATTTCTTATTGTCACAGTTGGTATCAGAGCTTTGGTTTACAAAGCTAGAGAACAAGACACATTAGAACCGAACGGAAGAATTCATCAGAGTATTGGACTAGTAATATCCAATGGGGATGACTCGTTAGAGATGGGATCAGTAGTATCCTAGAACGAGTGTGAAGAGTATATTTTTAAGTGAAAATTAGGCACACATCCCTAAAAGCAAAGTTAATTAGGCTCACATCCGTCTATTTCAAAACATAGAAATTTCATCCCTGTTTTTAAACAGCGGCTTTTTTTTTTTACACAATTGCCCTTTTCGCAATTTAAGTTGCGATTAACGTGGTCCTAAATCACGTTATACGGATCTAGTATACCCAGAAACCAGAAACGTATTAGGGTTTTCATTTTTCCAAAAACTTATCTTTCTTAATCATGGCGGCGCCGTCATTTGCAACGTGTAAATAAACTCAGCTCATTTGCAATTATTCATCTGCATGTATGTATATCTCTGCATGCTTGTACCATGGCGGCTTCAGCTAAATCCATGGCGGCGGTTTTCTTTTTTAGTTTAGTGGTTTATTTATTTCTTCCTTGTTAATGGCGGCGGCAGCTACTTTCTAAATTTGTCAACTTCGAATTCAGCTTCGAATCCATGGCGCTGTTACTGATCAACAATTTTATGTCGCTTTATTATTATGACATTCTTTAATTATCCAAGTTTATTGATTTATAGTGTAATTATTGTTAAATTTTTTGTTATGTAAAGTTTATTGTACAGGCGATTAATTTAAAAAATTGCTATATTTGTTATTCTGTCATGTTTAGGTGTATAAAATTATGCATATTTTGTTAATATCAGCATACATTTATGCAATTATTGTAATAACATATGAGGTCGGATGTACTTAGAAAAGTTCCTTTTTAGGTGTATAAAAGTATGCCTATTTTGTTCATATAAGCATACATTTATGCAATTATTTGTTATTCTGTCGTGTTTAGGTTTATAAAATTATGCATATTTTGTTAATATGCAGCTACTTTCTAAATTTGTCAACTTCGAATTCAGCTTCGAATCCATGGCGCTGTTACTGATCAACAATTTTATGTCGCTTTATTATTATGACATTCTTTAATTATCCAAGTTTATTGATTTATAGTGTAATTATTATTAAATTTTTTGTTGTGTAAAGTTTATTGTACAGGCGATTAATTTAAAAAATTGCTATATTTGCTATTCTGTCATGTTTAGGTGTATAAAATTATGCATATTTTGTTAATATCAGCATACATTTATGCAATTATTGTAATAACATATGAGGTCGGATGTACTCAGAAAAGTTCCTTTTTAGGTGTATAAAAGTATGCATATTTTGTTCATATAAGCATACATTTATGCAATTATTTGTTATTCTGTCGTGTTTAGGTTTATAAAATTATGCATATTTTGTTAATATGAGCATACATTTATGCAATTATTGTAATAACATGTGAGGTCGGATGTACTCAGAAAAGTTGTATGCTCGTATGCATATATTATGTATGTCTGCATACAAATATACGGTTCTTTTTTAAAATCTATTTTTTTCTGTGCGTGATTATTAATTGCATACAAACAATTGATTATTCTTAATTTCCTTAATTGTCTAGTTTTACTGATGGATAGTGTAATTACCGTTCAAAATTTTGTTGTGTAAATTAGATTGTAAAGCCGAATAATTGGAAAAATCGCTATATTTGTTATTCTGTCGTGAATAGGTGTATAAAATTATGCATATTTTTGTTAATACCAACACACATTTATGCAACTATTGTACAAAAATTAAGGGTTGTTTGTACTCAGAAAAGTTGTTTACAATAATTGGAAAAATCTGGATATTAACATAACGCTCTTCTTAATTGTTGAACAGATATATGCAACTATTTATATTACTTGCATACATATATGCAAATCTTTGACATATGCAAATACTATCTTTTAACTATGATTATTTGTTCCTGTTTTAAACCTTGAATTATTTTAGGTAATTTGCCTATTGTCCAATTTAATTTTTGTTATCTATTCGTTAAATATTATGCAGTTATTCTCGTCCAGTCTTTACTTTACATAACAAATGGCGACATTTTTGTTTGTTTAATACTGCAAACATTAGTAGTTAAGTATGCATTTAACTGGAAAATTAGCCTACAAGTATGCAAGTTTTCAGACTGCAAATATTAGCATTCAACTATACATTTAACTGGAAGAATAGCCTAAAAAGATGCAAGTTTTCATATCAAATTTCATAATATTTTCATTCAAGTATGCAAGTATTCTGGAAAATTCCACACATATAGTCAACATTCCATAACATGTTGTAAAATTCGTACTAGTTCGAAAAAAATATCATTCAACTGATTTACACGATAGGTGAACATCTTCTTTACAAATTTTCATCAATCTTGTTTGCATCTAAAAGAAGGTAGTCCTTTGTCATGTTATCCGTTGGATTCCAACTGTGTGGTTTGCAATTGAGTTTTTCGTGAGCAAGAGCAACTCGTTGTAGATATCCAGCTTCATGAGCGTAAATTTCATCTTCTTTGCTGGGTTCTATGTTCTCACTTCCCTGCTTCATAATACTCAAAACAAACATTGCACAATATAATCTGAAGAAAAAAAAAATTAATAAGTCAACATTTATTCGAAAAAACTGTTTTTGTATAAATTTTTTAAATTATATGCATCTAAGCATGCAACAATTTTTAATAAATGCATATGAGTATGTAAGTATTCTGCTTTTATTGACAACTGCATGTATTAATCAAACATTATGTTACAAGTTGCACACTTCAATGCAACATTTACAATTAATTGCATATTCTACTGCAACAACATGTTTACACTTGCCCAATTGAATGAAACAATTATGTATTATGCAAAATTTCAAACTAATACGGTACACTCATTTCTGTTCAGAAAAATAAAAAATTTCTACTCAGAAAAAATTCATATTATACTCAACAATTATGCTAGAATTCCTTTTAATCATAGAATCATGTACGAATTCTTATTAACATCTAAAAAACATTCAGTAATTCTTCTGAATAGCATACACTAAGTCGAAATCTTTTTTTTTTTAATCTTAATACTGTATATTACAAGAAGATAGTATCTACAGCACGATATTAAAAAAAAAACAATCATATTTATACCTTTTTTTCGCCATTTTCATGTAATATGAGGACGATGACAAAAAATTTGAAGCACAACATGACGATTTGGACTAAACTGAAGAGCGGCGGCTTTTGTTTCTGAAACGCGATTAATTGATCTAGGGTTTGCAGAATAGTGGAATTAGGGTTTTGAGAGATATTAGTGGAGCGATTTGACTAATTAAATGATACGAGTCGTTGGTGTAGGTTTGAGTAGCTACGTAGGGGTAGTTCTGTAATGTTTTCAGCGCAAATTCAAAAACAGGATGTATTCTACATTCTTTTAATCAACGGGGTTTTTTTATATTTTGAAACTTAATAGGGACCTGTAAAAAACGCACCCTATTTTTAAAGTAAAAACAAATTTAGTTTTGAAAATCTAAATCAAATATTCGTATTTGATTATTTATTTGTATTGATTTGGACAGTCCAGTATATAAAGAATTTGCATATACGCCTTGCAAACGTATATTCGAAGTTTTAATATACTAGATAGGTATAGAGTCACATTCTAGACACCCAGGGATAATTCTGATGATGTGGCCACATCATCAGTATTTATATTCGTGTTTCGAAGGTGTGATTTCTATATATTTCCATTAGACTGGTGTGAGAACCAAAATATAGCTAGAATACATTGTTGTGATTTGGCATCAAAAACATGATTTTTGTATATATATCAAATTATGAATTGGAAACTCTAATTCACTAATTGATTGATGTTTGTGTTGTTTGATTATTGGTTGATTAATTAAAATTTAAAACCATTTAGCCAAATTGTATCAAATATTGAATTGTATTGAAAATTGGTCGCATTTGCTCGCATATACATGTACTTACATTGAACAGGTCATAGCAAGGAGGCTAGAGCAGAGAATAAAATTTGTTTGCCCGACAAATAGGTACATGTTTATCATAATTTACTGTTTTGTTTGGGTGATGATGATTTTATGAGCCTATTGGCTAGCCGCTTGGCTTTTTCTTTTTCTTTTTGAGATCAGAAGGCCTATATGGCAATTTCGGGATTTTCCCGTGGCTCCCGTATGAAGAAGATATGGCCTCCAGAAGTTTAAAATTCAGGTTAAAATTCAAACAGACGACAACAACTCAGAAAAACAAGTTTAAAATTCAAAATCGGGCCCAATTGGCCAGGGCGGGAAAATTCCCGCCTAAGGCACCCAGGTCGACTTGGCAGTCGACCTGGGCTAGCCAGGTCGACCGGGCAGTCGACCTGGGTAACCCGTGTCGACAACCAAGTCGACACGGTGTCGACTGGGTTGTCGACCTGGCCCCAGAGCCAGGTCGAACCCAGCCCACCCTGGCTGGCCTGGTCTGTGTTTGGTCGATTTTCTGAGCCTTGCTTTGTCACAAGGGCTAGGTGTCAGCTCCTGGTTGGTCTCTCCTTCAAACGAACGGCTATTATTGAACCAAGCTTCGTCGACGGTCTAAATCAACTCACAAACTCTATAAAAAGGACCTATGACTAACCCTAATTCACACAAACTAAAATGGAGCTGAGACCGTCATGTTGCTGAGGAGAGACTAAAGATAGCCGTCGGAAATTGAGAGGCAATTAGGAGAATAAACAAAATCTTAAAGCAACGTCAAAACAAATCAAAGCAACGCCTACAACAAAGGATAGCATCTCCAAATTCAGAATTCAGATTTCTGAATTGAAGATTCGTCATACGCAGTAAGTAGAGTGCTATTCCGATATGAATTAAATAATTGTGTTGATTTGTGTAATGTAAGAAATGGAATTGTGGCGATGATAATCTATATTTGTATGTTGCTTTGATGCAAAACGATTTGGGAATATTATGGTATACGATTGGATATTTGCAAGTACGCGATTTGCGTTGGAAACGAAATGGAATTGTGGCGATAATGACTTATATTTGTATGTTATTTTGATTCTGACGATTTGGCAATGCGATGGTTTGATTCATACAAGTATGTGGCTTATGTTGACAACCACATGTTGTGGAATTTTGATTAGGACTTATGCAAGCATATGATTCATATTGAAAAACTACATGTTTGTGGTAGTTATTTACAACACCCATTTGATAATTGCAAGTATATGATTCATGTTAACAACTATATGTTGTAATAATTTATTTAAGACTCATGCAAGTATATGATTCATGTTAACAACTATATGTTGTAATAATTTATTTAAGATTCATGCAAGTATATGATTCATGTTAACAACTATATGTTGTAATAATTTATTTAAGATTCATGCAAGTATATGATTCATGTTAACAACTATATGTTGTAATAATTTATTTAAGATTCATGCAAGTATATGATTCATGTTAACAACTATATGTTATGATATTTTAATTGGAATTCATGCAAGTCCATGATCTATTGTTATGACAACATGATGTAAAATTCTATGGTCATCTTTAGTGTAATTTGATTCACCTAAGTATTATGATTCATATGAAGTTATGTTGGAATTGGCATCATAGTTCAAGTATAAAAATCATATTTTTGTGATAGTGACAAAAGCACGCATCTTTGTAAATTTGTATTAATTTTATGAACATGACTAAACTATGTTCGTTATTATGCCCAATTGAAAAACATGTTTTTAGGCTCATGTTGTTATCATAAGTTACATTAGAATTACATTCCTCTTGCAAGTTTACATAGATAAAATAAAAACCATGATGTAAGTTTAGATATGTTTATGCTATAATTCTATGAATAGAATGAAAACCATGATTCATATAAGAATTAGGTTGGGATAATTCTAGTTGAACCATACTTTTGTATTAGTGACAAAAGTAAGTACCTTTTTGTTAACATGTAGTGATTTTATGAACATGATTAGTTTATATTATGCCTAAATAAAAATATAGACTTATATTTCTAGTCAAGACCATGTGCCAATAATAATAGTGATATCTAATTTAGTTAAATTCTTAATTTCAAGTTTACATGGTTAGTTGAACCTATGATTCATGTTTAAGTTTATGCCATTATCATATGACTAGAATAATTCATGTTTAAGTACTGCTTATGCCATAATCATATGAATAAAATAATTCATGTTTAAGTATTGTCTATGCATTAACCATATGAATAAAATGATTCATGTATTATTTATGCCATGATTATATGAATAGAACGATGCATGTTTAAGTACTGCTTATGACATAATCATATGAATAAAATAATTCATGTTTAAGTATTGTCTATGCATAGAATGATTTATGTTTAAGTATTGTTTATGCTATGATTATATGGATAAAATGATTCATGTTATGCCATGATTATATGATGTTACAATTGCAAGTTCACATGTGCCTATTTTATGTTAATTGAATCGTTCATTGCAAGTTCATGCGTTCACACTCCCCTTTTTCATGATATCTTATAAACACCATGTTGTAAGCCTCCCCTTTTCATTTGGCTTAATTGGGTTTAAGTATTAAACCCAACACACCTTACATTGGAGCGAACGTGTAAAACGGGGGTAATGACGTTTGGGCTAAAATATAGAATATATGTGTTGGCATGTTCAACGCATGCCAACAATCTTGAAAAGCAATTAAGTGGCATAAATGAAATTTAACCAATAAAGATGAATTTGAATAATGGGCCGCAAATATTTACATATAAAAAGAAAGGAGACAAAATATGTAAATGTAGAAAATACGATGTGTTTAACCCGAGGTTGGATTGAGTTGTGATGTAAACCTGCCCGGAACCGCCCGGCTGTCCAGTAGTCACAACAATACCTATCCAATGTGGGTGGTTAAACACGGAGCCCAATAAGGACCCGAGGTTAGACTGAGTTGTGGCGTAAGACTGCCCGGACCCAACCGGCAACAGGCAGCCACAACAATACCTGTCTAATGTGAGAGGTCAAGGCTTTAATAAGACAATTAAGGCTGAGTCAGGATTGATAGGATTAAGTAAATTATATTAATACTTAATCAAAATGGAACATGCTAAACTAAACAGACTGATTGGGGGGTTAGGTTTATAAAACACTTAACCAACTTAGCATGTTGGCTAGAAATAGAAAACCTAGTAGCGGAGGACCCTTTTCGCAGTAACCCTACAAGGTATTGATACCCTGAAACTAGGCAGGGTGGGGCACGATTACTGGGCTGATTGTAAGAGGTCAAATCGACGGCGGTGGTGTAGCAGTGTAGGTTCTAACGGGGTGCGGGCGTGCACACACTCCGGCGCAGAAAAATAAGGCACTGGGCACCAGTAGCATACCTGTGCATTCTAGGATTGTGTCGGGCCGCCACCATGGGACTTGATACACCCCACGGTGGGACCAGCTTAGGTAACTACAACATCGGGGGTCGTAAGACACATGTAACTATGCGAGTAGGAGCCGATCATCATAAAATGGATCACTTCACCCTGGTTATGGGGTGCCTGTTGGGAACTAGTTTATATGGGTACAGAGATTACTATGGAATACGACAGTATATTCGACCCTAGACAACTTAACTAAGTATATGGTGCTTTCCCATTTCTAGTTTATACTTATCACACCCAGTTCTTTATTCATAGACTGAATAGTCCTAGACTTACTCAGGCTTTATGTCTGACTCTACTTTTCTTTCGTCTTCTTTTCTTCCGTTCCCCCCCCAGGTCCACAGGGAGGGAATACCGCGGCTTGACCAGCCTTCATATCCAGCTTGAAGAGAAAGAATGTATTGCTTGGATCTTTTCGTTTTGGACTATGGCTTTGGACAGCAACTATGGGACTTTTGCAGTTTATTTATGTTTCCTTTATGCTTCTTTAAATAATGTAATCAAGACAGTTATGAAGATGTTATGTTTTTGGAAGTATTGTAAAACAAATTATGGCATGGATTGTGTAACACATATTTTAATGAAATAAAAGTTGTTGTTTTCCGCTATTCAAAAATATGTGTTCTTATATCTGTCTTGTATATCTGTGACTTATACTTATAAACCTCCACCAAAATTAGGGCATTCCCTTTGAGAGTGACCCTAACGGAGGTGGGGTGTTTCACTTGGTATCAGAGCATAGGTTTACCAGATAAGATAAAAAGTTTTGTAAATTTATTTTTCAAAAAGAATTTTAAAGAAGCATTTTTAAAGAAAAATATTATTTTGTTTTAAAAGGCAAAGTCCCCCCAAAGCCATAGGTACTATCTTCTATCCTTCGTTTTGAATCTATCCTTTCTATTTCAGCATGTCTGGAGACCTTACTCCCCAGCTGCTGACGCTTTCACTCCTCCTCCTCCACGTGAACCAGCAAGCGGAAGAGTCCCAGAGTAGGAAGACGAATAATAGTCAAACAAGAAAGGATCGTAACAGTAATAATAAGAAACGAGAAGAAAAAGGAAATGCAATTTTTGTGGTACGGAAGGGCACATAGCCAAGGATTGTAGAAAGAGGAAAAGAAAGCAAGGAGAATGTTTTCATTGTGGGGAGACTGGACACATCAGCAAAGACTGCCCTGAGAAGAAAGACTTTGAGAAGGGCGGGAAAGACAACAAGTCCCGAGAGAAGAGGGAGTGTAAATTCTATGGCAAAGTGGGGCACTTAGTGAAAGATTGCCGGAAAAAGAAGGCCATGATGAATGGTGGATGCTTTTCTTGCGGTGAGACCGGCCACATGGCTAAGGACTGCCCAAAGAAACGAGGACAGGGGCAGAGGGCTGGATCCACCTCAGGGGCACAAGTTCATGTGCTAGAGGCACCACCTCTGCAACAGCGAGGTATAAATACTTCTATAGAAAGTGTAGTTTATCTTCATGATCACCCCGTTCGCACTTTATTTGATTTTGGCGCATCAAACTCCTTTATCTCGTCTGCTTTAGTAGAATCTCTGCACCTAAAAACTAGTATGGTAGAGGACCCCTTAATTGTTTCGAACCCAATTGGGGGCCCAGCTCATTTGTCTATGATCTGTGTGGGATTGAAAACTTCTATTCTAAGTATAGGGTTTAAATGTAGTGCCTTTGTTTTGGGCTTTTCGGGATATGGTTTGATTTTGGGCATGGATTGGCTATCCAGTTATGGGGCCATCCTTGGTTGTGAGAAAAGGGTTGTCAGGCTCCTAACCCAGCTCGGTAACACTTTGGAAATTTCTTGTAATCCCTCGTATGCGGTTATGCTTAGTTATCTTGAATCGCTAGATGCCTCTGTCGACAATTTGCAATCGGTGAGTGTGGTCCGGGAATATCCGGATGTCTTCGAAGAGGTGAAGGGCTTGCCTCCGAAGTGGGAGATAGACTTTCGTATATATCTTGTAGATAATGCAAAGCCCGTTGCGTTGCCCGTTAGACACATGGCTCCGCGAGAAAGGAAAGAGCTCAGTAAACAGATTAAAGAGCTTCTAGAGACGGGGTTCATTAGAAGGAGCATCTCAGAATGGGGCGCTCCAGTAGTGTTCGCCACTAAGGCAGAAGGTTCATTTCGCTTATGCATGAGTTGTAAAGAATCACCTTAGTAAATACATTTGGCAACATAATTGACATTTGTTTATTTTCAAGAGATAATTCATCTATGTGGAATACCTTCTAGTAAGTGAACAAGATCCAAGATTCACTAGTGAATTTTGGAGAGCTTGCATGGAACCATGAGTACGCAGTTATGCTTGAGCCAAGTATACTAGAAGGAGAATAAGTGAAAGTGGAACGAGAGGCAGCAGTGAAATAGGTTCCAACTCATATTTTGGAAACAAGAATTAAGAAGCTACGAAATTGCGAAGTTAAAGACGGACAAAGCATAATGGAGTTAAGCTCAAGGAATGCGACTCAGAAGATTGAAGACTAGATTCGTGCATCATATCTCTTCTTAAGAGTATATCCTTGATCCCTCTCTTCCTGTAGAGCTCACTTGCATGCTATCTTTTGTGTATATCCTCTCGGTCCTATTCTTAATCCAATTTCTATTGCAAACCCCATAGGGAGTATGACTCGTCTGTTAGTAACACATGTTGGGGCTTGAGGGTGTTCGTTGGATTGACCAAACTTTTTGGGTTTAATAGGATACGGGTTGGTCTTAGGAAGGGACTCCCTTGTGACCTAAAAGGAGTCCATCATGCTTAGTTTCCTAGAATCATATATGGTGGTTGGGTTGAGTAATTCTTTAGGTGTCAGTCTGATGTTGATTTCGGTCTTCGGGGCTGATGCTTAGAGAGTTCTCCTCCTAATCAATATATAGGTGGCATAGATTTCCAGTTTTGACATTGCCTAATGGGCACAAAGTTTTTACTTGCTTCATTCGACTATACCTTTAGATAGGAACAATTGGGAAAATGGCCTATAGATTAGAGCTACCCGAAAAATTGGCCGGAGTTCACAACGTCTTTCACGTTTCACATCTCCGAAAATGTCTACATGAGTCTACTGAAGTGGTAGAGCCAAATATCCTAGAAGAAGCTGAAGAGGAACGCGAAGCAACCGTGAGGAAAGTTCCAACCCGCATATTAGGAACGAAAGTGAAGAAGCTACGCAACCGCGAAGTCAAGCTCGTCAAAGTTCAGTGGAGCGACGTCGAGGGAGACGCGACTTGGGAAACTGAAGCTAGAATACGCACTGCCTACCCTTTTCTTTTCGAGGGTACATCCTTGATCTTTCTTTTTCCTTAAGTTGCGCTTTTATCTATCTTTTTAGGTATACTTCCTCGACCTTATCTTTTAGGTAGAAACCCTTTGGATGAAAACATGTAATTGAAACATGTTATGGATGATGGTTGCAAGTGGTTGCAAGTGATTGCTAGTGATTGCTCGTGGTTGCATATACACACACAATCTAGGTTTTAGATCGGCTCAGTCACTTCATATTGCATATGCATATATGTTTGCATTCGTATATGGTTGAACTTTAATGTGTTGTCATATGGATGTTGCATTTGTATGAATGATTGTGCACTCATGTAGAATCATGAATAGGAAAATTTGCATACATAATGGATTCATGGCACTTACATAATTCGCATTAAGGAGGTCAACTGAATCAGTGGACCGCCTGATTTTGCATTAGATAAGTACATGTACACACACACTTCGCATATGATCATGAAGCATTAGAAGTCTTTTAAGGACAATAGATACTCGTGTTTGATGGATGAGTAGATGGATGTTTGGATGTTAGGATATATATATTTTTCCTAAACTTGAAGATTTCGGGGACGAAATCCTTTTAAGTGGGGGAGAATGTAACACCCCGTGTATTCTATAACAGTGAAATTCACAAATTAAAATATAACTAATTTCAAATCAAAGAATTAAGGGAAACGGGATACGCCATTGTGTTCGTCTCGGAAAAATACGCGAAATAGAGTCCGAGTTTTCGAAAAACGGAGTCCGTATGAAGAAGATATGGCCTCCGGAAGTTTCAGAATTCAGGTTAAAATTCAAACAGACGACAACAACTCAGAAAAACAAGTTTAAAATTCAAAATCGGGCCCAATTGGCCAGGGCGGGAAAATTCCCGCCTAAGGCACCCAGGTCGACTTGGCAGTCGACCTGGGCTAGCCAGGTCGACCGGGCAGTCGACCTGGGTAACCCGTGTCGACAGCCAAGTCGACACGGTGTCGACTGGGTTGTCGACCTGGCCCCAGAGCCAGGTCGAACCCAGCCCACCCTGGCTGGCCTGGTCTGTGTTTGGTCGATTTTCTGAGCCTTGCCTTGTCACTAGGGCTAGGTGTCAGCTCCTGGTTGGTCTCTCCTTCAAACGAACGGCTATTATTGAACCAAGCTTCGTCGACGGTCTAAATCAACTCACAAACTCTATAAAAAGGACCTATGACTAACCCTAATTCACACAAACTAAAATGGAGCTGAGACCGTCATGTTGCTGAGGAGAGACTAAAGATAGCCGTCGGAAATTGAGAGGCAATTAGGAGAATAAACAAAAGCTTAAAGCAACGTCAAAACAAATCAAAGCAACGCCTACAACAAAGGATAGCATCTCTAAATTCAGAATTCAGATTTCTGAATTGAAGATTCGTCATACGCAGTAAGTAGAGTGCTATTCCGATATGAATTAAATAATTGTGTTGATTTGTGTAATGTAAGAAATGGAATTGTGGCGATGATAATCTATATTTGTATGTTGCTTTGATGCAAAACGATTTGGGAATATTATGGTATACGATTGGATATTTGCAAGTACGCGATTTGCATTGGAAACAAAATGGAATTGTGGCGATAATGACTTATATTTGTATGTTATTTTGATTCTGACGATTTGGCAATGCTATGGTTTGATTCATACAAGTATGTGGCTTATGTTGACAACCACATGTTGTGGAATTTTGATTAGGACTTATGCAAGCATATGATTCATATTGAAAAACTACATGTTTGTGGTAGTTATTTACAACACCCATTTGATAATTGCAAGTATATGATTCATGTTAACAACTATATGTTGTAATAATTTATTTAAGACTCATGCAAGTATATGATTCATGTTATCAACTATATGTTGTAATAATTTATTTAAGATTCATGCAAGTATATGATTCATGTTAACAACTATATGTTGTAATAATTTATTTAAGATTCATGCAAGTATATGATTCATGTTAACAACTATATGTTGTAATAATTTATTTAAGATTCATGCAAATATATGATTCATGTTAACAACTATATGTTATGATATTTTAATTGGAATTCATGCAAGTCCATGATCTATTGTTATGACAACATGATGTAAAATTCTATGGTCATCTTTAGTGTAATTTGATTCACCTAAGTATTATTATTTATATGAAGTTATGTTGGAATTGGCATCAAAGTTCAAGTATAAAAACCATATTTTTGTGATAGTGACAAAAGCACGCATCTTTGTAAATTTGTATTAATTTTATGAACATGACTAAACTATGTTCGTTATTATGCCCAATTGAAAAACATGTTTTTAGGCTCATGTTGTTATCATAAGTTACATTAGAATTACATTAGAATTACATTCCTCTTGCAAGTTAACATAGATAAAATAAAAACCATGATGTAAGTTTAGATATGTTTATGCTATAATTCTATGAATAGAATGAAAACCATGATTCATATAAGAATTAGGTTGGGATAATTCTAGTTGAACCATACTTTTATATTAGTGACACAAGTAAGTACCTTTTTGTTAACATGTAGTGATTTTATGAACATGATTAGTTTATATTATGCCTAAATAAAAATATAGACTTATATTTCTAGTCAAGACCATGTGCCAATAATAATAGTGATATCTAATTTAGTTAAATTCTTAATTTCAAGTTTACATGGTTAGTTGAACCTATGATTCATGTTTAAGTTTATGCCATTATCATATGACTAGAATAATTCATGTTTAAGTACTGCTTATGCCATAATCATATGAATAAAATAATTCATGTTTAAGTATTGTCTATGCATTAACCATATGAATAAAATGATTCATGTATTATTTATGCCATGATTATATGAATAGAACGATGCATGTTTAAGTACTGCTTATGCCATAATCATATGAATAAAATAATTCATGTTTAAGTATTGTCTATGCATTAACCATATGAATAAAATGATTCATGTATTATTTATGCCATGATTATATGAATAGAACGATGCATGTTTAAGTACTGCTTATGCCATAATCATATGAATAAAATAATTCATGTTTAAGTATTGTCTATGCATAGAATGATTTAAGTTTAAGTATTGTTTATGCTATGATTATATGGATAAAATGATTCATGTTATGCCATGATTATATGATGTTACAATTGCAAGTTCACATGTGCCTATTTTATGTTAATTGAATCGTTCGTTGCAAGTTCATGCGTTCACACTCCCCTTTTTCATGATATCTTATAAACACCATGTTGTAAGCCTCCCCTTTTCATTTGGCTTAATTGGGTTTAAGTATTAAACCCAACACACCTTACATTGGAGCGAACGTGTAAAACGGGGGTAATGACGTTTGGGCTAAAATATAGAATATATGTGTTGGCATGTTCAACGCATGCCAACAATCTTGAAAAGCAATTAAGTGGCATAAATGAAATTTAACCAATAAAGATGAATTTGAATAATCGGCCGCAAATATTTACATATAAAAAGAAAAGAGACAAAATATGTAAATGTAGAAAATACGATGTGTTTAACCCGAGGTTGGATTGAGTTGTGATGTAAACCTGCCCGGAACCGCCCGGCTGTCCAGTAGTCACAACAATACCTATCCAATGTGGGTGGTTAAACACGGAGCCCAATAAGGACCCGAGGTTAGACTGAGTTGTGGCGTAAGACTGCCCGGACCCAACCGGCAACAGGCAGCCACAACAATACCTGTCTAATGTGAGAGGTCAAGGCTTTAATAAGACAATTAAGGCTGAGTCAGGATTGATAGGATTAAGTAAATTATATTAATACTTAATCAAAATGGAACATGCTAAACTAAACAGACTGATTGCGGGGTAAGGTTTATAAAACACTTAACCAACTTAGCATGTTGGCTAGAAATAGAAAACCTAGTAGCGGAGGACCCTTTTCGCAGTAACCCTACAAGGTATTGATACCCTGAAACTAGGCAGGGTGGGGCACGATTACTGGGCTGATTGTAAGAGGTCAAATCGACGGCGGTGGTGCAGCAGTGTAGGTTCTAACGGGGTGCGGGCGTGCACACACTCCGGCGCAGAAAAATAAGGCACTGGGCACCAGTAGCATACCTGTGCATTCTAGGATTGTGTCGGGCCGCCACCATGGGACTTGATACACCCCACGGTGGGACCAGCATAGGTATCTACAACATCGGGGGTCGTAAGACACATGTAACTATGCGAGTAGGAGCCGATCATCATAAAATGGATCACTTCACCCTGGTTATGGGGTGCCTGTTGGGAACTAGTTTATATGGGTACAGAGATTACTATGGAATACGACAGTATATTCGACCTTAGACAACTTAACTAAGTATATGGTGCTTTCCCATTTCTAGTTTATACTTATCACACCCAGTTCTTTATTCATAGACTGAATAGTCCTAGACTTACTCAGGCTTTATGTCTGACTCTACTTTTCTTTCGTCTTCTTTTCTTCCGTTCCCCCCCCAGGTCCACAGGGAGGGAATACCGCGGCTTGACCAGCCTTCATATCCAGCTTGAAGAGAAAGAATGTATTGCTTGGATCTTTTCGTTTTGGACTATGGCTTTGGACAGCAACTATGGGACTTTTGCAGTTTATTTATGTTTCCTTTATGCTTCTTTAAATAATGTAATCAAGACAGTTATGAAGATGTTATGTTTTTGGAAGTATTGTAAAACAAATTATGGCATGAATTGTGTAACACATATTTTAATGAAATAAAAGTTGTTGTTTTCCGCTGTTCAAAAATATGTGTTCTTATATCTGTCTTGTATATCTGTGACTTATACTTATAAACCTCCACCAAAATTAGGGCATTCCCTTTGAGAGTGACCCTAACGGAGGTGGGGTGTTTCAATAAATAATTATATATAATTATAAAAGGAATTGAAAATGGCGCGGTAGTTCGATAATTCGATTCCAAACTTCAATTGAATGTACCGGGTGCAAAATAAACCGGATTTTAGTGAAACCAAAAATAATAGAACCTAATTGATAATATCTTTCCAACGAATTCGAAAAATCAAAATTTCATAGCGGGAATCAAAAGATATGTCCAGTTGAAAATTCTAAATAGTCGCTATGGAATTCAGGCCCTTGAAAATGGAGATTTTGCAAATGACCTCAGATTTCGAAGAAACCACTTTTGTTGGGTCCGTGATGTAAAGTTATTGCTAGATTCCAAATTTCATAATTTTTCGAATCAATATGTGAGCGTGGCAAAGGAAAACGCGTTTGACCAGTTTTAGTTGATTTTAATCGACTGGAAATTGGCCATTTTTCAAACGGTCTCAGAATTCGACGAAACTAGTTTTGTTAGGACCGTATCGTCAATACGAAGCTAGAAAATATTTTTCTGCAATTTATAGAGTTAGTGTGTGACCCCGGTAAATTGAAATGCGCGTTCAAATTCAATATATAGAGTTATATGTTGATTTTAACGAAAACTGATCGAAATGATCGAATCAGCCTACGATACATATCCCATTGTTTTCAGAATGGAGGTAATACGCTATGGACGACGGTCGGTGGGTTCGATTTTGAGTTCGAAATAAAAATCAACTTTTCTAGGAATAATAAAATAATTAAAATAAAATAAAACCTTTTTATATATACCCCCCCAATCTATTCTCTCGATCGATAGTTGGCCCCTTTTCAGAAACCCCCGACGCCTCTCTTCCTCGACTCGATCACCCACGCGCTGCCGAAGCTGGTCGCGCGCCTCCCCACTCCGACCCTCCTCGCCAACGCCTCCTCTCTCCTCCCTCCTAGGCGCTCATCCGAACCCCTAGTCCCCATAAAACCACCCGAACCCGCAAGCAGCTGCAACCGTTGCCCTAAGTAGCCGCGCTAACCTCCTCCACCTCCGCCCCTCTTCTTCTTCCCCGAGCGCCCACCCTCGAGCCACCCGAAGCCCCCTCCGACGACGGTGAAACCCCACAGCTTCGATTTTGTGGCTGAAATTACAAGGTAAGTTTTATGATTTTTATTTAATTTAAAAAATCATGTTGATTTAGTCTAAAAACTGAATTCTATTAGTTTTAAAACTGATTTCTTTAATGATAAGAAAACTGATTTTTTTTCTTTGAATATGACCATGATTTTTAATAGTAAAAAGATTTGATTTTTAGTAGTAAAAATTCGATTTTTATATATTGAATAGCATTGTAAAAATTCGATTTTTATACATTGAATAGAGAATTAAAAATTCGATTTTTATATATTGAATAGAGAAGTAAAAATTCGATTTTTACATATCGAGTAGCGAAGTAAAAATGTGATTTTTACATATGTAGTGAATACGGGCAACGAAAGTGAAGAAAGGCGAGAACGGCGAAGATTTCTATAAATGAAGTGTTGTGAAGTTGGGATAGCTATCGGTGAGAACTTCTCACTCTAAACTTCTTTTTCTAGTTATATATATATACTAGGATGCAGACGGTGCTTAGCAGCACCCGACACCCGTCATCCACAGACCATGGATGGCTTGTTTGTTTAATGGTTTGGTTGTGTAGTTGGTTAGATAATTTAATTGAATTGTTTGGTGAAATGAAATTGATTTGATTGATGTGTGAATGGCGTGGGCCTTCACAAGACCGGGGATAAGGCTAGGTCTTGTCCCGTTTCTAGTATCGTGTCGTTATGCCGCCGAAATTTTCTAAAAATAAGTTAGAAAAATAAAGATAACATTTAATTTAATAAATGAACCGAATAGAATATTCATAGGTTGAATAAAATTGTTTGATTGTTAAAAATATATTTTTTAACGTGAATGTGAATAAATAAATATTCATTTACAAACCGGACGGTTTGTTTATGTACACCTATTTGAAGGACATTGATTGGGACGATAAATTTTACACATCGCCCAACTACACAAATAAAATCTGTGTTTGATTGTTTGAAACCCCACACGTGTATTGGGATGATATTTGACGTACACTAATCCCGATTGTTTAGTTGTATGTCGATCGATTGATTGACAGACTGTTATAAGCATTGAATATTTATATTTGATGCTTATACAATGTAGAATGCACTTTGGATGATGGTTGATTATTCATCGTTGTTATTGTATACATGTGTTGTAGAAAATCCATATAATTAACATTATATGGTAATTGATTGGGCCTCATTCCAGTTTTGAAATAGGAATATTTGAAAAATAAATATTTGAAATAGAATATTTGAAAATAGGAATATATGAAGCCGTATTGATTAGATTGATGCCATTTTGACGTGAACGATATTTATATCGATTTTATTCATTTTATAATGAATATCGAAAGTGATTTCAAAATCTGATATTTTGAAATGGATCGAATATAAATAAATTCGAATTGAAATTGAATATAAATAAATTCGAATTGAAATTGAATAAAAATAAATTCGAATTGAAATGGAATAGAAATGAATTCGAATTGAAATTGAATTAAATTGAAAACGAACTGAAATTGAGTTAGAAATCGATTTGAAATGAATTTAAAACGAATTTATATTGGAATATTCAATTTTGATTTGAAATTGAATATGAAGTTGAAACCGTTTTGAAAACGAATTTAAAACGATTTATAAAGCATCGTTTTAAAAGGAAATCAACGAAGAATATATTATATATATAATATAATGGCCTGAATAGAACGCGCCGCGCCGCGGCAGTTCGCGAATTTCGACCATTGACTTCGAACGGATATTGCGGGAGATCCGACCGTCGGATTCTCCTAAAACCGGAACCGTTGGGTTCGTATCGAAAAGAGCTTTCTAACGAATGTGAGAAGTTAGAAATCTAACGGTTGGATTTGGAATTATGTCCAAATCAAATTTGAAAAAGGTCGTTGTAAGTGCAGATCGATGGCCATTGATGGAAATCGACTGTACGGGCCTTGATAAAATCATTAAAAATATCAATAATTTGTGTAAAATCATAAGAAATGAATTGGGAAGAATTTGGATGAAAATCTCCATATTTGAAAAGATAAAAATAGATTTCTATCGAAATGAACTAGTTTTGAACTAGAATTAAAACTCTATTTGTTTTTAAATAAATAAATTGAATTCGAAAAGGGTTTTAAAAATAACCAGAATTTCCAATGATTGCATTGGAGTGGATTTGAATCGAAATTGTCTTCGGAATATTTCGATGTTGGAATTCGTGATTATACAGATGTTGTTATGGAAATTTGAAAGATATATATTTATATCGTTATTTCCAATATGACATTTGTTAATTGTAGATTTTGATATTGAATATAAGCCGATATATTTTCTATTCAGAGCCTTGTATTGAATATCAAATGTGATTTGGGTTTGTCGTGAATGGTGTCTTCATTAACACTGTTCTTGAACCCAGTTGAGAAAAGATTAAATCTTTTTATTTAGATTTAATGAAGTGTACCAATTAAATAATAATTAATTGGAATTGAATTGATATTGAATTTTGGGTTTATCGTGAACTGTGTTTTAAATGACACCGATTCTTTAACCCAGTTGAAGATGAAAACTAAGTGGAGTTTTAATGAATCTTTAAATAGATTGAAAAGATCGAGAATGGAGTGTCACCAGTTTTGCTCCACGCGTTAGTTAAATCTTTAATTAGATTTGAACGTGAAATGGTAATTGAATTTACCGATAACACCCTGGTATTAGATATGAAGTATTACCAGTTTTACTTCATGGGATGAATAGGTCGGGGTTGGGAAATTAAAACAAATGATTACTTCGGTAAGGTTCGTTAATCCCGACTAGTTGAATCGAAATTCAAAAGAAGATTAGAGAATAAATTCAAGGAATTTATCTTGGATAAAATTAATGGGAACCTCTCCCTATGAATGTGAAATTTAGAAACTACCTTCGGTTAGCTAAGTAGAATGGTTTCCTGGATATTGATCTGATGTTGGTTTCGGCCTTCGGGGTTAATATTTGGGGGATTATTCTCTTGATCAATTTACGGTTAGTGACTAATGAATTGGAATGAGGCGTATGTTGTATTTGTGTAACACTTATTTAGAATATACGCGAGTTATTCGGGAAGACCGGGTTTATCCCATTCTGAATAACTGATACGACGATAAGTCGAAGATGAAGACGATAGTCGAAGACCGGAGGTCTTCACGTCGTTTGGGTGATTACTGATGATCTTGATTGGGCTGTACACCCAAGAAGATGGAAACAGTTGGTGATCGTCCAGACGTGCTTGGAGATCGATGGATATGCGGGGTACTAGGTGCCTCCGGTTTCGTTCAGACCCAGAACGGACTTGTAAATGGACTGTGTGTCTGACATTGGATTTTAGTCTGTGTGATTGATCTCTATTAAATATATATCTATTTGGCGGCGGAGAATTTATTCTTTTGCTTAACGCACTTCTCTGAGACGTATGAGCTCAAGGGTTATATATTGATGGATATTAAACGCATGGAGTGAATTGCCTGTGTGGCATGCCTAAGTGGCAAATGATCGAGACTTCTGTTGAAAAGCAAAGTTTTGTGGTGATGATCAAAGCACAACCTGTGTGGCACAGCTTTGTGTAACGTGAATTCACGAGCCTCACACCTCGGTTGTGAACCAAAAACGGGAGACGGACCTCAGGGAGGGCATGCGTTTCTTTCTAGCTAGGGTGCTGTCAGTGACCTTCCAGCCCTGGCATTTATATACTTTTCACCTGTGTGGCTGTTGCTGTTGCGAGGCGCCTCGGTTTGATCGGACGATCCGGGTCCGATGGAGTCATTCGTTGGCTCATTTACGCCCCAAAGGGCGGGGAAACGCAGTGTTCAGGAATTTTAATCCACATCGGTGGACCGGCCCTGACGATCCAAAGGCTTGACAGAGTACTTGCATGAGGCTCGGGCTAGAGAGTCTCGAATCGGTTGAGGACTATCTTTTGCCTCGGTTCATAGACGAAAATCCAACTTCCAAATACGCGACTTTGCGATTTTGATTGTATAACCTATATATGGCGACATAGTGTTATGGGGCATTCATGCCGCCTATGATTGATACTTATGACTTGAAGTTGTTTTATACACTATACACTTATAATAGTATCAAATGATTTCTTTTAAACGTATCAAGCATTCTTGGCTATTATAAGGTAAAAACCCTATCCCCCGGTTTGCGTTGCATTGTGTGATAGGAACTGGGTCTTATAATAGCTTCATTTTTCTTTATTTAGCATTGCGCTGTTGTTTTATGCACTGGTATTCTTGGGAGGAAACCCGTTCCGTGTTATACGGCGTGGTCCCTTGATTTACCGAACTTTAAAAATAAAGATCAATAACTGTTTTAGTTCTCACACCAGTCACATGACTGACCTGGAGTTTATTGTTTTAACCTAAACTCTGGGTGCCCTTATTTTGACACGGGCAGCTAGTAGTTTTGGTTTTGCAGATTTATATTCACAGGATCCTGGTTTACAGCTGGAATGATATCCGGAAAGCTTTGTATCCGTATATCCCTTCTAGTTGTGTAATGTATTATTTTCCGCTGCGATGTATTTAAAAGAAATTTAAATCTCTGATGTTTTTGTGTAATATTCATTTATACTCTATATATTCCTGTAATCTGATGTATTGTTGTAATATACAATGAAATGTTCTTCCGTCTGCGTTCTATTCTGTCTTGTTCTCAAAACGATCAGGCATTTCGAACGGTCTGGATCGGTTTAGCGACTGATTCGGACTGAGCGAAATTTCTTGTTGTCACAGTATCAGAGCTACACAAATTTTCCAACATCTTCTCCACTGCAGAACCATGCTACAAACTTCGAGACTCACTGTTTCTCACTCACAACCCGCCTTAACCCCTCCACTAGCCTCAAGCCGCGATTGCGAAGAAACCCTGAGCTTACCGGGTGAAGCTCGATATTTTGGAGATTCCATTTCACAATGGATTTCATTTTAAATTTCAAGTTTTGGTTATATCTTCCTTTTCAATGTACTGCGTTTTTGCTTAGAAACAGACGGAGTGTTTAAAAATGAGGAATGAAGACGAGGAAGTATTGTATTTTTTATTATTTATACAGGAATAGCGGGTTTGGCTCATTTGAAGGAAAGAAAGAGAGTGCAATTGTTTTGTACCCAACTCAGGTGTTTCCGTGTGCCTGATAAATCATAACCACACATCAATCACATATATTATTAATAATCTAATGAACGGGTCCTACAATCCACTCAAAACCATTAGATTTTGTGCAAATCAATGACTAAGATTGATCCGGAACATGGGAACAACTACTTTGGCTACAGAGCAATTCATGCAGAACAAAGAAGGGAATTATCACAGTAGATAATAAAAGGAAGCACGATATATAGGGGTATATATATAAGTTAGTTTTGGCGTCAAACATTGAGATTCCAAATTAAAAATATATTTATTTCATGATAAAATTTCTTTATTATATATATAAACATTATAATTTATAAATGAATTTACATAGCGACTATTTGAAAACTTGATCCGGACATAACTAACAATCTATAAAACAAAATCTGGATTTTTCTCATTCATTAGAAAGATATTAACCAACAAATTCGGACGTTTCTTTTTTCGAAGAAATCCGAATTATATTGGATCATGTATAACCATTTGAAGTTGAAAACTCTATATTACGAACTACCGCGCCGCTGCAGCTCGTATTATAATTATATATAAATTATATGTTCAAGCCTCATTAACTAAATAAATAAAAATCTATTTATATTTCCAAATCAACATTTAAAACCAAATTAAATGTTTAACCAAAATGGTTAAAAATTTGGGCCGTTACATGCAGATTCAAACTGTCATAGTATCATAATACAAAAAGAATTAATGCATCTTGATTAGATTAAACAAGGACACAATTACATTAGTACTAAAGGCATAGCTCGACTAGAAGTTCCAGTCATTACAGGGGATGTTGATAATTCTCTCAAAAATTACATGGAAGCAAGTAGTTAATTCTCCCTCCGTGAATATGTAATAGATAATAAATGTAATTCAATGTACATGTAGTAGACACAAGCATTGTACTTAAAGGATACAACATCTGTAACAAATACTCGTGAGATATATAACAATGAGAATCTCCCATTGCTAATGATAACATACTTAATACCACCATGTAACTATCTATAAGTGAGACAAACAAAAAAACCTATGGTAACATCAACCCAAATGCTACAGCAAATGATTAAATCTCTTCATCTAAATAGAGTACTATGCATCACACTAATGGGAAAAACCGCTTGACCCAAACTCACAGTTCTGACCATGACAAAATCTGCATTGAAGCAGAATCATATTTAGATTATGGTTCAATGCATATAAACATATAATAAAAGAAACTCATGTTCCTTTGAGTTCTTTAGGAATCATTGCTGCTTGAACAGTCAAAACTACAAACACTGCTAGCTGTTCTACTTTTGTTATTGACTAAAAGGTGGCATGCGAAACTTGCGGCTAAGCATAGACCTTCTATGCTATATATTACATCTTTTTCATATATTATTCGTTTGCAGCAATTGGGGGGAAAGTGGATGAAACCAAAAGAAGGATGAGGAGCAGATTTCATAAATCATAAACTACAGAAATAACGAAAATTGTAGATAAACCACAACAAGCTAGTTACTATATTCTATGCTATATAGATTTAGCTATAGGATTTTAGTGGAAGAAAATATGGCATAGGAGCACTTACAGCAGCATAGTGGGTTTCAGGTGAGGAACGAACAAAAAAACGTTAGTAATTCCCACTTACTCGGTAGTAAGTGGGAGGAAAACAAAAATATACTAAAAGGGAATCAGTTTCCCATTTAGTGTTTTTTTTTCTATTTTTTTAACCTTAAACGGTAAATCGAAATACCATTTAATCCCTAAATAGTTATCAGTTTACCGTTTAGGAATCCCCACTCAAAAAAAAAGTGTGAGGACTTCCCACTCTCTTCCTTCCTCATGCTCAAATTTGCATTGTTGCAGCGTGAGGGAAGGAGAAAAAGCAGGAATTTCCTTCACTTTCACCCAAAATCGCACTGTTGGAAATGCTCTAAGACGAAAATATTAAGAAGAAAGCAAGAACCATGATTGCGGGTGAACTTATCTTTTTTAAACTAATTTAAAAGATCAAAGATGCTTCTTTTGTTAGTAAATCAGGAGACAAAAGGTGTGGATTTATATAAAACTACCCTTTACTTTATGATGAATACGCAAGTTCCTATAGATTTTCTCAGACACATAATTGGAAAAGACATATAGTTGAAAATATAAACATACATGTTGTTAATCGAACATATGTTGATTTGAAATTTAACCAAAAAACTTGCAATAGATCAAACATTTATAATTTGCTGTAAACAATTGTACAAACGCCTACTCAGATTTACAAGTAATAGCCAGTCAAAATCCATAAGTAACTAAGAGTTAGCATGACCTAAACAATGTGTATTGTTTGTATAGAAGAAACAAAAAATATCAACTATAGAAAAATGTATTTATAAATCAAAATAACCAAGGAAGCCCTCTCTGCTAATAATAACTGTTATAACATGATCAAATATGTAGTGCAAGTAACTCAGGAGGCCCGCAACTACGAAGATAACCATGACCACCACGTAATTTTATGCATTCCTCAATGCCATAAATGAAAGAATAAAGATACTTTTCCATAGAACGAAATATAAGTTTAGAGTTACAGAGGAAACTTTTTCCTTCTGAATGTAACAAGGAGTCATTACACATTGTAATGCTATATATAGATGTACATAACATTGTTTTATTTCATTAGAAAATATATTCTCTCTCATACAAGAGAATATGGCTATTTCAACGGCTAAGATCCGTTGGCGGCCGTTTGAAGCCATTGGAGTAATGTTAACGAAGTTCAACGATTTCCAACGGATCCAATGGATCATTTCCAACGACTATTCCATTGGCTTCAAATGGTGCACAACCGTTGGAAACCGTTTCAAATCAATGACCTATAAGCCGTTGGAAATCGTTTGTAGCCGTTGGGAAAACTGGATGAACTTTTTTATAACAGTAAGTCTATTACCTTTCAGATGCCTCATTTCCAATCCAATTCTAATCAATTCCACACATATATAACACATATATACCAATAACAATATAAACAGCCAACATAAATCAAATAAACAACAATATAAACAAAACAATCCATTCGATCATCTCAAAAACCAACACATCAATGCTACATGTCTACAAGCCAAATACAAACCATCAAAATATATCCAAAGTATCATCCTCACTCACTCCGTACAAATATATACAACATGAAAACAAAATCCTTACCATCTCCAAGTCAATATATACATTGTGCAATGACAAACATAAAAAAAACACATACCTCAAGAATCATCTTTGTCGCCTCTGGAAGCACCAGACGACGAAGGAAAAGTACCATGATTGTGCACATACTCCACAAGCTTCTGATTTAGTTGCTCCATCTGTATAGCCTGCAGACGATTCTGCTCCTACAACTGCTCAATCGTTGGTTCTAAGCTCCTTAATTTTTGCTTTGTCTTGGACCTTCTGTGCTTGTCGAGCCTTCAAACAGAATGAATAACAAAAGTGTTATGTCAGCATATAAATATTATAACACTATATATTTAAGCACTAATTTGTCGTATGTATGCAAAAGGATTAATTACCGTTAAGTTACCGAGGCCGTAATGTATGCTCCATTGCGTCGTATTCAAAACAGCATCAAATATGTTGTCTTACTCCTCCAGTGTCAACTCATCACGACCAGACCCCTCAAGCGCATGAGCCTGTGCCTCCTGAAACATTGCCTATAATGCAAAAAACAATTTCAGTTGAAAAATAATAGAATGTTGTTTTTATTTCACGTTAGCTAGTAATTAATAAACTTATTGATGCGAGTAATAGAATTTAAGATACGTATACATATGCAATTTTCGCCTTATCTCGATCATCCCACTGAAATGTGACGTTGCCACCTTCGTCTACTTGCGTGGATGTGTGGGTGTGAGCAAATACATCCATGTAGGAAATGGGATGTCCACGAGCTCGTTCTTACAATTGATAATTTAGATAAATCAATTCCACATAGTCAATTACTAAACTGATTAATATACAAATGTAATAATTGATAAATTTACCGAGTCCTCGCTATGATTCTGGAAAGACTTGGATCCTCCATGATGGGTTACAGGATTCTTGCTCCTGTTTACGGAGTTCCTTGCTGACTCCGCCTGCAAATTTACATTGACTAATTATTTAATAATCAACAAAAAAATAAATGAGATTCGTTATAGATTTACCTGAATTTCATTCGTTTCCTAGCACTCAACCATCTTATTCCATACCACATCGCTCATCCACCATGGTTTCTTTACCAATTTTTTAATCTCATTCATTTTCTTCTTGTAGTTCTTAGTAACCTTTGAGTTCCATTGTCGTTGAACCAAGAAGATGTCGGATTCCTGTAAATCTACTAAGCCCTGTACAATGAGAAAATATTACTAATTATTTATTTGTGTTTAATCAATTTTTAAAGTGATATAAAATTACCATAAAATCTTGCCAGATGGTCTCTCTCACAGTGTCGGGGGTCCTGCTCCACTTAGGCCAGAAATCGCTCATCCTAGCCATGTACGCATCCTTAGAAAAGTTCAGAACCACTTGAGATGGCTCCTAACTCAAGCCCCATGCGTTAAATGTAAAATAGAACTTTGGACAATTATAGATATATTATGTAAAAAAAAATTAAATTTCTATGTTGCCAATTTTGATACTTACGCTTGATCAGCCTTCAGCTTCAAGTAAACAACTGGACGAGCTATCGCCTCACCACTACTCTCACTGGTCTGCTTGGAAGAGCCATGTCATCAGAGCCAGAGCCAGATATAATATACCTGCCACATACATACATATACAATTCATAATAATTATGATATATGATTAACTATTAATAAATGTAATACATGATGCACATGTCATGTTGTGTATGTGTTGTGTGTGTAAGTATACACTTGTTGTTAAAATTGTATAACTTGGATAAATACAATATTAAACATAGATAATGATGTGAATAACCGTGGAAACTACCGGATATTACTCAGTCCTCATCGTTTTCTGATTCAGACTCGGTTTCGTGTTCATATCGTTTTCCTCTACACTCTCAAATGCTTCAACTAATATATTTATCTCATCATTTAAAGGTCCAAAATCAGTTTGATCGTCTCTAATTGTTACTTCAACATTTTCCTCCATATCTGCTAGATAAGCTTGTTCATCAGGAATATTCTTTCCATTGAACGTAAATCTTACCTTGGTTTTACAAAACTGCAAATTAATTTTCTTTATCCCTTTTTAGATTTAGATAAGGGGCCTAATAAGCTTGTTGGGCTTGTTTGTCTAATACAAAATGGTCATACTGTTGGATCTAGACCAACCCTTGAGGGGGGGGTGAAGAGGGTTTATTCAAGTTTTACGGGATATTAAAATAAATCATAGAACATATAATACAGCAGAAAATAAATGCAGAAAAGTAAATAAAAGAAGATATACCCAGCTTCGACAAAATCCTGCCTACTGTTGCATTCCTAAGGTTTCTACTAGGTGAAATAACAGATCCCGCCTTACAAGACCATGTAAACTCGCGAATCCCTCGCTCCTATTCTAACCCTACGCTCAAAAACCCTAGACTGATCTAAACCCTAGATCAGATTTCCCCTAATTATAACTCCGTAACCAGTAACCCTAGATTTTACAGACTCTAGTAAACTGCCAGTTAACACCCTATCTGGTTTCCTAGAATTTTACAGACTCTAGAAACTGTTCTAGAAATTACAACACAACTTAAAAAAAATACAAAAATAAATCAAAACCCTAATTTAAAAAAGACCTTTAAAAACGCCCTTTAGCAAATTAAACTAGGTTGGCCGACCACTTTCAAAATAGGTTCCATCCACGTTTCATTTGTCCCGATTACTTCTGATTCTAGAAATGGCCGCTTCAAAAAGTGATTAGGGTTTTTCTCTTCCTTTACCAAATCACTTCTTTAATCAATGAAGCAAATTGGTTCTCTATTGCTCAAATATTCAGCTGCCCCTCGCGTTCAACGATTCGGGAATTTTTTGATTGAATCCCATAAAAATTGTGAGTTCCTCTGATTCTATTCTATGCTTGAAATTGTTGCTTTTGGATTCGATACTGCCTGTGACGAATATCGTGTTTAAAATAGGATTATATAATCCTATAAAACTCTCTGATTTCATGTATGATGACTTGTTCCTTTTTCGAGTTTCCCCTTTTACTGTGAACCCTTGTGTGATTTCCTCTTTTGCGATTTCCTTCTTTGTTGAATAGCGTGATGGATGAATCTAGACATAACCTTTTCCCTTCTTGTCGAATTGTCCCTTGAAACTTTGAATTGATTTATTCCTGGAAAGACTAGCACAATTTCTGGAATTAAAAATTCTTGCATGTCCACACTTGATTGACACATGAATGAATTCATTGCCAAAATTGCTTGATAAATTTCTTACCATTTAACTTTGTTTCATCTCAAAACTGATTTTTGGAAAACAATATAAAATTGTTTGCATGCCATAAGTAACTTGCTCAAATATGATTTTCCAAATTGATACTTACCCATTTTTTTTCTTCAGAAAACATGAGTTCCTCTGGTCCGATGCATATTTGAAACTCTAGAAGGAAATTTCAATTTTGGTAAAAAAAAACATTCATTATACACTTGCCAGAAAAGTTGGACTTGTCACTTTGATTGAGCATCTCTGTACACATGTAACTGCATTTGTTTGAACCCTTGTGTAGCCATGTTCATTTGTTGAAACTGTTATGCTCTTTTAAAACCATGAATTAATCTTTGCAAAACAACTTCTGAAAGGCTGGAAACATTAAAAAAAACGTTTCTTGCCAAAAAATATTGGGATGCACTTTTCGGGAAACTATTTAATTTGAATTAACTTGAACCATGAAGTTGTGTAGTGTTGGACCATCCTTGTTGTTGCACACTGTCCTTAATAGTTGCACAAACGATCTTTGTTGTAGCATGAAAACTGGAATTATTTTGACATCTGCCTATCTAATTTTATATATTGTGCTTGAAACCAAAAGAGCTTGACAAATTTGCACTTGAGAAATGACAGTGAACACGTACCACAAAAAAGTTGAAAAGAATTTGTTGATTTCCTGTATGCTCTGTTATGTTGCTCTGTTGTATTTTTTGCATACACACTGCTATACTCCATTTCTCTTTGGCCCTTCTCCTGGCTTGCTATTCACTAATTTGTTGCATATTTATCATCCATGACATTTGCTTATGCATGTATGTATTGCCTTTTTGATCACCCTCGATTACATTGTTTGCATCATATCACCATACGTACACACTGAATTTCTCAACTGTCATGATCTGCCATATAACAATGGACATTTCTCACTTGAATATGAAATAGTTGCTTCCATTCACTTGGACTTCCCATCTTTTTTGGTAACACAGATCAACATCACTTGTTTCTGGCTTGATATTTGTTCATGTTGTGTATATATGAACTTGTGAATATGGTTGTGTATCACTGTTTGGACTTGCACCTGAAAAATGACCTGCTTGACCTTAAACCATACTGTTGCACCATGAATTCTGTCTTGAGCATGTTACCATTTATATTTATATGCTGAAACTGATTTTTGCACACACCACGCACATGCTGTTTGACTCGGCGTTTCTATTTCATTGTTGTTGCTATGTCACTTGAACATATACTGCTATGATCATCTTGAATTTGCTTAAAGTTTTCATGCTCCATAAAGACACATTTATGTCCACTTGAGCTTGACCATTTCATGTTTGAGTTTGCTGAAACCACATGAATACACGCTTCATTGAAACTGCACCGATTTGTATATTGCTGCTTGCATATGGCTTGTTTTAACCATGGTCTTGAGATCTATGCTTCTTTGACATTGTATATGTACATTTATGTATGTGTGTTTATAAATATATATCATGCACGTGTGAATTATTTATCAGTAGACTGCTGCACTATGTTGTGGCTGTTCAGAATCGACTTGTTCTGATCAGCAAACCAGTGTACTATGTTGAGGCTGATCAGTATGTATATACATATCAGATCAAGTCATGAAAAATGATGAGAAACACACCAAAAATCTGAGGCAAATAAAATTTTAAAATAAAAATTTATATTCGCATGTATTCAATTTTATTTCTATTGCAGTGTACTCTGTGTGTGTGTTCCATGTGACAGGTAAGCAGATGATGACTGGACTGGCAGTGAAGATGCTGTTAAGACAGAAGATTGAAGACAAGAACAGTATGAAAATGGGTATATGAGTGGATGTCTGTATAACTTAGTGTGAGTGTTATAGAGAGGAACTGTGTACTGAAATTGAATGTATTGAAATGTATATCGGTGATGTATATACAAATAGTGGAGTGGTAAATCTGTACTATTTAAATATTGAAATAAAATATTCTATTTAAATAAAATACTGTGAATATTTGAATTTCTGTACAGTCGTATTTCATTTAAATATAAATATTATGTTCATGTCCGTGATGTAATACAACAGTACAATAACAAACACATTTAAAATAATATTTATTTGGTTGTTATCATCTAATGAAAATCATATAATTATGTATACAACTACGTCATATACAACAATCTCCCCCTTTTGATGATGACAAACAAATGAAAGATTTTGAGCACAATAAATATGTTTGACAGCGAATATTGAACTCCCCTTATTTTTTAGCTCCCCTACAACATAAAACCCCCTATAACTGTGCATGAATGAAAAAAATGAAAATTGAACTGGAATTTTCAAAATTAAAATATTTATAAAATATTCACTCATAAATTAATATCTCAACCCATTCTCCCCCTTTTATTATCATCAAAAGGATACAGAAATTGAAATATAGATGAAAAATGACTAAAAATACTTATTTCAGCTTAAGAGGAAGAACGGTCATCATAAATCTCAACCAGCTAAACAAAAATCATAATATTCTGAGAACTAGTGGCATATTTCACATTTTAGAGAATGACGAATTTACGATAAAATTTATATATAATGAAGAGAGTTAAAAAATGAGTTCCAATTATTTTCCAAAAGAATTTATAAAAATGAGGTACAAAAACAGTAATGGATTCGGACTATAATTATAAATTCAACTTAAGTGACACAATCATATCATCTCAAATCCCAATAGCTATCAATCAACAAATCGCAATACGTCATATAATATTAACACATTTCACAAAATAGAACATGGATTGATAGGTTGGTTTCTACATATCAAGGAGAATTTCATATAAATTTTATTTATAGCCAATTATTCCTTTTTTTATTTAAGAGCACACTGACCATGCATAACCGGATCTTGGATTTTTAAATCAGGTCAGTTGCAGCTTAAAATTAAGTATTCTCATAACCATGCATAACCAGAGCTTGGATTTTTAAATGAGGTTAGACAAACACTTATGAATATTATTTTATTATTTTCAGTTTCAAAATGAAAAACTCCTCAGTATATAAAACCAATATGGATGATAGAAATGTGATAGGTACAGAAATGGTTTGTGAAATCAATTTCTAAATTAATTATATTATGAAATATGCTCGACTGTACCGGAATCATTGAAAATTTTCAATTATCACTAATTCTGAATAATAAAATAGTCCAGTTTCTATCACAAATATTTTCATTGTTTTATTCAAGATGATTTTTTAAAAATATTAAACTCTCCATGTTACACCCTGTATTTTCTGTTAACGATATAGTAACGAATTAAACAATACTTAATTTAAAATTTGAGAATTAAGGGAAACGGGTTACGCCATTGTGTTCGTCTCAGAATTCTGGTTGAAATAGAGTCCGAGTTTGTGTAAATTGGACTTCGTATGAAGAAGTTATGGCTGTCGGAAGTTTCCAAAAAATTCAAATAAATTCAAACAGCTCGAAAACAAATTCAAATTCAAATTAGAAGTCAGAAGCGGGCTGGGAGGGAAAATTCCCGCCCAGGACACAGGTCGACCAAGGGTTCGACCCTAGTGTCGACCTCCCCCCTACAGGTCGACCTAGGGGTCGACCTACCCCCCCGGCAGATCTAAATGGTGACGATTTTGTGACTCAGTGTTGAATCACTAGGGCTGAAGTGTCACCCTATCTTCACTAGATGGCTGTGGTTAACCCTAGGATCATCCAACGGCTCAAATTGAGTTTAAATTCTATATAAACAACCCATTGCTCAAACCTAAAAATCATACAAAAATAATCCTAGAACTATCATGCCGTCAATCGAAAACTTGGAGTAGCCGTCACTAATTCAAAGACAAGATAAGAACTTGAATCAAAAATCAAATTAAAAGATTATCAAATTCAACGATCTACATCAAAGGCGAGCTAACTAATTTCAGAATTCAGATTTCAGAATGCAAGAATTCCTATTTTAGTTTGTAACTTGGTTATTACGCAGATTTAAACGTTCTTTCAACTGAATCATGACATGTTGTAATTTGAAGATAGAATGATGCTTATGTATAAGATTTGATTCTCGTTTATCTAAAAGTATCATTGTAATTAATCATGTCTATATTCTTGTGGTGATGAACATGTTGTATATTAATCATGTCTATATGCTTGTGGTGATGAACATATTGTATGTTATTGGAATCTATTATGATTGGGTAATGGATTTATTTTTCCAATTAAATGGTGAAACATGTCATGTTATAAATTGGTGGTTATTTGCAAGTTTATGATCTAAAACACATGCTTATATGTTAGATCAACACTCATGTATATTCATGTTAGGTTGAATCTAATTACGTTATAAAATTTGGAATTGTAGTCCTCTTATGTTTTAACACATAAGTCATCATGTTAAGTTATGATTCGAATATGTTGATAATAGTTCTCTTATGTTTAACACACATAAGTTAATATGCTAAGTTGCGATTTAAAAATGATCATAGTAGCTTTCTTATGTTTTGACATACATAAGTTAATATGCTAAGTTGTGGTTTAAAACCGTGATTATATGTTAAACCTCCATCCTAGACCTTTGTCAAGTTTACATGACAACTAGACCCAACTTAGTCACAAGTTCACCTTTTCCCATTTAGTTAAAGTTAAATGATACCTCTATGCCAAGTTACACATGACAAGTTTAAATTATGCTATTTTATGTTTATTTCATGTCTCTTGTTTATTACCCCTTTTCTTGTTTATGGGTTGGGTTAATTTACTAGCCCAACATTTTATGTGATTCATGCGTACGTTCGACGGGGGTAGCGATGGGAAAATATGAAAATTCATGGCATATATTTGTTCATAAAATGGTATATTTGATATACCATTTATGGTAAGCATAATCAAAGGATAATTATGGAATGATTAAATTAAATTTAATTTACATAAAGAAATTAGACATATATAGAAAAATGTAAATTTAGAAAAAGTCGAATATGCCTAACCCGAGGTTAGACTGAGTTGTGGTGTAAATCTACCCAGAACCGACCGGCATATCCAATGACCACAACAAGACCTGTCTAATGTGGGTGGTTAGTGCATCAAGCCCAAAGAGAACCCGAGGTTAGACTGAGTTGTGGTATAAATCTGCCCAAAACCGACTGGCACATCCAGTGACCACAATAATACCTGTCTAATGTGAGTGGCTGGTGCTTTAATAAATTAAAGCTAAGTTAGGATTGGTAGGGTTAAGTCAATTTGGGAAACACTCAACCAATTCAACATGTTAACTAAACGAATGGGTGGGGTTAGGTAAGCTTGGACGCTTAACCAAATAAACATGTTGATTAGAAAAACCGTAGTAGTAGGGACCCATTTCAGCAGTAACCCACATAGATGTATCATGGAACCTTGAAACTAGGCAGGGTGGGGCACGATTGCTGGGCTGAGTATAAGCAGTCAAAACGTCGGCGGTTAGTGGGCCAGTGTAGGTTCCGACGGAGTATGGGCGTGCACGTACTCCGGAGTGGAAAAATCAGCCATTGGGCATCAGTAGTATACACTGTGCATCCTGAATCGTGTCGGGTTGCCACCAGAGAGACTGATACACCCCATGGTGGGACCAGCACAGGTATCTATAGTCAAGCGGGGACGAATGACACAGGTTATTAATGCATACGAGTAGGAGCCGATCATTAAGGGGATCGTTTGTAATGAACACGTAGGACTGGTTGAACCAATGGTTAAGTAGGTGCAGAGACTATAGTAATGGGTGCGATCACATGTTCCTCTTATCTTATATTAGAGTATTATCCTATGTTCTGTTATTACTGCCATGATCCCTTTCCTTGTTTAAATACTAGTGATCACCGAACTTACCAGACTTATTGTCTGACCCGTTTTCTTTCGTCCTCTTTTCTTCCGTTCCCCCCTAGGTCCACAGGGAGGGAATATTGCAGTTTAGTCAGACTATTTGCAAGCTTCAAGAAAGTAGATGTATGATTTGGACTCTCTCCCAATCTTGGCTATGGCTCTTGGACATTATCCTTGGGGATTTATGCAGTTTTATTTATGATTTATGCTTCTTTATTAAATAATCAAGACAGAAATTATGTTGTAATGTTTTGGAAGTTGTTTTGAGACAATTTGATGTAATGCTCTTGTATTGAAACACGTATGCCTACGCTGCTTATACTTATCTGTCTTGTAAAGTTTTTTGTGCCTTGTACCTATAACCCTCCACCAAAGTTAAGGCATTCCCTTTGTGAGTGACTTAACGGAGGAGGGGTGTTTCACTCCACACTAATATAAAAAAAACATGATGGATGGCAGATTAATGGTAGATAAAGAAGATGGTCGTAAAATAATCTCCAATTCAAAGATATTATAATAATTATTCAACCATCACGAAAATCTAAATAAAATCTCCCCTTGTTGTGAAATATACGGCAGTCACAATTCATCACAACTTCAAAATCTAATAATAATTTTGATGAATTATAAATATAGCTCAATTTGGATATTGACTTCAATTTCTGAATGAATAAAAAATAAATAATTTTAAAATTGAAAATCAATTACAAGAGGGATTTGAAAGATCTATACAAGACAAGAGAATTAAAAAATATATACAAAAAAATGACACAGGAGACGGACAAAGATATCACAGACAACAGAATCTTAATCACAAAGCCTAAGCAGACATGGTTAACAAATTAAGCAAATTAATTTCATATATCAGAGCATGGTATATATTTGATACCAAAACAAGCAATCACCAAAAAATTATTTTCAAGAACAATATCTGAGTAGCACAAAAATCATTTTCAAAGTAGACTTGTCAAATAAATGTTTCAAAGATATTTCAGACAGTCAAAGAATGGTTTATGATCCAAGATTAAAAATATGGTTTATTTTAAATCATTTGAAGGGATATGAAAAGATTGAGATTCAATGAATCAGTCACAGCAGATTATAAATTTTAAATTCACGATGTATGTGAGATTCAAGAAATCAATAATTAAAAATGATTTTAAACAAACAAATATATATATATATATATATATCAAAAAATCATGAAATAACAGTGAGTTTCAAGACCGGATTTGTTGCGACCCAAACTTTCCTGTAAAGGAAAGCCCGGATTGCTTCGAGAACAAGACAAATAGGAACACAAACAGAAGAAAATTTCATTGTTTATTACAACAATTACATCAGAGTACAAGAATATAACAGAGTATAAATGAATAAATATTATACAGCAGGAAATATCAAAGTTTTAAAATACAATAAAATACATAGTAGCGGAAAAATAATACAAAACACAACTGAAAGAAATACATGGATACAGAGCTTTCCGAATATCCCTTCACCTATAAACCAGGATCCTGTGAATATAATATCTGCAACCTAACTACTAGCTGGATGTGTGGAAAATATGGGCACCCAGAGTTTAGGTTAAAACAATAAACTCCTGGTCAGTCATGTGACTGGTGTGAGAACTAAAACAGTTATTTAAAACTTTACTTTCAAAATAAGGTAAATCAAGGGACCACGCCGTACAACACGGAACGGGTTTCCTTTCAAGAATACCAATGCATAAAACAAAAAACGCAATGCTAAATAAAGAACAATGAAGCTATTATAAGACCCAGGTCCCATCAAACAATGCAATGCAAGCCGGAGGATATGTTTTTCTCTTATAATAGCCAAATATGCTTGATACGTGAAATTTCATCTTTTATTATTACTATAAGTGAAAAAAACAACTTCAAATGTAAATGTATCAATCATAGACGGCATGGGTACCATATATCATGTCGCCATACTAGTTCTACAATCAAAACCGAAAAATGTCGTATTTAGAAGTTGGATTTCAATCACGGTGGTTACTGATTCGAAAGATCGATCACGTAGTGCAATTCACCATGGTTTACGTCGCAGGCATGCGAAAACACTATAATGCACATTCACACTATCCACGAAACAGGTTACCGTGGATTATTATGCAGGCATATGAAAACACCGCTGCCTCTATCCATCAGGGAATCGGGGGTTGTTCCCTATCCCTCACCTCGGTCGACCGAATCCATGACACCACTAAGTTGTCTCTCCTCATCTCTAAAGTGCACTGATCTAACCATCAGTTTGCCACCATACCGCTGTGTGAGGCTCACGAATAACGCTACACAAAGCCGTGCTATATTAAAGCTGTGCTATATTAAAGCTGTGCTTTGATCTTCAACCACAAGACTCTGCTTTTCAACAGAAGCCTTGATCATTTTCCACTTAGGCATGCCACACAGGCAATTTACACCATGCGACTGATGTCTATCGATATACAACCTCTGATCCCATACGTCTCAAAGAAGGGTGAAGTAAGGGAATAAATTCCCCTTCACCAGGCATATGTATATTTAATAGAGATCAATCAGCACAGAATAAAATCCAATGTCAGACACACCATCCATTTACAAGTCCGTTCTAGGTCTGAACGAAACCGGAGGCACATTATTCCTCATCCCGTATGTCCAATACAGGAGAGGGGCCCTCGCATATCCGTACAATCAACAAGTACGTCCAAATGGCTAACACTTTAGCCCCTTCAAGGTAGCTACTCCAATCATGAGCACCAGTAGCACCTATCCATTCGATGTGAAGATCGCTAGTCTTGCACCATCTTCAATCTCTTCAATTATCATCGAATCAGTTGTTCACAATGGGTTAAACCCGGCCTTTCTGAATAACTCGCGTATCTTGTAATCAAGTGCTCTAACACATCATACACCTCATTCCAATCCAGAATATTCTTTTATTCAAATATTGTTTTCCTTTGGGAAAGGTTCCCATTAATTTTATCAAATATAAATTCTTTAAATTTATTCTTTAATCTTCCTTTGGATATCATTTCTAAACCAAATTATGGCTTATCAACTAGTCGGGATTAGCTCACCTTACCGAAGTAATCATTTGTTTATTTTCCTAATCCCAACCTATTCATCCCATGGAGCAAAACTAGTAATACTCCATATCTAACACCACGGTGTTGTCGGTAAAATTAATTACCATTTCACGTTCAAATCTAATTAAAGATTTAACTACCGCTTGGAGTAAAACTGGTGATACTCCTTTCTCGATCATTTTCTTGAATTAATAATTTTAATTACCACATTCACTTTTCAATCTAATCGAATATTCATTAAAACTCCATTTAGTTTTAATCTTCGCAAAAATCAATATTAATGATCATTAAAAGCTAAGAAATTAATCTTATCTTTAACTGGGTTAAAGAACCAATATCATTTAAAACACGGTTCACGATAAACCCAAAATCACATTCCATTAATTATGGAATCTTCACGGAAAAATAAATCAATATATAATCGATATCAATTTCTGTATCCGACTAACAATATAAATGGAATAACGACAAAGCCTTTTAAATTCCATATGTATTAACAGTCTTCCTCCACAGAAGCTCACTTCGATTATTACCAAATCGAATTCCATTCAATTCCAATTTAATATATTAAATTGGAAATATTTACTTTGGAAAATTCCATAAATCTTAATTAAAATATAATAAATTCCAAATCATATTATTCGCTGTTAATTGGGTTAAAGAACAAGTGTTATTTAAAACACCGTTCACGATAAACCCAAAAATCCAATTCTTTTGTTCCATTCCAATTAAATATTAATTAATTAGAAATCTTCACTAAATCTTAATTAAAAAATTTATTCTTTTCTCAACTGGGTTTAAGAACAGTGCTAATGAAGACACAGTTCACGACAAACCCCAAAATCCAATTTGATATCAAATACAAGGCTTTGAATAGAAAATATATCAGCTTATATTCAATCTCAAATTCTGAAACCAACAAATATCGTATTGGGAATAACGATATACATATATATCCTCCAAATTCCTTCACAATGTCCGTATAATCACGGAATCCAATATCGAAATATCCCGAAGATAATTTTGATTCAAATCCATTCCAATTTGTATATTGGAAATTCTGGTTATTTTTAAAACCATTTCAAATCCAATATATTTATTTCTAAAAATAAATTATTTTTCTAGTTAATAACTAGTTCATTTCGATAAAAATATATTTTTATCTTTTTAAATATGGAATTTTTCATCCCAATTCTTTCCAAATCATTAATTATGATTTTACATAATTTTTGCATATTTTTAATAATTTTGTTATCGCCCGTACAGTCGGTTTCCAATAACGGCCATCGAACTGCATCCACAACGACCTTTTTTGAAATTGATTTGTACATATCTCCAAATCTAACAGTTAGATTTAAAATCTCTTGTGTTCACTAAAAAGCTTTTTCGATACGAACCCAAGGGTTCTGGTTTAGAAGAATCTGACGGTCGGATCTCCCGTAACGTCCATTTGAAGTTAATGGTCGAATTCGCGAACGGTTACTACGCGGCGCGTTATATTCAGGCCATTATAATATATATAATGTATATATTATATATTTTATCGATTTTCGTTTAAAACAAATTTTATTAATCATTTTAAATTCGTTTCAAAAACGATTTCCACTTCCATTTCAAATTCAAATCAAAATTGAATATTCCATTATGAATTCTTTTTAAATTCATTTCAAACCGATTTCAATTCGTTTTAAATTTATTTCAAATCTATTTCAATTTAAATCGATTTCAATTCGTTTTAAATTCGTTTCAAACCGATTTCAATTCTAACCGATTTTAATTCCATTTTAATTTGTTTTAAATTCATTTCAAATCGATTTCAATTCAAACCGATTTCAATTCCATTTCAATTTGATTTTCAAATTTGAATCAAAATTTAAATTTTCATATAATTTCAATATATAAATGATAATATTTCAAAATATCGGATTTTGAAATCACTTTTCGATATTCATTATAAAATGAATAAAATCGACAGAAAATCCCGCTCGTGTAAAAATGGCATTTAACTACTTGATACGGCTTCACATTTCAATATTCACTAAATATTATTTTAAAATATTCATTAATTCTGAACTGGAATCAGAGTTAATCATTTACCATATAATTTTTTTTATATGGATTTCAAACTCATATATATACAACAATAATGATAAGTAATCATTAAAAATTCAAACAAAATCCAGAGTGCATTCTACAACTGTATAAGCATTAAAATAAATAAATAATGCTTATACAGGCTGTCAACCCATCGTTTAACATACCACTAATTATTGGGATCAGTGTATTTCAAATATTATCCCAACACCCGTGTGGGGTTTTCAAACAACAAATATTGTTTATTATTTGTGCAGTTGGGCGATGTGTAAAATTTATTGTCCTAATTAATATCATATAGATACGTGTACATAGACAAACCGTCTTGTTTGTAAATGAAAATTTATTTTATTTTCATTTCACAATAAGTTATATATTTATTTTATATGAATAACTTTTATATACAATAATAACAATGCATGACAATCACAATCAATTTCTACATCACAATACAAGCAAACAAGTCGTCCATGGTCTGTGGACGACGGGGAGCAATTCCTATGTGCAGTTACAAAATAATTTAAATTACTGTACAAAAATAACAGTGAGAAGTTCTCACTTTGGTTCTTTTGTTTCTGAATTTCTGTTCGGATTTGAATTTGCTTGAATTTCCAACTTGCTCCGTTTCAGCTCTAGTCAGTTTCATGTTGAAGCGTTTGAAACCACGATCACAACGCAACTAAAATCGCTGCATTTAGACCTCGTATGAAGAAGATATTGTATTTAATACATTGCACTACAAAAATTGAATTAATTAATTAATTTCCTTAACAAACTTTTCCTAATCTTTCCCCTATCCATCAACTTCTACAGACGTATAACTGAACCCAACGCTCTAAATTACAACCAGAAACTGCTCCTGCATCAAGCGATCGGATGAAGATCCAATACCACCATGTCGCGCGCCAACGAGGGAGCCACCCCCCGATCCTGACCATGTTCAACTCGCGGGTCCCCTTGCCTTGTAAACTGAACCCAACGGCGTTCCCTTTGAGAGGCGATTTCGAGCAAACTACGATGTGAAACTTCATTGTACCCGTTGAATAGCAAGATCTCGATGCCCACACCCATTTTCCTTCTATGAATTTCATGGATTATTGAATCGATATTGAAATTTTATGGGATTAAAATTGGAGCAAATCTATTGTGCGTTTGAAACCCTGGTGACGGCTTGAATTAATGGACTTAGGGCTTCCAGGATTGGCCCCCTTATATAGATATTTATATTAAAAAAAATTTATTATTTAGTTTCCAATTTAAATTTTTTAGTTCTCGAACTCTAAATTGAACCTAACGACTGTCGCCCCTAGACAAATACCCCCATTCCGAACACAACGGAGTATGTTTCGCAAGCCCATTCGACTCTTTCGAGCAATTTTCATCAAAATTAAAATATAAATCAATATATATTACATTTAAACGTACATTTTAATTTACCGAGGCCACATACCGACTCTAAAAATTCCTAAAAAATAAATCTAGCTATGTTTTGACGATATGGTCCTAACAAAACAAATTTCATCATATTTGAAGACCGTTTGAAAAATGGTCATTTTCTGGTCGATCCAATTTGACTAAAACGGACAAAACACGTTTTCTTTTGCCACGCTCACATATTAATTCCAAAAATTATGAAATTTGGAATCTAATAATAATTTGACATTCCGGATCCAACTAAAGTGGTTTCGTCGAATGCGGAGGTTGTTTGCAAAATGGCAATATATTATATTATATTAAATTCCATAGCGACTATTTTAAATTTTCAACTAGACATAACTTTTTATTTATAAATTGAAATCTCAGTTTCTTACATCTGTTAGAAAGATATAGTTAAACAGATTCGAATATTTTTTATTTCTCTAAAATCTGATTTATTTTGAATCCTGTACATTCATTTGAAATTCGAAATCGAATTTTCAAACTATCGCGCCATTTCAGGCTCGAATTATAATTAAAATAAATATTTATATTCTAACTCGATTAAAATAAATATATACGTTCTAATTCTATTCAAAATAAATTTCTCGTCGTTATTAATTAAATATTCAAAATTCATTAAAACTGCCAAAATAAAAATCTTAAATTGGTTCTGATTTTCTGGGTTATTACAGGATTTTCAAAAAAAATTCCAAATTTTCTGACAAGCCCAAAGAATTTTTCAGAATATTTACATCAAGTTTGAAGACATATTATGATCCAAAAATAAAAATAATTTATTTGAAATCACTTGAATGGATGTACATTTTTAGATACAAAGAATCAATCACACAGGGTTATTAATTTCAAATCAAAGAAGTGTGTGAGATTCAAAATATCAAGAAATTTCAATCTAAACCAGATGATCATGAAAAACACTGAATTTCAAGATGTAAACAAAGAGTTTCAAGTCAATTCAAAAAAAAATTCAAACTAATATGAAAATCAATGAAATTATCACAGTTAAGAAGTAGCAGTGTGCTGTAATGAGTATAACATTTCAAGTCTTTCCAAAATGAATTAGAAGAAACTCAGAACACTAGAGGCGTGTGAAATTTCATTAAATATTCAGATCTTCAAAAATTTAGAATCCAAATTAACAGTGTTCAAGATATGACTAGAATACATCAGCACTATTATGAATTCATAAAACAGAAAACTTCAAAAACAATTGCAGAAATTTACAAGTTTAGATTCAAAATCTGGAAATGATTAAAACATCAGAGTTTTATACAAATGAAGTGAATTTATAGAAAATATGAATTCTACAATTGGAAGTTTAAGAAAGCACAAAAGAAATTACAATGATATGATAGTGACAGATCAAATCAGAAAAAAAGGAAGGGGAATAAGAAAGAAAAAAATAGAAAAAATAAAAATAGAGAATATACAAAAGAAATTATGAGGTTAGAGATCATACCTGAAAATGATGAAAGCAACAAAATCTCTAACTCGGCATCTTGGCTAAGGAACCGTGAATGATATAGACCAGCCTGATTTCAAATCCCTTTTTGCACAGTAGATCCTCAGCCTCCTATAGTACTTAACTATTTAGAGGATTGAGTGGTCTAACAAAATTAGTAAAACCACTCACAATTGTATTAATATGTTTTGTTACCCAGACTTGTTTGTACAACAAACCATTAGAATTAACTTTTGTACCCTTAGGAATCAAAATCTGTTTGAATTTAACAAAACCCGTTTTATTTCCTTTTGGGATCCAAGAATGTTTAAATGGTTTGTTATAAAACAAATTCTCATCTCGATTGTGATTTAAAAATCCTTTGAAGTTTTCAGAGTTTAAATTTTCGCAACAAACATTTCCAAAATGATTTGAGGGGATTTTAAAATTATTAAAATTCCGTTTTTCAAAAACATTATTTTTCCCAAAGCAAATACCATGTTTTTTACCAACAGAAACTCGGTTTTGTAACAACATATTCAATGATTTTTCCCCATTAGAGGATTTATCCAAAGTTGATTCAAATCGTTAAATTTTGGATTTAAGATCACCGTTTCCTTTGATTAGATCTGAACAATGATTATTAGTTATCTTTCTTTCAGTATCATGTTGTTGCAAAACCGAATTTTCAGATTCAAGTAATTTGATTTTGGATTTGGACTTAGAAGTTTCAAATTCAAAATGTTTTTGTTTTTCAAAGTCAAGTTTTTCAGAATTTCTGAGTTTTTCTATTTCAGTTTCAAGCTCTCTCAAAATCACTTCAGTTTTCATCAAACTTTCCTTTTCAAAAAATTCATGCTTGAAATCATCCTTATCCAACTCCATTTGCAAAGTATTATTTTTATGAATTAGTTCATCTTCACGACTTTTCAAAATCAAAATTTCGTTTTCAAGTTTCCTAAAATTTTCATTATGATGAGCTAAATCAATTTTCAAATTCATACAATCTTTACAATGGGAGTCTTTAGGTTTTAATTTCAAAGCATTATTTTTGCATCGTAACCCAGAGTTTTCAGATTTCAAATTTTTATTTTTCCATTAGAGACGATCGACAATTTTGGTTAAATTATTACAAAGAGAAACCAATTCTTCATATGATAAATCTCCATCGTCTGAATCATCATTAATAGCTCCATTTAAGCACACATCTAACATCCTTTCGTCCATATAATGTATTGAGAGTGCTCCAGATTTCCTGCCCAGTTAAACAATGGGAGATAAGATCAAGCTGATTATTACAAAGATAAGAATAGAGAATATGCATGACACGAGCATTTATAACTTTATTTTTATTATCTAGCATATCACCCATATTTGTAATAATATTCCAATATTCAAAATTAACAGATTTTAGATAGAATTCAATTTTCGATTTCCAAATTTAAAAATCTGACCCATTGAAAATAATTGTAATATCACTGGACTGACTCTTAGAGGACAAACAACTAGGATTCATGATTCTAGGGTTAAAGAAATTACTAGGCTCTGATACCACTTGTTGGATCTAGATTAACCTTAGAGGGGGGTGAATAGGGTTTATTCAAGTTTTACAGGATACCAAAATAAATCACAGATCACATAATGCATTAGAAAATAAATGCATAAAAGTAAATAAAACAAGATATACCCAGCTTTGGCAAAATCCTGCCTACTGCTGCATTCCTAAGGTTTCTACTAGGTGAAAGAATAGATTCCACTTACAAGACCCTGTAAACTCGCGAACCCCTTGCTCCTATTCTAACCCTACGCTCAAAAACCCTAGACTGATCTAAACCCTAGATTAGATTTCCGCTGATTACAACTCCGTAACTAGTAACCCTAGATTTTACATACTCTAGTAAACTGCCAGTTAACACCCTATCTGGTTTCCTAGAATTTTACAGACTCTAGAAACTGTTCGAGAAATCACAACACAACTTTAAAAACAAAAACAAAAATAAATCAATACCCTAATTTAAAAAAGGACTTTAAAAACTCCCTTTAGCAAATTAAACTAGATTGGCTGACCACTTTCAAAATAGGTTCCACCCATGTTTCATTTGTCCCTATTATTTCTGATTCTAGAAACGGCGGCTTCAAAAAGGGATTAGGGTTTTTCTCTTCCTTTACCAAATCAATGCTTTAATCAATGATGCAAATTGGTTCTCTGTTTCTCAAATATTCAGCTGCCGCTCACTTCCAACAATTCCAGAATTGTTTGATTAAATCGCATAAAAATTGTGAGTTCCTCTGATTTTATTCTATGCTTGAAATTATTGCTTTAGGATTCAACACTGCCTGTGATGAATATCATGTTTAAAATCGGATTATATAATCCTATAAAACTCTCTGATTTCGTGTATGATGACTAAATCCGAGTTTTCGAGTTTCTCCTTTTGCTATGAACCCTTGCGTGATTTCCTCTTTTGCGATTTCCTTCTTTGTTGAATAGCGTGATGGATGTATCTAGACATAACCTTTTCCCATCTTGTCGAATTGTCCCTTGAAACTTTGAATTGATTTATTCCCGGAAAGACTAGCACAATTTCTGGAATTAAAAATTCTTGCTTGTCCACACTTGATTGACACATGAATGAATTCATTGCCAAAATTGCTTGATAAATTTCTTGCCATTTAACTTTGTTTTATCTCAATACTGATTTCTGGAAAATAATATAAAATTGTTTGAACGCCATAAGTAACTTGCTCAAATATGATTTGCCGAATTGATACTTGCCCATTTTTGTTCTTCTGAAAACATGAATTCCTCTGGTCCTATGCATAATTGAAACTCTGGAAGGAAATTTCGATTTTGGCAAAAAAAAACATTTTTTATACACTTTCCAGAAAACTTGAACCTGTCACTTTGATTGAGCATCTCTGTGCACATGTAACTGCATTTGTTTGAACCCTTGTGTAGCCATGTTCATTTGTTGAAACTGTTATGCTCTTTTAAAACCATGAATTAATCTTTCCAAAACAACTTCTAAAAGGCTGGCAAAAATGTTTCTTGCCAAAAAATATTGGGATGCACTTTTCTAGAAACTACTTAATCTTGAATTAACTTGAACCATGAAGTTGTGTAGTGTTGGACCATCCTTGTTGTCACACACTGTCCTTAATATTTGCACAAACAATCTTTGTTGTAGCATGAAAACTGGAATTATTTTGACATCTGCCTATCTCATTTTATATGTTGTGCTTGAAACCAAAAGAGCTTGACAAATTTTCACTTGAGAAATGACAGTGAATACGCACCACAAAAAAGTTGAAAATAATTTGTTGAATTCCTGTATGCTCTGTTATGTTGCTCTGTTGTATTTTGTGCATACGCACTGCTATACTCCATTTCTCTTTGGCACTTCTCCTGGCTTGATATTCACTGATTTGCTGCATATTTATCATCCATGAAATTTGCTTATGCATGTATGTATTGCCTTTTTAATCACTCACGATTACATTGTTTGCATCATATCACCATATGTGCACACTGAATTTCTCAACTGTCATGATCTGCCATATAACAATGGACATTTCTCACTTGAATATGAAACTACTGCTTCCATTCACTTGGACTTCTCATCTTTTTTTGGTAACATAAATGAACATCACTTGTTTCTGGCTTGATATTTGTTCATGTTGTGTATATATGAATTTGTGAATATGGTTGTGTATCACTGTTTGGACTTGCACCTGAAAAATGACTTGCTTGACCTTGAACCATAATGTTGCACCATGAATTCTGTCTTGAGCATGTTACCATTTATATTTACATGCTGAAACTGATTTTTGCACACACCATGCACATGCTATTTGACTCGTCATTTCTGTTTCATTGTTATAGCTATGTCACTTGAACATATACTTCCATGATCATCTTAAATTTGCTAAAAGTTTTCATGCTCTATAAACACACATTTATGTCCACTTGAGCTTGACCATTTCATGTTTGAGTTTGCTGAAACCACATGAATAAACGCTTCATTGAATCTGCACCCATTTGTATATTGCTGCTTGCATACAGCTTGTTTTAACCATGGTCTTGAGATCTATGCTTCTTTGACATTGTATATGTACATTCATATATGTGTATATATACACAACAGTGTGTGTGTGTGTGTATATATATATATATCGTGCACGTGTGAATTATTTATCAGCAAACTGCTGCACTATGTTGTGGCTGTTCAGAATCAACTGGTTCTGTTCAGCAAACTAGTGTATTATGTTGAGGCTGATCAATATGTATATACATATAAGACCAAGTCATGAAAAATGATGAGAAACACACCAAAAATCTGAGACAAATAAAATTTTAAAATAAAAATTTATTTTCGCATGTATTCAATTTTATTTCTATTGCAGTGTACTGTGTGTGTGTGTTTCATGTGACAGGTAAGAAGATGATGACTGGACTGACAGTGAAGATGCTGTGAAGACAGAAGATTGAAGACAAGCAGTATGAAAATGTGTATATGAGTGAATGTCTGTATAACTGAGTGTGAGTGTTATAAAGAGGAACTGTGTACTGAAATTGAATGTATTGAAATGTATATGAGTGATGTATATACAAATAGTGGAGTGGTAAATCTGTACTTTTTAAATATTGGAATAAAATATTCTATTTAAATAAAATACTTTGAATGTTTGAATTTCTGTACAGTCATATTTTATTTAAATATAAATATTATATTCCTGTCCATGATGTAATACAACAGTATAATAACAAACACATTTAAAATAATATTTATTTGGTCGTTATCATCAAACAAAAATCATATAATTGTGTATACAAATACGTCATATACAACACGTACTTTTGATAATGCGAGGTGTGCTTAATTTCTATAATATTTTAATTTGGATGCACCTTAATACTAGAACCTGGAACATTGTTGAACTGGTAGCATCTAAACAAATATACATCCTCTATGGGCCTTGTAAATTATGTCAATTGCAAAATCTGAGTTAACACACCAAAAAAATCATTTATATGATTATTAGGATCATCACTGCCTTTAACAAATACACTAGTATTGTTTATTAATTTTCAGCATAGTATTCTTTGTTATTGAATTTATATGCATTAACAAAAAATATTGAGTACGTTTTAATTTTAATTTTGATCCAAACGCCAAATGTTTCAGTCCTTCGTTGAGCACATAATTTGTGGGATCAGAAACGTAGTTCTTAAACCAACTACTGAAATCTTTGATTAAATCGCCGCTTGGATTTTTTGATTCATAAATACTGCAAACAAAAACATGGTATGTTACATTATTGTTTATTTACACGTGTAACTTAAATTCAATAAAACTTGTAAAAAAAAATATTACCTATCAAATGGTGCATTTTTAGACAATGAAGAAGAATATTTGTGTGTGCAACATGCTAGTATTTATCATTTAGCCATATTCCTACACATTTTCCAACATGTCGTCCATATTGGTTAAAAATTAATAATGTTGCTTCATAAGTAGAATCTTGTTCAACGACTTCATCATCAAGTGTAACACTTTAAAATGATAAGTTCACATGATTATTAAAATAATAAGAGAAAAAGAAAGAAGCTTCTTCTTTGATATATGATTTGCAAATAGAACCTTCAACTCGAACTCTTTGTCTTACTTTTTTCTTTAAATGATTTAAATACCTAATAAAAAATATTTTGATTCAATACTAACTTCTATTTGTTATTAAATTAACATTTTCTACTTAGTCTAGTAACATACATTTCGAATGGATACATCCATCCATATTGCACAGGACCTCGAAGATGTGCTTCATATGGGAGACAAACAGGTAAATGCTACATTACATTAAGAAACTCGAAGGAAATATTTTCTCCAGTTTGCAGAGCAGTATAGGTATTTCTTCTTCAAGTTTAAGTAGACAGTCAACTTTTATCGTAGTTGAACAAAGCTCCTTATAAAATAAATTAAGTTCTATTATAACCTTCCAAACTTTTATGGGTAACAATTCTTTGAAAATGACGGGTAACAATTTTTCCATCATTACATGACAGTCATGGCGTTTCATTCCACTCAGCCTTCCATTTTTATTGTAACACCCCATAATTTTAACACTAAAGAGGATAAATTAAAGAATAATTAATTTAATATTCAGAATTCAGGGAAACAGACTGTGCCATTGTGTCCGTCTCGAAATTCTAGTTAAGATAAACATTTGATTTGCGTAAAAAAGGCACCATATGAAGAAGATATGAAGGTTTGAAATTTGTATACACGCAAGAGAATTATATATATACAAACAAGCCAAATATTCAAAAAAAAAATAGTGGGTGGGAAGGCCAAACGAAGGAACCGACCCATTTTAGGGGTTGACTCGAGACCTTGCTGGGTCGACCTAGGGGTCGACCACCCAAGGGTGGTCGACCCCCATACAGATCTGAGCAAATTCATTTTTTTGAATATGGACTTTGTAACAACCCGGAAAATGTGAACCAATTTAAAATTTTTAAAATTGGTTATTGTCAAAGAATTTAAACAATTGAAAGAGCATATTTCAATAAAGTAATAAATTGGAAATAGCGAGGCAGTTTGAAAATTTGAATACAAACTTGTCTGACTGTACCGGGTGGAAAATATAACAGATTTTAGTGAAACCAAAAATATTTAAATCTGTTTATGAATACCTTTCTAACGAATCTGAAAAATCGAAGTTTCATAGCAAGAATCAAAAGTTATGACCAAATGAATTTTCAGAAAGGTCGCTATATAGAATATATAGCCCTTGAAAATAGACATTTTGCAAACGATCTCAGAATTCGACGAAACCACTTTTGTTGGATCTGGGATGTCAAACTATTCCTAGGTTTCAAATTTCATGATTTTTGAAGCTAGTATGTGAGCGGGGCAAAGGAAAATGCCATTGGTCAATTTCTGTTAAAATGGGTCGACCAGAAAATGGTCTTTTTGCAAACGATCTCAGAATTCGACGAAACTAGTTTTGTTGGGACCGCATCGTCAAAAAATAGCTAGATTTATTTTTCTGGGATTTTTCGAATCAGTTTGTGGCCCTGGCAAATTGAAATGTACGTTCAAATTGAATATTAAATGTTTTATACTTTAATTTGAAAAATAACTAACTGTAACAGTCGAATTGGCCAACGAAACATATCCCATTTTGTCCGGAATGGGGGTATTTAGCAGGGGGCGACAGTCGTTGGGTTGAAATTGGTGTACGTTTGTTCAAAGGGATATTTCTGGAATTTAAAATTTAAATATAATAGGCCAAAGCCCATATTTTCTCTCTCATCTGAAAATTGGTCAAACCTCCATCGACGAATGACAGAAACCCATTCAGAGCTTCTAGGCCCGATCGCCGCCGCCACGAGCGTTTTCACCGCTCCCTCCAGTTGACTTTTCTGTTCATCTTCCCCTCCTCTTTCAATCCATCCAACCTTCGTCAGAAATAGTTTGGTATTTGCGTCGAATTTCAGCGAGGAAGTCATCGTCTTTGGAGCGCCGCCGTGCATCGCAGGGACCACCAAGCTGAGTGCCACCACAGGCGCTGGAGACCCTGTTCGAAGCTCTTCGACGTTGCAGCATCTGATCGTGACAATACTTCACGGATCGATCGTGAAATTAAAACCTAGTTTCGAAGGTTTGGCAAAGGTATCGGCTTCGAAACTTCTGAAATGAAAATAACACTTTTAACTGTTGCAAAACTTTGAAAAATCATACCTTTTTAGTGTGTTGACGAAATTCGATGAAACAGGAAACATCGGGACCGCAAGGAGGCTCTCTACCATCTAGCAGAGGCCGCGGATTTTTCTGATCTACATACGATTTTTGGCACTTCAAAAACCAATGTGAGGAATCTAAATTAAATTTTGTGAATGGAATCGTGTTGTATAAATTATATAAGCGAAGTGTAAATTATATACGCATTTTATACCTCATGTACATGTGTTGTATAAGTTATATTAGCGATGTATAAATTATACAAGCGTTGCATGAAACATATATGCTTTGAACTGTGTTTAAATGCAAGTGAAATATAGAAGTAATATATATATATATACTCCCCTCGTCCACAGACCATGGACGATATTTATTGCTTGTGATTGGCGTGAAAATATATAGTATGATAAATGGTTGGAAATAATTGTTTGTGGTTGATATTGTGGTTGAAAAATACCTTTGTGGTTGAAAAATACCCTCTTGTGGTTGAAACAAATTAGAGTAGAGTTATGGAAATGAAAATAAAACATGTCGCCTGCGTGTGAACTAGATGCATGATTCCCCATTGTCAAAAACCGCGAGGTTTTAAGGTAGAGCGAGGAGCCGTACTAGGGACGGTCCCGGTTTTAACTACCCTACCGTTATGCTGCCGAAATTTTCTAAAATATTCATGTGTTAGAATAATTTTCATTTGTTGAAATTATTTTCATATGTTGAAACCAATATTCATGTGTTGAATTGAAATTCATGTGTTGAATTGAAATTCATGTGTTGAATGTTATTCGAATTTTAAATAAATAGCTTTAACGATAAAAATCACATTTTTATATATATACAAACTGTAAAGAATATTCATGTGTCGAATTGAAATTCATTCCTTGAATTGAAATTCATGTGTTGAATGTTATTCGAAATTTAAATAAATAGCTTTAACGATAAAAATCACACTTTTATATATATACAAACTGTAAAGAATATTCATGTGTTGAATTGAAATTCATGTGTTGAATGTTATTCGAATTTTAAATAAATAGCTTTAACGATAAAAATCACATTTATATATATATATATACAAACTGTAAAGGATATTCATGTGTTGAATTGAAATTCATTCGTTGAATTGAAATTCATGTGTTGAATGTTATTCGAATTTTAAATAAATAGCTTTAACGATAAAAATCACATTTTTATATATATACAAACTGTAAAGAATATTCATGTGTTGTATTGAAATTCATGTGTTGAATGTTATTCGAATTTTAAATAAATAGATTTAAAGATAAAAATCACATTTTTATATATGTATATATACTAACTGTAGAGAACATTCATGTGTTGGATTGGAATTCATTCGTTGAATTGAAATTCATGTGTTGAATGTAATTCGTATTTTAAACAAATTGATTAAATAATAAAAATTACATTTTATTGTGAATATGAAGTGTTAAAAACATCCACGCGTTGAATAAATATTTTGGATGATAAAAATATTACTTTTATCATGTATACGCTTTGATATAAATACAAACGTGTTGAAATAAATATTAGTTCGCTAGAAATATTACTATTAGCTCTGTTCTGCATATATATACATGTATCGAACAGGGAAAATGGATTAGCTGTAGAGTAAAGAAATTATTTGCGTGCCCGACAAATAGGTAAACCATGATGAGTTGGCTGCGAAATTTTATTTTTATATCAACTCCTGTGAATGCCATTGGATGCAGAGTGCTGGTTATTCTGTGTGTAATAATAAACATCGCCATAGGATAGTAACAATTAATTTTGAACTACACTACATGGCATACTTCTTGACGATAGGCATAATTCATCATATTCCACATAAGCATTTGGAGCTTGTGTGACGAGGTTGAAGATTTACCATACGAGTGAGAGGCTTGTATGGCGATGATTATATATTACAGGTTGAACTGATGACTGATATGGACTATATAAAATATAACGATAAATTGCCAGATTAATAAAAAACCCACACGGGTCTGGAGTTGACAATAATCACGTCTCTCTAGTCATTAGATACAGCACATGGACTATTTATTCCCACACGGGACGAGGTGAAGAGGATTTATCCTCTGGAGTAATTAAAAATACATGCTCCCTCAGGCTTGACAGAGTGACGAGAATTTATTCTCTGGAGTTATTACCTATACACGCTCCCTTGTAAACACCAGAATATATCACTATAAATATGTGTATGCTTTATAGGATCTATTGGGTACCTAACACGGCCCAATAAATTTCCAAACCCCTTCCCGTACAAAGGAGGTTATGGCGAAATTTTTCGAAATATAAAGGCATTAGTGAAATATTTGAAGTGAAAACGATATTGAAATTAAAGAATGAACTATATTTATATATATATATATATAAATAGAATTGAAAGGAATCGAAGTCGTGCAGTTCGTGTTTTGAAATCATAATTTGAATCGATTAGTACGAGAAATCCGACCATCGGATTTTCCCGAAACCGCAACCGTTGGGTTCGCCTTGGAAATATCTTTCCAACGGCACCAACTTTGTAGAAATCCAACGGTTGGATTGTCTGAAATGTTTAATTCAAATCTAAAGAAAAACAACGCCTGAATCGTTTATATTTATATATAAATATAAATATAATTAAATTAAATCGAATAACGACGCTGCAGTTCGTATTTTGAAAACGTAACTTCAAACGACTAATGTGGAAGATCCGACCGTCGGATTTTCACGAAACTGGAACCGTTGGATTCTCTTTGGGAATACCTTCCCAGTGGTATAGACTTTATAGAAATCTAACGGTTAGATTTTCCGATATGTATAAAACAAATTTGAAAAAAAAACAGCGCCAGTGCCACGGCACGACCTGAAACGTCGTTTAATTAAATATGGCCATTTTTAAATAAATAAAAATGGCGAAAAATCATTATAGAATATTATAAGCAACATGGATTGGAAATAAACCAGTTTGGCTTGATCTGCTTGATATTTGATGGTTGTATGTGTTTGACACGAAAATTATACTAAAGAACTGAAATATGAATGTCAAATAATATAACCATGAAAAGAATTGATTTGAATTCTAATTATACGTGAATAACAGATTTGATTGTAGAACTAGTATGGCAACATAGTGGTATGGGGCACTTATGCCGCCTATGATTGATATTTATGATGCTATTCGTTTTTGAAACATATATGCACTAGTAATAATATCAAATGATTTTGCTTTGCACGTATTAAGCATATTTGTCCATTATAAGGTAAAACTCTATCCTCCGGTTTGCGTTGCATTGTATGATGGGACTTGAGTCTTATAACGGCTTCATTTTTTTAAAAGCATTGCGTTGTTTTAAAGAATTTACTTTGTTTTAAATGTACCGGCAATCACTGGAGTAAACCCGTTCCGCGAAAGTGGCGTGGTCCTATGATTTTCCTTGTTACCATTGTTTAACCTGTTAAGTAGATTTCTCATACCAGTTCCCATGACTGACTCGTTGTTTGTTTCACTTTGCAAACTCGGGTGCCCTTATTTTCACATGGGCAGCCTAGTTCACAGATGACATGTTGTTTTGGCTTAGCACTGTATTATGGAGTGCACTTTTGGCTTATGGCGATGCTGACTTCACCGACATGACTTTGACATTTTCCGCCATTATTGTATATATATTATGATTCCGCCGATGGTGATGCATACTGTTTTACTTCCAATACTTATTATCATATGTATATGTACCGCCTCCGGCGATGTAGATTGATACCCTTATTATGTCTCACTGTATGTATATATTCCGCCTATGGCGATGGTGACTGATCATTCCCCTTTTATTTACTAATTTATATCCTACGTTGTGCTATTCTGATGTTGTTACATATTTTGATTCCGCTGTCATATCTATATAAAATTATTCTATTTATTGTTTTTGCTATTATCTGTACTCTGCTATGTTGATTGATGAGTTATATTCCAATGATTATCCTTAATACCGTCACACAGATTTTGGGATCATCACAGTTGGTATCAGAGCTTTGGTTAACCTTAGTTCCGGAATCTAACACATTAAATACCTCGTCAGAATAGAATCAGTAGATTTCTAAGGCGAGTGGCTCATTAGAGATAGGATTAGTGATGTCCTAGAATGAGCTAAGCAGATTAGCAAAACAATTTGATCAGTACATCATTACCTTTCCTTATGTTCTCCTGCTTTATCATATATGAAAGTTATCATTTCTTTGAGCTTGACTCTTTTCTTGCTTATACAATACTTTATCTGATGGCTACACGAGCAGCTGCAGCCAGAGGTGGCCGAGGAGGCCGAGCAGGCAGAGCAGGAGGATGGGGGAATATCCCCGTAGGAGAGGAGGGTCCTATTATACAGCCACCAGCACCCCAGGACTTTGAGCTTGACAGAGTAGCAAAGAGATACAGGAACCTGGGAGGAAAACCCTTTTCTGGCCTTGGTACCGTGACAGAGGCTATTGCATGGTTGAAGACTTGTGAAAAGATTTTGAAGGGCATGGAACTGGGGACCCACAACAAGGCACGTCTAGGCATTTGGCTCTTACAGGAGGAGGCCGAGTTGTGGTGGGATGCCATCACCTCCGGAGATGAGGAGGGTACTATTAGGACCTGGGAACAATTCAAGACCATGTTCAAGGTGAAGTTCATACCTGAGCAGGCCTTAGAGCGGATGCGTGATCAGTTTGCTAATCTCCAGCAGGGAGACCTCTCTATTCAAGACTACCTCAACGAATTCACTCAGTTATCACGCTATGCTCCAGAGCTTATTTTGACCACCAAAGCTCAGAATAAGAGGTTTATATTTGGGCTACGACGCAAGTACCAGGACAGGGCCACGAGCAACATCAAACTCCCATTCTCAGAATTGGTAGAGATGGCCTGCAACTACGAAGATCTGGATGAGAGAAGCTCCAACCTAGACCGCACCAAAAGCCAAGCTGGAAACAAGCGCAAAGCTTCAGGAGATCAGCCAGAGTCCAGCATTGCAGCAGCCGCAACTCAGCAATCTGGAAAGATACCCAAAGGAAGCTGCTATAACTGCGGAAAGAAAGGACATTTTTCGAATGTGTGCAAAGCCCCAAAGAAACTTAAGGCAAATCCAGACCGCAGCTCAACCGAATGCTACAACTGCCATCAGAAAGGGCACTATAGCAGGAATTGTCCTTTGAAGAAGAATGCACAGGTGGCTCATGTTTATGACGGGGAGACCCCGCCAGCTATCACCGATGGATCAGGTAAACCCGACGTCTTGGGAGGTACCCTTACCATTAAAAATATTCCTGTTTCTGTACTTTTTGATATTGGTGCATCATGTAGCTTCATTTCTAGTAACACTATTATTAAGTTAAAGTTAAAAGTAAGAAGTCTAAAGGAACCAATTAAAGTTCAAAACCCGATTGGAGGCTCTATCGTTCTCAGTTCGTATTGTAGAGTGCCTGTCTCTTATTCTTGCTACAAGTTCTCTTTTGATTTGATCATCATGAACTTTCCCGAATTTGATGTTATACTCGGGCTAGACTGGTTGACAAAATATAAGGCCGAAGTTAGATGTGCCGAAAGGATCATTAATGTTGAAACAAAAGTTGGGCATATCACTATACCATGTCTCGGTTTAGATCCGGATAGAGAAGAATTTTGGTCTTCTTTGGAAGTTATTCCCACTTCATTAGAAAAGATACCGGTCGTTAAAAACTATGCGGATGTGTTTGAAGAAGTCGAAAACTTACCTTCGCAAAGAGAAATTGAATTTAGAATAGATCTAATTCCTAACGCCCGACCAGTAGTACATCCAATTAGAAGAATGGCCCCGAAAGAAAAAGAAGAGTTAGGTAGCCAAACTTGAGAATTGCTTTGGAAAGGTCTGATCAGACCAAGCTTTTCAGGTTGGGGAGCAGCAGTAGTATTTGTCCCGAAATCAGACGGTACTCTAAGACATTGTGTTGATTACCGAGATCTCAATAAGCAGACACTAAAGAACAAATATACCTTGCCACGGATAGATGATCTGTTAGATCAATTAAATGGGGAGACAGTATTCTCCAGGATGGACCTAGCTACAGGTTTCCACCAATTATGTATAGCCGAAGACTGTGTTCCTTTGACAGCCTTCAGGGGTCCCAATTTATTCTACGAATGGTTAGTGATGTCGTTCGGCTTGTGTAACGCTCCAGCATACTTCGTCGATCTTATGAACAGAGTGTTCCGGGGTGTTTTGAATAAATTTGTTCTGGTCTTCATCGATGACATTTTAATCTATTCCAAGTCGGAAGGCTAGCATGCAAAACATTTAGAACAAGTGTTGATAATTCTGAGGAGAAATGTTTTGAAAGCTAAATTTTCTAAGTGTATCTTCTGTCAAGATGAAGTTAAGTTCCTTGGCCATGTCGTATCAAAAGAAAGGATTGCTGTAGATCCAAGCAAAATTATAGTGATTCAGGACTGGAAACAGCCTACTACCCCCATAGAAGTTCGAAGTTTCCTTGGATTGGCTAGTTACTATCGGAAATTCGTTAAGGATTTTTCAAAGATATCTGGTGTATTAACAAAGCTTACAAAGAAGCATGAGAAATTCAAATGGACTCCCGAATGTGAAGAAGCTTTCCAGGAGCTGAAACTGAAATTGACAACTGCTCCAGTATTGACAATTATAGAAGGCAACAAGGACTTGACTGTATGGACAGATGCTTCTATTAGAGGGCTTGGCGCAATATTAATGCAAAAAGGCCAAGTGGTCGCTTATGCCAGCAGTCAGCTGAAGCCGCATGAAAGAAACTATGCAACTCATGATCTTGAGTTGTTAGCTATCGTGTTTGCTTTGAGAATCTGGAGGCATTATTTATTAGGCGAGAGGTTCGAGCTGTTTACTGATCATCAATCATTGAAGTATCTATTCACTCAGAAAGATCTAAACTTGAGACAACAGCGTTGGTTAGAATTCCTTGCAACATACGATTTTGAGATTCTATACGCTCTAGGGAAAGCCAATGTAGTAGCAGATGCGCTCAGCAGAAAGAATGAAATCATCGCCAGTTTTATCATTACGTCTTCATTAATTGACCGGATCTCGACCCTTCAGAAAGAAGATAATTTTGCTAAGGAGATGGTCAAAAGGTTCAAAGAAGGCATAAACTCCAGCTTCCGAGTTGATAGTGAGGGATTTCTGAGATTAAAAGGAAGAATTTGTGTTCCTGACATCTCCGAGCTAAAAAGGGAAGTGCTTGATGAAAGTCACAGGTCCAAACTCAGTATCCATCCCGGTGTGAACAAAATGTATAATGACCTCAAACGCACCTTTTGGTGGAATGCGATGAAAAGAGATATTTCATTATATGTTAGCAGATGCACCACTTGTCAGCTAGTTAAGAGCGATCAGCAGAAATTGGCTGGATTATTACAACCATTAGATATCCCAGGATGGAAGTGGGAGCAGATTTCGATGGACTTCATTGATGGTTTACCTCGAACTAAGAAAGGAAACGACAGTATTTGGGTGATCGTAGATCGCTTCACGAAGACTACCCATTTCATACCTATCAGATCCAATAGAACAGCTCAAAGTTTAGCACAGATTTACTTCAAAGAAATAGTTAAACTGCATGGAGTGCCGCTCAATATAGTCAGTGATAGAGATCCCCTATTTACTAGCGAATTCTGGGAAGCATTCCAGACAGAATTGGGAACCAAATTGAATCTAAGCACCGCTTATCACCCTCAAACAGATGGCCAAACTGAGCGGGTGAATAGAATTCTAGAAGATTTACTGCGGGCTTGCATTATTGATTTTGGCGGGTCATGGGAAGATGACTTACATATAGCCGAATTCTCTTATAACAGTAGCTATCAAGCAAGTTTGGGAATGTCGCCATTTGAAGCGTTATACGGTAGACCGTGCAGATCTCCCGCATGTTGGGTAGAACCTGGCAACAGACTTGTGCTGGGGCCCGATATGATTCGAGAAGCATCAGATAATGTCGATTTTATCAAGAAGCGATTGAAAACCGCACAAAGCCAACAGAAAAGTTATGCTGATGCGAGAAGAAGAGATTTATCATTTGCCGTTGGCGATTATGTGTATTTAAGAGTTTCTCCGATGAGGGGAGTAATCAGATTTGGCAAAACAGGGAAGTTGGCATCGAGATTTATTGGTCCCTTTCCTATACATGAACGGATTGAAACACTTGCATATAGGGTTTCATTACCTGGTTGGTTGCCTGGAGTGCATGATGTGTTCCACGTGTCTCAACTCAGAAAACATGTGCATGATCCGAATCTTGTTGTAGAAGAAGCAGCACAACAGGACTTGGAAATTACTCCAGAATTAGCAGTCAGAAGAGAGCCATTGAAGATTGTTGGAAAAGAAACTAGGGAGCTAAGGAGCAAAAAGATTCATTTAGTAAAAGTGCAGTGGAGTAGTGATCCTAGAGACTGTACTTGGGAGACTGAGGAAAGCATTAAGCAAGCCTACCCCAAATGCAGAGTGGACATCTCTGACTAACTCCGGTGCAAGGTACCTTTACAATACTTTGCCTTTACATTTTGTTTCCTACTTTGCTGTTGTTTCCTTTTCGAGGACGAAAAGTTTTAAGTGGGGGAGATCGTAACAACCCGGAAAATGTGAAACAATTTAAATTTTTTAAAATTGGTTATTGTCAAAGAATTTAAACAATTGAAATAGCATATTTCAATAAAGTAATAAATTGGAAATAGTGAGGCAGTTTGAAATTTTGAATACAAACTTTGTCTGACTATACCGGGTGGAAAATATAACAGATTTTAGTGAAACCAAAAATATTTAAATCTGTTTATGAATACCTTTCTAACGAATCTGAAAAATCGAAGTTTCATAGCAGGAATCAAAAGTTATGGACAAATGAATTTTCAGAAAGGTCGCTATATAGAATATATAGCCCTTGAAAATAAACATTTTGCAAACGATCTCAGAATTCTATGAAACCACTTTTGTTGGATCCGGGATGTCAAACTATTGCTAGGTTTCAAATTTCATGATTTTTGAAGCTAGTATGTGAGCGGGGCAAAGGAAAATGAGATTGGTCAATTTCTGTTAAAATGGGTCGACCAGAAAATGGTCTTTTTGCAAACGATCTCAGAATTCGACGAAACTAGTTTTGTTGGGACCGCATCGTCAAAACATAGCTAGACTTATTTTTCTGGGATTTTTCGAATCAGTTTGTGGCCCTGGCAAATTGAAATGTACGTTCAAATTGAATATTAAATGTTTTATACTTTAATTTGAAAAATAACTGACTGTAACAGTCGAATTGGCCAACGAAACATATCCCATTGTGTCCGGAATGGGGGTATTTAGCTAGGGGCGACAGTCGTTGGGTTGAAATTGGTGTACGTTTGTTCAAAGGGATATTTTGTAATTTAAAATTTAAATATAATAGGCCAAAGCCCCTATTTTCTCTCTCTTCTGAAAATTGGTCAAACCTCCATCGAGGAACGACGGAAACCCATTCAGAGCTTCCAGGCCCGATCGCCGCCGCCACGAGCGTTTTTACCACCCCCTCCAGTTGGCTTTTCTATTCATCTTCCCCTCCTCTTTCAATCCATCCAACCCTCGTCAGAAATAGTTTGGTATTTGCGTCGAATTTCAGCGAGGAAGTCATCGTCTTTGGAGCGCCACCGTGCATCGCAGGGACCACCGAGCTGAGTGCCACCACAGGCGCTGGAGACCCTGTTCGAAGCTCTTCGACGTTGCAACATCTGATCGTGACAATACTTCACAGATCGATCGAGAAATTAAAACCTAGTTTCGAAGGCTTGGCAAAGGTATCGGCTTTGAAACTTCTGAAATGAAAATAACACTTTTAAGTGTTGCAAAACTTTGAAAAATCATATCTTTTTGGTGTGTTGACGAAATTCGATGAAACAGGAAACATCGGGACCGCAAGGAGGCTCTCTACCATCAAGCAGAGGCCGCGGATTTTTCTGATCTACATACGATTTTTAGCATTTCAAAAACCAATGTGAGGAATCTAAATTAAATTGTGTGAATGGAATCGTGTTGTATAAATTATATAAGCGAAGTGTAAATTATATACGCATTGTACACCTCATGTACATGTGTTGTATAAGTTATATTAGCGATGTATAAATTATACAAGCATTGTATGAAACATATATACTTTGAACTGTATTTAAATGCAAGTGTAATATAGAAATAATATATATATATACACTCCCCTCGTCCAGAGACCATGGACGATATTTATTGCTTGTGATTGGCGTGAAAATATATAGTATGACGAATGGTTGGAAATAATTGTTTGTGGTTGATATTGTGGTTGAAAAATACCCTTGTGGTTGAAAAATAACCTCTTGTGGTTGAAACAAATTAGAGTAGAGTTGTGGAAATGAAAATAAAACATGCCGCCTGCGTGCGAACTAGATGCATGATTCCCCATTGTCAAAAACCGCGAGGTTTTAAGGTAGAGCGAGGAGCCGTACTAGGGACGGTCCCGGTTATAACTACCCTGCCGTTATGCTGCCGAAATTTTCTAAAATATTCATGTGTTAGAATAATTTTCATTTGTTGAAATTATTTTCATATGTTGAAACCGATATTCATGTGTTGAATTGAAATTCATTCGTTGAATTGAAATTCATGTGTTGAATGTTATTCGAATTTTAAATAAATAGCTTTAACGATAAAAATCACATTTTTATATATATACAAACTGTAAAGAATATTCATGTGTTGAATTGAAATTCGTTCGTTGAATTGAAATTCATGTGTTGAATGTTATTCGAATTTTATATAAATAGCTTTAACGATAAAAATCACATTTTTATATATATACAAACTGTAAAGAATATTCATGTGTTGAATTGAAATTCATTCGTTGAATTGAAATTCATGTGTTGAATGTTATTCGAATTTTAAATAAATAGCTTTAACGATAAAAATCACACTTTTGTATATATACAAACTGTAAAGAATATTCATGTGTTGAATTGAAATTCATTCGTTGAATTGAAATTCATGTGTTGAATGTTATTAGAATTTTAAATAAATAGCTTTAACGATAAAAATCACATTTTTATATATATACAAACTGTAAAGGATATTCATGTGTTGAATTGAAATTCATTCGTGGATTTGAAATTCATGTGTTGAATGTTATTCGAATTTTAAATAAATAGCTTTAACGATAAAAATCACATTTTTATATATATACAAACTGTAAAGAATATTCGTGTGTTGAATGTTATTCGAATTTTAAATAAATTGCTTTAACGATAAAAATCACATTTATATATATATATATACAAACTGTAGAGAACATTCATGTGTTGGATTGGAATTCATTCGTTGAATTGAAATTCATGTGTTGAATGTTATTCGTATTTTAAACAAATTTATTAAACAATAAAAATTACATTTTATTGTGAATATGAAGTGTTAAAAACATCCACGTGTTGAATAAATATTTTTGATGATAGAAATATTACTTTTATCATGTATACGCTTTGATAAAAATACACACGTGTTGAAATAAATATTAGTTCGCTAGAAATATTACTATTAGCTTTGTTCTGCATATATATACATGTGTCGAACAGGGAAAATGGAATAGCTGTAGAGTAAAGAAATTATTTGCGTGCCCGACAAATAGGTATGCCTTGATGAGTTGGCTGCGAAATTTTATTTTTATATCAACTCCTGTGAATGCCATTGGATGCGGAGTGCTGGTTATTCTGTGTGTAATAATAAACATCGCCATAGGATAGTAACAATTAATTTTGAACTACACTACATGGCATACTTCTTGACGATATGCATACTTCATCATATTCTACATAAGCATTTGGAGCTTGTGTGACGAGGTTGAAGATTTACCATACGAGTGAGAGGCTTGTATGGCGATGATTATATATTACAGGTTGAACTGATGTCTGATATGGACTATATAAAATATAACGATAAATTGCCAAATTAATAAAAACCCCACGCGGTTCTGGAGTTGACAATAATCACGTCTCTCTAGTCATTAGATACGACACATGGACTATTTATTCCCTCACGGGACGAGGTGACGAGGATTTATCCTCTGGAGTAATTAAAAATACACGCTCCCTCAGGCTTGACAAGGCGACGAGAATTTGTTCTCTGGAGTTATTACCTATACACGCTCCCTTGTAAACACCAGAATATATCACTATATATATGTGTATGCTTTATAGGATTTATTGGGTACCTAACACGGCCCGATAAATTTCCAAACCCCTTCCCGTACAAAGGAGGTTATGGCGAAATTTTTCGAAATATAAAGGCGTTAGTGAAATATTTTAAGTGAAAACGATATTGAAATTAAAGAATGAACTATATATATATATATAAATAGAATTGAAAGGAATCGAAGCCGTGCAGTTCGTGTTTTGAAATCATAATTTGAATCGATTAGTACGAGAAATCCGACCATCGGATTTTCCCGAAACCGCAACCGTTGGGTTCGCCTTGGAAATATCTTTCCAACGGCACCAACTTTGTAGAAATCCAACGGTTGGATTGTCTGAAATGTTTAATTCAAATCTAAAGAAAAACAACGCCTGAATCGTTTATATTTATATATAAATATAAATATAATTAAATTAAATCGAATAACGACGCTGCAGTTCGTATTTTGAAAACGTAACTTCAAACGACTAATGTGGAAGATCCGACCGTCGGATTTTCACGAAACTGGAACCGTTGGATTCTCTTTGGGAATACCTTCCCAGTGGTATAGACTTTATAGAAATCTAACGGTTAGATTTTCCGATATGTATAAAATAAATTTGAAAAAAAACAGCGCCAGTGCCACGGCACGACCTGGAACGTCGTTTAATTAAATATGGCCATTTTTAAATAAATAAAAATGGCGAAAAATCATTATAGAATATTATAAGCAACATGGATTGGAAATAAACCAGTTTGGCTTGATCTGCTTGATATTTGATGGTTGTATGTGTTTGACACGAAAATTATACTAAAGAACTGAAATATGAATGTCGAATAATATAACCATGGAAAGAATTGATTTGAATTCTAATTATACGTGAATTATTTGAAAAGGACGAGCTAACCCTCATTTCAAATAATTGATCGAACGATTTGAAGGCGAAAATACAAAAACGATTCAAGACCGACGATCTTCGTATCAGTTGGATGGGCGCTGCTGAGGTTCGTGATTGGAGTAGCTACCGTGAAGGAACGGAAGTAGTAGCCGTCTGAACGTATGTGTTGATTGTACGGATATACGAGGAATTTGGTGCCTCCGGTTTCGTTCAGACCTAGAACGGACTTGTAAATGGACTGTGTGTCTGACATTGAATTTTGTTCTAAACTGATTGATCTCTGTTAAATATATATCTGTTTGGCGGCGGAGAATTTATTCTTTTTCTTAACGGCCTTCTCTGAGACGTACGAGATCAGGGGTTATATATCAATAGAAATCAGTCGTATGGAGTGGATTGCCTATGTGGCATGCCAAGATGCAGTGATCAAGGCTTTTGTTGCAAAGCAAAGTCTTGTGTTCGATGATCAAAGCACGGCCTACGTGGCCTGGCTTTGTGTATAGCGTGGATTCGCGAGCCTCACACCTCGGTATGAGTTAAAAACGGGATAAGGACTGCAGGGAGAGCACGACGTTTCTTTCTAGCTATGGTGGTGTCAGTGACCTACCAGCCCTGACATTTAAATCTACTTTTCACCTATGTGGTTGTTGGAATGCGAGGCGCCTCGATATTAGGTCTGTAAGGACCGGGAAACGTGTGTTCAGGAATTTCCAATCCACTAACGTAAGTGTGGACCGGCCCTGAAGATCCAAGGGTTACCCAGAGTGTGTAGTCCTGAGGCATTTGCTAGAGTGTCTCGAAGCGGAGAGGAGCTTGCCCCTTGCCTCGACCCATGACGGAAATACAATTTCCAATACGAAATAACAGATTTGATTGTAGAACTAGTATGGCGACATAGTGGTATGGGGTACTTATGCCGCCTATGATTAATATTTATGATGCTATTGTTTTTGAAACATATATGCACTAGTAATAATATCAAATGATTTTGCTTTGCACGTATTAAGCATATTTGGCCATTATAAGGTAAAACTCTATCCTCCGGTTTGCGTTGCATTGTATGATGGGACTTGAGTCTTATAACGGCTTCATTTTTTTTAAAAGCATTGCGTTGTTTTAAAGAATTTACTTTGTTTTAAATGTACCGGCAATCACTGGAGTAAACCCGTTCCGCGAAAGTGGTGTGGTCCTATGATTTGCCTTATTACTGTTGTTTAACCTGTTAAGTAGATTTCTCATACCAGTCCCCATGACTGACTCGTTGTTTGTTTCACTTTGCAAACTCGGGTGCCCTTATTTTCACACGGGCAGCCTAGTTCACAGATGACATGTTGTTTTGGCTTAGCACTGTAGTATGGAGTGCACTTTTGGCTTATGGCGAGGCTGACTTCACCGAGATGACTTTGACATTTTCCGCCATTATTGTATATATATTATGATTCCTCTGATGGCAATGCAGACTGTTTTACTTCCAGTACTTATTATCATATGTATATGTACCACCTTCGGCGATGTAGACTGATACCCTTATTATGTCTTATTGTATGTATATATTCCGCCTATGGCGATGGTGACTGATCATTCCCCTTTTATTTACTAAGTTATATCCTACGTGTGCTATTCTGATGTTGTTACATATTACGATTCCGCTGTCATATCTATATAAAATTATTCTATTTATTGTTTTTGCTATTATATGTACTCTGCTATGATGATTGATGAGTTATATTCCAATAATTATCCTTAATACCGTCACACGGATTTTGGGATCGTCACAGACTTGTTTTGTGGCTAGATTCGTTGACCCTAGGCTATAAATAGGACCCTATATCCATTTTTTTATTCATATAATTCAATGGCGACGACGAGATGCTGCTCCAACATAGTTTGTTCTAGCCTATTCGTCTTCAACAACCAGGTTATTCAAATTCAGATATCTGTACTGCAATCAAGTTATTCAAGTGTAGATCTAGATCCAAACGCAGTGAGTTTAAGTTACTTTTAGACTTAAATAATTAAAAAGTAAAACATGATATGACTGTAATTTGGATCTATGCCTGTAACTACTTAGATCATATCAAATCTGTAATAATTTGTGAATATATGATATTCTGTCATAACTATGACTTGGATCTTAACCTTTATCATGTTAGATCTACCTTGATTACAAATTTAAATACACTATTTAGATCACCTTGTACCTATCATGTTGTGGTTAAATTGGATCTGTTATTAGTTGGACATCTAAATTACTGTTTAGATCTTATCATGCCTATTATGACATCCCTACCATGTCAGAAACAGTTCTATTATCTCTTGTTCACCAGATCTATTCTTATATGCCTATCTTATCAATATGCCACTATGTGTTTATGTCAATCTTGTCATTATGTTCATTTCTGTCCTCTTCCCTCCTTCTTTTCCCTTTTTATTTTTATAGCCAGGCTAACTTCAAGCCGAGGCATGCTGCTGAAATAAGTGATCGCATTAAATTGGGAACGAGGGAAAAACGTTAGAATTGGGAAATTTGGGCATAATGTGAATCAAATAGGTGAATATGGAATTTGGGTATGTGAATATGGAGTTTGGACATAACTTGCAATTGATTGAAAGCTAAAATTTGGGGTATATGGTTCATTATGAACATAACTTGGGTAAGGGGCATGAAAACCTATAATGACATAGGTATAATTGATTAATAATGGAAATTCCTAGAATTACAATTACTGAAATTTTAATCGCACTCAGACATGAGGTTGGATTACGCTGTGGTGAAAGTTTTCCCATAGCCGCTTGACATAACCAGCGACCACAAGTGGTAAATCTAATGTGGGTGGTCCAAGTGCATAAACACGAGACGTGCTAAGAAACGAGGTTAAACCCGACTTGTGGAAGAAGTTTGCCCGGAGTCGCCCGACATATCCAGCATCCACAGTTTGTAGGTTTAATATGGGAGGTCCAGTGCATTACGACCATAAATGGATATATGGTAAAGAATTAGGGTAAATAGTGAATGGTAGTAACCTATCATAACTACTTACTCTAATAATAATGTTATATAATGGGTAGTCTTGTCCTAGGGATATGTGGAAATTATAACATACTTTATAATAAAATGAAAGAAAGCTTATTAGTAAACCTTAGTTAAGAAAACCAAGTTAATAAGTATACAACGTCAAGTTGTAGTGATACATCGAACAAAAAACAGGTGAGCTGAGATGAACAATACATAATTACATATTAAGTAGAACATGTTATTGTAACTATCGAATCAAATAATGAATAGTACAAAGGGATTGTTAGATTATTTCCGTTTATTTACAATCTAAAGAATAATATGTGATGGGGCTTATTAATAAACATAAATGGATAAGTTATATTTATATAAAATTAATAAGAAAATGGAATTTTGGCAAGTGAAAAGAAGCCAATGTGAATGGGGATAATCTGTTAGTCTGTAATACTTAACCTAGTTGAATCCATAGGGATTGTATGAACATGTTAACTATGAACATGTTAACTTGAGTAGGGGTTGAGTAAACTTGGTTGAAAACAGTGGGAGGGTTAAGTATATCAGGGTTGGATGGGTAATATTTACATATAGGCCCACAAAACTTAACCGGTTGGGGCTATGTAATTAAAGACACAGTTAGGTAAACATAACATGTGGAAATGTTGGGGTTAGGGTAATATATATATATACATATATATAAAATCCCACAAACTTAACCGTTAAATAAACATGCTTGAATTAGTGAATTGGTTAAGTAAATCTGAGGGGAGTGGGTAATTTTTATATATTAGCCCACAAACTTAACCGTTAAATAAACATGCTTGAATTAGTGGATAGGTTAAGTAAAACTGGAGGGGGGTGGGTAATATTTATATATAGGCCCACAAACTTAGCCGGAGGGGTTATGTAATTAAAGACACCAATAAGTGTACATAATATGAGGAAATCCTAGTGGGGACACAAGGCAAGGGGGAGAGCTTGTATCATTTTGTTTGTGGTATCTACGGAGTAGGGAGCCGATCAATTAGAGTAGTAGTTAAGGTACATCTAGACTCTGGTAAAAAGTTTAGGAGCCTGTTAGGTTGGGCTGCCTGTGGATTGTATGGGGTTAAAACCTCTCACCAAAAGTATGCCTATGTCTACCATCTTATAGTTGTTGGGATTATCTCATTCTGGTTATACTAGTATCGGTGCAAAGTAATCTTTAGAAGTGCAATAAACCCTATCATGTTTATCTAGTCTACCTTGTCATACCTGCCTTTTGTGATGTTATCTTTCTTTTCCACTTTATATGTCTGTCATGCTACTTGTACTTATTTATTTTCTAAAAGTAACTGGACTTGCTAGACTTTATGTCCAACCATTTTTTGTTTCCTCTTCTTTCTTCTATTCCCCCCTCCACCCAAGTTCTTAGAGTGGGAATACTCAAGCTTGACCAGGATTCTGCTGTCATCTTGCTGGAGCTGCTTAGATGTATTGCTCAGGCTCCTATCTTTACTATGGCTATGTTTCTATTTGGGGATTATGCTTCTTTTATTTTGTACTCTGATGTTTAAGTGAAGGACTGAAGTTTTTATGATGTATTGGTTTTTATGTAATTCAGACATATGATGTTTTGAACCACGATGCTTTATGATTATAAAGTTTGTTTTTATTCCGCTGCTATTTTTTTATCTATCTTGCACGTTTCTGTTTCTGTTTACCTATAACGCTTCACGAAACTTAATGCATTCTCTTAATGAGTGACATTAACGGACGTGGTGTGCCACACTTGGTATCAAAGCTGAAGGTTACTGGATTAGATAAAAGCTTTTGAAAACTATTTTCAAAAAGGTTTTGAAAGGAAGCATTTTCAAAAGAAAAGTCTATTATGAAAAATTATTCCCCAAAGCCATCTAAATTATCTCTCGATTCTCCGCTGATTCCTTTTTGTTTTGGGAACTGATTCTTCCCGAAAGGTGTCCCCATTGCGGCATGGTTCCGTAAGCATGTTGAAACTACGACACATGTCGAAGGCCAACAATTTGCCTAACCTCCATTTGTAGCCGCAATAGATTAACCTACAGCTAATTTTCTCAAGCTTTGTTAGGATTTCCATGTGATGGAGGTAGCTTTCAAGAGACTGGTTTGCTTATTACGCAAGGATGGTAAAAAGGTGAAAAAAAGGATTAAGGTCGAGGGAACACAAAACAAAACGGTATGGCCCAAGAAAGGACAACAACAACAACAACAAGAAAAGAAGGGAGGAAAGAATGACAAGGCTAAGGATAAGAGGAAGTGCCACAATTATGGATGCGAGGGTCACTTGGTCAAGGACTGCAAAAGAAGAAAGAATACTTGCTTTAACTGTGGAGAGGTCGGACACTTTGCTAGGGAGTGCCCGAAGAAGCAGGGACAAAGTCGAAGGGCAGGGGCTTCTGGAGGTCAGGTGCATGCTCTCGCTGCCAGTGCTCTGAATAGAGGTAGAAATTTTTTTGTGGAAGGTTTGATTTCTCTTTCCAATCATCTTATTAGAACTCTTTTTGATTCTGGTGCTTCACATTCATTTATATCTAGTTCCATGGTTGAATCTCTGCACTTAAATACTAATATGGTAGTGGATCCTGTTATTGTTTCAAACCCCATTGATGGTTCGGCTCATTTGTCCAAGATTTGTCGGGGTTTGAAAATATCTGTCTTAGGCGTCGAATTTGAGTGTGACGCATATGTGCTCGGTTTTATGCGCTATGGTTTAATTTTAGGGATGGATTGGCTAGCCATGTACGGTGCCATTCTTGATTGTGAGAGGAGGGTCGTTAGACTTTTGACTTGCAATGGGAGGACCCTTGTGATCTCTTGGGACCCAAAGGGGTCTGTTATGCTTAGTTTTCTAAAGTCTCTTGATACATCTATTGTTAATCTGCAATCTGTACCAGTAGTCCGAGAATATTATGAAGTTTTTGAGGAGGTTCGGGGCTTACCTCCGCGGCGTGAAATCGATTTTCGTATATATTTGGTGGACAATGCAAAGTCAGTTGCATTACCTCTGCGCCATATAGCTCCAAGGGAAAGGAGGGAGCTCAGCAAGCAAGTAGAGGAGCTACTTGAGAAAGGGTTTTCTTTTGGGTTAGAATAAAGAAAGATGTAGTTGAGTTTGTTTCTGAATGTTTAATTTGCCATTAAGTCAAAGCTGATCAAAAGAAGCCCGATAGTTTACTTCATCCTTTGGTGGTTCCGCAATGGAAGTGGGAGAGTGTCTCTATGGATTTCATAGATAGTTTGCCTAGATCGAAGAAAGGCAACAACAATATTTGGGTGGTAGTAGACAGACTTACTAAGAGCGCTCATTTAATTCCAGTTAAGAGTAAGAGGACAACAGCTTGGTTGACAATAGTTTGAGATAGTCCGTCTTCATGGAGTACCTTCCAACATCGTAAGTGATCGGGACCCCATTTTCACTAGTGAATTTTTGGAGGAGTTTGGAAGAATTATTTGGTATACAGTTATGTTTGAGCACCGCTTATCAACCTCAGACTGATGGGCAGACGGAGAGGGTGAACAGAGTTCTAGAGGATCTTTTGAGGCTGTGTATCCAAGACTTCGGAGGGACTTGGGAAGAGCATCTTCCTTTAGTAGAGTTTTCCTACGATAACAGTTATTAAGCTAGCATTGGCATGGCACCCTTCGAAGCATTATATGGACGACCCTGTAGATCACCAACTTTTTGGTGGGAATCTACAGAGAGGCTATTACTTCGGCCAGATATGGTTAGGGAAACATCTGAGAAGATTAATCTTATCCGATGATGACTGAAGACCTCTCAAGACAAGCAGAAATCCTACACTGACAAGAGAAGGACACTGACATTGAATTTGAAGTGAAGATATGGTTTTCAATAAAGTGTCACCTTTAAGGAATGTTGTTCACTTCAGATCTGTAAGGAAATTGGCACCAAGATATGTAGGGCCATTTTCCATAACAGAAAGGATTGGCCAAATAGCCTACAGAGTAAAGCTACCAGAGAGACTATTCGGAGTTCATGATGTTTTCCACGGTTCTCATTTGCAGAAGTGTTTGCATGATACAGCGGAAATAGTTGAGCCGAGTATATTGGAGGAAGTAGAGGTGGAACGGGAGGCGACAATCAGACGAGTTCCTTCCCATATTCTTGGATCAGAAGTTAAGAAGCTACGCAATAGAGAGGTCAAGTTGATGAAGGTTCAATGGGGAGATAACCCAGAGGATGCAACTTGGGAGATCGAAGACAAGATTTTGCGCTTCATACCCTTTTCTTTTTAAAGGAATGTTTTTAACCTCTCTTCCAAAATCTTTTACTCGTACTTGCTTCTATTATTTTGGTATATCCTATCGATCGAATCTTCAACCTTTCAGTAGAAATACCATGATTGTAAGCATGTGTTTGAGACATGTTATTTTTGATGGACGCAAGTGGATGCAAGTGATTGCCTGTGGATGCATATACACACACATTAGGCACTAGATCGGCTCAATCACTCTCATACTGCATATGGATGTGTGTGCATTTTTTTAATGGATGAAAGTGGATGTATCATCATATGGATATTGCATTTGGATGGATGATTGTGGAACCGTATAGAACTTATATGTTATAATAGGATTGTTGCATATATGTTGGATTTATGGCACTAACATACATTGCATTGAGGAGGTCGACTGAATCAGTAGACCGCCTGACCTTCGCATTAGCATTGGGACATATACACACACCTTTGCATATGTTCTTATAAGCATTATAAGTCTTTAAGGACAATGGATTCATGTGATTGGTGGATGAGTAGATGGATGTGGATGGTACGATACACATTCTTCTTAATTTGAAGATTTCGGGGATGAAATCCATTGAGTAAGGGAGAATGTAACACCCCATAATTTTAACAACACCAAAGGGGATAAATTAAAGAATAATTAATTTAATATTCATAATTAAGGGAAACAGAAGGAGCCATTGCGTCCGTCTTGAAATTCTGGTTAAGATAGACATTTAGTTTGCGTAAAACAGACACCGTATGAAGAAGATACGAAGGTTAGAAGTTTGTATACGCGCAACAGAATTATATATATATATACACACACACACACACACACAAATAAGCCAAATATTCAAAAAATAATAATTCAAAATAGTAGGCAGGAAAGCCAAACGACAGAACCGACCCAATCTAGGGGTCAGCCCGAGACCCTACTGGCTCGACCCTGGGGTCGACCTAGGCTCTTTGGAGTTGACCCATGGGTCGACACCCGAATGGGGGTTCGACCCCCATACAGATCTGGGAAGAATTCATTTTTTCGAATGTGGACTTGTTTTGTGGCTAGATTCATTGACCCTAGGCTATAAATAAGACCCTATATCCATTATTTTATTCGTCTAATTCAATGGAGGTGATGAGGTGCTGCTCCAACATAGTTTGATCTAGCCTATTATTTTTCAACAAACAAGTTACTCAAATTTAGAGATCTGTACTGCAATCAAGTTATTCGAGTGTAGATCTATGATTCAACCTCTACTATTCTTCTTCTATCTTTCTAGATCCAAAAGCCGTGAGTTTAAATTACTTTTAGACTTAAATAATTGAGAGGTAAAACACGATATGACTGTAATTTGGATCCATGCCTGTAACTGCTTGGATCATATCAAATCTATAATAATTTGTGAATCTATGATATTAACTATGACTTAGATCTTAACCTTTATCATGTCAGATCTACCTTGATTATAGATCTAAATTTACTATTTAGATCACCTTGTACCTATCATATTGTGGTTAAATTGGATTTGTTATTAGTTGGACATCTAAATTATTGTTTAAATCGTATCATGCCTATTGTGACATCCCAACCATGTTAGAAATAGTTCTATTATCCCATGTTCACCAGATCTGTTCTTATGTGCCCATCTTTATCAATATGCCACTATGAGTTTATGTCAATCTTGTCATTATATTCATTTCTGTCATGTTCCCTCCTTCTTTGCCCTTTTTATTTTTATAGCTAGGCTACCTTTGAGCCTAGGCATGCCACTGAAATATGCGACCGTGTAAAATTAGGAACGGGGGAAAACGTTAGAATTGGGGCGTAACTTGAATAGGGAAATTTGGGCATAATGTGAATCAAATAAGTGAATATGGAATTTGGGCATGTGAATATGGAATTTGGACATAACTTGAAATTGATTAAAAACCTAAAATTTGGGGTATATGGTTCATTATGAACATAACTTGGGTATAATGACATAGGTATAATTGATTAATAATGGAAATTCCTAGAATTACAATAACTGAAATTGTAATCACGCTTAGACATGAGGTTAGATTACACTTGTGGTGGAAGTCTGCCTGGAGCCGCCCGGCATAACCAACGACCACAAGTGGTGAATTTAATGTGGGTGGTCTAAGTGCATAAACACAAGACGTGCTAAGACACGAGGTTAAACCCGACTTGTGGAAGAAGTCTGCCTGGAGCCTCCTGGCATATCCAACATCCACAAGTTTTAGGTTTAATGTGGGAGGTCTTGTGCATTACAACCATAAATGGATATATAGTAAAGAATTGGAGTAAATAGGAAATGATAGTAACCTATTATAATTACTTACTCTAATAGGAATGTTATATAATGTGTAGTCTTGTCCTAGGGACAAGTGGAAATTATAACATTGGTTATAATAAAAGGAAAGAAAGCTTATTAGTAAACCTTAGTTAAGAAAACTAAGTTAATAAGTAAACAACGTCAAGTTGTAGTGATATGTTGAACAAAAAACAGGTGAGATGAGAAGAAGTATACTTAATTACATATTAAGTAAAACATGTTATTGTAACTATGGAATCAGATAATGAATAATACAAAGGGATTGCAAGATTACATCCTTTTTTTTGTAATTTAAAGAATAACATGTGATGGGGCTTATTCATAAACTTAAATGGATTAAGTTATATTTATATGAAATTAATAAGCAAGTGGAATTTTGGCAAGTGAAAAGAAGTTAATGTGAATGGGGATAACCTGTTAGTGTGTAATACTTAACTTAGCTAAATCCATAGGGATTGTATGAATATGTTAACTTGAGTATGGGTTAAGCAAACTTGGTTGAAAACAGTGAAGGGTTAAGTATATCTGAGTTGGGTGGGTAATATCTACATATAGGCCCACAAAACTTAATCGGTTGGGGTTATGTAATTAAAAACATTGTTCGCTAAGCATAATCTGTGGAAATGTTGGGGTTAGGGTAACATTTAAATATATAGGCCCACAAACTTAACCGATAGATAAACATACTTGAATTAGTATATGAGTTAAGTAAATCTGAGGGGGTGGGTAATATTTATATATAAGCCCACAAACTTAACCGTTAAATAAACTAGCCTGAATTAGTGGATAGGTTAAGTAAAACTAGGGGAGGGGGGAGGAGTAATATTTATATATAGGCCCACAAACTTTACCGAAGGGGGTTATGTAATTAAAGACACCAATAGGTATACATAACCCGAGGAAATCCTAGTGGGAATACGAGATAAGGGGGAGAGCTTGTAATGTCTTGTGTATGGGATCCGTTTCAGTCAGTAACCTATATAACGGTATCGAACAAGGACTACATCCTAGGTCGGAGACAGGGCACGCTTACTAGGATGATTGTAAGAGATCCAAACATGGAGGACGGTGTGGGCGGCGCAAACCGACCGGGGACAGGTACGTGCACGGGCCGGGCAGAAGGGGATAAGACGACCATGACACTAGTGGATATGGTTGTGCACATCACGAAAGGTTGCCACTTTAGGAAGTGATACCTGTAACTGTGGGGCCAGCACAGGGTATCTACGGAGTAGGGAGCCGATCGATTAGGGTAGTGGTTAGGGTACATCTAGACTCTGGTAAAAAGTTTAGGAGCCGATTAGGTTGGGCTACCTGTGGATTGTATGGGGTTAAAACCTCTCACCAGAAGTACGCCTAAGTCTACCATCTTATAGTTGTTGGGATCGTCTCATTCTGGTTATACTAGTATCGGTGCAAAGTAATCTTTAGAAGTGTAATATACCCAATCATGTTTATCCTGTCTACCTTGTCATACCTACCTTTTGTGATGTTATCTTTCTTATCCACTTTATATGTCTGTCATGCTACTTTTACATATTTACTTGCTAAAAGTAACCGACTTGCCAGACTTAATGTCAGACCCTTTTTTGTTTCATCTTATTTCTTCTGTTCCCCCCTCCACCCAGGTTCTCAGGGTAGGAATACTTAAGCTTGACCAAGATTTTTCTATCATTTTGCTGGAGCTACTTAGTTGTACTGCTCAAGCTCCTATCTTTACTATGGCTATGTTTTTATTTGGGGATTATGCTTCTTTTATTTTGTACTCTGATATTTAAGTGCAAGATAGAAGTTTTTATGATGTACTGGTTTTTTTGTAATTCAGACATATGATTTTTTGAACCAGGATGCTTTATGACTAATAAAGTTTGTTTTTATTCTGCGACTATTTTTATATCTGTCTTGTAATGTTTCTGTTTTGTCAAGGCCCGTAAATCTATACCAATTTGAGCTGACTTATATCATACACATTCAAATCAAAGTGCACGAAAATACAGATCTTTAATAGAAGAAATAAGAGGATGAGAAAGATAAGATAGAACTAATAGAATAGAAGAAGAAGAAGAACACAACTGAACAGAATTAGAGTATACACGAAACTTATAGCGGAACGAATAAAATGTATTATATAACATAACTTTGAAATACAAATCTGAATTTGTATATACATATCATTACCAGAGTACAGTATATCATATCACAGCGGAAATAATCTCTAAGTACTAATGGTGAACCCTTCTGCTTTGAGCTCCTCCAAGTGAATCTGTAAAATCCTGAAACACTTGATTGCCCGTACAAATTTGGGCACCCAAGAGTTTAGGGGGAAAAAACTCTGTGTCAGTCATGGGACTGGTGTGAGTAAATTCCAGCCATATATTTTAACATTGAAAATCCTTTTGAAAACAAAGGGATAATAGTAAGACCAACCCACACATAAACATGGACGATTTTTGCCTTACTACAACCCAAAATATTTTCATATCAAAATCCAGTGATATTATAATAATGTCTAATCAAATAAATAACCAAATAGTAAAACGCTTGCATCTCATGCTCCACATACATAGTATAAAATAAAAAAACCACATGGCGCTTATTGGAGATTGGATTCCAACTATGACAAGGTATGGGTCCACCTCCCGATCAGTGTACTCTAGAGGGGATGCACTGGGGTTCAACAAGAACATCTTGCAACCCGGCCCACACATGACCGACCACTCATTTAGCTTGAGTGTTTCGAATATATTGTAACCCATGGTTGTTGGCCCTCCAACCGTAATCCGTATGATACGGAATCGAAAGAAGAATAAATAATGAACTTTCTCTAGATTGGTAAGAAATATACCCTTCTTGTGAATGACCCACCTAGCCATGCTGCCTGCCCGATTTTTGTCATTTCCTGGTTGTGAGGCTTGAGGCTACGCTAGTCTTTTTAGAACATCTAGTCACCATTCACTTTGAATGCCACATCGTCAAACCCATCAAATCACTAGTTGATCTTCCCAAAATATTGCGGTATAAAAAACTAAGAGAAACGAATTTCTTTGCCACCAGACATAACACCTTAAAAAGATCGTTTTATGTGATTTGCTAGAAATACTCTGTCAGACATTCGTCCATACAAGTTGTCCTGGGACTGGACAAACAGAAAGCACCATTCTGGAATAGAGCGACCCTTGCATTTCACTCTGTCTTCAATTATCTTCAGCATAATCTAATTCGCAGCGCTTATGTCAATACGGAGTGGTTTCCGGATAATAAATCCAACCGGCCTCTCCCTATCGACAACGATGGTCAAAACACTTCGATAGTCGGTTATTTAACCATCGAAGTAAAAATGAACACCCATTCAAATGTACAACTAAATATCACACAACCATGGGCACTTTTTATTTTACATTTATTTTTATTATTTAAATTCCCATATCTTACCAAATATTCCTCAAATCCCATTTTAGCCTTTTTACATTTCTTGGAAAGCATTCCCAGTTATTATAAACTCTTATTCTCCCATGTTCCAGAAAATATACGTTATTAACGTTCGAAACATTTCCATTCTTTTCACATTCCTTATTTTCTATACTTGGATAATATATACTATTAACATTGGAAAAATATTTCCAATTTCATTTTAAACATTTAATCTGCCAAACATTCACTTTTAAAACATTATTCACTTTAAAATGTGAATATCATACCTATTATAGAAATCTGAACACCTTTATCAAGTAACTCTTTATTCGAGTGATAAATACACTTATCTCGTTTACCGGAATCTCTTCTTAATTTTATATTCCCATTCCTCTTTATAAACTCTGTTTTTAAGTCAACTTCTTGACAATATAAAGTTTATGACTAAATATTGATTACATATCCTTATTATAATCTTTTGGTTTAAACTAAAAATTTACTACCCTATCAGATTATAATTCCTAAAAATAATTTACTTTAATACATTCGACATCGTCGAATTATAGTTCCAATTCCTAGTAGTGTTATATATAAAAATCACGCCTAAGCTTGGTCAACAATGTTATTTTATCGTGATAGTTCAAATACTTGCAATACGCCGTAATATTACTATTTAAAACTAGTCTCGACATCACAGTCACGCTTATGCCTGGTCAACAACATTATATTATCGTGATAGTTCAAATACTTGCAATACGCTGCTATATTCCACTTTATAACTAATCTCGACATCTCTTTCTATTAAAAACCAACACCATCCCTTTATAATACTGAAGTCGTTCAAGTTGGGTTTTTTTATTTACCTCTCAGAACTTGATCGACAACGTTCTTATCTTAGAATAGATATAAGTCTGTAACTCTAAACTCCTTATTACTTTTAGTATCCCTCAAATCGTATTTCTTGTTTTATTTGGAATATGGTTTTATAACACCATATTCAAACTTTGAAATCTCTGTTGTTTATGACTACTTATATTAAACATTAACTCTTTGCTTTAACTTCATTCCACGGTTCTATTTATAACTTCTTTACCAAGATCCATTGACGTTCTTTGTCTTCTGACGTTTTACTTTTATTTGAATCATTATACTTAATTCAAGTAACATCTTATTATAAACTCAATATCCTCTTAAATGAAATCCATTTAAGAAACAATTATTAAATTAAAAATAATTAAATAATATTTACTTTATCATTGTTGGAGTAAACAGTTTACTTCATCATTAACCTAAAATAGATTGGTTGATTATTTTACAATAACTAATTATCTTAGTTCAATAACTATTTAATACTTCATTAAAAAGTAATTACTAATTAAGGAATCCTATTTATTTAAGCAATTAATTTCTAAAACCATTATTATTTGATTTATTGAAGATTAATCAATCAAATAATCAATTTCTAACAAAATAGTTGATTTAATCAACTTCAAATCATCAGTAAGTTTGTTAACTGATCGTAATTACTCCTTACCATTAGATTAATAAAATTAATCTAAAATATTGCTTAATCCTTTTTGTCTTAAAACAATTATCCTCATAGAATAAATTTATAGCTTCGCCTGATTAAAAATAATCGCTTATAATTTCTTAATAAAAATTAACTACAAAATTTTTAGAATAGAACTTCTATTATATCTTGGATTTTTCTTTAATTATAAAAATATAATTTTTATAACTTAACTTCGTTGATTCGCCTACCGGCAAATCGACTTTTTAACAAAGAGATGGGTTTACTGTCGATGCTGCCACTTTCTTAATCGATATTGTCTATTGATTAAATCAAAATAACGTTGAATTTTCATTCAACATCAATATCCACACAGGGTTTCAATGTCATTTGGATTCAAACAGTGCATATATAAAACAAATAGTACATATAAATATTTAGGAATCTGGTTGGATTCCTCCAACCGGTTTCCTGCATCCATAGATGTTTGTCAACAAAATTAATACTAATTCCATACTAGGGAATATTATATAATCCATGGAATCAGTATCCAACCAATGATGCGTACATATGCAACAATATATATTATTCAACCAATTTAATTATAATCTACCTAAACGACCATCACACAGCATTCAACCAATATTAAAATATAATTATAATATTTTAAAATAAATCAGAGTTAGTGAATTTACTCACCTTGATGCGTTAACCGTTAAATAACGATTTGCATCATTTGATTAAACCCGACGTTCAATTCTACCATAATATCTAACGAGCTCCAAAATCGCTCTGGATCGACTCCAATGTGTAGTCTGCGACCATCGTATCCAACGCAACTGACTGCGTAAAATTCCCATTGTTACAACCGGCCCATCTCCTTCTTTATACTATTGGTGCACCACAACTTCCACCATGCTATTTTACTAAGGATTAACCATGCTACTGTTTGCTTAAAATTTCGTTGTCCTGTATTCAAACAATTCGTCAACTACCGTTATTTCCTATGCTAGCGCCTCTTTCCCCTTTTTTCTTCATTTTAAAATAAAACTTGGGCTTGCCACTAATAGTCGGCCCATCATTCAAATGAACCCACTCCATTGTATCATGCATATGAACACCATTGTCGAACTTCCATTTCAGTTCGGAAACGTTGAAACAAACTCCATATTCAACCTGTTAAAACAAATCTCTATGTCCATGCTGATGAACGCAATACCTTTACAAAACTTCCCCACAAACAAAACCTCGATTCAGTGTATATGACGCCAACAAAAGAAATTATCACAACCGAACACACTTATGCATGTCACTTCTTACCCCACCGATCCAAATCGTGCATTGGTGCTACGTGGTTCTCCTACTTATCACAAAATATCACTCTTGTGTATTGCTTTCACCCTCCAATATGATATTCCAGCTTTAATATACCTTTACATACATACACACACTAGTGAGACCAACACATCTTCTGTACACCATTCGCGCCCTCCGCCCATACACCTCCATACACAACCACTTATAAAAAAAACATCCCACTGAAACCAAAACCCGATCACTCCAGTATTTTGAATGCAAGCTCCAGTTCCTCCATCACCCCTTCATTGCACACGATCACTTCTCCTCGAACGCGGTTCCAGTAGCAACCCCATGCTACAGTGCTCCCGAACTCCACTTGGTTTGTTTCCCATCTATTCCGTTTGCCGCCCAGTAACCCCTCGCCAACACAACACTCCTATTCTCCTTCAGGCTGCGTCTCCCGCTTCTTGCAGAAGTCCCCTTCCCGCATATAAAAAGAAACATACACTCCCCTTTTTACTTGATCCATATATGTATATATAAGCTAGTATTTTGTTTTTGTTTTTTTTCCATTGCTTCCCTTTTGAAGTTCTCGGGTTTTGGATCAAATGAAGATAAGGAAGAACGTGGTGAATTTATATAGGGTCGATCCTTCGCATGTAACTAATAGCAATATAGAATAGCATGTGTATTTTATTACCTAGGACAGTGACTCATTGATGATATGAAAACTCATGTTCTTGACTTTCTTTGCCATGAAGCATTGTTCTAATCGAATAGAATATATAAGTAGGTAGCTTGTAGCTGGTGTAGGTAGCTCGTAGCTGGGTGTATGGGAAAGTGGTCCGACTCTTCTCTTCAAAGCAAGTGATATATTATATATACACATTTTCATGCAAAGTGACAGAAGTTGTTGGCTCTCGTGATTTTGTATTTGATTTTCGTATGGCTTTCCTTTGGCATTTGTGTCACCTCGTATTTATAGGGTATGGACTATGGAGTCTTCATAGTGAAGAAATAGGATATACTATTCTAGCAATACAGGTTTGCAGAAATTACTGCCATGTAGGCTATCGTTTTAGGGTAGGCATGTGAAATATCAAACTAGGCGTATGCTCTTGCCTTTTAAAACGTAGGATAGTTTACCCCTTCAATTAATTTGATTTGATTTTCAATACTTCTGAGTTAAGGAATCCATGCCGTGTATTACTTAGAAGCTAAGGAAAAGAAAAATACCTATAGAACCAGTTACCAGTGCATTTCTCAGTTATGAAATGCTAGAAATAAGTCTTAGAGAATTTTATGCACAACAAGTGAGTACGCACCGATATGGCCAGAGATAAAAATATTGTTGTGTCCAGCAAGGTGCCATGATCCCAAAAATATGATAATATCGGTAGGTTAACTCATATTGTGAAACCCCAAAATATCGATATAGGGTGCAAAATACACCAAATAAAAATTTGCGTATTTAATTAATTAATTGAAATTTTCAGTAAAATTCTAAAAATTAAATTATCACTACGTCTCAAAAGAATCTCGTCTAAATTCGAAATCGATATTTAAATATACTTAAATAACCATTATAGCTTATAATCGACTCCACGACGACTTTCTGGAAATTTGATTTGAACATAACTTCCCATTTAAAATACGAAATCTTGGTTTTTCACTTCCATTAAAAAAATACAGTTCAACAGATTCCAACGTTTCTTGTTTCGGAGAAATCTGACTAATAATGGGTCCTATACACTTAGTTGAAGTTCAAAACATTAAATTACGAACTGTCGCGATATTATGGGATCAATTATATTTAAAATATATTTTTATACGTTCAACATCATTTTAATTAACATATAAATCCACTTATATTACGAATTCTATATTTAAACCGATTTAAATATTCAAATACAAACTGATAAAAATGCAGGACATTACATTCCTTCCCCCTTAAAAGAATTTCGTCTCCGAAATTACCAAGGTAGAAAAATGCTATGATCCATATTATAACTAGGTTAAAAACAAGTGAAAATTAGGCTCACATCCCTATTTTGAAACATAATTAGGCTCACATCCCTCCCAACTTTCATTTATAAACCCGCCCCTTATTTTTAGCTATCGCCTTCCGCTTTTTTCCTTCCGCCATCTTCCTTTGACAGTTACGTGTTTTCTTAAAAAAAAGCGCTGGTTAGTAAAAAAAAAAATCTAAATTCTGGAAACTTCTCCAGAAGTTCACACAAACAAGAAAAAAAATTGCATACATATATGAAACTTTTGCCAATAGTTGCATACATGTATGCAACTATCTGCATACACATGTAAAAAATGTGCATGCATACTGAATAACTGCATACAAGTATGCAGTTATTGAGAATAACTGCATACTTCTATGCAAGAATATGTTGAACGCCGCAGGCAACGCAATATGTACATACTTGTACGTATTTTTTCTGCATAACTGCATACTTGTATGCACATATACAAGTATGCATGTTTTCTATGTAGATTTTGAATAGTTGCATCAAAAGATGCATTTATTTCACAAATTTGCATACATGTATGCATTTATGCTGCTGTTCGACGCAGAATTGTAATAAATGCATACATGTATGCGAGTATGTGAAATACGCGCACGGTTCGATGCATTTTACTGCATTTCGCATTTTTTGTATTTTTTGATTTTGACTTGTTTATTGATTGTTTTTCCACCTGATTTTTTTCTTGTGTTCTTCTTTTATTTAATTATGAATTTATGTAATTTTTTTATTTTTTTAAATCTTTTTTTTCCTATTTTTAAAAAATAGGGACCTAATTTATAATAAGTTTATGACCGGATGTGAGCCTAATTTTGAAACTTAACAGGGACCTGTAAAAAACGCACCCTAAAAACAATTTATTTAATTTCTTCAGTTTCAGCAGAACCGATTAATTCTAATAAAAATATTAATTCCTTCTTACTAACAAATACTTTCAGAAATTCTGAAAATTTCCAAACAGCTTAAAATTTTGGAGAATTTCGCCAGCATCTCCTCTGCGCGGATCATTTGGTACTACTACAACTTGCCTCTCTGGGCTTTTTCCAATCTAAAAGAAAATCAAACAGCCAAACGGCTTACCAAACGGACTCATAAAAATCTCATACTCGTATATAAACGTGTACTCTCTCTATTGAGCATTCAACTCTATCTCTACCATCTGCTATCAAACCAGCATACATCCGAACATTTCCAACTGATCTCCAATCTATTCATCCTCAACCAATCATTTGCTTAATTTCCAAGCCAAATTCTAGATCCAATTCCAGTTCCAATCTTAACTCCAAATCCTTACTCAACAATTCAATTCCGTAACCATATTCAGTTCCATTCTAAAAAATCTTATTTCACAAGTTCAATTACTTTGCCAAGTTAAATTCTGTTCCAATACAATTTCCATTTAACTGGCTTCAATTCAATTCCAATTTTATTTCAGTACCGTTTTCCATCAAATTTAATTTCTCCTTAACCATTTTTGTTAATCTCCATTTTCTTTGACAATCTTTACTTAACTTCTTAAGTAATTTTTTTTCCATTATTACAAATTCATCTTGTATATTTGTTTTAATTCAAAACAATATCATCTCGGGAGTTTTTATACAGCTTTGCCTTTCTAGAATAAATATTCCTTTTCAGGATTCAAAATAATTTGTTTTCTCAAAACAATATCTTTTGGTAAAAATCTGTCACTTGGAAGCTCGAAAATGAACATTGATGACACTGTAGTCATCATCAGAATTATTTTCCAAAAATTGAAGTGTGTTCAATACTATATTATTTTCAAAACTCATTTTAAAACACTTCCATTTGAAAATTACTTCAAATTATCTTTCATAGCACTTGGAAAACAATTTCAAATCTCCCAGGATTTTAATTCAAATCTCATTTACAAACATTTTTCATGTTTTCGGAATTTTTATCCCAATTCTGGTTAAAATTTCAGATTTAATTCATCTGGTTTCATATATTTTCCTCATATGAATTTTGATTGGTTATCAACAACCTTTTCAATTATAATCTCTTTTTTTTTATAACGATCAACACATCCAATATACTATAATAATTCTCATATATGTACTTTTGTTTATATCAAAGTATATTTTGGGTAAAATTATTTTATTTACCCGGCTTTTAAAACAATACTGTGTCGAATTGCTCTATCCAAGCGTTTATAAATCCCTATCGACCCCGTTAGCTAAACGCGTCGATCTGGAATTTATATACCACTCACTAGATCAATCAACACAATATAAAATAATCTTTATACAAATCTATAAATACACGCTCAAATATATACACTCGACTCAATCTAGAGTATTACTAACTCCATCTTTATTGAGTTACGCTACAGAGCCAAGATAATCACTTAACCTTTAGCTCTGATACCAACTGTAAAGGTCAGAAATCCGTACCAATTTGAGCTGACTAATATCCCACACATTCAACTCAAAGTGCATGAAAATATAAATCTTTAATAGAAGAAATAAGAGGATGAGACAGATAAGATATAACTAATAGAATATAATAAGAAGAACACAACTGAACAGAATCAAAGTATACATGGAACTTACAGCGGAACAAATAAAATGTATTATATAACATAACTTTGAAATACAAAACTGAATTTGTATATACATATCATTATCAGAGTACAGTATATCATATCACAATGGAAATAATCTCTAAGTACTAATGGTGAAGCCTTCTTCTTGAGCTCCTCCAAGTGAATCTGTAATATCCTGAAACACTTGACTGCCCGTACAAGTTTGGGCACCCAAGAGTTTAGGGAAAAACAAAAAAAATAAACTCTGAGTCAGTCATGGGACTGGCGTGAGTAAATTCCAAACATATATTTTAACATTGAAAATCCTTTTGAAAAACAAAAGGATAATAGTAAGACCAGCCCACAGATAAACATGGATGGTTTTTACCTTACTATAACCCAAAATATTTTGATATCGAAATCCAGTGATGTTATAATAATGTCTAATCAAATAAATAACCAAATAGCAGAATGCTTGTATCTCACGCTCCACATACATAGTATAAAATCGAAAAACCCGCAGGGCGCTTATTGGAGATTGGATTCCAACTATGACAAGGTATGGGTCCACCTCCCGATCAGCGTACTCTAGAGGGGATACACTGGGGTCCAACAAGAACATCTTGCAACCCGGCCCACACATGACCGACCACTCATTTAGCTTGAGTGTATCGAATATATTGCTGCCCACGGTTGTTGGCCCTCCAACCGTAATCCGTAAGATACAGAGTCAAAAAAAGTATAAATAATGAATTTTCTCTAGATTGGTAACAAATATACCCAGCTTGGGAATGACCCACCTAGCCATGTTGTCTGCCCGATTTTTGTTATTTCCTGGTTGTGAGGCTTGAGGCTACTATAATCTTTTTAGAACATCTGGTCACCATTCACTTTGAATGCCACATCGTCAAACCCGTCAAATCACTAGTTGATCTTCCCAAAATATTACGGGTATAAAAAGCTAAGAGAAACGAATTTCTCCGCCGCCAGACATAACACATTAAAAAATCATCTTATGTGATTTGGTAGAAATACTCTATCAGACATTCGTCCATGCAAGTTGTCCTAGGACTGGACAAACAGAAAGCACCATTCTGGAACAGAATGACCATTGCATTTCACTCCGTCTTCAATTATCTTCAGCATTATCTAATTCGTAGCACTTATGCCTATACGGAGTGGTTTCCGGATAATAAATCCAATCGGTCTCTCCATATCGACAACAATGGTCAAAACACTTCGATAGTCGGTTATTTAACTATTGAAGTAAAAACAAACACCCATTCAAATGTACAACTAAACATCACACAACCATAGGCACTTTTTATTTGACATTTATTTTTATTATTTAAATTCCCATATCTTACCAGATATTCCTCAAACCACATTTTAGCCTTTTCACATTTCTTGGAAAACATTCCCAGTTATTATAAACTCTTATTCTCCCATGTTCCAAAAAATAAACGTTATTAACATTTGAAACATTTCCATTCTTTTCACATTCCTTATTTTCTATACTTGGATAATATATACTATTTACATTGGAAAAATATTTCCAATTTCATTATAAACATTTAATGTGCCAAACGTTCACTTTTAAAACATTATTCACTTTAAATGTGAATATCATACCTATTGTAGAAATCTGAACACCTTTATCAAGTAACTCTTTATTCGAGTGATAAATACCCTTATCTCGTTTACCAAAATCTCTTCATAATTTTATATTCCCATTCGTCTTTATAAACTCTGTTTTAAGGTCAACTTCTTGTCAATATCAAGTTTATAACTAAATATTGATTACCTATCCTTATTCTAATCTATTGGTTGAAACTAAAAATTTACTATCCTATCAGATTATAATTCCTAAAAATAATTTACTTTAATACATTCGACATCGTCGAATTATTGTTCCAATTCCTAATAGTGCTATATATAAAAACCACGCTTAAGCTTGGTCAACAACATTGTTTTATCATGATAGTTCAAATACTTGCAATACGTTGTAATATTCCTCTTTATAACTAATCTCGACATCACAATCACGCTTATGCCTGGTCAACAACGTTATTTTGTTGTGATAGTTCAAATACTTGCAATACGCTGCTATATTCCACTTTATAACTAATCTCGACATCTCTTTCCATTACAAACCAACACATCCCTCAATAATAGTGAAGTCGTTCAAGTTGGGGTATTTTATTTACCTCTCAGACCTTGATCGACAACGTTTATATCTTAGAATAGATATAAGTTTTTAACTCTAAACTCCTTATTACTTATAGTATCCCTCAAACCGTATTTCTTGTTTTGTTTGGAATATGGTTGTTGGCTAGCTTTTTGACCAAGCCACCAAGGTTCACTCACAAGAAGAAAGTATGAAACTGCGTTCTTTAAGTCCATGAAGGATCGGATCGCACCAGAGGGTCGCCCCTCACGGATCGCCCCCATAGCATCGGATCGCCCCCCATCGGATCGGTTCCCATTGCATCAGCGATCCGACTACTTCTACACGACTCGATCCGTATATACACTACTACCCAGCACAGACCGATCCGATCCCCCGATGCACAGCGAAGCCTCTGACCTGTTCAAGCACGAGCTAGTCTTCGGCGATCCGAGATGCACGGATCCAGCGACACGTGTCCCCAACTGTCACTTTGACCAATTCCTCCTCCTTGCTCGATCCGATATTTAAGGGGATCGCGACACCTGTCCACAACGACTAATTTGACCAATTCTTCATCAAGCTGCGATGCGATCCGATATTCTCGGGATCTGTGCCACATGTGACCGCGATCCGCTTGACAAAATCAGCTATAAATAGCCCAGAGCTTGGCATTTTTCAGGATCTTTGGCAATATTGAGCACTGATTCCGCCATTACTATCATACCACTATTTCTTGTCAGTTTTGTTACGAGATTACTGAGAGAAATTACAATTGTAAAAGTGAGTTTGAGAGAAATCATTGATTGTACTAGCCTTCAAGATATAATCGATAACATATAAAGTGGACGTAGGCTCGTTAACGCCGAACCACTATAAATTCTGTGTGATTTCTGCTTTTTCTTCATTCCCAAGTTATAATCCTTTACGAATCAGAGTAATTTGGGTGTTAGGTCCAAATTTTGATCTATCATTTTGGTGCTTTCACTGAGAAAACAGTCCCAAAACTTCATTGTTCAGATTTTTGAAGATTCCTGCGACGTTTGATATTATGGCTGGAAAGAAATCTAAGGAAGTGCGAGCTTCGCAAGCGAATGAAGTCACGAATGAAATGGTTGGCGAAAGTGCACACGAGCAGGTCGTTGAGGGGGTCACGGATCGCGAGGACCGGGGGGCGACCCGAACCAATATAGGTGCCACGATCTGACTTGAAGGTGGCGCTACAAACTGCGAAACTGAGGGGGGGTTGTTACTCGATCCCGTGATAACGCTCTGAATCCTCCGCATACCGTGACCACGAACCGATCCCAGGGGGGCGCCGCGAGCCACCACCTTCGATCCACAGCGATCCAAATTGATGACCAGACTACAACCCGACCTGGAAAGGAACCTATGGCTCGCTCCTACCGTCCTGGCCCCTCTGCTCGACCTGGCTCAAGCTCTTTGCGCATAAGAGAAAATGATGATGATTAATATGGCCCTTCTTCTCCCGTTACTGAGGGGGATCTTTCTCGCTTTTCCGAAATGTGGGAGAGGCTGTTTGATGAATTGGCTGCTCAAAGGCAGGAGAGCTCCGTTCTGCGACAGAATTTGACAGCTATGGATAGAAGGCTTAATGATCTCGCAAGGCAAAGGACGCCCCCGGTTCGTCCGCTCACCCCAGAATACTCTTCTTCGTCAGAAGAATCACCAAAACCTCTGCGGCGACCATATGAGAGGCCTGAAAACATAGAGCAGCTTCGATTTGGGACCCTGCCATCATGGGAAGAAGAGACACAGGGTGCGGGGCCCTCAAACCGTAATACGAATGATCGCGCCACAATTCCCAGAGTTCGAGGTGTGGACAGCCCTGCACAGAACAGATTACCTCAGCCCCGTCGCCGTACAAATGCTTATGGTAACAGGGGGCAGAGAAGCCCAATCCGAGCCCCGGATTTCGTGACCGCTCCTGGAAGAGAGATTAGAGAACCCCACCGAGCAAGAAGCGCTGACCCCGAGCCTCCGCTGACCAGTGCAAATGTTGCAGCCATGATCCACTAAATTCTGGCGGATAGCCGTGGACAACGGAATGAAGATTGGGGAATTGACCGTAGTCACACCCCTTTCACTGATGACATTTTAGATGCGACGTTCCCGAGGCGCTTCAACATGCCGCAGATTAATCGTTACGCGGGTAGATCTGATCCTGTCCAGCATTTGATGAGATATTCTTGGTCAATGACCGCTGCTGCAGCTTCTGACGCTGTCAAGTGCAAAGCATTTCCCATATTCTTGGAGGATGTAGCATTATTATGGTTTACTCGCTTACCAGCAAGATCAATTTCTAGCTTCAGGGAGTTGAGTGAAAGGTTTGTGGAACAGTTCCGCATCTATGCACAAAAGACGAAGAGTGTGATTGACTTATTCCTTGTTAAGCAACAACCAGGCGAGAGTTTGAGGGTGTATCTAGATCGCTTCAACCTGGCCGCTACTGAAGTCAAAGATCCTCATGAGCCAACTATTGTGGCAGCCCTAATTGATGGGGTAGATAAAGACACCAAATTTGGGACATATCTGGCTGGCAAGCCACCCCATACTAGAGAGTTATTCTACGAGAAAGCTAATGTACACTTACGCCAGGAGGAAGTGTATGCTAACCGAAAGGCAAAAACGGCCGATAAAGAGGAAATCTAGAGCAATGTCGCCATTAAACAGACAGGAGACAGCTCGGGGAAGGTCGAGGTTAATGTCGGAAATCGGAATCAGGGTGGTCGTCAGTCAGGAAACAATGATAATAACAGTAATGGCAACAACCAGAAGAGGAATCGAGGGAACGACTCCCAGAGAAGGACTCGTCCCAGGTCTTTTGAGAGTTATACGCCAATAAACGATACTTTGGAGAATATCTTCATGGATTCGTACAACATCCTCCAAAATAAAAGGCCTCCTCCCACAGAGTCGACGGAGAAAGAGCGTCAAACGGGGAAGTTTTGTCTCTTTCATCAGATTCATGGCCATTCGACAAATGAATGCCGCCACCTAAGAGATGTAGTCGAGAGGCTCCTCTGAGAAGGAAAATTGGATGAATACAGAGTGACACCCAGAGACAGGGGCAAGCCGTACATGCCCCCAAATAAAAACCAGAATCAACCTGCTGTCAGGCCAACTGCCCAGCAAAAGGGAAAGGACCTTGTTATCAATACCGTAATCGGAGGGCTTTATCTCGCCGGACACGGTTCTAAGGCATTGGATCAGTATGTCAATGCAGCCAAGCAACACCTCGAGGTAGGGGAGTGTAACAACCCTGAGAACGACGTCCTGGTAAAGCAACAAAAGATGATGTCCGACGATGTCGTTTTCCGTGAACGAGAAAGCATTGGAGTTCATGCTCCGACTGAAGATCCATTTGTAATCACAGTACCTATTGGCCCGGCCACTGTTCATAAAGTCTTGGTGGATAACGGAAGTTCCGTCAACATTCTTTTCAAAAAGACATTCGACCAGATGAACCTCGAGATAAAAGACTTGAAGCCCTGTCAAGGATGGATCCGTGAATTTGACGGAGCATCCACCGCTCCAATGGGTTATGTAGAGCTACCAGTTACGCTTGGGGAAGGAGAACGCCAGAGAGTGAGAATCCTTCCCTTCGTGGTTTTGAATATTGAATCACCCTATAATGCCTTCTCAGGCCGACCGGCCCTCACAAAGTTTAGAGCCTGTATAGCCCCCTGATGCATGTTATTGAAATTTCCTGCGGAAGCTGGTGTTGGTATTGTCAGAGGAGATCAGGTTGTCGCACGAGCGTGTTATGTTGCAGAGCTAAAACTACTCCGCAATGGAGGGGACATGGAAACTAAGGGCGCTTCTCCCTCCGCAAGGGCGGAAACCTTATAACAATTAAAGAAAATCACTGTAGGAGAGTCGCCCAGAGAATTGCCCGAGGATATAGATCCCAGAGAGGATAAGGAACCTGAGGGCAGAATGGAGACTCCCAACGAGACAACTGTGGATGTACCGATCGATGATAATGACCCAGAGAAGGTCCTTAAGATTGGATCCCAGTTAAATTCGAATTTAGCTAAAGAACTGACAAATTTCTTAAAAAATAATTTGGATGTATTTGCTTGGACCCACGCAGACATGTGCGGTATATCTCCATCAATCATGAGTCATTCATTAAGCATTAACCCTAAACATCCTCCGGTAAAACAAAAAAGGCGAATGCTGGGCCCAGAGAGGTCCGCTACCTTGAAATAAGAAGTTGGAAAGTTAAAGAGTAATGGATTTATCAGAGACTCAGTCTATCCAGACTGGATTTCAAATCCAGTCCTGGTAAAGAAGGCCAATGGGAAGTGGCGAACGTGTATCGATTTCTCGGATTTGAATAAAGCCTGCGTAAAAGACAGTTTTCCGTTACCCCGGATCGATCAGTTGGTGGACTCAACGGCGGGCCATGAACTTCTCTCCTTTATGGATGCTTATTCAGGATATAACCAGATTCCAATGCACGTTCCAGATCAAGAACACACTAGCTTTATTACGGATCTGGGATTATATTGCTATGTGGTAATGCCCTTTGGCTTGAAGAACGCAGGCGCTACATATCAACGGTTAGTGAACAGAATGTTCTATAACCAGATTGTGAGAATAATGGAAGTATACGTCGACGAGATGTTGGTTAAGTCCAGGCAATCCTCCAATCACACTACGGACTTGGCAGGGATGTTCAGCATTCTTCGAAAGTACGGGATGAAACTCAACCCAACAAAATGTTCATTCGGGGTCGCCTCCGGAAAATTCTTGGGATTCATCGTCAGTTCTCGGGGAATTGAGATTAATCCAGACCAGATCGCAGCAATCAGAGACATTCAGGAACCTAGGCAGATTAAAGATGTGCAAAGCCTTACAGGGAAAGTAGCCGCACTAAGCAGATTTATCTCCAGGGCTACGGAAAAATGCATCCCATTCTTCGAATTGATAAAGCAAGGAAAACGCCACTTCAAATGGATGCCCGACTGCGTGGAAGCGTTTCAGAACCTGCTGAGACACCTGGAGAAACCTCCGATATTATCTAAGTCGGTGAATCACGAGGACTTATTCGTGTACTTGGCAGTGTCGTCCCACGCGATCAGCTCAGCATTGGTAAGAGAAGAAGATAAAGTTCAAAGACCAGTGTATTACGTGAGAAAAAAATTGACGGCAGCAGAGCGTAATTATCCAAGGATAGAAAAATTGGCGTACAGTTTGCTGATTGCCTCTAGAAAGCTTCGACATTATTTCCAGGCTCATCCCATTACCGTATACACTGATCATCCACTAAAGCAAGTTCTACAAAGACCAGAAGCATCTGGAAGGCTACTCAAGTGGAACATTGAGTTGAGTCAATTTGATCTGAACTTTCAGCCCCGGTGGTCAATACGGGGGCAAGTGATAGCTAACTTCATAGCAGAGTTTACTGTCCCGGAGGAAGATATAGCAAACGAAGAAGTTGACCCCTCAAAGTTACTTCTCGACCCCAGTGCCTGGAGATTGTATACTGATGGCGCTAGGAATGACAAGAGATCCGGCGCTGGAGTAGTGCTTGAAACTCCCGAGAAACGGCTGATATCCTATGCTATCCGGATGGAGTTTCACGCCACTAACAACGACTCCGAATATGAAGCCCTGATAGCCGGGCTAAGGATCGCAAAAGAGTTGGAAATCACAAAGCTGGACATCTTTTGCGACTCCAAGTTAGTTGTGAACCAGGTTACTGGAAAATTCCAAGCCAAAAGTGCAAGATTGATTTTATACTTGAAGAAAGTGAAGGAGTTGCTGAACGACTTCGATCACTACAGCATATCTCATATTCCACGATCAGAGAATCAACAGGCGGATAAGTTGGCAAAGATGGCTAGTTCCGACGATCCTGAAGAGATCAGGCTAGCCCCAGTCGAAGTACTTCGGTCTCCTAGTATAGAACAGATGGAAATTGATTCGGTACTAGAGATGGAACCAGAAAGGGAGTCATGGATGACCCCTCTAAAGAATTTCTTGATGAATGGAACGCTTCCGACCAAGAAAAGCGAGAGGCGTAAAGTAATTCGTAAAGCTGTCTGATACGTTCTACAAGGCAGAGTTCTTTACAGACATGGATTTTCAATGCCTCTTCTCCGGTGTATAGCTCATGACGACATCAAGCGTGTGCTGCAGGAGGTACATGAAGGTGAATGCGGCGATCACACTGGAGGGCAAACATTGGCGAATAAGGTGTTGCGGCATGGTTATTTCTGGCCTACCATAAACAAGGATGCAGCGAAATACGCACGATGGTGTGATGCGTGCCAGAGATTTTCAAAGATACCTAGAGCACCTCCTAATCAGTTAAAAACAATGACGAGCCCATGGCCTTTCGCTATGTGGGGAATTGATATCATCGGAAGTCTCCCCATAGCTAGGGGCGGAGCGAAGTTCGCTATTGTAGCCGTAGATTATTTCACTAAGTGGGTCGAGGCTGAGCCACTGACTACAATCACAACCAAACGAGTGATCAATTTTGTCGTTAGAAACATCATCTGTCGATTTGGGATTCCAAAGATTGTTATAACGGATAACGGAACTCAGTTCGATAGCACTGAATTTAGAGACTTCTGTCAGAAATACCACATTGAGAAACGGTACACCTCTGTGGCGCACCCGCAATCGAACGGACAAGTCGAAGCGGCGAATAAAGTGATTAAGTCCATTCTGAAAAGAAGACTTAAGTGGGCCAGAGCCATGTGGGCTGATGAATTACCCTTAGCACTATGGGCCTACAGGACAACGTATAAATCGGCAACAGGACATACCCCCTTCTCCCTTGCTTTTGGAGCAGAAGCAGTCATCCCGGTTGAGATAAAAGTACCTTCTCACCGAGTGACTTATTACGATCCGATGACCAATAACGAATTGCTCCTTGAATCCCTGGATATGATCGAAGAAAAAAAGGGAAGAAGCAGACCTGCGTGCCTTGAGATGCAAACAACAGGTCGCCCGATACTACAACAAAAAGGTTCGAGCCCGAACCTTGGAACCCGTAGACTTGGTTCTGAAGCGTGTCTTTCCAGCCCCAACTCATATGGGTGCGAAATGGGAAGGACCGTACTCCATTCTGTGCAAGCTTGATAATGGAACCTTCAAGCTAGCAACCGTAGATGGGAAGGAAATCCCCAGAGTGTGGAATGCCCAACATTTACAACCGTACCTAACGTAAAGATGTCAGATCTGTTCTTTTGCTTTGTTAAGAACCATGTACAAGGCACGACTTACCTAGAATAGTCCGATTTCTTAAAGAAAAAAATTATAAAGTGGACGTAGGTCATGATTCGACCGAACCACTATAAAAATATTGTGTGTCGTTTACCTTTATTGCACTATTATTTATCTGCCTTTCTATTTTTAGGGAAATTGCTGTGAATCATGCAACGATCACAGAAGCGTATAACCATAGGTGCCTTTCATCAGAATGGAATGCAATCACCAGTCAAAACTCTGAGGGTGCGATAAAGTAAATCATATCATTAATAGCGCTCTATCTCTCCGGAGCAGATAGAGAGTATAAAAGCGTCTCCGATTGAGCGCTGACAAAGAGCTCTTGCCCCGCTGAAGGATCGGGGAGCGATTGAACTGCTAAGCTCGAACTCTAACTCTCCAGAGCAGAGAGAGTATAAAAGCGTCTCCGATTGAGCGCTGAGAAAGAACTCCTTCCCCGCTGAAGGAACGGGGAGCGACTGAACTACTGAGCTCGAACTCTAACCTCGGCGGCCGCCAGGAGAGTATAAAAGAGCCTACGATTAAGCACTGAAAGGTGCCGGAAATTCAGCACCACAAGGACAGTTATCTTATTAAAATTTTCTAAGTCCCCCATATTCAGAAATAGGCGGCAACATGCGAACAATGCTAATCAATCTTTAATAAGCCCTGTTTAAGTGCTACGTTAATGATTGATTGGGGGCCATATATATATATACACATGAACCTTTATGCAGCACAATTTTTTTTTTTTTAAATTTTTCTTTCTGTTGCTTGACTGATTTGCAGTTATAATCAGGTAATCTATCACTAAGCATGAAAAGTTTATTGAATGCAGGTACACGATGATGCAAAAAGAGATAAACTTTTATTTATAAACTGCAAGCCTACAAAGTGAAAAACAACCTAAAAAACAAAATGAGGGCCAGTCTCATAATTACATTTCCTGGCCAGTGGGAAGCCTAAAGACGAAATATAGACAAGCGACAGTATCCTATTTACGCTTGGACTTTTCCCTTATTTCTGCTTTTCCAGCCTCGCCTTGTTAGTTTCGGACTGATCACCCTTCTTTCTTTTCCTTTTGTCTATAAGAGGAACGTCCGACTCATCAGAAGACCCCTCCTCCACCTCCTTTCACTTTCTTTTATCAGTGAGGGAAGCTGGGAAGTCATCAGGGTTCGCAAAATGAAGCTGTTTGCTGATGGATTTGGGCTGGAGTTTCAAAACCATCCCAGTTTTGGGATTAAACTCCGAGATAGGGGCTATGTTCAAAGGCTCTTGTCCCACCTTCTTTAAAGCCAGCTCCTTTTCCTGCCTAGCTTTTCTGTTAGCCAAGGTTTCGTCGTCATCATCTTCGGCTTCTTTGGTGCTGATGATATCCTCCTCATCCTCTACGTGGCGCCCATTCATATCTTTCAAGGCCTCGATGGTTTCGTCATCCTTGGGAGCATCAACACTGGGTGCCAGGACGCCCTTCTCTGCTGTTGTACCCTCGGCCTGCTTCGGTATATCAACACCGGCGCTAGGCGAGACGACAATCTTCTCCGCTTCTTTCCTTTTCTCGACATCCTTGTCGACGGGCTCGCCACCTGTATTACAGGGAACACATGTTATTAATTCGATTGGTTTCTCTACCAGACGACGACAATTCACAATTGCTTTGACAAATTGTGGGGAAAAAAGGGAGATACCTTCCGCTGATCCTCCATCTAGGCTAGCTGCAGAAGCTCCGACAACCACAGGAGTTAGGCCCAAAGGAATTAATGGATCATCAGGATGGTATTCCTCAACTTCGGGGGCCTTGGGCTCTACAGCTGAGCTCGAACCTTCGTCAATCTTGTTTTTGCCCTTAGCCAGGGCCCTCTCCTTCTCCATCTCTTCTTGAATTAGACAACGACCTTCTGCCAGATCCTCGGGCTCGTTATCCCTCAGGATGGTCTTCATCAGTTCATCTTCGTCAATCTCTTCAACTCCTAATCTCTGCTTCTCACCCTCGACGATGGCATCCCATAAGTTGGCTAAAGTAACATGATAGTCCGGGATTCACGAGATGTTACGGGTTTTAAGGACGTGGCCGAGGAAGTCAAATATCATCTCTTCAAACCCTTCGATATCCTTTTCTCTCTCAAGGAGTTTGTTGTTAGAAGCAGTAGCCATCTCAATGGAACTTTCTACATTCTTTTCAGTGAGAGCCGCGCGCCTCTCCGCATCCGCAACTTGATCATTTAAAATTACCTTCTCCTCTTCAGCCAAAGCTAGACTTTCTCTCAGACTTGCTTTTTCTTCCTCCCAAGCAGCTCTCTCGGCTTCGAAATGGCCCTGTGCCGTCTTCAACTCAATGTTGGCCATTTTAAGATCTTCTACCTCCTTCTTTAAGGCCATTTTCTCTTGACTATTTGAGTCAAGTTCAGAATGAAAGCGTTTCTTAGCATTCTCCAATTCAGTCTTATAATTTTCAGCCTCTCTCCGCGCTAAGGCAAGTTGGGATTGAGCGTCTTCCAAGTCCTTCTCCATCTTTGTCCTAGCCCTTTCATTGTTATCAATCTTCACCTTGGATCTATGTGCTTCCATCTCAAGCGTTCGGATGATCTCTGAAAGATTAACCGCATGTTTCTTCATCACTTCATACTGTCTGGCTACATGGCGAATGTGCCCGACGACTTCATTATCCCAGTTCCTAGGGACTGGTTCCAAGGCTGGAACAAACGTCATCCTTTCGAAGAAGATGTTGGGGAATTGTTCCCGCAACTTTTCCAGCCTACCTTGAGTCTCGGGACCATAGATGTAATCTCGCGACCCGGGGGCAACCAACTCTTGCTGGCTGGAAGGGACAATGTCACTTCTCTCCTTTTCAGAATCTTTGATTGGATACTTGCTTTTATCCTTGGGCTCGTAGTGTCTTTTTGACGACCTGCTGTGAGAGGGTGCACTCTTCGGAGGAGTTAACTCTTTAGGAAGTTGTTTTCCCCCTGCAGGAGGTACCGGATAACTGGGAAGCTTGCCAGAAGTCGATTTTGGTGGAGACCGGGATTGCGAAGAAGTAGGCTTGTGAGAAAGGCCGCGAGAGCGCTCGGGATTCGGATGAAGACTGGGTGTGCCTTCACGAAGAGAGCGATAAGAATAAGACCGCCTGCGAGACATCTTTCCTGCAAAGGAGAAAAGACCATATTAAAACCTTGAATACTATTGATATAAAAGTGTGGGGTCAGGCAGTGTGTGTGATTTGTGCATCCCATATAATTCCCCCTAACAGACCCGGGCCTGAAGTCAGGCTCATCTGAGTAGTTTCTTGTCCTCCAATTGGAACGGTGGTCTCCTCAGAAGTAGGGAAAAATGGCTCCCCTTCAAAGTCCCCCTCTGTGTATACATCATCGGGCAAAGGAATTTTGCTCAGCTCTTTAAATAGCTGTTCTTCTGTCAAATCATCGGGAGCAGCAGGTTCGGTCGGAAGAGAAGTCCTTGAGGGGAAACCCCTCGGAGATACTGGGATTTCCTTGGACTTGTCACCACGGGCCTCATCTCCTCTATATATGTTCAGGTCCTCGTCGTCCTGGATGATTATCGGGGAAGGACTCTTACGGAATTTAGTTGTTTCTGCTGCCCGTGATGTTCCCTCTCCCTCCGTTGGGGGCACGTATTTGTAAGGTTTACCGCCTGCACCAAGTCCAAACCTTATATCCAGAAGGCGATGCTTATGAAGATTCTCATCAGTGATGCACTTCTTGATCCTTAGAAAATCGGATCTGCTTTGTAGAAGAATAGACAATCGATTATTGTATACCAAGCCTTCCGTCTTGGGAAAAACGTGATCTGCTTAAAACAAAAAAGAAGGGGGGATGTTAATGCTTCGATTTCTTAAGCAAGGTATTCAGTCAAAAGATTAAAGTTTACTTGATTTAAGCCATCTTCTTGAGCACCCAGCCTGTCTCTTTATATAGAACCAATCAGACTTGGGATCCCCTATATTGCTGTATCCGTCATACAGAACCTTCCTATTCGCTACCGATTTGAAGAAAGAGAAATTTGGGGATGCCGAGGAGCGATGCTTGAAAAGATAAAAGAATTTTAAATCTTTAAATGTAAGCTCGGTATGCAGGATTTCCGCGTATGCAATATATAGAGTGTATAGAGCTGCGTAGGCGTTGGGATGGAGCTGCATCGGAGCGATACCCAATCGTTTTAAGGTCTCAATGACGATTGGAGGAAACGGAGGAATAGCTCTTACCCAGCACATGAGCCGGCTGACTGTCATATATCCTTCCGGAGCTAAGTGAGGTCTATCTTCGCTGCCGGGTGTCCTCACGTCATCCCAGGGGATCCCGTGTCTCAAGCAAATTCTCTTAAGCTTTATGTCATCGAGTATGGAAGCTAAAGAATCAGTAAATTTATCTATCCCAAGTGCATCAGGAATCTCGTCATTAGCTCGACCGTCTACTTCAGACTCCTCGTCAAGTGAAGTACTTTCAGATGGATCTGGTTCCGGTGCCTCATACTCGGATCCAGAATCCTTGCCCCTTGGGTTAGTTGGAGGGACCTCAGGGTTATGGTGCTCAGACACCTCGGGGTCTGTCTCTGTGTTAGATCTTGAAGAGGAGTGATTATCCGACATTACTGTTTAGGCGAGTAAACATGAGAAATGAGATTAAAACTACCCATCCCCCTGTGTGTTCAAGTGTCAGTGTGTGCTTGTGCGTGCATTAAAGAAAGGTACAAAGGTCAACAAAATCATCGAGACATTGGTCGTTGTTCAATTGGTAGGTTATGCATTTGTTCAATCCGGAATGTTCGTCTTAAGGGCTCTAACCTAACTGTTCATCGATTTGTTAGAGTTGCATCATATTATTTAGTCAGCGTGTGCATCAGATCGTTCGTCAGTCAGATCGCAGGGCAGGTTCGGATCGCGACATGTGGACGGATCGTGGTGAAGGACTCGGTACGTGGAAGGGTACTAGATCATGGAAAGGCTTCGAATCATGAAGCGCACCAATTCATCCAGACGGATCGCGATGGTATCTTGGCGATCCGCATCGCCCCCCATCCTCCACGACCCGAAGCTCCAGTATCTCCACGATCTGACACTCGCGTCTAGTTCCCCACGAACCGTAGCCTTGCCATTTCCGCGATCCGATCCACTAAGCCAAATCAACTTTCCAGTTCCGTTCCCTCTCCCCTCGCCTCACCATCGCTTCGAACTCGGGCCTTGCCCACGAACCGACCTGGTCATCCCTTCCTTCTTCTTCCTCAACTCTCCTCTTCATCCTTAAATCCATGGAATCGCACCAGGCACGCTCGCGATTACTATCATCAAATCCTACAAAACTCCGCTGTCTCCACTCTCTAAACCAGTGCGAACATGATAGAAACTAAAGAAAAGCTGTTTAATTACCTTCTTAAAGTTTGAAATCGGTTTGAGATTGGGAAATCAATGTTAGGGTTTTCTCTCAAGAAAATTGGCGGCGGCTGCGAAAGAAGAAAGAAGAGGAGAAGAATGAGGGTGAGGATCGATTTATATAGGAAAAGGGGCGACCGTTAGTCTCCCCCTTTTTGTCTTATTCGATCCGTGAAAATAGGCAGGCCGCGAACCAAAAGCCCACCACGTCTCGAAGAGAAGCCCGTCTCGTTCCGTGAAAAGGCCAAAATGCTCACCAAAGGACGAGACGAACAACTTGCTAACGGACCTTTACTCGCACATGCGATCCGAACCGATAAATGACCAACAGGAATGAAAATTCAAAAATGCACCTGGTAGATTCGATGATGAAGACTCTGAAAGATCCCAGAAAAGAATTGTCCAATAAATAGGGAAACTATTAAAGATTTATCCGGTATTTATAGCGAGCAAAGAGACAACTTTCCGTAAGTGATATGGCCTTTCGGATAGACGCTACCACTAATTTGCATCTCTTTATGAAACGACGTTTCTATAGTTTCGAAGCATGTTCCATCATCGATAAAACATACTTCGAGGGGGCAAAATGTTGGCTAGCTTTTTGACCAAGCCACCACGGTTCACTCACAAGAAGAAAGTATGAAACTGCATTCCTTAAGTCCATGAAGGATCGGATCGCACCAGAGGGTCGCCCCTCACGGATCACCCCCATAGCATCGGATCGCCCCCCATCGGATCGGTTCCCATTGCATCAGCGATCCGACTACTTCTACACGACTCGATCCGTATATACACTACTACCCAGCACAGACTGATCCGATCCCCCGATGCACAATGAAGCCTCTGACCTGTTCAAGCACAAGCTAGTCTTCGGCGATCCGAGATGCACGGATCCAGCGACACGTGTCCCCAACTGTCACTTTGACCAATTCCTCCTTCTTGCTCGATCCGATATTTAAGGGGATCGCGACACCTGTCCACAACGGCTAATTTGACCAATTCTTCATCAAGCTGCGATGCGATCCGATATTCTCGGGATCTGTGCCACGTGTGACCACGATCCGCCTGACAAAATCAGCTATAAATAGCCCAGAGCTTGGCATTTTTCAGGATCTTTGGCAATATTGAGCACTGATTCCGCCATTACTATCATACCACTATTTCTTATCAGTTTTGTTACGAGATTACTGAGAGAAATTACAATTGTAAAAGTGAGTTTAAGAGAAACCATTGATTGTACTAGCCTTCAAGGTATAATCGATAACATATAAAGTGGACGTAGGCTCGTTAACGCCGAACCACTATAAATTCTGTGTGATTTCTTCTTTTTCTTCATTCTCCAGTTATAATCCTTTACGAATCAGAGTAATTTGGGTGTTAGGTCCAAATTTTGATCTAACAATGATTTTATAACACTATATTCAAACTTTGAAATCTTTGTTGTTTATGACTATTTATATTAAACATTAACTCATCGCTTTAACTTCATTCCACTGTTCTATTTATAACTTCTTTACCACGATTCGTTGACGTTCTTTGTCATCTGACGTTTTACTTTTATTTGAATCATTATACTTAATTCAAGTAACATCTTATTATAAACTCAATATTCTCTTAAATGAAATCCATTTAAGAAACAATTATTTAATTAAAAATAATTAAGTAATATTTACTTTATCATTGCTGGAGTAAACAGTTTAATTCATCATTAACCTAAAATAGATTGGTTGCTTATTTTACAATAACTAATTATCTTAGTTCAATAACTATTTAATACTTCATTAAGAAGTAATTACTAACTAAGGAATCCTATTTATTTAAACAATTAATTTCTAAAACCATTATTATTTGATTAATTGAAGATTAATCAATCAAATAATCAATTTCTAACAAAATTGTTGCTTTAATCAACTTCAAATAATCAGTAAGTTTGTTAACTGATCGTAATTAGTCCTTACCATTAGATTAATAAAATTAATCTAAAATATTGCTTAATCATTTTGTCTTAAAACAATTATCCTCATAGGACAAATTTATAGCTTCACCTAATTAAAAATAATCGCTTATAATTTCTTAACAAAAATTAACTACAAAATGTTTATAATAGAACTTCTATTATAATCCAGGATTTTTCTTTAATTATAAAAATATAATTTTTATAACTTAACTTCGTTGATTCGTCTACCGGCAAATCGACTTTTTAACAAAGAGATGGGGTTACGGTCGGTGCTGCCACTTTCTTAATCGATACTGTCTAAATCAAAATAACGTTGAATTTTCATTCAACATCAATATCCACACTGGGTTTCAATGTCATTTGGGTTCAAACAGTACATATAAATATTTAGGAATCCGATTGGATTCCTCCAACCGGTTTCCTACATCCATAGATGTTAGTCAACACAAATAATACTAATTCCATACTAGGGAATATTATATAATCGATGGAATCAGTATCCAATCAATGATGCGTACATATGCAATGATATATATTATTCAACCAAATTAATTGTAATCTACCTAAACGACCATCACACAACATTCAAACAATATTGAAATATAATTATAATATTTTAAAATAAATCAGAGTTAGTGAATTTACTCACCTTAGCGCATTAACAGTTAAATAATGATTTGCGTCAGTTGATTAAACCCAGCGTTCAATTCTACCATAATATCTAACGAGCTCCAAAACCGCTCCGGATCGACTCCAATGTGTAGTCTGCGACCATCATATCCAACGCAACTGACTGCGTAAAATTCCCCTTGTTACCACCGGCCCATCTCCTTCTTTATGCTATTGGTGCACCACAACTTCCACCATGCTATTTTACTAAGGATTTACCATGCTACTATTTGCTCACAACTTCGTTGTCCAGTATGCAAACAATTCATCCGCTACCACTATTTCCCATGCTACGCACCTCTATCCCCCTTTTTTCTTAATTTTAAAATAAAACTTGGGCTTGCCACTAATAGTCGGACCATCATTCAAATGAACCCACACCATTGTATCACCATATGAACACCATTGCCGAACTTCCATTTTAGTTCGGAAACGTTGAAACAAACTCCATATTCAACCTGTTAAAACAAAACTCCATGTCCATGCTGTGAACGCAACACCTTTACAAAACTTCTCTACAAACAAAACCTCGCTTCAGTATATATGACGCCAACAAAAGAAATGGTCACAACTGAACACAATTATGCATGTCACTTCTTACCCCACTGATCCAAATCGTGCATTCCTGCTACTTGGTTCTCCCACTTATCACAAAATATCGCTCCTGTGTATTGCTTTCACCCTCCAATATGATATTCTAGCTCCAATATATCTTCGCATACAAACACACACTAGTGATACCAATGCATCATCAATACACCATTTGCGCCCTCCGTTCATACACCTGTAACAACCCGAATTTTAATAACATGTTAAAAGAAGAAATCAAGGTATAATTAATTTTTAAAATGAGAATCAAGGTAAATGGGTTGCGCCAATGCATTTGTCTCGGAATTCTGCATGAAATCAAGCCCAAGTTTTCGAAAATCGGAGTCCGTATGAAGAAGTTATGGCCTGTAGAAGATTCAGCAAATTTCAAACCAGGAAGGTCGACCTGGGGGTCAAGTCGACCATGTGGTTGACCTTAGGGTCAACCTACCCCCCAGGACGACTATATAGTCGACCTCCCCCCTTACAGGTCGACCTGGTCGGCCTGTTTTGATCCAGAACCCATTTTTGAAGCCTGAGACATGTTTTGATGGTCCGGATTGATTCTAGGTTAATAATCTAAGGGCCTAAACTAGTTGCTACACCTATAAAAACACCCTAAAACCTAACCTAATTCATAACAAATCATTCTTACACTGTTATGCTGCTAAACTCCCTCTTGAACCATGGCCGCCGCCTCCAAGACAAAGTACAAGCATTCAAACTTAAATCAATTCAAAGAACAAAGCTTCAACAATGATTCAAGACAATAAATCAACAACGCCGCAACATTTTACAACAAAATTCAGTTCTTAATTCGTTAGCTATGATCTGTAAGTTCTAGTTGTTTTTAGATTTAAACATTTAATTATAATATGGCCATGTAATAAAGTGGAATTGGATCTTAAGTATGTTTATCGATTCAGATCTATTTCTGTTGCTTCTTAAATCTTGAGTTTTTGAGACTTGTCTATCTTTATTCTCATGACAAGTTCATAATCTATTCAGCCTGTTGTAAATTAGTTTTCCTGATTCAAGTTGATATTATTATCAAGTTGTAATCTTCATGCATGTGATGATGTTTTCTCTCTGATCTTATTTTTTTTATGCAAAAATTCTATCTTCCCCTATTTATTTTCTTTTGATGAACCTTGGTCAATTTCGGACCTAGGCCTAAACCGTGATTTGCTTACGATTGAATACGGGGAAATATTTGGAATATTACCTATTTGGATATACGTGATTGGTGGAATTAATGGCATAATATGAAATTGGAAATTTAGGTATTGTCAACATAATTGAAATTGAAAGATTAGCCATTGGCATAATTAACTTGGCATGAAGTGGGCATACATGAGTTGGCTTGTAAATTAAATCACGAGTTCGGACCTATGTAATTTAAATCAAAAGATTAGGCTTATGATTTGACATAAGTAGAATTGGGAATTTGAACATAATAGCGATTGTAAACTTGATAATTGGCATAAATATGTGTTATTAACTTGGGAAATTGGCGTGTATCGTAATAAAAAGATTATAGTCTAGGATAACTACGTCATGAATCATGATTTGGGGTTTATTTGGACATGAAACTTAATACATGTAATCTTGGCTTGAACTTGATATGGGTAAAATGGCATAAACTTGGCATACATGTAAATAGGCAAGAATTGGACATATGTAAACTGAATAGAATTGGGTATATATATATATATATATATTAGCATATAATTTTGGAACCTGGGCATATGTTTGTTTATCTGTAAAGCTGGAAATTTGAAACATGAAAATGACAGTGTATTGGATAATTGACTTGAACACGAACATGAACATTTCTATATGTTAAAAACATGAACTGATATTGGGGTTTTGGGTGGAATACGACCATTAATGAACCTTTGACACGAGGTTAGACTCGGTTTGTGGTGTAAATCTGCCCGGATCCGCTCGACAAATTCAGTAGCCATAAAGTGTCAGTCTAATGTGAGAGGTCGAAAGCCAAATTGTAGGCATAACAATTTATGACACGAGGTTAGACTCAGTTTGTGGTGTAAATCTGCCCGGAACCGCCCAGCAAATCCAATGGCCACAAAATGCACGGTCTAATGTAAGAGGTCATGATTCGTTCGTCATAATGAATGAATTAAGGAATACTAACCATAATAAGACGTGGGTATGGTTAGAGGGTTAGGTGGGATGACATGGAAATTTGACATGTAAATGTGGACCTAACCAGTATGAGTTAAGAACATGTAAAACTTATAAATGTGGGCTTAACCAACATAACTGTTAATCAGACCAACGGGTGGGTTAAGTAATATGACTAGACTGATGACACTTAACCAATATAACATGACACGTGGCAGGGTTAAGTCAACTTGAACATATAGATAATACTTAACCAACTTAGCATGATACGTGGGCGGGTTAAGTCATGAACTACTTGAAATACTTAACCAATGCAATCTGACAAATGGGAGGGTTAAGTTAAATGGGTTGGTTTAACTTGAATGGGTTGATAACACCCAACCGATATAACCTGATGTGTGGTAGGGTTAAGTAAATACACGAGGGTAACACTTAACCATTATAAAATGGCTAGTGGATGAGGTTGAGTTAACATACACTTAACCAATCTTACGTGTGGTGTGGTAAGGGGTAAGTTAACACAGGGGAGAACGCTTAACCGATATAACAAGACATGCGGTAGGGTTAAGTAACACAAGAGAGAACACTTAACCACGGTATCATGATGGGGGTGGGGTTAAGTTAAATAGATAACACTTAACCATCCTGTGGGGTATACGAATAGACCCTATGAAATCCCTAGTAGCGGGACTCGTTTCAGCAGTAACCCACATTAGGTATCAATGGTACCCTTAGCTAGGCAGGGTGGGGCACGATTACTGGGCTGATTGTAAGCGGTTAAAACGGCGGCAGGGGATGCAGTAGTGCAGGTTCCGACGGATTATGGGCGTGCACGTATTCCAGAGTGGAAAATTTATCCACTAGGCATCAATAGATATAAATCTGTGCATCAAAAAGGGTGTCGGGGTTGCCATCCTAGGGATTGATACACCCTAGGGTGGGACCAGCACAGGTATCTACTAGTAGGGGGCCGCAAGAATCAGGTCGAGTAGGAGCCGATCAATTAGGATAGTAAGGATACATCTAACACATTCATGGTAATTGGGATGGTTGAGGAAAAATCCTCAAATTAGATGTAGTCCTGAAGGCTACCACAACTACGGGGTTGGGATAACCTTAGTATATAACACATGTGAAACATGGTAAGTAAGAGCCGATCAATTAACGTAGGTACGGTGGGGACATGAAACTGTCAATAAGAGGGGGGACCCTCATCATGGGATATGTACCTATAAAACTATCATGTGGGGTATGGGGGATCACTTATCTTGTAATTACAACTAAGTAAACTAATTGGAACGCTAGTTAGGTGGTGTAGAGAATATAGAAAATCAAGGAAAATAGGGTAATGGTGAAACTTAGAAATCTTGCGACGTTATAGAAACCTTGCGATATGATACTTGGTAGGAACCTTGTGATGCTACCCTTGATAGGAAGTATGGGATGTTGTACTTGATTCATCGTGCCTGTAGCTTATCTTGTCATCATGCTTATGTTTACTTTCAGTTTATTCGTGCCATGTTATCTTTACCTGTTTTTATGTTGAAAGTCATTAGGACTTACTCTGTCTTGATGACTGACCCGTTTTGTTTGGCCTCTTTTTCTTCCACTCCCCCCCAGGTTCGCAGGGTGGGAATACAGCTTAGTTCGGATCTTACCGAGCTCCAAGGCTCTTTCATGTGCGGCTTGGATCTCTCTTGGCTATGGCTTGCTTTGCTTTATTGGGGAATACTACAATTTATTTTCATGCTTCTTTGTTTTTGAGCAAGACAGATATTTTAGCTATGTAATTGAGTATTGGAAGTTGATGGGCTTTTATTGTAAACAATTATGTTTAATAAATGATTTGAAGTACTTCTACTTTACTTTCCGCTGTTTTATATATGTCTGTCTTGTAATATTTCTGTTCCAGTACCCATAATACTCCATTGAAGTTAAGACATTCCCTTTGTGAGTGACCATAATGGATGTAGGGTGTTACATTTGGTATCAGAGCAGAAGGTTACCAGACTGGGCAAAAGCTTTTAAAAACCTTATGAAATTATTTTCAAAATGTTTACAAAGAAGCATTTTCTAAGAAAAGTTTTGTTTTACGAAAGGCATGTTTCCCAAAGCCATATGCACTATCTTTTGATTCTCTCCTTGAGTCTTGTCTCTCTTTTTTTCACCATAGTTTTGTAGGTGTACGACACATGTAGGAGGGCAAAGAAGTGCCCAATTTCCATCTGTAGCCACAGTAGTTCCATCTGCGTCTAATCTTATTTCAAGCTTTGTGGAGCCGTCGTGCGATGGAGGTAGCTTTCGAGAAACTTGTCAACAAACTATACAAGGATAGTAAGAACAGGGATAAAGAACACAAGCCTAAGGATGAAAAACTTGCTAATATGACTTAATCCACGAAGGAGGAAAAAGAAGAAAGGAAAGAGGTCAAAGTAAAAGAATAATAAAACCCATGACAAGAAAGAGCATCGTTGGTGTGGTAAAAAGGGGGCATGTAGTTAAGTATTATAAGACAAGGACAAGGGAAAAGGACAAGATCGTCGAGAGGGCAATTATATGCTCTCACTACTTGCGTACCTAAGAAAGGTGGAATGTTTCTGTTAAAGGTTTAGCTTTCTTTTCTATCATCCCATTAGAACTTTGTTTTTGTACATCGCATTCTTTTAATTCTGCTTCGATAGTTGAGTCTCTGCACCTTAGTACTAGCGTAGTAAAGGATCCTGTTTTTGTCTCAAATCCTATTAGGGAATCGGCTCATTTATTCATGACTTGTTTGGATTTGAGAAAGTCTATGCTAAGAATTGAAGTAAAGCTTATGTCTTTGGGCTATGGGTTAATTCTAGGGATGGAGTGTTTATCCAGAAATGGTACCATTCTCGAGTATGAAAAGAGGGTAGTTAGGCTCTTGACTCGCCTCGGTAATGCCCTCGAAGTCTAGTGTAACCCTTAGGAATCTTCCATGCTTAGTTACCTAAAATCTCTTGGTACATTTATTGATCCGCTCGAATAGTGTTCGCCACTAAGGCGGATGGTTCATTTTGCTTATGAATGAGTTATAGAAAATCATCTTAGTAAGTACACTTGGCAACATGGTTGGCATTTGTTTATTTTCAAGAGATAATTCATTTATGTGGAATAACTTCTAGTAAGTGAATGAGATCCAAGATTCACTAGTGAATTTTGGAGAGCTTGCATGAAACCATGAGTACGCAGTTATGTTCAAGCCGAGTATACTAGAAAAAGAATAAGTGAAAGTGGAACGAGAGGCGACAGTGAAATGAGTTCCAACTCATATTTTGGAAATAGGAATTAAGAAGCCACGAAATCACAAAGTTAAAGAAGGTCGAGGCACAATGGAGTTAAGCTCAAGGAAATGCAGCTTAGAAGATTGAAGACTAGATACGCGCATCATATCACTTTTTTAGAGTATATCCTTGATCCCTCTTTTCCTGTAGAGCTTACCTACATGCTATCTTTTAAGTATATCCTCTCGGTCCGATTCTCAATCCTATTTCTGTTGCAAACCCCATAAGGAGTATGACTCATCTGTTAGTAATACATGTTGGGGCTTGAGGGTGTCCGTTGGGTTGACTTTTTTTTTTGGGTTCTATAGGATACGGGTTGGTTTTAGGAAGGGATTTCCTGTGACCAAAAAGGAGTCCATCGTGCTTAGTTCCCTAGAATCATATATGTTGGTTAGGTTGAGTAATTCTTCGAGTACCATTTTGATGTTGATTTCGGTCTTCGGGGCTGGTGCTTAGGGAATTCTTCTCCTAATCAGTATATATGTGACGTAGATTTCCGGTTTTGACATTTCCTGAAAGGCACAAAGTTTTTACTTGCTTCTATCATCCGACTATATCTTTAGGTAGGAACAATTGGGTGTAAACATGTGTTTGAGACATGTTATGATTGATGGTTGCAAGTGATTTCTAATGGTTGCTCGTGCATGCATATACACGCCAATTAGACACTAGATTGGCTCCGTCACCTTTCATACTGCATATGCATGAGTGTTTATACTTGTTGATGGATGAAATTGAATGTGTTATCATGTGGATGTTGCATATGGATGGATGTTTGTGCACACATATAGTGTTTATGTGATTAGGGCTATTTACATACATGTTGGACTAATGGCACTAAACATATTTTGCATTAAGAAGATCAATCTGGCCTGATCATTTGCATTAGATAAGGAACATATACACACACTTTCTGCATATGTTCATACAACATTAGAAATCTCTTAAGGACAATGGATGCCTGTGATTGATGATTGAGTAGATGGATGATTGGATGGTAGGACACATTCTTCTTAACTTGAAGATTTCAGGGACGAAATCCTTTAAGGAGGGGAGAACATAACAACCCGAATTTTAGTAACATGTTAAAACAAGATATCAAGGTATAATTAATTTTTAAAATGTGAATCAAGGGAAACGGGTTGCGCCAATGTGTTCGTCTCGGAATTCTACATGAAATCGAGCCCAAGTTTTCGAAAATCGAAGTTCGGATGAAGAAGTTATGGCCTGTAGAAGATTCAGCAAATTTCAGACTAGGCAGGTCGACCTGGGGGTCAAGTCGACCATGTGGTCGACCTTAGGGTCGACCTACCACCCAAATCGACCATATGGCCGACCTCCCCCCTACAGGTCAACCTGGTCGGCTTTTTTGACCCAGAACCCATTTTTGAAGCCTGAGACAAGTTTTGATGGTCCGGATTGATTCTAGAGTCAATCTAAGGGCCAAAACTAGTTGTTACACCTATAAAAACACCCTAAAACCTAACCTAATTCATAACAAATCATTCTTACACTGTTATGCTGCTAAACTCCCTCTTGTACCATGGCCAACGCCTCCAAGACAAAGTACAAGCATTCAAACTCAAATCAATTCAAAGAACAAAGCTTCAACAATGATTCAAGACAATAAATCAACAACTCCGCAACATTTTTACAACAAAATTCAGTTCTTAATTCATTAGCCACAATCTGTAAGTTCTAGTTGTTTTTAGATTTAAACATTTAATCATAACATGGCCATGGAATAAAGTGGAATTGGATCTTAAGTATGTTTATCGATTCAGATCTATTTTTGTTGCTTCTTAAATCTTTAGTTTTTGAGACTTGTCTATCTTTATTCTCATGACAAGTTCATAATCTATTCAGCCTGTTGTAAATCAGTTTTCCTGATTCATGTTGATATTATTATCAAGTTGTAATCTTCATGCCTGTGATGATGTTTTCTCTCTGATCTTATTTTTTTATGCAAAAATTCCCTATTTATTTTCTTTTGATGAACCTTGGTCAATTACGGACCTAGGCCTAAACCGCGATTTGCTTACAATTGAATACGGGGAAATATTTGGAATATTAGCTATTTGGATAGACATGTTTGGTGGAATTAATGGCATAACATGAAATTGGAAATTTGGGTATTGTCAACATAATTGAAATTGCAAGATTAGCCATTGGCATAATTAACTTGGCATGAAGTGGGCATACATGAGTTGGCTTGTAAATTAAATCACGAGTTCGAACCTATGTAATTTAAATCAAAAGATTAGGCTTATGATTGGACATAAGTAGAATTGGGAATTTGAACATAACAGCGATTGTAAACTTGATAATTGGCATAAATATGTATTATGAACTTGGGAAATTGGCTTGTATCATAATAAAAAGATTATAGTCTGGGATAACTGCATCATGAATCATGATTTGGGGTTTATTTGGACATGAAACATAATACATGTAATCTTGGCTACAACTTGATATGGGTAAAATGACATAAACTTGGCATGCATGTAAATAGGCAAGAATTGGACATATGTAAACTGAATAGAATTGGGTATATATATATAAATTAGCATGTAGTTTTGGAACCAGGGCATATGTTTGTTTATATGTAAAGTTGGGAAATTGAAACATGAAAATGACAGTGTATTTGATAATTGACTTGAACACGAACATGAACATTTCTATATGTTAAACACATGAACTGATATTGGGGTTTTGGGTGGAATACGACCATTAATGAACCTTTGACACGAGGTTAGACTCAGTTTGTGGTGTAAATCTGCCTGGAACCGCCCGGAACCGCCCGGAAAATCCAGTAGCCACAAAGTGTCCGTCTAATGTGAGAGGTCGAAGGCCAAATTGTAGGCATAACGGTTTATGACACGAGGTTAGACTCAGTTTGTGGTGTAAATCTGCCCGGAACCGCCCAACAAATCCAGTGGCCACAAAATGCACGGTCTAATGTGAGAGGTCATGATTTGTTCTTCATAATGAATGAATTAAGGAATACTAACCATAATAAGACGTGGGTATGGTTAGAGGGTTAGGTGGGATGACATGGAAATTTGACATGTAAATGTGGACCTAACCGGTATGAGTTAAGAACATGTAAAACTTATAAATGTGGGTTTAACCAACATAACTGTTAATCAGACCAATGGGTGGGTTAAGTAATATGACTAGACTAATGACACTTAACCAATATAACATGACACGTGGCAGGGTTAAGTCAACTTGAACATATAGATAATACTTAACCAACTTAGCATGATACGTGGGCGGGTTAAGTCATGAACTACTTGAAACACTTAACCAATGCAATCTGACGAATGGGAGGGTTAAGTCAAATGGGTTGGTTTAACTTGAATGGGTTGATAACACCCAACCGATATAACCTGATGTGTGGTAGGGTTAAGTAAATACACGAGGGTAACACTTAACCATTATAAAATGGCTAGTGGATGAGGTTGAGTTAACATACACTTAACCAATCTAACGTGAGGTGTGGTAAGGGTTAAGTTAACAAAGGGGAGAACGCTTAACCGATATAACAAGACATGCGGTAGGGTTAAGTAACACAAGAGAGAACACTTAACCACGATATCATGATGGGGGGTGGGGTAAAGTAAATAGATAACACTTAACCAACCTGTGGGGTATACGAATAGACCCTAGGAAAACCCTAGTAGCGGGACCGGTTTCATCAGTAACCCACATTAGGTATCAACGGTACCCTGAGCAAGGCAGGGTGGGGCACGATTACTGGGCTGATTGTAAGCGGTCAAAACCGCGGCAGGGGATGTAGCAATGTAGGTTCCGACGGATTACGGGCGTGCACGTATTCCGGAGTGGAAAATTTTGCCATTGGGCATCAGTAGATATAAAGCTGTACATCAAAAAGGGTGTCGGGGTTGCCAGCCTAGGGATTGATACACCCTAGGGTGGGACCAGCATAGGTATCTACAAATAGGGGGCCGTAAGAACTAGGTCGAGTAGGAGCCGATCGATTAGGGTAGTAAGGATACATCTAACACATTCATGGTAATTGGGCTGGTTGAGGAAAAATCCTCATATTAGATGTAGTCCTGAAGGCTACCACAACTACGGGGTTGGGATAACCTTAGTATATAACACATGTGAAACATGGTAAGTAAGAGCCGATCAATTAAGGTAGGTATGGTGGGGACATGAAACTGTCAATATGAGGGGGGCCCTCATCGTGGGATATGTACCTATAAAACTATCATGTGGGGTATGGGGGATCACTTATCTTGTAATTACAACTAAGTAAACTAATTGGAACGCTAGTTAGGTGGTGTAGAGAATATAGGAAATCAAAGAAAATAGGGTAATGGTGAAACTTAGAAATCTTGCGACGTTATAGAAACCTTGCGATATGATACTTGGTAGGAACCTTGTGATGCTACCCTTGATAGGAAGTATGGGATGTTATACTTGATTCATCGTGCCTGTAGCTTATCTTGTCATCATGCTTATGTTTACTTTCATTTTATTCATGCCATGTTATCTTTACCTGTTTTTATGCTGAAAGTCACTAGGACTTACTCAGTCTTTATGACTGACCCGTTTTGTTTCGCCTCTTTTTCTTCCATTTCCCTCCCCCTCAGGTTCGCAGGGTGGGAATATAGCTTAGTTCGGATCTTACCAAGCTCCAAGGCTCTTTCATGTGCGGCTTGGATCTCTCTTGGCTTTGGCTTGCTTTGCTTTAGTGGGGAATAGTACAATTTATTTTCATGCTTCTTTGTTTTTGAGCAAGACAGATATTTTAGCTATGTAATTGAGTATTGGAATTTGATGGGCTTTTATTGTAAACAATTATGTTTAATAAATGATTTGAAGTACTTATACTTTACTTTCCGCTGTTTTATATATGTCTGTCTTGTAATATTTCTGTTCCAATACCCATAATACTCCATTGAAGTTAAGGCATTCCCTTTGTGAGTGACCTTAACGGATGTGGGGTGATATAACACCTCCATACACAACCACTTCGAAAACAAGCATCCCACTGAAACCAACACCTGGTCACTCCAGTATTTTGAACGCAAGCTCTGGTTCCTCCATCACCCATTCGTTGCTCGCGATCACTTCTCATCGAACACGGTTCCAGTAGCAAACGCATGCTACAGTGCTCCCGAACTCCACTTGGTTTGCTACCCATCCATTTCGTTTGCCGCCCAGTAACCCCTTGCCAACACAACACTCCCATTCTCCTTTGTGTTGTGACTCCCGCTTCATGCAGAAGTACCCTTTCCCCATACAATAAGAAACTTACACTCCCCTTTTTAACTGATTTATATATATAAGCTAGTGTTTTGTTTATTTATTTTTCCATTTTTTCTCTTTTGAAGTTCTCGGGTTTTGGATCAAATGAAGATAAGGAAGAACGTGGTGTATTTATGTAGGGTCGATCTTTCGCATGTATGTAATAGAAATATAGAATAGCATGTGTTATTTATTACATAGGACAGTGACTCATTGATATGAAAACTCATGTGCTTGACTTCCTTTACCATGAAACATTGTTTTAATCGAATAGAATATATAAGTAGGTAGCTTGTAGCTAGTGTAGGTAGCTCGTAGCTGGGTGTATGAGAAAGGGGTATGATTCTTCTCTTCAAAGCAAGTGATATATTATATATACACATTTTTATGCAAAGTGACAGAAGTTGTTGTCTCTCGTTATTTTGTATTTGATTTTTGGGATGGCTTTCCTTTGGCATTTGCGTCACCTCGTATTTATAGGGTATGGACTATGGAGTCTTCTTAGTGAAGAAATAGGATATACTATTCCAGCAATATAGGTTTGCAGAAATTACTCCCATGTAGGCTATCGTTTTGGGGTAGGCATGTGAAATATCAAACTAGGCGTATGCTCTTGCCTTTTAAAACGTAGGACATTTTTCCCCTTCAATTAATTTGATTTTATTTTCAATACTTCTGAGCTAAGGAATCCATGTTGTGTATTACTTAGAAGCTAAGGAAAAGAAAAATACCTACAGAACTGGTTACCAGTGCATTTCTCAATTATGAAATGCTAGAAAATAAGTCTTAGAGAATTTTATGCATAACAAGTGAGTACGAACCGCTATGGACAGAGATAAAAATATTGTCGTGTCCAGCGAGGTGCTATGATCCCAAAAATATAATAATATCGGTAGGTTAACTCATATTTTGAAACCCCAAAATATCGATATAGGGTACAAAATACTCCAAATAAAAAGTTGCATTTTTAACTAATTAATTAAAAATTTCAGTAAAATTCTAAAAATTAAACTATCACTACGTCTCAAAAGAATCTTGTCTAAATTCGTAATAGATATTTAAATATATTTAAATAACCGTTATAGCTTATAATCGACTCCACGGCGACTTTCTAGGAATTTGGTTTGAACATAACTTCCCATTTAAAATACAAAATCTTGGTTTTTCACTTCTTAGAAAAATTTCAATAGATTCCAACGTTTCTTGTTTAGAAGGAATCCGACTAATAACGGGTCATGTACACTCAGTTGAATTTCAAAACGTTAAATTACGAATTACCACGATATTTCGGGCTCAATTATATTTAATACATATTTTTATACGTTCAACTTCGTTTTAATTAATATATAAATCGACTTATATTATGAATTCAATATTTAAACTGATTTAAATATTCAAATACAAACCAATAAAAATGAGGGATGTTACCTGTTTACCTACAACGTTTCACAAAACTTAATGCATTCTCTTAATGAGGGACATTAACAGATATGGGGTGTCACATTTACAGTCAACACATCTAAGAAGATTTGAAGAAATTCTATTAGGAAATCGTAATCCTTCCACCCATTTTAACAGTACTTTAACTTGGTTATTGTCTTGTTCATAGCATGTGTTAACGATATTTTTCGTCAACGCCGGAGTTAGGTCAATGGGAATGGACCTAAGGGAAAAATGTGTTGTTTAGCCCTCGCAAGTTTGGGTTAGATCTCCATCCCTAGGTATCAAGGTCTAGAATCCAAAAGAATAGTTACTCTTCCCTCGATGGGGGTGAATATCACACTAAAGCGATTCAAGAACCAATAGTCACCTTGGGGGAAGGATCACTAAACACAACCTTGATAAAGGACCTAACAGATGGTAGAAAGGACCTCTGCACCAAACTCGCTGAAAGATCTAAGCTCGTAGGGAGGGTCTAAGCTTGCATGTAGGGTTTAAGCATATAGGAAAGGATGTTTCATCTGATCTGTGGAAAGGTTTGGCCAAGGATCCATGCATATAAAGGGAAATAAGTCGTAATTGTAGCAATAATTACTATGTAACAGCACGATGAACTCATAAGAAAATACTATAAGCATAGATTCACTCTTTATTAATTTTTGATTTAGAATACATGAACAGAACAGAAGAGATCCTCAAATTGATCTAAGTATTAGGGTTTACTCTAGAGAGAAAGAGTACAAGAATCATAATGAGAGCCCCCTAAAGATGTGACCCCTGGGGTCTTACTTATAGAGGGTTGGGGCCCCTTCTGCTGTTGGGCCTACAGGTACTACTATCGGCCGATTTTCCCCTTGGTTTCGGTTGCTTTTAGCTTCCGGCCGCTTTGCGGTGCGGATTATAACTTCCAGAGGGAAGGTCCTGGTCAGTTGAGGCTTCTTTGAGAATGGTACGAGCTTGTTGATGTAGTAGCTTTCAGAAAGGCGTTTGATCCTCCAGTTGTACGCTCTCGGTTATAATCTTCCGAATGTAGGCTTCCAGTTTTCTCATGAATACTCAAAGGAGCTTCTCCTCAATATGTACATAGATAGTTGTCGAGTCGAAACCACTGTCGGTATCTGTACTAAGTAGACTAGTATGGATAGCTTGTATCCTTTCTAGGGTTCCGGTTTGCCATCCGGTGGAGTTTCCGGATATAGCCTAATCTTTCAGAAGGTAACACCGGGTAATCTTTCTGTTGTCATCAGTGTGACCTTTCGGTGTTTATGCAGTAGATATTTCAGAAGCTAGTTCTGGATGTTCTTTATGCATCTTAGGAATGATATTCTTGATGTCTTCACATCCCAGTGTATCAGTATTAAGTGGGTTAACACCGACAACCTTTCGCCATTCCAAATTTCCATTAGTGGAACTCTTGCCTCTTTCTTTCTTGGCTTCTGACTTAATGACCTTTCACTATAGAACCCTCTGCCTGGTATGCCCTGTCGGATAGACTGTGTTGGCATTCCATAGATTTTGAGCTCCTTTCCCGTAAGAAGATGTCAGTTTGTGCGACTTTCGGAATATTCCTTCGTGCTTATGTTCATTTGATACCCCTTCACCGTTAGCTGGTTTCGGAGTTAATTTTGGTAGCAACATTTTCTCCCCTGGTGAAGGGGTGTTTTCGACTTTTCAAGTCAAACTTTTTGTCTTTTTCGAAGTGTTACCTTAGAGACTTTTGATCTCCCTTGATCGGAAGAGCTGATTGATCTTTGTCTGTACGGTTCAGATCGGTCTTGAAATTTGAACATAAATTCTTCTTCTCTCTTGTTTCCGCCTTTCACCTGCAAATAAAATTCTCAAACAAGATTATTGTTTCTCTAAGAAGCTGCTTAAATTTTTCATTTTGAAAATCCAAGCTCGATTCATTTGAGTATTTTCACTTCTTATATAAGTCGTAATCTTAATTATGTACCAAAATTGACGGGGGAGTCGAATATCATTGTGATAATCATAAAATAGGTTTAGGCAATAACAATCTCTTTTTTATCGTGATTAATGTCTGTCATTAGTGGCCACTTGTTTCACATGTTACTTTGTTTAGGAAATATGATACACAACACAAGAGACACAAGGAGGAAACTACTTTCCCACTAATTAAGATTCTATTCCATCGATACGAAATGATTCTAGCGTAATTAGGGCTAATTTTCCCCCATCGTTTGTGTTTTGATTAAGTATTCAGTGACAATGTTGAGTTATCTAATTCCGACATAATCCCACTGTAGTGTTAATGATGCTAGGATATGTGTTTTCTTGCTATTAAAAGCCTAGAAGACCACTATTGAAAGTACATTATGCATAATCCTTTTTTGCATTCAATATCTAGGCTCGGTTTATCTTATGACAAAATGAGCTCTTTGTGAATAAGATATAATAGTACTATACCTACTCATAAATGTTATTCCAACATTTGTGTAAGAAGCATGTATACTAATGGTACTATGATGGAATGATGTCACCTGGCAGAATCATGTCTAGCAAAAGTCCTGCTAAGGCGAAGACCAAAGATTCCAAGGTCTCACGTCCTAAGAAAGAATTTTCTCTAAAGCCATCATTAATTACTTACCAACGTTTCGTGATGGCCATATTAGATAGTTTTGGCATATCGGGTTATTGATGCCATCATAGCTTCTTCTCCAAATTTTCTCAAGAACCCTCCAGAAGGATATTTTGTGTACTCAGCAATTTATATCTAGCATGGAGGCTTTCTTCCTTTCCTACCTTTCCTACACAAACTCTTAGGTGATTTGAATGTTGCTCCCATTCAACTCCCACCCAATACGTATACAACACTCTTATGCTTGGAGGCCCTAACGCTTGCATCAAGTCAGGATTCTTTAAGCCCTAAACTCGTGTGTCATATGATCCAATTTTCTAAACGTTCTGAGTCGCCGATATGGAGGGCTAATCCCATAAGGAGACTGATTGGCGATAGTATTAACAAAACTAGACCATGGGATGATCAATTTTTTCTCGTTGAATTTCCTCCCGGCATATCACGAAAATTTGTTGATGATGGTGGGCTTCTTGTTTTAAAAAGTAAATATTTTTTATTTGTGGTTTCCGTTTATTTGTATCTTCCTCTTATCACAGAACCCTCTCTAAAGATATGATTTTAACACCGGAGGAAGCTCAAGTTGTCGAGGCAATCTTCAAAGCACCTGCGAAGCATATGTGCTAGTCATTCCACCTAACGCCGACAGGCTTCATCAATATGGCTTGATTCCTCCTGGGTAGAAGATACTGGGGCAACCTCCCATCCAATTTTCTGGTCCTAAAGGACTTCAGTGAGTTCTAGCTCGTTCAACGAGGGCTCTCTGATCTATCCGGGTGATTTGGATGAGACTATATTTTTGATTAGACAATGTTTGTCATTCTTTCTCTCACTCCCTTGTTAGTATTACTTTACTAATTTAATTCTTCTTTGTTTAGGATCTTCAACTTCTCAGGATGTGTCTGCCCTTGCAGCTTTCAACCGGTCCAATTCCCAAGCTACAAAGAGGCTTGCCCATACTGACAGTGAATGACCATCAAAGAAGCTTAGACATGATCAGAAGACATCATTGTTACCCTAAAAACAAGGCAGACCTTTGATCCTTCTACTATTGATAATGACCAGGTGCTCAATATTGATGCTTCCCCTGATATTTCACCGAAAGTAAGTCCGTAAGTTGCTATGTTCTTCCCGATATTTTCGGCGAGTTAGGTGGGGAAGGGAATAGTCTTCCAATGCCTTCATTTTCTCAGCCTGCTATTTCCCTTTCACCTCCTTCGCCAGTCTCTGATTTCGATAGGCTTGTGGGTCTTGCTCTCTTATCTCCTAAAGTTGCTAACATCACGCCAACTTCTTCACCCTTAGATTCAAAATATTTCCACTAGCAACAAATGAGGGACCAACTTTTGGTATTGATTTATCCTTTTCGAAGCCTTTATATTCATATTGTCTTTGTGAGAAGCTTAATTCATTTCTCTTCCTTAGATAAAGAAGACTTGGTATCTATCAATAGCGAAGGCTTCTGCTTCTACGGTGGAGGTCAATGCCCTTCAGGAGGAGAACAAGGTGCTGACGGATAGGTCAATATTTTGTTGTAGGAGAAGGCGGAAGGTGACAACAAGTGTAATGAGTTGGAGACACTGTTGGAAGAGGAAAGAAAGGCTAAATATGTGCTGGTGAAGCAAGTTGAAGATCTTAAGGAGAAAAAGTCAGGGATGGAGGTTGATCATGCCGCTGAGGTGGACAGGATGAACACTCAACTCTCTATCGCAAAAGGAATAATTTATGAGGCTAGTGATAGAATTTCCAATTTTTAGAATGTTCATCTTAATACCATAGTTATGGAGTACTAAAAAGATGCCCTCATCCTTGCTTTTTCTGACAATTATACAAGGCTTTTGGAATTTGACTTCTCTTCAATTGATCCCTCCATCCAAGGTAGAGTTTTGGAGAAGATTGAGAAGGTGAGGTGAGACCATAAGGTTCCTACGATGTACAATATAAACCCTGCGTCATTTTGTTATTGATGAGTTTTCTAAGTATTATGCGGAAGAGGTAGAGGAGGAAAACATAGCGGAAGGGGTAATAGGAGAAGACACGGATCAACAAGGTGGAGCTGGAATGGGTGATGGGACATCCTCTCGCCCAACGAGGGAGTTACCTTCCAAGGAAGGTAGTTCTTCGGATTTCAAGAAGAAAGGGACTCTTGACTGGTCCAATGTCGAAGTTACACACATATGGCTTTCGCTTTCGAAATACTTTCCCTCTCCTTGAATTTCGTTAATAACTAGTCTTCTCATGTTACAGCAGTTCTCTGCTTCCCCAAAGATGTAAATTCCAGTAACGCTTTAGATTCTACGTTTGGAAACATGGGGGATTCTCAAGGAATTTGGTCCTGTAAAAACAATTTAACAAGGAGTTTCAAATATTATTGTATGAAGTATACATTTTCTTTTAACTTGTCCGTGAATGGTGTTGGTTTCATAACATTTGGTGGTTTGTGATGTTGTATTTACATGTCAGTGTGGATGTTATGCGCATGTGTGTATGAATTGATAAAGGTCATGTGATTGTCTTTCTATGGAGTGCATGATATTATTAGTGTATATCTGATGTTTGTGTTTTATGTATTACAACATCTCATTTTGTCCATGACTAGGAGGACCAATTCCAGACCCCTTCTTCACATGCATGTGTGTATCTAATTCGACCTAGATTCGGGTTATTTAAAGTAAGAGAGTGGAAGTCCACTTCTGGTCTTTGCTAACAACCGAATTAACCCAGATTCGGGCCTCGATAAATTAGATCATAAGTTTTTTATTCATGACAAGGAAGAAGAGAAGATTAAAGAAAAAGTGATATTGGTTATAATTATCTACTTTATTTTGTCGTAGATGTGTTATATATTGTTAAAATCTGTCCTCAAATATATAACGTACACAAACGCATTTATGAAAAGACAATTCGCGAAAAGACACTTCGTTATTTCGCGAAAAGACACTTTCCGAAAAGACACTTTGTCATTTCATGAAAAGACACTTCGAAAAGATACTTCGTGAAAAGACACTTCACAAAAAAGATACTTCGCGAAAAGACACTTCAAATTTCCAACGGTCATATTTTACAGCGGTCATATTTTCCAACGGTCATATTTTACAACAACCATATTTTCTAAAAGGCATCATTTTTCATGAAAAGATTCCTCTTCATTTCTGAAAGTAAATGGGTGCATCTCTTTGATAAACTCTTCATGGAAGTTGGCAACTCTTTAATGATTATATATACATCACAAACATGTTTTCCAAATCACCGAATTTTCTTGTATTTTTTGATCTTAAGCTCTATACATTCTTGCAAACTAAAATGCTCTCAAATATCTAAATTACATGTTGAATCATTGAAATTATTTCATAACTCTTGATTCAATAAGTAGTATACTTCCTTCAATCTTCGCATACACGTTATATACTTGAGGATAAGATTATAGGAAGGGTGTACTCAATCGTTGGCTATTCAGTGTTGTTCAAGAACCCAAGCAGAAGTCAAACTCTGGTTTTTTGTAAAAATCCTGTGTTGGTGCTTAGGTAGGAAGTCCTGTGTTGGTGCTCAGGCGGGAAATCTTTGTTGGGGGCACGGATTGTTGTGAACCTGTTCCTCCAGGTGAAGAGAGGGTGTTGATAGTGAATTCCAGAAGGAGTCTGGGACTAGACATAGGACGTGAAGTACGAACCAATATGGTGTCTTTACTTACCGCATTTTCTTATTTGTGATATATCTATAGTGCTTAGATTCATTTGCATAACTATTGTAGCTTACAAGTTAGGTTATCATATACATTTCTGCTATCCATACAAAGATCCTATTTAAGTCACACGCCGACTTTTCCATTGGTATCAGAGCCTGGTGTTCTAGAGATCGTAACATCTTAGAATAAATGGCAATAAAGAAATACTATCATGGGATTAGAAAATGGAAGAGCAACAAAGCAGAATCAAGAGAGCAAGGAAGCAAATGTCTCATGGCTAAAGTTAGATAACAATCGGTATGTGTAGATTCACTATACAAAGATCTTCTGTTAGACCATGAAAAATTGTTAAAAGATTTTAAAAGATTAGGTAAACTTAATGTAGGTATTTAGGCCAAGTACAAAGATTTTGAGCAAGAAAATTCCAAACTAAAAGAGGAAAACAATTTTTTAGTTAAACAAGTTAAATGTTTTGAGAATTCCTTAGAAGAGTTTGTTTTGCAAAAAGATTTCCTTCAAAAAGAAAATGAGCAACTAGAAGATAAAAACAATGTTCTTTTAAATGAAACCGATGGCTTACAGAATAAAAATACATCATTAGAAGATTCTTTAAATAACTCTAGTTCTTTAATTTTGTCTCTTGAAAAAGAGAATGAGGCTTTAACAGAAAAGAATTTAGAATTATCAAAAGAATTTGAGATTTTAAAAGTTAATAATAATATATTACAAAAAGCAATTTATGAATCAAAAGAAAATGTTGGAAAATTATAATCATCTTTAGATAATTCAGAATCTCAAATTAGTCATCTCAAAAATGAGAATTGTACTTTAAATTTGAAGAATTTTGAATTACATAAGGATATTGATAAAAAGTTTCTTTTGAAAATATCAATCGCGATTCTGAAATCAAAATTGAAAAATGTACAAATAAGTTCGTGAAGTTTAATAAAGGTCAAAATGATTAAATATGATCTTATCTAGGTCTCGACCTTTACATGACAAAAGTGGTTTAGGATATAGTAAAACCTATGCACATACAAGATCCATTCATTATAGAAGTTCGAGTACTTATATGACTAGAGATCTTCATAATAAATCTAGAAGTACGAAAAGAAATATCAATAGAAATTATTTAAGTATTTGGGTTCCTGTAAATTGGAAAAACTGATAAAAATATATCGATGATTATTTTGATTTAGTAGTTAATAATGAAAATTTTATCTTTAAAGGATCCATCAAACCCTCTTGGGTATGGTTACCTTTCATCTAACCCCTGGACCCAAACGAAACAAGTGGGTACCAAAGTATATACATCATATTTTTTGCAGGCGCACCACAGCAAAGAGAAGGTCGTTTCAGTATCTCTATCGGACGTATAATAAATAGTCTCGTATGCTCTTTGAAAAACTAACAATGCATGTTTTCTCTTGTTTGTGCTCGATTACTGCTTTATCATATTACATATTCTTCTTAATCAATAATAAAGGGGGAGAAAAATTATGGAATACATATGCATTATACACTAACATTTTGTTATAGGGAAACAAATGGTAAGTACTTTACATATGCACTATCAAAATGTTACAGAGAATCTTTATATTCAGGGGAAGATAAATATATGTAAGCATACATTCAAGGGGAGAAAATAAATAACTCTACAAGATTGCAAGAGGTTGTCATTAATCAAAAACGGGGAGAATGTTATATCACAAGATTTTGATTGATGATAAGGAAGACTAGAAGATCAAAGGAAAAGTGATAAAGGTTATAATTATCTATTTTATTGTATCTTAATTGTGTTATATATTGTTAAAATCTATCCTAAAATATATAACGTATGCAAACGCATTTATGAAAATACACTTCGCGAAAAGACACTTCGTCACTTCATGAAAAGACACTTCGTGAAAAGTCACTTCGCGAAAAGACACTTCGTCACTTCACGAATAGACACTTAGAGAATATACTTCGCGAAAAGACACTTCATGAAAAAGAAACTTCGCTAAAAGACACTTCATATTTCCAACGGTCATATTTTACAATGGTCGTATTTTCCAACGGTCATATTTTACAATAACCATATTTTCCAAAAGGCATCATTTTTCATGAAGAGATTCCTCTTTGTTTCTGAAAGGAAATGGGTGCATCTCTTTGGTAAAACTCTTCACGGAAGTTGACAACTCTTTAATGGTTATATATACATCATAAACATGTTTTCCAAATCACCGAATCTTCTTGTATTTTCTGGTCTTAAGCTCTACACATTCTTGCATACTAAAAAGATCTCAAATATTCAAATTACTTGTTGAATCATTGAAATTATTTCATATCTCTAGATTCAATAAGTAGTGTACTTCCTTTAATCTTCGTATACACGTTATATACTTAAGGATAGGATTATAGGAAGGGTTTACTCAATCGTTGGCTATTCAATGTTGCTCAAGAACACAAGCAGAAGTCAAATTATTGTTTTTTGTAAAAGTCCTATGTTGGTTATCAGGCGGGAAGTCCTGTGTTGGTGCTCAGGCGGGAAATCCTTATTGGGGCTCGGATTGTTGTGAATAGGTTCCTCCGGGTGAAGAGAGGGTGTTGACAGTAAATTCCAGAAAGAGTTTGGGACTGGACGTAGGACGGGAAGTTCGAACCAGTATAAAATTCCTAGTGTCTTTACTTACTGCATTTCCTTATTTGTGATATATCTCCACTACTTAGAATTATTTGCATAACTATTATAGCCTACAAGTTAGCTTATCAAATACATTTCTGCTATCCATACAAAGATTCTATTTAAGTCACACACCAACTTTTCACGATATAGAAGAACTAAACTAACCCTTTTTCAGGCTATTATGGATTGAAAACTAGGAATCCCCTTACGGTATTTGATCAATCCAAATTCGGGTATTAGTATAGAAGACCTGAACCAATCCTTGTTTAGGTAATTAAAGATTGAATACTAGAAACACCCTTCCAGTATTAACGCTTTGGTATCCCCCTTTGGGTTTGATTTGTGAAGCAGAGGTTGTACATGCTTGTCGAGCCACTCTCCGGTCATTTGTTATCAAAGCAGACGATGTACGTGCTTTGTTGGCCGCTCTCTGGGCCTATGTGTCCGGTGAGCCTGGCTAGCTTATCCACAAGTAGGGCCGAAGGACTTACCCGACCTCCCTCCAGAAGGCGCCGTATTCTGACCATCGTAGATGATGATAAGGTCTCAAAAACTTAGACGGGGCCATTGTAGACATAAAACTAAGGTTAACTCTTTTGGTGCTCTATACTGACGATTTACTGATAGAGGCTTACACACCACCACCCCCGAGGAGTGCCCTATCTTGACCATCGTAGGCGATGATAGGGGATGGCGTTCCCTTCTGCGAATAATGCGGAACATAAGCAGAGGTAGGACGCGCTCTTCTACGAGCGGAGGTAGAATGTGCTTAGTTCTAGCAGAGGTAGGGCGTACTCTTCTACGAGCAGAGGCAGGGTGTGCTAATTTTAGATGCACCGCCGCGGCCATTTCTGGTGTGAAATGGAGGCTTACTCTTTTGAAGCTTTAACCCAGCCCCCTCTGATTTTAGCACGGAGAAAGACTAACACATCATCACCTTTTGGGAGATGCCTCGTCCTGACCAATTTGGTGACGAAAAGGGATTTAATCTATTTATGGTTTGACCCCTTCTAGGTTTCTTTAAGCTTCAAAAGGAGGTTTTCTGTACCCTTGGACAGTTTAATAATCCTTTTCCTAAGGATTTTTACTGATTAATCTGATCTTCTCATAAATTCTCGCAGTTAGCCTTGGTTGATGAATTTGACGATTGTTTCCTCAAAGGTTCTGCAACAATTAGTTTCATGTCCGTTCATCACGTGGTAGCGGCAATAGGATCCTCCTGTTTTCCTTTCATACTTCGGCTTTTTCTTTGTGAGTGGCCAATAGTTGAGTTCGTGTTTGGTTAGGAAGTAAATGTTTTCCATCGAAATGGTGAGGTAGTATCCCTTGGCTAATCCTAACATAAGCCCCTCCTTTTGCCGTCGGGGTTTAATCCTTTTGTGACCCAGCCTTGTTGTTGTATCTATACCTTTGTTCCTTCTTCCCAAAATATACTGAGGTTGGGGTGTCACCCTTTCAAACCATTTGTTGGTGAATGGTCAATATCATTTACTATTTCTTGTTCAAATACCATTCCTCTAACTTGTTTGTGGAGAGTGCTTCTTAGATGAGAGAAAATGTTAGTATCCTCCGATGTAGAACCACTTGAAGGAGTACTAAGGTTTGTCCTATGTGGGAAAGGCTATTATCCCAAGTGTCGAAAGCATATTCTACCCTTTCCCTTTATTATCTGCAAGCTTCCACCCTCGGCCTTTGTTCTTCTGTCACTCTTGGGTCAGTGATTTCCGACTTATCCATTCGAGATCTAGAAGAGTCTAATCTAGGCCTCTTACCCATAACTTTGCTCCTTTAAAGCCTTCTTCCAATCCGGGACGGAGTAGCACAGGCAGATATGTGGTTGTCAACCACAAGATCAGAGGTTCAAGTCCTCCTTCTAGTGCTAAAATGTAAACGATAATTTTCATCAACACCGAAGTTAGGTCAATGGGAATGGACCTAAGGGAAAAATGGGTCGTCAAGAACCAACAGCTACCTTAGGGGGAAGGATCACTAAACATAACCTTGATAAAGGACCTAACGGATGGTAGAAAGGAACTCTGTATCGAACTCGCTGAAAGATCTAAGCTTGTAGGGAGGGTCTATGCTTGCAGGTAGTGTTTAAGCATATAGGAAAGGGATGTTTCTTCCGATCTGCGGAAAGGTTTGGGCAAGGATCCATGCATATGAAGGGAACAAGCAGTAAATTGTAGCAACTATAACTAAGTAATAGCACGATAAACTCATAAGAAAATACTATAAGAATAAATTTACTCTTTATTAATTTTTTATTTAGAATACATGAACAGATAGAAGAAATCCCCAAATTGATCTAAGTATTAGGGTTTACTCTAGAGGGAAAGAGTACAAGAACCAGAATGAGAGCCCCCTGAAAATGTGACCCTTGGGGTCTTATTTATACAAGAGCGGGGCCCCTTCTGTTGTTGGGACGTTGGGCCTGCAGCTGCTTCCGTTGGCCGCTTTTCTCCTTGTTTCGGTCGCTTTTAGCTTCTGGCCGCTTTGCGGTGTGGATTATAGCTTCCGGAGGGAAGGTCCCGGTCAGTTGAGGCTTCTTTGGGAATGGTATGAGCTTGTTGATGTAGTAGCTTTCAGAAAGGTATTTGATCCTCCGGTTGTACGCTTTTGGTTATAATCTTCCGAATGTAGGCTTCTAGTTTTCTCATAAATACTCAGAGGAGCTTGTCCTCAATGTGTACGTAGATAGTTGTCAAGTCGGAACCACTGTCGGTGTATGTACTAAGTACACTAGTATGGATAACTTGTATCCTTACTAGGGTTCTAGTTTGCCTTCCGATGGAGTTTCCGGGTATAGCCTAATCTTCCGAAAGGTAACTCCGGGTGAGTTTCGTATTGTCTATTAGTGTCACCTTTGGGTGTTTATGCAGTAGATGTTTCGGAAGATGGTTATGGATAATTTTTGTGCATCTTAGGCTTAATATTCTTGATGTCTTCACATCCCGGTGTATCAGTATTAAGTGGGTTAACACCAACAACCCTTCCGCTATTCCAGATTTCCATTAGTGGAACTCTTGCCTCTTTCTTTCTTAGCTTCTGACTTAGATGACCTTTCGCTATAGAAACCCCTGCCGGGTACGCCCTGCCGGATAGATTGTGTCGGCATTCCATAAACTTTGAACTCCTTTCCCTTAAGAAGGCATCAGTTTGTGTAGCTTTTGGATTATTCCTTCATGCTTGTGTTCATTTGATACCCCTTCACCGTTAGCTAGTTTCGGAGTTAATTTTGGTAGTAACACCATGCTTTGTGTTTTTTTTTACTATCGTTGGGCTTTATAAGAAGCTAAGGACGATTGCATGTTTCCTCTATATCACGTCTAGATTTCAGATCGTCCTTAGTCTTCCCCTTTACATTTAAAACTGTATTAAACACATTATCGAATATGTTTTTCTCGTTATGCATCACGTCAATGTTATGATGGATTAAGAGATTTTTCCAATAAGGTAGTTCCCAAAATACACTCTGTTTGCACCATTTATGAACCGTCGATTTACCTTGAATTTTAGTTTTCATTTCAGGTTCGTGTATCTTTGGATAATCTTTTTACAAGTTCATATATATCTTTGTTTGACAAAACTGCTGGTGGTCATAGAGTATCATGTCTGTTAGCCGTGATGTTTTTCCGTCTCTTCTTAAAGGATGATTAATATGAAAAAAACATCGATGACAATCAAACATGAAATTTTCTTTCGATGTGGAAACAAAAATGCTCGTGTTTCTTCCATGCAATAAGGACAAGAAAAATGACTGGTCGTACTCCAACCAGAAAGCATTGCATATGTAGGAAAATCACTAATAGTCTGTAACAAAGAAGCGAGCATCCGATTTTTTTTTTGATATGTCGTTTGTTTCAACTCCTTCATAGCATAATTTTTTCAACTTTTCGATTAACGTTTGTATGTAAACTTCAATGCCCTGTGTTAGATCGTCAGGGCCAGGGACGACAATTGTGAGAAACATATATAGAATTTTCGTTCACATCCACAGGGGTAGATTGTAAGATGTGATTATTATGGGCTAAGTTTAATATTTAGAAACAAACTGAGAAAATGGTGAGAAGCCATACGTACATAAAACTAGTCTAAGGTTACGGCTCTCTGCTGCGAAATCAGGATATTTCTTGTCAAAATATTTTCTTGCTTCTCCATTTGATGGGTGTGTCAATGTACCTTCTTGAGGTGTTCTCACACTGTGTCATCTCATATGATGTGCTATTATAGATGATGCATATAACCCTTAAAGACTAGGGGTGATGGGTAAATAATGCATACGCTTGTACAAAACTTCTTTTCCCTTCTTTTCCCTTGGTATGTATCTTTCTTGATTACATATTTTGCAATATCTAAGATTGATGTCTTCTTTCCATTACAACATTCAATCATTTAAACATGCAATTATTTTTTGATATGGCAAATCGAAAGATGACATAAGTTTTTTAACTTCATAATAATTTTCACACATTAAATTATCGGATGGCATATAGCGTTTAGTAGCTTGAACAACAGCCGTAAATCCATGTGATAACCCCAAACTCCATGTCAGGGAAGCAAGGATAATCATTGGAATATAACACATAAACAATAACAGCAGAACAGAAATATAGAATTACAGCAGATAAAGTATCACAAATTATACTGGAAATAATATATCATCAGAGTTACACAGCATAATAGGATCATACTTAGTACATAATACAATTTCAGCTTAATTTAAAATGTCTGCAGCTGAATCAAACATAATATACTAAACGAAGTCTAAATCGTATAATAGAAATAATAGGATCCATTTGCAGCTCCATAGCTATCCAGAATGAGTCTACTAAAGCCTGAATACAAGGCTGCTTGTGTGGAAAAGAGGGCACCCGAGTTTGCAAAGTGAAACAAACTATGAGTCAGTCATGGGACTGGTATGAGAAATCTTACTTAACCAATTTAATAATAAGGCTAACCACAGGACCACGCCGCTAGCGCGAAATGGGTTTACTCCATTGGATTGCCAGTGCATGAAATAAAGTAAATCGTTAAACAACGCAATTCTTTTTAGAAAAATGAAACCATTATAAGACTCAAGCCCCATCACACAATGCAACGCAAACCGGAGGATAGAGTTTTACCTCATAATGGTCAAAAATGCTTGATACGATAAAACGGATTTGATATTATTATTAGTGCATATATGTTTCAAAAGCAATTTCAATCATAATGTATCAATCATAGACAACATAACTACCATATACTATTGTCGCCAGATATAGGTTTACAATCAAAACCGCATGGGGTCATATTGGAAGTTGGATTTCCATCATGAACCAAGGCAAGGGATCATCCTTACCGAATTCGAGACACTCTAGCCTGAGCCTCAGGGCAAGTACTCAGTCAAGCACTTAGGAGCGTCAGGCCGGTCCACACATATGTTAGTGGATTAGTAATGCTTGAACAATACATTTCCCCGCCCTATGGGGCGTAAATCAAGAGCCACTAGGGACTCAAATCTGAGGTACCTCGCTTTCCATCATCCACATAAGTAAAAATGTCTGAGCTCCATACCATGACACCACTTCTAGCTAGAAATAAACGCATGCCCTCCCTAGGGTCCTTCTCCCATTTCTGGTTCATATCGGGGTATGAGGCTCGCGAAGTAATGTTATACACAAAGCTATGCTAAATAAAGCCGTGCTTTGATCATCAACCACAAGGCTCTGGTTATCAACAATAAGTCTTGATCATTTGCATCTTGGCATGTCACACTAATAATTCACGCCATGCGACTGATGTCTATCAAAATATAATCTTTGAGCTCATACGTCTCAGATAAGGGTGTTAAGTAAGAGAATAAATTCTTCGCCACCAAAAAGATATACATTTAATAGAAATCAATCAGCACAGAATAAAATCCAATGTCGGACATACATCCATTTACAAGTTCGTTCTGGGTCTGAATGAAACCGGAGACACCTTATTCCTCGTTCCATATGTCCAATACGGGAGAGAGGCTCTCGCATATCTGGACAGTCAACAAGTACGTCCGGACAACTACCACTGTAACCCTTTCAAGGCAGCAACTCCAATCAAAGGCATCCGTAGTCGTCCATTCAATGTGAAGATCGCCGGTCTTCAACCACCGTCTTCAAATCTTCGACTTCCAAACGTCGTATAATTATTTGAAATGATATTAAACTCGGCCTTTTCAAATAGTTCTCGAATATATATAATTCAAATCATTTCTTTTCATTGCATATCGTTTATAATATTTTATAATGATTTATCGTTATTTTTATTTATAAAAAAATAGCCCATTTTAATTAAACGACGCTTCAGGTCGTTACACGGCCCTAGCGTTGTTTTTATCCAATTTTGAGTTACACATTTCTCAAAATCTAACCGTTGGATCTTAGCAAGTTTTATATCGTTGGAAAGATCTTTTCAAAGCGAACCCAACGGTTCTAGTTTTGGGAAAATCCGACGGTCGGATCTCTCGGTATAATCGTTTGAAATTGCGATTCTAAATTGCAAACTACAGCAGCGCGATTCGTTTTATTTTAATTTTTATATGTATATATATTAATTAATCCGTTCGACGATTTTGACACTATTTATTCCGTAACATATAGTTAACATTATTTTAATGAATCATACTTTCATTGAAAATGTAATTTTTAAAGTTTCAACATTTTTATCAAACTATGAATATTTTTAAAGAAATAACACTTTCCTTAGAAATGTAATTTTTCTATGTTAAACTATTTTTAGCAATCATGAATCTTTTTAATGATTCAATCTCTACACAAAAAATGTAATTTTTAATGTTAAACTATTTTTACCAATCTTGAATCTTTTTAATGATTCAATCTTTACATTAAAAATGTAATTTTAATGTAAAGACATTTTTGTCAACATTGAATCTTTTTATATGAAATCTTACATTATATTAAAAATGAAACTTTAATGTAACATACATTTTAATCAACCTTGAATCATTTTATGTGAAATCTTGTATTATATTAAAAATGAAATTTTAATATAAACATACATTAAAATCAACCTTGAATCATTTCATGTGAAATCTTTTTTTTTTTTTGAAAAACGGTTCTTTATTAATGACATCGAAGAACCAATAGCATGATTCGCCTCCTTAAAAAACCTTACCATCACAGTAAGGAAAAAGAGTGCGACATCAGTTATTAAGAGCTCTGTACAACATAATTAACAACAGACTCTAAAATGAAAAATAAACAAAGCCTACATGGGCGTCATAAAGCCCAGGACCAAAACAAAACAACACACCACCGCTTACAATTGACAACCTGTCTATCCCAATTACACCTGAAATTGCCGAGACTTTATCCAACGTCTTTTAGATCCACGCCCCATCGTTGAAGAAGTAACTTTTCGTCACTTCGAAGATTGCTGAAAGTATACCGACGTTCAAATTTAAGACGAATATCGATCTTAGCTAGCTTGAACCTCTGAGGCGCTGATAAGGATTTTGCTTCACATCGCCGCCGGTTCCTTTCCACCCAAATCTGGTGTATTAAAGTAGCTGCTGCAGTAAATGCGAAAGTCTTGTAAAGAGAGCTTTGCGGTAGAAGAGATCGGAACTGTGACAATCGAGCCGGAAGATCAGTGGCGGAGAGCAAAGGCACTTCCAATTTTAGGCATAAATGATTCCAAAGGTAAACCGAATATTCACAATTGCTAAAAATATGGTCATGACTTTCATTGTAATTACCACATAGAGCACATAAGCTGTCAACAGTAATTCCCCAAGTATTCAATCGATCTATAGTTGCTCATCGACCTAAATACGCCATGTATGTTGTAAAGGAGAACTTCTTTGCCACTTTACCATTCCATATAAGCTTCAGGTTCTGATCATGTTCTTTTTGTTCTCTAATAGCATCCCAAAAATGTGAAAACTTGAAATTGTTGGTGTCTGTGATCTGCCAATAATCCTCATTTGAAATCTTATATTACATTAAAAATGAAATTTTAATGTAAACATACATTTTAATAAACCTTGAATCATTTTATGAAAAATCTTATATTACATTAAAAATGAAATTTTAATGTAAACATACATTTTAATAAACCTTGAATCATTTTATGAAAAATCTTATATTACATTAAAAATGAAATTTTAATGTAAACATACATTTTAATCAACCTTGAATCATTTTACGTGGAATCTTATATTACATTAAAAATGAAATTTTAATGTAAACATACATTTTAATCAACCTTGAATCATTTTATATGAAATCTTATATTACATTAAAAATGAAATTTTAATGTAAACATACATTTTAATCAACCTTTTTATATTATTCATTCTAACATTAAAATTGTAATTTTAATGTAATATTTTTTAATGTTAACAGATTTTCTGAAACTGGGATCTTTTTATAGATTCATATTTACATAAAAGAAATGTAATTTTCAATGTAACAACATATTTATTAAAAAATGAAACTTTTCCTAATGATTCATTTACATTTAAAAATATAAATTTTCCATGTAAAACATTTTTATTACATAATGACTTTTTTTTTAAGATTGATTTACATTAAAAATGTAAATTTCAATGTAAAACATTTTTATTGCAACTATTGACCATTTTTAACTTAAAATAAAATGTAAATTTTTATGTTAACACATAATGATTATTTTATATAAATAAAATAAAAGTGTATTTTTATTATTAATCAAATTTTCTATTCATATATGATCATTTTCATATACAATGAAAATGTATTTTTATTGTTAATCAATTTTTCTATTCAAACTATGATCATTTTCATATATAATAAAAAATGTATTTTTGTTCTTAATCAGTTTTTTTATTCATACTATGATCATTTTAAAGAATTCACCTTTACATTAAAAATGTGATTTTTAATATTAACATATTTTCATTTTCAAAACTTAAATCTTTAAATGACACTACAACAAAAAGCACTTTTCGCAACAGGCAAAATCTGTTGCAGTAGACCTATTGCAACAGGCAAGGGCCCGTCTGTATAGCCGAAGTTGCAATAGGTCGGTCCCTTTATGCAACGGTTATTTCCTGTTGCGGTAGACTTTTTTGCAACAGGCTTTTGCTGTTGCAACAGACCATTTTGCAACAGTATATGCCCGTTGCAATAGATTCATAAATCTATAAAAAAAATATTACAGCTTATAGATGTTACGTATTAAATGTATTTGTTTTAGTAATAGTGTATATCACAAGATGAAATAAACAAATAAAAGTTTTATTTTAACAAAGTTTTAATAGTACAAACAATTACAATAGAAGTTTCTACAATTTTCATACACAATTCATATATAACAATTTCTTCTCTTACACAACACTTTTTTTCGAATAGAGTATTTTCTACTCATATTTCTACTCTATCATACACAATTTCTCTCACATCACAATTTTTTCAAATGCAATATTTTCTAATACCAATTCTGCTCTCTCACACAACCTAGACAAAGCACTACAGCCACTTGAAATTCTGCTCTCTCACACAACCTAAACAAAGCACTACAAAAAGAAAACTTCACAAACAAAAATAACACTAGTCATGCAGCATGTTGATTAAATGATTGCAATGATGTGTTCCTTCGGCGTTGAGTTCACCAATGCCATCTATATGTCAAACATGCTCAATGAAATAACAAATAAATTAAGGAACAAAGCAAAGGGAAGTTAAGGTTGAAGTTGTACACAAGGATCACTGACCTGATATGGAGCATCTGTAAGCATCCAATCCATAATCTTTCATTTAGATCACGTAAGCCTGTAAATTACACGAACTTAATTTTATTCAAGCAACTTAACAAAAAATATTGTAAGAAAAAAAAAAGATTCTGCTGTATGCTTGTCCATGTTTTGTCATCTCACTCTTCCTAATACTAGCATTGACTATGCAGTATGCATACCTTATACACAGTAACAAAACACACAATATTATTCAGAACCATATCTTGTACACATTATTACTGCATAAATCAAACTGAAATATCATTCACTGCAACGGGGATAGTATTCGCCTTAAGAATAGTGATTTTACCTTCTTGATGACTTGATATATGCACAGGTTGAAAAGAGCAGTTGCTGCATCTTTCTTCCCCCTTGGTTATTTTATTTCCATCAACAAGCGACAAACTGAAAATGGAAAAGTAAACATAGTACTAACATGAAAAATAAAATGCAAAAAAAGTGGAAATAAAAAATAAGTAAAAGAACTGAAAGAGTTTCAACAGAGAAGCACGCTTCTTTATGGACTGCTTAACCTTACAAAAAAATTCCAAATGAGGTGTACCCAGGTAAATGCGCCAACATATAAATAATTAATGAAAATTGATTCTGAAATAAATGATCAGCTTGAAACTTTACATAGTGCACATACAAATGCACGTACCTGCTGTTGTATACAACAATACACACTCAACACTTCCACTTATGCACAGGCACAAACACAAATCTCACTAACACACGCATGAAGACACATGCTACTCACTTGCATAGGCACATAGTTGTTGCTGCATACAGTAATCGCGCTAGAAAAGTTTTAATTTATGAACAGCAAGGAAAATGTGCTACAGAGTCTTCAAATTCATAAACAAACATATTAAGTAATATGTTTTAGGGTCCCCAGCATTCTAAAAAAAATAGCATGTGATATGTAGAGCCGGTCCTACGACTTTTAGTACCCAAAGTGAACATTGAAAACAAGGCCCTTCTTTAGAAGCTAAGATTTCTGAGAAGGATATTAAGCATGTGAGATAAATAAAAAACTTTGATCGAATTTTTTTTCAAAAGTATTCTAACTAAACAATTAGGAGAATATATTTTTACAATATGAAGCCATATCAATCAGCACATGTCAAAGCATTGGAGTAGACTTAGTCTGGTAAGTGATATAGTTGGATCAATTTCTAATTCTACAACGAAAGCTGAAATGATTTACAACTCCAAAAATACATTAGGAGGCTGGTCACTCAAAGCTTAATTTTGGTTTTCCTAGCAGAATTATTCCTATAAATGAGCTAATTTGAGAATACATTTTTCTAACAATACAGTAGCATAAGCTGTACCTATATGTATGTAAAATGATGCCACCAAGATCACTTAAAATGGATTGCTTATTAACAGCAAATATTAATGTATACAAATATATTAATCAACATAGATGTTGCTCTTCATAATTCATTAATTTGATTAATTTAGTTTTACATCTCAGCCTCAGCAATGTTACAGCGATGAGAACGATCAATAATAGTGAAAAGAAAATGCTTACTCCAGTTGAGGCTTTATGCAAATCATATCCATCTGAAGTTGTGTCTTATTTCCATTACTGTCGATCGTTGCGGTTTGAGGATAAGCTAGATTACAGTTATTTGAAAGGCTTTTCCATGACCCCTTCATCCAAGAAGATTATCTGTTAGATTATGTGCTTGATTGGACAGTATTGAAGGATCATTGTAAAACGTATCATTTATTGGTCTGCTATTAGAAAATAGAAGCATCTGAAATTCCAGATTGATTTTTTTTAATGGGATATCACACTAGCTGACCTTCATTTTGAAACATAACTCGGTTTAACATAACTTACTGCATCAGTTGTTTTTTTAACTAGGTGAGATGGGGCCAAATTTTGATCCTAAGATGAATGTGAAAAGTCTTACAACAAAGCAAATTATTAGAATTCATCAACTGTTTCGTCATGCTAAATTTGATGATCCAAGTGGAGATGTAAGTTTGGACACCTTTGCTAGAAGATTTGCCACTTCAAATAATTATGCCAAATTTACTTTCCTAATATTTTCATCCTGTAAACAATTATCCAAGAGATCATTGAAACGATGAAACTGAAGTTGCTGAGTCTGGGAAAAAAAGCAAAGGGGAAACTAATGTTTGCTGAGTGCTAACTGCCAGTAATACAGATAATACATACAATTAACCTTAAAACATAAAATCCATTAATCCAATTATCCAAATTAGTGAATTACTAACCTATGAATAAGATCCTCGCAATTCCGCTTCCGCTTCAAATTCAGCAAAAACAGCCATGCGTGCCTTTCAACCTATGCCTGGGCCCTGCTTGAAGAATCGCGTTTTGGATCGCCATCGTTTGTGGATCATCGTCATGCGATTGGCGATGACCACAACGGCGTTGGCCCTTTATTGAATCCACTCAAAGGAAGTGCTGTGGGAAACTAATATTGAGGAGAAGGTCGCCGATGCGATACAGCTCGATAAAGACATCTATGCGCCGCCATTGTTTTTTGTGAGGAGTTATTAGGTTTTGTGTGTCGCGACATTTGAGTTCCGATGTATTGTGTTCTGAGGGGTACGGGTCGGGTCTCCTTTTCCCTACCTATTTGTAGTCATGTGGCGTGATCTAATAATAAACAGGGAACAAATACAAACATTAATTGTTATTTATCTCAGATAATTATCAATTGTCACCTATTACTTACATTAATTATTGAATACTAATAATTATGTATACGTTTTCAATTGTTAATCATTGATCATTGATTAACAAAATTTAAATATATTATTGAATAGAAAAATAATTAATATTATTCTCAAAAGTTATTATTAACTATAACAAATTTTTAAATATTAATTATTTATATATTAAGCTAATTAGGCACTTATTATTAAATTTTAATTATTAAAATTTGATTATTATTTATTAAGTATTCAATGTTAATTATTTGATAATAGATTATTAATTATATTTACTTTTTTACTATATGTAAATAAAATAAATATTAACAATAATTTACTAATTATTTAAATATAAAATATAATTATTACTTATAGATAATAATTAGTGATTATAAATTATCTACTAATAATCAATTGTTATTTATTACATTTTATTTATAATTAAATATTAAATTTGTGCGCCTATTATTAAATAATAAACAATAATTATTAATTATTATTATCAATTGCTAAATATATTATCAAATAGTAAATTAATTTTTATTGATTATTAAACTGTAATAAACTATTAAATATTAAATTAATTAAATATTAATTATTAAAAAATTGTATTGTCTTATGTGTAATCCAAAGTTAATTGATTTCAATTAATTATTATTACTTAATACTTATCAAATTATAACTAAATATTACTTATTACTTCGTATTTTTAATTATAATTAAATTATTATTAAAAAATTGTTTTTCGCAACTGGCTTTACCAGTTGTAAAAAATACAGTTATTGCAACTGGCGAAAATAGTTGCTAAAGATATCTATTCGCAACTGGCTTAGAAGCGCAGTTGCAAATAATATGTTTGTTGCAACTGTTATGAAAGCACAGTTGCTAAAAGTGTTTATTTGCAACAGGAAGAGAAGCGAAGTTGCTAAAAATATGTTTTTTGCAACAGAGAAAAGGCCTGTTGCTAAATATTATCTATTGCAACTGTTATAATAGGTCTGTTGCTAAACTTCATTTACTGCAACTGTCTTTTGGTGCCTGTTGCAAATAGGTAGTTGCAATAGGGCATTTTTCTTGTAGTGTGATGATCTCTTACACTAAAATGTAATTTTTTTTATGTTAACACATTTTTCATTTCATATAATGATCATTTTTCAAATTTCTACATACACAATAAAAGTGAAATTTTTATTGTTAATATATTTTCATTTCAAATAAATGAATATTTTTAATGTTTTCTCATATACAATAAAATGTGAATTTTTATTGTTTTCTCGCATACAATAAAATGTGAATTTTTATTATTACTATATTTTAATTTCAAATCAACGAATATTTTTAATGATTCATTTACATTAGAAAATGTAAATTTCAATGTAAAAATGTTTTTATTTAACAATGATCATTTTCTAGGAATCTATTCACATTAAAAATGTAAATTTCAATGTTAACACATTTTATTTCAACTAATGGTCATTTTTAATTCACAATGAAAAAAATATGAATTTATTGTTAAACAATTTTTATTCTAAATAATGATTATTTTTAATTTTATATATACAATAAAAATCTTATTTTTATTGTTCAAATAATTTTATATCATAACATGAATATTTTACAACACATGAATATTTCAGAAAATTTGGGTAGTATAACGGCAGGGTAATTAAAACCGGCACTGTCCCTAGTATGGCTCCTCTGCTAACCTAGGCCTCACGGCGATACAAGGTTTTAATTTTCCTAATACAATTTCTTTTCACTATACAACGAATTTTCCACAAACACGATCAATTTCGTTTCAACCACAATCAAACAACCACAATCACAATCAATTTCACAACACAATACAATCAAGTCGTCCATGGTCTGTAGATGACGGTGTCGGGAGTTTCTAAACTTTGTATGCAACCTAATATAATTTTATTTAATTATTTTGGATGCATAAATCTCATATTGCTTTTTATTTCTTCTAAAATTGTAGAAAGCTCCAAAAATTCTCTGGTCAGTTCTGAAATGTAGATCTCACCTAGAGGGTTCCAAACAACGAAAAGCATCGAATTCTGATCTAAAATGAACAAGATATGAACATTATAATGTTAATTATTTTAATGGGTAATTAATTAAATAAATATTTAATTAAGTTAAACTAATCCCCTTTAATACCATTCTTCCTCAACGATACGTGAAATAGCCGAACCCAAAACCGCATCGAGGAATTTCACCACCGTGCCTCCCAAGGTGGATCGGACCCATAATCACCCCCTCCACGCGATACGCCCCGGCCACGCCACCTTCCACCTCAAGTATCATGAAACTCGATCCCCTTTGTTGTTGTAGAAACCGGTTCGAAGTTCACGTCTTTGAGCTCGGATTTTGGCCAAAATACAATACGATTTTAGATCTTGACCGTTGATTAGAAACATCTCAAGGCGCTTTTCAATTTTCGCGCTGGGAGTTCGTTGGATTATTGAAGCAATTTCCAGATCGATGGAGGAGAAAATTGGATGATTTTATCCCTCCAAGAATGGCTGATGGCGGATTGAGCATATGTGCTAGGGTTTTGGAAATTTCTAAGTATATATACAAATTATTTTATATTATTTACATTCTTTTAATTTATAAATTACTTGATTAACATAACGAACTCCAAACAAATCCCATTGACTATCGCCCCTAGCTAAATACCCCCATTCCGAAAGCAATGGAATATGTTTCGTTACCCAATTCGGCTGTTACGATCAGTTTTTATCAAAATTAAAATATAATTCAATATATATTGAATTTGAACATACATTTTAATTTACCGGGGTCACACTCTGATTCCAAAAATTCCCGAAAAATAAATCTAACTATGTTTTGACATACAGTCCCAACAAAATTAATTTCGTCGAGTTTGGAGACCGTTTGAAAAATGGCCATTTTCTGGTCGATCCAAATTGACTAAATTTGACCAAACACGTTTTCTTTTGCTACGCACACATATTAATTCCAAAAATTATGAAAATTGGAATCTTGCAATAAATTGACATTCCAGATCCAAATAAAATGGTTTCGTCGAAAACGGAGGTCGTTTGCAAAATGGTTTTTTATAAGGGCTATATATTACATTAAATTCTATAGCGAATATTCTGAATATTTAACCGACCATAACTTTTTATTCCCGCTATGCAATTTTAATTTTTCAGATCTGTTAGAAAGATATTTTTAAATAGATTTAAATATTTTTGGTTTTACTAAAATTCGATTTATTTTGAATCCTGTACATTCAGTCAAAGTCCAAATTCAAATTTTCGAACTACCGCGCTATTTCTAACTCCTTTTATAATTAAAATAAATATATTCGTTCTAACTTCGATTTAAATAAATTTTTAGTTGTTACTATTTAAAATAGACCATTTTAAATATTCTTAATTCATTAAAATAGCCAAAATAAAAATTTTAAATTGGTTCTAATTTTCCGGGTTGTGACAATCTCCCCCACTTAAAAACTTTTCGTCCCCGAAATGGAAACAACAGTAAAGTAGAAAAAAACGAAAACGCAAAATATTGTAAATGTACCTTGCACCAAAGCTAATCAGAGATATCCACTATGCACTGGGGATAAGCCTGTTTGATGCTATCCTCGGTCTCCTATGTACAGTCTCTAGGTTCTCCGCTCCACTGCACTTTGACTAGATAAATTCTTTTGTTCCTTAGATTTCGGGTTTCTTTCCCAATGATCTTTACCGGCTCTCTTTTTACTGCTAAGCTCGGGGTAATCTCCAAATCTTGTTGTGCAGCATCCTCCATAATCAAGTTTGGATCAATATGTACATGCTTTCGAAGTTTAGACACATGGAATACATCATGTACCCTTGGCAACCAGTTAGGCAACTGAACCCTATAGGCGAGAGTTCCAATCCTTTCGAGTATAGGAAATGGACCGATGAACCTCGGCGCCAACTTCCCAGTCTTCCCGAAACGAACTACTCCTCTCAATGGGGAAACCCTCAAGTATACATAATCACAAACAGAAAATTCTAAATCCCATCTTCTTGAATCTACATAGCTCTTTTGTCGGATCTGAGCTATTAGCAGTCGCTTCTTAATAAAATCGACTTTATTCAAAGCTTCTCGAATCATGTTGAGACTCAATACTAGTCGATTGCCTAGTTTTACCCAACATGCGAGAGATCTATAAGGCCTGCCATACAATGCTTCGAATAGCGACATTTGCAAGCTTGCTTGGTAAATGTTATTATAAGAGAACTCAACCAAATGCAAGTGATCTTCCCATAACCCACCAAAATCAGGAATGCATGCCCGTAGTAAGTCTTCCAATATACGGTTCACCCTCTCAGTCTGACCATCTATTTGAGGATGATATGCGGTGCTCAGATTTAATTTATTCCCCAGCTCCTCTTGGAATGATTCCCAAAATTTACTAGAGAATATCGGATCACGATCACTAACAATACTACTGGGAGCTCCATGAAGTATGACAATTTCTTTGAAATAAATTTTCGCTAGACTTTGAGCTATTCTAGTTGATCTGACAGGGATAAAATGGGCGGTCTTCGTGAAACGATCTACGATCACCCAAATACAGTCATTACCTTTCCTAGTTCGGGGCAAGCCATCAATGAAATCCATGGAAATTTGATCTCACTTCCAACTTGGAACCTCTAGTGGTTGTAACAAGCCACCAGGTTTTTGCTGATCACTCTTGACTTGCTGGCAAGTAGAACACCTGCTAACATAAATGGAAATGTCTCTTTTCATAGATTTCCACCAGAATGTGCGCTTGAGAACATGATACATCTTTCTCACCCCTAGATGAATACTAAGTTTGGATTTATGACATTCATCCATTACTTCTCTTCTGAGCTCAGGGATATTCGGGACACAAATTCGGCCTTTTAACCTCAGAACTCCTATGTTATCAATTTGGAAACTCGAGGGTTTGCCTTCTCGAACTCTTTTACTAATTCTCTGAATAAATTCATCATCCTTCTGAAGAGCAGAGATTTTTTTAATCAATGAAGGCATAATAATGAGATTAGTGATAATGATATTCTTTCCGCTAAGCGCATCTGCTATAACATTGGCTTTTCCTAGAGTATACAAAATATCTATATCGTATGCCACAAGAATTCTAACCACTGCTGATGCCTCAAATTCAAGTCTCTCTAGGTGAACAAATACTTCAATGACTTATGATCTATATATAATTCGAAATTCTCACCCAAAAGATAGTGCCTCCATATTTTAAAAGCAAACATGATGGCTAACAACTCAAGATCATGAGTAGGAGATCTCTTCTCATGCGGCTTCAACTGATGACTAGCATATGCAACTACTTTGCCTCTTTGCATTAATACCGCACCAAGACCTTCAATAGAGACAACTGTATAGACTTTCAAATCTTGATTGCCATCAATATTGGTCAACATTGGAGCAGTAGTCAACCTTAATTTCAGCTCGTGGAAAGCTGCCTCACATTCAGGTGTCCAATTAAACATTGTATGCTTCTTGCTAAGCTTTTCTAATGGACAAGATAGCTTCGAGAAATTTTTAACGAATTTCCGATAATAGCCAGCCAATCCTAGGAAACTTCTGACTTCTGTAGGAGTGCTAGGCTGCTTCCAATCTTGAGTGGCTGTGATCTTGCTTGGATCCACTGAAATTCCTTTCTTCGATACTACATGACCGAGGAACTTTACTTCTTCTTGCCAGAATATGCATTTAGAAAATTTAGCTTTTAAAACGTTCTTACTCAGAATTTCCAGAATCTCTTCCAAATGCTTCTTATGCTTGGCAGTTATTTTAGAGAAGATTAAAATGTCGTCAATGAAAACTAGCACAAATTTATTCAAGACATCGCAGAATACTCTGTTCATTAAATCGATAAAATAAGCAAGAGCGTTATGTAAGCCGAACGGCATTATTAACCACTCATAAAATATGTCTGGACCTCTGAAAGCTGTCAAAGGAACACATTCTTCGGCAATTCCCAATTGATGGAAACCTGTAGCTAGGTCCATTCTCGAAAACACTTTCGCTCCATTCAAGCGATCCAATAAATCATCAATACGGGGCAATGGATATTTATTCTTGAGCGTCTGCTTATTTAAATCTCGGTAATCTACACACAATTTGAGAGTGCCGTCAAACTTTGGAACAAACACTACTGCTGCACCCCAATTCGAAAAGCTAGGCCTGATCAGACCTTTCCATAAAAGCTATTTAGTTTGATTACCCAATTCTTCTTTCTCTTTCCATGTCATTCTTCGAATAGTATGCACAACTAGCCTTGCATTCGGAACTAGATCAATCCTGAAGTTAATTTCCCTTTGCAGAGGTAAGTTATCAACTTCTTCGAACACATCTGCATAATTCTTAACAACAGGAATATCTTCAATAGCAGTGGGAGAAACCTCAGGAGCGGCCCAAAATTCTTTTCTGCCACTCATTTGATAGCTCACCTCCCAAAAACAGCAATCAAATGAGTGGCAGAAACTTCGGCCTCGTATTTAGTTAACCAATCCAGCCCAAGAATGATGTCAAATTCAGAAAAAATCCATAATAATGAAATTAAAAGAAAACTAGTAACGGGAAAAGGAAATTGGCACTCTACAATACACACCAATAATAAGAGAACCTCCTATTGGATTATGAACTCTAATCGACTCCTTAAGGTTCCTTAGTTTTAACTTCAACTTCTTAACTGTATTGCTTGAAATAAAGCTTTGTGACGAGCCCGTATCAAACAATACTTTAACTGGAATATTGTTGACAGTGAGAGTACCTTCCAAAACATCTGGCCTTTACTGACTAGCTGAGGGTACTGGAGTTTCTGCTACCTCACTTACATAAGCTACTTCAGACTTGATCTGCCTGGTGGCACTTATGGCATTTCCTTTTACTATGAGATCTCTTTTGCTTCTTAATGGATTTTGATCCATCCTTTTTTTTTGTTTCTTTAGAGATCTACAATTTATCGATAAATGACCTTGCTTATTGCAGTTAAAGCATGTGGCAGTTGTTAACGGTACTTCCTTAGATTTAACCCCTTCCTTATCAGCTTTAGGCTTCTTACTGGCCTCATGCTTTGTACTTGCCTTAGGGCTATCAGTTTCAAACTTCCTTTTGCTACTAGTGCTACCTTCCTCTTCATCCTCCAAACCATATTGCTTATCAAGATACTCATAGCGATAAGCCATTTATATGATCTCAGAAAAGGGAAGATTCACATGAGCAAGTACTCTACCTTCGTATTTCTTTTGAAGTCCATTGATAAATCTCAAATTCTTCCTTATAGGATCTCGAATTAGATATGGGGCAAAGCGAGAAAGTTCATTAAATTTATTCTGATATTCCTAGATGGTCATATCTTTTTGTTTCAGATTGTAAAACTCATCATATAGTCGTTTAGTTGCTTTTGGAGGGATAAATATTTCTTTGAAAATTTCTTTAAATCTATCCCAGGTAATATTACCTTCTGGGTTTTCCTTAGTAACAGTTTCCCACTAGATTAGAGCTTCGTCTTTAAGTGCCCAAGATGCCAGTAATCTTTTCTGATCATCTCTCAGCTTTAAGCCTTCAAAAATTCTCTCAGAAGAACGCATCCATGCTTGTGTTTCAACAACGGATTCTTTGCTTGAGAATGGTACTCCACCCAGATTTCGATTCTTCGTTACTAGAGCTTCTAGATCTGGTTCTGTTTGTGGGAGCACGATTAGCTCATTTGATTGCTGAACCATAGAATTTCTTCTTCAGTTTCTGCCACTCATTTTCTACTATGTCTGCAAATAGCAGACAAAGAGTCATGCCAACAGAAAAGATATTGTAAAGCATAGAGACATATATTTAAATATAAATGCATCTATGGGGTTGTATTTTATTCTGCTGTACTCATTCTAGGACATTTCTAATCCTATCTATGATGATTCATTTGTCTTAGAATACTACTGATTCTATTTCTGACGGGTTTGTTAATATGTTATATTTCAGGACTAAGTTTAACCATTAGCTCTGATACCAACTGTGATAACCCCAAAATCCGTGTCACGGAAGCAAGGATAATCATTGGAATATAACACATAAAAAATAACAGCAGAACAGCAATATAGAATTACAGCAGATAAAGTATCACAAACTACACTGGAAATAACACATCATCTGAGTTACACAGCATAATTGGATCATACTTAGTACGTAATACAGCTTCAGTTTAATATAAATTGTCTACAGCGAAATCAAACATAATATACTAAATGAAGTCTGAACAACACAATAGAAATGATAAGATCCATCTTCAGCTCCAAAGCTATCCAGAATGAGTCTGCTAAAACCTGAATACAAGGATGCCCGTGTGGAAAAGAGGGCACCCGAGTTTGCAAAGTGAAACAAACTATGAGTCATTCATGGGACTGGTATGAGAAATCTTACTTAACCTATTTAGTAATAAGGCTAATCACAGGACCACGCCGCTAACACGGAATGGGTTTACTCCGTTGGATTGCCAGTGCATGAAATAAAGTAAATCATTAAACAACGCAATGCTTTTTAGAAAAATGAAACCATTATAAGACTCATGTCCTATCACACAATGCAACGTAAACCGAAGGATAGAATTTTACCTTATAATGGTCAAAAATTCTTGATATGATAAAACGGATTTGATATTATTATTAGTGCATATATGTTTCAAAAACAATTTCAATCATAGATGACATAACTTCCATATACTATGTCGCCAAATATAGGTTTACAATCAAAACCGCATGGGTCATATTGGAAGTTGGATTTCCATCATGAACCAAGGCAAGGGATCGTCCTTACCGAATTCAAGACTCTCTTGCCCAAACATTGGGGCAAGTACTCAGTCAAGCCCTTAGGAGCACCAGGGCCGGTCCACACATATGTTAGTGGCTTAGTAATGCCTAAACAATACGTTTCCCCACCCTATGGGGCGTAAATCAAGAGATACTAGGGACTCAAATCCGAGGTACCTCGCTTTCCATCATCCACATGAGTAAAAATGTCTGGACTCCATACCATGACACCACTTCTAGCTAGAAAGAAATGCATGCTCTCCCTGGTGTCCTTCTCCCGTTTCTGGTTCATACCGGGGTGTGAAGCTCGCAAAGTAACGCTGTACACAGAGCTATGCTAAATAAAACTGTGCTTTGATCATCAACCACAATGCTCTGCTTTTCAACAATAAGCCTTGAACATTTGCATCTTGGCATGCCACATTGACAATTCACGCAATGCGACTGATCTATATCAATATATAACCTCTGAGCTCGTAAGTCTTAGAGAAGGGTGTTAAGCAAGAGAATAAATTATCCGCCACCAAACAGATATATATTTAATAGAAATCAATCAGCACAAAATAAAATCCAATGTCATACATACATCCATTTACATGTCCGTTCTGGGTCTGAATGAAACCGAAGACACCTTATTCCTCGTTCCATATGTCCAATACAGAAGAGAGGCTCTCACATATCCGGACAATCAACAAGTACGACCAGACAACTACCATTGTAACCCTTTCAAGGCAGCAACTCCAATCAAAGGCATCCGTAGTCGTCCATTCGATGTGAAGATCGCCAGTCTTCAACCACCGTCTTCAAATCTTCGACTTCCAATCGTCGTATAATTATTTGAAATGAGATTTAACTCGGCCTTTTCAAATAATTCTCGAATATATATAATTCAAATCATTTCTTTTCATTCCATATCGTTTATAATATTTTATAATGATTTATCGCTATTTTTATTTATATAAAAATAGCCATTTTTAATTAAACGACGCTTCAGGTCATTACACGACTCTGGCGCTGTTTTTATCCAAATTTGAATTACATATTTCTCAAAATCTAACCATTGGATCTTAGCAATTTTATATTGTTGGAAAGATCTTTCCTAAGCGAACCCAACGGTTCCGGATTTGGGAAAATCCGACGGTCGGATCTCTCGATATAATCGTTTGAAGTTAAGATTCTAAATCGTGAACTACAGCAACGCGATTCGTTTTATTTTAATATATATATATATACATATACACGCACACACACACACACATATATATATATATATATATATATATATATATAAACTCTTTCGACGATTTCAACATCATTTATTCCCTAACATATAGTTTACATTATATTAATGAATCATACTTTCATTAAAAATGTAATTTTTAATGTTCCAACATTTTTATCAAACTATGAATATTTTTAAAGAAATCATACTTTCATTAGAAATGTAATTTTTCTATATTAAACTATTTTTAGCAATCTTGAATCTTTTTAATGATTCAATCTCTACACTAAAAATGTAATTTTTAATGTTAAACTATTTTTACCAATCTTGAATCTTTTTAATGATTCAATCTTTACTTTAAAAATGTAATTTTAATGTAAAGACATTTTTGTCAACATTGAATCCTTTTATATGAAATCTTACATTACATTAAAAATGAAATTTTAATGTAAACATACATTTTAATCAACCTTGAATCATTTTGTGTGAAATCTTATATTACATCACAAATGAAATTTTAATATAAACATACATTTTCTGGTCGATCCAAATTGACCGAATTTGACCGAACACATTTTCTTTTGCCATGCTCACCTATTAATTCTCAAAATCATGAAAATTGGAATCTTGCAATAAATTGACATTCCGGATCCAACCAAAGTGGTTTCATAGAAAACGGAGGTTGTTTGCAAAATGGCTATTTATAAGGGCTATATATTATATTAAATTCCATTGACTATTCTGAATATTCAACTGACCATAACTTTTTATTCCCGCTATGAAATTTCAATTTTTCAGATCCATTAGAAAGATATTTTTAAATAGATTTAAATATTTTTGGTTTTACTAAAATCTGATTTATTTTGAAACCTGTACATTCAGTCAAAATTCCAATTTTCAAACTGCCGCGCTATTTCTAACTCCTTTTATAATTAAAATAAATATATTCGTTCTAACTTCGATTTAAATAAATTTTTAGTCGTTAATATTTTGAATAAATCATTTTAAATATTCTGAATTCACTAAAATAGGCAAAATAAAATTTTTAAATTGGTTTTGATTTTCCAGTTTGTTATAGTCTAGCTTCCGTAAGGTTGTATTTTGATTTCATTGCAATGTATTTTGAAGTTACGTGAGTGTCACTTTTACGTCCATTCCAAATGTATTTTTAGCATAATCCAATAAATCATTTATATTTTTATCTTTAAAATTTGGTTCCTCTTAGAGATTAACATTGTCTTTATCAATTTCAACGGTAGGGAACATCGACCTTGCATCATCTTTGACCATATTTTCCTCTTACTAGCTCTTCACTAATTACCTCCACCGACTGTTCTTGATTATTAGGGGATAAAATTTCTCCATGACGAACCCACAACAAATAATTGGGTGTGAAACCGTATTGGCGCAAACGAATCTTAACCATATTCGGTATTAAATAGTTCAACAATTTGCACCTACAATATGGACAGTGAATTTCTTTATCATTTCCAATATTACTCAAAGCAAATTCGATGAACACTTGTACCCTGTTTTGAAAATGTTCACTAATTGTTGTAACGACCTAGATTTTTGGTCGATTTATTTTAAATATTTACTATGGTTTTAAATATTGGGTTGGTAATATGAATCTATTTTTTATATCGAGTTATCTATTTAATAAACAAAATACAATTTATTTCAAATATATATAATTATTGTTATACGAGAATCTAAAATAATTCAATTTGAAATTAATATTGAATCAAAACGTCCCAAATGATCAATATAAATTCCATTGGAATAGAGACAACGATAATAATAATTTATCATTAAGGAAATAATTGTTTTGAATTTAATTTATATCGATTTAAATTTATCTCTTCTCCATATGATAGAATTGGGCTTCGAAACCTGTTCCAGTGTGTTCAGAATAATGATATAACCTTAGAAATGCTGGTTGTTGCACTAAAATAGGAGTTCGGAACCCTAGATTGTATTATTATAAAATTTAGTGGATAGGTATGAAATCAAAATCTAAATAAAAAATCTATTCACATTGATGTGTATGTACTTAAGGAAACATACATTTAAAACTAGTGTACTATCTATTTCCCCATTTCTTTTATATATTGTGACATCCCTTAAATTTCCTGTTCTGAAAGAAGCTTAAAATCGAAATGGCCACTCCTCAATATATTCAAAGTCAATCCTCACTTTCCCTTTTACTTCGCCCATTCCCAGTAAGCTGAAGAAATAGAAAACAACGGAAACCATGGTTTATCCATCTTCTAAAGTCAAATAAGAATCAAAGGCCAAAGCTTCAAAAATGTCGATCCTCCATGATTTCAATTGCAAATTGATATGGTGATTCAGTATAAGGAACTGGAGAAAAATCAAAGTCGACCCTATTCTACTTCTACAAACTACGCTCTTCCATCACTCAAAACAAATTGATCCCTCTTCAGATAAAATAGAGGAAAAGAAATGTAAATCACATTGCTTTATCAGCCGCGAGAAGCTCAACATGTCCGACATGGTTTAGAGCAAGTCATGTCATGATTTAAAGGGTGCGCGGGCTTCAAAGCAGTGTTAGAAAAATCAAGTTTTGACTGGAGGTATCAAGTGTGGAGATGAGGTGATGTTGAGTGTGATGGGATGAGAAGGTGTGGTCATGACTTTCAAAAGGGCTGCTCGACTTTGGGATAATGGAGTCAGGGATATCTTTGTTCGTGAAAGTTTGAACAACGTTCTTCCGGCTGCTGTACATTTGTGTAGTATGTCACAGTTTTGATAGGAGATCGGAGCAGTGGAATTGAGTATAGGTTATTCGGGTTTGGAGCAAGGATCAATGGCAAAATCTGTTTCAAAAGCTATTGGTTTACCCTCGAGCCTATGTGCTCGCAGGTGCTACAAGAGGCTGGGAGTTGTTTCAATGGCTTTAGGGCATCCTGGAAGGGGTTATTTTTCATTGGAGAAGGAAGCAGGTTCGTGAAGCTTAGGTTAGGGAAGTTTATTGTAGTAACAAAGAAGAAAACTATTACAGCATGATTTAAGGTATATATTAGGTAATTAATTTAAATAATTTCATGCTTGAATTCATTGATTTATTCGTATATACCTACATAAAGTCTTGTTAACTGTTTTCCACTAAAAACGACATGATGGGTTATTGAAGAATTCATACGAGTCGGTTCTGTAACACTTAAGGAGGGGTCGGTCTCACAGGAATTCCTAGTTGGTCGGAATCCTTCAGATCGTTTCTTCAAGAAGGGTCGGTTATAATGGACGAAGTCCCTGGTCGTTCTTTTTCTCTTAAAAGCCCTGGTCGTCCTTTTCCTCACAGACTCCAGGTCGTTATTCTCCCTAAGTCGACCCCATATTTCAGAGGCCAACTCTGCTATGTTCACAAACATTTGGTCGGTCAGGCCCCAGATGCTGATCGGCCGGTTCTCATCCAACCTGGTCGCTCCAAATGCAGAAGACAACTGGTCGTTCTTTCCTCCGTACCAGCCTAATCAGCCCGCATGTCCAGAATGATGCGCCATCCTATTCCCTCATCACCTGGTCGGTCCGCTTCGTTGCCTCAGTTTCCTGGTCGCTTGCAATCCTCCTGGTCGTCTTTCCCTTCGACGGGGGCTCCTGGTCGGTCAAAACAGTATAAAACAGCTTGACAGCTGGTGACAACTAGCAGTGGCATTCTCGTAAATACCCAAAAATACCGACCAGAACCCTGAATACAAGATTTCAGCCACTCCTCCGCCTATAAATAGCAGCCTACCTCCATCATTTTAGGGTGACTTTTTCTAGAAACGCGTGGAGGTGCTGCCAAATATCTTTTTGGACTTCTTCAAGCATTCCAACATCTATTCTTCATAATCCAACAAAGATCAATGGAGCATGGAATCATGGCTTCCACAAATGATATATGACAGAGCTTAAGGTCGAAGATCCATGGCAAAAGCTTGGTAATAAGGAGATTTCCTCACTATCCAAGATATTTCTCTACCATTTTCAGTAATTCAAATGGAAGGATGTGTGTGAGAGAAAGTTTGGTTGAATGTTTGAGTGATCTTACCTTGTAAACAACTTGTTGATAATAAAATTCTCTCTTAAGAGTGGACGTAGACCTCCTCAAAGGTCGAACCACTATAAACTCTTGTCTTCTTTCTATATTTTGATGTTTTCATGTGTTAGATATGGCCTCACATAATAAAAAAGGTATTCTTACGTCTTGCCTTTGAAAAGGTGACATGCTTCCTAAGCATCTCGCCTCCGATTAGGTAACGCGTTAAGCAATACTTTGGTTGTTTTGCCAAATTTTGGTGTAAACAATTAGGCGCCCACCGTGGGGCATATCTACTTTCTGACATCAAATATATTGTGAAGATCTTGGAGTTTTTGAGCCTAGTCTCAAAATAGACCGCTCGAATCTACGAGTTGGGCCTTCTGACGAACTCTCCTCAAAGTTCAAGCTACTTTCTGAAATAATGCCGCCAAAAGCAAATAAGGGCTAGAGCATCTAACAAGGGAAATCGAGAGGAAACCCCTGCCGTTAACTGGTTTGAAGTAGGCGAAACATCGAATGGAGGCGTGAATGTCACAAGAGGCAAGCTTGATCAAGCCGTCGCGGGTCTGACACAACAACAGGAAATAGCTAACAAAGCCATAATGGCAAGGCTAGATTCACTCTTTGCTCTTCAAACCGCTACAGCAAAGGTAGCCACAAGTACTGCTCATGCAGAGGTTACCGGATCTTCTTCCTCTAGTCCGAACCGAGAAAAATCTATCCAACAGATATCTGATCCAAATAAAGGAAAGCATGAGAATTCAAAGCATGTTGATCGGAACCATAACGCGGGGATTACTTCTCGTCAAGCGGCCAATTCTGCCAAAGGGGCACTTTCTAATGATGAAAGACCAGGACCCCGGAGTCACAACCGTGATGGCTTGCTTAGGCAAGCTGCCGGTCAAGACAAAAGCGTCCGCCCTGCAGATAGCCTCCACGAGAGGGAATGCCTCCTGAAAATGGTCCAACAGCTTATGAAAGAAAGCAAATCTCGAAATGATAATGAGGCTGAATAGGAGTTCGCGCCATCAAAAACCCCTCTCACTAAGAGAATCAAAAAGGCAACCTTCCCATGGAAATTCAAGCCACCTACAATCCAAGCCTACAATGGGACAGGCGACCCCAATGTGTTCTTGTTACGATACGACCAACACATGGATGGGGCCCAAGCAACCGACGAGCTTAAGTGTTTGTACTTTCCAGTGTACTTGGAAGGAGTAGCATCATTATGGTTTACTAAATTGCCTCCCAGATCTATTGATAATTTTTTCACAATAACAAGATGTTTTCAAGACCAATTCCGCCTCCAAACAACGAAGGTTAGAGATATTATGTCCCTCAACGAGTTGGAACAAGCCCCGGGTGAAACGATTAGATCTTTTCTAAGTCGTTTTAATGATGCCGCTGCTGAAGTAGGGACCCACGAGCCAAGGCTAATTCTAATGGCCTTGAAGGGGGGCATAGATAAACATTCTGAATTAGGAAGGTGGTTAAAGAGAAAGAAGCCCAACACATTAGAGAAATTCTATGACAAAGCCGAGGTATACATGAGTCTTGAAGATGATCCCATTTACTCTGTTGGCAAGACCAAAACTAATGTGGTTCTGGAGAAAAAAGAAGCTTCTACAAAAACCGATCAGATAAATTCAGGTGGGGGGCAAAAAGAGGAAACGGTAATGATGCCAAGAACGATAAGGATTTTAAAAAGCGACGCTTCATCAAGCCTACGGACCTTACTCCGTTGAATGATACGCTTGAGCACATATACATGGCAACTAAAGATACGGAGGATTACCCGAGCCCGAAACCAATAAAGGTGTCCGAAGAAGCTGCAAATTCAGGGAGGTTTTGCCGATTTCATAATCGACCAGGTCATGACACAAATGAGTGTCGACACTTGAGGAATCTAATTGAAGAGTTGATAAGAAAGAACCGTCTTCAGGAGTACGTGAAACGTTCGTCGGATACTGAGCCTACTCAAGGGCAACAGATTCATCCAAGTCAAGACGGAAGAACACCTGCAAATGGTTCTCGACCTGTTATCAACACAATCAGTGGTGGACCTCATCGTGCAGGAGATACCTGGGAGGATATTGTCAGGTATACAAATGAACTAGGCAGTGCTTCAAAAGAAAATGGATTTGAAGTTTGCAGTAACTAACTTTGTTGGAAAATACCAAAAACATCATGGGAAGATATGGTATTCCGAGATCGGGATTCCAGTGGAATATTGACTCCAACCATTGACCCAATGGTGATCACTATTGGCTTGGGTCCAACAATAGTGAAGAAGGTACTGATTGATAATGGGGCATCTGTAAATGTCCTGTTTTATAATACTTTCTCTAAAATGGGGTTGTCCATGGATAATGTGCGAGCAAGTAAAAATAAAATACACGGTTTCACTGGTGTACCAACTCAGCCTATTGGTGCAATCGATCTCCTCGTAGAGCTTGGTGAGGGGAAGAAGCAAGTTTCCATGATGCAGTCTTTTGTGATAATAGACTCGCTGTAAGGGTATAATGCATTTTTGGGAAGACCAGCACTAGCTGCTTTCAAGATAGCTCTTGCTCCATGGTGTTTGACGATGAAGTTCCCAACTGCAAACGGAGTGGGAGTAATCAAAGGAGATCCTCAAGAGTCGAGAGACTGCCATATGGCAGAGTTGATTGAAGCTCGCAAGTATGACATCAAGAAGGATGTAGAGACTCCTCTCTGCATCCATGAAGCCCCCTTATAGCAATTAATGACCTCCCCCTGTGTTGGAGAATACAACGACATGCAAGAAGATATGGATCCGCGAAAAACCAGTGCAGGGGAGGAAAGGGCAGCACCGGCTGAAGCTACCATTTCTATACAGGTCCATGATAACGATCCAGATAAGGTGGTAAAGATAGGCTCTCAGTTGGATCCTTTGCTTCAAAAAGAATTGATTGTTTTTCTAAAGATGAATTTTGATGTCCTTGCTTGGAACCATTCAGATATGTGTGGAATATCTCCGGAAGTGATTGTGCATAAGCTAAACATTGATCCTAGCATACATCCTATGAAACAGAAAAGACGGATGCAAGGCCCTGAGAGGTCTAAGGCTTTGGAGGATGAAGTGGATAGGCTATTAAAGAATAGCTTCATTCGCGAGTCCACCTATCCTAAATGGGTGTCCAACCCAGTTCTTGTAAAAAAGTCAAACGGCAAATGGCGGGTGTGTGTTGATTATTCTGATCTAAACAAAGCGTGCCCAAAAGACAGTTTCCCCCTACCTCGAATTGATCAGCTTGTCGATGCAACGGCGGGGCATGAACTGTTGTCTTTCATGGACGCATATTCAGGCTACAATCATATCATGATGCATGAGCCAGACCAGGATAGTACTAGTTTCATAACTGATCGCGGTTTGTATTGTTATAAGGTAATGCCGTTTGGTTTGAAAAATGCAGGTGCCACGTATCAACGTCTGGTGAATTCGATGTTCAAAGAGCAAATTGGAAAAACCATGGAGGTCTATGTTGATGACATGTTGGTAAAATCCAAGGAAGCAAAAAGTCATATGGAAGACCTTGACGAAATGTTACGAATCCTAAGGCGATACCGCATGAAGCTAAATCCACTCAAATGTTCATTTGGTGTAGCTTCAGGAAAGTTTCTTGGCTTCATGGTCATCGCCCGGGGCATTGAAGCAAACCCAACACAAGTGGTTGCCTTGCGAGAAATGCAAGCTCCGCGGACTAAAAAGGAACTCCAAAGTTTGAATGGCAAGGTGGCAGCTTTAAGCCGCTTCATTTCAAAGGCGACGGACAGGTGCATTCCCCTCTTTGATGCATTGAAAAAGGAAAGGAAGAATTTCCAGTGGACTCCTGAATGCCAGCAAGCATTTGAGGATCTTATCAAGCACATGGAATCACCTCCGATGCTGTCAAAACCAAAAGATGGAGAAAGCCTGTTCCTATATCTTGCAGTATCATCCCATGCTCTAAGCGCAGCCCTCATCAGGGAAGAAAATAAAATTCAGTGGCCGGTATACTACGTCAGCAAAAGGTTTACCAGGGCAGAGATGAATTATCCGAAGATCGAAAAGCTTGCATATGCTTTGCTTATTGCATCACAGAAGCTCAGGCCTTATTTCCAATCTCACTCTATCAAGGTCCTTACAGATCAACCTTTGAAACAAGTGTTGTTCCGTCCAGAAACCTCAGCGAGATTACTAAAATGGAATATTGAGCTCAGTCAGTACGATATCACTTATCACCCCAGGAAAGCAATAAATGGGCAAGCCCTAGCTAATTTTATTACCGAGTTCACTAATAGAGGAGAGGAAATGGGTGAAACCAATGAGTTGGTCGCCAAATGGAAGCTTTTCGTTGATGGTGCTAGGAATGAAAACTGTGCTGGGGCAGGAATCGTGTTTGAAACTGCAGAAGGACGACATATATGCTGTGCTCTACGATTCGAATTCCCAGTCACAAACAACGAGGCCGAGTATGAAGCTTTGCTCGGAGGATTGAGAGTTGCGAAAGAGTTAAGCCTGAGGAGTTTGTTGATCTTCAGCGATTCACAGTTGATGGTTTCTCAAATCAAAGGTGAATTTGAGACCAAGAGCGGAAATCTTCCAACGTATCTACGCAAAGTCAAAGAGTTTCTTGACAATCTACAGTAAAATTCTATCTCTCATATCCCTAGAGGAGAAAATTGGAAAGCCGATTCTTTATCAAAGCTAGCTAGTACTGGAGATCCTCAAATCTTCGGCCTAGTTCCAGTTGAAGTTTTATCTAGTTCCAGTGTTGAAGAATCTGATATAGATTGGGTTATGGAGACAGCTGACGAGCCATACTCGTGGATGACCCCCATCAAGAATTATATACTCTATGGGACACTTCCTGAAAACCCGAAGGATCGCAAGAAGTTGCTCCGAAAGTCCCGTTTGTATCTCGTTCAGGATGGCCACTTATACAGGAGAGGATATTCAACACCTTTGCTATGATGTGTAACAAAGGAGGAACCCAAAGCAATCCTGGCAGAATTACATGGAGGAGATTATGGAGGACATGTAGGTGGACAAACTCTAGCCAAAAAAGTTCTTCGATATGGCTACTTCTGGCCAGAGGTAAATCTCGACTCTATGATCTTTGCTAAAAAATGTGACCAATGCCAGAAATTTGCAAAGATTCCGAGAGCTCCATCGACTGATTTGACACAAATGTTGAGTCCTTGGCCATTCGCTGTCTGGGGCATAGATTTGATTGGAGTATTACCTACTGCAAAATCCGGTTTCAAGTACGCCATAGTTGCTGTGGACTATTTCACTAAATGGGCGGAAGCTGAGCCACTGGCAACCATCACATCAAGAAAAGTGATCAATTTTGTTTTGAAAACATCATATGCAGATTTGGAATTCCGCAGAAGATTATCACCGACAATGGCACGCAATTTGAAAGCGATGAGTTCAAAGACTTTTGCGACAAATATCACATTCAGAAAAGCTTCACAGCAGTTGCCCACCCGCAGGCCAACGGGCAAGTTGAAGCAATCAACAAAATCTTGAAATCCACCATTAAGAAGCGTCTCGAGAAAGCTAAGGGTAACTGGATTGAAGAACTGCCGCTTGCACTATGGGCTTACCGTACGACTCATAAAACTGCTACGGGGCATACTCCATTCTCTCTGGCATTTGGATCAGAAGCAATGATACCTGTGGAATTAGAGGTTCCTACTCACCGCAGAATTCACTTTAACCAGAAAGAGAATGAAAAGTTGCAGCTTGAAGCCCTCGAATTACTCTAAGAAAAAAGGACTGAATCGGAGCTTAGGATAGTCGCCCATCAAAGGAGAATTGCCCGACACTTCAATCAAAAGGTCAGGCATATAACATTCAAAGTGGGAGACTTAGTGTTAAAGAAGATCATGACCGCAACAGGAGTTTTTGGCCCCAACTGGGAGGGTCCATTTGTCATCGATCAAAAGCTCCTCGACGACACCTTTAAGCTCAGGACTATCGACGGAATAGAAGTCCCAAGGGCTTGGAAAAGTGATCACCTCCGGCATTATTTCAAATAACTCTTTTGACTCCTGTCTAAATTATACATCGCATACCTTTGATTATATACTCAAAGATGTTCAATTATGATTTCTGATTACAGGACATAATTAAAAGGAAAAATTCGCTGGTTCGTTCCCCGATGAAAACCTGGTGTTAGTTCATAGCATAGTCCAAAAGGACAAATTAAGCACATGGATCCATAAAGCACTCCCGTCAAAATACGGTAAGTGAGGAATGTCTCCATAAGATAAAAAAGAAGAACAAAATACCAAGGCCAATCAGCGGGAGAAACCAATGGAGTAAAATCAAAGAAGACTCGCTAAAATTCCACCAAAGGAGTATCATTCGAGAGGATCGACCTAGGGTTATGGATTTATAACCGAGGCATCTCGATCAACTCAAAGGGCCAACAAAATCAATACCCACTCCGTGGAACTAGGCAGACACAGTCTTGAACCCAAAACCTCTCCGGGGGTGCTCAGTCAAATAACTCAAAGTCAGACAAAATCTGGCCACGTTATTGTCAAACTGAGTCTTTAAACCGAAAACCTCTCCGGGGGTGCTCAGTCCAATAACTTAAAGTCAGTACAAATCTAACCACGTTATTGTCAAACTGAGTCTTTAAACCCAAAACCTCTCCGGGGGTGCTCAGTCAAATAACTTAAAGTCAGACAAAATCTGGCCACGTTATTGTCAAACTGAGTTTTAAACCCAAAACCTCTCCAGGGGTGCTCAGTCAAATAACTTAAAGTCAGACAAAATCTGGCCACGTTATTGTCAAACTAAGTCTTTTAACCCAAAACCTCTCCGGGGGTGCTCAGTCAAATAACTTAAAGTCAGTACAAACCTGACCACGTTATTACCAAACTGAGTCTTTAACCAAAAACCTCTTCGAGGGTGCTCAGTCAAATAACTTAAAGTCAGTAAAAATCTAACCACGTTATTACCAAACTGAGTCTTTAACCCAAAACCTCTCCGGGGGTGCTCAGTCAAATAACTTAAAGTCAGTACAAATCTGACCACGTTATTACCAAACTGAGTCTTTAACCCAAAACCTCTCCGGGGGTGCTCAGTCAAATAACTTAAAATCAGTACAAATCTGACCACATTATTACCAAACTAAGTCTTTAACCCAAAACCTCTCCGGGGGTGCTCAGTCAAATAACTTAAAGTCAGTACAAATCTGACCACGTTATCACCAAACTGAGTCTTTAACCCAAAACCTCTCCGGGGGTGCTCAGTCAAATAACTTAAAGTCAGTACAAATCTGACCACATTATTACCAAACTGAGTCCTTAACCCAAGACCTCTCCGGGGGCACCCGATCGACTGCAAAGGTCAGTAAATATCTGACCAAATAACATCACAAATTGGGTAAAAAACCTCTTCAAGAGGTGTCCACTTATTTCTCAATATCTAGCCCGCCTAAATGCAAAAAATGGGGAATTCCAAATAATACTTGTAAAGTTCGTATGAAGAATAAAAAGCTCCAAATGTCACAGTGCAATGACAGACGCTTTTAAAATTCTGATTACAACTTAAAGCATCTAATGCTTAAGTTCATTGCCATTATATCAGGGTTGAAACAATCCATTGGTACGGGGGCATATCATATCAGAAAGCCGAAAGTAACTGTTTGATTCTTCGCGTGCCAAAGGATCATTACAACCATATATAATTGAAAAATCCATAGACAATTGAATGTGTAAAGAAAGATGTGCAAGTGCAAAAACACAGAACATTGTCACATCACGTTCAAGCACAGGATCAAGTCACAGCATTGTCAAGTACAAATTATTCATAATGCAGAACATTGCAAAGTAGTAAGCGAGGGCCGGCACTCGCATATACATCCGGTCTGGATAAAGTCTGGTAAACGCAAAACAAGCGAGTCTAAGCCACTACTTCTTCGAACCGCCAGATCTCAATGCAGGTTTGGAAGTAGAACTCTCAAGGGTCAACAAGCTGGTGGTCTTCTTTTTGATAGAACGCTTTCGGTTTTTCCGACCAGTGGAAGAACTGACCTTTTCCCCTTGATTGTTGATCACATCATCGATTGTTTCTTCAGAATCATGGTCGTCTTCTTGGAGGTTGTGGAGGTCTCGATCAAGGTTGGCAATCACGTCAATCCTTTCTTCCTGAGAGCCTGGTTGAGAAAGCATTATGTCCATGGAAGCATCAACAAGTGGGACTGTGTTAAATAAAGGCAAGTCAGTTTCAATGGCGTTCATCACCATGGCTGTGTATCCACCAACAGGGGGTAATGGTGAAAGTGAATTCATTGCATAATTATAATGATCCACGAGCTTAAAATGTCCCAGAGGGGGAAAGAGACAATCTAAGTCAAGCATAACTTGGCACATGTCATCTTTACCTAAAGCGGGACGGTTCGCACTGATTTCATAATCATCAATGTTTATTTCTCCATCCGAATCCTGCTGTCTGTCTTCAGCAGAATTTCCAGCAGCAGGGGAAGGAATCGCGATATCTACGCAAGTCGAAAAGCTTGAGATGTTAACGTCATCAGTCAACCCGGTAAAAGTATTATCGACAATAGTACCTGAAGTCTTAGCTCCGGATGATTCACCATGTTGGCTCTTGAGGAAGTTTCTGCCATCAGCTAAGGCCTCTCGATCCTCTTCATCCAGTAGATCAAGCTGGAGCTGGCTGTCCTCGGCCCCGTCAGATCGTTTTAATACCTCTTCCCAAACATGAGCAAGAATGTTCCCATAACCCTCTCCTAAGAAACGAAGGCTCCCCCCATACATAACGCTGCAAACATAAAATTCGATGAAGGTTGCTTCGTCCTCTTCCTTAATCTTTTGGGCATTGTCCAAAGCTTCTTGCCTTTCTTTCTCCAAAGTAGAAGTTTTGACAGCTTCAACGGCAAGTTTGTCACGAAGAGATATGATTTCCAACTCACGAGCAGATGAATTCCATCTTTCCAGGGCTAGCTGAGCTTCAGCATCTTCTTGTGCTTTTAAGGCGTCTTCAGATTGTTTCTTCAATACGGCTTCCTTATGTTTAGCAGCTTTGAGTTCCTTATGAAGCCTTTCAATATTGGATTCCAAATTGTTCACTTTAGAACCCCCTTCTGATGAAGAGATCTGGGTTTCCTGGGATTTGATGACTTGAATAAGCTGGGCCTTTTCATCTTCCAAGTTTTTGATGCTTTCAATTCGGTGGGTGTTGAGATTCTGAAACTCATAGACAAGTCGATGCCACGCTGAAAAACGCTTGTCAATGGTTTTGCCGATACCATTTAGAAGATCCCTTGCTTTTGCCACATCCTCAATCATGTCCCGTTTGTTTTCGGGGCAGAGATCTACATCAAATTTTATCCCTCTCATATCCCAATCTCCGAATCTGTGAGAAAAAGGAGAACTGGAACCTCCAAGTTCCTTCTCTACGTCAAGTATTTCGCGCAGCCTTGAAATAATGGCTTAAAGCTCGGCTGGGGTTGGAAAGGGAGGGACATATCCTCGTGCACGCTTCTGAGGGATCTCCATGCTCAGATCATTTCCACTTTTTCTCTTTCCCAGAGAGCTCTCTTTTCCTAGCCTAGCCTCATCATCTGTTGTCCAGAGATGATCGTAAAACCATGCTCTTTGCTCTGCAGTTCGCTCATAAGAAGCATGAGAAGGAATTGGGTGATGATCATGCAATCTCTGAGGTTGAGATGTCTTGGTTGAAGGTGGGGCTGGCATAAAGCGTTTCTTTAAGGGATGGGGAAGGTTGGAGGAAGACTGTCTGTTTTTCCGAAAATTGTCGATAAGTGAGGGCGGCCTCATTCCTACAAAAGTAACAGACTCCTTCAGCATTTGAAAAGTATGTGAGTAAAACAACATGCGAAGTAAGTAGATGAGATTACGACTACGAAAACGAGCTTAATCCAAAAAAACATGCCTATCAAGCGAGTGTCGGGATTTGATCCTAAGTCTACCCTTGCATCCGGCACTGGCTCGAGAATTTCTTGAGGATTGGAATCAGGCTGAACGTTGGGGGCGGTGGAACCTGAGGTAGGAGTTTTGTCCTTATTGAGATATTGCACGGTATCTAAGTCAGGAAGTTCACCAAAGGTACCCGTGGAATCTCCATCTTGGGCATTGGGAATAGATGAATCCATAAGAACATCTTCAATGATCTATTCGTTATCTAAAGCCGTTTCCTCTACCTCAAGATGTTTACCCTCCCGTTGTACAATTTCCTCTCCGGTGTTTAAAGGAGGCGGGGTTTCTGCAATTTTCTCCGGGATTGCCTAAGTGTCAACCTGTTTTTCAGAGGTGTGTTCATGTTTTTTAGGGGTGCTCACAGGTTTTTTTCTTCGACTACCAGATTGTGTACACTTCTTCATGTATTTCTTGGCTGTCTTTTTCACCGTCAAAGTACGGGATGGAGGAAGCAGGTTGTATTGTCGAAGGAATTCTTCGGAAAGCAAAAACTGTCTACTCCTTTCAGTTTCGCTAACAGATAATAATAATTCCAGAAGAGATTGGTTAATATTTGTTTCTTGGTCAGAAGGAGCTTCTGTAAAATGAAGAAAAGTCAGTAAATGCTCGTAAAAGGTAAAACAAAATCTTTGTGGATATTTACCTCCTTCGGTCCATCGGCCGAAAAAGTTGTCAGGACATCGCACATAGAAAAATTGATCGGGAAATCCTTTGATACTCTCAAAAAAGCCAGTTATGACCCAAGATTGCCTGCTTTCCATAAAGAAAAAGGAAGGACGATCCTTCTTCCGTTTCTTAAAAGAGTATAAGGAGCATATATCTTTGAAAGTTGGTTCGTGTTTTATGATTCTCATGAACAACACGTATAAACTCATAAGGATAAAATAGCCATTAGGGTGTAACTGATAAGGAGCAATGGCCAAATTCTTTAGGATCATTTCTACGAAAGGGTTGAAAGGAGGAATCACTCCACTCTGGAGCATCCCCCGATTAACTGCAACATATCCAGGGGGAGGGTGGTCAGGCAAACCATCTTTTTCAGGGAACTTGACTTCGTCGTCAGATAGGCCATATTGCTTGCACAACTTAAGATATGAATCAACTTCAAGCGTCGTCAAGTAGCTATCAACTGGTGTATGAGTAAGAAATCGAGGGCTCGGAAAGTTTTGAGTAACATTCATCTTAGTGGTAGCAGTCGAAGATGTTTCAACATTTCGATCCGAGGTCTCAACTTCTCTAGTTGGTGAGGTTCCCTCAACATTTTTGCGAGTCCTTCGTTTAGTTGTCATTTCTACACAAACAAGCATGTTGGAAAAACAAACCACAAAAATATTAATTAAGCTCAAGCAGGGTCGGCCTTGGCCAGTTAAAGACCCGGTCGCTCAAAACTGGTAAAGCACCTGGTCGCTCTAAACCAGTCAAGCCCTGGTCGCTCAAAACTGGAAAAGCACCTGGTCTCTCTAAACCAGTCAAGCCCCGGTCGCCCAAAATTGATAAGACACTTGGTTTCTCTAAACTAATGAAGATCCGTTTGCTTAAAAACTAGTCAGACCTTGGTCGCTCAAAACTGGTAAAGCACCCGGTCGCTCAAAACTAGTCAGGTTCTGGTCGTATTAAAATAAGTAAAAGCTTCGGTCGCCCAAAATTAACCCCTATTTGGTCGGTAAAAACACCCTTGGGCTGGTCGTTCTATGATTAATTTGCAAGCAATCACAACCTGGTCGGTCAAGATTCAAATCCGTCTGGGTCGGTCCTATCAGGTAAAGCTGATTCAATCTCGATCGAGCTTGTTCTTGGGTGCACTACAGGTTGGTCAAGCAAAATAAAGCCGAGCTGGTCGGTCTATACACTGATTAATCTATTTAAACTAGTCGGTTAAACCAAATTGGCTAGAAGGATTATGTAAAGCAGCATCAGATCGACCCAACCCAGTTATTCAAAAATCGACCAGACTGATCATACATTTAAAAGTAAGCGTGATTATTCGATACAAACATCGTGAAATGATAAATTAAGCAGAAAATTATGCATGCGTCAGCCATTCAAACATATACACAAACATATTGTGATCATCATCGCAACAAAGAAAAACTACAAGGATCCTCATCTCGGAATCATGATCCACAAACTCAAGTTGAATGCTACATTACCATCAAACATTTCAGTACACCAAGGGTTTCAGACTCAAGGATGCTACCACAAATCACAATTGTACATCAAATCCGATTCGAGCATAGCTCAACCCAAAGCGAGATCCATTCAAATCCAAAGCAACGATGACAATTACAGCTAAATTAACATCAAGATGAAGATTCATACCTGCAATTAGATCAACTAACTGGCAGAGCTTAGATCGGAATTCCAGAGCTAATTGAAAACTCTAATTCGGGGAGATCGATATCGGACCGGCGTTGAAGATCGATTCAAAGAAAAGCGCGACCGGAGATTAGATCGATTTGAAGGATTGGATTGAATTAAAAGCTTGAATCGAAGAAGCAAGGCGGAGTTGACAAACTATCTTTAAAGGAGCGCCGTCGCCATTAAAGCTGCTCGAAGAAAGTTGGATACGAATGGGGAAGAGCAAGAGACGGAAGTTCTTAAATATAGGGGTTACGCCAACAGGCCGACCCAGCCCATCCTGAAATAACCAACCCAACGGAAATCCAGTCCACATAAAAACCGACCCCTGCGAATAAAGTTCGAAACCGATCCCTAGTTAAAATTCGATTAATACAATCCATCAACGTATCGGGTAATATTTCGAAGTCCATAATTTTTTCATACAAAATATTATGAAACTCCGAGGGGCAAATGTTATCCACTAAAAACGACATGATGGGTTAATGATGAATTCATACGGGTCGGTTCTGTAACACTTAAGGAGGGGTCAGTCTCACAGGAATTCCTAGTTGGTCGGAATCCTTCAGATCGTTTCTTCAAGAAGGGTCGGTTAATGGACGAAGTCCCTGGTCGTTCTTTTTCTCTTAAAAGCCCTGGTCGTCCTTTTCCTCACAGACTCCTGGTCGTTCTTCTCCCTAAGTCGACCCCATATTTCAGAGGCTAACTCTACTATGTTCACAAACATTTAGTCGGTCAGGCCCCAGATGCTGATCGGTCGGTTCTCATCCAACCTGGTCGCTCCAAATGCAGAAGACAACTGGTCGTTCTTTCCTCCGTACCAGCCTAATCAGCCCGCATGTCCAGAATGATGCGCCATCCTGTTCCCTCATTACCTGGTCGGTCCGCTTCGTAGCCTCAGTTTCCTGGTCGCTTGCAAGCCTCCTGGTCGTCTTTCCCTTCGACGGGGGCTCCTGGTCGGTCAAAACAGTATAAAACAGCTTGACAACTAGTGACAACTGGCAGTGGCATTCTCGTAAATACCCAAAAATACCGACCAGAACCCTGAATACAAGATTTCAGCCACTCCTCCACCTATAAACAGCACCCTACCTCCATCATTTTAGGGGGACTTTTTCTGGAAATGCGTGGAGGTGCTGCCAAATATCTTTTTGGACTTCTTCAAGCATTCCAACATCTATTCTTCATAATCCAACAAAGATCAATGGAGCATGGAATCATGGCTTCCACAAATGATATATGACAGAGCTTAAGGTCGAAGATCCATGGCAAAAGCTTGGTAATAAGGAGATTTCCTCGCTCTCCAAGATATTTCTCTACCATTTTCAGCAATTCAAATAGAAGGATGTGTGTGAGAGAAAGTTTGGTTGAATGTATGAGTGATCTTACCTTGTAAACAACTTGTTGATAATAAAATTCTCTCTTAAGAGTGGACGTAGACCTCCTCAAAGGTCGAACCACTATAAACTCTTGTCTTGTTTCTATATTTTGATGTTTTCATGTGTTAGATATGGCCTCACATAATAAAAAAGGTATTCTTACGTCTTGCCTTTGAAAAGGTGACATGCTTCCTAAGCATCTCGCCTCCGATTAGGTAACACGTTAAGCAATACTTTGGTTGTTTTGCCAAATTTTGGTGTAAACATTAACTAATGGACTTCACATTAAAATATATACAAGATTTTTACCAAATGGGGTTAGTCGAAAAAATTCATAGCGCAGATGATATAAGCTGGAATTAATTTTGGAATCAGAATAGATCATAAATAAAATCAATGTGAGTAAACTCACTCTCTGGATTTTATTTAATAATTTTTTTATATGTTGTTTGTTGGTTGCTTGGACGCATTTAAATATTTTTATGGCTATTATATGTATTAGTTATTTTGGCTTGGTGTTTGTGACTATTATATATATATATATATATATATATATATATATTGGTGGTTGGATATTTCCCGCATTACCATTAGCGGATGCCCGCAGTATCATTAGTGGATGACCCTATGCGCCCGACAATATGATTGTAGAAGACCTTCTGTACCGCGATATCCTTCCTTGAAGTAGGATAAGTATTAGTTATGTGGGTTAATGTCTATAGAAACAGGAAAAATAGGTTGGAGGGATCCAACTGGATTCCACAAAATTATTATTTATCTGTTTTCATATATATATTATCATGTATGATGTTTTAGAAAACCTGTGATTGGTAATTGGGTATTTTTGATTGGTTGAATATCACTGGCCCTGAATATCGATATATAAAAATATCATTAAAAGGAAATTTTGAGATTTAAAAAGGAAAATCCATTTTTCCAAAATAGAATTTTAATTCCGAGTGGACTAGAAAGATTAACTTGTTTTGAATATATAAAACAAGTATTGAATTTATAAATGATGTTTATACATTAAATTATGCAGGGAATTAATGTGAATTTATTAATGGTGTTTATAAATGAAATGGAAAAAATTTATCATTTGGATAATTTGGGAAATCTAAATTCAAATGTGAATTTAAAAAGGGAAATTGAATTTTTTTTCAAAAAGAAATGAAAATCTATTCGGATAATCAGAATGTAAATTGAATTAAATAAATCCATATAGATTATGATTTGAATTCGATTAGATCGAATTTATTTGAATAACTTATTTTTAGAAAAGATATTAGGATTTTTTTAAATAGAAGTTTAAATTTAAATGTGAAAATAGATTCACTGTGTGTGTATATGTATATAGTTGTAATCGATAAACTATTCCAGAATAGGAATTGGGTTTCAAGTAGATTTGAAATGGAACTTGTTTTAGTTTATAAAACGAGGAAGTTAAATTATAAATGATGTTTATAAATTTAGTGAGATAATTATCATTTAATAAATTTGGATTTTAAATTCAAGAATGAATTTAAAAAGGGGTTGGAAATCGTTTGAAAAAGGAACGATAGAATTTTAATCCCGAAATCCAGAATATAAGCCGAAGCCAAATAAATCAAAAGGATTTATAATTAAAATTCGATTATATCGAATTTTATAAAATAATTTAAATAATAAGGAATTGAAATTTGGTATAGTAGATTGAATTATGAATAAATTTATGATTGAATTATGAAATAATCAACAATTAAGGAAAATCAGAAATCTTAAGTTAAATTGGGAAAATTAGTTTAATATATATTAAAATATATTAGAATGGAGTTGAAATTTATTATTAAGCTAAGTTTAAATGTTTATATTTAAATATAATTAAAATGGACTCGCCGCAGCGTGGTAGTTCGTAATTTGGCATTTCGAACTTCAATTGAGTATATAGAACTCAATTTAAGTCGGAATTCTTTGAAACAAGAATCGTCAAGACTGATTGAATGATAGTTTTCTAACGGAACAGAAAAATCTGGATTTCGTCTAACAGATTATGAGTTATGTCAAAATCAAATTTCCAAAAAATAGCACAATAATCATTTAAAAACCATAACGGTTTATTTAAATTATTAAAAGGATTTTACGTAAATAAAATCTGAATTTCAATTAGAAAAATCTAGATTTTAGTTATAAAATAAATATGAACTCATGTGGAGTAAATGGATTGATTTTTTAAACAAAAATCATATTTTTAATTATTTAATAGGATTAACTAATTTGAAGAATAATTAGTTAATTGAGTTTTGATATGAAATTGGGCTTTGAATAAGTGAATGAAATTTGAGAATTTATATTCGAGATCGAATATGAAACTTGAGTTGAAAATGGAATTTGATTGGTTAATAAGTAAATTAAAATATATTTTAATGTGATATGTTCAAAAAAAAAGTGGAACAGGCAAAAGAGCTACTTAGCGAATAAATTAGCGAAATGAGTTAAAAATGATTGGATGAAGTTCGAATAAATTAAAAAATGGTTAAATATATGTTAAGCAGGATTGGAATGAAGTGTATGTAGATTATAATTTAAGTGCCCAACAAAAAGGTACACTTTTAATTCCATATGAGATTTTATGCGTCGAATCTGCAAGCCACTTGGCTTTTTGATTTTCTTTTTGAATGGATAGGGCCTAGAGAGGCGAGTTGGAGTTCGAGCTATTGAGCCGTACAAAGAAGGCATTGGCAAAATTTAAGAGTAAGAATATTTTTAAGAAAATTTGATAATTAGAAATCTATATATCGATATATATATATATATATATATATATATATATAGAGTTAGATAAGGAAACAAACTTAAAATAGAATATTATAAACAAAAAGGAAATCTGTAAATTTAATCTGGTAAAAATAGAAAGAGAATTTATAAAATGAAATCTTGTGAGACTAGAAGGAGAAACTTATACACGTTTTAAAATGAGTGATGGTTTAAAAGCAAATGTTTTGTAGATTTAAATGATTATGTTGATAAAAAGTTAAGAAATGAAGTTAAGGGAATTAGAAACTGACGGGAGATTAGTTGAATTGAATGGCTTTCTAAGTGTCGATCTGACATTGGTTTCGGCCTTCGGGATTGATACTTAGGGAATTGTTCTCTTACTAGTTTACGGTTTGGGACTAATGAACGTAAAAGAATAGTGATTTGTGAATATATGGAAACGTTTTCCGATGTTAAGTGATATTTTATGGAATTTAGAAAATGAATATAGTTATGATAAATGGAAATGTTTTCCAAGAATTGTGAGAGGTTAAATGGGTATGGAAAAATACAAAGGTAAAGATATTGAAGAGAAATTGGGAAAGGATAAATTTAACTAATGAAATATTAATTAAGAGGCCCAGTGATTGTTTGATGCTTTGAATGAATGAATGAATGTTTGTTTTTCTTCGATAGTTAAATAACTAACTATCGAAGTATTGGCTAATATCATTGTAAATATGGAGAGACATGTTGGATTATTATCCTAAAACAACTTCGTATTGGTAGTAGCGTTGCAAAGTAGATTATATAAAGATAATCAAAGACTGGGTAAAATGCAAGGGTTTTTCTGTTAATTCTAGGCAGAAATTGCCTAAGGTGGATTAACGGAAATTGTGCCTTTGGTTTCATTCAGTCCCAGAACGAGCATGTATGGACGAATGTATGATAGAGTATTTCTTGAAGTCGCATATGTTGGACCGTACAAATATATGGTGGCAGAGAATTTATTCTCTTAGCATAATATCCATAATATATTTGTACAAACCAATTAATGATTAACGGATCTGACAATGTGCCATTTAAATTGATTGGGCTATCAGTGAATGGTAAGTAATCCTAGCCTCAGGCCTCAACAACCGGGAAATGACAAAAAATAAGGAAGGCAACATGGCTAAGTGGGTAGCTCCCAATTAGGGTGTATTATCACATATCTAGAGGAAATTCATTTTATTCTTTATTCTATTCGATGATGTCCCTTTCGGGAAATGGTTGCTGATCCCAACCGTTGGTGATACACATTCAATACACTCAAGCGAAATGAGTGGTCGGTCATGTGTGGTCGAGTTACAAGATGTTCTGGTTGAATCCAGTGTATTCCTCTCTAGAGATACACTATCGAAAAGTGGTTCTATACCTTGTTATAGTTGGAAATCCATTACCTAATAAGTGCTCGTGGTTTTGATTTGTATATTATTTATGTGGAACGTGAGATGCAAGCGTTCTGCAAGATTGCTAATTATTTATTTTAGACATTATTATAATATTAAATGGTTTTGGTTTAAAGAATATTTTGGGTTATCTTATCTTCTCTTTTAAAGGGAATTTTCAAAGTTAAACAAAGTGTTTGGAGTTTACTCACACTAGTCCCATGACTAACCTAGAGTTTATTTTGTTTTGTTTTACCCTAAACTCTTAGGTGCCTAAATTTGTACGGGTAGTCAAGTAGTTCAAGTGTTTACATATACCCTTTGAGGATCTTGAAGCAGGAGGCTTCAGCGTTAGATATTTACTGTTTATTTTCCAATGTGATGTAAGTGTTATACTCTAATAATGGTGGTATAGACAATAAAATTTTGTATTTCAAAATCTGTTATATATAATATATTTTATTCCACTACGATGTGAGATTTTGTGTTGTTGTTTTTGTTATATTTTTATCTTTTTCTTCTTTAACCCATAAAGATACGTATTTTCGTGCAATTTGGATTGGACGTGAGTTGTATTCAGTATGCTCAAATAGTACGAATTTGCGGGCCTTTACAGTTGTTATCAGAGCTTAGGTTGAGCGAACATCTAGGCTTTGCTAGGGGTTTACTCATTAGAGATAGTGTTAGTAGTACCCTAGAATGAGTCGAATGTATTTATACGAGAGCGCATATTTGTTAATTAATATAAAATTCGTTTTGTATTGTGTTAGATAGTCTGGTTAGTGGTTTATGAATTCTGGTCGAATCGTGGGATGCCACGATGTCGATAGGAATTTCTAAACGTTTGAGCAGAGCAGTTCGATATAGTATTATTTTAAGGGGTAAATGAAATAATTTTACCCAAATTTCTGTTTTGATAGAAAAGAAATAATTTTCTAAAATTATTCTGGTATATGGATGTGCTGGTTGTTATTATAATCCAATAAGATTATAAGAATTGAAATGGTTATACATAACCAAATAAAATTTGTATATTAATGATATATACAAATGAGATGAAATGGAATTGGATTCAAACTAGAATTTAGAATTTAAAACCTGGGTGTTTGAAAATAATAATTCGAAGTATATTAACATAATATAGCTTTTTTTGAATGATTTTTGAATGAAAAATCATTTTGATGAATTTTGAAAGTGATAAAGCACTGAACTCACTTCAGTGGCAGGTAAATAATTTTGATGATGATCGCGACATCGAAAATTTGTTTGAAAGAAAACAAGTTGTTTTGGAAAATTCAAATCTTTTGAATTTGAGATGGTTATAAATATATGTATATATTTATGTGATTTCTAAAGAAATTGAAGTGAAAACCCGAGTATTTGAATTCTGGAATTTAAATTTAACTTAAGCAAGTTAAATGAATCGAAGTGAATAAATTGATTAAAATCAATTTGAATGAAATTGGAATGCATATGAACGGAATATGAATTGAATGTGAATAACTTGATTGTAAATCATTTAGATTAAATGAATATAAACACTATGGCATGCAAAATAAATGGAAATCAAAAGTTCGGTTGGAACTAAATTGTAGAAATGTCAAGAATTAGGTTTCAACATTAGCAGATTTTGAAAAATAAATGGGTTTTTAGCCTTTTTCCTACCTTAGTAATTCCGGGAACGAAATTCTTTTATGAATGTAACGACCCAGATTTTTGGTCGATTTATTTTAAATATTCAATATGTTTTTAAATATTGGGTTGATAATATAAATCAACTTTTTGTATTGAGTTATCGATTTAATAATCAAAATATGATTTATTTCGATATATAACTATTGTAATACGAGAATCTGAAATAATTCAATTCGAAATTACTGGATAAAAATGGTCCAGATGATCAATATAAATTCCATTGGAATAGAGATGACGATAATAATAATTTATTATCAAGGAATCAATTGTTTTGAATTTAATTTATATCAATTTAAATTTATATCTTCCCCGTATGATCGAATTGGGCTTCGAAACCTGTTCCAGTTTGTTTAGAATAGTGATATAACCCTAGAAATGCTTGTTGTTGCACTCAAATAGGAGTTCGAAACCCTAAATTATATTATTATTAAATTTAGTGGATAGTTACAAAATCAAATCGAAGTCTAAATCAAATGTAACACCCCACATCCGTTAGTGTCACTCACAAAGGGAATGCACTAAGTTCTGTGGAGCATTATGGGTAAAAGATGCAGATAAATTACAAGACAGACAAACATTAAACAGCGGAAAATAAAACTTTGCTTTATTGACAAAATAATTTGTACAAGATTCTTTTACAATATCAGAGTATCATCTGTCTTTATAAAATAAAGAAGCATGAAAATACATTTATATATTCCCCAATGTAGCAAGAGCCAGCCATAGCAATCCAAAGCCGATGCATCCAAGATTCTTCAACCTTGGAAAGAGAAATCATCCCAAAACAAATCTGAGCTATCCTATTTCCTCCTTAACAACCTGGGGGGGGGGGGGGGGGGAGAACGGAAGAAAGAAGACGAAAGAAAAACAGAGTCAGACATAAAGCCTGAGTAAGTTCAGTAACTTCTAGCATGTGAACATGGAAAACAAAACGACATGAATTAACTGAATACAAGATTACACCATGACGATAGGGTCAACAAGATGAGACAAGGTAGTCACAAGATATGCTAAGATAAACTGGATACGCTCTAATACTTTCGCTGCTTCGCTATTTACTTGTTATACTGGTTTCTATATCTCTGCACCGCCTAACTAGTGTTTCAACTAGTAACGATAACGTGATCCCAATCCCTGTATTTTCCATCGCCTTCAGGCATCCATTTATTAGTTGTTACCTAGATCTAATCTAGGGTTTTCTATCCACTGCTTTCTAGATTTAACTATAGTTTTACGCTATCTGCTGAACGCTTTTCGAGTTCAGGGTTTATGCCACCTAGTCCAACTAGGGATTACGCTACCTGTCGAACAATGCCCCCAAGTCTAGGACACACTACCTAGAGTGGTATATGTTCCTAGGCTTCCCCACGTATGTATCGCGAATCGTTATCGCTTGTCTAGATGCACATGTCCTGTAATGTGCGATCCGAGTCCTGTGACAGGGCAAATCAAGGAATACAGAACTCGGTCGGGAGCTTTCAGATATCTGCCGATGCAGATGCTAAGGTCTGTTTTTACTCCAGTGGCTATGGTCCCACTTGACCCCTCCCTCAGCTAATGAAAGGCACACCTTGTAAAATGAGAACTATACGCCGGCCCCCGGTGCCCCACTATCCTATGGCCATCCGCAACCATAACTAGATAGCAAGTATATGGTCTTTTGGAGTTCTCCGCCTTTCCGCTTCACGTATCTCGATTGACTCAAGATGGATGGTAGACGACGAGTTGCTATCACAGGGCTACCGTCTTCTCGCCGAATCACGCTGGTCCATCCTAGTCTTTAGGTTGCCACATATATATTGCAACCAAGGCATACCCTCGGTTCTTCTAACGCAGACCTTAACCTCTGTGAGCCCAGGATGATCATCTGCAGCCTCACAGAGGGATACCAAGAGTACCCTCACGTCCCCTCGAAGCCTCGGGCTTCGTAACCCAATTCGTTGGAGCCTTCTTAAAACCAGATGGATGTCCGCTCCTTCGTGTTATACTAAGAATTACTACTTAGTTCTACTAACTAAGGTTTACCACTTAGTTTCCACATTCCTTGTTTTCTTAACTAAGTTTTACTACTTAGTCCATTTTTCAACTGAGGTCTACTACTTAGTTTTCTTTCTCGCCAGGTTGGGTTGGTTAAGTGTATTTAGTCGATTCAAGCTATCTTAACCCTCTTCCCTTATCCTATTACACTGGTTAAGTGTTATCCCTTCATGCTTTTTACTTAACCCTATTCATTTATCATATTCTGATGGTTAAGCGTTCAAGTTTACTTAACCCTATGGTCTAGTCCAGTTAACATATTAATTTGGCTAAGTGTATTACTTAACCCCAACCTCTAGTCTAATTAACATGTTAAATTGGCTAAGTGTATTAACTTTACTTAACCCCACCTTCTAGTCTAGTCAACATGTTAATTTGGCTAAGTATTCCCATGGACTTAACCCTCCCATTCTAGCTTTAACTGTGCTAAGTTGGTTGAGTGTTCCTTAACCTTCCCATTCTAGCTTAACCGTGTTAGGTTGGTTAAGTGTTCCTATGGACTTAACTCTCCCATTCTTGTTCTAGCTTTAATTAATAAATTAAAGCCGCAACCTCTCACATTAGACAGATATTGCTGCGGTTACTGGATGTGCCGGTCGGTTCCGGGCAGGTTTACACCGCAACTCAGTCTAACCTCGGGTTAGGCATATTCATGTTTTCTAAGTTCAAAGGGTTTTTGATTAATTTCCAAATCTGGTTTTGAAAACAACCATCCCGTCCTTCGGATCAGTTAGGGATAGCCAGGGAGGGCAGGAAACTTGTATTTTCCAAACCCAAGCCTAGACACTATCCTCTCTGTCACCCTAGAACCTTCTGGTCTATGTGGTATAAAAAGGGATGTTATCAAAATACTTTTCTTTTGTTTATAAATTGTTAACAATTTATTTCAAAAGCCCATTTCCCCTTTTTAGACAAATTTGGCCTATATTTATTTGTCAAGCCTACTAGTATACTTATATTCTAGGCCCAAGTCCTAACCCAACATGCAGTTTAGGCCATTTCCTATTTCATTGCCGAAACTAGATTAAATATCCTAGTTTATAATTTATGGCCAAAACTTAACCAAGTTACATATTTTGTGGTAAATGAACAATTTAACATTTATGACGAATTCTATAAGTAAATTGCTCCTAATTTACTTATTTCATTACTACTCTTTTAATGTACATTGTCACATTTATTATTATGTCCCATTCTCTCTTATTTATCATATTTATACTTTTTGGTATGTAAATTATACCAAATTTAGTGTCGCTAACCATAATTTATTCTAAACATGACAATTGCTCACAATTATGAATAAATTCAAAATTGTGCTAATATACTTATTCCAAATCAACCTTAATTAACCCAATCTTGGTTTAACATCCTAATTCACAATTTATGGCAAAACTAGAATTATTTTTCTAGTTTACATTTTATGCCTAAAATTTAGCTTACTTACTAACGCTAAATTTAATATGTCAAAATCACATATTCCCTAATCCATGTCAAATTTCCCCGTTTTCATTTTAATATGCATGTCATAATACATATTCCAAATTATGCCAATTTCCCAGTTTACAATTACGTTCATATTCATTTCCATGTTTTTCCCCAAATTGCATTCCCACCGTTCGAATAATCGTGATTCAACCTAGATTATAAATAAATCTAGATTCGTAGATAAAAAGGGAATGAATCAAAATGACAAGAAGGAATAATTGACATAAAAAGGTTTGGATAACAATGTAGGTTCAAGAATATGGGTAGACCTAACTAAATAGGTAAATTCCCACTGTCTTAAAACCAAAGAATGGGCAAAATAGGTTCAAGAACGTGGGTAGACCTAACTTAATAGGTAAATTCCCACTGTCTTAAAACCAAAGAAAAAACCAAGGAACAGGTAGAATAAATAATTGGGTTTAGACCCAATTTCACAATCACCAAACTAAAGCAATATTTTCCTAATCATGAATCATGGGTGTCAAAATCACAATTGTCCTCATTATGTCATAAGCAATAGTTTATGTCCAATTCAAAGGCTTATGTTCTCAGTCATAAGTAATGTCCATGGTCATAGGCAATATAGGCGATGTTCATAGTCCAAAAGGGAAAATAATTCCCATAGTCCTAAGTCATTGTCATAGGCAATGTTTATATGTCCCAAAATCAAAGGCTTATGTCATAGTCCAAAGGCATATGCTTTCAAAGGCCACAGTTCTATAGTCATAGTCACGGTTACAGTCTTATTTCTCCCCGAATCATAACAGTTCTTAATTCAGTCCAAGAGTATAAACACAGATTCGAAGAGAGAGAGAGAGACTTGGCATATTCCTTTATTCCTTTAATTTCATGTCACAAATAAAACAAAATATTCAGATCTAGAAATAACCAACTTACAGAAAATAGATCTAGAAAAGAAGGAAAGCGTGGATATGATTCGTGCGTCGTTGCTTGAAACTTGTTTGAGCTAGCCTTTGAATTCTTCACTTGAAACTTTGATTTGAATCCCTCCTTAAAAGTCTTTTAGCAGCATCTCCTCGTCTTGAATCATATTTTATTTTATTTATTTAAGAAAATTTAGAAGAGGGGAAGAAGCCATAAATCTTAGCAGCATAAGGATAGAAGAGAATTGGTGCAAAGAGAATGAAGACTAGGGCTGTTTATATAGCTGCTCAAGACCTTATCGTACACACAGCGCTGAGTCAGCATTGAACCTTGTTAAGAAAATAGTCCAGGTATGTAGATGAATCTAGCCAAACCTTATCATACACGCAGTGCTGAGTCAGCATTGGGTCCCACAAGCTATTTTGGCGTAAAAGTTTGATTTTCAAACTTTTGAATTTCTGGAATTTATTTAACTGTTTTATTCACATGAAATATTCTTATATGTATACAATTCCTCTAACGACCATTTTACGCGTATATATATACGCACAACTTTCATTTTATTTTCAAAATTCAAATGATGTTGCCATATTTCATTGACTGTAGCCTTATCTTGAATTTTATCTTTCGTATACATATATTTTTGCATATATATATATTTATATTCTCATATGTATATATATATATATATTCTTTATTTCCTTATATGTACGTTCTTATCCTTTCAAATTTTGAATTTGTATACGTACATATATTTGCATGTTCAGTTGGCCCTCTCTAAAACAAAGATAAAAAATTATGCCGCCGCCGGGGTTCGAACCCCCGACCTCCATGCTACAAATCCAATGCCATAACCAACTGAGCTACAGAGGCTTTTGTTAATAAGTCTTAGAACAATAATAATTATTGTTCTCTCCTTACTTCTCTTTTTCATGTTAGTTACAATACTTAAATTAAACAACTGCATGGATCTTTTTCTTTTAATTTTTCTTTTAAAAATTAATTATACTTTAATTTGAGAATCTTAATGTCGCAGAATTACGGGGTGTTACATCAAAAATCTATTCACATTAATGTGTATATACTTAAGGAAACATACATTTAAAACTGGCGTACTATATGTTTTCCCTTTTCTTTTATATATTGCGATATCCACTCCATTCCCTCTTCTGAAAATTGATAGAAGCTTAAAATAGAAATGGCCACTCCTTAACATATTTAAAACCAAAATCCACTTTCCCCTTTACTTCGTCCATTCCCAGTAAGCTGAAGAAATAGAAAACAACAGAAACCATGGTTATACTCTTCTAAAATCAAATTAGAAGTCGAAGGCCAGAGCTTCAAAAATGTCGCTCCTCCATGATTTCAGTTGCAAATCGATTTGGTGATTCAGAATAAGGAACTAGAGAAAAATTGAAGTCAACCCCTTTCTACTTCTACAAACCGCGCTCTTCCTTCATCCAAAACAAATCGAGCCCTCTTTAGATAAAAAGGAAAAGAAATGTAAATCACGTTGCTTTATCAGTCGTGAGAAGCTCAGCGTGTCTGGCATGGTTTAGGGCAAGTCATGTCACGATTTAAAGGGGTACACAGGCTTCAAAGCAGTGTTAGAGAAATCAAGTTTTGACTGGAGGTTTCAAGCTTGGGGATGAGCTGATGTTGAGTGCGAGGGTATGAGCAGGTGTGATCATGACTTTCAGAAGGGTTGCTCGACTTTGTGATAATGTCGTCAGGGATATCGTTATTCGTGATCTAAGGTTGCTTATCCTATGTCGTGAACTATGGTGAAAGTTTGAACCGCGTTCTTCCTGCTGTTGTACATTTGTGGAGTATGTCGCAGTTTTGATGAGGGATCGGAGCAGTAGAATTGAGTATAGGTGGTTCAAGTTTGGAGCAAGGATAAATGGCAAAGTCTGATTCAAAGGCTATTGGTTCCGCCTCGATCCTATGTGATCGCGGGTTCTACATGAGCCTGGGATTTGTTTCAATGGCTTTAGGGCAGCCTAGAAGGGGTTGTTCTTCATTGGAGAAGGAAGCAGGTTCGTGAAGCTTAGGTTAGGGAAGTTTGCTGCAGTAACAAGAAGAAAACTGTTACAACACGTTTTAAGGTATATATTAGGTAATTTATCTAAATAATTTCATGTTTAAATCATTAATTTCATTCGTATATACCTACATAATGTCTTGTTAACTAATGGACGTCACATTAAAATATATACAAGATTTTTACTAAATGGAGACAGTCAAGAAAATTCATAACTGAGGATGATATAAGTTGGAATTAATTTTGGAATCAGAATGGATCATAAATAAAATCAAGTGAAAATTTGTGTTAAGGGCTTACCGTTGAGCCTTATTATTTTGTAGGACACGAGATTGAAATAATTATTTTCCAGGACAAAAATCAAGCAGACGTCTTCATCTTCTTAAAAATCAATTTCTAATATCAGATTCTTCCCCAAATGACGTCAAAATTAAGCCGTAGTTTCTTCTACAATTAAAGCGATCATATAATTATTAGGAAAAAATTAGGCATTATTTATTTGTGAAATTGAATTCGACTTTAATTGTGGAAATCATGAAGCGATTTTGTTCAATTGGATAGGCTAATCAATTTTTTCTGTTAGATTTGTATAACTGATGTTAATTAACTTATTTTATTACAAAATACATTTTCTAAATCATATTTAAAAAAGACAAATGCAGTAGATGGAAAAAATAATTATATTGACAAAACAGGCAATGGTTTTATCACGAAATTACTTTTATATTTATTGTGTAGCAACATTTTATTCCCTATACATGGAAATTAACATTGGAGACTCCTTGAAATAGATGTCGGAGAGTGTACTGGGAAACAGTACGACTCAATATACTTAACCACAAGATCTTATCAGAAATATTAAAAATTAACTATGAAATTTATGTGATGATTGTCTTGTTATAACTTATTTTTTCTTTTTGCAAAATTGTATTTAAAAAAAGAAAGATAAATGGTTATGTGGGCTTCAATGGCAAATAAGAGAGTGAAAAAGATAACTGGTTAGTAGTCAATAAAATTATTGTATAATTATATTTTTCATTCAACATCACAACAAGAGCGGAAAAGATAACTGATTATATCTTTATGTAAAATTTCTTATAAAATGGTTAAAATTGCATAATTATTAACATATTTATGTTTTTTTCGACAACAATGGTTTGAAAAGATAATTATATTTATATTTTCATTTAAAGGCAATATTTTAAGTTTGTTGTATGTATTAAATTTAATAAGTTGATGTTGTCTGAGTATGTATGTTCTATAAGGTAATTTTGTTTCATTACATTAGAAATTAATTGCACAATTATTTCACTGTTAACTTATTATTTTATTTTGTTTCATGATGAAAAAGATAAATATTTTTATCTTTTTAATTTATATATTGCTAATAACAGTAGTGAAATAATTATTGATATGATTACAATTCTAATATGAAATAATCATAAACACTAACAAAATTCAACAATTAATCATATACAACAACATAATCATAGCAGATATACAAATAGTATACGACATATTTGAAAAAGTTATATGGTTTTACATTTTTAGCAAAACACGGTCTAATCTTTAGTTTTTCTATTCCATATTACTTTTTCGTCATTTTAGTGAGAAGAACAAATTATGTAAGAGAAAAAAATATGTATACATGCTATTGACTTTCTACATGTTCTTATTATCAAGAATACAAACAAAATTACTACATTCATTACTGTCAGTATGTAGTTGATATTATGTTTGATAGAAGTATTGCTTCTACACAGTTTTTCCTTTTAACTTCACTATATCATAATAGTTGGCCAATACATCCCATAGTACTGGTCGAACAGGAGATCTATTGCCTCTACAATCAGGATCGTAGCATTTCCGATAGTAGCCACCTCTTTGGAAATCAACAATGTACATAACATGATTACTTTTATGTTCTCTTTTAATTCATTCACAATTTCGATTTTTGGACATGCTATAAATTATATAGCCATGTGTAGAAAACCAGTACCACTTTTTGATTTTACCCAAAACTTTTCCATGATATACCAATGATGAAATTTTTTTCACCCAATTCTGGGAAGGGAGATTTTCTTGAATTATAGGACTTAGGTACATTACAGGAGTAAACATTTACTGACATATCAGTTTGGATATACGTGTTGCTGTCATCCTCCTCAGTTTTAAAATGAATTTTTTTTAAGATTTCAAATCCATTTCACACTCTAATAGCTTATCTAAATTATCTTCTACGTTGCAAATAAGTGATTTTGTAAACACTTGTTCGTCAATAAGATTGTTACATCCAAAGCATCTGCTTGGCAGTAGTATAGAATTTTTCCCTGCTTTTGTTGAGAATAGGAGACGAAAACAACGATTACGGGTATAAACTCCAGTATCAATGAATATACTCTCTGTATTTTTTGATGAGCTTAAATCTTTCTTGATGTAAAGTTTTTCAAACTGTGAATTAGTTAATCTTGAATTTTTTATACTCGTGCATACCTTAGAGATGAATCCTCCAACATGCAAGTTGTCTTTGAATTCAATATTTGGGATACGAATTATCAAATGTCGAGTGAACCTTGTCTTCATTAGATGAATCAAGCTCTAGAACCCAATCTTCATTTCCCTTTATTTTGTATATGCCATTCAGAGTTTTGAATATGATGGAAATCAAAATATTTACCTTTTCATCACCATTCTGTATACCGTTAATATTTTTTTTTGAACTCCAGATCATAGTACAAGTGGCAAGGTGGTCCAACTTGAATAATCTCGTAATGGTGGCGTAGCTTAGGATTCATGCTCTGGTACCTTCTCCAAAAGTCCTCATATGTAGAAACTAGGAACCTTCTTTGTCCAGTCAAATAATGTTGGTAGCAAAAAATGTTAGTGTTTGCATGTGTTTGGACGAATATTAAAGCTTCTTCTTGTTAGAGTTTATGCCCTAAAGGCAATCCACTTGATGAGACTGATAACACTGTTGATGTTATTATTTTATTTGGAATAAAATAATATTCTATTATATTATATTTACTGTGTAATGTAAATATTAATATATTAGAAGTCCCAATCTTCTGGCTAGTACCACGTCTCGATTCCATCTTGATTTCGAGATCATCGTTTGTGGACACCAATAGAGACTCGGCACTTGACGAGTTCCCGATTTGATCCATCAGATTCCATTGCTTCTCAGATCGAAGAAACTAGGGTTTTAACGATTACGTGGAACTCAACAAAGGTATGAATCTTAGATTTACTGAGTTTACGTAGATCCTTGTTTTAATAAGTTAAACATTGTTAAATACTGGTTGCGATTAGAACGACAATACCTAACACTTCTTGTCTAGCAAAAGTTACCCATATTGCATTTTTTTGATGTGTAAAAAAATGGAATTAGATAACATATTACATATAATTGATAAAGAAAAGATAAAAGTATTTATCTATTTAAACATAGTAGTAGAAAAATGTATTGAATGTCAATTATAGTGAAAGTAAAAAATCATCATGTTCATAAGTATTGTCAAATTTACAGTCTAAATAGTTAAGCAGTATAAATAATTGAAATATTGGTATAATCCTTTACAAATTAATCAACAATTGTAATATCTAATTTTTAGGATCAATTATTACAAATTCTGAAATTTTGTGTTAGTTCAGACAGTTTTAAGAGCTGGACCAGAGCTGCAAAAAATTTCAATTGTCCAACAGTTTGGTTCGTCACTGAGAATATCTGTAGCTATCTTTGCTCTGTATGCCGTTGCTTCTTCAGATGTAATATTTGATGTACTCTCCATTCCATGTGCAACTTTTTCCATGAACATCATCACATAAATTCCGCAATCGTACCTAAAATTAAAAAATTTAGTACTTTGCATATAAAGATAAAGCATATTATCTTTTTTATTATAATAATGAATTGTAATATGTTTCTTCTATATCTGATCTGTATCATGAAATTTTATATTACATTATTTTCTACTTTTATAATTACCCATTGATTTGTTGAGCACAATTAACATTCACAAGGCATGTCTTCTTTTTAATAATTGTTCTGTGACCTTTTTGTTTTAGCTCACCATTTAGGTTATTCACTGTTGTTTTCTGCAAAAAAGTCAGTGTTTGTTAGAATAAATATAAAAAATATATGAAATATAATTTATGAGAACTTTTGTTTACCATATTAATGTCAAATTTTGTATTTCCACTTCCGTGGGATTTAGATCTTGTGGTTAAATATAGTGAGTCATAGTGTTTCCAAGTGCACTCTACGACATCTAGTTCAAGGATGCTCCAATGGTCATTTCCATGTATTGGGAATAAGACGTTGATACATAATGGATCTAAAAGTAATTTTTTGATAAAAGGATTGAACTATTTTTCAATATATTTTCCCAGTTTCCAGTTGCTTTACTTGTTTGTTAAAAAAAATGGTTTAGAAAATGTATTTGTAATAAAATAAGTTAATTTGAGAATATAATACACTTACGGCCATTGTTGTGTTAATGTACACAATACTATTGCTTTGATCTAGTTGCTTTGCTTTCCGTAACCAAAACCAATCAATGATCTACATAAATAATATGTGTAAAGTACACAATTTATACTAAACGAATGTTTTGTTTTTCCATACTTACTTGACCAAAAGTATTCTGTTCATATAGGAGATCTTCTATCATGTCTTTTGTTATGGTGATGTTGTTTTCATCATCACAACTAAATGCTTCTTCGCTGAAAAATAAGATGTTTGCATTTATTATATTTTTTGTTAATACAAATATAATACATAAATAGGTTTTTTATATGTAAACATAACTATTAAAATAGTAATTATCTTTAAAAACTTATTCTGTTATCTTTTAATGATTGTGGAATATGAAAAGATAAATGCATTTATCTTTTATAAATTTTAATGTTGAAAAAAAAAATTAATTATGAAAATTACTTTTGGAAATGTAACGGCTCGACGAAATCTGGTAGGCTTTGCAACCATCCCTTCATCCCCCAAAGTAGCAGGTAAAACCCACTGTGGCTTACATTGGTACCCCACACCCGTCCTTATTTGGCATGCCTGGAATAACACTGTTCTTAACACCCTGGTATATATTAATAGTGATTGATCGCATGGCGTGAATTTTCAATGTGGCACGCCAAGATGCAAATGATCAAGGCTTTTTTTTGAAAAGCAGGGCCTTGTGGGATGATCAAAGCATAGCCTATTACGGCATAGCTTTGTGTATATCATGACTTCGCGAGCCTCACACCCCGGTATGAGTCAAAAACGGGATATGGACCGTAGGGAGTGCACACGTTTCTTTCTAGCTAGTGGTAGTGTCAGTGCTTTAACACGGCCTGACATTTTACTTATGTGGATGATGGATTTTGAGGTGCCTCGGATTTTTATAGGCCGATAGTGGTCATATTATAGGTTCAAAGGAACCGGGAAACGTGTGTTCATGCATAACCAATCCACTGCCGATAGGCGGGGACCGGCCCTACCGCATCCAAGGGTTCACTGCGGGGGATCCTGAGGCATTTGCTAGAGTGTCTTGAATCGGAGAGGAGCTTGCCCCTAGCCTCGACTCATGATGGAAATCCAATTTCCAATACGACCTTGCGTTTTTTAATGTAGAGCTAGTATGGCGACAAAGTAGGATGGGGTACTATGCCGTCTATGATTAATACATTATGATTGAAATTGTTTTTTTAAAATATAGATATACCCATATATATACACACTAATATTAAATCCGTTTTATCGTATCAAGCATCTTTTGACCATTATAAGGTAAAACCCTATCCTCTGGTTTGCGTTGCATTGTGTGATGGGACTTGCTTATAATGGTTTCATTTTTCTAAAAGGCATAGCTTTATTTGAATGATTTACTTTACTTATGCACTGGCAATCCAATGGAGTAAACCCGTTCCGCGTTAGCGGCGTGGTCCTGTGATTAGCCTTATCATTAGATTAGTTTAGTTAAGATTTCTCTTACCAGTCCCATGACTGACCTGTAGTTTGTTTCACTGGCAAACTCGGGTGCCCATATTTTTCCACACGGGAAGTCGAGTAGCTTGTTTTGCAGATATATATTCTTTTAGCAGGATCCTGGATTGAAGCTTAAAGCTGTGTCCAGAGCATTTGTAGTCTTCCGCTGTGTATTGTATTTATGTATTGTAATTTAATTTCCGTTGTATCATTCCTTTAATTGATGTACTCTGATATTCTGTACTCTGATGTAACATTATTGTAATGTCTATAAAAGTCTATTGTTATTTGTTCTTATGAATTGTATTCCCAAAGTTAACGTATGCGAGTTTTGAACGGTCTTGGTCGATTTTGCGATCGGTTAGGTCTGGGCAAAATCCGTGTCGTTACAGGAAATAACATATCATATATTTCAGAAAGCCATATAATGAAATAATCATCAAACAAAAGAAGTAGTTGCATATTTTAAAATAAAAAGATAAAGTTGAATATCTTTTTAATCTTGTAAACCATAGCATATAAGAAAACCTAAACTTTCATAATTTCCATCAGTTGTTAACTTTCATATTTGAAACAATACTTTAATCAACAGCTTGTTTATGATAGTATAATACCACACAATGTATCATAACACAGTAATAAGTAGAAAATTCAGCTGAACTATACTAGTTGTTTTGGAAAAAAGTAATGTTTCAGTACTTACTTGTTATCTCCAACAACCTTAAAGAAAACTTTGACATCTTGATGCTGTTTCTCTGAAAGATGCTTCAGGAGTGGGCATTTTTCAATATTTTTGTGATTCATCTTTTTTTTTGTTCTTTAATAATGACATCTTCAACACAAATAGAAAATTCAATAGCATGTTCTTCAGTAAATTCTTTGATGTCTTCAGATTTTGAACTTTCTTTATTATCTATAATTAAATCTTGAGTTTCAAACAAATAAAAACAAGGAAAATTAGCAGAACAATTTATATGAACCATACCAACTATTTTTCATTGCTTGAAATGTTTTTCAGGTTTAGTAGTATTGGCCACATTTTGTTGTTCAAAATTTTTCGCTTTTTGAAGCATCATTTCAATTTCTTTGATTCTTTGCTCAGACTTTTGTCTTAAAATATTCTCATCATCTAATTGTTTTAGTACACTAACCATCTCATCACTCAAAAATCTGACTTTTGTCTCTAACTCTTTCAGCCTTTCTAGTTCTTCATTTTCAGACAATTTTCTTTTCTTTGTTCTTTCATCTTCTAAGAGTGGATGTATTAAATTTTTTGAAAGAAACTCTTTCTCCTATGAAGTTATATTTGTAAAAAAATTCGAAATCTGCATGACTGATATTTGTAATTAAATATTGTTACATATCATTAAATAATCCTACTAAACTTGAAAAGATAAAAACATATATCTTTTAAATAAAATAAATAGTAAAGCAATACATTTATACCTTATTGATGTCAATTGCTGTAAGATCCATGTCCTCTAAGTTAGACAAGTCCCACTTTATCATCATTAGGAAAAAAAATTCAAATTTTCTTTTTCTTGTATTACTATTGTCATCTCACAAAACCAATACTGTAATAAAAATATATATACATTTATACTTTTGTAATAATGAGATATTAGATAAGTGTAAGAAATCTTACAAGTAAAACCATAGTGCAACCAGGTGTGTTTCTTTGATCAGTATGATGTTTTTGAACATTTTTGCAAACATTCTCGCATATTGCTCTTAGCCAAGAAATAGAACTTAATTTTTACAAATTGAGGATCTTAGGAAGAAATCCCCACTGCAAGTAGCTTTGATTGTTTGGAAACAAGAATGTTATGATCAACAGCAAAAATAATAGCTTTACTATATCAACGTTACCATCTTTGTTTTCTATCATTTTATTCAATCCTTTTGTCACTGATTTTTGACTTATAATGTCTTCTTCCTCAAAGTTCTTTATCCAAAAATCTGAGAAATTTTCCATTGTTGTAGCTTTATTTGATACAGCTATTGGAAATAAGTCCTCTCCATCCATTGGCATTCCAAATATAAGACTAACTTCTTCTGGTTTCAATTTAATCAATTTGTTACCAATTTGAAAAGCTTGTTCTGTTCTATCATAAGAGGTTATTATGTCATCCAAATTTGCTGCACTTTTTCTCAAATCTTGCCTTGATATGTAATCTTCGAGAAAAACATTGAAAAAGTGTTTGAAAGGTGATTTATCCAAGTTTCTTTTTGCGTCAGCAGAGAGGATTTTTTTTCTTTCTTAATTGTTTTTATTATTTTGAAAACAACATCTAAATTACATCTGTATGTCCCTGAATATTGATTTTTATTGCTTTCTTCGGTATTTGTTGAATTTCATAGTTATTGGATTCATCTATATCTGTAGATTCTCCATCATATTCTTGTATGTCTGTCCTTTTTTCATCAAAATTTTCTATGTTGTTATTATCTGTTCCAGTAGGTGATAAATTGTTTGTTGACTCAGAATTTTCCAATTTTGGTAATAACCGATATAAGAGAAATTGAATTTAGTAATTCCAAATTATAAAGATAAAGAGAAAGTTACCAATGGAGTTATTGATAACATTCTACATTGGCTATGTTCTTCACAATATGGACTAGAAATAGGTCTGAAATTTATGCATTGATGTCCTCCTTCATTGAAAAAAATGCATAGTGGCCTTTTTAAACAATCTCGAGGTTCTTTTTGGTTTCATATTTTATCCTATATTTAAAAGATAAGTATACTTACATGTTAGTAAAATGCACATATAGTTAGCAATGTAAAAAAAAATTCATGCAATATGAGCAACAAATAGTAAATCCTAAGTACTACAAAACATGATTTATTGAGTGATAAAAATTACCTGGTATTTGTCTAAAAAGATAATTTTAAGTCATAGCAATTATTATTTCATTACTGTTATTAGCAAAATATAAATTAAAAAGATAATAATATTTATCTTTTTCATCCCGTAAGCCACATAATATAATAATTTAACAGTGAAAGCATAGTGCATTTATTTACTAATTTATTGAAAAAGAAATACGTTATATAACATACATACTCATACAACATCAGCCTATTAAATTAAGTGCATACAAAATAATTATAATATTATCTTTACATGAAAATATAAATATAATTATCTTTCTAAACCTTTGCTGTCGAAAAAACGAAGTAATCAATTAATTATTCAACATAACACAACATAAATTTCAGAAGGCCATATATCCAATTATTCATTCAACATAAAACAAGTTGCATAATATTAGATAAAAAGATATAATTAAATGTCTTTATAGTCAACTAAATCACATCATATAACAGTATGTGATTATAGATATTATTTCATTACTGTTTTTAGCAAGACATAAATTAAAATGATAATAACATTTATCTTTTTCATCCCGTAAGCCACATAATATAATAATTTAACAGCGAAAGCATTGTGCAATTATTTACTAATGTATTAAAAATAAAATACGTTATATAACATACATACTCATACAACATCAACCTATTAAATTTAGTACAAACAACACTTTTATTATATTGTCTTTACATGAAAATATAAATATAATATCTTTTCAAACCTTTGCTGTCGAAATAACGAAGTAATCAAATTATTATTCAACATAACACAACATAAATTTGAGAAAGCCATATAACCGATCAATCATTCAACATAAGAACAAGTTGCATAATCTAAAATAAAAAGATATAATTGAATATCTTTATAATCACCTAAATCACAGCATATAAAAAAGTAAACAGAAACTTAAAGTTTATTACATTGTAGGTATTAAACAACTTACTCGTCTAGTAATCGATAGAAGAATATGATGTCGTCTACCAAGAAATGTTGTAGTTGATATGTAGATCCAAAATAAACCCTGGATTAATTAAAAATCAATTAGAATAGAATTCAATAAAATCCGAAAATCAATCAGAGTATGGTAATAAAATGCATCACAACAAAATTGAAGGGAAGTGGACCGATTTAGGTAAAACCTGATTTGTGATTCTTTCAAATTTTTGAATGAAAAATGGCGGAAAGGGGAAATGAATCGAGACGTTTTATTGTAAAATGATGGAAAGAGGACGTGTCATCGTGTACAAATTATTTCACTAAATAATGTCCTGGAAAAAATTATTTAATGCATGTGTCCTAGAAATTAATTATATAAGGTAAGTAAGCCCTTATAGTAAAAAACACCTAAAATCAATGTGAGTAAACTCACTCTCTCGATTTTATTTAATATATTTTTATATGTTGTTTCTTGGTTGCTTGGATGCATTTAAATATTTTTGTGGCTATTATATATATTAGTTATTTAGGCTTGGTGTTTGTGACTATATATATATATATATATATATATATATATCGGTGGTTGGATATTTCCCGTAGTACCATTTGCGGATGCCCGCAGTATCATTAGAGGATGACCCTATGCGCCCCACAATATGATAGTGGATGACCTTATATATCGCGATATCCTACCTTAAAGCAGGATGCGTATTATTTATGTTGGCTATCATCTATGGATGTAGGATAAACAGGTTGGTGCGATCCAACTGGATTCCTCAAAAATATTATTTATTTGTTTTCATATGTATATATATATATATATATATATAATCATATATGATGTGTTAGAAACTTGTGAATGATAATTGGGTATTTTTGATTGGTTGAATATCATGGCCTTGTATATCAATATATAAAAATATCGTGAAAAGGAAATTTTGAGATTAAAAAAGGAAAATCCGGTTTTCCAAAATAGAATTTAACTAAATTTATAAAAAGTATTGAATTTATAAACGATGTTTATAAATTAAATAATGCAGGGAATTGAAGTGAATTTATAAATGGTGTTTATAAATGGAATGGAATTTTTTTATCATTTAGATAATTTGGGAAATCTAAATTCAAATGTGAATTTAAAAAGGGAACTTGAAATTTGTTTCAAAAAGAAACGAAAATCTATTCTGATATTCAGGATGTAAATTGAATTAAATAAATCCATATGGTTTATTATTTGAATTCGATTAGATTGAATTTATTTAAATAAATTATTTTCAAAAAAGATTTAGGGATTGTATAAAATAGAAGTTTAAATTTAATTGTGAAAATAGATTAACTGTATGTGTATATATATAGTTATAATCAATAAAGTATTTCAGAATAGGAATTGGATTTCAACTAGATTTGAAATGGAACTTGTTTTAATGTATAAAACAATGAAGTTAAATTATAAATGATGTTTATAAATTTAGTGAGATAATTAGCATTTGATAAATTTGGAATTTTAAATTCAAGCGTGAATTTAAAAATGGATTGGAAATCGTTCGAAAAAGGAAAGATAGAATCATATTTCCGAAATTCGGAATATAAACCGAAGCGAAATAAATTAAAAGGATTTTCAATTAAAATTTGATTATATTTGTTAGCCTGCTTTGTGATCAGGCTATAGAAAGCTCAAGAATAAATCAATTGACGAATCTATTCAAAAATAAGAAGTGTAACAGGTAAGTTCCCGGTCTGGTTCGGATCCCTCGGACCAAGTCCCATCTCTTCTGCGCACGCGAACCAGATGGTCAGTACCAGATGATTTCCTCGGATCGGTTCGGTCGCCAAGCATCTGAACCGAATCACCATTTCGCCACCCGGTCCTAATCGCATTATGAGTCTACAGCGTTACTTCCCACGTTCTTATGAACATGGAGCGGTTATCATCCGTGCTCCCCATGTCTTTGATGCAATGTCATCATTCCAGGATCTCTGAACCCGTAACGCACGGGATGAACCCCATGTGGCCCCCGAACCGGACCAATTTTCAGCCTATAAATACCCCCATAAAGCACCATTTTGAAGGATATTTTTGGCAAATTATCATCTCCAACCCCTCCATTAGGAATTTCCTTAATTTATTTAGTTCTCATCACTCTTAGAGAGTAATAATAAGAAATTGAAGGAGATTATCAATTGTATAAGTGAGATTGAGTGAAAACCATCATTGTATTTGTATTCAAATCATCAATCAAAGAAGTATAAAAGTGGACATATGCTCGTTAACGCCGAACCACTCTAAATCTTGTGTTTTTATTGTTTTTCTGTTTAATTTATTTAGAATTACATTCATTTGAGTGTTAAATCACTTTTTGGTCTAACATTTTGGTGCTTTCCCTAAGAAATTTGAATTCTCAGCATTTTGGATTTTTGTTCTACTGTTTGGATCCTCAATTCCAAAGAAGTTAGCCCACTTTCTTTAGTATTTTAGAAGTTTTTTTGATTAATCTCAAGAGAATCAAGATTTATGGCTAAAGGAAAAGGAAAAGAACCGCAAATCCCTCTGGAAAATGAAGCAAGTGATGATCAGCAAGCGATAGTTGTCACTTGATCGAGGGGGAACGGTTCAGGACCGAACTAGTCCAGAAGAGGGTCACTGATCCGACCCGAGATCGACGATCTGAATCGAACTGCTGATGCAAACCTGAACTGAAACGGAAGATTTAACATCTCTGGAAGCACCCCCTGATCCGAACTGGTGATATAACTGTAACTCGATCTGAACCGCTTATGAAAGAGGCTGCTACTTCTACTCGAGCCACATCAGATGCTCCAATTCTAGCCGCGACAACTAGTGATCATCCTACTGCTTCCAGACCCATCTCACACATGTGTTTTTCATGACAATTCGACATGTTGGATAGAACTGACGATGCCCTGGAAGCCCAGAGACGTAAGAACGTCACTATGCGAGAGAACATGAAAGACATGAGTATGCAGATAGATGAGCTACGAAGGTAGAGAACACCATCACCGACTCACCGTCTTGGTGCGGACCATTCATCATCGTTGGATGAGGGGCATTCGCATTAGAGGAGGCCATATTAAAGGCTCGAGAATCTCGAACAATTAGCTTTTTGATCGTTGGGATCTCGCGAAGACACGGCTCGTGTGTTAGGACCTGATGACTTGAGCCTGAGAGAACCAATGTTGTTTCCGATGCGAGGATCACATGTTCTTCCTAGAGATGCCAACATCGGTAATCCTATACAAGGACAGCATCTTCAACCGTTCGACCTGTAAATGACCAGGACCAATGAAGGCAAGGAAACTTGTTTGATAACCCCAAACTTCCGTAGACCGAAAGTAAGGATAATCATTTTGGAATACAACATATTTACAACAAAAACAGATCTCAGATAATTATCATAACACATAAACCATTGCAGCGGAAATAAATGTCATCAGCATCATAATATCCAATACATCAGAGTACGCAGTACAGGATACAACTTAGCCAAATAAAGAGTCTCAACAAAAGGGAAATAAGTTTCAATGGAAAAGAAACAAGTCTCAAACTCATTTCATATATCGAAGCTACAGAAGATAAAATGTCTCAAAGCAGAAGTAAAAACTAGAGAAAAGGTCTTCTTCTTCTTCCTTCCAAGCAAGCTCTAATCAGAATGTATCACCTGAACCTGTCAATTGGCTGCCCGTGTAGAAAGAGGGCACCCGAGTTTGCAAAAGTGAAACAAACTACGAGTCAGTCATGGGACTGGTATGAGAATTCTTACCTAATTTATCTAACAACACGGAAAATCTCAGGACCACGTCGCTAACGCGGAACGGGTTTAATCCCTTGGGTTGCCAGTGCATAAGTAAAGTAAATCGTTCAAAAACGCTATGCCTTTTAGAAAAATGAGATCATTATAAGACCCAAGTCCCATCACACAATGCAACGCAAACCGGAGGATAGGGTTTTACCTTATAATGATCAAAAGATGATAAATACGTAAAACAAATCACTACTAGTGTGTATATGTTTTCATAAATCATTTCAATATAAATGTATTAATCTTAGATGGCATAGTACCCCATCCTACTATGTCGCCATACTAGTTATACAATCGAAAACGAGATGTCGTATTGGAGATTTGTTTTTCCATCATGAGTCAAGGATAGGGAGGAGCTCCTTACCGATTCGAGACACTCTAGCAATTGCCTCAGGATCACACCTATGGGCAACCCTTGGATAGCTGCAGGGTCGGTCCACTCCGAAGGGTCGTGGATTAGTTATACCTGAACACACGTTTCCCGGTCCTTTTGGACCTATAATATGGACACTAACAACCTATAAAAACATGAGGTACCTCAAAATCCATTATCCACATCAGTAAAATGTCAGCGCTGGTAGGTCCCTGACATTACTCTAGCTAGAAAGATAACGTGTGCACTCCCTGCGTTCCCTTCTCCCGTTTTAGACTCATATCGGGGTGTGAGGCTCGTGAGGTTACGCTATACACAAAGCTATGCCTAAACAGACTATGCTTTGATCATCAACCACAAGGCATGCTTTTCAACAAAGCCTTGATCATTGCATCTTAGCGTTCCACATTGACGATTCAACGCCATGCGATCGATAACTATTACTACATATCAGGGTGTTAAGCAGAGAATAAATTCTCCACCTCTAGACAGGCATATATTAATACCAATCGATTTAATTACATGAAGTGAATTTCACGTCAGACACGCATCCATTTACAAGTCCGTTCTGGGTCTGAACGAAACCGGAGACACCAAAAAGGCGCTCGCTTATCCGCACAACCAACACACACGTCCGGACAATTACTGCTTCAACCCCGTCCTGAGAGCAAGTCAGTCCAAGGCATCAGTAGTCGTCGTCCATTCGATGTGAAGATCGCCGGTCTTCAACCATCGTCTTCTTACATCTTTGATTTAATCGCCGTTCAATTATTAGAAATGAGTTAAACTCGGTCTTTTCAAATAATTGTCGCATAATTATAATTTAAAACATTTCATATATATATTTATAACTATTTATCGCTATTTTTATTTATTTGAAAATAGCTCAAACAAATAAACGACGCTTTGGGTCAGTGGGCGGCCCTGGCGCTGTTTTTACCAAATTTTGATTTACACATATCTTAAAATCTAACCGTCGGATTTTGATGAAATTTATATCGTTGGAAATCTCTTCCCAAAGCGGTCCTAACCGTTCCAGGTTTGGGAAAATCCAATGGTCGGATCTTTCGGTATAATCGTTTGAAGTTACGATTGTCGATACGCGAACTGCCGGTCTCGTTTCATTAAATTATATATTTATATTTATATATATAAACCACCTGGTGATTCCCATTATTAACATCCATTCTTTTTATACTATAAAAACAATATTTTTGTTCGCCAATTCTAATGCGGCAAAAATGACGATTTCAACAATGTATACTTTTATGTTCAATAAAAATAACATTTTTGTCCGCCAATTCTAATACGACAAAAATGACGTTTTCAACATTGTATGTTCTTATATTCAATAAAATAACATTTTTGTTCGCCAATTCTAATGCGACAAAAATGACGGTTTCAACAATGTATATTTTTATATTCAATAAAATTACATTTTTGTTCGCCAATTCTAATGCGACAAAAATGACGGTTTCAACAATGTATGTTTTTATTACATAAAAATGTACTTCTTATCGTATTCCTTTTTAATACATAAAAATATACTTTTTATCCTATTCGTTTTAAATACACCAAAATGTACTTTTTATCCTATTCGTTTTAAATACACAAAAATGTACTTTTTATCCTATTCGTTTTAAATACACAAAAATGTACTTTTTATCCTATTCGTTTTAAATACACAAAAATGTACTTTTTATCCTATTTGTTTTAAATACACAAAAATGTACTTTTTATCCTATTCGTTTTAATTACACAAAAATGTACATTTTATCCTATTCGTTTTAAATACATAAAAATGTACTTTTTATCCCTTTTTCTTTTACATTGAAAAATGCAAATCTTTTATCTTTACATAGAAAAATGTAAATCCTCTAATTATCTTTATTACATTAGAAAAATGTAAATTTTCTATTTATCTTTATTATATTAGGAAAATTTAAATTTTCTAATTATCTTCTTAATGCACATTTTTCCTTATAGGGGGTATTTTCCTATCTATCTCAACTCAATTTGGTGTCAAAATATGATAACCAAAAATAATGGTTTTTGTCTAACCATTTCTATTTACCCAACGTCGTAATTTCAATGTCCACACATACAACACAATATATGATTTGGTGTATAAATTTGATGAATCACAATAAAAGGTCTCATCTTTATTTTATTTGTAAAACAAATAAAATATCTAATCTTTATTTTATATTGTAAATCAAAATAAAATATCTAATCTTAATTTATCTTTTAATTAAAATTTAAAAGATTTAAACTTTCTTTATTTTATAAGTCATAAATAAAAATAAAGATTCAACTTTTGTTCCTATTATGCAAATCAAAAATAAAGATTCAACATTTGTTTTATTTTGTAAATCAAAAATAAAGATTTAATTTTGCATTTTAATTTGTAAAAACAAAATAAAGATTCAAAATTTCATTTTTGTTTGTAAGACAAACAAGATTCAAATTTTCATTTCTATAAAGGAATAAAAATAAAAATAAAAGTAAAAATAAAAATAAAACTAATAAAGATGAGAACATTATAGAGATTACATCAGAATTCATAAAACTAAACTGACATGCTATATCATGATATCACAACGAATATTAATCAACCATACAACAATCACAACATCGTAGATCAGAAACAATAACATACAATGATTATTTAATTATTCAAAATTTAGAAATCTCACATCGCTTTTCCTATGTCCTGAATAGTTCAGATTCAAAAAGTTCTCAAAATCTGATCTGGTGAGAATTCACTCCGGTCAGTCTAGAATTGTAGATCTCAGTCTTACGAGTCCAACGCTTCCTGATTCGTCAAATTTCATCAACGTATGAACAAGATACGATCATTTAAAGATTTAATTATATTTAAATTAATTAATTAATTAAATACTACCTTCTTCCACTATCAGTTCAAACTTTGGCCGATGGGTTTCGGTATACAGTCGATCCTAGGGTTCGAAATCGCTCGAGAACCGGGACACCTGCTGATGATCGGACCAGACCACGGCAGAGGGCTAGGGGCGGCGCACGAGGGGGGGTAGTGGCGGCTGGCTCGGTGCGCCCAGGTGGGGCCGACGGCGGTGCGAAACGGCGGGCTTTGGGGCGTTGGTGCTCGGATTTCAGGCGACGAGAGGACGATCAATCTATATGAGATTAAAGAGGGAGAAAAGGGCTTCGATTTGATATATGTGAGGAGGTTTAATTCGTCAAGATGAAGGAGAAATTGGTGGAGGAAGTTCGGGGGTCGGTGGCCATGGATTTGGGTGGGTGGCGGCTACAACGAAAGGGAATAGTAATTAGGGTTTAATTTCCTCTATTATTTATAATATTTAATTGCTATTTTACAAATAAATCCGTAACTTTTAAACTGATCCATTTCCAGTCCAGCAGAAAGTGACCCTAGCCAATAACCCATATTCTGGATCCAATGGGATAGGTCCCGTGAGCCCAAACGGCTATCTGTGGCCTGAATTATTTAATTTAATAATTAAATCCTTTATTAATTTAAGTTGTCTTCATAAATAAATTCATCGAGGCCACATACGGACTCAGAAAAATCCAAAAAAAATATATTTGTCTTCGTTATGACGATATGGTCCTAACAAAACTAATTTTGTCGAATTCTGAGACTGTTTGAAAAATGGCTATTTTTCAGTCGATTAAATTTGGCTGAAATCGACCAAACACATTTTCCTTACCCACGCTCACATATTAATTCGGAAAATTCTAAAAATTGAAACCTAGCAATAATATGACATTCTGGTTCCAACAAAATTGGTTTCGTCGAAAACAGAGATCGTTTGAAAATTGACTATTTTCACTGGCTTTAATATTATTAAAAATGAAATTTTTTAATTCTGCCACATTTTTCCACCAAATAATTTAAAATAAATTTTTTAAATTGGTTCGGCTTTTCCGGGTCGTTACAATCTCCCCCACTTAAGAGTTTTTCGTCCTCGAAAAGGAAACAAAGTAAAGTAGGAAACAAGATGGAAAATGTAAATTGGTGTAAACGTACCGTAATACAAGAGTTACTCGGAGATATCCACTCTGCACTTGGGGTAAACCTTTTTGATGCTATCCTCTATCTCCCAAGTACAGTCTCCAGGATCCCCACTCCATTGAACCTTGATTAGGTTGATCCTCTTGTTCCTCAAAATTTTGGTTTCTTTGCCAATGATCTTAATCGGGTCTTTCCTCACTGTTAGATTTGGAGCAATATCCAGGACCTGTAGATTTAGTTCATCCTCTATCAGATCTGGATCATGCACATGCTTGCGGAGTTGAGACACATGAAATACATCATGCACCCCTGGCAACCAGTCAGGCAGTTGCACTTTATAAGCGAGAGTACCAATCCTTTCTAGGATAGGGAATGGACCAATGAATCTCGGTGCCAACTTTCCCGTCTTCCCAAAGCGAATCACGCCTCTCAAAGGAGAAACCTTCAAGTATACTCGATCACCCACAGAGAATTCTAGATTTCTTCTTCGCTGGTCTGCATAGCTCTTCTATCGGCTCTGAGCAGTCAACAAGCGCTTCTTAATCAAGTCAACCTTATCCGATGCTTCACGAACCATGTCGGGGCCCAAAACTAGTCGATTGCCTGACTCTACCCAACATGTCGGAGATCTGCATGGCCTGCCATATAGTAGTTTAAACGGTGACATCTTCAAGCTTGCTTGGTAGCTATTATTATAGGAGAACTCCACCAAGTGCAAGTGGTCCTCCCATGAACCGCCATAATCAAGAATGCAAGCTTGCAACAAGTCTTCCAAAACACGATTCACCCTCTCAGTCTGACCATCTGTCTGAGGGTGATAGGCAGAGCTCAGATTCAACTTGGTCCTAAGCTCTTCTTGAAAGGCTTCCCAGAATTTGTTGGTAAATAATGGACCCCGATCACTGACAATGCTTTTGGGAACCCCATGTAGTCTGACTATCTCTTTAAGATAAAGCTGTGCCAAACTACGAGCTGTTCTATTGGACCGAACAGGGATGAAATGGGCAGACTTTGTTAAGCGATCCACAATCACCCATATGCTATCATTCCCTTTTCTGCTTCGGGGCAAGCCATCTATAAAGTCCATAGAAATTTCCTCCCACTTCCAACCAGGAACTCCTAGTGATTGCAACAAACCTGCCAGTTTCTGTTGATCACTTTTAGCTTGCTGACAAGTGGGACATCTATCAACGTAAATAGAAATATCTCTCTTCATCGCTTTCCACCAAAAGGTGCGCTTAAGATCATGGTACATCTTGTTTACACCTGGATGGACGCTGATTTTAGATTTGTGGCACTCATCCATAACTTCTCTTTTTAGCTCAGCAATGTCTGGCACACAAATTCGCCCTTGCAATCTAAGGGTCCCATTATTGTCAATCTGTAAACTTGAGGCCTCGCCCTTACGAACTCGCTCACAAAGCTTCTGAATAAATTTATCATTCTTCTGAAGAGCAGAAATTTTATCAATCAAAGTAGGAGTGATAATGAGACTGGCGATAATGAGATTGTTGCATTCTACATTCTTTCTACCGAGCGCATCGGCTACAACGTTGGCTTTTCCCGGAGTATATAGGATATCCAGGTCATATGATGCAAGAAATTCAACCCAGCATTGCTGCCTCATTTTCAAATCCTTTGGGGTAAAAGGTGTTTCAAGGATTTGTGATCCGTGTAAATTTCGAACTTTTCACCCAAGAGATAATGCCTCCATATTTTAAGAGCAAACACAATAGCCATTAGCTCAAGATCATGCATGACGTAATTCTTCTCATGCGATTTTAGCTGGCGGCTAGCATATGCGACTACTCTGCCTCTTTGCATCAGCACCGCACCAATACTTTAAATAAATAAGGGATAACATGTTAAAATGAGATTTGACATTAGAAGAAAATGTTATCTCTGACATGTTAATTTATAAAAGAAACAACCTTGCTTAGAAGCGTCGGTCCAGACCTTCAAATCCTGATTGCCATCTATGATGGTCAACACAGGAGCATTGGTCAACCTCTTCTTTAGCTCTTGGAAAGCTGTCTCGCATTCCGGTGTCCACTTGAATTTTGTATGTTTCTTGGTTAGGTTTGTCAATGGGCAAGATACCTTCGAAAAATCTTTGACAAATTTCTGATAATAGCCAGCCAGTCCTAAGAAACTTCTGACCTCTGTGGGAGTTCTAGGATGCTTCCACTCTTGGATGGCTGAGATCTTTCCTGGATCTACTGAGATGCCTTCCTTTGATACAACACGGCCGAGGAATTTCACCTCTTCTTGCCAGAATATGCATTTAGAAAATTTGGCTTTCAGCACATTCCTTCTCAAAATCTCCAAGACTTCTCTGAGATAATGTTCGTGCTCAGTAGTGGATTTAGAAAAGATGAGGATGTCATCAATGAACACGAGCACAAATTTATTTAAAACATCTCTGAACACTCTATTCATCAGATCAACCAAATATGCTGGAGCATTACATAGACCGAAGGGCATTACTAGCCATTCATAAAAGATATCCGGTCCTCTGAAAGCAGTTAAAGGCACACACTCTTCTGCAATGTGAAGTTGATGGAAGCCTGTAGATAGGTCCATCCTAGAAAATACCCGCGCTCCATGCAAGCGGTCGAGCAAGTCATCTATACGAGGCAGCGGGTATTTGTTTTTCAAAGTTTGTTTGTTGAGATCACGATAGTCTACACATAGCCTAAGAGTACCGTCTGATTTTGGGAAGAACACCACTGCTGCTCCCCATTCTGAGAAGTTGGGCCTGATCAAACCCTTCCACAAAAGCTGCTTGGTTTGATTTCTCAGCTCCTCTCTTTCTTTTGGCGACATTCTCCGAATGGGATGTACGACAGGCCTCGCATTCGGAGCTAAATCAATTCCGAAGCTGATTTCTCTATGCGGGGGTAAACCCTCAACTTCTTTGAATACATCAGCGTAATCTTTAACGATAGGGATATCCTCAATATAAGTAGGGACAACTTCTAGAGAAGACCAGAATTCTTTTCTGTCAGTGGCTGAGCCGTGGCATGGTATAGAAATAGTCTTTCCCAGTTTAGTTTTTATTTTGACCATTCTTTCAGCGCATAATACTTTAGCCTCATATTTCGTCAACCAGTCCATTCCCAATATGATATCATATCCAGAGAAATTCATGACGATCAAATTAAAAGGGGACGAGAAATAAGAATAAGAAACAGGTACTCTACAATACTGTTCGAGAACAAGAGAACCTCCTATCGGGCTATGGGCTCTAATCAACTCTTTAAGTTTCTTTGGTTTCAGGTTCAACTTTTTAATTGTATCATTAGAAATAAAGCTTCGTGCAGCACCAGTATCAAATAAGACAGTAATAGGGATGTTCTTAATATTAAGTGTACCTCCTAAGACATCGGGTTTACCTGGCCCCTCGGAAGAAGCTGGTGCATCTGCTCCCTCATAAACTTGTGCCACTTCAGTTTTCTTCAACAGGGGACAGTTTCTGGCAAAGTGCCCCGGCTTACGGCAGTTATAGCAATCCTGAGTGTTCCTGGGGTTCTGACCACGATTCTGAGAATTCTAGCCATGATTCTGGGAAGTCTGACCACGGTACTGACTAGGGCCCGAATCATTTCTCTTGACCTTTTTAGGTGCTCTACACTCGTAATCAAAATGCCCAATCTTGCCGCTGTTGTAGCAGGTCACCTTGCTCATGTCCCTCTTCTTCCCTTGGGTCTTAGCGGTAGAAGAATTGCTCGTCTCCGGTTTCTTGTTAGCCTGTTCCTTCTGGTTGTTGCCTAAACTTTTCCCTCTATCCTGCGGTCCAGACTCGTCATTTTCCTCGTAGCGGCACGCCATCACTACTACTTCATTGAAAGGAAGCTTGATATGAGCAGTGACTCGGTTCAAATATTTCTTTGACAGGCCCTTGATAAATTTTTTATTCTTCTCTACCGGATCTTGAATCAAACCAGGAGCATATCGGAAAAGCTCATCAAACTTCCTCACATACTCAGAAACAGTCATATTCCCTTGCTGTAGGTTAACGAACTGCTCGCGCAGGCGCTCTCTAGCTTATGGGGGTATATACTTCTCCTTGAAAAGTTCCTTAAATTTGGCCCATGACATATTGGCTACGTCATTACAGATCTTGATCGTATCCCACCAATGCCCGGCTTCCTCTTTTAATTGCCATACTGCCAGGTAACGCTTTCGCTGATCTTCCAGTTCTAAGCCCTCTAGGATCTTTTCACAATCTTTAAGCCATGCTTCTGCCTGAATCGTAGACTCTCGCCGTGTGAAAGGTACACCTGTAACATCCCGTATTTTGGGCGGTCAATTATCTTATTTATTTTATTTATTTTAAATATTTTATTTGAGATATTATTTGTTTTAATTGTTTGAACGTTATAAATATATAGGAACCTGTTATTTTTTAGAATCGTATAAAATGAACTTAAGGAATATATAGATATTTATTTAAAATAAGATTTTTGATTTTTATTTTGACTTAAGCGAAATTTAGATAACTCGAATAAATTGTGGTTTCTTTATATCGAAGCAAAAATATAAAGAGGGCATTATTAGGACAATATCAATTTATTTTCATTTATCCAACTATTTTGAAATTTAATCTATCTTGTATAGGTATTATAAAACTCAAACTTAACCCTTGACTCACACCTAAAACCAGGAACTCGATCTCGTACTAAAGTATAAGGAAATGGGCAAAGTAATTCAAGTCGAGTTCGTTTACAAACAAGCATGTATTATTTGTAAGAAATAACAAACTCAAAGATTTCATAAGAACGGTAAACAAATAAATAAAGGAAACTAATATAGGAACATATATATTCTACATCAGCCTTTCATACATAACCAAATAAACAAATGTTTATACAGGCAATGTCATAATTGAATACAAGAAAAACCAAACAAAGCTAGGGAATGCAAAGCTCTGAAATGACTAAACAATTCATGGCCTAGGAACAACTCGGTTATGGAGTAAGAACCCTACATGAATCATCACACTTATGCACCACTATCCACCAAATTTACCTGGGAAAAAGAGAAAAAAAAATAGATAGCTATGAGTAGCTAATAGGAAAATAGTTTTCAAGTTGTAAAAAAAAAGAGACAGTGAAGCAACATGGAAATAACAGATACAAGACATTGACTTAACAACTCAAGAAAACAATAGGTACACAGCTAGAAACAGCTATGTATTTTTACAGTTAAGAATGTACAATGCACAGAAAAAGAAAGAAGAAAAAAATCAATGGCTCACATTATGAAACAGACAATACAATATGAGTTGACAATACGATTCAATAGTTGCGCATATAGTACATACAGGCCATGAAAAATACCAATAAACAACTTATAGCCTTGCCTACTATATAGGAACAGTCCAGTTGTGTATCTATGCAAGATTTTGGCACATGGAAATCTAATTCAAATCTGTAACATTTCCTTATTAAGTATCGAACATCCATCAGTGTCCCCATTACTAGTACAAACAGATCGATAGAAAAACTCAAAGGGAAGGAAAATAACACCTAAGAACTAGATCTAATCTATGAAATTACAGGCAGATAGTGACGTTGATCCTATCTAGATCATTACCAGTATAAATACAGATCACGCACCACGTTTTTCCTCAGAACACAACCAGCGAAGGGTAACTATTTGAAGCCACTTAAAAACCAATCAAAACAAGAATTTACAGCAAAATAAAATCATTAAAAACACTTAGCTTTACTCAATAATTCATGCACCGCTTTCCGATGAGTTTGCTGATGATTTGCTGTTCAAACCGGAAGCTTAATCTGCAGGCGGAAGTCTCGTTAACAGATTGCAGGGGACTGGAAGGCTCACGGGTTTGTCGATGTGGTGTGGGATGGCGATTGATTGCGGTGCTCAGATCGATGAAGGAGGAGACGTAGGGTTTTCTTTTACCCTAATTTTGTGGTGGCGAACTAATGAAGAGGAAAAGGGGCCGGAGGGTTTGATATAGGGGAGAACGGGTGCGGGCCTGTTTTAGTGGGCTGAACAAAGTTATGGTATGGCCCAACTTTATTTTATTACACTAAGTTTGGTTTAAATTTAAACTTAAATAAGGTTCCTTAGCTAATTTACTTAAGGTATTTCTAATTAACGTAAGCTAAAGCTGATTAATGAAATTTAAAACCTTTTTATGTTGTTACTTAGTCAAGTTGATCGTATTATTTACGTTAATATGAAACCTTATTAGTCATTTGTTAGTATAATTAAATTGTTAATTAAAGTAATTAAGGTTTATTATTTTAATTAAATTATATAAACCCTAAACAAAGTTAACTGTTTAAAACAATAGTGAGTTAAGTATGGGTTAAGGTATGTAAAATGGGTAGTTAGTTTAACATAACGAGGTTAGTTATTTAATCTAGTTAAGGGTCAAGTGAGTTTAATTTAAATCATTAACATTATGACCTAATTCATATATGGGCAGAATCGGACCAATAAACTTGCGTTACGATCATGGCAACAAGCAGAACCTTATGGAAAAAATCTAGACGGAGCTGGAGAAAGTGAGAATTACAGTTAAATTAAAACGACTGTTTAATTTAACTGTAACCAGACCAGTCCAGGAATAAATGGATCAGATCAAGGTGAGTTAAACTCACTCAGTTTCCCTATTTATATTTTATATAAATTGGGTTTTTATTTTGTGTGCTCTGATTGCTGATGTTGACGGTTTGCTAGTACATATATTGACTGTTGATTTAAGTGATGAAATTAAACTGTGTTTAATTTCAGTGAAATTCCAAATCGTTATTTTAACGATTGGATCCAACGGAGGTAACCCACCCTGTTGGTCACGTTTATTTATAAACGTGATTAATTGTTTGAATTGTTCTGTTATCTGGTTGGTGTAAAATGGTCGTTATTTATGATCAGTTAAATATGATTGACTTGATTTCTGATTATTAGCTGAAAATTGCACCATCTGTTTAATTTGAACCAATGGGTGATATTAGTGGGGTATTTGTCAGCAGTATATGGCCTAAGAAATCAATTGTTTATAAACGACGATTTACCATCAGAGAAGAAGTTTTAAAATTTACTTTGTAACGAGATATAGAAATTGAATTAAATTATATTAAAATAGAGTTTGTTTAAAAGGAATTAAATATTTCTTTCCTTTATTATTTAAATTTATTAACTATTGATTTATTTGTAAGGAAATTCTGATTTAATCAAATTGATTTACAAGTGAAGAGAAATTAATCCAATGACTTAAAAGTTGGAATAATGGTTTGGTAAGAAACAATTAATGAAATCATTTAAATTAATTATATTTCTAATTAATTTAAGGAGGGAACGAATCAGAATGGGTTAAAGAGGTAACCTGGGGTTCAAGTGGACTAAACCGACAATTCTGACTGGAATCGACTATTATATGGAGTTGTTCTGAGTTAATCTTATCAAACAGTTTTAAAGGATATTTGGTTTCTTTTAACGAAGTTTTAAAAGAGGAATTTACAATTTTATTTTAATTAATAAAGGAATTTACTACTTTTAAAGTAGTTAGTGATAAAGTAAGTTATTATTCTGAGTAATAGAAATTTTTGGAAGTTAATTTATAATTGAATTCATGAAAAGTAATCAAAGTCGGGATGGAATATAGTTGAACAATGAAAGAAGTTATGAACGGATTTTATATTCAAAAACTGAAGTTTAACAACTAAGTTATCAAGGAAAATTAGGCGAATACGATGACTTAAATCATGTTGACTTTAACTTTTGAATTAAGATAAAAGAAGAAAGTGATATGGGAAAAAGGGTTTAGACTAAACCAGAATGTAGTTGAAACAAGGTTTGTAAAGAAGCGATGAGAATTTATATCGTTAATTCCAAAATTAACGTTATTTTGAAATGGAATTAAGAAAAGGGGAAATGGAAATAAGATTTCCAAAGTGGAAATGGGCGAATAGAATTTGAAAGGAGATTGGAATAAAATATTGGGTTGATTACAACTTATATTTATCTGAAGATATGAACGTTGTTGATCAAGGTCTGAGAGGTGATTATAATACCCCAACTTGAACGACATCAGGATTATCTGAAGATGATATTGGTTGGTAATCGTAAAAGAGGTTAGTGATAAGAATTTGATTATCGTATTTTAAAATATTAAAAGAGTAGAAGTTTTATTAAACAGAAGTGAATCAGTTTGTTTAATTAAAAGGCCATATGATGCTGAATACTGAACCAGTGAACTCATTGGAGTGTCATGGTTGAAACACTGTTTATTTTGATAGTTAAATCACTGACTATCAAAACCTGACCAATACGATTGTTGGTACGGAAAGACCGGAATCGAATTTATATTCGAAAACCATTCCGACCAATAAATACGTGAAGATATCAGAAGATGATCGAGATGGAGCTGTGAAGACCGCAAATTTGCATAAACGGAGGAATTACTAAGAATCTCTGGGATTGCAACCAGAGATAAACTGTGATTCTGTCGTGAATGGAATCTACGGGTTGCAAGGACTTCTCGCTACTGATCCATGGGGTGATTCCTATATGAGATGCAGCAGAGGAGTACCTTCGGTTCATCCTGTTCCTGGATGACTTGTATGGACGGATGTCTGACAAAGTATTTCCAAAAGGAATTACACGAGTGGATTTCTCCAAACGTACCATAGTTGATGGCGGAGAAATGGTTATTCTCTAGCCAGATAGCTAGTGTATGTTTGTGGACGTCAATCAAGTGTGATCTGGCGGATCTGATGATGTGACATCCAAAGTATATGATGACCAGATGTGTTCTAAACCGCAAGCCTCATCAACCGGGAGATGACAAAAATCGGGCAGGCAACATGGCTATGTGGGTCTCTCCCATTAGGGTGTGTGATCACCTTTCTAGAGAAACTCCATTTGTTCTTAAATCTATATTCTATGCTGTCCCTTTTCGAGAGGCGGTTGTTGATCCCAACCGTCGGTGATATACATTCGATACACTCAAGCGAAATGAGTGGTCGGTCATGTGTGGGCCGGGTTGCAAGACGTTCTTGTTGAACCCAGTGTATTTGCCTCTAGAGATACACGTGCGGAAGGTGGTCCCATACCTTGTCAAGTTGGAATCCAATATCCAATAAGCGCCCGCGATTTTGGTTTGTATACTATATATGGGGAGCGTGAGATGCAAGCGTTCCTCTAGATTGTTATTATATTTGTATTTAGACATTATCATAATATCAGATCAAGTTATGATTTCAAAAACTGTTTTGGTTTATCGTTAGGTAAAAACCGTCCGTGTTTATGTATGGATTCGGTCTTACGATTATCTTTTTCTTTTGAGAGGGTTTGAACCTTAAAATCATGACTGGATGATTTACCCTTAATTCCGTGCGAGTTTATCTCACTCTGGTTCACCAGACTGACCCGGTGTTTTGTAAATGCTCAGATTAGCCCGGCGTGTACAGGTTCAGGTTATCGTATGCTGCAAAGTCCAGAGATGAGCTGGAGAAGTTCAGACGTATAATATATATGATGTGTATTCCGTTGTGTCTGATATATGTTGTACTCTGATGATTGGTATGTATATACAGTTTTTGTATAAAGGATTTGTTATATTATATTTTATTCGTTCCGCTGTGAGATTCTGATGTGTTCTTCTTCTTGCTTCTATTCTAATATTCTTTCATTCTATTCTCACCCTCTAAATTCTTTCCAAAACTACCTAGTGTTTTCGGTGTGAGAGGTCGGCATAAGATATGATAAGGGTATTTATGTCGATTTCTGGGGCAGAAAAACGCTGGGTCGTTACAGTGGTATCAGAGCTATTGGTTTAGAATAACCTTGGCTCTGTGGTGTAACTCGATAGAGATGGGGTTAGTAATACCCTAGATCGAGATTGAGTGTATATATATGAGAGCGTAATTGTAAATTTTATATACAAACGTTTTGTATTGTGTTTATTGACCGGTTCGAGTGTTGAGAAGCATTGGACTGGTAAATGAATACAGTATTATTTTGTCAAGGGGGTAAATGTAATAATTTTACCCAAAATTATATTTTTGTATAGGAAAAGAAATAATTTTCTCAATTTATTGAGGTATTGGTCCATTTGATGTGTTTGTCGATTTGGATAAATTCAATTTGATTAAGGATTTGAATTAGAACTTAGCTTGGCTAAGTGGAATGAAATATAACAAAACAAGTTTGGAATTTGGGAATTGATGGGATAATAAATAAATGGAAATCGTTTGGATATTCCAACATGTCGACGAGAGTAAATATTAATATTGAATATTAATGGTCAATAAAAGGTAATTGTTTTGGTTAAGTTGTTGTTGTGCTGAATATAAATCCATGAACGATTTAATGTAAAGAATTAAGTGGATTTCTTTTGATTTAGCGGATTTTATGAAAGTCAATGGATTAGAAGCATTTCTTCTACCTAAGCAATTTCGAGGACGAAATTATTTTAAGGGGGGAAGAATGTAATGTCTCGTATTTTGGGCGGTCAATTATCTTATTTATTTTATTTATTTTAAATATTTTATTTGAGGTATTATTTCTTTTAATTGTTTGAACGTTATAAATATATAGGAACCTGTTATTTTTTAGAATCGTATAAAATGAACTTAAGGAATATATAGATATTTATTTAAAATAAGATTTTTGATTTTTATTTTGACTTAAGCGAAATTTAGATAACTCAACTAAATTGTGGTTTCTTTATATCGAAGCAAAAATATAAAGAGGGCATTATTAGGACAATATCAATTTATTTTCATTTATCCAACTATTTTGAAATTTAATCTATCTTGTATAGGTATCATAAAACTCAAACTTAACCCTTGACTCATGCTTAAAACCAGGAACTCGATCTCATACTAAAGTATAAGCAAATGGGCAAAGTAATTCAAGTCGAGTTCGTTTACAAACAAGCATGTATTATTTGTAAGAAATAACAAACTCAAAGATTTCATAAGAATGGTAAACAAATAAATAAAGGAAACTAATAAAGGAACATATATATTCTACATCAGCCTTTCTTACATAACCAAATAAACAAATGTTTATACAGGCAATGTCATAATCGAATACAAGAAAAACCAAACAAAGCTGGGGAATGCAAAGCTCTGAAATGACTAAACAATTCATGGCCTAGGAACAGCTCGGTTATGGAGTAAGAACCCTACATGAATCATCACACTTATGCACCACTGTCCACCAAATTTACCTGGGAAAAAGAGAAAAAAAAATAGATAGCTATGAGTAGCTAATAGGAAAATAGTTTTCAAGTTGTAAAAAAAAAGAGACAGTGAAGCAACATGGAAATAACAGATACGAGACATTGACTTAACAACTCAAGAAAACAATAGGTACACAGCTAGAAACAGCTATGTATTTTTACAGCTAAGAATGTACAATGCACAGAAAAAGAAAGAAGAAAAAAATCAATGGCTCACAGTATGAAACAGACAATACAATATGAGTTGACAATACGATTCAATAGTTGTGCATATAGTACATACAGGCCATGAACAATACCAATAAACAACTTATAGCCTTGCCTATTATATAGGAACAGTCCAGTTGTGTATCTGAGCAAGATTTTGGCACATGTAAATCTAATTCAAATCTGTACCATTTCCTTATTAAGTATCGAACATCCATCAGTGTCCCCATTACTAGTACAAACATATCGATAGAACAACTCAAAGGGAAGGAAAATAACACCTAAGAACTAGATCTAATTTATGAAATTACAGGCAGATAATGACGTTGATCCTATCTAGATCATTACCAGCATAAATACAGATCACGCACCACGTTTTTCCTCAGAACACAACCAGCGAAGGGTAACTATTCAGAGCCACTTAAAAACCAATCAAAACAAGAATTTACAGCAAAATAAAATCAGTAAAAACACTTAGCTTTAATCAATAATTCATGCACCGCTTTCCGATGAGTTTGCTGATGATTTGCTGTTCAAACCGGAAGCTTAATCTGCAGGCGGAAGCCTCGTTGACAGATTGCAGGGGACTGGAAGGCTCACGGGTTTGTCGACGTGGTGTGGGATGGCGATTGATTGCGGTGCTCAGATCGATGAAGGAGGAGACGTAGGGTTTTCTTTTACCCTAATTTTGTGGCGGCGAACTAATGAAGAGGAAAAGGGGCCGGAGGGTTTGATATAGGGGGGAACGGGTGCGGGCCTGTTTTAGTGGGCTAAACAAAGTTATGGTATGGCCCAACTTTATTTTATTACACTAAGTTTGGTTTAAATTTAAACTTAAATAAGGTTCCTTAGCTAATTTACTTAAGGGATTTCTAATTAACGTAAGTTAAAGCTGATTAATGAAATTTAAAACCTTTTTATGTTGTTACTTAGTCAGGTTGATCGTATTATTTACGTTAATATGAAACCTTATTAGTCATTTGTTGGTATAATTAAATTGTTAATTAAAGTAATTAAGGTTTATTATTTTAATTAAATTATATAAACCCTAAACAAAGTTAACTGTTTAAAACAATAGTGAGATAAGTATGGGTTAAGGTATGTAAAATGGGTAGTTAGTTTAACATAATGAGGTTAGTTATTTAATCTAGTTAAGGGTCAAGTGAGTTTAATTTAAATCATTAACATTATGACCCAATTCATATATGGGCAGAATCGGACCAATAAACTTGCGTTACGATCATGGAAACAAGCAGAACCTTATGGAACAAATCTAGACGGAGCTGGAGAAAGTGAGAATTACAGTTAAATTAAAACGACTGTTTAATTTAACTGTAACTAGACCAGTCCAGGAATAAATGGATCAGATCAAGGTGAGTTAAACTCACTCAGTTTCCCTATTTATATTTTATATAAATTGGGTTTTTATTTTGTGTGCTCTGATTGCTGATGTTGACTGTTTGCTAGTACATACCTTGACTGTTGATTTAACTGATGAAATTAAACTGTGTTTAATTTCAGTGAAATTCCAAATCGTTATTTTAACGATTGGATCCAACGGAGGTATCCCACCCTGTTGGTCACATTTATTTATAAACGTGATTAATTGTTTGAATTGTTCTGTTATCTGGTTGGTGTAAAATGGTCGTTATTTATGATCAGTTAAATGTGATTGACTTGATTTCTGATTATTGGCTGAAAATTGCACCATATGTTTAATTTGAACCAATGGGTGATATTGGTGGGGTATTTGTCAGTAGTATATGGCCTAAGAAATCAATTGTTTATAAACGACGAATTACCATCAGAGAAGAAGTTATAAAATTTACTTTATAACGGGATATAGAAATTGAATTAAATTATAATAAAATAGAGTTTGTTTAAAAGGAATTAAACATTTCTTCCCTTTATTATTTAAATTTATTAACTATTGATTTATTTGTAAGGAAATTCTGATTTAATCAAATTGATTTACAAGTGAAGAGAAATTAATCCAATGACTTAAAAGTTGGAATAATGGTTTGGTAAGAAACAACTAATGAAATCATTTAAATTAATTATATTTCTAATTAATTTAAAGGGGGAACGAATCAGAATGGGTTAAAGAGGTAACCTGGGGTTCAAGTGGACTAAACCGACTATTCTGACTGGAATCGGCTATTATATGGAGTTGTTTTGAGTTAATCTTATCAAACAGTTTTAAAGGATATTTGGTTTCTTTTAACGTAGTTTTAAAAGAGGAATTTACAATTTTATTTTAATTAATAAAGGAATTTACTACTTTTAAAGTAGTTAGTGATAAAGTAAGTTATTATTCTGAGTAATAGAAATTTTGGGAAGTTAATTTATAATTGAATTCATGAAAAGTAATCAAAGTCGGGATGGAATATAGTTGAACAATGAAAGTAGTTATGAACGGATTTTATATTCAAAAACCGAAGTTTTACAACTAAGTTATCAAGGAAAATTAGGCGAATACGATGACTTAAATCATGTTGACTTTAACTTTTGAATTAAGATAAAAGAAGAAAGTGATATGGGAAAAAGGGTTTAGACTAAACCAGAATGTAGTTGAAACAAGGTTTGTAAAGAAGCGATGAGGATTTATATCGTTAATTCCCAAATCAACGTTATTTTGAAATGGAATTAAGAAAAGGGGAAATGGAAATAAGATTTCCAAAGTGGAAATGGGCGAATAGAATTTGAAAGGAGATTGGAATAAAATATTGGGTTGATTACAACTTATATTTATCTGAAGATATGAACGTTGTTGATCAAGGTCTGAGAGGTGATTATAATACCCCAACTTGAACAACATCAGGATTATCTGAAGATGATATTGGTTGGTAATCGTAAAAGAGGTTAGTGATAAGAATTTGATTATCGTATTTTAAAATATCAAAAGAGTAGAAGTTTTATTAAACAGAAGTGAATCAGTTTGTTTAATTAAAAGGCCATATGATGCTGAATACTGAACCAGTGAACTCATTGGAGTGTCATGGTTGAAACACTGTTTATTTTGATAGTTAAATCACCGACTATCAAAACCTGACCAATACGATTGTTGGTACGGAAAGACCGGAATCGAATTTATATTCGAAAACCATTCCGACCAATAAATACGTGAAGATATCAAAAGATGATCGAGATGGAGCTGTGAAGACCGTAGATTTGCATAAACGGAAGAATTACTAAGAATCTCTGGGATTGCAACCAGAGATAAATTGTGATTCTGTCGTGAATGGAATCTACGGGTTGCAAGGACTTCTCGCTACTGATCCATGGGGTGATTCCTATATGAGATGCAGCAGAGGAGTACCTTCGGTTCATCCTATTCCTAGATGACTTGTATGGACGGATGTCTGACAAAGTATTTCCAAAAGGAATTACACGAGTGGATTTCTCCAAACGTACCATAGTTGATGGCGGAGAAATGGTTATTCTCGAGCCACATAGCTAGAGTATGTTTGTGGACGTCAATCAAGTGTGATCTGGCGGATCTGATGATGTGACATCCAAAGTATATGATGACCAGATGTGTTCTAAACCTCAAGCCTCATCAACCGGGAGATGACAAAAATCGGGCAGGCAGCATGGCTATGTGGGTCGCTCCCATTAGGGTGTGTGATCACCTATCTAGAGAAATTCCATTTGTTCTTAAATCTATATTCGATGCTGTCCCTTTTCGGGAGGCGGTTTCTGATCCCAATCGTCGGTAATATACATTCGATACACTCAAGCGAAATGAGTGGTCGGTCATGTGTGGGCCGGGTTGCAAGACGTTCTTGTTGAACCCAGTGTATTTGCCTCTAGAGATACACGTGCGGAAGGTGGTCCCATACCTTGTCAAGTTGGAATCCAATATCCAATAAGCGCCCACGATTTTGGTTTGTATACTATATATGGGTAGCGTGAAATGCAAGCGTTCCTCTAGATTGTTATTATATTTGTATTTAGACATTATCATAATATCAGATCAAGTTATGATTTCAAAAACTGTTTTGGGTTATCGTAAGGTAAAAACCGTCCGTGTTTATGTGTGGATTCGGTCTTACGATTATCCTTTTCTTTTGAAAGGGTTTGAACCTTAAAATCATGACTGGATGATTTACCCTTAATTCTGTGCGAGTTTATCTCACTCTGGTTCACCAGACTGACCCGGTGTTTTGTAAATGCTCGGGTTAGCCCGGTGTGTACAGGTTCATGTATCGTATGCTGCGAAGTCCAGAGATGAGCTGGAGAAGTTTAGACGTATAATATATATGATGTTTATTCCGCTGTGTCTGATATATGTTGTACCCTGATGATTGGTATGTATATGCAGTTTTTGTATAAAGGATTTGTTATATTATATTTTATTCCTTCCGCTATTAGATTCTGATGTGTTCTTCTTCTTGCTTCTATTCTAATATTCTTTCATTCTATTCTCACCCTCTAAATTCTTTCCAAAACTATCTAGTGTTTTTAGTGTGAGAGGTCGGCATAAGATATGATAAGGGTATTTATGTCGATTTCTGGGGCCGAAAAACGCTGGGTCGTTACAACACCTCCTAGGTTTTTGAATTTCTTTGACATTCTCTCCAAATCGAAGGGCTGTGGAGGTGGAGGTGGTTCGGCTACGACCTCTGAAGTATGTTGTTCCTGAGTGATGGGGGTCTCGTCTCTAGCTTGCCCTCCAGCTCCTACACGGTCTCCTCCTCTGGCCCCGCCTCGAGCTCCACCTCGGGCTCCGCCCCGGGCTGTTCTTGATCTAGTATCCGCTTAAATCAGTCTGTACCATCAAGAAAAGAGTCAGACCAACAAAAATGAGAATTTTCAAGAAAAGATAAGATAAGGACAAGATGAAAAGATGATGATGTAATGACTGATAATTATGTGCTATTCTGCTATGCTCATTCTAGGACATTACTAGTCCTATCTCTAATGAGCTACTCGTCTTAGAATAATGTGGATTCTATCTAGACGAATTGTTCTAAATATGTTATATTCTGAAGCTAAGGTTAACCTTAGGCTCTGATACCAACTGTGATAACCCCAAACTTCCGTAGACCGAAAGTAAGGATAATCATTTTGGAATACAACATATTTACAACAAAAACAGATCTCAGATAATTATCATAACACATAAACCAGTGCAGTGGAAATAAATGTCATCGGCATCATAATATCCAATACATCAGAGTACGCAGTACAGGATACAACTTAGCCAAATAAAGAGTCTCAATAAAAGGGAAATAAGTTTCAATGGAAAAGAAACAAGTCTCAAACTCATTTCATACATCAAAGCTATAGAAGATAAAATGTCTCAAAGCAGAAGTAAAAACTAGAGAAAAAGTCTTCTTCTTCTTCCTTCCAAGCAAGCTCCAATCAGAATGTATCACCTGAACCTGTCAATTGGCTGCCCGTGTGGAAAGAGGGCACACGAGTTTGCAAAAGTGAAACAAACTACGAGTCAGTCATGGGACTGGTATGAGAATTCTTACCTAATTTATCTAACAACATGGCAAATCTCAGGACCACGCCGCTAACGCGGAACGGGTTTACTCCCTTGGGTTGCCAGTGCATAAGTAAAGTAAATCGTTCAACAACGTTGTGCCTTCTAGAAAAATGAGATCATTATAAGACCCAAGTCCCATCACACAATGCAACGCAAACCAGAGGATAGGGTTTTACCTTATAATGATCAAAAGATGATAAATACGTAAAACGAATCATTACTAGTGTGTATATGTTTTCATAAATCATTTCAATATAAATATATTAATCTTAGACGTCATAGTACCCCATCCTACTATGTCGCCATACTAGTTATACAATCAAAAACGAGATGTCGTATTGGAGATTTGTTTTTCCATCATGAGTCAAGGCTAGGGAGGAGCTCCTTACCGATTCGAGACACTCTTGCAAATGCCTCAGGATCACACCTATGGGCAACCCTTGGATAGCTGCAGGGTCGGTCCACTCCGAAGGGTCGTGGATTAGTTATACTTGAACACACGTTTCCCGGTCCTTTTGGACCTATAATATGGCCACTAACAACCTATAAAAACACGAGGTACCTCAAAATCCATCATCCACATAAGTAAAATGTCAGCGCTTGTAGGTCCCTGACATTAGTCTAGCTAGAAAGATAAAGTGTGCACTCCTTGCGTTCCCTTCTCCCGTTTTAGACTCATACCGGGATGTGAGGCTCGTGAGGTTACACTATACACAAAGCTATGCCTAAACAGACTATGCTTTGATCATCAACCATAAGGCCTGCTTTTCAACAAAGCCTTGATCATTGCATCTTGGCGTGCCACATTGACGATTCAACGCCATGCGATCGATAACTATTACTACATACCAGGGTGTTAAGCAGAGAATAAATTCTCCACCACCAGACAGGCATTTATTAATACCAATTAATTTAATTACATGAAGTGAATTTCAACGTCAGACACGCATCCATTTACAAGTCCGTTCTGGGTCTGAACGAAACAGGAGACACCAAAAAGGTGCTCGCTTATCCGCACGACCAACACACACGTCCGGACAATTACTGCTTCAACCCCGTCCTGGGAGCAAGTCAGTCCAAGGCATCAGTAGTCGTCGTCCATTCGATGTGAAATTCGCCGGTCTTCAACCATCGTCTTTTTACATCTTTGATTTAATCGTCGTTCAATTATTAGAAATGAGTTAAACTTGGTCTTTTCAAATAATTGTCGCATAATTATAATTTAAAACATTTCATATATATTTATAACTATTTATCGCTATTTTTATTTATTTGAAAATAGCTCATACAAATAAACGACGCTTCGGGTCAGTGGGCGGCCCTGGCGCTGTTTTTACCAAATTTTGATTTACACATATCTTAAAATCTAACCGTTGGATTTTGATGAAATTTATATCATTGGAAAGCTCTTCCCAATGCGGTCCTAACGGTTTCAGTTTTGGGAAAATCCAATGGTCGGATCTTTCGGTATAATCGTTAGAAGTTACGATTGTCGATATGCGAACTGCCGCTCTCGTTTCGTTAAATTTTATATTTATATTTATATATATAAACCACTTGGCGATTCCCATTATTAACATCCATTCTTTTTATACTATGAAAAAAATATTTTTGTTCGCCAATTCTAATGCGGCAAAAATGACGATTTCAACAATGTATATTTTTACGTTCAATAAAAATAACATTTTTGTCCGCCAATTCTAATGCGACAAAAATGACGTTTTCAACATTGTATGTTCTTATATTCAATAAAATAACATTTTTGTTTGCCAATTCTAATGCGACAAAAATGACGGTTTCAACAATGTATATTTTTATATTCGATAAAATTACATTTTTGTTCGCCAATTCTAATGTGACAAAAATGACGGTTTCAACAACGTATATTTTTATTACATAAAAATTTACTTCTTATCCTATTCCTTTTTAATACATAAAAATATACTTTTTATCCTATTCGTTTTAAATACACAAAATGTACTTTTTATCCTATTCGTTTTAAATACACAAAAATGTACTTTTTATCCTATTCGTTTTAAATACACAAAAATGTACTTTTTATCATATTCGTTTTAAATACACAAAAATGTACTTTTTATCCTATTCGTTTTAAATACATAAAAATGTACTTTTTATCCCTTTTTCTTTTACATTGAAAAATGTAAATTTTTATCTTTACATAGAAAAATGTAAATCCTCTAATTATCTTTATTACATTAGAAAAATGTAAATTTTCTATTTATCTTTATTACATTAGAAAAATGTAAATTTTCTAATTATCTTCTTAATGCACATTTTTCCACCAAATAATTTAAAATAAAATTTTTAAATTGGTTCGGCATTTCCGGGTCGTTACAACTTGACTGTTATCTGAGGCCGAAGAGCCTCTCCTATTGTAGGAACTGGACATACCAGGGGAGCCGGAAGTGTAGATCCTGAGCAAGCATCGACTAATGCTGAGGTAGAAGCAATGGTGCACCAGATTATGGCCGATAGCAGACACTACACCAAAGAAGATTGGGGCATTGAGCACAGTCATACCCCTTTCACTAACGATATCCTAGACTACCAATTTCCCCGGTGATTTAACCTGCCCTAAATGGACCGATACGGAGGGAGAACCTATCCACGACAACATATAATGAGGGTATTCATGGTATATGAATGCCGCGACATCACCTGATGTTGTGACGTATAAAGCTTTCCCCATTTATCTCGAAGATGTCATGTTAATGTGGTTCACTCGACTCCCTTCGCGATCAATTTCAATCTTCAAAGAGCTAGGTGAAAGTTTCATGAACCAATTTCGGCTCCATGCACAAAAGTCCAAGAGTGTCATTGAGCTGTCCGGGATCAAGCAAGTTCCTGGGGAATCTTTGAAGTCATATTTGGACTGCTTTAACCTAGCAGTTACTGAAGTGAGTGATCCACATAAGCCGACCAGCTTGATGGCCTTAAAAGATGGAGTTGACATGGATACGAACTTCGAAGGATATTTAGCGGGAAAACTGCCATTGACCAGGGAGCTATTCTACGAAAAGGCAAACACCCGCTTACGGCGAGAGGAAGTATATGCTAACCGAAAGAGAAAGCCTAATGGAGCTCTCAAGGAAGACATTCAGAGTAATGTTGCTATCAAGCAATCCGAAGATAACGCGGAAAAGGTCGAAGTTAATGTTGGTAATAAAAATGAAGGGAACAGTAATCAGGGTGCAAACGGTGGTAGAAGAAATAGGAATCGCGGGAACAATCCCAGAAAGAGGCCTCGATTTCAAACTTTCGGGAATTACACGCCGTTAAGAAACACTCTGGAAAACATCAATCTAGAAACTTATAACGCTGTACAGTATAAGAAACCTCCACCCTGGAACTCTACCGAAAAGGAACATGAAACCAGAAAATTTTGTTTGTTTCATGAAACTTATGGCCATTCCACAAACGAATACTACCACCTAAGGGACGTCGTTTAAAAGTTATGCCGTGCGAGAAAGCTAGACTAGTATAAAGTTATCCCAAAGGACAGGAGGAAAGGAGGACAAGCTCCAAATCAGAACAAACCTACCTCCAAACCCACTAGCCAGTAGAAGGGAAAGAATATTGTCATCAACAACATAATCGGGGGACCACATCCAGCCTGGACTACCAACAGAACGATGGAGCAGTATGTTAACGTAGCCAAACACCCATAAATTAGAGAATGTAGTAATCTTGGGGAAACTGCACCGAAGAAGCAGTAGAGAACGACTACAGATGATGTTGTATTTCGAGACAGAGAGAGCATTGGTGTCGAAGCCCCTAGTACCAATCCATTAGTGATAACTACCGTCATCAGACCTGCAGTACTTAAGAAAGTCCTCGTGGATAACGAAAGTTCATTCAGAATTCTATTTAAAAAGGCTTTTGATCAGATGAAATTAGAAATAATGGATTTAAAGCCGTGTGAAGGGTGGATTCGTGGCTTCAACGGGTCTTCAACCGCACCGATTGGAGTGATAGATTTTCCAGTAGAGCTAGGGGATGGAGAACGCCGAAGAGTAAGGATTCTCCAATTTGTGATTATGGATATCGATTCACCTTAATATGCTTTTCTAGGATGACCAGCCCTTGCAGAGTTTAGGATCTACATCGCACCCTGGTGCATGTTGATGAAATTCCCAACTGATGCTGGAGTAGGAGTGATTCGTGGCGATCAGGTCGCAGGAAGAGCATGCTATATGGAAGAATTAAAGATGCTGCGCAATGGAAAAGATGCAGAATTTAAGAATACCTCTCCTCCTGCTAAGGAGAACTCGACATAGAAAATAAAGATAACGTCACCAAGGAAGTTGGCTGACAACCTGCCTGAAGATATCAATCCCAGAGAGGACAAAGAACCAAGAAGCAAGAAGGCGACACCTAATGAAGCTACTGTAGGCATTCGAATCGATAATGACGACCTGAAAAAGGTCTTAAAGATTGGGTCTTGTTTGGATTCTTTCCGAAGTAAAGAATTAATAGACTTTTTGAAAGCAAACCTTAACGTGTTTGCTTGGACGTACGTGGACATGTGTGGAATTTCTCCTTTGGTCATGAGCCATTCACTAAGCATAAATCCAAAGCATCCTCTAGTGAAGCAGAAAAGGCGTGTGTTGCGCCCAGAAAGGTCAACAGCCTTGAAGGAAGAAGTGGAAAAGTTAAGAGACAGTGGATTCATTAGAGATTCAACATATCCTGATTGGATATCAAACCCTGTCCTAGTTAAGAAATCCAATGGGAAGTGGCGAACATGTATTGATTTTTCCGATCTGAACAAAGCTTGCCCGAAGGACAGCTTTGCACTCCCTAGGATTGACCAATTAGTAGATTCCACGATAGAACACGAACTTCTTTCCTTTATGGATGCTTATTCAGGATATAATTAGATCCCTGTGCATGTGCCAAACCAAGAACATACCAGTTTTATCATGGACGTGGGATTATACTGTTATGTGGTAATGAATTTCGGGCTAAAAAATGCTGGAGCCACCTATCAACACTTAGTGAACCGAATGTTCTACAACCAGATTGGGAAAACAATGGAAGTTTACATGGACGATATGCTTGTGAAGTCCAAGTGGTCGCCCGATCATACGAATGACTTGGCGGAGATGTTTGGAATTCTACGACGATACGTGATGAAGCTGAATCCTTTAGAATGTTCTTTCGGGGTCGCATCAGGAAAATTTCTTGATTTCATAATCAATTCAAGTGGAAACGAGATTAATCCCGACCAAATTACAGCAATCAGAAACATAGAAGAGCCATGAAAATCAGAGATGTTCAAAGCTTGGCAGGGAAGGTTTCAGCGTTGAGCAATTCATTTCCAAAGCCAAAGACAGGTGTGTTTCTTTCTCCGATATAATCAAACGGAGGGAAACGCAATTTCGAGTGGACCCCAACCGTGTAAAAGCATTTCAAAACTTGTTGGATCTGCTAGAGGAACCCCTGATATTATCCAAGCCCGTAGACCATGAGGACTTATTTGTTTATTTGGCCATATCATCACATGCCATCAGCTCAGCCCTGGTACGTGAAGAAGATGAAGTTCAGAGGCCGGTATATTACGTAAGAAAGAAGTTAGTGGCAACAGAACGCAATTATCCAAAAATAGAGAAATTTGCTTATATCCTTCTGATTGCATCCCGATAACTTCGTCATTATTTCCAGGCTCACCCAATTGTAATATACATTGATCAACCACTTTGACAGTTACTACACCGGCCTGAAGCATCCGCACGATTGCTTAAATGGAACATTGAGCTAAGCCAGTTTGATCTAAATTTCAATACTAGAAGGTCAATAAGAGGGCAAGCGTTAGTCGACTTCATCGCAGAATTCACGATCCTTGAAAAGGATGTGACAAATGAGAAGGCTAATCACTCAGAGAAAAAATTAGAACTTAGCCCCCGGAGACTATACACAGATGGGGCTAAGGATGATCGAAGATCTGGCGCCGGAGTCATTTTAACAATTCCTGAAGGATGATTTATTTACTATGCTTTATGGCTGGAATTCTCCGCAACCAACAATGATTCATAATACGAGGCCCTAATTGTCGGGTTGAAACTCGCTAAGGAATTGGGAGTGACTACACTAGACATTTTTGTGATTCTAAAATAGTCATTTTCCTGGTTCGAAAGGAATTTCAAGCTAGTGGACCTTGACTCGTCACTTACCTTGAGAAGGTAGAGGAGTTGTTAGATAATTTGGAACATTATAACATAACTCGTATTCCACGGACGAAAAATCAAAAAGCGGATAGACTAGCTAAGTTAGCAAGCTCTGAAAATCTGGGAGAGACGAAGATGGTCCCAATTGAGGTACTAAAGTCCCCAAGCTTTGACCGAATGGAAGTCGACCCAGAGCTGGAAGTTGAACAGGAAAGAGAATCATGGATGACACCATTAAAGAACTTCCTGCAAAACAGAATGCTTCCAGCAAATAAGAATGAAAGAAGGGTTGTAATTCGTAATCGCAAGATATGTTATGAAGGATGAAATTCTTTACCGCCAAGGATTTTCTATGTCCCTGCTCCGGTGTATAGCATATGACGACATCAAGCGTGTACAAAAAAAGTACATGAAGGTGAATGTGGAGGCCACACGGGGCTCAAACACTGGCAAAGAAACTATTACGGTATGTCTATTTCTAGCCTATCATAAATAAAGACGTGGCTAATTATTCATGACACTGCAGTAAATGCCAGAAATTTTGCAGAAATTCCTATGGCACCTCTGAATCAACTTAAGTCTATGGTAAGTCCATAGCCGTTTGTCGTATGGGGGATAGACATCATCGGAAGTCTACCGATTGCTAAGGGTGGAGCTAAATATGCAATTGTGGTTGTGGATTATTTTACTAAATGGGCCAAAGCCGAGCTTTTAACCACGATCACAAAGTGGGTGATCAATTTTGTATTTAGAAACATAATCTGCCAATTCGGGATTCCCAAAGCTATCATAACTGATAATGGAACCTAATTCAATAGTACTGAATTCAAAAATTTTTGCCAGAAGTATAAGATTGATAAGAGATACACTATAGTAGCTTACTCGCAATCAAACGGAAAAGTTAAAGCAATAAACAAAATCATTAAGTCCATCCTGAAGAAGCAATTGGAGTTGGCAAAAGCAATGTGGGTCAACGAACTACCACTAGCATTATAGGCCTATCGAACGACTTATAAGATGGCAACGGGTCATACCCCTTTTTCACTTTCTTTCGGGTCAGAAGTGGTCATTCAAGTGGAATTGAAAGTTCCTTCTCACAAGATAACGTATTACGACCCGATGAAAAACAAAGCGTTTCTCCTTGAATCCCTAGACATAGTTGAGGAGAAAAAATATGAAGCGGATTTGCGTGCCTCGAGGCACAGACTCCAAGTGGCACGATACTATGACCGGAAGGTTCGCACTTGGACCTTTGAAACTGGAGACTTAGTATTGAAGCGTATCTTCCCGACCCCTGTCCATCTGGGTCCGAAATGGGAGGGACCGTACACCATTCAACGGAAACTTGACACAGGAGCTTTCGAGTTAACGACGTGGATGGTGAAGAAGTACCTAGAGCATGGAATGCCCAACACTTGTGGCAGCACTTGACTTAAATTTATACTTGTTTTCTTTTGTTTTATGGACTATGTAAAAAGGCACGACTTTCATAGAAAAATTTAGTTGACATAAAAAAAAGATTACAAAGTGGACGTAGGCTATTACTTGGCTGAACCACTATAAAAATATCGTGTGTGATTTACTTTTCCTGTAAAATCTCTTTTTGTTCTGTGATTACCGTGCTCTGAGTATGAGATACAAAATTTGACGAGAATTTCCCACATGTCTTACTGGTAAAACTCTATCTTAGGAAATTATGCATGGAAAGAAAACTAGAGCAAACGAGACAACCATTTGCATAATAAGATGAAAAGGATGGGAAGACAACATCCCAAACTCTAACTCTCATGATTCGAGAAAGCGTATAAGGGACGGGAAGGCGACATCCCTAAGGCGTGAAGGTGCACCACGATAAGAAACCGCCTCGAATACACTCTAACCTGACCATATGACAGGAGAGTATAAAGGTGCTAAGAATAAGTGCCAATGAAAAATAATCTTAACCCCACTAAAAGGCTGGGGGCAGTCTAGTGTCGAACCTAATCAATCTCGAATAAGCCCTGACCGGGCACTTTATTCAAGATTGATTAGGGCATACACATACACATCACAAATCCCTGTTGTTGATCGTCTAACTTAACAATGCCTTGACTTACACATGTTATTATTTGCAGGGAGCCTATGTAGGACTTTTTGTTTGTTTTATAATGCAACTTATTATTAGTTGCTTGTGTTTACATTTGGTTAAAATGAATAACAAAAACATGCAAACGTACCACATCACAGAAAAATGGGCTACTGAAATTAAACTAATCAAAAGATGCGAGGGTCGCACTCGCTACAACAACTGCAAGCTAGTGGAACAAAAAATAGATAAAGACCAAGCTACGTTTACTTAGGCTTTGGGGAATTTTTGGACTTCTTAGCGGCATTGGGCCTGGCTTTCTCCTCTCGCTCAGCTTCGATGAGAATGCACTTCTTTCTACCTTCTTCAGCTAGAATCACATTTGGATCAGTTGGAGTTTGTTGACTTAAGCTCATAGTTATCGATCTGGTAGAGATCTTTACAAATAATCCCAATTGAGGAGCAATGGATTGAAGAGGATTAGCATTAAGAGGCTCTTCTTTTTCGGGTTTGGATTTTAAAAGTGCATCTTTCTTTGCCTTCATTTCAGCCAAAGTCACGTCATCAACCTTCTCCGAGCCTCCAGTTACGGCAGCGTCTTTATCTTCTTTGTCTCTATCATTGCCACAGTCATCCTTCAAAGGGCCTACCATTTCCCCGTCCTTGGGTGACTTAATGTTGGATAGCACGAGAGCTTTGTTAGTGACTTATTTTTTTATCCTCGGCCTTCTCTGCAAATTTTGAGTCGGTGGCGTCTACCTTTTTCTCCTGAGTCTTCTCAGTAGACTTTGCACCAATGACTTATTCTTGCTGTTAATCGGTCTTTCCGGCTAGTTTTGCACCTGTAGAGTGAGAAGCGACGGTCATTAACTCAGTCGAAAACTCGGGTTCTTTAATTGTTTGTTCAACAATATGACAAAAAGTTGAAATAGCTCTAACAAACTGAGGAGAAAAGGTGGAGATACCTTCAGATGATTCATCAACATGAGTAGCAGGAGTCGTTTCAGCAATAGGAGACAAGAAAGATGCCTTGGGAATTCCTAGATTCCCTGGGTTATATCCCTTCACTTCAGTAGCCCTGGGGGCAGCGGAAGAAGAACCGGCTTCGATGGTTTCTTTTCCTTTGGCCTGATGCCTCTCCTCCTTTATGGCAGTAGCAATAAGTTTATGCCCTTCAGTTAAGCGTACCGGCTCTTCACCCTTCAAATATTTCTCCTTGAGCTTGTCCTCATCAATGGAGTCCACCTTGAGCTCTTGTTTCTCCCATTCAACTACCTAATCCCATACATATACCAAAGTGGTTAGGTAGTCATTGATCCACGAAATATCACAATATCGGATCACCTTTGCAAAGAATCCTATCATCGTCTCGGCACTCTCATCTAATTCTTTTTGAGCTTCCACAAGCTGTGCATCAGCACTCTCGACAGACTTTAAAGTAATATCCGCATTTCCCTCGGCTAAGGTTTCCCTTTTCTCAGCCTCTATCAGCTTGGCCTCCAATTCGGCATTCTTCCTCGCCAACTCCGCTTTCTTCTGTTCAAGACAAGTACAAGCTAGCTTTGTCGTGGTGCTTTCAGACTTAGCATCCTCGGCTTGTTTCTTTAAGTTTATGCGCTCCTGGCTATAGGACTCAAGCTCAGTGTGGTAACACTGTTGTAATTCTTTATATTTCTTCTTATAAGCGTCTGTATCATGTTGTGCAAGAGCAAGTTTGGCTTGAGCGTCCTGAAGATCTTTCTCGGAATTTTCAATGGCCTTCGCATCAAATTAAGCATCTTCCCTCATGTATTTAATATCGTCCAGCAAATCCTGAATGATCTTAAATAGAGTCTGCAAATATTTCTTCATCTCTTTGTATTGAGTATCCGCAAAATCATTCTTGGCTTTAACCGCTTTTTCCCAGTCGGAAACTAATAGCTTAAGAGCTGGAACAAAATGCATATTCCCAAAATTATGATCAGGAAATTACTTCTTCAAAAGCTCCAATTGGCATTGTTCTAATCATCAAGTATGACCGGCCTTGTTATAGTAATGTCAATGTTGCGACGTTTGGATGGCACAATAGATGTTTTACCTTTCTCAGCTTCCTTGCTTGGTTCTTTTTGTTTCTCTTTGCATCAAAACCTTTCTTCAACAATTTCTCCTAATGAGTTTTATCCTCGGAGGAAGCTATAGTTTTAGGAGCGTATTTGTCTACTTCACGATAAGTAGAGTGTCTTTTACGTGTTTCCAAGTATGCATGATGCGTAGATCGAGAACGAGAAGATCGATAAGATGGAGGGTTCGATTCCTCATGTCGTCTCTGTCCTGACTTTCATGTTGGTCGTGCCTTGCACCAGAATCAATCGGGGGCATGCTCGAGCGGACATCTCTCACGTAATAGCGGTGACATGTCATTTGTTCTACAAAGCAATATAAGAAAACGTCAGAATAAAAATCAGTATGGATTACAAGTGCTGTGACGTGCAGTACAAGTGTACTGCATGTATCCTAGGTGATTCCCCCCAATAGACCAGAGCCCGGAGTTAGGACTGTGTGAGCAGTTTTCTCGGCTTACACGGTGGTAACGTCTTCCTCAGAAGTAATAAAGAGGGGGTCTGTCCCAAAATCTTGTGAAGTATAAATGGCGTTAGGCAAGGGAAGCTTCCGTGAACCCTGGTATATAGAGTCGTCCATGAAAGAATCATTGCCTCGTGGCCTGGTTAATGGTCGCTCTCTTAAAGAAGTCGGTTTTTCGGAAGTGGCTGCATCTTCAAGGATAATATATTTGTGCCTATCTCCGACAGTTATGTTTGCTAATATATTGTCCTGAGTTGAAGTGGAAGAAGGACTGTTTTGAGAAACAATTAGATCTTTCGAATTTTCTCCCTTCTCAGTTAAGGTTTCAACTAGCCCCTCGACTAGGGGCATGTATGCGTAAGGACCTTCTCCATGGCCTATGCTATGAGTCATAGCAAGTAAGCGATGGCGGTGAAGATACTCATCTATTAGACAATCTCTGATAGTCAAAAAAAATTGATCATCATTAAGCAATTGGTTTAGGTGATCTAAATACACCTAGTGTACTTCCTGTTTCGGATTAGGAACTGCAAGTAAAAATGAATAACAGTCAATACATTCACAGTGGTGATTGAAGTTAGAAATCGGAATCTGAAATTTACTTGATTTAAGCCATCTTGGCACATCCTGGTTGTTGCTTAATATAAAACCATTTAAGTTTCACATCAGCTACTTTGCTGCAGAAAGGTACACTAATTACCTTCCTCTTTTGCACCGATTCAAAATATACAAAGGACGGGGTATCTTGGGTTAGGTGTTTGAAATTGTAGAAGAAGCATACATCTTCAAAGGTGAGCTCTGACCCAAGAATTTTCTTATAAGCGATATATAAAGTGCACATATAAGCATAGGCATTGGGGATGAGTTGCATGGGAACGATTTGCATTCGTCTCAGAAAATCGACGATGAATGGCGAAAATGGAGGTATCACCCCGACAAGGCACATTGACTTATTAATTGCCATATACCCTTCAGGTGGATATTGAGGTCGTTCTGTTTTAGCGGACAACTCCGTGTCCTTTCGAAGAATTCCATGCTTTAAACATATTTGCGTAAGTTTGGCATCGTTAATTGTTGGTTCAACAGAGTCGCTAGTTGATTCTAAGACAATGGCATTCTCGAATTCATCTGGAGCGCGACTATCTTCTACTCCTCTTTCCTCTTCTTCATCCATAGAGACTTCACCATTGGATGATGCTGTGCTTTCACGTATTTCTGTTTCATAGTCCGAACCTGCACTATCCTATTCTAGGTCCGAAGTAGATGATACATCTTCAATGATGGGATTTTCAGATAACCCTGCGGTGTCTTTTGTCTCTGCTAACCTAGATTAACGTCTTCTAGTCATGATCTCTGTACTATCCAAGAGATAACAGGAATTAGAGTGTAGTTTCCCGTGCCTTCGTGTGTGTATGTATGCTAAACTGTGCAAATGTTATAATGCTGAAATCAGAGAATATGAGATTAGCAGAAGGTAAAGCGGCATGAAAAGCAGTCATGTGTTCATTAAGTCCAGGCAATTTAGTTTAGGAGGCTCTATCCTATCTGCTCATAAGATCGCAAGTTATATTTGTTTTTTTGTAAAATTGAATATAGAGTTGTCACTTTGTTGAGGCTCTGGTTTCCACCAAATGTGAATGATGAAATCGAATTATGCATGGGTTTCAGGACTGAGTGCTCTTGAATTGGTTCGGAGTTCCTAATCTTAAACAATGGTTCGTTTTGGTATTTTATGTATACGAGCACCGAGACAGTTGAGCAAGATGGTCGGATCAGAATCAAAAGAAGTGCGAGGTCGATTCGGGTTAGGCTTTGTAAAGTCAAATTTGTCCAGATCGAATAACGCCGACCGACCCGATAGAATGGAACCCCCTTTCTTCAATTGATCATCTTAGGAACTTTCTCTAGCGCTGGCCTTCTCAATCCGAACCGGTTCTATTTGTTAACACTCAGTCACCCCACTTCAAGCCTATCTGAGACTGCTCTGACCCGATCCGCTCCCAATCTCTCAAAACTCGTCATCTCTTTCTCCTTTCACACTTCATCTAGAACAATGAACTCAATTTTCTTTCCCTAGCCCATTCCCAAAGATGTACTTATGGGTTGACATCCTCACTACTCACAATTATACCATCCATATCATCACCTCGAGGCAGCATAGATGATGCCAAGGGCGGTGGCAAAGACCGGTAGACGTCGACATCAAGAATGGTGCCGAATCGATTTAAATTAAATAAATTGATTGCAATTTCAGGTTTAGTTTAATTAAAACTGAAATAAATGAGGATTGAAAGCCTACATGTAGATTTGATTTGAAAATAAGAAGGATTCCAGGATGTTTTAAAATTAGGGTTTCTTGAAATTGGGGGAAAGCAATGACAAAGAATGGAACAAAAATGGGGGTGATGGTTTATATATATGGACCAAAAGACCGTTCGTGTTCCTGTGAGCTTGACAGCTCGATCCGGTCTGTATAGAAAGAAAAGCAAACAAAAGCCCATAGATCCAAGTGTTGTAACGGTTCGGATCGGACGTGGGCCGAATTAAAGTTATCTAGACCATAAATTAACTCTTTCTCAATATCATGACTATTGTGATACATGTGGAAAGGATAAATGGGCCCAGTGACAACTAATAATTTATGTATGTAATCAAGAAAATTACCCGGAGAAATGCTTGAGCCCTAAATGAAGTTCGGGAATTTTTGAAAACAAGAGGAAAAGTTCTAGGCCCCATGATGTATTTATAGACCTTGCGGATATTAAAGGCATGATTTCATGAAGCATCATAACTTTCCATATAAAGTGACATTTGGTTATTATTCACCCACTATAGGATGAGTTAACAACTTTTTGAAGCATGTCCCATCATCTCCAATAGAATATACTTCGAGGGGGCAAAATGTTATCCCGCTTTGTGATCAGGCTATTCAAAGCTCAAGAATAAATCAATTGACGAATTTATTCAAAAATAAGAAGTGTAGCAGGCAAGTCCCTGATCCGGTTCGGATCCCTTGAACCATGTCCCATCTCTTCTACGCACGCGAACCAGATGATTAGCATAAGATGATTTCCTCGGATCGGTTTGGTCCCCAAGCATCCGAACCGAATCCCCATTTCACCACCCGATCTGAATCGCATTATCAATCTACACCGGTTACTTCTTACATTCCTATGAACATGGAGCGGTTATCATCTGTGCTCCCCATGTCTCCGATGCACTGTCATCATCCCAGGATCTCCGAACCCGAAACGTGCGGGATGGACACCACATGGCCCCCGAATTGGACCAATTTTCATCCTATAAATACCCCTCAAAGTACCATTTTGAAGGATCTTTTTGGCAAACTATCAACTGCAACCCCTTCATTAGCAAATTTCCTCAGTTTATTCAGATTTCATCTCAATTCTTGGAGAGTAATCATAAGAAACTGAAGGAGATTATCAATTGTATAAGTGAGATTGAGTGAAAACCATTATTGTATTTGTATTCAAATCATCAATCAAAGAAGTGTAAAAGTGGACGTAGGCTCGTTAACGCCGAACCACTCTAAATCTTGTGTTTTCGTTGTTTTTCTGTTTGATTTATTTAGAATTATCATTTAATTGAGTGTTAGAACCACTTTTTGGTCTAGCAATATCAAATTTTATAAAATAATTTATATAAAAGGGGATTGGAATTTTGTATGGAAGATTGAATTATAAATAAATTTATAACTGAATTATGAAATAATCGATGATTAAGGAAGACTAGAAATATTAAGTTAAATTAGGAAAATTAGTTTAATATATATTAAAATATATTAGAATGGATTTGATTTTCTTTATTAAACAAAGTTTAAACATTTATATTTAAATATAATTAAAACGGACTAGCCGCAGCGCGGTAGTTTGTAATTTGGCATTTCGAACTTCAACTGAGTATATATAACTCAATTTAAGTCGAAATTCTTTAAAACAAAAATCTTCAGGACTGACTGAATAATAGTTTTCTAATGGAAAAGAAAATTTTGGATTTCGTCTAATAGATTTTGAGTTACGACAAAATCAAATTTCCAGAGAAACAGCGCTATAACCGTTTAAAAACCATAACGGTTTATTTAAATTAATAAAAGTATTTTAAGTAAATAAATTCTGAATTTCTATTAGAAAATCTAGATTTGAGTTATAAAATAAATATGAACTCAAGTGGAGTAAATGGGTTGATTTTTAAAACAAAAATCAGATTTTTAATTATGTAAATAAGATTAAATAATTTGAAGAATAAATAGTTAATTGAGTTTTGATACGAAATTGGGCTTTGAATAAGTGAATGAGATTTGAGAATTTATATTCGAAATCGAATATGTAATTTGAGCTGAAAATGGATTTTGATTGGTTAATAAGTAAATTAAAATATATTTGAATGTGATATGTTCAAATAAAAAAGTGGAACAGACAAAAGAGCAACTTAACGAATAAATTAGCGAGCTGAGTTAAAAATGATTGGATGAAGTTGGAATAAATTAAAAATGGTTAGATATATGTTAAGCAGCATTGGAATGAAGTGCATGAAGATTATAATTTAAGTGCCTGACAAAAAGGTTAAAGTTTAAATTCCATATGAGATTTTATGCGCCGAATCGGCAAGCCACTTGACTTTTTTATTTTCATTTTGAATGGAAAGGACCAAGAGAGGCGAGTTAGAGTTTGAGCTATTGAGCCATACAAAGAAGGCGCTAGCGAAATTTTCCAAAAATTTAAGAGTAAAAATATTCTTAAGAAAAATTGATAATTAGAAATCTATATATCGATATATATATAATTCGATAAGGAAACGAACTTAAAATAGAATATTACAAACAAAAAGGAAATCTGTAAATTTAGTTTGGTAAAAATAGAAAGAGAATTTATAAAATGAAATCTTGGGAGATTGGAAGGAGAAACATATACGCGTTTTAAAAAGAATGATGGTTTAAAAGAAAACGTTTTGCAGATTGAAATGATTATGTTGATAAAAAGTTGAGAAATGAATTCAAGGGAATTAGAAACTAACTAGAGATTAGTTTAGTTGAATGGCTTTCTGAGTGTCGATCTGATGTTAGTTTCGGCCTTCGGGATTGATACATAGGAAGTTCTTCTCTTACTAGTTTATGGCTAGTGACTGGTGAATGTAAAAGAATAGTGATTTGTGAATATATGGAAATGTTTTCTAATGTTAAGTGATATTTTCTGGAATTTATAAAATGAATATAGTTATGATAAATGGAAATGTTTTCCAAGAATTGTGAGAGGTTAAACGGGTTTGGAAAAATATTGAAGAGAAATTGGGAAAGGATAAATTTAATTAATGAAATATTAATTAAGGGGCCCAGTGATTGTTTTATGCTTTAAATGAATGTTTGTTTTTCTTCGATAGTTAAATAACTGGCTATCGAAGTATTGGCCAATATCGTTGTCAATATGGAGAGACCAGTTGGATTATTATCCGAAAACCACTCCATATTGGTAGTAGCATTGCGAATCAGATTATATGAGGATATTCGAAGATGGAGTAAAGTGCAAGGGATTTTTCTATTAAATCTAGGTAGAAATTGCCTAAGATAAATTAATGGAAATTGTGCGTTCGGTTTCGTCCAGTCCCAGAACGAACGTGTATGGACGAATGTCTGACAGAGTACTTCCAGCAATCACATATGTTGGACTGTACAAATATATGGTGGTGGAGAATTTATTCTCTTAGCATAATATCCTGAATATATTTGTACAAACCGATTAATGATTAATTGATCTGATAATGTGGCATTCAAATTGATTGTGTTATCAGTGAATTGTAAGTAATCATAGCCTCAGGCCTCAACAACCGGGAAATGACAAAAAATCAGGCAGGGAGCATAGATAAGTTGGTAGCTCCCAATTTGGGTGTATTATCACCTATCTAAAGGAAATTCATTTCATTCTTTATTCTATTCGATGTTGTCCCTTTCGAGAAACAGTTGCTAATCCCAACCGTTGGTGATGTACATTCGATACACTCAAGCGAAATGAGTGGTTGGTTATGTGTGGCCGGGTTACAAAATATTCTTGTTGAACCCAGTGTATTCCTCTCTAGAGATACACTATCGGGAGATGGTTCCATACCTTGTTATAGTTGGAAAACCGTTACCCAAATAAGTGCTCGTGGTTTTGATTTGTACATTATGTATATGGAACGTGAGATACAAGCATTCTTCTAGATTGTTAATTATTTGATTTAGACATTATTATAATATTAGAATGGTATTGATCTAAAGAATATTTTGGGTTATCTTTTCTTTTAAAGTGTTTTTTAAAAGTTAAACAAAGTGTTTGGAGTTTACTTACACCAGTCCCATGACTAGCCTAGAGTTTTTTTTTTTACCCTAAACTCTTGGGTGCCCAAATTTGTATGGGTAGTCAAGTAGTTCAGTTGTTTACAAATACCCTTGGAGGAGCTTGGAGCAGGAGGCTTCGGCGTTAGATATTTACTGTATATTTTCCGTTGTGATATAAGTGTTGTACTCTGATAATGGTATGTATATACAATAAAATTTTGTATTCCAAAATCTAATATATCCGCTGTGATGTAAGATTCTATGTTGCTGTTTTTGTTCTTCATCTATCGTTTTCTTCTTTAACCCATATATATTCGTATTTTCGTGCAATTTGGGTTGGATGTGATTGTATTCAGTCAGCTCAAATAGTACGGATTTGCGGGCCTTTACAATTGCACCACTGATTTCACTTCTCTGATACATCCAACTCCAATCAATAAAGTAATTGACCATTTTTCCTACTTTAAACCTATGATAAATTAAAAAATAGTAAATTTTATATTTTGTTTAAATTTTATTTGTTGATTTAGTAAACATGTCCTAAATTTTATATTTTTTTGCAAACATTATTTTAAATAAACAATTATTGGTTCATTGACACTTATGTGTCTTCTTTGATGACCGGTCATCCTACTTCCCATTACAAATACAATAGTAATTGCATTCCATAAATCATATCATTTTAAATGATTTCACAAAATATTGGCCACATTCCCCCTGTGTTCCTTGTATCGTACACAAATGCATGTACACAAGGAATGTAAAGTAAATACCATCAAAATTTTGTGAATCGTTTAAAGTGATACAATTTATGAAATATAATTACTTTATAGTGTTTGTAACTTGTCCAATACAGGCATAAATCTGTCAAATAATGTATAAGTTGAATAAAGATGTCTGTTTTGTAGAAAAACGAATATCCATATAATGATCATATACAACACTTGTCAGACGGGGCTAAATAATATCTTCGGGTTTTAATATTTATTTATATTAAATTTAAGCATATAATTTGTTTATATTTAACCGTTTTATTACATATGTATTAAATTATATATTTTTACAATTTATTGAATTCTAACTATGATGATTCCTGTCAAAAACATTTTTACACCAAATCATTTCACATGTTCGCATAACCACAAAACTCATGTTCGTACAAATTATCCAAAGCTATGACTACTTAACATAATATATACTCTGTATTTGTATAATTTATACTATTTCAAACTCTGTCACACAAATATATTCCATACTAACTAAAGCAATCTAAACAAATGCAATATACTAAATTAGAAAATTTTGAAAATGCTAATAATTTGATCATTATGGTGATAATATTAGCAATTAGGGGTTAACATGAGGTAATATACATACATTAACAAGTAGGAATAAATCATAGTTCAAATTAAGACCTAAATATTATGTTTAGAGAAATTACCCGATTTGGAGAGCTAGGAGGGTGGAGACGGGCTGGAGATGCTCTTAGATGGCGTCGGAGTTGGTTGGGTTGGTGGTTGGGGGTGGTGGTAGCGAAGTTGGAGGTGGAAAAATGGTGGATTAGGAAAAAATCATTTGGAGAAGATAATGAAAGCTTAGGGTTGCGGGTTCTGGAAAGTGTGCAGAAAATTTCCAACGGCCGCAAATGACAGTTATTCCATCAGTTTCCAATGGCTCTAGACGACTTGATAAAAATTCAACGACCGTTGGGCGAGCCGATGGCGGCCATTGGAAATAGGGCGTTGGAATACACTATAGTTCTTGTAGTGTACTTACAATTTCCAATCAGTAATAAAAGTTAGATATCGTTTTTTTCTTAACTTGGTATCAGATCATCATAAGCTATCTACGAAACGATGCCTCGCCATCAAGTTCATCAGAGTCAGCATCATCATCTTAACTCTCACTTGGCTGCTGAGTTTGTGGTTTGTGTTCCTCTCATCATAATTCTATCATCATTTGAAATTGCCGAAAGCAAAAAATCAAGAGAAGTTTCTATGATTATCAGCATGATAACTGTGCACTCTATCAGAATTTGGAATTCAGCACAGGAGTTTTTCTGGCTAAGTTAGTGCGTTGTTACTTTTTTATCTGTTCTTGGATTACCAATTGAAGACTGTGCCTCTCCATCAAGAAAGCCTGGTTGCCGCAATCCTCATTCAAGAAACCATCAAACCAAAGTTTTTCTGATCCAATCTGTCAATCATGGAAAGTGATGCAGTATTACAATCCACATCATTAAGTCAAGTTGAGTCTTTAGAGAATTTGATCGAAACTATTGTAAGTCCGCAAACTCAATTAGTTACTACAAAATTAGATGAAAGCAATTATTTGTTGTAGAGATTTCAAGTCGAAAATGCAATCAAAGGGTATGGTCTTGTAGGGCATGCATTTGGTATAGCAAGTATACCATCAAAATTTACAATAGACAAGGATGGAACCATGATCACCAATAAAGAATATGTCAATTATCAAAGACAACACCATCCATTAGTCTCTTTGTTGCTATCTTCCATCACCAATGACTTACTGTCACAACTCATAGGATGTCAAACATTAAATGAAATATCGACCTCAGTAGAACATTTTTTCAGCTCTTAATCTTCAGCTAAGATAATGCATTACAGGAAGAAATTACAAAGTCTCAAGAAGGAAAAAAATGCCATTGAGAGAGTATCTAGGTAAAATAAAGAACTTACGTGATCTACTGGAAGCGGAAAGGCATAAAGTATCAACAAATGAACATGTGGTGTTCATTGTATATAGACTCGATAGTGAATATGAGGCAACAGTAGCAATACTTACTATAAAAGAAGAGACACCTTCACTACAATATGTCGACACTACTTTAATGGCCCAAAAGGCAGAGTTGAGCAAAGAAGAGAATTGGATCCTGAATACTCAATCAATTTTACTTGAGACTCAAAAAAAAAATCAAGAAAAAGGAAACAGCTCAAGAAGTGATCAAATTCCTACCAGAAATCAAATTGGAAGGTTTAGATGCAGAGGAGGAAGATTCAATAATGCGTCATGATCCAAATGACAAATTTGTGAGGAGACGGGGTATACAGCAAATAGATGCTTCTTCAGATTCAATTCAAACTAAAATGTTCCACCAAACAACCAAAGGAACACAATCATAAATGAAAACATAGAAAGCATGCAACAAAATTCAGAAAATACAGAAGAACAGAGAGTTTTTGAACTAAACTCATGTGAGACTGCGAGAAGTGAAAGTACTCATAATGCCAGTTGGTATCCAGACTTAGGTGCAACACATCAATTCACAAAGTCTAGCAAACTTAAACTTGGGCAATAAGGAATACAAAGATATGCAAACTTTTTGTATGGGTAATGACACAAACATAAATATAACACACATTAGCCAAGCATAAATTTCTAGAAAATGAGTGTTGTATCTAAACAATTTACTTAAATATCCAGAAATTAGGAAAAACTTAATTAGTGTGTCTTAATTTTATTTAGATGAAATTGTATTTTTTGAATTCTATCCATAATATTGTCTAGTAAAACATATTCAGACAAAGCGTACTTCAAAGCAGGACGACAAATATATTTGACTATACAAATTCAATACTGTGAAGACTACTAAACAATCAAGAAAATGCTGCAATGTGACTGAGTATATTTTTTCTTATATTAATAGGAACATGTTTGACCTTTAACATTGTAAGTTGGGACATCCCAATTTGAAATTTTTAAAGAAAATATTGAATAATAATAATATCAAAGTTACTAACATACTTGTTTGCACACACTGTTGGTTAGGAAAGAGCCATAAGTTACCTTTTTCCATCATAAAAAACAGAGTACAACAAGTCACTGCAACTTATTGCATTTGACTTATGAGGCCATGTAGCCATAAACAAGTACAACAAGTCACCTTTGTTGAAGCCTATTCTAGGCATACATGAATATATTTCAAAAAATTAAAACCTGATGCATACAATGCATTTATTCACTTTATAAGATAGGTTGAGAAACAAACTAGTCATCAAGTCAAAATACTACAAACAGATGGAGGTACCGAATTTAAACCTTATAAATATTCATTACAAGAAAACGGTACAGTTCATAGAATGACTAGCCCTTATACTTCTGAGAAAAATGATCTAGTAGAGAGAAAACATAGAGATATTGTACAAATTGATCATACTCTACTTGCACAAGCATAACGACTAATGAAGTTTTGGCCTACAGCTTTCTTAACTGATGTGTACTTGATAAACAGATTACTGGCAAAAGCTATACAAGCTATACAATACAGAACTCCAATAGTACTATCATTTGAAGTAAAAGCTGGCTACAAATGGATAAAACCCTTTGGATCTTTATGTTTTTCCCTACCCAAAACCATATAACACACAGAAGTTAAATTTTAGGTCATCTCCATGAACATTTTTGGGTTATGCTACAAATTAGAAAGGGTACAAATGTCTTTACAGCAATGGAAAAGTATTCATCGCAAGACATGTTGTATTCAATGAACACGTGTTTCCTTTTCAAACAACTAAAATAAAGTCTACTAAAAAAATATAGCCCAGCAGAATTAATTCTTACCATACTAGTATACTCAGACATAAGAAATGAAGATGAGAATGAGGAGGGTCAAGATAGTCAGAACACTCAACACATATTGTCTGAAACCAGATCATCTAGCTTCAGACCAGATCAAGCCACCACTGACCTGTATCAACACACTTCCTAACCAACATCTACTTTTAATTCTCAAACACCATAGTAACATATTGGAATTGAAGACGACAGTCAACATTAGAGTCAACATAACCACCCCAACAACAACCACCAGCAAAGGGTGGTCATATGACAACTAGATCTAAGAGTGGCATACTCAAGCCTAAGCTATATACTACAAAAATCAATTAAAAAGAGCAAGAAATATATGAACAGGCTGAAAAAGATAAGAGATGGGTACATGCAATGAATGAAGAATACAATGCACTCAAGCTCCACAGAACAAAAATATCATAGGATGTAGATGGACATACATAGTAAAATAGAATCCGGATGTAAGTATACATAGATATAAAGAAAGACTTGTGGCAAAAGGATATACACAACAAATCGGTTCTAATTTTCAAGAATATTATCACCAGTGATTAAACCAACATCCAAAAGAATAATCCTATCCATGGCCTTGCACAAAAATTGGAATATTAGGCAACTGGATGTAAACAATGCCTTCTTAATGGTGAATTACAAGCATATGTCAATATGCATCAACCACCAGGATTTGAACTGGCAGGAAAAGAAGACATGGTGTGTAAATTACAGAAGGAAATCTATAGGCTGAAGCAAACACCTAGAGTATCGTTTAACAAACTATATGCTATAGTGATCAATACAGGATATTAGGCAACAAAGTCAGATAGATCTATATTCATAAAATTAAATAATAAAGAGACAACCTACATACTGACTTATGTAGATGATATTATAATTACTGGTGAATGTGAAGAAGAAATCAAAAAAGTGTTACAATGCATTCACAAAGAATTTTTAATCAAAAATTATGAAAATTAAAATATTTTCTGGGAAGAAGTAAGCAGAATTACAAACTCAAAAATTCATTTGAGTCAGGCAAAATATATCAAAGAATAACTCATCAGGGAAAAGATGCTAAATGCAAAACCACTACTAACTCCATTGTTAAGTAATTTACACCTATCCAGACATAAAGGTGAACCCCATACTAATGAGAAAGAATACAGAAGTATAGTTGGTGGCCTATAATATGCTATAATAACTCGACTAGAAATAACACACAATGTAAATATGGTGTGTCAGTTTATGATCAAACCTCTAGAAAAATAATGGAAGGCTATCAAAAGAATTTTGACGTACTTAAGTCACTACGCCATAAGAAGGCATATTTGACGCTATTTTATGTGGTCGTAGATCGAAAAAGCGTTTCCTTAAGCCGTTTTTTCAAATAGTAAACGTCAGAGGGGCATGGCATCCGTAGTCGTTGCCGGTGCTCTTTAAGGCAACACTTTTGCCCATCTAGTGCCACAGAGAGAAAGTATTGCATTATAACTGTATTGCAACACTACTAGCAAGTAATGAAACAAAACACAGCGTTGCCTTAAGCGTAAGTGTAACATCCCAAAATTTTAACTAAGTTTGATTTGGATTTTTTATTATATAATTTGGATTTTCTGAATATAAATTGATTTTTATAAGGGTTGAATATGAATTTTAATTTTGAATAAGTAACTTGTTTTATTTCATATGATTTTGTATAAGAAAACTTATTTTAAAAATTATATTTAATAATATTTCATGTTTTGGTAATGATATTCTCCGATTTTGATAATATTAATTTGTAAATATGAATTTGGTAAAGGATGGATTATTTTAAAATTTCACAAGAAAGATTTTTTATTTTTGAATATCGATAAATAAGATAATTCATAATGATGTTTATAAAATTACATAAGGATTGTTAAGTATTTATTTTAACCATTTGTTAGTTTAAATTTTGGTAAATTATATGTGTAAATATATTTGATAAATAATATAAATAAATATTTTTAAGTTATAAATATTTTTATAATCCTTAAAGTAATATATTAGCTACATTTGTAAGCATTGGAAAGTGGCTACATTCATAAGTGTTATAACTTATGTTGCTAATATAAATAAATTAATTAAGGCTTAGATAATTAGGTGTCCACTTATGTGTATTCATGCATGGAGTTATTCATGGTATGGTGCCAGTAGCCTTATATGTTTAATGGTGCATGTAGTTTGATTTAGAGAAAGGACATGTGTACATGAGGAAATTTACCATTTTACCCATGCATCATCCCTTTTATAAAGAGGACCATAGCTCCAGGTTCCTCCACACTCCATCCATTAACCACATCAGATGAATTCCTCCGTCATTTTTCTTCTTGTCCTTTGTTTTTATTTTCCTGCAATGAAAAAAATATGCATTTCCATTCATATAAAAATCCACTTCTCTCAATTTGTTCTCATTTAGCTTGAAAGATCCACGCGAATAATGTTTGGATCGTTGTTTTTGATTTTTACAAATTGACGGATTGGAATTCCATTGATAAACGAGAGATAAATCACATAATTACATAGAATATGAGGGATGGGTTCAAAACTTTGAAAAAATAAAATCTCCTAATCCAAAAGAATGGATCGACGCCGTCTGCGCCGCTGCGATCTGCTAGAGATATAGTATTTTTAATGCGAAAACGAGCCCATTCCGTGTCGATGTTTTAGATCGTTGGAAACTAGGGTTGGAGTTTGTCGATTGTAAAAGCAGCGATTGGCGAGTCTAAGTATAGAGTGGTGATGAGGATGGAGCAGGCTTCAATTTGGTGAAGTTTGGTGGAAATCAGGAAGAATAAGTGTCGATGTTATTTTGGGTTGACGCAAGTTTAAGCTCCAAGTCGCGGTGCCTTAATGATCGGATTTTGAGATGGTGGACTGGAGTTTGGGCGAGTGGGTGCATTCGAGTGAGGATGTGATGAGAAATATGTTGGTAAAGTCAAATAGTTGAATGGTGGAGGGATGGACGTGTGCATGTGCACACCTGCGCGTGGATTTGGGTTTCAGTAAGGGGATTCATCGCAAGGAGGAAGAGAAAGGAGAAGAAGAGGGAGTGGGCCGGTTTTGGTGAGGCATTTGGCAAATGGGCTTGGGCCTTCATTAAATTGGGTAAGGTTTATTTATTTTTATCTTAAGTTTAATTTGTTTAAACTTTAATATCTCATTCATTTCTAACCCGATCAACTCACCATTAGGTTCGTTAGAATCATATCGAGGAGTAGAACACAATGATTTATTATATTGATAATTTTAAATTAAGTATAATTTATAATAAAATAAAAAGAGTCCTTGTATATAAATATAACGAAGATCGTTATTAACCGAATATATATATATATATAAATTAGTAGAAAATCCCAGTTGTTAATCAAAATGGATTGAAAGCAATACGAGTGACGACGGCAGTGTTCGTTCACATGTTCGTTCTGGTAATGAAGATTTTGGAGCTCGAATGGTGTGAACTTGTAATTTAAATATTTATTTAAATTAGTTAATTATGATTAGCTGAGATAAATTATAATTAGTTAATGATAGTGTATGATGGATGATGATGTTTGAATGGTTGTTCATGTAATTAGATAACACACTGAACACTGATAGGCGTTATTAACCGTAATGCTTGTGCACAGTTAAAATGTTTGTTTGTGATGAATGAATTTGTGTCCATCGGATCATATGATTCATTTGGATAAATATGACCGCATTGGATGATATTACAAAACACACCGTGGTTGTGGAAATAATGGGTGATCGATTTTAAATCTCCTTCTTATGTATATATACATATATATATTATTTTATTATTTAATTATTAAATAATATTATAAATTAAGTTTTGAATTTTGATATTAAAACTGTTTGGAAATTTAGATAATTACAATTAATATTCATAAAAATGAAGACTGTTTAGAAAATATTTTCAACTATTTATAAGTTATTAACCATTGAATTGAAATTTATTTCGAAAATTGATTTGAATTACATATTCAAACATTTATTTTATATAAGCGGTTGATCTTATTATTTACAACGATTATCCCTTAAATTTTGAAATGGTTAAACAAATTAAGAGAAGTGTATTTAATTATAATTGGAAATTTAGTTTGAACTATTAAATTGAATAAACGATATTCATATAACATGAGACAGTTTTGGAATAAGATTTGAATCATGTATTTAACATGATTTTTACAGTTATAAGTAATGAGTTTTGGGAAATATATTTGTTAAGTATTCAATTTAATTAGATATGAAGATTTGAATAGTGGTTTCGAGATAGCAATGTTTTGAAATTGAAATGAAAATATAAATTTATTTGCGAAAAAATTGAACGATTTATATTTAGATCGTTATATGAAGTGAATAGAATGCACTACTATACGACAGTTTATGAATATCGATTTAAATTTTCAAATGGTTTTTTTAACAGCGGTACTTTGGTAACACTCCCAAATGTTGTTATTGGTTTTGAAATTTATAAGCGTGAACTATTATTTGACTATAAAAATGATTTATAAAATAGTTTCGAAGGTTACTAAAGTACTGGAAATATTTTATATGGAACTGAAATGGGTTTTTCCAATTTTTAAATAATTGGATATAATTAGAGAAAAATCTTCGGATGTTTGATATTAATTTGGTAAATGAAAACTCTTATTATTTGAGGAATCTAAATGGTAATTCACCATTATTCCGCTTATAATATGAGTTAGATACGTAAATTAGTATCGAAGAAAAGTTGATGATATTTCTATCTAGATCTAATGTCAAAGAGTTGAATAAATCTTTTAATTAAGATACGGGTTTCTCAACCTGATTGAAATAAGTTAAATAGAAATAATCTTCAATATTTGGTATAAATTTCATGATGTAAACGTATACTATATGAGGAATTTGGAAGATATTATTATATCGTTATTACACTTATAGTATTCGTTGATTATAAGAATTTATATCAAATATAAGTGGATACAATTTCTGTGTAACTTATGATTCAATATCAATTGATTTGGGTTTTATCGTGAATTATATCTTCAATAATATCATTCTTGAAACCTAATGAGATTGAGTTGTGGAAATTCATATCGTAATTCAAATCTTTGATTCGAGGAAATTAAAGTAAGAAATGTAAGTAAGGGTATAATCTTTGATTTCAAAGAAGAGTTTAAGATGATAACGAGATGTATGAAGTTAAAGTAATTCAAATCTTGATTCATAAATTAATTGATAACTATTTGGAAGGAGATTTGAATTGAAAAGCCTGTGTGAACCATAACTACTGTTTTAAAGTACGCTTATTACTTGGAAAGACCGGGATCGAGTATATATTCGAAAACCATTCCAAGTTATAATACGACATTATGAAGCATTTCAAGACTTGGTAAATGACGAATGAAGACCGGGTATATTTGAATTGTTTAGATTGATTGCTGGTGTCTCGGTTGGGTAGGCCACCCGATACGAGGTTATGAGTAGCATGAGACATGAACATATTTGAATATTTTCGGGTTATTGTTCCGTTCAGACCCAAAACGGACTTGTATGGATGGTGGTCTGACGTTGAAATTAACCGCATAGCACTGATTTCTGTTAATGTATATCGGATTTGTGGCAATATATTACCCTTATCTCCAAGTCATAGGAATTTAGAGGGTATGCATTGATTGAAATCAAGTGATATGTCATGAATTGTCAATGTGGCATACCCGAGTAAAGAAACGAGCTAGTGATGATCAAATCATGGCTTATCGAATCATAGCTTTGTGTATGACGTGACATTAATAAACCTCACACCCCGGATTGATGAGAAACTGGCGGTTAGGTTTTATACTTATATATGAATTGATGATGAAGCTGCAGCAGTGGGAAAACCACTTATGAACTTGGGGAAATTGTGTTTGTTCGGGTGGCTGTGTCTAGTCAAAAACCGTTGATCTGCCCTGCGATTTGCAGTTGGTGTCCGTGATGGACGAAAAAGTCGTGAGGCACTGCGCTTTGTATCCCTGATTTATCTTTCGTGCCAGGAATCATCAAGTTGGAAACCCAATCTCCAATACGAGCCATACGATTTTGATTGTATATATATATATAGCGACATAATATTAAGGGTATTATTCCATCTAGGATTAATACATTTACTTGTGAAATTGTTTTCCACACTATATTATTGTATTGAAAGAGGATCTTTTCGTATGAAAGCACATTTGGTTATCATAAGGTAAAAATCGCCCATTTGGTGTGCGCTTGCATTGTGCGGTGTGGGACGAGCTTATGATAGCTTCATTTTTCTAAAAGGTCATTGCGAATTTATTTGCATGGGTATTCATATGGAATAAACCCGTTCCGCATTAGCGGCATGGTCTGGTGAATTTCCCTACTTTAAAATAAATCCTAAAAACAACTGTTTTATGTTATCACACCAGTCCCATGACAAACCTGGAGTTTATTGTTCCTTCCTAAACTCTGGGTGCCCACTAATTTTACACGGGCAGCTAGTAATTTAGTTTGGAGTTATAGATCGTTAGAGCAGGATTCGGAACACTTTTAGAGTTGGAGTTCGCACTAGAATTCGGAGCTTCCGCTATATCATACGGTTATTCCGTTGAGAGTATATTTACTTTTCTTCCGCTGTATATGCTGTAACTATGATATTCCATGTAACTCTGATGTAAAATTTTATTATTCAGTGAAAAGTTCTGTTATTTGTTCAATATATGTATGTACCCATAATAATTCGTCTTTGTGAACAGTTTAGTTGGTTTAATTACCGGTGAAAATTGGGCAAAAACGCGGGTCGTTACAATTTTGGTATCAGAGATTTGGTTATACAAAGCTATGGGGTATGACATATTTGAATAAAAGATAGGACTCATTAGAGTTATATTATCTCATTAGAGATAGGGTTTGAAATGCCCTAAAATGAGGTTCCGGAATATGATGATCGAGAGAGCGTACTCTGAAAATAGATTATTTTGAAAAAAAGTAAAGTGTTTTAAAGAACGAAATCATCTTGAAAGATAGTTTTAGTAAGAATTTTTTTGAATGTTTTATTCAATATCATGATTGGATTATCGAGTATGTAAGGGTTTTGAATATACGTCTGATCGACGTATATGCGAAGCCCAATATACACTAAGTAGATGTAGGGTCACACTCTAGTCGCTCGAGGACGATTTTACTGATAACCATGGCACCATCAGTAGTTATTTTCGAGTTTCGAAAGTGGGGTGACTATATGGTTTCAATTAAGACGTCAAGGACTTAAACCATTTCGATATGTTAGAAATATTAAAAGGAATATAATGTAAGGACAATATGATATAGATGCAAAACCAACTATTTTGATAAAAACAAAAAGGGATATTGTAGAAATAAACTATACTTAAGAATTAGAAAGAACACGTGAGTATGAAAATTCATTAAGAAATTATATCAATACCACCCCTTAAGGAATCTAAAGATGATTTAGACTTAAGTTAGGAATGAGTTTAAAGAGTTAAATTTAAATCGTAACAAACATCGAAGTAGGAAAAATTTGGATCTTTGAAATATTAAATTTGAAGAAGTGAGTTCTGAAATTGTTAGGATTAATATATGAAACAACCCTAGCTTGAACATAACCAGAGTGCGTAGAGGAAGCGTGATGATATTTTAAATATACTATTTTAAGAGATTTTCTGGCTAGTTGAGTAAGAAAAATTTTCTAAACAAGATTTGATATTTAAACAATAATGAAAAAGAGATTATATATATATTGAATTTTAAAGTGGATTTAGAAAAGTGTTATTCGATTAGGTGAATATGACAAATAATATATGAATACTAAATTAGTATAAGTTTAACTTTTAAATGGGTTAATATGAGATTGGAAACGATTGGAATAAAAAATTGAAATAGAGTGAGTGTTTCGGAAATATAATTCTATCTCTTCCCTTGTCACTGGGTTTTGCTCGACCCATTGTCATCTTTTGATTATCAATTATCGTGCTTGAAATTTTAATTGTCCAAATTTATTTCTGAATTCTTCCTTTTTCCCTGCTCTGATAAAACCATGGATATGTGAATTAATTTTGATTTGAAACCAGTATTTTGAATTACCTCTTAAATTGAACTTGAATATGTATTAAGAGAAATAGAATTTCTCATACTGAATTTAGCCAAGATGTTATTTTGCAAGATAATTGAATGTGTAATGACCCGAAAATCCGGTCCAATTTGAGCTGACCAAATAACACAAGTCCAACCCCAAATTGCACTGGAAATTCATGAAATTGATAGAAAGAAGATAGAGGGTGAGGATAGATAAGATAGAACAATTAGAATAGAAGAAGAAGAACATCATCATCAGAGTAACCAATAATCTCACAGCGGAACGAATAAAATATAACATAACTTTTGAAATACAAACAGTATATGTATACAATAACATTTCAGAGTACAACACTTACAACAACAGCGGAAATAATAATAGCTATAGAATCTTGAAGCCTCCTGCTCCAAGCTCTCCAAGCGTATCTATAAAATCCCGACTACTTGACTGCCCGTACAAAATTAGGCACCCAAGAGTTTAAGGAAAACAAAACAAAATAAACTCCGGGTCAGTCATGGGACTGGTATGAGTAAAACAGTTTAAACAGTTAAACAAGTAAACGATATCTCATAAGACCACGCCGTATAACGGAACGGGTTTTTCCCTTATGAGAATCCAAAATATCTTTATATCAAAACCTTTTGATATTATAATAATGTCTATCAACCACATTATAATAATCATCTAGTAGAAACGCTTTCATCTCACGTTCTATATATAGTATACAAATCAAAACAGCAAACACGTATTGGGTAATGGATTTCCAACTATGACAAGGTATGGAACCACCTTCCGATCAGTGTACTCTAGGAACGATACACTGGAGTTCAACAGGAACATCTTGCAACTCAGCCACACATGACCGACCATTCATTTCGCTTGAGTGTATCGAATGTACATCACCAACGGTTGGGATCAGCAACCGTTTCCCGTATATATATATATATATATATATATATATATATATATATATATATATATATGAGGCAGCATTGATAGATTAAAGAAGCAAATGAATATTCTCTAGATAGGTGATTATACACCCTACTTCGGTGCGACCGACTTAGCCATGCAGCCTGCCCGACTTCTGTCATTTCCCGGTTGTTGAGGCCAGAGGCCACGACTACTTTCCATTCATTAATAACACGATCACTTTGAATGCCACATTGTCAGATCCGTTAATCACTAATTGATTTACACAAATATTATGGATGTTATGCTAAGGAATAAATCCTTTGCCACCATATATATTTGTACAGTCCAATCATATTCGATCATTGGAAATACTCTATCAGACACTCGTCCATTTACGTTCGTTCTGGGATAGAACGAAACCGCAGGCACTATTTAGTACATCCATCTTAGTCCATTGTTATCTAAGATTTATACAACAGCCCTTGTACTTTACTCCGTTTTCAATTTTCTTTGGCATATTCGCAACGCTTATGCCAATACAGAGTGGTTCTTTGGATAAGAATCCAACCGGTCTCTCCATATTAACAATGTTAAAATGGTCAAAACTTGATAGTCTGTGATTTAACTATCAATTGAAAAACATGTCGGTGTTCACACAACGATCTTAATTCCAAATGGAATTATCGATCCAATCATCAAACAAATATATATGTATATTTCTTCATTTTCTATGTTTAGAAAATGTACGTTATTAACACTGGAAAACATTTCCAATCCTCATTCACGCATCACTACCATTCCACAACTATTAGTCCCTAACTGTAAACTAGTAAGAGAACAATTCTCTAAGTATAAACCCCGAAGGCCGAAACCAACATCAGATCCACACTCAGAAAACCATTCGACTTAACTAATCTCTAGTCAGTTTCTAATATTGTTTTAACTCTATTTGATTAACTCTTATTCGAATAACTAATATTCGATTACTCCTTTTTATAACGTTTCTCCACTTATACAGATTTCCTTTTTGTACATCTTATTCCGTTAGAAATGATTTTCCTTTTTATAACATCCTAATCCGTTAGAAATATTTTCCTTTTTATATTATTCTGTTTGTTTTCTAAACAAATATCCTCCTTTATAATATCCTATGATTTTATAAATGCTTTATTTTCAAATTTATTTCCTTTTATAAAATCGGTTGATTTTATAAAATTCTTTTATTTCAATATACATTGAAATATTCCTTTTTACATCCCAGGGTTTCTTATGATATTTAAAATATCGAATAACAAATGATAAATATCATTCTAACACACATAACCCATAACAGATATACATCACATCATATGTCACAATATATGAAAACAGTAAAATAAATGTTGAGGAATCCAGTCGGATCCCTCCAACCTGTATCCCTGTATCCACAGATGTTACACAGTATAATATACATCAATTTCATTTCAATATGAAATGTTCTGATAAACAACATCAATGTTTAATTGTGTATATATATATATAATTTCAACTAACTGACTAGCAGTTCAATCAACCAATCTACACACAACAGTCAATCAATATCTAACAGTTCTAAAAGTACGTTATAAAAATATAACTGTTCAAAGTTGGTGAGTTTTACTCACCTTATTCGTTATCGTTAAATAACGAATAACGATTGTCCATTCTGATCAGTCAATTTATTTCTCCATAAATTGCTACGAACTCCAAAACATTCCAGACCAGTATGTATGTTGTCGTTCCCGTCCATACGATCCGGTCGGATCAGATTTTGTGTAATTTTGTTCTTTTGCCCGACATCCACAACCAAAGCCCACCTCGTCATCTACTTCTCTTCTCCGAATTGAAATCCCAGAACCCGTCCAAGCTGCTCCAACAAATCCTGTCCTCCTCATTTCGAGTGCCATACACCGGAAAGCTTCTTCATTTCATCATTGCTTTCACAACTTTTGGTTTTGAATGCCTGCGCGAATCTCAGGCCACACTCCTCACCGGAAAATCCATACTCCTTCATGCTGATCTGAACAAACACTTTTCCTTCTATTTTTCCTTCTAACATTCCATTTTCCATAATTTAAAAACCCGTGAGCTCCTCTACGTTCTCTTCTGATATCAACACAGTCACATCACTACACAAACCCGTAAACTCCTCCATCACCAATTCCCTTCATAAATACAAACACATACAACTTGGGCTTCCTCTTCTATACATCCCACACAACAAAAGGGAAACGCAAGCTCCCTGACCAACTCCTTGTTTTATTCCCATTCGAAAACAAAGCCAGACTCACCCATTGACTTTACGTTGACCCTTTCAAGCCATTCACCATTTTATTCAGTTCGTTCTCAGTATAAACGTCTGCCTATTACCGTGGGTTCTCCTTCCTTTACCTCGTGAAGAACAACACTGAAGTCCCCACCGTAGGCAGCTCGAACTTACTCCGTACATGAAAAAACTGGACCGCATCTTCCCAACAATCCGTAATAAGAAAGCAATGACACCCTTTCTTCCCAAATGAAGAAACCCGTTTCCGTTAGTCCTGGCCACCAGAGGCTGACCTACGCCACTGCCGACTCGCAGTTTCCCCCTCCTCCACTCGCCAATGACCAGACTCCTCCAATTCGAACCCTGACTTCAACAGACCTCCGTCCTAAATCGAATGCAGATGGAAATCGCACCCAAAACGAGGGTATAGAGATGAGGAGTAAGCTTCGGGGATTTCGAATATATAAGATTCGAGATTTATCGGAATTTCTTTTGTTTTCTCTTGATTTTTAAAGATGCGATTTTGGTTGGGGAAAACTTTCCTGGTGGCGGCTCAAAAGCAGTCAGCGAATGGAAAGTTATTTAGGTTTCTAAGGGATAGAGATGTATATTTATAGGCAACACTGTTTAGATATTTTTATTTGTACATCTGTCTGGTCAAGCCTAGTTCTACACTCGTGGCTAATTTATTCCCGTAAATCTTGAATTTCATTTATCCGATTGTTTATTTCAATTCACTCTAATATGTTCTTAAGTATTAAGTTACAGGACCTTTATGATTCAATCAAAAGTTAGTTCCTATCTTAAAGGGAAGGTGTTAAAAATGTAGGTGGAACTATGTGGTATATTTTTATAAATGTTGAGTAAAAGCAGTGTCTGTCTACACATAAAGATGGTTTGATCAATTCACTTTATCCTTTACAATGCAGTTTAGTGGTCTAACTTGTGTATCACCTACGGTCATCTATAGACAGACGTAAACGTACCGTTTTGACAAGCAATGCTCCAGGGTCCCAAAAATGTAATAATACCGGTAGATGAACTCATATTGTGAAACCCCAAAATGTCGATACAGGGTGCCAAATACTCCAAATAAAAAGTTGCTTATTTAATTAATTGAAAATTTCTATAAAATTCTAAAAATTAAATTATCACTATTTCCCAAAAGAACCTTGTCTAAATTCAAAACCGATATTCAAATATATTTGAATAACCGTTATGGCTACGAACGAATATACCGCTGTTTTTCTGAATATTTGATTTGGACATAAATCAAAATATACACGACGAAATCCCAATTTTTCTCTTCCCCTAGAAAGATATACTCCACCAGCTCCGTACGTTTCTTGTTTCACAGAAATCCGATTTAAAACGAATCCTGTACATTCAGTTGAAGTTCGAATCACCAATTTACGAACTGCAGCGCCATTTCGAGCTCGATTTTAATTATAATATAATTATACGTTCTAACGTCGTCGATTAAATAATATATTCATTATTTAAATAATTAAATAAGTTAATTATTACACCGTCAAACATCCGGGTCATTGCATTCTTCCCCACTTAAAATAATTTCGCCCTCGAAATTGCTAAGGTAGAGGACGACCCTATCTACTTGGTAAATATTTATCGGTTTACCCCTTAACTTCAGTTTCAACTGAACCAATTAATATCGACTATAATATTAATTTATCTAGATTAACTAAAATTTTCAAAAATTCTGAAAATTTTCTAGCATCTTAAATTTTCGGAAAATTTCTCCATAACCTCCTTTGTACAGCCCTATCGGTAAAACCACAACTCGCCACTCTAGGCCACCTCCAACCTAAAAGAAAATCAAACAGCCAAGCGGATTGCCAATTCGGCTCATAAAAACCTCGTACCCATATGAAATATAAACTTGTACCTTTTTGTTGGGCATATCATTATATCTTTACCATCTGTTACCAATTCAGCACATACCAGTGCCATTTCAATCAAACTCAAATCGTTTTTATTTCCAACACAACCATTCGCTTTTTACCAAGCCAAATTCAATTTCAAATTCCAGTTCCATTCTTGATTCCAATTCTTACGACATCAATCCAACTTACTCGATATCATTATAATCTAATTCAATTTCTATTTCTCTTTGCTTTTACAAATTCTAATTTAATTTGTTTTAATTCAAATAATCTGTTTCTGGGAGTTTTTAAACAGCTTAGCCTTTTCCAAAAACCAGATATACCCTTTCAGGATTCAAAACAACTTGTTTTCCACAAACAATTCAAAAACAAAATCTTTGGTAGTAATCCGTCACTTAGCAACTCGAAAATGAACAATGATGATGTGGCCACACTCATCAGGGTTATTTTCCAGTTATAAAAGTGAGTTCAATACTATATCATTTTCAAAACCATTCTTAAACATCTCCCATTTTGAAACCATTTCAAAATATCCTTCCAGTGTTTGTAAACACATTTAAAATCTCCCAGGATTTTAAAATTCTCATATATTATACTTATATGAATTCTACTTGGTTATTTATAACCATTTCACTTTTTATAATCTCATTTGATTAAATAACAACCAACACATCCAATATACTATAATGATTCAAATCTTAACCATTCTTTTATATCAAAATATAATTCGGGAAAAATTACTTCATCCACCCGCTTTCAAAACATACCGTGTCGACCCATCGTATTCGAGTGTTTAGAAACCCTTATTGATATTGTGGTGCCCCACCATCGACCAGAATTCATAAGCCACTCAACCAATAAATCTCCATAATATAAAACCATTTTATATTCACTAACAAATACGCACTCGTATATATACACTCAAACTCAATCTAGGATATTACTAATCCTATCTCTACTGAGTTACGCCACAGAGCCAAGGTAATTCACTTAACCTTAAGCTCTGTTACCAACTGTAATGACCCGAAAATCTGGTCCAATTTGAGCTGACCAAATAACACAAGTCCAACCACAAATTGCACTGGAAATTCAAGAAATTAATAGAAAGAAGATAGAGGGTGAGGATAGATAAGATAGAACTATTAGAATAGAAGAAGAAGAAGAACATCGTCATCAGAGTAACCAAGAATCTCACAGCGGAACGAATAAAATATAACATAACTTTTGAAATACAAACAGTATATGTATACAATAACATTTCAGAGCAACACTTACAACAACAGCGGAAATAATAATAGCTATTGAATCTTGAAGCCTCCTGCTCCAAGCTCTCCAAGCGTATCTGTAAAATCCCGACTACTTGACTGCCCGTACAAAATTAGGCACCCAAGAGTTTAGGGAAAACAAAACAAAATAAACTCCGGTTCAGTCATGGGACTGGTATGAGTAAAACAGTTTAAACAGTTGAACAAGTAAACGATATCTCATAAGACCACGCCGTATAACGGAACGGGGTTTTCCCTTATGAGAATCCAAAATATCTTTATATCAAAACCTTTTGATATTATAATAATGTCTATCAACCACAGTATAATAATCATCTAGTAGAAACACTTTCATCTCACGTTCTACATATAGTACACAAATCAAAACTGCAAGCACGTATTGGGTAATGGATTTCCAACTATGACAAGGTATGGAACCACCTTCCGATCAGTGTACTCTAGGAACGATACACTGGAGTTCAACAAGAACATCTTGCAACTCAGCCACACATGACCGACCACTCATTTCGCTTGAGTGTATCGAATGTACATCACCAACGGTCGGGATCAGCAACTGTTTCCCGTAAATATATATATGGGACAGCATTGATAGATTAAAGAAGCAAATGAATATTCTCTAGATAGGTGATTATACAACCTACTTCGGTGCGACCGACTTAGCCATGCTGCCTGCCCGACTTTTGTCATTTCCTGGTTGTTGAGGCCAGAGGCCACGACTACTTTCCATTCATTAATAACACGATCACTTTGAATGCCACATTGTCAGATCCGTTAATCACTAATTGATTTACACGAATATTCTGGATGTTATGCTAAGGAATAAATCTGTTGCCACCATATATATTTGTACAGTCCAATCATATTCGATCATTGGAAATAATCTGTCAGACACTCGTCCATTTATGTTCGTTCTGGGATTGAACGAAACCGAAGGCACTATTCAGTAAATCCATCTTAGTCCATTGTTATCTGAGATTTATACAACAGCCCTTGTACTTTACTCCGTCTTCAATTTTCTTTGGCATATTCGCAACGCTTATGCCAATACAAAGTGGTTCTTTGGATAAGAATCCAACCGGTCTCTCTATATTAACAACGTTAAAATGGTCAAAACTTGATAGTCTGTGATTTAACTATCAATTGAAAAACATGTCGGTGTTCACACAACGATCTTAATTCCAAATGGAATTATCGATCCAATCATCAAACAAATATATATATATATATTTCCTCATTTTCTATGTTTAGAAAATGTACGTTATTAACACTGGAATACATTTCCAATCCTCATTCATGCATCACTACCATTCCACAACTATTAGTCCCTAACTGTAAACTAGTAAGAGAACAATTCTCTAAGTATAAACCCCGAAGGCCGAAACCAACATCAGATCCACACTCAGAAAACCATTCGACTTAACTGATCTCTAGTCAGTTTCTAATATTGTTTTAACTCTATTTGATTAATTCTTATTCGAATAACTAATATTCGATTACTCCTTTTTATAACGTTTCTCCACTTATACAGATTTCCTTTTTGTACGTCTTATTCCGTTAGAAATGATTTTCCTTTTTATAACATCCTAATCCGTTAGAAATATTTTCCTTTTTATAATATTCTATTTGTTTTCTAAACAAATATCCTCCTTTATAATATCCTATGATTTTATAAATGCTTTATTTTCAAATTTATTTCCTTTTATAAAATCGGTTAATTTTATAAAATTCCTTTATTTCAATATACATTGAAATATTCCTTTTTACATCCCAGGGTTTCTTATGATATTTAAAATATCGAATAACAAATGATAAATATCATTCTAACACACATAACCCATAACAGATATACATCACATCATATGTCACAATATATGAAAACAGTAAAATAAATGTTGAGGAATCCAGTCGGATCCCTCCAACCTGTATCCCTGTATCCACAGATGTTACACAGTATAATATACATCAATTTCATTTCAATATGAAATGTTCTGATAAATAACATCAATATTTAATGGTATATATATATATATAATTTCAACTAACTGACTAGCAGCTCAATCAACCAATCTACACACAACAGTCAATCAATATCTAACAGTTCTAAAAGTACGTTATAAAAATATAACTGTTCAGAGTTGGTGAGTTTTACTCACCTTGTTCGTTATCGTTAAATAACGATTGTCCATTCTGATCAGTCAAATTATTTCTCCATAAATTGTTACGAACTCCAAAACATTCCAAACCAGTCTGTATGTTGTCGTTCCCGTCCATACGATCCAGTCGGATCAGATTTTGTGTAATTTTGTTCTTTTGCCCGACATCCACAACCAAAGCCCACCGACTCGTCATCTACTTCTCTTCTCCGAATTGAAATCCCAGAACCCGTCCAAGCTGCTCAAACAAATCCCGTCCTCCTCATTTGGAACGCCATACACCGGAAAGCTTCTTCATTTCATCATTGCTTTCACAACTTTTGGTTTTGAATGCCTGCACGAATCTCAGGCCACACTCCTCACCGGAAAATCCATACTCCTTCACGTTGATCTGAACAAACACTTTTCCTTCTAACATTCCATTTTCCATAATTTAAAAACCCGTGAGCTCCTATACATTCTCTTCTGATATCAACACAGTCACTTCACTACATAAACCCGTGAACTCCTCCATCACTAATTCCCTTCATAAATACAAACACATACAACTTGGGCTTCCTCTTCTATACATCCCACACAACAAAAGGGAAACACAAGCTCCCTGACCAACTCCTTGTTTTATTCCCATTCGAAAACAATGCCAGACTCACCCATTGACTTTACGTTGTACCTTTCAAGCCATTCACCATTTTATTCAGTTCGTTCTCAGTATAAACGTCTGCCTATTACCGTGGGTTCTCCTTCCTTTACCTCGTGAAGAACAACACTGAAATACCCACCGTAGGCAGCTCGAACTTACTCCGTACATGACAAAACTGGGCCGCGTCTTCCCAACTATCCGTAATAAGAAACCAACGACACCCTTTCTTCCCAAATGAAGAAACCCGTTTCCGTTAGTCCTGGCCACCGTAGGCTGACCTACGCCACTGCCGACACCGCAGTTTCCCCCTCCTCCACTCGCCAATGACCAGACTCCTCCAATTCGAACCCTGACTTCAACAGACCTCCATCCTAAATTGAACGCAGATGGAAATCGCACCCAAAACGAGGGTATAGAGATGAGGAGTAAGCTTCGGGGATTTCGAATATATAAGATTCGAGATTTATCGGAATTTCTTTGGTTTTCTCTTGATTTTTAAAGATGCGATTTTGGTTGGGGAAAACTTTCCTGGTGGCGGCTCAAAAGCATTCAGCGAATGGAAAGTTATTTAGGTTTCTAAGGGATAGAGATGTATATTTATAGGCAACACTATTTAGATATTTTTATTTGTACATCTATCTGGTCAAGCCTAGTTCTACACTCGTGGCTAATTTATTCCCGTAAATCTTGAATTTCATTTATCCGATTGTTTATTTCACTTCACTCTAATATGTTCTTAAGTATTAAGTTACAGGACCTTTATGATTTAATCAAAAGTTAGTTCCTATCTTAAAGGGAAGGTGTTAAAAATGTAGGTGGAACTATGTGGTATATTTGTATAAATGTTGAGTAAAAGCAGTGTCTGTCTACACATAAAGATGGTTTGATCAATTCACTTTATCCTTTACAATGCAGTTTAGTGGTCTAATTTGTGTATCACCTACGGTCATCTATAGACAGACGTAAACGTACCGTTTTGACAAGCAATGCTCCAGGGTCCCAAAAATGTAATAATACCGGTAGATGAACTCATATAGTGAAACCCCAAAATGTCGATATAGGGTGCCAAATACTCCAAATAAAAAGTTGCTTATTTAATTAATTAAAAATTTCTATAAAATTCTAAAAATTAAATTATCACTATTTCCCAAAAGAAACTTGTCTAAATTCAAAACTGATATTCAAATATATTTGAATAACCGTTATGGCTACGAACGAATATACCGCTGTTTTTCTGAATATTTGATTTGGACATAAATCAAAATTTACACGACGAAATCCCGATTTTTCTCTTCCCCTAGAAAGATATACTCCACCAGCTCCGTACGTTTCTTGTTTCACAGAAATCCGATTTAAAACGAATCCTGTACATTCAGTTGAAGTTCGAATCGCCATTTTACGAACTACAGCGCCATTTCGAGCTCGATTTTAATTATAATATAATTATACGTTCTAACGTCGTCGATTAAATAATATATTCGTTATTTAAATAATTAAATAAGTTAATTATTACACCGTCAAACATCTGGGTCATTACAGAATGATTAGGGAAAAAATTATTCGAGAACTTTGATTTAAATTTCTAATTAAACACTTAGTCTTATAATTGATAAGAAAACCATAGTTTCATAAGAGTAAGTTAGAAAGATAATTTCCAAACTATAAAATTTTCTTAGGGTCGTAGACCTCTAAGTACTAGACAGTATCTATCCTAGTTTCTCCTTTGTGGTAGTGGTAGTAGCTCTGGGTCTAACTCAGATAATTTGATTTTAATCATAACCAGTGACGACCCCAGTAATCACGAGATCATAGAAGTTTCCTTAGACTCTACCTTTAGTGAGAATCAGACAGGGTACCCTGAGATTGATATGAGCTGTGGTTCTGACCATTACATTTCAGATATGTTGAGAGAGAAATTTGAAATTAAAATTTGTAAAGGAGTTTAAATTTACTTGACTTCCTTTTCGAGGACGAAAAGTTCTAAGGGGGGGTGAATGTAACATCCCAAAATTTTAACTAAGTTTGATCTGGATTTTTTATTATGTAATTTTGGATTTTCTAAATATAAATTGATTTTGTAAGGGTTGAATATGAATTTTAATTTTGAATAAGTAACTTGTTTTATTTTATATGATTTTGTATAAGAAAACTTATTTTAAAAATTATATTTAATAAGATTTCATGTTTTGGTAATGATATTCTCCATTTGGATAATACTAATTTGTAAAATATAAATTTGGTAAAGGATGAGTTCTTTTAAGATTTCACAAGAAAGATTTTTTATTTTTGAATATCGATAAATAAAATAATTTATAATGATGTTTATAAAATTATATAAGGATTGTTAAGAATTTATTTTAACCATTTGTTAGTATAAATTTTGGTAAATTATATGTGTAAATATATTTGATAAATAATATAGATAAATATTTTTAAGTTATAAATATTTTTATAAACCTTAAGGTAATATATTAGCTACACTTGTAAGCATTGGAAAGTGGCTACATTCATAAGTGTTATAACTTATGTTGCTAATATAAATAAATTAATTAAGGCTTAGATAATTAGGTGTCCACTTATGTGTATTCATGCATGGAGTTATTTATGGTATGGTGCCAAGTAGCCTTATATGTGTAGTGTTGCATGTAGTTTGATTTAGAGAAAGAACATGTGTCCTTGTGGAAATTTACCATTTTACCCATGCATCATCCCTTTTATAAAGAGGACCATAGCTCTAGGTTCCTCCACACTCCATCCATTAACCACTTCAGATGAATTCCTCCGTCATTTTCTTCTTGTCCTTTGTTTTTATTTTCCTGTAATGAAAAAAATATGCATTTCCATTCATATAAAAATCCACTTCTCTCAATTCGTTCTCATTTAGCTCGAAAGATCCACGCGAATAATGTTTGGATCGTTGTTTTTTATTTTTACAAATTAACGGATTGGAATTCCGTTGATAAACGAGAGAGAAATCACGTAATTACAGACAATGTGAGGGATGGGTTCAAAACTTTGATAAAATATAATCTCCCAATCCATGAAGAATGGATCGAAACCGTTTGTGTCGTTGCAATCTCCTAGAGATGTAGTATTTTTAGTGCGAAAATGAGGCCATTCCGTGTCGATGTTTTGGATCGTCATAAACTAGGGTTGGAGTTCGTCGATGGAGGAAGTAGCGATTGGCAAATCTGAGTATAGAGCGGCGATGAGGATGGAGCAGGCTTCGATTTGGTGAAGTTTGGTGGAAATCAGGAAGAATAATTGTCGATTTCATTTTGGGTTCACGCCAATTTAAGCTCCGGGTCGCGGCACCTTAATGATCGGATTTTGAGATGGTGGACCGGAGTTCGGGCGAGTGGGTGCGTTCGAGTGAGGATGTGAGCAGAAACATGTTGGTAAAGTCAGATAGTTGAACGGTGGAGGGATGGCCGTGTGCACGTGCACACCGTTCGCGTGGATTTGTGTTCCAGTAAAGGGATTCATCGCAAGGAGGAAGAGAAAGGAGAAGAAGAGGGAGTGGGCCGGTTTTGGTGCGGCATTTGGCAAATGGACTTGGGCCTTCTTTAAATTGTTAAGGTTAATTTAATTTTGTCTTAAGTTAAATTTGTTTAAACTTTAATATCTCATTCATTTCTAACCCGATCAACTCACCTTTAGGTTCGTTAGAATCATATCGAGGAGTAGAACACAATGATATATTATATTGACAAATTTAAATTAAGTATAATTTATAAAAAAAATAAAAAGTGTTGTTTATAAATATAACGAAGATCATTATTAACCGAATATATATATATATATATATATATATATATATTAGCAGAAAATCCCAGTTGTTAATCAAAATGGATTGAAAGCAATACGAGTGACGATGGCAGTGTTCATTCGCATGTTCGTTCTGTTAATGAAGATTTTGGAGCTCAAATGGTGAGAACTTCTAATTTAAATATATTTTTAAATTAGTAAATTATGATTAGCTGAGATTAATTATACTTAGTTAATGATAGTGTGTGATGGATGATGATGTTTGAATGGTTGTTCATGTAATAAGATAACACACTGAACACTGATAAGCGTTATTAACCATCCCACTTGTGCACAGTTAAAATGTTTGTTTGTGATGAATGAATTCGTGTCCATCTGATCATATGGTTCATTTGGATAAATATGACTTCATTGGATGATATTACAACACACACCGTGTTTGTTGAAATTATGGGTGATCGATTTCAAAACCCTTTCTTTTATATATATATATATGACTTTATTATTTAATTATTAAATATTATTATAAATTAAGTTTTGAATTTCGATATCAAAACTGTTTGGAAATTTAGATAATTACAACTGATATTCATAAAAATGAAGACTGTTAAGAAAATATTTTCAACTATTTATAAGTTATTAACCCTTGAATTGAAGTTTATTTCAAAAATTGAATTGAGCTATATATTCAAACATTTATTTTATATAAGAAGTTGATCTTATTATTTATAATGATTATCCCTTAAATTTTGAAATGGTTGAACAAATTGGGAGAAATGTATTTAATCATAATTGGAAATTTAGTTTGAACTGTTAAATTGAATAAACGATATTCGTATAAAATGAGACAGTTTTGGAATAAGATTTGAATCATGTATTTAACATGATTTTTACAGTTATATGTAATGAGTTTTGGGAAATATATTTATTAAGTACTCAATTTAATTAGATATGAAGATTTGAATAGTGGTTTTGAGATAGCGATGTTTTTAAATTGAAATGAAAATATAAATCCATTTGCGAAAAAATTGAATGATTTATATTTAGATCGTTATATGGAGTGAATAGAATGCACTGCGACACGACATTTTATGAATATCGATTTAAATTTTCAAATGGTTTTTTTTAACAACAGTACTTTGGTAACACTTCCAAATGTTGATATTGGTTTTGAAATTTATAAGCATGAACTGTTATTTGACTATAAAAAAGATTTATAAAATAGTTTCGAAGGTTATTAAAGTATTGGAAATATTTTATATGGAACTGAAATGGGTTTTCCTAATTTTTAAATAATTGGATATGGTTGGAGAAAAATGTGACGATCTCAAAATACGAGGGGCGGTATTAAGGATAATCATTGGAATATAACACATTAATCATCATAGCAGAGTACAGATTATAGCAAAAACAATAAATAGAATAATTTTACATGGATATGACAGTGGAATCACAACATGTAACAACATCAGAGTGGTACAGCGTAGGATATAACTTAGTAAATAAAAGAGAAGTGATCAGTCATCATCGCCAGAGGCGGAATACATACATGCAGTGAGACATAATAAGGGTATCAGTCTACATCGCCGAAGGCGGTACATATACATACGGGAATAAACACTGAAAGTAAAGCAGTCTGCATCGCCTATGGCGGAATCATAATATAAGTACAATAATGGCGGAAAAAGTCAAAGTCATCTCTGTGAAGTCAGCCTCGTCATGAGCCAAAATGCACTCTATGCAACAGTGCAGAGCCAAAAGCAACCTGTCACCTGTGAACTAGGCTGCCCGTGCGAAAATGAGGGCACCCGCGTTTGCAAAGTGAAACAAACAACGAGTCAGTCATGGGGACTGGTATGAAGAATCTATTTAACAGTTTAAACAACAGTAATAAGCATATCATAGGACCACGCCACTTCCGCGGAACGGGTTTACTCCAGTGATTGCTAGTGCATTAAAACAAAGTAAATTCTTTAAAACAACGCAATGCTTTTTAAAAGAATGAAGCCATTATAAGACTCAAGTCCCATCATACAATGCAACGCAAGCCGGAGGATAGAGTTTTACCTTATAATGGCCAAATATGCTTGATACGTGTAAAGCAAAATCATTTGATATTATTACTAGTGCATATATGTTTCAAAAACGAATAGCATCATAAATATCAATCATAGGCGACATGAGCGTCCCATGCCACTATGTCGCCATATATAAGTTACAATCGAATCCGTTATCTCGTATTGGAAATTGGATTTCCGTCATGAGTCAAGGCAAGGGGCAAGCTCCTCTCCGCTTCGAGACATTCTAGCAAATGCCTCAGGACTACACACTCTGGGTAACCCTGGATTCGGCTGGGCCGGTCCTCTCTTACGTTTGAGGATTAGTTATTCATGAACACACGTTTCCCGGTCCTTACAGACCTATAATCGAGGCACCTCGCATTCTAACAACCACAATGGTGAAAAGTAGATATAAATGTCAGGGCTGGTAAGTCACTGACACCACCATAGCTAGAAAGAAACGTCGTGCTCTCCCAGCGGTCCGTATCCCATTTTTAACTCATACCGAGGTGTGTGGCTCGCGAATCCACGCTATACACAAAGCCAGGCCACGTAGACCGTGCTTTGATCATCATCCACAAGACTTTGCTTTGCAACAGAAGCCTTGATCACAGCATCTTGGCATGCCACATAGGCAGTCCACTCCATACGATTGATTTCCTTCGATATATAACCTCTGAGCTCGTACGTCTCAGAGAAGGGCGTTAAGCAAAAGAATAAATTCTCCGCCGCCAAACAGATATATATTTAACAGAGATCAATCAGTATAGAACAAAATCCAATGTCAGACACACAGTCCATTTACAAGTCCGTTCTGGGTCTGAACGAAACCGGAGGCGTCAAATTCCTCGTATATCCGTACAATCAACACATACGTTCAGATGGCTACTACTTCCGTTCCTTCACGGTAGCTACTCCGGTCAGGAACCTCAGCAGCGCCCATCCAACCGATACGAAGATCGTCGGTCTTGAATTGTCTTTGTATTTTCCAATTCGAATCGCTCGATAAATTATTTGAAATGAGGGTTAGCTCGGCCTTTTCAAATAATTCACGTAATTAGAATTTAAATCAATTCTTTCCATGGTTATATTATTCGACATCCATATTTCAGTTCTTTAGTGTTATTTTCGTGTCAAATACATACAACCATCAAATATCAAACAGATCAAGCAAAATTGGTTTATTCCCAATCTATGTTGCTTATAATATTTTATAATGATTTTTCGCCATTTTTATTTATTTAAAAATGGCCATAATTAATTAAACGATGTTTCAGGTCGTGCCGTGGCACTGGCGCTGTTTTTCCCCTAATTTGTTTTACACATATCGGAAAATCTAACCGTTGGATTTCCACAAAGTCTACATTAGTGGGAAGATATTCCCAAAGCGAACCCAACGGTTCCAGTTTCGTGAAAATCCGACGGTCGGATCTTCCACCTAGTCGTTTGAAGTTACGGTTTCAAAATTCGAACTGCAGCGTCGTTATTCGATTTAATTTAATTATATTTATATTTATGTATAAATATAAACGATTCTGGCGCTGTTTTTCTTCAGATTTGAATTTAACATTCCAGACAATCCAACCGTTGGATTTTTACAAGGTTGGTGCCGTTGGGAAGATATTTCCAAGGCGAACCCAGCGGTTGCGGTTTTGGGAAAATCCGATGGTCGGATTTCTCGTACTAATCGTTTCAAATTACGATTCCAAAACACGAACTGCACGGCTTCGATTCCTTTTAATTATATTTATATTTATATATATAAATATAGTTCATTCCATGATTTCAAATATAGTTCTTTCATTGATTTCAACTTCGTTTTCACTTGAAATATTTCACTAACGCCTTAATATTTCGAAAAATTTTGCCATAACCTCCTTTGTACGGGGAGGGGTTTGGAAATTTATTGGGTCGTGTTAGGTACCCAATAAATCCTAAAAAGCATCCACATATTTATTGTGATATATTCTGGTGTTTACGGGGGAGCGTGTATAGATAATAACTCCAGAGAATAAATTCTCGTCACCCCGCTCCATGTGGAAATAAATAGTCCATGTGCCGTATCTAATAACTAGAGAGACGTGATTATTGTCAACTCCATACCCGTGTGGGGTTTTTATTAATCTGGCAATTTATCGTTATATTTTATATAGTCCATATCAGTTATCAGTTCAACCTGTAGTATATAATCATCGCCATACAAGCCTCTCGCTCGTATGGTAAATCTTCCACCTCGTCACACAAGCTCCAATTGCTTATGTGGAATATGATGAAGTATGCCTACCGTCAAGAAGTATGCCATGTAGTGTAGTTCAAAATTAATTGTTACTATCCTATGGAGATGTTTATTATTTCACACAGAATAACCAGCACTCCGCATCCAATGGCATTCACAGGAGTTGATATAAAAATAAAATTGCGCAGCCAACTCATCAAGGCTTACCTATTTGTCGGGCACGCAAATAATTTCTTTACTCTACAGCTAATCCATTTTCCCTGTTCAACACATGTATATATATGCAGAACAAAGCTAATAATAATATTTCTAGCAACTATTATTTATTTCAACACGTGTGTATTTTTATCAAAGCGTATACATGATAAAAGAAATATTTTTATCATCAAAAATATTTATTCAACACGTGAATGTTTTTAACACTTCATATTCACAATAAAAATGTAGTTTTTATTGTCTATTCATTTTATTTTAAAATACGATAACATTCAACACATGAATTTCAACTCGACGAACGAATTTCAATTCAACACATGAATATTCTCTATAGTTTGTATATATATAAAAATGTGATTTTTATCGCTAAAGCTATTTGTTTAAATTCAAATAATATTCAACACATGAATTTCGATTCAACGAATGAATTTCAACTCAACACATGAATAATCTCTATAGTTTGTATATATATAAAAATGTGATTTTTATCGCTAAAGCTATTTGTTTAAATTCAAATAATATTCAACACATGAATTTCAACTCAACGAATGAATTTCAACTCAACACATGAATATTCTCTATAGTTTGTATATATATAAAAATGTGATTTTTATCGCTAAAGCTATTTGTTTAAATTCAAATAATATTCAACACATGAATTTCGATTCAACGAATGAATTTCAACTCAACACATGAATATTCTCTATAGTTTGTATATATATAAAAATGTGATTTTTATCGCTAAAGCTATTTGTTTAAATTCAAATAATATTCAACACATGAATTTCGATTCAACGAATGAATTTCAACTCAACACATGAATATTCTCTATACTTTATATATATATATATATATATATATATATATATATATAAATGTGTTTTTTATTGCTAAAGCTATTTGTTTAAATTCAAATAATATTCAACACATGAATTTCGATTCAACGAATGAATTTCAACTGAACACATGAATATTCTCTATAGTTTGTATATATATAAAAATGTGATTTTTATCGCTAAAGCTATTTGTTTAAATTCAAATAATATTCAACACATGAATTTCAACTCAACACATGAATATTGGTTTCAACATATGTAAGTAATTTCAACGAATACAAATTATTCTAACACATGAATATTTCAGAAAATTTCGGTAGCATAACGGCAGGGTAGTTAAAACCGGGACCGTCCCTAGTACGGCTCCTCGCTCTGCCTTAAAACCTCACGGTTTTTGACAATGGGGATCATGCATCTAGTTCGCACGCAGGCGGCATGTTTTATTTTCAATTCCACAATCCTATTCTAATTTGTTTCAACCACAAGAAGGTATTTTCCAACCACAAAGGTATTTTTCAACCACAATATCAACCACAAACAATTATTTCCAACCATTCGTCATACCATATAATATCACGTCAATCACAAGCAATAAATATCGTCCATGGTCTGTGGACGAGGGGAATATATATATATATATAAATATAAATATATATATTATTTCTATAATTCACTTGCATTTCATCACAATTCAAAGCATATATGTTTCATACAACGCTTGTATAATTTATACGTCGCTAATATAACTTATACAACACATGTACATGAGGTATACAATGCGTATATAATTTACACTTCGCTTATATAATTTATACAACGCGATTCCATTCACACAATTTAGTTTAGATTCCTCACATTGGTTTTTGCAGTGCTAAAAATCGTGGGAAGATCAGAAAAATCCGCGGCTTCTGCTAGATGGTAGAGAGCCTCCTTGCGGTCACGGTGTCTCCTGTTTCATTGAATTTCGTTAACGAACGAAAAAGATATTATTTTTCAAAGTTTTGCAACACTTAAAAGTGTTATTTTCATTTCAGAATATCGAAGCAGAAGGGTTTTTAAACCTTCAAAACTAGGTTTTGATTTTAAAACCAAACTGTACCTCGTTGCTCCGATCAGACCCTGCGACGTTGAAGGGCTACGAACCAGCTCTCGATCGATGGTGGTGGCGGCGGACTCGGCGGCTCCAGCAGAGCACGGGGCGCTCCAAAGGGACGGACTTCCTCCTGGAAATTCGACGCGAATAGGCAATGGTCTTCGACGAGGCTTGTCTTGATTTGAAGAGGGGAGGGAGGCGATCGGAATTGTTAACTGGAGGTGGCGGCGAAGCTGGCTATGGCGGGGGCGAAATCGATGGGAAGGTTCGACGAATTTCCGTCGTTCGATAATTAGGGTTGATCGGGTTTTCTGAGGAGAGAGAGAAAATAGAGATATTTTCTATTATATAATATTTTTAAATTACTTTATTACCCCTTCTAGCCAACATACACCAATTTCAACCCAACGACTGTCGCCCCTAGCTAAATACCCCCATTCCGGACACAATGGGATATGTTTCGTTGGCCAATTCGACTGTTACAGTCAGTTATTTTTCAAATTAAAATATAAAACATTCAATATTTAATTTGAACGCACATTTCAATTTACCAGGGCCACAAACTGAATCGAAAAATTCCAAAAACATATATCTAGCTTTGTTTTGACGATACGGTCCTAACAAAACCAGTTTCGTCGAATTCTGAGCTCATATGCAAAATGTCCATTTTCAGGTCGACCCTTTTTAACATAAATCAACCAATCACATTTTCTTTTACCCCGCTCACATATTAGCTTCAAAAATTATGAAATTTGTAACCTAGCAATAATTTGACATCCCGGACCCAACAAAAGTGGTTTCGTCGAATTCCGAGGTCATATGCAAAATATCTATTTTCAAGGGCTATACATGCTATATAGCGACCTTTCTGAAAATTCATTTGGCCATAACTTTTGATTCCCGTTATGAAACTTCGATTTTTCAGATTCGTTAGAAAGGTATTCATAAACAGATTTAAATATTTTTGGTTTCGCTAAAATCCGTTATATTTTCCACCCGGTACAGTCAGACAAAGTTTGTATTCAAAATTTCAAACTGCAATACTGGCCCCAATTCTTTATTTTACTGAAATATGCTATTTCAATTATTCAAATTCTTTGGTAATAACCAATTTTAAAATTTTTAAATTGGTTCACATTTTCTGGGTTATTACAATCTCCCCCACTTAAAACTTTTCGTCCTCGAAAAGGAAATAACAGCAAAGTAGGAAACAAAATGTAAATGCAAAGTATTGTAAAGGTACCTTGCACCGGAGTTAGTCAGAGATGTCCACTCTGCATTTGGGGTAGGCTTGTTTAATGCTTTCCTCAGTCTCCCAAGTACAGTCTCTAGGATCACTACTCCACTGCACTTTGACTAAATGAATCTTTTTGCTCCTTAGCTCTCTGGTTTCCTTGCCAACAATCTTTAATGGCTCTCTTCTGAGCGCTAATTCTGGAGTTATGTCTATATCCTGTTGCGCTGCTTCTTCTACAACAAGATCCGGATCATGAACATGTTTTCTGAGTTGAGACACGTGGAACACATCATGTACACCAGGCAACCAATCAGGTAATTGAACCCTATATGGCAGAGTTCCAATCCGTTCAAGTATAGGAAAGGGACCAATAAATCTCGGTGCCAACTTCCCAGTCTTGCCAAATCTGATTACTCCTCGCATCGGAGAAACTCTTAAATAAACATAATCGCCAACGGCAAATGATATATCTCTTCTTCTCGCATCAGCATAACTTTTCTGTTGACTCTGTGCGGTTTTCAATCGCTTCTTAATGAAGTCGACTTTATCTGATGCTTCTCGAATCATATCGGGCCATAACACAAGTCTGTTGCCAGGTTCTACCCAACAAGCGGGAGATCTGCACGGTCTACCGTATAATGCTTCAAATGGAGACATTCCCAAACTTGCTTGATAGCTATTGTTATAAGAGAATTCGGCTAAATGTAAGTGATCTTCCCATGAGCCTCCAAAATCAATAACGCAAGCCCGCAGTAAATCTTCTAGAATTCTATTCACCCGCTCAGTTTGGTCGTCTGTCTGAGGGTGATAAGCGGTGCTTAGATTCAATTTGGATCCCAATTCTGTCTGGAATGCTTCCCAGAATTTGCTAGTAAATAGGGGATCTCTATCACTGACTATATTAAGCGGCACTCCATGTAGTTTAACTATTTCTTTGAAGTAAATCTGTGCCAAACTTTGAGCCGTTCTGTTGGATCGGACAGGTATGAAATGGGCAGTCTTCGTGAAGCGATCTACGATTACCCATATACTGTCGTTTCCTTTCTTAGTTCGAGGCAAGCCATCAATGAAGTCCATCGAAATTTGCTCCCACTTCCATCCTGGAATTTCTAATGGTTGTAATAGTCCAGCCAATTTCTGCTGATCGCTCTTAACTAGCTGACAAGTGGGGCATCTGCTAACATATAATGAAATATCTCTTTTCATTGCCTTCCACCAAAAGGTGCGTTTGATATCGTTATACATTTTGCTCACACCGGGATGGATACTGAGTTTAGACTTGTGACATTCATCCAGTACTTCCCTTCTGAGTTCAGGAATTTCTGGCACACAAATTCGCCCTCATAATCTTAGAACCCCTTGGCTATCAAGGCTAAAATCTAAGGGTTTTCCTTCTCGGATCCGCTGGCTAATCCTTTTAATAAATTCATCGTCTTTCTGTAGAATAGTAATCTTATCTTCTAAGGAATAATTAATGATAAAACTGGCGATGATTTCATTCTTTCTGCTGAGCGCATCTGCTATGACATTGGCTTTCCCTGGAGTGTATAGAATCTCAAAATCGTACGCTGTAAGGAATTCTAACCAACGCTGTTGTCTCAAGTTTAGATCTTTCTGAGTGAATAGATATTTCAAGGATTGATGATCGGTAAATAGTTCGAACTTCTCGCCTAGTAAATAATGCCTCCAGATTCTTAAAGCAAACACGATAGCTAATAACTCAAGATCATGAGTTGCATAGTTTCTTTCATGCGGCTTCAGCTGACGGCTGGCATAGGCGACCACTTGGCCTTTTTGCATTAATACTGCGCCTAGCCCTCTAATAGAAGCGTCTGTCCATACAGTCAAGTCTTGGTTGCCTTCTATAATTGTCAATACTGGAGCAGTTGTCAACTTCAGTTTCAGCTCCTGGAAAGCTTCTTCACATTCGGGAGTCCATTTGAATTTCTCATGCTTCTTTGTAAGCTTTGTCAATACACCAGATATTTTTGAAAAATCCTGAACGAATTTCCGATAGTAACTAGCCAATCCAAGGAAACTTCGAACTTCTGTGGGGGTAGTAGGTTGTTTCCAGTTCTGAATCGCTGTAATTTTGCTTGGATCTACAGCAATACCTTCTTTTGATACGACATGGCCTAGGAACTTAACTTCATCCTGCCAGAAGACACACTTAGAAAATTTAGCTTTCAAGACATTTCTCCTTAGAATTTTCAACACTTGTTCTAAATGCCTTGCATGCTCGCCTTCCGACTTGGAGTAGATTAAAATGTCATCGATGAAGACTAGAACAAATTTATTCAATACACCACGGAACACTCTGTTCATAAGATCGACGAAGTATGCCGGAGCGTTACACAAACCGAACGGCATTACTAACCATTCGTAGAATAAATCGGGACCCCTGAAGGCTGTCAAAGGAACACAGTCTTCGGCTATACGTAATTGGTGGAAACCTGTAGCTAGGTCCATTCTGGAGAATACTGTTGCTCCATTCAATTGATCTAACAGATCATCTATACGTGGCAAGGGATATTTGTTCTTCAGTGTCTGCTTATTGAGATCTCGGTAATCAACATAAAGTCTTAGAGTACCATCTGATTTTGGGACAAATACCACTGCTGCTCCCCAAGCTGAAAAGCTCGGTCTGATCAGACCTTTCCAAAGCAATTCTCGGGTTTGACTACCTAACTCTTCTTTTTCTTTCGGGGCCATTCTTCTAATTGGATGTACTACTGGTCGGGCGTTAGGAAATAGATCTATCCTGAATTCAATTTCTCTTTGCGGCGGTAAGTTTTCTACTTCTTCAAACACATCCGCATAGTTTTTAACGACCGGTATCTTTTCTAATGAAGGGGGAGTAACTTCTAAAGAAGACCAAAATTCTATTCTATTAATTTCAGAACCGTGACATGGTATATATATAGGTCCAAGCTTCGTTTTGACTTTAACGATTCTCTCGGCACATCTAACTTCGGCCTTATATTTTGTCAACCAGTCCAGCCCCAGTATAATATCAAATTCGGGAAGGTCCATAACAATCACTTTAAAAGGAAACCGGTATCGATAAAAGGAAATAGGTGCTTTACAATATGTACTGAGACTAACAGAACCTCCTATCGGGTTTTGAACTTTAATTGGTTCCTTAAGCTTTCTTTGTTTCAATTTTAACATGTGAACAATGTTACTAGAAATGAAGCTACGTGATGCACCAGTATCAAAAAGTACAGAAACAGGAATATTTTTAATGGTAAGGGTACCTCCCAAGACGTCGGGTTTACCTGATCCATCGGTGGTAGCTGGCGGGGTCTCCCCGTCATACACATGAGCCACTTGTGCATTCTGCTTTAGAGGACAATTCCTGCTATAGTGCCCTTTCTTATGGCAGTTGTAGCATTCGGCTGAGTCTGGATTTGCCTTTGGTTTCCTGGTTTATGAGTAGCGGCCGCTGTAATGCTAGACTCTGGCTGATCTGCTGAAGCCTTGCGCTTATTTCCAGCTTGGCTTTTGGTGCGGTCTTGATTGGTGTGTCTTTCATCCATATCTTCATAATTGCAAGCCATTTCTACCAATTCTGAGAAGGGGAGTTTGATGTTGCTCATGGCTCTGTCATGGTACTTGCGCTTTAGCCCAAATATAAACCTCTTGTTCTTAGCTTTGTTAGTCATAATAAGCTCTGGAGCATAGCGCGACAACTTGGTGAATTTATTGAGGTAATCCTGGATAGAGAGATCCCCCTGCTGGAGATTAGCAAACCGCTCTCGCATCCTCTCTAAGGCCTGTTCAGGTACAAACTTCTCGTTGAACATGGTCTTGAATTGCTCCCAGGTCCTGACAGTACCTACTGCATCCTCTGAGGTGATGGCATCCCACCACAGCTCTGCTTCTTCCTGTAGGAGCCAAATACCTAGTCGTGCTTTGTTGTTGGTCCCCAAACCCATTCCTTCAAAGATCTTTTCACAGGTCTTCAACTAAGCAATAGCCTCTGTCATTGTGCCAAGGCCAGAAAAGGGTTTTCCCCCCAGGTTCCTATACCTCTTCGCTACTCTGTCTAGCTCAAAGTCCTGGGGTGCTGGTGGCAGAATAATAGGGCCTCCCTCAACTACGGGGATATTCCCCCGTCCTCCTGCTACTCCTGCTCAGCCTCCATGGCCTCCTCTAGCTGCTGCTGCTCGTGTAGCCATCAGAGAGAGTATTGTATAAGCAAGAAAAGAGTCAAGCCCACAGATTTGATAATTTTCATATATGATAAAGCAGGGGAACTTAAGGATAGGTAATGATGTACTGATCAAATTGTTTTGCTAATCTTCTCAGCTCATTCTAGGACATTGCTAATCCTATCTCTAATGAGCTACTCGCCTTAGAACTCTACTGATTCTATTCTGACGAGGTGTTTAATGTGTTAGATCCCGGAACTAAGGTTAACCAAAGCTCTGATACCAACTGTGACGATCTCAAAATCCGAGGGGCGGTATTAAGGATAATCATTGGAATATAACACATTAATCATCATAGCAGAGTACAGATTATAGCAAAAACAATAAATAGAATAATTTTACATGGATATGACAGCGGAATCACAACATGTAACAACATCAGAGTGGTACAGCGTAGGATATAACTTAGTAAATAAAAGAGAAGTGATCAGTCATCATCGCCAGAGGCGGAATACATACATGCAGTGAGACATAATAAGGGTATCAGTCTACATCGCCGAAGGCGGTACATATACATACGAGAATAAACACTGAAAGTAAAGCAGTCTGCATCGCTTGTGGCGGAATCATAATATAAGTACAATAATGGCGGAAAAAGTCAAAGTCATCTCTGTGAAGTCAGCCTCGCCATGAGCCAAAATGCACTCTATGCAACAGTGCAGAGCCAAAAACAACCTGTCACCTGTGAACTAGGCTGCCCGTGCGAAAATGAGGGCACCCGCGTTTGCAAAGTGAAACAAACAACGAGTCAGTCATGGGGACTGGTATGAGGAATCTATTTAACAGTTTAATCAACAGTAATAAGCATATCATAGGACCACGCCACTTCCGCGTAACGGGTTTACTCCAGTGATTGCTAGTGCATTAAAACAAAGTAAATTCTTTAAAACAATGCAATGCTTTTTAAAAGAATAAAGCCATTATAAGACTCAAGTCCCATCATACAATGCAACGCAAGCCGGAGGATAGAGTTTTACCTTATAATGGCCAAATATGCTTGATACGTGTAAAGCAAAATCATTTGATATTATTACTAGTGCATATATGTTTCAAAAACGAATAGCATCATAAATATCAATCATAGGCGACATGAGCGTCCCATGCCACTATGTCGCCATATATAAGTTACAATCGAATCCGTTATCTCGTATTGGAAATTGGATTTCCGTCATGAGTCAAGGCAAGGGGCAAGCTCCTCTCCGCTTCGAGACATTCTAGCAAATGCCTCAGGACTACACACTCTGGGTAACCTTGGATTCGGCTGGGCCGGTCCTCTCTTACGTTTGAGAATTAGTTATTCCTGAACACACATTTCCCGGTCCTTATAGACCTATAATCGAGGCGCCTCGCATTCCAACAACCACAAAGGTGAAAAGTAGATATAAATGTCAGGGCTGGTAAGTCACTGACACCACCATAGCTAGAAAGAAACGTCGTGCTCTCCCAGCGGTCCGTATCCCGTTTTTAACTCATACCGAGGTGTGCGGCTCGCGAATCCACACTATACACAAAGCCAGGCCACATAGACCGTGCTTTGATCATCATCCATAAGACTTTGCTTTGCAACAGAAGCCTTGAACACAGCATCTTGGCATGCCACATAGGCAGTCCACTCCATACGATTGATTTCCATCGATATATAACCTCAGAGCTCGTACGTCTCAGAGAAGGGCGTTAAGCAAAAGAATAAATTCTCCGCCGCCAAACAGATATATATTTAACAGAGATCAATCAGTATAGATCAAAATCCAATGTCAGAAACACAGTCCATTTACAAGTCCGTTCTGGGTCTGAACGAAACCGGAGGCGTCAAATTCCTCGTATATCCGTACAATCAACACATACGTTCAGACGGCTACTACTTCCGTTCCTTCACGGTAGCTACTCCGGTTAGGAACCTCAGCAGCGCCCATCCAACCGATACGAAGATCGTCGGTCTTGAATCGTCTTTGTATTTTCCAATTCGAATCGCTCGATAAATTATTTGAAATGAGGGTTAGCTCGGCCTTTTCAAATAATTCACGTAATTAGAATTTAAATCAATTCTTTCCATGGTTATATTATTCGACATCCATATTTCAGTTCTTTAGTGTTATTTTCGTGTCAAACACATACAACCATCAAATGTCAAACAGATTAAGCCAAATTGGTTTATTCCCAATCTATTTTGCTTATAATATTTTATAATGATTTTTCGCCATTTTTATTTATTTAAAAATGGCCATAATTAATTAAACGACGTTTCAGGTCGTGCCGTGGCACTGGCGCTGTTTTTCCCCTAATTTGTTTTACACATATCGGAAAATCTAACCGTTGGATTTCCACAAAGTCTACATTAGTGGGAAGATATTCCCAAAGCGAACCCAACGGTTCCAGTTTCGTGAAAATCCGACGGTCGGATCTTCCACCTAGTCGTTTGAAGTTACGGTTTCGAAATTCGAACTGCAGCGTCGTTATTCGATTTAATTTAATTATATTTATATTTATATATAAATATAAACGATTCTGGCGCTGTTTTTCTTCAGATTTGAATTTAACATTCCAGACAATCCAACCGTTGGATTTTTACAAGGTTGGTGCCGTTGGGAAGATATTTCCAAGGCGAACCCAGCGGTTGCGGTTTCGGGAAAATCCGATTGTCAGATTTCTCGTACTAATCGTTTCAAATTACGATTCCAAAACATGAACTGCACGGCTTCGATTCCTTTTAATTATATTTATATATATATATAAATATAGTTCATTCTATGATTTCAAATATAGTTCATTCATTGATTTCAACTTCGTTTTCACTTCAAATATTTCACTAACGCCTTAATATTTCGAAAAAATTCGCCATAACCTCCTTTGTACGGGGAGGGGTTTGGAAATTTATTGGGCCGTGTTAGGTACCCAATAAATCCTAAAAAGCATCCACATATTTATAGTGATATATTCTGGTGTTTACGGGGGAGCGTGTATAGATAATAACTCCAGAGAATAAATTCTCGTCACCCCGCTCCGTGTGGAAATAAATAGTCCATGTGCCGTATCTAATAACTAGAGAGACGTGATTATTTTCAACTCCAGACCCGTGTGGGGTTTTTATTAATCTGGCAATTTATCGTTATATTTTATATAGTCCATATCAGTCATCAGTTCAACCTGTAGTATATAATCATCGCCATACAAGCCTCTCGCTCGTATGGTAAATCTTCCACCTCGTCACACAAGCTCCAATTGCTTATGTGGAATATGATGAAGTATGCCTACCGTCAAGAAGTATGCCATGTAGTGTAATTCAAAATTAATTGTTACTATCCTATGGCGATGTTTATTATTTCACACAGAATAACCAGCACTCCGCATCCAATGGCATTCACAGGAGTTGATATAAAAATAAAATTGCGCAGCCAACTCATCAAGGCTTACCTATTTGTCGGGCACGCAAATAATTTCTTTACTCTACAGCTAATCCATTTTCCCTGTTCAACACATGTATATATATGCAGAACAAAGCTAATAATAATATTTCTAGCAACTATTATTTATTTCAACACGAGTGTATTTTTATCAAAGCGTATACATGATAAAAGAAATATTTTTATCATCAAAAATATTTATTCAACACGTGAATGTTTTTAACACTTCATATTCACAATAAAAATGTAGTTTTTATTGTCTATTCATTTTATTTTAAAATACGATAACATTCAACACATGAATTTCTACTCGATGAACGAATTTCAATTCAACACATGAATATTCTCTATAGTTTGTATATATATAAAAATGTGATTTTTATCGCTAAAGCTATTTGTTTAAATTCAAATAGTATTCAACACATGAATTTCGATTCAACGAATGAATTTCAACTCAACACATGAATATTCTCTATAGTTTGTATATATATAAAAATGTGATTTTTATCGCTAAAGCTATTTGTTTAAATTCAAATAATATTCAACACATGAATTTCAACTCAACGAATGAATTTCAACTCAACACATGAATATTCTCTATAGTTTGTATATATATAAAAATGTGATTTTTATCGCTAAAGCTATTTATTTAAATTCAAATAATATTCAACACATGAATTTCGATTCAACGAATGAATTTCAACTCAACACATGAATATTCTCTATAGTTTGTATATATATAAAAATGTGATTTTTATCGCTAAAGCTATTTGTTTAAATTCAAATAATATTCAACACATGAATTTCGATTCAACGAATGAATTTCAACTCAACACATGAATATTCTCTATAGTTTGTATATATATAAAAATGTGATTTTTATCGCTAAAGCTATTTGTTTAAATTCAAATAATATTCAACACATGAATTTCAACTCAACGAATGAATTTCAACTAAACACATGAATATTGGTTTCAACATATATAAGTAATTTCAACGAATAAAAAATTATTCTAAAACATGAATATTTCAGAAAATTTCGGCAGCAAAACGGCAGGGTAGTTAAAACCGGGACCGTCCCTAGTACGGCTCCTCGCTCTACCTTAAAACCTCGCGGTTTTTGACAATGGGGATCATGCATCTAGTTCGCACGCAGGCGGCATGTTTTATTTTCAATTCCACAATCCTATTCTAATTTGTTTCAACCAAAAGAAGGTATTTTCCAACCACAAAGGTATTTTTCAACCACAATATCAACCACAAACAATTATTTCCAACCATTCGTCATACCATATAATATCACGTCAATCACAAGCAATAAATATCGTCCATGGTCTGTGGACGAGGGGAGTATGTGTATATATATATATATATATATATATATATATATATATATATATTATTTCTATAATTCACTTGCATTTCATCACAATTCAAAGCATATATGTTTCATACAACGCTTGTATAATTTATACATCGCTAATATAACTTATACAACACATGTACATGAGGTATACAATGCGTATATAATTTACACTTCGCTTATATAATTTATACAACGCGATTCCATTTACACAATTTAGTTTAGATTCCTCACATTGGTTTTTGCAGTGCTAAAAATCGTAGGAATATCAGAAAAATCCGCGGCTTCTGCTAGATGGTAGAGAGCCTCCTTGCGGTCACGGTGTCTCCTGTTTCATTGAATTTCGTTAACGAACGAAAAAGATATTATTTTTCAAAGTTTTGCAACACTTAAAAGTGTTATTTTCATTTCAGAATATCGAAGCAGAAGGGTTTTTAAACCTTCAAAACTAGGTTTTGATTTTAAAACCAAACCGTACCTCGTTGCTCCGATCAGACCCTGCGACGTTGAAGGGCTACGAACCAGCTCTCGATCGATGGTGGTGGCGGCAGACTCGGCTGCTCCAGCAGAGCACGGGGCGCTCCAAAGGGGCGGACTTCCTCCTGGAAATTCGACGCAAATAGGCAATGGTCTTCGACGAGGCTTGTCTTGATTTGAAGAGGGGAGGGAGACGATCGGAATTGTTAACTGGAGGTGGCGGCGAAGCTGGCTGTGGCGGCGGCGAAATCGATGGGAAGGTTCGACGAATTTTCGTCCTTCGATAATTAGGGTTGATCGGGTTTTCTGAGGAGAGAGAGAAAATAGAGATATTTTCTATTATATAATATTTTTAAATTACTTTATTACCCCTTCTAGCCAACGTACACTAATTTCAATCCAACGATTGTCGCCCATAGCTAAATACCCCCATTCCGGACACAATGGGATATGTTTCGTTGGCCAATTCGACTGTTACAGTTAGTTATTTTTCAAATTACAATATAAAACATTCAATATTTAATTTGAACGCACATTTCAATTTACCAGGGCCACGAACTGAATCGAAAAATTCCATAAAAATATATCTAGCTTTGTTTTGACGATACGGTCCTAACAAAACCAGTTTCGTCGAATTCTGAGCTCATATGCAAAATGTCCATTTTCAGGTCGACCCTTTTTAACAAAAATCGACCAATCACATTTTCTTTTGCCCCGCTCACATATTAGCTTCAAAAATTATGAAATTTGAAACCTAGCAATAATTTGACATCCCGGACCCAACAAAAGTGGTTTCGTAAAATTCCGAGGTCGTATGCAAAATATCTATTTTCAAGGGCTATATATGCTATATAGCGACCTTTCTGAAAATTCATTTGGCCATAACTTTTGTTTCCCGTTATGAAACTTCGATTTTTCAGATTCGTTAGAAAGGTATTCATAAACAGATTTAAATATTTTTGGTTTCGCTAAAATCCGTTATATTTTCCACTCGGTACAGTCAGACAAAGTTTGTATTCAAAATTTCAAACTGCAATACTAGCACCAATTCTTTATTTTACTGAAATATGCTATTTCAATTATTCAAATTCTTTGGTAATAACCAATTTTAAAAATTTTAAATTGGTTCACATTTTCTGGGTTATTACAAAAAATCTTCGGATGTTTGATATTAATTTGGTAAATGAAAACTATTATTATTTGAGGAATTTAAAAGGTAATTCATCGTTATTCTGCTTACAATATGTAACGGCAACGAATTTCGCTCGATCTGAATCGATCGTTAAACCGACCAAGACCGTTCGAAACCCCTGATCGTTTTGAGAACAGGACAAAATAGAACACAAACAGAAGATCATTTCATTGTATATTACAACAATTCCATCAGAATACAAGAATATACAGAGTATACTTGAATTAATTACATTCGACAAATATCAGAGATTACAATAAATTACAAAGCAGCGGTAAAACAATAGAAGACACAACTGAAAGTAATACACGGATATAGAGCTTTCCGAGAAAATAGGGGCACCCAGAGTTTAGGTTAAAACAATAAACTCCAGGTCAGTCATGTGACTAGTGTGAGAACTAAAATAGTTATTAAATCTTTACTTTAAAAATAAAGTAAATCAAGGGACCACGCCGTATAATATGGAACGGGTTTCCTCCCAAGAATACCAGTGCATAGAATAAACGTCGCAGTGCTTTTTGAAAAAATGAAGCTATTATATGACTCAGGTCCCATCACACAATGCAACGCAAGCCGGAGGATAAAGTTTTCCCTTATAATAGCCAAACATGCATGGTACGTTTAAAACAAATCATTTTGATACTATTATAGTGTAAAGTGTATGAAGACAACTTCAAATATAAATGTATCAATCATAGACGACATAGCATCCTATGCTACTATGTCGCCAATACTAGGCTCTAAAAATAAAACCAAAATGTCATGTATTAGAAGTTGGATTCAGTCATGAGTTGAGGCAAGGGATGTACTCCTCACCGGCTTCGAGACACTCTAGCAAATGCCTCAGGATCTCCCGCAGTAGACACTCTAGCAAAATGTCATGTATTAGAAGGAAAGCCCGGATTGCGTTGAGAACAAGACAAATTGAGACACAAATAGAAGAACACTTCATTGCTTATTACAACAATTTATATCAGAGCACAAGAATATACAGAGTATGAACAAACAATATACATTTGATAAATATCAGAGATAAATTACATTTAAATGCATAGCAGGGGAAAAACCGTACAAAACACAACTGAAAGTAATACACGGATACATAGCTTTCCGAGCATCATTCCAGTTGTAAACCAGGATCCTGTGAATACAAATCTGCAAAACCAAAACTACTAGCTGCCCGTGTCGAAAATAGGGGCACCCAGAGTTTAGGTTAAAACAATAAACTCCAGGTCAGTCATGTGACTGGTGTGAGAACTAAAACAGTTATTTAAAACTTTACTTTAAAAGAGAGTAATTCAAGGGACCATGCCGTATAACACGGAACGGGTTTCCTCCCAAGAGTACCAGTGCATAGAAAAGACAACGCAATGCTTTTTCGAAAAATGAAGCTATTATAAGACCCAGGTCCCATCACACAATGCAACGCAAGCCGGAGGATAGGGTTTTTACCTTATAATAGCCAAGAATGCTTGATACGTTTAAAACAAATCATTTGATACTATTGTAAGTGTATAGTGTATAAAACAACTTCAAATCATAAGTATCAATCATAGACGGCATAAGTGCCGCATCCCACTATGTCGCCATACTAGACTCTACAAATAAAACCGAAATACACGTATTGGAAATTGGATTTCCATCAAGAGTCGAGGCAAGGGGCAAGCTCCTCTCCGCTTTGGGACACTCTAGCAAATGTCCAAGGACTACACACTCTGGGCAGCCACTTGGATCGGTTGGGCCGGTCCTCTCTTACGTTTGAGGATTAGTTATTCCTGAACACACGTTTCCCGGTCCTTACAGACCTAAAATCGAGGCGCCTCATTCCAACAACCACATAGGTGAAAAGTATATATAAGTCAGGGCTGGTAAGTCACTAAAACCACCAAAGCTAGAAAGAAACGTCGTGTTCTCCCAACGGTCTGTATCCCGTTTTTGACTCATACCGAGGTGTGAGGCTCGCGAATCCACGCTATACACAAAGCTATGCCATGTAGGCCGCGCTTTAATCATCAACCACAAGACTTTGCTTTTCAACAGAAGCCTTGATCAATTGCCACTTAGGCGTGCCACACAGGCAATTCATGTCATGCGATTGATATCTATCGATATATAACCTCTAAGCTCGTACGTCTCAGAGAAGGGCGTTAAGCAAGAGAATAAATTCTCCGCCGCCAAACAGATATATATATAACAGAAATCAATCAACACAGAATAAAATCCAATGTCAGACACACAATCCATTTCCAAGTTTGTTCTGGGTCTGAACGAAACCGGAGGCACTTTCCTCGCATATCCATCGATCTCTAAGTACGTCTGGACGACCACCAACTGATTCTCACCTCTTGGGTGTACAGCCCAATCAAGATCATCAGTAATCACCGAAATGATGTGAAGACTTCCGGTATTCAACCACCGTCTTCATCTTCGACATATCGTCGAATCGGTTATTCAGAATGGGTATAAACCCGGTCTTTCTGAATAACCCGCGTATATAGTAAACAAATGTTACACAAACACAACATACGCCTCATTCCAATTCAGCAGCCACCAACCGTAAATCAGCAAGAGAACAATTTCCTAAATATTAACCCCGAAGGCCGAAACCAACATCAGATCAATACCCAGGAAACCATTCTTCTTAGCTAACCTACAGCTAGTTTCTAAATTTCATAATCCTTGGGAAAGGTTCCCATTAATTTTATCAAAGATAAATTCTTTAAATTTATTCTTTAATCTTCCTTTGGATGTCATATCAAACCAAATTATGGTTTTTCAAACTTGACAGGATTAGCGAACCACACCGAAGTAATTATTTATTTTATTTCCCAATCCCAACCTATTCATCCCATGAAGCAAAATTGGTAATACTCCATATCTAATACCACGGTGTTATCGGTAAAATTAATTACCATTTCACGTTCAAATCTAATTAAAGATTTGACTATCGTTTTGGAGCAAAACTGGTGATACTCCATTCTCGCTCACTTTCTAAATTTGATAATTTAGATTATCAATTCACATTTCAATCTAATTACAGATTCATTAAAACTCCTTTTATTAGGTTAAAGAACTAATGTCATTTAAAACACAGTTCACGACAAACCCAAATCACATTCTATTTATTATCGGGTTAAAGAACAAGTTTCATTTAAAACACCCTTCACGATAAACCCACAAATCAATTCTATTTACAACCCATTTCAAATCCAATTTATTTATTTAAAAATAAATGGCACCAGTACAAAAATGCATATTTGCGTCGCCTTTTTTGCGACGGTTTAGCTAAAAACAGTAGCGTATATTGTTATGTGTGACTGTTTTAGTTACAAACCGTAACATGTTGTTTGGAAAATGATGAAGAAGACAAATTTGCGATGGTTTTGTTCAAAAACAGTAGCAAATATTTACAATTTGCAACGGTTATATTTAAATCCTTGGCAAATGAAATGAGATTGGAATGGTGAAATTTCATTTTGCGACCCTTAAATATAAAACGGTCGCTAATTACTCAAGGGTGGAAAAGCTAACGGTTCCAATAGTGTAGGTGCGGGCATATTGAAATCCAAAAGATCCACTGAACATGTATAGATTTAGAAAGAAAAATAACAGGAAATCATTTCACTTTTCCCCTAATTCAAACCCTAAGGCAAACATCCATGGAATCATATTTTGCAATTCAGATCTAATCCCTGATTTTCAGGGGAGCTTCGATCTGAAGGAACCCCTAATTTTCAAAAGAGCTTCACGCGATTTGAATGAGACTCATGCGTCGCTCAATCTGAACAGTTCCCTCCAAGTGAATGCGTATCTCTTGAAGATTGAAGGCACTGATTGTACAAAGGCAACGGATTGTTCTATGCATAGTAAGTTTAATTTTTATTCTTAAGCTTCTACTGTTTTAGAAATTTACAACCTAAGAGTGTCTGGTACCTTACTATTCTGGGCTCTTTGGCGACCACTCAGCGTGAGTACGTTGCATTGCATGCATTTAGGCGTCTAAGAAATCAGGTTAGAATTTGTGTGAATGTTAAATTTTATCACTGGGGTGGTTGTTGCTATAATATTTGTCACTTGTAACTTATTAGCAGGCTTGTTCCTGCTGAATTTCCTTAATCCTAAATCTGCGTGCAAAAAAAAAATTTTATCATGTTTGTACCAAAATAAGTCCACTGTGCATTATATCAAGAATATCTGATAGAAATGCAAGTGTTACGGCTAGCAAACTACAAGTGGATGGATCTAGCATACGTGCTTTAACTGTATATTAATAACTAAATGCACCAAGTATAAGAAGTGGCAGTAACATATGATTTTATTACAACAAATACAGATGCAAAGCGCTATTTTAAAGCCTAGTCCGGAACTGTTTCCTAGATATGAAGAGCAACCTCCTGCAATGCCAGAATGTTTTATGCCAAGTTTCATTGACCATTTTCATCAAACTTTTAATGGTCCATAGCTGGCTGCAATTTAGTAGGCAGAAATGCATACAGCAGCAGGATCCACGAGCAATAACAGCAATAATAGCAGCACCGGAAGTTCAAGGAAACAAGAACCTTGGCCTTTTACCCTTGTATAAGGTCCACCTAACACTGGGAAAATACACACAGTTTGGGGTATGTTCAATGTCATCCATCTTGTAGAATATCAACATTATTATGTAGCTTTTCTTAAACAACTTGCTCCTGGAAGCTATAAACAATCATGTGAACTGGAAAGCAACACAAACAATAATATGTCTGGTGGATCATCTATAGATGAACTGCTGTAGAATATGGACCAAAAAATTTTCCGTACTCTTCCAAAACTGATTCCTATGCCAAGAATGCTTGTATGTGCTCCATCAAATGCGACAACAGATGAGTTGCTAACACCTGTACATGACCGTGGCTTCATTGAAGGAGAGATGCAAGTGTATAGACCTGATGTTGCACGTTTGGGAGTGGATTCACAGACACGTGCAGCCCAGGCGGTGTCTGCCTAGAGGCGAACTGAACAGCTTCTACTCAAGGGTAGAGAGGAGGTTCTTGGTTGGATGCATCAGCTTCGAAATCATGAAGCTGACTATTCCCAACAGATTTCTCATTTACAAAGACAGTTAAGTGCTGCAGCTTTAGCTGGTAGGTCTCAAGGTTCCGTAGGTGTCGATCCTGATGTCCTTGTTGCGCACGATCAAAACCGCGATGTTTTTCTCCGAAAGCATGCTCAAGTTGTGGAAGGAAGAGATAAAGTCTTGGTCGAGATGACTCGACTCTGCATATTAGAAAGCCGGTTTCGCCCTGGTAGTAATTATAACTTGGATGATGCTAGGGCCCATCTTGAGGAAAGTTTTGCAAATGAAGCTGAGATTGTCTTCACTACAGTTTCCAGCAGCAGGCGTAAGATCTTTTCACGGCTTACCCATGGCTTTGATATGGTGGTTATTGACGAGGCCGCTCAAGCTAGTGAAGTGGCAGTTGTTCCACCTCTGTCCCTTGGTGCTGCTAGATGTGTTCTTGTAGGCGATCCTCAACAGTTACCAGCAACTGTTATAAGTAAAGCTACTGGTACATTGCTTTATAGTCGAAGCCTTTTTGAGAGATTTCAGCATGCTAGATGCCCCACTCTGCTACTGTCCGTTCAGTGTAGAATGCATCCTCAAATCCGGGATTTTCCTTCAAGATACTTTTACCAGAGCCGACTAACTGATAGTGAAGTGTTGCTATTCTACTAAATGAAATTTACTACAAGGACCCTATCCTCCAGTCGTACATGTTTTTTGACATCGTGCATGGGAGGGAGTCCCGTAGAGGTGGTTCTACATCCTATCAAAATGTCCAGGAAGCAAATTTTGCTCTGCGCATTTACGAGTATGTTCAGAACTTTTTGAAACTGAATGGTGGTGGGAAAAAAGTCACTGTTGGTATTATTACACCTTATAAATTGTAGTTGAAGTGCATACAGAGAGAATTCGAATGAGTGCTCAACTCGAAAGAGGGGAAAGGCCTATACATCAATACAGTGGATGCTTTTCAGGGACAAGAGAGGGACATCATCATCATGTCTTGTATGCGTGCTTCAAATCACGGTGTTGGTTTTGTTTCTGAAATCCGTCGCATGAATGTTGCTCTTACTTGAGCCCGAAGGGCTCTTTGGGTATGTGTACCTCCCTTACACACATTAACATTGTTTTATTTTCCCTATTGGCGGTTTGCATATTTTTAATTTAATCCTCTCTGGTCACTTTTAATATTAGTGAATTATGGAACCATAATTATCTTATTAATTTTTGAATAATACCTCAGCAGTAATGAAATAAAATAAAATTATGAGTACATCTATGAAGGGAAAGGTCTTTTAACTTGTTTATAATATCATGGTTAAATAATATTTCAGAAGGCCCTCCATCCTACAGAAACTACCTTTTAGAATTTTTACAAAATGTACACGATATTATACTGAACCAGTAACATGTATTTAGCAGTATATAATGATAGATCCATCTTCATATTTTGAATAAATACTTGTATTTTCTTGCATTGTCCATCCAGATCGTGGGCAATGCAAATGCTTTTATGCAGTCTGAAGATTGGGCTGCTCTGATAAATGATGCAAAGTCAAGGAGCTGTTTCACGGATATGGAAAGCATTCCGAAAGAACTACTGAGTATGAAAACCGCTGCTATTACTCATGTTAACTCAGAAAAAGTGAATGACTTCAGGAGCATGAGAAATGCTGCTGCTACTTATCAACATCTCGAGAAATGACCAGTCTTGAATCGATCACTAAAGCACCGGTCGTCCATCACTTTCCGAAACAATTTCAGGGGTCATGACCATTAGATGTTTCAGAAAAGAACCCAGATTTCCCGAAGAAAATGTAAAGAGGGTTAATGGAAGTTTAACCATGGATTTTCATAACAATGGTGCAAACGAGTGGTTAGGATTTTGATTCGAGTTGATTGGCGCTTCTGTATTGTGCTTGCATGCATTATGCTTAGTTTTACTACCCACCAATTTCATGAAACCAGGTATTAATTTAGATATCCAGTTGATTCTGGTTTATTAGAGTCTTGTATTTAAAGATGGTCCTACTTTTATTAGTTGTGTGCGAGCGATTATTAGAGTGGAAAGACTGTGATTAGCACTGTTCTCAAAATGGGAGGATCGAGTGCATATTTAGTAGTTGAGGGATCATGTTGTGCAGAATTGAGATTAAGAGCTGAATTAGTGGCAATTCCTACTGATAGATTTTTGGTTTAAATTTGGATTTTTATGAAGGGAAGATGAATAAGAAGGTATGTCTTATATGCTGGTAGATTTTTGGTTTTTGCACTGAAATGAAAGAGACATATAAGGTTTATCGAGAATTTAACAAGTGGGACTACTTTGAGTTGCCATCATTTACCTACAGGTAATGTTTCTTTGTGATTTCGTATAATATAATTTCTGGTCAGGTTTATTGATATACTGACATGTACAAGGAAAATAGATGCAAATTCATGTATACATTTAGTTTTCAATATACAAAGAAATAATATAATCTCTGACTGTTTTCCTCGTAATATTCGTTGGATGCTCATTTTCTGACCATATTGCATAGCTAAATTCCTATCAAGAGGGCTTTCAGTCAACTGGTTATAGAATATTTGCTCCATGTCTGTTCTTTTTACAAATTTGTTGGTAATTTTCTCCTTTAGCTTGCAATTAAGAATGGACATGGAGTTTCATTGTAGGTTGATATTCACATATTCAAAACTTCCCATATGTTAATTCACATACACCAACAGTGAGTTTTATTGATGTTGTATTCTCAGTTTCAAATTGAGAAGTATTGAACATCATGCATGGTCATTAATTTACTATTGGCCACTCTCGGTTATTCAGAAGCATAACAAAGGCCAAAAAATTGTGAATGCAGGTTATTTCGTATTGGAACTATCATCCTATCATTGCATGACATAAGCCACATATTCCTTGAAGCAGCAAAAATATTCAAATATGCGGAAATTCTTCCAAGTTTTTTCTTTGGACTTTTCGCGATTTCATGGCTCATATTAAGGATGATATTTTTCCCATTTTGAATCATTGAAGAAACAAGGTTTTCTTTTGTTTATTCTAAACTTATATGCATTAAAATTATAATTATGTTTTCTTATATTTGGTAACTGTGCCTTTACATGTAGTTATCAGACGACCACGGAATTTAGAAAGATGGATCCATTTTCGACATTTTACCATTATTTTTATTACTATCTTCTTATGCTGCTAATATTTCACATGTATTGGTTGAAGTTAATTTGTGCCACGATAGCGAGGCAGCTCAGTAACAAAGGAATATTTTCTGAAGATATTTGCTCAGGTTAGATTTTTGATCAAATGACTCAGACATAATCAACCTTTCATATTTGTTCAATACACAGTAGTGTTAAAATTTTCGTATGTTCGTATACATATTCTGATGATAGCTGATCAACCTCTAACCTTAGCCCTACAACTTATTTTGATATGGAGCTATAGTTAATAATTTTGTAAATTCAAATACGGTCTTTACTGCATTAATATGTATTTGTAGAAAATATTGTTCTATTTTGTTCTATATACTTACATATACACACACACACACAGAAAATGCCTTTTTGTATATGTAAACAAAAGAGTAGTCTTCTTTCTTTCTTTTCCTGTAGTGGATATGGAAAGAAAACTTTTAGGAACTATCTTATATTAAAAAGAGAAAAAAGAAAGAAATTTCAGCAAAATTTGCCAATAACTTTGCTTATGTTGAGCATACAACTAGGAACAATCTATTTGCTTCTAAGTGTAACTTTCTGAATACCTTATACTTAGGGAGAGTAAAATATTTAGCAAATGAGATGTCAAATAGTGAAATGTGAAGGTTCAAATTAATGTTATATGCTGCCTATTTATACTAATCAAATATTTTTGAACCTAAAAGTCATCGAGTCAGTGTTTCTAAACAACTTCTTTGCTTTATACAAAACTATATATATATATATTAAATAACTTCTTTTGATTAATAACATGTATTCAAAATGATTTGATTGGGATTTTTATTTTTACTTGATATTAACTCAAAATTTTATAGTAATAGTAGATCTTTCAATTGTTTCTGTAACCAGTTGTATTTTTATGTCATGCTTACCTTTTTCTTAACATGTAGCTTATTTTCTGTGTTCTTTCTTTACAAACTACAAATCTGCTTATTTATATTATTTTGTTTGATCACATACGTTGTCCTTAAGATCATTATCAACATACTCATTTCTTCTGCATGCTTCAAGTAATATTTTCATTTACCTTTTTCTTACATATCTGGGATTCTCCCTCAAATTGCTTTCTCCATAGATTGGAAGTTAGCACAACCTAAATGAAATGCCCTTTAATTTTTCCTAACAAATTGCATTTTAGATCAATTATCTGATGCAAAAAGTATGTTGTTGCTTGTAATAGTTTCATGTACCTTTCATTTCACTACATAATATTATCATCTTAACCTTTATTGTGGTTTTTCTTTTTAGATAAGAAGTGTAATTTGATCGATAACCAAGCCTACACATTTGCTGATCGCTTTTTCAATCCATCTTGGGTAAAACCTACACATTCGCAACTTGATCATCAAACCAAATGCTCATAAAATTCAAATCTTACGGTGCATAGATAAAGCGCACTATATGATTACATTTAAAGAAAAAACTGTACCGCATATAAAAAGTCTCTTGCTTTATGCTCAAAAGTTGATTGCCAAACTGATTAATGTAAATTATAGATTAACCATTGATGCTTTAAACAGACTCCCGTGCATCCCAAAAATGTTTAAAACGTCGATTATAGTTTTTAATTTTGTGAATGATTCTTGTTACAGGTTTGTGATCAAAGTAAATTGAGTACCATACTTCCAATGGTTTTTCTCCTACCTCTCCATGGCGTCTTTCTCCGTGTCCTATATTTCCAATGCAATCCCTGATTCTTCTCCTCGAGAAATAGAGTTTGGATCTCTCAAGATTGGTAAGTCCAAGCTGAAATTTCCAGCAGGGGTTAATTTGCATTTGATCGATTTTCGGTTTTCTAAGAAAAATCATTCTTCACTTGAAGAAACTGCAAAAGCATTTGGTGGACCAAATAGGGAGGTCAAAGATCATAAAGAAATGCAGACTCTATATGCAAATGAATGTGGTCAAGCAGATCCGTTTACTGGTTTGAAACATAGATTCCTAAATTTAAAAAAGGAAACCTTCTTGGAAAATAGGGTCCAGTACGAGACTCTTACTGAGGGTCAAGCTCCTAAGTTCATGATGATAGCATGTGCAGACTCCAGGGTTTGTCCTTCCAAAATCCTAGTATTTCAGCCAGGAGAAGCATTTACCCTTCGAAATATAGCAAATTTGGTATTACCATCCCAGCGTGGGGCTTCAGAAACTACTGCAGCACTTGAGTTTGCTGTAAATAGCCTTGAGGTACCCAATATATTGGTTGTGGGCCATAACCGCTGTGGGGGAATTCGTGCATTAATGAGTAAGAAAGACAAAGAGAAGTCCCAAAGTATTGTTGGAGGCTGGGTTTCAATTGCAAAGAGCGCGGGATTGAGTACCAAAGCAGCTGTTGGAAATTTAAGTTTTGATAAGCAATATGCACATTGGGAGGAATCAATTAATGATTCGTTGTTGAATTTTCTCGGTTATCCATGGATAGAAAAGCGAGTGAGTGAAGGAAAACTCCCTCTTCATGGTGGATATTACGATTTTGTGAATTGCACTTCTGAGAAGTGGACCCTTGTATATAGAGAAGGGTTAGAGGGTGGCAGCAAATATGCAATTAATGATCACATTTTATGGTCGTGATATGCTTCCAGGTACATTCAAAACATATCCATCCCATTTGGACCTGTATTAATAAGTTATAAAAAAAATTCTATTTCTATTTTTAGAGGCGTTATGGATATTTTTCTGTTTTTATTATTGATATGTATTAATCAGTTATAAAATTCCCTTACTTTCATAACAAAAAATTTAGATGAATAAAGCATTATAAAAACTAAGTGTGAGCGCCCTTACCATTTGGACATAACCTTGGATGGCTCATAATTATTAAATTAATTAATAATGTGGTTTACATGTCAATTGCTTCTAAGTGTAACATAAAAGGAACATTATAAAATGGAATATCTCAGCTTCTTGATAGATGTAGTGTAACATAGTATGTCCCTTTTGATTTTATTATGATCTATGGTTAATGAACTTTTCATTTTTTAAAAATTATTGCCCTTTTTACAAGCGATGAAATAGTATCAGGCTGTTAACAGAGTATAGCTTTCAATGTCCTTTTTAACTTTTCAAGTTTCTTGTACATATGCGTAAGTTAACTGCTCCAAAAATTTTGCCACTGAAATGTATCCAGCGACTCTAGAAGTATACTTAAGTGCAGTAACCCGTCCCTGTAGCTCCAGACTTAAGTGCGTGAATTATTTTGCTTTATAAGCTAATTGGCAGGTTTTCAGTATTGTGTATGTGTGTTTTTGTTTTAATATTCTTGATTGCCTGAATTTGATTTTACATTAACAAACTAATTGCATCACCTTACTTGCTTATTAGTATACTTGTGTTCTCTACTTTATCAGCTTTCTGCTTTGCTCAAGCTGGAGGAGAAAAGCTGCAAACCATTTACGGTACTTTTCATGTCACTATTTATTGTTCTTTGTTTGATATTTTCAATTGCAGTCAAAATAAAGCTATGTTGTTGTTGTTTTTTGACAGATTCTGATTCAAGTCAACAACCACGAAGATGAATTGTGTTATTTTAAGTTTTAAGCCGATGAACCATTTTGTTCTTTTGTAGTCATGTGAAGAATGTTAATTTCTGATGAAATAAGTATTATGTAAGTATTTACACGTATTGGTTTGAGCTTAACATATGATTGGATATGACTCATGCAAACTACTTTTGCTGTATGGTTATAATTTTAGTCTTTTCTTGTTAAATGACATAAGATTTTTTGAGTTGCGTGTATTTTTTGTATTCATATATTTTGCGAATTGCTTATAAGCTAGGAAATGTTGAACTGTATTGACAGTTGATAATCATAATGGTCGAGATGAAATGCGGTTGGATTAGCCTTTTGAATTCAGAAGTTATTTGCTACTGTTGTAAATAAAACACAGTCGCAAATGCTAAACTTATCGCATCAGATATTTTAAAATCTGTCGCATAAGGTCAAAGTTTTGAAGTTAAATATCGGTTTCTTGCTACTGGTATAAAACAAACCGTCGCTAATGAATTAGCCTACAGCGACAACTATTATATAATACCCGTCGCGAGAACCTGTATATTGCGACGGTTTCAAAACTGTCGCAATAAATTTATACATCTAGCGACGGTCGCATATGTGACGGTTGTCAAACAGTCGCAAATAAGGATAAACAGCTGTCGCAAATGACCTGTTTTGTAGTAGTGTGGGTTTTAATTTTAGTTCAAAACTAGTTCATTTCGATAAAAAACTATTTTTATCTTTTCAAATATGGAGTTTTCATCCCAATTTTTCCCAAATCATTTCTTATGATTTTACACAAATTATTACTATTTTTAATAATTTTATCAAGGCCCGTACAGTCGATTTCCATCAACGGCCATCGAACTGCACTTACAGCAACCTTTTCCAAATTTGATTTGGACGTATCTCCAAATCCAACCGTTAGATTTCAAATTTCTAATATTCGTTAGAAAGCTCTTTTCGATACGAACCCAACGGTTCTAATTTTAGGAGAATCCGACGGTCGGATCTCTAGTAATGTCTGTTCGAAGTCAATGGTCGAAATTTACGGACTGCCGCGGCGCGGCGCGTTCTATTCAGGCCATTATATATATAGTATATATATTTTATATATTTCATCGATTTCCCCTTTTAAACGAATTTTATAAATCGTTTCAAATTTGTTTCAAAAACAATTTCAACATTCATTTCAAATTCAAATCGATTTCAATTCTATTTCAAATTCGTTTTCTATTCAATTCAATTCAAATTCGTTTTCTATTCAATTCAATTCAAATTCGTTTTCTATTCGATTCAATTCAAATTCGTTTTCTATTCCATTCAATTCAAATTCGTTTTCTATTCAATTCAATTCAAATTTGTTTTCTGTTCAATTCAATTCAAATTCGTTTTCTATTCCATTCAATTCGAATTCGTTTTCTATTCAATTCAATTCAAATTCGTTTTCTATTCAATTCAAATTCGTTTTCTATTCAATTCAAATTCGTTTTCTATTCAATTCAATTCAATTCGAATTCGTTTTCTATTCAATTCAAATTCGTTTTCTATTCAATTCAAATTCGTTTTCTATTCAATTCAATTCAAATTCGTTTTCAATTCAAATTCGTTTTCTATTCAATTCAATTCGAATTCGTTATACATTCAATTCAATTATAAAAACGAATATAATCGATATAAATATCGTTCGCGTCAAAATAGCACATCTCTAATCAATACAGCTTTATATATTTCAATAATTCTATTCAACAAATGAATATTTATCTATTCAATACGTGAATCTATATTTTTGTCAACACATGTCTAATCTCAATGAATGAGTACTGTCCACGTGTGATTATTTTTGTTATTTAATATATTTTATAAAAATTATGGTATCTTTCATTTGATTTCAAATCAGACTCCAACCGTAAACTAGTAAGAGAACGATTCCTTAAAAATTAACCCCGAAGGCCGAAACCAACATCAGATCAATATCCAGGAGACCACTCATCTTTTCTATTTTCCAGTTAGTTTCTAATTTTATATCTAATAAAGATGTAAATTTTATTGTTAAAATATTTCGTTCAACACATGACTAATCTCAACGGATGAGTACGGTCAACACATGAACCTTTATTTTATAATATAAAGATGTAAATTTTATTGTTAAAATATTTCGTTCAACACATGACTAATCTCAACGGATGAGTACGGTCAACATATGAACCTTTATTTTATAATATAAAGATGTAAATTTTATTGTTAAAATATTTCGTTCAACACATGACTGATCTCAATGGATGAGTACGGTCAACACATGAACCTTTATTTTATAATATTCTTTATTTTCTAAATTGGAAGGAGGCCCAATCAATTACCATACAAAGTTAATTATATGGATTCCATACAACACATGTATATAATAGCAACGATACATAATCAACCATCAACCAAAGTGCAGTACACTGTATAAGCATCAAATATAGATATCTAACGCTTATAACAGCCTGTCAATCAATCGATCGACATACAACTAATTATTGGGATTAGTGTATGCCGTATTTTATCCCAATACCCATGTGGGGTTTCAAACAATCAAACACAGATTTTATTTGTGCAGTTGGGCGATGTGTAAAATTTATCGTCCCAATCAATGTCATTCAAATAGGTGTACATAAACAAACCGTCCGGTTTGTAAACGAATATTTATTTATTCACATTCACGTTAAAAAGTATATTTTTAACGACCAAATTATTTTATTCAACCTATGAATATTCTATTCGGTTCATTTATTAAATAAAATGATATCTTTATTTTTCTAACTTATTTTAGAAAATTTCGGCGGCATAACGGCACGATACTAGAAACGCGACAAGGCCTAGCCTTATCCCCGGTCTAATAATGGCCCACGCCATACATATATCAATCAAATCCATTCCATTTCACCAAACAATCAAATTCAAATCAAATAATCTAACCAACTACACAACCAAACAAACAAGTCCATGGTCTGTGGACGATGGTGTTGGGTGCTACTAAACACCGTCTGCATCCTATAATATATTTATAACTAGAAAAGGAGAGTTAAAGTGAGAAGTTCTCACCAAAGCTATCCCAACTTCACGACACTTCAAAGTAGAAGTCTTCACCGTCCTCGTCTTTCGTCACTTTCATTACCCGTAGCCACTACATATATAAAAATCACATTTTTATATTCTCTAGTGTATAAAAATCATATTTTTAATTCTCTATATATATAAAAATCGAATTTTTATTTACTTCCTTTTATAAAAAATCATATTTTTATATTTTCACTACTATATAAAAATAAAGTTCGTATTTTTATTTCACTTCATATACTGTAAATATTATATATTTAAAACGCTTTCTTCTATATAAAAAAAATCGATCCTTCACTTCATAAAAATATCGTCTTTCACTACATGAAAATATCGTCTGTTTATATCCTACCATATAAAGATCACATTTTTATTATCTATATAGTATGAAAATTATATTTTCAACCTTTACATACGATAAAAATAATATTTTTAACTTCCTTATCATATAAAAATCCCATTTTGAATCTATACGATTTTATTTTAATTTCAGAATTAAAATGGACTACAAAAAAAAAACAGAGTAAATCAAAAGTAAATAAAACAAGGAGGCTTACAGCAATTGAAGAGGAGGAGGGGGGTTCGGCGCGCGGATGCAGGCGAGGTGGAGGAGGGTGGCGATTCGGTGGATGTCACGGCGGATGATGGGGTTTCGCGGTGGCGGTCTCGGAGGCGTCGGTCAGGGGAGAAGAAGGAGAGGGGGGTCGTGGGGTGCTGTGGAGGAGGAAGAAGAAGGAGAGGGGGCGGCTGCGGTGGTGGCGATGGGCGGCGGTGAGGTCAGAATGGGGGGGCGGGGGGGAGGGGGGCGACGATAGTTTTAGGTTTTTCTTTTTCTTTTTTTTAATCGATTTTGATTTTATAAAGGGGGGTGACTGTAAAGAGGAAGAGGGAGAAGGTAATTATTTATTTATTTTAATTATTTAATTTCAAAAAGCAACTTTTATTTTCGAACTTGAAATCAAGCCCACCGCCTGTCGTCCATAGCTAATTACCCCCATTCCGAACACAATGGGATATGTATCGTAAGCTGATTTGATCGTTTCGACCAGTTTTCATCGAATTTACATTTAAATCATTATATTGAATTTTAAACGTACATTTCAATTTACTGGGGTCACATACTAACTAGAAAAATTGCCGAAAAATATTTTCTAACTTCGTATTGGCGATACGGTCATAAAAAAATTAGTTCCATCGAATTCTGAGATCGTCTGAAAAATGGCCATTTTCCAGTCGATTAAAATCAACTGAAACTGGTCATACGCGTTTTCCTTTGCCACGCTCACATATTGATTCAAAAAATTATGAAATTTGAAACCTAGCAATAACTTGACATCACGGATCCAACAAAAGTGGTTTCGTCGAAATCCGAGGTCGTTTGCAAAATTTCGATTTTTAAGGGCCAGAATTCCATAGCGACTATTCAGAATTTTCAACTGGACATATCTTTTGATTCCCGCTTTGAAATCTCAACTATTCGGATTCGTTGGAAAGATATTCTCAAATAGTTTTTAATATTTTTGGTTTCACTAAAATCTGGTTTATTTTGCACGCGGTACATTCATTTGAATTTTGAAATCGAATTATCGAACTACCGCGCCATTTTCAGTTCCTTTATAATTATAAATAATTATTATACTCTAACGACGACGTATATAAATATATACGTTCGAATTATATTCAAAATAAATTTCTCGTCGTTATTATTTAAAACAATTCATTTTAAATATTCAAAATTCATCGAAATTGCCAAAATAAAATTTTTAAATTGGCTCAGATTTTCGGGTTGTTACAATCTCCCCCACTTAAAACTTTTCGTCCCCGAAAAGGAACGAAGCCGAAAGTTGTTTAACAATTCAACTCAACTCCCAGTATTTGTCTACGGCTTAAGTTCTTCAACTTTTCAGTTTCTAAGAACTTTTCAAATTTTTCAAAAATTTGGCTAACACCCTAAATTTTCGAAAAATTTCGCCATAACCTCCCCTGCACCGGGAGCACGGGAAAATCCCGAAATTGCCATACAGGCCCTCTGATCTCAAAAAGAAAAAGAAAAAGCCAATAGGCTCATAAAATCATCATCACCCAAACAAAACAGTAAATTATGATAAACATGTACCTATTTGTCGGGCAAACAAATTTTATTCCTCTGCTCTAGCCTCCTTGCTATGACATGATCAATGTAAGTACATTTATATGCAAGCAAATGCGACTAATTTTCAATACAATTCAACATTTGATGCAATTAGGCATAATGGTTCAAAATTATCAAACAAATAAACAAACAACACAACCATCAATCAATTAGTAAATTAACGTTTCAAATTCATAATTTTGATATGTATACAAAAATCATGTTTTTGATGCCAAATCACAACAATAAATCTATCTTTATTTTGGTTCTCACACCAGTCTATTGGAAATATATAGATATCACAGCTTCGAAACTCGAACATAAGTCTGATGATGATCGATCAATCATCAGAACCATCTCCGGGTGTCTAGAATGTGATTCTATATCTATCCAGTATATTGAAACTTTGAATATACGTTCATGACGCATATATGCAAAATCTTTATATATTGGATTGTCCAAATTCAATATAAATAAATATTCAAATACGTATAAAACGATTTAAATTTTAAAAACAAAATTGTTTTCATTTGAAAAATATACTCTTCACACTCGTTCTAGGATACTACTGATCCTATCTCTAACGAGTCATTCTAATTGGATATTACTAATCCAATATCTGATGAATTCTTTCGTATGGTTCTAATGTGTCTTGTTCTCGAGCTCTGTAAACCAAAGCTCTGATACCAAATGCAACGGCAAGGAATTTCGCTCGATCCGAATCGATCGTTAAACCGACCAAGACCGTTCGAAACCCCTGATCGTTTTGAGAACATGACAAAATAGAACACAAACAGAAGAACATTTCATTGTATATTACAACAATTCCATCAGAATACAAGAATATACAGAGTATAATTGAATAAATTACATTCGAAAAATATCAGATATAACAATAAATTATAAAGCAGCGGAAAAACAATAGAAAACACAACTGAAAGTAATACACGGATACAGAGCTTTCCGAGCATCATTCCAGCTGTAAACCAGGATCCTGTGAATACAAATCTGCAAAACCAAAACTACTAGCTGCCCGTGTCGAAAATAGGGGCACCCAAAGTTTAGGTTAAAACAATAAACTCCAGGTCAGTCATGTGACTGGTGTGAGAACTAAAACAGTTATTTAAAACTTTACTTTAAAAGAGAGTAATTCAAGGGACCACGCCGTATAACACGGAACGGGTTTCCTCCCAAGAATACCAGTGCATAGAAAAGTCAACGCAATGCTTTTTCGAAAAATGAAGCTATTATAAGACCCAGGTCCCATCACACAATGCAACGCAAGCCGGAGGATAGGGTTTTTACCTTATAATTGCCAAGAATGCTTGATACGTTTAAAAAAAATCATTTGATACTATTGTAAGTGTATAGTGTATAAAACAACTTCAAATCATAAGTATCAATCATAGACGGCATAAGTGCCCCATCCCACTATGTCGCCATACTAGGCTCTACAAATAAAACCGAAATACACGTATTGGAAATTGGATTTCCGTCATGAGTCGAGGCAAGGGGCAAACTCCTCTCCGCTTCGAGACACTCTAGCAAATGTCCCAGGACTACACACTCTGGGCAGCCACTTGGATCGGTTGGGCCGGTCCTCTCTTACGTTTGAGGATTAGTTATTCCTGAACACACGTTTCCCGGTCCTTACAGACCTAAAATCGAGGCGCCTCATTCCAACAACCACATAGGTGAAAATTATATAAATGTCAGGGCTGGTAAGTCACTAACACCACCAAAGCTAGAAAGAAACGCCGTGTTCTCCCAATGGTCCGTATCCCATTTTTGACTCATACTGAGGTGTGAGGCTCGCGAATCCACGCTATACACAAAGCTATGCCATGTAGGCCGTGCTTTGATCATCAACCACAAGACTTTGCTTTTCAACAGAAGCCTTGATCAATTGCCACTTAGGCATGCCACACAGGCAATTCATGCCATGCGATTGATATCTATCGATATATAACCTCTGAGCTCGTACGTCTCAGAGACAGGCGTTAAGCAATAGAATAAATCCTCCGCCGCCAAACAGATATATATCTAACAGAAATCAATCAACACAGAATAAAATCCAATGTCAGACACACAATCCATTTACAAGTTCGTTCTGGGTCTGAACGAAACCGGAGGCACTTTCCTCGCATATCCATCGATCTCCAAGTACGTCTGGACGACCACCAACTGATTCTCACCTCTTGGGTGTACATCCCAATAAAGATCATCAGTAATCACCCAAACGATGTGAAGACTTCCGGTCTTCAACCACCGTCTTCATCTTCGACATATCGTCGAATCTGTTATTCAGAATGGGTATAAACCCGGTCTTTCTGAATAACCCGCGTATATAGTAAACAAATGTTACAAAAACACAACATACGCCTCATTCCAATTCAGCAGCCACTGACCGTAAATCAGCAAGAGAACAATTTCCCAAATATTAACCCCGAAGGCCGAAACCAACATTAGGTCAATACCCAGGAAACCATTCTTCTTAGCTAACCTACAGCTAGTTTCTAAATTTCATATTCCTGGGGAAAGGTTCCCATTAATTTTATCAAAGATAAATTCTTTAAATTTATTCTTTAATCTTCCTTTGGATGTCATATCAAACCAAATTATGGTTTTTCAAACTTGACGGGATTAGCGAACCACACCGAAGTAATTATTTATTTTATTTCCCAATCCCAACCTATTCATCCCATGAAGCAAAACTGGTAATACTCCATACCTAATACCACGGTGTTATCGGTAAAATTAATTACCATTCCACGTTCAAATCTAATTAAAGATTTGACTATCGTTTTGGAGCAAAACTGGTGATACTCCATTCTCGCTCACTTTCTAAATTTGATAATTTAGATTATCAATTCACATTTCAATCTAATTACAGATTCATTAAAACTCCTTTTACTGGGTTAAAGAACTAATGTCATTTAAAACACAGTTCACGACAAATCCAAATCACATTCTATTTATTATCGGGTTAAAGAACAAGTGTCATTTAAAACACCCTTCACGATAAACCCACAAATCAATTCTATTTACAACCCATTTCAAATCCAATTTATTTATTTAAAAATAAATGGGTTTTAATTTTAGTTCAAAACTAGTTCATTTCGATAAAAATCTATTTTTATCTTTTCAAATATGGAGTTTTCATCCCAATTTTTCCCAAATCATTTCTTATGATTTTACACAGATTATTACTATTTTTAATAATTTTATCAAGGCCCGTACAGTCGATTTCCATCAACGGCCATGGAACTGCACTTACAGCGACCTTTTCCAAATTTGATTTGGACGTATCTCCAAATCCAACCGTTAGATTTCAAATTTCTAATATTCGTTAGAATGTTCTTTTTGATACGAACCCAACGGTTCCGATTTTAGGAGAATCCGACGGTCGGATCTCCCGTAATGTCCGTTCGAAGTCAATGGTCGAAATTTACGGACTGTCGCGGCGTGGCGCGTTCTATTCAGGCCATTATATATATAGTGTATATATATATTATATATATATATATATTTCGTCGATTTCCCCTTTTAAACGAATTTTATAAATCGTTTCAAATTTGTTTCAAAAACAATTTCAACATTCATTTCAAATTCAAATCGATTTCAATTCTATTTCAAATTCGTTTTCTATTCAATTCAATTCAAATTCGTTTTCTATTCAATTCAATTCAAATTCGTTTTCTATTCAATTCAATTCAAATTCGTTTTCTATTTGATTCAATTCAAATTCGTTTTCTATTCAATTCAATTCAAATTCGTTTTCTATTCCATTCAATTCAAATTCGTTTTCTATTCAATTCAATTCGAATTCGTTTTCTATTCAATTCAATTCAAATTCTTTTTCTATTCAATTCAATTCAAATTCGTTTTCTATTCAATTCAATTCAAATTCGTTTGATATTCAATTCAATTCAAATTCGTTTTCTATTCAATTCAATTCAAATTCGTTTTCTATTCAATTCAATTCAAATTCATTTTCTATTCAATTCAATTCGAATTCGTTATATATTCAATTCAATTATAAAAACGAATATAATCGATATAAATACCGTTCGCGTCAAAATAGCGCATCTCTAATCAATACGGCTTTATATATTTCAATAATTCCGTTATTCTATTCAACAAATGAATATTTATCCTATTCAATACGTGAATCTATATTTTTGTCAACACATGACTAATCTCAACAAATGAGTACTGTCCACGTGTGATTATTTTTGTTATTTAATATATTTTATAAAAATTATGGTATCTTTCGTTTGATTTCAAATCAGACTCCAACCATAAATTAGTAAGAGAACGATTCCTTAAATATTAACCTCGAAGGCCGAAACCAACATCAGATCAATATCCAGGAGACCACTCATCTTATCTATTTTCCAGTTAGTTTCTAATTTAATATCTAATAAAGATGTAAATTTTATTGTTAAAATATTTCGTTCAACACATGACTAATCTCAACGGATGAGTACGGTCAACACATGAACCTTTATTTTATAATATAAAGATGTAAATTTTACTGTTAAATATTTCGTTCAACACATGACTAATCTCAACGGATGAGTACGGTCAACACATGAACCTTTATTTTATAATGTAAAGATGTAAATTTTATTGTTAAAATATTTCGTTCAACACATGACTAATCTCAACGGATGAGTACGGTCAACACATAACCTTTATTTTATAATATAAAGATGTAAATTTTATTGTTAAAATATTTCGTTCAACACATGACTAATCTCAATGGATGAGTACGGTCAACACATGAACCTTTATTTTATAATATTCTTTATTTTCTAAATTGGAAGGAGGCCCAATCAATTACCATACAAAGTTAATTATATGGATTCCATACAACACATGTATATAATAGCAACGATACATAATCAAGCATCAAATATAGATATCTAACGCTTATAACAGCCTGTCAATCAATCGATCGACATACAACTAATTATTGGGATTAGTGTATGTAGTATTTTATCCCAATACCCGTGTGGGGTTTCAAACAATCAAACACAGATTTAATTTGTGCCGTTGGGCGATGTGTAAAATTTATCGTCCCAATCAAAGTCATTCAAATAGGTGTACATAAACAAACCGTCCGGTTTGTAATCGAATATTTATTTGTTCACATTCACGTTAAAAATTATATTTTTAACGACCAAATTATTTTATTCAACCTATGAATATTCTATTCGGTTCATTTATTAAATAAAATGATATCTTTATTTTTCTAACTTATTTTAGAAAATTTCGGCGGCATAACGGCACGATACTAGAAATGGGACAAGGCCTAGCCTTATCCCCGGTCTAATAATGGCCCACGCCATACACATATCAATCAAATCCATTCCATTTCACCAAACAATCAAATTCAAATCAAATAATCTAACCAACTACACAACCAAACAAACAAGTCCATGGTCTGTGGACGATGGCGTCGGGTGCTACTAAACACCGTCTGCATCCTAGTATATATTTATAACTAGAAAAGGAGAGTTAAAGTGAGAAGTTCTCACCAAAGCTATCCCAACTTCACGACACTTCAAAAGTAGAAGTCTTCACCGTCCTCGTCTTTCGTCACTTTCGTTACCCGTAGCCACTACATATATAAAAATCACATTTTTATATTCTCTAGTGTATAAAAATCATATTTTTAATTCGTTATATATGTAAAAATCGAATTTTTATTTACTTCCTTTTATAAAAAATCATATTTTTATATTTTCACTACTATATAAAAATAAAGTTCGTATTTTTATTTCACTTCATATACTGTTAATATTATATTTTAAAAACGCTTTCTTCTATATAAAAAAAACGATCCTTTACTTCATAAAAATATCGTCTTTCACTACATGAAAATATCGTCTTTTTATATCCTACCATATAAAGATCACATTTTTATTATCTATATAATATGAAAATTATATTTTCAACCTTTACATATGATAAAAATTATATTTTTAACTTCCTTATCATATAAAAATCCCATTTTGACTCTATACGATTTTATTTTAATTTTAGAATTAAAATGAACTACAAAAAAACAGAATAAATCAAAAGTAAATAAAACAAGGAGGCTTACAACAATTAAAGAGGAGGGAGAGGGTTCGGTGCGCGGATGCAGGCGCGGTGGAGGAGGGTGGCGATTCGATGGATGTCACGACGGATGATGGGGGTTTCGCGGTGGCGGTCTCGGAGGCGTCGGTCAGGGGAGAAGAAGGAGAGGGGGTCGGGGGGTGCTGCGGAGGAGGAAAAAGAAGGAGAGGGGACGGCTGCGGTGGCGATGGGCGGCGGTGAGGTCAGAACGGGGGGGCGACGATAGTTTTAGGTTTTTTTTTCTTTTTTTTAATCGATTCTGATTTTATAAAGGGGGGGTGACTGTAAAGAGGAAGAGGGAGAAGGTATTTTTTTAATTATTTAATTTCAAAAAGCAATTTTTATTTTCGAACTCGAAATGAAGCCCACCGCCTGTCGTCCATAGCTAATTACCCCTATTCCGAACACAATGGGATATGTATCATAAGTTGATTTGATCGTTTCGATTAGTTTTCGTCAAATTTACATTTAAATCATTATATTGAATTTTAAACGTACATTTCAATTTACTGGGTTCACATACTAACTAGAAAAATTCCCGAAAAATATTTTCTAACTTCGTATTGGCGATACGGTCCTAACAAAACTAGTTTCATCGAATTTGAGATCGATTGAAAAATGGCCATTTTCCAGTCGATTAAAATCAACTGAAACTGGTCAAACGCGTTTTCCTTTGCCATGCTCACATATTGATTCAAAAAATTATGAAATTTGAAACCTAGCAATAACTTGACATCACGGATCCAACAAAAGTGGTTTCATCGAAATTCGAGGTCGTTTGCAAAATTTCCATTTTTAAGGGCCAGAATTCCATAGCGACTATTCAGAATTTTCAACTGGACATATCTTTTGATTCCCGCTATGAAATCTCAACTATTCGGATTCGTTGGAAAGATATTCTCAAATAGATTTTAATATTTTTGGTTTCACTTAAATCCGGTTTATTTTGCACCCGGTACATTCATTTGAATTTTGAAATCGAATTATCGAACTACCGCGCCTTTTTCAATTCCTTTATAATTATAAATAATTATTATACTCTAACGACGACGTATATAAATATATACGTTCGAATCATATTCAAAATAAATTCCTCGTCGTTATTATTTAAAATAATTCATTTTAAATATTCAAAATTCATCGAAATTGCCAAAATAAAAATTTTAAATTGGCTCAGATTTTCGGGTTGTTACATAATATGAGTTGGATACGGAAATTTATATCGAAGATAAGTTGATGATATTTCTATCCAGATCTAATGTCGAAGAGTTGAATAAATCTTTTAATTAAGATACGGGTTTCTCAACCTGATTGAAATAAGTTAGATAGAAATAATCTTCAATATTTGCTATAAATTACACGATGTAAACGTATACTATATGTGTAATTTGGAAGATATTATTATATCGTTATTCCACTTATAGTATTCGTTGATTATAAAAATTTATATCAAATATAAGTGGATACAATTGTTGTGTAACTTATGATTCAATATCAATTGATTTGGGTTTTGTCGTGAATTGTATCTTCAATAATATCATTCTTGAAACCCAATGAGATTGACTTGTGGAAATTCATATCGTAATTGGTATTAAGTCAAATCTTTGATTCGAGGAAATTAAAGTAAGAAATTGAAGCGAGGGTATAATCTTTGATTTCATAGATGAGTTTAAGATGATAAAGAGATGTATGAAGTTAAAGTAATTCAAATCTTGTGTTAAAAATGAATTGATAACTATTTGGAAGGAGATTTGAATTGAAAAGCTTGTGTGAACCATAGCTACTATTTTAAAGTACGCTTATTACTTGGAAAGACCGGGATCGAGTATATGTTCGAAAACCATTCCAAGTAATAATACGACGTTATGAAGCATTTCAAGACTTGGTAAACGATGAATGAAGACCAGGAATATTTGAATTGTTTAGATTGATTGCTGATGTCTCGGTTGGGTAGGCCACCCGATACGAGGTTATGAGTGGCATGAGACCTGAACATATATGAATATCGGGTTATTGTTCCGTTTAAACCCAGAATGGACTTGTATGGATGGTGTATCTGACATTGAAATTGACTGCATAGCACTGATTTTTGTTAATATATATCGGATTTGTGGTAATATATTATCCTCATCTCTAAGTCATATGAACTCAGAGGGTATGCATTGATTGAAATCAGTGATATGTCGCGAATTATCAATGTGGCATACCCAAGCAATGAAACGAGCTAGTGATGATCAAAGCATGGCTTATCGAAGCATAGCTTTGTGTATGACGTGACATCGACAAACCACACACCCCGGATCGATGAGAAACTGGCGGTGACGTTTTATACTTATATATGAATTGATGATGAAGCTGCAGCAGTGGGAAAACCACTAATGAACTTGGGGAAATTGTGTATGTTCGGGGGGCCGTGTCTGGTCGAAAACCGTTGATCTGCCCTGCGATTTGTAGTTGGTGTCCGTCATGGACAAAAAAGCCTTGAGGCATTTCGCTTTGTATCCCTGATTGATCTTTCGTGCAAGGAATCATCAAGTTGGAAACCCAGTCTCCAATACGATCCATACGAATTTGATTGTGTGTGTGTGTGTGTATATATATATAAATATATATATATATATTACGACATAATATTATGGGTACTATGTCGTCTAGGATTAATACATTTATTTGCGAAATTGTTTTCCACACTATTATAGTATTGAAAGAGGATCTTTTCATATGAAAGCACGTTTGGTTATCATAAGGTAAAACTCGCCCATTTGGTGTGCGCTTGCATTGTGTGATGTGGGACGAGCTTATGATAGCTTCATTTTTATAAAAGGTCATTGCGAATTTATTTGCACAGGTATTCATATGGAATAAACTCGTTTCGCATTGGTGGCGTGGTCCAGTGAATTTCCCAACTTTAATATAAATCCTTAAAACAACTGTTTTATGTTCTCACACCAGTCCTACGACTGACCTGGAGTTTATTGTTCCTTCCTAAACTCTGGGTGCCCACTAATTTTACACGGGCAGCCAGTAGTTTAGTTTGCAGTTATAGATCGTTGGAGCAGGATTCAAAATGCTTTTAGAGTTGTAGTTCGCACTAGAGTTCGGAGCTTCCGCTATATCATACGGTTTTTCCACTGGGAGTATATTTACTCTTCTTCCGCTATATATGCTGTAACTCTGATATTCCATGTAACTCTGATGTAAAATTTTATTATGCAATGAAAAGTTCTGTTATTTGTTCAATATAAGTACGTACCCATAACAATTCGTCTTTGTGAACGGTTTTAGTTGGTTTAATTACCGGCGAAAACTGGGAAAAAAGGCAGGTCGTTACAATAAGTTAGATTCTGGCTTCCAGGTCATGATAGTGAAAGCCACGTCAACTTCCACATAAGATGCCAATGTGTCACACTCCACGTCACTTGCCCACGTGTCACATGCCACGTCAGCTGTGGGGAACATGTGCCATGTGGAATTAGTAATATTTTATTTAATACAACACCACTGTATTATGTAATGCAAAACCATTACCTTGAAATGCAACATCAGAAGAAAAAAAAAAGCAAATGCAACAGTAGAAGAAGGCAAATGCTACATTAGAAGAAAACAAATACAATGCTTTAATTAAAAAATTTGCAATACCAGTTTCGTATATAGAAGAAACCTATACAAAACATTCATCATCACATTCAAACCATCCAAAATATTCTACATACCGTACAAACTCTTCAAATATACCACAATTGCCAACACGTACAATCAAATACATAATTTAAAAGTACAATTCAAATATTCTATATAACACAAGTGCCAACACATACCAGCTTTAATACAAGTGCCAACACATACAATCGACTTTTATTGCATAGAATTTGGATCATGAGATTGAGCTTTTTGAGCTCTTCGAGCTTTCCTATCATTCTCTGCATCATCCCACTTAACAACTAAAGGTATGGTTGATCCTTGCAAATGAAAATTTGTTTCACTTATTTGAGCAAGTAGAGAAGTATGATCGGAACTTGAAATGACTTTCTAACTTGTGTATGTATCAAGGCCCTATCTCAATGGAAATATTTGGATTATTAATGGCAAACTGACTGTACGTTGGGATTCATGATTTTGTATCTAGAATAAGACCATTGTGTATCTAGAACAAAAAATATTATACATCTGGGTCGTTTTGACTCCTCCCTTCATAGGTCCTTTTGCATTATCTTGTTGCACTTTACATCTAAGTAATGATGCTAACGATCCATTATCTTTTAGAATTGTGAACACAACCTGCAATCATAATTCAATTATAGTAATAAAAACACAAATGAAGTTGTTTTGATGAATAATAACTAATATAAATCATTTCTAGAAAGTTGAATCCAGTATATACTTAGCTTAAGCAATAGGTCAACATTGCAAAATTTCATAGACATGACCGTATAATATGATTCATTCAATAATTTTTTTTAAATAATACAAAGTGTTTAAAATTATGAGGAATAAGCGATCTCTTTTTCGGGGAGTCCAATCCCTGAAGTTTTGTTGATTGCCTGAGATTTCTACTAGTTGCAGCTAATGCATTCATGGCCTCTCTTCCAAAGCTATATTATATTAACCAAAAATATTACGAACAATTATAATTATATCAATTCCACACTTTTTAAGCTTCACAACACTTTTTGGACTCAAGCAACAGATATAACTTTTATCTATATTTGATATGCTAGAATTAAACTATGGCATGGCTACAAAACGTGCAAGCTCATCTGGGCAAGATAAATTATTATTTACGTTTGCATTATTTTTATGGAGAAAATGTGTTGGAACACAGTACCCCTTACTTCCACTGATTGCATTATTATGCATGATATTCTTCCAGTCATTGGAAGAACAAATATTTGAACCATCTTTGAAAGTAACAATGTCTCCACCTAATAAATGACCAACTAAAGGAGAGTTTTGTGGCACCTCTACTACCATGAGGATCTCACTGTGAATATAAAGAGGATACAAGATTAAAGAAAGGAGGAATAATGCTAACTTGCAAACTACAAAGAACATTATATTATGCCAAATGTCGTGTAGTATATTTGAAGCAAGCGTGGAAAACTTTATAGCATATCATTATTGAAACTGACCAATTCACCTAGAATTATGGTTGCCAAAAATATGGCTACGTACTCCATGGATAAGCCTTCACTTGCAGCAGCAATGGCATGCCCAAATTCATGGACGCCAACGCAGATCACTTAGGAAAGAAACATGCTGATTTTATATATAGAATAAGACCATATTATGAAAAGGCAAAATGGTGCAATCAGTATGTGCTCTATTGAACAGTGTACCACATTTTGCTAGGATAATTAAAAATTCATCATTAAATGCACTAGTTGCCTTATATTACGAGTTCATGCAAGACATGGAAAAGAAAAAAAACACCACTACCTCTGTTCATAATATATTATGATGGTTAATGATAGTAGTAACATGGGTCATCAAGAATTACCATCAATGATTAAAGCTCTTGGAACATTCTGTTGCTTTGCTCCAATAGTGTCATCCTCGAGGAATGCAAACCAGGCTGCTCCGATAGTGGCGACACATCTTAAGCACCAAATGGCTCAAGTCAAGCCCCTAAGCAGTATCAAACATGATAACAATGACATTAATCATTTTCAGACAAAAGCTGGCCTTCCACCACTGGATAATAGCTATAGCCCACGTAATAGCACTGATAGAGCTAGCCTAATGTAACACCCCGTAATTCTGTTAATATAAATATTCACAAATTAAAGAATAACTAATCTCAGACGTGAGAATTGTGGGAAACGGGTTGCGCCATTGTGTTCGTCTCAGAATTCTGGTTGAAATAGAGTCCGAGTTTGCGTGATTTGGACTTCGTATGAAGGAGATATGGCCATCGGAAGTTTCAGAAAATTCAAAATTCAAAATTCGAAGTCAAACAGGCCAGGAGGAAAATTTCCCGCCCAGCACCCCAGGTCGACTGAGGAGTCGACACCCCCAGGACCAGGTCGACTGCGCAGTCGACTTGGGTGTCGACCTGGTCAAGTCGGCCAGGTTTTGGCAGAGCCCAATCTTGAGCTGCTGATGTGTCTTTAGGGCTGAGTTGGCTAATTTAACGGTTCAGGTTAGTTCTGAGTTGATCTGACGGTCTAAATAAATCCTAAACTCTATATATACCTAGGTAGTCTCTCACTCTAAAATCACATGAAAAATAGAATAGCCGCCGTCATGCCATCGCCATGGAACTCAGTGTAGCCGCCGCCAACTAAGAAGGAAGAAAGCTAATCAAAACTCTAATTCTACTCAACTCTAAAGCAAATCAAGACTCTCATTCTTTTCTAATAGTGAGTATGATGATCTTAATAAGATTATTAGCAAACTAATTAGATTAAGATGTGATATGGATCATAAGAAAATGATGTTAATTATCATATATGTTGTTGTAAACCTTATGCTATCATGTATGTTGTAAATCCTGTGTTATGTGATGATGATATCCTATATGTTGTAAATCATGCTATGATGATATTATATATGTTGCAAGTTTCTATGCTAAGTTGCGATGTTGCAAAACCCATGATGTTATTATGTTGTAGTTAGCTTATGAATCATGATGTTGATTATATATATTTGGGCTATGATGATTCACATGATAAATCACATGTACCTATGCAAGTTTAGATTTATTAGTATGTATAATCTCACATATTGTATGACAACTATCTAGATCTAGAATTATGACATCTACTTAGATCTAGAATTATGCTATGACATGTGTGAGTTCTATGTGTTAGATGCTAGTTCACACCATCATTATGTTGCATAAACCACATATGCAAGTTTTTACATGAACTTGGGTTATGATCATATTATGTAAGTTGTGACATTTAACCAAACAAGTTGACACCTTTAGATCCATGACATGTGTAGTTTTATGCAAGTTTCACCCCTATTATGATTAGATCTATTTTATTTGTCTATATGTTGTGATAATTTATCTTTGTGCTATGAGTTAGACTATTCGAGTCTAACGTATATTTTGCGTTGAATAAGCGAACGTATAACGTAGGGTAGGGGTAATATTAAGGATTTAATATTAAGAAATTGGGATGCAATTGTTATGATTTTGCATACCGTAAGTGGATGGCCATAATTGATTCAATTATGGACATCATTAAAATTGGAATTAATTAATGATTTGAATAGGGATATATTTAAAACTGGGGTAAAAGATTATAAGTGTTAATCAATGCTTAGGACACGAGGTTGGACTCGTTTGTGACGTAAAACTGCACGGACCCGCCCGACAAATCCAGTAGTCACAAATGTCAGCCCAATGTGAGAGGTCCTAGGCCCAAACTAAAGCATAACAGTTGTAAAGACACGAGGTTAGACTCTTTTATGGTATAAGACTTCCCGGACCCGCCCGGCGAATCCAACTGCCATAAATGTCAGTCTAATGTGAGAGGTCTTTATAATGTTATGGCCTTAATGAATTAAGAAATACTTAACCAGATAAACATGTGAGGTGGGACATGGGGGTTAAGTAGGTGCCTTGGGTGGCATGAGGAATCTAGTGGGTGCCTTTAGTGGCATTTGAAATACGATTAGTAAGACTTAACCAAACACACATGTAAATGAACATGACTAAGAAGAGGGTTAAGTGGGATATACTAGTGGGGACAAGCTTAGGTGGATAGCTTATGGTAAGTAATTGGGGGCCCATTTCAACCAGTAACCCAAACGTATCTTTGTGGGCTCGACCCAAGTCGAGGACGGGACACGCATACTAGGCTTGACTATAAGAGGCCAAACGGGTTAGCGGTGGCAACGCAAGTCCAATGGGTTTCATATGCGTGTGTGGACCCGGGCTGGTAGGTAAGACGTTGTTGCATCGTGTAGGTATAAGCTGTGCATTCTTTAGCTGTATCGGGTTGCCACTTTAGGGGAGTGATACACCCCACTGTGGGCCCAGCACGGGTCTCTGCGAGTAGGGAGCCAATCGAAAGTGGGTAGTGGGGTACACCTAGCGGAGATAGGGGCAGGCGGCACCTATGTAGTCTGTTAGGGGTACACGAAGTTATTTATAAAATTTCTAAGTGAAGCAAGTGGGATCAACCTTTAGGGTGACTGGTGTGGTGCAGTGTAGTAATTATTCGTTAGTATTAGGTGTGCCTTTAACGTTATCTTTATCTGCTCTTCCTTACCCAATAGTTCATAGACATTTCCTTATTTTCCAGCTTGTGCCTAAGTCTAATTATTTTGATAATAGTATTGTTAGAATTATCATACTCGCCAGACTTTATGTCTGACCCCCTCCATTTCTATCTTCCCCCCCCCCTCCAGGTCCTCAGGGTGGGCCCAGCTCTAGCGGAGTTTGATTGAATTGCTTTATCTCTCTTTTGGAAAGCTTGGACCGCTGAAGTAAAGTCCAGCTTGTTATCTTCTTTAATGGCTATTTGTGTAATGGGATTATGTATTTTGTTTTATCAAGATGGATATTGTACTTGACTCTGATTTATGGTTTTATGATGTAACAAACATGTTTAATTTCCGCTGCAATGGAATAAAGTTTTAGATTTCCAAGTACTACTTATTATCTGTCTTGTTGTAATTTTTTTGTTCTATATTCACTTAAAACCTCCATGGAAGTTAATGCATTCCCTTTGTGAGTGACATTAATGGATATGGGGTGTTACACGTGGTATCAGAGCTTAAGGTTACCAGAACAAATAATTTTTTTAGAAAAACTATTTTTCTAAAGTATTTTTGGAAGAAGTGTTTTCAAAAACATGTCTTGATGAGTAATTTAAAGAGGAAAGTTTTTATGAAAAACATAATCCCCGATAGCCATATATCTTTATCTTTCGAATTCTCCATTTTGAATCTTTCCTTTTTCGTTTCAGCATGGCTGAAGATCTTAACCTTCCGGAGGGTGTAACGATACCAGGATGGTATAGGAGGTTATTAGAGGCTAGGGCCACTGCAGGTCCAGCCAATGTTCCTCCACCACCATTTGCACCCGCTCCTCCTCCTCCTCCCCCTCCTCGCGCTGATACTTTTGCAAAGACATGCAAGGAATTTAAGGCTATGGGTGGAAAACCTTTTCAAGGGTCAGAAACGTTTGTGGAAGCTAGAGATTGGCTTAAGGAGGTGGAAGAATTGCTAGAAATCTTTGAAGTAGAAGAAGGGAGGAAAGTCAAATTAGCAGCTTGGTTAATGAAGGGAAAGGCCTCGTTTTGGTGGGAGGTCACTAATGGGGAGCGTCCTGTTGACTCTTGGGCGGATTTCAGACGTAGGTTTGAGGCAAAGTTTCTCTCAGGGCAGAAGAGAATCTATACATGGAAAGGTTCTTGACATTGAAGCAGGGAAATCTATCAGTGAAAGAGTACAACAACAAATTTAACCAATTGGCAAGGTTTGGCTTAGATTTGGTGAACACGCAGGAGAAGAAGGCTCTGAGGTTCGTTAATGGCTTGAATGAGCCATTGCTGGGGTTGGCTATGACCCACATCCCTATGGGGGCCACCTTTGAGAAGCTAGTAGACATGGCACTCATGCACGAGGTGAAAGGCGCTAATGCTAATAAGGCACCCGAGAAGAAAGGGGATCAGAAGAAACCACAACAGCAAAACAAGAAGGGTGGTAAAGACAATAATGGCAAAGGGAAGAAAAGATGCTTTAACTGTGGGACACCAGGCCATCTCAGCAAGGATTGCAGAAAGAAAAAGAAGACTGGCTATTTTCACTGTGGTGAAGCGGGACATCTAGTGAAGGACTGCCCAAAGAAGGGGCAGAGGGCAGGGTCTACCTCGGGAGGATAGGTGCAGGCTCTTATGGCACCAGGGAAGGCAAGGGGACAAGTTCAGGCTCTCGCTGTCCCACCACTGCAAGAACGAGGTAGAACCATTTCTGTTGAAAGCTTAGTTTTTTTGTTTGATCATCCTGTCCGTACCTTATTCGATTCGGGCGCATCGCATTCGTTTATCTCTACATCATTAGTTGAATCACTGCACTTAAACACCAGTTTAATAGAGGATCCCTTAGTTGTTTCGAATCCAATTGGGGGCTCAGCTTATTTGTCCATGATATGTTTGGATTTGAAAATTTCTATACTTAGCGTTGGATTTAGATGTGATGCTTATGTTTTGGGCTTCACGGGCTATGGGCTAATTTTAGGAATGGATTGGTTATCCAGAAATGGGGTCGTTCTTGATTGTGAAAGGAGAGTAGTTAGGCTCATGACTCGCCTTGGCAACACTCTCGAAATCTTTTGTAATCCCATAAATTCCGTTATGCTAAGTTATCTAGAATCGCTTGACGCGTCGGTGGAAAATCTACGATCTGTTAAAGTAGTCCAAGAATATTCGGATGTGTTTGGGGAGGTGAAGGGCTTGCCTCCGAAGCAGGAAATAGATTTTCGAATATATCTTGTGGATAATGCAAAAATAGTATCTTTGCCAGTACGCCACATGGCTCCTCGTGAAAGGAGGGAACTCAATAAGCAAGTGAAGGAGTTGCTTGAGAAGGGGTTCATAAGACGAAGTATATCGGAGTGGGGTGCTCCAGTAGTATTTGCCACGAAGGCGGATGGGTCCCTTAGACTTTTTGTGGACTATAGAGAACTTAATAAGCTTACTAAGAAGAACAGACACCCACTGCCGAGGATTGACGATCTCTTCGATCAGTTAGTTGGCGCCTCAGTGTTTTCGCAGTTGGACTTAGCCACTGGTTTCCATCAGTTGAGAATGGCTGAGGATAGCATTGACAAGACTGCCTTTAGGACTCCAGACGGTTTCTATGAATGGCTAGTGATGCCCTTCAGTTTGACAAACGCCCCCGCATACTTTGTTGATTTGATGAGTAGGGTGTTTATGGAGTACCTTAATAAATTCGTGGTGGTCTTTGTAGATGACATCTTGATCTTTTCTAAGGACGAAGAAGAGCATACCCTACATCTTAGGGAAGTGTTGGAGACCCTTCGAGCACATAATCTTAAAGCTAAATTTTCTAAGTGTCACTTCTGGAGGAAGGAAGTATGGTTCTTAGGGCACGTGGTTTCCAAAGAAGGGATAGCTGTGGATCCCACGAAGGTGGTGGCCATCCAAGATTGGAAGGTCCCTTAAAATGCTACCGAAGTAAGGAGTTTCTTGGGGTTGGCTGGCTACTATAGGAAGTTTATCAAAGACTTCGCAAAAATATCAGCTCCATTGACACGCCTGACGAAGAAGAACCTAGTCTTCGCGTGGGACGTAGATTGTGATGATGCGTTCCAACGTTTAAAGAGAACTTTGACCTCAGCTCCAGTCTTAGTGCTGCCAGACGGGAGTAAGCCATTTACTGTTTATACCGATGCTTGTGGGACAGGACTAGGCGCAGTCTTAATGCAAGAGGGAAGGGTAATAGCCTATGGTGGAAGGCAGTTAAGGGTGCATGAGAAAAATTACCCTACGCATGACCTAGAGTTGGCCGCAATTGTTTTTGCGCTTAAGTCTTGGCGCCATTATCTTCTTGGCGAGAAATTCGAATTGTTCACTGACCACAAATCTTTAAAATACTTATTCTCTCAGAAGGACTTGAACTTAAGGCAGCAAAGGTGGATGGAATTCTTAGCGTCCTACGATTTCGAAATAACATATACCCCTAGCAAGGGTAACGTGGTGGAAGACGCCTTAAGTAGGAAAAGGTTGTCCTTGAGCCTATTGTTTGTTGAGCGGCGAAACTTAGAATTCATCTCTAGGTTTGACTTTAGACCTTCCGTTGACTTTGTACCCGGTTTGCTAGCATCCTTGGAGGTCAGACCTACACTTTTGGGACGGATTGGTGAGGCACAGCGAGACGACCCACAGTTGGTTGAGTTAGTGGAGAAGCTCAAAAGAGGGGAGTCATCAAGCCATCTCCGTAGGTATACCCTAGATGATAAGGGTTGGTTACGTAGGGATAGTAGACTTTGTGTACCTCGAGACGAAGGTTTGAGGAAGGCTATTCTTGACGAAGCACATCATTGGAAGATGACCATTCATCCCAGCGGGGACAAGATGTACAAAGACATGAAGCGAGTTTTCTTTTGGGCCGGTATGAAGAGGGATGTGGCCGAGTATGTCGCTAGATGCTTGGTGTGCCAACAAGTAAAAGCGGAGCAAAAGAAACCCGGTGGGTTGCTTCACCCATTGGAGGTTCCGCAATGGAAGTGGGATAGTGTCTCGATGGATTTTGTGGATGGATTACCAGGATCAAGGAAGGGTAATATGGGGATTCGGGTTATAGTAGATAGACTTACTAAGAGCGCCCATTTCATTCCCGTGAAGAGTAAGAGGACTGCTTAATGGTTAGCTTCTGTATACGTTCGAGAGATATTTCGTTTGCATGGTGTTCCTTCTAACATAGTAAGCGACTGTGATCTTATCTTCACTAGCGAATTTTGGAAGAGCTTGCAAGAGGCGGTAGGGACTCAGTTATGTTTAAGCATCGCGTATCATCCTCAGACGGACGACCAGACTGAGAGGGTGAATCGCATTCTAGAGGATCTTTTGAGGCTATGTATCCTAGACTTTGGGGGTGCATGGGAAGAGCATCTTCCGTTGGTAGAGTTCGCATATAATAACAGCTTTCAATCTAGCATTGGCATGGCACCTTTCGAAGCTCTTTATGGACGACCTTGTCGTTCACCTACATGTTGGTGGGAATCTACCGATAAGATCTTACTTGGGCCCGATATGATTAGTGAGACTTCAGAAAAGATCGAATTGATTCGAAGGAGGATGAAGACGGCGCAAGATAGGCAGAAATCTTATGCAGATAAAAGGAGGACAGATCTTGAGTTTGATGTTGGGGACATGGTCTTTATCAAAGTGTCTCCATTACGGAATGTTGTTCGCTTTGGGTCCTTTGGGAAATTAGCACCAAGGTTTGTAGGGTCGTTTCCTATTAAGGAGAAGATTGAACAGATGGCGTATAGAGTGGAGTTGCCTGAGAGACTTAGTGGTGTACATGACATATTCCATGTTTCACATTTGAGGAAGTGCTTGAACGAGACCGCGGAGGTGGTAGAACCGAACTTGCTTAGAGAGGTGGAGATAGAGCGTGATGCGACGATTCGACGAGCTCCTACATGCATTATTGGGTCAGAGATCAAGAAGTTGAGGAATCGAGAGGTCAGACTAGTCAAAGTGCAATGGGGAGATGATGAGAGCAACGCTACTTGGGAGACAGAAGCGAAGATGCGTTCGTTGTATCCTTTTCTTTTTGAGGGTATGTCTTTTAATTTCTCTTTTATCGCTTAGCTTGTACTTATCTTATCTTTAGTGTGACCTCTCGCTAGTATCTTTGACCTTTAGTTAGGATAATCCTATGGTTGACACATGTGTTTGAGACATGTTATGTATGATGGATGCAAAGTGGATGCAAGTGTTTGCTAGTGCTTGCTCGTGGACGCATATACACACACTATTAGGCACTAGATCGGCTCAGTCACTTCATATTGCATATTGCATATTTATATGGATGTATTTAGTAGAATGGATGTATGAGGATTTTTTTATCATATGGATGCTGCATTCAGACGATGATTGTGCACGCATATAGAGATAATATGTAGCATTAAGGAACTTTTGCATACATAATGGACGCATGGCACTATCATGATTTGCATTAAGGAGGTCAACTGAATCAGTGGACCGCCTGATTTTGCATTAGATATGGACATATACACACACTGTGCATTTAAACATGAAAGCATTAGAAGTCTATAAGGACAAAGGATGCCTGTATTTGATGGTTGAGTAGATGGACGATTGGATGTTAGGATACATATTCTTCTTGACTTGAAGATTTCGGGGTCGAAATCCATTATGGAGGGGAGAATGTAACACCCCGTAATTCTGTTAATATAAATATTCACAAATTAAAGAATAACTAATCTCAGACGTGAGAATTGTGGGAAACGGGTTGCGCCATTGTGTTCGTCTCGGAATTCTGGTTGAAATAGAGTCCGGGTTTGCGTGATTTGGACTTCGAATGAAGGAGATATGGCCATCGGAAGTTTCAGAAAATTCAAAATTCAAAATTCGAAGTCAAACAGGCCAGGCGGGAAATTTCCCGCCCAGCACCCCAGGTTGACTGGGGAGTCGACTGGGCAGTCGACACCCCCAAGACCAGGTCGACTGCGCAGTTGACTTGGGTGTCGACCTGGTCAAGTCGGCCAGGTTTTGGCAGAGCCCAATCTTGAGCTGCTGATGTGTCTTTAGGGCTGAGTTGGCTAATTTAACGGTTCAGGTTAGTTCTGAGTTGATCTGATGGTCTAAATAAATCCTAAACTCTATATATACCTAGGTAGTCTCTCACTCTAAAATTACATGAAAAATAGAATAGCCACCGTCATGCCATCGCCATGGAACTCAGTGTAGTCGCCGCCAACTAAGAAGGAAGAAAGCTAATCAAAACTCTAATTCTACTCAACTCTAAAGCAAATCAAGACTCTCTTTCTTTTCTAATTGTGAGTATGATGATCTTAATAAGATTATTAGCAAACTAATTAGATTAAGATGTGATATGGATCATAAGAAAATGATGTGAATTGTCAAATATGTTGTTGTAAACCTTATGCTATCATGTATGTTGTAAATCCTATGTTATGTGATGATGATATCCTATATGTTGTAAATCATGCTATGATGATATTATATATGTTGCAAGTTTCTATACTAAGTTGCGATGTTACAAAACCCATGATGTTATTATGTTGTAGTTAGCTTATGAATCATGATGTTGATTATATATATTTTGGCTATGATGATTCACATGATAAATCACATGTACCTATGCAAGTTTAGATTTATTAGTATGTATAATCTCACATATTGTATGACATCTATTTAGATCTAGAATTATGACATCTATTTAGATCTAGAATTATGCTATGACATGTGTGAGTTCTATGTGTTAGATGCTAGTTCACAACATCATTATGTTGCATAAACCACATATGCAAGTTTATACATGAACTTGGGTTATGATCATATTATGTAAGTTGTGACATTTAACCAAACAAGTTGACACCTTTAGATCCATGACATGTGTAGTTTTATGCAAGTTTCACCCCTATTATGATTAGATCTATTTTATTTGTCTATATGTTGTGATAATTTATCTTTGTGCTTTGAGTTAGACTATTCGAGTCTAACGTATATTTTGCGTTGAATAAGCGAACGTATAACGTGGGGTAGGGGTAATATTAAGGATTTAATATTAAGAAATTGGGATGCAATTGATATGATTTTGCATACCGTAAGTGGATGGCCATAATTGAGTCAATTATGGACATCATTAAAATTGGAATTAATTAATGATTTGAATAGGGATATATTTAAAACTGGGGTAAAAGATTATAAGTGTTAATCAATGCTTAGGACACGAGGTTGGACTCGTTTGTGACGTAAAACTGCCCGGACCCGCCCGAGAAATCCAGTAGTCACACATGTCAGCCCAATGTGAGAGGTCCTAGGCCCAAACTAAAGCATAACAGTTGTAAAGACACGAGGTTAGACTCTTTTATGGTATAAGACTGCCCGGACCCGCCCGGCGAATCCAGCTGCCATAAATGTCAGTCTAATGTGAGAGGTCATTATAAGGTTATGGCCTTAATGAATTTAGAAATACTTAACCAGATAAACATGTGAGGTGGGACATGGCGGTTAAGTAGGTGCCTTGGGTGGCATGAGGAATCTAGTGGGTGCCTTTAGTGGCATTTGAAATACGATTAGTAAGACTTAACCAAACACACTTGTAAATGAACATGACTAAGAAGAGGGTTAAGTGGGATATACTAGTGGGGACAAGCTTAGGTGGATAGCTTGTGGTAGGTAATTGGGGGCCCATTTCAACCAGTAACCCAAATGTATCTTTGTGGGCTCGACCCAAGTCAAGGACGGGACACGCATACTAGGCTTGACTATAAGAGGCCAAACGGGTTAGCGATGGCAACGCAAGTCCAACGGGTTTCATATGCGTGTGTGGACCCGGGCTGGTAGGTAAGACGTTGTTGCATCGTGTAGGTATAAGCCGTGCATTCTTTAGCTGTATCGGGTTGCCACTTTAGGGGAGTGATACACCCCACTGTGGGACCAGCATGGGTATCTACGAGTAGGGAGCCGATCGAAAGTGGGTAGTGGGGTACACCTAGCGGAGATAGGGGCAGGCATCACCTATGTAGTCAGCTAGGGGTACACGAAGTTATTTATAAAATTTCTAAGTGAAGCAAGTGGGATCAACCTTTAGGGTGACTGGTATGGTGCAGTGTAGTAATTATTCGTTAGTATTAGGTGTGCCTTTAACGTTATCTTTATCTGCTCTTCCATACCCAATAGTTCATAGACATTTCCTTATTTTCCATCTTGTGCCTTAGTCTAATTATTTTGATAATAGTATTGTTAGAATTATCATACTCGCCAGACTTTATGTCTGACCCCCTCCATTTCTATCTTCCCCCTCCAGGTCCTCAGGGTGGGCCCAGCTCTAGCAGAGTTTGATTGGATTGCTTTATCTCTCTTTTGGAAAGCTTGGACCGTTGAAGTAAAGTCCAGCTTGTTTTCTTCTTTAATGGCTATTTATGTAATGGGATTATGTATTTTGTTTTATCAAGATGGATATTGTACTTGACTCTGATTTATGGTTTTATGATGTAACAAACATGTTTAATTTCCGCTGCAATGGAATAAAGTTTTAGATTTCCAAGTACTACTTATTATCTGTCTTGTTGTAATTTTTCTGTTCTATATTCACTTAAAACCTCCATGGAAGTTAATGCATTCCCTTTGTGAGTGACATTAATGGATATGGGGTGTTACACCTAAAATATTCCTTTTGCTAGGGACATTCTCAAAATATGGATGCTTAGTGTACGAGTGCATGGCCAATGGAAGTTTGGAGGACCGCCTGTTCAGAAAAGGGAATACACCTCCTATTTCATGGTAGCAAAGGTTTTGTATTGTAGCTGAAATAGGAACAGGCTTGCTTTTACTTCATTAAACAAAGCCTGAAACCTTAGTGCATAGAGACCTTAAGCCTGCAAATATACTCCTAGATCGAAACAATTAAAGAAAGATAGCAGACATCGGGGTGGCTCATTTAGTTCCTCCAACCGTGGTCGATTTAGTTACACATTACTTGAAGACATCGACTGTAGGCACCTTCTGTTATATTGATCCAGGGTATTAGCAGACAGGCATTCTCGAAGTCAAATCGGACATTTACTCACTGGGCATCATGCTTCTACATATTATCACTACTAAGCCTCCTATGGGCCTGACCCTTCACATGGAGAGGGCCATTGATAAGGGAACGTTTATTTTAACTAAAATTGATATAACTTGCATAAAAAGTGCTAATGTGATGCTTGTTGCCGCTAGTTAATATAACCTCTAATCCGATGAAAAATAGGAAATTTTGACACTTTCTCCAAATACTGATCGTGATAATTCTTTACAAAAACATCAAAGATAAACTATAATCAGTTTATCTTGTTTCTTAATTTACACTTCTACATTGAAATAGTTCAATCTCTATACTTGTAATAATATTTCATTAAACAAGTATTTATGGGAGAAAAGATTCATTAAACATTGAACAAAAACAAGATGGGTCATCAAAATAATTCTATTTCTAGACCTAATAATGAAAGAACTTGAAAAAGTAAAACCTATATTAAAATCTAGTAGGGCTAAAATATATGAATTGACTAAAAAAATGGAAGAAATTCAAATATAAATAATAAAATTCTTCGCGAATCAACGATTGCAATTCAATTCCCGAATTGCGGAAATGCAAATTATTCACAGAGATGTAGTTCAATTTATCAAATTTCTTTTGATGCTTAAATCCAGATCAAAAGCAAAAAAATCCTGTTAATAAAACTAAATTGATATGATATGTAAATCCTAACACTAAATTGAATCAAGCATATTAATATTACACAAACAATTGACCTTTACAGACATGTATAGTAGAAGAAATATGCTAAAATTAGTCAATAAGAAATCTGATACAGTAGAACTATTTTAAACTTTTGTTTAATAGAAGAAGAGGGATCAAACAAAAGCAATTTTCTCTCCTTATTTTTTTATTTTTTATTTTTCAAGAGCTTTTCTGAAACAAGTAGTAACGACCAAATAAACAATAGTGCATCATAACTAATTGGTAGAAAGTAATATGTTTTGCTAATAATGCATTTCCACTCACATATAAAACAAACGAATCAAGGAAAAAGCAGTACAAAAAAACTGAATTTAGGTGCAACAAAACGAAAAAACTAAGAAACTACAATCCAAATCTGAAATGAAATGAGAATAAAATAAAAACAATTTGTGGTATTAATATTAAAAAAAGGAGTGAAGCATACCTAAATTTGTGGATCATGAATTTTTTTCCTCAATCTTAAATGAAATTCGGGATATCGCCGTCGTTCGTCCAACACTCGTTGTTTGCACGATTCTGTTTCGTGATTTCTCAATTTGCAGATCGTGATTTTTTTTCTCCGAACAATGGTGCGATAGATTAGATCGTGAATTTCCAAATCATCAGGAGATCGTGAATTTTCCTAGAGTGGTACAGATAAGGAAGACTAAAAGCGTTAGGGTGCAACAGATTAGACTATGGTGAGAATAGGGGATTTGGTGAGAACGAAATGAAAAGATCTATCACAGGAATGAAAATCTTAGCGGGAAATTGAGTAAGGGTAACGCGGATTGATGAACATGAATGGACGTTTATGGTTTTTCTTTTATGAAGGAGTGGATTGATGGTGTAATGCAACCTTTTAACTGGTGTTGCACGTCACCACACTAGAATTCCCACTGCAACTGTGCATTCACATCTAATGGAACAGGAATCAACGTGCATCCAAGGTATAATCTTATAGAAATGAAACATACTTCGCGTTATTATAAATATGATCCTTTTGTACTTTCCAAACAAGCTCTGCAAGTATATTATACTCCTTATCCATCTCTAAGAAGAGACAAAATAGATTGGTCAGCTATTTTTAAAACAAAGGCAAGGTTTACATTTGATGGACAGAATATTCCCAACAAACAAGTTTATCAAGCGGATGTCGAGGAAAATAGAAGAATAGTAATAACCGATGATCAAATAGATTTTGGATCTCTGAACGATGAATCAAATGCTTTAATTGAAGCATTTGAGACTACACTGAACCAAATATAGAGGAGGAAAGAGAGCCAGAATCCAAAAGTGATGGGGACTAATCAATAATCCTTATTTTAAAAGGTAATTTTATATTTTTAACGTTACGCTATTTTTATTAAAATGGCATGTTATGCTAACATGATAAGTATCGCATAGTCTTCTTATGTTGTGTCATGTAGTTTGTTTTATATGGTTATTTTATGTTATGTTATAATGTTTGTTTGTAACAAGGATGACATCACAAAGGCATACAACTTCTGGATCTCCTTCTACTTCCCATCCTCCAGTAGGTGGCAATGGAGGTGGTCCTTCGCAGGAGCTATCACGTCTTGTGGTATGACTTAAACTAAAAGCCAATAGAGGGTATGTATTAAGTTTCAAGTATAACTGTCATTTCTGTATAATATATTATAAATATACATAATAACCATGAAATATTGAATGCTTTTTTCGTTTAACACAGTGGTTTTGAGTTAGGGCCCTCCAATATACTCTTGAGGATATCAAAATAGGTTTATATGAGTCACATGACGTCACGTTGGCCTAAGTGGACATTGGTACTAGACAAAGTTAAGGAGACTATTCGACAGGATTTTTTGGTACGTTTGATATATCACTTATTACATTAAGTAGTCATGCTCCTATTTGATCAGTTCATGTTTACGTTATTTTTAAAAAATGCAGGGTTCAATGGATCTCCAGGATACAGATATTTCACTCGTCTAGCGCCATTGGAACAGTAAAGTTGCTAAAAATTATATGGAAACACTAAATGCCATAAAATCAGTTGGAAAATAACCGATTTGGATGAGTGCTATGGAGTGGGATGGTTTTCATACTTGGTGGGATAACGAGCAGTTTCAGGTAAATTTACTGCATATTTAATTTAAATTGTTTTACTCAATTAATATATAATTAGAATAAAACATGTTTTATTTAATTTAATTTTATAGGTCGAGTCTACGAGAAATTCGGCAAATAGGAGCAAGAAACTTATTACACATCATGGTGGTTCCAAGTCGTTCCAGCACCATTGCGAGGACCCTGAATATTTATTAATTACACAGTTAGAGATTTTAAGTTCTAAGTTGTTAAAAGTTAGTTGATTTAATTTTAAGTTATAATTTACATATATACATATTTCAGGGAGACAACATGGTGTTTTTGTGTCGTATTCGGAGGTTTTTGCACATACACATGCAGTATGTCAGATCGACAACACACGCTCAGTTCCCTACTCTTGGGACCACGATTGCAAAGCAGATGATGCATGTGTAAGTATAACATAGTTAACTTAAATTTATAATTTAATTAAAATAGTGTTATCTAAATTTAATTGTATTTTGTTTAATAGGATAAATTTTAGCAACAAAGGGCACATATGCTTGAGGAGACTGGGAGGACTGAGTTGACTGCCAAGGAAGAGGAATCTATTTTTGAGGCTGTCATGGATCCACCAACCCGAAACAGACGCTACGGTTTGAGAACCAAGCGGTAATAGAACTGAAATTTACTTGAATTGCCATTATCAAATACTTGAAATCTAAAATTATTTATAAGTTAGGACATCTCAGCAGTCGTACCAGAGGGCCCAAGACAAGTAGGAGATCGCACAGCAACAAGCCCAGATCACAGAGCTTAATAAGCATGATTGTCGCCGCGAAGAGAAGATGGAGCAGCTTAACCAGCGTCCAGTGGAGTTAATTTCCCAGTAAGTTACGTTTCCTTCATCGTCTAGTGGTTCTGGGGGAGATTGAGTTGAGGTTCTTTTTGTTTTGTTGTTATATATATATATATATATATATATATATTGGTTCATATACTCTTTGAGAGTGGGTAAGGATTTTACTTGATACATTATGATGGTTTGTATGTGTTGAAGATGATGGTTTGGACGTGTTGTTGGATGATGGTTTATATTGTTATGATAACGTTGGGTTGATATATTTTGTATAAATTGTTTTATATTATGTCTTTTGGATGTTTTGTGTTTAATTTGGGTATAATATTATGTTTGGGTATATATATGTTTGTGATTGTGATGTATATGCTTGAAATAGAGTTGTTTTGATGAATATGAGATTGTGGGGTGGTTGGAAATAAGTGATCCAAAATCTGTATAAAAAAATTCAGATTTACAATGGCGTCCAACGGCTACCAATGGCATGCGGGTTCATATATTTCAACGGCCATCAACGGTTTCCAATGGCTTATTTCATCGGTCATCAACAGTTTCCAACGGCTTACTGGTCCAACAAAATTCACGTGACCTAGTTATAAGGTTGGAATTCGTTGGAAAATTGCCGTTGGAGACATTGGAAGTCATTGGACATCGTTGTTGTGTATACAATTGGCTTCCAACAGCCCTCCAATGGCCACCATCGACCCCTGACTATTGAACATTATTTTGTCTCTTGTAGTGATGGTGGGATGTATAGACTGCAATTGTCCTAGAAGAGGAGTTTACTTGGGAGAAATTCAAGGAGGAATTCGAGGACAATTTCTTCCTAGTGTAGGCAACACTAGGATGTAGAAGGACTTTATAAACCTCAAATAAGGGAGCATGATAGTAGTTGAGTATGAGAATAATATTAACGCACTTTCTTGTTTTGGACCGGAGGTAATCAACACTCTGCTAAAAAAGAATGAGATTTATCAGGACTAAAGGACAGTTTCCAACCTAAGATGGTTGGACATTTTATCAAGAGAAACTAGGTGGAGCACCTCCTCTTAAAAGGAAATTTAATCCAAATTGGAATAACAAAAGGAAATATGGAGGGGAAGCATGAAGATCGTTACAAGAACGTGGAATGCCACAACTGTAAACAGAAAGGGAACATCGCTAGGTTTTGTAAGAATCCATTGGTCAAGAAGCCACAGCAACCTCAACAACAACAACAACAATAGGGACTGCGTAATGCTTTAGTCCAGAAGACTTTGTGCTATAATTATCATCAGCCCTGGCATATGGTAAAAGATTTTCGCTTTCAAAAAGGGTGACCCAACCAAGGGTCTATGCCATCAAGAACGAGCCATCAACCTCTAAGGATACGAAAGGGAAAGGAGTTCCGGAAGATACCTTACTTTTAAATGGAATGTGATGGCCCGCCTTGCACCAGTCGACATCTCCTGAAATGCGCTGCGCCAATGTCCAACCAGCACGGGACGGTCGTCAGAAGAAAGGAAACATTACACTGAACTATCAAGGAACCTGCAGAATGTCTCACAACGCATAGGATAAAATATAATAGTAACATAACTTGACATAAAATAGGCGAGACAGTGCATGAGCTGAAAACTAAACCATCATAGCAGCGGAAATCCAAAATACAGCTTATGATACAAAACCTGTAATACAACTTCAAAATACTGTCTCTAAAGCAAAATTAGAAAAGGTGCACTACTAATGCCCAAAGTAGTGACCAGCAACAGCACAGGGAGAATATATATCTATGTCATACGTGGAAGCCTCCTGCTTGTCTCCGGTACAACTACTCGTGCAACCACCTAACCTGCCTCTAGTCTACTCGTGTGAGCACCCAGAGTAATAAGAAGAAACATAAAATTCTGGGTCAGACAACTATCTGTTATGAGTGGTAGCAAGTATACATCTCTAAGATGAACAAATAACAGGTATAAGAACCATACCTGAACCTGGACCTACAACCAAAGAGTTAGCACAACAGGATGTACAAAGTTATGGATGTCCTTTTGGGTCCTGACGACTCCACTACACTGATCCATAGCCTAATCCGTCTCTCTATGTTGAAACAAAGTTATGGATATCGATAGCCCCTTGGTATACATCCCGCATCAAAGTCCGAACATGAAGCTAACTCATTGGTTCTCATCTGGTTCCTGAGTTACAACTTCTCCTTTGGACTACCTTTGCATCTCGGGTTTTGGTCTCCTCCCATTCGTGGTTCAGTTCTAATCTTAAATTCGCATCCACACTTCAGTTTAGATATGCACAGTTCGTGACTCGCATAGTGGAGCAGTTCGTGGTTAATGCTCCAATCCGGTTCATGGCTCGCCCTCAACTTCAGGTAATGGGATGCTCTGTTCGTGATCTCCGGGTGGTGGCATCAGCCCATGACTCGCTCGTGGTACTGGTTAGTGGCACACATATGGGTCGGCTCGTGACTTCATTTAGCGAATCGGGAAATTTCGACACTCGAATTCAGACAGTAATACATCCTGGGTCCAAACTTAAGTATCAAAAACCCAGAAAGCTAATAGAAAGAAGTTAGAGGGTGAGAAAAGAAAGAAAGAAATATTTGAATAGAAGAATAAGAAATCTCAGTCCCACAGTGGAACGGAAAAAATATAATAATCAATAATACTTTCTACCAAAAGGAACTGTATGTATATATATATAATTACACATCAGAGTATACATTTAGATCAATACAACACACAACGGAAATAAACTAGTACCAGTAAATATATGGAATACATCTTGGCTTCAACTCCTTTTCTGAAGCTCCAAGCGAGACTTAATGTAACACCCGACCTCCATTGAGGTCACTCACAAAGGGAATGCCTTAACTTTGGTGGAGCTTTTTAGTGGACAGAACAGAAATTTACAAGACAGATAAACAATACTTGAGAAATTATAACTTTATTACAGCGGAAAACAGAGATCAGTTTGGTTACATCTTTACCAAAAACTCAAGTACATAAATATCAGTCTTGTTCAGAAAATCATCAGAGTACAAAACTTTAAAATCATAATCCCCACAGAAGCTGCCATAAGGAGTCAAGCCATACTTTAAGCACTCTAAGTACTTCAAGCAGAAGAAATCCGAATCATGCTAAAGTGTTCCCTCCTTGGAAAACCCGGGGGGGGGAAACGGAAGAAAAAGGGGCGATGTAACACCCCACCTCCGCCAATGTCACTCTTGCAAGCGCACTAGCTTTGGAGGGGCGTTAAACGAGGTAAACATGCATGTAGATATCACAAGACAGAACATATAAGTAAAAGCAGAGTAAATAAAGCAGCGGGTAAAAACTAACATTTCAAAACCATAGTCAAGTTACATCAAAGTACTTGGTCATTATTTTCCCACAAAACAAAGTCTAGAAACATAAACTGAAAACTAGAAAAAAAAACATAAAGTAACTATCCCCAAAGTAGAATAAAGCCATAGCATGCTCAAGTCCAAACCGTACATGAGCTATCCAGAAAAGCAGCTAAAGATCCAAGCTAGGTGCTAGTGTTCCCACCCTGTAAACCTGGGGGGAAACGAAAGAAAAGAGGCGAAAGAAAATGGATCAGTCAAAAGACTGGTAAGTCCTACCTACTATTAGTATAAAAACTAATAAAGTTAACTGGACATGTAAAACAGAGATGAAACATAGGATGATAACTGGCATGGTGAAAAGTTAACAAGATAGATCAAGTGTGGCACCGCATATACAAGGTTAAGTTTTGCACCAAGTGTACTAGTATTCCAACCCATGTCAAGTATAAACAAGAAGTGACCCCTTGGCCCAATCTTGGCCCAATATCACGAGATGACCTAAATCAAGGTCCAACAACACGGTCTAGTCGATCGGCTCCCTAAAAGCCTAACTCGTCAAGTGTCGGTGTCATACGGCCCAATCACGAAGTGTAGTCAAAGTGTGCTAGGTCAAGCCCTAGGGTGCCAACCACGGACACACATCAAGCACGCACAGTCTAAACCTACTGGTGCCCGTGTCTGCTTCTTCAACTCCGGACTATGTGCACGACCATAGTCCGCCTGAACCTACACCGGCGCACCTACTCAGCCGTCGTTTTGGTCGCTTACATGTTAGCCCAGTAATCGTGCCCCACCCTAGCCTAGTCCCTAGGGTATCATGATACAACCAAGAGGGTTACTGGTGAAAGGACCACGTAACTAGGGTTTCTAATGGGTTAATCGTGGTTAACCCTATCCAATCAAGTATCAAGTCGGTTAAGTGTACCCAAGGTTCATGACTTAACCCTATCAACCCATCGTGTTTAATTGGTTAAGTATTCAAGTGGTCCATGACTTAACCCTATCATGTAGCATTAATTAATTTAATGCACCCAACCTCTCTCATTAGACCTTGTTGTGGTTACTAGTTAAGCCGGGCGGGTCCGGGTAGCTTTACACCACAACTTAGTCTAACCTCAGGTTTCAAGTGCGACATGACCAACTACTCACATTGGGTCCTATTGCTTGTAGCCACTAGTTAAGCCGGTCGGTTCCGGGTATATTTATGCTACAAACTCAACCCAACCTCGAGTTGGCCATTCTCATGTTTTCTAGAAGTCATGTCCAAGTTCATGTTCATGTTCCAAGCATAACCACATGTCATATTTCGTGTCATCTTTCAAGTCATGATTTTATGTCATTTTAGTTTACCCATAACGTAACCCCATCGCATGTAAGTTCGCATAAACGCAAATAGATCTCAAAGAGGGAACTTTAGAAGCATGACATAATTAATAAGGTTTGGCCACAAGTTAAACATGGTGGCATATGAGGCAAATGTGTTCATAAACTTGCATATTACATTATAAGCCTCAAAACATGCATGATATCAAACTCTAGCAAAATAGGTGAAACATGGTCATAAATGACATAGGATGATAGCTAGTGATTCGCATATAACATCATATGCAAGATAACATAAGGGTTATGAGAGTTTCTATGTTGCTTTATGCAACATTTCAAATCAAAGCTCATAGCTTTCTATGCACAAAGTCAAGGTGATAGCTTTACAAACATGCATAGAATAAATCTATGCATAACATGATAGGATCAAAGCACAAATCATACTTAGGCCCAAACTCAAACTTGCAACATGTCATATTTAACTTCATAGTTAGAATCTAAGAGTAGAATAGGGCTTACAATGCTATGAAGACTTATAAAATAAAATAAGATTGAGACGAAGCCACTAGCAACTCTAAAAACCCCCAAATAATAAGCTCCAATGAAAACCCTTGAGAAATAGGAAGAAGATCCTTGCTTTGATGAAGAAAGATTGAACTTTGGCCTTGAATCAAACTTAGAAACTCTCAAACAAGCTTAGGAACTCTCATATGAATGAAGATGGAGACTATGACAAGAGGGTGGAGGCCATGATTAAACATTTTGGCATAATCTAGTTGTAGGATTGATTTATGATGGTTTAGGCTAGGTATTAGGGTCCTCTTATAGAAGTTTAGGTTAGTTTAGGCCATAGGATTAACCCTAATTCAGATCTGAGCCTTTAAAATCCGTCACAAGCCTCCAAACATGTCTTGAGGAACAAGTCAGGTGCACCCAGGCCGACCACCCAAGTCGACAGGGGTGTCGACTGGGCAGTCGACACCACCTAGGGTATGTCGACTCCCAAGTCGACTTGGGGGTGGCGGGAATTTTTCCCGCCTGTTCTGCTTGGCTGAATTTGAATTCTGAATTCAAATTTGAACTGTTTTTGAACTTGAAATTTTCTGAAAACTTTGACGGGTCATAATTTGGTCATACGGACTCCGATTTTCGAAAACTCGGACTCTATTTCGCGTATTTTTCTGAGACGACCGCAATGGCACAACCCGTTTCCCTTGATTCAGATTTTATCATTTAATTCTGCCTTGGTTTATGTTATAACATGTTATTTAAAAATACGGGTTGTTACAGGCGAAAACAAGCAAGGTCAGACAAAAAGTCTGGCAAGTCCAGTGACTTTCAGCATATGAACAGATAATAATAATTATGACATGGAAATAAGCTGGATAAGAGATAACAGTAACAGGAGTAGCAGATGTACTTAGGTTAAACAGAAGAAACAGAATAATATTACTTTTCATTTCTCTGCACTAATACTAGTATAACATGATTAAGTGTCACCCCAATGTCTAAACTGAAACAGAAACGGGAACAGAATAATTTCCACAGAAGAGAGAGCGAGTAATGGGCCTTTACCACCCCAACAGAAACAGACAGAAACAGAATACTAATAATGGGCCTTTACCACCCGAACAGAAACAGACAGAAATAGAATGCTAATAATGGGCCTTTACCACCCGAACAGAAGGTACAGAAACAGAAACAGTTTTATCCCTACGGAAACAGAATGTAGAATTAGGGGTACACTGGTAAATGGGCCTTTACCACCCGAACAGACGGTACCACGCAGTAACAGACAGGTGTTGCCACCCAACAAAAACAGACGGTACCAACAGAAACAGACAGAACTAAGTGTACCCTAAAACCCTACCCCAAGTGATCGGCTCCCTAATACATAAATACCCTGTGTCGGCCCCACAGTAGGGTGTATCACTCCCTAAAGTGACAACCAATTGGCACAGACCTATTTACAGATGTCACAGGGTCTTAAATCCTCAGAGGCAGACTGGGATCCATGCACGCATATGACCCAGTTGGAACTCACCATCAACACCCCTCGCCATTATTAGAATGAACAGCTTATAATTAGTTCAGTAAGCGTGCCCGGACCCTACCTACTGTTGGGTCAAAGTTTTGATATCAGAAAGGGTTACTGACTAATATGGGTCCCAAACAACAGATGACACAAGTAATTTCCCTCCTAACCTTGTGTCCCCAGACTAACAGATTTCAGATTAACTTGTTTACAAGTTCAGACATACAAAGTTCAGATCAACTAGTTCACAGATAAGACAAGTTTTCGGACTAACGGATCAGATATACAGATTTAACAGATTTACAGATTTGTCTAACTTTGTAATTGGGCCTACAGATTCACGAAACAGGTTTGTTAAATTCATTAGTCCAATTGGTTTAACCCTACCCACCCAACATGTTTTAGACATCATATTTATCTCAGATTTGTATCAATTAAAAATTAACACGCAGACCTCTCACATTAGACTGACAGTTTGCGGCCACTGGTTAGGCCGGTTGGTTCCGGGCAGGTTTCTGCTGTAAACTGAGTCTAACCTTGGGTTTTGAAGCACGTTATGACTAACTTCTCACATTAGAACCTATTGTTTGCAGCCATTGGATGTGTCGGGCGGTTCCGGGCAGAATTACGCTGCAAACTCATTCTAACCTCGAGTTAGCCATATTTCATGTTTAGCCAATGCATTCATTCACAGACTGTGCTAATATAAGACTAATCATGCTAATTTAACAAATTAACTTATGTACGAGTTACAGCAGATTATTCGAGGTTCTATTAACAAGTTTTGCTCAATTTTAATTCGAGCCTACAGATTTACATACTACAAATTTCAGCATTACAATTCCAACAGATTACGCCATTCAACAGACTAAACAGATAACAGATCTTACAAATTAGGCGATTTAGCAGGTCTAGCAAATAAGGCAATTTTAACATAATTAGCAGATTAGGCAATTCAATCTAATTAGCAGTTTAGGCAATATAACAGAACTAGTGGATTAGGCAATATAACAAATTTAATCATTCCTTAAAGTTTCATTGACATATCTTTCATAATTATAAATTTAGCCTAAACTTACATGCCCAATTCAAGGTCATAATTCATAATAGAATATATGCCCCAAATTTTAGCCTTAATATTCCCATTTTTAGTTCATGTCAAAACTAGATTTAATATTCTAGTTTACCATTTATGTCCAGGACTAATACACATGTAAATCATTCTCTATTATAGCCAATTCAAATTATGCCAACATATTTGCTATGCCAAATTAACTTAATTAAGCTACGCCCAATCCCCGTACAACATGTTTTCCCCAAGTTATCTAAATACTCATGAAATGGCCATATAGGCTCGATGTACATAACAGTGAAATGGGAATAAACTAGCAAATTTACATACTAAATATGAGATCTAACATCATTAAGGGAATAGGCATAAGAAACTAACTACAATAGTTATAGGCAACAAACCACAATAGTCATGGGCGACTAATCACAATAGTTCCTTATTCAATGTCATAGGCAATAGTCTCATAGTCAATGAATCATAGTCATAGGCAATAGTCTCATAGTCAATGAATCATAGTCATAGGCAATAGTCTCATAGTCAATGAATCATAGTCATAGGCAATAGTCTAATAGGCAACAGTTTCATGTCCAATTATACATTATTATTTGTCCCAAAATTTAGCGTTCGTGCGTTAATCTATTATGAGATGTGGCGCAGGCTCGTGGTAGCCTGGCTATAGAACAGAAAGAAGAAAGAGATACAGAATAAAATATATCAGAACAGAACGTACACAACCTCAAATTCAGATTTACAATCATGTCACAAATATAGTTACAGTTTATAGCGGAAAATAACTGTACTTTCCTTTCGTGGTTTTAAGAAAGGAAAATAAACTTTTGTTGATGCAGAAATGCTGAATTATTCCTCTTTAATTGTTGTTGTAGCTCTAAACTTTGATTTGAGATTTGATTTAGCTTTTAATTCTATTCAGGTTGGAAGAAGATGCATCAGTCCAAGTTTTGATTCCAGCAGAGTAGCGACGCCATTTTTATTTTTAATTAGAACAGAGGCAGAATATAGACAGAATGAAATTGTGTAGAGAAAATGAGGCTAGGGGGCTGTTTATATAGGATTAGGCGGACGAATCTAGACAGAAAACGAGACCAGATACATCAGAATGAACCAGGTTCAAAAACTGGGTTTCGGAAGCAGGTCGACCCCCAGGTCGACTCCCCAGTCGACCTGGTCATGGGGAGGTCGACACCCCAGTCGGCTTCCCAATCGACCTGCTTGGGGGGGGGGGGGTCGACTCCCCAGTCGACCTGCTTGGGGGGGGTCGACTCCCAGTCGACCTGGGTATATGGGCGGGAATTTTCCCGCCAGCCTTCTCTGAGTTTGAATTTCGAATTTCTGGCTTTATTTTCGAGCTGTTTTATTTTATTTAAATTCCTCAAACTTCTGAGGGTCATAACTTGGTCATACGAACTCCGATTTTCGAAAACTCGGACTCGATTTCATGAAGAATTCCGAGACGAACGCAAAGGCATAATCCGTTTCCCTTGATTCTTATTTTAAAATTTAATTTTTCTCTGATTTGTTACTTATACGTTTACAAAAATTACGGGGTGTTACATTCTCCCCTCCTAAAAGGATTTCGTCCCCGAAATCTTCAAGTTAAGAAGAATGTGTCCTACCATCCAGTCGTCCATCTACTCAACCATCATCCACAAGCATCCATTGTCCTTAGAAAACTTCTAATGTTGTATGAACATATGCAAAATTGTGTGTATATGTTCCTTATCTAATGCAAAGATCAGGCGGTCCACTGATTCAGTTGACCTCCTTAATGCGAACTATGTCAGTGTCATGAGTCCAACATGTATGCAATCTTCCTATTTGATACATATCATTCTTATATGAATGACAACCATTCATTCATATGCAACATCCATGTGATGAGTCAATCATTTTGCATCCACGAAAATTGAAAATGCTCACACATCCATATGCAGTATGAGAGTGTTTTCGAGCCGATCTAGTGCCTAGTGTGTGTATATGCATCCACGAGCAACCACTAGCAACCACTTGCATCCACTTGCAACCATAAAACATAACATGTCTCAAACACATGTTTACATCCATAGGATTCCTATCTATAGGTCGAAGACTCGATCGATAGGATACAGTCGAGTGATGGGGGCGAGTGCAGATAAACAAAAACTTGGTTTTCATCAGACCTTGGTTGAGAGACAAATTCCCCTAAGTATCAACTCTGAAGACCGAAATCAACATCAGATTGACACCCAGAAGATTACCCTCCTTAGACAATGTCAAAACTGGAAATCTCAACCTTATCAGAAATATTCAGATACTTATAGATTACCGGTACGGATCAGATTACTAAATGATTCTAAGGAAACTAAGCATGATAAAAACCCAGAATGTATGCGTCATAGTCAACTTAACGCTCAACACAGATACCCAACTAATCACGCTTAGATGAGTCATAACCCTTATGGGTCTGAGTCTACAGCGGAATCAGAAATAATACAAGTATTCAAGTGCAGAGTATCGATTACAGAATCAAAATGCCATAATCAGAAAAGAGTTTTAACTCAAAAATCAGATAAAGAAATTAAAAATCCTACAGAAAGTTTTCCTATTTCTATCCTATCCACTAGCCTCGAGAGTGTTCGCCTGCCTTCCAAAAGTTGGCCCTGCCCTCTGACCTTGCCCTTGTTTCTTCGGATAGTCCCTAGTGAAGTGTCCCATCTCACCACAGTTGAAGCAAGTGCCCTTTCTTTTTCTGCAATCCTTGTTTAGATGAGTTGAGCTTCCACAAGTAAAGCACTTTTTCTCCTTCTTATCTTCAGACTTTTCATCCTTCTTTTGTTTTTCCTTTTTGGGCCATGGTTTCTTGTTCTGTGGTTCTTCCTTCTTTACCTCTTTCTTGTCGTTGTCTTCCTCGTGCAGTAGTTTCATGTCCACCAATCTCTCGTAAGTCACTCCCATGGGTACATGGGTCATGGCTAGGCTGTGCAGTGGCTCGTTCAATCCTTTAACAAAGCGGAGAGCCTTTTTATGCTGGGTGTTGACTAAATCTAGTCCGAACCTAGCCAGTTGGTTGAACTGATTGGCGTATTCCCTGACCGTCATACTTCCTTGCTTAAGAGATAAGAACATTTCCAGTTGTAGACTTTGTTTAGCTTGTGAGAGGAATTTCGTCTCAAACCTTGTTCTGAAATCCATCCATGTTTCAACCGGTCTCTCGGCGTTAGTGACTTCCCAACAATAGGAAGCTTCGTCCTTGAGCAACCACACCGCCATTTGTACCTTCTACCTATCGTCCACCTCGAAGATAATGAACAGATCCTCAGTTTCTTTGAGCCAGTTCCTTGCTTCTACGAATGATTCAGTTCCCTTGAAATCCTTTCCACCCATGGCCCTAAAATCTTTACAGATTTTTGAAAAAGCAATTGCACAAGGAGGGGGCAGAGGAGGAGGAATCGCTGCAGCTGGAGGAGGAATATCTTCTCGGTCTGCATCATTGGCCCTAGCCTCTAAGTACCTCTTGAACCAGCCAGGTATTGGCACGCCCTCTGGAAAGTTAAGATTCCCAGACATGCTGGAATGAAAGAAAAATATTTAAAACGGAGAACGGAAAAGATAGATATATGGCTTTTTGGGGATTATGTTTTTCAAAATAAACTTTATTTTTGAAAATACTTCCTTTTAAAACCTTTTTGAAAATAGTTTTCAAAAACTTTACCCAATCTGGTAACCTTCAGCTCTGATACCAAGTGTAACACCCGACCTCCATTAAGGTCACTCACAAAGGGAATGCCTTAACTTTGGTGGAGCGTTTTAGTAGACAGAACAGAAATTTACAAGATAGATAAACAATACTTGAGAAATTACAACTTTATTATAGCGGAAAACAGAGATCAGTTTGGTTACATCTTTACCAAAAACTCAAGTACATAAATATCAGTCTTGTTCAGAAAATCATCAGAGTACAAAACTTTAAAATCATAATCCCCACAGAAGCTGCCATAAGGAGTCAAGCCATACTTTAAGCACTCTATGTACTTCAAGTAGAAGAAATCCGGATCAAGCTAAAGTGTTCCCTCCTTGGAAAACCTGGGGGAAAGGGAAGAAAAAGGGGCGAAAACAAGCAAGGTCAGACATAAATTCTGGCAAGTCCAGTGACTTTCAGCATATGAACAGATAATAATAATTATGACATGGAAATAAGCTGAATAAGAGATAATAGTAACAGGAGCAGCAGGCGTACTTAGGTTAAACAGAAGAAACAGAATAATATTACTTTTCATTTCTCTGCACTAATACTAGTATAACAGGATTAAGTGTCACCCTAATGTCTAAACTGAAACAGAAACGGGAACAGAATAATTTCCACAGAAGAGAGTGCTAGTAATGGGCCTTTACCACCCCAACAGAAACAGACAGAAACAGAATGCTAATAATGGGCCTTTACCACCCGAGCAAAAATAGACAGAAATAGAATGCTAATAATGGGCCTTTACCACCCGAACAGAAGGTACAGAAACAGAAACAGATTTATCCCTACGGAAACAGAATGTAGAATTAGGTGTACACTAGTAAATGGGCCTTTACCACCCGAACCCACGCAGAAACAGACAGGTGTTGCCACCCAACAGAAACAGACGGTACCAACAGAAACAGATAGAACTAAGTGTACCCTAAAACCCTACCCCAAGCGATCGGCTCCCTAATACATAAATAGCCGGTGTCGGTCCCACAGTAAGGTGTATCACTCCCTAAAGTGACAACCAATTGGCACAGACCTATTTACAGATGTCACGGCGTCTTACATCCTCAGAGGCAAACTGGGATCCATGCACGCACATGACCCAGTTGGAACGCACCATCAACATCCCTCGCCATTATCAGAATGAACCGCTTATAATTAGTTCAGTAAGCGTGCCCGGACCCTACCTACTGTTGGGTCAAAGTTTTGATACCAGAAAGGGTTACTGGCTAATATGGGTCCCAAACAACAGATGACACAAGTAATTTCCCTCCTAACCTTGTGTCCCCAGACTAACAGATTTCAGATTAACTTGTTTACAAGTTCAGACATACAGAGTTCAGATCAACTAGTTCACAGATCAGACAAGTTTTCAGACTAACGGATTAGATATACGGATTTAACAGATTTACAGATTTGTCTAACTTTGTAATTGGGCCTACAGATTCACGAAACGGGTTTGTTAAATTCATTAGTCCAATTGGTTTAACCCTACCCACCCAACACGTTTTAGACATCATATTTATCTCAGATTTGTATCAATTAAAAATTAACGCGCAGACCTCTCACATTAGACTGACAGTTTGCGGCCACTGGTTAGGCCGGTTGGTTCCGGGAAGGTTTCTGCCGCAAACTGAGTCTAACCTCGGGTTTTGAAGCACGTTATGACTAACTTCTCACATTAGAACCTGTTGTTTGCGACCACTGGATGTGCTGGGCGGATCTGGGCAGAATTACGCCGCAAACTCATTCTAACCTTGAGTTAGCCAGGTTTCATGTTTAGCCAATGCATTCATTCACAAACTATGCTAATATCAGACTAATCATGCTAATTTAACAAATTAACTTCTGTACGAGTTAGAGTAGATTATTCGAGGTTCTATTAACAAGTTTTGCTCAATTTTAAATCGAGCCTACAGACTTACATACTTCAAATTTCAGCCTTTCAGTTCCAACAGATTACGCCATTCAACAGACTAAACAAATAACAGATCTTGCAGATTAGGCAATTTAGCAGGTCTAGCAGATAAGGCAATTTTAACATAATTAGCAGATTAGGCAATTCAATCTAATTAGCAGTTTCGGCAATATAACAGAACTAGCGGATTAGGCAATATAACAGATTTAATCATTCCTTAAAGTTTCATTGACATATCTTGCCTAATTATAAATTTAGCCTAAACTTACATGCCCAAATCAAGGTCATAATTCATAATACAATATATGCCCCAAATTTTAGCCTTAATATTCCCATTTACAGTTCATGTCAAAACTAGATTTAATATTCTAAATTACCATTTATGTCCAGGACTAATACACATGTAAATCATTCTCTATTATAGCCAATTCAGATTATGCCAACATATTTGCTATGCCAAATTAACTTAACTAAGCTACGCCTAATCCCCGTATAACATGTTTTCCCTAAGTTCTCTAAATACTCATGAAATGGCCCTATAGGCTCGATGTACATAACAGTGAAATGGGAATAAACTAGCAAAGTTACATACTAAATATGAGATCTAACATCATTGAGGGAATAGGCATAAGAGACTTACTACAATATTTATAGGCAACTAACCACAATAGTCATGGGCGACTAATCACAATAGTTCCTTATTCAATGTCATAGGAAATAGTCTCATAGTCAATAAATCATAGTCATAGGCAATAGTCTCATAGTCAATGAATCATAGTCATAGGCAATAGTCTAATAGGCAACAGTTTCATGTCCAATTATACATTATTATTTGTCCCAAAATTTAGCGTTCGTGCGTTAATCTCTTATGAGATGTGGCGTAGGCTCGTGGTAGCCTGGCTATAGAACAGAAAGAAGAAAGAGATACAGAATAAAATATATCAGAACAGAACGTACACAACCTCAAATTCAGATTTCCAATCATGTCACAATTATAGTTACAGTTTATAGCGGAAAATAACTGTACTTGCCTTTCGTGGTTTTAAGAAAGGAAAATAAATTGTTGTTGATGCAGAAATGCTGAATTATTCCTCTTTAATTGTTGTTGTAGCTCTAAACTTTGATTTGAGATTTGATTTAGCTTTTAGTTCTATTCAGGTTAGAAGAAGATGCATCAGTCCAAGTTTTGATTCCAGCAGAGTAGCGACGCCATTTTTATTTTTAATTAGAACAGAGGCAGAATATAGACAGAATGAAATTGTGTAGAGAAAATGAGGCTAGGGGGCTGTTTATATAGGATTAGGCGGACGAATCTAGATAGAAAACGAGACCGGATACATCAGAATGAACCAGGTTCAAAAACTGGGTTTCGGAAGTAGGTCGACTCCCCAGTCGACCTGGTCATGGTGAGGTCGACACCCCAGTCGACTCCCCAGTCGACCTGGTTGGGGGAGGGGGGTCTACTCCCCAGTTGACCTGGGTATATGGGCGGGAATTTTCCTGCCAGCCTTCTCTGGGTTTGAATTTCGAATTTCTGGCTTTATTTTCAAGCTGTTTTATTTTATTTAAATTCCTGAAACTTTTATTTTATTTAAATTTCTGAAACTTCTGAGGGTCATAACTCGGTCATACGAACTACGATTTTCGAAAACTCGGACTCGGTTTCATGCAGAATTCCGAGACTAATGCAATGGTGCAACCCGTTTCCCTTGATTCTTATTTTAAAATGTAATTATTCTTTGATTTGTTACTTATACGTTTACAGAAAATACGGGGTGTTACATCTAACCTGATAATATACTCGGTCTTACCCGAGCACATTAAAGCAAAGCAAAAATCACCCGGATCAATTAGGAATACTTTCGGTGATAAATTCATACAGTAACCAACTTGTTTAACTTTGAAAATCTTTTTGAAAGAAATGATAATAGTAAGACCAGTCCATAAATAAACATGGACGGATTCTACCTTACTATAACCCAAAAAAATTTGAAATCAATATCTTACTCTGATATTATAATAGTGTCTAAATACAAGTAAATAGAATCTAGCAGAACGCTTTCATCTCACGCTCCACATATATAGTATGCAATCAAAACTGCGGGCGCTTATTGGAGATTGGATTCCGGCTATGACAAGGTATGGAACCACCTGCCAATAGTGTATCTCTAGATAGGAATACACTGGGTTCAACAAGAACGTCTTGCAACCCGGCCCACATATGACCAACCACTCATTTCTCTTGAGTGCATCGAATATATTGTCACCTTACGGCTGCGCAGCTACCGTTTCCCGGGAGATACAGAAATCAAAAGAAGTAACAAATATGAATATTTTCTAGATGATGACAATACACCCTAATGGGGGCGACCCACATAGCCATGTTGCCTGCCCGATTTTTATCATTTCCCAGTTGATGAGGATTGAGGTTTAAAATATTCTCTCCAGAACATCTGACCACCATTCACTTTGAATGTTGCATCATCAGATCCTCCAGAAATCACTAATTGATTTCCACAAAAATACTTTAGTTGTTAAGCTAAAGAAGTTTCCCTTCTATGCCAGCAACTTGGAACGTTTGAAGAAAACAATGTACACGTCCCCCATTGGAAATACTCTATCAGACATTCGTCCATACAAGTCATCCAGGAACAGGATGAACCGAAGGCACGCCCCTACCGCATCATATGAATCACCCTATAGATCAGTAGCGAGTTGTACTTGTAATCCGTATATTTCATTCATGACATAATCACTATCAAATATAGATCTCTAGGGATCAGCTAGAGAAATTCAATGGTAGTTCCTCCACTCATGAAGAATTACGGTCTTCAATTGCTCCATCTTGATCATCATCTTCCACGTTTTTGTATCCATTGTTCGGAATGGTTTTCGAACATAAATTTGATCCCGGTCTTTCTGTATCAATAACATTGGGTCAGATTTTGATAGTCGGTTATTTAACTATCAAAATAAACGGCCATAAAATTAAAAATGATATTCTTAAATCATTTTATTTATATACTTGGAAAATTTTCTTAAAACCATATCCAATTTCTCGTTAACTACCATTTCAAAACATTCGCTATAACATTACTTTTTATCTTTAATTGGAAACCGATTCAACTTATCAGCGTAAAATAATCGTTACGAATCACCTTTAGTTTCCGTTATTTGAACACAATAATCGTTTCTTATCCTTTTAGAATGAACTCATTCTAAATCTCATTTCTTACTTTTGAAAATGTCGTTATACTCTCACCAATCTCCTTTTATATATTTCTATTATAGAAATATCATTTCACATCCTCAAGCCCCTTTTATTTCCTTTTATATTTGGAATCCCATCACATATTCCCAACATTTTCAAATAAAGTTACATTATTATTTCTCAAATAAATTTACTCCTGACATCTCCCCCATTTCAACTAATATCATCCTTCGAAAATCCTAAACTTGTTCAAGTTGGGGTATTTTAATTACCTCTCAGACCTTGATCAACAAAGTTCCTATCTTAAGATGGATATTAGCTGTAATACCAAAACCCGATATATCATTACCAATATCAAAACAAATTCCATTTTAGTTATACTCGATGAAATCTCATCTCTTTACTTTTATGGCGAATTTTGATGGTATCTTTATTACTTAACTCGTCATACCACTTTAATTCAAACTTGGGTTTCAGTTTCTATTTTCAATTTCCATTTCATACTTCATTAGTTCCTAACTGTAAATCATTAAGAAAATAATTCCCTAAATATCAACCCCGAAGACCGAAACCAACATTAGATCAATATTCAGAAAATCATTCATCTCAACCGATCTACAGTAAGGTTCCGATTCTTACATTTCAAATCTTGGACTTTATTCCATACATAGAACATTTTTAATAACTCATTTCAATAATATATTCAATTCAACTTCGGTTTCATAACTTTGTCAAAATCTTTGATCCAATTAAATCTGAAATAAGGATTTCACTTTAAGCCACGATTTAAACATAACTTCTATTATTATTAATATAATTCGCTTTAAAATATCATTTTATTATAAATGAGCCTTATCTTTCCATAAATCCCATTATCTCTTTTTAAATCGAAAGATTTCCTATTTGATTATAAATGATAATCAAATATCAACATTTACAAAAATGTTTACTTAACCATTTATCATTTCCATTAATTAAAACAATCTCTATTAATGCATCCTCTAAATATGATTTATTCGTTAATCAATTCCACTTAGCGCTTTCCATTAATTAATAATATAAGTAATTAAAATAATTCCATTCACTTTGATTATTATTAAATAAATAATAATCAATATTAATATAAACCAATTCTAATTGTTACGTAAATTCTGGTCACTTGAATTAGCTTAATAAAATCGTTTAATAATCATTTAACAAACATGTGCTTCGCGCACGGTAGATTTTGATACAAAAATGTTGATTAGTGGTTAACACAATCAATGTATATATGTAGTTGGCTTATTTCCTTTTTATAAACTTCTTTTAAAATAATATATTTAAAAATTCATTTTTTTAGTTATAAAATAAATTTATATCTTCAAATATATTGATTTACTTTACGGTAAATCAATCTTTATAAAATAGTGTATATTTGGGCCATCTGCTATAAATTCCTCAACCAATACTATATATTGACCCAAACTCAACAATATTCCATAGCCAACAGATTTAAAGTCAACGGGTTTAATTATATCACATATAATATGAAATAGCCAATATACTAAATATTTGAGGAATCCGATTTGATTCCTCCCACTTGTTCTTCCCTACATCCCAGATCATTATAATATTTCATAACAGTATATAATTTTATATTAAACACGTTTATGTTAACAATTAAATCAACCATAGGCATCCAAAACATCCAATCAACCAATTATCAGCAATTAAATCTAATTATATGAATTTAGCACATCATAACATTTCAGAAATGTGTGAGAATTAACTCACCTTATTTTGATCTATGGTTCGTGCGTTGTTTCATATAATTTTAAACAGACATTTAAAATTACATGAAATCCCGGCTGCCTATGAAATTAACCAAACCAACTTGTACACGTAGCCTTGTCTCTGCAATTTCAAAGGATCCAGGTTCATCGAATTCTGATATGGTACAAACAAGTTACGGTCAAAACAATATTATACATTAATTTAAACGTATATAAAATTAACTTTAATTCTTAATTTATTACCTTAATGGAGTGATTAAAACTAACTCAACATTCACTAACCACTCTCTAATCACATCTTCAACCTGAACAATCTCTGATGCCTTAACTCCTTAAACCGATCATTCCTTTTGTATAAAACGAATCCGCCGTCCCCTGCTAACATCTAATCCACGTGCCCTTTTATTTGCATCTTGATAACTCCATACAACACCACTCTCTTTTATTTTAGACGAATGGGCCGAGGCCCAATAACCTAATCTTCGTACAAGCCTCGTATGCCAATCATTTTTCCAGTTTAAAACACTCCCATCTACATTTACTCCTTACATATTTATATCCACCTGTTGCCTTTAACCCTCACTTCGTAACCACCTGGTTCGCACGTCCTACATCTTTTTTCATTTGTTATCTTTTTTTCTTTCCTTTATTCGAAACTATGGCCCAAATCCCATTCTGACATTCAAAGCCCACGCCGCCCTTACACCCTTCTTCCACCATATTGTCTTTGCTGAAACTCCATCTCTCTTTTACCCTGTACCCACGCGTGAACATGCCTCTCTCACTTTCATATTTCCACCGAAATCAATACAAGATTTGGAGCATACAGGAGCTGCTAAAAAGTAGTGACAAGCATTGCTTACCCGAAACCGTTAAACATTATCAGCATCTACCTGTAGTTATTCAATTCTTGAACCCATTCATTTTTTCCACTGTTACACGTTAACCGAAGTTTGCTCCACCTTTGTTTCTTTCCACTTTTCTTACTATCTGCCTTGTGTTAGCAAACAGTCCATCCACTTATTTAATCCTTCTTCCATGTTAGCATATGCCATGTACTGTTCCCATTTCTATTCCATGGCTGCACAGGTAGCTCTCCTTAACCAACTCCGCCTCTAACGAGCTTCCGACAGCCGATAATCTCTCTTATGCCATTCTCCTTCCCTTCCGTTTCTATTTCAGTTCGCCATCATCTTAGATTTTACACTCCCATTACAAACCATATTAATATGACTATATATATGTATACCTCACCTCCTTCATATCATATTATCCAGTCACGCATTCTCTCCAAACTTCATTCGCAAACCTGCAAAACATCCACTCCTTTCTCCTTCATCCCGGTCACCACATTCCAACAATTTCTCCCCGCTGCACCAAAACTGGACTTCCATTCTCACCTGAGCACCTACCGCACCTACTGCTAGTGCCTCCAACTCACCCTGTCAAGTGCCACAGCACTTAGGCACAAACCCCGACCAACTTCGCTGATGCTCCTATCCCCTTAACGCTCCAGCAACCGCACCTGCACCGCCTTTCTGCTGCTTCACTCATGAAAACCCCACTACCTCATCTACACATTTATGCTTCGCAATTCTAGGTTGTTACTCTGTTCACATTTGAGAACCAACGCAACATGCATTCAAACTATTCGCTCTACATTTACTTCTATATATAATTCAAACTCCATTGTTGCTTATATGCCATTTAGGTTTTCATTTTGTTTCGCTGTCAAGTGTTTAGAGATGGAAGAAGCACGTACATATTTATAGCTGGGAGGAGAAGAGATAGAATCAAGGTCTTTTCCATTAAACAGGATGCTATTATAGGTAGGAAGAGTAGCTAGCATGAATGTTCATTTCGTGATGGAAAAGTTTGATGGCACGGCATAGCTGTAGAAGGGTAGAAGAGGTTTCATATTCTACATTAGGCCTGCGTGATATTTCATTTCCTAGCTCAGATCAGGTAGGCCGTGATTTCAATTCAAGAACCCAATGTATTGACATTTTTCAAATTTAGATTGCTATGTGTTTTCTATTCAAGGTCTTGCTGTGTGACAAGTGACAGAAGAAATAGGTAAAAGGGTATGTTAGTAGCGTTAGTGTGTAAACTAAGAGGGTAGGCTATCACATTATTATTTCACAAGCTATACTTGCATGGTTTTCAGGGATAGGGGTTCTTCTATTTGCTTTCTTACAACTTAAGGTAATGTTCCGGGTAAGGCTACTTTATGCTGTACGCATTTGGTTTAGCCTGATGAAACAAGGCATGTGAGGGGACTGCACAATTCGAAGAAACGGCCAAAGTTAATTCAGTAAGGAGAAGTGACAGGCATGTCATGATCAGAGAAAGAGATAGGGCATGCTACTAAATGTTTTGTATTTAATAGATAATGATGTGCACGTTTTGAAGGAATGGTTTTCTTGGACTGAATTGTACAAATATACGAAAACATAATCCACGTATAGTTTACTAGATTTTGTGCTTATTTGGTACCCCGTTAAATAGTATTTCGTTCACGTACAGTCGACCATGAACAAAAATAAAAATATGATCGTGTCGAGCGATGCGCCACGAACCCAACAATATAATGAAATTGAATAGTTAAGTTACTTTGTGAAATCCCAAAAGTGCTGATACAGGGTGAAAATACTCCAAATAAAAGGTTGCTTATTTCCAAATTAAAAATTACAGTAAAATTCTAAAAAAATTAAATTATAACTACGTCTCAAAATTCATGTTCAAATCTGAAACCAATATTTAATTATATTGAATAAATCGTTACGATTTATAAACGATTCCACAACAATTATTTGAAAATTTTGATTTGGATATAAAACAAAATCTATAATACAAAAACTTGATTTTTCTCTTTCATTAGAAAAATATTATCAATTAGATTCAGACGTTTCTTCTTTTACAGAAATCCGACTTATATCGTATCCTGTATATCATTTGAAGTTCAAAACGTAAATTTCGAGCTACCGCGTTATTTTGAGCTCGTTTTAATGATATTATAAATATATATTTGAAATCCATTTTAATTCGATAAAAATCCATTATATTTCCAATATAATATATAAAACAGATTTAAATATTCCCATTTAAATGGCAGAAAAATATGGGATGTTACATTCTTTCCCTCTTAAAAGAATTTCATCTTCGAAATTACAAGGTAAGAAGAATACTCTGAACCCAATTATAAATATTTTCGAATTATCATATAAACAAATTTAATCTCTATAAATTTTTCGAAAATTTTGCCAGCATCTCCTCTGCATGGTTCGATCGGTACGACTACATCTGCCACTCCGGGCTCAACTTCCCCCAAAAGAAAACCAAAAACCAAATTGCCATCCCACTTAGGGGTATAAAATCAATAACCCAATCAATGTATTAAGGTTTACCTATTTGTCGGGCAACTCATTTCCAATTTCGAAGCAAATCAACTAACTGTCATTCGTCTGTACTTCCAATCTGTGTAACCAAATCAACGCAATAATCTTCTGAAATTTGTACTTAATTCCATTTATAATGCAAGTAACAATCCAAGGTTAAATAGTTCAGTTTCATAACTGATTTTATTCCCAACTCATTATACCGGGATTTGTTTCCAATTCATTCAAATGGTTTGATGAATTTTCTTCAATCAATCCAATATCAAATTACTTGAATTATATTCAACACTGATACTTACTGGTCTGCATACACTTTGATTTAACATACATTGATATCAATCAATTAATATCTGATTGATTTCCAGATCCCAATTTATTTCATTCAATTCCACTTAACCAGATTAATTCTTACTTCCATATGCAATTAACCAATTGGTTTCTAACCACATCAGTTCCATTTTGTAAAGGGTTCTATTTGGTTATTATCCATTCAATCACCAAATTTATTTGATTTAAATTCAATTTCTTTTTAACTCGTTGTCGAATTTAATTTAACCAACTAACATCCAATAAATCAAACCATGCGCAACACAATCAAATCAAATCATCCCATATTTAACTTAGTTTAAGTTAAATTCTGATTTATTTAATTCTATATTAAATTTCATATTCACAAATTCTTCTGGTTATATTAACAATTCCCAATCTCATTTGAATTCCATAACCAACTTTAATTCTAATTGAATTCAACACTAATAATATTATAAGAAATTTAAATTTTACCTTCTTTATAAAATATCTTAGCAAAAATAATTTAAAATAACTTTATATCAAATCACAAATACGCGCTTTCGTATATATATATTCAAACTCAAACAAGGGTTTTGCTAACTCAATCTATATTGAGTTACGCCACAGAGCCAAGGTTATCACTAAACCATTGCTCTGATACCAACTGTAGCGAACCGGGAAATTTTGACACTCGAATTCAGACACTATTACATCCCGTGTCCAAACTCAGGTATCGGAAACCCAGAAAGCTAATAGAAAGAAGTAAGAGGGTGAGAAAAGAAAGAAAGAAATATTAGAATAAAAGAATAAGAAGATTAGAGTCTCACAGCGGAATAGACAAAATGTAATAATCAATAATACTTTCAACCAAAAAGAACTATATATATATATAATTACACATCAGAGTATACATTAAGATCAATACAACACACAGCGGAAATGAACTAGTATCAGTAAATATGGAATACGTCTCAACTTCAAATCCTTTTTCGAAGCACCAGCGATACCTAACCTGATAATATACTCGGTCTGACCCAAGCACGTTTGAAGCAAAGCAAAATTCACCCGGATTAGTCTGGAATACTTCCAGTGATAAATTCATACAGCAACCAACTTGTTTAACTTTGAAAATATTTTTGAAAGAAAGGATAATAGTAAGACCAGTCCACACATAAACATGGATGGTTTTTACCTTACTATAACCCAAAAAATTTTGAAATCAATATCGTACTCTAATATTATAATAGTGTCTAAATACAAGTAAATAGAATCTAGCAGAACGCTTTCATCTCACGCTCCACATATATAGTATACAATCAAAACTACGGGCGCTTATTGGAGATTGGATTCCGACTATGACAAGGTATGGAACCACCTGCTGATAGTGTATCTCTAGAGAGGAATACACTGGGTTCAACAAGAATGCCTTGCAACCCGACCCATACATGACCGACCACTCATTTCTCTTGAGTGTATCGAATATATTGTCACCTTACGGCTGCGCAGCTACCATTTCCTAGGAGATACAGAAATGAAAAGAAGTAACAAATATGAATATTCTCTAGATGATGACAATACACCCTAATGAGGGCGACCCACATAGCCATGTTGCCTTCCCGATTTTTGTCATTTCACAGTTGATGAGGCTTGAGGTTAAAAATCTTCTCTCTCCAGAACATCTAGCCACCATTCACTTTGAATGCTGCATCATCAGATCCTCCAGAAGTCACTAATTGATTTCCAAAAAAATACTTTAGTTGTTAACCTAAAGAAGTTTCCCTTCTATGCCACCGACTTAGTACGTTTGAAGAAAACAATGTATAAACTCTGTTAGACATTCGTCCATACAAGTCATCCAAGAATTGGATGAACCGAAGGCACTCTCCTACCTAATCATAGGATCACCCTATAGATTAGTAGCGAGTAGTCCTTGCAATTCGTATATTTCAACCATGACAAAATCACTATCAAATATAGATCTATAGGGATCTGCTAGAGAAATTCAACAGTAGTCCCTCCGCTCTTGAAGATTTACGGTCTTCAATTGCTCAATCTTGATCATCATCTTCCATGTTTTCGTATCCATTGGTCAGAATGGTTTTTGAATATAAATTTGATCCCGGTCTTTCCGTACTAATAGCATTGGGTCAGATTTTGATAGTCAGTTATTTAACTATCAAAATAAACAACCATAAAAATAAAAATGAGTCCATTGGTTTATTACACAGCATCACTTGGCCATTTAAACTAATATACCCGTTTTAATATATTGATATTCTTAAATCATTTTATTTATATACTTGGAAAAGTTTCTTAAAACCATATCCAATTTCTTGTTAATTACCATTTCAAAATATTTGCTATAACATTACTTATTATCTATAATTGTAAATCGATTCAACTTATAGGCATAAAATAATCGTTGCGAATCTCCTTTTGTTTCCGTTATTTGAACACAATAATCATCACTTATCCTTTAAAAATGAACTCATTCTAAATCTCATTTCTTACTTTTGAAAATGTCTCTATATTCTCTCCAATCTCCTTCTATATATTTCTATTATAGAAATATCATTTCACAACCTCAAGCCCCTTTTATTTCCTTTTATATTTGGAATCCCATCATATATTCCCAACATTTTCAAATAACGTTACATTATAATTTCTCAAAATAAATTTACTCCCAACATCTTCCCCATTACAACTAATATCATCCTTCGAAAATCCTGAAGTTATTAAAGTTGGAGTATTTTAATTACCTCTCAGACCTTGATCAACAACGTTCTTATATTAAGACAGATATTAGTTGTAATAGCAAAACCCGATATATCATTCCCAATATCAAAACAAATCCCATTTTAGTTATACTCGTTGAAATCTAATCTCTTTACTTTTATGGCGAATTTTGATCGCATCTTTATTACTTAACTCGTCTGACCACTTTAATTCAAACTTGGGTTTCTGTTTCAATTTTCGATTTCCATTTCATGCTTCATTAGTTCATAACCGTAAATCAGAAAGAAAATAATTCCCTAAATATCAGCCCCAAAGACCGAAACCAACATCAGGTCAATATTCAGAAAATCATTAATCTCAACCGATCTCCAATTAGGTTCCAATTCTTACATTTCGAGTCTTGGACTTTATTCCATTCATAAAACATTTTTAATAGCTCATTTCAATAATATATTCAATACAACTTCGGTTTCAGAGCTTTGTTGAAATATTTGATCGAATTAAATCTCTAACAAGAATTTCACTTCAAGCCACGATTTAAACATAACTTCTATTATTATTATTATTATTATTATTATTATTCGCTTTAAAATATCATTTTATTATAAATGAGCCTTATCTTTCCATAAATCCCATTATCTCTTTTTAAATCCTAAGATTTCCTATTTGATTATAAATGATAATCAAATATCAACATTTACAAAAATGTTTACTTAACCATTTATCATTTCCAATAAATAAAACATTCTCAGTTATTGCATCCTCTAAACATGATTTATTCTTTAATCAATTCCACTTAGTGCTTTCCATTAATTAATAATATAATTAATTAAAATAATTCCATTCACTTTGATTATTATTAAATAAATAATAATCAATATTAATATAAACCCATTCTAATTGTTACGTAAATTCTGGTCACTTGAATTAGCTTAATAAAATCGTTTAATAATCATTTAATAAACACGTGCTTCGCGCATGGTAGATTTTGATACAAAAATGTTGATTAGTGGTTGACACAATCAATGTTTATATGTAGTTGGCTTATTTCCTTTTTATAAACTTCTTTTAAAATAATATATTTAAAAGTTCATTTTTTTAGTTATAAAATAAATTAATATCTTCAAATCTATTGATTTACATGACGGTAAATCGATCATTATAAAATATTGTATATTTGGGTCATCCGCTATAAATTCCTCAGCCAATACTATATGTTGACTCAAACTCAACAATATTCCATAGCCAACAGGTTTTAAAGTCAATGGGTTTAATCGAATCATATATATTATGAAATAACCTGTATACTAAATATTTGAGGAATCCGGTTTGATTCCTCCCACATGTTCTTCCCTGGACCACAGATCATTATAATATTTCATAACAGCATATAATTTTATATTAAACATAATTTATGTCAACCATTAAATCAACCATAGGCGTTCAAAACATCCAATCAACCAATTATCAGCAATTAAGTCTAATTATATAAATTTAGCAGGTCATAGCATTTCAGAAATGTGTGAGAATTAACTCACCTTATTTTGATCGATGGTTCGTGCGTTGTTTCATATAATTTTAAATAGAAGTTTAGAATTACACGAAACCCTGGGTGCCTCTAAAACTGACCAGACCAACTTGTACACGTAACCTTGTCTCTGCGATTTCAAAGTTTCCAGATTCATCGAATTCTGATATCGTACGAACAAGTTACGGTCAAAACAATATTATACATAAATTTAAACTTATATAAAATTAACTTTAATTCTTAATTTATTACCTTAATGGAGTGATTAAAACTAACTCAACCTTCACTAACCACTCTCTAATCACATCTTCAACCTGAACAGTCTCTGATGCCTTAACTCCTTAAAACCGATCATTCCTTTTGTATAAAAAGAATCTGTCGTCTCCTGCTAACATCTAATACATGCTCCCTTTGTTTGCATCTTGATAACTCCATACAACTCCACTCTCTTTTATTTTAGACGAATGGGCCAAGGCCGAATAAGCTGATCTTCGTACAAGCCTCATATTCCAACCATTTTTCCAGTTTAAAACACTCCCATCTACATTTACTCCTTCCATATTTATATCCTCCTACTGCCTTTAACACTCACTTCGTAATCATCCAGTTCGCACCTCCTACGTCTTTTTTCATTTACTATCTTTTTTGTTTCTTTTCTTTATTTGAAATTATGGCCCAAAGCCCATTCTGACATTCAAAGTCCACGCCGCCCTTACACCCTTCTTCCACCTGATTGTCTTTGCTGAAACTCCATCTCTCTTTTACACAGTACCCGCGCGTGAACATGCCTCTCTCACGTTCATATTTCCACTGAAATCAATACAAGATTTGGAGCATACAAGAGCTTTTAAAAAGTAGTGACAAGCATTGCTCACCCGAAACTGTTAAACATTATCAGCATCTACCTGTAGTATTCATTTCTTGAACCCATTCCTTTTTTTGTTAGAATTTTAGAGGAGGAAGAGGAATGGATTATGAGAAAAAAAGAATTTTGTAAAAGAGGAAGACTTTAATTGCTTTTATTTCTCTTCTCTTTTTTCTTGATTCATACAAATGAGGAGAGAACTCTTATTTATAACATACAATAGATTATTCTAGACTTGCAATATTCTAGGAATAAATGGAAAATTATCTTTTCCTAATTAATAGCAACATTAAAACCTCTTATTAAAACCTTTCTCAATAAAATGTAAGAGCACTCTAGAAATCAAGTTTATTATTTTTCTTTTTTCAACACCCCCCTTTAAACTTGATTTGTGACTCCAAGCAAAGCTCTCATTCTTCGAAAATCTTAAATCTTCAATGGCTTGGTAAAAATATCAGCAACTTGATTTTGCATGTTCACATATTTCAGCCCCACTTCATTGTTGGCAGTGCATTCCTGAATAAATTGGAATCTCGTATCAATATGTTTGCATCGTTCATGAAATATCGGGTTCTTTGCAAGTGCTTGTGCTGATTTATTATCAATGCATTTTTCAGTAGCTCCTTTTTGTGGCAAATGAAGTTCTTTCAACTTCTTTCTTAACCATAAAGCATGACATGTACTTGAACTTGCATCAACATATTCAGATTCACATGTTGATAATGTGACAATAGATTGCTTCTTTGATAACCAAGAAATAGCACAATTACCCAGGAAGAATACATACCATGTTGTACTCTTTCTATCATCTATGTCTCCAGCAAAATCACTATCGCAAAATCCGTGCAACGGAAGATCATTGGATGAGGATAAAATATTCCAAAATCAAGCATTCCTTTAATGTAATGAAGAATTCGCTTAGCAGCAGTCATATGGACAGAAGTAGGAGTCTCCATGAAACGACTTATCACCCCAACGGCATAAAGTATGTTGGGCCTGTACTTGTCAAATATCTCAAACTTCCCACAAGACTTTTGTAAAGAGTAGGATCTACCTTTTCTCCATCTTCAAACTTGGACAATTTCATTCCAGCTTCCATGGGTGTATTCACAGGATTGCAATCGATCATCTAAAACCTTTTCAACACTTCCTTTGCATAACCTGTTTGAGAAAGAAATATATCTTCCTCCATTTATTTCACTTCCAATCCTAAATAATATGTCATTTGCCCCAAATCTATCATCTCAAATTCTGTCGACATGTAACTTTTAAATTCATCAAATAAATCGGGATTATTGCCCGTGAAAATGAGATCATCAACGTAAATGCAAAAAAACATGACATCTGCATTATTGTAAAACTTAGAATATAAAGCATGCTCATTTAAGCAACGAACAAACCCGTGATCTTGAAAGTATTGGTTGATGCGGCTATTCCATGCTCGTGGGGCTTGTTTCAATCCATACAACGATTTCTTGAGTTTCAGTACCTTCTTTTCATTTCCTTCAACTACGTTGCCCAACGTTTGATCAGCATAAACCTCCTCTTAATGATATCCATTCAAAAAAGCCGTCTTGACATCCATTTGGTAAATTTTCCATTTCTTTTGAACAGCGAGAGAAATCAATAAGTGAATAGTCTCCATGCGTGCAACTGGAGAAAACACGTCACCATAATCAACATCATGCTTTTGTTTATATCCCTTCGCCACAAGTCTTGCTATATATTTCTCCACCTCTCCTTTTGCATTTCTTTTCACCTTGTATATCCATTTAACGCCAATGGATTCATGACCTTTGGGAAGAGAAGTTAATTCCCATGTGTCATTCTTTTTAATGGATTTAATTTCTTCATCCATAGTGTTTCTCCACCTCTTGTCTTGCACGGCTTCTTAAAAATTTATTAGCTCACTATTTGCAAAAAGACAATAAAGTTCATCATTATTAAGAGTAATTTCTTCAATTCTTTCATATACATCAGCAAGGGATTTCATCCTCGGCGGTCTTTCATTTGAGCCTTCAAGATCGGAAGCTGGAGAAGAAGGTTCTTGTATAGTTTCATCATTCTCTGGTTCTTGATCATCATCAAAATATGGGAGAAAATTATATGTGCTCTCTTGCTGTCCATCCCAATCCCAAGTTGCACCTTCATCGAATTCAACATCACGACTTACCACCACTTTGCCATTGTTAGGATTATACAACCTGTATCCTTTGGAATGATAATCATATCCAACAAAAATATACTTGGCACTTCGATCATCTAGCTTTGAACGCTCTTGCTGTGGAACTTGAGCACAAGCGATGCTTCCAAATACTCGCAAATGATGGACACTTGGCCTTTTATCCATTCCACGCTTCTTGAGGGGTTTGGTCCTTGACATTCACAGTTGGAGAACGATTTGACAAATACACCGCACAAGAAATGGCTTCAGCCAAAAACTCTTTTGGCATATTTTTTGTTTTAAGGATACACCTTGCCATATTAAGAATTGATCTATTTTTTCTTTCCTCCACGCCGTTTTGCTGAGGTGATCTAGGAACAGTGAGAGGACGATGAACTCCATGCGCTGCACAGAAATCATTGAATTGCTTTGAAATGAACTCGCCTCCTCGATCAGACCTCAATGCCTTGATATTGTAGCCACTTTCTTTCTCAACATGCGTCTTGAAATTTTTGAATGTGTAAAAGCTTCTGATTTCTATTTGAGAAAATTAACCCATGTTTTTCTACTATAATCATCAATAAAGAGTATAAAATATTTACTTACCAAAAGACGGTGGATTGATAGGCTCGCAAATATCTGTATGCACCAATTCAAGTGGTTTGGAGGCTATAGATGTTGCTTTCTTTGGAAAAAATTTCCTTGCATGTTTGCAAAGAAGACATGCTTCACACAAATGATTTGGATTTTCAATTGTTGGCATCCCCTTTACCATTATCTTTTCTCCCATTGCTTTCAATGATCCAAAGTTCAAGTGTCCATATCTGATGTACCAACACCATGCCACATCCTGCACATTAACCTTCAAGCTTCTTGCCTCAACAGTTTGGACATTCAATTTGAACATCCGGTTCCGTGACATGCCCACCTTTCCAATCAAGTTATTGTTTCTATCTTTAAGCCAAAGATAATTATCTTTCATCAAAACTTAATAACCATTCTCAACAAATTGTCCGAGACTAAGAATATTGCTTCTTAGTTTAGGAACATAATAAACATCAGAGATCAATTTATAGTCACCATTCTTTGAAGAGAATAATATTGTACCTTTGCCTTCAATGTGAATTTTCGAAGAATCTCCAAAGGAAACATTACCTTTCACCTTGTCGTTGATCTCCACAAATTTTTCTTTGTATCCGCACATATGATTGCTAGCACCATTATCCAAATACCATTAGCTTTCAACTTCATTTTCTTCCTTTTTCTCAGTTAGCAACAAGGTGGATTCTTCAACTTCTTGGTTATCATTAACAAGATTGGCTCTTTCTTCAGTATTAGCAGTTTGACATTCCCATGATAATGACAAAATCTATGACATTTATAACATTTAATTTTGGACTTGTCATACCTTCTTTCATTTGATCTTTGGTAATTTCCATCTCGTCCTCGACTTCTTCCACGGCCTCTAGAATATGAAGGATTTCTCTCATCGTTATTTGAACTTTCACCATTGCTTATTTCTTGTTCACGTCCTTGGCTTCTGTGTCCTCTTCCTCATCCATATCCACGTCCTCTTCCTCTAAAGTAATGCTTTTATCCTTCTTCATTTTTTAAAGTTGCTTTAGTTTTAAGAATTTGCTCATGTGGTTCTTCTTGTCTTCTCTTAATTTTCTCTTCTTGAGCACGTAAAGAACCTTCCAATTCTTCTACTGTCATTTCTTCAAGGTCCTTCGTTTCTTCAATGACACACACAATATAATCGAACTTCAGTGTCAAAGAACGAAGAATCTTCTCCACCACTCAAATATCTGCAATTTTTTTCTCCATAGGCTCTTGATTGATTCACATTCGCCTTCACCCTTGTAAAGTAATCCGAAATCGATTCGGATTCACTCATCTTTATTGCTTCGAAATCAATCCTTAGTGATTAAAGCTTAACTTTCTTTACTTTATCAACTCCTTGGAAAGATTTTTTCAGAATTTCCCCGGCTTCGTTTAAAGTGGTTGCATCAGATATTTTATCTATCATTGAATTATACAAACATTGAAGGATGAGGTTAAGTGCAAGTTGATCTTTTTCCTTCGTCTTTGCTAAGGCTCCTTCTCCGCTTGAGATAATGCATTTTCATTTTCTAGCTTGTCATAGCCTTTGTCTATGATCTCCTATAATTTTTGTCCTCTAAGTAAAGCTTTCATTAGAATACACCATTTTTCATAATTTTCTTTTGTGAGGTGAGGATATTGGAAGGAAAACATTCCATTGTTTGACATTTTATCACACCTTCACTAACCTTACTCTGATACCACTTTGTTAAAATTTTAGAGGAGGAAGAGGAATAGATTATGAGAAAAAAAGGAATTTTGCAAAAGAGGAAAACCTTAATTGCTTTTATTTCTCTTCTCTTTTTTCTTGATTCATACAAATGAGAAGAGATCTCTTATTGATAACATACAATAGATTATTCTAGAGTTGCAACATTCTAGGAATAAATGGAAAATTATCTTTTCCTAATTAATAGCAACATTAAAACCTCTCATTAAAACCTTTCTCAATAAAATGCAAGAACACTCTAGAAATCAAGTTTATTATTTTCCTTTTTTCAACATTTTCCACCATTACACGTTAACCAAAGTGTGCTCAACCTTTGTTTCTTTCCACTTTCCTTACGTTCTTCCTTGTGATAGCAAACAGTCCATCCACTTATTAAATCCTTCTTCCACGTTAGCATATGCCATGAACTGTTCCCATTTCTATTCCATGGACGCACTGGTAGCTCGCCTTGACCCACACCGCCTTTGACGAGCTTCCAACAGCCGATCATCTCTCTTATGCCATTCTCCTTCCCTTCCGTTTCTATTTCAGTTCGCCACCAACTCAGATTTTACACTCCCATTACAAACCATATTAATATGACCATATATATGTATACCTCACCCCCTTCATATCATCTTATCCAGTCACGTACTCTCTCTAAACTTCATCAGCAAACCTGCAAAACTTCCACTCCTTTCTTCTCCATCCCGGTCATTGCATTCCAACAATTTCTCCCCACTACACCATAATTGCGCTGCCATTATCACCCGAGCACCTACCACACCATCTGCTGGTGCTGTCAACTCACCCGGTCCAGTGCCATGGCACTTAGGCACAAACCCCGACCAACTTCGCTGATGCTCCTATCCCCTTAACGCTCCAGCAACCGCACCTGCACCGCCTTTCCGCTGCTTCACTCATGAAAACCCCACTACCTCATCTACACATTTATGCTTCGCAATTCTAGGTTGTTACTCTGTTCACATTTGAGAACCAACGCAACATGCATTCAAACTATTCGCTCTACATTTACTTCTGTATATAATTCAAACTCCATTGTTGCTTATATGCCATTTAGGTTTTCATTTTGTTTCGCTGTCAAGTGTTTTGAGATGGAAGAAGCACGTACATATTTATAGCTGGGAGGAGAAGAGATAGAATCAAGGTCTTTTCCATTAAACAGGATGCTATTATAGGTAGGAAGAGTAGCTGGCATGAACGTTCATTTCATGATGGAAATGTTTAATGGCATGGCATAGCTGTAGAAGGGTAGATGAGGTTACATTTTCTGCATTAGGTCTGCGTGTTATTTCATTTCCTAGCTGAGATTAGGGTTGGCCGTGATTTCAATTCAAGAGCCCAGTGTATTTTCATTTTTCAAATTTAGATTGCAATGTGTTTTCAATTCAAGGGCTTGCTCCATGACAAATGACAGAAGAAATATGTAAAAAGGGTATGTTAGTAGCGTTAGTGTGTAAATTAAGAGGGTAGGCTGTCACATTATTATTTCACAGGCCATACTTGCATGGTTTTCAAGGATGGGGGTTCTTCTATTTGCTTTCTTACAACTTAAGGTAATGTACAGGGTAAGGGTACTTTATGCTGTACACATTTGGTTTAACCTGATGAAACAAGGCATGTGAGGGGACTGCACGATTTGAAGAAATGGCCAAAGTTAAATCAGTAAGGAGAAGTCACAGGCATGTCATGATCAGAGAAAGAGATAGGGCATGCTACTAAACGTGTTGTATTTAATAGATAATGGTGTGCACGTTTTGAAGGAATGGTTTGCTTGGACCGAAGTGTATGAATATACGAAAACACAATCCACGTATAATTTACTAGATTTTGTACTTATTTAATACTGCGTTACATAGAATTTCGTTCACGTATAGACAACCATGGACAAAAATAAAAATATGATCGTGTCGACCGATGCGCCAAGATCCCAACAATAAAATGAAATAGAGTAGTTAACTTATTTTGTGAAATCCCAAAAGTGCTGATACAGGGTGAAAATACTCCAAATAAAAAGTTGCTTATTTCCAAATTAAAAATTACAGTAAAATTCTAAAAAATTAAATTATAACTACATCTCAAAAATCTTATCCAAATCCGAAACCAATATTTAATTATATTGAATAAATCGTTATGATTTATAAACGATTCTATAGCGATTATTTGAAAATTTTGATTTGGACGTAAAACAAAATCTATAATACAAAAAACTGATTTTTCTCTTTTATTAGAAAAATGTTATCAATTAGATTCAGACGTTTCTTCTTTCACAGAAATCCAACTTATATCGGATCATGTATATCATTTGAAGTTCAAAAAGTAAATTTCGAACTACCACGTCATTTCGAGCTCGTATTAATTGTATTATAAATATATATATTCTAATTCCATTATAATTCGATAAAAATCCATTATATTTCCAATATAATATATGTTACAGATTTAAATATTCCAATTTAAATGGCAGAAAAATCTGGGACGTTACACTTCATTTCCTGATGGTGATCTGGCTCGTGACGGACAGTTCGTGGTCCTTAAAGTGGAGCAGCTAGTCATGGCGATGTTGGAGTGGTTGGTGAAGGCGGCTTGTGAGTTCGGGTCGTGGTCATGGGGTGTTTAACGATCGGGGTCGGCTCGTGATAAGTGCTTCACAAACAGGGATGTCTGACCAATTTCTGCAACTTTTCCTAGCAAGCAATTTACGCCATACGACGGCTTTTCTGACCATTCTAACTTGACTATACAACCACAAAGCATTCCAAATAGTAATAGTAACATGTATAATCAACCATAAACACCAAAACAACAATTTAACATGTTAATATGGATCAAATATACCCAAGACCCATGTTTCCCCCTTAATCTTCTTAATCATGATTTAACCATACGATTAACAAAACGTGTCCAAATTGACCCAAATTTCTAGCAGAGGCATAACATGACATTTAAGAATTTCTACATATTTTTCCAGATTTTTACAATGCATAATTTCATTACTTAACACTAATCACCCCTAATTAGCCGTAATTAGTGAATAAACTTGCTAATCACTCACCTTAGCCACATATAAATCTCAGATCTGAAAATATTTCTGATTTGGGTCGAATCTCTATGCAACACAACAGCTCTACCTCAATCCCTATGCTAATCCGCTGTAATTTGATGTTGATTAGGCCAATATATGATTAGAAAGTAATTAAGGATGATTTTAGAAGGTGGAGGCCATTGCTAGGGTTCAAGTGGTTATAAGTGGTGGCTGAAAAATGACAAAAACTGATTTCCCAAACCTTATCAACCTCCCCATTACCCTAATCCCGAAATGGGTTATGGGCCCATATGCTAATTACCCTAATTAGGCCCGGTCAAGCTGTTTTCACCTTCTAAACCTTATTTCAGCCATATCTCCCAAACGGTAAGGTCGTTTGACAAATGTGACCAATCTACAGAAAGGTAAACCATCAGCCAAATCCAATGGAAGTGGTTTCAGGTCAAAACTCCTTACCAATCAAAAGTTATAGGCGAAACAAGATTCACCAAGGGTAAAATAGTCATTTAAAATTCGACAAAAATCGTGAACATGGGAAATGAACCCAATAGTCGTTCCCCAAAGTCACACGGCCATACGACTTCGTATAAGAATGAAATAAATATTCTACGCTCCTCCAATATGTAGAATGCGGGTCATTATATTCCCCTCCCTTAAGAAATTTCGCCCCCGAAATTCCTTAACCTAAACATACACAACAACACAGCAAGCCTATCCTTGCATGCAGTTCACTAACAACAGAATTACTATCGCATATAAAATCTTACCAGGCAAACAGTTCTGGATTCAACCTCCTTGTGTTCTCCTCCGTTTCCAAAGTACAGTCATTCTCGTTATCACCCCACTGGATCTTGACTAGTTTCACCGTCTTCCTTCGAAGCTGCTTCGTATCGTGCTCGACAATATGAATCGGTCTGCGGTTCCTAACTATCTTGGGTTCTATTTCAATATCATCCAACTGATCTGGTGAAATAGTCATATTAGGGTTGTGCGCAAACTTCCTTAGCTGGGAAATATGAAATACGTTGTGAACTCCCGCCATCTTGTTAGGCAACTCAACTTTGTACGCCAAATTCCCAACTTGCTCGAGAACTGGGAATGGACCAACAAATCTTGGTGCTAACTTGCCTCTCCTACCAAATCAAATCACGCTCTTTAATGGAGAAATCTTGACAAACACCAAGTTGTCAACAGAGAATTTCAAGTCTCTTCGACTTTTACTAGCATAACTCTTTTGCCTATCTTGGGCAGCTTTCATCCGCTATTGAACGACCTTGATCTTGTCTGAATTTTCTCTTATCACATCTGGCCCAAACACAAACTTCTCACTGATTTCTAACCAACATGATGGTGAGTTGCACAGTCTCCGGTACAAAGCTTCAAATGGAGCCATTCCAATACTAGATTGATAATTGTTATTATATGTGAATTCAACTAGATGCAAATGTCCCATGATCCATCAAAATCCACTATACAAGCCCTTAAGAGATCCTCTAGTACACAATTCACCCTCTCTGTTTGACCATCGGTTTAAGGATGGTATGCGGTACTGAGATATAATTTGGCCCTAAAGCCTCTTGTGAGCTCTTCCAAAACCCACTAGTAAATAACGGATCTCGGTCACTCACAATACTTTTAGATATTCCATGAAATCTCACTACCCCCTTCATATACAGTTCCGCTAATTTAACTGCCATTCTATTCGACTTCACCGGTAAGAACCTTGCACTCTTGGTCATTCGATCCACAATCACCCAAATACTATCATAGCTTGATCTAGTCCTTGGTAAACCATCAATAAAATCCATTGAGACTTGTTCCCATTTCCATTCAGGGATTTCCAGTGTTTGTATAAAACCACTAGGTTTCTTTTGCTCGGCTTTAACTAGCTGGCAATTCAAGCATTTTGATATAAACTTCCCAACGTCTCTCTTCATCCCTTCCCAATAGTAGGTCTGTTTCATGTCTCGATACATCTTGTTACCACCGGGGTGTATAGTCAGTTTTGAGTGATGACATTCTCTAAGCACTTCATCTCTTAATCCATTGACATTGGGTACAACCGGTCTACCATTCTTTTGAACACATCCTTCTCGATCAAGTCCATACTTGTTCATCTTCTCCCTATCGATGCCCATCTCTACCTTGGATATGATTTCCAGTAGATTAGGATTGTCCCTCTGTCTAGAACCAATCCGCTCAATCAAAGTTGGTCTGATCGTCAAATTTGCTAAAACCTTTGGATCCAATTCGCACTTAGGACTGAAATCATTTCCCGTGATATATTCCTGTTGCTTCAATTCCAGAAACATAGCCCCCAAACTGGCATGTCTCCTACTCGATGCATCATCTACCACATTGCCTTTCCCAGGTGCGTATGCGATATTGAAATCATATGAAGCCAAGAACTCTAACCATCTCTACTGACAAAGGTTTAAATCCTTTTGAGAGAAAAGATGCTTTAATGACTTATGATCGGTAAACAACTCGAATCTTTCTCCCAAAGATAGTCTCTCCACATCTTTAAAGCGAACACGAACGCTGCCAATTCCAAATCATGGGTAGGATATCTTTTCTCATGTGGTTTCAGCAGTCGACTAGCATAAGCTACAACCCTAACTCCTTTCATTAGTACAGCACCTAGTCCGGTACCACAGGCATCCGCGTATACCATCATTTCTTCGTTCCCTTTAGGAATAACCAACACTGGCACACACATTAACTTCTCCTTTAGACTCTTAAACGCATTCTTACACCTTTCGTCCCAGACAAAGGCTTGGTTCTTCTTGGTCAACAAAGTTAACGGTGCCAGTATCTTGGAGAAGTTTTGGATAAACTTACCGTAATATCCAGCCAACCCCAAGAAACTTCTTACGTCTGTTGTATTCTTGGGCATAGACCAATCTTGTACCATAGCTACCTTCGCAGGATCTATGGCAATACCATTCTCTAAAACAACATAGCCAAAGAACCTCACTTCCCTCCCTCAGAAGTGACACTTAGAAAAAATTTCTTTCAATTGGTGTTTCCTTAACACCTCCATCACTATCTGCAAATGTTCCTTGTGTTCTTCCTCTGTCCTCGAATAAACTAAGATATCGTCCATGAACACAAGAACAAACTTATCCAGTTGATCCCTGAATACCCTATTCTTAAGATCCACAAAATATGTTAGTGCATTGGTCAACCCGAACGGCATGACCAACCACTCATAAAATCCAGACGACATCTGAAATGTCATTGTAGGTATACTCTCACCTGCTACTTGGAGCTATGAAAACCTGTCGCGAGATCTAACTGGGAGAACACTCTCGCTCCATTAAATTGATCAAACAAATCGTCTATTCGTAGAAGAGGATACTTATTCTTCCTCGTCACCTTGTTCATCTCACGGTAGTCTACACATAAACGAAGGGAACCATCGGCGGTAGTGGTAAAATACAACTGGTGCTCCCCACTCGGAAACACTTCTTCGGATAAATCCCTTCTTCAAAAGATCGCCCACTTGCACCTCGAGCTCTCGCTGGTCTCTTGGTGCCATATGATGAAGAGCCATCACTATAGGTCTGGTATCTTCACTAAATCAATACGAAACTCGATCTCTCGGTGTAGTGGAAATCTGGTCACTTCCCGAAGATGTCTGGGTACTCGCCAGCAATAGGCACCTTTGAAAACTCATCATGCAGGACGTCAAGGGAATTCAGAAAACTAGCAATAATCCCATCACTAGGTAGGCTACCAAACAGTGCCCTCCTCTCATCATCCGCCCTAACGGTCACCGAAGAAACCTCACAGTCCACCACTACCCCATACCTATTAAGCCAATCGACTCCCAAAATAATGCCAAACCCAGTAAAGCCCAAAACATAGCAATCACAAATAAACATACATCCATGACTCGATAAGACCAAATTACGACAAATCATAGTAAGGCTAGTCGAACCACCGATTGTGTTAGTCACAACTAAAGGTCTATCGACAATCTCGGGTTTCAGTCCCAACCTATCTACCAGATCACTAGATATGAAGGAACGGGAAGCCTCGGTATCAAACAGAACTCGAACAGGAAAATCATAAATAGAGAGCGTACTTGAATAACGACATTCTTTCACTTCTCTGTTGCAGTTGGGGGCATTCGTCGAAGAAGGAACAACATTGATAGCATAATCTTTCACGATCTGCTTCTCTTTCGGAGGTTGCAGACATTTATCATCCTTAAAATGTCCCACTTGGCCATAGTTGAAGCATGTAACAACCCGGATTTTTACAACATGCTAAGACGAGAATCAAGGCAGAATTTAATTATAAATTCTGAATCAAGGGAAACGAGCTATGCCATTGCGTTCATCTCGGAAAAATACGCGAAATAGAGTCCGAGTTTTCGGAAATCGGAGTCCGTATGACCAAGTTATGGCCCGTCAAAGTTTTCAGAAAATTTCAAGTTCAAAAACAGTTCAAATTTGAATTCAGATTTCAAACTCAGCCAAGCAGAAGAGGCGGGAAAAATTCCCGCCACCCCCAAGTCGACTGGGGAGTCGACTTGGGAGTCGACACACCCCAGGTGGTGTCGACTGCCCAGTCGACACCCCTTTCCACTTGGGTGGTCGGCCAGTTGGCCTGGGTGTGCCTGACTTGTTCCTCAAGACATGCTCTTAGGTCTGGTCTATTGGCCTGTGACGGGTTTTGAGGGTTCAGATCTATCCTAGGGTTAATCTAAGGGCCTAAACTACTCCTAATCTCTATAAAAACACCCTAGGACCTAACCTAAATCACTAAAAATCAATCCTACAACTAAGTGCTGCCAAAATCTATCTTGATCATGGCCTCCATCTCCAACTCCAAGAGCTCATGCATTCAAATCAGATCCGAATCAAAGGTGCTAGCTTGCTACATCAAATCAAGGGAGTGGATCAACGTTGCTAGGCCAATTTCATGACAATTCTTCAACAAAGGAGCCACCTTTCTTCGTCAAGACGATGCATGATCCTTCCCTAAGCCTCGCTATGTAAGTTCTAGCTACTTGTAGATTCTAACGGTGGTTCTAATGTGACATGGGATAAAATGCGATGAAACATAAGTATGCTAGCCTATGTGAACCTAACTTTGCCCCTTTTCGATGATCTATGACCTTGGGCTAAGTTTTAGCGACTTAATCATGCCACTCATGTTATGCTTAGCCTAGTTTATCTTCCAAGTTTGAATCTTTATCTATGGAATGCTAGCATGAACCTTTGGGAACCATTTGACTTGTGAAACATTTGCAAAGACTTGACTTTGGGGCTTATGCATGTAAATGAACCCAAACCCCTTATGTTATCATGCATGTTTGTGGCCAAATTCCCTTATGATACTATGCATGTTTGTGGCCACAATCCCTTATGATACTATGCATGTTTGTGGCCAAATTCCCTTATGATACTATGCATGTTTGTGGCCAATCCCTTTTGGACATCGTGCATGTTTTAGGCCAATGTGTTATCATAGTATGTCCACCATGTTGACTCGCTTTCACTTGCGTTTGAAAATACGTTTTGGGTGGTTTAGACAAGATGTGAATATGGCATGAAACGTGACTCGAAGTTACATGAAACATGACATGTAAGTTAAACTAAAATGTGGACATGACACGTAGGAAAACATGGGACTTGAAACTAGACACGTATGGGTTGTAAGTGTAATATGACACTAGACCAAACATGAAAGTGGCCAACTCGAGGTTGGGTTGAGTTTGTAGCATAAAACTACCCGGACCCGCCCAAGTTAACTAGTGGCTACAAACAATAGGACCCAATGTGAGTAGTTGGTCATATAGCACTTAAAACCCGAGGTTAGACTAGGTTGTGGTGTAAATCTACCCGGACCCGCCCGGCTTAACTAGTAACCACAACAAAGTCTAATGTGAGAGGTTGGGGTGCATTAATCTAATTAATGCCACATGAAAAGGTTAAGTAATTTTGACTAATGACGCTTAACCGATATGACACGAATGGGTAGGTTAAGTGGAACCGGACTTGATTTCTTAACGACACTTAACCAAACAAGACAATTAGGGGATGGGGTTAAGTAACTTACACTTAACTAATCCGACTTGGAAATTAGATGGGGTTAACTAACCTATACTTAACTAATCTAGACACGGTAATTAGATGGGGTTAACTAATCTATACTTAACTAATCTAAACACGGTAATTAGATGGGGTTAAGTAACCTACACTTAACTAACCTAAACGCGGAAATTAGATGAGGTTAAGTAACTTACACTTAACCAATCTAAACACGGTAATTCGATGGGGTTAAAGTTAAACACTTAACCAATCTAAACTTGGTAATTCAATGAGGTTAAGTGACTTATACTTAACCAATTATACATGATAATTTGATGAGGTTAAGCAACCATACTTAACCAATCTAATATGGGAACTTGATAGGGTTAAGTCACAAGACCGTTTAAATATACTTAACCATTCTAATACGATTAGTGGATGGGGTTAAGTTAACCTATACTTAACCAATCCGACTCGATAATCTGATGAGGTTAAGATAATCTATGCTTAACCAATCTAACACGATAATCTGATAGGGTTAAGATAAACAAATACTTAACCAATTTGACTTGATGACTGAATAGGGTTAAGTCATGAGCTTCTTGGTATACTTAACCAACTTGTAGGGCTAAGTCTTGAGCTTAAATACTTATCCAATGTTGACATGATTCGTAGGAAGGTTAAGTCATGAACTTAAATGACAATACTTAACCCATTTGACAAAACCCTAGTTCAGGGGACTAGGTGGAAAATCGTAGTTAACAAGGATAACGGGAAAAGAGACTAAGTGGTGAACCTCAGTTTAGGAAACTAAGTAATAATTCTTAGTCAAGGGATTTGGACCAGTTCACAGATAGATGAATAACTCGATACGGTAGGTCATCGCTTAAACACACGAGGAGGAGCAAATTATCTGACTTAGATAAAGGCTCTAACGAACTGGGTGACGAAGCGGTAGCTTCTCGGGACGTGAGGGTACTCTTGGTATCCCTCTGTGAGGTGGCAGATGGTCCATGAAACCTAGCCTCACAGAGGTTAAGGTCTGCGGTAGAAGAGCCAAGAGTATGCCTTGGTTGCTGTGCGAGCAACCTAAAGACTGGGGTGGATTAGCGTAGGGTCGGCGATATTTTTCATGGTAGCCCTAGATAGCACATCGTCGGCCACCTACCATCTTTAGTCAATCGTGGACGTACGGAACGGCAGAGAACACCCAACAGACCATATCTGCTATCTAGGTATGGGTGAGGTTGGCCGTCCGGAAGGGGGCATCGATGGCCTTAGTGTAGTTCTCATACATGACTTTTCTTGTTTTGCCTATCAGTAGTTGAGGGAGGGGTCACATGGGACCATAGCCACGGATACAAAAGCAGAACTTGATATCTGCATCGGCAGATGACTTAAAACTCCCGACCGAGTTCCGTATTTCTTGATTTTCCCTGGCACGGAACTCGGATGGCACATTGAGATACATGTGCGCCTAGACATGGAAAACGATTCACGATTCATACGTGGGATAAAAAGGGCGCGGTTGACGGGTAGCATAATCCCTAGTAGCCCTAGGTGGCTAAAACCCAAACAGATACACGAAAACGTTCATTAGGTAGCATAATCCCTAGCGGTCCTAAGTGGCATAAACCCTAGGTGAACACGCGATAGTTCATGGTAAGAAAACATAACCAGACCAAGGGTAGCAGTCCAAAACAACTTCAAGGATAAAATGGTACTACGTTGAGATGGTATAGATTTACATGGGAAAGTCGTACGGCCTACGGCAAAGGACTAAACTTATACATGGAAAGAAACATACGAGTTGGGGAAAACCTACATATGCTATATATTAGGTTGACATGGACCATTACATGACATTGGGCAAGGGACATTCATAGCTAACACACGACGCAGGTTGGGATACTAGTACGAGAGGTGCAGAGCAAATATACATGATAAACACCGTGGGATGTTAAAGTATACTTGATTGGAACCTGACGACGTGATACCTTGATTTATCTTGACACCGTAGTTTATCATGATACCTTAGTTCATCTGGCTACAGTAGTTCATCCAGTTATCTTGGTTTAGCTTATCTATTTTTCCGTCATCCTTATGTTTACTTTTAGTTTATGCATGTCATGTTACCTTTATCTGTTTTTATACTGGAAGCAGATAGGACTTACCAGTCTTTATGACTGACCCCGTTTTCTTTCGCCTCTTTGTCTTCCATTCCCCCCCCCCCCCCCAGGTTTTCAAGGAGGAAATGATGTTGTTTAGTTCGGACCTCTTAAGCTTGAAGGTCATCATGTATAGCTTGGTCTTCTCTTGGCTATGGCTGCTTCATCGCTTTATTTTGGGGAATAATTTATGAAAAGGTTTTATGCTTCTTTACTATTGCAAGACAGGTTTTGATGTATTCTGATGTAAAAGGCTTTAGACCTTATTTTATAAGGTAATGAAATTTGTTTTACTTCCGCTGTTTTATATATGTTCTGTCTTGTAATATTTCTGTGCATGTTTACCTCGATAATGCTTCACCAAACCTAGTGCATTCCCTTTGTGAGTGACCCTAGCGGAGGTGGGGTGTTACATTTGGTATCAGAGCAGAAGGTTACCAGACTGGGCAAAAGTTTTTAAAACCTTCTGAAAACTATTCGAAAAACCGTTTACAAAGAAGCATTTTTTAAGAAAAGTTTTTTTAAAGGCTATTCCCCAAAAGCCATTAGCACTATCCTTTGTTTCCTTGATTGAACCTCTTTTCCTTTCTTTCCTCCATCTGTAGTCACAGTAGTTTTAACTGCGACTAATCTTTGTCTAACTACGTAAGTGTTTTCCCGTGCGATGGAGGAAGTTCTCGAGAGACCTGTTTCCGAAGTTATAAGAAGGGATAATAAGAGCAAGGATAAAGGACACGGGCTTAAGAATAAGCAACTTGTTGGTATGGCTTGATCCACAAAGGAAGATAAGGACAAGATCAGCTAGAGGGCAATTGTATGCTCTCATTTCTAGCGTACTTAAGAGGAATGGTATCGTTTCTGTTAAAGGTTTAGCCTTTCTTTTCTATCATCCCGTCCATACTTTGTTTTAATCATCACGTCAATTAAGTCTGCTTCGATAGTTAAGTCTCTGCACCTTAGTACTAGCATGGTAGAGGATCCCATTTTCGTCCCAAAAATCTGGTTGGAGAGTCGGTCCATTTATTCATGACTTGTTTGGATTTGAGAACGTCTATGCCAAGTGTTGAGATTAGAAGCAATGCTTCTATTGTTGGGCTATGGATGGATTCTAGGGGTAAAGTGGTTATCCAGTAAGGGATACCATTCTCGGTTTTGAAAAGAGGGTAGTCAGACTCTTGGCTTGCTTTGGTAAAACCCTCGAAGCCTCGTGTAACCTTTTGGGCTTTGTCATGGTTAGTTACCTAGAATCACTTGATGTATTTATCGGAAACCTCTGATCCGATCGAGTAACGTTCGCCAATAAGGCGGATGGTTCATTCCGCTTAAGCATGGGTTATAGGAATCACCCTAGTAAGTGCATGTGGTAACATGGATTGGCATCGGTAAAATTTTGGGGAGCTTGCATGAGTACGCAGATATGTTTGGGCCGAGCATACTAGGGAAAGAATAAGTGGAAGTGAAACAAGAGGCGACAGTGAAATGAGTTCCGACTCATACCTTGGAAATAGGAATCAAGGAGCTACGAAATCATGAAGTCAAAGGCGGTCAAGGAACAATGGAATTAAGCTCAAGGAAATGCGGCTTAAACGCGCGCATCATATCTCTTTTTAAGAGTATATCGTTGATCCCTGGTTCTACTATAGAGCTTGCTTGCATGTTATCGCTTGGTGGATATCCTCTCGGTCCTGTTTCTGTTGCAAACCCCGTAAGGAGTTTGTCTTGTTTATCTTCTCGATCCTATCTTGGGAACCTTAGATTAAACTCTATGGATGTAAACATGTATTTGAAACATGTTATGATTGATATGGTAGCAAATGGTTGCAAGTGTTTGCTCGTGGATGCGCGAATACACATTAGATACTAGATTGACGCGGTCACGTTTCATGTTGCATATGCACGAGTATTTATACATGTTTATGGATGAAATTGAATGTGTTGTCATGCGGATGTTGCATATGGATGAATGTTTGTGCACACATATAGTACTTATATGACTAGGACTATTTGCATATATGTTGGACTCATGACACTAAACATATTTTGCATTAGAGAGATCATTCAGGCCTGATCATTAGCATTTGCTAAGGAGCATATACACACACGTTCTGCATATGTTCATATGGCATTAGAAATCGTCTAAGGACAATGGTTGCATGTGGATGATGTTTTGAGTAGTTGGATGATGGATGGTAGGATACGTTCTTCCTAACTTGGAGATTTCGGGGACGAAATCCTTTAAGTTGGGGAGGATGTAACAACCCGGATTTTTACAACATGCTAAGACGAGAATCAAGGCAGAATTTAATTATAAAATCTGAATCAAGGGAAACGGGCTATGCCATTGCGTTCGTCTCGGAAAAATACGCGAAATAGAGTCCGAGTTTTCTGAAATCGGAGTCCGTATGACCAAGTTATGGCCCGTCAAAGTTTTCAGAAAATTTCAAGTTCAAAAACAGTTCAAATTTGAATTCAGATTTCAAATTCAGCCAAGCAGAAGAGGCGGGAAAAGTTCCCGCCACCCCCAAGTCGACGGGGAGTCGACACACCCCAGGTGGTGTCGACTGCCCAGTCGACACCCCTGTCGACTTGGGTGGTCGGCCAGTTGGCCTGGGTGTGCCTGACTTGTTCCTCAAGACATGCTCTTGGGTCTGGTCTATTAGCCTGTGACGGGTTTTGAGGGTTCAGATCTATCCTAGGGTTAATGTAAGGGCCTAAACTACTCCTCATCTCTATAAAAACACCCTAGGACCTAACCTAAATCACTAAAAATCAATTCTACAACTAAGTGCTGCCAAAATCTATCTTGATCATGGCCTCCATCTCCAACTCCAAGAGCTCATGCATTCAAATCGGATCCGAATCAAAGGTGCTAGCTTGCTACATCAAATCAAGGGAGTGGATCAACGTTGCTAGGCCAATTTCATGACGATTCTTCAACAAAGGAGCCACCTTTCTTCGTCAAGATGATGCATGATCCTTCCCTAAGCCTCGCTATGTAAGTTCTAGCTACTTGTAGATTCTAACGGTGGTTCTAATGTGACATGGGATAAAATGCGATGAAACATAAGTATGCTAGCCTATGTGAACCTAACTTTGCCGCTTTTCTATGATCTATAACCTTGGGCTAAGTTTTAGCGACTTAATCATGCCACTCATGTTATGCTTAGCCTTGTTTATCTTGCAAGTTTGAATCTTTATCTATGGAATGCTAGCATGAACCTTTGGGAACCATTTGACTTGTGAAACATTGGCAAAGACTTGACTTTGGGGCTTATGCATGTAAATGAACCCAAACCCCTTATGTTATCATGCATGTTTGTGGCCAAATTCCCTTATGATACTGTGCATGTCTGTGGCCAAATTCCCTTATGATACTATGCATGTTTGTGGCCAATCCCTTTTGGACATCGTGCATGTTTTAGGCCAATGTGTTATCATAGTATGTCCACCATGTTGACTCGCTTTCACTTGCGTTTGAAAATACGTTTTTGGTGGTTTAGACAAGATGTGAATATGGCATGAAACATGACTCGAAGTTACATGAAACATGACATGTAAGTTAAACTAAAATGTGGACATGACACGTAGGAAAACATGGGACTTGAAACTAGACACGTATGGGTTGTAAATGTAATATGACACTAGGCCAAACATGAAAGTGGCCAACTCGAGGTTGGGTTGAGTTTGTAGCATAAATCTACCCGGACCCGCCCGGCTTAACTAGTGGCTACAAACAATAGGACCCAATGTGAGTAGTTGGTCATATAGCACTTAAAACCCGAGGTTAGACTAGGTTGTGGTGTAAATCTACCCGGACCCACCCGGCTTAACTAGTAGCCACAACAAAGTCTAATGTGAGAGGTTGGGGTGCATTAATCTAATTAATGCCACATGAAAAGGTTAAGTAATTTTGACTAATGATGCTTAACCGATATGACACGAATGGGTAGGTTAAGTGGAACCGGACTTGATTTCATAATGACACTTAACCAAACAAGACAATTAGGGGATGGGGTTAAGTAACTTACACTTAACTAATCCGACTTGGAAATTAGATGGGGTTAACTAACCTATACTTAACTAATCTAGACACGGTAATTAGATGGGGTTAACTAATCTGTACTTAACTAATCTAAACACGGTAATTAGATGGGGTTAAGTAACCTACACTTAACTAACCTAAACGCGGAAATTAGATGAGGTTAAGTAACTTACACTTAACCAATCTAAACACGGTAATTCGATGGGGTTAAAGTTAAACACTTAACCAATCTAAACTTGGTAATTCAATGAGGTTAAGTGACTTATACTTAACCAATTATACATGATAATTTGATGAGGTTAAGCAACCATACTTAACCAATCTAATATGGGAACTTGATAGGGTTAAGTCATAAGACCGTTTAAATATACTTAACCATTCTAATACGATTAGTGGATGGGGTTAAGTTAACCTATACTTAACCAATCCGACTCGATAATCTGATGAGGTTAAGATAATCTATGCTTAACCAATCTAACACGATAATCTGATAGGGTTAAGATAAACAAATACTTAACCAATTTGACTTGATGACTGAATAGGGTTAAGTCATGAGCTTCTTGGTATACTTAACCAACTTGTAGGGCTAAGTCTTGAGCTTAAATACTTATCCAATCTTGACATAATTCGTAGGCAGGTTAAGTCATGAACTTAAATGACAATACTTAACCCATTTGACAAAACCCTAGTTCAGGGGACTAGGTGGAAAATCGTAGTTAACAAGGATAACGGGAAAAGAGACTAAGTGGTGAACCTCAGTTTAGGAAACTAAGTAATAATTCTTAGTCAAGGGATTTGGACCAGTTCACAGATAGATGAGTAACCCGATACGGTAGGTCATCGCTTAAACACACGAGGAGGAGCAAATTATCTGACTTAGATAAAGGCTCCAACGAACTGGGTGACGAAGCGGTAGTTTCGAGGGACGTGAGGGTACTCTTGGTATCCCTCTGTGAGGTGGCAGATGGTCCATGAAACCTGGCCTCACAGAGGTTAAGGTCTGCGGTAGAAGAGCCAAGAGTATGCCTTGGTTGCTATGCGAGCAACCTAAAGACTGGGGTGGATTAGCGTGGGGTCGGCGATATTTTTCATGGTAGCCCTAGATAGCACATCGTCGGCCACCTACCATCTTTAGTCAATCGTGGACGTACGGAAAGGCAGAGAACACCCAACAGACCATATCTGCTATCTAGGTATGGGTGAGGTTGGCCGTCCGGAAGGGGGCATCGATGGCCTTAGTGTAGTTCTCATACATGACTTTTCTTGTTTTGCCTTTCAGTAGTTGAGGGAGGGGTCACGTGGGACCATAGCCACGGATACAAAAGCAGACCTTGATATCTGCATCGGCAGATGACTTAAAACTCCCGACCGAGTTCCGTATTTCTTGATTTTCCCTGGCACGGAACTCGGATGGCACATTGAGATACATGTGCGCCTAGACATGGAAAACGATTCACGATTCATACGTGGGATAAAAAGGGCGCGGTTGACGGGTAGCATAATTCCTAGTAGCCCTAGGTGGATAAAACCCAAACCGAGACACGAAAACGTTCATTAGGTAGCATAATCCCTAGCGGTCCTAAGTGGCATAAACCCTAGGTGAACACGCGATAGTTCATGGTAAGAAAACATAACCAGACCAAGGGTAGCAGTCCAAAACAACTTCAAGGATAAAATGGTACTACGTTGAGATGGTATAGATTTACATGGGAAAGCCGTACGACCTACGGCAAAGGACTAAACTTATACATGGAAAGAAACATACAAGTTGGGGGAAACCTACATATGCTATATATTAGGTTGACATGGACCATTACATGACATTGGGCAAGGGACATTCATAGCTAACACACGACGCGGGTTGGGATACTAGTACGAGAGGTGCAGAGCAAATATACATGATAAACACCATGGGATGTTATAGTATACTTGATTGGAACCTGACGACGTGATACCTTGATTTATCTTGACACCGTAGTTTATCATGATACCTTAGTTCATCTGGCTACAGTAGTTCATCCAGTTATCTTGGTTTAGCTTATCTATCTTGCCGTCATCCTTATGTTTACTTTCAGTTTATGCATGTCATGTTACCTTTACCTGTTTTTATACTGGAAGCAGATAGGACTTACCAGTCTTTATGACTGACCCCGTTTTCTTTCGCCTCTTTGTCTTCCGTTCCCCCCCCCTAGGTTTTCAGGGAGGAAATGATGTTGTTTAGTTCGGACCTCTTAAGCTTGAAGGTCATCATGTATAGCTTGGTCTTCTCTTGGCTATGGCTGCTTCACCGCTTTATTTTGGGGAATAATTTATGAAAAGGTTTTATGCTTCTTTACTATTGCAAGACAGGTTTTGATGTATTCTGATGTAAAAGGCTTTAGACCTTATTTTATAAGGTAATGAAATTTGTTTTACTTCCGCTGTTTTATATATGTTCTGTCATGTAATATTTCTGTGCATGTTTACCTCGATAATGCTTCACCAAACCTAGTGCATTCCCTTTGTGAGTGACCCTAGCGGAGGTGGGGTGTTACAAAGCACTTCCTGTCCGCTGGCTAGGCCCTACAATCTTTAGCATAGTGGCCCTTCTTGCCACAACTATAGCATTCAACATCTTTCTTGTCCTTCTTTTTCTGACCACTCTTGGTTTGATTCTGTTTTCTCTTATTTTGAGAATTTTTCTTGCCTCCACCGCTTGCTTGCGGCTTTGGCTCCCCTGCAGATGTAACATCAACCTCGGCCTTTGAATTAGGGTAATGGCTCTCCAATCTCAATGCCTTTCCCACTATAGAATCGAATGTCTCATCGATATGTTTTATGAGTCTTTTCCCCCAAGAACTCATCTAGGCCAGTTATGAACTTCTCGTTCTTCTTCTCAGTAGTATCGATAAGGGATAATCCATGCTTCGATAAAGTATCGAACTCAGCAATATATTCTGAGACTACCTACCATTCTGCTTACGTTCCAAAAAATTCCTAAATAATTCTAATTTCTGAGCAGCTGGAATAAACTTATCACTGAAGCGAGTCTTAAACTGATTCCAAGTAACTTGATCCTCAGAGGTAGCTGCTTTAATAGCAGTTCACCAATTCATAGCTCATCCTTGAAGCTGATGGGGTGCTAGCTTTCTCTTCATTATATCCTCGATTCCTAAATCCTCGAAGATGCGCTCACAGATATCCATCCAATCTTGAATATCTGTAATCGATTCCGTTCCATGGAACGGCTTCCCACCAAGGCTAGTATAATCCTTGTTAAGCTTGGCGAAATCGGCCTTAGGCGCCTACACCGCTGCACTACCACCATTAGCAGCATTAGGAACTGCCCCCCGAACATCCCTAGGCATCTCTCTCATGAAGGTAGTAAACATCGTCCTCATACCAGGATCATCCCTATTATTGGTCCATGAACCAGTACTCCTCGTATATCGGCTCATTGTTTAGTCTGTAAAGAGAAAACGATTGACCATCTCCATAGTGGTGCCAGTGCAGTGTGACTTCATCCTTAGTCATACTAATAGTTTTTATATATATATGTATGTATGTATGTATATATATAGCTTTTGAAAACCAAAATATCACAAATACGTGCTCTCATATACGTATACTACGTCTCCCTAGTGTCTTCCCCTAGGTTAACTATGCAACTTACAGCTCTTATACCAAATGTGATGGACTGCCCCGCACCAGCCGAGATTTCCCCTGAAATGCGCTGCGCCAATGTCCAACCAGCACGGGATGGTCGTCAGAAGAAAGGAAACATTACATTGAACTATCAAGAAACCTGTAGAATGTCTCACGGCGCATAGAATAAAATATAATAGTAACATAACTTGACATAAAATAGGCGAGACAGTGCATAAGATGAAATCTAAACCATCATAGCAGCGGAAATCTAAAATATAGCTTATGATCCAAAACCATTAATACAACTTCAAAATACTGTCTCTAAAGCAAAAATAGAAAAGGTGCACTACTAATGCCCAAAGTAGTGAGCAGCAACAGCACAGGGAGAATATATATCTATATCATACGTGGAAGCCTCCTGCTCGTCTCCGGTACAACTACTCGTGCAACCACCTAACCTGTCTCTAGTCTACTCGTGCGAGCACCCAGAGTAATAAGAAGAAACATAAAACTCTAGGTCAGAAAATAGTCTGGTATGAGTGGTAGCAAGTATACATCTCTAAGATGAACAAATAACAGGTATAAGGACCATACCTGAACCTGGACCTGCAACCAAAGAGTTAGCACAATAGGATGTACAGTACTCTAAGGTAACACTAACATAAAATGTGAAAATGGGATTGTGCGTGTCATGATGATAGTAAACATCAAAAATAGCTATCAACATCTCATCTCTCACTCAAAGCACAAAGCATACGGTATTCACCACTTTGATCACCTAATACTTTGATGTGATCACCTTGCCCTTGGGCGTCATAATGACCCTATCGCACTGATCCACAACCACTAATCCTTTGTTATGTCTACTTTGAAACTTTGGAGTCATGATGACTCCATTGTACTGGCTCATAGCCTTGCTACGATCACTTTTCCCTTTGGGGTCCTGACGACTCCATTGCACTAATCCATAGCCTAATCCGTCTCTCTGTAGTGAAACAAAGTTATGGATGTCGATAACCCCTTTGCACACATCTCACAGCAAAGTCCGATCATGATGCTAATTCGTTGGTTCTCATCTGGATCCTGAGTTACAACTTCTCCTTTGGACTAGCTTTGCATCTGTTGTTTTGGTCTCCTCCCGTACGTGGTTCAGTTCCAAGTTTCCATTCGCATCCACACTTTAGTTAATATATGCATGGTTCGTGACTCGCATGGTGGAGCAGTTCGTGGGTGATGCTCTAATCCGGTTCGCGGCTCGCCCTCAACTTAGGCTTGTGAATGCTCAGTTCGTGATCTCCTGGTAGTGGCACCAGCCTATGACTCGCTCGTGGCACTGGTTCATGGCACACATATATGTCGGCTCGTGACTTCATTTCTTGATGGTGATCCGGCTTGTGACTGATAGTTCGTGGTCGTCAAAGTAGAGTGGCTCGTCATGGCGATGCTAGCGTGGTTCGTGAAGGCGGCTCGTGAGTTCAAGTCGTGGTCATGAGGTGTTTAACGACCGAGGTCGGCTCGTGACAAGTGCTTCATGAACGGGGGTGTTTGACCAATTTCTACAACTTTTCCCAGCATGCAATTTATGCCATACAACGGCGTTTTCGACCATTCTAACTTGACTATAAAACCACAAAGCATTCCAAACAGTAATAGCAACATGTATAATCAACCATGAACACCAAAAACACAATTTAACATGTTAATATGGATCAAACATACCCAAGACCCATATTTTCCCCTTAATCATCTTAATCATGATTTAACCATACGATTAACAAAATATGTCCAAACTAACCCAAATTTCTAGCAAAGGCATAACATGACATTTAAGAAATTAGCGAAGAAACATGCTAATCACTCACCTTAGCCACAAATAAATCTCAGATCTGAAAATATTTCTGATTTGGGTCGAGTCTCTATGCATCACAACAGCTCTACCTCGATCCCTATGCTAATCCGCTTTAATTTGATGTTGATTAGGCCAATATGTGATTAGAAATTTATTAAGGATGATTTTAGAAGGTGGAGGCCATTGCTAAGGTTCAAGAGGTGATAAGTGGCAGCTGAAAAATGACAAAAACTGATTTCCCAAACCCTATCAGCCTCTCCATAACCCTAATCCTGAAATGGGTTATGGACCTATAAGCTAATTACCCTAATTAGCCACGGTTAAGCTGTTTTTCACCTTCTAAACCTTATTTCAGCCATATCTCCTAAACGGTAAGGTCGTTTGACAAATGTGACCAATCTACAGAAAAGTAAACCATCATCCAAATCCAATGGAAGTGGTTTTAGGTCAAAACTTCTTACCAATCAAAAGTTGTAGGCAAAGCAAGATTCACCACAGGTAAAATGGTCATTTAAAATTCGGCAAAAATCGTGAACATGGGAAATGAGCCCAGTAGTCATTCCCCAAAGTCACACGACCATACAACTTCATATAAGAATGAAATAAATATTCTATGATCCTCCGATACGTAGAATGCGGGTTGTTACATGGAATTTATGTTCGTGCATTATTCGATACTAGCGCTCCGCATAGTTTCATTTCTTCTAAAATAGTAAACAAATTTCATCTTATTTCAAAGATGTCCCTAGATCCTATTTGCGTATCTATCCACATTAGCGGTAATATTGAATTGAAAATGTTTTGCAACAATGTGGCAATCTCTTATCTTTCGCATTTCTTCTTATTTGATTTTTATATTTTAGATTTTAAGAGTTTTGATATTATACTTGGTTTTGACTGGTTGAGTAAGTTCTAAGCTAAGATTAAATGTGACGAGGAAGCCATAACCCTAATAACCAGTATAGAAATAGAAGCTAGGATACCGTGTGGGAACCCCGAATTCACACTTGTAGTTTCTTGTATGCTTTGGAAGCACCAAAAGAAAATCTGGGGATATTGGAGACTGTCCACGATTTCTTTTACATATTTGTAGATGTTAGAAGTTTACCCTCACATTACGAGATATAGTTATGAATCAATCTAATTTCAAGAGCAAGACTAGTGGTACAACTTACAAGAGGAATGGCCCTGAGAGAAGTCAAGGAACTTAGAAAGCAAACTCAAGGTTTGTTAAATAAATGGTTGATCGGACCAAGTTTCTCAAGTTGGGGTTCAATGGAAGTTTTTGTGGTTAAGTCTGATGGATCACTAAGGTTATGTGTGGACTATAAGGAGTTAAATAAAGTAAACATCATGAATAAGTATCCTTCACGCTGAATTGACAATCTTTTTGACTAATTACATGAAGCCATAGTGTTTTCCCAAATGGACTTAGCAACCAGATTCCACCAGTTAAGAATTGTCGAAGATAGTACCCCTTAACTGCTTTCAGAGGTCCGGATTTCTTTTACGAGTGGTTGGTTATGCCCTTTGGACTAACCAATGCACCATCATAGTTTGTTGACCAAATCAACCATATGTTTAGGAAGATTCTGAACAAGTTTGTCCTTGTTTTTACTGACGATGTCCTAGTGTATTCAAGGATAGGAGAGGAACACCGATATCATCTTAGAGTAGTATTGTGTAACAACTTGTATTTTATGTATCGATCATTCATAATTTTTAATATGTCGTTCATGGGGATGTGAGACATGTCCATGATTTTTACCAAATTCAAGTATGACCATTTTCCCTTAAGTTTACTCTTGGGGACATAACATTTGATAGGGATCGAATCAGGTGCATATATTGATTCCATTGGATCGAAATGGTTGTTTACGATTTCATAGAGTGGTCACATAAAGGATTTGGTTTAGCAGTTTGGGAGGAATCGCTGTTTTAAATTTCAGCTTGTGTTTAGGCAGATGGTCAGCAGCTAATGGGTTGGTTAGCCAAACCCATTAGACATAGGCAAGCAGATATAAACAGGGGGATTTGGGGAGAGATTTTGGGTTACTCTCTTCATTCAAATTTTTAGGTTGAGCATTTGTGATTCTCCAGGTTCAGCCTAAAACCTTACTTCTCCATTTTCTTCAATCAAATTCATCATAGATTGCATTTAGAAGATATATCAACATCAGGAAAGAGTATATCATCATCAAAGAGGATTAGATCACATCATACTGCATTAAATTCAAGGGTTTTTGGAGTTGTCCAAAACTGATCTCAGTGAATCTTCGTCAAGTTTAAAAATTAGTGAGTGATAAATATCTCTTACATGGAAGCTACGAATTGTATGGGTAAATTAGGGTAATATTCATATGTTTCATGTCAAAATCACCTTAGATCTGATCATATATGCTTAACTCAGACCTAGAAACCCTAGTAAAATCTAATTTGATCATATTAACCAGATAACTGTTAAACTAATCATGTTCATCATATGTTTAAGATCCAAATTATGCTAGATCTAACGTTTATGATATGTTTATGTTGTGTTGATGGATTGTTCATGTCTGTATGATCATTTCTGTATGGATTATTATTTGTTTTGATTGAATTGATTGCATTGCTTGAGTTGTATGTTAGATTGTTTGTCGTAGAATTATAGGATTGAAGAACAGAGAAAATTGGAGGATCAGACGATCGGATTTAGACGAAACTTAGCGAAGGGCTTTGGAAGATAAGAGAATGGGGCATGCAAATTTTGGTGTCCTCTTACACTAAGTATGTGGGTTGGCACCGAGCCATGAGGGTCGGCATCGACCCATGTAGGGTGACAATGTATTTGATGGCATGGCATTGTGTTGGTAAATTGAAGCTTCTGGTGAAATTTCAAGTCATTCAGATTTGACTTATGATGGATCGAAGGTTGATTTCTCATGACATGAATAGACGGACAAAAGCTTCATGGACGAATGTCGAAACAATTAGAGAATAGGTAGGTAGAATGCATTCGAGGTGACGATTGATCGGAACCAGACACTTAGCCAAAATTGGCAAAGTGTGAGGTTCGACACCGACACACGGATGGTCGGCATGAGGAGTCGTGACTTGGTGGAAATGATTGTGGTGACTTCTTGATGTTGTCAGTGAAGTTTGGATTTAAATGGACTTTAGATGATTGATGTGCAACTCAAAGATTATGTTGTTTTGATTGTGAACTCGCGATGGAGTGGTTGAAGCCATATTGATGTGAAACTGATCATGATTCGATATACGATCCAGTATGATGTGGATTGACAGAATGTGAGTCAGCCATGTATGATAGTGGAATGGCTCGATAATTGGATTGGGTCGTCAAAGTGAAAGGCTTGACAAATTTGATGTGATAAGGAATCATTGGTTATCGAAATGTTCTAGCAGACTCAAAGCAAGGGAATTATAGGGATGCCCATTAGGATCATATTCGAGAGATTGTATACCCTAGGCAGTCGTAATGGGCCTACTTGTCGAGAATGGAAAAGACAAACATATGAGTCATGATGGTATATGTTAGTCCGGCTATAACTGGGGTTTCTCCATTAGACCTTTTGATCGTTGAAATGAAAGTTCGATAATCAATGGATTTACAGCTGTAGACGATGATAGATAGGATATTGGATGTTATGGTTAATTCTATTTGTTTTCTTCTCTGTTTTCTCTGGGTAGTCTATCACCATAGGTTGATGAAGAGAAGGGTGGGATCGAGGTTGTCCTTCCCTATTTCTGATGCGACATGTGATGGATGGTTTTCACGTGTTGACTTGATGGTTGCTGGGCAGATCAGATGGTTGATCCGCCTATACTGATATTATCATGTGTAAATGTTTGTTAGCTATTTTATCGCTTACTAAGACTATTGTCTGACTCAAGATTTTGTATTTTCCTCTTATTACCTTAGGTTGTTCACCAATTTGATGGTGAGCAGAGCAGGTAGCAGGTTTGGTGCTAGTGTTTCTGTGCAGTGACGAGCAGGAGGCTGGCGTACTACTACCACCTATATAACAATGATTTTTTTCTATTTCCGTTGTATGTTGATATTATTGAGACTGTGAGGGATGTAGTGAGGAATATTGTATTCAGAGCTTCTTGTATCGAGAAGTGTCGTACTCAAAATTTTATGGTTTTATGGAAATTTGATTCTCCACTCAGTTGTGCTTCATTACTATATCTTGTTGTATATTTTATTATTATATATATTATCCAAGCACTGTGAGTTATACAACATGTTCTGTTTCGAATTATTCAACACTTATGATCATTCCATATCGGCCTGGCACGTCATACAACACACTTCTCCTTAGTTATGTCCGGGAGGTACGGGGTGGTCGTCACATTCGGTATTAAAGCTTTAGTTAACCGATTTTACCCAAAGTTCAAGAACGTAAACGTGTATGAGAGATGTATTTGTAATATAACTTGGATGCTTACTATATTATATATACAAATATAGTGTAGTATAGTATGTTAGTAAGAACTTCAAAACCAATGTGGCTTTCTCTAATGTGAATTGACTCTCATTTCAAATTAAGGATGAGTCTATGAACTTCAAGACATGCTGCTAGGAATGAGCCTGCGACTGGAGGGTTAGGCGACAATAGCCAGTCGCAAGCTGCAGCCACTACTCCCAATTATTCTACTATGTTTGAGGTATTGATGGTAGTGATCATGAGGAGTGTGTCCACTCCAGGAGTGGTAGTAGAGCAAGGTGTTCCTGTATAGGCACCTAGGGTTGTTGATTTTGCAAAGCTCTGCAAGGATTATGCTTCTCAGGTAACAAGTCGTTTATTGGGACAGAACCTTGGATACTTGTGTTTGGATTTTTGGAGATATGGGAATCGACGGTGCAACTAAGCGAAAACTTTCATTGAGGCATCTGCAAGGACGAGCAATGGACTGGTGGAACTCTATTACTTTGGAGACTCTGGAGGACCAGATTACTTAGGATCAATTTAGAACTAATTCTGAGGATAATTTCATTTCTACGGTCTAAAAATCGATGTTGTTTAAGAAGTTTGTTGAGCTTAAGCAAGGGGGTTAACCAGTGTTTGAGTATGTTGCCGAGTTTGAAGCTTTATCGAAATATACTCGTTCATATATCAAAACTCCCTATCAGAATAATAAGAAATTTATCTTGGATTAGATGAGAACATTGGACATCAATTGATAGACCATACTGATGACTCTTTTCAAAAATTGGCCGAGAAGGCAATAAGGAAGGAAAGCCTTTTCCCGCAAAAAAGAGAGTGTTGTTGAAAACAAAAAGGAGGATTCGAAACTACGGCAAGGTGGTAGTGATAATTAGAAAAAGTGGAATGGTAAATGAAAACAACAGTAAGGAAAGAATGGCTAGAAGAAGCCTAAGGGCGAGGTTACTTGTTATAACTACCAGTAGAAGGGCCATCTTTCCAAAGATTGTAAGAACGCGAAGGTGGAGAAGTACTGTGATAAGCCTGGGCATATGGGGAAAAAATTGTTCAGAACCACTAAAGGATAAATAGGTTGTGAGGGCGTATGCTTTGGATGTTGTTCCATCTTCCTCGAGGGGTCCAACTGTAGAGGAGAAGGGTAAGAACGTTGTTGTACAAGGTACGCTTTCTATTAGAGACGTTTCAGTTTGAGTTTTGTTTGATATTGGAGCATCGCATTTTTATTTATAACGAGCTTTTTTTCAAGTTAGGTTTAGAACCTGAAATTGTTGATAGACCATTAGTCATGACTAATCCAGTAGGGGCTTTGTATATCCTTAATTTGTATGCTTTGTTGTGGTCTAGTTTTGTCAAGTCCTAGTTGCCCTTTTGTATGTAATAGTTTTGTCTTAAATTCCTCTGCGTTTGGGATTATTTTGGGAATGGACTGACTCAAGAAGTGCGTGGCTATTGTTGATTGTGAAATGCTCGAGGTCACAATCGGGAATGTCGAAGGGTAAACGATTGTGATATGCTGTCTACCAGAGGATGGAGTTCTGGTTAGCTTTTTATATAAGCTTGTGATTCCACGGAATGGGTTGTCATCAGTGCTAACCGTACGAGAGTTCTCTGAAGTGTTTAATGAGGTCAAAGGATTGACGCCGCATATAGAGATTGGTTTTTGGATTGATTTAGTGGATGGAGCCAGACCTATTGTTATGCCTCTTAGAAGGATGGCGCCTAAGTAATAGCAAGAGTTAGAGGTGCAAGTGAACAATCTTTTGATTAAGTGATTCATTCGAAGAAGTGTGTCCGAATGGGGTGCACCAATTGTATTTGCGACCAAGGCTGATGGATCATTGAGACTGTGCATGGATTATCGTAAGCTAAATAAAGTGACTAAGTAAAACACGTATCCATTGCCGAGAATCGATGACTTGTTTGATCAGCTTCACGGAGCCAAGGTGTTTTCCCAAATGGATTTGGCGACGGGATTTCACCAATTGAGAGTGGCTAGGGATAGTGTGTCAAAGAATGCTTTTAGGACACCATCCGGATTTTATGAGTGGCCGGTAACACCGTTCGGATTGAGTAATGTGCCATTATATTTTGTTGATTGTATGAATCGAGTTTTCAAAGATCAGTCAAACATGTTCATGCTTGTGTTCGTGGATGTTATACTGGTTTACTCAAAGAATGAAGAAAACAGAAGACACACTAGAGAATTGTTTTTGAAATCTTTCAAAAACATCAGTTGGTGGCTAAGTTTTTGGAATGTCACTTTTGGATGGAAGAAGTAAGGTTCTTGGGTCATGTCGTTTCGGGATAGGGAATAGTGGTAGATCTTGCTAAGGTTGCAGCAATCCAAGATTGGCATCAACCCAAGAATGCAACGAATATTAGGAGTTTTCTTGGTTTAGCTGGATATTATCAATGATTTCTCCAAGATAGCTGCACCATTAACCATATTGACGAAAAAGGATCAAGGTTTCACATAGGATGCGAAGTGTGATCAAACTTTTGGAATTTTGAAAGAGAAGTTGATAAGTGCTACCGTGTTGATTATTCCAGTTAGAAACCAAGAGATGGTAGTTCATACCGACGCATGTGGCACAGGACAAGGGAAGGAAATGATAGTATCGAAGGCTAGAGTGATGACATCCCCTTGGAACCTCATCTCTCAATCCATTTATATCTCGATACATCATATTATCGAGACGGTTGGTTTCGTAAGAATGGACGATTGGTTGTTCCTGATATAAATGGATTAAGAGATGAGGTTCCAAGGGGATGTCATCACTCTAGATTGACGATACATCCCTAAGGTAATATGATGTATCGAGATATGTAGCGAGTTTACTATTGGGAAGGTATAAAAAGGGATGTCAGAAAATTTGTCTTGAAGTGTATGAACTATCAGTTAGTTAAACCTGAAAACAAGAAGCCAAGTGGGTTGTTACAACCATTGGAAGTTCCTATGTGAAAATGGGAGCAAGTTTCAATGGATTTTATTGATGGATTACCTAGGACAAGGGAAGGAAATGATAGTGTTTGGTTTACCATAGCTTGCTTGACTAAAAGCACAAGGTTTCTTCCTGTCAGAACGCCTAGGACTGCATCGAAGTTAGTTGAGTTATATCTTAAATGGATAGTTCAAATCCATGGAATTCCATAGAGCATAGTTAGCGATCGAGATCCAATGTTTACCAGTGGATTATGGAAGAGTTAGCAAGGCTGTCGTGAACCGAGCTATGTATGAGTATGACTTATCATCCCCGGACAGATGGTTAGACTGAAAGTGTTAATCGAGTATTAGAAGATCTTCTTAAAGCTTGTGTATTGAATTTTGGAGGATCGTGGGAAGACCATCTGCACCTAGTTGGGTTTTCATATAATAACAGTTATCAGTTAAGTACTAAGATGGCACTGTATGAAGCGTTGTATGGTAGACCGTGTAATTCTTCATCTTGTTGGTTAGAAACTACAAAAAATTGGTACTTGGGCCTGAGATGATAAGAGAAACGACGGATAATATTGGGATCATTCGACAATGAATGAAGGCAGCCCATGATTGTTAGAAAAGCTATGCTGATAAGCAACAAAAGTGTCTAGAATTTTCAGTTGGAGATATGGTGTTTGTTAAGATTTCACCTCCAAGGAATACCTTTCGCTTTAGGAAGTAAGGGAATTATTGCCAAGGTTTGTTGGGCCATTTTAGATTATCGAGAATATTGGAAAGCTCGCTTATAGATTGGATTTACCTGAGAGATGGTAAGCGTGCATAATATATTTCAAGTATCTATTCTACGAAAGTTCATGCACGAATCAAATGTTAAGGTATCTCCAGATCAACTTGAAGATTTTGAAGTCGAGTCTGGCGTTTCTAGGCCTCGTAAGACACATCACATCGTAGGAAATGACACAAAATAGCTTAGGAGGAAGGTTGTTAAGCTAGTCAAGGTACAGTGGAGTGAGAACGATGACGATAGCACATGAGAAACGCAATAGACTATGAAGTTGACACATCCAGAACTCTTCGAGTGGTATGTCTCATATATCGTATCTTACTTATGCCAATGTGTCTTGTGCTATGAGAATTTTGCATGCTAGGATAGGATTTAGATTGCACGGATTGTTAAATACTAGATTAGATGGTAGATTGGCTACTCGTTGATGGTAGGCATGTAGGGTGTTGTGGTTGCTCGTGATTGCTCAGGATTTCAGGGGCGAAATTCCTAAAGGAGGGAAAATGTAACGACCCGTATTTTATGTATTGACTGATCGTAAAATGGTTATATTTTATTTTCTAGTGGTCCGATGATTCTCATATTTTAATATGTCCTTCATGGGGATGTAAGACATGTTCATGATTTTTATCGAATTCAAGTGTGACCATTTTCCCTTAGGCTTACTGTTTTGGCCACAAATTTTGATACGGATCGAATCGGGTGCTAAGATCGATTTCATTGGATCGAAATGGTTGTTTACGATTCCGTAGAGTGGTCAAAAGTAGGATTTGGTTCAGCGGTATGGAAGGAATCACAGTTTTAAGTTTCAGCTTGTGTTTAAGCAGACTGTTTAGCAACTAATGGGTTGGTTAGCAAAACCCATTAGACCTAGGCCAGCAGATATAAATAGGGGGACTTGGGAGAGAATTTGGGTTACTCTCTCTTCATACTAAGTTTTAGGTTGAGCGTCTATGATTCTCCAGGTTCATCCTAAAACCGTACTTCTCCATTTTCTTCAATCAAATTCATCGTATATTGCATCTAGAAGATAAATCAACATCTGGGAAGAGTCGACCATCATTAAAGAGGATTAGATCACATCATATTACGTCAAATTCAAGGGGTTTCAGCGCCTTTTGGATCTGATCTCATTGAATCCTCATCAAATTTAGAAAGTGGTGAGTGATAGATATCTCTTACACGGAAGTTACGGATTGTATGGGTAAATTAGGGATATGTTCATTTGCTTAATTACAAAATCACCTTAGATCTGATCATATATGCTTAACTCGGACCTAGAAACCCTAGGAAATCTAATTTTAACATATTAACTAGATAACTATTAAACTAATCATGTTCATCATATGTTAAAGATACATATTATGCTAGATCTCATGTTTGTGATATGTTTATGCTGTGTTTATTGATTCTTCATGTTTGTATGACCAGTGCTATATGGATTGATGTTTGTTTTGATTGAATTGATTGCATTGCTTGAGTTGTATATTATATTGTTTCCTATAATCATAGAATTGAAAAACGTAGCAAATCTGAGGATCAAACGATAAGATTCGGACGAAACATGGCGGAGGCGCTCTGGAAGACAAGAGAATAAGCCATGCAAATTTTAGTGTCCTCATGCACTAAGTATGAGGGTCGGCACCGACCTATGTAGGGTGATCGGGTGATGGCGTTTTTGATGGTGTGGCTTTATGTTGGTAAATCGAGGCTTCTGGTGAAATTTCAAGTCATTCGAAGTTGATTTGTGATGGGTTGAAGGTTGATTTTTCGAGACGTGAATAGATCAACAAAAGCTTCATGGACGAATATCGAAATGATTGGATAATAGATCGGTAGAATGCACTCGAGGTGATGATTGATTGGGACCTGACACTTAGCCAAAATTGGCTAAGTGTGAGGGTCGGCACTGACCCATGGAGGGTCGGCATTGTAACAACCCAGAATTTAAACACACTATAACCATGCTTACAGATAGTAAATTAAGAATAACTTAATTGAATATTCAGAATTAAGTGAAACCGGCATTACCGTTGCATTTGTCTCAGAATTTTGGTTTAGATAGACCCTAAGTTTGCATAAAACGGATAAAGTGTGAAGAAGTTAGGAGCTTTAGAAGTTTGTATATATATAACAAGCTTATATGTAAATACATATAATAAAACAATTTCCAGAAAATCGAACAAACAACGAGCGGGAAAATTTCCCATTAAGGGATGACCAAAGCCCCAACCTGGGTCGACCTATGGCTCAACCCATAGGAGGCTATGTCGACCCACCATGGATCTGGGCAGATCCATTCTGTGAACCTGGACTGTTTTGTACACCATATTCGTTGCCGATTCAGCATGACTTGTACTCCATAAATAGATGGCTTCCCTCATTCCCAATTCACAACCTCTTCATCTCTTCTTCCTCCCTGAAATTACTCTAAAAATTATAAACATATAAATGGAGGAATGCTGCTAGAGATTGGATTAAACAGAGGAAACATCAAGACTTGGACTTGGACTTCTTACAGCATAGTGTTATATAATTATCATCACCAAGATTCACTGTAAGTTACAGTTATGTGAAGATTTGATTTCATTGGCCTTGAACATAACAGTTAAATAAAATTGGTTAGTATCTACAGTATTAGTAAAATAAATATTATACCTGTTTTCGCTGTAAATCACCTATGCCATTATGATCAGTTATATACATGCCTGTGATGTTAATTAGACAAGTTTTACATATGCATGTGATGTTGATTAAACAAGTTATATATATATATATATGTGTGTGTGTGTGTGTGTGCGTGTGTGTGCGCGTGCGCTCGTGCCTGTGAAGTTGAATAAATAACAAGTTAAATGCATCTGTCTTATTTTTCCCATTTTTTGTGCTTATTTCCAATCTTTCCTATATGTCTATGTGATTATATTCCTATGTTTCTTTTTTTTTATGTGAAGCCTAGGTCTTTAGAAGCCTAGGCTATACACGATTAGAGTGCATGTATAATTGGGGCAATAATGAATGACATAAAAAGGAAATTAGGCATGTTAATTAATTTTGATTGATTGACTTTATTTTGGGAAAATGGACAAATATACACATGTTAGACTTGCTGTAAACTAATAAGAAGGATAATGTGTATATGTTGCTATAACTTGATGAAGATGTAAAATATACATACCTACTATCATTTAATGTGAAATATGCATACTTGTTGTCATTTAGAAATGTAAAATATGCATACCTGCTATCATTTAAAAATGTAAAACATGCATATCTACTGTCATTTAATGTAAAATATGCATACCTGCTGTCATCTAATGTAAAATAAGCATACCTGCTGCCATTTAGAAATGTAAAATAAGCATACCTATTGTCATTTAGTGTAAAATATGCATACCTGTTGTCATTTAGAAATTTAAAATGTGCATACCTGTTGTCATTTAGAAATGTAAAACATGCATACCTGCTATCATTTAAAAATGTGAAATACGCATACCTGTTGTCTTTTAATGTAAAATATACATACTTGCTGTCATTTAATGTGAAATATGCATACCTGCTGTCATTCAGAAATGCAAAATATGCATACCTGATGTCATATAGAAATGTAAAATATGCATACCTGCTGTCATTTAGAACTGCAAAATATGGATACGTACTCTTAATGATTTTTTTGTCAACACCGGACATATGCCAATAGAATGGATCTAAGAGGAGAGAGATGGGTTGTTTATCCTTTATGATTCTTGGTCGGATGGTTACTCCTAGATACCAAGGTCTTGAGGAGAGGGATCACTAAATGTCGCATTTGACAAGGGGCTCAATGGATGTTAGAAAGGAATTCTAATCCAAGTTCGTGGAAAGATCTAAGCTTATAAGGAAAACCTAGATTGGTAGGATGGATTTAAACCTATGGAAAGAGTTGTTTCATCCAATCTGTGGAAAGGCTTGGGCAAGAATCCACGCATATATAGAAAGCAAACAGTAAATCATAATAACAATAACTAGGAAATAACATGATAAACTCACAGGAAAACACTTTGAGCATAGATGCATTCTCAATTAATCATTTATTTAGAATACATGAACAAGACAGAAGAAATCCTCCAATGGATCCCCTCTTTTTATTTTTAGAGAAGGAGTACAAGAATTATAATGAGAGAGCTCTCCCCTAAATGTGACTCATGGGGTCTTATTTATAGAGAACTCAGGGCCCCTTTCGTTGTTGGGCTATTGGGCCTGTAGGTGCCTTTGTCAGTCGCTTTTCTCCTCCGTCTCGGATGTTTGGCTTACGGCCGCTTTTGGGGTATTGGTTATGACCATTGAAGTGAGGGATCCAGTCGATTGTGGCTTCCTTGAGATTGAGATGAGCTTATTGATGTGATTACCTTCAGGAAGCATTTAAACCTCCAGTAGTAGGTCCCGGGTGTAGGCTCTCGGACTTAAGTTTTCAGGTGTAGGCTTCCGGCTTTCCCACATATACTTAGAGGAGCTTGTCCTCTTGATATATGTGGAAGCTTCTGGTTCGAAACCGCCGTCGGTGTTCATACTAAGTAAATTAGTATGGATAGCCTGTATCTACGCTAAGGTTCCGGTCGACCTCATGGAGGAGTTTTCAGATTTTCTGGTCTTCCTACGTATGGCTTCTGGCGATGTGTTATTGTCTATTGGTGTGACATTTCATCTTTTAAGCGATGGATGCTTCAAAAGCTGTCATATAGAAATGTAAAATATGCATACCTACTGTCAGTCAGAAATGTAAAATATGTGTATGATTATACATGTTGTAATTTGAGGATAATATGCATAAAATTGATACATGTTGTAGTTTGAGGATAATATGCACAGAATTTATTCATGCTGAAATATGATAACATGCATGCCTGCTGCAATGTGGAACATGATACTGTGCGTACCTGCTATAATTTGGAACATGATAATATACATACCTGCTGTAATTTGGGATATGTCAACATGCATGTCTGCTGTAATTTGAAATATAATGCATGCCTGCTTTAATGATATGCATAAACATGTACATGTTGCAATTTTGAGGAAATAACTAATAAATAATAAGCATATATGTGAACATGTTAAATAAAACTTAATACAGACATTAAGTAAATAACATGCTATGAAAATGTAAGTGCCAAATGTAGGCTAGTAAACTAAATTCCTATATTATACATGTACATTTGGGCAAGTGCTTGTTTTAGGGAAGGGTTGTATGCAAAATAACATTTACAGCAAAATGTAATATAACAACCACGCTTATTAATGAACCTAAACCTGCTAGGTAAAAACCTGATTAATAAGCTAAGAGGTCCCTCGTTTTGCTGTTGTATCGGGTTTTGGGGACTCTTAAATCCTAGTTTTGGGGGGCATAAGCTTCGGGGGTTTGGCTTGTGTCAATCTGCTGTTTGGAACCCATATCAGTCAGTATCCCTGTTAGTATCTCGGTAGGAGCCTCGCACTAGGTAGGGGCCAGGGCACACTTTACTGACCTATGTAGTAAGAGGTTCAAAGGTTTTGGTGGTGTTAGGGGCGTGTTTCCAACGGAGTCATGAGCGTGCATGGATCTGGCTATGGGACCTAAGACGTCAAAACGCCAATGGATATTGTTGTGTTCAATAAGTTGTTGAGATAGGGAGTGATACACCCTACTGCCGGGGATGACACAGAGTATTCGGGTGATAGGGAACCTACCGCATGGGTAGTAATTAGGGTACGCCTAATCCTGTTGTTATGTAATTAGGGTAACACCAAATCTTATTATGTAATTAGGGTATGTCTAATCCTGATGTTAATTATGTTGCTGATCATGCTGTTAATCTTATCGTTAATCCTATTGTTAATCCTGTTGTTAATACTGCTGTTAATCCTGTTATTATATAATTAGGTTAAACACCTAATCATGTTACTTATTTTATGTAATTTGGGTAATACCTAATCCGTATAATCCTGTTACATTAGTTTTGGTGTAGACATACCTATTTTAGATATAAAAATGAAGCATTACCTGATCATAAGTTCATTCGTGTTATTCATGTCCATCATGCTATTCTGTTTAGTTTATCTGTTATGACACTATACATTTCTCAGCTAGTCTTATTTACTTGTCTTGTCATTTCTGATTCATGCATATTTGTAAATTAGTTGAACTCGCCGGACTTTATGTCTAACCCTTTTCTTTCGCCTCTATCTTCCTTTCCCCCAGGTCCTCAAAGTGGAAGCACTCAACAGTGACTAGGATTTTCTGTAGAAGTTTGGACTTAGCTCGGATTTCTGGAGATGGATCTTTCTGACTTTATTCCATCATGGCTTATGGTGAGGTTATGGTTTTGTTTTATGGCATTATGTTTTTTTTAGAAAGATAGATTTGAAGTACTTTGTAAGTGGTTGATGTAACTGGTTTTGAGAACTACGTTTTATTTTGATAAAAAAGTTCAAAGATTTTTCGCTGTTTATTTTATATCTGCTCTATAAATTTCTGTACAGTGACCTATTGCGCTTCACAGATCTTAATGCATTCTCTTATGAGTGACATTAACCGACGTGCGGTGTCACATTTTTTATTAGAGCTGAAGGTTACAAGATCAAAGGAAAAGTTTTGAAAAATTGTTTTCAGAAGCAAAGTATTTTCAAATTAAAACCTGTTTTTGAAAAAAAAACATACCCCTCAAGCCATATTCAACATTCTCTCGATCCCTTATTGAAACTTTGTTTCTTCACTATTCTGAATATCTAGGGCTCCCAACTTACCGAAGGGTGTCCTCATCGTGGTATCGTTCCGTAGGCATGTTAAAACTACGACGTATGTCGAGGGCCAAGGAAATGCCTAACCTCCATCTATAGCCGTGGAAATATCACCAGCAGACAATCTTCTCTAAGCTTTGTAAGGATTTCAATGTAATGGGGGTGACTTTCAAGAGACTTGTTTGCATGCTGCCCGAGGATGGTAAAAAGGATAATAAGGGAGTTAAGGATGAGGAGCGCATCCTAAGAATGAGAAAAACGGTGGCTCAAGAAGGGAATACAAAAGAAAGGTGGTAAGCCTGACAAGGCTCTAGTCATGAAGAATATCAAGTGTCATGGTTGTGGATCTATGGTCATTTCGTAAAGGACCACAGAAAGACAAAGAGAGCTTGCTTTAATTATGGACGAGTATGACACTTCAGTAAGCATTACCCTAGCGACCAAGGACAAGAGGCAGGAGCTTCTGGACAAGTACATGCTTTAGAGGCTAGTGAACCTGATCGAGGTCGGAAAAATCACGGTTGAATGCATGATTTTTTTTGTTTTTGACTATCATGTTAGTTACCTGTTTGATTCTGATGCTTCATATTCGTTTCTATCCAATTCTTCAGTAGATACTCTGCACCTTAATACTAGTATAGTCTCTAATCCTATAGTGGTCTCAAACCCCATAGGAGGATCGGCTCATTTATCCACGATAAGTAGGGGTTTGAGTATTTATATCTTGGGCATCGAATTTGAATGCGACGCATACATGCTGGGCTTTATGGGCTATGGTTTGATTCTAGGAATGGATTGGCTAGCCAGGTATGGTGTCATTCTTGATTGTGAAAAGAGAGAAGTTAGACTTCTTAATTGTTATGGTAGAACTCTCGAAATTTCCTGCGACCTACGAGGGGTCGGTGATGCTTAGTTTCCAAGATTCCCTTGATACTTCTGTTGATGACCTCCGATCGGTGCCCATAGTTAGCAGGTTTCTGGACATGATTAGTGAGGTTAAGGAATTTACATGGTGCAGAATGTGAAGCCAATCGCATTATCAGTGCGCCACATGGCTCCTGAAGAGAGGAGGGAGCTCAACAAGCAAGTAGGGAGCTATTCCAGAAAGGGTCTATTAAATGGAGCATATCAGAGTGGGGAGCTCCAGTTGTCTTTCCAACTAAGGTAGACGGCTCACTTCGTAAATGCGTATATTATAGATAGTTCAATGAGCTCACAAATAAGAATAGGCACCCACTTCTAAGGATTGACGACTTGTTTGATCAACTAGTAGGCACGTCATTTTCTCGCAAATGGGTTTCGCCACAGGATCCCATCAGCTGAGTAGGCAGAGGATGACTTTGGTTCCTCTAATGTAGGGAGCCAGAGCTTGGAGTTTATATCGACCTTCGATTTTAAGCCATCTACGGATTTCATATTTGGATTGTTAGCATCATTGGTGGTGCAACCTACTTTTATGGAGCGTATTGGATCTTTACAAAGAAAGGACCCGCAGATAGAAGACATCATGGACAGGCTTAGTAGAGGAGAGACCTTTAGTCACTCAAGTAAGTACTCCATAGATGGTAAAGGGTGGGAGTCTATGGACAGAATTCTACTTGGAACTGAGATGGTTCAAGAAACTTCCAAGAAGATTGATTTAATCCAAAGAATGGAAGCAACTTAGGATAGACCGAAATCTTATGCCGATAAAAAGAGGAATGACTTGGAATTCGAAGTGGGAGATATAGTCTTAATTAGAGTATTGCCACTAAGGAATGTAGTTCGCTTTGGTTCAGTTGGGAAGTTGACATAGAGATTTATAGGGCCATTCCCTATCACAGAGAGGATCGGGCAGATGGCTTATAGGATTAAGCTACCGGATAGACTGATGGTCGTACACGATGTATTTCACATTTTCCATTTGAGGAAATGTCTCCACGATACAGTAGAGATAGTAGAGCCGAGCACTTATGAGGATATAGAAGTTTAGAAGGAAGCATCAGTTAGACGAGTTCCTACTCATATCCTTGGATCAGAAATAAAGAAGCTTCGAAGTAAGGAAACCAAATTAGTTAAAGTGCAATGGGGAGAAGACCGCGAAGATGCGGCATGGGAACCCGATGGGATTCACGCTTATAATCCTTTTCTTTTTTAGAGTACGTTCTTGACTTCTTTTCCAAGCTTCTACTTTGCACTTTCTTCTATCATTCTAGTTTGTTTAACTTATCGTTCAAACCTTTTGATCCTTAGGTAGAAACCAATGGTTGGAAACAAGTGTTTGAAACATGTTATGTTTGGTGGATGCAAGTGGATGCAAGTGTTTACAAGTGGTTGACCGTGGATGCATATACACACACTAGGCACTTGATCGGCTCAATCACTTGCATATTGCATATGGATGTATGTGCATTAGGATTTTATATAGATGGAAATGAATGTATCATCATATGGATTTTGCATTTCAGTGAATGATTACATATAGAGCTTATATGTTATACTAGGATTATTTGCATACATTTTGCATACATGGCACATACACATACATTGCATTAAGGGGGTTAACTGAATTAGTCGATCGCCTAATTTTCGCATAAGCATAAGGACATATACACACACCTTTGCATATGTTCATACAAGCATTTGAAAAGTCTTAAGGACAATGGATTCCTGAGGATGATGGATAAGTAGAGGTTGTTAGGATGGTAGCATTCTTCGTAACTTGGAGATTTCGGGGATGAAATCCTTTAAGTAGGGGAGAATGTAACACCCCAGGATTTAAATACACTATAACCATGCTTAAAGATGATAAATTAAGAATAACTTAATTAAATATTCAAAATTAAGTGAAACCGGCATTATTGCTGCGTTCGTCTCGGAATTCTGGTTCAGATAGACCCCAAGTTTGCGTAAAAGGGTAAAGTATGAAGAAGTTAGGAGCTTTATAAGTTTGTATATATATATAACAAGCTTATATATAAATATATATAATAAAAAAATTTCCAGAAAATCGAACAAACAACGAGCGAGAAAATGTCCCATTGGGGGATGACCCAAGCTCCAGCGTGGATCGACCTATGGGTCGACCCATATGAGGCTGGGTCGACCCTAGGGTCGACGCATGGGTCAACCCACCCTGGATCTGGGCAGATCCATTCTGTGAACTTGGACTATTTTGTATACCATATTCGTTGCTGACTTGGCATGACTTACACGGTTTGGATTTAAAACCTAAAATCTGAGGGTTGATGTTGGTTCTGTAACTCTATAAATATATGGCTTCCCTCATTCCCAATTCACAACCTCTTCTTATCTTCTTCCACTCTGAAATTACTCTGAAAGTTATAAACATATAAATGGGGGAATGTTTCAAGAGATTGGATTAAACAGAGGCAACATCAAGACTTAGACTCGGACTTCTTACGGCATAGTGTTATATAATTATCTTCACCAAGTGTAACGTCCCGTATTTTTACGGTATTACAATTTATTTATTTAATTATTTAAATAATGATTCAGAGATTTAAATGGTTGTTTAATTAAATAATATTGAATATTTAATTAATATAAATATTAGAATAATATATTATTTCAGAAATAGTCGGAAATAGTGGAATTCACAATATTGTGTGAATTGGATCATATATAATATATAATTCAGTTTAGAGTTGAATTATATTAACGAATATATCATATAAACGACAGTTGAATGTATAATTATATTATAATTAAAATCGAGCTCGAAATGGTGCGGCAGTTCGTAATTTGATGATTCGAACTTTAAATGAATATACAGAATCTGTTTTAAGTCGGATTTCTGTGAAACAAGAAACGTTCGAATCTGTTGAATGATATTTTTCTAATGGAAGAGAAAAATCGGGATTTCATCATATAGATTTTGATTTATGATCAAATCAAATTTTCAAAAAGTCGCTATGGAATTCCTTTATAATTTATAACAATTTATTTATATTATAAAAGAATTTTTAATATAATTGGAATATCGATTTAACTTGGATTTGAAATGTGGAGTTATAAATTCAAATAGAAATATTATGGGGCTAGGTGATATTCTATGGGAATATATATACGATAATATTAATTTATTAATATTAAATTTAATTAGTTTTAAATATATTAATATTTAAATGGTTTATTTTAGACCTTAGAAAATAGCCAATTTTGCAAACGGCCTCCGTTTTCGACGAAACTAATTTTGTTGGATCCAGAATATTAAATTATTGTTTGATTTCAATTTTCATGATTTTTGGAGTCAATATGTGGCCGTACGGGATTTTAATGAGAAAAACAGTTAATAATTTGACTTTAAAAATACGTTGTGTGAGCAAACGGACTCGGAATTCGACCAAACAAGTTTCGTTAGGTCTGTAATGTCGAACCGTAGCTATGTGTCCATTTTCATTGAAATTGGATATTGTATGTGACCAAACAAATTTAATTATGATGAGAATACATAGCGATAAACTAGAAATAAATATAATAATCAATAAAATATTGTTTTCTCCCCACTATAAATACACCATCATCCTATCCTAACCCTAAGTAGTTTACCCCATAGTCAAAGGGTTTCGGCGTCGTCTGTCTTCTTCACAAACGATAGCTTCTAATTCCTTTAAAAATCCAATACAACTTGAAGGCTTAATCGTTGGTCTGTTTTGGACAAAAACCTGAAATGAATTCACGAAGCAAGAAGCTGCAGCTTGCCGAGTTCAAGTCCTCGATGGGTGGTAAAGTCTGAAGTAAAAGGGAGTGGGGATGACAGGCGCACACATTGGTGCCGGCACGGCCATCTCTGACAATCATAGGATGCAGGGATTTGGCTGTTAATGGGTTTTGGTTGAGGGAATCAATGGCGAGGTATCGGGTTTCTGGAGGCAACGCTTCTGGTGATGGAAGGCAACCATGAGGTGATCACGTCTGGTGGTGGAGTGGCATTCCAATCATTGGTGGAAGAGGGCGTGATGAGCTTTTGTTGATGAAGGTCATGATAGCAGGTTCGAACAAATTTATTGAGTTCGTGATGTTGTATGGAAGGACTGGGATGGTTTAAGGCTGGCGATGGGATAGGAGTGGAAGCGCAAGAATGACTTATGTGGATGGGTATTGGTTAATGAGTGCATTGTGGTTGTTTGGGGTAGAAGTCCATCTATAAAAGAAGAGGACTTAAGCGACTAAGTAGGGTAATTAAAAAGTTAATTAGAGTAAATAAATAGAAATGATTTAATTAAATTATTGTATTTGGTGATAACATCTTTAATTTGGTTGTGACAGAGAGGAAAGTGGTTGATTGTTTTGATTTTCCAATGGGAGAACATGGTGATGTCAGTTTGTTTAAGCAAAGGGTGGAAGGTGAGCATGACATTCTGGAGTAACATGAATTTTGGAAATAATAATAATAATAATATGGAGAAGTGAAGGAACATCTATGGGTGGAAGTCGCGGTATGGTTTTGGGAAGAAGCAGTATTTGTGAACGAAGGAGATGTTGGAGTTTTGTTTTGCGGCAATGGCTTGAGGTAGAGGATTACTAGAGTCAGGGGAAGAAAGAAACAGAACGAGTGGGTATGGATTTGATAGTGAATGGGCCAGGAAATAAAAAATTAAGCCCAATTAAATTTAGAATTTAAGTTTTAATTTAATTTAAAATATTTGTATAACTTGTAAATCTATATACTGTATCAGAATTTCGAATGGTCAGATCCATTGGGATCGTATGGGCGGCGGCTACAAAATGGAACTGATTCGAAGTGAATTAGAGCTCACTACAGTTTATGGCGAAATAAATTGTTTGTCCGAATCAACCGACAAGTATCGTTATTTAACCACGATCGTCCAATATGAGTAAAACTCACTAACTCTGTACAGTTTATATTTTTATAATATAATCTAGTGTTGGTAAATGATGATTGATTGTTGTGTGTTGATTGCTTGGTTGAATTGCTGATTTATTGGTTGAAATAATAGATAATGATATATATAAATCGTTAATCAAATATTGATTCTGTTTATCAGAATATTTCATATTCAAATGAAATCGATTTTATTTATATTGTTTAACATCTGTGATGCAAGGAGATAGGTTGGAGGGATCCAACTGGATTCCACAATATTTATAATATTGTTTGTTTTCATATATTGTGATATATAATCTATGCTTGATTATGATGACACTGGTCATGTTATTTGGTATTTTAAATACCATATGAAATACTGGAATGTAAAAAGGAAATTTTCAAAATGAATATATAAATGAAATATTTATATATAAAATGAATAAAATTATATAAAAGGATTTATATAAAATGAATAGAATTATATAAAAGAATTTATATAAAACTAGAATTATATAAAAGGATTTATATAAAATAAATGGAATTATATAAAAGGATTTATATAGAATAAATAGAATTATATTAAGGGAATTATAAATGAGAATATAAGTGTTAGAAATAAAAAGGTGATTTGTATGAATAATTCTATAAATAAAAATACAAATAGAATATGGGTTTGGGATATTGTTTTTAAATAAAAAAATCAAACTGTTTTGATTATTTAAAGAAAATTATTCACATCCTATGTGAAAAATTAGATTTGAGTAAATATTTTGCAAATAAAATATTATAAAGGAATTTGGGGTTTGAATTAGGAATTTAAATGGAATTACTGAAATTAGAAACTGACTGGAAATTAGTGAGTTGAATGGCTTTCTGGGTATTGATTTGATGTTGGTTTCGGCCTTTGAGGTTTATGCTTGGAAAGTTGTTCTCTTACTAGTTTACAGTTAGAGACTGATAGAGGCGGGAAGATATTGATGCGTGAATCAGAAATGGAAACATTTTCCAAAGTTAATAACGTATATTTTCTAATTTTGGAAAATAAGGAATTTTGAATATATGGAAATGATAAATGGGTGATTGGGAAATGAAATGATGATTGATCGGTAAGATTTCCATTTGGGAATACGACCATTGTTTGTACACATGTTTTCCTTTGATAGTTAAATCGCTAACTATCAAAGATTTTGACCATTTCCATTGTCAATACGGAGAGACCGGGGATAAATATATTATCTGAAAACCACTCCGTATGGCATTAGCGTTGCGAATCAAATATGATGAAGCTAATTGAAGACGAAGTTCTGCTAGGGATGTTCAGTAAATCCTAGGTAGAAATTGCCTAAGGTGGATTTACAGAATTGTGCCTTCGGGTTGTCCAATCCTAGGACAACTTGAATGGACGAATGTCTAATAGAGTATATTTGGTAGATCACATAAGTTGATCGTTTCAAACGTATTTACGTTAGTGGCGAAGGAATTTGTTTCTCTTAGCTTATACCCATGGTATTTTTGGGGAAATCAATTTGTGATTTGACGGTTATGACGATGTGATATTCAAAGTAAATGAAGGAGTGATCTGTAAACAATAAGTTATGACCTCAAGCCTCATCAACTGGAAAATGACAGAAATCGGGAAGGCAGCATGGCTAAGTGGGTCGCACCCAATTAGGGTATATTGTCACCATCTAGAGAATATTCATATGTGTTACTTCTTTCAATTCTGTATCTCCCGGGAATGGTTATGTTGGTATACCAACCGTAAGGTGACAATATATTCGGAACATTCAAGAAAAAAGAATGGTCGGTCATGTGTGGCCGAGTTACAAGATATTCTTGTTGAACTCCAGTGTATCGCTTCTAGAGTACACTGATCGAAAGGTGGTTCCATACCTTGTCATAGTTGGAAATCCATTACCCAATAATAATCCGCAGTTTTTGATTGTATATTATATATGTGGAACGTGAGATGAAATCGTTTCACTAGATTGCTATTTATTTGATTTAGACATTATTATAATATCAGAAGAGTTTAAAAGTTAAATAAATGGTTGGAGTTTACTCACACCAGTCACATGACTGACCCAGAGTTTATTTTGTTTTCTCTAAACTCTTGGGTGCCCAATTTTGTATGGGCAGTCAAGTATTTGGGATTTACAAATACACTAGATGGAGCTTGGAGTAGGAGGCTTCAGCAGTATTTTCTAGCTATTGTTTATTTCAGATGTTGTGTAAGTGTTGTACTATAATATACAAATACAGATTTGTGTTTCAAAGTTATTTTGCGTACTATATTTTATTCGTTCCGCTGTGAGATTCGTGTTTACTCTTATGTTGTTTTGTCCTTCTTCTTCTATTCAAATTTTCTATCTTATCTATTCTCACCCTCTATCTTCTTTCATTAACCATCCGGTATTTTCGATGCTTTGATAGTCGACATTGAGTTTATGTCGATTTACCAAGGTCGCTAAAACCCCGGGTCGTTACACCAAGATTCACTGTGAGTTACAGTTATTTACAATCTGATTTCTTAGGCCTTGAACATGACAATCAAATAAAATTGGTTCGGATCTACAGTTTTAGTAAAATAAATATTATACTTTTTTTCACTGTAAATCACCTATGCCGTTGTGATCAGTTATATACATGCATCTGATGTTAGTTAGACAAGTTATACATATGCCTGTGATGTTGAATAAACAAGTTATATATATGCCTTTGATGTTGGATAAATAATAAGTTAGATGTATCTATCTTCTTTTTCCCATTTTCTAAGCTTACTTTCAATCTTGCCTACATGCCTATGTGATTCTATTCCTCTGTTTCCTTTTTATTTTACGCCAAGCCTAGGTCTTTAGAAGCCTAGGCTATACACGAATGGAGTGTGCATATAATTAGGGCAATAAAGAATGACATAAAAAGGAAATTAGGCATGTGAATTAATTGGGACTAATTGACTATATTTTCGAAAAAAGGACAAATATACACATGTTAGACATGTTGTAAACTAATAAGAAGGATAATGTGTATATGTTGCTATAACTTGGTAAAAATGTAAAATATGCATACCTGTTGTCATTAATGTGAAATATGCATACATGCTATCATTTAGAAATGTAAAATATGCATACTTGTTGTCATTTTAAAATGTAAAATATGCATACCTGCTATCATTCAATGTAAAATATGCATACCTGCTGTCATTTAATGTAAAATATGCATACCTGCTGTCATTTAGAAACGTAAAATATGCATACCTGTCGTTATTTAGAAATGTAAAATATGCATACCTGTTGTCATTTAGAATTGTAAAATATGCTTACCTGCTGTCATTTAGAAATGTAAAGTATGCATATCGATTGTCATTTAAAAATGTAAAATATGCATACCTTCTGTCATTTAATGTAAAATATGCATACATGTTGTCATTTAATGTAAAATATGCATGCTTGTTGTTATTTAGAAATGTAAAATATGCATACCTGCTATCGATTAGAAATGTAAAATATCCATACCTGATGTCGTTTAGAAATGTAAAATACTCATACCTGTTGTCATATAGAAATGTAAAATATGCATACCTGCTGTCATTCAGAAATGTAAAATATGCATATGATTATACATGCTGTAATTTGAGGATAAATGCATAAAATTGATACATGCTGTAATTTGAGGATAATATGCATAGAATTTATACATGTTGAATTATGATAACACGCATGCCTGCTATAATATAAAACATGATAATGTGAATACCTAGTGTAATTTGGAACATGATAATATGCATACCTGCTGTAATTTGGGATATGTCAACATGCATAACTGTTGTAATTTAGAATATACTGCATGCCTACTATAATGATATGCATAAACCTGTATGTGCTGCAATTTTAGGGAAATAATTAATAAATAATATGCATATATGTGAAAATGTTAAATTAGACTTAATACAGACATTAAGTAAATAACACGCTATGAAAATGTAAGTATCAAATGTAGGCTAGTAAACTGAATTCCTATGTTATACATGTACATCTGGGCAAGTGCATGTTTTGAGGAAGGGTTGTACACAAAATAATATTTATAGAAAAATGTAATATTACAACCACGCTTATTAATGAACCTAAACTTGTTAGGTTAAAACCTAATTATCAATAAGCTATGAGGTACCTCATTCTGCTGTTGTATTGGGTTTTGGGGACTCTTAAATCCTAGTTTTGCAGGAACAAGCTTAGGGGGTTTGGCTTGTGTCAATCTGCTATTTGGAACCCATATCGGTCAGTATCCCTGTTAGTATCACGGTAGGGGCCTCGCACTAGGTAGGGGCTAGGCACGCTTCACTGGTCTGGATAATAAGAGGTTCAAAGCTTTTGGGCAGTGTTAGGGGCGCGTTTCGACGGAGTCATGAGCGTGCATTAATCCACTACAAGACCTAAGAGGTTAAAACATCTACGGATATTGTTGTGTTCTATTAGTTGTTGGGTTAGGGAGTGATACACCCTACTGCTCTGGCCGACACATAGTATTTGGGAAATAGGGAGCCAACTGCATGGGTCGCAGTTAGGGTACACCCAATCCTGTTGTTATGTAATTAGGGTAGCACCTAATCATGTTATGTAATTAGGGCATGCCTAATCCTAGTGTTAATCTTGTTGCTAATCCTACTGTTAATCCAATCATTAATCCTGCTATTAATCCTGCAGTTAATCCTGTTGTTAATCCTGCTGTTAATACTACTGTAAATCTTGTTGTTATGTAATTAGGTTAAACACCTAATCTTGTTCCTGCTGTTATGTAATTAGGGTAATACCTAATCCTGATAATCATGTTATACTAGTATTGATGCAGACATACCTGTTTTTGGATATAAAAGTGAAGCATTACTCATTCATAAGTTTATTCCTACTATTTATGTCCATCACGCTATTTTGTTTAGTTTATCTATTATGAAATTGTACATTTCTCAGCAAATCTTATTTACCTGTGTTTCATTTCTGATTCATGCATATTTGTAAATAAACGAAACTCGCCAGACTTTATGTCTGACCGTTTGTTTTTGCCTCTTTCTTCCTTCCCCCTAGGTCCTCAGAGTGGAAGCACTCAATAGTGACTAGGATTTTCTGTAGCAGCTTGGACTTAGCTTGGATTTATTAAGATGTATCTTTCTGAATTTATTCCATCATGGCATGTAGCAAGAATAGGTTTTGTTTTATGGCATTATGTTATTTATTATTTTAGAAAGACAGATTTGAAGTACTTTGTAAGTGGTTGATGTAATTGGTTTTGAGAACTATGTTTTATTTTGATAATAAAGTTGAAAGTTTTTCCGCTGCTTATTTTATATCTACTCTGTAAATTTCTGTATTGTTACTTATTGCGCTTCATGGAACTTAATTCATTCTCTTATGAGTGACATTAACGGACGTAGGGTGTTACAAGCATGGGGAGTTGTGACTTGGTGGTAATGACTGTGATGATTTCTAGATGTTATTGGTGAAGTTTGGACGGAAATCGACTTCATATGATTGATGTGCAACTCAAATATTGATGGTGCAACAATTGTGAACTCGTAATGAATTGATCGGAGCCAGATTGACATGAAACTGGTCGTGATTATATGATCCAGTATGATGTGGATTGACAGAATGATTCAATTATGGATGATAATGGAATGACTCGAAAATTGGATTGAGTCGCCAAAGTGGAAGGCTGGACATAATTGATGTGCCAAGGAATCATTGATTATCGAAATGTTCTAGCGAACTCAAAGCAGGGGTATTATGAGGACGCCCATTAGGATCAGATTCGTGAGATCGTATGTCTTGGGCATTCATGATAGGCCTATTATCGAGAATGGAAAAGAAAAACATACGAGTCACGATGGCGTATGGTAGTCCGGCCAGAACCGGAATTTCTCAATTAGCTCTTTTGATAGTTGAAATGCAAGTTCGATAATTAATGGATTCATGGCTATAGATGGTGATAGCTGGGATATTGGATGATATGGAAGTTATTGTTGATTCTGCTTGTTTTCTTGTCTGTTTTCTCTGGTTAGGCTATTATCGTAGGTTCATGAAGAGAAGAGCAGGATCAGGGATGCCCTTACCTATTTCTGATGCGACATGATGATGGATGGCTTTCACGTGTTAACTTGATGGTTGCTGGGCAGATCAGAAGGTTGATCAGCCTATACTCATATTATCCTATGTAACTGTTTGTTAGTTATTTTATCGATTACTAAGACTGTTGTTTGACTCAAGGTTTTATGTTTTCCTCTTATTGCCTTTGGCTGTTCACCAATTTGATGGTGGGCAAACTGAGTATCAAGTAGCAGGTTTGGTGCCAGTGTTGCTGTGCGGTGACAAGTAAGAGGCTTCCATACTATTACTACCGACTATAATAATGATTTTTTTAGTTCCGTGGTAAGTTGATGTAATTGAGACTCTAAGAGATGTAGTGAGGCATGTTGTATTCAGAGATTCTTGTATCAAGAAGTATCGTACTCAAAATTTTATAGATTTATGGAAATTTGATTCTCTGCTTAGTTGTGTCTCATTACTATATCCTGTTGTATATTTTAATATTATATATATTATCCATGCGTTGTGTGTTATACGACAGTGTCTGTTTCGAATTATTCTACCCTGATGATTATTCCGTATCAGACTGGCATGTCATATAGTGCACTTCTCCTTAGTTATGTGCAGGAGATACAGGTCGGTCATCACAATTGGGAACTCAGAAAGCATGTGTTGAAGGCAAAGTTTTCCAAATGCCATTTCTATCAGTCGGAAGTTATATTTTTGGACCATATTGCGAATGAAGATGGTATCTCCGTGGATGCTATCAAAGTAGAAGCGGTGCAGAATCAGAAGCAATCCCGAACACTGATGGATGTCCATAGTTTCCTAGGATTGGCAGGATACTACATGAGATTTATCCAAGATTATTCTAAGATATCTTCTCTCCTAACTAAGTTAATCAAGAAAGGTGCGAAATTTATTTGAACACCAAAATGTGAAAAAGATTTCTAGGAATTAAATGGGAGGTTGACGAAAGCACCAGTTCTAGCAGTTCCCGACATGAAGAGTGGAATTGTTGTACATACTAATGCTTGTGGAGTTGGACTTGGCGCAGTTTTAATGCAGAATGAACGTGTGATTGAGTGTGCCAGTAGGCAACTGGAGCCTCATGAGAAGAACTATGCTATGCATGACTTAGAATTTTTGATAGTTTTGTTTGTATTGAAAATGTGGATACATTACCTGTTGGGCGAGAAATTTGAGCTTTTTACCGACCACAAACCTTTGAAGTATCTATTCACTCAGAAGGATTAAAATCTAAGGCAACGGAGATGGTTGGAGTTCCCTGCGTCATGTGACCTGGATATCTTATATATGCCTAGAAAACAATGTTGTAGCAAACACTTTAAGCATAAATGTAATCTTATCTCCTTTGGAAGTTACTCCGACACTCCAAGAAAGAATAATGGGAATCAGAGAAGAGATGCTAATCTAGAAAAGCAAATCCGAAGAGTTATGGAAGAGAGGAAGTTAGATTTTAAATTGGACAATCATTGTGCTCTTAGGATTAATGGAAGACTTTGAGTTCCTAATGCTAATGGGCTAAGACAAGAAGCTTTAATGGAGTGCCATAAATCAAAGCTAAGTATTCACCCAAAGGTTCACAAAATGTACAAGGACATGAGGTGATTATTTTGGTGGCCTGGGATAAAGAAGTATATTCAGGCTTACGTAAATAATTGTTTATGCTGCCAGCAGATTAAAGGTGATCATCAGAAGACAAAAATATTACTTCAGCCTTTGAAGAATCCAAACTCGAAATGAGATCAATGGATTGCATAGATGTTTGCCTAGAACGAGAAGAGATTATGAAGAAGTTTGGGTGATAGTGGATCGACTGACAAAGAGTGCGCATTTCATTCCTTTGAAATCAACTCGGACTACACCTTCGTTAGCTGAGATTTTTATAAGAGAGATCATTTGATTGCTTGGATTTTCAGTGAGCATTATAAGTGATAGAGACCCCATCTTTACTAGTAAATTTTGGGAATCTCTTCAAACAACTTTGCGAAAAAAATTAAATTTGAGCACAGCTTACCATCCTTAGACGAATGACCAAACCAAAAGAGTAAACCAGATATTAGAAGACTTGTTGAGAACGTGTATTCTTGATTTAGGAGGATTGTGGGAAGATCATTTGCATGTGGTAGAATTCTCTTACCACAACAGCTACCAAACCAGTATAGGCATGGCACCATATGAAGCTCTCTATGGAAGACCGTGTAGATCACAGCCTATTGGACAAAATCAGGAGATAAACTTGTTTTGGTCCTGATATGATTAGAGAAACGACTGAGAAGACTACAATAGTTAAGAGAATGATGAAAAATACTTAAGATCGCCAAAAGAGCTATGATGACAAGAGAAGAAGTGATCTTGAATTTTCTCCTGCAAATCTTGTATTTCTGAAGATTTCACTAATCAAGAGAGCGATCCGATTTGGTAAAGCTGGAAAGTTAGCTCCACTATATGTAAGACATTTCCATGTTCTCAAAAGGAATGGATTTCTTGCATATAGAGTTGAATTTCCAGAAATAATGGAAGGAGTCCTCAATGTTTTCTATGCATCATACCTACGAAAATCTGTTCACGATCCAACGTTAATTTTGAAACCATCAGTCCAAGAAGATCTAGATATTGATCAAAACTTGACTATGATTTGTTATCCACTTCATGTTCTTGATCGAGAAAAAAAATCGACTCCAGAGCAAGATGGTAAAACCACTCAAGATCCAATGAAGCGAAATTCCCAACGATTGTACCTAGGAAATGAAGAAGCATATCAAGAAGATCTACCCAGACATTGCTATAGACTAGGTATTGGTTTGTCGTATGTTTTGATTTGGACGATTCCACAGGTTTGAAGTTAAATTACGGATTTCTCATTCATTACTTCATAAATGGCCTTCTATAATAGATTTGCAAGGTATTGTCAGCCAAAATGTTGCGACAGCTATAAAGTTTGGTCCTACTGCAACATTCGCTTCAAGTTTTGCTAACATAGATATCAGCAAGATGTTGTCGTAGCTATAAATTTATTCAAACTAAAAAATAAAATAAAAAATACACCTTAGTGATTCATACCATCATTTAAACAACCATCAATCCACACCTCCGCTATTTCTATTTTCCACTTTTATTTTTATTCACCGGCTTCCCTTTTCATTTCGTTCTCACCCCCAAATTACCAAAATCATTCTGATCCCTAATTTTCATTCGATTGCTGTTTTACTTGAATTAATAAAACCTAATTTTCTCATTTTTAGATCTCATTCAGATCTCATTTTCATTTTCTTGTCTTATTTAGATCTAGTATTTAAAGGAGAACGAGCCCAATCGTGGACTAAATAAATAATCTTATTGAGAAAAATACCGATGACAGCTTCAGTGTCATCGAATATTTTAGAGATGATTTCTAAGAAATTGATGTTGGATCTTTGATTACGCCCGATTCTGATCTGACCGCAAATCATGGCGATTGATTTCTCCAAAAAGGTCTTCAAAATTATTATTTTTTGATTCAACACCAATCGAGTAGTTACATGATAGATACGAAGTTCTTTAACCTAATCTATTTTCAGAAAAATGAAATAGTAGTTGTTTCTGGGTCGGTGAAATCGTCGATCCCATCATCGATTTTGAATAACAACCTAATGATATGCATCAGACAGTCACTTGGATGGATGGTCCTAATTCAACGTCGTACCAAATCAATCATGTTATACAAACCAGTCATTAATTGCATTGTGAGTCTTACCAATTTCCCCAACTGTATGGTTCAATTGACATACATAAAGTGCTATAAAGCTGTCTTCTTTTTGTTGTCGCTGATGAATCAATGTATAGTCCCTTCACCTTGTTTCTGTCGAATCCTTCAACCTAACAATCGGATGTTATTTTATATTCGAATGCTTATTGTGGGTGTTTAATGAATTCATGTTGGGGATTTAGATACTCTAATGCGTCAAATCTATAAAAGATATTCTGAATTGTACATTTGCATGATTACAGCGTTAGAAAATCAATGTATTTGGCATAAATTATACCGTGAGCATCTTGAGTGGAGAATTGTTGGCTTCACTAATTCCAGTCCCTTGCCTTATGGATGCGGTTTAGCGATTAAAAGCATTTTATATTGGAAAATAGGAAGACATGACCATCGATTACTTACGTTTGACATGGACAGAAAGTTGTTTGACTAGACTATATGTTCAATGCCTTTGAATGGGGAAATCATGCAGATTTCTGATAAGCTTGCTCTTTTTCATATAATAAAAACAGATTAATGTTTGTTTGATTTATGGGTTTTTAGAAATAAGTCTTCTTAGGAGAAGCTATATATAGTCGACTTATTCACTCGTCTCTATCCAGTCCATTGTATAAATAATCGATTCTTGTTATTACAGAAGTATTACCTTGCTATAGATAACTATTTATTCGACATAAGATTTTGGTATTACTTGTATGATATAGAATGCAAACAATTTAAGTAGATAACTAATGTTTTAAATAATCGATGGAGAAACATATATAAGGTCGTTGAGACTTGAGGGATTGCCTTTTTTCCTTTTTTTTCTTTCATATGAGTGCTTTAGTGAATACTTTGCCAGACACAGATTTTTAACTTGATATGTTCAATAATCCATGTAGGAAACTTCTAAATAATGGCAAATAATGATAAAGATTAAGATTATCTACCAATGATGATGAAGGTGCAGTCTGTTATGATGTCGTTGATCTTGTGACGGAGTTTATTGGTTTGTATTATTTATTTTTAGTTTTTCTCAATTTAGTTATTGAGTGGTCGGTAGGGAGTACTTACACTCAGTTCCTACCTCCTCGTAATATTCAATTCATTATTTTTTAGTAAATGAGTCATATATTGTTGAAAGTGCTTTTTTCCTCCTGAAATGCCTGTCGAAATTTCTGAACATCAAAAAATTATTCGTTAATTGTTTATGAATAGAAATATGTTGATTAGTGTGTATGAAATGTAAACGAAAATTTGACCAATTAATGAGTGGAAAACATAAATGATTGAAGGTATTATTAGTGTGTGCATTATTGAGTTGCATTTGTCTTGGTATATATAGTTTTGCATACTTGAATTGAACCTGGGATTAAATCACATTTTTGATGTTTTGTAAACTTGAACTTGTTCTAGTTTTGCATGAGAAAAAAGACACTGGTTTGAGTTGGTCCACGTGGCTGCTCCTAAGTTGTTTACACTGCAATGAAAATGATTCTCGAATGATATGGCAATGTACACATGTTTACTTGCATGCTCATGTGATTTGTTTGTCCATGTGTATACTGATAAATAAACAAATACTTAACCATCAAAATATGATGACAAACGACCTGAATACCTAAGCAAATAAACATAAATAAATTTATATTTTTGCAAATTTATATTTGTTTATTTTCAGATTACTGCTCTCATTGTTTATTGTGCTGGTAAGTAAGAGACAGAGTGAAAGCAGAAGCTGAACTAGAAGGGTAGAGAAAATACAAAGCCAAAAAGTGCTTCATCCTTCAAGTGTAAGGTCGCTATTCTCCTTTTTACTTCGTCGGGCCTGCCAGTAGCTTCAAAAATTCTTTCACGATCCATAATACAAGATTGAGCATTAGCAAAGCCTCCCTTTCCAGAAAATGATTTCCCTCCAAGATTCGAAAAAGTCTTACAGTAGAAAGAAAATTCAAAGGCTTCCTCAGCAGTAGGAGCTGCAGGACCCACTAGGGAAGGGTTAAAGACAAGAACATGTTCCACAATACTGAGGTACTGTTTGAACCACTCTGGCAAGTATCGGGGTCTTGCCGGTTATGCTGCTCAGTAGAATTTTCAGTCATTCTACTATCTGAAAAGAAAAGGATGAATCCTCTAATGGATACTCCTGAAATAGTATTTAAGCTAAAAAAGGAAGAAAACAATAAAGATGCCTAGTATTAATGTATATGCTTATTGGGGTAACTACATATTATATATATATATATATGTGTGTGTGTGTGTGTGTGTGTGTGTATACATGTAGTTTGAAAAATCTTTTTCAAATTACAAATACACCTCTCATACGTATAATTCCCTTGTAATTGGATTACTTATGCTGTAATAACTCGAAAATCCCCGCTCTTTGAATCGACCACAAACCACACAGGTCTAATCCAAAAGTTGGAAATCCTCGAATGCACTAACTCTGGGCATACATCACATCAGAACAGATAATAGAGATTTTTATAAACATTGTAATGATGTTACATCATAGTACAGAATATCAGAGTACATCGATATAATAATACAACAACGGAAGATAATTTACAATAAATTTAATACAATGCAGCGGAAGACTATCAATGCTTTGGTCATAGCTTTAAGATTCGATCCTGAATCCTGCTCAATATATCTGCAAAATAAGCTACTCGACTGCCCATGTGGAAAAAAGGGCACCCGTGTTTGCAAAGTGAAACAAACTACGAGTCAGTCAGAGGACCGGTATGAGAAATCTTTCCTAACTTATCTAACAAGATGGCTAATCACAGGACCACTCCGCTAACGTGGAACGGGTTTACTTCATTGGATTGCCAGTGCATAAATTAAATAAATTTTTATTAAAAACAATGCAATGCTTTTTAGAAAAATGAAATCATTATAAGACTCAAGTCCCATCACACAATGCAACGCAAACCAGAGGATAGAGTTTTACCTTATAATGATCAAACATGTGATACATAGAAAATAATATTTTTATATTATTATTAGTGTCTAATCAGTTTTAAAATACTTTAAAGTAAATGTATCAATCATAGACGGCATAGTACCCCATCCTACTATGTCGCCATATATAGGTTTACAATCAAAACTGTAATGTCGTATTGGAAGTTGGGTTTCTATCACGAGTCAATGCTAGGGACGATCTCCTTACCGATTCGAGATAGTACAGAAAATGTCTCAGGACTCGGACACTAGCGAGCCCTTGGATCCTCCAAGGCCGGTCCATAAATACTTTAGTGGATTAGTTATGCCTGAACACACGTTTCCCGATCCTATTGAACCTATAAATTGGTCACTATCGATCAATATAATCGAGGCGCCTCATTCGATCATCCTCATAAGTAAAATGTCAGGGCTTGCAAAACCCTGATACCAATTCTAGCTAGAAAGAAACGCATGCACTTCTTGGGTCCCTTATCCCGTTTTTGACTCTCAGCGGGTATGAGGCTTGCGAAGTAACGCTATACACAAAGCTATGCCTAAACAGGTGTGACGGCCGCCCATAAACCCCGCACTATACAAGGGGAATAATGCGCTGAAGGATGTGCCAGGCAGTCATGGACGATCATCAAAGTAGGTAAACACAAGCGAAAAACTATCGTAAACTCACAGCGCAAGGATAAAATATAATAGAACATATATAAGAGGTAGTAATTGTGAAGCAAAAACAAAAGACTTTCATACAACCAGAAAGTAATATCCACAACTTGGAAATAGTGTTTGTACAAAGTTGCCTCACTACATCACTCAGAAAAGCAAACAGCGGAAATCCAATTATTATATAGTAGTAAAACTGGTACGTGAGCCACCTGCACGCCATCGATCAACATTGTCGTCCTCACTAAAGCATTACTTGTCACCTGTTACTAGGTCTGCCTATCCACAACCGGATGAACAACCTAAGGTAATAAGAGGAAACATTAAACCTTGAGTCAGACAACAGTCTTAGTGAGCGATAAAATAGCTAACAAACTTCAACAATAAAGTGTATGAGAAAGGATAGATAAACATACTAATCTACCCATGACACCAGAGAAGAACTCAACCTTATCTTCCCCACATCGGACAGTGATAGCCTTTAAAATCTATTCAACCAAAGGAATAACAATTCATAGATGGGAACCAGAACAAGCATTGATAACATTCATAGTATCCAGATTACATAGGTCTCACGTAGACAACCCTAATCGAGTTTAACATTCCCTAAGTACTCTCCCCAGAGGCCTAAACCAATATCAGTTAAGCACTCAAAGAACATCTCCCTCGACTTTGGATAATCTATATGAGATAGTATAAACAGAACAACCAATCATCCATGACTGACTCTGGGTATCATCGACAATCCTGCTTTGAAATCATCATTAATCGTATGACGTCCAACCTTGCCATATGTCAAGGGCTAATGGTAACCCCAATTCTAGCATAAACTCCATATGTCCAACCTTGATAATGTTCAACCTTGACAACTAGGCCTTTCAACGATACCCAAGGTACTCGACCTACAATCGGTCTTCTAGGTGCCCCCATCGTACTCCTGCTTTGAGCCTGCTAGAACTTACGATAATGATAAACTCTCGGCCTTTAATATCTCTCGTCGTCTAACCTTGACGGCTACTTACTGCTCAAGCGACCTTCTCGAGCAACCATTATCCACCAACTCACGACCTTTGAGTTGTCTGCTTATTCGTTGCTTTTCACCAATCAACGAACATATCACATCACTTCGAACATCCCCTTCTAGACTCTTGTCGAAGCCACCACCATCATTGCACCAACCAACATCTTTATAAAGTTCAAAGCAATCCATAGCATTATTTTAGCACTTCCTGACTTCCCAATTAATTACTTTGAAGTCACACCATCACTGGAAATGTCCGGGTCACTTTAGTCCGAATCACTTCTGGCTGATCCAATTCTGGCTGAGCCAATTCGGCCCGATCCAACTTCTGCCCAATCCAACTTCTGCCCGATCCAACTTCTGGCGGAGCCAGAGCTAACTTCTGCCCGATCCAACTTCAGCCTGATCCAACTTCTGGCTGAGCAAACTTCTGGCCGAGTATACTTTTGCCCGATCCAACTTCCAGCTGAGCCAACTTCTACCTAAGCCAACTTCTGGCCGAGTCAAAACCTGCATATTGCAATTCAACTCCGATCTCGACCAAAACTTCGCAAAACGACGAGTCCAACGAAACCAACTCAACCAAAATCATCAAACACAATCATAAACATATCATAACATTACTAACCACATGAATATGACGATTACCATAAAAATGATGTAAATCTCACCAAAAACCATTAAAATGAACATATGATCAAAATGAGAGATCTAACTACCATAAACATCTAAAATGACATGAAATTAACGAGTAAAACTTGTTAGATTAGATCATAGGGTAATGCATATGAAAATGGACATGTGATGGTGTAAATCTATGGTAAAACATTCCAATTGGGTGAGAAACATGCACAAACACTCATATACTTCATTGCATTCATGTGAGAGATGTAAATCACTTACCAATTATCCAAAACAATGCAAAATGATGAAATAGAATTCCGGACAGCTAAGTGATAGCTCCTAGCCCTTCGATTTGATGAATCCTTATTTGAAATGATGTAGATCTAGCCTCCAATGGTGTAGGTCTATGATTTCCCTCCTTAGATTTGGATTTTTAATGGTGGAAATGTGTTAGAGGAAGAAAGAGATCAACGCCTCCAAATGAGAGAATGGGAAAGTAAACCTTTTCCCTCCACTCTCACCCCCATTTATAGGATTCCACCAAAGCTCCAAAACCTGAATAGTTAACTGTAAAACCTTAAAACAACAATGTCTCCCAAACTGTTGAGCCAAATCTTTAATGTAACCACTCTACGGAAAGGCAATCATCAATTCCTTTCCAATGGCATAGGTCCCACCCTCTGATTCGACCTGAGTCAAAAGTTATGACCTGTACAAAGCTGATGGGGGTAAAATGGCCACAAACAAAATCGGTAAAAATTATGGACATGTCTCACATCCCCATAAGCAACATATTAAAAGATGATAATGATCCTACCAAGGCTATCACCGCCAATCCTGCTTTGAAATCATCGTTAATCGTACGATGACCAACCTTGCCATATGTCAAGGGCTAATGGTAACCCCAGTTCTAGCATAAACTCCATATGTCCAACCTTGACAATGTCCAACCTTGACAATGTCCAACCTTCACAACTAGGCCTTTCAACAATACCCAAGGTACTCGACCTACAATCGGTCTTTTGGGTGCCCCCATCGTACCCCTGCTTTAAGCCCGCTAGAACTTACGACAACGATAATCTCTCGGCCTTCAATATCTCTAGCCATCCAACCTTGACGGTTATTTACTGCTCAAGCGACCTTCTCGAGCAACCATTATCCACCAACTCACGACCTTTGAGTTGTCTACCTATTCGTTGCTTTTCACCGATCAACGAACATATCACATCACTTCGAACATCCCCTTCTGGACTCTTGTCGAAGCCACCACCATCATTGAAACAACCAACATCTTTATAAGGTTCAAAGCAATCCATAGCATTATTTTAGCACTTCTTGACTTTCCAATTAAATTTACTTTGAAGTCGCAGCATCAATGGAAATGTCCGGGTCACTTTAGTCCGAATCACTTCTGGCTGAGCCAATTCTGCCCAATCCAACTTCTGACCGATCCAATTTATGCCTGATTCAACTTCTGGCCGAGCCAACTTCTTGCCCGAGCCAACTTCTGCTCGATCCAACTTCTGCCTGAGCCAACTTCTGCTCGAGCCAACTTCTGGCCGAGTCAATTATGGCCGAATCAAAACCTCCATATTGCATACTAACTCCGATTCCGACCAAAACTTGGCCAAACGACGAATCCGACTAAACCGACTCAACCAAAATCATCAAACACAATCATAAAATTATCATAACATTACTAACAACATGAATATGACGATTACCACAAAAATAGTGCAAATCTCACCAAAAACCATCAAAATGAACATATGATCAAAATGAGAGATCTAACTAACATAAACATGTAAAATGACATGAAATTAACTAATAAACTTGTTAGATTAGATCATAGGGTGATGCATATGAAAATGGACATGTAATGGTGTAAATCTATGGTAAAACATTCCAATTTAATGAGAAACATGCACAAACATTCATATACTTCATTGCATTCATGTGAGAGATGTAAATCACTCACCAATTATCCAAAACAAATAAAAATGATGAAATAGACTTCCGGACAGCGAAGAGATAGCTCCTAGCCCTTCGATTTGATGAATCCTTCCTTGAAATGATGTAGACCTAGCCTCCAATGGTGTAGATCTATGATTTCCCTCCTTAGATTTAGATTTTTAAAGGTGGAAATGTGTTAGAGGAAGAAGGAGATCAATGCCTCCAAATGAGAGAATGGGAAAGTAAACCTTTTCCCTCCACTCTCACCCCCTATTTATAGGGTTCCACCAAGGCTCCAAAACCTGAATAGCCAACAGTAAGACCTTAAAATAGCGATTTCTCCCAAACCGCTGAGCCAAATCTTTAATGTTCTACGGAAAGAAAATCATCAATTCCTTTCCAATGGCACAGGTCTCACCTTTGATTTGACCTGAGTCAAAAGTTATGCCCTGTACAAGGCTGACATGGACAAAATGGTTACAAACAAAATCGGTAAAAATTAAGGACATGTCTCACATCCCCATAAGCAACATATTAAAGGATGAGAATAATCTAACCCTCAGAAAATAAAATATAAATATTTTACGATCTTTCGATACATTAAATGTGGGTTGTTACATTCTTCCCCCTTAAGAATTTCTTCCCCGAAATTCCAAACAAACACAAGTAATCACATTGATTCCGCATGCCTATCGTCCATGAAAAGCCAATTCTATCATCGAAACTAGAAACCATCAAGCCATGCATCCATAGCCTTATCCTAGCACGTAGAATTCTAACAATCAACAACAAGATACAACGATATAACAAAGATACGATATTAAAGGGTCCTACCGACGAAGAGTTCTGGATGAGCCGCTCTCATACTCTCTTCTATCTCCTACGTACAATCGTCTCCATCCTCACTCCATTGTACCTTGACTACCTTAACCGTCTTCCTCCTAAGCTGTTTCGTGTCATTCCCCAAAACACGAAGTGGCTTACGAGGTCTCGAAACTACGGTCTCTACTTCTAAGTCTTCGTACTACTCTGGAGATACCATCACATTCGAATCATGCACGAACTTCCGTAGAAACGACACATAGAACACATTATGCACACTCGACATCTTCTCAAGTAACTCTAATCTATATGCGAGCTTTCCCATTCGCTTGACTATCGGAAATGGTCCAACAAACCTTGGAGCAAACTTTCCTTTCTTACCAAATCTAACCATGTGCTTCAACGGCGAAGCTTTCACGAAAACCATATCGCCCACATCGAATTCCAAGTCTTTACGATGCTTGTCGGCGTAATTCTTCTGATGATCCTGGGCTGCCTTCATTCATTGCTGAACTATCTCGATACAATCCGAGGTTTCTCTAATCATCGCATGCCCAAGTATTAACTTATCTCCAGTTTCTAACCAACATGCTGGAGAATTGCACGGCCTTTCATACAATGCTTCGTATGGTGCCATCCCAATGCTAGACTGGTAGCTATTATTATACACAAACTCAACTAGATGTAGATGGTCTTCCCATGATCCTCCGAAGTCTAACACACAAGCCCTCAGGAGATCTTCCAAAACTCGATTGACTCTCTCGGTTTGACCATCAGTTTGGGGATGATATGTCGTACTCAAGCACAACTCGGTTCCCAAAGCTTCTTGTAGACTTTTCCAAAATGCACTCGTGAATAATGGATCTTGGTCACTCACTATACTCTTTGGGACACCATGGAATCGAACTACCCATTTCACATAAAGTTCAGCCAATTTTGATGCCGTCCTAGTCGACTTAACAGAAATAAATCTCGCACTTTTGGTCAAATGATCCAGGATAACCCAAATCCCTTCGTTTCCTGCCCGTGTTCTAGGTAGTCTGTCGATAAAATCCAGCGATACTTGCTCCCACTTCCATGTAGGAACTTCCAATGGCTGAAGCAAACCGCTCGGCTTCTTTTGTTCTATTTTCACCAACTGAGGGTTCATACACTTGAAAATGAACTTTCCAATATTTCGCTTCATCCCTTCCCAGTTGTAGACTCTCTTCATGTCTTGATACATCTTATTTCCACCGGGATGAATCGTCAGCTTCGAGTGATGACATTCTCTCAGAACCTCATCCCTCAATTTGTCTATATCAGGAACAATTAATCGCCCTTGCTTTCGAAGTCAACCTTCTCGATCGACCTCGAACTCTTTATCTTTTGGTTCCAGTTTCTAAATGAACTCGACAAGCTTCACATCTTTCTTTTGGCTCTCGCCAATTCTTTCGATAAGAGTAGGTCTTATCGACAAGCTTGCCAACATTTCAGGTTCTAACTCACACCTTAGCCTGAAATCGAACCTTGCCAAGTACTCTAGGCTCTTCTATTCCGAAAACATCGCTCCCAAACTTGCGTGTCTTTGGCTTAACGCATCTACAACTGCGTTACCCTTGCCCAGAGTATAGGCTATGCCAAAATCATATGATGCTAGAAACACTAACCATCTTTGCTACCAAATATTAAAATCCTTTTGGGAGAAAAGATACTTTAATGACTTGTGATCCGTGAACAACTCGAATCGAACTCCCAACAGGTAATGTCTCTACATCTTCAGAGCAAATACAACCGCCGCCAACTCCAAATCATGAGTTGGGTAATTCTTCTCATGCGACTTTAGTTATCGACTTGCGTAGGCCACAAATTTATCCTTCTACATTAGTACTGCTCCAATTCCAGAACCACATGCATCGGTATATACCACCATCTCTTCATTCCCACTCGGAACGGTCAACACAGGTGCACTCGTCAATCTCACCTTCAGGATTTCAAATGCTTGTTCACACTTTGCATCCCATTTGAACGCTTGGTTCTTCGTCAATCATGTCAGCGGTGCAGCTACTTTGGAGAAATGTTTGATAAACCGTCGGTAATATCCTGCCAACCCAAGGAAACTCCAAACATCCGTCGCATTCTTAGGTCGACCCCAGTCCTGGATTGCTGCAACTTTAGCGGGGTCAACCGCTGTCCCTTTTCCAGAAACTACATGACCTAAGAACCTCACTTCATCCTTCCAGAAGTGACACTTTGAGAACTTAGCCTTAAGCTGATGCTTCCGCAAGATCTCTAACACAACTCTCAAGTGCGTCTTATGTTCTCCCTCATTTCTGGAGTAAACCAGAATATCATCCATGAACACAAGCACAAACTTGTTCAACTGGTCTCTGAATACTCTATTCATAAGATCCACAAAATACTCTGGTGCGTTAGTCAACCCGAATGGCATCACTAACCATTCGAAGAAACCAGATGGTGTCCTAAAAGCAGTCTTTGACACACTATCCTTAGCCACCCTCAACTGGTGAAATCCTGTTGCCAAATCCATCTGAGAAAATACTTTGGCTTCCGTGAAGTTGATCGAACAAGTTATCTACCCTTGGCAACGGATACTTGTTATTTTTTGTCACCTTGTTCAGCTCACGATAGTCCACACACAATCTTAATGAGCCATCTGCATTGGTTGCAAATATGACTAGTGCACCCCACTCGGAAACACTCCTCCGAATGAATCCTTTTCCCAAAAGGTCACGAACTTGCACCTCTAACTCTCGCTGTTCCCTAGGTGTCATCTACCTAAGAGGCATAACGATTGGTCTAGCACCTTCGACCAAATCGATCCTAAACTCGATCTCACGATGCGGCGGCAACCCTTTAACCTCATCAAAGACATTTACATACTCATTAGCGATCGGCACCGATAACAGGTCTTCTTGTGGAATCCCAAGAGAATATAGATAACTCACGAAGACCCCGTCTTCACGCTTACATCTAATCAACACTTTTCGCCCTTCCACATCCCTGACCCTCACCTCTAGCTTCTCGCAATTCACCCTGGTCACATACCTCTTGACCCAATCCATGCCGAAGATGATCCCGAACCCAACGAAGTTAAGAACAAAGCAATCACACACAAAAGAGAAACCATGACTTGGCAACACTAAACCATGACATATCATGCAAAGATCTGACGAACCCCCAATTGGATTAGTCACTATGAAGGGTCTATCACAAATCTCAGGTTCCAAACCCAAGAGACATATAAGCTCATTGCAAATGAAAGAATGTGATGCTCCAGTATCGAAAAGCACATGAACTGAAACTAACAGAAAGAGTACCTTGCACCACGACACTCTTTCCCTTCTCCTCTATGGTAGGAGCTCTTGAAGAAGATGGCATAGCTTCCAAAGCATATGCCTTCACAATCTGCTTGCCCTTAGCTGATTTTAGACAATCTTTCTTCTCATGCCTAGGCTTCCCACATTTGAAGCACTTCTTCTCAGCTTTGGGATTCTTGCACTCACTAGCAAAATGTCCTTTTTGTTGGCAGATAAAGCAAACCACCTCACTCTTGGGCTTCTTTTGACCATCTTTTCCTTTTTGATATTGCCGCTTCCTCTTCTTATTATTACCACCCTGCTATGGTTTCTGATCCTCTTTGGTCGCAACGATAACGTTTGTTTCCTTAGGAAACAAGCTCTCATGACGAATAGCTTTTTCCACAATCTTCTCAAATGAGTCATCAAGATGGTCCACTAATGGCTTTCTGATATAAGCATCCAAACCCAAGACAAACTTCTTGTTCTTTTGATAGGGTGTATCAATGTATGAACGAGCATATCTAGACAATGCCTCAAAATCAAAAATGTAGTCAAGAACTGATCTGCCATTCTGCTTCAACTCTATGAACTTCTTGAAGAGAACAGACTTCTGAGCAGTGGAGATAAACTTTTCTTCAAACTTAGCTTGGAATAGCTCCCATGAAATTTCTTCCTCTGGAGTCTCGAGTGTAACAGAATTCCACCATTCCATGGCCCTGCCTTGCAGTTGCCTTGATGCAAGCTTTCTCTTTATTGCATCCTCAATACCCAAGTCTCCAAAGATTCGGACACATGAATCCATCCACCTATGAAACTCTTCAGCTAGTTCAGTTCCCTTTAATGGTTTTCCCCCTAGAGATGTAAAGTCCTTGCACAATTTTGCAAAATCTACTACTCTAGGAACTCACACACCAAAATCTACCGTTGCTGCCACTGGAGCGGGTGCCCTTCGCATAATTGCTTTTGCTATGGCTTCAAACATGGCTGGGTAATTAGGTTCAACACCATTTCCCCCTCCAGTATTGGATCCCCTAACAGCGTGTCTTGTTTCTTGTCTACTCATTCTAAATCTGCAATTTAGAATAATTAGTCACTTTCAAGAAAAACTGCTAAAGGAAACCAACCGTTACTACTATATATGCTAATATATATAGTAAGCATCCAACTGAAATCTACAAGTACGTCTCTCATACATGATTTTGTCCTTGAACTTTGGCTAAAAATCGTTGACTAGAGCTCTGATACCAAATGTGACGATCGCCCATAACCCCCGCACTATACAAGGGGAATAATGCGCTGAAGGATGTGCCAGGCAGTCATGGACGTTCATCAGAGTAGGTAAACACAAGCGGAAACTGTCGTAAACTCACAGCGCAAGGATAAAAATATATTAGAACATATACAACAGGTAGTAATATTGAAGGAAACACAAGACTTTCATACAACCAGAAAGATATATTCACAACTTGGAAATAGTGTTTGTACAAAGTTGCCTCACTACATCACTCAAAAATGCAAACAACGTAAATCCAATTATTATATAGTAGTAAAACTGTTACGATAACCTCCTGCACGCCATCGATCAGCATAGTCGTTCTCACTAAAGCATTACCTGTCACCAGTTACTTAGTCTGCCCATCCACAACCGGATGAACAGCCTAAGGTAACAAGGGGAAACATAAAACCTTGAGTCAGACAACAGTCTTAGTAAGCGATAAAACAACTAACAAACTTCAACAATAAAGTGTATGAGAAAGGAAAGATAAACAAACCAATCTACCCATGACACCAGAGAAGAACTCAACCTTATCTTCCCTACGTCGGACAGTGATAGCCTTTATAGTATATTCAACCAAAGGAATAACAATTCATAAATGGGAACCAGAACAAGCATTGATAACATTCATAGTATCCAGATTACATAGGTCTCACGTAGACAACCCTAATCGAGTTTAACATTCCCTAAGTACTCTCCCCAGAGGCCTAAACCAATATCAGTTAAGCACTCAAAGAACCTCTCCCTCGACTTTGGATAATCTATATGAGATAATATAAACAGAACAACCAATCATCCATGACTGACTCTGGGTATCATCGACAATCCTGCTTTGAAATCATCGTTAATCGTATGACGTCCAACCTTGCCATATGTCAAGGGCTAATGGTAACCCCAATTCTAGCATAAACTCCATATGTCTAACCTTGATAATGTTCAACCTTGACAACTAGGCCTTTCAACGATACCCAAGGTACTCGACCTACAATCGGTCTTCTGGGTGCCCCCATCGTACCCCTGCTTTGAGCCTGCTAGAACTTACGATAATGATAAACTCTCGGCCTTCAATATCTCTAGTCGTCCAACCTTGACGACTACTTACTGCTCAAGCGACCTTCTCGAGAAACCATTATCCACCAATTCACGACCTTTGAGTTGTCTGCATATTCGTTGCTTTTCACCAATCAACGAACATATCACATCACTTCGAACATCCCCTTCTGGACTCTTGTTGAAGCCACCACCATCATTGCACCAACCAACATCTTTATAAAGTTCAAAGCAATCCATAGCATTATTTTAGCACTTCCTGACTTCCCAATTAATTACTTTGAAGTTACACCATCACTGGAAATGTCCGGGTCACTTTAGTCCGAATCACTTCTGGCTGATCCAATTCTGGCTGAGCCAATTCTAGCTGAGCCAATTCTGCCCGATCCAACTTCTGCCCAATCCAACTTCTGCCCGATCCAACTTCTGGTGGAGCCAGAGCCAACTTCTGCCCGATCCAACTTCTGCCTGATCCAACTTCTGGCTGAGCCAACTTCTGGCCGAGTATACTTTTGCCTGATCCAACTTCTGGCTGAGTCAAAACCTGCATATTGCAATTCAACTCCGATCTCGACCAAAACTTCGCCAAACGACGAAACCAACTCAACCAAAATCATCAAACACAATCATAAACATATCATAACATTACTGACCACATGAATATGACGATTACCACAAAAATGATGTAAATCTCACCAAAAACCATTAAAATGAACATATGATCAAAATGAGAGATCTAACTAACATAAACATCTAAAATGACATGAAATTAATGAGTAAAACTTGTTAGATTAGATCATATGGTAATGCATTTGAAAATGGACATGTAATGATGTAAATCTATGGTAAAACATTCCAATTTGATGAGAAACATGCACAAACGCTCATATACTTCATTGCATTCATGTGAGAGATGTAAATCACTTACCAATTATCCAAAACAATACAAAATGATGAAATAGAATTCCGGACAGCTAAGTGATAGCTCCTAGCCCTTCGATTTGATGAATCCTTACTTGAAATGATGTAGATCTAGCCTCCAATAGTGTAGATCTATGATTTCCCTCCTTAGATTTTGATTTTTAATGGTGGAAATGTGTTAGAGGAAGAAAGAGATCAACGCCTCCAAATGAGAGAATGGGAAAGTAAACCTTTTCCCTCCACTCTCACCCCCATTTATAGGATTCCACCAAGGCTCCAAAACCTGAATAGCCAACTGTAAAACCTTAAAACAACAATGTCTCCCAAACCGTTGAGCCAAATCTTTAATGTAACCACTCTACGGAAAGGCAATCATCAATTCCTTTCCAATGGCATAGGTCCCACCCTCTGATTCGACCTGAGTCAAAAGTTATGACCTGTACAAGGCTGATGGGGGTAAAATGGTCACAAACAAAATCGGCAAAAATTGTGGACATGTCTCACATCCCCATAAGCAACATATTAAAAGATAAGAATGATCCTACCCTCAGAAAATGAAATATATTTTTTTTACGAACTTTCGATACATAAAATGCGGGCTGTTACAACAGGCCATGCTTTGATCATCAACCACAAGGCTCTGCTTTTCAACTAAAGCCTCGATCATTTGCATCTTGGCATGCCACATTGACAATCCACGCCATGCGATCGATAACTCCTAATATATACCCTCTGAGCTCGTGCGTCTCAGAGAAGGGTGTTAATCAAGAGAATAAATTCTCTACCACCAATAGATATATATTAAGTAGAAATAAATTTACATGGAACGAAATCCAGTGTCAGACACACATCCATTTACAAGTTCGTTCTGGGTCTGAACGAAACCGGAGACACTTTATTCCTCGTCCCGTATGTCCAATACAGAAGAGAGATGTTCGCTTTTCCGGATGATCAATAAGTACGTCCGGACAACTACCACTTTAACCCTTTCCTAGGAGCGACCCAGTGTCGGGCTTCAATAGTCGTCCATTCGATGTGAAGATCGTCGGTCTTCAATCACTGTCTTCAATATCTTCGATTTAATTCATCGTATAATTATTTGAAATAAGATTGAACTCGGTCTTTTCAGCATATATAATTTTAAACCATTTTGTATCATTAATATTACTTTATAACAATTTATCGCTATTTTTATTTATATAAAAATAGCTCAATTTAATTTAACGATGCTTTGGGTCAATAAGCGGCTCTGGCACTGTTTTTATCATAATTTGATTTACACATATCTCAAAATCTAACCGTTGGATTTTAACAAAATTTATATCGTTGGAAAGATCTTCCCAAAGCGGTCCTAACGGTTCTAGTTTTAGGAAAACCCGATGGTCAAATCTTTCGACATAATCGTTTAAAGTCACGATTCTGAAATGCAAACTACTCCGCTTGATTCATTTAATTTTAATTTATATTTATATATAAAATTATATACAAATATAAACCATTCGACGATTCCACTAACGTGTTTAACACGCCAAACAAAAGGATGTTTTATTGGCACAACACATCTACATGTTCATACTGTCAAGTAAAATGTATGACAATTTAGCTAATTACAAATAAAAAGATAATTTTTATTTGTATTTCTATTTTTTACTCTAATAAATAAAAATGAAATCTTTTATTTGTATATAGTTTCAATGCATGTTTTGACAATGAAATTAATTCTTTTATTAACATACAATTCTAATGTATGTTTAGACAATAAAAATGATTCTTTCTTTAACATACAAATTCTAATGTTTGTTTTGACAATAAAAATGATTCTTTATTTAACATGAAAATTCTAATGTACGTTTTGACAATAAAAATGATTCTTTATTTAACATACAAATTCTAATGTACATTTTGACTATAAAAATGTACGTTTTGACAATAAAAATGATTCTTTATTTAACATACAAATTCTAATGTATTTTTTGACAATAAAAATGATTCTTTATTTAACATACAAATTCTAATGTATGTTTTGACAATAAAAATGATTCTTATGTTAACATACAAATTCTTTTTCAACAAAATGCCTAAAAGGTGATACATTCATTTTTGTTGACAATTCTATTTCGATAAAAAGAACAAAAAGTGATAATTTCATTTTGTTGACAAATCTATTTCATCAAAATGATTAAAAAAAATGATTCATTCATTTTGTTGACAATTCTATTTCAACAAAATGACTAAAAAGTTATTATTCATTTTTGTTGACAATTCTAGTTCAACAAAATGACTAAAAATGACAATTTCATTTATTTAACATACAAATTCTAATGTATATTGTGACAATAAAAATGATTCTTTATTTTAATATCTAATTCCTTTAATGTAACAGACATACTATGAAAATATTATAGTTATGGTCTAATCTGTTATTTAAAACCAAACGACAAATAAAAAGGTAATTATCTAATCTCTTTAACGAAACATGACAACGCTAAAAATTTCATTTTTATAATTCAACCTTTTTATTGAAAACAATGCTACATTAAAAATGTAATTTTTTAATGTTCAATCTTTTTATTGAAAGCAATGCTACATTAAAAATGAAATTTTTAATGAAATTTTTAATATTCAACCTTTTTATTGAAAACGATGCTACATTAAAAATGTATTTTTTCATGTTACTTCTTTTTATTTAATCAAAGTGAAAATAAAAACATGATCTTTAATAACTAATCCTTTTATTGCAACAAAATTATGGTAAAAATATGTCTTTTATAACCAATCTTTTATTGCAGCTAAAATGATAATAAAAATGTAACGACCTATATTTTTACGGTATAATAATTAATTTATTTAATTATATAAATGGTGATTTAGAGATTTAAATGGTCGTTGAATTAAATAATATGGAATATTTAATTAATATTTATAATATAAAAATATATTATAATTCCGAAATAATCAAAAATAGCTGAATTCACAATACAATGTGAATTTGATCATATATAAGGTAGAATACAGTTTGGAATTGAATTTGAATAACGAATATATTATTTAAGCGACATTAGAACATATAAATTATAATTTAATTATACTCGAGCCCGTAATGGCACAGTAGTTCGTAATTTGGCGATTTGAACTTAAAATGAATATGCAAAATCCATTTTAAGATGCATTTCTCTGAAACAAGAAACATTCGGAGCTGGTGAAGTATATTTTTCTAATGGAAGAGAAAAATCGAGATTTCGTCGTGTAGATTATGAGTTATGTCCAAATAAAATTTTCGAAAAGTTGCTATGGAATTCCTTTATAATTAATAATTATTTATTTATATTATAAAAGGATTTTAATATAAATCGAATATCGATATAATTGGGAACTTTGAAAATATCGAGTTGTAAATCCCGATATATTTATTATGGAGCCGTATGATATTTTATGTGAATATATACAATAATATTAATTTATTAATATTAAATTAAATAGTTTTTAATTATATTAATATTTAAATGGTTTATTTAGAGCTTTAAAAATAGCCATTTTTGCAAACGACCTCCGTTTTTGACGAAACTAATTTTATTGGATCCGGAATGTTAAATTATTGCTAGATTTAAGTTTTGGTGATTTTTGGAGTCAGTATGTAGTTTATGGGATTTTAATGTGAAAAAAGTCAATAATTTGACTTTAAAAATACGTTGTGTGAGCAAACGGATTCGGAATTCGATGAAACAAGTTTCGTTGGGTCCATAATGTCAAATTGTAGTTGTATGTCCATTTTCATTTAAATTGGATAGTGTATGCGATCATAGAGATTTTTAATCGATAAATACAACAATGATACAATATAAAGTAATAAAATAATGAATATAAAAATAATATTTTTATCCTATAAATAACCCCTTAGCATCCTTCCCAAACCTAAAATAATTTTCTCTGGTCAAAATAATATTTGCGCTGCGGGTTTCTTCTTATAGGAAACTATTTTGATCTTCATAAATTCGTATAAAATTGTATAAATCCTGAAACACAGATATTCGGATTCCTGGGAGGATTTTCTTCAATCTCATACATAATTCTCTACGTTCAATGTTCATTTTGTTTCGCTGATTAGGGTTCTTGGATTTGGGAAATGAAAGCGACTATTGTTGAAACTAGGATCGTATTTGAGCTGTTGGGATCGATTTGTCTAGAGTGAGATTTTTCCATGAGTTTTCATTTAAATTATTGTCGCACTTAACTGTGCATTCACTGGGGAGTAGCCGAAGTCGCGCGCTGAGATTTTGGTTCGGGATTTACGATGTTAGTATGGAAATGAAGAGTACGTGATGAGAAGAACAATGGTGATGGTTTGGAGATTGTTCGTGGAGTTTCGAGGGGGAAGTGGAGTTGAGAACGCACGGCTATGGAGTCCGAATGTTATAGGAGATCGCGATTTAAATTAAGGAAGAAGGGATACTATTGAACGCGGGCGTGGGTTGAGCGGATGGACATGGGCCGTGTTTGGTGAGGTTAAAGCACAACTTAATCTTTAATTTAGTTTATTTTAAAGTAAAATTGTATATAAACATTGAATGTTAATATCTAATACACAGTTATCGGAATTTCATAAATCAAGATCCGTTGGGATCGTATGGACGGCGGCTACACAATGGAACTGACTAGGAGTGAATTGGAGCTCGTTACAGCTTATAGCAAAATAAATTGTCCGTCTGAATCAAAGATAGTTAATCGTTATTTAACGATAACCGTCCAATGTGAGTAAACCTCACTAACTCTATACAGTTTATATTTTTATAAATATAATCTAGTATTGATAAATGATGATTGATTGCTTTGTGTTGATTGTTTGGTTGAATTGCTAATTTATTGGTTGAAATTATAAATAACGATATATATATATATATAAATCGTTAATTAAATATTGATTTTGTTTATCAGAATATTTCATATTGAAATGAAATCGATGTTATTTATATTGTTTAACATCTGTTAATGCAGGGAGACAAGTCGGAGGGATCCAATTAGATTCCTCAATATTATAATACTGTTTGTTTTCATATATTGTGATATATGATGTGATATATAATCTGTGATTGATTATGATGACATTGGTCATGTTATTTGGTACTTTAAATACCATATGAAATACTGGAATGTAAAAAGGAAAATTTCAAAGTGAATATTGAAAATGAAATATATATATATAGAATAAATATGATATTATAAAAGGTAATATTTGGAAAACAAATATTGGAAAATATAATTAAGGAAATATTTGGGAAATGAATAGAATTATATAAAAGGATTTATGTAAATTGAATAGTATTATATAAAAGGATTTATATAAAATGAATAGAATTATATAAAAGGATTTATAAAAGGATTTGAAATACAATGCAACGAAACAAGAGAAATTTCGTTATTAACCCAATATTTTCGAAAAAAATTAAATTTTGTATAAAGAAAAAGGACATATTTGCTAAAGCACCTGAGTGTGAAGATTTTGTGGTATGCACTTACGTAGGTATTTTAGAAAGAAGATTTGGTCTTGCCAAGCTACAGAAATTTGAGCGCATTTTTATATTAAAAAAATGGTTCTTAAAGTGTTCTTACTGTCAGTAAATGATTTTGGCTAATGAATCCAAATGTATATTTACCTCAAGCATCTTGATAGTAAGTAATGCCTATATCTTCCTTCATTAAGGGCACTTTCTGTGCTTGTCTATTACAATTAGGAGCATACTTTGGAACGTCTTTCTGGGTTACTCAAAGTCAAACTATAGATCTCAGTTTCAAGTATTAATTTCTTCATATATCTCAGTTTCAAGCATTAATTTCTTCATAACACATTCTGATAAATCATGTTAATCAATGATTTTTGTTGTGCTTTCAACACACCCACCCTCCCCCCTTCCCCCCTCCCCCCTCCCCCTGCATAAGTGTTTTAAATATTGTGGTTTACACTTTACCCATATTTTATAACATGCTTAATCATATGTTTTTCAATGTACCACAAATTTCTTAAAGACCCTAAAGATCCCTTTGAGACGTGTGTTAGATCTAATAGTATCAACTCACATAAATTCACTTCACTTCATAACCACACTAGACATTAGCCACTACCTTCACATTACATACAAAGGCATCGAACTCATATGCAAGAATTGTAAATTCCTTGCTTATTTTAGAATAAATATAAATCCACCACTACCTTATTTTACAAGCCCAGACAACAGCGATGGTGCAAAAGTGGACGAATCAAAAGCACTTGCAGTGGCAAACACGATGCCTTCTGTTGAACACCTTCAGCTTGCTTATGGTCTGCTCAGCAACACTAGATTGAACGCTATAATGACCAAGTGGCCAAACTTAAAGAATTTAAACATCTATGGTTGTTGTAATGTGAAGCTTGATGGATACATTAAGGAAAGATGTAATATGTTGCCATGTTTGAGACATTCATGGAAAGACTTGATTGATTATGGATTTTCCGATGAGGATGGTCATGATGATGATGATGATCAAGTTGATTCTAATGATATAATGGTAGCGGCAGAACCAGGAATACTGATGTTTCACCATACCCTCTCGAATACTAATTATGCATGTCTTTTATAGCTTGGATTGCAGTTTCTTTCACGAATTCAGGTCCACCGAAGTTTGGAAAGTCTTGAGCTAGGTTTATAGCCCTTGCTTTTATAGCAAGCTGGCTCATTTGGGGGAATATTGTTGTTTTGAACTTCTCTGAACGCTTTGCAATCTTTAGATGAAGAAAGTAGATATATAAGCTGATTTATTGCTATTGTTATATCACAGCATCCATTCAAGTGCATCAATGATTATCTAAAACTTTTCACACCTATTTACGTAAAAGATGATGTTGCGCTAATTATGCCTGCTCAACCTTTAAGGATACCGCAACCCTGTTAACAACTGAGAACATGACTTTGTTAAGGGACAAAGTTAAGATGGAAACGGTGAATGAAGACTTGGAGAAAGACAACGAGCGGGTATCCCAGCTCTAGAAAGACAACGATGCCCTAAGAGCGAAGAACGAGAGGCTATGGGCGGAGAATGTGGAGGTCGTCCAACTGAGAAGCCAGATAGAGGAGGAAAGGAAGGGAAAAGAGGATGCCAAGGCTAGCAATAAGGATGTGTTGAGTTCGGTGGACGGATTAAAGGTCGAACACCTTAGGAAGGTGGAGCGACTGATGGAGGAGATCGAGGATACAAAGGCTTGTGCGCGGGCGTCCTTAGAGGACCATCTTCGAAACATGTATGTTAAAGTAATAAAATCCCGCTGAATATCTTGGGTTTAGGTTACCCTTGGGTGTTGACGCAGACATAGGACATACTGATGTTGTATGAGGCTTATTTACGTCAGGTGGACGTGGGAACTCTATACGAGCGTCAACTGATGACTGAGCTTCTGACTGACGAGGAGCATGAGAAGCTAGAGAAAGTTTCTACAAGAGGATGCAGAGAGAGAGAGAGACTGGCGAGGCTTGTCGCAGAAAAGGGGAAGTTTGTTCCTACTGAGAGCATGGTTGTAGCAGAGTCATCTGTAGAAGGAGCTCTTATCGGCTATTAGCCCCTGAATTTGCCATAACCAGTGATCCCACTGCTTTGGCTCGTGCCTCGACTGAGTATGATCTTGATTATTCGGGACTGGGAGAAACTTGATTTACTTTTTCTGATACGACGAGCACACTCCCCATCAAACCCGCACCATAACTATTCAGAGTTAATTTTATTTATTGGAATTTCTGAAGATGACGTGATTACCTGCGCAGCCCTTCCTGGAACTACTATGACACCAGGCTTCACCCCCATGTACTCCTTCGAGCAACAGAGTCTGGATTAGGATTACAAGGGATACATCTTAGAGAAGGAGGCGGTCAGTTGAACACTTTTTCAAAATTCAGGCTAGGGTCCAGCATTTATAAGGGCCGTATAGTGGATAGAGAGGTGGTTGATGGCCAAAGTGCTCGTACAATGGGCCCAGTGGATGCTGATGTTCCATCAATGTTGGACATGATGGAGGCTCAGAAAGCCCAAATGGTGGCTAAGTGTGAAGAGCATGAAGGACAAGGCTACTAGACAGGAGGCTCTGGTGAAAGCCAAGCAGGATGCTGAGAAGAGAGTCACTACCATAGATGAAAAGAGGAAGGCTGATGCCGAGGCGGAAAGAGCAAAGATTGCAAAAGAAGCTCGCAAGAAGAGCGTTGCCGATGAGGCTGAGAAGGTGAGAGTAGCCAGAAAGGCTAGGAGGAAGGAGGCCGAGGACGCTAAGTAGAGAGCTACGGAGAGCTTCAAGAAGCTCAAAGCCGATGACGTCGTGAAGCTCAAATCTCAGAAGCTTGCTAATCGGAAAGCTTCGAGAGTGGCCAAGAGGAAGGTGGAGCAAAAGGCTAAGGATAACCCAAGAAAGGGCTACGCCGTGCTTGTCCTTATTGCTGATACTGCCTCCAAGCTAGTGTGATACACCGCTCCTGCCGAGGTTACGAGTGGTAAGGATGAGGGCGAAAGACGCACCTCAATTTCTCATGAGTTGTAACCCCGTCGAAGGGTAGATGAGGAAGAAGCGGGAGCAAATCTGGGAAGAAAAGACCTACCACTAGGGAGTCATCTAGTGCTGAATCTGCAAAAAAGAAGCAAAAGAAGAAGCATAAATAGCGTTAGTAACTGTAATGTAAGACGATATTATACACGAGTACGACCCTAACTTTTGGTCTTTAAAGACAAGGTGTGGTTTGAATATGAGTTGTAACATATTAAAAGACGCAAATATTATACAATTTAAATGTTGAAATATTATATTGTATAAAATATTGTTTAAATCATTTAATTTTTTACAATAGTATTATTATTTAATATCAATATATATTATTATATGAGATGCAAAATAGTATAATATATAATATGTGAACACGAACAATTCAGAAAGTTAGTATCGATAGCAATATTTTTTAAATGTTGCTAAAGACACCTATTTAAATTGCTATAAACCCAAATAGGGTTTTATTACAATAATTTTTCATATGTTACCTTAGATAGTCAAAATATTGCATTTAAGGTCTAATGCAATGGTAAAAACAATAACACAGAAAAAGTGTTAATAAAGACCTATGGCAACATTTTTTTGGGCTCAACCCAACATTTTTTTAGTATTACAGAAGGTTATGTATGGCGCAGTGATATATACAGGTTATCGAAATGTACATGTTGAGAATTCAGTTATTTTTAAAGCTTATGAACTCTTCCATTGTATTCAGTTTTGTTTTAACATTTGTTTTTTATTTATTTACCAGATGACACCACCTTCGTCAGGAGGAGAGCTAAGAAGAGACTGACCTGACTCTAAATTGTTAGACACCAAACAGATACGGGAATACCAGAGAATCTGAGATTGACCGAAAGAAAAGCATAAAGCCAGTGCAGCTTCAACACAACAAGGACAGATATGTTAATTTAGAGAAGTCGAAAGTATATGGGTGAAGCCTGTAATTGAAAGCATAATATGAAATTTATGAAAAAGCATGATAACTATAAAAAGGAGAGCAATAGGGTGGTTATGAGGGCGATGGTAGTAATGATGGTAACGACGATGTTAACATAGATGACATTTAGAAAGACAAGAATACTGAAGAAGACGAAGAGGCCGATGAGTAAGAACGATATCATTCCAAAGCAGATACAAGATAACACATCAGTTGAAATTCCCTTAGTAGGGTAGAATGTACAGTTGGCTTTCTTTATGCAAACATATAGAACTGGACCTATTAAATTTCAAGCAGCAAGAGATCAATTCAAGATATCAGCAAATTTGAAATACCAAGATTTTACGAGTTTTCCATCTTTACCAATCAAGATTATCGATATTTCGAAAGATAAAATGGCGACGAGAAAAAGGATAATATTGTAGATATGATTGATATTTCACATGATAGAATGAAGAATGTGATAAAACTAAATCGAAGTAAATCTTAATAAAATCGAAAAGGAAACAAAAAAGAATAAAGTAGTACAATACATAGGTAGTGATAATAAGTAGTCTCTCTTGTGATTTAAACATAAAACAATACAAATATAAGAAAAACTCCAAAATTTAACAAAAATACTTAAACGAAACAAGTAGATGATGAAGTTTAATTGAATTGCAAAATATGATTAAACCCCAATGCACTCATCTCCGAAAATACATTATCAACAACTTACTATTGTTGATAATCCATTCTTCAATAAACAATCGTCGTTTAATTTGTAAACTACATAATCAAACCGACTGTTAGAGAGGTTTGCTTACTGGCCACTAAAGCCAATAACATACAACTGCTTTATCATTCGTCTTCCTTACTTTGTATTTAGCGCTCCTAATTTCTCTCGATTTCTACTAGTTCCTGTTTCTTTTCCTTATATCTCGGTAATTCCAGTTTGACGATTTCTTAAACTTCAATTGTTTCATTTTAGAGCTTCATATTTTCCTATTTCATTTCTCTCAGCGCTGAAACCTAATAAAATTTTATGATTCGATTCCTTATTGGAAGGGTGTTCCGCAAAGAAATATCTTCCTCCGTCGATCAAAGATGCTGCCAAAAGAGTAATTCCTTTTTATGATTCGTTATATTTTCCAGATCCGACTTTTACTGGGTTTTGAGTTTCATTTCTCGCATCATATTTCTACGGTCGACATTGAAATTATATGGTGTTATGCTATACATTTGGTCGAACACATGGTGGGCATGAAACTGTGAAAGACATTCCATCATGCATAAAAGGAAAACTCAAAGCACCAGCAATATCAGATGAAATGGATCAAACTAAATGAATTAGAGATAATAGGAGGAGTGTAGGAGCATGTCAAGACAATTTCTTGTGTTGAATTTCGCATAGCAATTAAAATAAGTAGATATGCAGGTGTGCACGTGCACAAGCAGGAAAATAAGGCAGATTAAAGTTCTATGGCATTATGGTAAATTCTGACAATTGAATGATGTAATTCAACTATAAATAAGACCCTAAGCAATGTAAACATTCATTCAAGAATTCAGTAATAAAAGTTATTCTGTTTTTCACCTCATTCTATATGTTCTCTATCTTGTAATTTTCTCTCCTCCAATACAACTTAATCATTGAATTCCTAAGCTTTTCTCATGTTGTTCTCTTAAATTTTGAAGTACCAATTGGTACTGATCTTGCCTTCACCCCATGCTTATACTGTATTGATCAGCCTTTCTTCTTTGATCACCACAGTAAACCCTTTTACCCTTAGATCCCATCCATTTCCATCCATTCCCTGCTCATCTTCACATATCGCATCTACATACACCATTATTCCAATGCCTGAAACTAGATTATACAAGCAGAAACAAGGTGATGCTTACAATTTGGTATCAGAGCCATCTGGTGAGATGAATACCAACCCTCACCCTATTGATCCTGCAAATCTGGAAACTTGTGGTGAAGCATCATCAATTCTTGAAGACACTAACACCTCTAAACTTTCACAAGATGAACTCTGGAATAGACAGAGTATGTTCAATCTTAGAACCAGCAATAGCTTGCGCAAACTGGACGAATTTACCCAACAATTATCAAATCATAATCAAGATGTTTAAAAAAATGGGTATTCTCAGTGAAAAGGTTGATAACATCCACATAAACATGCAAGAATCTTTGGCAAAATTTTTTTCCATATTAAATGATAACAGAAACCAAAGATCCACTGATCTACCCATTCGATCTGATATGCAAAAACAACAAAACAAAACTCAACAATTCAGATCAAATACCTTTGTACCTCTAAATGCTAGCCAACCACTTCTTGCAAGACCTGAAACATCAGTCATGGGTACTACACAAGTCAGAAACACAGATAATAATTACAGATTGAATGATTCTCAGCCAAGGAGTACCGAATACATTTCAAGAACATCACCAACTAATACCAGAAATGAAGACTCTATGATGATAACTACCAGAGACTCTTCAAAAATCAATTTTAAAATTGATTTCCCTACATTTTCTAGTGATGACAGAGTTGTTGACTGGCTAAGGCAAGTAGAAAACTTCTTCAAATACAATGAAACTGATCCTCGAGAATTGGTACATATATGTTCTTACAACTTAAGAAAAGAAGCACTGCAATGGTTCTATAGATACTCAAGACACACCAATGATTATGAAAATTGGTTAGTTTTTACTAAATCGATCCAAATACGTTTTAATCCCACTGAATTAGACTGACCCTATGATACATTTTCTTCTCTTAAACAAACTGGTTCAGTCATAGAGTATGTAAACTAGTTTGAAAAATTAGAGGGTCTAGTTGAGTATGTTTCACCAGTACATTATTTAGAAAAATCCTTGGGGAGGAGGGGGACTCAAAGATCAAATTAAATTTCATGTTATAGAAAATAATCCAGTTGATTTTGATCAGGCAGTCCTAGCAAAAAAATTTGAAACCAAGTGGCTTTCCAAAAATAGGAGGAAATCTTTTGCTGATAAGAAAAATACTAATTCTTCCTCATCTTTTTTTTTCAAAATCTGTAAACAAGAATTTTGAAAAAAATTCCAAAATTAAAAATCTTACCCCTGAATAATTAATTGAAAAAAGAAAAAATAATATCTATTATGGATGCACTGAAAAGTACCACCTTGGACATAAGTGTAAAACTAAATAAGTTTATGTAATAACCCGGATTTTTACAACATGCTAAGACAAAAATCAAGGTAGAATTTAATGATAAAATCTGAATCAAGGGAAACGGGTTGTGCTATTGCGTGCATTTCGGAAAAATACGCGAAATAGAGCCCGAGTTTTCGAAAATCGGAGTCCGTATGACCAAGTTACGGCCCGTCAAAGTTTTCAGAAAATTTCAAGTTCAAAAACAGTTCAAAATTGAATTCAGAATTCAAATTCAGCCAAGCAGAACAGGCGGGAAAAATTCCCGCCACCCCCAAGTCGACTGGGGAGTCGACTTGGGAGTCGACACACCCCAGGTGGTGTCGACTGCCCAGTCGACACCCCTGTCGACTTGGGTGGTCGGCCAGTTTGGCCTGGGTGCACCTGACTTGTTCCTCAAGACATGTTTGGAGGCTTGTGACGGATTTTAAAGGCTCAGATCTATCCTAGGGTTAATCTAAGGGCCTAAACTACTCCTAATCTCTATAAAAAGACCCCTAAGCCTACCCTAAACCCTCACAAATCACTCATGCCACGAAGTGCCGCCCAAATGCCAAGTGATCATGGCCTCCATCTCTAATTCCTAGTGACTATGCATTCAAATCGGATTCAATTCAAAAGGTGCAAGCTTTCTACATCAAATCGAGGGTAGATCAACGTTGCTACGCAAATTTCTTGACGATTCTTCAACAAAGGAGCCACCTTTCTTCGTCAAGACGATTCATGCTCCTAGCCCTCTTGCCACGCTATGTAAGTTCTAGCTACTTGTAGATTCTAACGGTGGTTCTAATGTGACATGGAATAAAATGCGATGAAACATAAGTATGCTAGCCTATGTGAACCTAATTTTGCCCCTTTTCAATGATCTATGACCTTGGGCTAAGTTTTAGCGACTTAATCATGCCACTCATGTTATGTTTAACCTAGTATATCTTGCAAGTTTGAATCTTTATCTATGGAATGTTAGCATGAACCTTTGGGAACCATTTGACTTGTGAAACATTGGCAAAGACTTGACTTTGGGGCTTATGCATGTAAATGAACCCAAATTCCCTTATGATACTATGCATGTTTGTGGCCAAATTCCCTTATGATACCATGCATGTTTGTGGCCAATCCCTTTTTGGCATCGTGCATGTTTTGAGGCCAATATGTAGCATAGTATCCTTACTATGTTGACTCGCTTTTACTTGAGTTGGAAACACGATTTGGGGTAGGTTAGACGAGCGTGATTATGACAAGATAATTTGACATGGGATTTCATGGAAATATGACACTCATGATACACCTAAATGTGGGCATGACATATGGGGTAAACATGGGACTTGAAACTAGACACGTATGGGTTGTAAGTGTAATATGACACTAGACCAAACATGAAAGTGGCCAACTCGAGGTTGGGTTGAGTTTGTAGCATAAATCTACCCGGACCCACCCGGCTTAACTAGTGGCAACAAACAATAGGACCCAATGTGAGTACTTGGTCATATAGCACTTAAAACCCGAGGTTAGACTAGGTTGTGGTGTAAAGCTACCCAGACCCGCCCGGCTTAACTAGTAACCACAACAAAGTCTAATGTGAGAGGTTGGGGTGCATTAATCTAATTAATGCCACATGAAAAGGTTAAGTAATTTTGACTAATGACACTTAACCGATATAACACGAATGGGTAGGTTAAGTTAAACCGGACTTGATTTCTTAATGACACTTAACCATATGAGACAATTAGGGGATGGGGTTAAGTAATTTACACTTAACTAATCCGACTTGGTAATTTGATGGGGTTAAGTAACTTAGACTTAACTAATCTAAACACGGTAATTAGATGGGGTTAAGTAACCTACACTTAACTAATCTAAACACGGTAATTAGATGGGGTTAAGTAACCTACACTTAACTAATCTAAACACGGTAATTCGGTGGGGTTAAGTTAAACACTTAACCAATCTAAACTTGGTAATTCAATGAGGTTAAGTAACCAATACTTAACCAACTTAACATGGTAATTTAATGGGGTTAAGTAACTTATAATTAACCAATTATACATGATGATTTGATGAGGTTAAGTAACCTATACTTAACCAATCTAATATGCGGACCTGATAGGGTTAAGTCACAAGACCTTTTAAATACACTTAACCATTGTAATACGATTAGTGGATGAGGTTAAGCTAACCCATACTTAACCAATCCGACTCGATAATCTGATGGGATTAAGATAATCTATGCTTAATCAATCTAACACGATAATCTGATAGGGTTAAGACAAATAAATACTTAACCAATTTGACTTGATAGGGTTAAGTCATGAGCTTCTTGGTATACTTAACCAACTTATAGGGCTAGGCCTTGAACTTGAACACTTAGCCGATTATGACATGGTTGGTAGGCGGGTTAAGTCATGGGCTTGAATAACAACACTTAACCCATTAGACAAAACCCTAGTTCAGGGGACTAGGTGGAAAGCCGGGATTAACAAGGATAACGGGAAAAGAAGCTAAGTGGTAAACCTTAGTTAAGAATAACTAAGTAATAATTCTTAGCCAAGGACATGGGACTAGTCCATAAATAGATGAGTAACCTGATACGGTAGGTCATCGCTTAGTATACGAGGAGGAGCAACTTATCTGACTTGGATAAAAAGCTCCAGTGAACTGGGTGACGAAGCGGTAGCTTCGCGGGGGACGTGAGGGTACTCTTGGTATCCCTCTGTGAGGTGGAAGATGGTCCATGAAACCTGGCCTCACAGAGGTTAAGGTCTGCGGTAGAAGAGCCAAGGGTATGCCTTGGTTGCTATGCGAGCGACCTAAAGACTGGGATGGATTAGCGTGGAGTCAACGATACTTGTTTTTGCCCTGGATAGCACGTCGCCGACTACCTACCATCTTTAGTCAATCGTGTACGAACGGAAAGGAAGAGAACTCCCAACAGACCATGTTCTTGCTATCGAGTCATGGGTGAGGTTGGCCCATAGGAAAGTGGGGCTATAGTGGGGCCGGGATGTAGTTCTCATACATGATTTTTCGTGGATTGCCTTTCAGTAGTTGAGGGAGGGGTCACGTGGGACCATAGCCACGGATATAAAAACAGACCTTGATATCTGCATCAGCAGACGAATTAAAGCTCCCGACCGAGTTCCGTATTTCTTGATTTGCCCTGGCACGGAACTCGGATGGCACATTGAGATACATGTGCGTCTAAACATGGAAAACGATTCACGATATATATGTGGGACAAAGGGCGTGGTTGACGGGTGGCATAATCCCTAGTGGTCCTAGGTGGCCAAAACCCAAACCGAGACACGGAAACGTTCATTAGGTAGCATAATCCCTAGTGGTCCTAGGTGGCATAAATCCTAAGCGAACACGCGATAGTTCATGGTAAGAAAACATAACTAGATCAAGGGTAGCAGTCCAAAACAACTTCAAGGATAAAATGGTACTACGTTGAGGTGGTATAGATTTACATGGGAAAGCCCGTACGGCCTACGGCAAAGGACTGAACTTATACATGGAAAGAAACATACGAGTTGGGAAAACCTACATATGCTATATATTAGGTTGACATGGACCATTACATGACATTGGGCAAGGGACATTCATAGTTAACACATGACGCGGGTTGGGATACTAGTACGAGAGGTGCAGAGCAAATATACATGATAAATACCCTGGGATGTTATACATGATAGATACCGTGGGATGTTATACATGATAGATACATTGGGATAGTATACTTGATAGAAACCTGACGATGTGATACCTTGATTTATCTTGACACGTAGTTTATCATGATACCTTAGTTTATCTTGCTACAGTAGTTCATCCAGTTATCTTGGTTTAGCTTATCTATCTTGTCGTCATCCTTATGTTTACTTTCAGTTTATGCATGTCATGTTACCTTTACCTGTTTTTATACTGGAAGTAGATAGGACCTACCAGTCTTTATGACTGACCCCGTTTTGTTTCGCCTCTTTGTCTTCCGTCCCCCCCCCCCAGATTTTCAGGGAGGAAATGATGTTGTTTAGTTCGGACCTCTTATGCTTGAAGGTCATCATGTATAGCTTGGTCTCCTCTTGGCTATGGCTGCTTCACCGCTTTATTTTGGGGAATAATTTATGAAAAGGTTTTATGCTTCTTTACTATTGCAAGACAGGTTTTGATGTATTCTGATGTAAAAGGCTTTAGACCTTATTTTATAAGGTAATGAAATTTGTTTTACTTCCGCTGTTTTATATATGTTCTGTCTTGTAATATTTCTATGCATGTTTACCTCGATAATGCTTCACCAAACCTAGTGCATTCCCTTTGTGAGTGACCCTAGCGGAGGTGGGGTGTTACATTTGGTATCGGAGCAGAAGGTTACCAGACTGGGCAAAAGTTTTTAAAACCTTCTGAAAATTATTTGAGAAACCATTTACAAAGAAGCATTTTTCAAGAAAAGTTTTTAAAGGCTATTCCCCAAAAGCCATTAGCACTATCCTTTGTTTCCTTGATTGAACCTCTTTTCCTTTCTTTCCTCCATCTGTAGTCACAGTAGTTTTAACTGCGACTAATCCTTGTCTAGCTACGTAAGTGTTTTCCCGTGCGATGGAGGAAGTTCTCGGGAGACCTGTTACCGAAGTTATAAGAAGGGATAATAAGAGCAAGGATAAAGGACACGGGCTTAATAATAAGCAACTTGTTGGTATGGATTAGTCCACGAAGGAAGACAAGGACAAGATCAGCGAGAGGGCAATTGTATGCTCTCATTTCTAGTGTACCTAAGAGGAATGGTACCGTTTCTGTTAAAGGCTTAGCCTTTCTTTTCTATCATCCCGTCTAGACTTTGTTTTGATCATCGCATCATTTAAGTCTGCTTCGATAGTTAAGTCTCTGCACCTTAGTACTAGCATGGTAGAAGATCCCACTTTTGTCCCAAAATCTGGTTGGAGAGTCGGTCCATTTATTCATGACTTGTTTGGATTTGAGAACGTCTATGCCAAGTGTTGAGATTAGGAGCAATGCTTCTATTGTTGGGCTATGGATGGATTCTAGGGGTAAAGTGGTTATCCAGTAAGGGATACCATTCTCGGTTTTGAAAAGAGGGTAGTCAGACTCTTGGCTTGCTTTGGTAATACCCTCGAAGTCTCGTGTAACCTTTTGGGCTTTGTCATGGTTAGTTACCTAGAATCACTTGATGTATTTATCGGAAATCTCTGATCCGATCAAGTAACGTTTGCCAATAAGGCGGATGGTTCATTCCGCTTAAGCATGGGTTATAGGAATCACCCAAGTAAGTGCACGTGGTAACATGGATTAGCATCGGTAAACGAGATCCAGAATTCACTAGTGAATTTTGGAGAGCTTGCATGAGTACGCAGATATGTTTGGGCCGAGCATACTAGGGAAAGAATAAGTGGAAGTGAAACGAGAGGCGACAGTGAAATGAGTCCCGACTCATACCTTGGAAATAGGAATCAAGGAGCTACGAAATCACGAAGTCAAAGGCGGTCAAGGCACGATGGAATTAAGCTCAAGGAAATGCGGCTTAGACGCGCGCATCATGTCTCTTTTTAAGAGTATATCTTTGATCCTTGGTTCTCCTGTAGAGCTTGCTTGCATGCTATCGCTTGGTGGATATCCTCTCGGTCCTGTTTCTGTTACAAACCCCGTAAGGAGTTTGTCTGGTTTATCTCCTCGATCTTATCTTGGGAACCTTAGGTAGAACTCTATGGATGTAAACATGTATTTGAAACATGTTATGATTGATATGGTTGCAAATGATTGCAAGTGGTTGCTCGTGGATGCGCGAATACACGTTAGATACTAGATTGACGCACTCACATTTTGCATTGCATATGCACGAGTATTTATAATTGTTTATGGATGAAATTGAATATGTTATCATGTGAATGTTGCATGTGGATGAATGGTTGTGCACACATATAGTGTTTATATGACTAGGACTATTTGCATACATGTTGGACTCATGGCACTAAACATATTTTGCATTAGAAAGATCATTCAGGCCTGATCATTAGCATTAGCTAAGGAACATATACACACACTTTCTGCATGTGTTCATAAGGCATCAGGAGTCTTTCAAGGACCATGGTTGCCTGTGGATGATGTTTTGAGTAGATGGATGATGGATGGTAGGATACGTTCTTCCTAACTTGGAGATTTCGGGGACGAAATCCTTTAAGTTGGGGAGAATGTAATAACCCGGATTTTTACAACATGCTAAGACAAGAATCAAGGCAGAATTTAATGATAAATTCAGAATCAAGGGAAACGGGCTATGCCATTGCGTGCGTCTCGGAAAAATACGCGAAATAGAGCCCGAGTTTTCGAAAATCGGAGTCCGTATGACCAAGTTACGGCCCGTCAAAGTTTTCAGAAAATTTCAAGTTCAAAAACAGTTCAAATTTGAATTCATAATTCAAATTCAGCCAAGCAGAACAGGCGGGAAAAATTCCCTCCACCCCCAAGTCGACTGGGGAGTCGACTTGGGAGTCGACACACCCCAGGTGGTGTCGACTGCCCAGTCGACACCCCTGTCGACTTGGGTGGTCGGCCAGTTTGGCCTGGGTGCACCTGACTTGTTCCTCAAGACATGTTTGGAGGCTTGTGATGGATTTTAAAGGCTCAGATCTATCCTAGGGTTAATCTAAGGGCCTAAACTACTCCTAATCTCTATAAAAAGACCCCTAAGCCAACCCTAAACCCTCACAAATCACTCATGTCACGAAGTGCCTCCCAAATGCCAAGTGATCATGGCCTCCATCTCTAATTCCTAGGGACTATGCATTCAAATCGGATTCAAATCAAAAGGTGCAAGCTTTCTACATCAAATCGAGGGTAGATCAACGTTGCTACGCAAATTTCTTGACGATTCTTCAACAAAGGAGCCACCTTTCTTCGTCAAGACGATTCATGCTCCTAGCCCTCTTGCCACGCTATGTAAGTTCTAGCTACTTGTAGATTCTAACGGTGGTTCTAATGTGACATGGAATAAAATGCGATGAAACATAAGTATGCTAGCCTATGTGAACCTAATTTTGCCCCTTTTCAATGATCTATGACCTTGGGCTAAGTTTTAGCGACTTAATCATGCCACTCATGTTATGTTTAACCTAGTATATCTTGCAAGTTTGAATCTTTATCTATGGAATGTTAGCATGAACCTTTGGGAACCATTTGACTTATGAAACATTGGCAAAGACTTGACTTTGGGGCTTATGCATGTAAATGAACCCAAATTCCCTTATGATACTATGCATGTTTGTGGCCAAATTTCCTTATGATACCATGCATGTTTGTGGCCAATCCCTTTTTGGCATCGTGCATGTTTTGAGGCCAATATGTAGCATAGTATCCTTACTATGTTGACTCGCTTTTACTTGAGTTGGAAACACGATTTGGGGTAGGTTAGACGAGCGTGATTATGACATGATAATTTGACATGGGATTTCATGGAAATATGACACTCATGATACACCTAAATGTGGACATGACATATGGGGTAAACATGGGACTTGAAACTAGACACATATGGGTTGTAAGTGTAATATGACACTAGACCAAACATGAAAGTGGCCAACTCGAGGTTGGGTTGAGTTTGTAGCATAAATCTACCCGGACCCGCCCGGCTTAACTAGTGGCTACAAACAATAGGACCCAATGTGAGTAGTTGGTCATATAGCACTTAAAACCCGAGGTTAGACTAGGTTGTGGTGTAAAGCTACCCGGACCCGCCCGGCTTAACTAGTAACCACAACAAAGTCTAGTGTGAGAGGTTGGGGTGCATTAATCTAATTAATGCCACATGAAAAGGTTAAGTAATTTTGACTAATGACACTTAACCGATATGACACGAATGGGTAGGTTAAGTTAAACCGGACTTGATTTCTTAATGACACTTAACCATATGAGACAATTAGGGGAAGGGGTTAAGTAATTTACACTTAACTAATCCGACTTGGTAATTAGATGGGGTTAAGTAACTTAGACTTAACTAATCTAACACTACACCAAAACAGCAAATTTGGCGCACCGCGATGTAGAGATTTGATACGGCTTTAAGCCGTATCAAATTTGATAAGGCTCTTAACCGTGTTAAATTTCTTTGCTACCCCTCTACCTATCCACACCTTCCTCAACCCCCTTAATCTAACCATTGATCTTGAAGACTTTGGATCGTTCCATTTAATACTGATTTACCCCGTATCAAATCAGATCATATTTTTTTCCCCGTTGATTTTCGTTTCTCACAAACCCAAAAATAGATTGGCCGCTACTTTTCTAATTATCTTTTCCCCATCTTCCCCCTCTGGATGAAAAAAAAAAACCCTGCGTACGAAAATAAAATCCTCTCTTCCTCAGTAAGATTCGCTGCGGCTAATGAAGAAGCATTTGTTACTACTTTCATTTTGAAAAATCCCTAACCCTTCGCCTTTGTGTGGTTTCGTTACCTAGGGTTTTCCTACCGTGCTGGAATCAAGCAGAATGTTTTAATTTTTCCAGCTCTAACCCTAGAAGGCTTGAATCGATGTGAGTTTTAATTTATTTTCTGTATAGTTTTATTAGACAGTGATCATTGGTGATTATGTGTTATAGTTGAATTATTGGTAAACCCTTGGTGTATTTTTAGATCGATTAACTAGTCTTTGAACAAAACTTGTAAATACTTGTTATATTACACCATCAAATGTTTAGATTTAAACAGATTGTTTGGAACTTTACTTTGGTACAATACTTGTAATAGCAAAAAATGAACATCTTGGTCGCCATTCATTGTTAGAAAGAAAAATAGTGGAATTGATTGTCCTTTTTTGGGCTTATGGATTATTCAGCATATAAACTCTTTGAAAAATTTCAGTTTTCACCTTCCTAGAAAGTCATTTCCAGTCCCACGGTAATGTTATCCTCCAACTGGTAAGTTGGGATATCCAGATAGTTTCTATTTTCATAAGAAACCGTCAAATCTAACCTTATTAAATTGAACTTCTTAATCTAGTTACTTGCCACTTGGTTCTCCAGTTCTATCTTGTTGCTTCGATTCAGGGAATAAAAGGAAAGTGGGGTGGGGGTATATGTTAATTAATCGTCTATTTTGTATACAATTTTTCTTTTAATATATTGATTTGCTCAGATATTACAGTTACTAAATAAACTACAGAAGATATGCCTAAGTTTTTGGTAATCTGTGCTTTCGTATAAATCTGCATAAAACCCCTATTAACAAGAGATGGTTAGAAACTTTCATTCATTTTGCGTTTGTTTGAATTTGGATGTATGATCGTTAAGTCATTATGTATGATTGAGTTGTCCAATTTGGAATGCCCAGTAGTTCGTAGTCTACTTTTCTGAAGGTCTATCAGTAGACAGTTAGTATCGTTGAAGCTCGACAGCGGCATTGGAATCACTAACTGTTGATGCATGTAACTTATTGTTTTAGCACAAAGCAAAGTAGTGCATATAGAAAATTAATAAGTGTTTTTAGCTAATAAATTTTCAAACAAAAGAAATAAGGCCTTGAAAACTATGGTTATAAAGTGAATGAGGACGAGTGACTATGATATAGGTATGTATGTTTCTCCACTGTAATTAGTACATGTAGTGCATTCCTATTGGAACAGTCCCTTCTATACGTGTCCATGCTTTTATGATGTTGTTTGTCATTACATTAAAAAGTGTAGTTCATCTTCATAAAAAGTGTAGTTCATCTTCTTACCATGAATTTCTATCAGGTTGAATTTTTTTTTTCGGTGAAATTATGGTAGTGTGTTCCTCTTAAGAATTTTAATTTTGTGGATATGAGCGAACTATAAAGCCAAGGTTTGACAGCTTCTGTGTGATTCCAAGTAAAACCGGCTGATATAAATTTTATGCTAAATTTATATTTATAAATGTCAAATGCATTCACAATTTACAAATGATCATTCAACATACTAGATAAATGGCCATGCTTGTATGTTAATAAATATGGGGTACTTACAGAATGATTTGTTTATTGCAAACGCATTGATAAATATGTACTCACATTGCAAACTTTGTAAGTTATGCAGAAAGCGTCCTTGGTGAATCAGGAAGCATGATTTGGTTTCCTGGAGTTCCGTGTTTAATGGTTTTTTAATGAATGGATACAAGGATGAAGCTGTCTGTCTTATTTCAAACGTAGAAAACAAAGGTATGGTGTTTGGTTGTTATATTGCTATATTCTTTTCATTTAAATCTTTTCTTAACTTATATTTTACAATTCTTCTTTTATTTCAGTATGGTGTTTAGTGTGTCTCATTTTACTTGTTATAGCGAATCACGATTAGTGTACAACGATTGAAGCTTTGATAATAGCTTATGTACAAGAGTACAAATTCTCCATAAAGCCTGATGAGATGTATTCTTTTTTTCCCTGTTAATTCGATACACCATGATTTGCATGTATTTATTTATCATATTTTCTCTTTCAATGCGGTGTAGTTGGTTAAGAGGCTGGCAAGAATATGTTGGATATATCTGTGACAATTCCTACTTGAATGGTACAATTTACAAGCATGGTATTGAAATATGTTAATAGAGTTATGATGTTATTATTTAGAACTACTGAACTTTTCAGCATTCTTATCAGGTATTTTATGAATAATCTGTTCTCCTTTCCTTACTATTATTATTATTATCTACTTTATACTTAATTGTGGTATACGTTTATTTATAATGCTTTAAGTGTGAAAATTGTATTCCATGCAATAGATTTTTAGCTGATGTTCGACCAAAAACTGGAAAATACTTTAAAAAAATAAAAATAAAAAGATCAGAAGAAAGACAATGGTTTTGAAATTTGGATGCAAAAAGTAACAGAAGTTTATGCTCCTTTAATTGTAACTATTTGTTAACTTGATCAAAGACGCCAATTAAAGTGACAGATAAAATTGATTGGTTTTGCACTGTATATCTCAAAAATGGAGGTTCTGTGCAGTAAAAAAGTAAGTACGAGACATCATATATCATATATGAGTTGTATATGTATATCCCAGGTCTTCCACAGTTTCTGCTCTATGAGAAGTCAAAGTGAACACTAAGATACATTAATATATATGGAAAATACTTTTTAGAGCGACCTGATTCTATCTATAACATTGTAAAACAACTCATATGTAGACAGACAGAAAGTTACTTTCCAAGCTAATATGGACGATTCCTGGGATGGTTACTCTGGAGTGAATATCGAAACATGTATTTATTTTTGTTTTTGTCATAGACTTGTTTATGTTGCAGTAGAAAACCGAAAAGGACCGTTAATGCTCTAACAATTTCTCAAGTTTTAATAATAGAAAAGTGAATGGTTTATCAGTTATCAGTATAATTTATATAATTCTGGTTTCGCTTTTATTATATAATTCTGGTTTCGTTGGCCTTCCTCATGGACTATCAGTTATCAGTATACTTTATACATGATGTGCAGGCGCTGCGAATTGGGGAGAACAAAGAAGTTCGTGTTAATGGAAAGACTCTGGGTTCCCGTATCAGACCTCCTCCCTTTGCGCATTACAAGGCTGCAACTATTATATGGGGTATAATTGTTAGATCTGAGGTAAACGATGTTCGATATACCCTCGTTTTTTTAGAAATATTCTATCATGTACGTTTACTAATTTTATATTAAAATGAGTAGGCCTGAAATATTAATAGTGAGCATAAAAGTTGTTATTAAATCTAGCAATGATTTATATACTAATGAGCGAAATACTCAACCAAGAGCTAGCAATGATATGAATATGGATATGGCTATATGTCAACTGAAGGAAATTACCCTGATTTGCCAGATTTTTCTTCATCGGATAATTCTGGCTGCATCTCTGAATAGGATGGGTCTGGTACCATTTGAGTTATAGCCCATTTGCTATGAAGACCTACATCGGAGTGTACATACATGGAAGATGCTTTTGGAACTACCGTAGCTTGGCCGGCGGCGTATGTCATTGCGGAATCAAGTTCTAGTAAGTATTATTTTCATTTTAACAATAATATTATATGAACTTTGCCTATTAGACTGCACATAAACAAACACTACTCGTCTATCATAGCATACTATTAAGTGGGTTATGTGTCTAGGTGTAGTGGAAGTTGATGTCGGTATTTTGATGCTTGGTATGTTGATGTTTACAAATACAACCCACCTCACTACAAGGTCTGTAATGTTTTCAGGCACACTGTGAATTAGTAATGTGCTAAAAGTAGCTATTGTTGTGTCAGTCACTAGTGTAGTCGTTGCTCCTTCGACCTTCGACCCAGCTATCGACTGGTTTTTCTCACCCAATGATGTTTCTGCGTAGGTTTCTCACCCAATGATGTTTCTGCGTAGTTTGGCTTTCTATTGAAGAATTTTATTTCATGTTCACTAGACAGAAATTGATGCAATTCATTCTGAAAAATAAACAGACAAGCGCTGTATAAATTTAACTCACAACATACAATATCATTAACATAAGTAAATCGTATACAACTCTGTTTGGAGTCCAGTTTGCAACTGAGTCGCAAACTGGACTCAGTTTGCGGCTTCTGTCGCAAACTGAGTTCAGTTTGCGACTTCAGTCGCAATCAGTTTGCGACTTCAGTCGCAATCAGTTTGCGAGTTCAGTCGCAAACTGATCCAGTTTGCGACTTAGTTGCAAACTGGACTTAGTTTGGAGTCCAGTTTGCAACTGAGTCGCAAACTGGACTCAACTGAGTTCAGTTTGCGACTGAAGTCGCAGTCAGTTTGCGACTTCAGTCGCAAACTGATCCAGTTTGCGGCTGAACTCACAATCAGTTTGCAAACGAAAGTCGCAAATTGGATCAGTTTGCGATAGAAATCGCAAACCGAGTCCAGTTTGCGACTTCTGTCGCAAACTGAGTCCATGTTAGTCCACGGCAAAATGATGCTTGTTATTGTTGTCTTCTTCTTGTTGTTGTGGAGACGGAACTAAACTAATGTTTGTTATTTTAATTTCTTTTCAGGCTTTGGAACAAGCATGAGTTGTATGGGCCTGACAACTGCAGTTTTTTTTTTAAGCAAGAACTGTGAACATTATGCTTTGTATATATTGTGTTATGTGGTTTGTATTAACTGAAATTATGGTTTATATATTAATCGAATTATGCTTTGTGTATCTTCTTTATATACTGTTATATGGGTGCAGGGTATCTTCTTTATTGTGCATATATATATATATATATATATATATATATATATATATCAATGGATATGGTGTTTCTGTATATTGCATATATGATATACCGATTTTGATACGGTTAAAAGCCGTATCTAATTCGTTGATAGCATTGTTGAAATGAAGCATTAAACACGGTTTTAAGCCATATCAGTATAGCAGTTTGATACGGGTTTAAGCCGTATCAAACTGCTAAATTGATACGGCTTTAAACCGTATCGATCTATGAAGTTGACAGTGCTAGCATATTAATTTGATACGGTTTTAAGCTGTATCAAATTATTAATTTGATACGGTTTTAAGCCGTATCAAATTATTAATTTGATACGGCTTAAAACCGTTTCAAATTAATCAATTGATACGGCTAAAAGCCATATCAAATTACCAATTTGATACGGTTTTAAGCCGTATCAAAGCAACAAGGACGCCATTTCTTGATACGGCTTAAAACCATATCAAATCCATTTTGATACGGGGATGAGCACTGCCAAATTGGCATTTTTGGTGTAGTGTAAACACGGTAATTAGATGGGGTTAAGTAACCTACACTTAACTAATCTAAACACGGTAATTAGATGGGGTTAAGTAACCTACACTTAACTGATCTAAACACGGTAATTCGGTGGGGTTAAGTTAAACACTTAACCAATCTAAACTTGGTAATTCAATGAGGTTAAGTAACCAATACTTAACCAACTTAACATGGTAATTTAATGGGGTTAAGTAACTTATAATTAACCAATTATACATGATGATCTGATGAGGTTAAGTAACCTATACTTAACCAATCTAATATGCGGACCTGATAGGGTTAAGTCACAAGACCTTTTAAATATACTTAACCATTGTAATACGATTAGTGGATGGGGTTAAGCTAACCCATACTTAACCAATCCGACTCGATAATCTGATGGGATTAAGATAATCTATGCTTAATCAATCTAACACGATAATCTGATAGGGTTAAGACAAATAAATACTTAACCAATTTGACTTGATAGGGTTAAGTCATGAGCTTCTTGGTATACATAACCAACTTATAGGGCTAGGCCTTGAACTTGAACACTTAGCCGATTATGACATGGTTGGTAGGCGGGTTAAGTCATGGGCTTGAATAACAACACTTAACCCATTAGACAAAACCCTAGTTCAGGGGACTAGGTGGAAAGCCGGGATTAACAAGGATAACGGGAAAAGAAGCTAAGTGGTAAACCTTAGTTAAGAATAACTAAGTAATAATTCTTAGCCAAGGACATGGGACTAGTCCATAAATAGATGAGTAACCTGATACGGTAGGTCATCGCTTAGTATACGAGGAGGAGCAACTTATCTGACTTGGATAAAAAGCTCCAGCGAACTGGGTGACGAAGCGGTAGCTTCGCGGGGGACGTGAGGGTACTCTTGGTATCCCTCTGTGAGGTGGCAGATGGTCCATGAAACCTGGCCTCACAGAGGTTAAGGTCTGCGGTAGAAGAGCCAAGGGTATGCCTTGGTTGCTATGCGAGCGACCTAAAGACTGGGATGGATTAGCGTGGAGTCGACGATACTTGTTTTTGCCCTGGATAGCACGTCGCCGACTACCTACCATCTTTAGTCAATCGTGTACGAACAGAAAGGCAGAGAACTCCCAACAGACCATGTTCTTGCTATCGAGTCATGGGTGAGGTTGGCCCATAGGAAAGTGGGGCTATAGTGGGGCCGGGATGTAGTTCTCATACATAATTTTTCTTGGATTGCCTTTCAGTAGTTGAGGGAGGGGTCACGTGGGACCATAGCCACAGATATAAAAACAGACCTTGATATCTGCATCAGCAGACGACTTAAAGCTCCCGACCGAGTTCCGTATTTCATGATTTGCCCTGGCACGGAACTCGGATGGCACATTGAGATACATGTGCGTCTAGACATGGAAAACGATTCACGATATATACGTGGGACAAAGGGCGTGGTTGACGGGTGGCATAATCCCTAGTGGTCCTAGGTGGCCAAAACCCAAACCGAGACACAGAAACGTTCATTAGGTAGCATAATCCCTAGTGGTCCTAGGTGGCATAAATCCTAAGTGAACACGCGATAGTTCATGGTAAGAAAACATAACTAGATCAAGGGTAGCAGTCCAAAACAACTTCAAGGATAAAATGGTACTACGTTGAGGTGGTATAGATTTACATGGGAAAGCCCGTACGGCCTACGGCAAAGGACTGAACTTATACATGGAAAGAAACATACGAGTTGGGAAAACCTACATATGCTATATATTAGGTTGACATGGACCATTACATGACATTGGTCAAGGGACATTCATAGTTAACACATGACGCGGGTTGGGATACTAGTACGAGAGGTGCAGAGCAAATATACATGATAAATACCCTGGGATGTTATACATGATAGATACCGTGGGATGTTATACATGATAGATACCTTGGGATAGTATACTTGATAGAAACCTGACGATGTGATACCTTGATTTATCTTGACACGTAGTTTATCATGATACCTTAGTTTATCTTGCTACAGTTGTTCATCCAGTTATCTTGGTTTAGCTTATCTATCTTGTCGTCATCCTTATGTTTACTTTCAGTTTATGCATGTCATGTTACCTTTACCTGTTTTTATACTGGAAGCAGATAGGACCTACCAGTCTTTATGACTGACCCCGTTTTGTTTCGCCTCTTTGTCTTCCGTCCCCCCCCCCCCCCCAGGTTTTCAGGGAGGAAATGATGTTGTTTAGTTCGGACCTCTTATGCTTGAAGGTCATCATGTATAGCTTGGTCTCCTCTTAGCTATGGCTGCTTCACCGCTTTATTTTGGGGAATAATTTATGAAAAGGTTTTATGCTTCTTTACTATTGCAAGACAGGTTTTGATGTATTCTGATGTAAAAGGCTTTAGACCTTATTTTATAAGGTAATGAAATTTGTTTTACTTCCGCTGTTTTATATATGTTCTGTCTTGTAATATTTCTGTGCATGTTTACCTCGATAACGCTTCACCAAACCTAGTGCATTCCCTTTGTGAGTGACCCTAGCGGGGGTGGGGTGTTACAGTTTATATCATGGAAGGTATACTTACTATTGATGAATCCTCTGATACTGAAACTGATAATTATGATAATGAAATTGCTCTGTTCAAAGTTACAGAGGTTAGCAGTGAGCAAGAATCACAAAACACACCATATGCCATATCTTTAAATACAGTACTTGGTATCTCTACACTTCACACAATCAAAATTAAAGGGATAATCAATAACAAGGCAGTAGTGTTACTTATTGATTCTGGCTCAACACATAGTTTCATTGATACCTCTCTAGCTCACAAGTTAAAATTAAAACATTCTCAGTCAAAACCTTTTAAAGTTCAGGTGGACAATGGTCATAAATTACAGGGTTCACAAATGTGTACTGATGTAATTTTACACTGCCAAGGATGTAAAATGCCACTTGATTTATTGGTTTTACCTATGGATTCATGTCAAATGGTGCTCGGAGCACAGTGGATGAAAGAACTTGACGAAATCTGTTTTAATTTTAAAAAATTATAAGTTAGATTTTCTTATAAGGGAAAACAGTACAAGTGGCAAGGTTCCTTATAAGAAGATATCAAAACAATTGAGGACAAAAAAGCAATAAAAGAATTCAATTAAGCATCCTTACAATTCATGTTGCTATCAGCTTCAACAACTGCATCAAATACTCCTGCAATTCATCCACAGATTCAACAAATTTTAGACAAATTTCCTGCAAGACAACTACAACAAGTCAGCAACCACCAAAAAGAGATTAAGATCATAAAATTCCACTTCTGGAGGGCTCTAAACTGGTGTGCCTGAAACCTTACAAATATTCTCATTTTATTAGAATCAGATGCTTTAGTTACTGATATGCTTTCTTCTGGAATTATAAGACCTAGCTTTAGTTCTTTTTCAGCTCCTATTGTAATGGTTAAGAAAAAAGATGGTAGCTGGAGATTATGCATTAATTATAGGGCTTTGAACAAGCAAAAAATTAAAAATAAATTTCCAATACCCTTAATAGATGACCTATTAGATGAACTGCATGGTTCAAAATTCTTTACAAAATTAGATTTAAAATCAGGTTATCATCAGGTAAGAATGCATGAAAATGATATACATAAAACTGCATTTAGATCCCATGAAGGCCACTGTGAATTTGCTGCTATGCCTTTTGTCCTTACTAATGCCCCATCTACTTTCCAATCACTTTTGAACAATATTTTTAAACAATATTTAAGGGAATTTATTCTGATGTTTTTTGATGATATTCTTATATACAGTACTGACTGGGAAAAGCATTTAAAACATTTAACATTAACTCAGCAAATACTGGCTGCTAACCAGCTAGTAATTAATCTACCTAAATGTTCATTTGCCTCCTCAAATATTAAGTACTTAGGGCACATTATATCTGATCAAGGGATTGAAATTGACAAAGATAAAATTAAAGCAATTTTGCAATGGCCACAACCCACCAGTATAAAAGCTTTAAGAGGCTTTTTAGGTCTTACAGGGTATTATAGAAAATTCATTAGAAATTATGGCCTCATTGCAAAACCTTTGACATCAACGTTGAAAAAGAATTCATTCCAATACAATGAAGAGGCAACAGATTCATTCTTTCAATTAAAATCATTTTTGACTAATCCTCTTATTTTAGCTTTGCCAGATTTTTCAAAAGATTTTATTGTGGAATGTGATGCTAGTGGCAAAGGACTGGGTGTTGTGCTTCTACAAAATAATAAACCCATAGTATATATCAGTCAACCATTACAAGGAAGTAATTTGCATTTATCAACTTATGAAAAAGAGCTTTTGGCATTAATTCTTGCAACAAAAAAGTGGTCACAATACCTCTTAGGCAGAAAGTTCATCATCAGAACTGAACATCAGAGTCTCCAGCAATTACTATCTCAGAGGCTCACAACTGGAATTCAAGGAAAATGGTTAGCAAAACTCCATAGGTATGACTATACTGTTGAATACAAAAAAGTCAAGGAAAATATAATAGCTGATAGCTTGTCCAAAATCTATGATCAACCTGAATTAAATAATGTTACACTGGCGCAAGCTGATTGGATTTCAGAACTCAGAAAAGAAGTTCAGCAAAGACCTTTCTATTATTTAAAGAAGGAACAAATTTTACATGGAGCTGTGGATAGTTCAAAATATATATTGATTGAAGAATTAATTTTCTACAAGGGAAAGATTCTGATTGATCACTCTCATATTCAGCTCATAAATATCATATTATTTGAATTCCATTCGACACCGTTAGGAGGACATTCAGGAGTGAAGAAGACTTTGAAAAGTATTAAAAAAAGTTTTTTACTGGAAGCACATGAAAAGGTCAGTGGAAAACTACGTTAAACAATGTGATATATGCCAAAAATCCAAATCAGAAAATGTACCCTCTCCTGGTCTGTTGCAACCACTACCAATCCCTGAAAATGTCTGGACTGATCTCTCCATGGATTTCATTACTCACCTACCAAAAAGCAATGGGTATTTAGTTATTTATGTAGGGGTAGATAGATTGTCTAAATATGCACTTTTTTCCCACTATATCATCTGTATTCTGCCCCTACAGTAGCCCAAGTTTTCTTTGATGGAATAATTAAATTACATAGTATGCTAAAGTCTATTGTTAGTGATAGAGACACAATATTTTTAAGTAATTTTTGGACTGAATTATTCACTATACAAGGCTGCTCTCTAAAATTCTCCTCAGCCTATCACCCACAATCAGATGGGCAAATTGAAATTGTGAATAAAATCCTACAAACCTATTTGAGGTGCTTTGTTTCGCATCAACCCAGTGAATTGTCAAAATGGATTTCATTGGCAGAATTCTGGTATAATTCTACATACAAAGAATCAACAAAAATGATCCCATATGAAATACTCTATAGCAAAAAGCCACCTACTATTTTATCATATGTGCCACACACAGCTAAAGTGGAACATGTGGAGCAACAATTATTTTCTAGAGAATCAGTGTTGACTATGCTTAAAGATAACCTCAGCCTAGCTCAAGATAGAATGCAAAAGTTTATAAAATCAGCATAGAACAGAAAGGATTTTTAATATCACTGACTAGGTTTATCTTAAGTTGTAACCTTACAGGCAAATTTCAGTTAGTATGAACAAGACTACAAAGCTATCTCCTAAATACTATGGGCCATACAAAATTTTAAGAAAAATTGGTGAAGTTGCTTGCTTGTTAAATCTGCATGAAGGATCTCAAATTCATCCTGTTTTCCATGTCAGTCAGCTGAAAAGGAAGATTGGCTCTCATTTAACAGTTCAATCAGATCACCAATCATATATTGAAGAACTGTTCAAGAGCCGGAGCTAATACTTGATCAAAGACTAGTCCCCAAGAATAACAAGCCTGTTGCACAAATTTTGGTTAAATAGAGAAATAGACTAGTTGAAGATGCTACATGGGAAGACTACTGGGACTTAATCAAGAAATTTCCTACATTAGACCTTGAGATAAGGTCTGCTTTTCAAGAGGGGGGACTTGTTATGCTATAACATTTGGTCGAACACATGGTGGGCAAGAAACTGTGAAAGACATTCCATCAAGCATAAAAGGAAAACTCGAAGCATAAGCAATATTAGATGAAATAGATCAAACTAAATGAATCAGAGATGATATGAAGAGTGCATGAGCATGTCAAGACAATTTCCAGTGTTGAATTTCGCATAGCAATTAAAATAAGTAGATATGCAGGTGTGCAAGTGCACGAGCAGGAAAATAAGGCAGATTAGGGTTCTATGACATTATGGTAAATTCTGACAATTGAGTGATGTAATGCAACTATAAATAAGACCCTAACCAATGTAAACATTCATTCAAGAATTCAGTAATAAAAGTTATTATGTTTTTCACCTCATTCTATTTGTTCTCTGTCTTGTAATTTTCTCTTCTCCAATACGACTTAATCATTGAATTCCTAATGTTTTCTCGTATTGATCTCTTAAATTCTGAAGTACCATTTGGTACTGATCTTGTCTTCACCCCCTGCTTATACTGTATTGATCAACCTTTCTTCTTTGATCACCACAGTAAACCATTTTACCCTTAGATCCCATCCATTTCCATCAACTAGATTACATAAGCAGAAACAAGGTGATGCTTACATATGGGGTGGCCATTAATTTCTAACGCCATGCCAACTGTTTTACCCTACAGTGTTTCTCACATCCTCACCAGCTAACTAGATCGTCGCCAGCCCTCTTCCGCTTAGGCATTCAGCTCCAGCATGGCTCCTTAATTGATAAATGATGTCTCAGAAACTCACATCCGGTATTCTCACATCCTCATCCGCTAACTAGGTCGTCGCCAGCCCTCTTCCGCTTAGGCTTTCAGCTCTAGCATGGCTCCTTAATTGATAAATGATGTCTGAGAAACTAAGATGTGCGTTAATTTAAGTCCAACGCGCTATAAATAGCATTAATGTATTGATTCGTTCCAATGGCCATGGTCATCTTCTCATTATTAATGTACATGAAGGCGTATCTACTTTCATTTTAGCTATCATATGGCCTTGCATCAAAGTCAATTGCGTATTTGATTTGACAATAATATTTTGTCTATACTGTTGCTTTATTGGGCGACATGTCAACAGTATTTGCATGAAGATTAGAAAATGGGAAGGCTGGCTTCCAATACTGAGAAAATTTGCTGATAAATAATATTTGTTGCACAAATAATCTGGTTAGAAACTACGCTAATGCTAAGAGGCCCGACAATAAGGGTGTCAAAATGTGTGAAAATGAATCTGACGGTTGGTGGACTCAGGGGCGGAGGCAGTATAAGGCCAGCTAGGGCCTCCGCCCCAGCTGAAAAAATTGGATATCAGGCATGAGAGGACCAACTCCAAGCACCTGCCCTACCTAAGATGAAGGTTTTGCCCTACCTAAAAGGTTTAGAGAGCCCATACTTTGCCAGCCCAACCAATAATTTCAACTGATTTGTAATACTTAAACATTATTATATATATAAAGTATGATGTTGAACTTTTGTGATGTGGGACTAAAATTTTCCTTTTGTTTTGGCCCTAGCTCAAAAGTGAGGCTGGCTCCGCCACTGGGTGGACTCCTCCCCCAAATCGCACGAATTGAGGAGGTTTCGCACATTTTGACACCCTTATTTTCGCGTCTGGTAGCAGCGTCCTAGAAACTATATTTATGCTTTTTCATTAAGTCGACAGTATTGTTTGTATGTTTGCTGCACATAAATTAGTACATAATACTACATTACAACTAAAAAAATCAAAATGTTTGCAATGCAAGTGTTCAGGAAAAAAGCAAAAGTTCTAAACTGTTTTGTTTTAACTATACTTATTATTTCTATGATTAAATTTAACTTTACGCTTTAAAATAAACTGTTTGTAACATTTTTCCTTAAATAAGCCTTACTTTGGTCTGTTCTATATGTTTATTTGCGCTGGATACTTTCAGCATGTCTGATATAGTTTGGTTTGTTCTCTAGTATATGGTAATACACTTTTGGGTTATAGTATACAGCTTTAAATTATATATGAGCACCTGTTCCAGAGAATTACTATCAATGTCTTCTTAGTTATTCTAAGTTTGTTAAATATCAACGTAAATATGCTAATTTACTTAAAGGGTTAAATTTATTATAAGTTGAATGACATCATATTGTTTTTCCATATTAGTTTATAATACTCGGTATAATGAAACATGAAGTTAGATATCTAAATACTGTTTATAGATTCTTTTAGATCACTGCTAAATCAACGGTGATACAGAAAATGTCGTATAATGAAAAACATGAAGTTAGATAATAAGGCGTTATCTAAATGTTTTGTTTAAAAAATGCTCATCCTTGCCTTGTTGATTTAAATTCATGCACTGTACGAATCCTTTGAAGAAAAAGATGCTATCAACTCTAGTAATAACTGCTGTTATTAGAAATATGCTCGCACTGGAATGAAGTGGGTGCGTGAATTGAACGGGGGAATTGTCCCACGTCACACGATATTAAAAAAGATCGTGGTATATATATGGTATTGGTGGTATGTAGCAATGGGGATTTCTTTTGTTTCAATAAGTGCTTGCCAATACCAAATTATATGCTCAATGAGAGACGATGGGGGATGTTCAATCGAAATGCCGGATTGAGAGACTTCGACCATTAATTCCGATAGACACGGTACATCTTTGCCTTGATGAAGCAGAATGATGTCTTACCCAATTTTATTATCTATGGCTAATGTGGCTTTTTACCGGCTTCTTCCATTTCTACTGATTAAACAACTCACAGTTTCCATTTTTGCCTAACTATATTGTTTTATGCGTGAATTTCATCATTAGCTTTCTATTTTGAATTGCCAAAATGATGTTTGTTCATGCAACTAACTAACTAAGTGTTTTTTTTTTTTAAATTTAGAATTGGTCATTTTTTTCTATTCTTTTTTTCTATTATTTGGTTCACGTAGAATGATCCAAGAATTTTAGCCATTCTCCTCCTTATAGGAATTGTTGCCTTTGGTTGTACATAATTGTGTACTTGCATGCTAACTTTTACTCAATTGAGTCTTGGAGGGAAAGATGAGACAATATTACCATCTTTGATAGTAACTACTTTTATATTTTGAAGTAATCAATTCTATTACCTATATAAGAAAATAGAATGGATGCATTGCTGATGTGGACGTGCTATTTTTTCTACCTATCCAACGTGTCACATTTTTAGAGCCAGACTTTAGTTTTTGCGTTCGTCAAAACCGAAGCGGTTTCTAAATAATTAAATTACCATCTTCGCATTCGCGGTTATCACTTATCAGTGCTTCCATTCTCCCTTCTTCCCCAAAATAAAACCAACTTCAATCCTAATCTTACAGGCCGGTCAATTACAATAAATTTTCCATCCTTGCGATTTCAGTTAGTACTTCGGTTTTCTTTTCCATTCCCCAACTCAAATCAACTTCAATGTTAAAGGTATCCTATTTTTCAATTTGTCTTTTTACTTATTTCGTATGGATTACAATTTTTTTCTCCAAGAGAGTCATATTAAAATTCTTTGTCTCAGTTTGAACGTAGTTATAATATTTTTTTGGGATCTTCCAGTTCTTCCTCAAATCCATGTTTTCAGATAGGCATACGTTATTCACCCACATTTATGAAAGGCAGTTAGGGTGCGTTCTCAGCAAATAAATGGAACATTGAAGTTTTTGTCGGACGCGTCGGACGCGAATACCATTTTCCACGTTCAAATGAAACGATTGCTGAACGTTGAAAATCAAGTCGTTGGCTCATCCACACTACACTCCTCCATTCCTCTTCTAAAATTTTCTTCCACATTATTAAATTTTCCATTTTTTAGTATGACCAATCGAAAGGTTGCATATCACTGGTCGTTTACTGCAACTCAGATTATGCTGCAATGTTCGGTTGATGCATATGGTGCTTGTGGCATCAACAAAAAAGGTGTACATAAAGCAATTGCAGAAAAGTTCAACGATGCAATAGAAACCATTCCAGACATCGTACCGATTGACGATCTGAAACAAATATGACAGTCTTCGACGGGATTGGATGAAATGAGATGCGCTGATGAACAAGACTGACGCGGGTTGGGATGCATACAAAGGAACGGTCTCTGGAAGCGATGAATGGTGGGAAGATCGTGTTAAGGTCTGTAAATTTATTTTGTTACCATTCCTTTGTAGACAGTTTCTTACAATTTATTTCTTACATTTAGGAATTTGGAACGAGTGTCTTGAAATATAAGAAACGACCAATAGAACTTAGAGCTGATACAACAATTATTTCGTGGGACGATTGCAACTGGTCAATCGTCGTACACTCCTGCTGCTAGTGTACAACCGTCGCAGACTGGCACGCCGCCATCAACACAAAGCACGTTTGACAGGACATGGAATTTCGACGGGTTTTTGGAACCATTGGAAGACACGCAAAATAATCATATTCCAAACTTGAATTCGCCATCAAATCCTCCACTGCAACAAACTTCAATGAATACACCAAATTGTGAAGCTCCAAGAATCCCTCCGTCAACCCAAATTCCAATGAATCCGCCCATTCAACCAACTGCACGTCAAAATTCAAGAAGAAAACGTAGTGAAAGCGACGATAAGATGGCTATGCTCATTGACCTAATGCACGAGAGACAGATGAAAAAATCTCGGACGCACTCTGATAGTCCTAATACGGGTACTAGCGTGGAATCAACGGGAAGTTCTACAACTTATGCAAATACGGTAGCTCGTATGCAACGTCTTGGAGCAACGGGTGAGTTTGATGTTGCAGACGCACTATTATTTGTGTTGGACCCCAAAATAAATGATATGTTCACTGCTCTTCCGGATGAGATACTGAAAAGCTGGTTGATTAGAGGGCTTGCAGACAAACGCCACGACCAAGAATACCAAACTTATCTGATAAATAGCAACAAGTAGGAAGTTCATGTCATCGTGTTATTGTATTTCTGTCGTATTTATGTTTGTATTTTCTTTTGTGTAATGAAATGTGGTCATTTTGTTCAACCGAAATTAGTATTTAATTAACTCAAAACAAACAAATTAACAATTAAAATACCACGCTCAAATACCCCGTTCGTAGCTAAAAACACATTTCCCCTTCGCTACAGTACCACGTTCAAATGACACGCTCAAATGTCACGCTCACGTTCGTTAAGAACGCACCCTTAGAGTCTAAACGATTGTCTTGAGTCAAATTTTCCAAACATAATATGTTGTCAGAATGTAGTTTTGTGACAAAGCAATGTGTAAGTAAACATGTAGAAGGTTTATTTTTTTGAAATAAAAAAGAAGAGAGCAGATGGTATGTAATTGATTTCTTGTATTGACAGTAAATACAATAGAAACTAGTTGTGAACCCGTGCTTCGCACACGGGCAGAAGGAATAGTAGGTGTAAAGGAGAAACAAAGTGGGGTAGACTTTGGTGTTTGATGTTGTGCTTGGGTTGACATAAAAAGTGTTGATAGTTGAATTAGCCATGTAAGCATAGGTTAGAGTAGGTGGTGTGCAGAAGAAAACGGTATATGGTTATGACAAAATTAATTTGTTGCAGCAAAGACTAAAAAGTATTTGATCTTGATTATCAAATTGGAAATTGCTGGAAATATGTAGTTATGTTGGTTATGTGTCATATGTAGAACTGAAGGTTGGTAACGTGCTGGGCCATAAAAGTACTGTGTGGTGGTGGTGCGTCCAATGTTTGTGGTACTGTTAAGCATGTGATTTAAGTGAGTCATGTAAACGTGGACAAAACTGTGAATGGAAATGCATATGTGGGATAATTTGGGTTAGTTAAAGGGACATGAAAAAAATAATTAAAGCTATGATATGAAAATCTGTGGGGGTAAAAAGCATTAATGTAAAATCAAATTAATAGAGAATGCTCTTAGTTTCCTTTTCGGTCAAACTTCATTGCACAGATTATAAGGCGCTCAGAATAATCGCACAAAAATCAATAACTAAGGCCTAAGAACACGGTGGCTGGTGGCTTACACTTCATTTTAGAAAATGTTCTAACATAAACAATGTATGAGATTCCAGATGTGAAGCCGGGAAATAAGAACGTAGACGCAGTGGCCGTGGATGAAGAGGCAACTGATATTGGAGCTAAAATACTCAGTGTGGGTGGTGCACTCGATCGCTACCTCTGAAAATAACTCTACATGTCACAAGATGAGTTGTAGTTGAAGAGATTGGAGAACCAAAAATTGACCTGTTCAAGGTCCCGATCTTATAGATATTATGAGTCTTGTTAGAGATGTATAACATGTGTAACTTATAATGCAGTGTGACTATCTTCTTTGTAAATAAGAGTATGCTATTTCTGCACATATCAGGATGGAAGCTTAGTACATCACCTGTATTATGTTATAACTTTACATAGGTGAGCTGAATGTACAGGAATAATAAGAAAGCGCAAGTGATGCTCTCAGTCAGGTTACAGCGTAATGCAAAGCATAATGGTTATTGGGCACTTTTTTATGTCAATATATTTATATGTAACTCAAAGAGGGTTACATCGTATTAAAATAAAAATAAATATTAATATAGATATTTTAAGAATAGTTAAATAAAGGAATTAAGTGCTACATTTAAGAATTTTGAAACAAACATAAAAGAATGTAACAGCCAGCCAATACAAATTAGTTTTGTTGATGAACAACAATACTTAATAATTTTTTTAAATTGATCTTGTTGTTAAAAAAAATAAAAAATAAAAATTGAACAGAACATCCGGTAGCGAATAATGCATCTATTAACTTGTGAACTCTATGGAACATCAAATCACAGGTAACATACAACATCGCTTTTCTTCCAAATCCCAACATCAATTATATTTAAGGTTTTATACATACATGATCAGTGAAAGTGATTCCAAAATTTACAAAGGATGTTTTAGAATTACAAAGTGCACAAACTATCAAAAAGATATCCTCCCACATCCTCTTCAATCGATCTGAAAGCATAGAGATTTGCAGCAGTTAACAAAGTTGACCATACAGTAGTCATTGGACAATGACTTTTTCATTACCACCTCCGTTCCAGGCTGTCAGTGGATGTGGAAAATTAGTGGAAAAAGAAATGCCAGATATTGTAATTACATAAGAACTAAGGCTGAAATCGGCAGTAAGAAGTAACACTACAATGATTAGTATATATGCACGTCCAGGTGGACCTGCATTTGATTGTAGAGCCATATTTTATAGCATAACTATTTAAAAAGATGACAATAAAATCGGTGAAATGATCGCTTACCATATCAACACATTCAGATATAACCAACGCATTTGAATTGCCTCATGAATTGGTTCAACGTACACGAATAGTCAAATCCAACTTATAACAAATAATAATGTTTTATGTATCAATTTTAGTTTAAACCGATTATTTTGTCAACTACTTTGTTCGTGAGCTTTTATCAAGTTAATTTATTGATGCTTTCTTTATGTATTTTGATATTATATTAAAACTCAGTGTAAATACATTTATTGTGTAGTTAAACATTTAAATAATTATAATCATATGAAGGTGATAACGTTTCATTTACCTTATTAGGTTTTATATTGTCCCTGCCATGATCAATGCTTTGAATTTCAGAGCTTTCACCTAATGTCGTAATCTACATTGATTATGCTATTTGCATATAATTGAGAGTATTTATAACTTTTTTATATCAAAGTGGAAATATATATGTAAAATTACCTTTCGAAAGAAGCCCCTTGCCCTTAATATTAGATTTATCATTTTGATGGTATTTAGTTTTTTTTTTCCTTCTTTGTGCCACCACCGTTCATATTTATAAGACCTTACCCTTCAATTGTTGCTTCCTACTAACAAAATTCTCAAAAGAAGACATTAATTTGAATAGCAAAATTCATATATAATTTTGTATGTAGGAAGCAGGTGTTGACATGCCAAATGATTTATTAGAAAAAACATTTAAATATAAACATCTAAGAATCTTTTATCATGTAACAACTCTGTGTACACTTCAGTTCCAACATATAATAACTCTATACATCATGAAAATATCCTTATTGCTTGTAATGTATACACACAAACTCCGTACTTGTAGCTATTAATAAATTTAAAATAAAAGTGCTTACAAATTGTAATTTTAATGCCCTTTCGTCTATCTACATTACAAAATTACAACTGAATAGATGCCTCTTGTTGCGATGCACGTGTATGGAAGGAATTGGTTTTATAAAACGGTGTTCGCAAGATTTTATATATATATATATATAGGCAAGCGTTCGGTTGCACCCCAAAAATGGAGCACCCCAAATACCCCCTGATTTCCACCATCCGTTTATATTAAAGAATGTGAATGGGAAGTGAGAGAGTGAGTGGAAGGAGAGAGAAATGGAAATACTTGGTGGAGATTGAGAGGCATTTGGGGTGCTGCACTGATATATATATATATATATATATATATATATATATATATATATATATATATGGGCAGGTTCGAGAGCACCCCAAACAGTGCAACACCCAAAAGTCCCTCAACCACAACCGAGTATTTCACTCTCTCTCTCTCCTTCCACTCATTCTCTCCCTTCCCACTCACATTCTTTAATATCAATGAGTGGCTGTGGTTCAGGTGCAAATGGGGGGCTGAAATTCAGTATTTTTAAATATAATAAACATTTGTAGTCACACCCAAATGAATAAGTGCAAATGCATTTAGGACAATATCAAACAACTTCCATGTCGATCATCAACCAACCACCTCAAATGGAATTCCTATAGGGGTGCCAATTATTAGTATACAAATTTTTTAATAATAGGAAAATATTCTTATTTAAATGAAATATTTTCACGTTAAATCTAATATAATATGGAATGGTTATCAAAAGACTTGAAAATTGAAAATAACCAGGAATTTCCATTATTTGATTGCTCTTTGGTTTCTACGTTTCATATAACGACAAAAATGTCCAACGATCCATTTGTTTTGTTATCAGTTGTGTTTTGTTTTATGCTCAAATTGCTATCTCCATTTTGACGGACGATTTTTATTGTTGAAGCATAATTTGACATGTTCACCATTTGTGCACATATAAGCTGGTTTTTTCTTATATTGCTAAAAAAATTGGAAAGCTCCCGTTGAAAAGTACCGCTTTCTATATAAAACATGTGTATTTGCTGTGCTAACAATCCCTACCCAAAACTACAATCTCACACAAAAAATGCAACAGCAACCACTGTACGCAAATTTAACAGCAGCCATATACATTTTATTTTTTCTCATCTTTCCTCTTGTATTATGAATTTATTGCCATATAATTGTCAAAACAGTGAAGTACGCAAGTTCCATTTTATACATGAGCTGCCGTTATCCTTAAAGCCGTGATAAACCATTATATTATCGAAAATTCAATTATATCTATCCTGACCTCTCATCTTCGCATGAAGACCTCAAAGGTTGCTTCATTTTTGTATGCAGTTAATCATACCAAAACTATATCTACAGCTTATAAGAATTCTGCAAATGTTTTATAGTACAAAAAACAATTCAACATATAATTAACATTATATTTTCTCTTTACCAAAGTTTTCCTCATTAAGAATCACGGCATTAACAACCACAGTTGAACATCCACTTTATTCATTGTTTTATCTCTCTCTGACTTGATTTAAAACTTCCAAATTCTCAGCTCCTTACGTCTGAATCTCCTCTGTAAAACAATCAAAATGAGTTTATGCTTATTGTAATGAAACATGAGAAATAAAATTAGTCACATTTGTATCATGATCTATATCAACATTTGGGCTGCATTATTTTCTACATTTGAGTTTTCAAATATAAGGCAAAGAATGAAGCCTTGTTTTAAGTACCAAATCCATGAATTAGCTATCAAATGTGTTAGTATCTCAAAACATAATTAAAAAGTTGCATGTCTCCTATTACTAAAAGCATTTAAAAGAGTAGTTACAATTTAATGCTAACTTATAAACTCGTATTACTACACTAATGATAATGATGTTTTTAAATATTTGTTGTATAAAATGATGGAAAAAAATAGAGAGTCAGGGAAGTATGAGTGACTTGTTGACTACATAATAAGCACTAAAATGCCCATACATATATCTTTCGGTTAATATATACTGTACTAACGACACGACTGTTTGAGAAATGAACCTGAGCACTAAAATATGAGGCATACTAACAGTTATTACAACATTTACAAAATAATAATGGTTATTATAGTGTTTGTAAAATGTACTATCAATATATAGTTAGGCATATAATAGATTTGATACAGACACAGTGTAAGCAAACTTTAAAAATAATCTTGGAAAATGCGTACTTCACTCGCATGTTGAATCATAAAGATACATATCAGATAAAGATGTTATAATGCGACAACTTGGTCAAAAAGTGAAATATTTTCAAATTGCTTTTTTTTTCCTTTTCATCAAAGAGGCCTCTACTTAAATCAATCAACATCTGAAAGTATCATGCAACTCAATGTATGTATTCAAACAAAATAACCAAATGTATATATAACATAAGAAATTATAAATGGATGTGCAATAAATGAATAAAAACCTACTTTTAATATATATGTTGTTTTATCAGTATCACCTAAATAATTCTACCATTCATTGTGGACATTCTGAATGTTCTAAGTTTTTTCATCAATTAGTTGGAGTGCAAATCTAAAGGTTGGAACTGTATTCCCTAAAGCCTTCATAATGAGACCGGTCGGTCCATAAAAAAAAGAATCAATACGCATATGGTAAAACTATTAAAAAGAAAAAAAGAAGATTATAAAAGGTCGAAGTAGATGAAATGTACCGATTTTTTTCTTTTCAAAGCGATCGTCGGATCCAAATCCCATCCCAGACGTTTGTTATTTCTGTAGAATAAAAAAAGAAGGTAAAATCAGCATTCGAATAAGAATATAAACTATTACATCATAAGTGGACTTTTTTTTTTTTTAGTTTTCATCATGCACTGAAAAGGAAAATGAAAGCGCTGCCAAGCGATAATAAGCAGAGGACTTTTGGCAATCGAAAAAAGGCTTCACTTTAAAGTTTTTTTCCTTGTATATAAGATACACAAACTTACATAGTCTTAATATTTATATAAATAACACAATGAAGTTCAATTGTCATGATATACGATAATAGTTTACTATGAAGTGGTATCATTTTTCCCATTTAGACCAATCACGTTCATATAATAAATGCGCATAGAACAAACTTAGCACTCCAGAAAGTGTAATCACTTGTCATTTGCATATATGACTGTTAGTAGATTTATATGTTTATAACACAATGTCTTTTTATTTTTCAATGTATATTTTAAACTCCAAAGATTATACATATACATAATTTATAAATAAGGTTGATGTTTTACTAATTGTGTACTTCGTTAAATAAATCTCATTGTAGATAGATGGATGGACATACTGCAAGTCGAGTATAACTTTAGTATTGGTGTAGATAGTTGGGGATATTTCATTATATATAAAAGTTGTAACTTGTAAGCATACTTTCTTGCTGTCAAGAAACATTTTTAGTAGTACACTATAAAGACCAGCAAGAAATCCTATCAACTGACAAAGAATTTGAAATGCAGACCCTATTGGAATACTAAATCCACCTGCTAGGATAGTCATGAAGAATGACGGCATGAATTTAACAGCATGTGATAAAACATAGAAAATAAGTGGCTTGAATAAAGGGAGCACTTATGACAATAGATTTCAGACGGAGAAGCTCAGTAATGAGTAATATGCATACAGTGCATGAAGTTCGTGTAGGAATGTACAATAATAAATTAATCAACTGCAATATTAGACAGTGAGATTTATATTCATTAGTAAGAAGAAGCGACACACGGAGTAAAAAAGACAATACGGTAATTTTACCAATCCGAAAATGGCAACCATATCTTCAACCTTCTGGCTGGTCAGAGTTTCGGTTTCCTTGCAAAAACAACTATAGTGGTGGACATTGAGGAGTCCAATATGTTGACATTTAAACAATACATAGTTTCTATAGTCGTAAAGACAAATCAGAAAAGATAGTTGACCGTTACGTATTTATTGGATGTTCAGCCATGAGACCACAACCTGAGGATAAATAGTTGGCTCTGTCCAAATGAACACTTTATTTACAAAGTATGAACGAAAGATAGCTTAGGGAGGGCAACTATATTTGTTAGTAGTTGGTGAAAAGAAACTCCAAACATCAACAATTAAGGAAATAGTTTATCAGTAGGAACTACTATTAGGATGAGTGATTATTTCATAAAAATGTGGCACAAATATTAATTGATTGGTAATAACGCAGAACAAAATAATTATGTCAAATATTCTATAAAATGGCAGTACTAAAACCTATTTTAGGTAGTTTTTGGGTTACAAAAATACCCTGTTATGTTAGTGTCATGCCAGACATGGAATTGGGAACATGATACAACCTAAAACATTGATCACATATTCAGTCGCACACGAAACCATAACTCGAGTTTAGCTAACTTGGAGACTCATGCTTAATTAGCATTAAAATTGCAATCCCTTCTAGAAACTCACAGTTGTATTGCTATTATGTAATAAAATGGTAAAAATTAATACTTAAAACATTACATATTGTTTAAAATTAGTTTGTATAAAATCTGCGCATACTGGTAGAAGATACTAAAACTACCTGACTTCATGCTAATATCACTTGTATATAATCTGCAGTGGTGCTGCTACAAATGTGGGTACTTGCATTCTGATTGAAAATGCAGGAAAATGATATATCCTATATAATACAGGTCCACGCATATTGTATGTTTCAGATTATGCAAATATTATTAAAGCAGCAGAGTGAAAATAAGTTTCGACATAAAGTGTATAAAAAAGATACAACAATGATTGTACTTTTCAAGCAACTTACCCCTACATGGTTCTTAAAATATTCGAGTATAAGTGATATATAAACATGGATCACAAATAAAAAATAGTTCCATATAAATTGATGAAACCTAAAATAACATTAAAAATATATTTATATAATTAAGTACATTAATTTATTAGTGTGGGTGCATCAAGACAGTCATAGCAAACTTAAATATTACTTTATTGTAATATATATGTGCATGTAAATTCAAACCTTCTCAACAACTACCCTAGTATTTATGGATTATCGGACAGCTAAAATTGCTTCAATATCGAAGGGTATCTTTAGTTTTTCGGCAAATCCACATCCATAACTTCAAGAATGATAGGGGAAATTGTAGGACTTTGGCTTCCAACGTATGAGACGTAAATATCACAAATAACAATGTCAATATTATGTTGCAATAAATTTAAGGAGTACGAAAATTGGGAAGGTTGAACTAAAGCATGAAATAACTATTGCTGCATTGAATTGCTGACAACTTCTATGAAGTTAAATTTACAGACTATCAGGCCAAATGCACTGCATATCGGTACTGACCTTGCAGGGTACTAAAAGTGAGCATATAGTAAAGCACAAAAAAAAAACGTAGATAGCACACTAAAAACACTAAATTATGCATGATGAAGTTGTTAACGATAAACATCGTAAACCTTAGTGTACCATGATGGATAAAAATAAAATTTGCAATTAAGCATTTGGACAGTGTAAAAAAAACAAATAATTGAGCACTTTAAGCGAATTCACATGAAATCTGAAATTGAGAGGAAAGGAAAAGATCGCCATCTCGGAGTTCTGATATGTAAATAAATATAGTATTTTGTAAATAAAAAATAAATTAAAAAGAAAGAAAAAAGAAAAGAAAACAGAGTGGTTGGTAGTCAAATACACACTTCTTATTTTATCCTAAGTTCCTGAATCTTAATCAATATCCCAACTGAAGTGTAGATGCTAAACTTCATGAATTAAATTGTAGGATCACACATACCCAATATTCAATACAAAATACATCACAAATAAAGTAACCAACTGTCCGAATAATAATTGAATACCTATTCAAATTCTGAAGAAGTAAAGTTTGCTTTGTTAACTAAAGCGCCTACATTTCAATCATCATTAAAGCGGCACAGAAAATCTGTGTACCTATAATAATACCCAAAAGAAAATGGTAGAAAAAGCATGAGAAATTAAGTAAGAAGTCAATTTACGGTATACGTAAGAAATTAAATGATAAATTAAAGCATGCATAAGAATGATAGTCTTCTCCATCAAATCCTATGTATCTTATAGTTAAAAAAAATTGATTAGTAGAACATTGGGTTTCACATAAATGGCAATAGAAAGTATCATTAGGCTGAAATATGTAATTGCAGAAATTAAAGTCAATGGCATTACATGAAATACATAGAGTCAAATACAAATCACTAATCAAAGTTTATTTGGACACAGACCGTCATAGTACGAACATTTCCATGGTGATATTACTTGATACAAATATGAAGATATGAAGTTGATTAGGCTGCAATATAAAAGACTTATGTATGATGAATTTTTATCATCAAATGGCTGTGTCACCATGTTCAACCTGCATTCGTAACAACTTAAAACAACTCTGTAAAGGCTTCTAAAACCTTCAAAAATTAAAGTGTACCTATTAGCAATATTTATATACAGAAATACATGCTACTTGCAGTCAATTTGTGGTCCATTGAAGGTAGGTCTGTTAAATATTGGTAAAAACGACAGCCACTAAGCACAAATTGAGAATAAAATTCAATCAAAAAAATTAGAAGTGAATCACTTTTCCTTGTACCATGTGTAAATTATAAATATGGAAGGCTAATGTTAGTTTTTATACATAATTATTCAGTCAGCGTTTGAAGAGATATAATTTTAACTCTGTAAACTAAAATCAGGTTGATAATTTTAACTATGTAAACTCCTAGTTTAATAATTAATCAGTCAGTGTTTTTATACTAATTAATAATCCTAATTTTATAAAACAGGCTGATAATTTTAACTCTGTAAACTAAAATCACCTTTGTAATAAAGTATTGAAATTCACATGTTTATTTCTAAGTTTCATTTCAAACACATAAAAACAAATACAATGAATGCCAATACACAAACACATGTACCATTGTAAGAGCTGTAAATTTATTTTCCAATGGCATTTATATACAAAATCCCCCACCTACGTTTCTAGTTGCCCATTTCTAGTGGCATTTATTTTCTAATGGCATTTATATACAAAATACATGAGGATACCCATTTATAGTTGCCCAAGAGTTCGTAATTTAGTAAACAACTTAACTGCATAGAATTCGAAACAACTTTTACATGTTTTTCCCCTAATCAGCAATACTAAAACCATTCAAAATAGTCATATCATAATTATTCAATTTGAGGACTTGCCTTTTTTGATTTCCCCGAGTATTCACATAGATAATGCAACATGAAATTATTTATTTGAGGGACGCAGATATATTTTCAATCAGTTTATGAAAGGATGAATATTAATTTTTGAAGAAAACATATACAAAGTTTTATACAGTATTGTTTTGATAATAAAATTATATTTGCATTCAACTTTCAGTTGAAAATCATGCAGTAGAACAGTTATACACAAAAAATTTGTGACAAAAAATTATATACACAGAGTCCGACTAAAAAAAGTGAAAAATATAGCTAATTTACCAATAAAAATTAACCAACAAAATCAATGATTGTATTTAATAAACTAACATAAATAAATAAAATAAATTTTGTTCACCTAAGTGGGAAAGAGCTCCCAATTTAATCATTCCTTTTAAATTTCATTAGCCGTCATGAAGTTTAAAAATTATCTAAATGGTATTAGCATTAGCTGTCATGAAATTTCATTGAATTCAACTGGACGATGATATGAGCATAGTTTTAACTTAGCCAATATATATAAACAGACTTGTCCAAACCAAATTGGTTGATTAAAATGATCAACCAATGTTGACGACCAATCAACCATCCTTACTAAACCAATACAATATAAATTAAAAAAACATTTTCTCATTGTCATATACTTTATTTAAGCCATTTCATTATATGAATTTCAAGTGCATACTATTCAAGTTCAAGACCCCTATATTCAAACAAAAGGCCGCATTCATAAGTGACATTTTTTTGATAAGCTTGAGTTAATAGCTATGCAGATTGAACATATTACAGTTATAACAAATATATTCATAAATGTTCATTAACTGATCATTCTATTTGTCATTTACCAAAAGGTTTAGTACACTACCCTCAACAAAGTATTATTTTCTATACAGCAAATTAGTAAATTTTGGCATATACATATTATATCACCATATGTTACCGAATTATTCCATATTACATGAACAAATATTGAAAAAAATTGCTAGCCTACAGAATCTAAAAGTTGGATTGAATTTTCATTATTGAATTCTAATTTAATTTAAACTTTGATTTGAAACAAAACCAAAGAAATACCAATTCAGCACCGCTGTCGTAGTTCAGCGATCAAAATAGGGAAAAGGAGGAAGAGCGAGAAGAAGCAGTAGCATACCCGGTTGTAGCGTCTTTTTTCTCTATTTTATGATTTTTGTTCCCTCTTCTGATCTCAGATATGTGTGCTATTATTCCCAAGTCAAGGTATGACGATGGGGTCGATAGGTGCGACAACTTGATGTCGATATTAATCGATTGAAATGTAGAAAACATTGAATATGAATTAGAGATTAAAGACAATTATAGATGAATTCGAGTTAGGTTAGATAAATAGAAAAGGGGATGGGGCGGAGGAATATTAGTAATTAGTCGTGGGAATTAGGGTTTGGTGAGTAAAAGGAGTTGATGTGGGAACTGAACGAATGGAACTAGCCTTTAGTTTGGGGAAACAATAGAGAGACGCGGAGATTAGAAATCAAACGTAGGACGTGTAATTGGGCAGGAAGTAGAGCAGGAGAAGGGGAAGAAAATGAAAATAGGAGTATAGCCGACATTATTGCGGTAAAGAACGAAGGGAGAAGAACGTGGAAGGAGGGAGCGGTTTTTTTTGGCAGAAGCGAAAGAAAGAAAACGGAGAGTGCGTAAATGAGGAAAGATGGAAGCAAGCAGCGATTTTAGGCTATCCATGTAAGCATTTTTGTTTTTCTGTTTTCTATTATAGGTAATAGATATTCCTCTGCTTCTTAGTCACATTTCTAAATTGCCATTATTTATCATGCTCAGACCCTTGATATACCTTAGAAATATAAAAAATGTATGTAAAAAAATTATTAAAATTGTTCTTGGTGTACAAAGATATTGATTATAAATTAATACGTACTAATATTCCAGCAACAAACAAAAAGAAATTAAAATGGAAAAAGCTAAAAGGTTAAAAACCATATGCCCATTTCCTTATTGATGTTGTAGCAGGTATAAATGTTGTTAAGATTCTATAAATTCACAAAATTCTAGGGCAAATTAAAGATCAAGAAATTATATTTCATAGAAACAAAAATAATAATGCATATTTTAGCAGTAAATTATGTATAGCAATGTATTTCTTAACTGCTTAGCAACTCATATTTGAATATCTGTTAGGGTATTAAAACATTGCATTTGAATACAAAATATAAATTAGGATTCAAAAATGTTAATTAATGTGTACTGTATGCAGAAATTATTTTGGTTTTTATCAAAACTAATTAGTAGAATAATCAATTAGTTAGAATATGCAAAGACAGTGGTAAATGCATACATGAAAAACTTAGCCATCAGTGTTGAAATAACACTAAAGGTGGACCAATTCATAAAACTAATTTTTTTATTATTTTTTTGGTTCACAATTTATTACTTATATAGAAAAGAGGAAACCAACATTTTAATATGCTGACACATGTCATCTTATATAATCGTTGGCCATGTTTGTTGTTGTATTTGATTTTACCTTCAAATAACAGATAACTGCACATGCTTTACATATCAATTTTATGATTATCTGCAACTACTTATTCACATTCCTCTTCATCTTTCATAACGCATAAATCTAAGAATAACTGATAGGAGAAATCCTTTTAAATCTAAGAATAACTAATTGGTGAAATTCTTTTATGGTCCTATTCAACGACAATACTTGTAATCAACCCCAGGTAAACATATAATTTTTCTGGAGGCGAGATTGCAATCGTTTTAATGTCGAAATAATTTGTTGAAATGTCTTAAGTTTATTGGAATGGCTAATTTCCACAAATTATTTCGACATTAAAACGATTGCTTAGCCAAAATGTTTGAAAATATTAAGGGATTATCGAAATGAGATCATTTTCAGAAACTGTTATATTTGCAAAGCCAGTGCAAATTATTTGTAATATTTTTTTTTTGTAAATCAAAAAACATTCGCAAAATTTGTGCAAATTATTTAACTTAAATATTTTTGCAAAGGCAATGCATATGATTTAGTATTATAAAAATGGATATTTTAAAATGTTTTAGATATTTTTGAAAATGTGATAACTTTTAGTTTATTTATTGGAATTAAATTTCGTTTTAATCTTAGATCACAAGTACTATTAACTTGCTACTAAAATCCAAATATTATATTTTAGATATTATTTAAATTGCACGTGGTTTAATATTAATCATCAAGGCAATTTTAATTTGCTTAGACATTGTAAATACTTCAAGATGAATAATTTGCAAAAACATTGCAAATAACTTTTGATTTATAACAAAACGTTTTATGATTTTAAATTTTTTATTAATAAAATCATCGACATTACCTTTACCAAAATATTTAGGTTAAGTTATTTGCACAAGCTTTGCGAATGTCTTTCGATTTGCTAACAATTCATTTCAAATAATTTGTACGGACTTTGCAAATATTGAAATATTTTCATTTATGTAATCTCTAAATGTTTTCAAACTTTTTGGTTGAGCATTTGTTTTAATGTCAAATAATCTGAAATTTCTTTGCAAATGTAAACATATAAGTTATTTTCAAAGGGTTTGCGTAATTTACTACTGTCACAAACTTTACTAATTTTGTCGTATGCATGGACTTTGCAAACCTATTTATGTTAAGTAAATTCCTGAGTCTTTTCGAATGTTATGGGTTTGCAATGTTTTCTTGTTAAACAATATGCTAGCTCTTTGAAAATATTTTATTATATAATTTGTAAGGTATTTGCAAAGATTTTTAGAGCTGTATTGCATGGTCTCAGCAATTATTGTCATGTGAAACCACTTGTGCGCACTTCACAATTTTTTTGTACATAGATATTTTCTATAATAGAAAATGGAGTTTAAATTAACATGGGTAAATAGAAAATTTATAACCTTAATTTTATATATGATTTTATTATTTCGACGTGGTAAATTAATCTTTTTCATTTATATCTTGCGCATGTTTCAAAGGGTATGCATATTATACAAGTGTTTGCACAATTTTTGATAACGTTATCATGTGCATGGACTTTGCAAATTTATCTATGTTAAATAAATTCTTGAGTCTTTTCGACTATTACGAGTTTGCAACTGTTATGTTAAATAAATTCTTGAGTCATTTCATATTTTATATAATTTCAAAATATTTTTTCTTTGCATACTGCCCCATACAAATTTCGATCCAAGCCCCTGTGCTGAAAAGATAATCTCTACTTGCCTTCTCCTCCAACTTCTCCAAGAATTGAAGCTCTCCATTCAAACTGCCATGGCCTCACTACCAACAATGATGGATTGTATACTTAGAATTTCTTTTGTTTTAATACTCCTTCACCGATTATTGGTTGTGTTTGTTTTGAATAAGAGACTCTGAATTGAAGTCTGAAAATGGATTTTTTTTACTACATACAGAAGCTAGAAAGTTGTTTGCATCCATTTCCCAGTCAGTGCTGTTAGGTTTATGATGATTTTTGGTATCACCAGGTTTATAGCCGGTAGTTAGATTTTAAGCATCGAGGACAAAGAATGTATCAAATAGACTTCTTTTGCACTAAAAAAGGTCTTGGGTGTTTGTAGAAACTTTCAGTTATATTTTATCAACTTGTTATTTTATTCTGATGCATTCCTATACTTATACGACCATCATTAAGAAGTAAAATTTATAATTTATTTTGCAACAATACTTATAATTACTAGACTAATATGAACTAATATGTTTTAAGCATATCGTGTATGTTCTTTCATATTTAATTTATGTAGGATGAATGACAACAATTGCACGCAAATAACATGAAACTGATTGATATGCGAATCAAATCAAGCTCAGATCATAAACACAAACATGCATAATGAGATACAACAACTAGCGATGGAAAAGGTGATTGAAAAACTTGAAGCTGAAATATAAGCAATTAAGGTGGAAAAGTCAGTGTAACACCCCACGTCCATTAATATCACTCACAAAGGGAATGCATTAACTTCCATGGAGGTTTTAAGTGAATATAGAACAGAAAAATTACAACAAGACAGATAATAAGAAGTACTTGGAAATCTAAAACTTTAATTTATTGCAGCGGAAATTAAACATGTTTGTTACATCATAAAACCATAAATCAGAGTCAAGTACAATATCCATCTTGATAAAACAAAATACATAACCCCATTACATAAATAGCCATTAAAGAAGATAACAAGCTGGACTTTACTTCAGCGGTCCAAGCTTTCCAAAAAGAGATGAAGCAATCCAATCAAACTCCACTAGAGCTGGGCCCACCCTGAGGACCTGGAGGGGGAAAAAGGATAGAAATGGAGGGGGTCAAACATAAAGTCTGGCGAGTATGATAATTCTAACAATACTATTATCAAAATAACTAGACTAAGGCATAAGCTGGAAAACAAGGAAATGTCTATGAACTATTGGGTATGGAAAAGAAGATAAAGATAATGTTAAAGGCACACCTAATTACTAACGAATAATTACTACACTGCACCATACCAATCACCTTAAAGGTTGATCCCACTTGCTCCTCTTAGAAATTATATAAATAGCTTCGTGTACCCCTAGCTGACTACATAGGTGTCGCCTGCCCCTATCTCCGCTAGGTGTACCCCACTACCCACTTTCGATCGGCTCCCTACTCGTAGATACCCGTGCTGGCCCCACAGTGGGGTGTATCACTCCCCTAAAGTGGAAACCCGATACAACTTGAGAATGCACGGCTTATACCTACACGATGCAACAACGTCTTACCTACCAACCCGGGTCCACACACGCATATGAAACCCGTTGGACTTGCGTTGCCACCGCTAACCCGTTTTGGCTTCTTATAGTCAAGCCCAGTATGCGTGTCCCGTCCTCGACTTGGGTCGAGCCCACAAAGATACATTTGGGATACTGGTTGAAATGGGCCCCCACAAGCTATCCACCTAAGCTTGTCCCCACTAGTATATCCCACTTAACCCTCTTCTTAGTCATGTTCATTTACATGTGTGTTTGGTTAAGTCTTACTAATCGTATTTCAAATGCCACTAAAGGCAACCACTAGATTCCTCATGCCACCCAAGGCACCTACTTAACCCCCATGTCCCACCTTACATGTTTATCTGGTTAGGTATTTCTTAATTCATTCAGGCCATAACCTCATAAAGACCTCTCACATTAGACTGGCATTTATGGCAGCTGGATTTGCCGGGCGGGACCGGGCAGTCTTACACCATAAAAGAGTCTAACCTCGTGTCTTTACAACTGTTATGCTTTAGTTTGGGCCTAGGACCTCTCACATTAGGCTGACATTTGTGACCACTGGATTTGTCGGGCGGGTCCGGGCAGGTTTACGTTACAAACGAGTCCAACCTCGTGTCCTAAGCATTGATTATCACTTATAATCTTTTACCCCAGTTTTGAATATATCCCTATTCAAATCATTAATTACTTCCAATTTTAATGATGTCCATAATTGACTCAATTATGGTCATCCACTTATGGTATGCAAAATCATATCAATTGCACCCCAGTTTCTTAATTTTAAATCCTTAATATTACCCCTACCCCACGTTATACGTTCGCTTATTCAACGCAAAATATACGTTAGACTCGAATAGTCTAACTCATAGCACAAAGATGAATTATCACAACATATAGACAAATAAAATAGATCTAATCATAATAGGGGTGAAACTTGCATAAAACTACACATGTTATGGATCTAAAGGTGTCAACTTGTTAAATGTCACAATTTACATGATATGATCATAACCCAAATTCATGTATAAACTTGCATACGGGGTTTTATGAAACATAATGATGGTGTGAACTAGCATCTAACACATAGAACTCACCCATGTCATAGCATAATTCTAGATCTAAATAGATGTCATGGCATATGTTCATAATCTTTACTAATCAATCTAAACTTGCATACATGATTTGTCATCAACATAGCCCAAATAATATCAACATTATGACTTGATTAACATGAACTAATTAGCATAGATAATAACATCATGACTTTATAACATGTATGATTTATCACAATTTAGCATAGAAAATTTCAACCTATACAATATCATCATAGCATGATTTACAACATATAGGATATCATCATCACATAACATAGGATTTACAACATACATGATAGCATAAGGTTTACAACAACATATATGACAATCCACATCATTCACTTATGATCCATTCATAACTTAATCTAATTAGTTTAATAATAATCTTGTTAAGATCATCATACTCACGATTAGAAGAGAAAGAGAGTCTTGATTTGCTTTAGAGTTGAGTAGAATTAGGGTTTTGATTAGCTCTCTTCCTTCTTAGTTGGCGGCGGCTACACTAAGTTCCATGGCGGCGGTATGACGGTGGCTATTCTATTTTTCATGTGAGTTTAGAGTGAGAGACTAACTAGGTATTTGTAGAGTTTAGGATTTATTTAGACCGTCAGATCAACTTAGAACTAACCTGAACCGTTAAATTTGCCAACTCAGCCCTAAAGACACATCAGCAGCTCAAGGTTGGGCTCAGCCAAACCCTAGCCGACTGGACCAGGTCGACACCCAGGTCGACTGCCCAGTCGACTCCCCAGTCGACCTGGGGGGATGTCGACTCCCCAGTCGACCTGGGGTGCTGGGCGGGAAATTTCCCGCCTAGCCTGTTTGACTTCGAATTTTGAATTTTAAATTTTCTGAAATCTGTTTTGAATTTTCTTAAACTTCCGATGGCCATAACTTCTTCATACGAAGTCCAATTCACGCAAACTCGGACTCTATTTCAACCAGAATTCCGAGACGAACACAATGGCGAAACCCGTTTCCCACAATTCTTACGTCTGAGATTAGTTATTCTTTAATTTGTGAATATTAATATTAACAGAATTATGGGGTGTTACATTCTCCCCTCCTTAAAGGATTTCGACCCCGAAATCTTCAAGTCAAGAAGAATGTATATCCTAACATCCAATCATCCATCTACTCAACCATCAAACACAGGCATCCATTGTCCTTATAGACTTCTAATGCTTTCATGTTTAAATGCACAGTGTGTGTATATGTCCATATCTAATGTAAAATCAGGCGGTCCACTGATTCAATTGACCTCCTTAATGCAAATCATGATAGTGCCATGCGTCCATTATGTATGCAAAAGTTCCTTAATGCTACATATTATCTCTATATGCGTGCACAATCATCATTCGAATGCAGCATCCATATGATAAAAAAAAATCCTCATACATCCATTTTACTAAATACATCCATTTATATGCAATATGCAGTACGAAGTGACTGAGCCGATCTAGTGCCTAATAGTGTGTGTATATGCGTCCACGAGCAACCACTAGCAAACACTTGCATCCACTTTGCATCCATCATACATAACATGTCTCAAACACATGTTTCAACCATAGGATTATCCTAACTAAAGGTCAAGGATACTAGCGAGAGGATACTCTAAAGGTAAGATAAGTACAAGCTAAGAGATAAAGGAGAAATTAAAATACATACCCTCGAAAAGAAAAGGGTATCGTGAACGCATCTTCTCTTCTGTCTCCCAAGTAGCGTTGCTCTCATCATCTCCCCATTGTACTTTGACTAGTCTGACCTCTCGATTTCTCAGCTTCCTGATCTCTGACCCACGAATGCAGGTAGGAGCTCGTCGAATCGTCGCATCACGCTCTATCTCCACCTCCCTAAGCAAGCTCGGCTCTACTACCTCCGCGGTCTCGTGCAAACACTTCCTCAAATGTGACACATGGAATATGTCGTGTACACCACTAAGTCTCTCAGGCAACTCCACTCTATATGCCATCTGTCCAATCTTCTCCTTAATAGGAAACGGCCCTACAAACCTTGGTGCTAATTTCCCAACGGACCCAAGTAAGATCTTATCTGTAGATTCCCACCAACATGTAGGTGAATGACAAGGTCGTCCATAAAGAGCTTCGAAAGGTGCCATGCCAATGCTAGATTGAAAACTGTTATTATATGCGAACTCCACCAATGGAAGATGCTCTTCCCATGTACTCCCAAAGTCTAGGATACATAGTCTCAAAAGGTCCTCTAGAATACGATTCACCCTCTCGGTCTGGCCGTCCGTCTGAGGATGATATGCGGTGCTCAAACATAACTGAGTCCCTACCGCTTCTTGCAAGCTCTTCCAAAATTCGCTAGTGAAGATAGGATCGCGGTCGCTTACTATGCTAGAAGGAACACCATGCAAACGAACTATCTCTCGGACGTATACAGAAGCTAACCATGGAGCAGTCCTCTTACTCTTCACGGGAATAAAATGGGCACTTTTAGTAAGTCTGTCTACTATAACCCAAATCCCCGTATTACCCTTCCTTGATCTCGGTAATCCATCCACAAAGTCCATCGAGACACTTTCCCATTTCCATTGTGGAACCACCAATGGGTGAAGCAACCCACCGGGTTTCTTTTGCTCCGCTTTTACTTGTTGGCACACCAAGCATCTAGCAACATACTCGGCCACATCCCTCTTCATACCGGCCCAAAAGAAAACTCGCTTCATGTCTTTATACATCTTGTCCCCGCCGGGATGAATGGTCATCTTCAAACGATGTGCTTCGTCAAGAATAGCCTTCCTCAAGTCCTCGTCTCGAGGTACACAAAGTCTACTATCCCTACGTAAACAACCCTTATCATCTAGGGTATACCTACGGAGATGGCTTGATGACTCCCCTCTTTTGAGCTTTTCTACTAACTCAACCAACTGTGGGCCGTCTCGTTGTGCCTCGTTGATCCGTCCCAAAAGCGTAGGTCTGACCTCTAAGGATGCTAGCAAACCGTGTACAAAGTCAACAGAAGGTCTAAAGTCAAACATAGAGGTGAATTCTAAGTTTCGCCGCTCAACAAACAACGGACTCAAGGACAACCTTTTCCAACTTAAGGCGTCTGCCACCACGTTACCCTTTCCAGGGGTATATGCTATTTCGAAGTCGTAGGACGCTAAGAACTCCATCCACCTTTGCTGCCTTAAGTTCAAGTCCTTCTGAGAGAACAAGTATTTTAAAGATTTGTGGTCAGTGAATAATTCGAATTTCTCGCCAAGAAGATAATGGCGCCAAGACTTAAGCGCGAAAACAATAGCGGCCAACTCAAGGTCATGTGTAGGGTAATTTTTCTCATGTGCTCTCAACTGCCTTTCACCATAGGCTATTACCCTACCCTCTTGCATTAAGACTGCGCCTAGACCTGTCCCACAAGCATCGGTATAAAGAGTAAATGGCGTACTCCCGTCTGGCAGCACTAAGACTGGGGCTGAGGTCAAAGCTCTCTTCAAATGTTGGAACGCATCATCACAATCTACGTCCCATGTGAAAACTAGGTTCTTCTTCGTCAAGCGTGTTAATGGAGCTGATATCTTTGCGAAGTCTTTGATAAACTTCCTATAGTAGCCAGCCAACCCTAAGAAACTTCTCACTTCGGTAGCATTTTTAGGGACCTTCCAATCTTGGATGGCCACCACCTTCGCGGGATCCACAGCTATCCCTTCTTTGGAAACCATGAGCCCTAAGAATCGTACTTCCTTCCTCCAGAAGTGACACTTAGAAAATTTAGCTTTAAGATTATGCGCTCGTAGGGTCTCCAACACTTCCCTAAGATGTAGGGCATGCTCTTCTTCATCCTTAGAAAAGATCAAGATGTCATCTACAAAGACTACCACGAATTTGTTAAGGTACTCCCTAAACACCCTACTCATCAAATCAACAAAGTACGCGGGGGCGTTTGTCAAACCGAAGGGCATCACTAGCCATTCATAGAAACCGTCCGGAGTCCTAAAGGCAGTCTTATCTATGCTATCCTCAGCCACTCTCAACTGATGGAATCCAGTGGCTAAGTCCAACTGCGAAAACACTGAGGCGCCAACTAACTGATCGAAGAGATCGTCAATCCTCGGCAGTGGGTGTCTGTTTTTCTTAGTAAGTTTATTAAGTTCTCTATAGTCCACACAAAGTCTAAGGGACCCATCCGCCTTCGTGGCAAATACTACTGGAGCACCCCACTCCGATATACTTCGTCTTATGAACCCCTTCTCAAGCAACTCCTTCACTTGCTTATTGAGTTCCCTCCTTTCACGAGGAGCCATGTGGCATACTGGTAAAGATACTAGTTTTGCATTATCCACAAGATATATTCGAAAATCTATCTCCCGCTTCGGAGGTAAGCCCTTCACCTCCTCAAACACATCCGAGTATTCTCGGACCACTCTAACAGATCATAGATTCTCCACAGACGCGTCAAGCGATTCTAGATAAATTAGCATAACGGAATTTATGGGATTACAAAAGATTTCGAGAGTGTTACCAAGGCGAGTCATGAGCCTAACTACTCTCCTTTCACAATCAAGAACGGCCCCATTTATGGATAACCAATCCATTCCTAAAATTAGCCCATAGCCCGTGAAGCCCAAAACATAAGCATCACATCTAAACTCAAAGCTAAGTATAGAAATTTTCAAATCCAAACACATCATGGACAAATAAGCTGAGCCCCCAATTGGATTCGAAATAACTAAGGGATCCTCTACTAAACTGGTGTTTAAGTGCAGTGATTCAACTAATGATGTAGAGATAAACGAATACGATGCGCCCGAATCGAATAAGGTACGGACAGGATGATCAAACAGAAAAACTAAGCTTTCAACAGAAATGGTTCTACCTCGTTCTTGCAGCGGTGGGGCCGCGAGAGCCTGAATTTTCCCCTTGCCTGCCCTGGTGCCATAAGAGCCTGCACCTGTCCTCCCGAGGTAGACCCTGCCCTCTGCCCCTTCTTTGGGCAGTCCTTCACTAGATATCCCGCTTCACCACAGTGAAAACAGGCAGTCTTCTTTTTCTTTCTGCAATCCTTGCTGAGATGGCCTGGTGTCCCACAGTTAAAGCATTTCTCTTTCCCTTGCCATTATTGTCTTTACCACCCTTCTTGTTTTGCTGTAGTGGTTTCTTCTGATCCTCTTTCTTCTCGGGTGCCTTATCAGCTTTAGTGCCTTTCTCCTTGTGCATGAGTGCCATGTCTACTAGCTTCTCAAAGGTGGCCCCCATAGGGATGTGGGTCATAGCTAATCCCTGCAACGGTTCATTCAAGCCATTAACGAACCTTAGAGCCTTCTTCTCCGGCGTGTTCACTAAGTCCAAGCCAAACCTTGCTAACTGATTAAATTTGTTGACATATTCTTTCACTGATGAGCTTCTTTGCGTTAATGTCAAGAACCTTTCCATAAGATTCTCTTCTGCCCTTGAGAGAAATTTTGCCTCAAACCTACGTCTGAAATCCGCCAAAGAATCAACAGGACACTCTCCATTAGTGACCTCCCACCAAAACGAGGTCTCTCCCTTCATTAACCAAGCTGCTAATTTGACTTTCCTCCCTTCTTCTACTTCAAAGATTTCTAGCAATTCTTCTACCTCTTTAAGCCAATCTCTAGCTTCCACAAACGTTTCTGACCCTTGAAAAGGTTTTCCACCCATAGCCTTAAATTCCTTGCACGTCTTTGCAAAAGTATCCACGCGAGGAGGAGGAGGAGGAGCGGGTGCAACTGGTGGTGGAGGAACATTGGCTGGACCTGCAGCGGCCCTAGCCTCTAATAACCTCCTATACCATCCTGGTATCGTTACACCATCCGGAAGGTTAAGATCTTCAGCCATGCTGAAACGAAAAAGGAAAGATTCAAAATGGAGAATTCGAAAGATAAAGATATATGGCTATTGGGGATTATGTTTTTCATAAAAACTTTCCTCTTTAAAATAACTCATTAAGACATGTTTTTGAAAACACTTCTTCCAAAAATACTTTAGAAAAATAGTTTTTCTAAAAAAATTATCTGTTCTGGTAACCTTAAGCTCTGATACCACGTGTAACACCCCACGTCCATTAATGTCACTCACAAAGGGAATGCATTAACTTCCATGGAGGTTTTAAGTGAATAAAGAACAGAAAAATTACAACAAGACAGATAATAAGTAGAACTTTGAAATCTAAAACTTTATTTTATTGCAGCGGAAATTAAACATGTTTGTTACATCATAAAACCATAAATCAGAGTCAAGTACAATATCCATCTTGATAAAACAAAATACATAACCCCATTACATAAATAGCCATTAAAGAAGATAACAACCTGGACTTTACTTCAGTGGTCCAAGCTTTCCAAAAAGAGACGAAGCAATCCAATCAAACTCCACTAGAGCTGGGCCCACCCTGAGGACCTGGAGGGGGGAAAAGGAGAGAATTGGAGGGGTCAGACATAAAGTCTGGCGAGTATGATAATTCTAACAATACTATTATCAAAATAACTAGACTAAGGCATAAGCTGGAAAACAAGGAAATGTATATGAACTATTGGGTATGGAAAAGCAGATAAAGATAACGTTAAAGGCACACCTAATTACTAACGAATAACTACTACACTGCACCACACCAATCACCTTAAAGGTTGATCCCACTTGCTCCTCTTAGAAATTATATAAATAGCTTCGGGTACCCCTAGCTGACTACATAGGTGCCGCCTGCCCCTATCTCCGCTAGGTGTACCCCAATACCCACTTTCGATCGGCTCCCTACTCGTAGATACCCGTGCTGGCCCCACAGTTGGGTGTATCACTCCCCTAAAGTGGAAACCCGATACAACATGAGAATGCACGGCTTATACCTACACGATGCAACAACGTCTTACCTACCAGCCCGGGTCCACACACGCATATGAAACCCGTTGGACTTGCGTTGCCACCACTAACCCGTTTTGGCCTCTTATAGTCAAGCCCAGTATGCATGTCCCGTCCTCGACTTGAGTCAAGCCCACAAAGATACGTTTGGGATACTGGTTGAAATGGGCCCACACAAGCTATCCACCTAAGCTTGTCCCCACTAGTATATCCCACTTAACCCTCTTCTTAGTCATGTTCATTTACATGTGTGTTTGGTTAAGTCTTACTAATCGTATTTCAAATGCCACTAAAGGCAACCACTAGATTCCTCATGCCACCCAAGGCACCTACTTAACCCCCATGTCCCACCTTACATGTTTATCTGGTTAAGTATTTCTTAATTCATTCAGGCCATAACCTCATAAAGACCTCTCACATTAGACTGGCATTTATGGCAGCTGGATTTGCCGGGCGGGACCGGGCAGTCTTACACCATAAAAGAGTCTAACCTCGTGTCTTTACAACTGCTATGCTTTAGTTTGGGCCTAGGACCTCTCACATTGGGCTGACATTTGTGACCACTGGATTTGCCGGGCGGGTCCGGGCAGGTTTACGTCACAAACGAGTCCAACCTCGTGTCCTAAGCATTGATTATCAGTTATAATCTTTTTCCCCAGTTTTGAATATATCCCTATTCAAATCATTAATTACTTCCAATTTTAATGATGTCCATAATTGACTCAATTATGGCCATCCACTTATGGTATGCAAAATCATATCAATTGCACCCCAATTTCTTAATTTTAAATCCTTAATATTACCCCTACCCCACGTTATACGTTCGCTTATTCAACGCAAAATATACGTTAGACTCGAATAGTTTAACTCATAGCACAAAGATGAATTATCACAACATATAGACAAATAAAATAGATCTAATCATAATAGGGTTGAAACTTGCATAAAACTACACATGTTATGGATCTAAAGGTGTCAACTTGTTAAATGTCACAATTTACATGATATGATCATAACCCAAATTCATGTATAAACTTGTATACGGGGTTTTATGCAACATAATGATGGTGTGAACTAGCATCTAACACATAGAACTCACCCATGTCATAGAATAATTCTAGATCTAAATAGATGTCATGGCATATGTTCATAATCTTTACTAATCAATATAAACTTGCGTACATGATTTGTCATCAACATAGCCCAAATAATATCAACATTATGACTTGATTAACATGAACTAATTAGCATAGATAATAACATCATGACTTTATAACATGTATGATTTATCACAATTTAGCATAGAAAATTTCAACCTATACAATATCATCATAGCATGATTTACAACATATAGGATATCATCATCACATAACATAGGATTTACAACATACATGATAGCATAAGGTTTACAACAACATATATGACAATCCACATCATTCACTTATAATCCATTCATAACTTAATCTAATTAGTTTAATAATAATCTTGTTAAGATCATCATACTCACAATTAGAAGAGAAAGAGAGTCTTGATTTGCTTTAGAGTTGAGTAGAATTAGTGTTTTGATTAGCTTTCTTCCTTCTTAGTTGGCGGCTTCTACACTGAGTTCCATGGCGGCGGTATGACGGTGGCTATTCTATTTTTCATGTGAGTTTAGAGTGAGAGACTACCTAGGTATTTATAGAGTTTAGGATTTATTTAGACCGTTAGATCAACTCAGAACTAACCTGAACCGTTAAATTTGCCAACTCAGCCCTAAAGACACATCAGCGGCTCAAGGTTGGGCTCAGCCAAACCCTAGCCGACTGGACTAGGTCGACACCCAAGTCGACTCCCCAGTCGACCTGGGGGGGTGTCGACTGCCCAGTCGACTCCCCAGTCGACCTGGGGTGCTGGGCGGGAAATTTCCCGCCTAGCCTGTTTGACTTCGAATTTTGAATTTTAAATTTTCTGAAATCTGTTTTGAATTTTCTGAAACTTCCGATGGCCATAACTTCTTCATACGAAATCCAATTCACGCAAACTCGGACTCTATTCCAACCAGAATTCCGAGGCGAACACAATGGCGCAACCTGTTTCCCACAATTCTTACGTCTGAGATTAGTTATTCTTTGATTTGTGAATATTAATATTAACAGAATTACGGGGTGTTACAGTCAGGTTGCATGATCATGTAGTTCGAGGTAATTAGCATATTATATTTGTAGGATATTATATATTTGTAGAATACTATATTGGATTTCATTGTTATACATTATGTGCGCTACACCAAACAGGCCATTCTATTACACTTTTTTCATATCATCTGCTCATGATTATTATTGTGGTAAATTTATAATGGTAATTATTTGTAGCATATTTGATTATCATGATTATTATTGGATTTCTTTTGATTTGATTATAATACCTTCACTTCCTTCTCCGTATAAGGTCGTAGCCTTTGTAAAAATGATTCATCAAAAAGATGAAATTCACCTGATATGAAGAAAGAAGTGAAGGCATTATAAGCACCATTCCATATAAGTTTATATTCCTTAAGGTTGGAAAGAGTGAAGAAAAGACTAGTCAGCAATAAAACAAAATGTCCTATACTCGGTAGTTTAAATATAAATAAAAATTTACAGATTTTAATATATTTAGTATTGATATGATATAAATTTATAATAAATCAAAGTTTTACATATGTTTATTAAAATTTATTAGTTGCGAGCTAAAAAAATATCTAATATACATCTATATGATGTAGTTACGATGAGAAGGGTTGTAACATACCGTCTTTCGTCCACTTCAAGCTGGTAATTAAACCAACTCAAACCGTTCGAAATGACAAAATGTTATTAGCTTCTGAGGTAAATAGAATAAATCACAGAATCACAGACATAGAGAAACAGAATATCTCGTAGCGGAATAAATAAATTATACAATAGTAGTTCATGAAGCTACTAAATAAAAATCAAAATTTATACATAATATCAGAGTTACAAATTTAAATACAGCGGAAGTCGAAATACATGAATTTCTAATAAATAGGATAAAAGACAGAATCAACAGGTAGAGATGATATCTTCAACAGTCTCCAGCTTCAAAAGGTGAAATCTCAACACCGCAATACTCGATCTGACCCGAGCAATAATGCAAAACAAAACAACTCGGATCAGGACTAACATTCTCATGGAAGTAAATCAACTCAAATGAAATGTTTAATGAAATGCAATCAGTAACTTAAAGGATGTTTGGGATCACCATCCTCTAAGGATCCGTCAAACTAATATCATATAATATAATATGCTATTATGATAGTGGCTATGGTTAAATATAACATATTAAAATAGCGTAAGCGGGATTACATTTTTACCCTTACACTGTTTATAAACATTGTCATAAACATTGCATATAAAACACCAGTAAAGGTCGGTGGATAGTGATGCGCCGCTATACGACAATGTCAAATCAAAATCGTAGGAAGCTCGATCAGGATAATATGACAAGGCACACGAGGAATACCCACGGTAGGATTCTACCGATGCACGCCCGGACCGGTGGTAACGCATAGACGCAACTACCGCCCACCTCAAACAACACTCCCATAATCAAGGGTGGCCACCAATCAAATCACAAAGTAATAGATATAGTTCGAAGAAGTGTGTCCGATGGAGGTGCGACCTCACTTAATCACGGTATAGCACCTGTTTTACTCATTTTAATTATGACCCGAAGGTCAAGGCTATCCATCAACGTTCTCTTTCTTCAATCCAGTAATCGCCACCAAACCATCCTACTTCATTCTGGAACTCCACCACGTACACAATTGTCAAAGTGGTTTTCGGTATTGGCAGAGAGTATGACAATATCAGATCCCGGTCTCTTTAACAACCAAACGTTTACATTTTTCACACCGTGGCCATTTTAATAAAATCATATCTTGAAATAAATTGATTTAAGAAATTTCTTTAATTCAAACCAAACAGTTTATGAATCAATTCATTATATAAAATTATTTCAATTCATACTCAGTCAATTTATAATCGAATTCATATATTCATATCAATTATAAATTCGAATTTCAATTAATTACGTAGTTCACATTCATTTCCTATACAGTTCAATATTTAAGTCAATTCAAAATTCGCATTTTGTTGATTAAAAATCAAATTCATTGAATCAAGTATCATTATATAAATTTATTTCTTTAAACCTCGCATTTAAATCGCAAAATCAAAACTTATCCACCTTTTGAGTTTATTATTAAAGTTTATAAAATATAAATAAAATAAGCATTGAAAATATTGTTTATAATTTATAAATTTATATAGAAAATAACTTTATAAACATATATAGGTTTAAATTAATTCATAAATAGGTTTAGAAAGAATAATTTATTATAATATATTAATTTAAGTTTAAAGTACATATATGATTAAATTATATAGTTTAAAATAAATAAATTATAAGTAAAATCTTAAATAAGCATTTAAATACATTTTTACTCATAAAATCATTTTAAAACATATAATTTAGAATTTACAAAATTTAAGTATAAACCTTTAAAATATAAATATAAAATATAAGATCTTAAATTAATATTATTACAATCAAACTTTCCAAATCATTTTAATTCGAAAACATGACCAACGGTGTCCGTATATAGTTTTCTACCCTATGGTCAAGTGATACGGATATTTATCATTTCAACCCGCAATTTATAAATTTTTTATGGGTTTATCATTTCAACCCGCAATCCCAAATTCAGTAAAAATCGTTCAAATCTATCATTTCAACCCATAACGATTTTTCCCTAATCTAATGTCTGTTTGGGTATGTATCATTTCAACCCATAGTGGTTTTTCCTAAACTAGAGGTATCTACAACATAACAAATCATCACATATCATCAATCACATCATAGTCATATATATTCAGTGTACATACATGTCATATGAATATCGTGTCATATATAAAAGTGTATATTTAAACAAACAATTTTTACTGACAATCCTATACATTTCATAACAGTTAATTTAGTTGATCTAACATCTATGAAGTCATGTGAGTCAGGTGTGAGATAAACTCCCCTTTCGTGGCGTAGATTAAAGACAAACATATGAATGCAGAATTGAAACGACGGCTCCCATGCAAGATTCAGAATAATTTCAGCTCGATGCTTGCTCATTATTATTTTTTCATAAGAGGAGGATAGGGAATGTCTCAAAGGATCGGTAAGGCTACTGGGTTTCAGAATGGTCTTTAAACTCAACACCAAACTGACTTAAAATATAAACACAACATTTACTTTTACGAATATTATATATATTTATATATATATATATATATATATATATATATATATACGCAGATACGAATGGTAAAATCATGATATATATACAAAATTCAAATTCAACACACACCAAAATATTTTATAAATTTATATATTATGTAACACACCAAAAACTATATATATATATAATAATATACAATGCAAACTCACACGATACATAAAAACCATTGTACGCATATATAAACATTGAAGGAAATATATATATATATACATTTTTTTTTACAAATAAATTTTCATATCAAACTCAACACAAATGTACGCACACACAATGCTGTACCCACACCATTTCACATGCAAGAAAACAAGCTTGTATATTATAGATTATATATAACATATATACATACATATAAATTTCCCTTCAAAACAAATAGATTCAAAACAATACATTTATTATTATAAAATATAAATTTTATTACATACACACAAATACAAATGCAGTTACACACAGTATTATAAAATACACGCTCACTACAATAACTATATGCATACAGTATGACTCACGCACCACACACTAGAGAAAAAACACTACACAGAACCCACACATGCACACAAACAGGAATGCACATACACAATACACTACGCCACACACACAAAACAATACACAAAATAAATTTAATATATATACATACCTTCGCAAACTATATATTATATATAGACAATCGTTAAAAATATATATACATACATATTAATAATAAAATAAAAATTCAACAAAAAAATATATATTCATATATATATATATACACACACTGAAAATATATATATATATATATTTAAAAATCAACACGCACACCAAACTATTACCCCCTCCGTTCCTATATATAAGATGTTTTAGCAAGTATGGTTTGTTTCAAAATATAAGATGTTTAAGGTTTCATGCTCTCTTTATTCGTGATGCATAATAAATAATGATGCTTTTAATGCATCTATCATGTTCTCAACCACTAATTATTCCTTTGTTAATGACGTTTTTCCTACTTTTTTTAAAAAAAGTTGTGCATGAAAAGAAGTAATTTAAAAGAATAAGGCAACATTGATTAGCTCCTTAATTCTTGTGCAAATGAGCAAAACATCTTATATAGTGGAATAGAGGAAGTATATATATTATAAAATTTAAAATACACATATAGACATCACCCAAGACACCACACAATCAATATATACACGCGCATGGAACAGGCATTACACACATCGCACACACAAACACAATTACATATATAAATACATATTATAAACACACATGGTCAACACTCCAAAACATTTGATGTTATAAATTATGTATAAACACTCCGAAATCAATAATTTATCATTATGTTATCTACTAATTTAACGTTAATCTGAAATAGAATAAATTTCAAATCAAAATGAATAAACTCGATTTAAATTTTAGGAAGTGCAAATATTATTTGCTATCACAAATTATATTCATACCAAAATATTTCAAAATAAATCACACAAAAACCACACATAAACTTACCCTCAAATATATATATATATATATATATATGTTGCTTATATACATAAATGTAAATTTATAAATTCTCACACATAGATAAAATCACTCACGCGCCCACACAAACAAATACAAAGCACACACAAATACATACAACACAAAACTCCTTAAACATCAGAACTTTTTTCCTTTTTATCTCAAATCAACATAGTACTCCCATAAACTATACACGTAACATACACTCAGTATATACACACAAAACGTAAACCCACGCCACACAAAAAGGAAAAAAAATTATATAGCAACTCACACAAGAATTGAAAACACTTACAAAACACACGCGGGGTGGAGAGAACAAATGGCACAGGAAATTGAGAACGAGGTGAGTGGGTAAGGGGTGTGTGGAGTTCGCTGCAGAGGGGAGGACGCAGGAGGGGATTCACCTGAGTGTGGGCTGAGGGTTTGGACGAGGAGGCTAGCAGATCGGGCGGAGGTTTGAGGCGGTGTACTGATCTGAAACGCGGTGGGAAGGATGAGCAGGGAGGCTCGACGGAAGAAGGAAGTTTCTCGAGAGAATCGAGATTGAATAAAAATATATGGTGATGGGAAAGAAATGTGTAGAAAAAGTGGGTGGAGAGAAAAGTAAGGGACAACAGCAGTTTCGTGACTAGGGATAAATAAGGGATGGAGCATTTTAATTCACGAGACCACATATTTATTTCCTTTGTAAAAATGGGAATGGGGATAGTTACGTTGGAAAAGAGGAATGGTTTCAGCTAGACAATAATTTTATATAAATACAAAATGAAATGGGGTATTTGAGCAGAACAATGAACCGATAAGGATGAATTGAAACGTGTTTAAATTTCTAAAACAAACGGTTAAGAATGGAAACCAAAAGAATTAGAGGTTAATAATGGCAACAAATTATTTCACAAGAAATTAAATATATTTATTTTCACCAAATTTGGGAACCGAAATAAACGAATAAAAGGAGATGAACGGTTAAATTTTGAAATAATAAACATGCAAGGAAAGTAATTGTACTAATAAATGGACATTGAATTTTAAAAGTTACACATTGATTGCAAATAAAAGGAAATATAAATTTTTAATTCAGAGGACGAATGGTTTGACAATAAATAAATAAACAATCAAACATTTCGAAATTCAAAATTCATAACACTCTTTTGGAAATAGAAATTGCCATTGGAACGTAAGTGAACGAATGGAAACAGGGAACCAAAATGAATGAATACAAGGAAATAAATGGAAGGAAAACGAACGTTTAATTTTTATGAAATTAACAACCATGATAGGAAAGGAATAATATCAAGGAATAGATGTTTAACTTTAAAAATGTAAACGGTGTTGGCAAATAAAGGAAATGATATAAATATATTTTTTTGCAAATAAAATAAATAATAGACGAAATAAAAAAATCCAAACAAATAAAATAAATAAAACAAAATTTAAATTAAATCATTAAATAAAATATACTCTAAAAATTGAGGTTGTTACAATCTCCCTACTCAAACCTTTTCGTCCCCGAAAAGGAACGAGGTAGAGAAATAGTAATTAAATAATTAATATATTTAAACCAAAGGTTCATATTTATAATCACACCTATATATATACACACATATATATATCACAAATTAAAATCTTTATAATCTATTTAAATTTATAAATTTCGATATATGCATAACTTTAAAAACTATATCGTTATAGATTTCAACTAAGATAATATCATTTTCTTACAAAATCTACATCTTTACCTCTTATTCAAAATGTATAGTTTATAAAATATAAAGTCTTAAAGTATAAACATCAAATCCTTTCAAAGTATTGGTATTACCATAACATAATATTACTTACGAATATATATATATACCAAAATTTCAAATAAATATTAAATAAGAATACTCTTCTTCTACTTCTTATCTCGTTATAGACAAGGATAAGTTATAGAATTCGAGGTAAAGGCTGAACGAACGAAAGAACCTAATCAAAGAGGATCTACGAAGGAAGATAGACTCAACGGACAGGAAATCTCAGGAAAAGAATTTAAAAATATATATAAAAAAATAAATATTCGAAACTATTTGTTTAAAATCATTTTAAAAACCATTTATACTTTAAAAATACGCTCTTTCGCAATAAGGATTAAGCGACTAATTCCACTCATTCTAGGGTATCACAACCCTATCTCTAATGAGTTTTTACCTCATAAGCTAAAGCTTTGATAAACCAAAGCTCTGATACCAACTGTAACATACCTTCTTTCGTCCACTTCAAGCTGGTAATTAAACCAACTCAAACCGTTCGAAATGACAGAATGTTATTAGCTTCTGAGGTAAATAGAATAAATCACAGAATCACAGACATAGAGAAACAGAATATCTCGCAGCGGAATAAATAAATTATACAATAGTAGTTCATGAAGCTACTAAATAAAAATCAAAATTTATACATAATATCAGAGTTACAAATTTAAATACAGCGGAAGTTGAAATACATGAATTTCTAATACAAAGGATAAAAGACAGAATCAACAGGTAGAGGTGATATCTTCAACAGTCTCCAGCTTCAAAAGGTGAAATCTCAACACTGCAATACTCGATCTGACCTGAGCAATAATGCAAAACAAAACAACTCGGATCAGGACTAACATTCTCATGGAAGTAAATCAACTCAAATGAAATGTTTAATGAAATGCAATCAGTAACTTAAAGTATGTTTGGGATCACCATCCTCTAAGGATCCGTCAAACTAATATAATATAATACGCTATTATGATAGTGGCTATGGTTAAATATAACATATTAAAATAGCGTAAGCGGGATTACATTTTTACCCTTACACTGTTTATAAACATTGCCGTAAACATTGCATATAAAACACCAGTAAAGGTCGGTGGATAGTGATGCGCCGCTATACGACAACGTCAAATCAAAATCGTAGGAAGCTCGATCAGGATAATATGACAAGGCACACGAGGAATACCCACGGTAGGATTCTACCGATGCACGCCCGGACCGGTGGTAACGCATAGCCGCAACTACCGCCCACCTCGAACAACACTCCCATAATCAAGGGTGGCCACCAATCAAATCACAAAGTAATAGATATAGTTCGAAGAAGTGTGTCCGATGGAGGTGCGACCTCACTTAATCACGGTATAGCACCTGTTTTAGTCATTTTAATTATGACCCGAAGGTCAAGGCTATCCATCAACGTTCTCTTTCTTCAATCCAGTAATCGCCACCAAATCATCCTACTTCATTCTGGAACTCCACCGCGTACACAGTTGTTAAAGTGGTTTTCGGTATTGGCAGAGAGTATGACAATATCCGATCCCGGTCTCTTTAACAAACAAACGTTTACATTTTTCACACCGTGGCCATTTTTATAAAAGCTTATCTTGAAATAAATTGATTTAAGAAATTTCTTTAATTCAAACCAAACAGTTTATGAATCAATTCATTATATAAAATTATTTCAATTCATACTCAGTCAATTTATAATCGAATTCATACATTCATATCAATTATAAATTCAAATTTCAATTAGTTACGTAGTTCACATTCATTTCCTATACAGTTCAATATTCAAGTCAATTCAAAATTCGCATTTAGTTGATTAAAAATCAAATTCATTGATTCAAGTATCGTTATATAAATTTAATTCTTTAAACCTCGCATTTAAATCGCAAAATCAAAACTTATCCACCTTTTAAGTTTATTATTAAAGTTTATAAAATATATATAAAATAAGCATTGAAAATATTGTTTATAAGTTATAAATTTATATAGAAAATAACTTTATAAACATATATAGGTTTAAATTAATTCAGAAATAGGTTTAGAAAGAATAATTTATTATAATATATTAATTTAAGTTTAAAGTACATATATGATTAAATTATATAGTTTAAAATAAATAAATTATAAGTAAAATCTTAAATAAGCACTTAAATACATTTTTACTCAAAAAATCATTTTAAAACATATAATTTAGAATTTACAAAATTTAAGTATAAACCTTTAAAATATAAATATAAAATATAAGATCTTAAATTAATATTATTACAATCAAACATTCCAAATCATTTAAATTCAAAAACATGACCAACGGTGTCCGTATATAGTTTTCTACCCTATGGTCAAGTGACACGGATATTTATCATTTCAACCCGCAATTTATAAAAATTTTACGAGTTTATCATTTCAACCGCAATCCCAAATTCAGTAAAAATCGTTCAGGTCTATCATTACAACCCATAACAATTTTTCCCTAATCTAATGTCTATTCGGGTATGTATCATTTCAACTCTTAGTGATTTTTCCTAAACTAGAGGTATCTACAACATAACAAATCATCACATATCATCAATCACATCATAGTCATATATATTCAGTGTACATACATGTCATATGAATATCGTGTCACATATAAAAGTGCATATTTAAACAAACAATTTCTACTGACAATCCTATACATTTCATAACAGTTCATTTAGTTGATCTAACATCTATGAAGTAATGTGAGTCAAGTGTGAGATAAACTAACCTTTCGTGGCGCAGATTAAAGACAAACATATGAATGCAGAATTGAAACGTCGGCTCCCATGCAAGATTCAGAATAATTTCAACTCGATGCTTGCTCATTATTATTTTTTCATAAGAGGAGGATAGGGAATGTCTCAAAGGATCGGTAAGGCTACTGGGTTTCAGAACGGTGTTTAAACTCAACACCAAAACCGACTTAAAATATAAACACAACATTTACTTTTACAAATATTATATATTTATATATATATATATATACACACAGATACGAATGGTAAAATCATAATATATATACAAAAGACAAATTCAACAAACACCAAAATATTTTATAAATTTATATATTATGTAACACACCAAAAACTATATATATATATATATAATATACAATGCAAACTCACACGATACATAAAAACCATTGTACGCATATATAAACATTGAAAGAAAAATATATATATATATACATTTTTTTTTACAAATAAATTTTCATAACAAACTCAACACAAATATACGCACACGCAATGCTGTACCCACACCATTTCACACGTAAGAAAACAAGCTTGTATATTATAGATTATATATAACATATATACATACATATAAATTTTCCTTCAAAACAAATAGATTCAAAATAATACATTTATTATTATAAAATATAAATTTTATTACATACACACAAATACAAATGCAGTTACACACGGTATTATAAAATACACGCTCACTACAATAACTATACGCATACAGTTTGACTCACGCACCACATACTAGAGAAAAAACACTACACAGAACCCACACATGCACACAAACAGGAATGCACATACACAATACACTACGCCACACACACAAAACAATACACAAAATCAATTTAATATATATACATACCTTCGCAAACTATATATTATATATAGACAATCGTAAAAAATATATATACATACATATTAATAATAAAATAAAAATTCAACAAATATATATATATTCATATATATACACACACACTAAATATATATATATATATATATTTAAAAATCAACACGCACACCAAACTATTACCCCCCCCCCCCCCCCCGTTCCTATATATAAGATGTTTTAGCAAGTTTGGTGTGTTTCAAAATATAAGATGTTTAAGGTTTCATGCTCTCTTTATTCGTGATGCATAATAAATAATGATGCTTTTAATGCATCTATCATGTTCTCAACCACTAATTATTCCTTTGTTAATGACGTTTTTCCTACTTTTTTTAAAAAAAGTTGTGCATGAAAAGAAGTAATTTAAAAGAATATGGCAACATTGATTAGCTCCTTAATTCTTGTGCAAATGAGCAAAACATCTTATATATTGGAATAGAGGAAGTATATATATTATAAAATTTAAAATACACATATAGACATCACCCAAGACACCACACAATCAATATATACACACGCATGGAACAGGCATTACACACATAGCACACACAAACACAATTACGTATATAAATACATATTATAAACACGCATGGTCAACACTCCAAAACATTTGATGTTATAAATTATGTATAAACACTCCGAAATCAATAATTTATCATTATGTTATCTACTAATTTAACATTAATCTGAAATATAATAAATTTCAAATCAAAATGAATAAACTCGATTTAGATTTTTGGAAGTGCAAATATTATTTGCTATCACAAATTATATTCATACCAAAATATTTCAAAACAACTCACACAAAAACCACACATAAACTTACCCTCAAATATATATATATATATATATATATATATATGTTGCTTATATACATAAATGTAAATTTATAAATTCTCACACATAAATAAAATCACTCACGCGCCCACACAAACAAATACAAAGCACACACAAATACATACAACACAAAACTCCTTAAACATCAGAACTTTTTTCCTTTTCTTCTCAAATCAACATAGTACTCCCATAAACTATACACGTAACATACACTCAGTATATACACACAAAACGTAAACCCACGCCACACGAAAAGGAAAAAAAATTTATATAGCAACTCACACACGAATTGAAAACACTTACAAAACACACGCGGGGTGGAGAGAACAAATGGCACAGGAAATTGAGAACGAGGTGAGTGGGTAAGGGGTGTGTGGAGTTCGCTGCAGAGGGGAGGACGCAGGAGGGGGTTCACCTGAGTGTGGGCTGAGGGTTTGGACGAGGAGGCTAGCAGATCGGGCGGAGGTCTGTGGCGGTATACTGATCTGAAACGCGGTGGGAAGGATGAGCAGGGAGGCTCGACGGAAGAAGGAAGTTTCTCGAGAGAATCGAGATTGAATAAAAATATACGGTGATGGGAAAGAAATGTGTAAAAAAAGTGGGTGGAGAGAAAAGTAAGGGACAACAACAGTTTCGTGACTAGGGATAAATAAAGGATGGAGCAATTTAATTCACGAGACCACATATTTATTTCCTTTGTAAAAATGGGAATGGGGATAGTTACGTTGGAAAAGAGGAATGGTTTCAGCTAGACAATAATTTTATATAAATACAAAATGAAATGGGGTATTTGAGCAGAACAATGAACCGATAAGGATGAATTGAAACGTGTTTAAATTTCTAAAACAAATGGTTAAGAATGGAAACCAAAAGAATTAGAAGTTAATAATGGCAACAAATTATTTCACAAGAAATTAAATATATTTATTTTCACCAAATTTGGGAACCGAAATAAACGAATAAAAGGAGATGAACGGTTAAATTTTGAAATAATAAACATGCAAGGAAAGTAATTGTACTAATAAATGGACATTGAATTTTAAAAGTTACACATTAATTGCAAATAAAAGGAAATATAAATTTTTAATTCAGAGGACGAATGGTTTGACAATAAATAAATAAATAAACAATCAAACATTTCGAAATTCAAAATGCATAACATTCTTTTGGAAATAGAAACTTGCCATTGGAACGTAAGTGAACGAATGGAAACAGGGAACCAAAATGAATGAATACAGGGAAATAAATGGAAGGAAAACGAACGTTTAATTTTTTTTAAATTAACAACCATGTAAGGAAAGGAATAATATCAAGGAATAGATGTTTAACTTTAAAAATGTAAATGGTGTTGGAAAATAAAGGAAATGATATAAATATATTTTTTTGCAAATAAAATAAATAATAGACGAAATAAAAAAATCCAAACAAATAAAAAAAATAAAAAAAATTTAAATTAAATCATTAAATAAAATATACTCTAAAAATTGAGGTTGTTACAAGGGTAAAGATGTAGTTTGCGATGATTGTGTTGTTTTGGATGATGATGACAAGGAAGATGAATACAAGGAACATGTTAGCTTATATGACAAAAGTTTGCGATGATTGTGTTGTTTTGGATGACGATGACAAGGAAGATGAATACAAGGAACATGTTAGCTTATATGACAAAAGCGAGGAAGAGAAAGAGACAGACAACAAAAATAAGGAAGATATTGTGATAAATTGGATCGGGAATACAAATATGAGAAAAATATGTGCTTCGAGGAAAGACTGCATAGATGTTGTGCCCATATAAAAGAGATGGGCTGCAATGGTTCTAGACTTTACATTGCGCAGGAACTAGTGAGATTTTGGAGGATGGTATGGGTTTGGGAAAGACAATGCATGTACATTTTTGTATGTTGGTTCACTAGTACTAATTTTTTTAAAGCATCTTACTCCCTAGAGCTAGCTTATAAAATAATAAACTGTAAATGTTAAACATTAAACAATAAATCATAAACAATAAAAATTAAACCATAAATGATAAATACAATCTAAGGTGATATTTATTCAACCCAGCCCTATTTTAACTTAACCCAACCGTATTTAGAAAATCGCTTTGCCTTAGTATTGGAGCCGAATCAGAATTTGGGTCATCGCATGTTGCTGGGGGCCTGGCCAACCAACAACTAACTTTGTATGTCCTTAGCTGTGCCCGATACATGGCTGTTGTTGAGATTGGATACAAGCCTAATGTGAAGAAGAATATTTGCATTACATTCATGAGACATGCTACCATATCAACTAGTCCTACTTCAAAAGGAAATTTGCGGGAATGAAATGGCTTCATGATAAACCCTTAACAGAATTTGTGGATGCGCAATGGCTATGCATACAGAAAGCTGAAGAAGAAAAAGTTCTAAAATTCATTGTAAAATTAACCAACTCCACTCAAGATCATCTAGTAAAGGATGCTAGAGAAAATTATTTAAGCGACTGTGTAAGAAACTATGCTAAAACTTGGAATAATCAACGTGCTGAAATTATAGAATAAGCATTCTCTAAAATCCTTCTGCCTGCCATGGCCCTTAGCATAATTTGTGGATGCGTAATGGCTACGCATACAAAAAGCTGAAGAAGAAAAAGTTCTAAAAATCAGTGTAAAATTAACCAACTCCACTCAAGACCATCTAGAATATGCATTCTCTAAAATCCTTTCTGTCTGCCATGAAAAAAGAAGCTAGATATGATCCTAGTATATATCATTGAAAGTTTATCATTTTGGTTTTTATATACATATTAGAATGGTCAGCCCCAACTTCTAGTAAGCTGTTAGACCTGGAATTATGAAAAGTGCATTCAGTGCAACTAAATGTTTAACAATTATTATGTATTATAGTTACCTAAAATAAGGTATTATAGGTACCTAGAATAAAGTATTATAGATACCTAAATTATTTTTAACGGTACCTAAAATAATTATTTTTGGTACCTACGATAAAAAGGTCAAAGAAATTACTTCTAACAACTAGCAATATTTTTTATACAAACTCAGACCAAAAAAGGATTTATGATCCTCGTTTTATATATAGATTAGAGCGGTCTGCCCCAATAACTAAATTTATAGTTTATTTTGCAGCAATATTTATAATTACTAGACTAATATGAACTAATATGTTTTGAGCATATCGTGTATGTTCATTCATATTTAATTTACGTAGGATGAAAGATAACAATTGCATGCAAATAACGTGGAACTGATTGATATGCGAATCAAATCTGTTGAAGCTCAGATCATAAACACAAACATGCGGAACGAGATGCAATGACTAGCAATGGAAAAGGTGATTGAGAAATTTGAAGCTGAAATAGAAGCAATTAAGGTGGAAAAGTCGGGTTGAATGATCATGTAGTCCGAGGTAATTAGCATATTATATTTGTAGCATATTATATGTTTGTAGAATACTATATTGGATTCCATTGTTATACATTATATGCACTACACTAAACAGGCCATTTTGTTACACTATTTTCATATCTTCTACTATGTTTCAAATTAAAATGCATCGTTTCTTCTATGTTTAAAATCGTTCCATAATACTACTGAAAAAGTGATAATTTTAGTGAAATTTATGGCAAATTAATTGATGCAAATGGCAATATCAGTACTTAGACTTAGCCATTGATAAATCAAAATATTTATCTACACTTACAGGTTACAAATCAAAATAGAACGAAAACAGTTTGAAATATGGTTGGAAAAAAGAACCGTGTACTGTAAGGTGGAAGTCGAGGAGCATGCGGCTTACTACGAAGCGGGGATTGACTGGATGGGGATGGCGATTTTACTGGATGGAAGGGGGTAGCTTTGAGATATCGTAGATCTAGGGTTTTATTTTATTTTGAATGAAATACGAATGAATGCGTCCGTTGAGAAAAGTGGATTATTTGTTTTATGAGAAGTAGCGATTTGCTGGTTGCTGGTTAAATTTGGAACGGTACTTGTATATCTTTCAAATCGGGAGAGAAAATGGGTTGGGCATGATAGCATCAACAAGCTCACCCAAATGCTAACCCTAAACGATTTCTACATATCATTGAACATTCAGTCGTCAGCCACCAAATTTACCTATAATATACATCAGTATTTTTGCTTGTATATTTCATTAGAGAAATTAAATCATAGAATCATATAGTGAACCAGCTTCAACCTTCAAACTATGCTGGGATCTTGCAAAGTCCTTCATACTATATAATTACTAAAATAGACACCTACTAAGCAGTATGGGTTACTAAAATAGACCCCTACTAAGCTGTATTATGTTGTATCACCTGAAGGTTAACACATAGTGTTATATTGAATTGATATAACTACAATACACGCTGAAAATAGAATATATATCATTAAAATAAAGAGTTAGATAGGAATTTGTTAAAAAAATTAATCATAACATTACCGAAGTAGTTATGCAGTTCGGTTCGATTTAATATGGTTTCGTAACAGTTCAAACCGCAACCGAACCATATCGCTACGAGTCGGTTCGGTTTGGGCTATTTGCTTTAGAGAGAGGACCTGAAGGTTAAAACACATAGTGTTATCTTGAATTGATATAATTACAACATACGCTGAAAATAGAATATATATTGTTAAAATAAAAAGTTAGATAGGAATTTGTTAATTTTTTTATCATAACATTACCGGAGCAGCTATGCAGTTCGGTTCAGTTTAATATGGTTTGGTAACAGTTCAAACTGCAACTGAACTGTATCATTGCAAGTCGGTTCGGTTTGGGTTGTTTACTTTAGAGAGAGAATCTGTGCGGTTTTCCGCACCATTTTTGCAGTTCGATCTAGGCGGTTTCTGCATTGCAGTGCGGTTTATGTCGACCCCTAAATTTACCTATAACATACATCAATATTTTTACTTGTATATTTCATTAGAGAAATCAAATTATAGAATCAGATAGTGAACCAAGTTCAACCTTCAAACTATGTTGGGATCTTGCAAAATCCTTCATACTATATAAATACTAAATTAGATCCGTACTAAAGTGTATGGGTTACGCATATTGATGCTTACTTGGTAGTAGGGGTCACATACATTGGACCTCTACTAAATGGGTCTATTTGGCACACGTCGTTGTATACGTTTCAAAATATAAAAAACATCCTTTCGATAAAACTTTACGTTTGCGGTGTTTATTTTTGAAATTCGACTGTACAAATGTCCAAACTACCATCTCGTTTAATATTTTTCATACTTTCTTCCAACGCTTCATCATTCATGCAACACTAGTCCATCGCCTCATCAAGTAAACCCAAACTCCATCTTAATCGCATTCACTTCCCGATCAAGCACAATTTCATCCAACCAACAACAACAGTTGCTGATAAGTAAGCAAATAATAGTATTATTTGCAGCCGTATCAGCAAAAATACTATTATTTGCTATATTTGCTACCTTTTTATCAAATAATAGTATTATTTGCTGATATTTCAGCAAATGTAACTATTATTGTTGATATATCAGCAAGTATTAGTTATATTTGCTGATATATCAGCAACTAATGTGCTGATATTCAAATAATATGTTGATTGTTTTTTCAGCAAATATTGCTAATATTTGCCGATATATCAGCAAATATTATTAGAAAATATTACAAAATTTGTTGATATTCAACAAATAATACATATATTTGTTTATATATCAGCAAACATTATTAATGTTTGCTGATCTATAAGCAAATATATGTAATATTTGCTCATTTCTTCAGCAAAGATTCCTTCATCGCCTCATTATCAGCACAAGCAATATTTGTAAGTATATTTGATGTTTTTGGGAAAAAATTGATATATCAGCAAATTTATTATTATTTGATGAGCAAATATTAAGTATATTTGCAGATAATTCAGCAAATATATGAATATTTGTTGATATATCAGTAAGTATAAGTTATATTTGTTGATATTCAATAAAAATATGTCTACTTGCTAGCATATTAGCAAATAAAACTGTTATTTCCTGATATATCAACAAATAATAGTTATTTATATATTTTTCAACAAATATAAACAATACGTAAAAATACAGCTCGAAGAAATTTGTTTACATTCATGCGATTAATTTTCAATAAATATAATTTTCAGCAACTATAATTATGTTTACATTCATAAAACTAGGCACAAACTCGCTTATTAAAACCCTGCTTGTTAAAATCTACCCAAAATAAACGCTAACACTTGTATAATATGCATACCCTTTGAAACATGCGCAAGATATAAATGAAAAAGATTAATTTACCACGTCGAAATAATAAAATCGTATATAAAAGTAAGGTCATGTTGATTTTAAATTTTCTACTTATATTACCTATGTTAATTTAAACTTCATTTTTTCTTATTAAAAACATCTGTGTACAAAGAAATTGTGAAGTGCGCAAAAGTGGTTTCACATGACAATAATTGCTGAGACCATGCAATATTTTGAAAATCTTTGCAAGTACCTTGCAAGTTATATAGAGAAATATTTGCAAAGAGCTAGCAGATTATTTAACAAGAAAACAATGCAAACCCAGAATATTCGAAAAGACTCAGGAATTTAATTAACATAAATAAGTTTGCAAAGTCTGTGCATATGACAACATTAGCAAAGTTTGTGTAAACAGTTGTAAATTACGCAAACTGTAACAACCCGGATTTTCAGAACCAACTTAAAATTTTTATTTTAGCTATTTTAGTGTGTTTTGAATATTTAAAATGATATATTTTAAATAATAACGGCTAAAAATTTATTTTAATTGAAGGTAGAACGAATAAATTTATTTTAATTATAAAACGGGCTTGAAATGGCGCGGTAGTTTGAAAATTCAATTTTAAATTTCAAATGAATGTACAGGATTCAAAATAAATCGAATTTCAGTGAAACAAGAAATATTTGAATCTGTTTAATTATATCTTTTTAACGAATGTGAAAAATTCAGATTTCATAACGAGAACTGAAAGTTATGTCCAGTTTAAAATTTAAAATAGTCGCTATGGAATTTATATATTTTTTATATAATTTATGGCCCTTAAAATAGCCATTTTGCAAATGACCTCCGTTTTCAACGAAACCACTTTTGTTGGATCCGGAATGTCAAATTATTGCTAAATTCCAATTTTCATAATTTTTGAAATTAATATGTGAGTGTGGTAAATTTAAACGTGTTTGGCAATTTCAGTTTGAATTTAATCGACTGGAAAATGGTCATTTTCAAATGGCCTCCAAATTCGACAAAATTAGTTTTGTTAGCACCGCATCATCAAAACATAGCTAGATTTATTTTTCTGGAGTTTCTGGAGTCAGTATGTGTCCCGGTAAATTAAAATGTACGTTGAAATCAATTTTGAACGTTATATTAATTTATATTTTAATTGTGATAAAAACTGATCGAAACAGTCGAATTGGCTTATCGGACATATCCCATTGTGTCCGGAATGGGGGTAATCGGTTGGGGGCGTCGATTCGGAATTAGAATGAAAAAATAACTTTTTCGGAAATTTAAATTAAATTATATATATATATATATATATATATTATAGGGTCTGTTTTTCACAGGTCCCTATTAAGTTTCAAAATTAGGCTCACATTGGGTCCAACTTTTCATGTAAATTTAGTCCCTATTTTTTGAAAGTACACTAAATATATATATATATATATATATATAATCACGAAAATTCGTATTTAAGTCAAACATGTACTCACCAAAAAAATCAGCTCGTAAAAAAATCAAAAACTGCATCAAAATAAAAAAATACAATAAAACAGTGAAAAATGCAGTAATTTGCATCAAATCATGCACATATTTGCAATATTTGCATTCATTTGTGCAAGTATTTTCAAATGTTGAATGTGCGTTTGCTTTTTTGCATACATGTATGCAAGGTATACAGATTCTTGCATACAAGTGTGCAACAATCTTCAGGCAAAATTTTCACTTCATATTTTTACATGAAATACTTGCAAACATGTGTGCAAGTATGTCAAATAGTTGTATACATGTATGCAAGTTTTTTTTTTAATTTCCGTGAACTTCTGCTAATATTTCCAGATTTTAGATTTTTTTTTTTTTTTTTTTTACATTATAGCGCATTTTTTTTCAAAAAAATCAAAAAAGGTGAAATAAAAAAAAGGAACAAAGTTTCCCATTCGTTTCCGGCCCCTCTTTTTGAGCTGCCGCCCAATTTTTTTTGCCCCTTCCAACTTCCAGCGCCTTCCACTTCGCCTTTTCCGTTTTTGCACAAAAAAAATGCGCTCTTGCATTTAAAAAAATATTCTAAAATCTGGAAATATTCCCCTCGATCTACGCAAACCAAAAAAAAGTTGCATACATGCATGCAACTATTTAAATACACATGCAAAAAAAAAAAACTGCATGCCTGCTGAATAGTTGCATATAAGTATGCAGTTATTCGGAATAGCTGCATACTTGTATGCAGTAATGCGTCGAAAGACCAAGGGCATGACAATATGTGCATATATATATATATATATATATATATATGCAAATATTTGAAATATGTGCATGTTTTCATGCATTTAACTGCATTTTCCGCTGTTTTGTATATTTTTTGATTTTGACATGTTTATCGATTGTTTTCCCACCTGATTTTTTTGGCATGAACGTGTTTTATTTAATAATGAATTTTCGTGATTTTTTTTATATTTTTTATATTATTTTATATGTTTTTAAAAATAGGGACCTAATTTACATGAAAAGTTATACCGGATGTGAGCCTAACAAAGTTTCGTTTTAGGGATGTATGCCTAATTTTCACTATATTATAACCCCCTAGTTTCTCTCTCCCCGATTTAGTCGAAATAAAAAAGAAAAAAGAAAAAGAGGGAGCGACGGAACCCTAACTACCCACCAGAGCTCCACCACGTCGTCGTAGGGCCGCCGCCGGCCTCCACCTGCCTCCGACCCCCTCCCCTTCTTCCCGTCTGCCTTTCCCCCCACCCCCCCTCCTCTCTCCTACCCTAAAACCCACACAACCCCCAAACCCACCGCCATAGCCGCCTCCGGCCTCCTCCGCCTGCTTCCCCTCCACCTCCAGGGCACAGCAGCCCCCCTTCCCCCTCCATTTAAATTCGCAACAACCCCCCCTCCCAATTCCAACTGTAAGTTTTTTTTATCTTTACTTATTTATGTAATTAGTAATGTAATTTTTTAAATGAAATGAATTCGTTTTAAAAATATTGTTTTTAAAAATAAAATAGCATTATAAAAATTTGATTTTTATATATATAATAAATAGTAAGATAAAAATTCGAATTTTATATATTTAATAGCAATATAAAAATTTGATTATATATATATATAACAGCAAGATAAAATTTCAATTTTTATATATATAATAGTAATCTATTTTATATATATAATAGCAATATAAAAATCCGATTTTTTATATATATAATAGCAAGATAAAAATTTGCTTTTTATATATATAATAACAAGATAAATATTTGATTTATATATATATGATAGCGCCATAAAATTTTTATTTATATATATATATATAATAGCGCCATAAAAATTTGATTTTTATATATATGATAACGCCATGAAAAATTGATTTTTATATATATGATAGCACCATACAGATTTGATTTATATATATATATATATATATATATATATGATAGCGCCATAAAAATTTGATTTTTATATATATGATAGCGTTATAAAAATGTAATTTTTAAATATATATATCATTGTTAAAAATATGGTTTTTAACATAAATCGCATGAAACAGATTGCGTTGGAATCACGGTGAAGTACACTACACACTGGAACAAATCCAAATCCAAACCGTTAAATTAAAGACTGGCGGAGTGGAAACCAAAGGTGAGAATTCCTTCTCACTCTAATTAATTTACAGTTAAATATATTTTAGGATGTAGAAGGGGAATAGAAACCCCCGACACTATTTATTGTACAAACCATGAATGTTTGGTTGTTTGTTTTATTTGATTGATTGTTGTTTAATAGGTTTTGTCAACCCTATTAAGAAATTGGTTGAATTTTGATTTGGGATGTTAATTGAATTGATTGGAATTAGTATGTGTATGGCGCGAGCCAGTATTAGGCAAGGGATAAGGCTAGACCTTATTCTGGCTCTAGTATCGTGTCGTTATGCGGTCGAAATTTTCTAAAAAGTGTAAGAAAAATTTAATTAGTTGAAAATATTATTTTTAGCTTATAACTGTGATAAATAAAATAATATTCGATAGTTAAAAAATAAGCTTACACATCTATTTACAAGTCGGACGACTTTTTTATGCTCGCCTATTTTTGTGATATCGATTGGGATGATAATTTTTACACATCGCCCAAGTGCATAAATAATAATTATTATTTGATGGTTGAAACCCCATAGGGGTATTAGGATGATATTTGGCATACGCTAGTCTTAATTGTTTAGTTGTATTTCAATCAATTGGTTGACAAACTATTGTAAGCATTAATTATTTATATTTGATGCTTATGCAGTTGAGTAGTGCACTCTGGATGATGGTTGACTGTGTATAATTATTGTTGTGTACATGTGTGCCTGATTCCAATTCAGAAATAACGAATATTTTAAACTAAAATTCCGTAAAGGATTAAAATGTGAAGCCGTGTTGATTAGATTTGCGCCATTTTGACGCGAACGATTTATATCGATTTTATTCCTTTTTTGTAATGAATATCGAAAAGGAAATGATTTCAAATCTGATATTTTGAAAATATTGTCATTTAAATATTATAATGATATGGAATATTCAATTTTGATTTAAAATTGAAAATAAAGTTAGAATCGTTTTAAAACGAATTTATAAATGATTTATAAAATACATTTTAAATGGAAATCTATGAAATATATACAATATATATATTGTATAAATTAAATGGCCTGAATAGAACGCGCCGCGCCGCGATCGTTCGCGAATTTCAACCATTGACTTCGAATTGACATTACAGGAGATCCCACCGTCGGATTCTCCTAAAACTGGAACCATTGGGTTCGTATCGAAAAGCGCTTTCTAAAATGTAAAAGATTTGAAATTTAACGGTTGGATTTGGAAATATGTCCAAATCAAATTTGGAAAAGGTCATTGTAAATGCAGTTCGATGACCGTTTATGGAAATCGACTGAAAGGGCCTTGATAAAATTACTTAAAATATTAATAATTTGTGTAAAATCAATAATAAATGATTTGGAAAGAATTTGGATGAAAAATTCCATGTTTGTAAAGATAAAAATATGCTTCTATCAAAATGAACTAGTTATTAAATAGAATAATAATCCATTATTTTTAAAGAAAAAAATTGGATTTGAAATGGTTTTAAAAATAACCAGGATTTTCCGATGAATAAATTGGAATGGATTGAAATGGAAATAATCTTCGGAATATTTCTATGTTGGATTCCGTGGTTATACGGATATTGTCATGGGAATTTGGAAGATACAGATATCATTATTCCCAATACGATATCCGTTAGTTTCAGAATTTGATACTGAATATAAGCCGATAAAATTTCTATTCAGAGCCTTGTGTTTAGTATTAAATTGGATTTTGGATTTGTCGTGAACGGTGTCTTAAATAACATTGTTCTTAAACCCAGTTGAGAAAAGCTTACAAATTAATTTATATTTGATTAGAATTGAATTGAAATTGGATTTTTGGGTTTATCGTGAACGGTGTTTTAAATAACACTTGTTCTTTAACCCGATTAATAGTGAAATATGATCTGAAATTTATAAATCTTTTTATTAAGATTTAATGGAAAATTTCCAAAGTAAAGTTTTCCAATTTAATAAAATAAATTGGAATCGAATGGAATTCGATTTGGTAATAATTGAAGTGAGCTTTTGTGGAGGAAGACTGTTAATATATATGGAATTTAAAAGGCTTTGTCATTATTCCATTTATATTACTAGTCGGATACGGAAATTGATATCGATTATATATTGATCTGATTTTCTGTGAAGATTCCATAACTAATGTAATGTGATTTTGGGTTTATCGTGAACTGTGCTTTAAATGACATTGGTTCTTAAACCCAGTTAAAGACGGGATTTTATATCTAATATTGTATTTCGAACTGTATTGTTGATTTATGCTAAATATATATTTGTTTGGTGGCGGAGAATTTATTCTTTTACTTAACACCCTTCTCTAAGACGTACGGGCTTAGAGGTTATATCTAGGCAGAAATCAATGGTACATTGTAGATTGTCGATGCGACATGTTTGATCCCAAAGTTAAATAATCGTTAATATTGTTTTTTTGGGAAGATTAAAATTAAGTGGAGTTTTAATCAATCTTTAATTAGATTAAAATGGGAATGTGATAATTTAAATTATCAAATTTGGGAAATGATCGAAAATGGAGTACCATCAGTTTACTCCAGGCGATAGTTAAATCTTTAATTAGATTTGAACGTGAAATGGTTATTAAATTTTCTGGTAACACCATGGTGTTAGATATGGAGTATTACCAGTTTTTCTCCATGGGATGAATTGGTTGGGAATGAGAAATTAAAAAAAAGATTACTTCGGTAAAGTGCGCTAATCCCGACTAGTTTGGATAAACCTTAATTTGGTTTGAATTGAGATCCAAAGGAAGATAAAAGTATATATTTAAAAGAATTTATATTTGATAAAATTAATGGGAACCTTTCCCAAAGGATATGAATATTTGAATAAAAGAATATTCAAAATTGGAATGAGGCGTATGTTGTGTTTTTACAGTACTTGATTATAAGATACGTGAAATATTCGGAAAGGCCGGGTTTTACACTGATTCCGAATAATTGATTCGACAATAAGTCGACGATGAAGACGGTGGTTGAAGACCGGAGATCTTCACATTGTTTGGATGATCACTGATGTCTTGATTGGGCCGTACACCCAAGACAAGGTAATAACTTGTGGTCGTCCAAACGAACTTGGAGGTCGACTGGATATGCGAGGACCTCTCTTCTGTATTGGACATATGAGACAAGGAATATGGTGCCTCCAGTTTCGTTCAGACCCAGAACGAACTAGTAAATGGATGCATGTCTGACATTGGATTTTTTTCTGTGTTGATTGATTTATATTAAATATTTACATGTTTGATGGTGGAGAATTTATTCTCTAGCTTAACACCCTTCTCTGAGACGTACGAGCTTAGAGGTTATATATCGATAGACATCAGTCGCATGGCGTGAATTGTCAGTGTGGCATGCTAAGATGCAAATGATCAAGGCTTTTGTTTAAAAGCAAAGTCTTGTGGTTGATGATCAAAGCATGGCTTTAAATAGCATAGCTTTGTGTATAACGTTAATTCGTGAGACTCACATCTCGGTATGAGTCAAAAACGGGATCGTGACTGCAGGGAATGCATGACGTTTCCTTCTAGCTATGGGTGGTGTCATGGTATGGAGTCCAGACATTTATATTTCCTTTTACCTATGTGGATGATGGATAGCGAGGTGCCTCGGATATATCGGTTATTACGGAGCTGATGGATAGGTCCTATAGGACCGGGAAACTTGTGTTCAGGAATAATTAATCCACAAACATAAGGGTGGTGTAACGACCCGCACTCTACGCATCGAAGGATCGTAGAATATTTATTTCTTTCATATACAAAGTCGTATGGTCATGTAACTTTGGGAGATGACTATTAGGGTCATTTCCCATGTTCATGATTTTTAATGATTTTTAAATGATTGTTTTGCCCCTAGTTGATCTTGTTTTAGCCATAACTTTTTACTAGAAAGGAATTTTGACCTAAGACCACTTCCATTAGATTCGTTTGATGGTTTACAATTCCGTAGAGTGGTCACATTAGCCAAACGGACTTACCGTTTGGGAGATATGGCTAAAATAAGGTTTGGAAGGTGAAAACTGTTTAATTGGGTCAAATAGGGTGACTAGTGAATGGGCCCATAACCCATTTCGGGATTTGGGTTATGGGGAGGCTGAAATGAGTTAAGTTTTCATTCTATTTCAGTTTTCTAGCCGCCACTTACCTCTTAGAAACCCTAACAATGGCCTTCAACCTCTAAAACACCTCCAAATCACTTCCTAATTAAGGATTAAGCTTAGCAACATCAAATCAAGGCGGATTAGCACAAGAATCGAGGTAGAGCTGCTGTGTTGCATTGGTATTCATGCCTAAACAGTAGAGTTTCAGTTCTAAAGGTTTTATTTGTGGCTAAGGTGAGTGATTTGCATAGTTTTGCACTAATTACGGTTGATTAAGGGTAATTAGTGAAGATTAACGAAATTAAACATGATAAAATTCTGGAAAAATATTTATAAAATTCGAAATAATGTTTTAGACCTCTGTTAGAAATTTGGTTTGATTTGGTTAAGTTTTACTAATCATATCATTAGTTTTGCCTAAAATGCTTAAGGGAAAATATGGGGTTTTGGGTATGTTTGATCCATTTTACATGCTATGATTGTTGTTTTGCTGTTTGTGGATGATTATACATGTTGCTATGACTGTATGGTATGATTTGTGATTGTCTAGAAGTGTTAGATTGGTCGAAAACACCGTCGAATGGCGTAAACAGCTTGCTGGACAAAGTGCAGAAAGACACCCGAACTAGATCGGATCGGTTAGAAACACCCAAACCGAACTGTGTAAAGCTCTTCCCTTCGATCTGCCGGTAGCTCCCCGACCTGGTCCGCTTATGGAGATGGAGACCGATCCAAAGTGGGGAAAAAGACTAAAGTGAAGCCAGTGCTCTGACCCGACCCGGTGTGCCACCCGAACCCCTCCCATGATCTGAACTACGTCACCCGATCTGAACCGATACACCATGGAGGGAGTTCAGGATTTTGATCCGACCCGATGTGATGACCACAGCCGATCCGAACCATTACGAGATGAGGGAGTGGATCCGAACCGAATGACCTTGGAGAATACGATCCGGAGTGAAGAGAAGGGGAAGCTGAACCGATATGGAAAGAAGATCAATAACTCGAGATGCAAAGGTAGTCCAAATAAGAAGTTTGTACTCAGGATCCAGTTGGGAACCAACGAGTGAACTTCATGATCGGGCTTTGCTGCGGGACGTGTGCTAAGGGGTTGTCGATGTCTATAACTTTGGATCACTATGTGTAGGGGGTACGTGAACGGATTCAGGGCCACAGTGGCCTAGGTATGACTAAAGAGCTATAGACCAATGAAGTGGGGTCATTTGTAAAGGTTTGGTCATGACTCCATGTGGTAAGCTTGGTAGTAGCAGTAGTTGTACAAGTCGAACTCCGTCACTACTTCGATGGGTCAAGTGATCAAAGTGGTGGATATCGTATTCTTTACGCACTGAGTGAGAGATGTGAGGATGGTTGCTATGTTTGATTTGTTTGCCATCATTATGACATGCACACCCCACCCTCGTTATCTTTACACCATCTGTTCAGTGGCACCTTAGAGTGTTGTACGGTATGTAGTGCTAACTCTTTGGTTGCAGGTTCAGGTTCAGGTATAGTTTAATATACCTGTTATTGTTATGTTTAGCTGCTTATCGCTCATACCAGACTTTTTGTCTGACCCAGAGTTTTATGTCTCTTCTTATTACTCTGGGTGCTCTCACGAGCAGACTAGAGGCAGGATAGCTGGTGATGCACGAGTAGCTGTACCGGAGACGAGCAGGAGGCTTCCACGTATGATATATAGATATTCTCCCTGTGTTGTTGTTGGTCACTACTTTTGGCATTAGTAGTGTACCCTCTCTTTCTTTTGCTTAGAGACAGTAATTTGGAAAATTTGTAATAAGCTGTATTTGGATTTCCGCTACTCTGATGATGATGTTGATGTTGGTTTTAGTTGTCAGCTTATGCACTGTCTCGCCTGTTTTATGTCAAGTATATTATTATTATATTTTGTTCCATGCGCTGTGAGACATTCTACAGGTTTTGATTAGTTCATTCTCTTCTTTCCTTTCTTTGGCGACCGTTCCGTGCTAGTCGGGCATGTGTACAACACACTTTCGGAGGAAATGTCGGCTGGTGTGGGACGGGCCGTCACACTTGGTATCAGGGCTCTAGGTTGCGTAGTTAACCTAAGGAAGTTATCGGGGAGAGATAGTATACGTATATGAGAGTGCGTATTTGTGATTATTTTGGTTTTCAAAGGCTATATATATTATTAGTATAGCTAAGGATGAAGTCGCACTGCACTAGCACCACTATGGAGATGGTTAATCATTTTCTCTTTACAGATTGAACGATGAGCCGATACGCAAGAGGTGCCGGTAGAGGAGCCAATAATGGCAATGCTGCTGACATGAGGACGATGTTCACTGACCTCATGAGAGAGATACTTAGGGATATGCAGAGGGCAGCTCCCAATAATGGTAATGGTAGTGGTCCAATAGTGCAAGCGCCTAGGGCCGATTTCGCCAAGCTGAATAAGGATTATACTAGTCTTGGTGGGAAGCCGTTCCACGGAACGGAGTCGGCTATGGATGTTCAGGATTGGTTGGATAGCTGCGAGCGTATCTTTGAAGATTTGGGTATCGAGGATGCGATGAAAAGAAGGTTAGCCTCCCGTCAGCTGCAAGGATGGGAAATGAATTGGTGGAATGCTATAAAGGCAGCTACTCGCGAAGATCAGATTACTTGGGAGCAGTTTAAGGCTCGCTTTAGCGATAAGTTCATTCCAGCTGCTCAAAAGTCAGTGCTGTTTAAGAAATTCTTGGAGCTCAAGCAGAATGGCAGAGCTGTCTCGGAGTATATTGCAGAATTTGATACTTTATCGAAGTATGGACTATCTCTTATTGATACTACCGAGAAGAAGAATGAGAAGTTCATAACTGGCTTGGATGGATACTTAGGGGAAAGGCTTATTATCCACATCGATGAGACGTTTGAGTCGATTGTGGGAAAAGCATTGAGGTCCGAGAGTCTTTACCCTAAGTCGAAGATTGAGGTTGCATCTGCAGAGGAGCCAAAACCACAAGCAAGTGGTGGAGGGAAGAGTGGTCCTCAGAATAAGAGGAAGCAGAACCAGAATAAGGATGGCCCGAAAAGGAATAAGAAGATGTTGAGTGCTTCAGCTGTGGTAAGAAGGTCCATTATGCTAGTAATTGTCGGGCCAAGCCAACGGATAAGAAGTGCTTCAACTGTGGCCAAGTGGGACATCACAAGGACAAGTGTCCGCAACCCACTAAAGAAAAGCAGGTGGTGAAAGCATAAGCCCTTAATGCTATTCCTTCTTTGTCGATTGCCCCAACTGTGGCGGAGAAAGGAAAGAATGTTGTTGTTCAAGGTATGCTTTTTGTTTATCATATTCCTGTTAGAGTTTTGTTTGATACCGGGGCTTCCAGTTCTTTCATATCTAGTGACCTGGTAGATAGGTTGGGATTGGAGCTCTAGATTGTCGATAGACCTTTAGTAGTGATGAACCCGATTGGTGGTTCGACTAACCTTAGCATGATTTGTCATAATGTGGTCTTATCGAGTCATGGATGCATCTATTTTTTTTGATTGCTTTGTTTTTGGCTTTACTTGGTTTGGCATTATTTTGGGAGTCGATTGGCTCCAAAGATACGGGGTGGTGGTAGATTGTGAGGGCTTTTTGGTGACAGCTAGAGTGGATGATGGGCGGAGGGTAGTGTTTGGTGGTCTAACCAGTGATGGGGTAATGACTGGTTTTCTAAATTCCCTCAACATCCCGCATAGTGAGTTGTCAGGTTTGCCCGTGGTTGGCCAATATCCGGACGTCTTTGAGGAAGTAACCGGGCTTCCACCGCATCGAGAGATTGAGTTCCGTATTGATTTAGTGAAAGATGCCAGACCTATAGTGATGCCACTTCATCGTATGGCACCAAGGGAGCAGCGAGAGCTCGGGGTGCAAGTCAGCGATCTTTTGAAGAAGGGATTTATCAGGAGTGTTTCTGAATGGGGAGCACCAGTTGTGTTTGCTACCAAGGCGGATGGTTCCCTTCGATTGTGTGTAGACTACCGCGAATTGAATAAGGTGACGAGGAAGAACAAGTATCCACTACCGCGGATAGATGATTTATTTGATCAGTTGACTGGTGTGAGAGTATTTTCTCAGTTGGATCGTGACAGGTTTCGATCAGCTTAGAGTGGAAGCTGAGAGTATAGCTAAAATGGCATTTCGAACGCCGTCTGGATTTTATGAGTGGTTGATCATGCCATTCGGGCTGACCAATGCCCCAGCATATTTTGTGGATCTTATGAATAGGGTATTAAGAGATCAGTTGAATAAATTTGTCCCTGTGTTCGTGGATGATATTTTGGTCTACTCGAGGACGGAGGAAGAACACAAGGAACATTTAAGAATAGTGATGGAGGTGTTGAGAAAACACCAATTGAAAGCAAAGTTTTCTAAGTGTCACTTCTGGAGGAGGGAAATGAGATTCTTGGGCCATGTTGTTTCAGAGAATGGTATTGCCGTGGATCCTGCGAAGGTGGCTACGGTACAAGATTGGTCTACGCCCAAGAATGCAACGGACATAAGAAGTTTCTTGGGACTAGCTGGATATTATCGTTAGTTTATCCAAGACTTCTCCAAGATAGCAACACCGTTGACTCAGTTGACCAAGAAGAATCAATCCTTCGTCTGGGATGAAAAGTGCGAGAATGCATTCAAGACTCTAAAGGACAAGTTGACATGTGCACCATTGTTAGTCATTCCTAAGGGGAATGAAGAGATGACGGTATACACATATGCATGTCGTACCGGACTAGGTGCTGTGTTGATGCAAGGAGGTAGGGTTGTAGCTTATGCAAGTCGGCAATTGAAATCGCACGAGAGAAGATACCCTACCCATGATTTGGAATTTGCATCGATCGTGTTCGCATTGAAGATGTGGAGACATTATCTCTTGGTAGAAAGGTTTGAGTTGTTTACCGATCATAAATCGTTAAAGTATCTCTTCTCCCAAAAGGATCTAAATCTCCGACAGCAAAGATGGTTAGAATTCTTGGCTTCCTATGATTTCGACATCGCATATACACCAGGAAAGGGCAATGCGGTGGCTGATGCATTGAGTAGAAGACATGCCAGTTTAGGGGCTATGTTTCTAGAATGGAAGCAACTCGAGTACATCGCTGGGTATGATTTCAGACCAAAGTGCGAATTGGATCCAAAAATGTTAGTAAGTTTGACGATCAGACCCACTTTGATTGAGCGGATTGGTTCCAGTCAGAGGAACGATCCTAACCTATTGGAAATCATCTCGAAGTTAGAGATGGGAATCAACGAAGAGATGAATTGATCGAGATGGATGGCTTAGAAAGAATGGAAGACCAGTTGTACCCAATGTCAATGGATTGAGAGATGAAGTGCTTAGAGAATGTCATCACTCAAAATTGACTATACACCCCAGTGGTAACAAGATGTACCGAGACATGAAGCAAACCTACTACTGGGAAGGGATGAAAAGAGACGTTGGGAAATTTATATCCAAATGCATGAATTGCCAGCTAGTTAAAGCCGAGCAAAAGAAGCCTAGTGGGTTGTTACAACCATTAGAAATTCCAGAATGGAAATGGGAACAAGTGTCAATGGATTTCATTGATGGGTTATCAAGGACTAGATTGGGCCACGATAGCATTTGGGTGATTATGGACCGATTGACTAAGAGTGCAAGGTTTATACCCGTCAAGTCAAACAGGACGTCAGCTAAATTAGCGGAACTGTATATAAAGTGGGTAGTGAGATTTCATGGAATATCCAAAGGCATTGTAAGTGACCGAGATCCGTTGTTCACTAGTGGATTTTGGAAGAGCTTACAAGAGGTGTTAGGATCAGAATTACATCTCAGTACCGCGTTTCATCCTCAAACTGACGGACAGACAGAGAGGGTGAATCGAGTGTTAGAAGACCTCTTGAGAGCCTGTATATTGGATTTTGGTGGATCATGGTATGACCATTTGCATCTAGTAGAGTTTGCATATAATAATAGTTATCAATCCAGTATCGGTATGGCTTCGTTTGAAGCTTTGTACGGAAGATCGTGCAACTCACCGTCTTGTTGGGTAGAAACTGGTGAGAAGTTTGTGCTTAGACCCGATGTGATAAGAGAAACTTCAGCTAAGATTAAGATTATCCAACAGCGAATGAAGGCTGCCCAGGATAGGCAGAAGAGTTGTGCCGATAAGAGGAGAAGAGAATTAAAGTTCTCCATCGGCGACTTGGTGTTTGTCAAGATTTCTCCGTTGAAGAGCGTGATACGATTTGGCAGGAGAGGCAAGTTAGCACCAAGATTTGTTGGTCCATTCCCAGTTCTTGAGCAAATTGGGAATTTGGCATACAAAGTTGAATTACCAGAGAAGATGGCAGGAGTTCACAACGTATTTCATGTTTCCCAGTTAAGGAAATTCGTGCACGAACCAGATGTGACTATTTCACCTGATCAGTTGGATGATATCGAAGTTGAACCCGAGGCGATTGGGAACCGCAAGCCTATGCGTATTGTTGGGAATGATACGAAGCAACTTCGAAGGAATGCAGTGAATCTAGTCAAAGTCCAATGGGGTGAGAATGAGAATGAATGTACTTGGGAGACAGAGGAGAGCATTCGGAAGACGTATCCGAAACTCTTCGCCGGGCAAGATTTTAACTTTGATTTAGTCTTTCTGCATGCTAGGATAGGCTTGTTTGTTTGTTTTGCATGTTTGATTGTTGTATGTGGCTGGTAGGCATGCGGGATCCTTTGTATGTTTTGGGTTAAGGAATTTCGGGGACGAAATTTCATAAGGGGGGAGAGTGTAACGACCCGCATTCTACACATCAAAGGATCGTAGAATATTTATTTCTTTCACATACGAAGTTGTATGGTCATGTAACTTTGGGAGACGACTATTGGGGTCATTTCCCATGTTCATGATTTTTGCTGTTTTTTAAATGACCGTTTTGCCCCTAGTTGATCTTGTTTTGGCCATAACTTATGACTGGAAAGGAATTTTTACCTGAAACCACTTCCATTAGATTTGTTTGATGGTTTACAATTCCGTAGAATGGTCACATTTGCCAAACGGACTTACCATTTGGGATATATGGCTGAAATAAGGTTTGGAAGGTGAAAAACTACTTAGCCGAGTCAAATATGGTGATTAGTGAATGGGCCCATAACCCATTTTGGGATAGGGTTATGGGGAGGCTGAAATGAGTTAGGTTTTCATTCTATTTCAGTTTTCTAGCCGCCACTTACCTCTTAGAAACCTTAACAATGGCCTCCAACCTCTTAAACACCTCCAAATCACTTCCTAATTAAGGATTAAGCTTAGCAACATCAAATCAAGGCGGATTAGCACAAGAATTGAGGTAGAGCTGCTGTGTTGCATTGGTATTCGCTCCTAAACAGTAGAGTTTCAGCTCTAAAGGTTTTATTTGTGGCTAAGGTGGGTGATTTGCATAGTTTTCACTAATTACGGTTGGTTAAGGGTAATTAGTGAAGATTAACGAAATTAAACATGATAAAATTCTGGAAAAATATTCATAAAATTCGAAATATTATTTTAGACCTCTGTTAGAAATTTGGTTTGATTTGGTTAAGTTTTACTAATCATATCATTAGTTTTTCCTAAACATGCTTAAGGGAAAATATGGGGTTTTGGGTATGTTGGATCCATTTTACATGCTATGATTGTTGTTTTGCTGTTTGTGGATGATTAAACATGTTGCTATGACTGTATATTATGATTTATGATTGCCTAGACGTGTTAGATTGGTCGAAAACACCGTCGAATGGCGTAAACAGCTTTCTGGACAAAGTGCAGAAAGACACCCGAACCGGATCGGATCGGTTTGGAAGACCCGAACCGTGTAAAGCCCTTCCCTACGATCTGCCTGTAGCTCCCCGACCCGATCCGCTTGTGGAGATGGAGATTGATCCAAAGTGGGGAAAAAGACTAAAGTTAAGCCAGTGCTCCGACCCGACCCGATGTGCCACCCGAACCCCTTCCATGATCTGAACTACGTCACCCGATCCGAACCGATACACCATGGAGGGAGTTGAGGAGTTTGATCCGACCCGATGTAATGACCACAGCCGATCCGAACCGTTACGAGATGGGGGAGTGGATCAGAACCGAATGACCTTGGAGAGCACGATCCAGAGTGAAGAGAAGGGGAAGCCGAACCAATCTGGAAAGAAGACCAATAACCCGAGATGCAAAGGTAGTCCAAAAAGGAAGTTTGTACTCAGGATCCAGTTGGGAACCAACGAGTGAACTTCATGATCGGGCTTTGCTGCGGGATGTGTGCTAAGGGGTTGTCGATGTCTATAACATTGGATAATTATGTGTAGGGGGTACGTGAACAGATTCAGGGCCACAATGGCCTAGGTACGACTAAAGAGCTATAGACCAATGAAGTGGGGTCATTTGTAAAGGTTTGGTCATGACTCCATGTGGTAAGCTTGGTAGTAGCAGTAGTTGTACAAGTCGAACTCAGTCACTACTTCGATGGGTCTAGTGATCAAAGTGGTGGATATCGTATGCTTTACGCACTGAGTGAGAGATGTGAGGATGGTTGCTATGTTTGATTTGTTTGCCATCATTATGACATGCACACCCCACCCTCGTTATCTTTACACCATCTGTTCAGTGGCACCTTAGAGTGTTGTACGGTATGTAGTGCTAACTCTTTGGTTGCAGGTTCAGGTTCAGGTATGGTTTAGTATACCTGTTATTGTTCTGCTTAGCTGCTTATCGCTCATACCAGACTTTTTGTCTGACCCAGAGTTTTATGTCTCTTCTCATTACTCTGGGTGCTCTCACAAGCAGACTAGAGACAGGTTAGCTGGTGCTGCATGAGTAGCTATAACGGAGACGAGCAGGAGGCTTCCACGTATGATATCTATATATTCTCCCTGTGTCGCTGCTGGCCACTACTTTGGGCATTAGTAGTGTACCCTCTCTTTCTTTTGCTTAGAGACGGTAATTTGGAAAAATTGTAATAAGCTGTATTTGGATTTCCGCTACTCTGATGATGATGTTGATGTTGGTTTTAGTTATCAGCTTATGCACTGTCTCGCCTGTTTTATGTAAAGTATATTATTAATAAATTTTGTTTCATGCGCTGTGATACATTCTACAGGTTTTGATTAGTTCATTCTCTTCTTTCCTCTCTTTGGCGACCGTTCCGTGCTAGTCGGGCATGTGTACAGCGCACTTTCGGAGGAAATGCCGGCTGGTGCGGGACAGGCCATCACAGGTGGACCGGCCCTAAAGATCCAAGGCTTCACTACGGGGGATCCTGAGGCATTTGCTAGAGTGTCTCGAATCGGTGAGGAGTCATCCTTGCCTCGACTCATAGATGGAATCCAATTTGCAATACACGACTTCTCAGTTTTAGTTGTAGAACTAGTATGGCGACATAGTAGGATGGGGAACTATGCCATCTATGATTGATACATTTATATTTGAAGTTGTTTTATACACTATACACTTATAATAGTATCAAATGATTTTTATTTTAAATGTATCAAGCATGTTTGGCCATTATAAGGTAAAACTCTATCCTTCGGCTTGCGTTGCATTGTGTGATGGGACCTGAGTCTTATAATAGCTTCATTTTTTCAAAAAACATTGGGTTGTTTGTTTTATGCACTAGTATTCTTAGGAGGAAACCCGTTGCGTGTTATACGGCGTGGTCCCTTGATTTACTTTATTTTTAAAGTAAAGTTTTAAATAACTGTTTTAGTTCTCACACCAGTCCCGTGACTGACCTGGAGTTTATTGTTTTAACCTAAACTCTGGGTGCCAATATTATCCGCACGGGAAGCTAGTAGTTTGGTTTTTGCAGATATTATTTTCACAGGATCCTAGATTTACAACTGGAGCTATATTCGGAAAGCTTTATATCCGTGTATTTATTTTCAGTTGTGTTATGTATTATTTTCCCGCTGTTATGTATTTAAATGTAATTTAAATCTCTGATATTTTTTGATATATATTATTTATTCATACTCTATTATATTCTTGTACTCTGATGTAAATTGTTGTAACAAACAATGAAATGTTCTTCTGTTTGTGTTCTGATTTGTCGTGTTCTCAACTCAATTTGAGCTTCCCATAAGGGGGATTTCGGGTCGTTACCCAAATGCTTTGAAAATAACTTAAATGTTTACATTTCCAAAGTAATTGCAGACTATTTGACATTAAAACAAATGCTCAGCTAAAATGTTTGAAAATATTTAAAGTTCATATAAATGAAAATATTTTCAAATTTGTAAAGTCGCAAATTATTTGAAATGAATTTTGTTTGCAAATCGAAAGATATTCGCAAAGCTTATGCAAATAACTTACCCTAAATATTTTGGTAAAGGAAATATTGTTGATTTATTGACAAAAAATTTAAAATCGTAAAACGTTTCGTTATAAATCAAATGTCATTTGCAATGTTCTTGCTAATTATTAAGGTTTACTTTTGTTTACGCATTAAGAAATATGCCTTGTATGCAAAAAATAAAAAGTTTTTGATTTGTCCTTGCTAATGCGTTTAACGTCCATGTCTTTTAAAATATTTTAGGTTCCCTTAATATTTTCAAACATTTTGGCCAAGCAATAGTTTTAATATCGAAATACTTTGCAAATGTAAAAAATAAGTTATTTTCAAAGGGTTTGCATATTATACAAGTGTTTACACAATTTTGATAAAGTTTTCATGTGCATGGACTTTGCAAACTTATCTATGTTAAATAAATTCTTGAGTCTTTTCGACTGTGTAACAACCCGGAATTTCTCAAAAAATTTACTTTGGCCATTTCAATGGATTTTGAATATTCAAAATGATTTGTTTTAAATAATAACGACTAAAAATTTATTTAAATCAAAGTTAGAACGTATAAATTTATTTTTATTATAAAACGAGCCTGAAATTGCATGGTAGCTTGAGAATTCGATTTCCAATTTCAATTGATTGTACACAATTCAAAATAAGTCGGAATTGGATGAAACTGAAAACATTTGAATCAGTTTAATTAGATATTTCTAACGAATGTGAAAATTTGAGATTTCATAATATAAATTGAAAGTTATGACCAGTTTAAAATTTAAAATAGTCGCAATGGAATCTTTGTATAATTATATATACTTTCAATATATATAGCCCTTAAAATAACCATTTTGCAAACGACCACCGTTCTCGATGAAAGCACTTTTATTGGATCATGAATGTCAAATTATTGTTAGGTTTCAAATTTCATAATATTTGGAATTAACATGTGAGCGTGGTGAATTTAAATGTGTTTTGTAATTTCAGTTTGAATTGGATCGACCAGAAAATGCTCGTTTTTTAAAAACGGTCTTCAAATTCGACAAAATTAGTTTTGTTACGACCTTATCGTCAAAACATAGCTAGATTTATTTTTCTGGAATTTTTGGAGCCACTATGTGGCCCCGGTAAATTAAAATGTGTGTTCAAATTCAATATATTGATTAATATTTTAATTTAAAGAAAAACTGATCGAAACAGTCGAATTGGCTTACGTGACATATCTCATTATGTCCGGAATGAGGGTATTTAGCTAGGGGCGGTAGTCGTTGGTTTTGATTTGGAGCTTGTATGGGTAAAAATGTATTCTTGAAATTAGAGAATTAAATATAATAATTAAATAAAAAATAAAAATCCATAAACCCCCGCTCCAATAACCCACTGGCCCTAATTTTTGAAAGGATGAAAGCATCCAATTTAAATCCCCCTCATTCTTCAAATCCAAACAATAAAATCTAGATCTTCCAAAACGAAAAGCAAAGAACTTTCCACGATCTTTGAGTCCATACTAGTATGATGGATTCTCGTTTGCTGAACTGCTCGAATCAGCTCCTCAAAGCGTCATAATTCAAACTCTAATTCAAGGAGGAGGGTCCCACTGAGCTCCATCATATGACCGGAGCTGGAAGAAGGTTCGAAGGGCTTCGCCGTCGGCTTGTCTGATCGGCCTCCGATCATCCCAAGGTGGCACGACGACAGATAGTTCAAGTCGAGCTCAAGTCGACTTCGTCCAGGGTAATAAAAAAAGAAGACGGCAACGATTTTGGGTTAAGTGTTGTGAAAGGTTAATTATTTTTATTAATCACGTATTTAATTTAAAAATGTATTAATTACCGTATCTTTTCCATATAAGCTCCAAATCGCGCGAAACTGGATCCGTTGCGATCGTGGAGACGAGAGCTTCACAACAAGACTAATCAGGTCCAATTTGGAGCATGTTAGAATTTCAGGAAAATTCAAATCCAAACCGAACGGAAATTCAGAGAATAAAAACTGGCGGAGTGGATCCCAAAGTGAGAACACCTTCTCACTTAAATTATTATACAGTTAATTATATACTAGGTTGCAAACAGGGCTTAGTAGCCCCCGACACTATTTATTGTACAAACCATGGTTGTTTGTTTGGATTGTAATATGGAAATTTGGCTGTGGTTGTAAAATTGATTGTGAATAAAATATTTGAACAATAAAAATATGATTTTTATTGTATAAAGGAACAATATAAAATATTCATGTATTGAATAAAATATTTGAAAAATATCATTTTAATTGTATAAAGGAAATATATAAAATATTCATGTGTTGAATAGAATATTTGAACAATAAAAACATCATTTTTATTGTATAAAGGAACTATATAAAATATTCATGTGTTGAATAAAATATTTGAACAATAAAAATATCATTTTTATTCAATGAATGAACTATATAAAATAGTCAAGTGTTGAAATGAATAATTTATCATTAAAAATATAATTTTTAACGTCTATATGAATGACATAAAATTCTCCTGAAATGAAAATAAATATTCATTTACAAATCGGACAATTTGTTTACGTACACCCATTTAACTGACATTGATTGGGACGATAAATTTTACACATCGCCCAACTGCACAAATAATATTCAGTATTTGTTGGTTGAAACCCCACACGGGTATTAGGATATATTTGACATACACTAATCCCAATCGTTTAGTTGTATGTCGATTGATTGATTGATAGATTGTCATAAGCATTAATTATTTGTATTTAATGCTTATGTAGTTGTGTAATGCACTCTGGATAATGGATGATTGGATATCATTGTTGTTGTATACATGTGTTGTATGAAATCCATATAAATAACATTATATGGTAATTGATCGTGTCTGATTCCAATTCAGAAAGAACGAATATTTTAAAATAATGAATAATTTAAAATAATATTCAGTAAAGGATCAAAATGTGATTTTGATGTCCGGTTTTGGATGGACACGAAAATATTGAAATATGTGAAGCTGTGTTAATTGGATTTGAGCCATTTTAACGCGAACGATATTTATATCGATTTTATTCATTTTTATAATGAATATCGAAAAGAATTGATTTCGAAATCTGATATTTTGAAAATATTATCATTTCAATATTATAATGGTATGGAATATACGATTTTGATTTAAAATTGAAATGAAGTTGAAATCGCTTTGAAATGAATTTATAAACAATTTATAAAATACGTTTTAAAATGGAAATCGACGGTATATGATTGTAACGACCCAGAAAATCTGAACCAATTTAAAAATTTTAAATTGGCTAAAATGATGGATTTTAAATATTTAAAATAAATATTTTAAATAATGGCGATGAAAACTGAGTTAAATCGACATTTGAAAACGAATATAATTAATTATAATTATATATAGAATTGAAAATAGTGCGGTAGTTCGATAACTCGATTTCAAACTTCAATTGAATATACCGGGTGCAAAACAATCCGGATTTTAGTGAAACCAAAAATAATGGAATCTAATGGGTAATATCTTTCTAACGAATCCGACCAATCGAAATTTGATAGCGGGAATCAAAAGATATGTCCAGTTGAAAATTCTGAATAGTCGCTATGGAATTCAGGCCCTTAAAAATGGACATTTTGCAAATGACCTCGGATTTCGACGAAACCACTTTTGTTGGATCCGCAGTGTCAAGTTATTGCTAGGTTTCAAATTTCATAATTTTTCGAATCAATATGTGAGCGTGGCAAAGGAAAACGCGTTTGACCAGTTTCAGTTGATTTTAATCGACTGGAAATTGGCCATTTTTCAAACGGTCTCAGAATTCGACGAAACTAGTTTTGTTAGGACCGTATCGTCAATACGAAGCTAGAAAATATTTTTCGGGAATTTTTCTAGTTAGTATGTGGCCCCGGAAATTTGAAATGTACGTTTAAAATTCAATATATTGATTTAAATGAAAATTCAACGGAAACTGATTGTAACAATCAAATCGGCTTGCGATACATATCCCATTGTGTTCGGAATGGGGGATAAACGCTATGGACGACAGGCGGTGGGCCTCGTTTCGAGGTCGTATGTAAAAGTCAACCTTTTTGAAAAATTAAATAATAAAATAATAAAAAAAAAATTCATTCCCTCTCTTTACCTCCTTTTTGCCCCCCCCGTTCGTTTTAATTCCAAACAGAAAGAAAGAAAGAAAAAAAAAAAACCTAAAGCCAGCGACACCGCCCCCCCCTAAAGCGAACGCCGCCATCACCGCCTCCATCGATCGAGCCCCGAAGCCCCCCGCCTCCATCGATCGAGCCCCGAAGCCCCCCGCCTCCATCGATCGAGCCCCGAAGCCCCGGCCTCCATCGATCGAGCCCCGAAGCCCCCCGCCTCCATCGATCGAAGACCGCCTCCCTGTTCGAACCCCGAGCCGCCCCTTGAAGCCACCTCCGACGGCTGCGAAGACTCCCCCCCCCTGTAAGTTTTACTTTATTTATTTATTTTATTTTAATTCTGAATTTTTAAAAGCATTATAAAAACTGTTTTGTTTTTAAAGTAAAAACTGTTTTGTTATAAAAGATTTTAAAAACTGTTTTTTTTAAGAAACTAAAAACTGGATTTTTAAAAAAGATAAAAACTGGATTTTTAAAAAAGATAAAAACTGTTTTTTTAAAAAAGATAAAAACTGAATTTTTAAGAAGATTTTAAAAACTGTTTTTTTTTTTAAAAAGAGTAAAGCTGATTTTATAAAAAGAGTAAAAACTGATGTTGATTTTTAAAAAGGTATTGAAAACTGATTTCTTTAAAAATTAAAAATCATATTTTTATTTTGAAAGTCAAAGTAAAAATCATATTTTTATTTTGAAAGTCAAAGTAAAAATCATATTTTTATTTATTGAAAGTCAAAGTAAAAATCATATTTTTATTTATTGAAAGTCGAAGTAAAAATCATATTTTTATATATTGAAAGTCGAAGTAAAAATCATATCTTTATATATTGAAAGCGAAGTCAAAATTCGATTTTTATATATTGAATAACATCGTAAAAATTCGATTTTTACATATGTAGAGAATACGGGCGAAAGCGACAAAAGGCGAAGATTTCTCTAAAAGAAGAATCGTAGTTGGATAGCTATTGGTGAGATTTCTGATTTAAAAATATTATATATGTGTGAAATGAAAGTGAATAGCTATATATAAATTGCTATATATTTATATATATATATACGCCCCTCGTCCACAAACCATGGACGATATTTATTGGTTGAAATTGTTGTGAAATTGATTGATAGCGAATGATTGTTTGGGATTGTTTGTGATTGATACTGGTTGATTGCGGTTGAAAAATACCCGTTTGTGGTTGAAAAATATTTGGTTGAAACCACATAGGATTAGTTTGTGGAAATGAAATAAATATATACATGCCGCCTGCGTGCGAACTAGATGCATGATTCCCATTGTCAAAAATCCGCGAGGTTTTAAGGTAGAGCGAGGAGCCGTACTAGGGACGGTGCCGGTGTAACTACCCTGCCGTTATGCTGCCGAAATTTTGAATAATATTTGTGTGTTTGAATTATTTTCATATGCTTAAACTATAGAAAACATTCATGTGTTGAATTGATATTCATTCGTTGTTTAGAAATTCATGTGTTGAATGGTATTCATATTTTGAAATAAATTGTTTGATAATAAAAATCACATTTTTATCTATATATAGAAACCACAGAAAACATTCATGTGTTGAATTGATATTCATTCGTTGTTTAGAAATTCATGTGTTAAATGGTATTCATATTTTGAAATAAATTGTTTTATGATAAAAATCCTATTTTGTCACCTATATGAACTATATAGAAAAATAGTGTTTTGAAATGAATTGTTTTACAATAAAAATCACATTTTTATTGTATGCATAAATCGTTGAAATGTGAAGGGTTAAAAATAGCCACTTGTTCAAAATAAACATATATGAGTTGAAATATTCATTAATTAGCTAATGAAATGATTTGCACCTATTTATGTAACATTAGAATGAATGGAGTTTTTAAACCAAATAGAAATCAAATATGAAGTCGAATAGAAATTGATAAATGATAAGAACTGTATATATATGTACATGCAATATTCATTGAACAGGTTATAGCAAAGGGGCTAGAGAAGAGGAATAAAATTTTGTGCCCGACAAATAGGTATACATTTACTGATTTGTTTGGGTGATGATTTTGAGCCTGTTGGCTAGCCGCTTGGCTTCTTCTTTTTCTTTTTGAGATTAGAAGGACCGGGAACGCTATTTGCGATTTCCCGATGCTCCCGGTGCAGGGGAGGTTATGGCGAAATTTTTCCAAAATTTAAGGTGTTAGAAAAATATTTGAAGTGAAAACGATATTGAAATTGTTGAATGAACTATATTTATATAAATATATAAATATAAATAAAATTAAAACGAAACGAAGCCGTGCAGTTCGTATTTTGAAACCGTGATTTCAAACGACTAGTGCGGGAAATCCGACCATTGGATTTTCCCGAAACCTCAACCGTCGGGTTCGCCTTGGAAATATCTTCCCAACGGCACCAACTTTGTAGAAATCCAACGGTTGGATTGTCTGGAATGTTTAATTCAAATCTGAAGGAAAACAGCGCCAGAAACGATTATATTTATTTATATATATAAATATAATTATATTTAATCGAATAACGACGCTGCAGTTCGTATTTTGAAATCGAAATTTCAAACGAGTGTACCGGGAGATCCGACCGTCGGATTTTCCCGAAATTGGAACCGTTGGATTCGTTTTGAAAAGACCTTTCTAATGATGTAAATTTTGTAAAGATCCAACGGTTAGATTTTCAGATATGTGTAAATCAAATCTGAAGAAAAACAGCGCCACGGCCGCCTTATGGCCCGAAGCGTCGTTTTGAATAAAATGGCTATTTTAAAATAAATAAAAATAGCGATAAATAGTTATAAAATATCATAAGCGATATAGAATGGAAATAAACTGAATTTGCTTGATTTATGTGATGTTTGATGGTTGAATGTGTTTGGTGTGAAAATTACATTAAAGGACAAAATTGGTGTTGTCGAATAATTTAACCATTGAAATAAATTGAATTGAAATTTTAAATATACGTGAATTATTTGAGAAGGCCGAGTTAATTCTCATTTCAAATAATTGATCGACGATTGAAAGTCGAAGATGAAGACGATGGTCGAAGACCGGAGATCTTCACCTCGTTTGGATGGTAACCGAGGTCCTGATTGGAAGGCATCCCGAAATATGGATAATGAGTGGTGATCGTCCAGACGTACGTGTTGATCGAAGGGTTTGCGAGGTATTTAGTGCCTCCGGTTTCGTTCAGACCCAGAACGGACTTGTAAATGGACTGTGTGTCCGACATTGGAATTTGTTCTGTGTGATTGATAGCCATCAGTTGCACGGTATGAATTGCCTGTGTGGCATGCTAAGATGCAGTGATCAGGGCTTCTGTTGAAAAGCAAAGTCTTGTGGTGATGATCAAAGCATCGCCTGTGTGGCGTAGCTTTGTGTAGAACGTGAATTCGCGAGCCTCACACCCCGGTATGAACCTAAAACGGGAGAAGGACCTCAGGGAGGGCATGCGTTTCTTCCTAGCTAGGGTGGTGTCAGTGACCTACCAGCCCTGACATTTATATACTTTTCACCTATGTGGTTGTTGCTGTTGCGAGGCGCCTCGGTTTGATCGGACGATCCGGGTCCGATGGAGTCATTCGTTGGCTCGTTTACGCCCCAAAGGGCGGGGAAACGTATTGTTCAGGTATAATAATCCACATCGGTGGACCGGCCCTGTCGCTCCAAGGGGCAGTTGCGGCTGTTCCTGAGGCTCGGGCTAGGCAGTCTCGAATTCGGTAAGGACTATCTTTTGCCTTGGTTCATGACGGAAGTCCAATTTCCAAATACGTGATCGTGCGGTTTTGCTTGTATATACATATTTGGCGACATAGTGGCATGGGATGCTCATGTCGTCTATGATTGATAGTTATGATTTGAAATTGTTTTCGAAACATATAAACACTAGCAATAATATCAAATGCCTTTGTTTTATTCGTATCAAGCATATTTTGGCCGTTATAAGGTAAAAACTCTATCCTCCGGTTTGCGTTGCATTGTGTGATGGGAACTGAGTCTTATAACGGCTTCATTTTTATAAAAAGCATAGCGATGTTTAAAAGAATGATTTGTTTTAAAGCACTGGCAATCCAATGGAGTAAACCCGTTCCACGAAAGTGGCGTGGTCCTGTGATTCGCCAATTATATATGTGTTGAGTGGATTTCTCATACCAGTCCCATGACTGACTCGTAGTTTGTTTCACTCTCAAACTCGGGTGCCCCTTTTTCCACGGGCAGCCTTGTATTCAGGTTTAGCTGGTTCTTTCTGGATAGCTGGAGCTGAAGATGGATTCTATCATTTATTTCTTTTTATGCTGTTCAGCTCCTATTGTACATATTTTGTTTATTTCCGCTGTAGACATTTATGTATAGCTGAACTGTATTTGTACTAAGTAAGATCCTGTATACTGTGTAACTCTGATGATTAATTTTATCCAGTATATTTTGTTGTTCATATATGGTGTATTTATTTAATTCTGTTCTGCTAGTATATGTTTCTGTGTTACATTCCAAAGATAACCTTGTTTCCGTGAGAACGGGAAATCGGGTCGTCTCAACGTGGTATCAGAGCTTTGGTTAAGCTTAGTTCTGGAATATAACATTTGAACGAACTCGTCAGAAATAGAACCAGTAGTGTTCTAGGACGGGTAACTCTATACAGATAGGATCAGTAATATCCTAGTATGAGTATAGCAGAATCAGAACAACTCGTTAGAGATGGGGTCAGAAGTGCCTCAGAACGAGTCGAGAGTAATATGTTTTTAAATAACGTATTTGTGATTATATTTATATATAGTCTGGTTTTAGAAATATAATTTTTGAATATATAAGAGATATGTATTTGAAAAGTTAAGAAGGTTAGAAACAAATTGGTTGTTGTATTGTGGGATTGTACATTTATCAAACCACTTTCGACTTTATTCCTTTTCGGGGACGAAAAGTTTTAAGTGGGGGAGATTGTAACGACCCAGAAAATCTGAACCAATTTAAAATTTTTAAATTGGCTAAAATGATGGATTTTAAATATTTAAAATAAATATTTTAAATAATGGCGATGAAAACTGAGTTAAATCGACATTTGAAAACGAATATAATTAATTATAATTATATATAGAATTGAAAATAGTGCGGTAGTTCGATAACTCGATTTCAAACTTCAATTGAATATACCGGGTGCAAAACAATCCGGATTTTAGTGAAACCAAAAATAATGGAATCTAATGGGTAATATCTTTCTAACGAATCCGACCAATCGAAATTTGATAGCGGGAATCAAAAGATATGTCCAGTTGAAAATTCTGAATAGTCGCTATGGAATTCAGGCCCTTAAAAATGGACATTTTGCAAATGACCTCGGATTTCGACGAAACCACTTTTGTTGGATCCGCAGTGTCAAGTTATTGCTAGGTTTCAAATTTCATAATTTTTCGAATCAATATGTGAGCGTGGCAAAGGAAAACGCGTTTGACCAGTTTTAGTTGATTTTAATCGACTGGAAATTGGCCATTTTTCAAATGGTCTCAGAATTCGACGAAACTAGTTTTGTTAGGACCGTATCGTCAATACGAAGCTAGAAAATATTTTTCGGGAATTTTTCTAGTTAGTATGTGGCCCCGGAAATTTGAAATGTACGTTTAAAATTCAATATATTGATTTAAATGAAAATTCAACGGAAACTGATTGTAACAATCAAATCGGCTTGTGATACATATCCCATTGTGTTCGGAATGGGGGATAAACGCTATGGACGACAGGCGGTGGGCCTCGTTTCGAGGTCGTATGTAAAAGTCAACCTTTTTGAAAAATTAAATAATAAAATAATAATAAAAAAAAAAATTCATTCCCTCTCTTTACCTCCTTTTTGCCCCCCCCCCCCCGTTCGTTTTAATTCCAAACAGAAAGAAAAAAAAAAAACCTAAAGCCAGCGACACCGCCCCCCCTAAAGCGAACGCCGCCATCACCGCCTCCATCGATCGAGCCCCGAAGCCCCCCGCCTCCATCGATCGAGCCCCGAAGCCCCCCGCCTCCATCGATCGAGCCCCGAAGCCCCCGCCTCCATCGATCGAGCCCCGAAGCCCCCCGCCTCCATCGATCGAAGACCGCCTCCCTGTTCGAACCCCGAGCCGCCCCTTGAAGCCACCTCCGACGGCTGCGAAGACCCCCCCTGTAAGTTTTACTTTATTTATTTATTTTATTTTAATTCTGAATTTTTAAAAGCATTATAAAAACTGTTTTGTTTTTAAAGTAAAAACTGTTTTGTTATAAAAGATTTTAAAAACTGTTTTTTTTTAAGAAACTAAAAACTGGATTTTTAAAAAAGATAAAAACTGGATTTTTAAAAAAGATAAAAACTGTTTTTTTAAAAAAGATAAAAACTGAATTTTTAAGAAGATTTTAAAAACTGATTTTTTTTAAAAAAAGAGTAAAGCTGATTTTATAAAAAGAGTAAAAACTGATGTTGATTTTTAAAAAGGTATTGAAAACTGATTTCTTTAAAAATTAAAAATCATATTTTTATTTTGAAAGTCAAAGTAAAAATCATATTTCTATTTTGAAAGTCAAAGTAAAAATCATATTTTTATTTATTGAAAGTCAAAGTAAAAATCATATTTTTATTTATTGAAAGTCGAAGTAAAAATCATATTTTTATATATTGAAAGTCGAAGTAAAAATCATATCTTTATATATTGAAAGCGAAGTCAAAATTCGATTTTTATATATTGAATAACATCGTAAAAATTCGATTTTTACATATGTAGAGAATACGGGCGAAAGCGACAAAAGGCGAAGATTTCTCTAAAAGAAGAATCGTAGTTGGATAGCTATTGGTGAGATTTCTGATTTAAAAATATTATATATGTGTGAAATGAAAGTGAATAGCTATATATAAATTGCTATATATTTATATATATATATATATATATATACGCCCCTCGTCCACAAACCATGGACGATATTTATTGGTTGAAATTGTTGTGAAATTGATTGATAGCGAATGATTGTTTGGGATTGTTTGTGATTGATATTGGTTGATTGCGGTTGAAAAATACCCGTTTGTGGTTGAAAAATATTTGGTTGAAACCACATAGGATTAGTTTGTGGAAATGAAATAAATATATACATGCCGCCTGCGTGCGAACTAGATGCATGATTCCCATTGTCAAAAACCGCGAGGTTTTAAGGTAGAGCGAGGAGCCGTACTAGGGACGGTGCCGGTGTAACTACCCTGCCGTTATGTTGCCGAAATTTTGAATAATATTTGTGTGTTTGAATTATTTTCATATGCTTAAACTATAGAAAACATTCATGTGTTGAATTGATATTCATTCGTTGTTTAGAAATTCATGTGTTGAATGGTATTCATATTTTGAAATAAATTGTTTGATAATAAAAATCACATTTTTATCTATATATAGAAACCACAGAAAACATTCATGTGTTGAATTGATATTCATTCGTTGTTTAGAAATTCATGTGTTGAATGGTATTCATATTTTGAAATAAATTGTTTTATGATAAAAATCCTATTTTGTCACCTATATGAACTATATAGAAAAATAGTGTTTTGAAATGAATTGTTTTACAATAAAAATCACATTTTTATTGTATGCATAAATCGTTGAAATGTGAAGGGTTAAAAATAGCCACTTGTTCAAAATAAACATATATGAGTTGAAATATTCATTAATTAGCTAATGAAATGATTTGCACCTATTTATGTAACATTAGAATGAATGGAGTTTTTAAACCAAATAGAAATCAAATATGAAGTCGAATAGAAATTGATAAATGATAAGAACTGTATATATATGTACATGCAATATTCATTGAACAGGTTATAGCAAAGGGGCTAGAGAAGAGGAATAAAATTTTGTGCCCGACAAATAGGTACACATTTACTGATTTGTTTGGGTGATGATTTTGAGCCTGTTGGCTAGCCGCTTGGCTTCTTCTTTTTCTTTTTGAGATTAGAAGGACCGGGAACGCTATTTGCGATTTCCCGATGCTCCCGGTGCAGGGGAGGTTATGGCGAAATTTTTCCAAAATTTAAGGTGTTAGAAAAATATTTGAAGTGAAAACGATATTGAAATTGTTGAATGAACTATATTTATATAAATATATAAATATAAATAAAATTAAAACGAAACGAAGCCGTGCAGTTCGTATTTTGAAACCGTGATTTCAAACGACTAGTGCGGGAAATCCGACCATTGGATTTTCCCGAAACCTCAACCGTCGGGTTCGCCTTGGAAATATCTTCCCAACGGCACCAACTTTGTAGAAATCCAACGGTTGGATTGTCTGGAATGTTTAATTCAAATCTGAAGGAAAACAGCGCCAGAAACGATTATATTTATTTATATATATAAATATAATTATATTTAATCGAATAACGACGCTGCAGTTCGTATTTTGAAATCGAAATTTCAAACGAGTGTACCGGGAGATCCGACCGTTGGATTTTCCCGAAATTGGAACCGTTGGATTCGTTTTGAAAAGACCTTTCTAATGATGTAAATTTTGTAAAGATCCAACGGTTAGATTTTCAGATATGTGTAAATCAAATCTGAAGAAAAACAGCGCCACGGCCGCCTTATGGCCCGAAGCGTCGTTTTGAATAAAATGGCTATTTTAAAATAAATAAAAATAGCGATAAATAGTTATAAAATATCATAAGCGATATAGAATGGAAATAAACTGAATTTGCTTGATTTATGTGATGTTTGATGGTTGAATGTGTTTGGTGTGAAAATTACATTAAAGGACAAAATTGGTGTTGTCGAATAATTTAACCATTGAAATAAATTGAATTGAAATTTTAAATATACGTGAATTATTTGAGAAGGCCGAGTTAATTCTCATTTCAAATAATTGATCGACGATTGAAAGTCGAAGATGAAGACGATGGTCGAAGACCGGAGATCTTCACCTCGTTTGGATGGTAACCGAGGTCCTGATTGGGAGGCATCCCGAAATATGGATAATGAGTGGTGATCGTCCAGACGTACTTGTTGATCGAAGGGTTTGCGAGGTATTTAGTGCCTCCGGTTTCGTTCAGACCCAGAACGGACTTGTAAATGGACTGTGTGTCCGACATTGGAATTTGTTCTGTGTGATTGATAGCCATCAGTTGCACGGTATGAATTGCCTGTGTGGCATGCTAAGATGCAGTGATCAGGGCTTCTGTTGAAAAGCAAAGTCTTGTGGTGATGATCAAAGCATCGCCTGTGTGGCGTAGCTTTGTGTAGAACGTGAATTCGCGAGCCTCACACCCCGGTATGAACCTAAAACGGGAGAAGGACCTCAGGGAGGGCATGCGTTTCTTCCTAGCTAGGGTGGTGTCAGTGACCTACCAGCCCTGACATTTATATACTTTTCACCTATGTGGTTGTTGCTGTTGCGAGGCGCCTCGGTTTGATCGGACGATCCGGGTCCGATGGAGTCATTCGTTGGCTCGTTTACGCCCCAAAGGGCGGGGAAACGTATTGTTCAGGTATAATAATCCACATCGGTGGACCGGCCCTGTCGCTCCAAGGGGCAGTTGCGGCTGTTCCTGAGGCTCGGGCTAGGCAGTCTCGAATTCGGTAAGGACTATCTTTTGCCTTGGTTCATGACGGAAGTCCAATTTCCAAATACGTGATCGTGCGGTTTTGCTTGTATATACATATTTGGCGACATAGTGGCATGGGACGCTCATGTCGTCTATGATTGATAGTTATGATTTGAAATTGTTTTCGAAACATATAAACACTAGCAATAATATCAAATGCCTTTGTTTTATTCGTATCAAGCATATTTTGGCCGTTATAAGGTAAAATCTCTATCCTCCGGTTTGCGTTGCATTGTGTGATGGGAACTGAGTCTTATAACGGCTTCATTTTTATAAAAAGCATAGCGATGTTTAAAAGAATGATTTGTTTTAAAGCACTGGCAATCCAATGGAGTAAACCCGTTCCACGAAAGTGGCGTGGTCCTGTGATTAGCCAATTATATATGTGTTGAGTGGATTTCTCATACCAGTCCCATGACTGACTCGTAGTTTGTTTCACTCTCAAACTCGGGTGCCCCTTTTTCCACGAGCAGCCTTGTATTCAGGTTTAGCTGGTTCTTTCTGGATAGCTGGAGCTGAAGATGGATTCTATCATTTATTTCTTTTTATGCTGTTCAGCTCCTATTGTACATATTTTGTTTATTTCCGCTGTAGACATTTATGTATAGCTGAACTGTATTTGTACTAAGTAAGATCCTGTATACTGTGTAACTCTGATGATTAATTTTATCCAGTATATTTTGTTGTTCATATCTGGTGTATTTATTTAATTATGTTCTGCTATTATATGTTTCTGTGTTATATTCCAAAGATAACCTTGTTTCCGTGAGAACGGGAAATCGGGTCGTCTCAACGTATTATATATGTTTAAATGGCCTGAATAGAATGCGCAGCGATCGTTCGTGAATTTCGACCATTGACTCCAAATGGACGTAACGGGACATCCGACCATCGGATTCTCCTAAAATCGGAACTATTGGGTTCGTATCGAACGGCTATAAGAGATTTGAAATCAAATGGTTGGATTTGGAATTATGTCCAAATCAAATTTGGAAAAGGTCGTTATGGATGTAATTTGGTGGCCGTTATTGGAAACCGACTGTACGGGCCTTGATAAAATTATTAAAAATATTAACAATTTGTGTAAAATCATAATAAATGATTTGGAAAGAATTTGAATGAAAAATTCCACATTCATAAAGATAAAAATATATTTTTATCAAAATAAACTAGTTATTAACTAGTATAATAATCTAATATTTTTAAATGAAATAAATTGGATTTGAAATGGCTTTAAAATAACCAGAGTTTTCAATGAATAAATTGGATTGGAATTGAAATAATCTTCAGAATATTCCGATATTGGATTCCGTAGTTATACGGATATTGTTATGGGAATTTGGAAGATACAGACATCATTATTCCCAATACGATATCCATTAATTTCAGAATTTGATATTGAATATAAGCCAATATAATTTATATTCAGAATCTTGTATTTAATATTAAATTGGATTTTGGGTTTGTAGTGAATGGTGTCTTCATTAACACTGTTCTTAAACCCAATGTGAAAAGAATAAATCTTTTATTTAAGATTATTAGAGTTTCCAGTTATATTTGGTAATTGGAATAAAAATGGAATGTGAATCGGGTTTATTGTGAACTGTGTTTTTAACAGCATTCGTTCTTTAACCTAACTAACAGTGAGGATATGATTTGGAATTTATAAATCTTTTAACTAAGATTTAATGAAAATTTTCCAAAGTAAATTTTTCCAATTATATATACTAAATTGGAATTGAATGGAATTCGATTTGGTAATAATCGAAGTGAGCTTCTATGGAGGAAGACTGTTAATATATATGAAATTTAAAAGGATTTGTCGTTATTCCGTTTATATTATTAGTCGGATACGGAAATTGATATCGATTATTTATTGATCTGTTTTCCGTGAAGATTCCATAGTTAATGGAATATGATTTTCGATTTATCGTGAACTGTGTTTTAAATGACATTGTTCTTTAACCCAGTTAAAGACAGGATTACATGTCTAACATTGTATTTTGAATTGTATTGTTGATCTCTTCTAAATATGTATTTGTTTGGTAGCGGAGAATTTATTCTCTTGCTTAACACCATTCTCTGAGACGTATGAGCTTAGAGGTTATATATTGGCAAAAATCAGTGGTACATTGTGGATTGTCGATGTGACTTATTTGTGTTTCCAAAGTTAAATAATCATTAACAATGATTTTTTACTGATTAATGGGAAGATTCAAACTAAATGGAGTTTTAATGAATCTTTAATTAGATTGAAATGTGAATGTGATCATTTAAATTATTAAATTTGGGAAATGATCAAGAATGGAGTATCACCAGTTTTGCTCTAAGCGATAGTTAAATCTTTAATTAGATTTTGAACAGGAAATGGTAATTTACTTTTACCGATAACACGGTGGTGTTAGACATGTAGTATCACCAGTTTTGCTCCATGGGATGAGTAGGCTAGGATTGGGATAATAAAAGAAATGATTACTTCGATATGGCTCGTTAATCCGACTAGTTGGATAAACCTTAATTTGGTTTAGAATTGAAAATATAATGAAATCTTTTGAAATGATATCCAAAGTAAGATTAAAGAATGAATTTAAAATAATTTATCTTTGATAAAATTAATGGGAACCTTTCTCTAAAGATGTGAATATTTGAATAAAATAATATTCTGGATTGGAATGAGGCGTATGATGTGTTTTTATAGCACTTGATTATTGATTATAAAATACACGAGTTATTCGGAATAACCAGGTTTAACCCATTCTGAATAATTAATACAACGAATAAAAGTCGATGATGAAGACGGTGGTTGAAGACCGGAGATCTTTACATCGTTTGGATGATTACTGATGTCTTGATTGGGCTGTACACCTAAGATGAGGTAATAAGTGGTGATCATCCTGATGTACTAGGAGATTGACCGGATATGCGAAGGCCTCTCTCATGTATTGGACATATGGGACGAGGAATAAGGTGCCTCCAGTTTCGTTTAGACCCAGAACAGATTGCAAATGGATGGCGTGTCTGACATTAATTCCTTTATACGATATTCATTGATCTCTGCTAAATATATAGCCGTATGGCGGCAGAGAATTTATTCCCTTGCTTAACACCCTTCTTTGAGACGTACGAGCTTAGAGGTTATATATTGGTGGAAAGCAGTGATACGGTATGGAATGACAGTGTGGCATGCTGAGATGCAAATGATCAAGGCTTTTGTTGAAAAGCAGAGTCTTGTGGTTGATGATCAAAGCACAGCTTTAATTAGCATAGCTTTGTGTAGCGTTAATTAGCGAGCTTCACACCCCGTTATGAACCAGAAATGGGATGAGGACTTCAGGAAAATGGACATATGTTAGTTTCTACCTAGGAGTAACGTCATGGTATGGAGCCCAGACTATTTACTCATGTGGATGTTGCTTGTTATTACTTGATGGAAAGATAGGCACCTCGGATATATTAGTCACTATGGGGCCGATGGATGTTATGGTCGATATACTGACCAGATTTTATGCCTCATAGGGCAGGCTAACATATAATTTATGGTATTGCCAATCATCAACGGATAACCGACCCTATCGCTAACCATAGGTGCAGTTGCGGTTGTATCCTGAGGCTCGGGCTAGAGAGTCTCGAATCAGTAAGGATGATCGCTTTCCTTGGTTCATAGAGGGAAATCCAATTTCCAATACGTGATTTTTCGGTTTTAGTTGTAAATATATACATGGCGACGTAATATAATGGTACCTACGTAGCCTATGATTGATACATTTATATTTGAAGTTGATTACTTCACTTATAGCAATAATAAAAGATGAAATTTTGAGTATCAAGCATATTTGGCTATTATAAGGGAAAACTCTATCCTCGACTGTGTTCATTGTGCGATGGGACCTGAGTCTTATAATAGTTTCATTTTTCAAAAAGCATTGCGTTGTTTATAAACTGTTTTATGCACTGGTATTCTTGGGAGGAAACTTGTTTCGTGTTATATGGCGTGGTCCCTTGATTTACTTTATTTCTAAAGTAAAGTTTTAAATAACTTTTTTAGTTCTCACACCAGTCCCATGACTGTCCTAGAGTTTATTGTTTTATCCTAAAATCTAGGTGCCTATATTTTCCATACGGGAAGCTAGTAGTTTTGGTTTTGCAGATTATTTCTTTTCCCAGGATACTGGATTTACAGCTGGAGCTATATTCGAAAATCTTTGTATCCGTGTATATCTCTCAGTTGTGCTATGTATTATTTTTCCGCTGCTTTGTAATTTAAATCTCTGATATTTTTCTGATGTATATTAATTATTCATACTTTGTTATATTCTTGTACTCTGATGTAATTGTTGTAATAGCAATGTAATGTTCTTCTGTTTGTGTTCTGATTAGCCTTGTTCTCAAAGCAGTCCGCCTTCTTGTTCGGATTAGGCTGGCCGGGAAGTTCGGGTCGCTAGAGTTAGTATCAAAGCTTTGGTTTATAGAGCTCGGGAACAAGACACATTAGAACCAAATGAAAGAATTCATCAGAGATTGGATTAATTATATCCAATACGAATTACTCGCTAGAGATAGGATCAGTAGTATCCTAGAATGAGTTAGAAGAGTATTATTTATTAAAAAACAAATTTAATTCTGAAAATTTTATCTTATTATACGCATTTGAATATATAATTTTATATTGAATTTGGACAATCGAGTATTTGAAGACTTTGAATATATGCGTAATTAACGTGTATTCGAAGTCTCAAATATACTGGATAGATATAGAATCACACTCTATTCGCCCGAAGATGATTCTGATGATTGATATATCATCATCAGCATTTGTGCTCGAGTTTCAAAAGTGGGATATATATATATGATTCCATTTGGCTGGTGTGAGGACCAAAACATTGTTAGATTTTATTGTTTCTGATTTAATAATGAAATTTGATTTTTGAATATATATATATAGAAGTTATATGTTTTGGAAATTTAATTCACTAATGGATTAATGGTTGTGTTATATGATAATTAGTTTGACTAATTAAAATGTTGGAACAATAAAACCAATAAGAGTATGAAAGGTAAATTTAGCCGAATCGAATCAAATATTGAATTGAATGGAAATTTGATTTGAATTGCATATATGTACATATATATATATATATATATATATATATAATGAACAATTCATAGCATGGAAGCTAAGAAGAGGAATAAAATTGTATGCCCGACAAATAGGTACATGTTTACAATATTCATTAGGTTAGATGATTTTATGAGCCGATTGGCTAGCCGCTTGACTTTTTCTTTTCTTTTTTGGATTAGTGCGGGCCCTATGAGGCAAGTTGCGGTTTTAAAAGTCTCCCCGTACAAAGGAGATAATGGCGAAATTTTAGGATGTTAGCCAAATTTTTGAGAAATTAGAAAATTCTTAGAAACTGAAAAGTTGAAGAATGAAAGCCAAAATGAAAGTTGAGTTGGTTAGTTAAATAACTTTCAGCTCCGTTCCTTTTTGAGGACGAAAAGATTTTAAGTGGGGGAGATTGTAACAACCCGGGATTTCAAAACCAATTTAAAATTTTTATTTTGGCTATTTTAATGGATTTTGAATATTTAAAATGATTTATTTTAAATAATAAGGACTAAAAATTTATATAAATCAAAGTTAGAATGTATAAATTTATTTTAATTATAAAAGGAGCCTGAAATGGTGTGGTAATTTGAAAATTCGATTTCTAATTTCAATTGATTGTACAAAATTCAAAATAAGTCAGAATTGGACAAAAGTGAAAATATTTCAATCGGTTTAATTAGATCTTTCTAACGAATGTGAAAAATTGAGATTTCATAATATAAATTGAAAGTTATGTACAGTTTAAAATTTGAAATAGTCGCCATGGAATCTATATATAATTATATTTTTTTTTCAATATATATATATAGCCCTTAAAAATAGCCATTTTGCAAACGATCTCCATTTTCGACGAAACCAATTTTGTTTGATTCGGAATGTGAAATTATTGTTATGTTTCAAATTTCATAATTTTTGGAATTAATATGTGAGCGTGGTGAATTTAAATGTGTTTGGTAATTTCAGTTTGAATCGAATTGGATCGACCAAAAAATGGCCAATTTTCAAATGGTCTCCAAATTCGACGAAATTAGTTTTAATAGGACCGTATCATCAAAACATAGCTAGATTTATTTTTCTAGAAATTTTTGGAGTCAGTATGTGGAGGCGGTAAATTTAAATGTGCATTCAAATTCCATATATATTGATTCATATTTTAATTTAAAGAAAAACTAATCAAAACAATCAAATTGGCTTACGGGCCATATATCATTGTGTCCAGAATGGGGTATTTAGCTAGGGGCGATAGTTGTTGGGTTTGATTTGGAGTTCGTATGGGTAAACATGTATTTTTGAAATTAGGGAATTAAATATAATAATAAATGTAAAATAAAAATTTATAAAACCCCCCTCTCCACCAACCCGCCGGCCCTAATTTCTGAACGGATGAAAGCATCCGATTTAAATCCCCCTCGTTCTTTAAATACAAACAATAAAATCCAGATCTTCCAAAACGAAAAGTAAAGAACTTTCCATGATCTTTGAATCCATACTAGTATGATGGATTCTCGTTTGTTGAACTGCTCGAATCGACTCTTCAAAGCACCGTAGTTCGAACGCTAATTCAGGGAGGAGGTCCCATCGAGCTCCATCATATGGCTGGCGCTGGAAGAAGGTTCCAAGGGATTCGCCGTGGGCTCGTCAGTTCGACCTCCGATCGGCCCCAGGTGGTGCGATGGAGGATAGTTCAAGTCGAGCTCAAGTCGACTTCGTCCAGGGTAATAAGAAAAGAAGACGACAACGATTTTGGGTTAAGTGTTGTAAAAGGTTAATTATTTTTATTAATCATGTATTTAATTTAAAAATGTATTAATTACCGTATCTTTTCCATACGAGGTCCAAATCGCGTGAAACTGCATCCGTTGCGATCGTGGAGATGAGAGCTTCACAATAAGACTAACCGGGTCCAATTTGGAACACGTTAGAATTTCAAGCAAATCCAAATCCAAACAGAACTGAAATTCAGAAATAAAAACTGGTGGAGTGGATCCCAAAGTGAGAACACCTACTCATTCAATTTATTTTACAGTTAATTATAAATTAGGTTGCAGACGGGGCTTAGTAGCCCCCGACATTATTTATTGTACAAACCATGGTTGTTTGTTTGGATTGTATTGTGGAAATTTGGATTGTGGTTGTAAAATTGGTTGTGAATAAAATATTTGTACAATAAAATTATGATTTTTATTGTATAAAGGAAGAATATAAAATATTCGTGTGTTGAATAAAATATTTAAACAATAAAAATATCATTTTTATTGTATAAAGGAACTATATAAAATATTCATGTGATGAATAGAATATTTAAACAATAAAAATATCATTTTTATTGTATAAAGGAACTATATAAAATATTCATGTGTTGAATAAAATATTTGAACAATAAAAATACCATTTTTATTGAATGAATGAACTATATAAAACAGTCAAGTGTTGAAATAAATACTTTATCGTTAAAAATATAATTTTTAACGTATATATGAACGACATAAAATTCTCCTGAAATGAAAATAAATATTCATTTACAAATCGAACGATTTGTTTATGTATATCCATTTAACTGAGATTGATTGGGACGATAAATTTTACACATCGCTCAACTGCACAAATAATATTCAGTATTTATTGGTTGAAACCCCACATGGGTATTGGGATGATATCTGACGTACATTAATCCCAATTGTTTAGTTGTATGTCGACCGATTGGTTGACAGACTGTCATAAGCGTTAGTTATTTGTATTTAATGCTTATGCAGTTGTGTAATGCACACTGTATGATGGATGACTGGATATCATTGTTGTTGTATACATGTGTTGTATGAAATCCATATAAATAACATTATATGGTAATTGATCGTGTCTGATTCCAATTCAGAAAAAACGAATATTTTTAAATAACGAATATTTTAAAATAATATTCTGTAAAGGACTAAAATGTGAATTTGATGTCCGATTTGGATGGACACGAAAATATTGAAATATGTGAAGCCATGTTGATTAGATTTACGCCATTTTAGCGTGAACGATATTTATATTGATTTTATTCATTTTTGTAATGAATGTCAAATTGAATTGATTTCGAAATCTGATATTTTGAAAATATTATCATTTTAGTATTATAATGATATGGAATATTCAATTTTGATTTAAAATTGAAATGAAGTTGAAATCGCTTTGAAATGAATTTATAAATGATTTACAAAATATATTTTAAAATGGAAATCGACAATATATATATTATATATATTTGAATGGCTTGAATAGAACGCGCCGCACAGCGACCATTTGCAAATTTCGACCATTGACTTCAAATGGATGTAATGGGAGATCCGACCGTCGGATTCTCCTAAAACCAGAACTTTTGGGTTCGTATCGGAAAGAGCTATCCAATGAATATAAGATATTTGAAATCTTACGGTTAGATTTGGAATTATGTCCAAATCAAATTTAGTAAAGGTCAATATGGATGCAGTTCAGTGGCGGTTATTGGAAACCAACTGTACGGGTCTTGATAAAATTATTAAAAATATTAATAATTTGTGTAAAATCATAACAAATGATTTGGAAAGACTAAAAATATATTTTTATCAAAATGAAATAGTTATTAACTAGTATAATAATACAATATTTTTTAATAAATAAATTGGATTTGAAATGGTCTTAAAATAACTAGAATTTTCCAATGAATAAATTGGAATGGATTGGAATGGAAATAATCTTCGGAATATTTCGATATTGCATTCCGTGGTTATACAGATATTGTTATGGGAATTTGGAAGATACAAATATCGTTATTCCTAATATGATATCCATTAGTTTCCGAATTTTATATTGAATATAAGCCGATATAATTTCTATTCAGAGCCATGTATTTAATATTAAATTGGATTTTGGGTTTGTATTGAATGGTGTCTTCATTAGCACTGTTCTTCAACCCCATGTGGAAAGAATAAATCTTTTAATTATGATTATTAGAGTTTCCAGTTATATTTAGTAATTGGAATAAAAATGGAATGTGAATTGGATTTTTAATGACATTCATTCTTTAACCCAATTAACAATGAGGATATGATTTGGAATTTATAAAAAATTTAACTTATATTTAATGAAAAATTTCCAAAATAAAGTTTTCCAATTTAATATATTAAATTGGAATTGAATGGAATTCGATTTGGTAATAATCGAAGAGAGCTTCTACGGAGGAAGACTGTTAATATATACGGAATTCAAAAGGCTTTGTCATTATTCCATTTATATTATTAGTCGGATATGGAAATTGATATCGATTATATATTGATTTGTTTTCCGAGAAGATTCCATAGTTAATGGAATATGATTTTGGGTTTATCATTAACTATGTTTTAAATGACATTGGTTCTTTAACCTAGTTAAAGGCAGGATTACATGTCTAACATTGTATTTCAAATTGTATTGTTGATCTCTGCTAAATATATATTTGTTTGGTGGCAGAGAATTTATTCTCTTGCTTAACACCCTTCTCTGAGATGTATGAGGTTATATATTGGCAGAAATCAGTGGTACGGTGTGGATTGTCGATGTGACATGTTTGTGTTTCCAAAGTTAAATAATCATTAATAATGATTTATGGGAAGATTAAAACTAAGTGGAGTTTTAATGAATCTTTAATTAGACTGAAATGTGAATGTGATAATTTAAATTATCAAATTTGGGAAATGATCGAGAATGGAGTATCACCAATTTGCTCCTAGTGATAGTTAAATCTTTAATTAGATTTGAATGGGAAATGGTAATTAATTTTTACCGATAACACAGTGGTGTTAGATATGGAGTATCACCAGTTTTGCTTCATGGTATGAATAGGTTGGGATTGGGATAATAAAAGAAATGATTACTTCTGTATGGCTCGTTAATCCTGGCTAGTTGGATAAACCTTAATTTGGTTTAGAATTGAAAAGATAATGAAATCTTATGAAATGATATCCAAAGTAAGATTAAAGAATAAATTTAAAAGAATTTATCTTTGATAAAATTAATAGGAACTTTTCTCTAAAGATGTGAATATTTGAATAAAAGAATATTCTGGATTGGAATGCGGCGTATGATGTGTTTTTATAGCACTTGACTATTGATTACAAAATAGCGAGTTATTCGAAAAGACCGGATTTAACCCATTCTGAATAATTAATAGGACGACTAAAAGTCGACGATGACGATGGTGGTTGAAGACTAGAGATCTTCACATCATTTGGATGATTACTGATGTCTTGATTAAGTTGTACACCCAAGACGGGATAAAATGTGGTGATCGTTCAGACGTACTTGGAGATCGACTAGATATGTGAGGACCTCTCCCCTGTATTGGACATATGGGACGAGGAATAAGTTGCCTTCGGTTTTGTTCAAACCCAGAACGGACTTGCAAATGGAGGGTGTGTCTGACATTGATTCCTTTATACTGTATTCGTTGATCTCTGCTAAATATATATATTTGTTTGGTGGTGGACAATTTATTCTCCTGCTTATCGCCCTTCTATGAGAAGTACGATGTTGAAGTCAAAAGTTGGTCACTAGTGACAATCAACCTCCAATCGTGCGGAGAGCACATGAATAATGATTATAAGATTTAGAAATAATAAAGAAAACGGTGAGCGCACACAATATTTTTATAGTTGTTCGGCAAAGACTGTGCCTACATCCACTTTATATGTATTACTTTTACTTTTTGATTACAGGTACAATGCTTTTTCTCTGTTTGAAGAAATGTGAGAGATGAGAAGTTTTGGAGGAGGAAGCTTAGAGTGCTTCAGCCTTTGGAGTGCCGAAGAGAATAGAAAGAAAAGTCCCCTCCTCCTTCTTTGAGCTTTGAGGTGTTTATAGGTGGAGATGGCGACTTGGGCTGTTGTGACGTGGCTTGGCCTTTACGGGAAAGCTTGGACGCATGGAGTCCATTCCTTGATTAGAATGCTGGCTGGAAGACTAATTCTACTATTCATAAATAGTATCTTTAGAAGAAGTGGCTTACGTGGCATCCACAGTGAGGTGTATCAAAAGTAGAGCTTTGTCCTGATGTGGTTGACCGCCTTTATTTCCTTGAAAGTCGGGCTAAATATCAGAATAGCTCAGTTGAATATTTCCATGCTGGTTCGAGATATTCGGCCGATGCGCTTTGTATGGGAGCGAGATACTCGGTCGACTGGGAGAACGACTCTTTTGGAGTGAGTCATCGGTTGATGAGAATTGGTTTGGGCCAATATGCAACGGTTCCGGGCCGAGCTTCCGTTGGGCTTCCTGAGGCATGATTTATCTGAATCGGCTGATTCTATGTTTGGGCTTCGATCTGGCCTGTCGCTGCTTTTTCCAAAAAGAGGGCTACACTTTGCCCCTCAGAATGCATCTTTAGAGGGAGGTGTGTTCTAAAATATGAATCGAAGCACAATCGCTCGAGCAACTATGGTCGCACCGGACCATATTAAGGCTAGAAATCTGAAAGCCTCGATGTTATATTAAGGCCAGAAAACCGACAACCGAACTAGGTCGTATTAAGGCTGGAAAACAGACAACTATCGAGAAACGTATTAAGGCCGAGATGATGATCACCATTTGTATGAGAATTAGTTCCTACAAAGACAAAATAGGCCACTCTCGATCTGGAGAAGGCTGATGGGTCGAGCATTTTATTTCACTTGGCTTGGAGGGGTGGCGAGTATCATCCATACTCGGCTTAGTGGCGAGCATTAACCATACTCGGCTTTGAGAGGTGGCGCGCATTACCCATACTCGGCTTAGAGAGGTGGCAAGCATTATCCATACTTGGGTTGGTGCAAGTGTTTTTTATGCTTGACTCATGTTAAATTAGTATATCTAACAAGCAGTAAATGCTCATGGTGCAAATAAAAGGGTGAGTATAATCCATACTCGGTTTAAGATTTCTACTATACTCGGCTGGTGGAGTAGGTTTTTGAATTAGTGTTGGGCTTTCACACGGACCACATTAAAGAAAGGAGGCGAGCATCAGCCATGGTCAGCTTAGAGTTTCCAAATATGATCCATGTTTACAAAAGAAAATTCATATCAGCTAAAGAATTATTACAAAGAAAAGAAATTCTAAGAGGACAACGGTTGATTCCAGAGCATGCCTAGGAGCTAAATCCTAGCCCCATACATGTGTACATCAAGGTGTCCTTTTTATTAAAAGAAATACATTAAAATAAGGAAAAAAAATCTAATTAATGATAATGCCGCCAGGGCTAGTCTCAGGGTCCTTCCCGTTTCTAGGAGCTCGAGGACCGACCTGAGGGGCTTTGGCAAAAGCTCGCGGCAGCATGGCTGGGGCGCACTTCTTAACATACTTGAGAAGCTCCCCTCGCCTGACTCAATCCTCGATGAGATCGCACAGATGTTGGCATTCATCGGTGTTATGTCCAGCGACGTTGTGGAATACGCAATGTTTGCCGGAATTGAGTTCCATCTGGGTTGGTTCTCGTCGAGGTGGTCTCAGTGTAGGAAGGGACCCTTTTATGTCAAGGTAGATATCGAGCAGAGAGGAATTGATCTCGTTGTACTGGTCGTACTTATTTTCGATTCGAGGTCATAAATGACGCTTGTTCTTTTCCGGGGCCTTTCCTCTTCCTTTATTCTGGTCGTTGCCATTGAATGGACCTTGTTGTTTGGCGGCTAGGACCTCAAGACTCTCCATCTCAATGCTGGCGTCTTCTTGTCAGAGGAATCGCTCGGCCTCGGTATAGAAGTCATCTATATCCTTAGGGGGATCTCTGGTTAAAGAGATCCAGAATTTTGATCGTTTTTGAACTCCTGCAATGGCAGCCATAAGTACAATTGATGGCTTGGGCCGATCGACCGACGCTACTGCCACGTTTAATCTTTCAAAGAAGGATCTGAGCATCTCTCCTGATCCCTGCTTGATGGTGGATAAGAACAAAACGCTCTTTGGTCGAGAGATATGTACTCTGAATTGCTCGATGAAGCGGGTGACGAGCATGTTCCAGCTGCTGATCGACTCCGTTGTTAGTTGTCGAAACCACATGCTGGCTATATCTGTAGGGAAGAGCGGGAAGCACTTTTCCATGACATCGGTTGATGCACCAAGTACTTCCATGTGTCACATGTATCACATGAGGTGGATGGTTGGGTCGGTGCGACCATTGTATGGTTTGATAGCTGGGAACTTGAAGTCCAGAGGGCTTCGAGAGTTTCTGATTTCTCTAGTAAAGGGGTTGCGATTGACATTATCTATATCCTGTTGTGAGGAAGTGCCCCGAGTAAAACGTCGAATGATACTTGTAAGTTGGCTTCCATCTCCGAGGAGTCATAGCCATGAATTCAACTCTGCATTTGGGAGAGCTTTGATGTAAGGATCTGGAAAAAGCATGCTTGGAAGGGTGGCCGTTGGTTGGGCTCGGCCTCCGGGTGTTGAGTGAAGGTGAGAGTGAGGGTGAGCTCTAGTAGGCGGTTCTGGGAAAAATGACCCCTCTTGAACCTGATGAGTATTGGGTCGAGCCATACCCATGACAGAGGGTCTAGGATGATCCGGCATAGCATGTGATGTTCGGAGCTCGGGGTTTCCCCTCGTAGGAGCGAGGTTAGGAGGGTCTGTGGTAACGTTTTCTTCCACCACGGTGAGGACCGGTATGGTAGGATGGTCTCCCTGGTTCAAAGGGAAGGCTGCACTAGCTCTTCGTTGAAGGGGAAGAGTGATTCCGGGTTGTAATGGGAATGGCATCGATTCTGATGGATCCAGTAGTAGCCCGACAGGCATGAGAGGTCGAGTTATTTCCCAGAGTAAAGGCAAAGTGTTCGACTGGTCTAGATCTTGATCGCGAGCCTCCTCGGGTTCTGCTGCTGCAGCTGCGCTGGTCACTGGAAGTGATATCCTGGCTGTGAATGGTTGGGAAGTAGAGCCGAGCCAGAATAAAATAAAGGTGTAGCCTGATCAGTGGCCTGATTCCATGCAGATCGAGAAACAGTTATTGCCCCAGTCCCGGTCGGTGGAGGAATCGATGATGAAACGTTCAATCCTGTCACCATTTGATCGAGAAGGTGATCCATCAACTGCTGATGTCATTCGAGGAGTTTCCCTGAGATGTCATATAGTCTCTGATTTCAACCATGATTTCATCCATGTTGTCTCGGGTAATAAATCAAGACATATCTTCATGAGAGGAAGCTTCGTGGCTTGCCTATATAGCATTGGTATCGGTTGCATATGTGTTCACGGGGCGAGAGGATGTTGTATCTTTCTTTCGCTTGTTCGCCATGGACTAAGGCAAAATGATGTCGCTGTGCATGTGTTCCCCTTCCTAGTGCGCTAAAGTGTTGATGTCAAAAGTTGGTCACTAGTGACAATCAACCCCAACTCGTGTGGAGAGCACACGAATAATGATTATAAGATGAAGAAATAATAAATAAAATGGGGAGCACACACAGAATTTTTATAGTGGTTCGACAAAGACTGTGCCTACATCCACTTTATACGTATTACTTTTACTTTTTGATTACAAGTACAATGCTTTTTCTCTGTTTGAAGAAATGTGAGAAATGAGAAGTTTTGGAGGAGAAATCTTAGAGTTCTTCAGCCATTAGAGTGCCGAAGAGATTAGAAAGAAAAGTCCCCCCATCCTTCTTTGAGCTTTGAGGTATTTATAGGTGGAGATGGTTATTTGGGTCGTTGTGACGTGGCCCGACCTTTTCGGGAAAGCTTGGACGCATGGAGTCCATTCCTTGGTTAGAATAGCATCTGGAAGACTGGTTCCACTATTCATAAATAGTATCATTAGAAGTTGTGGCTTATGTGGCATCCACAGTGAGGTGTATCAAAAGTAGAGCTTTGTCCGGATGTGGTTGACCGCCTTTACTTCCTTGAAAGTCGGGCTAAGCATCAGAATAGCTCAATTGAATATTTTCATGCAGGTTCGTGATATTCGGCCGATGCGCTTTGTATGGGAGCGAGATACTCGGTCGACGGGGAGAATGATTCTTCTGGAGTGAATCATCATTTGATGAAAATCGACTTGGGCCAATTTGTGGCTATTCCGGGCCGAGCTTCCGCTGGGATTCCTGAAGCATGATTTATCTGATTCGGATGATTGCGCGTTTGGGCTTCGATCTGGCCCATCATGGGTTTTCCAAAAAGAGGGTTAACGTACGAGCTTAGAGGTTATATATTGGTGGAAATTAGTGGCACGGTATGGAATGGTAGTATGGCATGCTGAGATGCAAATGATCAAGGCTTTTGTTGAAAAGCAGAGTCTTGTGGTTAATGATCAAAGCACCGCTTTAATTAGCATAGCTTTGTGTAGCATTAATTCGCGAGCTTCACACCCCGGTATGAACCAAAAATGGGATGAGGACTTCAGGGAAATAGACATATGTTAGTTTCTAGCTAGGAGTAATGTCATGGTATAGATCCCAGACTGTTTATTCATGTGGATGTTGCTTATTATTAATTGATGGAAAGCGAAACGCCTCGGATATATTGGTCACTACGGGGCGATGGATGTTATGGTCGATATACTGACCAGATTTTCTGCCCCATATGGCAGGCTAACATATAGTTTATGGTATTGCCAATCATCAACGGATGACCAACCCTGTCGCTAACCTCAGGTGCAGATGCGGCTGTATCCTGAGGCTCGGGCTAGAGAGTCTCGAATCGGTAAGGATGATCACTTGCCTTGGTTTATAGAGGGAAACCCAATTTTCAATACGTAATTTTTCGGTTTTAGTTGTAAATATATACATGGCAACGTAATATAATGGTACCTATGCCGCCTATGATTGATACATTTATATTTGAAGTTGATTTCTTAACTTATAGTAATAATAAAAGATGAAATTTCGCGTATCAAGCATATTTGGCTATCATAAGGGAAAACTCTATCCTCGACTGTGTTCATTGTGTGATGGGACCTTAGTCTTATAATAGCTTCATTTTTCGAAAATCATTGCATTGTTTGTAAACTTTTTTGTGCACTGATATTCTCTGGAAGAAACCCGTTCCATGTTATACGGCATGGTCCCTTGATTTAATTTATTTCTAAATTAAAGTTTTAAATTAACTATTTTAGTTCTCACACCAGTCCCATGGCTAACCTAGATTTTATTTTTTTAACCTAAACTCTGGGTGCCCATATTTTCCACATGGGTAGCTAGTAGTTTTGGTTTTGCAGATTATTTCTTTTCTTGGGATCCTGGATTTATAGCTGGAGCTATATTCTGAAAGCTTTGTATCCGTGTATCTCTTTCAGTTGCGCGATGTATTATTTTTCCGCTGCTTTGTAATTTAAATCTCTGATATTTTTCTGATGTATATTAATTATTCATACTCTGTTATATTCTTGTACTCTGATGTAATTGTTGTAATAGCAATGAAATGTTCTTCTGTTTGTGTTCTGATTAGCCTTGTTCTCAAAGCAGTCCGCCTTATTGTTCGGTTTAGGCCGACCGAGAAGTTCGGGTCTCTACAGACTATTATGAGTTAGCATTTGTTTTTATGTTAAAAAATCTGCAAACCCTTTGCAAATATTTATTTATATAACTTGCAAGGTATTTACTAAGATTTTCAGAATATAGCAAGGTCTCTTCAATTGTTGTAAATAATGTAGCTTCGGTAAACGGAACATGAACGCAGAGAGACTTAAACAGTGATTTAAATCCACCACTATTAAAGCTAATTAGATTCTCCTTGCATGTGATGGTATTTCCATATGCGTACATGTGTATACACACGCACACACACACATATATAAACATTATTATAATATCACTGGATATTTAGTATCAACAATCATATCCTTTTCATGTGTTTCTCCGACCCATGATAAAAGGTCATGTACATCTTTTCCAACTTCAATGTTATTGTTTTCATATTCTGTTTGGCGTTGATTTTGAAATTCTAGTTACTATCAATCCAATTCCAGTGATGCACATATAATTTATTTTCTGAATCGATCTCCGTGTATCAGTGGTGATGCAAACCATCCATTTACTTTAATTGTATTTTAAGTTTTTCCTTCTATTCTAAAAACAAATGCATACATTCTCTAGCAAATGTCATTCGAGAGGGAATCTTGAATAAAAGTTGAATATTATATATAAAAATTTTAAAGCCTTCATTCTCAACAATTCTAAATGGATCTCATCACTTATAATCATTTTTTCCAATTCCCTCTTAGCATCATTTTGATTAAAGGTGGCAGCTCTACGATCAACACTATTTGAAACACCATCTTCTCTCTACATGTTTTTTAAAGCCTATTTTTTTAATCTTTTGCTGCTTCCCTAAAAGAGGACTCAAATAGAGCATTGTGTTTAGTATTATATAACATTATGTTAAAAAAAGATAGTTCGATTTAGCCTTGTATTTTTTAAAATGAACTAGCATGTGTAGAATACGTTACATGACATTTAAATATAGCATTATATTTTTAAAGTGAATTACATGTATAAATATAAAAAAGAATAGCTGTATATAACGTTATATTCGTAAATTGAACTAGCACATATAAAATATGACAAATGATAGTTGAATTTAGCATTGTATTTTTTAAAGTGAAATAACATAAGGACAATATGCTAAATGATAGTTGAATACAGAATTTTATTTTTAAACTGAGCTACCATGTATAAAAAATGATAAATGATAGCTAAATTTATGTAGGCCGGTGATATTTGTTAGGTAATAATCAATTTAGTAGCTACCAACTACTGAATCATAACACTTACATATGAATTATATGTCATAATGCATGTAGAACATATTAACTTCAGTATTTGGAGAGTTATACACCGTCACTAACATACATAAAAGTTTTAAACAAGTTTCAACAATTTTTTTCTAATTTAGTCTTAACTTACATACCATCTTCCAAGTTAACTTCAATCCTACAGATAGTCTAGAAAGTTTCAACCTGCTGCACAACTTTAATTATACCTGTAGAAAACCACAATAAAACATTATATATCAACATTTACTCTAGTAATACAAACACAATAGAGAATTCTACATAACCCTAGTAATACATTAACTCTGGTAATACAAACACAATTGCAGGTCACAATAATATTAGACACCAATATGAGTTCCAGTCTTATCCCAAAATGCAGGTCAAGTCATCTATACAAGAAGAAAGCATTACACTAACATCAACACAACAATATTCCTATAGATCAGCTTTGATCACAATGTATTAATGATCTTTGCAATAAGACGAATTTGAACATGTAAATCGTATTTTCTCACATTACATAGCTCATTGCCAGAACTCATTAATGGTGGACTTAACATTGCAACAGCCCCTACGCTCAAATAAAGAACTCTAAATGAATATTTATAAACCATGATTCAAAGAACCAAGTCAGACAAGAGAAGTTTCAAGAAACCAAGTCCAGGTAAAAGATTCAAAATATATGAGATGCAGCAGGCTACAAAAAGGAATAACACCAATATTTATAAATAGTGACACATGAATTAATGCTGCAATTAATCATTGAGCCAATTTTTTGGCTTATGTCCTCCATTCATTTCAGAGCCGATATCGTCAATGAATAAAATGGCATTTATTTATCTCAGTCTCATATTTATAAATAGGTCTGCATTAGCATAAAGCTTATCATGAACAGTATAAAGCTGATTAGTCAATGAATAAAATACGCATGAATCACGATTCAATTAATTTAAGCCATTTATTTATGTCAGTCTCAGCTATATCTACACCCACGGAAAAACAATGCAACTGAATTTTCAGAGAAAAGAGCTATAGATTCAAACACTGTTACACAATTATAGCAACAGCTGAGAGGGACCAGATATTTTGCAAACTTTGTACCTACCTCTTCAATGAAAATTGCTTTGATTTCCACCAAAACATTGCAGAAAAACAATTCATTGCTTTAAAGGCTCTTCCATGCATGTCACATTTTGAATATGTTTATTTTAGGAGCTAAGCTCCTAGGTTTAAATGGAAAGATATTGGAGATTCATAATTTATTGTTCACTACTGATAACAAAGTACATTTTCTCTGCATTCAATCAATGATAAAATAGAATGCATATCATATTGGAAAGAGGTTGTACCTTGATAAGAGAACTTAAACATCAACAGTCCAATAACCTATGAATTCATGAGTGGGAATTTGCAGACCTGAATTTAGAGGGGAAAACATCAACACCAAGATCAAATTTATCTATAAAACACTACAAATTACACCAAAAAGTAGATAAAAGGTGAACTTAAAGTAAACTGAAAAGGGAATGCTTTCTCACCTCAGCTTCCTTTTTTGATGGTGATGATATAACAGGTCAAAGGCCTCATGTTCTCTATAAAAATTATAATACTTTTCTAGGCAAAAATAACAGTGAAGTTTGAATCAAATTCAGTATATTCCCTTCTTGGTGTCTGGGGCTGTCTACTTTTTCTTTTTAGCCAAAAAGTTGGATTCAATATTTTTTCCAGTATGATTTTCTATTTTATCATTATGTTGTTGATTTGTTTATTCTATTTCCTAATAAAAGCTACCTATGACTTTATTTTATTTTACATTTTCCCCTTAATTCTATTATCATATACACATTATAGAATGTTTATTCTTCGCTTAAGAAATCGATTTATTTAGCATTGTAGGGTCTGAATTCATAGTATGAAATGGTTCACATCCTAATACCCTGTTATTTTTAATATCAGGGATGTAATATAAAATCCTCAAATAACAAACCAGAAATCATATACAGGCCAAAGTAATGAAAAAGGCTATTATACACTCCACGGCAGAATCAATTTGACAAAGAAATGATGGTATTTTTCAATTATTTGAGTACAACGAGCGAACCAACTAATAAACAGACATGTAGCAGTAGGTCTACAACATCAAAATCAACTGATAAATATTCTTACAGCGATATACTATATCTATACAGGACGGAACTTTTTCCAAGTTGTATGTTGAATCAATAATCGAGAATTTCATGTTGAATCAATTGACAAAATGCAATAATAAAACAAGCAAGTCTTGATTTCTTATGACATGTTTTTTTAATTCGCATTGATTGCTTACTACTTGTCCACATGATTTTGAGTGGGACAAAATGACAATTTCATTGAAACATAACAAATATAAAATAAATAATTCGACGAATTAACAAATATATTTTCTACCACTGGCATTTGATTCAATTTGCTTAGAAACTTCTTGAACCCATATGCATGCAACTAATTAATTATCGTTCTCGAGGTAAGCTAACTTGATTTGAACATGTTTTGTAAGGATGTGCATTCGGTGCACCTTTTTATGTTAATCAAATTATTAGACACTTATTTCATTCTTGCAAGCATGCATATGCACGTATGGGTGAGACTTTAGGAGAATGGATATTTTGGTCTAGGTACAGTTCAATTATAAATCATATACATCTTGCAGATTGGGAAATTCGAGGGTTGATGGCCATCAATCACGCAAAGCAGTGCGACAATAGCACACTTCATCTCACTCCACACAAAAGACAGTATTTGTGACCAACCGACCCATCGTTACCATTCATGACCAACCGACCAGTCCTACAACCGACCGACCCATAGCATGTTGACCCGATCCACTTCATACATGACTGACCCATCCTGCAACCAACCGTCCCATAACATGCCGACCTGATCCACTTTATACATGGCCGACCCGTCCACTTCATATGTGACCAACCGACCCTTTCTTCCTTGCATAACCCAAAGAAGGCCGACCGACCCATCATTATGACCGACCCAGGCTTCATGACCAAACTGACCGACCGACCCGCCTCCCCAATAGTAGACCGACCCGCCTGACTTGCTCCCTAAGACAAGGACTCCGATCGATCGATCCAGTCATGACCGACCCATGGCCTGTACAGCCCCAATCCAACTCCGATTTCGACCAAAACTTCTCCAAATGATTTCATAGACGAAATCTACTCAGCTTATTCATCAAATATGACCACAATCATGAATGAGATCACTAACAACATGAAAACGATGATTTTCATCACAAGTTATATAAAATTTTCAAAATCATGATAAATGAACATATTAACTAAATTATGGATCTAACTTGCATAATTATATAAAATATCATTGAAATTACCGGCTTTAAGTTGCTAAATTAGATCCTATGGTGATTCATATGAAATAAAACTTACCATGATGTAATCTAAGGAAACCGACTTGAATTTGATGAAAAACAAGATCAAACACTCATATACTTGACTGAATCTGTGTGAGAGATGCATATCACCCACCAATTCTCCAAAATAACCCAAAAGCAATGAATTATGATTCCGTACAGCGAAGAATTTGATCTAAACTCTTCAATTCAGTGAGCTCTCACTTGGAATGGTGTAGATCTAGCTCCAAATGTTGTAGATCTTCGATCCTCTTCCTTAGATCTCGATTTTTAATGGCGGAAAGGTGAAGAGAATAGAGAAATGGAGGAACTCTTGCTCTTCCAAATGAGATAATGGAGAAAGTAAACTATTCCCCTTGCCTCTTACCCCTACTTATAGCCTCCACCAGCCCACTAACGTGCCTCCCAAACCATCACATTTTCGCTTAACAAACCTGAACAGCCAACAGTAAAACCTTAAAACAACGATTCCTCCCAAACCGCTGAGTCAAACCTTTAATGTGACCATTGTACGGAAAGTTCCAATGGCATGGGTTTCTACACCTGATTCGACCTGAGTCAAAGTTATGCCCTGTACAAGACTGACTAGGGAAAAATGGTAGCAAACAAAATTGGTAAAAATTATGGATACATCTCACATCCCATAAACAACATATTAAAATATGAGAATGATGCAACCCACCGGGAATAAAATAAAAATATTTTACGATCATTCGATACGTAAAATGCTGGTTATTACATTCTCCCCCCTAGTAATTTTGCCCCCGAAATTCCAACAAATACAAGCAACCACAGCAATTCTGCATGCCTATCACTCATGAGCAGCCAATTATATCATCCAAACTAGAAGCCATTAAGCCATGCATCCATTGCCATATCCTAGCACGCGGAATTCTAAAAACAACAATAGAACAAGTTATAATGATGTAAGGCGATACGATAATAACGAGTCATACCGACGAAATGTTCCCGATGGGTTGCCTTCATGCTCTCTTTCATATCCCGCGTACAATCGTCGCCATCCTCGCTCCATTTTACCTTGACTAGCTTAACCGTCTTCCTCCTAAGTTATTTCATGTCATTCCCTACATCATGAAGCGGCTTGCGAGGTCTCGTAATTGCGGTCACGACTTCTAGGTCTTCGTACTGCTCTGGAGATACCACCACATTCGAATCATGCACGAACTTCCGTAGAAACGACACATGGAAAACATTATGCACACTCGACATCTTCTTGGGTAACTCCAATCTATATGCGAGCTTTCCAATTCGCTCGACCATCGAAAATAGCCCAACGAACCTTGGAGCTAACTTCCCTTTGTTCCCGAATAGGGCCACATTCTTCAATGACAAAATCTTCACGAAAACCATGTCACAACGTCGAATTCCAATTCTTTCGATGCTTTTCAGCATAACTCTTCAGACAATCTTGGGCCGCCTTCATTCGTTACCGAACGATCTCGATACAATCTGAAGTCTCTCTTATCATCTCTGGCCCAATACCAACTTATCTCCAGTTTCTAAACAACATGCTGGAGAACTACATGGTCTACCGTGCAACTCCTCGTATGGTGTCATCCCAATGCTAGACTGGTAGCTATTGTTATATGCAAATTCAACTAGATGTAGATGGTCTTCCCATGATCCCCCAAAATCCAACACACAAGCTATTAGGAGATCTTCCAAAACACGGTTAACCCTCTTAGTTTGACCATCAGCTTGGGGATGATAAGCCGGACTCAAAAACAACCCAGTTCCCAAAGCTTCTTGTGAACTCTTCCAAAATCCACTTGCGAACAATGGATCTCGGTCACTCACTATGCTCTTCGGGATACCATGGAATAGAACTATCCATTTCACACAAAGTTCTGCCAACTTTGATGACGTCCTAGTTGATTTGATAGTAATGAACCTTGCACTTTTTGTCAAATGATCCACGACGACCCAAATCCCTTCATTTCCCGCCCTGGTTCTAGGTAGTCAATCAATAAAATCCATCTATATATTCTTTGACTTCCGCGTTGGAACTTCCAATGGCTGAAGCAAACCACTCGGCTTCTTCTGTTCAGCTTTCACCAAATGACGTTTCATGCACTTAGAAATGAACTTTCCAATATCTCGCTATACTGTTTCTTCGGTTCAGCTTCCACCAACTAATAGTTCCTGATATCATATGTTCAATTATTTTTGGATGCCAAACTTATCGAATACCTATGAAATGTAAAAGACATCTGGATACCAAATCTAGTCGGATATCTATGGAACACAAAAGACATCTCAGGTGCTAAACAATATTATAACCAATCTATTGTTTTGTAAGGTACTATGTAACCTATGAACTTAGGTTTGAAAAATGCTGTTGTGAGAAAATGCCCTGAAAATTTTCAATAGCATTTTAATAAGACAAATTTTTGACATAAACCTTTGAGAACAACTTATTATAGAAACAGGCTTGTTTCGTAACTTATTACGAAACTAGGCCTGTTTTCTATTAGAGTTGATGAGTATGCGCATTCCATTTATGAAACCATTACGAAAATTTAAATTTTTTAAAATCAAATTTCAAAAATCAGATTATGAGTTTAACCTAGTGTTATAAATTCCTTCAGAATTTTCCAATATCATATTATGGATCTTAAGGAAAAACCAACACTAGAGGAAGGGTGAATAGTGTTTTCAAGAAGTTTAAGAAAATCTAAAACTTATATGATCTATTATAAGAATCGCACATCACAGAGATAATCACAGACACAGAATCAAACATAAACACTGAAATAAACAAAAACAAAATGTAGGAAAGGAAAGAACACACCGGATTTTATACTGGTTCGGACCACTCCTATGTCCAGTATCACGCAACGCTGGATTGCACAGAGTTGTTTATACTAATATCCAAGTACAATCCCCTTGATTTCATGGCTACAAGGTTACCATCGTTTCCACCACCCTTGATTTTCCCGGCTACAAGGTTAACACAGTTTTCTTCCTTGATTTCACGGCTACAAGGAACACACTGTTTCCAAGACTATCGCAAAACAATCCCAAATGATTACAACAGCCCTATAACTCTTCAATAGCACTTTGATTCAGAGAGTAATGAGTGGAGAGTGAGAAGAGACGAAGTTTTATATATTTAAACTTGAAATTGGTAGAGTAGAAGTGTAGAGATCATAGAAATATTGAAATAAAAACAGAGAAATGAAAGGGGACGAAGATGGAGAATAAAAATGTTTAAAAAATTCAAAATCAACCCCTATTTATAAGATTTGAAAGGTTGCAATGCTTCTGAAACGTTATAAATGGTGAAGAGACACTTCCTTTCAAAATTGAAAATATGACGGTTATATGCATTTGGCACCATGCTCTAGGAATATGCAAAAATAATTTTGAAGTTTTTTAACACATGGGCATCACATTTGTGCGCATGAATAAATTTGTTCATGCGCACATAAATGTGCGCACGGTCATTCTGGACTTTAAAAAAATAGAGAGCTCTATGTCTGCTCTCAATTCAGCTCACATTCTCATGTCGGCTAATGCTCCCAGATCAATTTATATAAGCACTAATTCGAGCATTGAATGCAACATTAAATTCAAACAAATAATTTCAACATTGAATTCTAACAAAGCAACAATAGAATTCAACATTGAATTCAAACTATGTTGCTGGTTGCCTGACTTTATTATAGGTATATCTTCTATATTTTATTATTTACATAATGTATTTACACCGCTTCCTTATTTCTATTTAAGTTTCATTTATTTTTAGTTATGGTCATGGACCTACTTGGCAATTGGTTGACCCAATGTACACATTCAAAACACTCTGGATATACTTCTTCCATATGATCATAGGTAAATTTAAATAAAAATTAGTACATTCAAAATTCAAAATTTTATTTACTTAGCATTGTTATTTTTTTGTGCAGATGGAATGTTGCTAAAAATTGGGCAACCACTCCGAGGAATGTCTTCTTTTATAGGAATGAATTTGATTTGATGCCGGCCGAGAATGTTACATGGAATCCTTATGGTTTAAATTTTGGGGATAATTTTCCGAATCGGTTAGGACTTTATTGTGCAAGACTCAGCTAGTTTTTTTTGTATGCATTTAGAATCATTGTCTACACCGGGTAATGAGACAGTTTGGTTATACTTTCAACATATACCTGATCCGGTTGATCAAGTGCCTAAGAATTCAAAGAATTGGGGCAAGTTCATAATTCAAACTGTCCATCGTTGGAACAATAGAGCGGATAATGTGATTGTTGGGAGAACGCCACCAATTACGTTGGCCGAGTATGAGTATTGGTATTGGCAAATTACTCATCTTTTCTGCGTCCGTTGGAATGCGATATCGTTAGTGGTATTTACACTACTATAGATATGACGGAGGTTATAGAGCAAAGTCGATTTGAGCCTGAGCAAGTGAAAGTATAATGTGTAGAACTGAGAAATTTCTTGGATACACTCTTAGGTCGAAACAAGTTGTGTCGACCTAATCCACCCCTCCCCCGCCTCCTCCTGCATTCCCTCCACCACCTCCTCCTATTTTGGGATCAGGACCAGAGATCCAACAAGAGTATGAAGGTGATAGAGAATGAGAGGGAGAAGGTGTACAAGGCAATGTGCAAGAACTATAGAATGTACTGACAAAATGGTCGCGTTAGGAAGAGGTTTCACAAAGTTTTGGGTACGGAGGAGGATCTACGAGTCGTATACAAGGGTATATTTTAGTTGGTCCATCGCAACCACCCCTAGAAAGTCAACAAATCCACTACCATCCGAGACTCTTAAACATCTTGCAACTTCTCAACCACTGCTGATAACAAAACAATATGCAAGAACAAGAAGGAAGAAGAGGGACACGCCGCTAGAAGTTCGAATACTTAGAGACAACTAGCGAGTTGGCGATGATTTAGAGCTTATGGGTATTTTCATGTTGGTTAGTCATGTTGAATTAGTGCTTAGCCACTTAAGATCATGTATGATAAATTAATGCTTATGTACTTAAGATTATGTACGTTGAATTAGTGCTTACGTACTTAACATTATGTATGTTGAATCGGTGCTTATGTACTAAACATTATGTATGTTCAATTAGTGCTTAGTTCCTTAACATTTTGAAATTATTTGTTTAGATTCAATGTTTTATTCTAATGTTGATTTATTTGAATTCAATGTTGAATTCTATTATTGCTTTGTTAGAATTCAATGTTGCAATTATTTGTTTGAATTCAATGTTCGAATTAGTGCTTATATAAACTGGTCTGAGAGCATTAGCCGGCATGAGATTGTGAGATGAATTGAGAGCAGACATAAAGCTTTCTTTTTTTTAAGGTCCAGAATGATCATGTGCATTCCATTTGTGCGCATGAACAAATTGCTCATGCGCACAAATGGAATGTGCATGTGTCAAAAAACTTTAAAAAAAAATCTGCGCATTACATTTATGCGCATGAACAAATTTGTACATGCGCATAAATGGAATGCCCATGGTCATTAGCCCCGATAGAAAACAAGCCTAGTATCGTAATAAGTTACGAAACATGCCTGTTTCTATAATAATTTGTTTTTAAAGGCTTATGCCAAAACAAATTTCCTTTCAAAATACTTTTTTTGAAAATAGAAAAACAAAATAGAAAATTGATCAACGCTAGTCTATGAATTAGAAAAGCGCGAATTTTAAATTAAATTCTGCAAGCGTACAGGTGTGTAGCATACAGGTCAAACACAGGGAGGTAGATTAAAATCAAATTATTTATTTAATTTCTTGGGCGAGTTAGATGATTTTCGAGGTTGGTTTTTGAAAACAGTAAAAATTGAAACTGCGATCCGATTCAGAACAAATCTAATTGAACCGACGATCACATCACAATTATCTATTGGAAATTAAAATGCAAAACAGAAATAAAATGCAGAAAGTAAAATTGCAGGAAAAGAAGAACAACAAAAAGTAAATTAGGATTGTCGTTGAAACTAATCAGACGACTAATCACTAACAAAAAATATAAAATACAATTGGTGCTCTTCCAAAACTAATTGTGAAGACAACACCAATTGCTAAGAAAGAAAAATGCAGAAATAATAAAAAGAAGAAGAACTTTCATTAATGGAGAAGAGAATACAGAAAAAAATGGAGATGGTGGCTATAATGACATTACAAGGGTATTTATATGACACAACCAAACCCTAACCCTAATTACAAATGGGCCATGACTCAACCTCTTGAAAATAATATATTCACAAATAAAAGAGATAAGATAAACTTGAAATATTCCATGCAGCTTTCCTCTTTTGATTGGTCATGTGGCAAATTGATTGGCATTTTCCAAGAGATTTGAAGTTGATTGGTAAATTGATTGGCATCATAATTGGCATCTATCTAATCAAATCTTCATCTTTATGGAGAGTAAAAATGAAAGATTCCCTTTGATTTATCTATGAAGAATACTTCCAATTCTTGAAATATTTATTAGTGTATATCATATATTCATACATATGAATACATATATACACCATAAATCACTAATCCATAAATTCTTTAAAGTAAGGGAGGCAGTGTGAACGCGTTCCATTCTTCAGCAAAAAAGAGAGTTTGATGGGAATCGAACCCAGGTCTTTCTGTACAGATTTCCATGCCTTAACCAATGTGTTACGGCTTCCTTTGTGATTGAAAACTTGTTGAGATGGTAAAGTAGCTTCTTTTTCTTATCAGTGGTCTTTTATTTAATGAAGGAGACAATTAATCAATGACCTGTAAAAACACACAAAATACCCAAAGTAGCATTTATTTATATACAATAAAGATAAGATATAAGCATAAAAATAAACACATTTCTGTGCTAATCAAATACCCCCACACTTATCTTTTACTCATCCTCGAGTAAAACAAGAAATGAAAAACTAAATTAGATAGGTCACACTTTCGTAGGAAACACGGTTGCATTGAGCGTATGCAACAAGACGTTAAACCTCTAGGTGTCCCTAGTACGACAAGTGGTGTCTCGTGAGGGTTTTCAGCGGATACTACCCACAAAATCCAAATGCAGTATGTGTGGATCTAATGTAACTACATGAATGCAAAGGACTTATGCAATTGAAAACAAAAATTTGAAAACACGACTTGTTTCAGGAAAGTGGTACAACAAATTAAATTAACAATTTCTAGTCAGTTGATTTTATTTTAGATACCTCAACTTGTCACAAATTTTCAATATAAATCAAGTTTTCAAATGTTAAAATCCAGTTTGGCCAGTTAGTTCGGTCGATAACATAGTGCAGCCATGAAATAGATTCTTAGTTTGCTTGGCACAGTTTGTAAAGTGGTATTCTATTTTCTCATGTATGGCTAGTCAAATCAATAAGGCCAAGAAGTGTTTGGCATCATCGCTTATTCTTTATTATATAAAATTTTTAAAATTTATGATGAAGTACATACACCTAACTTAGAAGACCAAGGTTTACCACCCATGCACTGCCTCGCGGACTAACGGAGAGTGGGTAAAGAGCTTGGCGGATTGTGCAGGCCGACTTTGACTTTGTCAACAACGTGTCGGTAATCCTTAGGTGTCCAATCTCATAAAATGAGACCAAGATATTCCAACGCTGACTTTGTCAACAACATTTCGGATAGAGCTTGGCGGGTTTGCACACCAACGCTTGATATACAAGCAATGTTGGATACCCTTGAATTACTATTATTATAATTATTGAAATTATAAGCACAAAAGAGAGTCACGCGAATTCAACTTAACACAACATTAGTTTTAAAGATTCGAAAAGCCAATGTAAGTATTTTAAGTCCTCCACTTATTTAAACAAAGTCTACAATATAGAATAGATTTCATGGCCATCACCTAAGAATCTCCCTATGTACCGGTTACACTATTATCCCTCAAAATTAAACTTTTCATTATATTTCAAATTCGAACTTGGCTGAGAGAGAAAAATACTATCAACTGGCTAAAAATTGTAAACTTATTTTGTTGTATCAATTGAAAATGAGTCGTATTTTCCAAAAAAAAATTATGGTCTGTTCGTACAATCTAGAATGCATGATGGTCCTATCTAAATGCATGAAAAATGAAAAGGAAGAAAAATAAAGAAAAAAACGAAAATGAGTGAAATGCAGACTCCCCCCCCCCCCCACCCCCCACACTAGAACTAAACTGTGTCCACACTGTGAACGTTTCCTAAATTTGAAAGATCGTACCCAAAGGTGAATGAGATGCAAAATTATTTGTAGAATGAAATGCAATCTAACTATATGTAAGAATGGATCATATGTACAATGATATATGTGTTTGCAGTGCACGCGATGCAAAGAATACCACCATCTTTTTCCCCCACATTTGGTTCTAGCCCTATGAGTCTCATTCCCACTATGTCTAGGCATGTTTTCTAACAAGCAAGAGTTTTTGAAAACCATCCCATCTTTATACCTTGATTTATAGTCTAGTAAATGAATGTTCAGGGTCGTCCTAACTTGAAGTTTTTCAACAAAGCTAACATTCCAAAAATAGTACATGTGTTCAACAAATTTGTTAGTATAATTTTTCAAAAATTTGTGATCGTATGTAAACTCAGTTGCAATCGTGAAATTTAAACTTTGAGTATTGTTCAAGACTATGTGATCACATTCCTCATCATTAATTGACAACGTATTTTCGACACTGACAATTTCAAGTTCGTTTCAAATTTTCTCAAAGTTAAAATTTTCGAACTCGTGACGTGAATCCACTTCTTCCTCATTTGGCAACTCATCCTCGTACAATCCAAAGAATTCATGTTCGTTAAACTCCATTTCCACTTCAACATTTTCATTTTGTTCAATTTCTAGAATTTCAAGTTTCTCGCAGTCTGAAAGAGGAAGATCAAAATCTGAGCTTAAATCTTTTTCTTGAAAAGAATCAAAGCCTAAATCATTTACTGAAATGTGAACAACTTCATTTAGATCGTCATTCTCAATTTCCAAAGTTTTAATCTGAAAATTTTCATTATCAGTAAAGAATGGATTGTTTTCTGAATCATCGCATGTTTGAATTTGATTTTGTTGCTCGAGTTGTTCTTTAAAAGATGTCATTAAAGAAAGAAGTTCATCAAGTTGTCTATCTTTTTCACCAAGCTGTCTATCTTGCTTTTCTACCCTATCTCTAAGAATGTTGAGGTGATATTCTTCAGAATCATTGATTTGAGAGCTCTCGTTTTGGATTTCTTGATTTTCAAAATTATAGTCCACATCAATTTCACAATCAATATTATTTCCAATGTGGTAGTTGTTTGAATTTTCAGAAAAATGATATTGGAAATCATTTTGATTTTGAAAATTAGGTTCATAACCAAAACTATTGAAATTCGACAGAAAATTGCAATTTTGGTTATTTTCAAGATGTTGCTATGAGCTATAACTTTGGAAATTTTGGTTTACAACCCCATATTGATGTTGATCAAAGCTATCTTGGGTTTCAAAGCTATTTTAATATGGATGGGGCCCATAACCGAAATTATTGAAATTTGAATTGAAGTCGTCATTTCGATCATAACATTGAAAATGTTGGTCATTTTGAAAATTTTGAAAATTGTTGACATTTGGCTCGCGAAAATTTGGAAAATCCTGCTTCATGAGTTGAAATTCAAAATCATACTCTTCAAGAGGACGTCTACTTCGACTATTATCCCACAATTCTCTCAAGGATTTTTTTGAATCAGACATTTGAAATGAAATCAAGACAAGACAGAAATTATTCTTAGTTCAAAATAGTATAAAAGAATGAGTTGTGCTCTATTAATTAACTGACACAATTAGAAGGGGGAAGAGGGTCTTATGGCCGTTCACGTATAGTATAAATACTAAGGGATACGACCAATGTTTTACGGGTAGTATGCAACCTCTTTTGCTAATAGTTCAATAAATTGAACTACTATATACCCGCGATCCAATTATACAAGACAGTCAACTTCACAAAACACCACTTTTCAATTATATTATTTTGCAATGTCTATTTTTATTGTTAAAAACAATGAGAATGCAGATTTCAATTATGGAAATTTCAGCCAATCAGAACAATCAGACAATGATAACTGCAGAAATTTAAAATATTGTACAAGTAAGTCGCTGCCATGCAGAAGATTTTTTAAAACAATGCCTATATTTTTCTTTGCAGTAGAGCACCTGTAGAGTTCAGAAATTATTACAGTGGGGCATGGCTGTCCATCCAGAAAAAATGAGTAGCGTCAATGATTGAAATCTCACTATTTGCAATTTCTTTTGATTTCTGAAATCTTGATTTGTTGCTTGAACTCCAGTCACCTTATCCTTAGTTCGAAACTCTCTCTCTCTTTTTTTGCTAGAAGTTCACTTAGTGTAGGGGTATTTGATTAGAGGGAAGAAATGAAGCAGGGAAAAATAATTGAAAAAAAAAAAGAATCTTTTTATGACCTTCCCTTTTTTTATTGTTGAAAAAGTGGACAAATAGGAAAGAAACAAATGACAAAAAAAAATGGGAAGAGAGATTTCAGGAAAGAAAGAGAATTGTAAAGGAAGAAAGGAAAGTAATTGTAAAAGATTTAGAAAAGAAATTGAGAAGGGAAAGCAATAAAAGAGAAGACAAAAACAGAAAGAATTTTTTTCTTTTGTTTATTGTTGTAAAATTAGAAGAGACAGAAAAAAATGGAAAAGGAAAAAACTTGAAAAGGGAAAGAAATAAATGGAGAAAGGAAAGAAAATTAATTACAAGGCAAAGAAGAGAAATTTATATAAGGAATTTTTTTCTTCAGCAAATTGTAAAAGAAGAAATGATGCGAGATATTAGTAAGAGGGGAAACAAACGAAAGAAAGGAGAAAGAAGTTGAAAAGGAAATAAAAGAAAAATGGCAAGATTTTTTTTTTGAACTTGTAAAAGAAGAATGAGAAAAAAATTGTATTGAAAATTGGAAAGGAGGAATAAAGAGGAAAGAAATCAAAAGAGGATTTTTTTTATTTTATTTTTTTGAAAAGAAAGGAAATTTGTAAGAGAAGAAAAGAAATGTATTGAGAACAAGAAAGACAAAAGAAGAAAGGAAAAATTGCAAAAGTGGAATTTTTTTTTTTTTTGAAATTTGTAAAAAGAAAAAGAATGTAGATGATTGGAAAGAAAGTGGAAAGATGGAAAGAATAAAGGAAAATTGAAAGTTGTTTTTTTTAATGAAGGAGAGAGCCGGAAAGAAATAAATGAAAAAATGGAAAGAGAGATTATAGGAGGTGAATGAGAAATGCAATTGGAAAGAAAAAAATAAATAAAAAGAATGCAAGTTTTTTTTTTTATGAAAATTTGAACAAGAAGAAAGGGAAAGAAATGAATGGGAAAAACCAAAACAAAAAAGGAAAAAAATTAAAAGAGGAAGGAAATAAGAGAACAAAAGCAAGGTTTTTTGAGTAGAGAGGAAGGATAGAAGGAATTGCAGAAAGAAATAAAAGCAGACAAAAACAAGAAAGAAATCAAAGTAGACAGAGAAGAAATTGCGAATTTTTTTTTAAAAGTTGTAGACAAAATATGGAAACAAATAAAAAGAAAATGGAAGGAAAAAGAAAAAAATGTGAAAATCAGCGAGGTGGTAGAAAGATGGAAAGAAATTGAAGAAAAATTAGCAAGTTTCTTTTTTTGTATATATTTTTTTTCTTTTTGAAGAAGGAATTAGATTGGAAGAAATGCAAACAAAAAAAAAAGAAAGAAATAAATAACTGAAAATAAAAAGAAGGAAAAGAATTAAAAGAAAAAGGGGCAAGATTTTTTTTCTTGTCTTAGAGATTATAATATAAATATGTGATACACAATCAACTAATCAAGATTTTTATCTATATATATGTACAAGAAAACAATAGGAAAATAAAAGGAAATAAAAGGAAAACAAAATCAAATAAAAAGAAAAAAACTAACACGAATCAGAAATTAAACAAATAATAAAATTCAATTGTTACCTCCCCGGCAACAGCGCCAAAAACTTGATCGACGCTAGTCTATGAATTAGAAAAGCACGAATTTTAAATTAAATTCTGCAAGCGTACAGGTGTGTAGCATACAGGTCGAACACAGGGAGGTAGATTAAAATCAAATTATTTATTTAATCTCTTGGGCGAGTTAGACGATTTTCGAGGTTGGTTTTTGAAAACAATAAAAATTGAAACTGCGATCCGATTCAGAACAAATCTAATTGAACCGACGATCAAATCACAATTATCTATTGGAAATTAAAATGCAAAACAGAAATAAAATGCAGAAAGTAAAATTGCAGGAAAAGAAGAACAACAAAAAGTAAATTAGGATTGTCGTTGAAACTAATCAAACGACTAATCACTAACAAAAAATATAAAATACAATTGGTGCTCTTCCAAAACTAATTGTGAAGACAACACCGATTACTAAGAAAGAAAAATGCAGAAATAATAAAACGAAGAAGAACTTTTATTAATGGAGAAGAGAATACAGAAAAAAATGGAGATAGTGGCTATAATGACATTACAAGGGTATTTATATGACACAACCAAACCCTAACCCTAATTACAAATGGGCCATGACTCAACCTCTTGAAAATAATATATTCACAAATAAAAGAGATAAGATAAACTTGAAATATTCCATGCAGCTTTCCTCTTTTGATTGGTCATGTGGCAAATTGATTGGCATTTTCCAAGAGATTTGAAGTTGATTGGTAAATTGATTGGCATCATAATTGGCATCTATCTAATCAAATCTTCATCTTTATAGAGAGTAAAAATGAAAGATTCCCTTTGATTTATCTATGAAGAATACTTCCAATTCTTGAAATATTTATTAGTGTATATCATATATTCATACATATGAATATATATATATATACACCATAAATCACAAATCCATAAATTCTTCAAAGTAAGGGAGGCAGTGTGAACGCGTTCCATTCTTCTGCAAAAAAAAGAGTTTGATGGGAATCGAACCCAGGTCTTTCTGTACAGATTTCCATGCCTTAACCAATGTGCTACGGCTTCCTTCGTGATTGAAAACTTGTTGGGATGGGAAAGTAGCTTCTTTTTCTTATCAGTGGTCTTTTATTTAATGAAGGAGATAATTAATCAATGACCTATAAAAACACACAAAATACCCAAAGTAGCATTTATTTATATACAATAAAGATAAGATATAAGCATAAAAATAAACACATTTCTGTGCTAATCAAAAATAGTGAACGTTATAAAATTTATTGAAGAAAGACAAAAGCACCTTATACGAGTATACATAGACCTCCCAGCTACATATGGAACTCCTTTTTTCCAAGCTCAATCAGTCACTTCTCCTCTCGATTTTCAAAGCTCGCAGTTATGATTTATATTGAGCTGTCAAGCAAGCTTCTTCGACATATTCTTCAACATCAGAACCCTTAGGTTTGTTTTAATGTTTTACTTTCGTTCTACTTCTACGACCGACGAATTGACATCTAGGGCTGCGAAGGAAATCAAAAACGAGATGTTTTCGAGTCATTCGGTTCTGAGACGAAAGGCTGAGGTTATTAATAAAATAACCCTCAAAATGAAAACCTCGATATAATATTCTGTTTTACTTTGATTTTTTTTCTGAAATGAACGAGCTTATTCTTTTTTTTATGCATCCGCGTTATTTTGGGGTTATATCCCTCCTTATAGCAATTTTAAGTCCAAACTTTCACTACTTCAAGCTTTGTTAAGAGTTGATGTTAGGTGTTCAAAAGTGGAAAGATGTATTCAAACTCCTTGAAATTTGAAAATGAAATTGCTGATATTGAGTTACAATTAGTTAGTATTAATGCGAGCATTACGAAATCAAATGAGCGTAGAGAACAAATGAAGCTCAAATCGGATGCTCGTATCGCAGCAATACATAAGGAGTCGGATGCCTGAATTCAAAAATTCAACGAACATGCAGGGCTTTTGGTTGATCTGATTCGATAGACTGAAAAGAAGGTTGATGTTCTTACAATGAAAGTTGAAAAGGCCGAAAATTCAAAATGATGTGTTTTGTAGATGATGTTTGAGTATTTTCTTCTAAAACAATGCTTTATATTATTGGTTGTTGTAACGCCCCGACTTTTTTATGACCTAGGAAGTCGTGTCATTAATAAAGAATAAGAAATAGATAGAAATAGAACTAAAAAACACATCAGAATCTCACATCGGAATTTAAACAAAACATAATAGAAATTAATATTATACAATAGAGTCAAAATACATCTAAGTCATAAATCAGATAAATACACACCATATATCTTATAGACTTCTTAATTATATAATGATATAACAAACCAGCTTGTAGACTTTAAAATTATACATGGTTAAAGTAGACAATTTGCATATTTCATAATTATACATAGACATTATTTAGACCAGCTTGCAGAACCATGCCATTCAACTTATTCCAAACGTTCAAGACAAACCTGGATCACTTGTCTACTCATAACAAGTGTTATGAGTACCCAAGAGTTTAGGGGAAACAATAAAAATAAACTCTGGGTCTGTCGGGGGAGTGGTGCGAGTAAAGTATAACTAAGTTATTTAATTTTAAGAAGACTCCTTTTAAAAGAAAGAATAATCGTAAGACCGATCCACACATAAATACAAGTTATTCAATTTTAAGAAAACTCCTTTTAAAAGAAAGAATAATCGTAAGACCGATCCACACATAATGTAATAACCCGGAAATCCGGGCCAATTTAAAATTTTTATTTTGGCTATTTTAATGAATTTTGATTATTTAAAATGAATTATTTTAAATAATAACGACGATAAATTTATTTTCCACAAAGTTAAAACGAATAAATTTATTTTAATTATATATTGAGCCTGAAATGGCGCGGTAGTTTGAAATTTCGATTTCGAATTCAAATGAATATACAGAACTCGTTTTAAGTCAGAATTGGACGAAACCAGAAATATCTAAATCTGTTTGACGATATCTTTCTAACGGATGTAAGAAACTGAGATTTCACTTTAGAAGTTGAAAGATATGTCCAGTTTAAAATTCAGAAAAGTCGCTGTGGAATTTATATATATTTTAATATATATAAAGGCCTTTGAAAATAGAAATTTTGCAAACGACCTCAGTTTTCGACGAAACCACTTTTGTTGGATCCGGGATGTCTAGTTATTGCTAGGTTTCAAAATTCATAATTTTTCGAATTAATATGTGAGCGTGGCAAAGGAAAACGCGTTTGACCAGTTTCAGTTTATTTTAATCGACTGGAAAATGGCCATTTTTCAGACGGTCTCAGAATTTGACGAAATTAGTTCTGTTAGGACCGTATGGTCGATACGAAGCTAGAAATAATTTTTTGGGAATTTTTAGAGTCAGCATGTGGCCCCGGTAAATTGAAATGTGCGTTCAAATTGAATATATACTGATTTATATTTTAATTTGAATGAAAACCTATCAAAATAGTCGAATTGGCTTGTGAAGCATATCCCATTGTGTTCGGAATGAGGGTAATTAGTTAGGGGCGATAGTCGTTGGGTTTGATTTAGAGTTCAGAGCGATTAACAACTAGAGATGGAATTAAATAATAATTTAAATATATAAATGGTCAAAGATAGAACGGTCAAACCCTCACAATCTTTTCCGTGGCTAACCCTCTTCAAGCGCCATCATTCTAAGCCGATTATCGGTGTGAAGAGCTCAAATTTTTGCGCTCGATTATCTCCCAATCCTTACAATGAAAATCGAAACCACTTGAACGAAAATCGAAGTGCTAAACGAGATCTCCAAATCCAAGCCGGAATAATGAATTATCATTCAGAGTTGGAGATGGAATCGGGCCCCAAAGTGGCCGCCGTCGCGCCCGTTTCCAGCCATCGTCGGGGCGTCGGGTGCGCCGCCAGTGGAGGCGAAGGAAGGAGGCGCTGCGCCCTTCCACGTGAGGACCTCCGATCGAGCTCTAGCAACCCTGGTCGGCGGCAGTCTTCAACCCTAGTCTTGGAGCACTGTTCGGCTATTCTGCAAGAAGACAGTGAGTAATTTTTTTTTGGTAATTATTTAAATATATATATAGAAAAGTATTGTTAAAATTCAGTTTTTCTTTTTATAAAATAGCATCCTTTTTGAATATAAATATCCTTTGTTGAAAAATATAAATAATATTGGTTTTCCAAAAATAAAAATAGCCTAGTTATAGAATTAAAATTGATTTAAAAAAAATATAAAATAGGATCTTTAGTGATGAAGAAAAAATCGATTTTTTTATATGAATAAAGATTTGATTTTTAAAGTAGACATTGATATAAAAATATGATTTTTATACGAGATTTTTATTATGTAGAAAGAATTATAAAAATGTGATTTGTATAGATAAAAATATAATTTTTATAATGTTTTCTTTATGATAAAGATACGATCTTTATATGGATATCATTAAGATAAAAATTTGATTTTTATTATATATGAAGCGAACTAAAAATTCGATCTTTATATAAGTAGGAATATAAAAATATAATTTTTATATAGGAAGGAGCATTATAAAAATATATTCTTTATTGGAAGAAGAGCGATATAAAAATAAAAATTTTATATAGAGAATAGTGTGATAAAAATACAATCTTTATTATACGAACGCCGCTATAAAAATAGAATTTTTATATACATAGCAACAATATAAAAATGTGATTTTTATATATGTAGTGGCTACGGACAACAGAAGTGAAAAAGGCGAGCACGACGAAGATTTTTACATAAGAAGAGTTGTGGCATTTGGTTTAGCTAATCGGTGAGAACTCCTCACTTTTTTTTTGAATTCTAGTTGAAATATATACTAGGATGCAGATGGTGTTTAGTAGCACCGGACACATGTCGTCCACAGACCATGGATGACTTGTTTGTTGATTGTTGTGTTGTGAAATTTGATTGTGTGATGGTGAATGAAATAAAACATTTTATAGTGGAAAATATTTTTATAGTTAAAAAAAATATAATTTTTAGTATGTATATAAAATAAATATTTATAAACAAATAGGACGATTTGTTTATATACACTGATTTGACTGATATTGATTGGGATGATAAATTTTACACATCGCCCAACTGCACAAATAGAACCTGTGTTTGTTGTTTGAAAACCCCACACAGGTATTGGGATGAAATATGACATACGCTAATCCCAATAATTAGTTGTATGTCGATCGATTGATTAACAGGCTGTGTAAGCATGGAATATTTATATTCAATGCTTATACAGGGTAGAATGCACTCTGGATGATGGATTGCTGTTTTCATTATTGTTATACACATTTGTTGTGTGAAATCCATATAATCACATTATATGGTAATTAACTGTGTCTGATTCCAGTTCAGAATTATCGAATATTTTAAAATAAAATTCAGTGAATATTTAAATGTGAAGTCGTGTTAAGTAGTTAAACGCCATTTTAACACGAACGGGAATTTTGTCGATTTTATTCAGTTTACAATGAATATCGAAAGTGATTTCAAAATCTAATTAAATTGAAAAAGAATTGAAATTTGAATTAAATTGAAAAAGAACTGAAATTTGAATTAGATTGAAAAGAATTGAAATTTGAATTAAATTGAAATAGAATTGAAATTCGAATTAAATTGAAAAAGAATTGAAATTTGAATTAGATTGAAAAGAATTGAAATTTGAATTAAATTGAAATAGAATTGAAATTCGAATTAAATTGAAAAGAATTGAAATTTGAATTAGATTGAAAAGAATTGAAATTCGAATTAAATTGAAATTCGAATTAAATTGAAATAGAATTGAAATTCAAATTAAATTGAAGTAGAATTAAAATAATTTTGAATTGAATTTCAAACGGATTGAAAATGAATTGAAATTGATTTGAATTGAAATTGATTTGAATTGAAATCGATTTGAAATGAATTTAAAATGAATTTATATTGGAAAATTCAATTTTGATTTTAATTTGAGATGGAAGTTGAAATCATTTTGAAAATGAATTTAAAACGATTTACAAAATTCGTTTCTAAAGGAAATCGATGAAGTATATATTATATATATTATATATATAATATATAATGGCCTGAATAGAACGCGTCGCGCTGCGGCAGTTCGCGAATTTCGACCATTGACTTCGAATGGACATTGCGGGAGATCCGACTGTCGGATTCTCCTAAAACCGGAACCGTTGGGTTCATTTCAAAAAGAACTTTCTAATGAATATTAGAAATTAGAAATCAAATGGTTGGATTTGGAATTATGTCCAAATCAAATTCGGAAAAGGTCGCTGTAAGTGCAGTTCCATGGCCGTTGATGGAAATCGACTGTACGGGCCTTGATAAAATTATTAAAAATAGTAATAATTTGTGTAAAATCATAAGAAATGATTTGTGAAGAATTGGGATGAAAAACTCCATATTTGAAAAGATAAAAATAGATTTTTATCAAAATGAACTAGTTTTGAACTAGAATTATAATTCTATTTATTTTCAAATAAATAAAGTGGATTTGAAATGGTTTTAAAGGTAACTAGAATTTTCCAATAATTAAATTGGAACGGATTTGAATCGAAATTGTCTTTGGAATATTTCGATGTTGAATTTCGTGATTATACAGATATTGTTATGGAAATTTGAAAGATATATTTATACCGTTATTTCCAATCCGATATTTGTTGGTTGTAGAATTTGATATTGAATATAAGCCGATATATTTTCTATTCAGAGCCTTGTATTTAATATCAAATGGGATTTGAGTTTGTCGTGAATGGTGTCTTCATTAACACTGTTCTTAAACCAAGTTGAGAAAAAGATTAAATCTTTTTATTTAGATTTAATGAAGTGTACCAATTAAATGGTAATTAATTGGAATTTAATTTGAATTGATTTTTGGGTTTATCGTGGACGGTGTTTTAAATAACACTTGTTCTTTAACCCGATAATTAATGGAATGTGATTTTGGGTTGTCGTGAATGGTATCTTCAATAATACTGTTCTTAGATCCAACTGAGTTAAGAAATTCAGAAACTAACTGGAGATTAGTTAAGTTGAATGGTTTCTTGGGTATTGATCTGATGTTAGTTTCGGCCTTCGGGGTTAATACTTAAGGAATTTCTCACTTGCTATTTTACGGTTAAAGGCTAATAGAATGGAATGTGATTTTGGGTTTATCGTGAACCGTGTTTTAAATGACATTGATTCCCGGTTAAAGATTAAAAATAAGTGGAGTTTTAATGAATCCTTAGTTAGATTGAAAAGATCGAGAATGGAGTATCACCAGTTTTACTCCAGGCGATAGTTAAATCTTTAATTAGATTTGAACGTGGAATGGTAATTGAATTTACAGATAATACCGTGGTGTTAGATATGAAGTATCACCAGTTTTACTTCATGGGATGAATAGGTTGGGATTGGGAAATAAAATAAAAGATTACTTCGGTGTGGTTCGCTAATCCCGACTAGTTTGAAGTGATATTCAAAGGAAGATTAAAGAATAAATTTAAAAGAATTTATCTTTGATAAAATTAATGGGAACCTTTCCCTAAGAATGTGAAATTTAGAAACTAACTGTAGGTTAGCTAAGAAGAATGGTTTCCTGGGTATTGATCTGATGTTGGTTTCGGCCTTCGGGGTTTATATTTGGGGAATTATTCTCTTGCTAATTTACGGTCAGTGAGTGGTGAATTGGAATGAGGCATATGTAGTTTTTGAGTAACACTTGTTTATTATATACGCGAGTTATTCGGAAAGGTCGGGTTTATACCATTCTGAATAACTGTTACGACGATAAGTCGAAGATGAAGATGGTGGTTGAAGACCGGAGGTCTTCACATTGTCTGGGTGATTACTGATGATCTTGATTGGGCTGTACACCCAAGAGGAGGGAATCAGTTGGTGATCGTCCAGACGTACTTGGAGATCGATGGACAGGCAAGGTACAAGGTGCCTCCGGTTTCGTTCAGACCCAGAACAGACTTGAAGATGGACTGTGTGTCCGACATTGGATATCATTCTGTGTGATTGATGGATATCGCTTGCATGGAGTGGTCTGCCTATGTAGCATGCTAAGATGCAAATGATCAAGGCTTCTGTTGAAAAGCAGAGTCTTGTGGTTGATGAGCAAAGCACAGCCTATGTGGCACAGCTTTGTGTAGCGTTAATTCACGAGCCTCACACCCCAGTTGTGAACCAGAAATGGGAGAGGACCTCAGGGAGGGCATGCGTTTCCTTCTAGATAGAAGTGGCGTCAGTGGTTTTACACGCCATGACGAGTTTGACTTATGTGATTGTTGCTGTTGCGAGGCGCCTCGGATTTATCGGTGACTATGTGAAGCCGATGGTGTCATTTGTTGGCTCATTTACGCCCCCAAAGGGCGGGGAAACGTAGTGTTCAGGCATAATAATCCACATCGGTGGACCGGCCCTAACGATCCAAAGGTCACTCGAGCTCTGACCTGAGACTTGGGCTAGATTGTCTTGAATTGGTAGAGGACTATCTTTTGCCTTGGTTCACATATGGAAATCCAACTTCCAAATACGTGACATTTGTGGTTTTGATGTAGAGCCTAGTATGGCGACATGATATATGGTACCCATGCCGTCTATGATTGATATTTATGATTGAAATTGTTTTAACACTATACACTTATAGTGATAATAAAACATGAAATTTAGCGTATCAAGCATTCTTTGGCTATTATAAGGTAAAACCTATCCTCTGGCTTGCGTTGCATTGTGTGATGGGACCTGGGTCTTATAATAGCTTCATTGTTCTTTATTTAGCATCGCACTGTTGTTATATGCACAGGTATTCTTGGGAGGAAACCCGTTCCGTGTTATACGGCGTGGTCCCTTGATTTACCTAACTTTAAAATAAAGATTAATAACTGTTTTAGTTCTCACACCAGTCACATGACTGTCCTGGAGTTTATTGTTTTAACCTAAACTCTGGGCGCCCTTATTTCGACATGGGCAGCTAGTAGTTTTGGTTTTGCAGATTTATATTCACAGGATCCTGATTTACAGCTGGAACGATACTCGGAAAGCTCTGTATCCGTGTATTACTTCTAGTTGTGTATTGTATTATTTTCCGCTGCTATGTAATGTATTGTAATCTCTGGTTTTTATCGAATGTGTACTATTTATTCATACTCTGTATATTCTTGTATTTTGATGGAATTGTTGTAATATACAATGAAATGTTCTTCTATTTGTGTTCTGATTCGTCCTGTCCTCAACTCAATCCGGGCTTTCCTTCACGGGGAAGTTCGGGTCGTTTCATTTGGTATCAGAGCTTTGGTTTATAAAGATCAGAGAACAAGACACGTTAGAACCATACGAAAGAATTCATCAGAAACTGGATTAGTAATATCCAACGGGAATGACTCGTTAGAGATGGGATTAGTAGTATCCTAGAACGAGTGTGAAGAGTGATGTTTTGACAATAAAAGTGAAAACAAGTTTTGTTTTGAAAATTTAAATCAACTATTCGTATTTGATTATTTATTTATATTGAATTTGGACGATCCAGTATATATAGATTTTGCGTATACATCTGATCCGCGTGTATTTGGAGTTTTAATATACTGGATAGATATAGAATCACGCTCTAATCGCCCGGAGATGATTCTGATGATCGGTCGACCATCATCAGTATTTGTGTTCAAGTGACGAAAGTGGAATTTCTATATATTTCCAATTGATTGGTGTGAGAACCAAAATTAGATAGGGCTTATTGTTCTGACTTGGCATCAAATATGTGATTTTTGACTATGTATCAAAGTTATGAATTTGAAAAGCTAATAAACTAATTAATTGCTGGTTGTGTTGTTTGATTATTGTTTGATTAATTAAATTTGAACCATATAGCCAATTTGAACCAAATAGTAAATTGTATTGAAAAAATTTCGCATTTGCTTGCATATACATGTACTTACATTGAACTAGGTCATTGTAAGGAGGCAAGAGCAGAGAATAAAATTATTTGCCCGACAAATAGGTACATGTTTACCATAATTTACTGTTTTGTTTGGGTGATGATGATTTTATGAGCCGATTGGCTAGCCGCTTGGCTTTTTCGTTTTCTTTTGGATTAAAGAAGGCCATGGGAGGCTATATGAAATATCCCGAAGTCCCCAGTGCAAGGGACGTTATGGCGAAATTTTTCGAAAATTTAGGGTGTTAGCCAAATTATTGAAAAATTTGAAAAGCTCTTAGAAACTGAAAAGTTGAAGAACTTAAGCCGTAAAGAAAATAATGCAAGTTGAGTTGATTTGTTAAACAACTTTCGGCTTCGTTCCTTTTCAGGGACGAAAAGTTTTAAGTGGGGGAGATTGTAATAACCCAGAAATCCGGGCCAATTTAAAAATTTTATTTTGGCAATTTTAATGAATTTTGATTATTTAAAATGAATTATTTTAAATAATAACGATGAGAAATTTATTTTCAATGAAGTTAAAGCGAATAAATTTATTTAAATTATATAACAAGCCTGAAATGGCGTGGTAGTTTGAAATTTCGATTTCAAATTTCAAATGAATATACAGAATTCATTTTAAGTCGGAATTGGACGAAACCAGAAATATCTAAATCTGTTTGACGATATCTTTCTAACGGATGTAAGAAACTGAGATTTCACTTTATAAGTTGAAAGATATGTCCAGTTTAAAATTCAGAAAAGTCATTGTGGAATTTATATATATTTTAATATATATATAAAGGCCTTTGAAAATAGAAATTTTGCAAACGACCTCTGTTTTTCGCCGAAACAACTTTTGTTAGATCCGGGATGTCTAGTTTTTGCTAGGTTTCAAAATTCATAATTTTTCGAATTAATATGTGAGTGTGGCAAAGGAAAACGTGTTTGACCAGTTTCAGTTGATTTTAATCGACTGGAAAATGGCCATTTTTCAGACGGTCTCAGAATTTGACGAAATTAGTTCTGTTAGGACCGTATGATCGATACGAAGCTAGAAATAATTTTTCGGGAATTTTTAGAATCCGCATGTGGCCTCGGTAATTAAAATGTGCGTTCAAATTGAATATATACTGATTTATATTTTAATTTGAATGAAAACCTATCGAAATAGTCGAATTGGCTTGCAAAGCATATCCCATTGTGTTCGGAATGGGGGTAATTAGCTAGAGGCGACAGTCGTTGGGTTTGATTTAGATTTCAAAGCGATTATCAATTAGAGATGGAATTAAATAATAATTTAAACATATAAATGGTCAAAGATAGAATGGTCAAACCCTCACAATCTTTTCCATGGCCAACCCTCTTCAAGCGCCGTCGTTCTAGGCCGATTATCGGTGGGAAGAGCTCAAATTTTTGCGCTCGATTATCTCCCAGTCCTTACAATGAAAATCGAAACCACTCGAACGAAAATCGAAGTGCTAAACGAGATCTTCAAATCCAGGCCGGAATCATGAATTATCATTTAGAGTTGGAGATGGAAGGCCCAAAAAAGCCCGCCGTCGCGCCCGTTTCCAGCCATCGTCAGGGCGTCGGGTGTGCCGCCATTGGAGGCGTAGGAAGGAGGCGCTGCACCCTTCCACGTGAGGACCTCCGATCGAGCTCTGGCAACCCTAGTCGGCGGCAGTCTTCAACCCTAGTCTTGGAGCACTGTTCTGCAAGAAGACAATGAGTATTTTTTAGGTAATTATTTAAATATATATAGATATAAGTATTGTTAAAATTCAGTTTTTCTTTTTATAAAATAGCATCCTTTTTGAATATAAATATACTTTGTTGAAAAATATAAATAATATTGGTTTTCCAAAAATAAAAATAGCCTAGTTATAGAATTAAAATTGATTTAAAAAAAATATAAAATAGGATCTTTAGTGATGAAGAAAAAAAATCGATTTTTGTTATATGAATAAAGATTTGGTTTTTAAAATAGACATCGATATAAAAATATGATTTTTATACAAGATTTTTATTATGTAGAAAGAATTATAAAAATGTGATTTGTATAGATAAAAATATAATTTTTATAATGTTTTCTTTATGATAAAGGTACGATCTTTATATGGATATCATTAAGATAAAAAATCGATTTTTATTATATATGAAGCGAACTAAAAATTCGATCTTTATATAAGTAGGAATATAAAAATATAATTTTTATATAGGAAGGAGCGTTATAAAAATATATTCTTTATTGGAAGAAGAGCGATATAAAAATAAAAATTTTATATAGAGAATAGTGTGATAAAAATATAATCTTTATTATATGAACGCTGTTATAAAAATAGAATTTTTATATATATAGCAACATTATAAAAATGTGATTTTTATATATGTAGTGGCTACGGACAACGAAAGTGACAAAAGGCGAGCACGACGAAGATTTCTACATAAGAAGAGTCGTGGCGTTTGGTTTAGCTAATCAGTGAGAACTCCTCACTTTTATTTTGAATTCTAGTTGAAGTATATACTAGGATGCAGACGGTGTTTAGTAGCATCCGACACCCGTCGTCCAAAGACCATGGATGACTTGTTTGTTGATTACTGTGTTGTGAAATTTGATTGTGTGATGGTGAATGAAATAAAATATTTTATAGTGGAAAATATTTTATAGTTAAAAAATATATAATTTTTAACGTGTATATAAAATAAATATTTGTAAACAAATCGGACGATTTGTTTATATACACAGATTTGACTGATATTGATTGAGACGATAAATTTTACACATCGCCCAACTGCGCAAATAGAACATGTGTTTGTTGTTTGAAAACCCCACACGGGTATTGGGATGAAATATGACATACACTAATCCCAATAATTAGTTGTATGTTGATCGATTGATTGACAGGCTGTGTAAGCATGGAATATTTATATTCAATGCTTATACAGTGTAGAATGCACTCTGGATGATGGATTGTTATTTTCATTATTGTTATACACATTTGTTGTGTGAAATCCATATAATCACATTATATGGTAATTGACTGTTTCTGATTCCAGTTCAGAATTATCGAATATTTTAAAATAATATTCAGTGAATATTGAAATGTGAAGCTGTGTTAAGTAGTTAAATGCCATTTTAACACAAACGGGAATTTTATCGATTTTATTCATTTTACAATGAATACGAAAGTGATTTCAAAATCTATTTAAACTGAAAAAGAATTGAAATTTGAATTAAATTGAAAAAGAATTGAAATTTGAATTAGATTGAAAAGAATTGAAATTTGAATTAAATTGAAATAGCATTGAAATAGAATTGAAATTTGAATTAAATTAAAAAAGAATTGAAATTTGAATTAGATTGAAAAGAATTGAAATTTGAATTAAACTGAAATAGAATTGAAATTCGAATTAAATTGAAAAGAATTGAAATTTGAATTAGATTGAAAAGAATTGAAATAGAATTGAAATTCGAATTAAATTGAAATAGAATTGAAATCGTTTTGAATTGAATTTAAAACAGATTGAAAATGTATTGAAATCGATTTGAATTGAAATCGATTTGAAATGAATTTAAAACGAATTTATATCGGAAAATTCAATTTTGATTTGAATTTGAGATGGAAGTTGAAATCGTTTTGAAAACGAATTCAAAACGATTTATAAAATTTGTTTCAAAAGGAAATCAATGAAGTATATATTATATATATAATATAATGGCCTGAATAGAATGCGCCGGGCTGCGGCAGTTCGCGAATTTCGACCATTGACTTCGAGTGGACATTGCGGGAGATCCGACCGTCGGATTCTCCTAAAACCGGAACCGTTGGGTTCGTATCGAAAAGAGCTTTCTAAAGAATATTAGAAATTAGAAATCTAACGGTTGGATTTGGAATTATGTCCAAATCAAATTTGGAAAAGGTCGTTGTAAGTGCAGTTCGATGGCCGTTGATGGAAATCGATTGTACGAGCCTTGATAAAATTATTAAAAATAATAATAATTTGTGTAAAATCATAAGAAATGATTTCTGAAGAATTGGGATGAAAAACTCCATATTTGAAAAGATAAAAATAGATTTTAATCGAAATGAACTAGTTTTGAACTAGAATTATAATTCTATTTATTTTTAAATAAGTAAAGTGGATTTGAAATGGTTTTAAAGGTAACCAGAATTTTCCAATAATTAAATTGGAATGGATTTGAATCGAAATTGTCTTTGGAATATTTCGATGTTGGATTTCGTGATTATACAGATATTGTTTTGGAAATTTGAAAGATATATTTATATCGTTATTTCCAATACGATATTTGTTGGTCGTAGAATTTGATATTGAATATAAGCCGATATATCTTCTATTCAGAGCCTTGTATTTAATATCAAATGGGATTTGGGTTTGTCGTAAATGGTGTCTTCAATAACACTTTTCTTAAACCCAGTTGAGAAAAAGATTAAATCTTTTTATTTAGATTTAATGAAGTTTACCAATTAAATGGTATTTAATTGGAATTGAATTTGAATTGATTTTTGGGTTTACCGTGGACGGTGTTTTAAATAACACATGTTCTTTAACCCGATAATTAATGGAATGTGATTTTGGGTTGTCGTGAACGGTATCTTCAATAATATTGTTCTTAGATCCAACTGAGTTAAGAAATTCATAAACTTACTAGAGATTTGTTAAGTTGAATGGTTTCTTGGGTATTGATCTGATGTTGGTTTCGGCCTTCGGGGTTAATACTTAGGGAATTTCTCACTTGCTATTTTACGGTGAAAGGCTAATAGAATGGAACATGATTTTGGGTTTATCGTGAACCGTGTTTTAAATGACATTGATTCTTTAACCCAGTTAAAGATTAAAACTAAGTGGAGTTTTAATGAATCTTTAATTAGATTGAAAAGATCGAGAATGGAGTATCACCAGTTTTGCTCCAGGCGATAGTTAAATCTTTAATTAGATTTGAACGTGAAATGGTAATTGAATTTACCAATAATACTGTGGTGTTAGATATGAAGTATCACCATTTTTACTTCATGGGATGAATAGGTTGGGATTGGGAAATAAAATAAAAGATTACTTCGGTGTGGTTCGCTAATCCCGACTAGTTTGAAGTGATATTCAAAGGAAGATTAAAGAATAAATTTAAAAGAATTTATCTTTGACAAAATTAATGGGAACATTTCCCTAAGAATGTGAAATTTAGAAACTAACTGTAGGTTAGCTAAGAAGAATGGTTTCCTGGGTATTGATCTGATGTTGTTTTCCGCCTTCGGGGTTAATGTTTGGGGAATTATTCTCTTGCTAATTTACGGTCAGTGACTGGTGAATTGGAATGAGGCGTATGTTGTGTTTGTGTAACACTTGTTTATTATATACGCGAGTTATTCGAAAAGGCCGGGTTTGTCCCATTCTGAATAACTATTACGACGATAAGTCGAAGATGAAGACGGTGGTTGAAGACCGGAGGTCTTCACATTGTCTGGGTGATTACTGATGATCTTGATTGGGTTGTACACCCAAGAGGAGGGAATCAGTTGGTGCGTCCAGACGTACTTGGAGATCGATGGATAGGCGAGGTACAATGTGCCTCCGGTTTCGTTCAGACCCAGAACGGACTTGAAGATGGACTGTGTGTCCGACATTGGATATCATTCTGTGTGATTAATGGATATCGCTTGCATGGAGTGGTCTGCCTGTGTGGCATGCTAAGATGCAAATGATCAAGGGTTCTGTTGAAAAGCAGTGTCTTATGGTTGATGAGAAAAGCACAGCCTGTGTGGTACTGCTTTGTGTAGCGTTAATTCGCGAGCCCCACACCCCGGTTGTGAACCAGAAACGGGAGAGGACCTCAGGGAGGGCATGCGTTTCCTTTTAGATAGAAGTGGCGTCAGTGGTTTTACACGCCCTGACGAGTTTGACTTATGTGGTTGTTGTGTTGCGAGGCGCCTCGGATTTATCGGTAACTATGTGAAGCCGATGGAGTCATTTGTTGGCTCATTTACGCCCCAAAGGGCGGGGAAACGTAGTGTTCAGGCATAATAATCCACATCGGTGGACCGGCCTTGACGATCCAAAGGTCACTCGAACTCTGACTTAGACATCGGCTAGATTGTCTCGAATCGGTAGAGGACTATCTTTTGCCTCGGTTCACAGTTGGAAATCCAACTTCCAAATACGTGACATTTGCGGTTTTGATTGTAGAGTCTAGTATGGCGACATGATATATTGTACCCATGCCGTCTATGATTGATATTTATGATTGAAATTGTTTTAACACTATAAACTTATAGTAATAATAAAACATGAAGTTTAGCGTATCAAGCATTCTTTGGCTATTATAAGGTAAAACCCTATCCTCCGGCTTGCGTTGCATTGTGTGATGGGACCTGGGTCTTATAATAGCTTCATTGTTCTTTATTTAGCATCGCGCTGTTGTTATATGCACAGGTATTCTTGGGAGGAAACCCGTTCTGTGTTTTACGACGTGGTCCCTTGATTTACCTAACTATAAAATAAAGATTAATAACTATTTTAGTTCTCACACCAGTCACATGACTGGTCTGGAGTTTATTGTTTTAACCTAAACTCTAGGTATCCTTATTTCGACAAGGGCAGTTAGTAGTTTTGGTTTTGCAGATTTATATTCACAGGATCCTGATTTACAGCTGGAACGACACTCGGAAAGCTCTGTATCCGTGTATTACTTCTAGTTGTGTATTGTATTATTTTCCACTGCTATGTAATGTATTGTAATCTCTGATTTTTTTCGAATGTGTAATATTTATTCATACTTTGTATATTCTTGTATTCTGATGGAATTGTTGTAATATACAATGAAATGTTCTTCTGTTTGTGTTCAGATTCGTCCTGTCCTCAACTCAATCCGGGCTTTCCATCACGGGGAAGTTCGGGTCGTTTCACATAAATACGGATGGTTTTTACCTTATGATGAATCAAAACACTTTTAAAACAATAATATGATGATATTATGATAATGTCTAGGGTTTTCAAAGTAAATTAGAATCTAGCGGAACGCTTACATCTCAAGCTCCACATATGTAATATACAAACAAAAACGCGAGCGCTTATTGGATAATGGATTTCCAACTATGGCAAGGTATGGGACCACCTTCCAACAACGTATCTCCGGAAATGAATACATTGGGGATTCAACAAGAACATCTTACAACCCCGACTAAACATGACTGGTCCCTCACTTTACTTGAGAGTACCGAATATATCATTACCACAGTTGGGGGCCAGCCAGCTGAACCGATAGCATATAAATAAAGGAACATCCCAAGGCATTTGATTTTTCCAGATCAGATAATGATATACCCTTTTGATGGGTGCTACCCACACAGCCATGCGACCTACCCAATTTTATACCATTTCCCGGTTGTATACGCCTGAGTTTATACTTACCGTCAGAAATATCTGGTTTATTTCACTTTGAATGCCACATCGTCAAAATTCTCCAATCACTAATTGACTTCCCTAAAAATATATTACTGATATAGAGCTAAGAGAAACGAATTCCTCCGCCACCAGTAAATACCTTTGAAGAGATCAACGTACGTGACTGGTTTGGCATACACTATCAGACATTCGTCCATACAAGTTTATATGGCATTGAAAAAACCGAAGACACTATTCTGTAAACCCATCTTAGACAATTTCTACCTGGGATTTTACAGTTTAGTGCTTGCATAACTCCATCGCTATTATTTTGAATAATTCTTTAATGCGAAAAAATCGAACTGAAATGGAATATATATTCCGGCTCTTCGAAAAGATTAGCGTTAATATTTTTTTAGGGTCAATTGATACTTATAAGGGATATATTATATTCAAAACGGGTCAAACGTTGATTTGTTTTGCTTTTGAAATCATATTTTGATTTTTGTAAAATGTTATCGACACAAGTCGATAACATACAAAGGCACTTTAAAGTTAAATTTAAACATTTGAATTTACAATCAACCGTCAATCAACTTCCAAATATAAGGTCGATAATATTTTACACATTGAAATTTACATAATATCTTATTTTAAGAATGATTTGAATAACTTCCATTATTTAAATTATTCGTGAGGAAAATTGAATCCTTTTAGAATATTACTAATTATACAACAAATATTGATGAAGAACTTAAAGGCACAAATTTTGGTTCAATGGTTTTTATTTATAATCTTACTTCACCATTTATCAATTATATATACGGTGTATATATTTGTTCTTACCTGCATACATAATTTACTTTATATATATGTACTTACTTTTGTTTTAGTTTGTTTAATTAAGAGGGAAATACAAGTTTACTGATTCTTTTGGGTACCAACCAAACTACTTTGCCTAAATTCAGACTCCACTCCTCTTGCATACTGCTGCGCCATCTCCCCTTTATTTCCTTCTATTATTAGTTTTTTTAAAAGCCCACGGCCCAAAACTTTAAAGCCCACGCCAAAAAAAACCAAAACCCACGTCCCCAAGAATGTGTTGCCATCCCCTTCTTTTGTTCCTCTTCTCTTGTTTCCAAAAAAACATTCCCATTTGCTTTTTTTTTTGGGTCCATGTTCCAACTTCCTAACTAAAGCGACGCCTCCAATTTACACAACAAGGTTATGTGCTGGTTCTTCCCTTCAAATTTCTTACTTCAGGAACCAAAATATTCCCATGCACATACTGTTTCTCAACATGCCCATGCACCGTTTCTAGCATGCGTATGCACACCAGAACCAGCTTCGTCCATAGCTCAAAACCAGCCCCACACTTGTCTCGCCATCACCTTGGTCTGTACACCACCTCAGGATGATCTCCGGTGATCTCGTACTGAGATTTACATCTCCAACCCGAAAACTGGAAACATAGTAGCAACAACCCATCACCACTTACAAGTACCACGCAGCCACCACGTAGATCCGTTCGACGCCAAACTCAACCATCATGATGCCGACACCCAGTCAAACCCATCCGTACTAGTGCAGATAAACTCGACGCACCCTAGAAAGCACAGTCCATCCAGAAAGTTCACTTCCTTAAGAGAGCTAAAATAGATCCTAAATTGAATATTTAACAATTTATAAAATCTATCAGTATTTTTCTGAGTACACTACACCGTCTCGCTCCTCCAAGCCAAAACTCGTGGTCTGCGATCATTCCAATGATCGGAAAATGTCTCATTTCCTTTTTTCGATGAAATCTAAAAATCTCTCCAACCACTACCCTACACAAATCTTACATCTAACTACGCGGACGCATTCATATAGTTGAAACACTAAATTATGATGATCGGGTTTATATGTTTAAGTGTTTCCTTACTATTTTTTTATATGTATATGTGAACTATTCTAACACAGTGAAAATTATGGGCTAACAACTTTACAGTGATAAATCACAAATCTCCATTTCAGGGAAGAGTTCTAATATTCAATGGGAATTCACATATAAAGTTACAACTGAGAGTAGGTGAGGAAGTTAGCCTTGAATCCTATACAATCATATATGTGTACGTAATGTTTAGATCAAGTCATATTGATAAAATGGTTTATACTAGTGTCTCAACGAGGTATTCACCTACTTGTTTTACAATGGAAATCAAGGCAGATCCAATATGTGAATAATAAAGTAAATTTTCTTTATGTAAATGAGTTAACAACTATTATAGTAGACGAATTCTTACTCAGTTTTCCTATGATGTTTGAATAATAAAAATATATAGTTTTCCCACTTGGTGTTATAAAGGGTGTTCACACGCATTATCCTTTAAAATCAACATAACAGGTAAAAAATTAAAAATGAACTTGTACTCAACTGCTTATGGGTGTATGAGGTGATGTAAACAAATCAAAACTAATCCATGGTGTAGATCAGATGTCGTTTATGCATACAAGGCTATTCCAAACTCATATTAACATATAGTCAAGAGCGGTTAAATTTAGCAAAACATAGTGAGAATTTACTCACCGTTTGGGTTTGGTTGAGGTTTATCTCAAGTTTTGTTTTCCAGCAATGCTTCGCAATATCAGGTGGAGAAATTATGAAGCAAGGCTGCTTATTTAAAGGGATGGAAAAATGATAAAATATTTATTGTGTTGGCTTTCATGAAGAGAAAGGAAGTTCAATTTTGGCAGTAAAGTGTTTAATGTGATTAGAGATATGAGGGTCTGTGCTATTTTGAGTAGTTATGGTCTATGGAAAGGAGGTATGCTATCATTTCTCTGTACAAATCCTTTAGTTGAGAATGTTTCATTCGGCCATATATTTAAGACACTTGGCCGCTAAAATAAAAATATCTCAAGTCTTTAATGTATCATATTTGGAATGACAATTTCCCTTAATTTGATTATACTTCCCTGTGTGGGTGGCACACTACTGCATACTACCTTTTGTTTCTGTTTTCCTGGAATGGACATTTTCTTACAACTTTACTTAAGGACCAATTCTCCTTATAAGTTGCCAAGCCTTCCTATTCTAGTTTTATGTAATATGTGAAAAAGCCCAATCCTACTACCATATAAATTTTTAGTGATTAACATTTCTGGCTTAACATATACATTCATTCATTAAAAAGATTTAAAGAGTGTATTTGAGATTTGCTTACAAAAATTTATGTTCTAAATTTTATTTTGGACTGCATTTTAATTAATCATATTTATGTTACTCATTTAATCGTATTTAGATAATATTGTTAAGCAGAATCAGTAAAAATCCGGGTCATTACAATCTACCCCCTTTAAAAAAATCGTCACCGAAATTTGTAAATAACAGATAGATATACTGCAAAAGATAATATATCATAGCATACCATGTCATACAGTACAATACTAAGTCATATACTCGACTATCTCGAGTTAAAGACTAATACATGTCATATATATACAACCATATTATACTACATCATACTGCATGATACTACATCATGCTGCATGATACTGCATCATACTACATAAACCTACTCCGAATCAGAGTCGCTACTAAGCTCCACAACATCAGTCATCTCATCGTCTGAAATGCCAACTACCTCAACGACACCATCGTCTTCCTCCTCATCCTCGTCATCGGATATCTCGACAACCTATGCTGGTGCAGGTGCATAAAGTGCCATGTACATCATGTCTATATATCCTAGATCCATCAGAATCTCCAATAGCCCTCCAGCAGCCTGGCATGCAAGTAAATATTGTTCGATTTGAGCCCATACGGCAGCTAATCCCCCATCCTACTCAACAACTGGGAACTCAGCAAGTGGTTCCATCTCTGGAACAACTTGATCTTCCTCCTCAGGTTCGGCTTCCTCTTCAAACTCTTCTTCTTCCTTAGCTTCTTCTGGCTCACTATCCTTATCATCATCGCCACTGCCATCGTCGTCGTCATCCCCGTCATAACATGCTTCCTGTCCAGCCTCATCCTCCTCATGCTCTGGTACGAAGTCCATGCTATCAGCTACCTGCTCTCCAGGGTAAACACCGGATTGCTCTGAATCTGCATGTCCATCCTCATCGTCTCGAGCCTATACCGGCTCGACCATATCCTCAAAATCAACTACTTCAGATACCCCGGTGCATGTCTGTAGTCTCATAATCTGTAGAGGTGTGAGTCTCTTTTTAGATATTGTCCTAAGGAAAGATGTCATCTAGAAAATAAACAAAGGACAGATATCAGAACAGGTTGGAACATAATGGGAAGAGTTCATAAGCCCTAAGAATAACTAAATCCATCACATGCATGTATCATAACTGATAGAAATGAAAAATCCATAATTCATTTCATACATGTGGTATCATCCAAATCAAACATATGATAAAACCAATACCTAGTGTATATCAAAGTCTGGATAAATCTCTCTGATGTGCTTCTCCGTCTCCCAAGTACAATCATTTGGATTTTCGCTCCACTGGATCTTGAGTAGCTTTACCACTTTGTTTCGGAGTCTCTTTTCTTCTCAATCAATAACATAAACTAGATAATGAATTACAGTCAAGTTTGGCTCGATCTCTAGATCTTCTTAGACAGATGGTTCTAAAATTAATGATGGATCATGAACACATTTCCTTAGATGAGACACATGGAAAACATTGTGAATTCCTACCATTCTTTCTGGTAGTTCCACATTATATGCAAGAAATCCAACTCTTTCTAGAACATGGAAAGGTCCTACATATCTTGGAGCTAACTTCCCAACTTTACCAAATCTGATCTCCCCTTGATTGGTGAAATCTTTACAAATACAAGATCTCTAGTAGAAAATACAAGATCCCTCTGCCTCTTGTCAGCATAATCTTTTGGCGATCCTGGGCTTCTTTCATTCTTCTTCTAACTAACACAATCTTCTCCATTTCTTCTCGGATCATATCAGGACCTAGAACAAGTTTGTCTCCTAACTCAATCCAACAAGTTGGTGATCTGCACGGTCTTCCATACAAAGGTCCATACGGTGCCATGTCTATACTGGCTTGATAACTGTTGTTATAAGAGAATTCCACTACATGCATGTGATCTTCCTATGATCCTCCGAAATCAAGAATACATGCTCTCAACAAGTCTTCCAATATTTGGTTTACCCTTTCAGTTTTACCGTCTGTCTGAGGATGGTAAGTTGTGCTCATATTCAATTTAGTTCCCAAAGTGGTTTGAAGAACTTCCCAGAATTTACTAGTAAATATAGGGTCTCTGTCACTTATAATGCTTATTGGAACTCCATGCAATCGAACGATCTCCCTCATATAAATCTCGGCTAACGAAGCTGCGATACGAGTTGGTTTCATAGGAATGAAATGCGCACTCTTCGTCAGTCGATCCACTATCAACCAAACTCCTTCATGACCTTTTCTTTTTCTTACTAAACCATTGACGAAATTCATTGACATCATTTCATGTTTCCTATTTGGAATCTCCAGAGGTTGTAATAATTCCGTTGTCTTCTTATGATCTCCTTTAATCTGCTGACATCATAAACAATTATTTCCATAGGCCGGAATATCTTTCTTCATCTTGGGCCACCAAAATACTCGCCTCATATCCTTGTACATTTTGTGAACTCCTGGATGAATACTTAGCTTCGATTTATGACACTCCGTTAAAACTTCTTGCCTTAGACCATTGATATCAGGAACACACAATCTACCATTAATCCTTAAAATGCCTTGATTGTCTAACTCAAAATCAGACTTCCTCCCTTCCATAACTCCTTGGATTTCCTTTTCCAAGTTTGCATCTTGTCTTTGATTTTCCATTATCCTTCCTTGGAGTGTTGGAGTTACTTCCAAAAGAGATAAAATTGCATTTCGTCTTAATGCGTCAGCTACCACGTTTGCTTTTCCCTGCGTTTATATTATATCCAAGTCATAAGACGCAAGGAACTCCAGCCACCTCTTTTGTCTTAGATTCAAATCCTTTTGAGAAAACAGATACTTAAAAGGTTTATGGTCAGTAAAATGCTCAAACTTCTCTCCCAACAAGTAATGTCTCCACATTTTTAATGTAAAAACTACCACCAACAATTCTAAATCGTGCGTAGCATAGTTCTTCTCATGAGGTTTCAGTTGCGTACTAGCATATGCAATTACATGCTCATTTTGCATTAGAACTGCGCCAAGTCCAACACCACAAGCGTCAGTGTATATGGCAAATCCACTCTTTCCATCGGGAACGGCTAAAACTGGTGCTTTCGTCAATCTTTATTTTAGTTCCTTGAAAGCTTCCTCACACTTTGGAGTCCAAATAAAATTTTCACCTTTCTTAGTTAACTTAGTTAAGTGTGAAGATATCTTAGAATAGTCTTGAATAAATCTCCTATAGTATCCTGCTAATCCTAGAAAACTATGGACTTCTGTTTGTGTTCGGGGTTGCTTCTAATTTTTCACTGCTTCTACCTTGATAGGTTCTACAGAAATACCATCTCCATTCACTACATGGGCCAAAAATCTTACTTCTGATTGCCAGAAATGACATTTGGAAAACTTTTCTTTCAACACGTTCTTTCTTAGAGTTTCCAACACCACTCTAAGATGATACCGATGTTCTTCTTCGGTCTTTGAGTAGACTAGGATATTGTCAATAAAAACTAGGACAAACTTATTTAGAATCTTCCTAAAGACACGGTTCATCAGATCTACAAAATATGTCGGTGCATTGGTCAGTCCAAAGGGCATAACTAACCATTCATAAAAGAAATCTGAACCTCTGAAAGTAGTTAAGGGAATACTATCTTCTAAAATTCTTAACTGGTGGAATCTTGTTGCTAAGTCCATTGGGGAAAATATTGTGGCTTCATGTTGTTGTTCAAAAAGATCGTCCATTCGGGGTAAAGGATATTTATTTCTAATGCTCACTTTATTTAACTCCCTATAATCGACACACAGCCTTAGGGACCCATCAGACTTAACCACAAAAACTATAGCCTAACCCCAGCTTGAAAAACTTAGTCTAATCAATCCTTTATCCAACAAATCTTGGGTGTTCTTCCTAAGTTCCTCCACTTCTCTCAGAGTCATTCGTCTCTTAGGTTGTACTACTGGTCTTTCTCCTGGAATTAGATCAATTCAAAATTCTATTTCACGGCGTGGGGGTAAACTTCGACCTTCTTCAAATAGGTCAGAGAAATCATTAACAACTTCTATTGTTTCCAGATTTTCTTGTGGGGCTTCCAAAGCATATAAGAAATTGCTAGTGTGAATACCGGTTTTCCATACTGTGACACCTCACGTTCGTTAATGTCACTCACTAAGGGAATGCATTAAGTTTCGTGAAGCGCTATAGGTAAACAGACACAGAATAATTACAAGACAAATATAAATAAGATAGCAGTGGAAATTTTATATTTTTATTACAAACATAAATCATAATGTCGTGGTCCATAATACCATAAGTCACAAAAACCATTACAATAAAACAACTTCTATCTTGCATCATCAGAGTACATAAGAATATGAAAAACATAATTCCCCAATTAAAAGATTTAAGCCATAGCAGAGACAAGAAAATGAGCCATACTTCAGAAGTAGATCCTAGCAAGATGATATCAGAGTCCTGACTACATATGAGTGTTTCCTCCTTGAGAACCTGGGGGAACGGAAGAAAGAAGGAGAAACAAAAGGGTCAGACGTAAAGTCTGGCGAGTCTAGTCACTTTTAGCCAGTAAATAAATAAAAGTAACTTGATAGGCATATAGAGTGGATAAGATAGATCACTACATTAATGGCAGGCGTGACAAGGTAAGCAAGACAAAGTGTACGTGCCTCACTAATGATTAATATGCACTATTACTAGTATAACTAAAAATGAGATGATCCCTTTCATTATAAGTTGGAAGACTTAGGGCATACGTCCGAGTGTACCCTAACCACTACCCTAATCGATCAGCTCCCTACCCCATAGATATCATGTGTTGGCCCCACAGTAGGAGGTATCACTTCCTAAAGTGGCAACCATTAAGGTGTGCACAACCATACCTACTGGTGTCACGGTCGTCTTATCCCCTTTTGCCCGGCTCATGCACGCACATGGCCCGGTCGGTTTGCGCCGCCCACACCGTCCGTTTCGTTTGGATCTCTTATATTCAATCAGTAAGCGTGCCCCTTCTCCGCCTAGTACGGAGTTCTTTATTTGATACCTACTCCCGGTTTCTGACTTGAAATGGGTCCCATACAATATGATACAAGATCTCCCTTTTGTCTTGTATCCCCACCAGGTTTTCCATTGACTATGTATACCCTGAAGTGTCTTTAATTACCTAACGCTATGTCAGTTATGTTTCCCCGAAAGGTTGCCTTTAATTATAGAACTTTATTATATTTTGCCACTGGTTATGTATACCACTAGATGTCATTAATTACATAACCTTATTGGGTTAAGTTCGTGGGCCTATATATAAATATTACCCACCCCCTCTAATTTACTTAACCCACCTACTTAACCCTGACTTAAGTTCATAATCTTACAATCTTTATGGATTAAAATAGGTTAAATAGTCCAATTCTTTACCATGTGCATCTATGGTTTTATAATGGGCTAGACCTCCCATATTAGGCCTACAACATGTGGATGTTGGATATGTCGGTCGGGTCCGGGAAGTCTTATTCCACAGTTGGGCCTAACCTCGTGTCTTAGCCTGATTCGAATTTGCGCACTTAGACCTCTCACATTAGGTTCAGCATTAGTGGCTGCTGGATATGCCGATCAGGTCCGGACAGACTTCCGCCACTAATGCAACCTAACCTCGTGTCATAAGTGCAATTGCAATTCCTAATTGTAATTACTAAATATTCCATTTTTATCCAAATCTACCTATGTCATTATAGGTAATTATTTCTATATTTCCCCATTTGAATTAAATGTCCAATTTACATAAATATTTCATAAATTATGCCGAGTATAAATCCATTTTCCCCGTTTCCTAACTAACGTATTCACACGTATTTAGCGGCATCTAGGCTATAAAGCAGCCTATCCATAACAATGAAAAGAGAATATGACAAAGGTGATAGTTTCAACATATCTTGGCATAAACTAGCATGATAACAAAGTGAATGAATATATAATTAACATCATCACGAGGTAGACATAAAACTGATAACTTGTGGCAATTACTACGATGTCACAACAAGCATAATGAGATCTAAATTAACCATTTTAGGTGTCTAACTATTTAGATCTAGCATAATTAGGGTGTCATGGTAACATGTTTAGATCTAAAGATGGCTTCACATGTCAAGTTTACAACATATCTAGACTGATCACAATATGACAAGTGAAAAGGGGATTTCGTAAGGAATTAGATCTAGCCAATGTTATAACTATCCTATTTAATAGATGTACATTCACCACAATACAGTTACAAGTCAAGATCCACATAAACACATAATAGAATAACCACAATTATATTAGGTCTAGGGAAATAGATCTATCATGAGATAGTATAGGATTTAATACTAGCATAGAATCATGTTTTACAACATATACAATTTACAGTCTTTCACAATTCACTTTTATTTGTCTAAATCCAAAATTAACCTAGAAACTCACATAATTAGGTTTAGAGAATTGAGAAAGAATGGATCTTGAATTCTGAATTTGATTTGCAAAGTACGTTGTTGTAGAAAACGGTTCAATTCGCACTCCAGTAGCATTTTGCCTCCATGACTTCTAATGAAGAAAATATGAGATATAGCCACATATTTATAGCTGTAAAACCCTATGAAACCAACTTCCACATCAGCCCTAGGGGTGTCGACACCCCTGTGGGTGGGTCGACCCATAAGTTGACACCCCTTAAGGGGGGTCGACCCCTAGCTCAACATCCCTCTAGAGGGGTCGACCCCCTAGGGCGGGAATTTTGCTGCTCAAAAGAATTTTTCAAATTCGAACTGTCCTGGATAGAATTCTGACTCAACTCTGACTCATGCGTATGTATATAATTTTTTTGCACGTATACAAGCTTAAAACCCTCATACGGTGTCCGTTTTACGCAAGCCAAATGTCTATCTTGATTAGAATTTCGTGACGGACGCAATGGTGCAATCCGTTTTCTGAATATTAAATTAATTATTATTTAATTTATCCTCCTTTAGTGTCGGTACAAATTTGAGTTGTTACATTCTCTCCTACTTAAAGGATTTCATCCCGAAATCTCTAAGTTGAGAAGAATGCATATCCTACCATCCATCATCCATCTACTCATCCACGAACCACTGGCATCCATTCTCCTTAAAGATTTCTAAAGCTTATATGAATATATGTGAAGGTGTGTATATGTCCCAACACTAACGCGAAGATCTGGCGTTCTACTGATTCAGTTGACCTCCTTAATGCAATGTATGTTAGTGTCACGAATCCAATATGTATGTGAATAATCCTATTGTATCATATAAGTTCTATATGTGTGCAGACCCATCCATCCAAATGCAACATCCATAAGCTAGTTCATCCATTTTCATCCATAAAAGAAAGAAAAATGCACACACATCCATATGCAATATGAAAGTGATTGACCAAATCTTAGTGCCTAATGTGTGTGTGTGTATGCGTCCACAGGCAACCACTAGCAAACACTTGCATCCACTTGCATCCATCAAACATAACATGTTTCAAACACATGTTTACATCCATAGGATTCATATCTAAAGGTTGAAAATACTATGGATAAGATATACCCTACTGACAGAAACAAGCACTGATAAAACTTAGGAAAATTAGTTAAGAACATACCCTCAAAAAGAAAAGGGTATGAAGCACGAATTTTGTCTTCGGTCTCCCGAGTCGCCTCTTCTGGGTTATCTCCCCATTGAACCTTTAGCATCTTGATCGCCTTATTGCGCAGCATCTTAACTTCTGATCCAAGAATACGGGTAGGGACTCGTCTGATTGTCCACTTCGACTTCTTCCAACATACTCGGCTCAACAACTTCTACGGTGCCATGCAGGCACTTCCGCAGATGAAGGACGTGGAAAACTTCGTGAACACTAGATAGATTTTCTGGGAGCTTTACTCGGTAGGCCATTTGGCCAATCCTCTCGGTTATGGGAAATGGTCCCACAAACCTAGGTGCCAACTTCCCTACTGATTCGAGTCGAACCACATTCCTTAAATGTGATACTTTGATAAAAACCAAGTCTCCAGCTTTGAATTCGATGCCAGTCCTTCTCTTGTCTGCATAGGACTTCTGCCTGTCTTGAGCTGTTTCATCCACCGTCGAATAAGGTCAATCTTTTCGGATGTTTCCCTAACCATATCTGGTCCAAGTAGTAATCTTTCTGTAGATTCCCACCAATAAGTTGGCAATCTACAGGGTCGCCCGTACAATACTTTGAAGGGTGTCATACCAATGCTAGCTTGAAAACTATTATTATAGGCAAACTCTACTAAAGGAATATGCTTTTCCCAAGTTCCTCCAAAGTCTAGGATACACAGTCTTAAAAGATCTTCAAGAATTCTGTTCACCCTCTCTGTCTGCCCATCGGTCTGAGGATGATAAGCGGTGCTCAAACACAATTGTGTACCTAATGCATCTTGCAAGCTCCTCCAAAATTCACTGGTAAAGATGGGGTCATGATCGCTCACGATGCTGAAAGGTACTCCATTAAGACATACAATCCCACGGACATAAATTGCTGCCAGCCATGATGTCGTCCTCTTACTCTTAACTGGAGTAAAATGAGCGCTCTTACTGAGTCTATCCAATACAACCCAAATGCGGGTGTTACCTTTCTTCGATCTAGGCAAACCATCTATGAAATCCATAGAGATGCTCTCCCATTTCCACCGCGGAACCTCCTACGGATGAAGTAATCCACCAGGCTTCTTTTCTCAGCTTTGACTTGCAGGCAGACTAAACATTAAGAAATAAATTCGGTCACATCTTTCTTCATCCCAGCCCAAAAGAAAACCCTCTTCATGTCTCTATGCATCTTGTCCCCACCTGAATGAATAGTCATCATAAAATGGTGGGCTTCTTCAAGGACTGCCTTTATCAAGCTTCCAGTTTGAGGAACACAAAGTCTTCCATTTCATCACAACTACCCCTTTTCATCTATAGCATATCTACTGAGGTGACTAGAAGTCTCCCCTCTTCTGAGCTTACCATGATGTCTAGAATCTGTGGGTCACCTTTTTGCGAAACTCTTATCTGGCCCATAAGGGTCGGTCGTATCTCAACGATGCAAACAAATCACGCAGAACCTCGATGGAGGGTCTAAAATCAAAAGATGACATGAACTCAAAGTTCTTTCTTTCCACAAACAGAGGACTCAGGGTCATCCTCTGCCTACTTAGTGCTTCTGCCACCACATTACCCTTGCCAGGGGTATAAGCAATCTCAAAATCATATGAAGCTGAGAACTCCATCCACCGTTGTTGCCTTAAGCTGAGATCCTTCTATGAGAATAAATACTTGAGAGATTTATGATCGGTGTATAACTCGAACTTATTTCCAAGTAAATAATGACGCCATGTCTTTAACGCGAATACCATGGCAGCTAGCTCTAGATCGTGGGTGGGGTAGTACTTCTCATGAACTCTCAACTGTCTACTCCCATAACATATTACTTTCCCTTCTTACATCAGAACCGCACCAAGCGCTGCTCCACACGCATCAGTGTAAACAGTAAACACTTTACTTCCACCAGGCATGGTCAAGACTGGGGCTGTTGTCAGAACCCTCTTCAGTCATTGGAAAGCAATGTCACAGTCTGTGTCCCATGAAAATGTCAAATTCTTCTTTGTCAGCCTGGTGAGTGAAGCTGGTATCTTTGCGAAGTCCTTAATGAACTTCCTATAGTAACCTGCCAACCTAAGAAAGCTTCTCACCTCGGTTTCATTTTTAGGAATCTGCCAATCTTGCACTGCAACCACCTTGGCGGGATCTACAGCTATTCCTTCTTTGGAGACTACATGCCCTAAGAATCTCACCTCTTTTCTCCTAAAATGGTATTTGGAGAACTTTGCCTTAAGCTGACGGTCACGGAGTGTTTTCAAAACTTCTCTCAAATGTTGGGCATGCTCTTCTGTATTCTTGGAGAAGATCAAAATATCATCAACAAAGACTATGAAAATTTTGTTTACGGACTCCCGAAACACCCTACTTATCAAATCAACAAAATAGGCGGGTGCATTTGTCAACCCAAAAGGCATAACTAGCCATTCAAAGAAACCGTCCGGAGTTCTGAAAGTAGTCTTATTTATGCTATCCTCAGCCACCCTCAACTTCGGGAACCCCGTAGCCAAGTCCAACTGAGAAAATACCGAGGCACCAACAAGCTGATCAAATAAGTCATCAATCCTGGTAAGTGGGTGCCTATTTTCTTGGTGAGCTTATTCAACTCTCTATAGTCAACACATAAATGAAGCGAACCATCCGCCTTAGTTGCGAATACTACTAGAGCACCCCATTCATATATGATTCGTCTGATAAACCCTTTCCCAAGTAGCTCCCCTACTTGCTTACTCAGCTCCCTCCTTTCCCTTGGAGTCATGTGGCGCACTGGTAATGCAACTGGTTTTGCATTGTCTACCATATATATGTGGAAGTCGATCTCGTGCCTACGAAGTAAACCTTGTACCTCATCAAAAACATCAGAATAATCTCGAACCACCGAAATAGACTATAAATCATCTATAGTGCATCTAGTGACTCTAGAAAGCTAAGCATAACAGAACCTTGGGGATCACAAGAAACTTCGAGGGTCTTCCCATGACAAGTCAGGAGTCTAACATTCCTCCTCTCACAATCCAGAATGGCCCCATATGTGGTAAACCAATCCATTCCTAGAATCAACTCATAGCCCATAAACCGAGCACATACGCGTCGCATTCAAACCGGCGCCTAACACAGATATTTTCAAACCCCGACAAATCATCAATAAATGAGCCGAATCACCAATGGGGTTTGAAACAACTAGGGATCTACTACCATACTAGTAACTAAGTGCAGAGATTCAACCATAGAACTAGATATAAACGAGCATGAAGCACCGTAATAAAAAGTGTTCTAACTGGATGGTTTGAAAGAGAAACTAAACTTTCTTCAGAAATTTTTCTACCTCTTCAGGAGCACTGATCGCGAGAGCATGCACCTACCCTCCAAAGGTCCCTGCTCTTTGACCTTGTCCCTGCAATCCTGTTTCTCCGAGTACTTTTTAGAGAAGTGTCCGACCTCTCCGCAATTAAAGTAATTGGCCTTCCTTCTCTTACAATTTTTGATCAAGTGACCCTCCTTTCCACAATTATGACATTTTCTCTTATCCTTGCCTTTATCATCTTTCCCTCCTTTCTTCTGTTGTTGCTGCTGTTATTGTTATGGTCACTGTTGTTGCTGCCCCTTCTTGGGCTATACCTTCCTATTCTGTGATGTCCCCTCAGTCTTTGCTTCCTTCTTCTCTCCCTTCTCCTCCTCATGCATTAGGGCCATATCAACAAGCTTTTCAAAAGTGGCCCCCATTCGAATATGGGACATGGCTAAACTATGCAGAGGCTCATTCAGCCCTTTAGCAAACCGCAAAGCCCTTTTGTGCGGTGTATCCACCAACTTTAGCCCGAACCTTGCCAGCTTGTTGAACTTGTTTACATACTCCTTTACCGTCAAAATTCCATGTTTGAGTGTTAAGAACCTCTCCATCTGTATGCTTCTCTCAGTTTGGGAATGAAATTTCATTTCGAACCTCTGTCTAAAATCTACCCAAGTTTCCACTGGACGTCCAGCTTGGGTGACTTCCCACCAAAATGAGGCTTCGTCCTTTAAGAGCCAATCAGCTAACTGGATCTTTCTTCGGTCCTCCACTTCAAAGATTATGAATAAGTCCTCAGTCTCCTTAAGCCAATTTCGAGCTTCTATGAATGTCTCGTTCCCATGAAATGGCCTTCCTCTCATAGCCCGAAAGTCTTTGCAGATCCTGGCAAAGTTATCAGCTCTTGGGGGGAGGAGGAGGAATGACTGGTGCAGCTGGGAGAGGAACGTCTCTTTGGCCTTCGGCCGACGCCGTGGCCCTCCAAATACCTACGGAACCATCCAGGTATTATGATGCCCTCTGGATATTTGGGATGTTTTGTTCCCCAAACATGCTGAAAAAGGGAAAAGGAAGGAATTTAGATAGAGGACTGAAGGATACAACATATGGCTTTTTGGGGAATGTTTTTCAAACAGGCTTTTCTTTTGAAAATAATTTCTTTTAAAACCTTTCTTAAAATAATTTCTAAAAACATTTATCTAATCAGGTAACCTTTAGCTCTGATACCAAGTGTGACACCCCACGTCCATTAATGTCACTCACTAAGGGAATGCATTAAGTTTCGTGAAACGTTATAGGTAAACAGACATAGAATAATTACAAGACATATATAAATAAGATAGCAGGGGAAATTTTAAATTTCTATTTCAAACATAAATCATAATGTCGTGGCCCATAATACCATAAGTCACAAAAACCATTACAATAAAACAACTTTTGTCTTGCATCATCAGAGTACATAAGAATATGAAAACATAATTCCCAAATTAAAAGAGTTAAGCCATAGTAGAGACAAGAACTTTAGTCATACTTCAGAAGTAGCTCCTAGCAAGACGATATCAGAGTCCTGACTAAGCCTGAGTGTTTCCTCCCTGAGAACCTTGGGGGGAAACGGAAGAAAGAAAGAGAAACAAAAGGGTCAAACATAAAGTCTGGCGAGTCTAGTTACTTTTAGCCAGTAAATAAATAAAAGTAACATGATAGGTATATAAAGTGGATAAGAGAGATCACTACATATATGGCAGGTGTGATAAGGTAAGCAAGATAAAGTGTATGTGCCTCACTAACGATTACTCTGCACTATTACTAGTATAACTAAAAATGAGATGATCCCTTCCACTATATGTTGGTAGACTAAGGGCATACGTCCGAGTGTACCCTAACCACTACCATAATCGATCGGCTCTCTACCCCATATATATCATGTGTTGGCCCTATAATAGGAGGTATCACTTCCTAAAGTGGCAACCATTAAGGTATGCACAACTATACCTACTGATGTCACGGTCGTCTTATTCCCTTCTGCCCGGCTTATGCACGCACATAGCCCGGTCGATTTGCGCTGCCCACACCGTCCATTTCGTTTGGATCTCATATATTCAATCAATAAGTGTGCCCCTTCTTCGTCTAGTACGGAGTTCTTTATTTGATACCTACTCTGGGTTACTGACTTGAAATGGGTCCCACACAATATGATACAAGCTCTCCCCTTTGTCTTGTATCCCCACTAGGTTTCCCACTGACTATGTATACCCTTCACTGTCTTTAATTACACAGCCCAATGTCAGTTATCCTTACCCTAAATGGCGTCTTTAATTACATAACTTTATTACATTTTTCCACAATTATGTATACTACTAGGCGTTTTTAATTACATAACCTTATTGGGTTAATTTCGTGGGCCTATATATAAATATTACCCACCCCCTCTAATTTACTTAACCCACCTACTTAACCCTAACTTAAGTTCATAATCATACAATCTTTATGGATTAAATTAGGTTAAGTAGTCCAATTTTTTACCATGTCCATTTATGGTTTTATAATAGGCTAGACCTCCCATATTAGGCCAACAACATGTGGATGCTGGATATGTCGGTCGGGTCTGGGCAGTCTTATTCCACAGTTGGGCCTAACCTCGTGTCCTAGCCCAGTTCGTATTTGTACACTTAGACCTCTCACATTAAGTTCAGCATTAGTGGCTGCTGGATATGCCGGTCGGGTCCGGGCAAACTTCAGCCACTAATGCAACCTAGCCTTGTGTCATAAGTGCAATTACAATTCCTAATTGTAATTACTAAATATTCCATTTTTATCCAAATCTACCTATGTCATTAGAGGTAATTATTTCTATATTTCCCCATTTGAATTAAATGTTTAATTTACATAAATATTACATAAATTATTCTAATTATAAATCTCTTTTCCCCGTTTCCTAACTAACGTATTCACATGTATTTTGGCGGCATCTAGGCTATAAAGCACCCTAGCCATAACAATGAAAAGGGAATATGACAAAGGTGATAGTTTCAACATATCTTGGCGTAAACTAGCATGATAACAAAGTGAATGGATATGTAATTAACATCATCACAAGGTGGACATAAAACTGATAACTTGTGGCAATTACTACGATGTCAAAGCAAGCATAATGAGATCTAAATTAACCATTTTAGGTGTCTAACTATTTAGATCTAGCATAATTAGGGTGTCATGGTAACATGTTTAGATCTAAAGATGGCTTCACATGTCAAGTTTACAACATCTCTAGACTGATCACAATATGACAAATGAAAAGGGGATTTCATAAGGAATTAGATCTGCCAATGTTACAACTGTCCAATTTAATAGATGTACATTCACCACAATACAGTTACAAGTCAAGATCCACATAAACACATAATAGAATAACCACAGTTATATTAGATCTAGGGAAATCGATCTATCATGACATAGTATAGGATTTAGTACTAGCACAGAATCATGTTTTACAACATATCCAATTTACAGTCTTTCACAATTCACTTTTATTTATCTAAACCTAAAAGTAATCTAGAAACTCACAGTGTTAGGTTTAGAGAACTGAGAAAGAATGGATCTTGAATTCTGAATTTGATTTGCAAAGTATGTTGTTGTAGAAAACGGTTCAGTTCACAATCCAACAGCATATGTCCTCTATGAGTTCCAATGAAGTAAATATGAGAAATAGCCTGCAGAACCCTTTGAACCGACTGCCACATCAGCCCTAGGGGTGTCGACACCCCTGTGGGTGGGTCGACCCCTAGGTCGACACCCCTTAAGTGGGGTCGACCCCGTAGGTTGACACCCCTCTAGGGGGGTCGACCACCTAAAGAAGGAATTTTTCCGTTTAGACAAATTTTTCAAATTCGAACTGTTCTGGATAGAATTCTGACCCATTTCCGACTCATGCATATGTATTTAATTTTTCTGTGCGTATACAAACTTAAAACCCTCATAACTTCCTCATACGGTGTCCATTTTACGCAAACCAAGTGTCTATCTTGACCAGAATTTCGAGACGGACGCAATGTTGTCCGTTTCCTCTAATTTTGGATATTAAATTAATTATTATTTAATTTATCCTCCTTTAGTGTCGGTACAAATTTGGGGTGTTACACACACGGTATCCTAGCTTCTCTTCCTATACTGGTTATTAAATTTACGATCTTCTCGTCGCATTTAATATTTGCTTGGAATTCATTTAACCAATCTAAACCGAGTATAAAATTAAACCCCTTAAAATCCAAAACATAGAAGTCAAAAAGGAAGTAATGTGAGAGGTACAAGAGAGCCATGTTATCGCAAAATATTTTTAATTCTATTTTTCCACCAATGGGATTAGATACGCAAATAGGATTTGGAGAAATTTTTGGGGTAAGTTGAAATTTTCCTATGGTTCCAGATGAAATGAAACTATGCGAGGCACCGGTATCAAATAAAACATGAACATCAATTCCATTTAAATTTAAGGTACCTTCAAGCACTCCTTACCCTTTCACATCTTTGGAAGTTGATGCTTCATTCTTAATAGCATAGACCTTTGCTTGTTGTGCTTTCTTCTTGAGTGGACAGTCTTTAACTAGGTGTCCAGGCTAATGACAGTTAATGCACAAATTCTTCTGAACTATTGTATGCCCAGATCCATATTGTTGTTGTTGAGGTTTCTGTTGCTGTTGAGGTTTCTGTTGCTGCTGTGGCTTCTTGACTACTGGCTTCTTACAGAACCTAGCAATGTGTCCTTTCTGCCCACAGTTGTGGCACCCAGTGTTTTTGAAGCGTTCTGCAGCCTTTTCATCCAACTTTCCTTTTCCCTTGTTCCAGTTCGGATTGAATTTTCTTTTATTGCTATTCTCCCCACTAGGCTCTCCAGTTTGTGCCTTTGTCACTGGCTTCTTTGCGTCTAAGGCTTCATAGCGAACTGCCCTATCCACCAAATCAATAAATGGCATCTTCAGATGTCCAACCATCTTCACTTACAAACTGTCTTTCTGTCCTGCTATGAACATCTCATTTTTCTTCAGTGGAGTGTTGACCAACTCCGGTCCAAAAGTAGAAAGTGCATTGAACTTGTTCTCATATTCAGCGATTGTCATACTTCCGTGCTTGATGTCTATAAAATCTCGATACATTCGAGTCTTGCCTGCAGCAGGAAGGAATTATGCCATAAATTCTTCTTTGAACTTCTCCCAAGTAAATTCTTCTTCAGAAGCATTCATAATCTGTGCACTACACCAAGATGCTGCAGATGCCTGAAGTTGCCAAGAGGTTAATAGACGCTTCTGCTCGTTGCTCAGATTCAGACTCTTGAAAATTCTCTCACACGACCTTAACCATGCTTGCACCTCAATGAAAGATTCAGTACCCTTGAAAATTTTTCCTCTAAGAGTACTGTAATCCTAACAAATTGTTGCAAAACTCGATCAAGGATGAACTGGAGTCACCTACTCCATAGTTTCAATAGAATGCTGATTGCAACTACGACCATTTTTAATGGTCATGCCACTAGCTCGACCTCTTCTTGCATGAGTACTCATGATTAGTTTCCTGAACACAACAGGTCGATAATCAATACTTGATTAGGAGGTGCCAAAATACTCAAGTAAATAACTCAAGTTAACCTATCCAAAAGATATTATACATATATATATATATAATTTCAAAATACGCTCTCCCCTTATTCACCTAAAGCTTAGGTATTCAGTAGATACCAGCTGTAACGACCCGACTTTTCGATGACCTCGGAACTCGTGTCATTAACAAAGAATAAGAATAGATAGAAATAGAACTAAGAAACACATCAGAATCTCACAGCGGAATTTAAACACAACATAATAGCAGATAATATTATACAACAGAGTCATAATACATCTGAGTCATAACTCAGGTAAATACACACCATATATCTTACAGACTTCTTAATTATACAATGATATAACAAACCAGCTCGTAGACTTTAAAATTATACATGGATAAAGTAGACCAGTTACACATTTCATAATTATACATACACATTATTTAGACCAGCTTGCAGAACCATGCCATCCAGCTTATTCCAAACATTTAAGACAAACCTGGATCACTTGTCTACTCATAACAAGTGTTATAAGTATCCAAGAGTTTAGAGAAAACATAAAAAATAAACTCTGGGTCAGTCAGGGGACTGGTGTGAGTAAACTTTATTTAAGTTATTTAATTTTAAGAAAACTCCTTTTAAAAGAAAGAATAATCGTAAGACTAATCAACACATAAATACGGATGGTTTTTACCTTACGATGACTCAAAACACTTTTAAAACAATAATATACTGATATTATGTTAATGTCTAGGGTTTTCAAAGTAAATTAGAATCTAGCAGAACCTTACATCTCACGCTCCACGTATATAATATACAAACAAAAACGTGAATGCTTATTGGACAATGGATTTCCAACTATGGCAAGGTATGGGACCACCTTCCGACAACGTATCTCCGGAAATGAATACATTGGGGATTCAACAAGAACATCTTACAACTCCGGCTAAACATGACAGGCCCCTCACTTTACTTGAGAGTACCGAACATATCATCACCACAGTTGGGGGCCAGCCAACTGAACCGAAAGCATATAAATAAATGAACATCCGAAGGCATTTGATTTTTCCAGATCAGATAATGATATACCCTTTTGATGGGTGCTACCCACATAGCCATGTGACCTACCCGATTTTCTATCATTTCCCAGTTGTAGAGGCCTGATGTTATACTTACCGTCAGAACCATCTAGTTTATTTCAGTTTGAATGCCACATCGTCAAAATCCGCCAATCACTAATTGACTTCCCCAAAAATATAATACTGATATAGAGCTAAGAGAAACGAATTCCTCCGCCACCAATAAAACGTTTGAAGAATCAATATACGTGATTGGTTAGGCACACTCTGTCAAACATTCGTCCATACAAGTTGTTCTGGGATTGAACAAACCAAAGACACTATTCTATGAACCCATCTAAGACAATTTCTACTTGGGATTTTACAATTTTGTTCTTGCATAACTCCGTCGCTGTTATATTGAATAATTCTTTAACGCGTAAAAATCGAACCGAAGTGGAATGCATATTTCGTCTCTTCGAAAAGATTAGCTTTAATATATTTTTTTAGGGTCAACTGATACTTATAAGGGATATATTATATTCATAACAGGTCAAACGTTGGTTTGTTTTGCTTTTGAAATCATACTTTGATTTTTGTAAAATGTTATCGACACAAGTCGGTAACATACAAAGGCACTTTAAAGTTAAATTCAAACATTTGAATTTACGATCGATCGTCAATCAACTTCCAAATATAATGTCTATTATATTTTACATATTGAAATTTACATAATATCTTATTTAAAGAATGATTCGAATGACTTCCATTATTTAAATTATTCATGAGGAAAATAGAATCCTTTTAGCGTATTGCTAATTTTACAACAAATATTAATATTGATGAAGAACTTAAAGCTACAAATTTTGGTTCGATGGTTTCTATTTATAATCTTACTTTACCATTTATCAATTATATATACGGTGTATATATTTGTTCTTACCTACTTACATAATTTACTTTATATATATGTACTTACTTTTGTTTTAGTTTGTTTAACTAAGAGGGTAATACAAGTTTACTGATTCTTTTGGGTACCAACCAAACTACTTTGCCTAAACTCAGACTCCACTCCTCTTGTATACTGCTGCGCCATCTCCCCTTTATTTTCTTCTATTATTATTATTATTTTTTAGAGCCCACGGCCCAAAACTTTAAAGCCCATGCCAAAAAAACCAAAACCCACGTCCCCAAGAATGTGTTGCCATCCTCTTCTTTTGTTCCTCTTCTCTTGTTTCCAGAAAAAAAATGTTACCATTTTTTTTTCCGGTCCATAGTCCAATTTCCTAACTAAAGCCACGCCTCCAATTTATACAACAAGGTTATGTGTTGGCTCTTCTCTTCAAATTTCTTACTTCAGGAATCAAAATATTCCCATGCACATACTGTTTCTCAGCATGCCCATGCACCATTTCCACCGTGCATATGCACACCAGAACCAGCTTCGGCCATAGCTCAAAACCGACCCTACACTTGTCTCACAATCACCTTGGTCCGTACGCCACCTCAGGATGATCTCCGATGATCTCGTACTGAGATTTACATCTCCAACCCGAAAAATGGAAACACAGTAGCAACAACCCATCACCACTTACAAGTAACATGCCGTCACCATGTAGATCCATTCGACGCCAAACTCAACCACCGTGATGCTGACACCCAGTCAGACCCATCCGTACTGGTGCGGACATACTCGAAGCACCCTAGAAAGCACATTCCATTCGGAAAGTTCACCGTTCACGGCTTTAAGAGAGCTAAAACGGATCCTAACTTGAATATTTAACCATTTATAAAATCTATCAGTATTTTTCTGAGTACATTACACCGTCTCGCTCCTCCAAGCCAAAACTCGTGGTCTACGGTCATTCTAATGATCGAAAAATGTCTCATTTTCTTTTTCCAATGAAATCTAAAAATCTCTCCAACCGTTACACTTCACAAATCTTACATCTGACCTCACGGGTTTATACACTGACGCATTCATATAGTTGAAACACTAAATTATGATGATCGGGTTTATATGTTCAAGTGTTTCCATACTATGTTTTTTTTATGTACATGTGAATTATTCTAACACAGTAAAAAATTTGGACTAACTACTCTACAGTGATAAATCACAAATATCAATTACAAGGAAGAGTTCTAATGTTTAATGGGAATTTACATATAAAGTTACAACTGAGAGTAGGTGAGGAAGTTAGCCTTGAATCATATACAATCATATATGTGTGCGTTATGTTTAGATCAAGTCATATTGATAAAATGGTATATACTGGTGTCACAACGAGGTGTTCACCTACTTGTTTTACTATGGGAATCAAGGCAGATCCAATATGTGAATAACAGAGTAAAACTTCTTTCTGTAAATGAGTTACAACTATTACAATAGATGAATTCCTACTCAGTTTTCCTATGATGTTTAAATAATAAAAATATATAGTTTTCCCACTTGGTGTTATACAAGGTGTTCACTCGCATTATCCTTTAAAATCAACATAACAGGTAAAAACTTAACGATGAACTTGTACTCAACTGCTTATGGGTGTACGAGGTGATACAAACAAATCAAGACTGATCCATGGTGTAGTTAAGATATCGTATATGTATACAAGGCTATTCCAAACTCACATTAGCATACAGTCAAAAACCGTTAAATTTAGCGAAACGTAGTGAGATTTTACTCACCATTTAGGTTTAGTTGAGGTCTGTCTCAAGTTTTGTTTTCCAACAATGCTTCGCAATATCAGGTGGAGAAATTATTAAGCAAGACTGCTTATTTAAAGGGATGGAAAAATGATAAAATATTTGTTGTGCTGGCTTTCATGAAAAGAAAGAATGTTCAATTTTGGCAGTAAAGTGTTTAATACAATTAAATATATGAGGGTCTGTGCTATTTTGGGTAGCTATGGTCTATGGAAAGGAGGTATGCTATTATTTCTTTGTACAAATCCTTCAGCTAATAATGGTTCATTCAACCATATATTTAAGACACTTGGGTGCTGGAAAAAAAAATCACAAATCTTTAATATCTCATATTTGGAATGACAGTTTCCCTTAATTTGATTATACTTTCCTGTGTGCGTGGCACACTACTTCATGCTCCTTTTTGTTTCTATTTTCCTGGAATGGACGTTTTCTTACAACTTTACTTAAAGACAAATTATCCTTATAAGTTGTCGGGCCTACTACCATGTTGTAAATTTTTAGTGATTAACATTTCTAGCTTAACATGTACATTCATCCATTAAAAAGATTTAAAGAGTTAAGATTTGCTTAAAAAAATTATACTCTAAATTTTATTTTGGACAGCATTTTAATTAATCTTATTTGTGTTACTCTTTTAATCGTATTTAGATAATATTATTAAGCAGAATTAGTAAAAATCCAAACCATTACAGTTGTTGTAATATAAAAATATTTTCAACACAATTTATATACAAAAATGCTATATCAACAAGGAATTAGTAAACAAAAATTTTGACAACTTCAAAAGTCGCCCGATTCTCCACCACTCGTGAATTGCAACCGTGTATTTCATGATGCGATGAGTTTGACCGGAAATTTTGCAGTCGATGTAGTACTGTCCATTAACGTATTATGTGGAGAATTTGTCAGTTGCTATTATGCAATTGACATGGAAGCATTCTTGTATTTTGAACACTGATTCAATTTTGATTATCAGCTATCACCTCTGTTAATACTTTGTCTATTGTATTAAATAGTTTATTTTATTTCAGTTTAATTATTTTCCATGATTGACATTCTTCACTGAAACAAAGGTTGTTTACTACAGGTAAATGTTATGTAAACTTATTTTGTGGCTTTCTTAAATTATGACAATGTAAAGAAAAATACACTAACGTGTTGAGTGATCATAACGTGTTGAGTGAGGTGAGGCAATAAACAAATCATCCGATACACAAGTTCGATTTCTCATTTCTTCTGTAATATTTTTTTTCTATTTATTCCTTAAAAAGAAAGAAATGTTGCTTAGTAATTGATCAGTTACCATGTACACAAGTTAAAACCCATAGTGTATACAAGATAGCATGATCAAGTTACTACTCCCATTGTCGATTCTGATTCCTTTAAATAAGATAACATGATAGTATACTTTTAAAAATACTGTCAAAACTCATAAATTACTCAAAAAGAAAAAAGAAAAATACCATTACAAATAATTAGATTTTAGTAACTAGTTTTCAACTGTAAAAATAAGATATAAAAAAAACCTAATTTTATCTTGTTATAATGAAAATCATTAGTTACTGTAGAAAGAATAATATTTATCAAATTGATCGTTAAGGAAATTTGCTAACTATCACTTGGTACAATCAATTTTTTTGAAACCTAAAAAACATAAAACATGTTTATAGCATGTCTACTTAGAGCACGAATAACATACTAGAAATTGCTAGCCCTCCTCCAAGAAGTAATAGCAGCCATGGCTGCCCCTGGTTCATTTAATAACCCAATTTTCGAGGACAATCCTACCTCTTATGAGGGTCCTACTCCCTTTATCATTCCAAGCTCTCTCTTAATTCTCCTCATCCTTCTCCTAATTTCTTAGTGGATGAGGATGGCTTTACTAGGGTTGTTAACCGCAAAAAAGGTCCAAAACCTATTTTCTTTCCTAATAATTCTGCTCATTCGAGAAAAGCTGTTGAATTCTCCAATGAAGTCCCTTCTAAACCTAAGCAGAAGCCTTACCCCTCCTCTAATGGAGCACGATACCAATCAAGAAATCCGATTAGGTCGGCTCAAGAATCAGTTCAGGCATTAAAAGTTAACTCAGTCAAAGATTTAAAAGCATCTTCATTGGCGGATCTTGTTAAGAAAAATAATCAAGAATTGAACTTTGATATGAGGTTTATTGATCCAATAGAAACGATTGGGGATGAAAAAATAGTCATGGCATCCGAAGAAGTGTGCAAGCGTACTGAAAGTAAATGGGAACTCTCAATTGTAGCATACGTTTTCGAAAAAAGACCTCCATATCACTATTTCAGAAATTTTGTGGTAAGAGCATGGAATCCGAGTGGTTCTTTCGAAATATTTACTATAGAAAATGGGTTCTTCATTCTCAAATTCACAAATGCTGAAGATAGCGAAAAGCTTCTGAACGGAGGACCCTATTTTATAAACGGAAAGGTGATAATATTAAAGAAATGGTCCAAGAAAGTAGTTATTGATCGAGACTTACTGTGTACTATGCCAATATGGATCCGTTTACCAGAGATGAACTTACGTTTAAGGGATAAAGAGATTTTTAGTGCAATTGGAAGCCTAGTTGGAACTCCATTAAAAATAGATGAACAAACCGCTAAGGAAACTAGGTTGAGTTATGTGAGACTTCTTGTTGAAATTAATGCAGATGTTGATCTACCTAATGTGGTTTCTATCTACACGCATGATGGAGAGGTCATCTCTCAATCAATCACGTATGAGACAATACCAGATAGATGTAAATACTGCAAGTGTTTTGGACATTCTACTGATATATGTTCGACGAACAATGATCAGCAAAATCAGCAAAAAGACGATGTAATTCATGACATTAATTTCAATGGTAAAGAATCTGAAATCATTTCAGATTTCTTTAACACAGAAATCAATATAATTGGAATTAACTCAACATCGCTGGCCAATCGCTCTGAACATGAAGTTGCTCACAAGGCAAATGACCAGAATGAGATGAATATTGATGCACCATCGTTTCACTCGATTCAAGGACTTAGCAGTCAAAAAAATACGGCTATATCTCTTTCAAAGTCTGCAATCTCCAATGGAAAATTGCAGACTTCACATGATTCAGTCCATACAGTGGGAATAAATTCTGAAATTCCCAAATATACGGTGGATAAATCAATATCAGATAACTCAAAGGAGAAAGTATCAGAGGGATCCTATGCTATTCAGACCTTAGAGACCCTCCCCCTCTCGAAGGACTCAAATATTATTACAGATAAAACAAATAACTCAAAACAAGATTATATGGAAAACAGTAGCGAGCTCCTTGATGCAGACCCCATTTACACCAATGTCTTATTGTTGGCTGACGATCTAGCTCCTTCCAAATTTAGCATCACCATTGAAAACATCCAGGAGGCTGTAAATCAAACTATTGTTGCAGCCAAGCCTTCAAAGCCTGCTCCTCCTGCAAACAGAAAGAAAAAAGGTAGAACCAAAAGCCTAACAGACATAGCACTATCAGAAGAAACTGAAGATGATAAAGATCATGACTTCAGAACCAAATACATTAGTAGAAATGCTAAATGGGATATACAGCTCAAGCCTAAGGACAAAAGCAGCTACAAAAAAAGTGGTAAACAGGTGGGAGTTAAAGTGGATAACAAAAGGAACAGTGGTCCTCCTTAGGTACTTTGTTTCTTATCTCTTTTACAATCCTTATCCTTTTATTTAATGGATATCATAGCCTGGAATTTAAGGGGTCTAAGTTCCCCTAAAAGACAGCTTGATTTAGCTAATTTTTTAGGTAAGTACAAACCCAGTATTATACGTTTAATTGAACATAAACTCAATGATCAAAAGATCAATGATTTGCAATTTAAAATCTTTTCAAATTAGAGCATTATCAATAATAACTTGATGGATGGAAATGGCAGGATCATGGTCCTCTACAATCCTACCATTTGGTCACTCATCAGTTATTTCATTGATATGCAATACATTCATTGCATTTTTAATAAGAAGGGTGGTTTATCTCTAAAAATCACTTTTGTTTATGCTTCCAACTTTGAAAATGATAGAATTATGCTTTAGAAGCATATTGAACAGTTCAGTAATGTTATTAAAAGTCCTTGGATGCTTATAAGGGATTTCAACACTGTTTTTCACAATTGTGAAAAAAAGGAGGCAATCCTATACCTTTTGCTAAATTAAGTAAAATTGCCTGCTTTATGTTGAAAACTGGATTAATAGAACCCCAAATTGCTAGCAATAAATTCACTTGGAAGTCAGGGGAGTTTAGAAATATTCACTGCAAGCTAGATAGGGTTCTATTTAATCAGCAATTCCGGGATTTTTTTTCCTAACATTTACTATAGTACTTTACCCTAAAATACTAGTGATTATACACTTATCCTAGTCGCTCTCAGCACAAATAAAAATAAAGTTGGTCACTCTCCTTTCAGATTTGTCAATGAATGGGTGTATGAAAAGGATTACAATGATACTGTTTCCAATTGCTTTAGTAACAATTTTTATGGGACTGCTCAGTTTAAGTTCAATAAAACCCTACAACTGTTTAAGACTAACCTGAAAAATTGGAATTTGTCCAGAAACAGAAAGGACATCAATTCTATTAGGGATGAATGTGATAAATTACAGGATGAATTAGATAACAATTGCTCAGACTTGAACAAGGCTGAGGAATTTTAAAATGCTCAAGCCAAATTAATTAATGCTTTTCATATTAGTTCTGTCAATCTCAAACAAAATGCAAAAGTTGACTGGCTTACAGCTAGGGATGAAGCTAGTAAATTCTTTTACTCTAGAATGTCCAATAGAAAAAATAGGAATAATATTGGCAAGATAATAGATAGGAAAGGAAAAATAGTAAATGAAGTCTCCATCATTGAGAAGGAAGCGATTATTTATTTTTCCTCTCTATACAACTCTGATAATCTTACCAATAATTTTCCTGATATTGATTTTAAATATTTTGTTAATAACAAAAGCACCGAAATTCTGCTTGCTCCTATTAGACAAGAGGGGATCAAAAATATTGTTTTTAATGCTAACAATGATAAGAGTCCAAGTCCTGATGGGTTTGGCGCAAAATTTTACAAAACACATTGGGATGAGATGCAACATATTCTTAGTGATTCAATTAATTCTGGTAAGATATTGAAGAAATCTAACCACACTTTTATCACCTTAATCCCAAAAGTAGAAAATCCATCAGGACTTGATGAGTATAGGGCCTATAGCCTGTTGCAATTTTATTTATAAAATCATTTCTTCTCTCTTGTGTAATAGGTTAAAATGTTTTTTAAAGTTCATTATATCTGAAAATCAGAGTGCTTTCATTCCTGGTAGATTAATTTCTGAAAATTCCTTATTAGCTCATGAGCTAATAAGGAATTTTAATATGAAAAACAGAAATCTCATGTGTATAAAAAATGATCTTCACAAAGCTTTTGATAAAATAAATAGAAATTTTATCATTTATGCTATGCAGAAAATGGGCTTTGATGATAAATTTTGTGATTTGATTAAAGAATGTATTTGTAATGTGACCTACTGTATAATGATAAATGGTTCCCCTAGAGACTTCATCAATAGCAATAGAGGAATAAGGCAGGGTGACCCTTTGTCACCATACTTATTCTCGATTGTTATTGAATACTTCTCCATGCAAATGGAGTTAAAAGTTCTTAAGGATGTTAATGACAGGGACTGCCGTAGATTATTAGACATGATTCAGAACAAACTTGAGGGGTGGTCTGGCAAGTTACTTTCATTAGCAGGCAGAATGAAGCTAACACACACAGTTATCACTGCAATGGTTATCTACTAGGTACAGTCACACAACATCCCTAATAGTGTTATTAGCAAAATTGAAAAAATGTGCTCCAATTTTATTTGGAAAGGTAATTATCATAAAGTTGCATGGGACATAGTGTGCAAGTCAAAAAAATTTGGTGGGCTTGGGCTTAGAAAAATTAAGGATATTGCTGAAGTTAGCAATTTTAAACTTTTATGGAAATTCCTGGATAGTAAATCTCTTTGGCCCAGATGGATGAGAACAAAATATTTAAAAGACAATAAGAATTTATGGATTACTAGAAAAGAGATGCACCATTCATATGTTTGGAAAAACATTTTGGATTGCAGAGATATAGGTAGGAAATTTCTGCTCAGAAAATTAAAAGATGGAAGTCAAACCAGTTTATGGTTTGACCCATGGATTAGTGGTAATTCACTAATCAACCTTCTGGGTTGGAATAACCTATATATTCTAGGGGGGTTAATGACAGAGTGCAGAATATTATATTAAATAACTGTTGGAGCTTTCTTAACAACCCTGCTGCTAGTATATTTAAAAATTCAATATTTTGGGTATTCATATTGGTCAGCACTGTTATAAGGATCATTGGACTTGGAAATTGTGTTCCAAGAATAAATTCTCTTTCAAAAAAGTGTGGGAGTTTTTATAAGGGGATGAAGTTGAGGTTAACTGGCAAAAAATTATTTGGTGCAAAGCAAATAGTCCCAAAATGGCTCACTGTACTTATTTTACTATTTTAAATAAACTTCCAACCAGAGAAAGATGTTGTAAATGGTATAAGAGTTCTGAAAACATTTGTCTTTTATGTAAAAAAGAGGTTGTAGCTCCAATCACTTATTTTTTTATTGTAATTTCTCCCAGTACATCTGGTTTAATGCCAAATGCACTTTGGGATTCAGTCATACATATGATACTTCGAGCATCAGGGACAGTATTTAGTATATTTTAAAAAATATTAAGCCCTAATAGAGTTTATATATTACTCACTGCATCTGTTTATTATATTTGGAGAGAAAGAAACCAAAGACTTCATACTGGTAAGGAAACTAATTGCATCCAAATCTGGAAAACTATTCTTCATGACAGTGACATTATCATGAAAAAAGTCAACAGATTTGGAAATGATAACATGCATGATCTTATGTCTCATAAAGATAATGCAGATGAAGATAAACAAATTGAAGAATTTTTATTAAATGGCAAGCAGCTCTCCAACAAAAAGCTCTCGGGTCTCCACATTGGTGAAACAAATCTTTACCACACCAATAACATTCAACACTGTAACGAGAGAAACCACAGTATTATTGATTGTAATCCTCTTAATTTAAATAATAGGAACATGTAATGACCCAAAAATCTGGTCCAATTTGAGCTGACCAAACACACAAGTCCAACCCCAAATTAAACTGAAAATCAGGAAATTAATAGAAAGAAAAACAGAGGGTGAGGAAAGATAAGATATAAACTTAGAATAGAAGAAGAAGAAGAACATAATATCAGAGTAACACGAATCTCACAGCGGAACGAATAAATATATTTCATAACATAACTTTGAAATACAAATCTGTACTTGAATATATATATCATTATCAAAGTACAGCACTTACAACACAGCGGAAATAACTATAACTATATGATCCTGAAGCCTTCTACTCCAAGTTAGACACTGTTATCTAAGACTTATACAATAGCCCTTGCACTTTACTCCGTCTTCAATTATCTTTGGCATATATGATTCGCAACGCTTATCCCAGTACAGAGTGGTCTCTCCATATTAACAACGTTAAAATGGTTAAAACTTCGATAGTCTGTGATTTAACTATTGAATAAAAACAAGTGTGCAAACAACGATATTATTTCCAAATGGAAATTATATCGATCAATCATCACTGAACATTTATCTCTTTATTTAACTTATTCATTTTTCCAACTCCTGTTTCCATATATTCAATATTTCTTATTTTCAAAATTTGGAAAATATACGTTATTAACAATGGAAAACATTTCCATTTCTTGTTTATTTAGATATCACTATCATTTCACAACTATCATTCCCTGACTGTAACTAGTAGGAGAACAATTCTCTAAGTATAAACCCCGAAGGCCGAAACCAACATCAGATCGATATTCAGAAAACTATTCAACTTAACTAATCTCTAGTCAGTTCTAATCTTGTTTAATTCTATTTTGATTAACTCTAATCGAATAACTAATATTCGATTAACTCTTCTATTTATTCTAATTCGATTAACTCTAATCGAACAACTAATATTCGATTAACTCATTTCGATTAACTCTTTTGAATCAACTCCTTTAATTTATTCCTTTTCTATTTGTTTACTTAACAAAAACCATTCACTTTTCAATTCTATTTATTTAACAAATAAATATTTCTTTTATCTTTCCTATTTATTTAACACATAATTATTCCCTATAAATATTTCCCTTTCAACTCTATTTTTAACATATTTATTCCCCATAAATATTTCCTTTCAATTCTATTTGTACATGACTTACAAATATTTCCTTTTCGATTCTATTTATTTAATAAATAAATATCTCCTTTTATTGTTATAAATATTATCTCTTTTATAAAATCCTTTTCCTTTTCTATATAAAATCCATCGATTTTATATAAATAATTCATTTTCAAAATACACTTTGAAAATTCCCTTTCCCACATCCAGTATTTCTTATGGTATTTAACATACCATATAACAACGATAAATATCGTCCAAACACACAATCAACAACAGATTATATATCACATCATATATCACAATATATGAAAAACAATAAAATAACTGTTAAGGAATCCAGTCGGATTCCTCCAACCTGTTTTCCTGCATCCACAGATGTTACACAATACAATCAACATCACTTTCAATTCCATATGATATATTCTGCTAAACAGAATCAATATAGAAATTCAACTAACTGACTAGCATTTCAATCAAACAGTCAACACACAGTTAATCAGCCAGTATTTAACAGTTCTAAAAATACAACATAAAATTATAAACTATTCAGAGTTAGTGAGATTTACTCACATTGAACGATCATCGTTAATAACGATAATTGTCGTTGATTCAGATGGACAATTTATTTCACTATAAATTGTAACGAACCCCAATCCACTCCCAGTCAGCTCATTGTGTTGCTCCCGTCCATACGGTCCCAATGCAACTTACGGTTCGTGATTCTGATTTCATATGACCAAGTTATACATTATTAAAGTTAATACACTTAAATTTGAATTTTAAATAAAACTTAAATGAATATTCACATTGGGTTTTACCTATCCTAAACCGGCCCATCCCCATTTAAATCTCCACGGCTCAGTTTCCACCTTTCTTCCTCAATGCCAATTCGAGCTCCAACGTTGGCTATTACGGTTGTTCAAGCCCCCCACAACTCCATCCACACACCATCGTTCATCCCGTTGAAACCACCATCGGCCTCCCCCTTGAATTCTCTTTCTACCCATCCCCACATTGTCACGCTCGAGCAGGTCCAGCAGATCCCGTCGCTCCACTATTCGAACGCTGCCAAGGATTTTGTGCGTCACTTTTTGCTCCAGTTTTCGACCGGAAATTCACAACGATCTCGTTTCTCCTCAATAAGCATGAATCCATGCTTCGAATCACCAACAGAAATCCCATTCATCCAAAAACCCATGCCCTAGAACACGGCTGTTCTTAGACAACGAACAAAAGTACTGTCGATCTCTGTACCAACCATACCAAAATGTAAAGGGTACTCTCAAGATTTCAAACTATATAGATAATGATTTATCCGATTTTATTTCACTTTTTTATTGATTTTTGTTTGAGGATTTTTGTTTGTTATTTTCTACCTGTGTAAACGAAAACAACGGTGGAAATTGGGAATTAGGTTTTAAGGGTGAGGAGTTAGGTTATTTATAGGACATGTTATGGCTTGTTGGAGGATTTTGATCCATTCATTTTCTCCGATCATCATCTAAAAATTCCTATAATCACACGTAATACCCAAAAATCACGAAATTGGACATACTGCTAGAGTTCGACATTTCGGTCCGAACAAAACTGGTTTCGTCGAATTCCGACTCCGTATGCTCACACAGCGTATTTTTAACCGTTAAAATACTGAATGTTTTTCATTCTAAAAATCCATACGGCCACACAGTGACTCTAAAAATCACGGAACTTGGAATTTAGCAATAATTTAATGTTGCGGTTCCAACAAAATTAATTTCGTCGAATTCCAACTCCATTTGCAAAAGTAACTATTTTTAAAGTACTAAATAACCCATTTAAACATATAAATATATTTAAACATAATTAAATTAAATATAAATAAATTTATAGTATCGTATATATTTACAGTGGAATACCATACAGCTCCAGAATATATATGGATTCACACCTCGATATTTCATCATCAAAGCAATATCGATATTCTATTTATATTTAAATCCTTTTATCGATATTCAATTTATATTTAAATCCTTTTATCGATATTCGATTTATATTTAAATCCTTTTAAATCGACTTATATTTATATTTAATTCCATAACGACTTTTCTAAAATTTGATTTGAACATATCTCAAAATCTACACGACGAAATCCCGATTTTTCTCTTCCACTAGAAAGATTTACTCTTCCAACTCCATACGTAGCTTGTTTCACAGAAATCCGATTTAAAACGAATCCTGTATATTTAATTGAAGTTCGAATCGCCAATTTACGAACTGCAGCGCCTTTTCAAGCTCGATTTTAATTAAAATATAATTATACGTTCAAACTTCATTCTGATAATATATTCGTTATTTTAATTCAATTTCTAAACTGAATTATATATTTCAAATTTTCCAATTCACACCATATCGCCATTTCGGCCCAATATGATTATTTCAGAATTAAATATATTATTTAATTAGTATTTTAATTAAATATTCACTATTATTTTATTCAACAAACATTAAATCATTTTAATCACATTTTAAATAATTAAATAAATTAATCATTATATCGCTGAAGAAGCGGGTCATTACAGAACAATAATACTATGCCCTTACCTTTCGCAGGAAATAAAGAATATCTTCTCACCAGCAAAATTGCTTTGATCAGATCTGACATCCTCACTGGAGCTTCCACTAACTCTGCTTTCAATACTAATCTCAAAAAGGGATGTAGACAAATTTCTGATTCAAGAGCGCGTGATTATTTGAGCAATACATAGAGTAATCAAATGTTTTTACCTATGGCAAAGCGTATTTCCTCCACCAGTGATCCAAATCTTCTAAAGCATCTAGATAAGAAAAAATTAGATAAAAAGTTCAAATGTTTACACATAATCAAGGATAATCACTAAAAGAGCAAGTTGAACAACCAGATTTATCACTTATCTATTTGGACTGAAGGAGAGAGCAGCATTAACAGCTGGAAGAACAACAATAGAGAACTATTTGGACTGAAGAGAAGCTTTGGAAGCATGAAGTGTTCAGATCTAAAAGATATAAACTCAACAACTCACAACGAGCTTCTACATTTGCCTTCAAAAAAGCACTTTATGCTTCAGAGACACTATGAAGTCAATCGTAAACTGGATCAGAGCAATCAAAGCAAGGTACCAATGAAGAGATAATGTGGAAGCCACCATAAAGACAATGGATTTAGTTTCCACAAAGAAACCACCATTACTGAGTGTTTTTGTGAAATAAGAGAAGTTAAATTTGTGTCAACTAGGGTTTTTTAACCCTATTTTCTTATGATATGTTGTTGATTTTCCTTTGGGCCTTGGACCAAATTTTGTTTTTATCCTATTTCAAAAAAAAAAAAAAATGTCTACTTAAACATTTCCAATCTAACTTAACTTTTTTCTCTTTGGTCTTCTTAAATCTTTCCAGTTTTATATATTTTCTATCAAATTAGATGGAAAGTTCAGTTTAACTGAAATATAAAAAAAAAAATAGTTAAAAATTGTACGACATAACGGTTGGTTCTCCACCGTTGTGATGTAATACCAAAATACTAAAACAAAACGAATGGACAATCAAGTTTAACCGAATTACATAACGATCTTAAACCCCAATGCATTTATCTCCGAAGATACGTTATTGACAACTTGTATTTATCATCAAAGCAAACATTTCACCATATTTTAATTAACTTAAAAAACCTAAACCACTATTATTATATTTGATATTAATATGCAAAGTGTTACAAAAACCAATTCCCCGACTTTATTCGTCTTGTCGTAACAAGATAACCTATTTTTCTCAAATTAGCTTCAAATCATTTATCCATGCAATTTACATTACCAACGCAGAGTTTCTTTTCAACATCTTCCTAAACTCCGAAGTACTTATAATAAAAGTTATAAACAGACAAAATAGGAAACTTTTGCAGCATCCAAATGGAAAGTTCTAAAACAAGCTTATTAACAATATTTATGCACAATTATTGTCTACGAGCTATAATAGTTAAACGGAATAATATATACTCATCGTGACATTGATGTATAATATTACATCAATATACGTGTAAACCTTTTCTTTAGCTAACTCCTACCTTCTAACGTTTTCTTATTTTCTTAATAATAACACAACTTCCAAACTCAACAAAAATCAACTCTACATAAACCATTAAAATTGTAATAAATATACAACATATCTATAACACAAACTAAAAGCCAAAGCAAAAAACAATATATTTATAGAACAATATCCAAAACAGGCCATACATACACAAACATCCAAAAAAAAAAACAGATCAGACAAATAGACACGATTTGCCACATGCTTCTAAACAATTAAGGTACACTAACTAAAAAAGAACAAGCTAAAAGCATACTAGTTTTTATAACAATACCAAGACTGAAACAGCAATGACTCAAAAACTCATGGTTTTGATAACTAAACCAATCAAACCTTTGTTTTCATTTTTTAATATTTATGTACTTGCCAACAATTTATGTGCAATACTACCAAAATATAAATACTACACGGATGAATTAGTGAAAATCTAAAAAATTTATATTATATCACATAACTACATTAATACAGCTATATTAAGAGCACAATAGAACAATAACAGAAGTTCTTTAATGATCAACTTAACAAATTTTGCAGCAATATTAAAAAAACTTGAACAATTAAAAAGTTTAGATGAAATTTAGAACAATGACGATTTTTAAAGTACAACAACATTTAAAAATGAAAAGGAATTGTTCGGTAAAAACTAAACAAAAATAAAAAGCCATCGTTCAACAACCATAAACTGATGCTTGAACTGCTAGCATTGAAGTAAGACCTATGATTCACAGTTTTTTAACAAGCATTCCTTTTAAAGAACGAGAAAAACCAGCCAAAAAGAACCTCGAGGTTGATACTCAACAAAAGAAAAGCAACCAATCCAGTTCAGTTGATTGGAAAGGTTATGGAAATAAAACACCGCATTAATAAACGGCAGGCATTAACAAGTAATTACTATAACCAACTTACTACAATAGAAGTTAAAGAGTTAAACATATGATCAGATGGACGTAATTAAAGTTAAAAATGACAATCATCAATAATACTACAGTTTACAACAAAACAATCTTACTGATTAAGCTATTCTTTTATGAATTAAGATGCAGATTACAACATAAATGCGACCTAAATCATAAAAACAACCAACATCGCAGGTCCAAACCGAAGTCAATTGTAAGCTACTACTGCTATTTGACTATTTCCTCAATGAAGTTGCAAAATGAAGAAATAAAAACAAGGGGAAATAAAAAAATAGGACCACATTCCAAATTTTGATGGCCTACAACCCATTAAGGATGATCTATTAACAACTTCACATAATAAAATTAGGTACAAGAATAAAATTCCACTATTCAAACAAAACAGTGAATATTACTAAGAATACCTCTTTTAAACTATACAAATTAACTGAAATGTAATCAGGAAAAAGGTAACTGGAAGCCAACAAGAAAAGGCAACCAGTGTCGCAAGCCTGAAATCAGATACCATTGGCATTTGAAGCCTATCAAGCAATTCACTTGTAAAAACAAAAAAACAAAATACAAACGATGCAGTCTCAGCCGAAAGATGGTGATTAATTCGATTATAATCATTAGTTATCAGCATAAAATTTTGCTTATCATCACAGACTGCAAGTACAGCAAAAATAATGAATAAATCCATATTACAGTAACATAGCTAAACAGGAGATCAGATGGTAGTGCATGATAGTTGTTTCATCATTTGTAATACAGTAACTAGTATGGAATCTGTATCATCATATCTCCAATAACAACTTTATCTAAAAATCAAAACCAGATCTATCAATAGCAAATGGAATCAGACTAAATTAAGTAAAAGCCAGTCACCAGCGTCTAATTCTCATCAGAACTAAGACTGGGGCGGCAAATAATAATCATCATATTCCGACTCTAGAAGTAACCTAATCTAACATTATTTAAAGCAGACTACTAATACATGAAAAATAGCAACTTCAAGCGAATATCGCTGTACAGGAAGAAGATGAAAAAAGACCAAAAATGGAAAAATACACAGGAGGAAGATGGGTTTGTCTGAAGATTCATAGAACTGCGCAGCTGATTGAGATGATATATAGGGAACAAATTAGGTTTTGACGTTGTTTTGAAACTGAAACGCGCTAAGCCCAAATTTAATTGTCAACAGAGATTGGCCCAAATCAAAATGTATTGGATCTAGATTTCTAAAATATAAAATCTCACATCGCTTGGTGGGTACGCATGACCAAACAAATATAATTACTGGGATGTTACGGTTACGAGTTACGACGATCCTCAACCGTAACGGCAATTGTTGTTGACGGTTAGCAAATGTTATAATCGTTATGGCAACCATCTAACTGTTACATCAACCATTGCCGTAAATTTACATTATTATTCATAGATAATTCCAATTCTAACTTTTTTAAAAAAAAATTACTTTGTTTATCTATGAAACAAACCATTCATTTTCACGTTGTTTATAAATAAAAAAGCAAATAATTTATACATATGTCATTTCTCTTGCATAAGTTATTAAAAAACATCTTTTTTATGAAATACTATAAAAAAATCATGTGTGGTTGGTATGTTTTACCGTGGTTATCAAACTCCACAACCATTACCGTCACCGTTACCATAGTAGACGGTAACCGTGTAAACGGCTAGTACGGTTTGGTGATTGAACGGTTCAGCCGTAACAACCCTAATATTACAATGTTTGGTAGGTAGAACACGCACATCTCCTTGTACTTTTTTCTGTCTACCTAAAGCTTGTTGGACCATGATGATGGAAATAGAGAGGAAATTTGGAATCTATTCCATATTTTTCGACGAAATTGTTTCAGCAGTCGTTCATAATTTAAACGGTTTTCAATAAACCTTTGAGGATGACTTAAAATTTTAAAAACTATTTAAGGATCTAAACGTCGTTGATTTCACCATTTATATTATTATACGTGTGTCTCTTTATGTATGTGTGTGTGTGCGCGCGCGCATGAGATGGAATTTTAGATTTTCTTAAAATTTTCTACAAAAGTGAAATCATTAAATTTTAATACATTCAATACAACATAAAGTACTTTCAATAATTAAAACTTACTCATAGATATTACAAAAAGAAATATGAAAATAATTAGATGTACAAACATAACTTTAGAACAAATCTACATGGCATAACTTTTATGTTCATCGTTTGAACTATAAATCTTTTTTAAAAAATTTAAACATAAAGATTTTATATATTTAATTAATTAAAATAAAAATATTTTTATTAGAGTCGTACATTTTATAGGTATACATATGGAATATATATTATATGTTGGAATTGTCCCTCTACTACCAATGTAATATAAAATAGATTGATTTTATTTATGCATTAATATTTGTGAATACATTAGAATTTTCTCGATATCCAATGCCTTAAACTGCACCTTGAAAGGATGTCATGCACTCCTCGTACTAGTTTCCAATCCAGTATAGTCTTGGTCCCTAGACTGATGACCACCAACTAGCAAATAAAATCTATTTTATTTTTATTTAAGTTTGCAATAGAAATGATTGGGGTATGTTATTTTCGGCTAGAGGGGAAGTCTAGAGGAAGACTTAAAAGACTTTAAAAGAAATTAGATTGAGATGCTAATATAGGAAGGATTGGAGATAAGTTAGGATCTATGTCTCTTACTAATTCCCATTCTGTAACACCCCACCTCCACCAGGGTGGCTCTTGCAAGCACTCTGACTTTGGAGGGGCGTTTGAATCAGGTAAACATGCATAATGATATATCAAGGCAGAACAAGAACATATGTATATATGTAAACAGAGTAAATAACATAGATAAAACAGCGGAAGATTTCAAAACATTTCAAAACAAGTCTGGTACAACATAGCTTTCCAAATAAACAAGTCTAGATAAAACAACATCAACTGAAAAACTGAAATAAATAAGTGTTATCCCCAATTAAGTGGTAACCATAGCTAGCTTCATGTCGAAACCGTACATGAGCTGAAATCCCACAAGCAAGCAATCCGAAATCCAAGCTAAGCTCCAGTATTCCCTCCCTGAGAACCTTGGGGGGGGGGGGGGAACGGAAGAAAAGAGGCGAAAGAAAACAGGTCAGTCAAAAAGACTGAGTAAGCCCTACTACAATCAATGTAAACTGATAAAGTTAATTGGCATGAGCAGCAGGGATGAACATAAGGATAACAATATACTAGCATGATGATTAACTAACAAGGTAGATAAAGGTGTCATCGCATAATCAGGATTAAGGTTTTGCACCACAGGTGTACTAGCAAACTAACATGACTTGAATAAACAAGTATTGACCCCTTGGCCCAAGCTTTGGCCCAATAACATGAAATGACCCTAATATAACACTACACCAAAACAGTGGATTCCCAACAAGTATAGGTGTTACAAACAATTTCTGTAACACTTTTATGTGTCACTAAGGGCCTGTGAGGAATTTTCCTGTAACACTTATAAGTGTTACAAGCAGACCAACTGCTAACACTTATAAGTGTTACAAGCAGACCAACTGCTAACACTTATAAGTGTTACGAACAGACTAACTGCTAACACTTATAAGTGTTACGAACATATTCATTGCTAACACTTATAAATGTTGGAATTATAATATATGGTAACACTTATAAGAGTTACAAACATATTCATTGCTAACACTTATAAATGTTGGAACCATAAGGTATGGTAACACTTATAAGAGTTACAAACATATTCATTGCTAACACTTATAAATGTTGGAACTATAAGATATGGTAACACTTATAAATGTCAGTATCATAATCCTACTAACTCTTATAAATGTTGGCATACATAAATTGCTAACACTTATATAGCATGTTTTTATGATTTTCAATCATATATACAATTCAACACATCAATTCAAATTCAATAATGTCACTTTTGCATAATGCTTCAAATTTAAAATACCATAATATCAAGTTCAAATTACAAGAAACAATACAAAGTTTTACTAAAGATACATAGAATTTTAGATATTATGAAAGCGAAACATGGACCATATCACAAAGCCTCCATCCGAGAATTCACAAAGCTTGTAATGTCCGTTTTGAGGACCATCGTAAATGGGTGCTTCCGGATCTAAAACTTCTGTTATCCAAACAACTTTCTCAACATCTGGCACTATCTCTCTAAAATGACACATGGTTTGCGTAGCAATGTAAGCTTTTGCTACGTTCTTCATATCTTGTGATAATAGCATTACAAATTGTTTTCCTTTTGTTGATGATCCAACATCATTTGATGGAATCACCGAATTAGCAATTCCAACGTTCGGTGAAGATTTATCCAAATTAGAAGCAATTTCTGTCATAGGCGTCATAACACCGCCACTAACGTTTTGTTGTAACCCCGGTACCATAGTAAGAAAGGATGAAGCAAATGATTTAAGAGCATCGTTGATTTGGATTGACACTTGACTCGCCACTTGATTTGCAACCTGATTTTGTAATTCCATAGACCATTGACGAAAATCGTCCTTTTTATTCTTGTCGGCAATTGCTTTTGATGCTTGCATCATCTTTACGTGCTTTGCGGAAGAAGAGGAGCTATTTGCACGACAATAATTTTTCCTTTTATCAGAACCAAAAACTTTGGCGATAGGATCATTGTCAAGATCAAACATGTTTGCATGCTCGTTGCTATTACATTCCAAATCCTGCTTTTTTTCCTCCTCCTCCACAAGTGCCTACAAAATATAAACCCACTCATTTTTACAGAAATAACAAATTGCAAAACTGATAAATAACATTTTGTATTAACTAAATGAACAAGGATTTGTTTATTTTTTTGCGAAACTGATCAAAACTAATTTGCGAAACAGAAATAACAAGCATTGCTCCACGCCTTCGAAACTGATGCTCAGTTTCGAGCAAAAACTGAGCATTGCTCAGTTTTTCTCGAAACTGAGCATTGCTCAGTTTCAGAGAAAAACTGAGCACTCTCAGTTTCAAAAACTGATGCTCAGTTTCGAGCAAAAAACTGAGCATTGCTCAGTTTTTCTCGAAACTGAGCATTGCTCAGTCTCTGAGAAAAACTGAGCAATGCTCAGTTTTTTGCTCAAAACTGAGCAAACGACCTATCAATTAATTCCAGTACAATAATCAGAGAAGTGCAAAAGAGTATGCAAGAAAATGCCGCAAATATAACTAGTCCATGCATATAAAGCAATAATGTAAGGTGAGTTAATATGGAAACTGGAAAAATATATTTTGGACAAGGACAAAATCCATATGCATAACTATAATGTCAGGAAATTCAAAATATTTTTTTTTTATATAATAAAATTTCACACATGATTTTTTCTATGCCCGCTAGAATGCATGCATGCGTGTTTCAGAGTTAAACAGCGACCAGTTTTAAGGGTATAAAGACAAACAAGAAGCGAGTACATATACTGGGAACACAATGGGATCTACAGTAGATTCATTACCCAAAACACAGGTTTTCACGGCAAGGTTTAAGGTCAGACTGTCTATTACCATGGTCAGATGTATTATACACCCAACAGACTTCCAGCTAACAAAGAGAAAAATAAATGAAACAAAGCAGCTAACAATGATGATATGCGAGCAATAGAAGAATACATAACTAATTACATTCAACGTAAACTGAAGTGGGAAAACATGGAATAGATATAATCGTAAGTGCTCAGTTTCGAGCAAAAAACTGAGCAATGCTCAGTTTTTTTCTCGAAACTGAGCACGCTCAGTTTCAAAAACTGATGCTCAGTTTCGAGCAAAAAACTGACCAATGCTCAGTTTTTTGCTCGAAACTGAGCAAACGACCTATCAATTAATTCCAGTACAATAATCAGAGAAGTGCAAAAGAGTATGCAAGAAAATGTCGCAAATATAACTAGTCCATGCATATAAAGCAATAATGTAAGGTGAGTTAATATGGAAACTGGAAAAATATATTTTGGACAAGGACAAAATCCATATGCATAACTATAATGTCAGGAAATTCAAAATATTTTTTTTTATATATAATAAAATTTCACACATGATTTTTTCTATGCCCGCTAGAATGCATGCATGCGTGTTTCAGAGTTAAACAGCGACCAGTTTTAAGGGTATAAAGACAAACAAGAAGCGAGTACATATACTGGGAACACAATGGGATCTACAGTAGATTCATTACCCAAAACACAGGTTTTCACGGCAAGGTTTAAGGTCAGACTGTCTATTACCATGGTCAGATGTATTATACACCCAATAGACTTCCAGCTAACAAAGAGAAAAATAAATGAAACAAAGCAGCTAACAATGATGATATGCGAGCAATAGAACAATACATAACTAATTACATTCAACGTAAACTGAATTGGGAAAACATGGAATAGATATAATCGTAAGTGCTCAGTTTCGAGCAAAAAACTGAGCAATGCTCAGTTTTTTTCTCGAAACTGAGCACGCTCAGTTTCAAAAACTGATGCTCAGTTTCGAGCAAAAAACTGAGCATTGCTCAGTTTTTCTCGAAACTGAGCATTGCTCAGTTTCAGAGAAAAACTGACCAATGCTCAGTTTTTTGCTCGAAACTGAGCAAACGACCTATCAATTAATTCCAGTACAATAATCAGAGAAGTGCAAAAGAGTATGCAAGAAAATGCCGCAAATATAACTAGTCCATGCATATAAAGCAATAATGTAAGGTGAGTTAATATGGAAACTGGAAAAAAATATTTTGGACAAGGACAAAATCCATATGCATAACTATAATGTCAGGAAATTCAAAATATTTTTTTTTTATATAATAAAATTTCACACATGATTTTTTCTATGCCCGCTAGAATGCATGCATGCGTGTTTCAGAGTTAAACAGTGACCAGTTTTAAGGGTATAAAGACAAACAAGAAGCGAGTACATATACTGGGAACACAATGGGATCTACAGTAGATTCATTACCCAAAACACAGGTTTTCACGGCAAGGTTTAAGGTCAGACTGTCTATTACCATGGTCAGATGTATTATACACCCAACAGACTTCCAGCTAACAAAGAGAAAAATAAATGAAACAAAGCAGCTAACAATGATGATATGCGAGCAATAGAACAATACATAACTAATTACATTCAACGTAAACTGAAGTGGGAAAACATGGAATAGATATAATCGTAAGTGCTCAGTTTCGAGCAAAAAACTGAGCAATGCTCAGTTTTTTTCTCGAAACTGAGCACGCTCAGTTTCAAAAACTAATGCTCAGTTTCGAGCAAAAAACTGAGCATTGCTCAGTTTTTCTCGAAACTGAGCATTGCTCAGTTTCAGAGAAAAACTGACCAATGCTCAGTTTTTTGCTCGAAACTGAGCAAACGACCTATCAATTAATTCCAGTACAATAATCAGAGAAGTGCAAAAGAGTATGCAAGAAAATGCCGCAAATATAACTAGTCCATGCATATAAAGCAATAATGTAAGGTGAGTTAATATGGAAACTGGAAAAATATATTTTGGACAAGGACAAAATCCATATGCATAACTATAATGTCAGGAAATTCAAAATATTTTTTTTTATATAATAAAATTTCACACATGATTTTTTCTATGCCCGCTAGAATGCATGCATGCGTGTTTCAGAGTTAAACAGCGACCAGTTTTAAGGGTATAAAGACAAACAAGAAGCGAGTACATATACTGGGAACACAATGGGATCTACAGTAGATTCATTACCCAAAACACAGGTTTTCACGGCAAGGTTTAAGGTCAGACTGTCTATTACCATGGTCAGATGTATTATACACCCAACAGACTTCCAGCTAACAAAGAGAAAAATAAATGAAACAAAGCAGCTAACAATGATGATATGCGAGCAATAGAACAATACATAACTAATTACATTCAACGTAAACTGAAGTGGGAAAACATGGAATAGATATAATCGTAAGTGCTCAGTTTCGAGCAAAAAACTGAGCAATGCTCAGTTTTTTTCTCGAAACTGAGCACGCTCAGTTTCAAAAACTGATGCTCAGTTTCGAGCAAAAAACTGAGCATTGCTCAGTTTTTCTCGAAACTGAGCATTGCTCAGTTTCAGAGAAAAACTGACCAATGCTCAGTTTTTTGCTCGAAACTGAGCAAACAACCTATCAATTAATTCCAGTACAATAATCAGAGAAGTGCAAAAGAGTATGCAAGAAAATGCCGCAAATATAACTAGTCCATGCATATAAAGCAATAATGTAAGGTGAGTTAATATGGAAACTGGAAAAATATATTTTGGACAAGGACAAAATCCATATGCATAACTATAATGTCAGGAAATTCAAAATATTTTTTTTTTATATATAATAAAATTTCACACATGATTTTTTCTATGCCCGCTAGAATGCATGCATGCGTGTTTCAGAGTTAAACAGCGACCAGTTTTAAGGGTATAAAGACAAACAAGAAGCGAGTACATATACTGGGAACACAATGGGATCTACAGTAGATTCATTACCCAAAACACAGGTTTTCACGGCAAGGTTTAAGGTCAGACTGTCTATTACCATGGTCAGATGTATTATACACCCAACAGACTTCCAGCTAACAAAGAGAAAAATAAATGAAACAAAGCAGCTAACAATGATGATATGCGAGCAATAGAACAATACATAACTAATTACATTCAACGTAAACTGAAGTGGGAAAACATGGAATAGATATAATCGTAAGTGCTCAGTTTCGAGCAAAAAACTGAGCAATGCTCAGTTTTTTTCTCGAAACTGAGCACGCTCAGTTTCAAAAACTGATGCTCAGTTTCGAGCAAAAAACTGAGCATTGCTCAGTTTTTCTCGAAACTGAGCATTGCTCAGTTTCAGAGAAAAACTGACCAATGCTCAGTTTTTTGCTCGAAACTGAGCACGCTCAGTTTCAAAAACTGATGCTCAGTTTCAAAAACTGATGCTCAGTTTCGAGCAAAAAACTGAATATGATAGACCAAGAAAAAATGGTGGTTTTACTGGTTTTTTTTTTTACTATTTAGGAACAAATAAATTTTAACTAGCTAGCTACGTAAACTGGGTTAAATTTTAACCAGTATTTCAGCCAAACAAAGTAAACTGGGTTAAATGGAAGAAGAGCATATTAAGTAATGTTAATGTGAAATAAAGGTAATGAGTTGGATTGGTGTAAAGTGTAAACTTACATAGGTTTTTGCTGCTGATGGAATAACTTGTCCAGTTTTCTTATTTTTATGTCCCGCCTTCCAAACCATTGTTCTCGTAACTTTCACCTCCGGATTTTTCTTAACCTGCAATAAGAAATATTATTAAACTAATTAACTATTTATTAATAGTATTCACAAGAAATATTTTTACTATGATTGCTTACCATTTCATCATAAACTTTACGGTATGATTTTCTTCCTAGCGTGTGAGTGATAGTATTATTAGCTTTGGCTTGGGCATTTCTCTTACATTGCTCTTTTTTCTTATCCGTGTATTCATTGTCTACAAACTTCTCCCACCATACTTTGTCAATGTCTGAAGGACATTTAGTGATAGCGATATTCTTGGGTATGATGTTTCCTTTAACTCTAAGCAATTTGTTTCGCAAAGTAGACTTTACCGTACGAAAATATCGTGGAATTTTTTTTTCTAAAATTGGTCGAGCTAGATCAGGATCGATGTCCATGTCAAATTCATTCTGTTTTAACAAAGAAATTTCAATACGAAGAATTAATTTTGTGCATTAAGTAAATAATTAAATAAGGTGAATTTGTGACATACCAATAGTTCTCGCCACAAAATATCTTTATAGTAACCATCAACATTTCGCCACTCACCATAGCCGATTGGTATATGACAACGAATTAGCGCTCCGCATCTGGTGCCCCATTTAGCTTCATCATCACCTTTAACACCATCGAAGTCAACTACTATTGAGTACTTTTTACCACTTGGTGGAGGACAGTTATTTGCTTCAAACTCCTCATTTGTAACTTCATTTGCACTACCAATGCAATTGTTCGACATTCTGCATTAAAAAGAATTAATATGCATATTGAAACTAATATGCGTGCTTGATTTGATTTTACAAATGGATATTAAAAATGAACAAAGCAAAATCCAAAAAGCAAAATCATTTAATGCATTTCACCTAAATAAGCAAAACAATACAAATATTCCAAAATTACATCTCTTTCATTTAAATACATTTCAACAATGGTACTAAATTATGTTGTTCTCTCAAAATAGACTGAAAATCGGTTGGTATGGTGTAGTCATCTACGTTGTCTGTCATGCGCTTTGGAGAACGTCGAACAATGGACCAATCAGAATTTTGAGTGTCTTGCACATAGAAAACTTGACATGCTTCGGTTGCTAGAATAGCTGGCTCGTCATACTCCCCATTCCCATTTTTGAGCCTTTTCAAGTTCACCATCAACAAATGGGAATCGGTACAAATCTTACAACCATTTGTCTTATCCGCAATGTTTACCCAATCACAATAGAATACAACGTGTTGGAAATCATAATAATCAACCTCTATGATTTCTTTAATGATACCATACCAAGTAGTGTCATCATCAGTAGGATTTATATCTTTTGCACTTGCAACAAATGTGGTGATTGCATCCATGCAAACACCGCTATCTTGGATTGAATGACTGTCATCATAACGTTGAGGAGAAAATGTATATCCGTTCACTCTGTACTTAAGATAACTTTTAGATTCCCACTTTGGACCACTAACATATTGCCATAACATTGTATTCATGCATTTTTCTTGTATAAGCTGCCATGAATGAACAAACTTGAACGTCCAACATAAAAAGAACAAAACCTACAATTTTTATATATATTGAAATAATATACCTTTTTGCGTAACCAATCAATAAATTCGGTTTGAACGATTACTTCTGCCATTGTGGTAACTTTTCTTTTACCGCGAGAAACATCTTCTAAGGACGAGCGATATGCACTACAAATTAGATATTATCATGTAAATATATTTCATACTTTATGTCATTGGTATCTATTAAAATATAGAGAAAATTCATACGTATAATATTCATCTCTTTCAGGAATATCGATACTAAAAAGTATCCACCTTCGAATTTGAACACGTTGCACCCTAGTTAGCTTAATACATTTGCCTTCCATGATGGGACGTTCATATATATCATCACCATCATCTAAAAAAGATGCTTGTGTCGAACTATGATTTCCATCATGTGGGTTCGGCATATACTCCATTGCATATCTAACTGATTCTGAAACAAGGTATGCTTCAGCAATTGATCCTTCTATGTAGCGCTTATTGCTAGGTATATTTTTGCATTCTTTCATTGCTCTAAAAATAGCACACATGCACATATATTTAGAAATTATCACTTTGAAATAACATTCATAAAATTTGTAAGAAAAATATATCACCTTTCAAATGGATACATCCATATGTAGTTTGCAGGTCCACATAGCAAAGCTTGGTCGGCTAGATGCACCATAAGATGAATACTTATATCAAAGAAGTCCACCGAAAAATAATGCACTAGCACACATAATGCCTCAGAAATCATATATTTAGCAGCTTGAACATGTTCTCGAACTAAAAATTTTGAGCATATCAAGTTAAAATACAAACTCACTTGTAAAATAGCTCGACGTAAATCACGGTGCTTCGGATATGCATGTTGAACCATTATAGGAAGTAAGTATTGCATTACAATATGATACTCATATGTTTTTTTAAGGTGCAAAGTAGGTGGTAGAGTAGTAACAAGACTACCAAATCTAGTTCCAAGGCACGATGGAAGCTTTGTATCTTGTAGAACTTCACAACATTTTGTTTTATGAATCACATCGAATGCAAACTTAGATGATTGCCTTAACTTATTAAACAATAAATTGAGAAGATGCTCTGTAACATTCTTCTCTGTATGCATCACATCAATAGTATGTCGTACTTTATGACTACTCCAATAAATTAAATTATAGAAAATTGACTTCTTATACCAAGGAGATTTTTCTACGTCACTACCTTCGGTCATTAAGGAACATTCATTACTAGCTTCAATTATTGTTCGCTTCTTATTCCTTGGTAATTTTCCAGGAAAATAACTTATACGATCAAGCTTTTCCAAAAGGGATGGTCCTCTTAACCTTGTTGGCGGTTCTTTATCTTCGCTATCCTTATACCATCCATATTTGATGCATCTATATGGATGATCATCCTTCAAAAAAATTCTATACTTTGGGTAAACAATCTTGTTACCTATGTACTCCGACTCGGTCTGCATAGCACAAACTGGACAAGCTTTATAACCATGTGTCACACAACCAGATAAATTTCTCAATGCTGGAAAATCGTGGATTCCCCATAATAATATTGCCTTCATCGTAAACATTTCTCTCTTGTCCATATCAAAAGAAGTTACGCCTTCCATCCAAAGTTCCCTCAACTCATCTACAAGAGGTTCTAAATACACATCAATGTCTTGACTTGGTGCTTTCGGTCCGGGAATTAATAAACTTAGCATTTGAAATTGCGATTTCATGCATAATGAAGGGGGTAGATTGTATGGAATCATATATACGGGCCAACAACTGTAACTATTGGAGAGAACCCCATTCGGATTAAATCCATCAGTAGAGATACCAAGCCAAACATTACGCCCTTCATTTGCAAAGTCCGGCCACTTACATTTGATTGATCTCCATTCAGCTGAGTCAATTGGATGACGCATGAAATCCCAAGAAGGATCGGCATGCTTATGCCATTGCATTTTACGAGCTATCCACGGTATAGTGTACAATCTAGTCAACCTTGGAATTATAGGGAAGTGTCTTAAAACTTTTCTTGGTTGATTTGTCATTTTTTTTACGCCTAACGCATTTGTCTTATCTTTAAATCTTGACGTATTACAATGAGGACATACTATAATGTTAGCGTTCTCTTTCCAAAATAACATGCAATCGTTTATGCAAGCATGAATGCATTTTACCTTTATTCCCAAATCTTTTAACATTTTTTTCATGGTAGGATACTTGTTAGGTAATGTGTTTTCTTCCGGAAGACATTTTTTAAATAGTTTCAACAATTCTGTCATGCTATTTCCCGACCAATTAATTCTTTTTTCAAGTTATGAAGCTCTATCATAACACTCAAAGTTGTAAGTCCATCCTTACAAGAAGGATATAATTTCTCATTTGCTTTTCTTTTGTATTCATGGTACATTTTCTTAACATTTATCTCTTCAAAATTTACTTCACCGCTAACTTGTGGCATATCATGTACTCTAAATGCATCATTAACAAGATTTCCTAGAGTGCCCTCAATAGACTCTTCTACGTGCATTTGGTCTGGGATGTGAGACTCTTGGACAAAATCCGATGTATGAGTCATTTGTATGGTAGTATCATTTCTCTCTCCATGAAAGAACCACACATCATATGTCGGAAGCATACCAAAAAATATCAAGTGTTTCTCAACTATTTCTATTGAATTTATCTTAGAGTTTTTGCACTTCTTACAAGGACACACACATAACTGAGTATCATGTGGTAAATGTTGCTTGACGAAGCTGATAAAGTTCTGAACACCGTGCGTATATTCATCCTCATTTCTATGTGTATTTCTAATCCACCTTCTTGATGTTTGTTCGGTCATGACTATCAATCAAAAACATTCAAAAAAATAATTAATACATCATCTAAGTTCTGTAAGATTGTTACCTTACCAATTAAAAAAAGGATTATTTACTTTTTATTTATTTTCGTCTTAGTGTTAGAAATTCTTAAGAATCATACCTAATATTTTATAGTGCATTACTCAATGGCCAGACACTATGCTATTACAGTTTTGAAAAAAAAATTCTGCATTTGTTTAAAAAATAAACAGCATGTGTTTTATTAAAAAAACTGCACTGCACTTGTTTTAAAAAAAAATTGCACTGATTTTTTTTAAAGAAAAAACTGCACTGGTTTTTTTAGAAAAAAACTGCGTTTGTTTAAAAAATAAACAGCATATGTTTTATTAAAAAAATTGCACTGCACTTGTTTTAAAAAAAAATTGCACTGATTTTTTTTTAAGAAAAAACTGCACCGGTTTTTTTTTAAAAAAACTGCATTTGTTAAAAGTTAAAACTTCAAATATGCCACGACAGTTTAAACAAATATACGATAATTGTAGTTTAAATATGCAAAATTTTATTTCCATGACAATACAGTGTCACTCGATTAATAACTATAATATGCTTTAGTTACAACATTTACTCAGTTATTCTGAGAAAAACTGAGCAATGCTCAGTATCGCTCGAAACTGAGCAATGCTCGGTTTTGAGTAAAACTGAGCATTGCTCAGTTTCTCGAAACTGAGCATTGCTCAGTTGCGAGAGAAACTGAGCATCGAAAAACGGAGTTGGAGATATGTTTCTAGATGTAAAAAGATATTCGGTCATGCAGTCGGTTATTATTTTTTTAATCTCTTGTACTCTTTAATACTTTCTTTTCAAGATGCAGGTTCTAATAAGTGTTAATCGTGTATTGTTTCTTTCATGTTTTATATGTGTTAATAATCCCATTTTCGCACATTATAAACACTTTGTATCGATTTGAGAAAACATTTCATCTTTTTTTTCTCTTGTTTCAAATATGTGTAGTACTCAAAATCAAACTCGAAATTTTACATAATATTGGAGCATTCACTGTTTAATAGCAAATTAGTGATCTCATCTGTAAAGGTTTGATCGTTTGAGTTACTTCTCATTATAGAATTCAGTCTCTTCATTTGAAGTAAGATTTATCAAGTGCTATAACGTCCTCGACTCAAGAAACTGATTGCAATATTCATTGCCTCGCAAGATTTCAATTTTTCTGTTTGCAAAACGACATTCTCAATAAATCCTATGAAATTTATTCAAAAAGGATCAAAAAAATAAACTATGGAATCAAGAAAAAATTCAAAAAAGTGCCACCCAAGAAATTTTCAGCAAATCATCATCAAAATTTATCTAACTTGTTCAGAAAGAAAAATCTCTTGTATAAATGCATTTTAAATTACAAAAAAATATTAAAAAGTGTGATGATCTAATGATTAAAAATTCTCCTAGAACCTACATGATTTATTAAACAAAGATAACGGCAGCTACCAACACAATTTAGATTACATTTAATATGTGAAATAACAAAGGAAATAGAATAAACTAAAATATGAAATCAAACAAATACTAAATTTTTAGGAATCCAGTTGGATCCCTCCAACCTGTTTTCCTGCATCCACATATGTTAGCTAACATAAATAATACCCATCCTGCTTCGAGGCAGGATATCGCGGTATGAAGGTCATCCACTATCATAGCGTGGGGCGCATAGGGTAATCATCCGCTAATGGTACCGCGGGCATCCGCTAATGATACTGCGGGAAATCCAACCACCAATATATATATAATAGCCACAAGCCTAAATATAACTAATATATATGCATCTAAAACTGAAATATTCAATACACATACGCACCTGAAACTGAAATCCAATGAAGGGAGCAAACACAATATGATGAGGTGCAGAAAAAAATAAGCGAATGAGAACTGCAGGAACAATAAATGGTACATTAGATCATCCGGATTTGCATGAGAAAATAAGCGAATGATAAATTGTACATAAGAAAATAAGCGGATGATAAATTGTACATAAGATCATCCGGATCTTAATCAACATTAAGGCGACACATCCACCTTCGAAAGCAATGCAAACAGGTACAACATGGCAATTTGGTTAAATTTATCGATTGTATATCTTATTAGTAAAATACAATTTTTATAATGATTAATAGCTTATAATAATGATTACTTACACAAATTATCCTCGTTAAAACTATATCATATCACGATTTAAATAATTTGGTTTTAGTCAAATTCCCAATATTATCCACGCTTGACTTGATTAGGCCAAATACAAAAATCACTGTCCAATAATAAAAATTATTACAAAATATATTAATCTGGTTGAAGACTTTGAATTTGAGTTGACTACAGTTGATCATGATGCTAACCTTATACATTTTATTTTAAATATTGTATCTTTTTATATATAGAACAAATTTTACATTAGGCTCTAGGATATAAGCCTAACTCTATCAACAATTAACTAACACCACTTCTCTTTTTAGTTTAATGTTTAAACTAAAACAAAAAAATAGTAAGCAGATCTATCGTAATTTATTTACATTTTTAGTTGTACAACCTAGGTTTTGATCACCTAAAGGTGAGGTATTTGAATTGGTTAATTTTCAATGGTTTGACAAGTAGGAGTTATGCAACAGATTCTGAAAACTGAATCTGAAAATGGTTAAAAATGGTTAAAAAATTTCAAAATTTATTTTCTGAAAACTGAATCTGAAAACAGATTCTACAACAAATTTATTTTCAAAATTTTCTCATTGTTAAAAATGGTTTAACTGAAAACTGAAAATGTGACTAAGAAAAAGATTCTGATTCTCAATGGTTTGACAAGTAGGAGTTATGCAACATGTAGATCACATATGGTGTACATATATACATATATGCGCAGATGATAACATATATATAAGGCTATTGAAGTACTTAATTAAAGTAACAGATATTAGAAAAGGCAAGCTTAAGAAAACAAAAGGAGTTTACTTTAATAAAATATTGTTGTACCTCTTACACATAGAACGTGCATATCAACATTAGCATAAAGTTTGGATGAAATTATTTTAAACACAATCAGCGACTTGGAGTTTAGATGGCATAACAGCAGATCACACAAGTAATACTATATCGCCATAACAAAACTCACACTCGGATTATCAATTAAAGGAAAACGAGAAGCATATAAAAAATACCCTAAAATCCATTCATGCCAAATTCTAATTCACCAGACCACTAAAGGAAAACGAGAAGCATATGTTCTGAATTTCAGATCTAGAGGAAGAAAAAGCTCACGGTTTAGAGGATTTCTAGAAGTGAAATCGCATTTTTACCTCAAATCGTGATTCCTAGAAGCCGCCGTGATTTCAAGAATCCCCAATTCCTAAAGCCCTAATTCGAAGTCCATTCTTTAATCGCAGATTTCAATTTTCGAGTTTCTCTGATGTTGATGAGAACGGTAATTTCAATCTTCAACGTGTAATTGCGTTTGTAGCGGCCTGGAAAGAATAAGTGTTAGAGGACTGAGCGTTGAACATCCAATTAGGGTTATATGCGACAAGTTACCCTTTTGCCCTTACAAAAGAAGACTCGACTAAGCACAACAACACATAAAAGTGTTGGCACATTTTTGGTGACACATTTTTGCTACTGCAACACATATAAGTGTCACTAGTCTACAACACATATAAGTGTTGGCAGTTGAAAAAAATAAGAGTTGCCAATTGGCCATTGTGGTGTAGTGTAAGGTCCAACCAAACGGTCTAGTCGATCGGCTCCCTAAGCCTAACTCGTCATGTGTTGGTGTCAATACGGCCCAATCATAATTGTAGTCGAACTGTGCCGGGTCCACCCTTCGGGTGTATCAAGCCCTAGGGTGTCAACCCCTGGACACCATGAACATGAGTGCACAGTCCCGATCTACTGGTACCCGTGCATGTTTTCTCCGGCTACGGACTATGTGCACGACCAGAGTCCGCCGGAACTACACCGGCGTACCCTCTGCCGTCGCTTTTGGTCACTTACCTCCAGTCCAGTAATCGTGCCCCCACCCTAGCCTAGTCCCTAGGGTCATGATGATACTAACTTGGGATTACTGCTGGAGTGGGCCCCCATTGCTAGGAGTTTCTAGTGGGTTAAGTACGGTTTAACCCTCTTGCTAATCCTGGATTAACTTGGTTAAGTGTAACGATGAGTTCACGACTTAACCCCGGTTAATCTACCAAGCCCAAATTGGTTAAGTATTAAGTGGACCATGACTTAACCCTAATCACGAGGCATTAATTAATTTAATGCGCCTTAACCTATCACATTAGACCTTGTTGTGGTTACTAGTTAAGCCGGGCGGGTCCGGGTAGCTTTACACCACAACTTGGTCTAACCTCGGGTTCAAGGTACAACATGACCAACTTCTCACATTGGGTCCTATTGTTTGTAGCAACTAGTTAAGCCGGTCGGTTCCGGGTAGGTTTACGCTACAAACTCAACCCAACCTCGAGTTGGCCACACTTATCTTTTCTAAGTGTCATGTCCATCATGTTTCCAAAACATGTTACAAGTTTTCAAGCAATTGGGTAGACCTAACTTAATAGGTAAATTCCCAATGGGTAGACCTAACTTAATAGGTAAATTCCCAAGCTTATGTTTTATGTCTTTTAAGTTTACCCAACCCCAAACGCAATCCCATCGCTTACATATCGCAATAGCGCATAAAGGATAGAAAGAGGGAACTTGGCATAATCATGACATAAAGGTATTGAAGCCACAAGCTTAACATGGTGGCATATGAAATGTTCATATGTTCATACACTTGCATATTACATTTTTAGGCCTCAAAAGCATGCATAAAACCAAACTTAGCATATTGGTGATACATGGTGCTAAATGACATGTAGAGATGGCCATAAGTTCGCATTTAGCCTCACATGCAAGTTATCATAAGAGATATGATAACTTACATGTTGCTAAAATGCAACCTTTGGCATAAAGCTTAAAGCTTTATGTTCATAAACCCAAAATAAGCTTGCATAACATGATAGCATGAACAAAATGTTCAACCCAAACTTGCATAACATAACTTGGCATACTTGCATATAAACTTGCATATCACAACATGATAAACTTGCATATAAACTTGCATATCACAACATGATAAACTTGCATATAAACTTGCATATCACAACATGATAAACTTGCATATAAACTTGCATATCACAACATGATAAACTTGCATATAAACTTGCATATCATACATTTAACTTTAGAGTTTAAGTATGAAAGTAGAATTGGGCTTACAATGCTTAAGAAGTCACAAAAATATGACAAAGCCCTTATGAAATCAATTAAACCCAAAATGCAAGCAAAACCCTTGAGCCAAAATGATCAAGACTCTTTCTTTATGATGCAAATATATAAACTTGACTTGAATGCAAGCTAATGATGCTCATACAAGTTTGAAAACACTTGTATGCATGGAAAATCACTTAGGAATTTATTTAGAAATTTTATGAAGAGAGTGGAGGCCATGAGAGGATTGATTTTGCCATAGTTTAGTTGTATGAATGAATAATGATGATTTAGGGTAGGTTAGGGTCTTATTTATAGATTAGGCAAGTGTTTTAGGCCATAGGATTAAACCTAGATTCAATCCAAGCCATCAAAGCATGTCTTGGGGAAGAAGTCAAGTGTAGGAACCATTTAGGGCCTTTAGATTAAAGATGAACCATGAGAACCATTCAAATGCAAAATCTGCATTTGAGCGAATCGGCCCACGGGTTGACAGCCAAACACCCTGGATTAACCCCTAGTCGACCCAGCGAGCTCGGGTCGACCTCAAAAATCGGCCGGTTCGGTTATTCCCCTCTCCCAATTCGCTGTTTTGAACATTTTTGCATATTTATTTATTTAATTTTCAAGTATATATATATATATATCAATATATATATATATATATCAATATATATATATATATTTCTCTGCGCAACCCATTTCACTTAATTAAGTATACTTTAATTTGGGAATTTTTCGTGAAACTTCACGAGGCCATATCTTGGTCATACGGACTCCGATTTTCGAAAACTCGGACTCTATTTCGCGTATTTTTCCGAGACGAACGCAATGGCATAGCCTGTTTCCCTTGATTCAGATTTTATAGTTTAATTCTACCTCCATTTATGTTATAACATGTTATTCAAAAATACGGGTTGTTACATTCTCCCCTCTTTAAAGGATTTCGTCCCCGAAATCTCCAAGTTAGGAAGAACGTATCCTACCATCCATCATCCATCTACTCAAAACATCATCCACGAGCAATCATTGTCCTTAAAAGGTTCTAAATGCTGTATGATCATATGCAAAGGTGTGTGTATATGTACTTATCTAATGCGAAAATCAGGAGGTTACTGATTCAGTAAACCCCCTTAATGCAAAATATGTTAGTGAAATGAGTCCATATGTATGCAAATTCCTAACATAATTTATAATCTCTACATGAGTGCACATAACATTCATCCATATGCAACATCCACGTGATAGCATAACAAGTTTTCATCCATGAATAAGCATAAACACTCATGCATATGCGGTATGAAAGTGTGTGAGCCGATCTTAGTGCCTAACGTGTATTATGCATCCACGAGTATCCACTTGCAAACACTTGCAACCACTTGCAACCATCAAGCATAACATGTTTCAAACACATGTTTCATCCAAAGGGTTTCTACCTAAGGTTCTCATGACAAGATTAACACGATAAACTAGATAAACATGGATAGCAAAGAGAAAGATATGCTAACAAAGAAAAGAGATTGAGAGTGTACCCTCAAAAAGGAATGGATAAAGCCCACGCATCTTCTCCTCGGTTTCCTAAGTTGCGTCTTCTTCGGCTTCACCCCATTGAACCTTCACCAATTTGACCTCTCGATTCCTTATCTTCTTGGTCTCCGTCCCCAAGATACGAATCGGAGCTCTCCTCAAGGTAGCCTCTTTCTCCACTTCTACATCTTTTAGAACACTTGGCTCAACAACCTCTGCTGATTCATGTAAACACTTCCGGAGATGCGAGACATGAAAAACATCGTGTACTCCAGCAAGCTTCTCGGGCAACTTCACTCTATAAGCCATCTGCCCGATCCTCTCTATAATAGGGAATGGTCCAACAAACCTCGGTGCCAACTTCCCAACAGCTCCAAATCGGACCACATTCCGCAAAGGAGAAACCTTCACGAAAACCATATCCCCAACATCAAACTCCAAATCCGTTCTTCGCTTATCAGCATAGGATTTCTGTCGGTCTTGGGCCGCTTTCATCCGTCTCCGAATCAACTCGATCTTCTCGGATGTATCTCTGATCATATCAGGCCCAAGTATAAGCTCATCTGTAGTCTCCCACCAACATGTAGGCGACTTGCACGGCCTCCCATATAAAGCTTCAAATGGTGTCATCCCTATGCTTGCCTGATAACTGTTATTATATGCAAACTCAACAAGAGGAAGATGGTCTTCCCAAGTACCACCAAAATCCAGAATACAAAGCCTCAACAGATCCTCGAGTACCCTATTCACCCTTTCGGTTTGACCGTCCGTCTGTGGGTGATAAGTCGTACTTAGATTCAACCTTGTGCCCACAGCTTCTTGCAAGCTATTCCAGAATTGACTTGTAAAGATTGGGTCACGGTCACTGACTATACTAGAAGGGACTCCATGTAGTCTTACAATCTCACGAAGATATACAGACGCTAGCCAAGATGCGGTCCTCTTGCTCTTCACCGGAATGAAATGAGCACTCTTCGTAAGTCTATCCACAATAACCCAAATGCTCGTATTCCCTTTCCTTGACCTTGGTAGCCCATCGATAAAATCCATGGAAATACTCTCCCACTTCCATAGTGGAACGTCTAGAGGATGCAATAGCCCACCGGGCTTCTTCGACTCGGCCTTAACTTGCTGGCAAATGATACATCTAGAGACAAATTCTGCCACATCCTTCTTCATCCCAGGCCAAAAGAAAATGCGCTTCATATCTTTATACATCTTATCTCCGCCCGGATGTATAGTCAACTTAGAGCGATGCGCTTCCTCAAGAACTCTTCTTACTAGATCTTCTACCATTGGAACACATAACCTTCCGTCTCTCCTCAGCCAACCCTTGTCATCAATAGAATATCGAGCGAGATGACTAGACGTCTCTCCTCGAATTAGCTTATCCATAATCTCAACTATCTGAGGGTCTTCTCTCTGCGAAGCCCCAACTTGATCAAGAAGGGTAGGTCTGAGTTCCAGAGATGCTAAAGAACCGGTCATCGACTCAATCGCCAAAGAGAAATCAAAGGTTGCCACATACTCTAAATTCTTCATCTCAACGAATAGAGGACTTAGGGTCAACCTTCTTCTATTCAATGCATCTGCTACCACATTCCCCTTGCCAGGGGTATAAGCTATCTCAAAATCGTAGGACGCCAAGAATTCCATCCATCTTTGTTGCCTCAGATTCAGATCCTTCTGAGAAAAGAGATACTTCAATGACTTGTGATCGGTATAAAGCTCAAATCTTTCTCCCAGAAGATAATGGCGCCAAGCCTTGAGTGCATATACTTTTGCTGCCAACTCTAAGTCATGAGTGGGATAATTCTTCTCATGCACTTTGAGTTGTCTACCGCCAAAGCATATCACTCTTCCTTCTTGCATAAGAACAGCTCCTCACCCCGTGCCACATGCATCGGTGTATACGGTAAATAACTTCCCTCCATCGGGCAAAGCTAGAACAGGTGCTGATGTGAGGGCTCTCTTGAGCTTCTGAAAAGCAAGCTCGCATTCTATGCTCCAAGCAAAAACTAAATTCTTCTTCGTCAATTTAGTGAGAGGAGCGGATATCTTTGCGAAGTCCTTGATGAACTTCCGGTAGAAACCCGCAAGACCTAGAAAACTTCTCACTTCGGTTGCATTCCTTGGAGTCTTCCAATCCTGAACTGCCACTACCTTAGCGGGATCCACCGCTAAGCCTTGCTTAGATACTATATGCCCAAGGAATCTAACTTCCCTTCTCCAAAAGTGACACTTGGAGAACTTGGCCTTCAACTGATGCGCTCTAAGCGTATCCATCACCTCCATGAGATGCCTTGCGTGCTCTTCCTCATCCTTAGAGAAGATCAGAATATCATCTACGAAGACCACGATAAACTTGTTCAAGAACTCCCTGAACACCCTACTCATCAAGTCCATGAAATATGCGGGTGCATTAGTCAAGCCGAACGGCATGACAAGCCATTCGAAGAATCCATCTGTAGTTCTGAACGCAGTCTTGTCTATACTATCTTCAGCTACCCTGAGCTGATGGAACCCCGTAGCAAGATCAAGCTGAGAGAAAACAGAAGCACCGACAAGCTGGTCAAAGAGATCATCAATCCTCGGTAACGGGTGTCTGTTCTTCTTAGTCAGCTTATTCAACTCTCGATAGTCAACGCAAAGTCGGAGAGAACCATCCGCCTTGGTAGCAAATACCACAGGCGCTCCCCATTCAGATATACTTCGTCTAATGAAGTTCTTCTCAAGCAACTCTTTCACTTGCTTACTTAGCTCCCGCCTTTCATGCGGAGCCATGTGCCGAACGGGCAAAGAAACAGGCTTTGCATTATCCACCAGATAAATGCGGAAATCAATCTCTCGCTTAGGGGGCAACCCCCTAACTTCATCGAAAACATCCGGATACTCTCGAACCACTCTCACAGACTGAAGAGTTTCCATTGACGAGTCGAGTGATTCCAGATAGCACAACATGACGGGACCTCTCGGATCACAAGAAATCTCTAGGGTGTTTCCGAGGCGAGTCACGAGCCTCACAACCCTATGCTCACAATCAAGAATGGCTCCATATCTGGACAGCCAATCCATGCCCAATATCAATCCGTATCCCCTAAAACCAAGAACATAAGCACTGCACAAGAACTCTACACTCAGTATAGAGATCCTCAAATCCCCACATATCATAGACAAATGGGCGGAACCCCCAATAGGATTTGAGACACAGACGGGATCATCTACCAAGCTAGTACTAAGGTGCAAACTATCAACAAGATCAGATGAGATAAAGCTATGCGATGCACCAGAATCAAACAAGGTACGAACTGGAAAATCAGAAATATATACAAGGCTCTCAACAGAAATACTACCTCGATCGGGAACTGGAGCGACATTGAGAGCATGAACTTGCCCTCCTGAAGGTCCAGCACGCTGAGTCTGACCCTGGCCTTGCCCTTGCTTCCTCGGGCAATCCTTACTGAAATGTCCAGTCTCACCGCAGAAAAAGCATTCACCATTCTTCCTTTTCCTCTTCTTACAATCCTTAATAAGATGCCCAACTGAACCGCAATAATGGCACTTCCCCTTGTTATTCTTGCCCTTGTTGTTATTGCCCTTGTTGTTGTTCCCCTTGTTGCCTTGACTCTTGTTCTTGTTCTGATTGCCTTGACTGCTCTGACCACTTGGATTACCCTGATTTCCTTTTCCCTGGGAATCAGTCTTCTTGGCTTGAGTATCATTCATCTTGGTTTCTTTCTTGACATCTCCCTGAAGTAACGCCATATCAACCAAACTCTCAAACGTGGCCCCATGGGGAATATGTGACATAGCCAATCCCTGCAACGGCTCATTCAATCCTCTAGCAAAACGAAGAGCCTTCTTCTGAGGAGTATTCACCATATCCAAGCCAAAACGAGCTAACTGATTGAACTTGTTCACATATTCTTTGACAGACATATCTCCTTGTTTCAAAGTTATGAACCTCTCCATTTGCAGATTCTCCTCAGCAGAAGATAGAAACTTAAGCATGAACCTTGCCCTGAAATCGGCCCAAGTCTCAACAGGCCTAGTACCATTGGTGACTTCCCACCAATAAGCGGCTTCATCCTTCATAAGCCAAACCGCCAACAAGAGCTTCCTCTGATCGTCTAACCCAAAGATAGCAAACAAATCCTCGGTCTCTTTCAACCAATTTCTGGCCTCTACAAAAGTCTCAGTGCCTTGAAAGTTCTTTCCACCCATTGCTTTGAAATCTTTGCAAGTCTTTGCGAAGTCCACTTGAGGATGCTGAGGGGGAGGAGGAAGAGGAACCTCAGCGACAGGAGGAGGAGGAACATTAACCACCGGAGGAGGAGGAGGAGGAACATTAACTACCGGAGGAGGAGGAGGAACATCTGCGGGGCTGGCTTCGGTCGCCCTAGCCTCCAAAAGTCTCCTATACCAAACAGGTACGTGTACTCCCTCCGGAATAGCAAAGTTATCGGCCATACTGAAAACGAAGAAAAAGACAGATTCAGAATGGAGAAAAACGAAGGAATTTTGCTAATGGCTTTTTGGGGAATAGCCTTTAAAATAAACTAGACTTTTCTTTTGAAAATACTTTATACTTGGTTTTGAAAATAGTTTTCCAAAAGTTTTCTAAAAGCCTTTTTGTTCCTTCTCGTACCATATGCTCCGATACCAAATGTAACACCCCACCTCCACCAGGGTGGCTCTTGCAAGCACTCTGACTTTGGAGGGGCGTTTGAATCAGGTAAACATGCATAATGATATATCAAGGCAGAACAAGAACATATGTATATATGTAAACAGAGTAAATAACATAGATAAAACAGCGGAAGATTTCAAAACATTTCAAAACAAGTCTGGTACAACATAGCTTTCCAAATAAACAAGTCTAGATAAAACAACATCAACTGAAAAACTGAAATAAATAAGTGCTATCCCCAATTAAGTGGTAACCATAGCTAGCTTCATGTCGAAACCGTACATGAGCTGAAATCCCACAAGCAAGCAATCCGAAATCCAAGCTAAGCTCCAGTATTCCCTCCCTGAGAACCTGGGGGGGGGGGGAAACGGAAGAAAAGAGGCGAAAGAAAACAGGTCAGTCAAAAAGACTGAGTAAGCCCTACTACAATCAATGTAAACTGATAAAGTTAACTGGCATGAGCAGCAGGGATGAACATAAGGATAACAATATACTAGCATGATGATTAACTAAAAAGGTAGATAAAGGTGTCATCGCATAATCAGGATTAAGGTTTTGCACCACAGGTGTACTAGCAAACTAACATGACTTGAATAAACAAGTATTGATCCCTTGGCCCAAGCTTTGGCCCAATAACATGAAATGACCCTAATACAAGGTCCAACCAAACGGTCTAGTCGATCGGCTCCCTAAGCCTAACTCGTCACGTGTTGGTGTCAATACGGCCCAATCATAATTGTAGTCGAACTGTGTCGGGTCCACCCTTCGGGTGTATCAAGCCCTAGGGTGTCAACCCCTGGACACCATGAACATGAGTGCACAGTCCCGATCTACTGGTACCCGTGCATGTTTTCTCCGGCTACGGACTATGTGCACGACCAGAGTCCGCCCGAAACTACACCGGCGTACCCTCTGCCGTCGCTTTTGGTCACTTACCTCTAGTCCAGTAATCGTGCCCCCACCCTAGCCTAGTCCCTAGGGTCATGATGATACTAACTTGGGATTACTGCTGGAGTGGGCCCCCATTGCTAGGATTTTTCTAGTGGGTTAAGTACGGTTTAACCCTCTTGCTAATCCTGGATTAACTTGGTTAAGTGTAACGATGAGTTCACGACTTAACCCCGATTAATCTACCAAGCCCAAATTGGTTAAGTATTAAGTGGACCATGACTTAACCCTAACCACGAGGCATTAATTAATTTAATGCGCCTTAACCTCTCACATTAGACCTTGTTGTGGTTACTAGTTAAGCCGGGCGGGTCCGGGTAGCTTTACACCACAATTTGGTCTAACCTCGGGTTCAAGGTACAACATGACCAACTTCTCACATTGGGTCCTATTGTTTGTAGCAACTAGTTAAGCCGGTCGGTTCCGGGTAGGTTTACGCTACAAACTCAACCCAACCTCGAGTTGGCCACACTTATCTTTTCTAAGTGTCATGTCCATCATGTTTCCAAAACATGTTACAAGTTTTCAAGCAATTGGGTAGACCTAACTTAATAGGTAAATTCCCAATGGGTAGACCTAACTTAATAGGTAAATTCCCAAGCTTATGTTTTATGTCTTTTAAGTTTACCCAACCCCAAACGCAATCCCATCGCTTACATATCGCAATAGCGCATAAAGGATAGAAAGAGGGAACTTGGCATAATCATGACATAAAGGTATTGAAGCCACAAGCTTAACATGGTGGCATATGAAATGTTCATATGTTCATACACTTGCATATTACATTTTTAGGCCTCAAAAGCATGCATAAAACCAAACTTAGCATATTGGTGATACATGGTGCTAAATGACATGTAGAGATGGCCATAAGTTCGCATTTAGCCTCACATGCAAGTTATCATAAGAGATATGATAACTTACATGTTGCTAAAATGCAACCTTTGGCATAAAGCTTAAAGCTTTATGTTCATAAACCCAAAATAAGCTTGCATAACATGATAGCATGAACAAAATGTTCAACCCAAACTTGCATAACATAACTTGGCATACTTGCATATAAACTTGCATATCACAACATGATAAACTTGCATATCACAACATGATAAACTTGCATATAAACTTGCATATCACAACATGATAAACTTGCATATAAACTTGCATATCATACATTTAACTTTAGAGTTTAAGTATGAAAGTAGAATAGGGCTTACAATGCTTAAGAAGTCACAAAAATATGACAAAGCCCTTATGAAATCAATTAAACCCAAAATGCAAGCAAAACCCTTGAGCCAAAATGATCAAGACTCTTTCTTTATGATGCAAATATATAAACTTGACTTGAATGCAAGCTAATGATGCTCATACAAGTTTGAAAACACTTGTATGCATGGAAAATCACTTAGGAATTTATTTAGGAATTTTATGAAGAGAGTGGAGGCCATGAGAGGATTGATTTTGCCATAGTTTAGTTGTATGAATGAATAATGATGATTTAGGGTAGGTTAGGGTCTTATTTATAGATTAGGCAAGTGTTTTAGGCCATAGGATTAAACCTAGATTCAATCCAAGCCATCAAAGCATGTCTTGGGGAAGAAGTCAAGAGTAGGAACCATCTAGGGCCTTTAGATTAAAGATGAACCATGAGAACCATTCAAATGCAAAATCTGCATTTGAGCGAATCGGGCCACGGGTTGACAGCCAAACACCCTGGATTAACCCCTAGTCGACCCAGCGAGCTCGGGTCGACCTCAAAAATCGGCCGGTTCGGTTATTCCCCTCTCCCAATTCGCTGTTTTGAACATTTTTGCATATTTATTTATTTAATTTTCAATTATATATATATATCAATATATATATATCAATATATATATATTTCTCTGCGCAACCCATTTCACTTAATTAAGTATACTTTAATTTGGGAATTTTTCGTGAAACTTCGCGAGGCCATATCTTGGTCATACGGACTCCGATTTTCGAAAACTCGGACTCTATTTCGCGTATTTTTCCGAGACGAACGCAATGGCATAGCCCGTTTCCCTTGATTCAGATTTTACAGTTTAATTCTACCTCCATTTATGTTATAACATGTTATTCAAAAATACGGGTTGTTACACATTCCCTTATATATACAAACCCATCTCATCTAGCTAACATGTAGCCCCCTCCTATCACTGCATATTCAGGCCAAATTAACCGACCCTTATATGGACTTTAAACCTACTTAAACTAAAACAAAATATTTTTGTGTAATACAATTTAAACACATAAAGGTATTGCATATTGATTAATATATTTATAACTACTAAATATAATTTCAATAATATTTGTTTATCAAATCAAAATACAATTTTTTATATCAATATTTCATATATATTATTCAATTTAATTAACTTATAACAAATGCAAACTAATTAGATTGTTTGGTCAAAGGAGTTCGGTTGTGTGACTCGTTATATATAAATCTGGTGGGCAACTAATATCGAACTATTCAAATTTTAAAGTCCATACGTCACTTAGCAGGTGGTGTGACATTTTAGTTATATTTATCTCTTACTTGATTTTAAGCAAATCCAATTTACCTATTTAAGCATTACCCAATTTCAACAATTATTTACACCAGTTTTTCTTTGTTAAAACTATACCACTTTGGACTTAATGACTCTAGTATTAGATTAGAAATTGATCAGTTGGGAGATAGAACCAAAATCAACATTACCCCATGCCAATGCACGCACATTGAAGCAGGAACTAGGAGGCTTTACAACAAAATGACCAAATTAGTTAAACATCGATAGGGAAACAATCCAGCAGAAAGCACTCAGGAACCAAAAAGGAGATGAAAAACACACATCTTGAGCTTTTCATGGGTAAATTTCCTCTCAAATTGGTTGCCTCGTGAATTCTTTATTAGATGGTACAGATTGGTGGCTATAATATTTCACACCACGGTGTACTGATGTAGAAGATTTTTATGCGTACTTATGGTATTTTGCAAACATGTAACATCATGATTACATTTTCTCAATAGGACTGATTATATTTAAAATCACTCCATAATGAAGCCAATATCACAATCATGCATGTCACTTTTATAAAAATTATTTACTATATTTTAACATATTTAAATTTAATTATAAATATAATTTCACAATTTAGATCCTTTTATTAAATAGTTTCAAAACCAACTTGTGAGATAAATTCCTAAATTCCAATTCAATTAAATAAATTTCTATTATTAAAGTTAGTTAACTATTACCTTAAACATTGGGTTGTTGCATACTTTTTGATCTATCAAAAGTGTAGGATCTAAATTAACCCTAGAGGAGGTGACTAGGGTTTATTGCAGTTTTTCGCTGAGTATAAATAATAGCAACACAGATAATAATAAGAGTAAGTGCGGAAAAAGAAGCAACACAGAATTTACCCAGCTTCGGCAAAACTCTGCCTACTTCTGCATTCCCTAAAGTTTCTACTAAATATTCAAACAATCTCTATGCTTATAATCCCATGTAAACTCGCGACACCCGCTCCTAACTGTTCTAATCCTACATTAGAAACCTTGCACTTATCTTTATCCCTGAGATCAGAATTTCTCTAACTGCAAAACTTTATAGCTATAATCTCTAGTTTAGAAAACTTTGAAACAATTACAAAATAAAACACTAACAAAACTTAAAAAAAAGAGCTAAATCCTAGGTTTAAAAAACTAAGACATATAAAAGAAAAAGAACTAGGTGGCCCCTCTTTTTATTTGTGCTTTGTCACTTGTAAAAGTCGGCTTCCTCTTGTTCTTTAACGGTCCTTTCTTCTCTGATTAAATAAAACACCAGGGTTTCTCCAAATCATGACTTCTGGTTGCTTTGATGGAGTTGACTCACTGTTCTCTTTGATTTCGGTTTCTCCTTGGTCCATCAATTTGGTTTGCAAACGATCAAAACAATATTTGTGAGTTCTCTGATTTTTATTCTTTTATGCTTGAATTGATTTGCTTGGTTTTCGATGGATTTGCCTGTGACAAATATGGTGTATTTATATGGTATTAGAAACCCTTAATCTCTGATTTTACATTGCGACTTGGTCGACTTGTCGTGAATTAATAATTTGAATTCTTCAGTTTTCTGGAAACTTGAATTGATGTTCTTTCCGAAAATAAGAGAATTGAATTTGCTGAGAGTAATACTTCTTGTCGTATATATCCCCTTGCAATTTCTGGATAATTGAATTGTTCATCTTGCTAAAAATAATCAGTTGTGATTTTTGGAAATTTCTTTTGATTTAAAATATTCAATATTGTTGATTATAACATTGTTGAAGCTTTACTTTTTTTTTGAGTAGGATGGATGTGTAGCGCGAAACTACACAGCCGATTAAGCATAATATTAATATATATAACCTAGTTGACAAGCCCAACTGGTGGCTAATAGTTCTAAAGAGAGATAATTATACATAAGTATCCACCATAACATTGTTGAAGCTTTACTTATATTATTTACGCCGATTTTTGGAAATTTTGAAATGCTCCTCTTGCTAGAAATAATAGATTGAATTCTTCAAACCTTTCTGAAAATAAGCTTACTAAAAATAAAGGCTTTTTAAATTTGTTCCATTTCGGTTTGAAAAATATTTACTGTTTCTGTATATATTCGAATTGAGAAATCTTTCTCTGCCTCTTTCAATTTTCCATCACCGTTAAGATGCTTGTATTTGATTATTTGAACAACTGCCATGGTTTCACTTTGCACTTGTCGCTGCTATACTGTTTTATATGTGACATCGATTTGTCTTTTAGCCATGTGCATACTGGATACTTGTGTGCCTTCTTGCTTCTCACCTTTTTCTGCATGCTTGTGTACAATCATTTTATGTTGTGCGCTTTTATTATTTGTCATGATGTTGGAAACTTGATACTAGCTTGATCAACCCTATGTTTGTGCACTGTCACTTGTGTTATTCATGTGTCTATGTTAGCATTTGAACCTGGCTTGCATGTGTTCAATGTCATTGGCACTTGGTTCATATGCAATGGCTAGTCTGACATGTCATCTTGTACATGCATGTTGACTGGCTAATGTTTTGTTGTTCCTTAAGCTATATGCCTTGTTCATAGTCTCGTATATTTTTTCCTTGATCAAGAGTAACCTGGGATGATCAATGATGTATCTTTATTCTCTATGTTTACTTGTACACTTGCATACTACTATGGCATTTTGCACTTAAGTTGAGCATGTGCTTGCTTGCTTGTGGTTTGTCTTGTATTGTACTTGCTGCTCGCTTTTACCATGTTGTGTTATCATGATCATTTTGCTTGCACATAAACCTGCTCCTAACTAGCCATACACCATTGTTATTCTCTGTTTCTATAGCCTTGTGCACTTGCGTTGTATGGCTGTGTTGATTATTCTATGTCGAAAGTGTCAAACCCTGTTTACATGTTTGTCGATCTTGAACCTGAACTACTGGTAGTTGGATATTTGATGGCTTGTGCATGTGTCAACACTGTTGCCATGCGCATGCTTGGCCATTTTCCTTGGTCTTGAATCACCTTTTGCCTGTTATACTTGACATTGCTGCACCATGTTCTGTTGCGTCGTGGTGTTGAGGCATGTTGTGTCTGCTGTTATGCACAACCTTATATATGTGCACTGTATTGCTTCATATATCTGCCATATTATACTTGACTATTTTCCCCATGCACACATGCATTTTAGTTTGATCTTCCATGCACTTATGAGATTTTGTACACCATGTTTGGATTGTCGTGCTCTGTCACCTAAAAAAATTCCATATAAGTACAAAAATATTTTTCTATTTAAATCAGCAGACCACTATACGTTGTGTCATGGATGGTCAAAGTTAGCATACCATAAATGTGAGTCGAGGCTGGTCTTGATTAGCAGACCACTATAGTTATGTTGAGGCTAATCCACGGGCACTAGTATCCAGTCTGCCTTGTGGTGTTTACAGTTAATCATTCTGAAATATCATAAGTAGTCTAGACTGAAATAAATATATATATATATATATAACTAAGTCTAGAAAAATGATGAGGAACACACCAAAAAACTGATGTAAATAAAAACTTAAAATTAGTATTATATTCTCTAACATTTAAATGTATTTTTTTTAACGGATACATATAAACATTTTAATTTGGTTTTAAATGTTGAATTTGAATTATAAAAGGGTTTTATTTATTAATTAAACGAAGTTGAACGTATAGTTTATATTTAATTAATAACAAGATCGTAACATCGCGGCAGTTCATAATATTACATTTTAAACTTTGAAATATGCTGAATTCATTTTAAGTCTGAATTGTTTGAAATAAGTATCGTCCAAATCTGTTTGGTTATAATTTTCTAATGAAAGAGAAAAATCAAGATTTGTACATTTTTAGTTATGTCCAAATCAAATTTTCAGAAAATCGATATGGAATCATTTATAAACTATAACGATTTCTTATATAAATTTAATTTGATTTAAAAAGGAATTTGTACGTAACTTGAGACAATGATTGAATTAAGACTGAAACTAATTCCATTGAATTCGTAGTGACGTTTAGAGTCAGGATAGGTATATGGTTCATGATTTATGGAGATCAGGTATTTTGGTATCCAAAATAGCTTCGTTTTGCATATAAAATATCATTCCGAGAAAATAGTCTTGGAATGCGGTAAAACTTGTGTCGTTGGATCCATATTAGTAAGTTATTCTAAGAATTCGATTTTCGTATTGATCGGACTTACCGTTTGATCGTACGAATAACAAACGCTTAGATTTTTATTAAATCGTTTACTCAATTTAATATGGAATTATAGAATAATCGATTTTCAAATAAACATGAATTTCAACAAAACTAATTTTATTAAATCTGTAGTGATTAATTATTGTAAGATTTCAAATTTCAAATTAATTGGACTTATTTGGTGATCGTGCGCAATTTAAACGTGTGTCAATTCACGTTATGAAATATAAATAAAGTTTTACAAACGACCTCGGAATTTGATGGAACAGGTTCCATCGTGTCTGGAATATTATTTTATGGTAGGATTACGATTTTTATCACGATAGGGATTGTATGTGGGTATTTTAACACGTTAGTTTAGCGGTAAGTATATAATATCATAATATATAATTGTCTATAAATAGCTGTCACAATCCTAATTTTAGGTCAATATGAATGCCACGATCAACACAGCTGAGAAACCGCCTCTATTTCTAAAACAAACGATCTAAATCTCGCAACCTTTCCCCTAAATTATCTCTCAATCCTTACATCGATTTGATAATCGCCCAACAACAATAATGTTGAGCTCAATAAGCTCTTTAAACTGACCAGCGATGATGACGTTACTAGCACGTAGTGGCCAGAAATGAGGTCGACAACATTGGTGGTTTAGGGGATTTTATCATTGAACGGCGGAGCGAGGTGAGGTGCTGCTTCAGGCATAGGTAAAGGAAGCTCAGGCGCATCGTTTGGTCGTCGTTGATGAAGTTCCGATGGTCGGTGATTGTTGCGGTCAGCGCGGAAGTTAATTTGTTCATGGGTGAAGCTGTTTGGAGGAGGTGCAGAACGAAGGCAGTGAGGGAAAGGAAGATTATCGGGCCTGTATTCTGGAAACCAAAGTAATTTAACCTGCCTGATGTTTTAACTTAAGTAATTAACTAATTAAGTTTAAATTAAATTATAATTAAGGTGTTAATTAAATTAATTAAATTCGTACCCTAAAATAATGATAACTTTTTGTTACGTTGTAATGACCCAGATTTTTCGATCAATTAAATTTGAATATTTAAATATGTTTCAAATATTATACTGGATATATTAATGGATTTTAGTATTTAATTCGTTTATAAAACAATGTTTGGATATATAAATTTATATTTAATTTATAAACGAGCTCAAAATGGCATGGTAGTTCATAATATTGAGTTTTGAACTTCAATTGAATATAACGAATCCGATATAAGTTGGAATTCCGTGAAGTAAGAAAGCTTTAAAATAAAAGAGAAAAATCGAGATTTCATATTCTAGATTTTTAGTTATGTCCAATCCATATTTTTAAATAGTCATTACAGAAATAGTTAATAAACGATAATGTTTATTTAATATATTTAATATGGTTTCTACATAATTTGGATATTGTTTTAACTCGGAACTGTTAATGTTGGGTTATAAATCTATGTTGTTTATATGTGACGCTATATGATAATTTTATTGGGATATTTATGGTAGTAGTAATTTATTATTATTTAATTCGATTATTTTAGAATTTATATAATATTTTATCGATATTATATAAGCCTTAAAAAAGGTAAATGATTTTATAAATGAAAGGGGAAGGGTTTGAAATGAATCCCGTAATATTTCTACAAATTATAAGTTGAATTTAATTAATCAAAGTAAATGGGAGTACTTAAATTAATTATATTATTAATTAATTAATTTAAATAGAAGGACTAATTGGGCTTGAGTAGCGAGTAATCCATGTTTGGTTGACACTTAATGGGTTTAACTAAATTTGATTATTAAGTTAGTTTGTCATAAGTTAATTTAATGGAGGTTGTTGATGATAACGTAAACCATTTTTATTTTAAAATGTTGAAATTTATTATTATATAATAATAATCAAAGTAATTAATTAAAAAGTAAATTAATGGAGGTTTGTAAAGCCGCAAGGCCTGTTTATAGTCAAATGATATTTTCAAGCAAATTGATATTAATATTAAAATAAGTTAATTTTTAAATTGGAATTTAAAGTGAATTCTTATTGGAATTATAGATTGATAAAATCCAAGATTTGACGAAATGTTAAAAACAAGTTTATTGAATGTGTTGCGAATGATTTCAATTATTGAAATGAGTTAATAAAGTTATAAACTTTGAAATGGTTTATGAAATGAATGAAAGGTTAGAAGTGTGAAATATGTAATGGAAATCGAAATAGAAACCCAAATTGAATTGAGATCGTTAGACGAGCTAAGTTATAAGAAGTCGATCTACAATCGCATACTTAAAGAAGAGATGATGTTTTTATTTAAAAGAATTGAAGAGTGATTTTTCATAACAAAGAACGTTTTTATAAACGTTGTTTATAAATATATGAAATGCGATTAAATGGGTTTTTGTGAATGAGATTAGCGAAATAATGGAATTGAAAATAGAATATTGGCATATAATTGGAATTGAGACAAATGGGATTTTAAGGCAAGATTTGCCGAAAGGGAGTTATAAATGGAAATTTGTATAAACTGGATTATATGGAGGAAGTTGTAAAAGGAAGGTATATTTGCAAATAGTAATATATTAATAAAACCAATGGTTATGGATTTATAAAATGAATGGTTATATATTTATAAAGCGAATGGTAAAGGCTTTTATAAATGAAAGAAAAGGAATTTGTGAATGAAAGGTTAAAAGTTTTGATAAATAAAAGGTGACAGGTTTTTGAAAGGGAATCTATAGTACATATTTATAGATGTTAAGTTGAACTATTTTAGTTGATTTTATGAAATGGGATTTAAAATAAAATTGGAAATTATTTAGGAGATTATAAAGGATTTAATCGGTTTAATAATGTTAAAAGGGAATACAATGTTTTTTTTTAGAAATGGGAACTTATTGTACATTGGTTGAGTTGTGTAATTTTTGAGATGTCAATCTGATGTCGGTTTCCGCCTTTGGGATTGATACTAACAGATTTATTCACTTACCAATTTACAATGAGGAGCCAATGAGTAGAAATGGAATGATAATTGATTTTTCTTATATTTAATAAGAAAGGGAAATGTTTTTCGAATTAGAATTTTTAATTGACGACTGGTTAATTAAAGAGTTTAAATGATGTTGGGTATCGAATCAATAAATTTATTTCATTTTTATGGATGAATTGTGGTTTATTTGATAGTTAAATAACTGACTGTCAAATCTGACCTATACGATTGTTGGTATGGAAAGACCGAGATCAGATTTGTATTCAAATACCATTCTGAACCAGCGAATATGTGGATGATGCTGATTGAAGATAGAGCAATTGAAGATCGTGGATCTTCATGAGCGAAAGCATTATTTGTCAAATCTCCCTAATTAGCTCCCAACGGTATTTCGACAATGGTTCTATCGTGATTGGAATCTTTCGGATTGCAAGGATTACTCGCTACTGATCCATAAAGTAATACCTAGGATGTAGTAGGAGGGTGCCTTTGGTTCATCATATTCCTGGATGACTTGTATGGACGGATGTCTGACATAGTATTTCCAAAGGGATCACGTTCGTTGATTTATTCAAACGTACCATAGTTGATGGAGGAGAAAGGCCTTTCTCGAAGCCTAATAACTAAAGTATTTTTGTGGACATCAATTAGTATTTTCTGGCGATCTAACGATGTGGCATCCAAAGTGAATGGTGGTCAGATGTTCTAAAGAAGATTTTAACTTCAAGCCTCATCAACCGAGAAATGGTATAATATCGGGTAAGTCGCTCCCATTAGGGTGCATTGTCACCATCTAAAGAATATTTATATTTGTTCTTCTTTTCACTTCTGTATCTTCCGAGAACGGTTATGTTGCTAGCGACCGTAGGTGACAATATATTCGGAACATTCAAGCAAAGTGAATGGCCGGTCATGTTTAACCTAGGTTGCAAGATGTTCTTGTTCAACCCCAGTGTATTCCTCTCTAGAGGTACACTGTCGGAAGGTAGTCCATACCTTGCCAGTTGGAATCCATTCTCCAATAAGAGCCCGCAGTTTTTTATTGTATACTATATATGTAGAGCGTGAGATGCAAGCTTTCTGCTAAATGGTTATTTATTTGTATTTAGACATTATTATAATATTAGAAAAGATATAATTTCAAAATGTTTTGGGTTATCGTAACGTAAAAACCATCTGTGTTTATGTGTGGATTGGTCTTACAATTATCCTTTTCTTTCAGAAAAGATTTCTTAACTTTAAAATCAAGTTGGACATTGCTTATAAACTTAGTGGGTTTCCCACTCTAGTTCACCAAGACTGATTCGACGTTTGAAATGCTCGGGTTAGACCGAGTTTTACAGGTCCAGGTTATCGGACGTTGTGAAGAGACGAGCTGGAAGAGTTCAGACGTATGATACTATATAGATATTATTCCGTTGTGTGTTGTATATGAGGACAGATTATTATAATTCTCCAGATGTGTTGATGCGCTCTGATGATTGCAAGTATATTTTGAACCTCTCAATAAAGATTTATTTCTATATTATATTATGTTCCGCTGCGACATGAGATTCTGTGTTGTGTTGTGATGCAGCGCACAATAGAAGATGCTTTCATGCGAGCTATCGGTCGTCTAGTTTTAGACAGTCGTTCAATAACCTAGAATGAGATGGAAAGAAGAATGGATCAACCATGAAACTAAGGCTTGAAGAAGCGGAGAACTGGTCATTCAATGACTCAATAGGGTCGCTCTAGAAGGCGATGAAATATGGAAAAAAACCTCATGATGCAAAAGGATTGTTCTCTAACTTGAAAAGAAAGGGCTAGCTTAAGGAGGCAGTGTTAGATTGTAATAACCCGGAAATCTGGGCCAGTTTAAAATTTTTATTTTGGCAATTTTAGTGAATTTTGAACATTTAAAATGAATTATTTTAAATAATATCGACGAGAAATTTATTTTGAATGGAATTCGAACGTGTATATTTATATTCGTCGTCGTTAGAATATATATAATTATTTAAAATTATAAAAGGAATTGAAAATGGCGCGGTAGTTCGATAATTCGATTACAAACTTCAATTGAACATACCGGGTGCAAAATAAACCGGATTTTAGTGAAACCAAAAATAATAGGATCTATTTGAGGATATCTTTCCAACGAATCCGAAAAATCAAGATTTCATAGCGGGGATCAAAAGATATGTCCAGTTGAAAATTCAGAATAGTCGCTATGGAATTCTGGCCCTTAAAAATGGAAATTTTGCAAACGACCTCGGATTTCGACGAAACCACTTTTGTTGGATCCGTGATGTCAATTTATTGATAGATTCCAAATTTCATAATTTTTCAAATCAATATGTGAGCGTGGAAAAGGAAAACGCGTTTGACCAGTTTCAGTTGATTTTAATCGACTGGAAAATGGCCATTTTTCAAACGGTCTCAGAATTCGACGAAACTAGTTTTGTTAAGACCGTATCGTCAATACGAAGCTAGAAAATATTTTTTGGGAATTTTTCGAGTGAGTATGTGGCCTCGGTAATTTGAAATGTACGTTTAAAATTCAGTATAATGATTTAAATGTAAATACAACGGAAACTGATCGAACCAGTCGAATCAGCTTATGACACATATCCCATTGTGTTCGGAATGGGGGTAATTAGCTATGGGTGACAGGCGGTGGGTTTCGTTTTGAGGTCGAAAATAAAAGTTACTTTTTGAAATTAAATAATAATAAAAAAAATAAACCCCCTCCTCCCTTTTCTCTTTGCTCAGACCCCCCCCCGTTTACTTTTCAATTCATTTCAGAAATAATAAAAAACAAAAGAAAACCGCAGCCCCCCCTCGATCGATCGCCGCCGCCGCGACTAGCCCCCCCTCGTGCCAGGCCGCGCCGCCCCCATCGCACCCCTCCTCTCCTCTTCTCCTTCTCTTCCTCTCCTCCAGCGACCTCGTCGAATTCCCCCCAGTCCCCAAACCCGCAGACCCCATGCCCCACAGCCAAACCCTAGGCCGCCTCCACCCTCCGACGCCCTCCTCGAGCACCTCCGACGACGCAGTGAAGACCCCCCCATTCCTTAATCGAATACAGTAAGTTTTCTGAATTTTATATATATTTTTTTTTCTATGAAAAACCTGACTTTTTGGTTATGAAAATATATAATTTTTAGTCATGAAAATATACGATTTTTATATAGTGATTTGAATGATAAAAATATGATTTTTATTTTCTAAAAGAAATGATTTTTTTATTCAAAAAATATTCGAATTTTGAAAACTGAAAAATTTGATTTATAAAATGAGATTTTCATTTGTGAGGTAGCAAGATAAAAATTAGATTTTTTATATACGGGAAAGCGAGATAAAAATATAATCTTTTCTTTATAAACATCGTTGTTAGAATATTCGATTTTTATATATTGAATAGCGAAGTAAAAATTCGATTTTATATATTGAATAGCGAAGTAAAAATTCGATTTTTATATATTGAATAGTGAAGTAGAAATTCGATTTTTATATATTGAATAGCGAAGTAAAAATGTGATTTTTACATATGTAGAGAATACAGATGAAGAAAGTGACGAAAGAAGAACGGCGGAGATTTTCTACATATGAAGAGCCGTGGCGTTGGATTAGCTATTCAGTGAGAACTTCTCACTTTTAATTTTACTTCTAGTTAAAATATATACTAGGATGCAGACGGTGTTTAGTAGCACCCGACACCCGTCGTCCACAGACCATGGACGACTTGTATGCTTGTTTGTTTGATTTTGATGTGTGGTTGATTGTGTGATGTGATGTGAAATGAAATAAAATATTTATATAGTTAAAAATATTTCATAGTTAAAAATAGAATTTTTAACGTGTATTTAAAATGAAATAAAAATAAACAAATCGGACTATTTGTTTATATACACACATTTGACTGATATTGATTGGGACGATAAATTTTACACATCGCCCAACTACACAAAAAAATCTGTGTTTGATTGTTTGAAACCCCACATGGGTATTGGGATGATATTTGACGTACACTAATCCCGATTGTTTAGTTGTATGTCGATCGATTGATTGACAGACTGTTATAAGCGTTGAATATTTATATTTGATGTTTATACAGGGTAGAATGCACTTTGGATGATGGTTGATTATTCATCGTTGTTATTGTATACATGTGTTGCAGAAAATCCATATAATTAACATTATATGGTAATTGATTGGGCTTCATTCCAGTTTTGAATAGAAATATTTGAAAAAGAAATATCTAAAATAGAATATTTGAAAATAGAAATATATGAAGCCGTGTTGATTAGATTGACGCCATTTTGAGTGAACGATATTTATATCGATTTTATTCATTTTATAACGAATATCAAAAGTGATTTCAAAATCTGAAATTTTGAAAAGAATTGAAATTCGAATTATATTGAATAGAAGTGAATTTGAATTGAAATTGAATAGAAATGAATTCGAATTGAAATTAAATAGAATTGAATTCGAATTGAAATCGAAAGGAATTGCATTCGAATTAAACTGAAATTGAATTGAAATCAATTTGAAACGAATTTATATTGGAATATTCAATTTAGATTTGAAATTGAATATGAAGTTGAAACCATTTTGAAAATGAATTTAAAACGATTTATAAAATACGTTTTAAAAGGAAATCGACGAAGTATATATTATATATTATATATATATAATATAATGGCCTGAATAGAACGCGCCGCGTCGCGGTAGTTCGCGAATTTCGACCATTGACTTCGAATGGATATTGCGGGAGATCCGACCGTCGGATTCTACTAAAACCGGAAACGTTGGGTTCGTATCGAAAAGAGCTTTCTAATGAATATTAGAGATTCGAAATCTAACGGTTGGATTTGGAATTATGTCCAAATCAAATTTGGAAAAGGTCACCGTAAGTGCAGTTCGATGGCCGTTGATGGAAATCTACTGTACGGCCCTTGATAAAATTATTAAAAATAGTAATAATTTGTGTAAAATCATAAGAAATGATTTGGGAAGAATTGGGATGAAAAACTCCATATTTGAAAAGATAAAAATAGTTTTTTATCGAAATGAACTAGTTTTGAACTAGAATAATAATTTATTTATTTTTAAATAAATAAATTGGTTTTGAAATGGTTTTAAAAGAAACCAGAACTTCCAATAATTGCATTGGAATGGATTTGAATCAAAATTGTCTTCGGAATATTTCGATGTTGGATTTCGTGATGATACAGATATCGTTATGGGAATTTGAAAGATATAGATATATACATCGTTATTTCCAATACGATATTTGTTGGTCGTAGAATTTGATATTGAATATAAGCCGATATATTTTCTATTCAGAGCCTTGTATTTAATATCAAATCTGATTTGGGTTTGTCGTGAATGGTGTCTTCTTTAACACTTTTCTTAAGCCTAGTTGAGAAAAGATTAAATCTTTTTATTTAGATTTAATGAAGTGTACCAATTAAACAACATTTAATTGGAATTGAATTGGTATTGATTTTTGGGTTTATCGTGAATAGTGTTTTAAATAACACTTGTTCTTTAACCCGATAATTAATGGAATGTGAGTTTGGGTTTATCGTGAACCGTGTTTTAAATGACACTGATTCTTTAACCCAGTTAAGGATTAAAACTAAGTGGAGTTTTAATGAATCTTTAATTAGATTGAAAAGATCGAGAATGGAGTATCACCAGTTTTGCTCTAGGCGATAGTTAAATCTTTAATTAGATTTGAGCGTGAAATGGTAATTGAATTTACCGATGACACCGTGGTGTTAGATATGAAGTATTACCAGTTTTACTTCATGGGATAAATAGGTTGGGACTGGGAAATAAAATAAATGATTACTTCGGTGTGGTTCGCTAATCCCGACTAGTTTGAATTGATATTCAAAGGAGACTAAAGAATAAATTTAAAGAATTTATCTTTGATAAAATTAATGGGAACCTTTCCCAAAGTATAAGAATATTTGAATAAAAGAATATTCTGAATTGGAATGAGGCGTATGTTGTGTTTGTGTAACACGTGTTTATTATATATATACGCGAGTTGTTCAGAAAGACCGGGTTTATCCCATTCTGAATAACTGATTCGACGTGGTGTCGAAGATGAAGACGGTGGTTGAAGACCGGAGGTCTTCACGTCGTTTGGGTGATTACTGATGATCTTGATTGGGCTGTACACCCAAGAAGATGGAAACAGTTGGTGATCGTCCAGACGTACTTGGAGATCGATGGATATGCGGGGTACTAGGTGCCTCCGGTTTCGTTCAGACCTAGAACGGACTTGTAAAGGGACTGTGTGTCTGACATTGGATTTTAGTATGTGTGATTGATTTCTATTAAATATACATCTGTTTGGCGGCGGAGAATTTATTCTCTTGCTTAACGCCCTTCTCTGAGACGTACGAGCTCAGGGGTTATATACTGATGGATATCAATCGCATGGAGTGAATTGCCTGTGTGGCATGCCCAAGATGCAAATGATCAAGGCTTCTGTTGAAAAGCAAAGTCTTGTGGATGATGATCAAAGCAAGGCCTGTGTGGCATAGCTTTGTGTAGCGTTGATTCGCGAGCCTCACACCTCGGTTGTGAACCAAGAACGGGAGACGGACCTCAGGGAGGGCATGCGTTTCTTTCTAGCTAGGGTGGTGTCAGTGACCTACCAGCCCTGACATTTATATACTTTTCACCTGTGTGGTTGTTGCTGTTGCGAGGCGCCTCGGTTTGATCGGACGATCCGGGTCCGATGGAGTCATTTGATGGCTCATTTGCGCCCTAAAGGGCGGGGAAACGTAGTGTTCAGGCATTTTAATCCACATCGGTGGACCGGCCATGACGATCCAAGGGTCACTCGAGCTCTGATCCTGAGACATGGTAGGCTAGATTGTCTTGAATCGGTAGAGGACTATCTTTTGCCTCGGTTCACAGATGGAAATCCAACATCCAAATACGTGACATTTGCGGTTTTAATTGTATAACTAGTATAGCGACATGATATATGGTACCCATGCCGTCTATGATTGATACTTATGATTTGAAGTTGTTTTATACACTATGCACTTATAATAGTATCAAATGATTTGTTTAAAACGTACTAAGCATATTTGGCTATTATAAGGGAAAACCCTATCCCCCGGCTTGCGTTGCATTGTGTGATAGGACCTGGGTCTTATAATAGCTTCATTTTTTTTCAACAAGCATTGCGCTGTTTTGTTATATGCACTGGTATTCTTGGGAGGAAACCCGTTCCGTGTTATACGGCGTGGTCCCTTGATTTACCTAACCTTTGAAATAAAGATAAATAACTGTTTTAGTTCTCACACCAGTCACATGACTGACCTGCAATTTATTGTTTTAACCTAAACTCTGGGTGCCCTTATTTTCGACACGGGCAGCTAGTAGTTTTGGTTTTGCAGATTTATATTCACATGATCCTGATTTACAGCTGGAACGATACTCGGAAAGCTTTGTATCCGCGTATTACTTCTAGTTGTGTATTGTATTATTTTCCGCTGCTATGTAATGTATTGTAATCTCTGATATTTTCTGTGTAATATTTATTCATTTATACTCTGTATATTCTTTTATCTGATGGAATTGTTGTAATAAACAATGAAATGTTCTCCCATCTGCGTTCTGATTTGTCTTGTCCTCACAGTAATTCGTTCTTTCTCTTCTCTTCGGAGACCGGGGAAGTTCAGGTCGCTTCATAGATCGTACGAGGGCTGGGTCATTCGCTCTTGGATCACTCGCTACAGGACCTATCAAGTTTGAGTCGCTCGTTTGTGGGTCGTTCGCGCCTAGTTCGCTCACTCTGGAACCATCCTCATATGTCATCCCTCACTAAGCCATTGCAAATTGCGTCAAATTACCGATAGAAAATTTCTACCATTATTTTTGGCTGCAAATCCAGGCAGAATGCCAACGAATATTTATCAAAGTTATTTTGCAGCATAACTCCAACAGATTTGCAAGAGATGTTTGTATTATTTTTCTAATATATATTTTAGTGTTATTTTTTAATAATTATTAACATGTTCGGTAATTAATAATTAATTTGTTTTAATTAATGATTTATAATTAATAATAAATAATAATCTACGTTCTATAATAAATAACTTATATTCATTGGTTATTTAGAATTGGCAAAATAATCTTTGCTCATAACCAATGTAATTACCAAATTCTTTATTAAGTCCTTCGCTTTCATCACAAATTTCAGCCATTATGCCAGTATATTTAATAATTAATTTAATTCTTATGAAATGATATCTAGTTAAGTCAACCGCTTATCTTGGGTCGTTCGTTTGTACTTGGGTCGTACGTTCAGACAAAGCGTGTTGTAAACCCTATAAATAAGGGTGTGGCGTGAGCTGTAAGGGTTGTTGATTTTTGACTAAACTTGTGCGTGAGCTTTGTGCCACCCTTAAAATTGGAAGTTGAGTTTATCTCCTTTCTCCATTTTCAGATATTCGAGTGTGCTCACTTCAACGAATTTGAAGCTGATTCACGGTATCACTTGCGAGTGATCAACGTTCAAAGAATCGTAGATCATCAACACGGTATCTTGCGAGATCAAAGTGTTGTAAATAGCGAGATTCCGACATCGACAGATCAACGGAGTTGAGCATCTATGTCACCCTTGATCGTATTTCCATAGATCCATCAATTCGTGTGGAGTTTGATCCTGGACGTTGCACCAGCTTGGTATCAGAGCGAGATTTCCATCTTTTGGTTGGATCGTCGGAGCCTTGATCGCCATTTTGATTGGATCGCTGTAACAACCCGCAAATTCCGAACCAATTTAAAAAAATTATTTTAGAAAATTTTAATGAATTTTGAGGATATAATATAATTTATTATTAATAATAATGGCTAGAATTTATTTTTGTCGAAGTTAGAACGAATAAATTTAATTTTAAATATAAATGGAGTTAGAAGTGGCGCGGTAGTTTGAAAATTTGATTTTGAACTTTAACTGAATGTACAGGACTCAAAATAAATCAGAATTGAGTGAAACCAGAAATATTTAAATCTGTTTAATCATATCTTTCTAACGAATCTGAAAAATTGAAATTTCATAGCGGAAATCAAAAGTTATGGCCAATTCAATTTTTAGAAAGGTCGCTGTAGAATTTATATATATATTATATAGGGCCCGAAAGGCTACTTTTCACATATGAAGGAATTTCGACTCGAAACCACTTCCATTGAGTTCGGAATGACGTTTTTGCATTGAAAAATAGTAAACACTTATATATTTTGAGTTTCAGAATTTATTTGTTTAAAAATGTATTTTTAATATTAAATATATTGGCCTTGAAAATAGTCATTTTTCAAACGATCTCCGTTTTCGACAAAACCACTTTTGTTGGAACCGGAATGTCAAATTATTTCTAGATTTCAATTTTCATAATTTTTCGAATTAATATGTGAGCGTGGCAAGAGAAAATGTGTTTTGACTATTTCAGTTAAATTTAAATGCCTTAAAAATAGCCATTTTTCAAACAGTCTCAGAATTCGACGAAAATAATTTTGTTAGATTTGCATCGTCATAAGAAAGCTAAAAATATTTTTTTAGAATTTTTAGAGGTCGTATGTGGCCCCGGCATAATTTAATGTACGGTCAATATTTAATTAATTAATTTTTAATGCAATTTTAAATAAAAATCGTACAGATTTCAGAATTGGGCCACGGGACCTATCCCATTGCATTCAGAAGGTATCAAAACCTTAAGAACGATAGTAAGCAGGCCCAAATCAGAGAAAGTCCGAAAATCCACCTTTTAAGCACAATTTTCGAGATTTAATATTAAAATATTATTAAAAATATTCAGGCCGAAACCCTAATTTACATGGCAGCCGCCACCTAAACCGAAGGCCAGAATTTCTCCAATTTCAAACGCTCATAACTTTTGATCCGCTCAATGAAAATCGACAAACTTAGTACCAAATCGAAGCTCTCGGAGGGATCTTTCAATCTATACGGTCAAGATCGGGTTTTGGTTCACGGATTTCACGAATTCTGGGCTGAAACGTGGCGGGTTCGGGTTCGATTTTTGAGACGAGGTGGAGGCCGAGTTGGGTGGCCTTCTGGGCGTTGGTGGCTCGCGGGCGGGGCGTCGGAGTGGCGAGGTCTGATCGGCGGTCGGTGGCTCGGAGGGTGGCGCGCGCAGAAGGGGGTGCGGACGTGATACGGGTTCGGCTGTGCGACGTGGGAACGAAGAAGAAGAGTAATATTTTAATATTATTTTATTTATTTAATATTTAATTTATGCGATCTTTAAAAATAAATATCTCTTTCATACGAGGTCTGATTGACGAACCGTAAGTTGCGTTGGACTCGTCTTTCCGAGATCTTCGCGATGGCGTAGGCCAGAGCTGATTCCGAGACAGTCGAATTTTTAGCCATATCAATGTGAGATTTCTGAATTTAATTTAATTATTTAATTAATTCAATTATTTTCATAGCCGTTAAATAATTGATTGTATGTAATGAGATAATCCTATGTTGTGATAAAATTTGGATGATGATTTGTCTGTTTGTTTGTTGATTATAATCCCATTTTATCTGTTTATTGGATTTAGTTAGAATTGCCAATTCAATGTATAAAAATATCACCTTGATTGTTTGTTGATTGTATTGTCATTTCTTTTTAGTGATAAAAAGGGAATCAAGTTTGTTGTTATTTCTTTTATAATAAAAAGATCAATTTATGTTGTTATTCCTTTTATAATAAAAAGATCAGTTTATGTTGTTATTCCTTTTATGATAAAAAGGTCAATTTATGTTGTTAATTCTTTGGTAATAAAAGATCATTTTGTTTGCATTTCTTTTTGCATATAAAAAGAAACATTTTTGTTAATATTTCTTTTCATCAGCAAAAAGAGACATTTTTGTTCATATTCCTTTTTGTTAATAAAAAGAATCATTTTAGTCGCTTTTTCTTTTTAACATTAAAAAGAACATCTTTGTTGCTATTTTTTTTCTAACATTAAAAAGGATAATTTTTGTCGCATTTCTTTTTAGCATTAAAAATAAACAATTTTGTAACATTTATTTTTAGCAATAAAAAGTAGCATTCTTATGTCGCATTTCTTTTTATTACTAAAAAAAATGTTTAGGTTGCATTTCTTTTTAGAATTAAAAAGGAAACATTCTTGTTTACATTTCTTTTCTAGATAAAAAGAACCATTTTGTTGCTATGTCTTTTAACATCTAAAAAGAATCACTTGTTATCTTTCTAGACAAAAAGAACCATTTTGTCGCTATGTCTTTTAAGATATTAAAAAGAATGAATCGTTGTTTGAAACCTGTCTACATGTAATTTACACTTTTAATGATAGATAGAATTCATTAAAAAGAATGAACCTTTGTTTGAAAACTTGTGAACATGTAATTTACATTTTTTTTTATGTAAATGAATTATCAAAATTGCTATACAAATAAAAACATTATTTTATTTGTCAGTTGTAGTCACAGTCAAACATCATGTTTATTGTTATATATTAAAAGAGTAAAATTGTCAAAAGTTGATTGTTGAATTGAAAATATCATTTTTGTCAAAACATGATTAATGAAATAAAAGTAATAATTTTGTTTACATTTTTTTAATGTAGATAAGAAAGTATTTTCAGAAGTTACGTAGAAAATAAAGATTGTTCTTTTATTTGGAATTACCTATGCAAACATAACTTGAAAATAAAAAGTCCATTTTTATTCGTGTTCGACAGCACCAATAAAACATATATTAAAAATAAAGTTTTGTTCTTTGTTTTGTGTTCAAAAATGTAAACATGTTTTGAAAATAAAGTTTGTACTTCTAACTTCTATTTACATTCAGCCATGCATATATATATATATATATATATATATATATAGAAATTGTTCTTTTTGCATATACCAATGCAAAATGTATATTGAAAACAAATTATTCATTTGCACTTACCAATGAAATACATACATATATTGATAATAAAGTTTATTTCTTTGTTTGCATTTATCAATATATATGCATTGAAATTAAAGTTTATTCTTTTATTTGCATTTATCAATGCAAATATTCAATGAAACTATAATCTATTTTCTTTATCTATAATTACCAACACAAATGTACACACGTTTATACATTTAATAGAATTTGTTTAAATTATGCTTTGAAAATAAATTTTGTTCTTTTATTTACATTTACTAATGTAAATATAATTTATAAACAAAACTATTCTTTGTTTGCATTCCTAAATGGAAATGAGGTTCTTTTTACATTCACTCAAATATACTTTTAATTAAAAATAAAAGTTACATTTGTTATTTGCATTCCTTGTTGCAAACAAAACCTTAAAATAAAGTTCATCTTTGTTTGCAATTCATTAATGCAAACAAACCATCAGATTTAAAATTATATTCTTGATTTATAATTTTGATATGAATAAAGATTGTTTGAAATAAAGGATAGAATTTAAAAGTTACATTTTAATAACTAAACATTCACATTTTTATCATTAAAGTAAAATAGACAAAAACACTCATTTTGTCTAAATTAAAAGAATGAAACAAAATATAGCACTGGAATATTTTATTTGAATTGAAACTCAAATTATTCATTTTTGTAAATTTATATTAGTTAAAAACCAATTATTCATTTTTGTTCATTTACATTAGTTAAAAATAATTATTCATTTTAGCCAATTTATACTAGTTAAACAAAATTTTACATTTTGTCAGAAATATTCATTTTTGTCAAAATGAATTAGTTGAAGTAATTTATATATATATATATATATATGTTTGACAAGATATATACATGTCAAGATAGGATAGTTAAAACAAATATTTATCATTTTGTCTCATTAGAATTGCCAAAACAAAATAACCATTTTTGTTTAGAGTTTAAATTAGCAAAATAGAATTTGTCAATAGAGACAAAGTTATTATGCTTATTCATTCATTGCAATAGAGATATTTTCTTGTCGCCATTATATGTATTGTGTATTACACTTCCATGCACAAGTTACCCGACTTGTGTATGTGATTGGGACGATAATTTTTCGCACATCGCCCAAGTGCACAAATTAGTTTATTATTTGTTTGGTTGAAACCCCACACGGGTGTTGGGACGAAAATTTATATACACTAATCCCAATATTTAGTTGTATGTTGATCGTTAGATCGACAGGCTGCAATGAGCGTTATTATTTAATTTTAACGCTTACACAGTGGAATTTACACTTTGGATGTAGATGGATGATTTGATGATTTTACCATTATTGTCATATATATGATGTGTGTGAAATCCATATAATCCAATTATATGGTAAATGTTTGAGTCGCATTTCGATTCAGGTGTTCTTTTAAATAATGATATTTTTACATTGGAAATCCTTTTTATATAAAGTGCATATGTTTTCATAATATATTTTTAATCCAACTATATGTTAAGACAAAGAACATTTGTAAAATAAAGAATTCGTAATATAAAGAATACCTTTCATTTAGAGTCTTTATATAAGGAATATTTTTACGATTATTTTAAAATATGTTTTTAAAATATTACTAGCATTTGCAATTATTATTATTTTTTGTGATTATAAATAAATTGAGATGTGAAGTGGATTTATCGTGGACGGTGTTTTTAAATGACATTTGTCCTTTAATCCAATTTACATTGAAATTATTATTTGGAATTTATAAATCTATTTTATAGATTTAAAAAGGCATTTTCTAAAAATCAAGTTTTTCCAATTTAATATATTAAATAGGAATTAAGTGGAAATTCGATTGGTAACAATCGAAATGGGCTTCTGTAAAAGAAGACCGATATTATATATGGAATTTAAGAGGCTTTGCCGTTATTCCATTTATACTATTAGTCCGGTACAGAAATCTATATCGATTATGTATTGATTTGATTTCTGTGAAATTCCCTATTTCGGAAATTGATTTATAGATTTCATTTTCAGTGTTTATCTTTGATAAAATTAATGAGAATATTTTAAAACGAATATATTACTAAAAGAATACTCGGAGTTGGAATGTGACGAAATGTGTGATTTTCCAACATTTGTTTTTAATCCCAAAATACGCGAGTTATTCAGAAAGAACGGGTTTAACCCATTCTGAATAATCATCACGACGATCAAGAGTCGAAGATGAAGACGGTGATTGAAGACCGAAGGTTTTCACACCGTTGGGATGATGATGACTGGTATCTTGAATTGGGATTGGCCTTCCAAGGCAAGGTATTTGGCAATGATCGTCCAAACGCATTTGGAGATCGACGGACATGTTGTTTCGCTCAGACCCAGAGCGGACTTGTAAATGGATTGTGTGTCTGACATTGTATTCATTTCTGCTGTATTTGTTGAACGCTACTGATTATATATTTCTGTTTGGTGGTGAAGAATTTATTCTTTACTTATCACCCTTCTCTAAGACGTATGAGCTTGGAGGTTATATATATATTGGTAGATGATCAATAATATGGTAGGGTCTGACAATGTGACATGCTAAGATGCAAATGATCAAGGCTTTGTTGAAAAGCAGGCCTTGTGGCTGATGATCAAAGCATAGCCTGTTTAGGCATAGCTTTGTGTATAACGTGACTTCGCGAGCATCACACCCCGGTATGAGTCAAAAACGGGATTAGGACTGCAGGGAGTGCACACGTATCTTTCTAGCTAGTGGTGTTTGGGCTTTGACACGGCCCGGCATTTTACTTATGTGGATTTTGGATTGAGGTACCTCGGGTTTTTATAGGCCGGAAGTGGTCATACTGTAGGTTCATAGGAACCGGGAAACGTGTGTTCAGGCATGATTAATCCACTACCGTTAGGTGGGGACCGACCCTGAAGATCCAAGGGTTCACTGCGGGGGATCCTGGGGCATTTGCTAGAGTGTCTCGAATCGGAAGAGGACGATCCCCAGCCTCGATTTCAAGACAGAAAACCAATTCCCAATACGACACCACGGTTTTGATTGTAAACTTATATATGGTGACATAATAGGATGGGGTACTATGTCGTCTAAGATTAATACATTTATATTGAAATGTTTTAAGTATATATATACACACTAATAATAATATCGTTTTTACGTATCAAGCATCTTTTGACCATTATAAGGTAAAACCCTATCCTCTGGTGTGCGTTGCATTGTGTGATGGGACCTGGGTCTTATAATGGTTTCATTTTCCTAAAAAGCATTGCGTTATTTGACGATTTACTTTATTTATGCACTGACAATCCAATGGAGTAAACCCGTTCCGCGTTAGCGGCGTGGTCCTGTGATTAGCCTACTTATTAGATAGGTTAAGTTAAGAATTCTCACACCAGTCCAACGACTGACATGTAGTTTGTTTCACCTTGCGAACTCGGGTGCCCTCTTTCCATACGGGCAGTCGAGTAGCTTTTTGCAGATATAGTTAAGCAGGATTCTGGATTGAAGTCTGAAGCTAAGTCCGGAATATTGATGGCCTTCCGCTGAGATTAGTTCCGTTGCAATGTATTTAATTTATTGTAAATGTATCTTCCGCTGTATTATTTATTGATGTACTCTGATATATTCTGTACTCTGATGTAACATTTATTATTGATGTTATAAAAGTCTGTGTTGTTGTTCTGATGTGTTGTATGCCTAAAGTTAACGTACGCGGGTTTTGAATGGTCTTAATCGATCTTGCGATCGATTGGGGTCGGGCGAAATTCGGGTCGTTATAATCGCCGATGCTAGATTGCCAGTCTTTGATTGGATAGCCGGAGCCTTAATTGCCATTTTGGTTGGATCGTCGACGCGAGATTTCCATCACTTGGTTGGATCGCTATAAACCATTCAGGTTTATCACCATCGCCACCGACATCGTCCATTCCATTTCCGCCAATGCCAAATCATCAAACCGCCGTCATCCTCAAATCGTCATTCATCCAGACCGTCACCACCAGATTACAATCCATTTCATACCACCACTGATTTAGATCGCCTGAGCTGTATAAATCGTCAGATCTCGTTCAGTGGCATCTGTCAATCAGTCACCACCACCTGTACACGTTCGCCGGAGCTAATTAAATCGCCAGATCTAATTTAATCGCGATTATCATTCCATAGATCGCCAGATCAACACCTTTTCATTTAGACCATCGTCAACTGTGTAATTGTTTGAAGCTTGTGCCAGATCTGAAGTTCAATTCACTTGTTGAGAATTGATTATGCTGCCAAGACGTGTTAATCTTCATCAAAATTTGGAAGAAATGTATCAGAGAGATGAAGCCGAACAACTGCAGAAAAGAATCAATGATAAATTTGATGAAGGAATTGGAAGATCAGAAAAGCTTATGATAGATTTGAATCAAACCAGAAGAAGAATATCACCCGATTAACATCATGGTGGACATCGAATTTCGCCATCGAATTTGGAAAGACACAGAGGATCACTACCATCGGATCGAGAGAGAAGGAATCGTGATGATTATTCTCGAGAACCGTCCCGTAGAAGTGAAAGACATGAAGATGTTCATGACCGATATCGTCATCAGTCAGTTTGTGAAGATGAAAGAAGTAGCATTCGTTACCATTCACCAAGACGAGATCGAGATCCATTTATCAACCAGAAGGTCATCATAACTAGGAAACAGAGATGAAGACCGAAATTCCAGAATTCAGGGGAGGAATGTCTTCTGAAGAATTTTAGAATGGTTGTCGAATGTAGAGGAAATTATGGAATTCAAGAATGTGCTAGAAAATAGAAGAGTAAAATTAGTAGCTACTCGTTTGAGAGGAAGAGCCATTGCCTGGTGGCAACAAACTAAACTAACTCGTGAAAGAATGGGAAAGCCGAAAGTTGTCACATGGGAAAAGATGAAAAGGATGATGCAAGCTACCTTCTTACCTCACAACTACCAATCTCTTATGTATTAACATTTGCAAAACCCGAGACAAGGAAAAAAACTTATGATTGATTATACTGATGAGTTCTATCAACTGATCGCTCGTAATGACATCATGGAAACAGAGGAGCAGTTGACTACCAGATATGTTACGGGATTAAGAACTCAAATTCAGGACATGGTGAATATGTTCCATCCAATGTCTGTTGCTGAAGCTCACCAAAAAGCTCTAGCTTGGGAGAAGCAAGTGAGACGAGGAGGAGGAGTGTTCACGAATTCTAATAGTCAAAGCAAAGGAATTAGTAACAATGTTAATGTTACTAAGCCGATTTCAAAGCCGGTTGTCAATGAGTCTGTTAAGCCAAAAGTCACCTCGACTGTTAAGTGCTTTAATTGTCAAGAAGTTAGACATAAAAGCAATGAATGTCCAAAATTAAAGAAAAGAATAATGATAGCTGAAGATGTAGAAATCGATGTAGACTATTCTCTACCATCAAAATTCGACGATGATGTTGAAAAAGATGCATAGGAAGTAGAGTCAGGAGACGAAGGAAATAGTTTAATGATGCAAGGATCATATTTAACTCCAAAATATGTAGATGATTCTAGTTGGTTGCGAAGCAATATCTTCCAATCTACCTGTACTATTCTTGGAAAGGTTTGTCGCTTTGTTATTGATGCAGGAAGATGTGACAACATGATTTCGGAAGAAGCTATTAAGAAGCTTGGATCGAAGACTGAGAAACATCCTAGACCATACAAGCTTGCTTGGTTAAAGAAAGGAGGAGAAGTCACCGTGGGAAGAAAAGCCTTTGTATCATTTTCCATTGGGTTGAAATACAAAGATAAAATTTGGTGCGACATAGTTCATATGGATGTATGCCATTTGCTCTTGGGAAGACCATGGCAGTATGATCGATCAGTTCATTACGATGGTCGAACCAACATCTATAGTTTCATGTTTGAAGGCACTAAAATCACGTTAGTTCCTAAGAAGCGTGAACAAAATGAAGTCAAAGCAGAGAAGAAGATGAATTCGACTAGTCTTTTATCTTTGAAGGAATTTTTTGAAGAAGTAGAAGAGAATCTGGAAGTGTTTATGTTGATTGGATTTGAATCTCATGAAGAGTCTGATATTCTTGCTGAAGCTGAGCCTGTGCTGAAAGAGTTTGAAGATGTGTTTCCTGAAGAGATGCTGAAGGAATTACTACCACTCAGGGACATACAACATCAAATTGAATTGGTGCCAGGTGCAGTATTACCACATCAGCCACATTATCGAATGAGTCCAAAGGAGCATGAAGAGCTAAGCAGACAGGTTGAAGAGCTACTTGAACAAGGGAGAATACAAGAAAGTCTTAGCCTTTTTGCCGTACCTGCTTTGTTAGTCACAAAGAAAGATGGTTCATGGAGGATGTGTACGGATAATAGAGCTCTCAACAAGCTCACGATTAGATACAGATTTCCTATGCCTAGACTTGATGACATGTTAGAACAAATTAATGGATCTGTTATTTTTTCAAAGATTGATTTGAAGAGTGGTCGAATTAGACCAAGAGATGAATGGAAGACCGCATTCAGGACTCGTGAGGGGTTGTATGAATGGTTTGTTATGCCGTTTGGTCTATCGAATGCACCAAGTACTTTTATGAGAGTCATGAATCAGCTTTTCAGACTATACATTGGGAAGTTTGTTGTGGTATATTTTGATGATATTCTGGTCTATAGTGCTAGCATGGTGGGGGCATATACAACATTTGAAAGCAGTATTGATGATTCTTTGTCAAGAACAATTTTATGTTGCAACAAAGAAGTGTGTGTTCATAACGCAAAGTGTTCTGTTCTTGGGGTACATTATGTCCAAGAAAGGAATATCGGTGGATCAGAATAAAGTCGCTGCAATCAGAGATTGGCCTCGACCAAAAACTATAACGGAAGTCAAAAGCTTTCATGGATTAGCATCATTCTATCGAAGGTTTATTCCACACTTTAGAAGTGTGATGGCTCTTGTTACTGATTGGATGAAAGGAAAGCAGTTTATGTAGACGGAGGAAGCTCAATTTTCTTTTGAGAAGATCAAGGAATTTTTGACGATCACACCAGTCCTTATGCTGCCAGATTTCTAGTTGTTATTTGAATTGCATACGGATGCATCGAAAGTTGGAATAGGAGGGGCGTTGAGTCAAAAGGGCCGTCCTATTGCATATTTCACTGAAAAGCTATCTGGAGTAAAGATGAGATACAATACGTATGACGTGGATTTTTATGCTATTGTACAAGCCACCAAACATTGGAGACACTATTTGTTTCATAAGGAGTTTATACTATATGCTAACCATGAAGCTTTGAAGCATTTGCAAGGTCAAGATAAAATTGCTGCAAGACCTGCATCGTGGATTGCTTATCTGCAACAGTTTACATTTGTTGTAAAGCACAATTCTGGAGTGACTAATTGCGCAGCTGATGCTTTGAGTCGAAGGAATCATTTGTTTACGACTATGCGAGTCGAAGTAGTCGGTTTTGGTGTACTTCCAAAACTATTAACAACTGATTTATATTTCTCGCAGATCATAGACAGAGTCAAAGGAAGAAATATGGAAGGTTATATGCTAATCAATGGTTTTCTATTCAAAGGATCTCAATTGTGTATTCCAAAATATAGTTTGAGAATGAAGATTGTCAAAGAATTGCATGAGGAAGGACACGTGGGCCGTTGTCGTACTTTGTAGTTGATTTCAGATTCTTACTATTGGCCATCTATGAAGAAAGAAGTCAAGAAGTTTGTACAAAGATGCCACGTTTTCTAAGTATCAAAGGGAACTGCCACTAATGTTGGATTGTATATGCCGTTACATGTACGTACTAAGCTGTGGGTGTATGTTAGTATGGATTTTTCTTAGGATTACCGAGAACACAGCGAGGCAATGACTTTATATATGTGGTAGTAGATCGATTTTCAAAGATGGTTCATTTTATTGCTTGCAAGAAAATGGAAGATGCTATAACTGTTGCTCAATTATTCTTCAAAGAAGTTTATCGTCTCATGGGTTACCTGAATCCATTGTTTCAGACAGAGATACCCGCTTTCTGAGTCATTTCTGGATCAGCTTGTGGAAGATGATTGGGACAAAGCTGAAATTTAGTAGTGCTTATCATCCGCAAACAGATGGACATACAGAAGTAGTGAACAGATCTTTGGGGAATTTGTTGAGATGCCTTGTGAAGGATAATTTGAAAAGTTGGGATGTGAAATTGTGTCAAGCTGAGTTTGCGCACAATCATGCTGTCAATCGAGATACTGGGTTCAGTCCATTTCAGATCGTCTATTCAATCATACGAGAGGACCTTTAGATTTGTCGACGGTTCCATAGCAGAAAGGAGTTGTTAAAAGAGCCAATGATTTTGTTAATGAGTATCAAGAATGTCACAAAGTTGTGCAAGAAAGATTGCTTAAGTCAAATATAAAGTATAAGAAATTTGCAGATTCGAAACGACAAAATGTTAACTTCGAAGTAGGAGACTTTGTGTACACAGTATTAACGAAAGATCGTTTTCCTGTTGGAACTTACAACAAGTTGAAGGCTCGAAAGATTGGTCCTATAAGAATTGTGAAGAAAATCAATAATAATGCTTATCAATTGAAGCTGCCAGAAGGTGTGTATACTTCGAATGTGTTCAAATATCAAATATCTAATTTCATATTATGAAGATGAGTTTATGAACGAAGGGGAGTGTGTGAATTCGAGGTCGAATTCTCGTCAACCAGGGAAGGATGATGCAGCGCACCATAGAAGATGCTTGCATGCGAGCTATTGGTCGTCCAGTGACTTAAGACAGTCATTCAGTAACCAAAAATGAGAAGGAAAGAAGGACGAATCATCCATGAAACTGAGGCTTGAAGAAGCGGAGAACTGGTCGTTCAACGACTCAACAGGGCCGCTCCGGGAGGCGATGAAACATGGAAAAAAGCCTCACGATCCAAAAGGGTCATTCTCCAACTTGAAGAGAAAGGGCGAGCTTAAGGAGGCAGTGCTAGATCATATGAGGACTAGGTCATTCGCTCTTGGATCACTCGCTAAAGGACCGATCAAGCTTGAGTCGCTCGCTTGTGGGTCGTTCGCGCCTAGTTCGCTCACTCTAGAATCGTTTGACATTAGACCGATTGCCCTTGAGCTGCTACGGGCGGAAGATAATAAGAGCCTTTAAAGATAAGATCTTACCTGGGTCGTTCGCTCCTTTGTTGTGTAAAAGAGTCGTTCGCTCTATCGTTATATCGTAGTTAAGTCGACTGCTTATCTTGGGTCGTTCGTTTGTACTTGGGTCGTCCGTTCAGACAAAGCGTGTTGTAAACCCTATAATTAGGGCTATGGCGTGAGTTGTAAGGGTTGTTGATTTTTGATTAAACTTGTGTGTGAGCTTTATGCCACCCTTGAAATTGGAAGTTGAGTTTATCTCCTTTCTCCATTTTCAGATATTCGAGTATGCTAGAATCAACAAATTTGAAGCCGATTCACGATTTCACTTGTGAGTGATCAACATTCAAAAAATCGTAGATTATCAACACGGTATCTTGCGAGATCAACGTGTTGTAGATAGCAAGATTCCGACATCGATAGATCAACGGAGTTGAGCACCTAAATCATCCTTGATCGTATTTCCACGGATCCATCAATTCGTGTGGATTTTGATCCTGGATGATGCGCCATGTTGATTCTTCTTCTTCTTCTATTATAATATTTCTTTCTTTTCTCACCCTCTAATTTCTTTCTAATAACTATTTGGTGTTTTCGATACTCGAGTTTTGGCAAGTAATATGGGTTTATGTTTTATTGTCGCAATTCGGGAGTCGAATTCCTACTGGGTCGTTACATACATTGTCAGAATTGAAATAGACAATACACTACAAGGAAACACTGATTTAGCATCATATATTTAGAAGCGGGAATTTCCGTCGCTAATTTGCGATAGATTTCCATGTGATCTGCAAGGTGTAAGTTTTTGGTTTTTCAACTTTTTTATTTATTTATTACCATCGTCTTCTGTCATCCCTCACTAAGCCATTGCAAATTGCATCAAATTACTGATAGAAAATTTCTGCCACTATTTTTCGTTGCAAATCCAGGCAGAATGCCAACGAATATTTATCAAAGCTATTTTGCAGCATAACTCCAACAGGTTTGCAGGAGATGTTTATATTATTTTTCTAAGATATATTTTAGTATTATTTTTAATAATTATTAACATGTTCAATAATTAATAATTAATTTGTTCTAATTAATGATTTATAAGTAATAATAAATAATAATTTACGTTCTATAATAAATAACTTATAATCATTGGTCATTTAGAATTAGCAAAATAATCTTTGATCATAACCAATGTAATTACTAAATTCTTAATTAAGTCCTCCGCTTTCATCACAAATTTCAGCCATTATGCAAGTATATTTAATAATTAATTTAATTCTTATGAAATGATATCTAGTATTCAATAATTAATTTTAAATAATTGTATTCACTGCAACAAAATAATCATATTACAACTTATACAGCTAACACAAATTAGCAGTTATAACAAATATTTTTAAGGACTTTATGTATGTAGCAGTTATAATAAACATATATAACAACGGTTGTTACATGATCAGTCGTAGAAATTCAAGTATAGCAACTATTTATGAAAGTTGTGCCCTTACCTTTATTTTTCAGCCTATAAATTTTTTGGTTTCCCTCCCATTATATTTCTTAATTCGCTTTTTTATCACTCAGAAAAAGCCGGCCGTAAAATTCTCAAACTAAAACCCTAACTTCGCCCCTAATTTCATCCCATTGTTTTCTCTTGTCTTCCCCCATTACCAAGTCTAAACCCTAAATCCATCCCGCTACTCTCCACTCCGTCTCTTCGTCGTTGGCCAACTGCGTTGATATCTCCACCTCATCATTGTGGTATAAGAAAAACAAAATCAAGCTCGCTTGCCTCTGTTGTCATTGCGTCGCTCACCTCTTTGCCAGTTCTCACCGACATTGCTTTGCTCCTCCATTTTCGGTTCTCATTGTCGTTGCATCGCCACTCCGTTACCGATCGTCACCGTTACTGCTCTCTATGCTTGCGCTCATTGCTATTGTCTTGCCATCGATGACTATAGGTACGTTGGAGTATTTATACATTTTCTATTTTATTTACTAACTATTGCTCCATCCCTTAAGTTTTTTCTAGTGATAATCTCTTCTGAAAGGGGAACAATGTTTCAACTATGAAACTATCTATTAGATACTTAGGTGTTATTTATATTTAATTGATGTTATGGTAATTAATACTATGCTCTTTTGTTTTTTTTAATATGCTTGGTTTTGACTGCATTAAAAATTTGTTAGAAGAAAGGGTCTAAATTTGTCTTAATTTTAACTGATGAGAGTTCAATCCCTTTATTAATTTAGCGATATGCTATTTGATATTTTTAGACTCTTGTTTACTGCTATGCTAATCTGGTAATCAAAAGTTATTTGGTATGACAACTATAACTTCTTTAGACTTTATTTCATGGTACAATGTGCCTGAAGTAGTTTATTTGATGATAATTTTGGTAAAATATAACAAATAAGGGTGACATTTTGTTAGGGAATTCTATAGTATAATTATGATTCATATTTTTAATGTGATCAGTGGAGTTGTGTTCCTTTTTATAGTGGAAACACTTCCACAAATTTCTTGATAGTTTGGACTATTTTCCTTTTACTATGGCGTGTGTATATTGGATGATTTGGTGAGGTAGCAACTTAGATTTAAATAAAAACTTAAATGAGTCCCGTATGTATAATCTGGTTACAAAAAAATCCCCTTGTTTTAAGTTGGGTTAAGAAACCCATAACAAAATACTATTGAATTACCCTCTTCCATTTTTGATTTCAAAAGCTTATATTCTTTTAAAAATGTGAATCCGTAAATAAATTTCTCTCTGAATCGAGAGGATAGAGCTTAGTAAATCACAATACTTGAGTTTTTGATAGAAGTGTATCAAAAGCAATTTTATATTGTATTGTACATGGTCGTTTACATATTTGTTTGATATTATACATAGTCATAGCATGTCAAAAAAATATACTATATTTAGTATGTAGTTAACTCTTTACAAATTATGGTATATTTTTTTAGGTTGATCACTTGGTAAAAGGAGCTTGAACATTGTGTGCATCCATGGGTAAGAACGAGCAACACTCAGAAGAGGTAATTATCTTGGACTTTGTATATTATAGCTCATGCTGCATCAATTAAGCAAATGTACCATTCATAATAACATTTCAAGCATCAAATGAGCTTTTCCTCTTTAGGAGCGTAATTTTATTTTTTGAGGAACATATACTTTCAATTTTCAAAAATGGATTTTGTTAGCAAGCTATGTGCAACTTTTGAACTATATTCTTTAAAGCAAGTCGTATAAAGTATGTTTGTTTTATGAAAACAGTTCCTAAAATCTAATTATTGATCATATTAAAAGTTTTTCTTTGTCTATCAACTTATATCATAAAAAAATGTTAATCTATTTTATGGAGCTACGTCGTCCCATACTTTTTCAAAGAATCTATAGTTTTCTCCAGTTCAATTTGAAGCAATATATTCAGCCTTGTCCATAAGTTTTGTATGAATTACTTTGACATGTTACGATTAGAATTTGTAGTAAGTTCTATAGCTTATATAAAAGAATGAATATATGGTTTCATATGTCAAGCCACAAGTTTACATGGATAAGATATATCTAGATTACTAGAGATATTTTCAAGTGGATAATGTCTTCTTTGCATTTCTAATCACTTTTGAATATTGGATATTTGTAGGTACAAATGAATATTAGATATTTGTATTATATGTCAACGATCGACAAATCGAAAGCGTATTTCGAGATTTTTGGTTTAACATGATCTATTTTCAATTCAATTGATTACATAAATATAAAAAAAATGGTAATAAATAATTTAAAGTGGATAATGTGTATCAAACATTTTTCCGGTAACGTATATAAATTATTAATTTAATAAAATGATAAATACATATATCTTATATATGGGGTTAGTTTTCTCATTTTTCATTAGGGGCAGAAATATAAGTTGAGGTAGAAAAGGCAAATTTTAGGGGTTCTTTTCCATGAGTAATTTTAATTGGCGCATATGATAATATTTTATTGCCATTAAAAATGGGATAAAAATCTATTTAGACCACTTACTTGAACCTGTTACATATTCAAACTTTTGAGAAGTAATTACATAAATAGATAACTACAGTAGGAGCTCAAATTTTGTATTGGTACACTAGAAACTGTGCCCTGTAAAAGTTTGAAATAATAGAATATCGGTGCATTTTGAGATTGTGTTAGTACATCTGATGAAGAAAAGAAAGAAAAAGGGATAAAAGAAGTTTTACTATTGCTGTTCCAATTGCACAAGCACATTAAAAGCAATTGTCGTTGTTTCAAAGTGCAACGGTGGTACAAAATGACACTTTTTGCAGGCAACAATTGGCCTATATTAAAAAAAGGAATTGTCTGAAAGTGCAATAATAATAAGACATAATTGTACAAAGTATAAGAGATAAGCAATCCTTAGAATTATGCGCATATTTAATTTTGGGAGACGATAAAATTACATTGCTCCATGTGTTTTTGTTGGAGTATATGCATTCCGTCCATAGTGATTGCATCTCTTCTCACAATGGCCATTGTATTTCAATTTATGGATGGTAAAACCAACATCATAATGTTCATATGACAATCATTAAAAAGTGGTTAGATAATTTGATTTGATACCACACTAATTTACCGTAGATTACTGCTTAGCCTTTAATTATTTTCTCAATGAGATCAATACATTTCATACTATGTTGACAAAAAGCATTAATAGACAGGTTTAAGAAACATTTTCTTGAATGTTACGCTTGAAAAAGAGGCAAAGCTAATTTATGTTATGACTGAACTATCACAAGTTTACATAAATACTGCAAGGGATCAAAAACATTAAAAAAATGTAGCTTTGGCACACGGATAAAGACAACTCCTATTGAAATAAATCAGATTGTTTCAAACACACTTGAAAAACATAATAGAGGATAATGCTCAAAGAATATGATGTTTGTGATACCATTAATAGATGTCTCTCTATAAGCATTCTTTCATTACTTCAGTAGTAAACAAAGAGTAGGTGATAAAGTTTGGAGTAAAAGGATTGTGTAAGTTATTTATAGGTTAATGATATATTTATATGTGGTGTATAAATAAATAAATAAATAAATAGAAGTGTGACTGTCTTGGGCATAAGTGAATTCTTCTGTTGAATTTTCTGAATTTTCCTCTCTCCTATTGACTATCGTATTATGTGCCACGTATTTATGTGTTAGAATGCATGAGTTGATCTAATTATACATATATCCCACTAAACATATTTCATATTATTGTTTTTCTTAACGTACTCACTCATGTATTTGTGTGTATTGGTTATTAAGTTATTAATAAATAACAACAATACAACATAACAAAATGTTGGGTATTCCAGCCCACATTAGGCATATTTTTATGCAGGTCATGCTTAATTTGTGGATGGGCTTTATTGGTTTTGTCTTTTTCTATTGAGGCTGAATTGTTGTGCAAGCATGCCTTTGGTGCAGCAACATCTTTTTTTTTTTCAGCTAGACACTTTGGAAATAGCTCACACATTTTGCATGCACATTAAAAGAAAAGAGGGTTAATATAACCAGATCTGGTCATATAGGGCAGCAATAATTTTTGGTCATTTATCATCATCTTTAAGGTGTTTTGGTCTTCAAAATTGAGCTTCATTCTTGCTCGATTCACCGCTAGCCTGAAGTGCACACATAGGGTGTTTTCTTACACCTTTTTCATATCTTATTGTTTTGGATTCCAATGATTAGTAGCGAATCTTTTGTAAACATTTTGGGGCTGTGTTAGCCTGTTTTGTTACCAGGCCACCCAAAATTCAGATGATCAGGGTGACATATGTTAGAGGCTAAAGCTCTCATACGTCCCAAAACCAGAGCTTGGGTTGGATCGATAGGATAGCTCGGATCGGATGGGATAGTTTGGATCGGATCGGATCGGATGGGGACAACATCACCAGTTCGGATCGGATCTAGGCCTCCTAACCGAACTGCCTGAAGCATCCCTGCACAATACAAAGTTGACCTGTTCTCAAGCCTATTAATCCGGACTACTGTACACATGTTGCCCCATGAATAGAAGCCACGTCTTCCACTTTCCCCACTACTCTCAAGACCTTGTCTAATGCTGCCACGTGGCCACTCCTCCCTAACCAACTTACTGCCTATAAATACATGAAAAACGCATCACATTGGGGAATCTTTTTGCGTTTCATTTCTCTTTTCTGTCATGGCCGCACCTCTTCATAAGAAACCACCTTGTTCTCTAAGGAAAAGATAATGAATTCAAAGAGTATTATTCTTAGAATTCTGGTGCTTGAGTGATTGAATTCTTGTAATTGTAATTTGCGAATGAAATGAGAAACTATGAAGTGGACGTAGGCTCATTAATGCCGAACCACTATAAATCTCGTGTGTTGATTGATTTTTCTTGTTTTTAGTTCATGATTCCCCATTATTCTCTGCAAAATATGATCAATAGGGTGTTAGGACCATTTTTTGGTCTAACATTTTGGTGCTTTCACTGAGAAGTGAAGATTCTCAACATATAAGGATTCTCCATTCTACTATTGGATTGCCATGTCCGATGAGGAAATCCTGCAACATTCAACAACAATCGCTAAAGTTCAGAAATGAAGTCCAAGAAAGCTGCTAGTTAAGGTCGGATAGGTATCCAGCGGTTACAGCAGCTCTGATGTTTGGGTCGGATCCTGCACAGGGTCAAAAATGCCTCTGGCTCGGATCTTATACTTCTGGTCGGATCGAGTTAAAGTAGCTCTACACCGTCACTTCCAAAAGCAAATGAATCGGTTCGAGGTAACCGGGTCGGACTCATACAAAGATTGAGTTTCAGCAAACAAACATCGGATCGGGTTAGGGAATCACCCTTCCGAACCAAACCGATTTTTCCGTTCCGACCCCCAGACAATGACAGACCCGAACCGCGATCCGATGACATCTCCGAACCGCAACTTTGAGGCAAATTCCGATCCGACCCGGTACAGCTGTTTTTGGGAAAAAAATACATTTTTCTAATCATTTCAGAAAAGGCTCCATCACCGCCGGGACTATGGGGCCCCAGACCCCCATCGGCGCTGCGCTCGGACCCGCTGACAGCCTCGCCTTCGGCTCGACGTACATTTTAGCTAACAACAGTTATCAAAGAAGATTAGATGGATAATTTGAGAATATCATAGCAAGTTGGCAATGACTGGGATTCTTCCCAGAGCCATGGCACTTATTTACATCAGTAAGCCAATTTGAAGAGCTATCGATCAGATTCGGCTTGTTATCAAGGACAGTATACAAGACAATGGATGTCTCATAGCAGCTTCCTCTTCCTTAGTTCTGATGGTTTATAAATTTCACCGATGCAACCGATGTTGCTCGCTAACGAGTAGCGACCATCTTATTTATGCGACTTAAACTTGTCCAATCGGCGGGGCATTGAATGACGGTTATATGGAACAGTCCGAGCACTACTCCGAAGATAATTCCTATGATCTTAGTGACCATGATTGTCAATAAGGGGATACCAGAAAGCAGCTAAGATGGTCTCAACATCACAAAGATACACTTCAATTGTATGATGTGATAAATGAAATATGTCATGCGGTTCACCTTCTGAAGAACTTGGCGAACCTTTGCAATTGCTGTTTGCTATCAACTGCATCGAGGAAGACTGATTTCCATCGAATAAGGGTTAAGTCAACATACTTTGGTGCCCAGAGTTAGGTACTAGTTAAACCACCACACGCCATGAAAGGTTTCTTTCCTGGATTATAGCAAGTTGACTGCTCACCAGCCACCATACGACCTTGGTCAAATGATGAGAGCTCGAGATTAAAGAAAATATAGATCAACCATTAGATCTCTACTTCTTATTTCCATTGTGACATAACGCATGAATATTACTTAAAGGCTTGCAAGATATGCTATCATACTCAAGTTTATCTGATCAAGGTCTAGACCGACTAGCTCCAGCAGCATTCAAAGCTTACATTACAATGTAGTGTCTACTGCTCAGTCCCCAAAACATTAGCCGAATCCATCGTTGAATTTACCATTCCCGAAGAGGATGTGTTAGATGAAGAAGATGGCCCTTAAAAGCGAAAAATGAATACAAGCACCCGTTACTGTATACCGACGGTGCAATGAATGATCGATGACCCAGCATTGGAGATGTATTGATTCGAAGGAAATTCCAGATTAAGGGATTACAACTTGTAGCTTACTTAGAACAGGTAGAAGAGCTGTTGGATGGATTGGAACATTACAACATATCTTACGTCCTACGAACGGAAAATCAAAAGGTCAATAATCCGGTCAAGTTAGACAGTTCCAACAACTCAAAAGACAGTCATAGACAACCCCATGATGAACTTCCTACAGCACGAAATGCATTTATCAAGGAGAAGTGAAAGGCGTTCCTTCGCTCTTTATGCCTTGAGATATGATATGCAAGGCAATAATGCTTATTTCCCTTGGAAGGTTGTCCTAAGACAGACACCAACGAGACTCATTGCTGAATTCATCGCCCTAAACGGGAGATGAACGCGAATGAAACTTTTGACAAACGATGTTTTGGTGTTAGAAAGTGAAGATTTACAATTTCACTCCCTTCATCAAGGATTAGTCAAGTAACTCATGTCCCAGACATTGGGTGCAACAGGAGATTCGAACGTCGATTGCTCATGATTACATCATCTAATTCAAAGATGATACATAACAGGCTTGCATGATAGACTGCCTCAGCCTTGCCTGAAAATTGACGAGTTAAAAGTTTAGAGCACTTAAGCCTGGATGCTGATTGATTAGCTGTTCATTATATCTTATTCCCGACATGGGATTGAAGGCATATATGCGGATGGATGAGATATAACTATCCCCCAAGTAGCCATATCCTATTTCCTAGCATGGAAAGCACAAAAGCTTCTATGAGCATGGATCCATTATTCTCCTGCCAATTATTGTCCTAGCACCAAAGTGATGATATGATACCATTAACAGTACATACATGACTCCCTGACATTCAACCCTTGCCCTTAGCATGGGGGCAAAAAGGCGATTCAAAGGAGACACGACCTCGTCATTCGCTTACAGTATTTACCTAATTGCCTTTGTCACTCCAAGACCACAATCAAGCCATCCCCTGGCAAAGATTGGGCAAGGCAAAATGGACCTGCGGATAGCATTCAATGCCATTTTCACATAGAATCATATTCATTCCTTTAATAGGACTACTCTTTAACCATGACTCTTACATTTGCATCCTTTATGAGCTACTGATAGTTATGGAGCAGTACCATGACGAGCTTGACTGAACAGCTCGTTTACAAAGCCACGCTCTCCGCCTGAAAGAAGTTATATAGCTCAAGGCGGATCTGAGATGTCCATCCACTCCTTGGCTCATACGTGGCAAACATAAAGATAATTATGCATTGACTTTTTCATTTCAAAGTTGGAATCTGATTTCAGACAGATGCAATTACACCGTCTACATGGCTCAATCCTATGTTTGGCGCTATCAGATTACATGAATCCCAAATAAAGGAGGCAACACTGCCCCTTGATATGCTTACTTTTCAATTATGAAATTTACTCTTACATGCTTCCTGAATTATTGACATGACTAATTCATGCGATATGAATGATGCAGGTACCCGAAGTTTGGTGCCAATCACTCCTCCCATAGATTGATCAGAGGAACGCAAAGCTTCCGCAGACATTTTCTAACTGTTTGCCAGGCTAACTCTAACCCTCAGAGATTGGATATAAGTACCAATCTAGGATGAATGTGATGGGAGTGCCATGATTAAAGACCACTCGATCCATGACTCTGGCTCTCATGATTTGAGAGAACATTTAAAGGTTGATATTGCAGTATCCGACCAAACTCCATCCCACGAATCAATGGGACGAAAGAAACTTGATTATTGCGAATGGCCACCTCTACCTGTGAATCAGAGAGTAGGAGGTAGCGCCTTGGCGAGTGTGACCCGACCACTTGCCCAAAAATCTCCATCTTCCAGAGTGAAACATGGAGCATGGACTAAAGATCGAGTTCGAGAATGACACTTAGCTGGTAGAATCCCGCTCTTGGGATTAGAGCGCAGGAGGGAAGCCGGGGTGAATGACATGACCATTCACCTGATTAACTCTAACTCTCATGATTCGAGAGAGAGTATAAAGGACGGGAAGACGACGTCCCCAAGGCGTGATGGTGCACCACGATTAAAGACCGCCTTGATTACACTCGAACCTGGGCATACATCAGGAGAGTATAAAGGTGCTAAGATTAAGCACCAAAGACAACAGGCTCCTACCCCGCCGAAGGAATGAGGATAAGATTGAAAGCTGAGCCGACACCCCCCACGGAAGGATTGGGGGCACCACAATGTCGAACAAGCCCTAACTAGGCACTTTATTCATGTTTAATTGGGGGCACACACACATCTCCCCCCTTAAATAAATTCTATATGATTTGTTAGATATTATTTGATTGCAGGGGTTCTGAATTGGAACCCTTACTTGATTGTGATGTGCTTTATTATCTAGAGATTCACTTTGTTTACAGAGTGCAGGCTTGTACAAGATAACATGACAAGAATGCGAGGGCCGCACTCGCGACAACCACAACAGGCCAGTGAAAAAAACAAAGGGCCATGTCTAGAAGGCTGACGCTGATCCCCAATGCTAAACTTCTCATGCGACTCAAGGCGACGACCGAAAGGAGGCCTTGAGAGTGAATTGTTTAATGACGTGTCACACGACTTAAGTCAACGACCGAAAGGAGGCCCTAAGAGTGATATATCTAATCAGCATACACACCCACATGTGACTGGCCATAGCCCAAGTGCATCGACAAGTGCCACCTCACAAATACACTGAATGGAAAATGCGATAACTTGAGCACTTGGATAACTCAATCATATAAGCTTTGAAAGCCATGTCTCTTTTCCATGCATCTATGTCTAAATTTGAATGGGATGTGATACAACTACCGATCTTTCGGCGTTACCCTTGGACTGGGGCCGCATTGTTGAAAATATTTACAAATGGCAGAATTTAAATGTTAGTGTCTAACTTATACCTCGATCTTGACAGGCTGCTTGAGGACCACAGAATGGATGCAGAGTGAACGTCCATTTGCTAGTCCCGACCGACTTCCTGGTTGAAAGGCCCCATATAAAGGGGGAAGCCATTACTTTGACTTCTAACTTGTGAGGAGGCGAATTGCCTGACACTCAGACTCAAGGCCCAGAAGAAGGAAGATAGAAATTTCTTCCGTGCTGAGGATATTGGTGCAGAAGGCGCTAGAAACGAAGGAAGTCAGCAGATTTCTTCTTGCGATGATCCCTCAGCATGTCAAGCTAGATATGAAATGGATGGTACCCTTACTGATTTGAGAACTCAAATGGCTCAGCGAGATGAACTTCTTCGAAAATGACAGAAAGTGATGGATAACTTCTTTACTTGGATAGTTGGAAGGCCGAGTAACTACGACTTACTCGCTGGAGCGAGCACCGTGGGAATTCAAGCGACAATGAACTTGGCTCAAACACTCCTTGCTCTATGGCCCAGATCATATGAGACCCTAGGACAAGTTAGCATTGTCGTCTTTAATGAAACAAGATGCAACCAACATCCTCCCAGGCATTTGTAGCATGCAACTTCCGATCCTAACGTTTTAGCTAAAAACTGCGGCAATGCAAGAACCATTTGAAACTCAAACGGGGTCCGACCAACCTTTGCTCTAATTCAGATGAATGTTTAAAATCCAACTCAACCTCAACATGACGATACCAATGTAGGGGTAAAACGAGAGCATTTGAGACAGCTATAATCTGACTTTATCGCCACCTGACTCCGAACCTCAGAGCTTGGATGGGAGACCAAAGACTAACATGAGCTGGAAACGAATAAATCGTTTTGTATCATACTCTCACTCATAGTTTGATGAGAGAGTATGAATTCATAGAATACGTGGATTTGATGATTACCATTTAGTAAAATCCCCGTGGATGAGGAGTACGGGATACGAGCTTCAAGCAACATAATTTGACTATCCGCCAACTTTAGGCACATTTATTATTATCGGAGTTCCGCAAGATCCCAAACTATAACCAGAAGAATGGATCCTCAAGAACAACCTGCATACATCTGAGTAGCGAATCACCATCTAGAATTAAAAGATAGAAGCCTGATTGATGGCTATTACATATGCGCAACCAAGAAGCCAGAGACTGGCTTCCACCCACTTCAAGACTTCATACCGGGGGCATCAGCGCTAAATTGGACAATTGGCGATAACTTCTCAAAGACAACGGCCAGATTGCCAACATTAATTGATGCTTCAACAGAGATCCGACGAGACCCTACATGCATTCCTTGAAAGATTCAACGCCGCAGTGGCATCGGTAAATCAACTTGGACCAAATATGGTGTTGATTGCAGTAGTATCTGATATTCTGGATAACTCATACTTCAAAGTCTCTCTGCAACGAGGCCCACTAAGAGGCCTTGGGAGTTTCACCTTTGGAACAAGCCTCAATACCTTTATACCATGAGATTTTCTTGGAAACATTAGTGAATTCTATCCTAAGATAGACAAGCACCTGCAACAAAAGGATACTAATGTTGAGATGCATGATTTCAATATTTTCATGGCAAAAAATGGAGCATCATCTGACTCCTGAAATGACAAAGACAAAAGAAAACCCCCAGAAAAGACTTAAAGGAGTGTACAATTCTGGAAAGGACCAATTTCATTGGTCAAGCTGTTTGCGAACGAATTATTCAATTGTAAACAATTGTAAAATCCGTTCGGCTTTCCTAAACAACAAGGATTGTTGTAGAGGGTGTAGAACTCTGGGACCAAAAAATATTTTAATTAATAAATCCAATCAAGTTATTCCAGAATTTTGATTGATTTAAAACACAGAAAATAACATCAATTATATATAAAAGAGAGATTTATCTAATAAGAGAAAGCAATTAGGGGATAATGACATAGATTAGATTCACACTCATCAATAGCCAACAAATAAATATAGATCTAATTCATGTTTCTGTCACAAACACGAATCAACGGTAAATAGATTCTTAGAAACAAATAAGTAAATAACGACAAGTATAGTCTATGCAGGAGCTGAGCTCTTAAACAACCATAGACTATCAGGACAGATTCACAAATTAATTTCTAAAAACCTAAAACTAGATCTAAATCTGATAATTGTTAGATCGAACACGAATATACCCTGTGAAGGAGCATAGCTCTTAAACGACACAAAATATGAAGGTTCAGATCTAACCCTTGAACAGATCTAGATCTACATATATAAAGTCCTCATCTATTGGCTATTTGATTCATGTTGAATCATATCTATTAGCGTCATCACCCTCTAATCAAAGGGGATTAGCTAGACATAGCTAAAGAAGAGGAAAAACAGAAATTAAATAACATGAACATAAATAAAACTAAAACTAAATAGAACAGAGGAAGAAGAGTTTTATTCCAAGAGAAAGATTACAGGAAAAAACTAAGTGTCTTTTACAATGAATGAGATAAAGTGTATTTATAGCTGATATGACAAAGGCTACTTGGCAAATTCCACAATGTGGGACTAAAGAATTATCCCAAATAACACATAAGCTAGTGTGAACGGGGTTGTAGAGTAAAAGGCCTTGTAGGTGAGCCAGTGTGAACGCTACATGAGTGAAATGGTCTGCAATTGAGCCAATGTGAACACAATATGAGTCTTTAGTGAGCCAAATCTACCCAACTAAACTCTATTTGCAACTGTTCTTCAAGCTTTAAACTCTTCAAGCTTAAGTAATTTTAACTTCACTCTTTTTCAGCAAATTCTTCATGCTTTATTCATCAAATGCTCTAAACCATGATTCTTGTCAACAATCTGAAAACACAGCTATAAATACACAATATCAATTATTTAAAAGATAAAATAAGATAAATATGCGGATAAAATATACACATTTACGTGTATATCAAATACCCCCACACTTATCTTTTTATTCGTCCTCGAATAAACTAAACTAAGATATGTCACACTTTTGTAGGAAACACGATTGCATTTAGCGTATGCAACAAGCCGTTAAACCTCTGGGTGTCCCCAGTAGGACGAGTGTTGTCTCGTGAGGGTTTTCAGCGGATACTACCCACAAAATCCAAAGCGTCTTATGTACGCAGATTAATCAAACAATATATTTAAGGTCTTTCATATTCCAAGGATTTCACCTAACTTCAATAGTAACGGTTTAGCCCCAAATTGTCCATCCCATAATTAGTGCAAAAATGAACAAATTTTTTTAAGCTGAATCGTAATTCCTTGATAACACTGTAATTGTCTTGAAGGTTAAGAGCGTGGTGTCAACCAAAGTTCTACACATCGACAATGTGCACCCAATCATTTCTTTATTCTTTTTTTTTCTTTCTTTTTTTAATAATTTTGCACCAATGTAACTGTAATGTATTGGATATGAGTTATTCCTAGATGAAGGAAGTTTTTTTTGTAAGTTCTAAAAATATTCTAGATAAGAGGGCAAGTGTATTAGTTGAATTTCAAGCTACAAAAGATAAAGTAATACTAAGGCACATATGGACATTTTGTTTCCTTTCATCTCCTCAACTACAATCCTTGCTCCTAATTATGGTATGATGGACGTGGATGGAATGGAAATGGATGCTTCATAGTCAGGAATGATGAAGACTATTTTATTCAGAGAGACTCTCTCTTTATTTCATTTTTTTTTCTCTTTTTTTTTGCTATTTTTTTTCTCTTTTTTGTTCTTCTTCTTCTTTTTTTTCCTTTTTTTTTTCTTTTGCATGATGAATGATGAATGGAGATGGAATGATGCCATACATTATTTCATTTGATTCCTCCTCTACTAAACCAATACTTCATGAAAGGAAAGTTTTGTGCCCTAGTTACTCTATTTCTATAACCCTAATTCAACACACAAGTCTGGATTGATGTTATACAAAAAGCTGAAAGGAATGATAAACAAAGTTTCGTAAGATAGATAACCCATATAAAATAAGATGTGGTATATGGTTATCCTACCTTAATACAAGTACGGAATGGGTAGTGTAATATTGGTATATAAAGTGACGTATTTAACCTTTGAAAATAAATCAGTGAAAGGTTCTTAAGTATACCAATATAAGAAAAACTTGTCGAAACATGGATTTAATTCGACTAAAACTTGGGTTTGAATAATGTGGGGTATCGAAGAAGAACGCTACAATGAGTCATTTCTCCTTTAATTGGGCCAAGTGAAATTTAGAACTTACAAGTGTGAAAATTTGAGTGAGAAAAATATTATGCATGAAAACTAACTTAGAAAATCCAACAAATGTAGGTGCAAAATCATTTTTATTTCTTGATTTTTTTTTGATTATTTTTACTTGCACATTCTAACACGTATAACAAGGGTTGACACGCTTACTCCAGAACACGACTAACGTCTGCACAGTCTCAAGCTAGCATCTTAAAAAGACACATTACGATTCAATGAATAAATAATGTTCATTCTCATCACCTAACAATTCAACTTATCAAACAAGAACCAAGGTGTTATTTATGAATTTTAAGTTAATCCTTGTTCAATGAATGACCTACTTCATAAAATTTGATTGCTGATGTAATGTAAATTACCACCACACTTGAGTGTGACTGTGTCCTCACAGTCATTATTCAGACATATCTTAGTGAAAGGGAAATAAATAAGAGAATATTTACATATGTACAAAAGAGGGTTAGTGCGTCTTACCGAATGTAATGTGGCTCATGGAGGACCATGAGCTCTTCCTCTTGGTTGGGTATTGGTTCCAAGTAAGGTTTAAGGCATTGACCATTGACCTTAAAGGACAATCCATCAGTTGGATTCTCAATTTCTACCGCACCATACGGAAAAACAGTCCGTACAGTGTAAGGTCCTGTCCATCTAGATTTTAGCTTACCTGGAAATAAATGCAGTTTTGAGTCATACAACAAAACTTTTTGACTTGGCATGAAAGTTTTACGTAAAATTGATTTATCATGAAAAACCTTTGTTTTGTCCTTGTAAATTCGTTCATTTTCATAGGCATCATTTCGAATTTCATCAAGTTCATTAAGTTGAAGCTTCCTATGTTCACCTGCTTGCTCTAAATCAAGATTTAAAGTTTTTATTGCCCATAACGCCCTATGTTCTAGTTCAACTGGCAAGTGACATGGCTTACCAAAAATCAACCGATAAGGGGACATACCCAAGTTGGTTTTGAAAGCGGTGCGGTAAGCCCAAAGAGCGTCGGTTAACTTTTGAGACCAATCTTTACGATTTCGATTTACAGTTTTCTCAAGGATTTGTTTAATCTGCCTATTCGAAACTTCAACTTGCCCACAAGTTTGAGGATGGTAAGGAGTGGATAACTTGTGGGTTATCGAATACTTTCTCATGAGAGATTCAAAAGAGCGATTACAGAAGTGTGTACCATTATCACAGATTATTGTGCGAGGTGTGCCAAACCTAGAAAAGATGTTTTCTTTCAAGAAGCGCACAACAACCTTGTTATCGTTTGTTTTGCATGGTACAGCTTCGACCCATTTAGAAACATAATCAACAGCTAAGAGAATGTAAAGGTTATCAAAAGAATTAGGGAAGGGTCCCATGAAGTCTATACCCCACACATCAAAAATTTCGACATCTAGAATAGGGTTTAGGGGCATCATATTCCATTTAGAAATTTTCCCTAAGAATTGACGTCGATCACAAGTTTTACAAAATTCGTACGCGTCTTTGAAAAGGGTGGGCCAGTAGAAACCCGATTGGAGAACCTTTTCGGCTGTCTTTTTGGGACCGAAGTGACCACCACAGGCTTGGTCATGACAAAAAGAGAGGACACTGTGAGTTTCAGTGTCGGGAACACACCTTCGAATGATTTGATCGGGACAATACTTGAAAAGATAGGGGTCATCCCAATAAAAATGTTTCACTTGGGAAAAGAATTTGTGTCTATCATGCTTAGACCAAAAAGAAGCGGTCTTCTTAGTGACTAAGTAGTTGACAATGTCAGCAAACCAAGGATCAGTGGATAGAGAAAACAGCTGTTCATCAGGGAAATTTTCGTTGATCAGAAGAGAAGAAGACGGGGCATTTGGAAGACGAGACAAGTGGTCCGCAATAACGTTGTCAGATCCTTTTTTATCCTTAATGGTAAGGTCAAATTCTTGAAGTAGAAGGATCCAACGAATGAGACGAGCCTTAGCATCCTTTTTAGAGAAAAGATACCTAAGTGCGGAATGATCGGTATAAACCGTGATGTGTGAGCCAACTAGATAAGGCCTGAATTTTTCTAGAGCAAAAACAACTGCCAAAAGTTTTTTTTAGTGGTCGTATAATTGATTTGGGCATCGTTCAAAGTCTTACTCGCATAGTAAACGACATGAAGAATCTTATCGATACGTTGTCCTAGGACAGCGCCAACAACGAAATTCGAGGCATCACACATGATTTCAAAAGGCAGCTTCCAATTAGGAGAGCAAATGATCGGGGCAGAGACAAGTTCATTTTTAAGATGCTCAAAAGATGAAATGCAATAAGAATTGAAGTCGAAAGGAACATCCTTACCAAGAAGATTGGTCAAAGGTCGAGTGATTTTGCCAAAATCTTTTATAAAGCGACGGTAAAAACCAGCATGACCTAAAAAGGATCGGATGTCCTAAACGGATTTGGGAATGGGAAGATTCGAGATAACTTTGATTTTGGCTTTGTCTACTTCAATTCCTTTATTAGAGATGACATGTCCTAAAACAATGCCATGTTTGACCATGAAGTGACACTTTTCCCAATTAAGAGTTAAGTGTTTATCTTTGCAACGGTTAAGAACAAGATCAAGATGATGTAAACACTCAGAGTAAGAATCACCAAATATGAAAAAATCATCCATGAACACTTCCAAAAATCGCTCGATCATATCAGAAAAAATGCTAATCATGCACCACTGAAAGGTTGCAGGTGCATTACAGAGACCAAAAGGCATACGTCGGTACGCAAATGTACCAATCGGACAAGTGAAAGTGGTTTTCTCTTGGTCCTCAGGAGCGATAGGGATTTGATTATAGCCCGAGTACCCGTCAAGGAAACAATAGTACTTGTGACCGGCTAGTCGTTCTAACATTTGATTGATAAATGGCAGAGGGAAATGATCCTTTCGTGTTATAACGTTAAGTTTCCTATAGTCAATGCAAACACGCCAACCGGTCTGGGTGCGGGTTGGGATAAGCTCGTTAGCTTCATTTTGAACCACGGTAATCCCTGATTTCTTAGGTACAACATGAATCGGACTAACCCATTGACTATCAGAAATCGGGTAGATGATTCCATTATCTAGACATTTAAGGATTTCAGCACGAACTGCTTCTTTCATGATAGGGTTTAGTCGACGTTGGGGATCACGAGTGGGTTTGGCATCATTTATAAGGTGGATTCGATGTTGGAAAATCGAAGGACTAATCCCCTTAATATCAGCCATGAAACAACCAATTGCTTCCTTATTTTTCTTAAGGATGGGAAGGAGCAATTGTTCCTGCTCTAAAGTAAGGTCAGAAGCGATAATGACAGGAAAAGTTTCATTGTCTCCTAAGTAAGCGCACTTAAGATGACTGGGCAACACTTTGAGTTCAGGCTTTGGGGACGACTCAACCGAAGAAATTGGTTGAGGGATAGACTCATTTGTGAGATGCTCGACAGGAATCGAATCAGAGACATTTTCGGGAGTATCTTGAAACAAAGTTTCGTAATCTGATTCAATTTCGTTATTCAGATGGTCGAGCTCAGATTCATTATCGTTGACATCATGGATTTCAGAAAACTGGTCCACATAAGAGTTAGGAGAGTTTTCGGTTCTAAAGATGTTTAGCTCGACGGTCATGTTACCGAAAGAAAGTTTCATAGACCCATTTCTACAGTTGATGAGAGCATTAGAGGTTGCTAAGAAGGGTCGTCCTAGAATCAAAGGGATCTGGTTTGCAGGATTGTTAACCTGTTGAGTTTCTAAGACAATGAAATCAACTGGAAAGATGAATTCGCCAATTTTGATCAACACATCCTCGATTTCGCCCACAGGTTTCTTAATTGAACGGTCAGCAAGCTGAAGGGTAACCTTGGTGGGTTTCAGTTCTCCTAGCCCTAATTGGCGATAGACGGAATATGGAAGCAAGTTAACACTAGCACCTAAGTCTAGCAGGCATCTATCGATTTTCTTGTCCCCAATAGTACATGATATTGTGGGGCAGCCAGGATCTTTGTATTTCACTGGCATCGATTGGGACAAGACTTCGCTTAGAGTTGCTGCTAGAAACACTTTCTTAGGTACATGTGTATGACGTTTTTGAGTGCACATATCTTTTAGAAATTTTGCGTATTGTGGAACTTGTTGTATAATATCTAAAAGAGGAATGTTCACTTTAACTTGCTTAAATATTTCAAGGATTTTTTCTAGCTGATACGTCTTTTTCCTAGGTCGGAGTCTATGAGGAAATGGAGCAGACAACTCAATAGGTTGGGCTACTTGAGTTTGAAGACGATCCTTGTCAGAAATTGGCTCAATGTTTTGATCTGAGTTGGTCGAATTTTCGATAGGGTTTAGAAGATCGCCCGGTAAAGCATTTGGGTTGACCACATGGTTGTCAATCTTTTTGCCGGATCTAAGAGTCGTGACCGCATTCAAGTGACTCACGTTTGAGTCTTGAATGATGTGAATTTGGTTGGAGTTAGGATTTTGACGGTTGGGGTTTGGAATGGGTTGACTCGGGAAAGTGCCTCTTTCCCGTTCGCTTACGGAAGTAGCTAACTAACTCATTTGCATTTCAAGTTTAGCGATCGATTGACTCATGTTTTGCATGTGCGAAGTCAATAAATTTTGAAGATTGGTATTTGATTGGATATTTTGAGTCGTCGCTTTAGTCAATTCTTCGAGAGTTTTCTCAAGTGATGTCAATCGTTTATCGTCTTGGGGAACAAAAGATTGTTCTGCTTGGTTTTGTGAAGGTGGCGCAGGATGTTGGAATTGAGTTTGTTGAAAGGGAGGTTTCGAAGGATTATTCGAAAATGATTGAAAAGGAGGTCGAACCGCATTCGAATTTGCATTGTTTTGGGTCCAAGAGAAGTTAGGATGGTTTCTCCAACCTGGATTGTACGTTCGGGAGAATGGTCATTCCTAACTTTGTTAAATGCGTTGAGTTGTTCCAATGAATGTGGGCATTGATCAGATATGTGGTTAGGATCGTTACATTTGTAACATGAGGTCTGAGATGCTTGAGCTTGATTTATTTGAGTTGATGAAAGGACATTATCGAATTTGGATATCATCGCGTCTATTTTTGCTTCTAAGGCTACTGATGATCCTACCGAATGAGCGTTAAAACGGGAATAAATCGATTTCTCATTAGATCTTTCCCATTGAGCTGATTTTTCTGCCAAATTTTCGAGAAATTGCCAAGCGGCATTGTGATCTTGGGCTAGAAAATTTCCTTGGCACATTGATTCGAGCATGGTTCGAGAGTTATTTTCAAGTCCATCGTATAAAATTTGACAAAGAGTCCATTTATTGAAATTATGATGTGGACATTTGACTAGAAGCTCTTTAAATCTTTCAAAATATTTTGCAAAGGATTCACCCCCAAATTGACGAAAATTGACGATTTCATTTCGAATTTTGGATGTTTTTTCCAGAGGGTAAAATTTCTTTAGAAAAATGTTTACAAATTCACCCCAAGTTCCAATCGTATTTGAAGGCAAGCTATACAACCATTTCTCAGCATAATCAGTAAGTGCAAATGGAATTAACCTAAGTTTGATTCCATCGTCACTTAATTGTTGAAATTTAATGGTTGCACAAACTTGTTCAAATTTGGTCAAGAAAATATATGGATCATCACATTCTAAATTGCCGAACTTTGGAAGAGTATTTATGTGATTCGAATGAATTTCAAAGTGGTTACCCGTTGGAGCGGGCAATATGATGCAAGAAGGAATAGAAACCCGATCGGGGAAGTATCTATCCATAAGAGATCGAGGGGGATTTTCTTCGGCCATGGTTAAAGAAATGTTTGTTTGAACTAAACGATTGTCTGAAGGATCACGAGTCCAATGACGCATGCACTAGCGAGAAGAATAAGGGAAGACGAGAAAAAACAAATTTGAGAAGCGATTTTTTTTTTTACAAAACAAGAATTATTTTGAAATTTTTTTTAGAGAAAAAGAATTAGACACAAAAGATTTTTTTTAAATGAACCTAATGCAATTTACAATTTCTAGAATTATATAATGATGGTTTGATTTATTTCAACAAAAGACTTCTCAACCAGTTAACGGACAGGAGTTATCGGTGCACCAGGAATCACCCTAGCAATGCAGCCGAAGGTTTAAGTACCTTCAGAGGAACAACCGATATAATATTTACGAATCACCGTAATATTTATAAACAGTTATTACTCTGCCGTAGTCTAGACACCGAGAAATAATCCGTTAGAACTAAACCAATTTGTCAAAATATAATGAAGTCCTTAGAAAATAAAAACAAAACTAAGATGAATGCAATTTTTTTATTTTTTAATCAGTCACAGAATGAACAGTCTCAGGACAGTCACAGAACAGTCAATTGCAGAAATAAATAAAAAAAAACAATTTTTTTTTTTTACAAGCAAGCCGATGCCCTACAGAAGATTTTTACAAGCAATGTCTATATTTTTTTTATTTGCAGCAGCGGTCCCTGTAGAGATAGAAAATACTCACCTTGATCGGCAGTCCGTCCAGTGCAGTTGAGTCGCGCTAGCGCGTTCACACTCCACTTGGTGTGCAACCGCTCCAACCCGTCTGAATCGTCCGTAGATTAATTGTTGTTTCTCCTTCAATTAATTGTTCAAATTACCACTGTACCTGTTTTCGAATTTTTTTTTTATTTAAAGAGAAGAAGGAGAGAGAGAACAAAAGAAAATAAAAAAAACCAAATCAGAATTTAAAAAACTAAAACCAAGCTATAAAAAAAACAGACTAAACTTAGCAAAAATAAGAACTAGGCTCAACAAAAATTGAAAGTTCAGGCTAAACCCACTCACCTAAACACAATAAAACTGCACCCAACGCCAATAAAAATCCTCAATTTCCCAATATCAGGGTATCCTAATCAAAAGATTCAAAACGCAAAAATAATCCCGAGCACGCTTTCTTTTCTTTCTATACGAAAACAAGATGGATTTCTCTTTCAATTGATTTTCCGACCAAAATCAAGGTGGGAACGAGGCTGGTATTCGATCGAGTTTAGGGATTCCAGAATCGAAGACGATTTGAGCGATTCCAGAATCGAAGATGACCGAGTTTGGCTATCGGTTGAGGGGTCGGAATTGCAGTTGAATTCGTTCAGGGAGCGCTGAACTAAAGGGGATGACGAGGCTTTGTAGTGGGTGATGATGGGGTCTGGGTAAAGGTATTGTGGTTTGTGAAGTTTGAATTGGCTAGGGATTCGGATTGTGAATTCCTGTGATGCAATTGCGTGAGTGCTGAAGTAGTTCGAAGTTGTGAATTTGAGGTTGGAGGAGTAAGTCGAAGTCGATTTGATTAGCTTCTAGTCTCGATTGAGTTTGTGGGTTTCGGTTTCAACTTCAGAAGCTATTTCCGATCTCAGTTCTTGGTAGGTGTAGGAGGACTGATGGATTTCGAAGTGTGGGCAGTTTCAAAGGGGTTTTGCTGTCGATTTCGATGAGGAGGACGCGCGTGAGTTTGTTGAAGTGGAAGATGGGGGTGAACTGAATAACAGGTTTCAGATTGGATTTCACGCACTAATTTGTTTGATGAAGTGAAGGAATTATGAGGGAAAATTTGAATGGTGGCAGGATGATGAAGTGACTGTTATGGCGTGAAACAGAGAAGATGATTGTTATGGAATTGGGGAAGATGTTGGTTTGTGTTGATGTGTTTTGGTATTTCAAGAAGGAATGTGGTTGAGGATGAAATTTTTTTAACTGTGGTGGAGGGTTCTCTACTTGCGTGGAGTTTTGGGGGGGCAAAGGGGGTGATTGTTTGGACGGTGTTTTGGTGAACGGTGTTCAACGAGGTTTTGTATTGGAGTAGAAAATTAGAGAAGGAAAGAAAAGATTTATTTTTTTATTTGTATGAATTGTAAAAATGAAAGAGATTCGCAAAAAAGTTGGAAAGAAATAAGTGAAACAAATTTTAGAAAATGAATGGCAAGAAACAGACGGAAAAGAAAATGATTGAAGAACAAAAGGAAAGAAATACAGAAAAATTGGCAGTTTTTTTCTTCTATTTTGTAGATTACGGTATCACAGATCAAATACCAAATCAACAAACGAGAATTTTTTTTTATTCTATACTAGAAGACAAAAGGAAACAAAATAAAATAAAAATATTTTTTTGTGTTTTTTTTATATGAAGAAAAATAAAAATAAAAAATAAAAAAATTATAACTCGAAGGATTTAAAAATAAAAATTATTTTGATCCCCGGCAACGGCGCCAAAATTTGTTTGCGAACGAATTATTCTATTGTAAACAACTGTAAAATCCGTTCGGCTTTCCTAAACAACAAGGATTGTTGTAGAGGGTGTCGAATTCTGGGACCAAAAAATATTTTAATTAATAAATCCAATCAAGTTATTCCAGAATTTTGATTGATTTAAAACACAGAAAATAGCAGCAATTATATAAAAAAGAGAGATTTATCTAATAAGAGAAAGCAATTAGGGGATAATGACATAGATTAGATTCACACTCATCAATAGCCAACAAATAAATATAGATCTAATTCATGTTTCTGTCACAAACACGAATCAATGATAAATAGATTCTTAGAAACAAATAAGTAAATAACGACAAGCATAGTCTATGCAGGAGCTGAGCTCTTAAACAACCACAGACTATCAGGACAGATTCACAAATTAATTTCTAAAAACCTAAAACTAGATCTAAATCTGATAATTGTTAGATCGAACACGAATATACCCTGTGAAGGAGCATAGCTCTTAAACGACACAGAATATGAAGGTTCAGATCTAACCCTTGAACAGATCTAGATCTACATATATAAAGTCCTCATCTATTGGCTATGTGATTCATGTTGAATCATATCTATTAGCGTCATCACCCCCTAATCAAAGGGGATTAGCTAGACATAGCTAAAGAAGAGGAAAAACAGAAATTAAATAACATGAACATAAATAAAACTAAAACTAAATAGAACAGAGGAAGAAGAGTTTTATTCCAAGAGAAAGATTACTGAATAAAACTAAGTGTCTTTTACAATGAATGAGATAAAGTGTATTTATAGCTGATATGACAAAGGCTACTTGGCAAATTCCACAATGCAGGACTAAAGAATTAGCCCAAATAACACATAAGCTAGTGTGAACGGGGTTGTAGAGTAAGAGGCCTTGTAGGTGAGCCAGTGTGAACGCTACATGAGTGAAATGGTCTGCAATTGAGCCAATGTGAACACAATATGAGTCTTTAGTGAGCCAAATCTACCCAAATAAACTCTATTTGCAACCGTTCTTCAAGCTTTAAACTCTTCAAGCTTAAGTAATTTTAACTTCACTCTTTTTCAGCAAATTCTTCATGCTTTATTCATCAAATGCTCTAAACCATGATTCTTGTCAACAATCTGAAAACACAGCTATAAATACACAATATCAATTATTTAAAAGATAAAATAAGATAAATATGTGGATAAAATATACACATTTACGTGTATATCACAAGCCCGTGATCTTGATTATCAAGCTCAATGGAACCAAGCATGAGAGATAGACTCAACAATATTATAATGGCTATTTCGAATTATGCCAAAGCATGAACGGAGAAGCTCGAGTAACTCCCTTATGATGTTCGCTCACTTGCATGATTGAATGCTTACTCAACTCCTTGGCTGATATAAGGTGAGTACCTAAGTTCGCTGGCACTCGATGAGGCAATCCTCGTTTTCTGATTAAAGAGATGGGACAACACCTACACGAATGTAATTCGACCGTTCGCGTATACAACTCCAACTCTTCCTGACTGGAGAAAGAGTATAGAATGACACGGGTTGGCATGGGTTGGCTAAGATTGTTGAACCCACGGCTCTAACCTGATGTGAAGAAAGAAAGTTTAAAGGCTAGAAGACTGGATGTCCGATTGACCTAGTCCAACCCCCAATTATGCTGAGGGCATAAGCACTAACTTTGCTTGTCCCCCACTGACGTTAGGAGCATGAGCTTCAACTCATGGACTAAACTTGAATATGACCCTGGCTTTGTGCATAATTCAGAACATATAATACATTTCTGTGGAATATGATATGATTCATCCCGACTGTTCAAGAAATCCAACTAACAGATAAATCATGAATCCAAATATCATACACGACTTATGATGAAGGAATTTGACCTCTTAACTCGACGAGGTGTAAATGATCACTTGATCAACTTGGCCCCTCTAGCCATGGAATTTGGACTCACTAGCACCCATGGAAGCAATGCAATGATTTGATAAAGCCTTCTCAAGGACGGATGACTTTCCAAAAGTATTCAGCTTGGCATATTCAAAGCACGCCTCATCTTCGATAAGGCATACTTTGGGGGGCAAAATGTTAGCCTGTTTTGTTACCAGGCCACCCAAAATTCAGATGATCAGGGTGACATATGTTAGAGGCTAAAGCTCTCATACGTCCCAAAACCAGAGCTCGGGTCGGATCGATAGGATAGCTCGGATCGGATCAGATGGGATAGTTCGGATCGGATCGGACGAGGACAACATCACCGGTTCGGATCAGATCTAGGCCTCCTAACCGAACTGCCTGAAGCATCCCTGCACAATACAAAGTTGACCTGTTCTCAAGCCTATTAATCCGGACTACTGTACACATGTTGCCCCATGAATAGAAGCCACGTCCTCCACTTTACCCACTACTCTCAAGACCTTGCCTAATGCTGCCACGTGGCCACTCCTCCCTAACCAACTTACTGCCTATAAATACGTGAAAAACACATCACACTGGGGGATCTTTTTGCATTTCGATCCCCTTTTCTGTCGTGGCCGCACCTCTTCATAAGAAACCACCTTCTTCTCTAAGGAAAAGATAATGAATTCAGAGAGTATTATTCTTAGAATTCTGGTGCTTGAGCGATTGAATTCCTTGTAATTGTAATTTGCGAATGAAATGAGAAACTATGAAGTGGACGTAGGCTCATTAATGCCGAACCACTATAAATCTCGTGTGTTGATTGATTTTTCTTGTTTTTAGTTCATGATTCCCCATTATTCTCTGCAAAATATGATCAATTGGGTGTTAGGACCATTTTTTGGGTGTTAGGACCATCTTTTGTAAACATTTTGGGGCTGTTTTCCCCTTTGGGTTACCAATAAGAGAAGAGGGTAGACTCCTTAAGAGGTCTCGTGGTTTTTACTCTTCACATCGAAGAGGTTTTTCACGTATAAAATCTTGTGTGTTGCTATTTTACTTTCATCGTATCATTTTAGTTTGAATGGTGTGTTGGTTGATTGTCTTGTGTGTTATATTGTGCTGTAGCTTGTAGTAACCCCCTATCGATCCTATCAATTGGTATCAAAGCTTGAGGTAGTTTATTTATCACACCATGGAGTCGAGCAATCATAGCTCAATGATTAAGTTGACATCAAAACTATTCTATTTGGAGACCTATGATGGAAGACTTGTTATCTTGCAAGGATTTACATGACCCAATTGAAACCATCAGTAATTCGAGTGGTATTATCTCTAAACCTTCTAAACCCGACAAAATGGAAGAGAATGAATGGATAAAGTTGAAAAGGAAAACTTTAGGAACCATTAGACAATGGGTTGCCATTAGCATTTTCAATCATGTGTCATAAGAGACCGATCCATATGATTTGTGGAAGAAATTAGAAGGTTGTATGAGAGGAAAACAACCCATAACAAAGCTTCATTGATTAAAAGGCTTGTTAATCTAAAGTTGAAAGGTGGGAAGTCAGTTTTTGAGCATCTTAGTTATTTCCAAGACATTATTAACAAGTTGACAACTATGAAGATCAGTTTTGGTGATGAGTTGTAAGCTTTATTCTTATTGAGTTCTTTGCTAGATAGTTGGGAAACTTTAGTTGTGACCATTAGTAATTTAGCTCTAGATGGTGTACTATCTTTGGATGTGATCAAAGAAAACATGTTTAATGAAGAAACTAGAAGTAAGGAGATAGGAGTTGACAATTCGCAAGCTCTTGTTGTGGAGAATAGAGGAAGAAGCAAGAGCAAAGAACCCAAAGGCCGTGATAACTCAAGAGGAAGATCCAAGTCTAGTGATAGAAAGAATCACTTTATATGCAACTATTGCAAGAAGCCTGGCAATATTAAAAAGCATTGCTTTCATTGGAAAAGAGAACATGGGAAGAAGAATGATTTTCAAAAAGAAGGCGATGATAAAAATGTTGCAGTAGTAGCCTCTAAAATTGATGATGACGTCACTTTAATTTGCGTAACTAGTGATTGTCATCATGTTAGCAGTACAGATTCGGAGTGGCTGGTTGATACAGGTGTTTCATATCTGTGACGGCCCGCCCCGCATCAGTCAGCATTTCCTCCGAAAGTGCACTGTACACATGCCCAACTAGCCCGGAACGGTCGCCGAAGAAAGGGAAGAAGAGAATGAACTAATCAAGAAACTGTAGAATGTCTCACAGCGCAAGGAACAAAATATAATAACAACATACTTGACATAAAATAGGCGAGAGAGTGCATAAGCAGAAAACTAAACATCATAGCGGCGGAAAATCCAAATACAGCTTATATTCCACATCATCATTATTACAACTTTAAAACTGTCTCTAAAGTAAAAGAAAGGAAGGGTACACTCCTAATGCCCAAAGTAGTGACCAGCAGCGACACAGGGAGAATATTTATATATCATACGTGGAAGCCTCCTGCTCGTCTCCGGTACAACTACTCGTGCATACCACCTAACTTGTCTCTAGTCTTCTCGTGAGATCACCCAGAGTAATAAGAAGAGACATAAAAGTTTGGGTTAGACAAAAAGTCTGGTATGAGCGATAAGCAGCAAAACAGAACAATAATAGGTATACTAAACCATACCTGAACCTGGACCTGCAACCAAAGAGTTAGCACTACATACCGTACAATACTCTAAGGTGCCACTAAACATTGTATAAAGATAATGGGGGAAGGGTGTGCATGACATAATGAAGGGAAACAATCAAACATAGCAATCATCCTCACATCTTCCACTCAGTGCGTAAAGCATACGATGTTCACCACTGTCAATCACTAGACCCATCGAAGTAGTGACGGAGTTCGACTTGTACAACCACTGCTACCACCAAGCTTACCTCATGGATCCATGACTAAATCTTTATAAATGACCCCACTTCATTGGTCTATAGCCCTTTTAGTCGTACCTAGGCCACTATAGCCCTGAATCCGTTCACGTACCCCCTACACGTAGTGATCCAAAGTTATTGACATCGACAACCCCTTAGCACACGTCCCGCAGCAAAGCCCAATCATGAAGTTCACTCGTTGGTTCCCAAGTCAAAACTACTCATTTGGACTTCCTTTGCATCTCGGGTTTTTGGTCGTCACCGGATCGGTCTTCATTTGGTTCATAGTTGATACTTCACGTACAAGCTTCTTAGTTCGGTTCGCAGTCACCATCCTGGTTCGGATCGGATTGCTCTGGTCGGGTCGGCTTCACCACTTCGGTTTGGTTTGTGGGCTCTTGTCCACCTCGGTTCGGTTCGCTGGGTGGTTCTAGCTCCGGGTCGGATCGTGATGATGCCTCGGTTCGTGGTCAAGCTTCCTTAGTCTGGCAGGCGGATCGGTTCGGAGGGTAATGCCCCCATCGGATAGGATTGCACCACCTTTCACGAGAGGGTCGGATCTTAGAGCTTCAGATGCAAGTGGTCGGGCCGTGAAATGCTCCCTAGGGCGGTTCGGCTCGTCCCCACCGATTCGATCCAGTTCGGTCACAGCCTACACTTTTTCTGCAACTTCCAGCGACTGTTTATATGCCACTCGACGGCGTTTTCGACCATTCTATCTATTCTAAACAATCACAATTCATACCAAACAGTCATAGGAGCATATAACGTCAACCACAAATATTAAAACAACAACTTGATAGGTTAAAATGGATCAAACATAGCCAAAATCCCATATTTTTTCCTTAAGCGTGCTTAAGCAAAACTAATGATATGATTAGCAAAACTTAACCAATTTAACTAAACTTTTTAACAGAGGACTAAAACAATATTTTAAATTTTATAAATATTTTTCAAAATTTTAATCATGCTTAAATTCGCTAATGAACACTAATCACCCTTATTAACTGTAATTAGTGTAAAAGCAATGCTAACCACACACCTTTGCCATAAATAAAACTCAGATCTGAAATGAATCTCTGTTTGGCGCGAATACCGATTTCTAACAGCAGCTCTAACCTTGCTTTGGTGCTATCTCTCCTTAATTTGATGTTGCTAAGCCTAATCTTCAATTAGAAAGTGGTTTGGGGATGTTTTAGATATTGGAGGCCATTGTTAGGGTTGAACAAATGTCTATGGCGGCTGGAAAATGTCTAAAAACCAAATCCCTAACCCTAATAGCCCTTAAATACTCCAAATCCCGAAATCCCCCTTTGGGCCTAGCTGTTAATCACCCGGTTAAGCCCAATTAAGCTGTTTTTCACCATCTGAAACTTGTTTCAGCCATATCTCCCAAACGGTGAGACTGTTTGGCTAATGTGACCACTCTACGGAAAGGTAAACCATCATCCGAATCTAATGGAAGTGGTTTCAGGTCAAAACTTATTTTCAATCAAAAGTTATGGCCGAAACAAGATCAGATAGGGGCAAAACGGTCATTTAAAAATCGGCAAAAATCATGAACATGGGAAATGACCCCAATAGTCGTCTCCCAAAGTTACATGACCATACGACTTCACATGTGAAAGAAATAAATATTCTACGATCCTTCGATGCGTAGAATGCGGGTCGTTACACTCTCCCCCCTTAAGAAATTTCGTCCCCGAAATTCCTTAGCCCAAAACATACAAAGGATCCTGCATGCCTACTAGCCACATACAACAATTAAACATTCAAAACAAACAAAACAAGCCTATCCTAGCATGCAGAAAGACTAAATCGAAACTAAAATCTTACCAGGTGAAGAGTTCTGGAAATGTCTTCCTAATGCTCTCCTCTGTCTCCCAAGTACAGTCATTCTCATTCTCGCACCACTGAACTTTGGCTAGATTCACCGCTTTCCTTCGAAGTTGCTTCGTATCATTCCCAATAATACGCATAGGCTTGCGGTTCCCAACCGCCTCAGGTTCAACTTCGATATCATCCAACTGATCAGGTGAAATAGCCACATCTGGGTCGTGTACGAACTTCCTTAACTAGGAAACATGAAACACGTTGTGAACTCCTGCCATCTTCTCTGGTAATTCAATTTTATATGCCAAATTTCCAATTTGCTCAAGAATTGGGAATGGACCAACAAATCTTGGTGCTAACTTGCCTCTCCTACCAAATCGTATCACGCTCTTCAATGGAGAAATCTTGACAAACATCAAGTCGCCAATAGAGAACCTTAATTCCCTCCTCCTCTTATCAGCATAACTTTTCTTCCTATCTTAGGCAGCCTTCATTTGCTCTTGGACAACTTTAATCTTAGCTGAAGTTTCTCTTATCACATCTGGTCCAAGCACAAACTTCTCACCAGTTTCTAACCAACATGACGGTGAGTTGCACGGTCTTCCGTACAAAGCTTCAAATGGAGCCATACCAATACTGGATTGATAAGTATTATTATATGCAAACTCTACTAAATGCAAATGGTTATCCCACGATCCACCAAAATCCAATACACAGGCTCTCAAGAGGTCTTCTAATATACGTTTCACCCTTTCTGTTTGACTATCGATTTGAGGATGATACGCGGTACTGAGATGTAATTCTGATCCTAACGGCTCTTGTAAGCTCCTCCAAAATCCACTAGTGAACAATGAATCTCGGTCACTCACAATGCCTTTTGGTATTCCATGAAATCTCACTATCCACTTTACATATAGTTCGGCTAATTTAGCTGTCGTCCTGTTCGACTTGACGGGTATAAATCTTGCACTCTTGGTCAATCGGTCCATAATCACCCAAATGCTATCATGGCCCGACCTAGTCCTTGGTAACCCATCAAGGAAATCCATTGAGACTTGTTCCCATTTCCATTTTGGAACTTCTAATGGTTGCAACAAACCACTAGGCTTGTTTTGCTCAGCTTTAACTAGCTGGCAATTCATGCATTTGGATATAAATTTCCCAACGTCTCTTTTCATCCCTTCCCAGTAGTAGGTCTGCTTCATGTCTCGGCACATCTTGTTACCACCGGGATGTATAGTCAGTTTTGAGTGATGACATTCTCCAAGCACTTCATCTCTCAATCCATTGACATTGGGCACAACAAGTCTTCCATTCTTTCTAAGCCATCCATCTTGATCAAGCCCATACTTGTCCATCTCTTCATCGATTCCCATCTCTAAATTTGAGATGATTTCCAATAGGTTAGGATCGTCCCTATGACTTGAACCAATCCGCTCAATCAAAGTGGGTCTGATCGTCAAACTCGCTAACATTTCTGGATCCAATTCGCACTTTGGTCTAAAATCGTACCCAGCGATGTACTCCAGTTGCTTCCATTCTAGGAACATAGCCCCTAAACTGGCATGTCTTCTACTCAATGCATTAGCCACTGCATTGCCCTTTCCTGGTGTATATGCGATGTCGAAATCATAGGAAGCTAAGAATTCTAACCATCTTTGCTGCCGGAGATTTAGATCTTTCTGAGAGAAGAGATACTTTAATGATTTATGATCAGTAAACAACTTGAATCTTTCTCCCAAAAGATAATGTCTCCACATCTTCAATGCGAACACGATCGCTGCTAATTCCAAGTCATGGGTAGGGTATCTTTTCTCATGCGGTTTCAATTGCCAACTTGCATAAGCTACTATCCTACCTCCTTGCATCAATACAACACCTAGTCCGGTACCACATGCATCCGTATATACCGTCATCTCTTCATTCCCCTTAGGAATGACTAACACTGGTGCACATGTCAACTTTTCCTTTAGACTCTTGAATGCATTCTCGCACTTTTCGTCCTAGATGAAAGCTTGATTCTTTTTGGTCAACTGAGTCAACAGTGTTGCTATCTTGGAGAAGTCTTGGATAAACTTACGACAATATCCAGCTAATCCCATGAAACTTCTTATGTCCATTGCATTCTTGGGCGTAGACCAATCTTGTACCATATCCACCTTCGCAGGATCCACGGCAATACCATTCTCTGAAACAACATGGCCCAAGAATCTCACTTCCCTCCTCCAGAAGTGACACTTAGAGAACTTTGCTTTCAACTGGTGTTTTCTCAACACCTCCATCACTATCCTCAAATGTTCCTTGTGTTCTTCCTCCGTCCTCAAATAAACAAATATATTGTCCACGAACACAAGAACAAACTTATTCAACTGATCTATGAATATCCTATTCATAAGATCCACAAAATACGTTGGCGCATTGGTCAACCCAAATGGCATGACCAACCACTCATAAAATCCAGACGGTGTCCGAAATGCCGTTTTAGCTATACTCTCAGCTTCCACTCTAAGCTGATGAAAACCTATCGCGAGATCTAACTGGGAGAATACTCTCGTGCCACAACTGATCAAACAAATCATCTATCCGCGGTAGAGGATACTTATTCTTCCTCGTCACTTTATTCAATTCCCGGTAGTCCACACACAATCGAAGGGAACCATCTGCCTTGGTAGCAAACACAACTGGTGCTCCCCACTCAGAAACACTTCTTCTGATAAATCCCTTCTTCAAAAGATCGCTTACTTGCACCCCGAGCTATCGCTGCTCCCTTGGTGCCATACGACGAAGTGGCAACACTATAGGTCTGGCATCTTTCACTAAATCAATACGAAACTCGATCTCTCGGTGTGGTGGAAGCCCGATCACTTCCTCGAAGACGTCTGGATACTGCCCAACCACGGGAAAACCTGACAACTCATCATGCGGGATGTCGAGGGAATTTAGAAAACTAGCCATTACCCCATCATTAGGTAGACCACCAAACACTACCCTCTGCCCATCATCTGCTCTAGCTGTCACCAAAAAGCCCTCACAGTCTACCACCACCCCGTATCTTTGGAGCCAATCGACTCCCAAAATAATGCCAAACCCAGTAAAGCCCAAAACAAAGCAATCACAAACAAACATACATCCATGACTCGATAAGACCACATTACGACAAATCATGCTAAGGCTAGTCGAACCACCAATTGGGTTCGTCACTACTAAAGGTCTATCGACAATCTCGGGCTCCAATCCTAACCTATCTACCAGGTCACTAGATATGAAAGAACTGGAAGGTCCGGTATCAAACAAAACTCTAACAGGAACATCATAAGCAGAAAGCATACCTTGAATAACGACATTCTTTCCCTTCTCCGCCGCAGTTGGGGCATTCGACGAAGAAGGAATAACATTAAGGGCATATGCTTTCACTATCTGCTTTTCTTTAGGGGGTTGCGGACACTTGTCCTTGTGATGTCCCACTTGGCCACAGTTGAAGCACTTCCTGTCTGCTTGTTTTGCTCGATAATTACTACCATAGTGGCCCTTCTTGCCACAGCTAAAGCACTCAACATCTTTCTTCTTCTTCCGACCATCCTTATTCTGGTTCTGCTTCCCCTTATTCTGAGAACCACTCTTGCCTCCACCACTTGCTTGCGGTTTTGGCTTCTCTACAGATACGACCTCAGTCTTCAACTTAGGGTAAAGACTTTCCGATCTTAAAGCTTTCCCCACAATCGATTCAAACGCCTCATCGATGTGGTTAATAAGCCTTTCCCCCAAGTATCCATCCAAGCCAGTTATGAACTTCTCGTTCTTCTTCTCGGCAGTATCTATTAGGGATAACCCAATTTCGACAAAGTGTCGAATTCGGCAATATACTCTGAGACAGCTCTGCCATTCTGCTTGAGTTCCAAGAATTTCTTAAACAATACTGACTTCTGAGCAGCTGGAATAAACTTGTCGCTAAAGCGAGTATTAAACTAATCCCATGTAATCTGATCCTCTGGGGTAGCTGCCTTTATAGCATTCCACCAATTCATTGCCCGTCCTTGCAGCTGACGGGATGCTAGCCTTCTCTTCATCGCATCCTCAATACCCAAGTCTTCGAAGTTACGCTCGCAGCTGTCCAACCAATCCTGAACATCCGTAGCTGACTCCGTTCCATGGAACGACTTCCCACCAAGACTAGTGTAATCCTTACAGAGCTTGGCAAAATCGTCCCTTGGCGCCTGCACCTCTGCACCACTACCATTAGCAGCATTGGGAACTCCCCTCTGAACATCCCTAAGCTTCTCTCTCATGAATTCAGTGAACATCGTCCTCATGTCAGCGACATTTCCATTATTGGCTCCTCTACCAGTACCCCGCGTATATCGACTAATCATTAATCTGTAAAGAGAAAACGATTAACCATCTCTTCAATGGTGCCAGTGCAGTGCAACTTCATCCTTAGCTATACTAGTAGTATATATATAGCTTTTGAAAACCAAAATAATCACAAATATGCACTCTCATATACGTATACTATCTCTCCCTGGTGTCTTTCCCTAGGTTAACTACGCAACCTAGAGCTCTGATACTAAGTGTGACGGCCAGCCCCGCATCAGTCGGCATTTCCTCCGAAAGTGCGATGTACACATGTCCAACTAGCCCGGAACGGTCACCGAAGAAAGGGAAGAAGAGAATGAACTAATCAAGAACCTGTAGAATGTCTCACAGCGCAAGGAACAAAATATAATAACAACATACTTGAAATAAAACAGGCGAGAGAGTGCATAAGCTGAAAACTAAACATCATAGCAGCAGAAAATCCAAATAAAGCTTATGTTCCACATCATTATTATTACAACTTTAAAACTGTCTCTAAAGTAAAAGAAAGGAAGAGAACACTCCTAATGCCCAAAGTAGTAACCAGCAGCGACACAGGGAGAATATATATATATCATACGTGGAAGCCTCCTGCTCGTCTCCGGTATAGCTACTCGTGCATACCACCTAACCAGTCTCTAGTCTGCTCATGAGAGAACCCAGAGTAATAAGAAGAGACATAAAACTCTGGGTCAGACAAAAAGTCTGGTATGAGCGATAATCAGCAAAACAGAACAATAACAGGTATACTAAACCATACCTGAACCTGGACCTACAACCAAAGAGTTAGCACTACATACCATACAATACTCTAAGGTGCCAATAAACATGGTATAAAGATAACGGGGGAGGGGTGTGCATGTCATAATGAAGGCAAACAATCAAACATAGCAACCATCCTCACATCTCCCACTCAGCGCGTAAAGCATACGATGTCCACCACTGTCAATCACTAGACCCATCGAAGTAGTGACAGAGTTCGACTTGTACAACTACTGCTACCACCAAGCTTACCTCATGGACCCATGACTAAATCTTTACAAATGACCCCACTTCATTGGTCTATAGCCCTTTAAGTTGTACCTAGGCCACTGTGGCCTTGAATCCGTTCACGTACCCCCTACACGTAGTGATCCAAAGTTATTGACATCGACAATCCCTTAACACATGTCCCGCAACAAAGCCCAATCATGAAGTTCACTCGTTGGTTCCCATCTGGATCCCGAGTCAAAACTACTCATTTGGACTTCCTTTGCATCTCGAGTTTTTGGTCGTCACCGGATCGGTCTTCATTTGGTTCATAGTTGATACTTCACGTACAAGCTCCTTAGTTCGGTTCGCAGTCACCATCCTGGTTCGGATCGGATTGCTCGGGTCGGGTCGGCTTCACCACTTCGATTCGGTTTGAGGGCTCTTGTCCACCTTGGTTCGGTTCGTGGGTGGTTCCAGCTCCGGGTCGGATCGTGATGATGCCTCAGTTCGGGGTCAAGCTTCCTTGGTCTGGCAGGCGGAACGGTTCGGAGGGTAATGCCCCCATCGGATCAGATTGCACCACCAATCATGAGAGGGTCGGATCTTAGAGCTTCAGATGCAAGTGGTCGGGTCCTGAAATGCTCCCCAGGGCGGTTCGGTTCGTCCCCACCGATCCGATCCGGTTCGGTCACAGCCTGCACCTTTTCTGCAACTTCCAGCGACTGTTTATACGCCACTCGATGGCGTTTTCGACCATTCTATCTATTCTAAACAATCACAATTCATACCAAACAGTCATAGGAACATATGATGTCAACCACAAACATAAAAACAACAACTTGATAGGTTAAAATGGATTAAACATAGCCAAAATCCCATATTTTTCCCTTAAGCGTGCTTAAGCAAAACTAATGATATGATTAACAAACCTTAACCAATTTAACTAAACTTTCTAACAGGGGCCTAAAACAATATTTTAAAATTTGTAAATATTTTTCAAGATTTTAATCATGCTTAAATTCGCTAATTAACACTAATCACCCTTATTAACTGTAATTAGTGTAAAAGCAATGCTAATCACTCACCTTTGCCACAAATAAAACTCAGATCTGAAATGAATTTCTGTTTGGCACGGATACTGATGTCTAACAATAGCTCTAACCTTGCTTTGGTGTTATCTCTCCTTAATTTGATGTCGCTAAGCCTAATCTTCAATTAGAAAGTGGTTTGGGAATGTTTTAGATGTTGGAGGCCATTGTTAAGGTTGAACAAATGTCTATGGTGGCTGGAAAATGTCAAAAAACTTAAATCCCTAACCCTAACAGCCCTTAAATACTACAAATCCCGAAATCCCCTTTTGGGCCTAGCTGTTAATCACCCGATTAAGCCCAATTAAGCTGTTTTTTACCATTTGAAACTTGTTTCAGCCATATCTCCCAAATGGTGAGTTCATTTGGCTAATGTGACCACTCTACGGAAAGGTAAACCATCATCCAGATCTAATGGAAGTGGTTTCAATTGAAAACTTATTTTCAGTCAAAAGTTATGGCCAAAAAAAGATCAGTTAGGGACAAAACGGTCATTTAAAAATCGGCAAAAATCATGAACATGGGAAATGACCCCAATAGTCGTCTCCCAAAGTTACATGACCATACGACTTCGCATGTGAAAGAAATAAATATTCTACGATCCTTCGATGCGTAGAATGCGGGTCGTTACAATATCATTGTGTTCCTAAGAGAGAGTATTTTTTGAATTATCAAGCAGGTGATTTTGGCAGTGTCAAAATGGGCAACCAGAGCTCAGCAAGCGTTATTGGGATAGGTGATATTCGTGTGAAAACTAATGTTGGATGCATGCTTACACTGATAGGTGTATGCCATATTCCAGATTTGCGTCTTAATTTGCTTTCAGCTCACATTCTTCATCAAGAAGGCTTTCGTCACACATTTGAGAGTGGCAAGTGGAAATTATCCAAGGGATCCATGACAGTTGCAAGAAGCGAGCTGTGTTATTCTTTGTATAAGACATATTTGACTGTAAGTTTTGGTGAGCTCAATGCAGTGGAAGAAAAAGATTCTTTTAATCTGTGGCATTGAAGATTGGGACACATGAGTGAAAAGGGTTTGAAATGTTTAGCAGGTAAATCTCTTATTCCTGTCAATACTACAATTTCTCTTAACCCTTGTGATAATTGCTTAGCAGGAAAACAACATAGAGCTTCTTTTGCTAGAAAGTCTACAAGAAGGCAGGCTAAGTTGGAGCTTGTTCATTCTTATGTATGTGGTCCTATTGAGGTTGAATCCAATGGTGGAAACAAATACTTTGTCACTTTTGTTGATGATGCTACTAGAAAAACATGGATTTACATATTGAAGACCAAAAGCCAAGTGTTTGAAACTTTTCAGAAGTTTCATGTTATGGTAAAAAGGGAGACAGAAAGCAAGTTGAAGTGTCTTTGTTCAGACAATAGTGGAGAGTATACTTCACATGAGTTCAAGAATTATTGTGCGCAATATGGTATTCGACATGTGAAGACAGTTCCAGGCACTCCCCAACACAATGGTGTAGCTAAGAGGATGAGTAGAATCGTTGTGGAGAAGGTGAGATGCATGTTGAAGATGTCTGATCTACCAAAGTCATTTTGGGCCGAAGCAGCGAATACGGTAGTTTATCTGATCAACCGTTCTCCATCTATTCCATTGGGGCTTGACATTTCAGAGAGAACATGGAAGCGATGTGATCCTATATATACACATCTTAGAGTATTTGGATGCAAGGCATACATGCATGTGCCAAAAGATCAAAGATCAATGCTGGATTCCAAGATTAATCCATGTGTTTTTGTTGGCTATGGCGATGAAGATTATAGGTTCAGGCTATATGACCCAAAAAAAAGGAAAGGTAATAAGAAGCAGAGATGTAGTGTTCTCTGAGCATGAAAAAGGTGCAGAACTTCTAAGTGCAAGTTATCATGCTAGCTTAGATTCTTTTATTGATACTACTGATGTTTCTTTGTCCCTTACTCGTGGTTTTGTTGAACAACCAATACAGGCTGATCTTGATGCAACACATGAAGGTGCTGATGATGCACAACTTGATGGCGCACATTTTGATGATGTTCATGATGAAGCTCAACCAAATGAAGAAGTGACTTATGAGCAGAGGGAGAAAATTGCCCTACAATTGGATGATGCTCAAGTTAGAAGGTCAACCAGAGAACATAAACCATCTACAAGACATCCAAGCACAAATTATATCTTAGTCACAGCTGACGGTGAGCTCGAGAGCTTCCAAGAAGTGTTGTCTAGTCAAGACAAGAATCTTTGGCTTGAGGCTATGAAAGAGGAGATGGATTCTTTGATGAAGAATCAGACATTTGAGCTAGTGAAACTTCCTAAAGGCAAGAAAATTTTAAAAAATAAATGGATTTTCAAGAACAAGAAAGATGGTGAGAAGATAGTAAAGCGCAAAACTAGATTGATAGTCAAAGGATGCAATCAGAAAAAAGGCATTGATTTTGATGATATTTTTTCACCAGTTGTCAAGATGACTTTTATCAGAACCATTTTGGGTTTAGCAGCAAGTTGTGACCTTGAGTTGGAACAAATTGATGTAAAAACCGCATTTTTACATGGTGATTTGCATGAAGAAATCTACATGGAACAACCTGAAGGATTTGAAGAAAAGGGAAAAGAAAAACTTGTTTGCAAGTTGAAGAAAAGTCTTTATGGACTTAAGCAAGCACCAAGGGAGTGATATCACAAATTTGATTCATTTATGACAAGCAATGGTTACACAAGGACCGTTGCAGATCCTTGTGTGTATTTCAGAAAGTTTCCTGGTGATATCTTCATTCTTCTTCTTTTATAAGTGGATGACATATTGATAGTTGGACAAAACTTAGAAATGATTAGCAACTTGAAGAAAGATTTGTCCAAGTCATTTGACATGAAGGACATGCGTCCTGCAAAGCAAGTCTTAGGCATGGAGATTGCTCGTGACAGAAAAGCTAGGAAGTTGTGGCTATCTTAAGAAAAATATATTGAATGTGTGCTTGAAAGGTTCAATATGAAGCATGTTAAGCCGATTTGTACACCACTCGAATCTCATTTTAAGCTAAGTAAGAGGGATTGTCCAAAAATGGAGAAGGAAAAAGCGAGTATGTCTTCTATTCCTTGTTCATCTGCAATTGGTTCATTGATGTATGCTATGGTGTGAATCAGGCCAGATATTGCATATTCTGTTGGTTTGGTGAGTAAATACTTATCAATCCTGGTAAAGTTCACTGGGATGCAGTAAAGTGGATTTTCAGATATTTGCGTGGTACTTCTATATTTTGCTTATGTTTTGGAGGTAGCAAACATGTTCTTGAGCGGTATACAGATGTAGACATGGCTTGTGATATTAATAGTAGAAAATCTACCTCAGGTTATGTGTTCGCATTTTCAGGGGGAGCCATTTCTTGGCAATCCAAGTTATAAAAGTGTGTGGCTTTATCTACAACCGAGGCAGAGTATATAGCAACTGTGGAAGCAAGTCAAGAGATGCTTTGGTTGAAGAGGTTCCTTCAAGAGTTAGGTTTGCAGCAAGAAGAGTATATAGTATTCTGTGACAGTCAGAGTGCTATGGATTTAAGCAATTCTATGTATCACTCACGCACTAAGCATATTGATGTTCGGTATCATTGGTTGAGAAATGTGATTGAATAAAATATGCTCAAGTTGAAGAAAATTCATACAAACAAGAATGGTGTAGATATATTGACTAAAGTGGTTCCCGGAAACAAGCTTGATGTTTGTAGCAAGCTTGTGGGAGTGAGCTTCAAATGAAGATTGAAGCATGCACATCTTCCCCACATTGAGCTGGAGGGGGAGATTGTTGGGTATTCTAGCCCATATTTGGCATATTTTTATGCAGGTCATGCTTAATTTGTGAGTGGGCTTTATTAATTTTATCTTTTTCTATTGAGGCTGAATTGTTATGCAAGCATGCCTTTGGTGCAGCAACATCTTTTTTTCCAGCTAGACACTTTGGAAATGGCTCGTACATTTTGCATGCACATTAAAAGAAAAGAGGGTTAATATAACCAGATCTGGTCATATAAGGCAGCAGTAGTTTTTGACCATTTATCATCTTCTTCAAGGTGTTTTGGTCTTCAAAATTGAGCTTCATTCTTGCTCGATTCACCGCTGGCCTGAAGTGCACGCATATGGTGTTTTCTTACACCTATTTCTTCTCCTATTGTTTTGGATTCTGACGATTAGTAGCGAATCTTTTGTAAACATTTTTGGGTTGTTTTCCCCTTTGGTTTATCAATAAGAGAAGAGGGTAGACTCCTTAAGAGGTCTCGTGGTTTTTACTCTTCACATCGAAGAGGTTTTCCATGTATGAAATCTTGTGTCTTGCTATTTTACTTTCATCATATCATTTTAGTTTGAATGGTGTGTTGGTTGATTGTCTTGTGTGTGATATTGTGGTGTAACTTGTAGTAACCACTAATCGATCCTATCACCAAAAGAGTTACAATTGCATATTATTTGTATCTCTTCATATATATTTCTCTGTTACCTTAAGCTCGTAAATAAAATGGTTACAAAATTACGCCTCTTGTTACTTTCTTACCATTTAACCTTATATCTTAGAAAAAGAAAAATAACCAACTTTTCCAACTAATTTACCAAATGTCACAATACTGTACAATTTAATGCTAAAGTACAATACATATAGGTATCAAATCTTACCGTAGCGCTTAAAAAAGGTACGAAGTTGGATTCAACTTTGGCAGAAAGTACGGACTAAGAAGATTGATCTTGTTTTAATTCTTCTATGATTAGAAATGCTAATATATGTTGTATTCAGTCATTGCTTATGAAATATCCAGTGGAGCCATATGTATACCCCTTCAGACATAAGTGAAAGGTTTATACTCAGGAATATAAAATCTTCAGAAATGCTCAGCTTAAACTAAAGATGCAACTTTGTACTTACCTAGTTGTATAGTTTTGCACTTGGCTAGGTGTAATATACATGTTACGTTCAGACCATGCAGTCTCTAACTTTTTTTTTACATAAGTTAAATTAAAGTGCATATAATTAGAAAAATATATATAGGAAAATTATCTTACAAAAAGCTAGTGGCAACTGCGTAATAAAAAAAATAGAAACATACCAGACAATCAACCGAGAGAAGCAAGAATATAAATTAATCCAAAGAAGATGCACTAAAGAATAGTTATATAAATATATGAAGAAAAAAGGAAAATATACAGATAATGCATCATATGGTCAAATGACAAATAGAAAGATAACCAGACAAAATACCCACTTCGACAATCATTTTTATATCATTTTTTTCTTGTTAACATTTAAATAAGTTATTGAAAACTTGGGATCCAATAAATAATAACACTGAAGTGCTATTAGTCAGCACTTTTGAAATATTGTCAGCCTGATATAATGCATGACAAAATAGTCAATATCTCATTTCAAACAGATAAAGTAACATGCCAAGCTAATATAATTCCAACAAAATGGACTGCATGTAATACCTCTAGCCAGCCATATGAAAATGTGACTGTAACACACCATATTTTCTATGAATATTAAAGTAACGAATTAAAGAATACTTAATTTTAAAAGTGGCAACTAAGCGAAACGGGTTACGCCAATGTGTTCGTCTCAGAATTTTGCTTGAAATAGAGTCCGAGTTTGCGTAAATCGGACACTGTATGAAGAAGTTATAAGACTTAGAAGTTTGTATACATGTAGGGGAGAATATATATATATATATATATATATATATATATTGAGTTTAGTACTTCAGAAATAGGTCCAAAAAGTCAAAAATGGGTTTGAAATTGAAAGTCAGCCAAAAACAGGCTGAGCGGGAAAATTCCCGCCAGAGGGTGTCGACCCCCAGGGGTGTCGATATAGGTGTCGACCCTCCCATACGGGTGTCGACCTCCCCAGATCTGGGTGAAATACTTCGTTTTGTATCTGGCTGACGAGGCAGTGACGAATTTCTGAGTCGTAAGGCTACGTGGCGACTTCTGTCTAACAATTGAGAATTTCGCTCGATCCGAATCGATCGCTAAACCGACCAAGACCGTTCGAAACCTCGGATTGCTTTGAGGACAAGACGAATCAGAACAAAAACAGAAGAACATTTCACTGTTAATTGCAACAATTCCATCATAATACAAGAATATACAGAGTATGAATAAATATTATACATAAGAGAAATATCAGAGATTTAAATACATTAGTGCAGCGGAAAAATAATACAATACACAACTAAAAGAGATATACAGATACAGAGATTTCTGGATATCATTCCAGATGTAAATCAGGTTTCTGTGAATATAAATCTGTAAAACCAAAACTACTAGCTTCCCGTGTGGAAAATAGGGGCACCCAGAGTTTAGGTTAAAACAATAAACTCCAGATCAGTCATGTGACTGGTGTGAGAACTAAAACAGTTATGTATCTTTATTTTAAAGTTAGGTAAATCAAGGGACCACGCCGTATAACACGGAACGGGTTTCCTCCGAAGAATACCAGTGCATAAAACAACAGCGCAATGCTAAATAAAGAATAATGAAGCTATTACAAGACCCAGGTCCCATCACACAATGCAACGCAAGCCGGGTGATAGGGTTTTACCTTATAATAGCCAAAGAATGCTTGATATGCTAAATTTCATCTTTTATTATTACTATAAGTGTATAGTCTCAAAAACAATTTCAATCATAAGTATCAATCAAAAATGGCATGGGTACCATATATCATGTCGCCAATACTAGGCTCTACAATCAAAACCGCAAATGTCACATATTGCAAGTTGGATTTCCATCTATGAACCAAGGCAAGGGATCGTCCTTACCGAATTCGAGACTCTCTAGCCCGAGCCTCAGGATCAGGACGCATCGACCCTTGGAGCGACAGGGTCGGTCCACCGAGGTGGATTAAAATGCCTGAACACTGTGTTTCCCCGCCCTTTAAGGCGTAAATGAGCCAAATGACTCCATCGGCTCCACATAGTCACTGATAAATCCGAGGCGCCTCGCAATCGAACAACCACACAGGTGAAAATAATATAAATATTAGGGCTGGTAGGTCACTGACACCATCCTAACTAGAAGGAAATGCATGCCCTCCCTGGGGTCCTCTCTCGTTTCTGGTTCACACCGGGGTGTGAGGCTCGTGAATTAACGCTACACAAAGGCCGTGCTTTGATCATCAACCACAAGACTCTGCTTATTAACAAAATCCTTGATCATTTGCATCATAGCATGCCACACAGGCAAACCACTACATGCAACCGATATCCATCAATCACACAGAATGATATCCAATGTCAGACACATAGTCCATTTACATGTCCGTTCTGGGTCTGAACGAAACTGGAGGCACCTTGTACCTCGCATATCCATCGATCTCCAAGTATGTCTGAACGATCACCAACTGATTCCCTCCTTATGGGTGTACAGCCCAATCAAGATCATCAGTAATTATCTGAACGATGTGAAGACCTACGGTCTTCGACCACCATCTTCATCCTCGACACATCGTCAAATCAATTATTCAGAATGGGATAAACGCGGTCTTTCTGAATAACTCGTGTATATAATAAACAAGTGTTACACAAACACAACGTACGCCTCATTCCAATTCAGAATATTCTTTTATTCAATTATTCTTATACTTTGGGAAAGGTTCCCATTAATTTTATCAAAGATAAATTCCTTAAATTTAATCTTTAATCTTCCTTTGAATATCAATTCAAACCGAATTATGGTTTGTCCAAACTAGTCGGGATCAACGAACCTTACCGAAGTAATCATTCGTTTTAATTTCCCAATACCAACCTATTCATCCCATGAAGTAAAACCGGTAATACTTCATATCTAACACCATAGTGTTATCGGAAAATTCAATTACCAATTCACATTCAAATCTAATTAAAGATTTAACTATCGCCTGGAGCAAAACTGGTGATACTCCATTCTCGATCATTTCAATCTAATTAAAGATTCATTAAAACTCCACTTGGTTTTAATCTTCCCAAAAATCAATATTAATAATTGTTTAACTAGGGAAATCATATCCTGTCTTTAACTGGGTTAAAGAACCAATGTCATTTAAAACACAGTTCACTATAAACCCAAAATCACATTCTATTCCATCAGCCTTTAACCGTAAATTAGCAAGTGAACAATTCCCTAAGTATTAACCTCGAAGGCCGAAACCAACATCAGATCAATACCCAAGAAACCATTCAACTTAACTAATCTCCAGTTAGTTTCTGATTTTCTTAACTCTGTTGGGTCTAAGAACAATATTATTAAAGATACCGTTCATGACAACCCAAAATCATATTTCATTTACAATGGAATCTTCATGGAAAACAAATCGATATATATAATCGATATAAACTTCCATATCCGACTAATAATATAGATGGAATAACGGCAACACCTTTTAAATTCCAGATATATTAGCAGTCTTCCTCCACGGAAATTCACTTCGATTATTACCAAATCGAATTCCATTCCATTCCAATTTATTTTATTAAATTGGAAAACTTTACTTTGGAAAATATCCTTTAAATCTTAACAAAAGATTTATAAATTCCAAATGACATTTCACTATAAATCGGGTTAAAGAACAAATGTCATTAAAACACAATTCACGATAAACCCAAATCCCATTTGATATTAAATATAAGGCTCTGAATATAATATATATTGGCTTATATTCAATATCAAATTCTACGACCAACAAATATCGTATTGGAAATAACGATATAAATATATCTTTCAAATTTCCATAACAATATCTGTATAATCACGAAATCCAACATCGAAATATTCCAAAGACAATTTCGATTCAAATCCATTCCAATTCAATTATTGGAAATTCTGGTTACTTTTAAAACCCTTTCAAATCCAATTTATTTATTTCAAAAATGAATGGATTATAATTCTAGTTCAAAACTAGTTCATTTCGATAAAAATCTATTTTTATCTTTTCAAATATGGAATTTTCCATCCCAATTCTTTCCAAATCATTTCTTATGATTTCACACAAACTATTACTATTTTTAATAATTTTTATCAAGGCCCGTACAGCCGATTTCCATCAATGGCCATCGAACTGCACTTACAACGACCTTTTCCAAATTTGATTTGGACATAATTCTAAATCCAACCGTTAGATTTCAAATCTCTAATATTTGTTAGAAAGCTCTTTTTGATACGAACCCAATGGTTCCGGTTTTAGGAGAATCCGACGGTCGGATCTCCCGTAGTGTCCATTCGAAGTCAATGGTCGAAATTCGCGAACTACCGCAGCGCGGCGCGTTCTATTTAGGCCATTATATATATATATATATATTACGTCGATTTCCTTTCAAAACGTATTTTATAAATCGTTTTAAATTCGTTTTCGAAACAATTTCAATTTCATATTCAATTTCTGATCAAAATTGAATATTCCATATCATTAATATATAAATGATAATATTTTCAAAACGTTATATTTTGAAATCACTTCCTTTTCTATATTCATTATAAAAATGAATATAATCGATATAAATATCGTTCGCGTCAAAATGACGCATATCTAATCAACACGGTTTTATATATTTCAATAACTTCATTATTCTACTCAACAAATGAATATTTTCTTCAACACATGAATATGTATTTTATTCAACACATTAATATTCTTTCATTCAACACATGAATTTTCTTTTATTCATCACATGAATTTTCTTTTATTCAACACATGAATATATTCTTTTATTCAACACATGAATGAGACGACCCGATTTCCCGTTCTCACGGAAACAAGGTTATCTTTGGAATATAACACAGAAACAGATAATAGCAGAACAGAATTAAATAAATACACCAGATAATGAACAACAAAATATACTGGATAAAAGTAATCATCAGAGTTACACAGTATACAGGATCTTACTTAGTACAAATACAGTTCAGCTATACATAAATGTCTACAGCGGAAATAAACAAAATATGTACAATAGGAGCTGAACAGCATAAAAAGAAATAAATGATAGAATCCATCTTCAGCTCCAGCTATCCAGAAAGAACCAGCTAAACCTGAATACAAGGCTGCCCGTGTAGAAAAAGGGGCACCCGAGTTTGAGAGTGAAACAAACTACGAGTCAGTCATGGGACTGGTATGAGAAATCTACTCAACACATATATAATTTGGCTAATCACAGGACCACGCCACTTTCGTGGAACGGGTTTACTCCATTGGATTGCCAGTGCTTTAAAACAAATCTTTCTTTTAAACATCGCTATGCTTTTTCTAAAAATGAAGCCATTATAAGACTCAGTTCCCATCACACAATGCAACGCAAACCGGAGGATAGAGTTTTACCTTATAATGGCCAAAATATGCTTGATACGAATAAAACAAAGGCATTTGATATTATTGCTAGTGTTTATATGTTTTTGAAAACAAATTCAAATCATAACTATCAATCATAGACGACATGAGCGTCCCATGCCACTATGTCGCCAAATGTATATATACAATCGAAACCGCACGATGTCGTATTTGGAAATTGGATTTCCGTCATGAACCAAGGCAAAAGATAGTCCTTACCGAATTCGAGACAATCTAGCCCATGTCTCAGGATCAGAACGCATCAACCCTTTAGATCGTCAGGGCCGGTCCACCGATGTGGATTATTATGCCTGAACACTACGTTTCTCCGCCCTTTGGGGCGTAAACGAGCCAACGAATGACTCCATCGGACCCGGATCGTCCGATCAAACCGAGGCGCCTCGCAACAGCAACAACCACATAGGTGAAAAGTATATAAATGTCAGGGCTAGTAGGTCACTGACACCACCCTAGCTAGAAAGAAACGCAGGCCCTCCCTGATGTCCTCTCCCGTTTTAGGTTCATACCGAGGTGTGAGGCTCGCGAATTCACGTTATACACAAAGCTACGCCACACAGGCGGTGCTTTGATCATCACCACAAGACTTTGCTTTTCAACAGAAGTCCTGATCACTGCATCTTAGCATGCCACACAGGCAATTCACACCGTGCAACTGATGGCTATCAATCACACAGAACAAATTCCCATGTCGGACACACAGTCCATTTACAAGTCCGTTCTGGGTCTGAACGAAACCGGAGGCACTAAATACCTCGCAAACCCATCGACCAACACGTACGTCTGGACGATCACCACTCATTATCCATATTTCGGGATGCCTCCCAATCAGGACCTCGGTTACCATCCAAACGAGGTGAAGATCTCCGGTCTTCGACCACCGTCTTCATCTTCGACTTTCAATCGTCGGTCAATTATTTGAAATGAGAATTAACTCGGTCTTCTCAAATAATTCACGTATATTTAGAATTTCAATTCAATTTATTTCAATGGTTAAATTATTCGACAACACCAATTTTGTCCTTTAATGTAATTTTCACACTAAACACATTCAACCATCAAACATCACATAAATCAAGCAAATTCAGTTTATTTCCATTCTATATCGCTTATGATATTTTATAACTATTTATCGCTATTTTTATTTATTTTAAAATAGCCATTTTATTTAAAACGACGCTTCGGGCCATAAGGCGGCCGTGGCGCTGTTTTTCTCCAGATTTGATTTACACATATCTGAAAATCTAACCGTTGGATCTTCACAAAATTTACATCATTAGAAAGGTCTTGTCGAAACGAATCCAACGGTTCCAGTTTCTGGAAAATCCGACGGTCGGATCTCCCGGTACAATCGTTTGAAATTTCGATTTCAAAATACGAACTGCAGCGTCGTTATTCGATTAAATATAATTATATTTATATATATAAATAAATATAATCGTTTCTGGCGCTGTTTTTCTTCAGATTTGAATTAAACATTCCAGACAATCCAACCGTTGGATTTCTACAAAGTTGGTGCCGTTGGGAAGATATTTCCAAGGCGAACCCGACGGTTGAGGTTTCGGGAAAATCCAATGGTCGGATTTCCCGCACTAGTCGTTTGAAATCACGGTTTCAAAATACGAACTGCACGGCTTCGTTTCGTTTTAATTTTATTTATATTTATATATTTATATAAATATAGTTCATTCAACAATTTCAATATCGTTTTCACTTCAAATATTTTTCTAACACCTTACATTTTGGAAAAATTTCGCCATAACCTCCCCTGCACCGGGAGCATCGGGAAATCGCAAATAGCGTTCCCGGTCCTTCTAATCTCAAAAAGAAAAAGAAAAAGCCAAGCGGCTAGCCAACAGGCTCAAAATCATCACCCAAACAAATCAGTAAATGTGTACCTATTTGTCGGGCACAAAATTTTATTCCTCTTCTCTAGCCCCTTTGCTATAACCTGTTCAATGAATATTGCATGTACATATATATACAGTTCTTATCATTTATCAATTTCTATTCGACTTCATATTTGATTTCTATTTGGTTTAAAAACTCCATTCATTCTAATGTTACATAAATAGGTGCAAATCATTTCATCAGCTAATTAATGAATATTTCAACTCATATATGTTTATTTTGAACAAGTGGCTATTTTTAACACTTCACATTCCAACGATTTATGCATACAATAAAAATGTGATTTTTATTGTAAAACAATTCATTTCAAAACACTATTTTTCTATATAGTTCAAGTTGGTGATAAAAATGGGATTTTTATCATAAAACAATTTATTTCAAAATATGAATACCATTCAACACATGAATTTCTAAACAACGAATGAATATCAATTCAACACATGAATGTTTTCAATAGTTTTTATTAGATAAAAATGTGATTTTTATTATCGAACAATTTATTTCAAAATATGAATACCATTCAACACATGAATTTCTAATCAACGAATGAATATCAATTCAACACATGAATGTTTTCAATAGTTTTTATATATAGATAAAAATGTGATTTTGATTATCGAACAATTTATTTCAAAATATGAATACCATTCAACACATGAATTTCTAATCAACGAATGAATATCAATTCAACACATGAATGTTTTCAATAGTTTCTATATATAGATAAAAATGTGATTTTTATTATCGAACAATTTATTTCAAAATATGAATACCATTCAACACATGAATTTCTAAACAACGAATGAATATCAATTCAACACATGAATGTTTTCTATACAATGAATAAATATAGTTTAAGCATATGAAAATAATTCAAACACACAAATATTATTCAAAATTTCGGCAGCATAACGGCAGGGTAGTTACACCGGCACCGTCCCTAGTACGACTCCTCGCTCTACCTTAAAACCTCGCGGTTTTTGACAATGGGGATCATGCATCTAGTTCGCACGCAGGCGGCATGTATATATTTATTTCATTTCCACAAACTAATCCTAAGTGGTTTCAACCAAATATTTCACAACCACAAATGGGTATTTTTCAACCACAATCAACCAATATCAATCTCAAACATTCCCAAACAATCAATCGCTATCAATCAAATTTCACAACAATTTCAATCAATAAATATCGTCCATGGTTTGTGGACGAGGGGCGTAAATATATATATAGATATATATTTTTTTATATATAGCAATACACTTTTATTTTCAATCACATATATATAATTTTTTTAAAATCAGAAATCTCACCAATAGCTATCCAACTACTACGACTCTTCTTCGCCAATCTCTCTTTCTGTTGCTTCGTCGCCCGTATTCTCTACATATGTAAAAATCGAATCTTTACGATGCTATTCAATATATAAAAATATGATTTTTACTTTGGCTTTCAATATATAAAAATCTGATTTTTCTTTCGACTTTCGATATATAAAAATATGATTTTTCTTTCGACTTTCGATATATAAAGATATGATTTTTCTTTCGACTTTCGATATATAAAGATATGATTTTTCTTTTTAAAGAAATCAGTTTTCAATACCTTTTAAAAATCAAAATCAGTTTTTACTCTTTTTACAAAATCAGTTTTTAACTTTTAAAAACCAAATCAGTTTTTACTTATCTAAAATAAAATCAGTTTTAATTTCTTTTCAAATCAGTTTTACTTTTTATTAAAAACAAAAATCAGTTTTCTTTTCTAAAATAAAATCAGTTTAAAAAATCTTTTCAAATCAGTTTTTACTTTTTATTAAAATCAAAAATCAGTTTTCTTTTCTAAAATAAAATCAGTTAAAAAAATCTTTTCAAATCAGTTTTTACTTTTTATTAAAAACAAAAATCAGTTTTCTTTTCTAAAATAAAATCAGTTAAAAAAATCTTTTCAAATCAGTTTTTTTTATTATTATTTAACAAAATCAGTTTTTTTTTTATTATTTAACAAAATCAGTTTTAACCTAATTAAAATTTCAGTTTTAAATCCTTAAAAAAACAGTAAAAAAAATGCTTTTAAAATCAGTTTAAAAATGCTTTTAAAATCAGTTTAACCTTTTTATAAAATCAGTTTTAATCTTTATAAAAAAACAGTTTAAACCTTTTTATAAAATCAGTTTTAATCTTTATAAATAAAATAGCAAAACGAAAAGCTTACAGAGGGGGGGGGGGGGTGTTTTCTGCAGTTCGTCGGAGGCGGGGGCACTGGATCTCGGTGGTGGTGGCGAGGCTCGTGGAGGAGGGCGGTTTCCGTCTTAAAGGGCGTAGGGGGTATCGGGTTCGGAGATAGGGCTTCGCGATTTAGGGGGAGGGGGTCGCCGAGGTTGGTGGTCGATGGCGCCTGGGGGAGCACGTTCGGCGGCGTGGAGGATGGGAGGGAGTTCGAGAGCAGTTCGGGTTTTTTTTTTTTTTTCACCTGATCGAATTGAATGAGGGAGAGAGAGAACTCAAAAGGGTGTGGGGTTATTATACTATATATATTTAATTATTTAAATTATCAAAAAGGTTGACTTTTTTGTTTGACCTCGAAACGAGAGCCAACGACTGTCGTCCCTAGCGTTTAACCCCCATTCCGAACACAATGGGATATGTATCGCAAGCTGATTTGATCGTTACAATCAGTTTCCGTTGAATTTACATTTAAATCACTATATTGAATTTTAAACGTACATTTCAAATTACCGGGGCCACATACTAACTAGAAAAATCCCAAAAAAATATTTTCTAGCTTCGTATTGACGATACGGTCCTAACAAAACTAGTTTCGTCAAATTCTGAGACCGTTTGAAAAATGGCCAATTTCCTGTCGATTAAAATCAACTGAAACTGGTCAAACGCGTTTTCCTTTGCCACACTCACATATTGATTCGAAAAATTATGAAATTTGGAATCTAACAATAACTTGACACTGCGGATCTAACAAAAGTGGTTTCATCGAAATCCGAGGTCGTTTGCAAAATGTCCATTTTTAAGGGCCTGAATTCCATAGCGACTATTCAAAATTTTCAACTGAACATATCTTTTGATTCCCGCTATCAAATTTCGATTGGTCAGATTCGTTAGAAAGATATTCACTAACAGATTTAAATATTTTTGGTTTCACTAAGATCCGGATTGTTTTGCACCCGGTATAGTCCGACAAAGTTTGAATTCAATTTTTGAAACTGCCACGCCATTTCAGGCCTTGTTTATAATTATAATTAATTATATTCGTTTTCAATTGTCGATTCAAACTCAGTTTTCATCGCCATTATCTAAAATATTTATTTTAAATATTTAAAATCCATTATTTTGGCCAATTTAAAAATTTTAAATTGGTTCAGATTTTCTGGGTCGTTACAATCTCCCCCACTTAAAACTTTTCGTCCCCGAAAAGGAACAAAGTCGAAAGTGGTTTGATAATTATACGATCACACAACACAACAACCAATTTGTTTTTAATATTCAGAGTATAGAATAATTAGTGCACATCCATGGGAAGAAAATAGCAACAGAATAGAGAATTAAATGGTAATGCAAGGTAGGGTAAATGTACCTTGCACCGGAGTCATTCAGAGATATCTACTTGGCATCTGGGATAAGCTTTCTGAATGCTCTCCTCGGTTTCCCAAGTACAATCTCTCGGATCTCCACTCCATTGCACTTTGACTAAGTGAACCTTCTTGTTCCTCAGCTCTTTGGTTTCTTTGCCGATAATCTTTAGCGGCTCTCGCCTCACGGCTAATTCTGGCGTAATTTCAATATCCTGCCGAGCTGCTTCTTCCACGATCAAGTCTGGATCATGAACGTGCTTTCGAAGTTGAGATATATGAAATACATCATGCACTCCAGGCAACCAGTCAGGCAGTTTGACCCTATAAGCGAGAGTTCCAATCCGTTCCAGAATAGGAAACGGACCAATAAATTTAGGCGCTAACTTTCCAGTTTTACCGAACCGGATAACTCCTCTCATCGGCGATACTTTCAGATATACATAGTCGCCAACTTCAAAGGATATATCTCTTCTTCTTCTATCGGCATAGCTCTTTTGTCGGCTTTGAGCGGCGAGTAATCGCTTTTTAATAAAATCGACTTTGTCGGCAGCTTCTCGAATCATATCAGGACCCAACACAAGTCTATTTCCTGGCTCGACCCAACAAGCAGGAGATCGGCACGGTCTACCGTACAATGCCTCGAATGGCGACATTGTCAGACTCGCCTGGTAGCTGTTGTTATAAGAGAATTCAGCCAAATGCAGATGGTCTTCCCATGATCCACCGAAATCTAGAATACAAGCCCGCAATAGATCTTCTAAAATGCGATTCACCCTCTCAGTCTGACCGTCTGTCTGAGGGTGATAAGCGGTGCTCATGTTTAACTTCGTTCCCAGTTCGACTTGAAATGCCTCCCAGAATTTACTAGTGAATATCGTATCTCTATCACTTACTATACTGAGCGGCACTCCATGTAGTCTAACTATTTCCCTGAAGTATATCTGCGCCAGACTCTGAGCGGTTCTATTTGATCTGACAGGTATGAAATGGGCGGTCTTCGTGAAACGATCTACGATCACCCAAATACTGTCATTCCCTTTTCTGGTTTTGGGCAAACCATCAATGAAATCCATAGAAATATGCTCCCACTTCCAACCAGGAACTTCCAGTGGTTGTAATAATCCAGCCAATTTCTGTTGGTCGCTTTTAACTAGCTGGCAAGTAGGGCATCGACTAACATATATTGAGATGTCTCTTTTCATCGACTTCCACCAGAAAGTGCGTTTTATATCGTTATACATTTTATTCACACCCGGATGGATACTGAGCTTAGATTTGTGACATTCATCAAGCACCTCTCTTCTTAATTCAGGAATATCTGGAACGCAAATTCGCCCTTCTAACCTCAGAATCCCTTCGCTGTCTAGCTGGAAATCCGAAGCATTGCCCTCACGAATTCGCTGACTTATTCCTTTGATAAATTGGTCGTCTTCTTGGAGAGCCGATATCTTATCAATCAACGAAGTCGCAATGATGAAACTGGCAATCATCTCATTTTTTCGGCTTAACGCATCGGCCACGACATTGGCTTTCCCTGGAGTATATATAATTTCAAAGTCATATGCTGCAAGAAACTCCAGCCAACGTTGCTGCCTCAAATTCAAGTCCTTCTGAGTGAACAGATACTTTAACGACTGGTGATCTGTAAACAGTTCAAATCTCTCGCCCAGAAGATAGTGTCTCCAGATTTTCAAAGAGAATATGATAGCCAATAACTCAAGATCATGAGTTACATAGTTTTTCTCGTGTGGCTTCAGTTGACGGCTAGCATAAGCAATCACTTGGCCCCTCTGCATTAACACTGCGCCAAGGCCTTCTCTAGAAGCATCGGTCCAGACTTTTAGATCTTGGTTGCCATCGATGATGGTTAACACTGGAGCAGTTGTTAATCTCAACTTTAGCTCTTCAAAAGCCTCCTCACTCTCTTGAGTCCATTTGAACTTAGAATGCTTCTTTGTAAGCTTCGTTAAGTGGCCAGATATCTTCGAAAAGTCTTTAACGAACTTCCGGTAATAGCTAGCCAATCCAAGAAAACTGCGGACTTCAGTGGGAGTACTGGGCTGTTTCCAATTCTGAATAGCTGTGATTTTGCTTGGATCCACAGCGATTCCATCTTTCAATACGACATGGCCCAGAAATTTCACTTCATCTTGCCAGAATATACATTTGGAAAATTTGGCTTTCAATACATTCCTTCTGAGGATTTCTAGAACCTGTTCCAGATGCTTTTCATGTTCGGCCTTTGATTTAGAGAAGATTAGAATATCGTCAATAAAAACCAGAACAAATTTATTTAATACTCCCCTGAATACTCTATTCATCAGATCGACGAAGTAAGCGGGAGCGTTACATAAGCCGAACGGCATTACTAACCACTCGTAGAATAAGTCGGGGCCTCTGAACGCTGTCATTGGAACACACTCCTCGGCAATTCGAAGTTGATGGAAACCTGTAGCTAGGTCCATTCTTGAGAATACTTGTGCTCCATTTAATCGATCCAACAAATCGTCAATCCGCGGCAATGGATACTTGTTCTTTATTGTCTGTTTGTTCAGATCACGATAATCCACACATAGCCGTAGAGTACCGTCAGATTTTGGGACAAATACCACGGCTGCACCCCAATCAGAGAAACTAGGTCTGATCAGACCCTTCCATACTAGCTGTCGTGTTTGATTGTCTAATTCCTCCTTCTCTTTCAAGGACATTCTTCGAATGGCGTGAACTACCGGCCTTGCATTGGGAATTAAAGCAATCTTGAAATCTATTTCTCTTTGCGGAGGTAAGCGAACAACTTCTTCGAACACATCCGCATAGTTCTTGACGACAGGAATGTCTTTGATGAGGTCAGGAATATTCTCTGTGATTTCCGGGACATTTTCAATTTGGGCTGGAGAAACATTCAAAGCTGCCCAGAAGTCTTTTCTATTAGCATTCTGACCTTCACAGGGAATGGTTATATAACCCCCTGATTTAATCTTAGCTCTAACAACTCTCTCGGCGCATCAAACCTCTGCTTCATATTTGGTTAGCCAATCCAATCCCAAAATAAGATCAAATTCATCAAAATTCATGACGACAGAGATAATAGGGAATTTATAGCAAGAAAAAGAGACGGGTACTGCACAAACCCAACTGAGATTGATGGAACCTCCAACTGGATTTCGGAGAGTCATTGGCTCTTTGAGCTTCTTCAAATTCAAATCCAACTTCTTGACTGCACTCTTTGCAATAAAGCTTCGTGACGCGCCTGTGTCAAACAGTACTTTAACTGGAATGTTTTTGACAGCAAGCATTCCTTCTAAAACATCAGCCCTTTCTTGACTTGCTGAGGGATCAGAAGTTTCTGCCAATTCATTCACCTGAACTACTTCAGGCTTCCTCAAGAGCCAGCAATCCTTTGCAAGATGACCAATCTGCTTGCATTTACTGCAACCTCTTTTCTCTTGAAATCTCTCTTTGGATTTAGATTCATCATTTCTTTGTTTCTTTAGAGATCGGCAACTCATCGAGAGATGTCCTTGCTTATTGCAGTTAGAGCATACAGTTGTCGTTACTAGTTTCTTCTCTGATTTGGCCCTTTTTCTCTTGGCACTGGCCTTCTTACTGATCTCAGACATTGTACTTGCCTCAGGAATATCAGTTTCCGACTCTGCTATGTCACTACAACAAACTTCTTCTTCGTCGCGCAACATTCCTTTCTTGTCTAGATCTTCGTATTGATAAGCCATATAAATCATTTCTGAGAAAGGAAGCTTCACATGCCCCAATACTTTATTCCGGTATTTCCTTTGAAGGCCATGAATAAATCTCATATTTTTCCTCTTTGGGTCTTGAATTAGATGAGGAGCAAAGTGAGCAAGTTCATTGAATTTCTTGTGATATTCGGGAATTGTCATGTCTCCTTGTATCAGATAAGAAAATTCGTCGCATAGTCGTTCGGTCGCTTCGGGAGGAGTAAATCTTTCCAAGAAAATCACTTTGAATCTGTCCCAGGTGATATCACCTTCTGGATTATCTTTAATAACTGAATCCCACCAAAACAAAGCTTCATCTTTGAGAGCCCAGGAGGCCAGCAATCTTTTCTGGTCATCCCTCAGCTTTAATGCTTCGAAGATTTTCTCAGCCGAACGAATCCAAGCTTGTGTCTTCATAATAGATTCTTCACCAGAGAACGGTATTCCACCCATATTTCGATATTTGATTAATAGGGCCTCAATATCCGGTTCTGCATTCCTTCTGTTTCTGACACTCATTTTCTAGTACTTCTGCAAATGGCAGATCAAGTGTCAGGTCACAGAAAAGGTATTTTAAAATATAGAAACACATACTTCAAATGTAAATGTGTCTATCCAGGTGTAATTTCATTCTGCTTTACTCATACTAGGATATTACCGATCCTATCTGTATGGAGTTACCCGTCCTAGAACACTACTGGTTCTATTTCTGACGAGTTCGTTCAAATGTTATATTCCAGAACTAAGCTTAACCAAAGCTCTGATACCACGTTGAGACGACCCGATTTCCCGTTCTCACGGAAACAAGGTTATCTTTGGAATATAACACAGAAACAGATAATAGCAGAACAGAATTAAATAAATACACCAGATAATGAACAACAAAATATACTGGATAAAAGTAATCATCAGAGTTACACAGTATACAGGATCTTACTTAGTACAAATACAGTTCAGCTATACATAAATGTCTACAGCGGAAATAAACAAAATATGTACAATAGGAGCTGAACAGCATAAAAAGAAATAAATGATAGAATCCATCTTCAGCTCCAGCTATCCAGAAAGAACCAGCTAAACCTGAATACAAGGCTTCCCGTGTAGAAAAAGGGGCACCCGAGTTTGAGAGTGAAACAAACTACGAGTCAGTCATGGGACTGGTATGAGAAATCTACTCAACACATATATAATTTGGCTAATCACAGGACCACGCCACTTTCGTGGAACGGGTTTACTCCATTGGATTGCCAGTGCTTTAAAACAAATCTTTCTTTTAAACATCGCTATGCTTTTTCTAAAAATGAAGCCATTATAAGACTCAGTTCCCATCACACAATGCAACGCAAACCGGAGTATAGAGTTTTACCTTATAATGGCCAAAATATGCTTGATACGAATAAAACAAAGGCATTTGATATTATTGCTAGTGTTTATATGTTTTTGAAAACAACTTCAAATCATAACTATCAATCATAGACGACATGAGCGTCCCATGCCACTATGTCGCCAAATGTATATATACAATCGAAACCGCACGATGTCGTATTTGGAAATTGGATTTCCGTCATGAACCAAGGCAAAAGATAGTCCTTACCGAATTCGAGACAATCTAGCCCATGTCTCAGGATCAGAACGCATCAACCCTTTAGATCGTCAGGGCCGGTCCACCGATGTGGATTATTATGCCTGAACACTACGTTTCTCCGCCCTTTGGGGCGTAAACGAGCCAACGAATGACTCCATCGGACCCGGATCGTCCGATCAAACCGAGGCGCCTCGCAACAGCAACAACCACATAGGTGAAAAGTATATAAATGTCAGGGCTGGTAGGTCACTGACACCACCCTAGCTAGAAAGAAACGCAGGCCCTCCCTGATGTCCTCTCCCGTTTTAGGTTCATACCGAGGTGTGAGGCTCGCGAATTCACGTTATACACAAAGCTACGCCACACAGGCGGTGCTTTGATCATCACCACAAGACTTTGCTTTTCAACAGAAGTCCTGATCACTGCATCTTAGCATGCCACACAGGCAATTCACACCGTGCAACTGATGGCTATCAATCACACAGAACAAATTCCCATGTCGGACACACAGTCCATTTACAAGTCCGTTCTGGGTCTGAACGAAACCGGAGGCACTAAATACCTCGCAAACCCATCGACCAACACGTACGTCTGGACGATCACCACTCATTATCCATATTTCGGGATGCCTCCCAATCAGGACCTCGGTTACCATCCAAACGAGGTGAAGATCTCCGGTCTTCGACCACCGTCTTCATCTTCGACTTTCAATCGTCGGTCAATTATTTGAAATGAGAATTAACTCGGTCTTCTCAAATAATTCACGTATATTTAGAATTTCAATTCAATTTATTTCAATGGTTAAATTGTTCGACAACACCAATTTTGTCCTTTAATGTAATTTTCACACCAAACACATTCAACCATCAAACATCACATAAATCAAGCAAATTCAGTTTATTTCCATTCTATATAGCTTATGATATTTTATAACTATTTATCGCTATTTTTATTTATTTTAAAATAGCCATTTTATTTAAAACGACGCTTCGGGCCATAAGGCGGCCGTGGCGCTGTTTTTCTCCAGATTTGATTTACACATATCTGAAAATCTAACCGTTGGATCTTCACAAAATTTACATCATTAGAAAGGTCTTGTCGAAACGAATCCAACGGTTCCAGTTTCGGGAAAATCCGACGGTCGGATCTCCCGGTACAATCGTTTGAAATTTCGATTTCAAAATACGAACTGCAGCGTCGTTATTCGATTAAATATAATTATATTTATATATATAAATAAATATAATCGTTTCTGGCGCTGTTTTTCTTCAGATTTGAATTAAACATTCCAGACAATCCAACCGTTGGATTTCTACAAAGTTGGTGCCGTTGGGAAGATATTTCCAAGGCGAACCCGACGGTTGAGTTTTCGGGAAAATCCAATGGTCGGATTTCCCGCACTAGTCGTTTGAAATCACGGTTTCAAAATACGAACTGCACGGCTTCGTTTCGTTTTAATTTTATTTATATTTATATATTTATATAAATATAGTTCATTCAACAATTTCAATATCGTTTTCACTTCAAATATTTTTCTAACACCTTACATTTTGGAAAAATTTCGCCATAACCTCCCCTGCACCGGGAGCATCGGGAAATCGCAAATAGCGTTCCCGGTCCTTCTAATCTCAAAAAGAAAAAGAAAAAGCCAAGCGGCTAGCCAACAGGCTCAAAATCATCACCCAAACAAATCAGTAAATGTGTACCTATTTGTCGGGCACAAAATTTTATTCCTCTTCTCTAGCCCCTTTGCTATAACCTGTTCAATGAATATTGCATGTACATATATATACAGTTCTTATCATTTATCAATTTCTATTCGACTTCATATTTGATTTCTATTTGGTTTAAAAACTCCATTCATTCTAATGTTACATAAATAGGTGCAAATCATTTCATCAGCTAATTAATGAATATTTCAACTCATATATGTTTATTTTGAACAAGTGGCTATTTTTAACACTTCACATTCCAACGATTTATGCATACAATAAAAATGTGATTTTTATTGTAAAACAATTCATTTCAAAACACTATTTTTCTATATAGTTCAAGTTGGTGATAAAAATGGGATTTTTATCATAAAACAATTTATTTCAAAATATGAATACCATTCAACACATGAATTTCTAAACAACGAATGAATATCAATTCAACACATGAATGTTTTCAATAGTTTTTATATATAGATAAAAATGTGATTTTTATTATCGAACAATTTATTTCAAAATATGAATACCATTCAACACATGAATTTCTAATCAACGAATGAATATCAATTCAACACATGAATGTTTTCAATAGTTTTTATATATAGATAAAAATGTGATTTTTATTATCGAACAATTTATTTCAAAATATGAATACCATTCAACACATGAATTTCTAATCAACGAATGAATATCAATTCAACACATGAATGTTTTCAATAGTTTCTATATATAGATAAAAATGTGATTTTTATTATCGAACAATTTATTTCAAAATATGAATACCATTCAACACATGAATTTCTAAACAACGAATGAATATCAATTCAACACATGAATGTTTTCTATACAATGAATAAATATAGTTTAAGCATATGAAAATAATTCAAACACACAAATATTATTCAAAATTTCGACAGCATAACGGCAGGGTAGTTACACCGGCACCGTCCCTAGTACGGCTCCTCGCTCTACCTTAAAACCTCGCGGTTTTTGACAATGGGGATCATGCATCTAGTTCGCACGCAGGCGGCATGTATATATTTATTTCATTTCATTTCCACAAACTAATCCTAAGTGGTTTCAACCAAATATTTCACAACCACAAATGGGTATTTTTCAACCACAATCAACCAATATCAATCTCAAACAATCCCAAACAATCAATCACTATCAATCAAATTTCACAACAATTTCAATCAATAAATATCGTCCATGGTTTGTGGACGAGGGGCGTATATATATATAGATATATATATATTTTTATATATAGCAATACACTTTTATTTTCAATCACATATATATAATTTTTTTTAAATCAGAAATCTCACCTATAGCTATCCAACTACTACGACTCTTCTTCGCCAATCTCTCTTTCTGTTGCTTCGTCGCCCGTATTCTCTACATATGTAAAAATCGAATCTTTACGATGCTATTCAATATATAAAAATATGATTTTTACTTTGGCTTTTAATGTATAAAAATCTGATTTTTCTTTCGACTTTCGATATATAAAAATATGATTTTTCTTTCGACTTTCGATATATAAAGATATGATTTTTCTTTTTAAAGAAATCAGTTTTCAATACCTTTTAAAAATCAAAATCAGTTTTTACTCTTTTTACAAAATCAGTTTTTAACTTTTAAAAACCAAATCAGTTTTTACTTATCTAAAATAAAATCAGTTTTAATTTCTTTTCAAATCAGTTTTACTTTTTATTAAAAACAAAAATCAGTTTTCTTTTCTAAAATAAAATCAGTTTAAAAAATCTTTTCAAATCAGTTTTTACTTTTTATTAAAAACAAAAATCAGTTTTCTTTTCTAAAATAAAATCAGTTAAAAAAATCTTTTCAAATCAGTTTTTACTTTTTATTAAAAACAAAAATCAGTTTTCTTTTCTAAAATAAAATCAGTTAAAAAAATCTTTTCAAATCAGTTTTTTTTTTATTATTTAACAAAATCAGTTTTTTTTATTATTTAACAAAATCAGTTTTAACCTAATTAAAATTTCAGTTTTAAATCCTTAAAAAAACAGTAAAAAAAATGCTTTTAAAATCAGTTTAAAAATGCTTTTAAAATCAGTTTAACCTTTTTATAAAATCAGTTTTAATCTTTATAAAAAAACAGTTTAAACCTTTTTATAAAATCAGTTTTAATCTTTATAAATAAAATAGCAAAACGAAAAACTTACAGAGGGGGGGGGGGTGTTTTCTGCAGTTCGTCGGAGGCGGGGGCACTGGATCTCGGTGGTGGTGGCGAGGCTCGTGGAGGAGGGCGGTTTCCGTCTTAAAGGGCGTAGGGGGTATCGGGTTCGGAGATAGGGCTTCGCGATTTAGGGGGAGGGGGTCGCCGAGGTTGGTGGTCGATTGCGCCTGGGGGAGCACGTTCGGCGGCGTGGAGGATGGGAGGGAGTTCGAGAGCAGTTCGGGGTTTTTTTTTTTCTTTTCACCTGATCGAATTGAATGAGGGAGAGAACTCAAAAGGGTGTGGGGTTATTATACTATATATATTTAATTATTTAAATTATCAAAAAGGTTGACTTTTTTGTTTGACCTCGAAACGAGAGCCAACGACTGTCGTCCCTAGCGTTTAACCCCTATTCCGAACACAATGGGATATGTATCGCAAGCTGATTTGATCGTTACAATCAGTTTCCGTTGAATTTACATTTAAATCACTATATTGAATTTTAAACGTACATTTCAAATTACCGGGGCCACATACTAACTAGAAAAATCCCAGAAAAATATTTTCTAGCTTCGTATTGACGATACGGTCCTAACAAAACTAGTTTCGTCAAATTCTGAGACCGTTTGAAAAATGGCCAATTTCCAGTCGATTAAAATCAACTGGAACTGGTCAATCGCGTTTTCCTTTGCCACGCTCACATATTGATTCGAAAAATTATGAAATTTGGAATCTAACAATAACTTGACACTGCGGATCTAACAAAAGTGGTTTCATCGAAATCCGAGGTCGTTTGCAAAATGTCTATTTTTAAGGGCCTGAATTCCATAGCGACTATTCAGAATTTTCAACTGAACATATCTTTTGATTCCCGCTATCAAATTTCGATTGGTCAGATTCGTTAGAAAGATATTCACTAACAGATTTAAATATTTTTGGTTTCACTAAGATCCGGATTGTTTTGCACCCGGTATAGTCCGACAAAGTTTGAATTCAATTTTTGAAACTGCCACGCCATTTCAGGCCTTGTTTATAATTATAATTAATTATATTCGTTTTCAATTATCGATTCAAACTCAGTTTTCATCGCCATTATCTAAAATATTTATTTTAAATATTTAAAATCCATTATTTTGGCCAATTTAAAAATTTTAAATTGGTTCAGATTTTCTGGGTCGTTACAATGAATTTTCATTTTATAATATTCTTTATTTTCCAAATTGGAATGAGGCCCAATCAATTACCATATAATGTTAATTATATGGATTTCCTACAACATATGTATATAATAGCAACAATAAATAATCAACCATCATCCAGAGTGCACCACACAACTGCATAAGCAATAAATATAAATAATTAACGCTTACACAGTCTGTCAACCAATCGATCGACATACAACTAAATAATTGGGATTAGTGTAAGCCAAATATCATCCCAACACCCGTGTAGGGTTTCAAATCAACAAACATAGATTTTTATTTGTGCAGTTGGGCGATGTGTAAAATTTATCGTCCTAATCAATATCAGTCAAATGGGTGTACATAAACAAATCGTCCGATTTGTTTATTCATATTTATTTTATATACACGTTAAAAATTATATTTTTAACTATAAAATATTTATTCATTCCATCTCACATAACACAATCAATTTTTCACAACACATCAATCAAACAACCAAGTCATCCATGGTCCGTGGACGACGGGTGTCGGGTGCTGCTAAGCACCCTCTGCATCCTAGTATATATTTCAACTAGAAAATAAATTAAAAGTGAGAAGTTCTCACTGAGGGTTCCACTCCATCATTCTCTATTTCTGAACTTCTGAACCATTTGGATTTGCTTGAAATTCCAATGCAGACCTTACCACACTGTTCATAATAAAAATTATATTTTTATTGCTTCATTCCAATAAATAAAAATCACATTTTTATTTCTACTTCATATATTTTTACGATGCTTCTTTCTATATAAAAATTATATTTCTATATCGCCACTTTATATATAAAAATCGTATTTTTTTATCGCTATAACATATATATAAAAATCATATTTTTATATTTCTAACTTCATGATAAAGATCGTATTTTTATTTCAAATCTACATTATAAAAATCAGATTTTTACAATGCTCTTATATATATAAAAATCATATTTTATGATGTGAAAAATTATATTTTTACTTCATCTATTCATGTATAAAAATCACGTATTTATAACTATAAAAATCTCTTCTCTATATGAGTAAAAATCAAACTTTTATATATTTAAAAATCATACCTTATATATATAAAAATCCTAACTTTCCTACATTAAAAATCCGATCTTTTCTATTTAGAAAAATCTGATCTTTATACGTTATTTCTTTTTAAAATTTATACCTTTCTATTTTAAATAAAAATCAACTTTTAATTAACAAAAATCAATGTTTATAGACTAAAAGATCATACCTTTTATATTAAAACAAATCAGTTTTTGCTATGAAGAAAAAAAAATCAGTTTTTGCTATGAAATAAAATCAGAAACTTACTATGTTGGGGGAGGGGGGAAGAAGGGTGCGCCGGAGTCGGTGGCGGCGAGGGGGGGAGGCCGCGGCGTCAGGAAGTGGCAAGCAGGGGTGTGCGGGTCCCAACGGTCTGGGCGCGGGTTTTCTTCTGGTTTGGGGAGCAGAGGTTCGATTTGAAGTTGAAGAGGAGAGAGAGGGAGAAGGAGAGGAGGGAGGAGGCTCAGTAGGAGGAGGGGGAGGTGGCGCGTCGCCTACGGCGGTACCAGGGTGGAGGGCGGCGGTGGTTTGATGAAGGCAACGGGTTTTTTTCTTAATTTGATCGGGTCTGAGGGAATGGGGAGAGAGAATGCGAGGGAGGGGTTATATTAATATTTATTTTATTTTATTTAATTCCCAAAGAAAGTTGACTTTTCCTTTGATCTTCAAACGAGACTGTAACGACACGGATTTCGCCCGGACCTAATCGATCGCTAAACCGACCAAGACCGTTCGAATCCCGTATACGCTAACTTTGGGTATACAACACATCAGAACAAATAACAGAAGACTTCAATAAACATCATAATAATGTTACATCAGAGTACAGAATATCAGAGTATATCGAAATATAATACACAGCGGAAGATAAATTTACATAAATGTAAAACAGTGCACAGCGGAAATATAAACTACACAGCGGAAGACTGTAAATGCCTGGACACAGCTTAAAGCTTCAATCCAGAATCCTGCTCAAAACATCTGCAAAATAAAACTACTCGACTGCCCGTGTGGAAAATAGGGGCACCCGAGTTCGCAAGGGAAAAGCAAACTACAGGTCAGTCATGGGACTGGTGTGAGAACTCAAAAACAGTTGTTAAACTTGTTTAAAAATAAGGCAAATCACGGGACCACGCCACTTTCGCGGAACGGGTTTACCCCCATGAAAGCCAGTGTATAAACAACAATCAATATAGATATATGGATCTACTATGCATCAATCAACATGCAATATCCCTATCTACCCATTTAGATTAATCACCACACTTAGATTTTCCAAATCCAATTCAATTTACAGAAATTATTCCTTTGGATTTTATTCCCGATTTCTTATTTCAAATCATTTGAAATACATATCTAACTTTCTATATCAAAGTAGATTTCACTTCGGGATCTCAAATCAAATCATTTGGAAATGTGAATTCCAAAACATAACAATGCATACAAACAAGTATGCAACCAAATATCGTGCTCCCCATCGACAAGGCAAAGGGTACGCACCTCGCAACTCGATATATATATGTGCACCTACCCCACATAGGAGTAGGCTACACCGACGATGCACCTCCCACTCAGGAGAGCATACACCGCCCTCTCACCCATACTTTTAGTCTCAGGGTTACCCGAATCTTTAGCCACATACTAAATCATTTCATATCCCGAAGTAGGGAAAATCATTTCACAACATAATAATCACAATGTATCATATAATACATTTCTAAATCACTTTAGAAATCATCGGGTTTTGGGCCTCGAAATCCTTTCTGTTTTATAAAACATTTTTTATAAAACATTCCCTGTCCAAAATCGGGAATACATTTTTTTTCACTTAAGAAAAATATCATTTCACAATCATTCGTTAAATTTGAAATGAACACAACATCGCTAAACACCTTATCGTCAAATCGTGAAGTCTTTCACAAGGCGTTAGCACACAGATATTTTCAACCCAACCCAATGCTAAATGTAAAAGCATATTCTGCTCATAAACTGGTCGAGCACAATCCAAACCATCAATCAATCAAATTTAACATACGCCTCATTCCAATTCATTAGTCACTAACCGTAAATTAATCAAGAGAATAATTCCCCAAATATTAACCCCGAAGGCCGAAACCAACATCAGATCAATATCCAGAAAACCATTCTGCTTGGCTAACCGACAGTTAGTTTCTAAATTTCACGTTCAAATCTAATTAAAGATTTAACTATCGCCTGGAGCAAAACTGGTGATACTCCATTCTCGATCTTTTCAATCTAATTAAAGATTCATTAAAACTCCACTTAGTTTTAATCTGTGACTGGGTTAAAGAATCAGTGTCATCTAAAAACACGGTTCGCGATAAACCCAAAGTCACATTCCATTAATTATCGGGTTAAAGAACGAGTGTTATTTAAAAACACTGTTCACGATAAACCCAAAAAATCATTCCATTAATTATCGGGTTAAAGAACGAGTGTTATTTAAAACACTGTTCACGATAAACCCAAAAATCAATATCAATTCAATTCCAATTAAATATTATTTAATTGGTACACTTCATTAAATCTAAATAAAAAGATTTAATCTTTTCTCAACTGGGTTCAAGAACAGTGTTAGTGAAGACACCATTCACGACAAACCCAAATCACATTCGATATTCAATACAAGGCTCTGAATAGAAAATATATCGGCTTATATTCAATATCGAGTTCTACGACTAACAGATGTCGTATGGGAAATAACGATATAAATATATATATCTTTCAAATTTCCATAACAACACCTGTATAATCACGAATCCCAACATCGAAATATTCCGAAGACAATTTCGATTCAAATCCACTCCAATGCAATCATTGGAATTTTGGTTATTTTTAAAACCCTTTTCGAATTCAATTTATTTATTTAAAAATAAATAGAATTATAATCCTAGTTCAAAACTAGTTCATTTCGATAAAAATCTATTTTTATCTTTTCAAATATGGAGTTTTTCATCCCAATTCTTCCCAAATCATTTCTTATGATTTTACACAAATTATTACTATTTTTAATAATTTTATCAAGGCCTGTACGGTCGATTTCCATCAATGGCCATCGAACTGCACTTACAGCGACCTTTTCCGAATTTGATTTGGACGTATCTCCAAATCCAACCGTTAGATTTCAAATTTCTAATATTCCTTAGAAAGCTCTTTTCGATACGAACCCAACGGTTCTGATTTCAGGAGAATCCGACGGTCGGATCTCCCGTAATGTCCGTTCGAAGTCAATGGTCGAAATTCGCGAACTGCCGCAGCGCGACGCGTTCTATTCAGGCCATTTATTATATATATAATATATATATAATATATATTTCGTCGATTTCTATTTAAAACGAATTATATAAATAGTTTTGAATTCGTTTCAAAAACATTTTCAACTTCCTTTTCAATTCAAATCACAATTGAATTCTTCTTTATAGATTCGTTTTAAAATTCATTTCTATTCAATTCAAATTTCAATTCAATTCGAATTCGTTTTCAATTCAATTCATTTCGAATTCATTTTCTATTCAATTCAATTCGAATTCGTTTTCTATTCAATTCAATTCGAATTCGTTTTCTATTCAATTCAATTCGAATTCGTTTTCTATTCAATTCAATTCGAATTCGTTTTCTATTCAATTCAATTCGAATTCGTTTTCTATTCAATTCAATTCGAATTCGTTTTCTATTCGATTCAATTCGAATTCGTTTTCTATTCAATTCAATTCGAATTCGTTTTCTATTCAATTCAATTCGAATTCGTTTTCTATTCAATTCAATTCGAATTCATTTTCTATTCAATTCAATTCGAATTCGTTTTCTATTCAATTCAATTCGAATTCGTTTTCTATTCAATTCAATTCGAATTCGTTTTCTATTCAATTCAATTCGAATTCGTTTTCTATTCGATTCAATTCGAATTCGTTTTCTATTCAATTCAATTCGAATTCGTTTTCTATTCAATTCAATTCGAATTCGTTTTCTATTCAATTCAATTTTCACAACAATTTCAACCAATAAATATCGTCCATGGTTTGTGGACGAGGGGCGTATATATATATATATATATATATATATAGATATTTATATATAGCAATTCACTTTCACTTTCAACACATATATAAAATTATAAAAAGAAATTGAAGAGTGAGAAATCCTCACCAATAGCTATCCACTCACACGATTCTTCCTTAATAGAAATCTTCGCCTTTTGTCGCTTTCACCCGTATTCTCTACATATGTAAAAATCGAATTTTTACTATGTTATTCAATATATAAAAATATGATTTTTACTTTTTAAAGAAATCAGTTTTTAACTTTCTTTTTAAATCCAGTTTTAAAACTCCTAAAAATCAGTTTTAAAAATTCATAAAAATCAGTTTATGCAACTTAAAAAAAACAGTTTTGCCTTTTTAGGAGAAAAAATCAGTTTTAACTCTTTAAAAATTCTGTTTTTATTTTCTTTTATAATAATCAGTTTCTCTTTTTAAATTTCTGTTTTTAAAACTCTTTTATAAAAAAAACAGTTTTAAAACTTTATATAAAAAAACAGTTTTTATAACTTAAAATAAAAATTCAGTTTTATTTTCTTTTTAAAAAAATTCTGTTTTAAAATTCTTTTTCATCTTAAAAACCCAGTTTTTAAATCTAAGAAAAACAAACCAGTTTTATGCTTTTTAAAAATTTCAGTTTCAGTTTTTTTTTTTTTTTTTTTTTTTTAACTTTTAAAAATTCAGTTTTACTTTATAAAAATTTCTGTTTTAAACTTTATAAAAATTTCTGTTTTTAAACTTTAACAAAATCGGTTTTATAGAATTTAAAAATAAAAATAAGAATAAAAACACTTACAGAGGAGCGGGGGGGGGGGGGGAAAAGGAGATCGGAGGCGCTTCGAGGTGGTTCGTCGATGGCGGCGTCTTCAAGGCTCCAGGGGGGGGGGCGTCGCTATGCTTCGGGGTTCGATCGATGGAGGGGGGAACGCGAGGTCTTCGTCGGCGACTTCGAGACGAGGCGGCGGTGGCTTCGAAGGGGCTGCGGTGGTGGCGTCGAGGTCTGGAGGGCGGCGGCTCGATAAGTTAGGTTTTTTTTTTTTTTTTTTTTTTTTGTTATTTCTGATTAATGAAAAGGGGGGCCAGGAAGATGATAAAGGAGGGAAGAGGTTTTTTTTTTTATTTATTTTATTATTTAATTATTAAATTTCGCAAAAAGGTTGACTTTCATCCACGACCTCGAAACGAGGCCCACTGCCTGTCGTCCATAGCGTTTAACCCCCATTCCGAACACAATGGGATATGTATCGCAAGCTGGTTTGATCGTTACAATCGGTTTCCTTTTGAATTTTCATTTAAATCACTATATTGAATTTTAAACGTACTTTTCAAATTACCGGGGCCACATACTGACTAGAAAAATTCCAGAAAAATATTTTCTAGCTTCGTATTGACGATACGGTCCTAACAAAACTAGTTTCGTCGAATTCTGAGACCGTTTGAAAAATGGCCAATTTCCAGTCGATTAAAATCAACTGAAACTGGTCAAACGCATTTTCCTTTGCCACGCTCACATATTGATTCGAAAAATTATGAAATTTGGAATCTAGCAATAACTTTACATCACGGACCCAACAAAAGTGGTTTCGTCGAAATCCGAGGTCATTTGCAAAATGTCCATTTTTAAGGGCCTGAATTCCATAGCGACTATTCAGAATTTTCAACTGGACATATCTTTTGATTCCCGATATGAAATCTTGATTTTTCGGATTCGTTGGAAAGATATTCACTATTAGATTCCATTATTTTTGGTTTCACTAAAATCCGGATTGTTTTGCACCCGGTACATTCAATTGAAGTTTGAAATCGAATTATCGAACTACCGCGCCATTTTCAATTCTATTTATAATTATATATAAATATTTATATTCTAACGACGACGCGTATAATATATACGTTTGATTTATATTCAAATAAATTTCTCGTCGATATTATTTAAAATAATTCATGTTAAATAATCAGAATTCGCTAAAATTGCCAAAATAAAAATTTCAAACTGGCTCGCATTTTACGGGTTGTTACAATCTCCCCCACTTAAAACTTTTCGTCCCCGAAAAGGAACAAAGTCGAAAGTGGTTTGATTATTCAACTCTACGTTCGATCTGGCTTCCATTCTCCAACTCTTTAGTTTCTGAGAATTTTCAAAATTTCAAAAATTTGGCTAACACCCTAAATTTTTGAAAAATTTCGCCATAACCTCCCCTGCACCGGGAGCATCGGGGAATTTCAAATAGCTTCCCCGGTCCTTCAGATCTCAAAAAGAAAAAGAAAAAGCCAAGCGGCTAGCCAATAGGCTCACAAAATCATCATCACCCAAACAAAACAGGAAATTATGTAGTAAACATGTACCTATTTGTCGGGCAAACAAATTTTATTCTCTGCTCTAGCCTCCTTGCTATGACCTGTTCAAAGTAAGTATATGTATATGCAAGCAAATGCGACCAATTTTCAATACAGTTTACTATTTGGTTCAATTGGCTAAATGGTTAAAAATTATCAAACAAATAAACCAACAACACAAACATCAATCAATTAATTGATTATATTTTCAAATATATAATTTTATATATTTAAAATCATATTTTCTAAAATCAGATTATATATATAATCACAGATACGTTATTTATAAACAAATAACTCTCGACTCATTCTGGGGCATTTCTAACCCCATCTCTAACGAGTCACTCATTCTAGAATGCTACTGATTCTATCTCTAATGAGGATTCTTTTATAGGACATTACTAATCCTACCTCTGATGAGTCTTTTATTCTGTTCTAACGAGTTGTACCCCAAAGATTTGAGTTTAACCAAAGCTCTGATACCACGTTGTAACGACACGGATTTCGCCCGGACCTAATCGATCGCTAAACCGACCAAGACCGTTCGAATCCCGTATACGCTAACTTTGGGTATACAACACATCAGAACAAATAACAGAAGACTTCAATAAACATCATAATAATGTTACATCAGAGTACAGAATATCAGAGTATATCGAAATATAATACACAGCGGAAGATAAATTTACATAAATGTAAAACAGTGCACAGCGGAAATATAAACTACACAGCGGAAGACTGTAAATGCCTGGACACAGCTTAAAGCTTCAATCCAGAATCCTGCTCAAAACATCTGCAAAATAAAACTACTCGACTGCCCGTGTGGAAAATAGGGGCACCCGAGTTCGCAAGGGAAAAGCAAACTACAGGTCAGTCATGGGACTGGTGTGAGAACTCAAAAACAGTTGTTAAACTTGTTTAAAAATAAGGCAAATCACGGGACCACGCCACTTTCGTGGAACGGGTTTACCCCCATGAAAGCCAGTGTATAAACAACAATCAATATAGATATATGGATCTACTATGCATCAATCAACATGCAATATCCCTATCTACCCATTTAGATTAATCACCACACTTAGATTTTCCAAATCCAATTCAATTTACAGAAATTATTCCTTTGGATTTTATTCCCGATTTCTTATTTCAAATCATTTGAAATACATATCTAACTTTCTATATCAAAGTAGATTTCACTTCGGGATCTCAAATCAAATCATTTGGAAATGTGAATTCCAAAACATAACAATGCATACAAACAAGTATGCAACCAAATATCGTGCTCCCCATCGACAAGGCAAAGGGTACGCACCTCGCAACTCGATATATATATGTGCACCTACCCCACATAGGAGTAGGCTACACCGACGATGCACCTCCCACTCAGGAGAGCATACACCGCCCTCTCACCCATACTTTTAGTCTCAGGGTTACCCGAATCTTTAGCCACATACTAAATCATTTCATATCCCGAAGTAGGGAAAATCATTTCACAACATAATAATCACAATGTATCATATAATACATTTCTAAATCACTTTAGAAATCATCGGGTTTTGGGCCTCGAAATCCTTTCTGTTTTATAAAACATTTTTTATAAAACATTCCCTGTCCAAAATCGGGAATACATTTTTTTTCACTTAAGAAAAATATCATTTCACAATCATTCGTTAAATTTGAAATGAACACAACATCGCTAAACACCTTATCGTCAAATCGTGAAGTCTTTCACAAGGCGTTAGCACACAGATATTTTCAACCCAACCCAATGCTAAATGTAAAAGCATATTCTGCTCATAAACTGGTCGAGCACAATCCAAACCATCAATCAATCAAATTTAACATACGCCTCATTCCAATTCATTAGTCACTAACCGTAAATTAATCAAGAGAATAATTCCCCAAATATTAACCCCGAAGGCCGAAACCAACATCAGATCAATATCCAGAAAACCATTCTGCTTGGCTAACCGACAGTTAGTTTCTAAATTTCACGTTCAAATCTAATTAAAGATTTAACTATCGCCTGGAGCAAAACTGGTGATACTCCATTCTCGATCTTTTCAATCTAATTAAAGATTCATTAAAACTCCACTTAGTTTTAATCTGTGACTGGGTTAAAGAATCAGTGTCATCTAAAAACACGGTTCGCGATAAACCCAAAGTCACATTCCATTAATTATCGGGTTAAAGAACGAGTGTTATTTAAAAACACTGTTCACGATAAACCCAAAAAATCATTCCATTAATTATCGGGTTAAAGAACGAGTGTTATTTAAAACACTGTTCACGATAAACCCAAAAATCAATATCAATTCAATTCCAATTAAATATTATTTAATTGGTACACTTCATTAAATCTAAATAAAAAGATTTAATCTTTTCTCAACTGGGTTCAAGAACAGTGTTAGTGAAGACACCATTCACGACAAACCCAAATCACATTCGATATTCAATACAAGGCTCTGAATAGAAAATATATCGGCTTATATTCAATATCGAGTTCTACGACTAACAGATGTCGTATGGGAAATAACGATATAAATATATATATCTTTCAAATTTCCATAACAACACCTGTATAATCACGAATCCCAACATCGAAATATTCCGAAGACAATTTCGATTCAAATCCACTCCAATGCAATCATTGGAATTTTGGTTATTTTTAAAACCCTTTTCGAATTCAATTTATTTATTTAAAAATAAATAGAATTATAATCCTAGTTCAAAACTAGTTCATTTCGATAAAAATCTATTTTTATCTTTTCAAATATGGAGTTTTTCATCCCAATTCTTCCCAAATCATTTCTTATGATTTTACACAAATTATTACTATTTTTAATAATTTTATCAAGGCCTGTACGGTCGATTTCCATCAATGGCCATCGAACTGCACTTACAGCGACCTTTTCCGAATTTGATTTGGACGTATCTCCAAATCCAACCGTTAAATTTCAAATTTCTAATATTCCTTAGAAAGCTCTTTTCGATACGAACCCAACGGTTCTGATTTCAGGAGAATCCGACGGTCGGATCTCCCGTAATGTCCGTTCGAAGTCAATGGTCGAAATTCGCGAACTGCCGCAGCGCGGCGCGTTCTATTCAGGCCATTTATTATATATATAATATATATATAATATATATTTCGTCGATTTCTATTTAAAACGAATTATATAAATAGTTTTGAATTCGTTTCAAAAACATTTTCAACTTCCTTTTCAATTCAAATCACAATTGAATTCTTCTTTATAGATTCGTTTTAAAATTCATTTCTATTCAATTCAAATTTCAATTCAATTCGAATTCGTTTTCAATTCAATTCATTTCGAATTCATTTTCTATTCAATTCAATTCGAATTCGTTTTCTATTCAATTCAATTCGAATTCATTTTCTATTCAATTCAATTCGAATTCGTTTTCTATTCAATTCAATTCGAATTCGTTTTCTATTCAATTCAATTCGAATTCGTTTTCTATTCAATTCAATTCGAATTCGTTTTCTATTCGATTCAATTCGAATTCGTTTTCTATTCGATTCAATTCGAATTCGTTTTCTATTCAATTCAATTCGAATTCGTTTTCTATTCAATTCAATTCGAATTCATTTTCTATTCAATTCAATTCGAATTCGTTTTCTATTCAATTCAATTCGAATTCGTTTTCTATTCAATTCAATTCGAATTCGTTTTCTATTCAATTCAATTCGAATTCGTTTTCTATTCGATTCAATTCGAATTCGTTTTCTATTCAATTCAATTCGAATTCGTTTTCTATTCAATTCAATTCGAATTCGTTTTCTATTCAATTCAATTTTCACAACAATTTCAACCAATAAATATCGTCCATGGTTTGTGGACGAGGGGCGTATATATATATATATATATAGATATTTATATATAGCAATTCACTTTCACTTTCAACACATATATAAAATTATAAAAAGAAATTGAAGAGTGAGAAATCCTCACCAATAGCTATCCACTCACACGATTCTTCCTTAATAGAAATCTTCGCCTTTTGTCGCTTTCACCCGTATTCTCTACATATGTAAAAATCGAATTTTTACTATGTTATTCAATATATAAAAATATGATTTTTACTTTTTAAAGAAATCAGTTTTTAACTTTCTTTTTAAATCCAGTTTTAAAACTCCTAAAAATCAGTTTTAAAAATTCATAAAAATCAGTTTATGCAACTTAAAAAAAACAGTTTTGCCTTTTTAGGAAAAAAAATCAGTTTTAACTCTTTAAAAATTCTGTTTTTATTTTCTTTTATAATAATCAGTTTCTCTTTTTAAATTTCTGTTTTTAAAACTCTTTTATAAAAAAAACAGTTTTAAAACTTTATATAAAAAAACAGTTTTTATAACTTAAAATAAAAATTCAGTTTTATTTTCTTTTTAAAAAAATTCTGTTTTAAAATTCTTTTTCATCTTAAAAACCCAGTTTTTAAATCTAAGAAAAACAAACCAGTTTTATGCTTTTTAAAAATTTCAGTTTCAGTTTTTTTTTTTTTTTTTTTTTTTTTTAACTTTTAAAAATTCAGTTTTACTTTATAAAAATTTCTGTTTTAAACTTTATAAAAATTTCTGTTTTTAAACTTTAACAAAATCGGTTTTATAGAATTTAAAAATAAAAATAAGAATAAAAACACTTACAGAGGAGCGGGGGGGGGGGGGGGGAAAAGGAGATCGGAGGCGCTTCGAGGTGGTTCGTCGATGGCGGCGTCTTCAAGGCTCCAGGGGGGGGCGTCGCTATGCTTCGGGGTTCGATCGATGGAGGGGGGAACGCGAGGTCTTCGTCGGCGACTTCGAGACGAGGCGGCGGTGGCTTCGAAGGGGCTGCGGTGGTGGCGTCGAGGTCTGGAGGGCGGCGGCTCGATAAGTTAGGTTTTCTTTTTTTTTTTTTTTTTTTTTTGTTATTTCTGATTAATGAAAAGGGGGGGCCAGGAAGATGATAAAGGAGGGAAGAGGTTTTTTTTTTATTTATTTTATTATTTAATTATTAAATTTCGCAAAAAGGTTGACTTTCATCCACGACCTCGAAACGAGGCCCACTGCCTGTCGTCCATAGCGTTTAACCCCCATTCCGAACACAATGGGATATGTATCGCAAGCTGGTTTGATCGTTACAATCGGTTTCCTTTTGAATTTTCATTTAAATCACTATATTGAATTTTAAACGTACTTTTCAAATTACCGGGGCCACATACTGACTAGAAAAATTCCAGAAAAATATTTTCTAGCTTCGTATTGACGATACGGTCCTAACAAAACTAGTTTCGTCGAATTCTGAGACCGTTTGAAAAATGGCCAATTTCCAGTCGATTAAAATCAACTGAAACTGGTCAAACGCATTTTCCTTTGCCACGCTCACATATTGATTCGAAAAATTATGAAATTTGGAATCTAGCAATAACTTTACATCACGGACCCAACAAAAGTGGTTTCGTCGAAATCCGAGGTCATTTGCAAAATGTCCATTTTTAAGGGCCTGAATTCCATAGCGACTATTCAGAATTTTCAACTGGACATATCTTTTGATTCCCGATATGAAATCTTGATTTTTCGGATTCGTTGGAAAGATATTCACTATTAGATTCCATTATTTTTGGTTTCACTAAAATCCGGATTGTTTTGCACCCGGTACATTCAATTGAAGTTTGAAATCGAATTATCGAACTACCGCGCCATTTTCAATTCTATTTATAATTATATATAAATATTTATATTCTAACGACGACGCGTATAATATATACGTTTGATTTATATTCAAATAAATTTCTCGTCGATATTATTTAAAATAATTCATGTTAAATAATCAGAATTCGCTAAAATTGCCAAAATAAAAATTTCAAACTGGCTCGCATTTTACGGGTTGTTACAGAGACTCAACGATTGTCGCCCCTAGCTAAATACCCCCATTCCGAACACAATGGGATATGTTTCGTAACTCAATTCGGCTGTTAAGCTAAGTTTCCGTTCAAATTAAAAAATAAATCAATGTATATTGAATTTGAACGCACATTTCAATTTACCGGGGCCACATACTAAGTCTAAAAATTCCAGAAAAATTATTTCTAGCTTCGTATTGATAATACGGTCCTAACAAAACTAATTTCGTCAAATTCTGAGACCGTTTGAAAAATGGGCATTTTCTGGTCGATCCAATTTAAATAAAACTGGTAAAACACGTTTTCCTGTGCCACACTCACATACTGATTCAGAAAATTACAAATTTTGGAATCTAGCAATAACTTGACATCTCGGATCCAACCAAAGTGGTTTCGTCGAAAAAGAGGTCATTTGCAAAAAAATTATTTTTAAGGGCCAAAATTTCCATAACGACTATTCTGAATTTTCAACTGCACATAACTTTTTATTCCCGCTATGAAATTTCAATATTTCAGATTCGTTGGAAAGATATTCTCAAATAGATTCTAATATTTTTGGTTGCGCTAAAATCCGGTTTGTTTTAAATCCTATACATTCATTTGAAATTTGAAATCGAATTTTCGAACTACCGCGCCATTTTCAATTCCGTTTATAATTAAAAATAAATATTTATATTCCAACGACAATTCAAATAAATATATACGTACTACTTCTATTCAAAATAAATTTCTCGTCGTTATTATTCAAAATAATTCATTTTAAATATTCAAAATTCATCAAAATTGCCAAAATAAAAATTTTAAATTGGCTCAGATTTCCGGGTTATTACATTCTGATTGGCCTGATGACGCATTCTCTTGGACTGTATGGTTTGGATGGACCCTACGTTGATCTAAAGGCTCTTAATAATCCTAGACATCTATATATACCCTCATAACCCAACCCTAATTCTATTGCTCAAAGGCTATCGCGCCGTCATGCTGTTTATCCCTAAACAGGCCTAGCCGTCATTCTTCAACCTAAATTCAAGAAGAAAATTAGAGAGCCTCAAATCAAATTAGAAGATTAGTTTTGCTACAACAACGATTCAATTATCTTTTCTTAATCCTAGCAACGTAAGTTCACGTTATTTTCAGATTTGAATACCTGATTGTAATCTTGACATGTAATAAAATGAATCGAAGTCTATGACTGATTGTAAGATAATCTTTTCAGATTTACCCCTATCCTTCTATTGAATCTATGTCTTTACATGCCTTAGAGGTTATTTTTATTGATTAAATCAGGCCTATCTTTGTTGTACATAAGGTTTATAATCCTCTTTGGTTCGTAATGTTATTCTTATGCCTACAATAATGATTGTATCGGTTTATTCAAGAATCTATCATTGTTGGATCTAAATCTCTTGTATTAGGTCTGTTGTTACATGCCTATTTTTATGACTATTCTTATTTTATGCTCCTTCTCTCTCTTCCCCTATGTCCATTTTCTTTTATGAAACTGGGTCACCTTCGAACCTAGGCTGAAATCGCAAAATACGAACGATTGGAATACGTGGAATATTTTGGGTAAATATTGGGCATAATGTATTCAGTGAAATAATTGGGAATAACATATTTGGTGAAATTGTTGGACATAATTTGTAACTTGTGATTTGGGGTATAAATATTATTGCTGCGAACTTGGGGTAAATTGAAATATTAAATCTAGATTGGGCCTAAACTATAAATTGGAATATTAAATCTAGATTGGGCATAACTATCGGTTGGGATACCAAGCATAATGTATATTGCGATCTTGGGGCATGACTATTATTGCAAATTTGGGAAGATGGGGTGTAACCTATTTTGAGTAATAACTTATAATTGAATTTTTTTGAGCATAACTTGGGAATTAGAACATGTCTAGTTTGGTGAATTTGGGATAATTAGCATATAAAATCTAGACTTGGACATGTATAGTATATATATGTAAATTGGCTAAAGATGAACGTGCCTAACCCGAGATTATATTGAGTTGCGGTGTAAGACTTCCCGGAACTGCCCGACACATCCAGCGACCACAACAATATAGATCTAATGTGAGAAGTTAGCGCATTAAGCCCAAAATCCGAGGTTAGAATGAGTTTGTGGTTGAAGTCTAACAGGAACCGCCCGACACGTCCAACAACCGCAAACAACAGTTCTAATGTGAGAGGTTGAGGCATTAATGAATGAATTAATGATAATGAACGGACATGCTAAGAATGGTAGGGTTAAGTTAACACAAGAGGGCAAAACTTAACCAATATAACATGATGTGTGATAGGGCAACGCTAAACCAATGTAACATGACAAGTGGTAGGGTTAAGTAACACAAGAGGGCAACACTTAACCAATGTAACATGACAAGTGGTAGGGTTAAGTTAACACAAGAGGGCAACACTTAACCAATATAACATGATGAACGAGTGGGGTTAAGTTAATGGGAAACACTTAACCAATATAACATGATGAACGAATGGGGTTAAGCTAAGGGGAAACACTTAACCAATATAATATGATGAATGAACAGGGTTAAGTTAATAGAAAACACTTAACCAATTACAACATGATGAATGAGAAGGGTTAAGTTAATAAGAAACACTTAACCAACATGACATGACGTGTGGATGGGTTAAGTTAACTTGAACGGATGGATAACACATAGCCAATTTGGGGGGTATACGAATAGACCCTAGGAAACCCTAGTAACGGGGACCCATTTTAGCAGTAACCGACGTAGATGTATCACGGTACCCTGAACTAGTCAGGATGGGGCACGATTACTGAGCTGATTATAAGGGGTCAAAATAGCGGCAGGGGGTACGTCAGTGTAGGTTTCGACGGATTACGGGCGTGCACATACTCCGGAGTGGAAAAAGCAGGCACAGGGTACCAATAGTTATACACTGTGCATCTTGAATCGTGTCGGGTTGCTATCATAGGGATTGATACACCTTATGGTGGGACCAGCACAGGGTATTTACACGCAAGAGAGGGCCGATTGACACAGACACAAGGAAAACTAATGCAAGTAGGGAGCCGATCGATAGGGCAGTAAGGGTACATCTAACATCTTCATGGCAATTAGGCTGATTGAGGTAAGATCCTCATACCAGATGTACACCTAAAGGCTACCACAATTGCGGGGTTGGGATCACCTTATTATATAACATAGGATACTAGTTAGAACACTAGTAGGGGATACAGATCCTTTTTCACAGGATACTAGTTGGGACACTATTAGGGAATAAAAATCGATCTATAAAAGACACTAGTTGGAATGCTTGTTGGGTGGTGCAGAGAAAATAGGAAATAAGAGAAAGAACCGAAGTGCATTCAGTGTATCTTACCTTGTCATATATAATGATCATCATTTGTTTTCTTGCTATGCTTATTATCATGGTTATGACTGGTATCCAATTTATTCATGTCATGATTCTTTTACCTATTTACATGCTGAAAGTCACTGGATTTTCAGGCTTTATGTCCGACTCTGTTTTGTTTCACTCTCTTTTCTTCCGTCCCTCCCGGTTCACAGGGAGGGAATATTACCACTTAGCTCAGTTTTCTTTCCAAGCTTAAAGATAGACGATGTATTGCTTTGGACTCTCCTTTCCACACTGTGGCTGGCTCATCCTTTATTGGGGAATATCATTGTCATTTCATGCTTCTTTATTTTGTTAAACAAGACAGATGCTTTATTGTAATGGCCATTGGTGTTTTGGTGCTGGAAAACAATTTTTGTACAAGCTGTTTTACCAAGTTGCTATTTTATCAACAAAGTAAAGTTTTATTTATTTTCCGCTGTTTAAATTTTGTCTGTTTTGTAATTTATCTATTATGTACACTTATCCACTAAAGTTAATGCATTCCCTTTGTGAGTGACCTTAATGGAGGTAGGGTGTTACATGTGGTATCAGAGCTAAAGGTTACCAGAACAGATAAAAGATTTTTCAGAAGCATATTTTAAAAGGGGTGTTTTCTAAAACTTGTTTTAAAGAAGCGCTTTTCAAGAGAAAAGTATTATTTTTAAAAGGCATATTCCCCAAAGCCATATGCCCTATCTTTCGATTCTCTATTTGAATCTCTTCTTCCTTTCTTTTCGTCATAGTTTCGTAGGCATACGACACATGTCAAGGGCGAAGTAGTGCCCAACCTCCATCTGTAGCCGCCGTAGTTTCATCTGCGGATAATCTTCTTTCAAGCCTTGTAGTTTGTCGTACGATGGAGGTAGTTTCGAGAAACTAGTCAACAAGCTACACAAGGATAGTGAGTATGAGAATAAGGAAGTTTGGGCTAAGGAGCACAAGCCCAACGATAGAAGCTTATTGATGTTGCTTAATACACGCAGAAGGAGAAAGGTGAAAAGAAAGAGGACAAAGTGGAAAAATCACAAACAAGGGATTGGAATATAAGAAGGGTGGAAGAAATAATAGATCCCGCGATAAGAGGAAGTGTCTTTTCTGCGGTATAGCGGATCATTTAATTGTAGGAAGAAGAAGATAGGTGGTTGTTTTCAGTATGGTGAAGCAGGGCATCTTATCAAGAATTTCCTGAAGGACAAGGACAAGGGGCAAAGGACATAATCTTTTAGAAGGCAATTGCATGCTCTCACTGCTAGTGTACCTAAGAGAGGTAGGAACGTTTCTGTTGAAAGTTTAGTTTTTCTTTTCAATCATCCTGTTAGAACTTTGTTTGGTTCTGGCGCATGCTTCCATGGTTGAGCCTCTGCACCTTAGTACTTGTACAGTAGAAGATCCCATTATTCTCTCAAATCCAATTGGTGGTTCGGCTCATTTATCTTTGGTTTGCAAGGATTTGAAAATAGCTATATTAAGTATTGAGTTTAAGTGTAATGCTTATGTTTTTGGTTTCATGGGCTATGGGTTGATTCTAGGCATGGATTGGTTAGCTAGTAATTGTGAAAGGAGGGTAGTTATACTTTTGACTTGCCTCGGGAATACCCTCGAGATTTTGTGCGATCCTAAGGGATCAGTTCATCTTAGCTACCTAGAATCACTTGAAGCATCTATTGATGATTTGCGATCCGTTGGTGTAGTCCATGAGTACGAAGATGTTTTTGATTAGGTTAGGGCTTTGTCCCCTAAAACGTGAGATAGACTTCCGCATATATCTAGTTGACAATGCAAAGCCAGTTGCATTACCTATAGGACACATGAATCCAAGGGAAAGGAAGGGCTCAACGAGCAAGTTAAGGAGTTGCTTGAGAAGGGGTTTATTAGGCGAAGTATTTCTGAATGGGGCGCTCCAGTAGTGTTCGCTACTAAGGTGGATGGTTCACTTCGCCTATGCGTGGATTATAGAGAATTAAACAGGCTGACTAAAGAAAAATAGGCACCCACTTCCAAGAATAGATGATTTGTTTGACCATCTTGTAGGTGCGTTTGTTTTCTCTTAACTAGATTTGGCTATAGGGTTTCATCAGCTAAGAGTAGCTGAGGACAGTATAGACAATACTGCTTTTAGGACCCTTGACGGTTTCTTTGAGTGGCTCGTCATGCCTTTCGGATTGACGAATGCACCCGCTTATTTTGTTGGCTTGATGAGTAGGGCGTTTAGGGAGTTCCTTAATAAGTTTGTAATAGTCCTCATGGACGATATCTTGATTTTCTCAAAGAATGAGGAAGAACATGCTTTGCATTTAAGAGAAGTCATGGATACACTTCGAGCACATCAACTTAAGGCGAAGTTCTCCAAAATGTCATTTTTGGAGAGAAGAAATAAGGTTTCTAGGACATGTAGTGTCCAAAGAAGGGATAGCATTAGATCCCGCAAAAGTAGTTGCGGTGCAAGACTGGAAGGTCCCAAGGAATGCAACAGAAGTAAGAAGCTTTCTTGGACTAGCGAGCTAATATAGGAAGTTCATTAAGAACTTTGCGAAGGTATTAGCCCCACTTACTGGGTTAACAAAGAAGAATCTAACCTTTGCTCGGGGTATTGATTGTGATGTTGCTTTCCAACGATCGAAGAGGGCTCTTACAACGGCCCCATTTTTGATTTTTACCTTACGGTAGTAAAAGGTTTACGGTATACACGGATGCATGCGGCACGGGACTAGGCGCCATTTTGATGTAAGAAGGAAGGGTAAGGTCGTAGCGGATGCCTTAAGAAGAAAAAGGTTGACTTCAAGTCCTCTTTATGTGAAAAGGAAAAGTTCAAAATATATATCAACCTTTGATTTTAAAACCTTCGGTTAAGTTAGTAGTTGGCGTCACTAGGAGTAAGACCTACGCTTTTGGATCAAATAGGGACTTCACAAAGAAAAGACTCTCAAATAGTTGACGCAATGGATAAGTTAAGTAGAGAAGAAACCTCTAATTACCTTAATAACTACACCTGGTAACATTGTTAGCATTTGTTTATTTTCAAGAGATAGTTCTTTCACATGGAATACCCTCTGGTGAATTTTGGAAGACCTTTTTAGCATGACACAGCAGAAGTTGTAGTGCCGAGTATACTAGAAGGAGAAGGGGTGGAACGAGAGGCGATAGTGAAATGAGTTCCAACTCATATTTTGGAAACATAAATTAAGAAGCTACACAATCGTGAAGTTAAGACAGCCGAAGCACAATGAGGTGAAGCTCAAGAAGATGCGACTTAGAAGGCTGAAGACTAGATACGCGCATCATACCCTTTTTGAGGGTATATCCTTGATCTCTCTTTTTCTGTAAAGTTTATTTGCATGCTAGTCTTTATCTTTTAAGTATATCCTCTCGGTCCTATCTTCGATCCTTAGGTAGAAGCCAATGGATGTAAACATGTGTTTGAGACATGTTACGTTTGTGGATGCAAGTGGATGTAAGTGTTTGCTAGTGGTTGCTCGTGGATGCACGTACACACACATTAGTCACTTTTATATTGCATATATATATATATATATATTTGTATATGGATTGAAACTTGATGTGTTATCGTATGGATGTTGCATTTGTATGAATGATTAGGCACTCATGTAGAAGTTATAAAATATGATTATAAGCAATTGCATACATGATGGACTCATAGCACTGACATAATTCGCATTAAGGAGGTCAACTGAATCAGTAGACCGCCTGATTTTGCATTATATAAGGGCATGTACACACACTATGCATATGATCATGAAAGCATTAGAAATCTTTTTAAGGACAATGGATGCCTATGATTGATGGTTGAGTAGATGGATGTTGGATGTTAGGATACATTCTTCTTAACTTAGAGATTACGGGGATGAAATCCTTTAAAGGAGGGGAGAATGTAACACAACATATTTTCTGTGAATATTAAAGTAACTAATTAAAGAATACTTAATTTTAAAAGTGGGAATTAAGTGAAATGGGTTAAGCCATTGCGTTCGTCTCGGAATTCTGCTTGAAATAGAGTCTGAGTTTGCATAAATCGGACACTGTATGAAGAAGTTACAAGCCTTAGAAGTTTGTATACGTGTAGGGCAGTGTGTGTGTGTGTATATATATATATATTGGGTTCAGTACTTCAGAAATAGGTCCAGGAAGTCAAAAATAGGTTCGAAATTCAAAATCAGCCAAAAATAGGCTGGGCGGGAAAATTCCCGCTAGAGGGTGTCAACCCCCCTTAAGGGGTGTCGACATAGGTATCGACCCCCCCATAGGGGTGTCGACCCCAGTGTCGACCCTCCAGATCCGGGTGAAATACTTCACTTTGTATCTGGCTAATGAGGCAGTGATGAATTTCTTAGTCGTTGGGCTACGTGGCGACTTCTGATTGGCCTGATGACGCATTCTCTTGGACTGGATGGTTTGGATGGACCCTATGTTGATCTAAAGGACCTTAATAATCCTAGACATCTATATATAAACTCATAACCCAACCCTAATTCTATTGCTCAAAGGCTATGGCGCCGTCATTCTGTTCATCCCCAAACTAGCCTAGCCGTCATTCTTCAACCTAAATTCAAAAAGAATATTAGAGAGCCTCAAATCAAATTAGAAGATTAGTTTTGCTACAACAACAATGATTCAATTATCTTTTCTTAATCCTAACAATGTAAGTTCACGTTATTTTCAGATTTGAATACCTGGTTGTAATCTTGACATGTAATAAAATGAATCGAAGTCTATGACTGATTATAAGATAATCCTTTCAGATTTATCTCTATCCTTCTTTTGAATCTATGTCTTTACATGTCTTAGAGGTTATTTTTATTGATTAAATGAGACCTATCTTTGTTGTACATCAGGTTTATAATCCTCTTTGGTTCGTGATGTTATTCTTATTCCTGCGATAATGATTGTATCAGTTTATTCAAGAATCTATTTTTGTTGGATCTAAATCTCTTTTATTAGGTCTATTGTTACATGCCTATTTTTATGCCTATTCTTATTTTATGCTCATTCTCTCTCTTCCCCTATTTCCTTTTTCTTTTATGAACCTGGGTTACCTTCGAACCTAGGCTGAAATTGCGAAATACGAACGATTGGAATACGGGGAATATTTTGGGTAAATATTGGGTACAATGTATTTGGTGAAATAATTGGGCATAACATATTCGGTGAAATTGTTGGACATAATTTGTAACTTGTGATTTGGGGTATAAATGTTATTGTTGCGAACTTGGGGTAAATTGAAATATTAAATCTAGATTGGGTGAAAACTATAAATTGGAATATTAAATCTAGATTAGGCATAACTATTGGTTGGGACGCCAAACATAATGTATATTACGATCTTGGGGCATGACTATTATTGCAAATTTGGGAAGATTGGGTGTAACCTATTCTGAGCAGTAACTTGTAATTGAATTTGTTGAGCATAACTTGGGAATTGGAACATGTCTAGTTTGGTGAATTTGGGATAATTAGCATATAAAATCTAGATTTGGACATGTATAATATATATGTAAATTAGCTAAAGATGAACGTGCCTAAGCCGAGGTTAGATTGAGTTGTGGTGTAAGACTGCCCGGAACCGCCCGGCACATCCAGCGACCGCAACAATATAGATCTAATGTGAGAGGTTAGCGCATTAAGCCCAAAACCCGAGGTTAGAATGAGTTTGCGGTAGAAGTTTGCCCGGAACCGCCCGACACATCCAGCAACCGCAAACAACAGTTCTAAAGTGAGAGGTTGAGGCATTAATGAATGAGTTAATATTAATGAACGGACATGCTAAGAATGGTAGGGTCAAGTTAACACAAGAGTGCAACACTTAACCAATATAACATGATGTGTAATAGGGCAACACTTAACCAATGTAACATGACAAGTGGTAGGGTTAAGTAACACAAGAGGGCAACACTTAACCAATGTAACATGACAAGTGGTAGGGTTAAGTTAACACAAAAGGCCAACACTTAACCAATATAACAAAATGAACGAGTGGGGTTAAGTTAATGGGAAACACTTAACCGATATAACATGATGAACAAATGGGGTTAAGCTAAGGGGAAACACTTAACCAATATAATATGATGAATGAACAGGGTTAAGCTAACAGAAAACACTTAACCAATTACAACATGATGAATGAGAAGGGTTAAGTTAATAAGAAACACTTAACCAACATGACATGACGTGTGGATGGGTTAAGTTAACTTGAATGGATGGATAACACTTAGCCAATTTGGGGCGTATACGAATAGACCCTAGTAACGGGGACCCTTTTCAGCAGTAACCGACATAGATGTATCACGGTACCCTGAACTAGTCAGGGTGGGGCACGGTTACTAGGATGATTATAAGCGGTCAAAATAGTGGCGGGGGTACGTCAGTGTAGGTTCCGACGGATTACGGGCATGCACGTACTCCGGAGTGGAAAAATCAGGTGCTGGGTACCAGTAGTTATACACTGTGCATCTTGAATCATGTCGGGTTGCTATCATAGGGATTGATACACCTTATGGTGGGACCAACACAGGGTATCTACACGCAAGAGAGGGCCAATTGACACAGACACAAGGAAAATTAATACAAGTTGGGAGCCGATCGATAGGGTTGTAAGGGTACATCTAATATCTTCATGGCAATTAGGCTGATTGAGGTACGATCCTCATACTAGATGTACACCTGAAGGCTGCCACAATTACGGGGTTGGGATCACCTTATTATATAACATAGGATACTAGTTGGGACACTAGTAGGGGATACAGATCATTTTTCACAAGATACTAGTTGGGACACTAGTAGGGAATACGAATCGTTCTATAAAAGACACTAGTTAGGATGCTAGTTGGGTGGTGCAGAGAAAATAGGAAATCAGAGAAAGAACCAAAGTGCATTCAGTGTATCTTACCTTGTCATATCTAACGATCATCATTTGTTGTCTTGCTATGCTTATTATCATGGTTATGACTGGTATCCAGTTTATTCATGTCATGATGCTTTTACCTATTTACAAGCTGAAAGTCACCGGACTTACGAGGCTTTATGTCTGACTTTATTTTGTTTCGCTCTCTTCTCTTCTGTTTCCCTCCCAGGTTCACAGGGAGGGAATATTACCACTTAGCTCATTTTTCTTTCCAAGCTCGAAGATAGATGATGTATTGCTTTGGACTCTCCTTTCCACAGCTATGGCTGGCTCATGCTTTATTGGGGAATATCATTGTCATTTCATGCATCTTTATTTTGTTAAACAAGACAGATGCTTGGTTGTAATGGGTATTGGTGTTGGAAAACAATCTTTGTACAAGCTGTTTTACCAAGTTGTTGTTTTATCAACAAGTAAAGTTTTATTTATTTTACGCTGTTTAAATTTTGTCTGTTTTGTAATTTATCTGTTCTATTCACTTTTGTCGCTCCACTGAAGTTAATGCATTCCCTTTGTGAGTGACCTTAACGGAGGTGGGGTGTTACAGTGACTTAGCTAAAGAGTAATAACTAACAACTAATAACGCAGTCAACAAAAAAGAAATACACAGAGAGTTAGATTGTTATACATAATCTTAAGTACCAAAATACGGGAAGGAAGAAGACTTTTAACTGAGAGATAAAGGTAACAAACAAACTGAATTCAAAATAACGAAATCAGAGAAACCAAATAAAATACAATGGTAGAAAAAAGTCTACATATAAATAAAACTACACATATAAGTAATAGGTGAAAGCAGTAATAACAATGCATGTATTCTAATAACTGGAAAAAAGAATTATCAGAAGATGCATTGTAGTAGGAAAAATTCAGAATGGATTTAATGGGATGGATCTACTTTTGTTTTGAATGGGTTGGATTTTTTTTCAAACTAATTCATTTACGCCCAACCCATTTGAAAATCCTGAATTAATATTTACATGCAATCAGTGTACAATATCCTGACATGGTTCGGAATAAATACTAACTTATTCATAGCCATAACATAAATTGTAAAGTGCTATGAACTATTTGCAAAGTAATCATCATTCCATGTTGGTTTTTCTGGAAAATCTGCATGCCCCCTCTAAGCTTGAGTACAAGGTGCATAATTGATTCCTTCTAAGGATTCCACCATTCTTCAGCTGGTTTCCTACAAATATTAGTCTTTGCGGATCCGGTGGGAAATCTGCCTTATCCTGAATCTTCGAGTTCACATTATCAATGGTCTCAGAGCTCTCTACCTCTAGAGTTACGATCTTCCTGTCAGTGTCTTCAAAAATATTTGCATGCCTCCTCCCTGTCTCTAAACTATGTGAAGGGTTGATTCTTTCTGAGTTTAAACTTCTGTTGTTAGATTTACATCTTTGATGTTCTATTGATTATTGCCTACACTTTTTTAGGGTGATTATTTATAATGCTTTGGATTTTGTAGTTACGGTGGTATGTTTGTTGTTGATCTTAAGAAGGAGATATATGGTCGGATAATGGATGAAATCAATACTCGGATAAAGGATGGAATCAATGGTCAGATGAGGAGATATATGGTCGTAAAGGAAGATGATAGGTTGAGAATTTTTGAACTTGTTGATACTTATAATAGCTGGCTACTTCACGTATTTAAGTAAAAAAATGTTTAATCATAATTGATATCATGTAGGTTGGGAACCATCTCCACTGGCGGTTTACGTTCTTTGGCGAGTCAATTTTGGCTCTCCTGTGTGCTATTCTTGGTTTTGTATTCTGAATTTGTATAATTTCCCTAAGAAATATACATTGTCTTTTGTTATTCAATAATTGTTATGAAAATATTGATTATGTATTGAATTTAGAAACTTAATTATGTATTGTTCTTGTATGTTAATTGATATTCTATGATGTTATTTGATTATGAATGGTGTTATTTTTGAGTTCATATTAACTAAGTATCTTAATTAAAATTGACGCCGATCACTTTTAAATTTGTATTTTATTGTAGTAACATTTACGGATGGAATAAAAAGGGAATACGAGTAGGTTTTGCAAATCTTCATGTGATTGTCGATGGAAATAGAAACAACTGTCACCAAATAACCTTGCTAAAATGTTAGCATTTGTGACGAATAACCGACAAATATCTAAGGTGAAGCAAAAGTTGAAATTACCCATTTCTAATTCCTTGCTGTTTAGCAAGGGATCTCCGACGGATTTTTTAAAAAATATATATTAAAGAAATATATATCCATCGGTAAAATATCTGTAAAATTTTGAAAAATTAAATTTAAATATATTGACAAATGATGGTAAAGTGTCGGAGAGTCGACATTAAATTCCATCGCAAAATGGTCACTAAAATAACACGTGAAATTTATCGACCAGCACTATCCATCACAAATCCTTCTCTAATACATGTTTAGTGACGGATTTGCAACGATTCACCCACTGGAAAATCAGTGTTTTCTTGTAGTGAGAGACATTGAGACCATTTCAACGAGATCTACATTATGGAACTGATTTGGACAGACTTGGAAGCAGTTGGAGTTTTAATTAAATTAAACTCATGTTTAGTTTAACCAAAACAAAACGTTTTAATAACGAGTGGAACCAAAGTGAGTATAACTCACTCAGTTTTGACCCACTTATATTTATATAAGTCCGGATTTGATTGTGCTATGGTTGATAATTGTTTGTTGTATGCAACACACACACACACACATATATATATTGGATAAACTGGTTTATTTAAACATTCGTTTCATTTAGTGAAATCTAATCATTATTTTAATGACTGGAATCAATTGAGGTAACTTACCTTATTGGACACGTTTATGATATAAACGTGTTTAATTTAATGGATTGTTTAAATTGTATGGTTGGTGTTAAATTACTATTATTGGTTGTTTATATAAACTATCGGTTTAATTGAATAATTTTATTTAAGGTAACATATTTGGATGTAGGGATTGACAATTTGGAGGGATCCAACTGGATTCCTCACCAATATATTTTATTATACTATAATATATGTTGAAATATGAATTTTTGGTGCAAGAAATGACAGGTTGGAGGAATCCAAGAGGGTTCCTCACTAATATTGATAACATTTATCAGTATGGTTGGATGTGTGCAATTTGATGGGAAATTAGTTAATATTTCACAATTTGGTACTTTAGTAGACATTTGCCTTTTTAGTATCGTAGATAAATTGGAAGATTTTTAGAATCGATGTTAAATCGATACTAAACATTTCAAAGTTATATTTATATATATTTGAAATATGATGTTTGTTTTAAAAGTAAATGCTGAAGTTTTATTTACGTTTATCTAATCATTTATTTTTATTTTTTGAATTTCTTCAGAGGAGAAACCGGCACTGCTGTAAAACTCTCCCTGGTGCACCTAACCCGGTCTGCGGGGTCATCAGGCTTATGCACATGATAAGACCCTTTATTTGACCTAATGTGCATGAGGCGGGGATCAAACCCTTTCCCTCTTCCTGGGGAGCTAGGAACCCCCACCATCCGCACTAGAGCCGCGGACGTCTAATCATTTAAATTATAACTAATGAAAATTCTAAGACATTATTAAATAAATGGTTAAGTGTTATATAACTGGTCATACTAATGAATTTAAGTATCATGTTAAGAACATTAAAATGTTGTAAATGGAATTTATAAGATTTCAAAATGCTGAAATAGGTTAAAGGAATCGTCAAGTATATGAGGATTAATTAAAAGAGTTGAAATGTGTTTTTTCGTAACTAATGAACGTTTTTGCAAACGTTGTTTATAAATACTCGAATTGTGATTATAAAGGGTTTAGTGGATGAAATTAGGAACAAATAGAATTGAAAATAAAATGTGAATATAGACTTGTAAGTTTAGTATGAAACCAATATTTAGTATTGGACTCAAAGCCTAGTATTTCAAATGATTTAGTAAATGAGTATCGACTAGCATTGAAAATTTATAACTTTTGCTTATAAGACTTAGAGAAATTGTTTTGGAAAAGCAGTTAGGAAATTATTGCATTAGTTTGAGAATGAATAATAGTTTAATAAACGATGTTATAAAGGAAGTTGAGTGAGTTTTGAGAAGTAAATCTAAATGGCTAAGTTATTGATAAACATAAATTTTAATAATAAAGATTATTGTTTTCGTATATAACAAGGAATTCATAGACTGTAAGACTATTGTTATGAGTAATGATTTCCGAAGGAATATGATGTGGTTTTAAGAAATTGGAACTTGTTGTACATTGGTTGAGTCGAGTAACTTTCGAGGTGTCAATCTGATGTTGGTTTCGACCTTCGGGGTTGTTTATTTAGAGATTTATTCACTTACCAATTTAAAATGAGAAGTTAGTAAAATAGTAATAAAATGATAATTGAATATTCTTATTTTTAAATAAGAAAAAGTGATACGTTTTTCCTAATATTGGAAGATTTAGAGGTTTTTAATTAACGACTGCTTAATTAAAGAGGCTAAATGATGTGGGGTATTGAATCAGTGAATTCATTTTCTTTTTATAAATGAATGGTTCTTTGCTCGATACTTAATAACCGACCATCTAATTTGGCATATATGATTGTTGGTAAGAAAAGACCGGGATCAAATTTATATTCGAAAACCATTCTGAACCAGCGAATATGTGGAAGGTGTTCATTGAAGATGGAGCAATTCACTACTACAAAACATGTCATTTACATCAGTTGTTAAACCCTTGTTGCATCAGTTGTTAAACTGATGCAGATGAAGATGATGCAACAGACAAATTTATGTTGCATCAGTTAAAGAACTGATGCAAATGGCGATCACTTGCATAAGTTGTTCAATACAAATGATGCTATAGAGCATATGCAAATGTCTACATTTTCTTTCGAAGTCTTGGTCTATTGCATCAGATTTTTAGAGCAAATGATGCTAATGAACAGATGCAAAAATGACATTTGTTATGACCTTTAATGTATTGCATCAATTGCCTATGCTATTACAACTGATGCAAAATAAGTCTGAAGTAAAAAAATATTTCCACTAATTCAAAATTTTAAACTTAAAGCAATGTTATATAGAATTTAATTCTACAAATGCATTAATACCACCAACCTGATGAAACAAAAAATATAATTGTATTATCAATCAATTACATAGTTCATGTGTAAAACCCAAAAAAATACATTCTCTAATCGTTAAACTAAAGTCAATGCGCATAACAAAAGACTAACATAACTACATCCAATTATGCATGATATAAGTCGTTAAGCAATCCCGAACTTCGTCTATCTCTTGTCGGTCATAAGAACCACGTTATGCAAAGTCCTGTAATTTATAAGAGTAGTACTATTTTAAAATAATATATAATAGCTAGGTGAATGAAATAAATTAAAGTATACCTTTTGTAAATCGATGCTTTGATTGTGGTGTTTTACTATGTCAAGCATATACCATACACAATCCGTTGCTTCAATTGCTGCGGACATTGGAAATATTACAATATAATTTAATAGTTAGTTTAAAATGAAAAAAAGCACAATATTAATTCATCACAGCTTTTAATGTGTGTCATTTTTTGGGTTCAAAAGACTATTTTCCAGTGCTGCATGATGTTGCATAATATAATGAAATAGTTTTATTTGTATTTGTCAGAACCTAACTAGATAGAGTTGAATATATGCTGATACATGTTGAGGAAGGCTCAACCCACATCATTTACATGTATGGGGAAAACTCAGTGTAACCCTTTGATTTTGGCTTCCATCAAGTTCTCTAAAATTACTTCATCCACAATCAAATCAATCAGTCTACAATACCATCACCTTAACTATCAAATATACTTCAGAGCAAGCTTGAATAACCCTTAGTCTCTCCTCTGCATTCAAAACAACCCATATATCAACCTTATACTACTCTACCCAGTTCAACAAATAACTACCTTCAGATTAGCAACTCTACCCAGTTCGTCTGAATAACCTTATACTGCTCCTCATCTAAAACTGTTGCTACAAACGACTAATACCACTCCATTTTAGTATTTAGTCACTTTAACGTATACACCACACAAAAAGTTGATCCCTCAGTACACTTTTTCTCTCTGGATACTAAACAACAAATACAATCTAAGCTGCATCATACAATTACAAAATTGCTTCTGAACCAAACATAAGCTTACAAAGGCTTAAAAAATTACCAGTACCACAGCTCAGCTGAACACAGTGCAATATACACATATGTAACAGTTAACTCCCAAACACAAAATGAACAAAGGAGACAGACTATCGAAACAAACACTAAAAGCACTACTCGTCCAAAAACTTTCACTGTCGAGCTACAGATGGCACTGTTGTTGCTACTATTGATGGTCGAAGTCTGAATCTACTACGATGGTGGAACAAGTGGCAAGGCTGATGGTACAACGGTATTCGCAGGCAGAGGAGGAGGTGGCAAGGGTGGCATTGTCTGTAATTTGCCAAGTCTGGCCATAGTCGTTCCTGTTAATGAAGTCCCTTCTGACATGGGTTCATGTTAATATGACAGATGACTTGATGCCACACTTTATCGGGAAAGTCCATTCACTGTTTGATTGCAAATGCTGCATTGCTCTGGTTGTTTTTCTCAAGTTAACACATCTAATTAGATGAGAAAGTTGTTTTCCATTTGCCAAACATTGTGACTATGTCGTTTATTTCTTCATAAGCTAGCCTTTGTCCATTTGCCAAACATTATCAAGTTATATCAGCAACTAAATCTAGTCTTGCGCACTTCCGGTCTCCAGTCTAGTGATTCTCAAGTTTCATCGCACCGTCTTACTGATACCTCATATCGACACAAGCCGACTTCTCTTATCACCACAACGATGTCTTTGCCTATTTACGCCAAGTTTCTACTCAATAGTCATTAGATAGGTCTGTATTATTTAATTTGATATACCTGGCTTGATGAATGCATGCTAGTCTGTATTGTTTATAATCAGTGTGAAATAGACAAGAAGACGTAGTTCAACAAAACTAGCAGTCCCAATATGTTATGTTAGCACATCATATACATGCTTGTTTTCCGTATTCTAAGTTTCCACGTGACATCCAAGTTTTTAACTATGCATGCATCATATATCTCATGTATGTATACCCCATTTTCTCGCATTATTACTCAGCTAAACTAATCAAGAAAAATGTACCAGCATATACCCATATCCACTAGCATAAACTAATCAGGAAAAATGTCTCCGTCGTATACCACCCATATCCAAACAAATATCAACTCTCCGTAAACCAAAAAATCACCTTCACAAATCGTACATCCATGACCTAACACGTTGATCAACTAAAGTCTCTTACTCAACGCTTTATTCACCATTGTTCTATATAGTGACCACCATACGGTCATATCCATTATGCAGTCTTTCTTTCTTTTTTCAATAATTTTATTTTAATGTATTCTACAATTCATTAATATGGATAAAGGTCTAATATAGATGACCTAAATAATTTCTTTAACATCAAACAACATCAGTTATTTCAAATATCCAAACAAACATAAAAGATAAAAATAAATATAACCAATAGAAATGAAAAAAAAAAACCATAATCGATTCAAAGGAAAACTGAAAAAGAAATGCCACCTTAACATGCTTACACTGAAAGGAAGGTTCTCATGACCTACGACCCAATGCCTTGTAAATTTTAAAGGCCCTACACATGCAAGAAAATATAAATATTACTTCATTATTATTATATAAAAGAGCAAATAAATACAACTAACGTGTTCACTTGTGGCCTATTGTCCAATTTACGTTTGCATATGACCTGAGGATCAAATACGTAATCACATTCATTTCCACATGAAAAATAAGCAGTAGATAATGATTCCTGCATTACAAGATTTATAGGAAATTAAAATCGATAGAAAATTCATAACTAATTACTAAAAATTTATGTTTGTACCCTTCATATTGCGGGGCTAAAAGTAAAGTCTTAGATTTTGATGCCCTCCATGTGTTCGACAAATATGTATTTTTCATGTGTAGATATTTCCACACTTGGGGAAATTTTCTGGGGACTCGTAAACCCGACATTCTCCACTTTGAGATCATCACACATATGATTTAAACACCTATAGATTATGTAAACATATATTATTAGTTTCTTTTGTTTACACAATACAAACAAAATATATACTGAATTAAATTATGTTAAGTTGTTGATATTGTATCATATTGGTAATCGTATTCAAGTAAATTATTCACATTATGTAAATTTGCAATCATGATGCATTATTCAACCATGCCATACTAAGAAATTGGATAATATCATTCTTTGTGATTTGGACTTCAAAGTCTCATCATTTGTTAGTAAATCCTTATTCATTTGAACTGTGATGACGATATTATCATCGGATATTGTTTGAATTAGCAAGTCATGTAAATATCTACAATCGCTCGTTAAAGTTTTGAGGATTTCTTCATCCACGATAGGTTTAGACTTTGCAGGATCATTTGTTATCTTATTGTTGACCTTTTCGATAATATTTTCAAACAAATCCTTGTTTGGTAGAGATGTGGATCCCTAGTTCAAAATTTTAAGTCGATGATATATCATATTAAATTAAAACTTAGCAATTAAACAATAAAACTTGTAAATTAACATGCCTTAGCAGTATGCTCTTCCACATTGTTTTTGGTCGCAATAGGTGTAGCCTACACATAACAAACCATTATAAATTTGTACATGGTGTACATTTAACATAGGGATTAATTATTCGAGTTGAAGTCACTAAGGAACATAGGCTCAGATGAGAAACACAAGCACAATAGGGTAAATTTGAGCAACTTAAACTGCTACATCAGAATTATTTACCCGAGTTATTTACTGATACAAACATGATATCATCCAAATGAATGTATATTAAAATTTACCAGGTCACCTAATGCAAACATTCATGATGGTTCCACCTACATTCCACAAAGAATTGCAGCATTTAAACAAAGAGGACCATCTTCTGCATTGACTCGTTGTTAAACATAGAAAAGACGTAGTCTATGGACTAGAATTAATGAACGATGGGGACAACGAGCAATTCACATGTTTGATTTAGTGGAAATAATGAACGATGGACTGGAATTAATGGGTAAAGGGGACTGGAATTAATGAACGATGGACTGGAATTAATGAATGATGGACTGGAATGTAGGTGGAATCATGACTGACATAATTGTTGCTTACGATGTGACTGGCATAATAAGTTTCAACGATAGCTGAATGAGATTGATCGATTTGCATCACTGTATCTCTATAATAACAAATTTCACACTGAAGCACTTAACGAACTACTCGAATCTGATGATAAGTTTGGCTTTATTGTAGTGGATGGAAAGGGAACCCTTTTTGGAACTTTGAGCAGAAACACAGGTGAAGTGCTTCACCAATTTTCAGTTGATCTCCCAAAGAAGCACAAAAGAGGAGGACAATGCTGAGTTAGACTCCACTGAACTAATTAAACTGATAAACTACCAACGCTTCCTTTATATAGAATATGCATACAATTATAATAAGGACACACAAAAGATACATAGACATAAAATGCGACAATATAAGGAGCATGCATGATGTCAAACTAAACAAAATATTCAAATACAACAGGAAAGGATAGTGGAGACAAACATAAATAATAAAGGAAGTAGAAAAACAGTGATGTATGTAAAGGCCCCGCAAATCCGTGCTATCTGAGTTGACAAAATACACCACACGTCCAACCCAAATAACACAGAAATACGACTCATTATTAGAAAGAAGATAGAGGATGAGAAATAGAAAGAAAGAAATATTAGAATAGAAGAAAAACAAAGATCACAACTCACAGCGGAACGAATAAAATATATTATATAACATAAGCTTTGAAATACAAATCTGTTTGGTACATATATACATACCATCATCAGAGTACACATAACATTTGACTCAGCGGAAGTAACTCCAAATAACTAACGTTGAAGCCTCCTGCTTCAAGCTCCTCCAAGTGTATCTGTAAAAGCCTGAAACACTTGACTGCCCGTACAAATTTGGGCACCCAAGAGTTTAGGGAAAACAAAACAAAATAAACTCTGGGTCAGTCATGGGACTGGTGTGAGTAAACTCCAACCACTTGTTTAACTTTTAAAAATCCTTTTCGAAAGAAAAGATAATAGTAAGACCAGCCCACACATAAACATGGACGGCTTTTACCTTACTATAACCCAAAACACTTTGATATCAAATCCAGTGATATTATACTAATGTCTACCTCAAATAAATAACCAAATAGCAGAACGCTTGCATCTCACGCTCCACATAAATAGTATAAAATCAAAAACCGCATGGCGCTTATTGGAGATTGGATTTCCAACATGACAAGGTATGGGACCACCTTCCGACGATGTATCTCTAGAGGCAAATACACCTGGGTTCAACAAGAACATCTTGCAACCCGGCCCACACATGACCGACCACTCATTTCGCTTGAGTGTATCGAATGTATATCACCAACGGTTGGACTCAAACCACCGTTTCCCGAATGGGCAGAATCGATAGATTTAGAACAAAAGGAATTTCTCTAGATAGGTGATTATACACCCTAATGGGTGCGACCCACATAGCCATGCTGCCTGCCCGATTTTTGTCCTTTCCCGGTTGTTGAGGCCTGAGGCTACGCATACTTACCATTCATCGATAACACAATCACTTTGAATGCCACATCGTCAGATCCGTTAATCACTAGTTGAGTTTGCACAAATATTCTGGATATTATGCTAAGGGATAAATCCGTTGCAACCATATATATTCATACAGACCAACCCACTTGATCATTGGAAATACTCTGTCAGACATTCGTCCATTTACGTTCGTTCTGGGATTGAACGACACCGAAGGAACTATTTCTATTACTAGAAAAGCCCTTGCACTTCACTCCGTCTTCAATATATTCAGCATACTTGGTTCGCAACGCTTATGCCGATACGGAGTGGTTCTTCGGATAATAATCCAACCTGTCTCTCCATATTGACAACGATGGTCAAAACTTCGATAGTCTGTGATTTAACTATCGAATAAAAACAAGTGTTCAATCAACATATCAAACAAATCACTGGGCCCTTTAATTAATATTTCATTAATTAAATCTCTTCTATATTCTCTTATCAATATTTGTTAACCAAATATTTCAATAATCATATCGGCCTCTGATGCCATTTGGAAAACGTTTCCAAATATCAACTTCTTTTATTTTCTATATATTAGAAAAATCTCTATTTGCAATTGGAAACAATTCCAATCACTTATCTCTATCCCTTTCTGTTTACAACATTCGATTTTTATATTCACTTTACTATCGAATTCAATACGTCGATACAATGATTTCAAATTATCAAAATATCTTAAAAATATTCTAACTCCTTAAATTTCCGGAAAATTTCGCCATAACCTCCCCTGTATCGGGAGCATCGGGAAATTTCAAATAGCTTCCCGGTACCTTCTCATTTCAAAAAGGAAAAGAAAAGGCCAAGCGGCTTGCCGATACGGCGCATAAAATCTCATATATGAATTAAACATGTACCTTTTTGTCGAGCACATTATTTATATACCTGCATTATCCTTGTCCCATACCTGTCTCCTGTATGTCTATACCTGTCCAATTTATTTCAACTTCATACACTCGTTTGACTCAATTCGTTAAAGTAATTCTTTAACTAACTCTCTGCCTATCTCGCTTGTATATTTGAATATAACACGTTTTCAAATATATTTCCACTTACTTATCAATCAATTGAATTCAAATTCCAATTTTAGTTCTATATTCGATTTCGAATATATATTTACAATCCCAAATTTCACTTTTCAAAGTTCGATTTTAGTTCAAACTCGATTAACTAATTCTTCTTTAGTTAATTCTATTCAATAATCAAAAATATGATTATTGTTTCAAAAAAATCATCTTCTTTACTTCACTTGAGTCCATATTTATTTTCTAACTCAAGTCTAGATTTTTAAATGGAAATCCGGATTTTTATTTGTTTAAAAATCCCAATATTTATATATAAAATCCATTATGGTTTATAATGGTTTCTGGCGCTGCATTTTTGAAATTTTGATTTTGACATAACTCAAAATCTATACGACGAAATTCAGATTTTTCTCCTTCATTAGAAAACTATTATCGAATCGGTCCTGACGTTTCTTGTTTCGAAGAACTTCGACTTCAATTGAGTCCTGTATACTCGATTGAAGTTCGAATCGCTATTTTACGAACTGCAGCGCTGTGGCGAGTTCGTTTTAATTATATTTATATATATAAATCTTTAAACTTCTTAAAATGAATTCAATTCCGTATAACTCTATTTGAATTCCTTGATTCAAATTCCAATCTCACCTTTGAATTCTATATTTCAAATCCCAATTCCTTTTCTATTGGATATTCAAATTCAATACTTGAATTTTCTATTTCAATTCCATATTCAAATTCTATGTTCGAATTCATTTGAATTCTTTTATTCAAACTCTATATTTAAATTCCATTGGAACTTCTATATTCCAATTTCTATATTTGAATTCCATTGGAACTTCTATATTCCAATTTCTATATTTGAATTTTATTGAAATTCAAATATTCAAACTCCTTTTTAAATTCTATATTCAAAATTCCATAGTTTAAAACCCATTTGAATTTCATATTCAAATTCCATAGATCAAATCCTATTTGAATTCGATTTGAATCTCTTATATTCAAATTCCATTTTCCTTTTCCATTTGAATTCTAATATTCAAACTCATTTTCAACACCATTGGAATTTCTTCACTCAAATCCATTTGAATTCCCTAGAATTCAAATTCCATTTCAAAATCATTTGGATTTCCTATTTGAAATCCTGTTGAAATTCTATTTCCAATTCTACTTTGAAAATCCTATTTCAAAGTTTATTTCAAATTCTATTTTGAAACCTCATATTCAAATTTCTACTTGAATTTCTATATTCAATTCCATGTTCAAATTCAATACTTGAATTTCTATTTCAAATCTCTATTCAAATTTCATATTTAAATTCCATTCAAATCTCTATTCAAAATTCACATTTGAATTCTCCTTTGAAATACTATATTTCAAATTCTATTCAATTTTTCTTTGAAATTCTATATTTCAAATTCTATTTTTGAAATTCTACATTCAAATCTCTATTTGAATTTCTTTATTCGAATTCCTTTAAATTCAAATTTTATTTTAATTCCTTGAATTCAAATTCCATTTTTCCATTCTAATTTCGTCTATTCTATTTGAACTTCAATTTGAATTTCTAATATTCAATCCCCTTTTAAAATTCAAACATTTTAAACTCCTTTTAAAATTCAAATGTTATACTCAAATTTCCTTTGAGTTATATATTTAAAATTTCCTTTTCACATCTTATTTTGAAATTTCATTTCGAATTTCAATTTCACACTTGTATTTCTATTTCTGAATTATCAAGTGATAATTCTTTTCACTTCATTTATAACTTCGTTATAAAAGAACTATTTATAACTTCGTTTATAAAGAAACTACTTGTTTTATTTTTCAAAACAAGTTTATATTTTTATTTCCATTAAAAATTCAAATTCTATTTAAAAATAGAATTTTTCCTTTTTAAAATCTCAAATGTCCTTTTATTTGGCCCAGTGATATTTAAACACACAAAGCAACAAATTATTTATTTTTCTAACACGTCATATATAACAATATATATGCAAACAAATAAACAAACAGATAATATATTTTTGAGGAATCCAGTTGGATTCCTCCAACCTGTTTTCCTGCATCCACAGATGTTAGCACATAAATAATACCCATTCTGCTTCGTGGCAGAATATCGCGGTATAGAAGGTCATCCACTAATCATAGCGTGGGGCGTATAGGGTAATCATCCGCTATGAAACTGCGGGCATCCGCTAATGAGACTGCGGGAATCCAACCAATCAATCAACCCAATATATATATATAGCCTAAATAACTAATATATATAAAACAACCAGAAAGCATTCACACAAGCAACAAACAATTATTTTTAATGAAATAAAAATAATTCTAAAGGTGAGTGAGATTTACTCACCGGGGATTTTCCTTTGCTGAATATCTTGTTTAATTCCAAATAACCGGCTATGAACCTTCTCGAATGAAATTTTCACCTATGATAATTTTATTTAAATTCACTAATCAACATTTATTTAATTTAACGAATAAATAAATTTCTTATATATATATACATTTCCTTTTTCATTCATCTAATTTCTTATTTTATCAATTGATTTGCTAAATAAATTTCCCTTTTCAATTTCCCAATTCTAGCTTAACAGTTAATAACATTTCCTTTAACTGTATACTAAACTTTGGTTTTTAACTAATATACAAAGCAAAATAAGTAAAACAAATTCAAGTAAGGGTTCACCTCTGATTACTTTGAATTTTCCAATCCTGAACCCTACCACAGATCGACAATACTTCCCACCGAGCTCATCCGACACTTCCTTGAAGTCTGTTTCCATCATGGCCACTTCCAGTGAGCAAGACCCACAGTACTGAACCCACCCACTCGCGACTCCATCTTGAACCCATGAATGCTACAGCAAATCGATCGACGGTCTGGAGCTTCGAATGGCCTTTTACCCTATCGCGCACCATTCCAGGCACGTCGCTACATCCCTCGCTCCATCATCGAAGCATCACGCTGTTCTGGAGATCACCGAAGTTCTTCCCATTAAGCCAGATCCTCCGCGCCAAAATCAGCTCGATTGTAACCCATCGCGACTCCACATCAGTGTTGCCCATCCATACTTGAACGCGAAAAGCTTCACACTCCCTCCCATGTCGCTCACGAACCCTAGATCTAAACTCGAGAAATTGAAATCGACCTGGCCCTAATTTGCTTTGATCGATTTTAATTTGAATAGGGAAGTTCTGCCATTTTAGTTTAACAGAAGAGAGGATTAAATAGGAGGGTAGGTGCGGTATATAACCATTGAAGCTTTGGAGTTCGATTTTTTTTTCTGAGGACCCAAAATGAATTGAAGAGGATGGAGTGTCGCAATTTATAGAAAAGGGGGGGAAGAACAATTCGTACTCGCCATTAATTCATGTTTCCTGGATATCAAATGTGAACGACAGGAATTTGTGCTCGAGGGAGAAATATAGGGTGGCTTGATTTCTTTAGGTCCGTGTTTTGAGATTTTAGGACAGACTAGGTCGGCTGCACTTCTTTGATCAGACTAATTTGAATTTTATTATGATTATGTTTTTATATAATATATCTCACGGTTCCTAGCTTCAACACAAATCCCCATATTACTTAATGACCGACATCCTCAAGTTATACCGCTATTCTGAACTTAATGGATTCGACTTAAATTTTTATTCGAGTATATGAAGATAACAAATTTTAAATCGACAATTATTATTAAATTCAACTGACAAAAATACAAATTGATTTCAAAATAAAAGTTTAATTCTTTGATAATAATCATCATTGTTCTATTCCAATACAGGATTTATATAAATCAACAGAATTGTTTCAACTCAATTTTTAACTTGCGAATTCAATTATATTTTGTTCTCGTATTCTGATAATAAATCGTTTATCGATTATAAATTGATAATTCAATATAAAAATTCTTTTATATTATCAATTCAATATTTAAGCGATATTAAATATTTAAAATAACCGTTCGAAAATTCTGGGTCGTTACATTCTTCCCCCCTTAAAATAATTTCGTCCTCGAAATTGCTAAGATAGGAAAAGTGATACAAATCCATTTCTTTTCAAAACTTCTTTATATTGAAACTCAACTCCTCATATTTCAATAAATTAATTTCAACCAAAACTTTTGGTCTTCACACATTTAATTCGAATGGTCTACGATCAATCCATTTATATCCAATCTATATTCCGTTAAACCTATTCAAATTGATTCTAATCAATTCATTCACTTCGACCCATTTAACTTGTTCAAGTTAAATTTCAATTCCAGAATTCAAATCCCTGGGTTTTTCTTTTCAAATTCTTTTTGAAATCCCATACATATATACATATATTTATTTTCATCTTCAAATTCAAAACATTTGAATATTCAAACCAATTTGTTTTCTTTCAAAACAAATTTCCATCAAAACTTTTCTAAGATAGCCATTCGTCACTTAGAAACTCGGAAATGAACACTGATCATGTTGCAATCATCATCAGGATTATTTCCCAGCCACTGAAGTGAGTTCAGTGCTTTACCACATTCAAAATATAATAAAAATGATTTTCTTTCAAATCCTTTTAAAACAAATCTATATTATTCTAATATATTTCCAAAAATATCTCAAACTTCCCAGGATTTTGAATTTTTAATTCTGGTTTGAATTTAATTCTAATTCATCTCATTTGTATAATTAAATTCTATTTTGGTTATAAATAACCATTCTAATTTTATAATCTCATTGATTATAATCCTAACAATCAACACATCCATATATTATAATATTCCAGAAAATTATTCTTTCTATATCAAAATAGAATTTTGGGTAAAATTACTTCACCCACTTTAAAACAATATTGTGTCGTATTTTCTGTCCAAGTGTTCAGAAATCCCTATCGACTTCGTGGCGTCCCACGATTCGATCAGAATTCATAAACCACTCAACAGACTAGCCAACACAATATAAAACAACTTTTATATCAATTTACAAATACGCTCTCTCGTATATATACACTTAACTCATTCTAGGGTACTACTGACCCTATCTCTAATGAGCATATGCCACACAAGCCTAGGTATTCGCTCAACCTAAGCTCTGATACCAACTGTAAAGGCCCCGCAAATCCGTGCTATCTGAGTTGACAAAATACACCACACGTCCAACCCAAATAACACAGAAATACGACTCATTATTAGAAAGAAGATAGAGGATGAGAAATAGAAAGAAAGAAATATTAGAATAGAAGAAAAACAAAGATCACAACTCACAGCGGAACGAATAAAATATATTATATAACATAAGCTTTGAAATACAAATCTGTTTGGTACATATATACATACCATCATCAGAGTACACATAACATTTGACTCAGCGGAAGTAACTCCAAATAACTAACGTTGAAGCCTCCTGCTTCAAGCTCCTCCAAGTGTATCTGTAAAAGCCTGAAACACTTGACTGCCCGTACAAATTTGGGCACCCAAGAGTTTAGGGAAAACAAAACAAAATAAACTCTGGGTCAGTCATGGGACTGGTGTGAGTAAACTCCAACCACTTGTTTAACTTTTAAAAATCCTTTTCGAAAGAAAAGATAATAGTAAGACCAGCCCACACATAAACATGGACGGCTTTTACCTTACTATAACCCAAAACACTTTGATATCAAATCCAGTGATATTATACTAATGTCTACCTCAAATAAATAACCAAATAGCAGAACGCTTGCATCTCACGCTCCACATAAATAGTATAAAATCAAAAACCGCATGGCGCTTATTGGAGATTGGATTTCCAACATGACAAGGTATGGGACCACCTTCCGACGATGTATCTCTAGAGGCAAATACACCTGGGTTCAACAAGAACATCTTGCAACCCGGCCCACACATGACCGACCACTCATTTCGCTTGAGTGTATCGAATGTATATCACCAACGGTTGGACTCAAACCACCGTTTCCCGAATGGGCAGAATCGATAGATTTAGAACAAAAGGAATTTCTCTAGATAGGTGATTATACACCCTAATGGGTGCGACCCACATAGCCATGCTGCCTGCCCGATTTTTGTCCTTTCCCGGTTGTTGAGGCCTGAGGCTACGCATACTTACCATTCATCGATAACACAATCACTTTGAATGCCACATCGTCAGATCCGTTAATCACTAGTTGAGTTTGCACAAATATTCTGGATATTATGCTAAGGGATAAATCCGTTGCAACCATATATATTCATACAGACCAACCCACTTGATCATTGGAAATACTCTGTCAGACATTCGTCCATTTACGTTCGTTCTGGGATTGAACGACACCGAAGGCACTATTTCTATTACTAGAAAAGCCCTTGCACTTCACTCCGTCTTCAATATATTCAGCATACTTGGTTCGCAACGCTTATGCCGATACGGAGTGGTTCTTCGGATAATAATCCAACCGGTCTCTCCATATTGACAACGATGGTCAAAACTTCGATAGTCTGTGATTTAACTATCGAATAAAAACAAGTGTTCAATCAACATATCAAACAAATCACTGGGCCCTTTAATTAATATTTCATTAATTAAATCTCTTCTATATTCTCTTATCAATATTTGTTAACCAAATATTTCAATAATCATATCGGCCTCTGATGCCATTTGGAAAACGTTTCCAAATATCAACTTCTTTTATTTTCTATATATTAGAAAAATCTCTATTTGCAATTGGAAACAATTCCAATCACTTATCTCTATCCCTTTCTGTTTACAACATTCGATTTTTATATTCACTTTACTATCGAATTCAATACGTCGATACAATGATTTCAAATTATCAAAATATCTTAAAAATATTCTAACTCCTTAAATTTCCGGAAAATTTCGCCATAACCTCCCCTGTATCGGGAGCATCGGGAAATTTCAAATAGCTTCCCGGTACCTTCTCATTTCAAAAAGGAAAAGAAAAGGCCAAGCGGCTTGCCGATACGGCGCATAAAATCTCATATATGAATTAAACATGTACCTTTTTGTCGAGCACATTATTTATATACCTGCATTATCCTTGTCCCATACCTGTCTCCTGTATGTCTATACCTGTCCAATTTATTTCAACTTCATACACTCGTTTGATTCAATTCGTTAAAGTAATTCTTTAACTAACTCTCTGCCTATCTCGCTTGTATATTTGAATATAACACGTTTTCAAATATATTTCCACTTACTTATCAATCAATTGAATTCAAATTCCAATTTTAGTTCTATATTCGATTTCGAATATATATTTACAATCCCAAATTTCACTTTTCAAAGTTCGATTTTAGTTCAAACTCGATTAACTAATTCTTCTTTAGTTAATTCTATTCAATAATCAAAAATATGATTATTGTTTCAAAAAAATCATCTTCTTTACTTCACTTGAGTCCATATTTATTTTCTAACTCAAGTCTAGATTTTTAAATGGAAATCCGGATTTTTATTTGCTTAAAAATCCCAATATTTATATATAAAATCCATTATGGTTTATAATGGTTTCTGGCGCTGCATTTTTGAAATTTTGATTTTGACATAACTCAAAATCTATACGACGAAATTCAGATTTTTCTCCTTCATTAGAAAACTATTATCGAATCGGTCCTGACGTTTCTTGTTTCGAAGAATTTCGACTTCAATTGAGTCCTGTATACTCGATTGAAGTTCGAATCGCTATTTTACGAACTGCAGCGCTGTGGCGAGTTCGTTTTAATTATATTTATATATATAAATCTTTAAACTTCTTAAAATGAATTCAATTCCGTATAACTCTATTTGAATTCCTTGATTCAAATTCCAATCTCACCTTTGAATTCTATATTTCAAATCCCAATTCCTTTTCTATTGGATATTCAAATTCAATACTTGAATTTTCTATTTCAATTCCATATTCAAATTCTATGTTCGAATTCATTTGAATTCTTTTATTCAAACTCTATATTTAAATTCCATTGGAACTTCTATATTCCAATTTCTATATTTGAATTCCATTGGAACTTCTATATTCCAATTTCTATATTTGAATTTTATTGAAATTCAAATATTCAAACTCCTTTTTAAATTCTATATTCAAAATTCCATAGTTTAAAACCCATTTGAATTTCATATTCAAATTCCATAGATCAAATCCTATTTGAATTCGATTTGAATCTCTTATATTCAAATTCCATTTTCCTTTTCCATTTGAATTCTAATATTCAAACTCATTTTCAACACCATTGGAATTTCTTCACTCAAATCCATTTGAATTCCCTAGAATTCAAATTCCATTTCAAAATCATTTGGATTTCCTATTTGAAATCCTGTTGAAATTCTATTTCCAATTCTACTTTGAAAATCCTATTTCAAAGTTTATTTCAAATTCTATTTTGAAACCTCATATTCAAATTTCTACTTGAATTTCTATATTCAATTCCATGTTCAAATTCAATACTTGAATTTCTATTTCAAATCTCTATTCAAATTTCATATTTAAATTCCATTCAAATCTCTATTCAAAATTCACATTTGAATTCTCCTTTGAAATACTATATTTCAAATTCTATTCAATTTTTCTTTGAAATTCTATATTTCAAATTCTATTTTTGAAATTCTACATTCAAATCTCTATTTGAATTTCTTTATTCGAATTCCTTTAAATTCAAATTTTATTTTAATTCCTTGAATTCAAATTCCATTTTTCCATTCTAATTTCGTCTATTCTATTTGAACTTCAATTTGAATTTCTAATATTCAATCCCCTTTTAAAATTCAAACATTTTAAACTCCTTTTAAAATTCAAATGTTATACTCAAATTTCCTTTGAGTTATATATTTAAAATTTCCTTTTCACATCTTATTTTGAAATTTCATTTCGAATTTCAATTTCACACTTGTATTTCTATTTCTGAATTATCAAGTGATAATTCTTTTCACTTCATTTATAACTTTGTTATAAAAGAACTATTTATAACTTCGTTTATAAAGAAACTACTCGTTTTATTTTTCAAAACAAGTTTATATTTTTATTTCCATTAAAAATTCAAATTCTATTTAAAAATAGAATTTTTCCTTTTTAAAATCTCAAATGTCCTTTTATTTGGCCCAGTGATATTTAAACACACAAAGCAACAAATTATTTATTTTTCTAACACGTCATATATAACAATATATATGCAAACAAATAAACAAACAGATAATATATTTTTGAGGAATCCAGTTGGATTCCTCCAACCTGTTTTCCTGCATCCACAGATGTTAGCACATAAATAATACCCATTCTGCTTCGTGGCAGAATATCGCGGTATAGAAGGTCATCCACTAATCATAGCGTGGGGCGTATAGGGTAATCATCCGCTATGAAACTGCGGGCATCCGCTAATGAGACTGCGGGAATCCAACCAATCAATCAACCCAATATATATATATAGCCTAAATAACTAATATATATAAAACAACCAGAAAGCATTCACACAAGCAACAAACAATTATTTTTAATGAAATAAAAATAATTCTAAAGGTGAGTGAGATTTACTCACCGGGGATTTTCCTTTGCTGAATATCTTGTTTAATTCCAAATAACCGGCTATGAACCTTCTCGAATGAAATTTTCACCTATGATAATTTTATTTAAATTCACTAATCAACATTTATTTAATTTAACGAATAAATAAATTTCTTATATATATATATACATTTCCTTTTTCATTCATCTAATTTCTTATTTTATCAATTGATTTGCTAAATAAATTTCCCTTTTCAATTTCCCAATTCTAGCTTAACAGTTAATAACATTTCCTTTAACTGTATACTAAACTTTGGTTTTTAACTAATATACAAAGCAAAATAAGTAAAACAAATTCAAGTAAGGGTTCACCTCTGATTACTTTGAATTTTCCAATCCTGAACCCTACCACAGATCGACAATACTTCCCACCGAGCTCATCCGACACTTCCTTGAAGTCTGTTTCCATCATGGCCACTTCCAGTGAGCAAGACCCATAGTACTGAACCCACCCACTCGCGACTCCATCTTGAACCCATGAATGCTACAGCAAATCGATCGACGGTCTGGAGCTTCGAATGGCCTTTTACCCTATCGCGCACCATTCCAGGCACGTCGCTACATCCCTCGCTCCATCATCGAAGCATCACGCTGTTCTGGAGATCACCAAAGTTCTTCCCATTAAGCCAGATCCTCCGCGCCAAAATCAGCTCGATTGTAACCCATCGCGACTCCACATCAGTGTTGCCCATCCATACTTGAACGCGAAAAGCTTCACACTCCCTCCCATGTCGCTCACGAACCCTAGATCTAAACTCGAGAAATTGAAATCGACCTGGCCCTAATTTGCTTTGATCGATTTTAATTTGAATAGGGAAGTTCTGCCATTTTAGTTTAACAGAAGAGAGGATTAAATAGGAGGGTAGGTGCGGTATATAACCATTGAAGCTTTGGAGTTCGATTTTTTTTTCTGAGGACCCAAAATGAATTGAAGAGGATGGAGTGTCGCAATTTATAGAAAAGGGGGGGAAGAACAATTCGTACTCGCCATTAATTCATGTTTCCTGGATATCAAATGTGAACGACAGGAATTTGTGCTCGAGGGAGAAATATAGGGTGGCTTGATTTCTTTAGGTCCGTGTTTTGAGATTTTAGGACAGACTAGGTCGGCTGCACTTCTTTGATTAGACTAATTTGAATTTTATTATGATTATGTTTTTATATAATATATCTCACGGTTCCTAGCTTCAACACAAATCCCCATATTACTTAATGACCGACATCCTCAAGTTATACCGCTATTCTGAACTTAATGGATTCGACTTAAATTTTTATTCGAGTATATGAAGATAACAAATTTTAAATCGACAATTATTATTAAATTCAACTGACAAAAATACAAATTGATTTCAAAATAAAAGTTTAATTCTTTGATAATAATCATCATTGTTCTATTCCAATACAGGATTTATATAAATCAACAGAATTGTTTCAACTCAATTTTTAACTTGCGAATTCAATTATATTTTGTTCTCGTATTCTGATAATAAATCGTTTATCGATTATAAATTGATAATTCAATATAAAAATTCTTTTATATTATCAATTCAATATTTAAGCGATATTAAATATTTAAAATAACCGTTCGAAAATTCTGGGTCGTTACAATGTATGTAGACAATTCTCTTACCTCAATTTTAACCAAAAAGTATGAACCAAAAAGAAAAGAAATAACATGTAAATCAGGTTGAGTTTGTTTTGAAGATAAATATACAGTGGAACGGTTAATTTATACACGTAAAGTTTCTTGCATTCATAGAGAGATGAAAAGCAATTATGTTCGATTTTCCCGTCTTCGCATGGAGAAGCGTCACAATTATGTTAGAAAAACAACCGAGTTAACAACGCAACATTTCATCAACAATGCTACTAATCAGCCAAATGTAGCTGGCCTAATTTTGGCTGGTTTTACCGACTTCAATACTAAGTTGAGTCAGTCTGATATGTTTGATTCACGTTTACAAGCTAAGATACTGAATATAGTAGATGTCTCTTATGGAGGAGAAAATGGGTTTAATTGGGCGACTGAGTTATCTGCTGAAGTTCTTGCGAATGTGAAGCTCGTTCAGGAGAAGAAGCTGATAGGGAAGTATTTTGAGGAGATCAGTCAAGATATGGGGAAGTATGTGTTTGGCATCGATGACACAATAAAAGCTTTGGAAATGGGTGTTGTTGAGATTTTAATTGTGTGGGAGAACCTGGACTATAATAGGTACGTACTAAAGAACGCAAGGACAGGAGAACTTGTGATCAAGTACTTTAATAAGGAACAAGAAATAAATCAAAACAACTTTAGAAATAGCACGACTAATGCAGAGTAACCTAGTGTAACTTCGTAAGAAAAATGTTCTAGTCTTCTAATTGGGCATTGTGCATGTGTCATATGCAGCAGTTTGAACTAGCAGCCTCAAATAAAAAAAACCAAGTAAAACTTGGTTCAATTAAATGCATTCATTACCATATCTGTAACACCCCACGTCCATTAATGTCAGTCTCAAAGGGAATGCATTAACTTTCATGGAGTATTATTGGTGAAAAGAACAGAATATAACAAGACCGATACTTATATTGGTACTTGAAAAAATTAAAACAACTTTTATTGCAGCGGAGAAATAGTTTGATTACAACAACATCATAAACCAACAGTAAAACCAAGTACACTTAGTATCCATCTTGACAAATTGTTTTCTGAGTACATAAAGTAAAAAAGCATAACCCCAACATAAGTAGCCATAAAAGAGATAAGCTGATCTTTACTTTCAGTAATCCAAGCACTTCCAAAAGAGAGAGAAAGAGATCCAAATCAAGCTCCACTAGAACTAGTCCTACCCTGAGAACCTTGGGGGGAGGGGGGAAGGGGGAAGAAAAGAGGCAAAAACAAAGGGGTCAGACATAAAGTCTGGCGAGTCTAATAACTTTAACAATATAATTATTAAAGTAATTAGGATAAGGCATAAACTGGTAAAACAAGGAATGACTGTGAAACAAGTGGCATGAAAAAGCAAACAAGAGGAATATTCTGGTGTTAATCTCGCTCCTAACCACTATAGGATAATTATTGTACTGCACCATTACTAGTCACCCTAAAAGTTGATCCTGCCTACTGAACATAATAATCATAAAGGTAGTTTCGTGTACCTCTAGCTGTCTTCAAAGGTGCCGCCTTCCCCTATCTCCACTAGTTGTACCCACTAACCCCATGCGATCGGCTCCCTAACTCGGAGATACCCGTGCTGGTCCCACAATGGGGTTTTTCACTCCCCAAGGTGGCAACCCGATACCACTAAAGATGCATGACTTATATCTACACGATGCAAACGTCTTACCTACCAGCCCGGGCCACGCACGCACATGACCCTGTTGGACTTGCGTTGCCACCGTTAACCCGTTTTGACCTCTTACAATCAAACCCAGTAAGCGTGTCCCATCCTTGATCTAACTCGAGCTCACAAAGATACTTAATGGGTTACTGGTTTGAAAAGGGTCCCTCATCCTTGATCTAACCCCTTCTTATTCATGTCTACTTACATGTTTAAATTTGGTTAAGTGTTTCTAATCATATTTTACATGTCACCCATGTCACCCACTTAATCCCCATGTCCCACCACATGTTTATCTTGGTTAAGTGTTACTTAATCCATTATAACCGTAACCTTGTAAGACCTCCCACATTAGACTACCATTTGTGGTTGCTAGATTTGTCGGGCGGGTCCGGGCAGTCTTATACCGCAAATGTGTCTAACCTCGTGTCTTTACAATTGTTACGCATTTAATTTATGCCTTCGACCTCTCACATTAGACTACCGTTTGTGGTTGCTGGATTTGCCGGGCGGGTCCGGGCAGTCTTATACCACAAACGAGTCTAACCTCGTGTCTCAGGTGTTTATTACACATAATTATTTCACCCCAAAATGAATTAATTATCCCTATTCAAACTATCAATTATTTCCAAATTAAACTATGTCCATAATTGACACCTAAATTATGTCCATACTTTTTAGGTATATAAATTATACCAATTAATGTCTCAATTTAGTTATATGCCTTTAAAGCCATTTTATGCCAATTCACAATTTTGCATAATTAATATTTTCCCATTGTCCCCACGCTATTCGTACGTTTTCATATGAAATATGTTAGACTCGCAAATAGTCTAACTCATAAAAAGTAAAGAAACATCACAACTTTCATAACACACAAAATAGATCTAACTTGCAAATAAGAATTATGACATAAGTTTGCATAGCCAATAACTTGCATAGGCAAGGAACATATATAACATAAATTTGCATAAACTATGTACTGCCATGGATCTAAATATAGATCTAAACATGAAATTGTGAACTTGCATATGTGAATATGGTTTTTTTACCTAAACTTGCAAATGAATTCATAGTTTTTCACCTAAAAATGTGAATGTAGTTTTCAACTAAACTTGCAAATGAATTCATAGTTTTCCACCTAAAAATGTGAATATAGTTTTCACCTAAAATTGCATAAGGATTTCTATAAACTTGCATATGAATTTATCACATGTTTTGCATATAAATTAGTATATGTATATACTTGATTCACATATAAACTTGTGTATAATTCACATACAGACTTGCATAAGATTCACATACAACTAGCATATGTAAAAACAAACTTGCATAAGATTCACATACAACTAGCGTATGTAATAACAAACTTGCATAAGATTCACATAAAAACTAGCATATGATTTACATCCCAAACTTGCATATAAACTGATGTCAAAAAATGAATCAAGTCAAACATATGTGATTGGACATATGAAATAGATCTACCAACATAAATTAACAAAACTGTCAATATGTTCACCAACATACAATAACAAACGTCACATGATTCAACAGACATGTTCTCATAATCCCAATTATAACTCATCATAATTAATTTATTAATTATTTTGTGAAAGAAATTGTACTCACAAAGACGGGTTAGAGAAGAGAATGATTCGTTCGTCTTTTGATTTGAATTCTGACTTGCTAGTCCCTAAGCTTTAGGAAGAAGAACTATCCTAGCAGCAGCATGGTGGCCAAGAGACTAGTTAGTTTAGTTTTAGGGCTTGAGTCTCTGCGTGCTTTTATAGAAGTTTAAATCAACCTAAGTCGTTAGATTATCATAGGAGAAATCACAACCGTCTAGACTAGATAGAGTTTTCTAGAATTGCCACCTCTACCCTAATGACTCAGCAACAGGTCAGGTAATACTCAGCAACAAGTCAGGATCGTCAAATTTCAGATCTGCCGCGGGGGGTTGGTCGACCTATATAGGGGAGGTCGACCCCCTGTCGACCAGGCATTGGGCGGGATGAATCCCGCCCAGCCCGCTTCCATGTTTGAATTTGAATTTTGAATTTTTTTTATTCTGAACTGTTTTAATTTATATAAAATTCTTGAAACTTCCAAGGGCCATAACTTCCTCATATGAAGTCCGATTTACGAAAACTTGGACTCTATCCCAAGCATAATTTTGAGATGAATGCAATGGCGTAACTCATTTACCTTAATTCTCACTTTAATAATTAAATATCCTTAAAATTGTTAATTTTAATATTTAAAATTATGGGGTGTTACATTCTCCCCTCCTTAAAGGATTTCGCCCCCGAAATCTCCAAGTTAAGGAAAATGTAAATCCTAACATCCATCCACTCAACCATCAAACACAAGCATCCATTGTCCTTATAAGATTTCTAATGCCTTATGAACATATGCAAAAAGTGTGTGTATATGTTCCTTATCCAATGCAAAATCAGGCAGTCCACTGATTCAGTTGACCTCCTTAATGCAAATCAATATAGTACCATGCGTCCATTATGTATGCGAAAGAATCCTAACGATACATATTACTTCTACATGTGTGCACAACTATTCATCAAAATGCAGCATCCATATGATAACACAACAATTATACATCCATTAATTTAAATATGCACACACATTTATATGCAATATGAAAGTGATTGAGCCAATCTAGTGCCTAATGTGTGTGTACATGCATCCACGAGCAACCACTAGCAACCACTTGCAGCCACTCGCAACCATCAATCATAACATGTTTCAAATACATGTTTACATCCATTGGTTTCTACCTAAGGATAAAGGGTAGGACTGAGGAGTCATACTTAAAAGATAGATATAAGCATGAATAAACTTATGGAAAAAGAGATCAAGGAGGTACCCTCAAAAAGAAAAGGGTAGGCTGCGCGTATTTTCCTCTCAGTTTCCCAAGTCGCATCTTCCTCAACGTCACTCCATTGAACTTTAACAAGCTTGACTTCACGGTTGCGTAGCTTTTTGACTTCCGTACCCAAGATACGAGTTGGAACTCTTCTCACAGTCGCTTCTCGTTTCACTACTACTTCCTCTAGTATACTTGGCTCCACCACTTTTGTAGACTCATGTAAGCACTTTCGTAGTTGAGAAACATGAAAAACATTATAAACTCCAGCCAGTCTTTCGGGTAGCTCTACTCTGTAAGCCATTGTCCCAATCCTTTCAGTGATAGGAAATGGTCCTACAAATCTTGGTGCTAGCTTCCCTATGGACCTAAAGCGAATGACATTCCTCAAAGGCGATACTTTAAGGAACACCTTATCTCCAACCTCAAACTCAAGGTCGGTTCTTCTTTTGTCTGCATAGGACTTCTGTCTGTCTTGTGCAGCCTTCATTCGTCTTCTTATCAAGTCGACCTTTTCTGAGGTTTCTCTAATCATATCTGGCCCAAGTACGAGCCTGTCTGTAGAGTCCCACCAACAAGTTGGCTATCGGCATGGTCTTCCATATAAAGCTTTGAAGGGCGCTACGCCTATGGTGGCTTAGTAGCTATTGTTGTAAGTGAATTCTACCAAAGGAAGATGATCCTCCCATGTCCCTCCAAAGTTAAGAATGCACAATCTCAAGAGGTCTTCCAATACTTTGTTCACCCTTTCCGTCTGACCATTGATTTGGGGGTGATAGGCTGTGCTTAAGCATAATTGTGTGCCTACAGCCTCTTGCAATCTCTTCCAAAACTCGCTCGTAAAGATAGGATCTCGATCACTCACTATGCTGAAGGGTATCCCGTGGAGTCGAACTATCTCTTTAAGGTAAATGGATGCTAGGGATGAGGCAGTCCTTCTACTCTTAATAGGTATAAAGTGAGCACTCTTAGTGAGCCTGTCCACTATTACCCAAATATTGGTATTGCCCCTTCTTGACCTAGGCAATCCATTAACAAAGTCCATCGATATGCTATCCCACTTCCACTGTGGGACCTCCAGAGGATGAAACAGACCACCAGGCTTCTTCTGCTCCGCTTTGACTTGCTGACATATCAACCACTTAGTGACGAACTCAACTACATTACTCTTCATGCCTTTCCAAAAGAAAACCCTTTTTATATCCTTACATATCTTGTCACTGCCTGGCTGTATGATTAGCTTAGAATGGTGTGCTTCTTCGAGAACCGTCTTCACTAAACCCCTTACTTGTGGGACACATAGTCTTACATCCCGTCTCAACCAACCCTTATCATCGATGGACTATCTAGTGAGGTGACTAGAAGTCTCACCCATAACTAGCTTATCCATCACATCAACTAGCTGAGGGTCTTCTCGTTGCACGGTCCCTATTGAGTCTAAAAGAGTAGGCCGCACCTCTAGCGATGCTAACAGACCAGGTACAATTTCAAAGGAGGGTCTAAAGTTAAAATTTGCTATGTACTCCAAGCTTTTCCCTTCTACAAAGAGAGGACTCAAGGTCAGCTTCTTTCTACTCAAGGTGTCTGCTACCACATTACCCTTGCCAAGGGTATATGAAATCTCAAAATCATATGAGGTCAGAAATTCCATCCACCTTTGTTGTCTTAAGTTAAGATCTTTCTATAAGAAAAGGTATTTTAATGATTTATGGTCAGTAAACAATTCAAATCTTTCTCCTAGTAGGTAATGACGCCATGTCTTTAGAGCGAAAACAATGGCAGCTAGCTCCAAATCATGCGTTGGGTAGTTCTTCTCATGTACCTTCAATTGCCTTCCCCCATAACAAACTGCCTTGCCTTCTTGCATCAAGACACTGCCCAACCCTGTACTGCACGCGTCTGTTTATACGGTAAACATTTTGCTCCCATCATGCAATGTCAGAACTGGGGCTGTTGTTAGAGCCCTTTTCAGACGTTGGAAAGCAATATCGCAATCCAAATCCCAAGCGAAAGTTAGGTTCTTCTTTGTCAATCTTGTGAGTGGGGCTGAGATTTTTGCTAAGTCTTTAATGAACTTTCGGTAAAAGCCCGCTAGCCCGAGAAAGCTTCGGACTTCGGTTGCATTCCATGGAACCTTCCAATCTTGCACCGCAACTACTTTTGCGGGGTCCACAGCTAACCCCTCTTTGGACACACATGTCCAAGAAACCTCACTTCTTCTCTCCAAAAATGGCACTTGGAGAATTTGGCTTTCAGCTGATGTGCACGAAGAGTATCCATGACTTCCCTTAAATGCAAAGCATGTTCTTCTTCATTCTTCGAGAAAATCAAAATGTTGTCCACGAAGACCACCACAAACTTATTAAGGAACTCCCTAAACACCCTGCTCATCAAGTCAACGAAGTAAGCGGGTGCGTTTGTCAAGCCGAAAGGCACGACAAGCCATTCGAAGAAACCATCAGGGGTTCTGAACACGGTCTTATCAATGCTGTGTTCAGCCACTCTTAGCTGATGAAACCCGACAGCCAGATCTAGTTGGGAGAAAACCGACGCACCTACAAGTTGATCAAACAAGTCGTCTATTCTTGGAAGTGGGTGACTATTTTTCTTGGTCAGCTTGTTTAGGTCCCTATAATCAACGCATAGGCGAAGTGAACCATCCGCTTTGGTTGCGAATACTACTAGAGCACCTCATTCAGAAATACTCCGCCTTATAAACCCTTTTTCGAGCAACTCTTTGACTTGCTTGTTGATCTCTTTTCTCTCCCTTGGAGCCATGTGTCTAACGGGTAGAGCTACTTGTTTTGCATTATCAACAAGGTATATGCGGAAGTCTATCTCCCGCTTCGGAGGTAAGCCCTTCACCTCTTCAAATACATCTGAGTATTCACGGACTACTCTAACAGGCTGCAAGTTTTCAACAGACGCATCAAGAGATTTCCGGTATGAAACACCCCACCTCCGTTAGGGTCACTCTCAAAGGGAATGCCCTAATTTTGGTGGAGGTTTATAAGTATAAGTCACAGATATACAAGACAGATATAAGAACACATATTTTTGAACAGCGGAAAACAACAACTTTTATTTCATTAAAATACGTGTTACACAAACCATGCCATAATTGTCTTACAATACTTCCAAAATCATAACTGTCTTGAATTTAAAGAAGCATAAAGAAAACATAAATAAACTGCAAAAGTCCCATGATTGCTATCCAAAGCCATAGTCCAAAACGGAAAAGATCCAAGCAATACATTCTTTCTCTTCAAGCTGGATGTGAAATCTGGTCAAGTTGTGGTGTTCCCTCCCTGTGGACCTGGGGGGGGGGACGAAAGAAAAGTAGAGTCAGACATAAAGCCTGAGTAATTCTAGGACTATTCAGTCTATGAATAAAGAACTGGGTATGATAAGTATAAACTGGAAATGGGGAAAGCACCATAAACTAAGTTAAGTTGTCTAGGGCTGAATATACTATCGTACCCCATATTAATCTCTGTACCCATATAAACTAGTTCCCAATAGGCACCCCATAATCAGGGTTAAGTGATCCATTTCTAATGATCGACTCCTACTCGCATAGTTACATGTGTCTTACGGCCCCCGATGTTGTAGTTACCTATGCTGGTCCCACCATGGGGTGTATCAAGTCCCATGGTGGCGGCCCGACACAATCCTAGAATGCAAAGGTATGCTACTGGTGCCCAGTGCCTTATTTTTCTGCGCCGGAGCGTGTGCACGCCCACACCCCGTTAGAACCTACACTGCTGCACCACCGCCGTCGATTGGACCGCTTACAATCAGCCCAGTAATCGTGCCCCACCCTGCCTAGTTTCAGGGTATCATGATACCTTATAGGGTTACTGCTGAAAAGGGTCCCCCGCTACTAGGTTTTCTATTTCTAGCCAACATGCTAAGTTGGTTAAGTGTTTTATAAACCTAACCCCCAATCAATCTGTTTAGTTTAGCATGTTCCATTTTGATTAAGTATTAATATAATTTACTTAATCCTATCAATCCTGACTCAGCATTAATTGTCTTATTAAAGCCTCGACCTCTCACATTAGACAGGTATTGTTGTGGCTGCCTGTTGCCGGTTGGGTCCGGGCAGTCTTACGCCACAACTCAGTCTAACCTCGGGTCCTTATTGGGCTCCGTGTCTAACCACCCACATTGGATAGGTATTGTTGTGACTACTGGACAGCCGGGCGGTTCCGGGCAGGTTTACATCACAACTCAATCCAACCTCGGGTTAAACACATCGTATTTTCTACATTTACATATTTTTTCTCTTTTCTTTTTTATATGTAAATATTTGCGGCCCATTATTCAAATTCATCTTTATTGATTAAAATTTATTTATGCCACTTATTTGCTTTTCAAGGTTGTTGGCATGCGTTAAACATGCCAACACATATGTTCTATATTTTAGCCCAAACGTCATTACCCCCGTATTATACGTTCGCTCCAATGTAAGGTGTGTTGGGTTTAATACTTAAACCCAATTTAGCCAAATGAAAAGGGGAGGCTTATAACATGGTGTTTATAAGGTAACATGAAAAAGGGGAGTGTGAACGCATGAACTTGCAACGAACGATTCAACTAACATAAAGTAGGCACATGTGAACTTGCAATTGTAACATCATATAATCATGGCATAACATGAATCATTTTATTCATATAATCATGGCATAAACAGTACTTAAACATGAATCATTCTATTCATATAACTACGGCATAAACAATACTTAAACATGCATCGTTCTATTCATATAATCATGGCATAAATAATACATGAACCATTGTGAACTTGCAATTGGGATGTAAATCTAACTTAATTGTGTCACATATATTATGATAACAACATAAGCCAAAAAACATGTTTTCAACTAGGCATAGTAACAAACATAGTTTAGTCATGTTCATAAAATTAATACAAGTTCACAAAGATGCTTGCTTTTGTCACTATCACAAAAGCATGATTTTTATACTTGAACTATGATGCCAATTCCAACATAACCTTCATATGAATCATAATACTTAAGTGGATCAAATTACACTAAAGACGACCATAAAATTATACATCGTATTGGCATAACAGTAAATCATATACTTGCATGAATATCAAATAAACTACTACAACATATAGTTGTTACTTTCAACATGAATCATATACTTTTTATTATCAAATGGGTGTTGTAAATAATTACCACAAACATGTAGTTTTCAATATGAATCATATGCTTGCATGAATCCTAATTAAAATTCCACAACATGTGGTTGTCAACATAAATCATATACTTGTATGAATCCAATCATACACCATAGCATTGCCAAATCGTTTAGAATCAAAATAACATACGAATATAGATTATTATCGCCATAATTCCATTTCGTTGTTAATTTCCAACGCAAATCACGTACTTGCAAATATCCAATCGTATACCATAATATTCCCAAATCGTTTAGCATCAAAGCAACATACAAATATAGATTATTATTGCCACAATTCCATTTCTTACTTTACACAAATCAACACAATTATTTAATTCACTTCGGAATAGCACTCTACTTACAACGTATGACGAATCTTCAATTCAAGAATCTGAATTCTGAATTTGGAGATGCTATCCTTTGTTGTAGGCGTTGCTTTGATTTGATTAACGTTGCTTTAAGCTTTGAATTATCTCCTAATTGTCTCTCTATTTCTGACGGCTATCCTCAGTCTCTCCTCAGCAGCATGACGGTCTCATCTCCATTTTAGTTTATGTGAATTAGGGTTAGTCTTAGGTCCTTTTTATAGAGTTTGTGAGTTGATTTAGACCGTCGATGAAGCTTGGTTCAATAATAGCCGTTCGTTTGAAGGAGAGACCAACCAGGAGCTGACACCTAGCCCTAGTGACAAGGCAAGGCTCAGAAAATCGACCAAACACAGAGTAGGCCAGCCAGGACCTGATCAGACCTGACCAGCAGGTCCTTTTTGACTTGGGCGCACTTGGCAGGTGCGCCAGGTCAAAAATGTACTGGTGCACTTCCCAAGTGCGCCAGTTCATTTTTGTTCTGGCGCACTTCCCAAGTGCGCCAGTGCATTCTGACCCGTTTTCTGGTTTTTCGCCCAACTTCGTTCGTCCATATCTTCTTCATACGATATCCGTTTTACGCAAACTCAGACTCTATCTCAAGCAGAATTCCGAGACGAACGCAATGGCGTATCCCGTTTCCTTTAATTCTTTGATTTGAAATTAGTTATACTTTAATTTTTGAATTTCACGGTTATAGAATACACGGGGTGTTACATTCTCCCCCACTTAAAAGGATTTCGTCCCCGAAATCTTCAAGTTCAGGAAGAATGTACATCCTAACATCCAAACATCCATCTACTCATCCATCAAACACGAGCATCCATTGTCCTTAAAAGATTTCTAATGCTTCATGATCATATGCGAAGTGTGTGTGTACATGTACTTATCTAATGCAAAATCAGGTGGTCTACTGATTCAGTTGACCTCCTTAATGCAAATTATGTAAGTGCCATGAATCCATTATGTATGCAAATTCTCCTATTTATGAATCTACATGAGTGCACAATCATTCATACACATGCAACATCCATATGAGAACACATTAAAGTTCAACCATATACGAATTCAAACATATATGCGTATGCAATATGAAGTGAATGAGCCGATCTAAAACCTAGATTGTGTGTGCATATGCAACCACGAGCAACCACTAGCAATCACTTGCAACCACTTGCGACCATCATCCATAACATGTTTCAATTACATGTTTCCATCCAAATGGTTTCTTCCTAAAAGATAAGGTCGAGGAGATATACCTAAAAAGATAGATAAAAGCGCAACTTAAGGAAAAAGAAAGATCAAAGATGTACCCTCGAAAAGAAAAGGGTAGGCAACGCGTATTCTAGCTTCAGTTTCCCAAGTTGCGTCTCCCTCGGCGTCGCTCCACTGAACTTTGACGAGCTTGGCTTCGCGGTTGCGTAGCTTCTTCACTTCCGTTCCTAATATACGGGTTGGAACTTTCCTAACGGTTGCTTCGCGTTCCACTTCAGCTTCTTCTAGGATATTTGGCTCTACCACTTCCGCAGATTCATGTAGACATTTTCGGAGATGTGAAACATGAAAAACGTTGTGAACTCCGGCCAGCTTTTCGGGTAGCTCTAATCTATAGGCCATTTTCCCAATTTTCTCGATGATAGGGAATGGCCCTACGAACCTTGGTGCTAGCTTTCCTGTGGTTCCAAAACGAACAACGTTCCTTAACGGAGATACCTTAAGAAAAACTCTGTCCCCAACCTCAAATTCAAGGTCGGTCCTCCTCTTGTCGGCGTAGGACTTTTGTCTGTCTTGGGCCGTCTTCATCCTTCTTCGTATTAAGTCTACTTTCTCTGAAGTCTCTCGGATCATATCTGGTCCAAGTATGAGCTTATCCGTAGACTCCCACCAACAAGTGGGCGATCGACACGGTCTTCCATATAAAGCTTCGAAGGGCGCCATTCCGATGGTTGCTTGATAGCTGTTGTTGTAGGCAAATTCCACCAAAGGAAGATGGTCTTCCCACGTCCCTCCGAAGTCAAGGATGCACAGTCTTAAAATGTCCTCCAAAACTCTGTTCACTCTTTCTGTTTGGCCGTCGGTTTGGGGATGATAGGCTGTGCTCAAGCATAACTGTGTTCCTACCGCTTCTTGCAGACTCCGCCAAAACTCACTGGTGAAGATAGGGTCTCAGTCACTAACGATGCTGGATGGTATTCCATGGAGTCGAACGATTTCCTTGAGGTAAAGAGATGCTAGGGATGAGGCAGTTCTTTTACTTTTGACAGGTAAAAAGTGGGCGCCTTTAGTAAGCCTATCCACTATTACCCATATGCTAGTGTTGCCTCTCCTAGACCTAGGCAGCCCATCGATGAAGTCCATTGAGATGCTATCCCATTTCCACTGCGGGACCTCTAGAGGATGTAGCAGACCGCCAGGCTTTTTCTGTTCCGCCTTAACCTATTGGCACACCATACACTTAGAAACGAAATCTGCCACGTCCTTCTTCATGCCGTTCCAAAAGAAAGTTCTTTTTATGTCCTTGTACATTTTATCTCCGCCTGGGTGTATTGTCATCTTGGAGTGATGTGCTTCCTCGAGAACCTTCTTTACTAAATCCCTTGTCTGTGGGACGCATAGTCTTCCATCTCGCCTTAGCCAACCCTTATCGTCGATGGAGTATCTGCTGAGGTGACTTGAAATCTCACCCCTAATTAGCCTATCAATCGTCTCCACAAGCTGAGGGTCCTTGCGTTGTGCTGTCCCTATCGAGTCCACTAAAGTCGGGCGTACCTCGAGAGATGCTAGCAAGCCTGGTACACAATCGGAGGAGGGCCTAAAGTCAAAGCTGGCTATAAACTCTAGGCTTTGTCTTTCAACAAACAGCGGGCTTAGGGTCAGTTTCTTTCGGCTCAACGCGTCTGCCACTACGTTGCCTTTTCCCGGAGTGTAGGAGATCTCGAAATCATACGAGGCAAGAAACTCCATCCATCTCTGTTGCCTCAAGTTAAGGTCCTTCTGCGAGAAAAGGTATTTCAACGATTTATGGTCAGTGTAAAGTTCGAACTTCTCACCTAGGAGATAGTGTCGCCAAGACTTGAGTGCAAAGACGATGGCCGCTAACTCAAGACCGTGGGTCGGGTAGTTTTTTTCGTGCACTTTCAATTGTCTCCCGCCATAAGCTACTACCCTTCCTTCTTGCATTAAGACAGCGCCTAGCCCTGTCCCACATGCATCAGTATAAACTGTGAACATCTTGCTTCCATCTGGCAATGTCAGAACCGGGGCTGTTGTAAGAGCCCTTTTTAGTTGTTGGAAAGCAAACTCGCAATCCAAGTCCCAATTGAACACTAGATTCTTCTTGGTCAACTTTGTGAGCGGAGCTGAGATTTTCGCAAAATCCCTTATGAACTTTCGATAGAAACCTGCTAGTCCTAGAAAACTTCGGACCTCAGTTGCATTCCTTGGTGTCTTCCAATCCTGTACCGCCACTACCTTAGCAGGGTCCACTGCTAACCCTTGTTTGGATACTATGTGCCCAAGGAACCTCACTTCTTCTCTCCAAAAGTGGCATTTGGAGAATTTGGCTTTTAGCTGATGGACTCGCAGAGTTTCCATGATAGCCCTTAAGTGTTGAGCATGTTCTTCTTCACTCTTTGAGAAGATAAGGATATCGTCTACGAAGACCACTACGAACTTATTGAGGAAATCTCTGAATACCCTACTCATCAGGTCCACGAAGTAAGCAGGTGCATTTGTCAGGCCGAAAGGCATGACAAGCCATTCAAAGAAGCCATCTGGGGTTCTGAATGCCGTTTTATCGATGCTATCTTCAGCCACCCTTAGCTGATGAAAACCGGTCGCTAAATCGAGTTGGGAGAAAACAGACGCTCCTACAAGCTGATCAAATAGATCGTCAATTCTGGGAAGAGGGTGCCTATTCTTTTTCGTTAATTTGTTGAGCTCCCTATAGTCAACACATAGACGGAGTGAACCATCCGCCTTTGTAGCGAACACCACTGGAGCGCCCCATTCTGAAATGCTCCTTCTAATGAACCCCTTCTCTAGAAGCTCTTTAATCTGTTTACTGAGCTCTTTCCTTTCCTGTGGAGCCATGTGTCTAACGGACAATGCAACGGGCTTTGCATTATCTACAAGATATATGCGGAAGTCTGTCTCCTGCTTCGGAGGCAAGCCCTTCACCTCTTCGAAGACATCCGGATATTCCCGGACCACTCTAACCGATTGCAAATTTTCAACGGAGGCATCTAGCGATTCAAGGTAACTAAGCATAACCGCATACGAGGGATTACAAGAAATTTCCAAAGTGTTACCGAGCTGGGTTAGGAGCCTAACAACCCTTTTCTCACAATCAAGGATGGCCCCATTACTGGATAGCCAATCCATGCCCAAAATCAAACCATATCCCGAAAAGCCCAAAACAAAGGCACTACAGTTAAATTCTACGCTTAGAATAGAAATTTTCAATCCTACATAGATCATAGACAAATGAGCTGGGCCCCCAATTGGGTTTGAAACAATTAAGGGGTCCTCTACCATACTAGTTTTTAGGTGCAGAGATTCTACTAAAGCAGACGAGATAAAGGAGTGTGATGCGCCAGAATCAAATAAAGTGCGAACGGGGTGATCATAAAGATAAACTACACTTTCTACAGAAGTATTTATACCTCGCTGTTGCAGAGGTGGCGCTTCTAGCACATGAACCTATGCCCCTGAGGTGGATCCAACCCTCTGCCCCTGTCCTCGTTTCTTTGGGCAATCCTTAGCCATGTGGCCTGTCTCACCGCAAGAAAAGCACCCACCATTCATCTTGGCCTTCTTTTTCCGGCAATCTTTCACTAAGTGCCCCACTTTGCCACAGAAATTACACTTCCTCTTCTCTTTGTTGTCTTTCCCGCCCTTCTTAAAGTCTGTCTTTTTAGGCTGTAAACCCTCTTTCTTCCCTTGATAGCTTTCTGCCTTTGTCTCCTTCTTGCCCTTATCCTCTTCGTTCAGCAATGCCATCTGTACCAACCTTTCATATGTAGCTCCCATGGGTATATGGGTCATGGCCAAACTGTGTAATGGCTCATTCAACCCTTTGAAAAAACGGAAAGCCTTCTTGTGCGGGGTGTTGACTAGGTCCAGTCCGAACCTAGCCAGCTCATCGAACTGATTAACGTACTCCTTGACTGTTTTGTTCCCTTGCTTAAGAAATAAGAATTTTTCCAACTGCAAACTCCTTTCTGCGTCAGAGAGAAATTTAGCCTCAAACCTTGCCCTAAAGTCCTCCCATGTTTCCACTGGTCTTTCTGCATTAGTGACTTCCCACCAGTAGGAAGCCTCGCCCTTTAGTAGCCACACTGCCAGCTGTACTTTCTGCCTATCTTCTACCTTAAAGATGACGAATAAGTCCTCGGTTTCTTTCAGCCAATTTCTAGCTGCCACGAAGGACTCAGTTCCATGAAAATCCTTTCCTCCCATAGCTTTAAAATCTTAGCAAAAGTGTTTCCCCGCGGAGGAGGTAGAGGAAGAGGTGCTGCTGCAGCCGGATGATTCCCTGCAGCTGGGGGAGGAGGAACGGTAGGGCCTGGCCGAGTGGCCCTTGCTTCTAAGAATCGTCTAAACCAACCAGGTATTGGTACACCCTCTGGCAAGTTAAGTTCTTCGGACATGCTGAAACAAAAGGGATAGATTCAAAATGAAGGATAAGAGATAGTACCTATGGCTTTGGGGGGGGGACTTTGCCTTTTAAAATAAAATATTTTATCTTTTAAAAATGCTTCTTTAAATTTCCTTTTTGAAAATAAATTTTCAAAACTTTTTATCTCATCTGGTAAACCTATGCTCTGATACCAAGTGAAACACCCCACCTCCGTAAGGGTCACTCTCAAAGGGAATGCCCTAATTTTGGTGGAGGTTTATAAGTATAAGTCACAGATATACAAGACAGATATAAGAACACATATTTTTGAACAGCGGAAAACAACAACTTTTATTTCATTAAAATACGTGTTACACAAACCATGCCATAATTGTCTTACAATACTTCCAAAATCATAACTGTCTTGATTACATTATTTAAAGAAGCATAAAGAAAACATAAATAAACTGCAAAAGTCCCATGATTGCTGTACAAAGCCATAGTCCAAAACGGAAAAGATCCAAGTAATACATTCTTTCTCTTCAAGCTGGATGTGAAATCTGGTCAAGCTGCGGTGTTCCCTCCCTGTGAACCTGGGGGGGGGGGGAACGAAAGAAAAGAAGGCGAAAGAAAAGTAGAGTCAGACATAAAGCCTGAGTAAGTCTAGGACTATTCAGTCTATGAATAAAGAACTGGGTATGATAAGTATAAACTGGAAATGGGGAAAGCACCATAAACTAAGTTAAGTTGTCTAGGGTTGAATATACTATCGTACCCCATATTAATCTCTGTACCCATATAAACTAGTTCCCAACAGGCACCCCATAATCAGGGTAAAGTGATCCATTTCTAATGATCGGCTCCTACACGCATAGTTACATGTGTCTTACAGCCCCCGATGTTGTAGTTACCTATGCTGGTCCCACCATGGGGTGTATCAAGTCCCATGGTGGCGGCCCGACACAATCCTAGAATGCACAGGTATGCTACTGGTGCCCAGTGCCTTATTTTTCTGCGCCGAAGTGTGTGCACGCCCGCACCCCGTTAGAACCTACACTGCTGCACCACCGCCGTCGATTTGACCGCTTACAATCAGCCCAGTAATCGTGCCCCACCCTGCCTAGTTTCAGGGTATCATGATACCTTATAGGGTTACTGCTGAAAAGGGTCCCCCGCTACTAGGTTTTCTATTTCTAGCCAACATGCTAAGTTAGTTAAGTGTTTTATAAACCTAACCCCCAATCAGTCTATTTAGTTTAGCATGTTCCATTTTGATTAAGTATTAATATAATTTACTTAATCCTATCAATCCTGACTCAGCCTTAATTGTCTTATTAAAGCCTCGACCTCTCACATTAGACAGGTATTGTTGTGGCTGCCTGTTGCCGGTTGGGTCCGGGCAGTCTTACGCCACAACTCAGTCTAACCTCGGGTCCTTATTGGGCTCCGTGTTTAACCACCCACATTGGATAGGTATTGTTGTGACTACTGGACAGCCGGGCGGTTCCGGGCAGGTTTACATCACAACTCAATCCAACCTCGGGTTAAACACATCGTATTTTCTACATTTACATATTTTGTCTCTTTTCTTTTTTATATGTAAATATTTGCGGCCCATTATTCAAATTCATCTTTATTGATTAAAATTTATTTATGCCACTTATTTGCTTTTCAAGGTTGTTGGCATGCGTTAAACATGCCAACACATATGTTCTATATTTTAGCCCAAACGTCATTACCCCCGTATTATACGTTCGCTCCAATGTAAGGTGTGTTGGGTTTAATACTTAAACCCAATTTAGCCAAATGAAAAGGGGAGGCTTATAACATGGTGTTTATAAGGTAACATGAAAAAGGGGAGTGTGAACGCATGAACTTGCAACGAACGATTCAACTAACATAAAGTAGGCACATGTGAACTTGCAATTGTAACATCATATAATCATGGCATAACATGAATCATTTTATTCATATAATCATGGCATAAACAGTACTTAAACATGAATCATTCTATTCATATAATTACAGCATAAACAATACTTAAACATGCATCATTCTATTCATATAATCATGGCATAAATAATACATGAACCATTGTGAACTTGCAATTGGGATGTAAATCTAACTTAATTGTGTCACATATATTATGATAACAACATAAGCCTAAAAACATGTTTTCAACTAGTCATAGCAACAAACATAGTTTAGTCATGTTCATAAAATTAATACAAGTTCACAAAGATGCTTGCTTTTGTCACTATCACAAAAGCATGATTTTTATACTTGAACTATGATGCCAATTCCAACATAACCTTCATATGAATCATAATACTTAAGTGGATCAAATTACACTAAAGATGACCATAAAATTATACATCATGTTGGCATAACAGTAAATCATATACTTGCATGAATCTCAAATAAACTATTACAACATATAGTTGTTACTTTCAACATGAATCATATACTTGCAATTATCAAATGGGTGTTGTAAATAACTACCACAAACATGTAGTTTTCAATATGAATCATATGCTTGCATGAATCCTAATTAAAATTCCACAACATGTGGTTGTCAACATAAATCATATACTTGTATGAATCCAATCGTACACCATAGCATTGCCAAATCGTTTAGAATCAAAATAACATACAAATATAGATTATTATCGCCAAAATTCCATTTCGTTGTTAATTTCCAACGCAAATCACGTACTTGCAAATATCCAATCGTATACCATAATATTCCCAAATCGTTTAGCATCAAAGAAACATACAAATATAGATTATTATTGCCACAATTCCATTTCTTACTTTACACAAATTAACACAATTATTTAATTCACATCGGAATAGCACTCTACTTACAACGTATGACGAATCTTCAATTCAGGAATCTGAATTCAGAATTTGGAGATGCTATCCTTTGTTGTAGGCGTTGCTTTGATTTGATTAACGTTGCTTTAAGCTTTGAATTATCTCCTAATTGTCTCTCTATTTCTGACGGCTATCCTCAGTCTCTCCTCAGCAGCATGACGGTCTCATCTCCATTTTAGTTTATGTGAATTAGGGTTAGTCTTAGGTCCTTTTTATAGAGTTTGTGAGTTGATTTAGACCGTCGATGAAGCTTGGTTCAATAATAGCCGTTCGTTTGAAGGAGAGACCAACCAGGAGCTGACACTTAGCCCTAGTGACAAGGCAAGGCTCAGAAAATCGACCAAACACAGACTAGGCCAGCCAGGACCTGATCAGACCTGACCAGCAGGTCCTTTTTGACCTGGGCGCACTTGGCAGGTGCGCCATGTCAAAAATGTACTGGTGCACTTCCCAAGTGCGCCAGTTCATTTTTGTTCTGGCGCACTTCCCAAGTGCGCCAGTGCATTCTGACCCGTTTTCTAGTTTTTCGCCCAACTTCGTTCGTCCATATCTTCTTCATACGATATCCGTTTTACGCAAACTCAGACTCTATCTCAAGCAGAATTCCGAGACGAACGCAATGGCGTATCCCGTTTCCCTTAATTCTTTGATTTGAAATTAGTTATACTTTAATTTGTGAATTTCACGGTTATAGAATACACGGGGTGTTACACGGTAGCTAAGCATAACAGATGTATGGGATTACAAGAGATTTCGAGAGTGTTGTCGAGGCGAGTCATAAGTCTAACCACTCTCTTTTCACAATTGAGGATGGCACCATTACTGAATAACCAATCAATGCCTAGAATCAATCCATAGCCCGTGAAGCCAAGAACGAAGGCGTTGCATTCAAACTCAACGCTCAAGATAGACACCATCAAATCCCGACAAATCATTGAAAGATGAGCCGAACCACCAATAGGATTTGAGACTACTATGGGATCCGTAACTAAACTAGTATTTAGGTGCAATGTTTCAACTAGCGAAGCAGATACAAATGAGTGTGAAGTGCCAGAATAAAACAAAGTACAAACAGGGTGATCAAACAGAAAAACCAAACTTTCAACAGAAATGTTTCTACCTCTCTCCTGTCCTAGTGCCATGAGAGCATGAACCTTCCCTCTTGCCTACCCTGGTGCCATGAGAGCCTGTACCTGCCCTCCAGAAGTAGACCCTATCCTCTTCCCTTACCCTTGTCTTCTCAGGCAGTCTTTAATCAGATGTCCTGCCTCACCACAGTTGAAGCAGCCAGTCTTCTTCTTCTTCCTACAGTCCTTGCTCAGATGACCTGGTGTTCAACAATTAAAGCACCTTTTCTTTCCTTTCCTATTGTTATCATTGCCACCTTTCTTAGGTTGCTGCTATGACTTCTTTTGATCCCCTTTCTTTTCCGGTGCCTTATTAGCATTAGCGCCTTTCTCCTCTTCATGCATAAGCGCTATGTCAACCAGTTTCTCAAAGGTAGCCCCCATAGGAATGTGGGTCATAGCCAACCCATGTAGTGGCTCATTCAAACCTTTAACGAATCTCAGGGCCTTCTTTTCAGGTGTGTTCACCAAGTCTAAGCCAAATCTTGCCAACTGATTGAACTTGTTGACGTACTCCTTTACTGATAAATTCCCATGCTTCAATGCTAAGAACCTCTCCATGTATAAATTCTCTTCTGCTCGTGAGAGAAATTTCATCTCGAACCTGTGTTTGAAATCCATCCATGTCTCTATTGGACGCTTTCTATTCATGACCTCCCACCAAACGAGGCTTCGTCCTTCATTAACCAAGCAGCCAAATGGACCTTCCTTCCATCTTCTATCTCGAAGATACCAAACAAATCTTCCACCTCCTTAAGCCAATTTCGAGCTTCAACAAACGTCTCTGATCCGTGAAAAGGTTTTCTGCCCATTGCTCGAAAGTATTTGCATATCTCTGAAAAAGTATCAACACGGGGAGGGGAAGGAGGAGGAGTGGCTGCAGCTGGGGGAGGATGGATGTCTGTTGGGCCTATGGCGGTGGCCCTAGCCTCCAGATACCTTCTGAACCAGGTTGGTATCGGTATTCCATCGGATATATCGGGTAAGCCAGACATGCTGAAAAGAAAAAGGAAGTGATTCAAAAGGGGGAATCGAAGGAAAGATATATGGCTCTTGGGGGTTAGTTTTTAAAACAAACTTTTCTCTTGAAAATACTCTCCTCAAAACATATTTTTGAAAGTATTTCTTTATAAAATGCTTTTGAAAAATAGTTTTTCAAAATCTCTTATCTGTTCTCGTAACCTTCAGCTCTAACACCACGTGTAACACCCCACGTGCATTAATGTCACTCTCAAAGGGAATACATTAACTCTCATGGAGTATTATCGGTGAATAGAACAAAATATAGCAAGACATATACATATATAGGTACTTGAAAATTTTAAAACAACTTTTATTGCAGCGGAGAAATAGTTTGATTACAACAACATCATAAACCAACAGTAAAACCAAGTACACTTAGTATCCATCTTGACAAATTGTTTTCTGAGTACATAAAGTAAAAAAGCATTACCCCAACATAAGTAGCCATAAAAGAGATAAGCTGATCTTTACTTCAACAATCCAAGCACTTCCAAAAGAGAGAGAAAGAGATCCAAATCAAGGTCCACTAGCACTAGTCCCACCCTGAGAACCTTGGGGGGGGGAGGGAGGGAAGGAAGAAAAGAGGCGAAAACAAAGGGGGTCAGACATAAAGTCTGGCGAGTCCAATAACTTTAACAATATAATTATTAAAGTAATTAGGATAAGGCATAAACCAGTAAAACAAGGAATGACTGTGAAACAAGTGGCATGACAAAGCAAACAAGAGGAATATTCTGGCGTTAATCTCGCTCCTAACCACTATATGATAATTACTGTACTGCACCATTACTAGTCACCCTAAAAGTTGATCCTGCTTGCTGAACATAATAATCATAATGGTAGTTTTGTGTACCCCTAGCTGTCTTCAAAGGTGCCGCCTGCCCGTTTCTCCACTAGTTGTACCCACTACCCCCATGCGATCGGCTCCCTAACTCGTAGATAGTCGTGCTGGTCCCACAGTGGGGTGTATCACTCCCCAAAGTGGCAACCTGATACCACTAAAGATGCACGGCTTATATCTACACGATGCAATAACGTCTTACCTACCAGCCCGGTCCCATGCATGCACATGACCCTGTTGGACTTGTGTTGCCACCGTTAACCCGTTTTGACCTATTACAATCAAACCTAGTAAGCGTGTCCCGTCCTCGATCTAACTCGAGCTCACAAAGATACTTAATTGGTTACTAGTTTGAAAAGGGTCCCCCGTGCTTGACACAAGCTTTCCACCTATGCTTGGCCCCCACTAAGCTTTCCCACTTAACACCTTCTTATTCATGTCTTCTTGCATGTTTAAATTTGGTTAAGTGTTTCTAATCGTATTTCACATGCCACCCATGTCACCCACTTGACCCCCATGTCCCACCACATGTTTATCTTGGTTAAGTGTTACTTAATTCATTATAATCGTAACCTTGTAAGACCTCCTACATTAGACTACCGTGCGGTTGCTGGATTTGCCTGGCAGGTCTGGCAGTCTTATACCACAAACGTGTCTAACCTCGTGTCTTTAAAATTGTTAGGTATTTAATTTATGCCTTCGACCTCTCACATTAGACTACCGTTTGTGGTTGCTGGATTTGCCGGGCGGGTCCGGGCAGTCTTATACCACAAACGAGTCTAACCTCATGTCTTAGGCGTTTATTACACATAATTATTTCACCCCAATATGAACTAATTATCCCTATTCAAATTATAAATAATTTCCAAATTAAACTATGTCCATAATTGTCACCTAAATTATGTCCATACTTTTTAGGTATATAAATTATACCAATTAATATCTCAATTTAATTATATGCCTTTAAATCCATTTTATGCCAATTCACAATTTTGCATAATTAATATTATCCCATTGTCTCCACGCTATTCGTACGTTTTCATATGAAATATGTTAAACTCGCAAATAGTCTAACTCATAAAAAGAAAAGAAACATCACAACTTGCATAACTTAAAAAATTGATCTAACTTGCAAATAAGAATTATAACATAAGTTTGCATAGCCAATAACTTGCATAGGCAATGAACATATATAACATAAATTTGCATAAACTATGTACTGCCATGGATCTAAATATAGATCTAAACATGAAATTGTGAACTTGCATATGTGAATATGGTTTTTCACCTAAACTTGAATGAATTCATAGTTTTTCACCTAAAAATGTGATTATAGTTTTCACCTAAACTTGGAAATGAATTCATAGTTTTCCACCTAAAAATGTGTGTATAGTTTTCAGCTAAACTTGCATATGGATTTCTACAAACTTGCATATAATTTATCACATGTTTTGCATATAAACTAGCATACGTATATACTTGATTCACATATAAACTTGTGTATAATTCGCATGCAGACTTGCATATGATTCACTTACAACTAGCATATGTAAAAGTAAACTTGCATAAGATTCACATACAACTAGCGTATGTAATAACAAACTTTCATAAGATTCACATAAAAACTAGCATATGATTTACATCCCAAACTTGCATATAAACTGATGTCATAAAATGAATCAAGTCAAACATATGTGATTAGACATATGAAATAGATCTACCAACATAAATTAACAAAACTGTCCATATGTTCACCTACAGACGATAACAAACATCACATGATTCAACATACATGTTCTCATAATCCCAATTATAACTCATCATAATTAATTTATTGACTATTTTGTGAAAGAAATTGTACTCGCAAAGACGGGTTAGAGAAGAAAATGATTCGTTCGTCTTTTGAATTAGAATGCTGACTTGCTAATCCCTACGCTTTAGGAAGAAGAACTATACTAGTAATAGCATGGTGGCCAAGAGACTAATTTAGTTTAAATTTAGGGCTTGAGTCTATGCGTGCTTTTATAGAAGTTTAAATCAACCTAAGCATTTAGATTATCATAGGAGCAATCACAACCGTCTAGACTAGATAGAGTTATCCAGAATTGTCACCTTTGCCCTAGTGACTCAGAAACATGTCAGGTAAGACTTAGCAACAAGTCAGGATCTTGAAATTTCAGATCTGCCCCGGGGGGTTGGTCGACCCCCTGGTCGACCTATATAGGGGAGATCAACCCCCTGGTCGACCTGGCCTTGGGCGGGATGAATCCTGCCCAGCCCGCTTCCCTGTTTGAATTTGAATTTCGAATTTTTTTATTTTAATCTGTTTTAATTTATATAAAATTCCTGAAACTTCCGAGGGCCATAACTTCCTCATACGAAGTCCGATTTACGAAAACTTGGACTCTATTCCAAGCAGAATTTTGAGACGAACGCAATGGCGTAACCCATTTCCCTTAATTCTCTCTTTAACAATTAAGTATCCTTAAAATTGTTAATTTTAATATTTAAAATTATGGGGTGTTACAATATCATTATCTCTTAAGAGCACGAGGCTTTTAGACCATTGAGCAAAACTCCCAACCGCCTCTCCTATCGTACTGCGATGTTTAGGTTGAAATGGTAGTTGTGTTCCTTCATGTCTAGGCTCCACTGCATCAATTCCGACCTTCACGTGATCGGCTAAGATTTGTTGATTATGACATTTATCTCTCGACCTTGAGTAGGATGTACCATGCCATGACCCACTACGACAATTTGAGAGTCTGAATTCACCGCTAAATGACATTTAGTTGGTCTCTAGAATGACGAATATAAAAACAACAATTTTCCATTAACACTTGAAAACAACAACAACAAAGCCATATATCCCAATCAAGTTGGGGTTGGCTAGATATGGAACCCAAAAATAAAATAAAAATAAAATAAATAATAATGATAATAATATATATAAGGGTTTAAAATAACCAAACAGATAAAAGGTTCAATAAAAGTAAAATAAAGTCTAAAATAGTAATGAAAGAAAAGTAAAAAGGTTCAACAAAAGTGAAATAAAGTCTCTAAAAATAAAAACCTAAGGTTCTGGTACATGGATTGCCAACTTCCATGCCCTCCTATCCACTAGTAGCTCTTCAGATATACTCCAATTACGTAAATCTCTCTTTATTATCTCCTCCCATGTCATTTTAGGTCGACCTCTACCTCTCTTTGGGCCTTCTGTGCCGCCTATAATTCCAACGCGCACAGCTGCATCATATGGTCTACGTTGGATATGTCCAAACCATCTCAAGCGGTGTTGGACTAACTTCTCTTCAATAGGTGCAACTCCAAGTTTTTCCCGAATATCCTCATTTCTAATCCGATCTCGTCTGGTATGCCCACAACCCCAGCGTAACATCCGCATCTCTGCTACACTTATCTTCTGGACGTGTTGCCTCTTAGCAGGCCAACATTCTGCACCATATACCATTGCGGGTCTGATTGCTGTCCTATAAAACTTTCCTTTAAGCTTCTGAGGAATCTTCCTATAACAGAGAATGTCAGATGGTAGTCGCCATTTCACCCATCCTGCTTGAATTCTAAAACTAACATCCTTATCAATCTCCCCATCAAACTGCAACATAGATCCTAAGTATCGAAACGACTCCTTCTTGGGTACTACTCTATCGGCCAGGGTGACCTCTCCGTCATCTGACCTGACACCACTAAACTCACACTTCATATACTCTGTTTTAGTTCTACTAAGCCTGAAACCCTTTGATTCCAGGGTCTCCCTCCACAACTCTAGTTGTCGATTAACTCCTATTCTACTCTCATCAATCAGCACAACATCATCGGAAAAGAGCATACACCAAAGAATCTCCCTTTGTATATCTTTTGTGAGCAAAAATAAAGGGGCTCAAAGCCGAACCTTGATGTAACCCTATGTTAATTGGAAAGTCTCTGGTCTCACCATCGCATGCTATGACACTAGTCACAACCCCCTCGTACATATCCTTGATAAGGGTAATATACTTTGATGGCACTCTCTTCCTTTCTAGCGCCCACCACATAACCCTCCTTGGCACTCTGTTATAAGCTTTCTCCAAGTCAATAAAACCATGTGGAGATCTTTCTTCTGCTCCCTATATCTCTCTATAAGTTGTCTAACCAAGAAAATCGCCTCAGTGGTTGACCTTCCAGGCATAAGGCCAATTTGGTTCCTAGAGACACTTGTCAACCTCCTCAAACGCTGCTCGCAAACTCTCTCCCAAAGCTTCATTGTATGACTCATAAGCTTAATTCCTCTATAGTTTGTGCAACTTTGATCATCTCCTTTATTCTTGAAGATTGGAACTATAATGCTTCTCCTCCATTCATTTGGCATTTTATTTGATTTGAAAATATTATTAAACAACTTAGTTAGCCATGTTATCCCTGCATCTCCAAAGCATCTCCACACCTCAATAGGAATGTCATCAGGCCCTACCGACTTGCCTGATTTCATCCGCTTCAACGCCCCCTTTACCTCAACTTCTTGAAATCTCCGCACAAAATGTCTATTGGTGCTGTCAGCAAAGTCTTCCAACTCGATCGAAGAGCTATCGCTTTCTTCGTTGAAAAGCTAATCAAAGTATTCTCTCCACCTATTCTTTATCTCATCATCCTTCACCAAAAGTCTATCATTCTCATCCTTAATGCATTTAACCTGATTGAAGTCCCTTGTCCTCCTCTCGCGTATCCTAGCTATTTTGTAAAAGTCTTTTCACCCTCCTTTGTACTTAGCCTTTGATACAAATCTTTGTACGCTCGTCCCCTTGCTTCACTCACTGCTTTCTTTGCAGTATTTTTTGCCACTTTGTACCTGCTTATGTTCTCTTCTCTTCTATGGTGGTGCATGCATTTGTAGCATTCCTTCTTCTCTTTGATAGCCTTTTGCACCTCGTCATTCCACCACCATGAATCCTTTGGTTCTCGCTTGCTTCCTCTTGTTATCCCAAATACCTCAGTAGCGACTCCCCGAATGCAAGATGTCATCGCATTCCACATGACATTTGCTTCTCCTTCTACATTCCAAGCTCCTTCTCCCATCAATTTATCTTTAAACACCCGTGAAGCATCTCCTTTGAGTTTCCACCATTTCGTCCTGCTAATCTTCATTCTCTTATCCTTCACCACCCGAAGACGAAACACACATACCAAGAGCTGGTGTTGTGAGACGACACATTCTCCAGGTATGACCTTGCAATCAACACAATCTCGCTTACTGTCTCTTCTAGTTAGGTCAAAGTCAATCTAGCTAGCTTGTTGGCCACTACTGAAAGTGATCAGATGTGATTGCCTCTTTCTAAAGAAAGTATTAGCAATCATGAGATCAAAAGAGAGAGCGAAATTCAATATATTTTCGCCCTCTTGGTTCCTACTACCAAAACCATAGCCACCATGCACTCGCTCAAAACCCCCGCTAGATGAGCCAACATGGCCATTGAAGTCTCCTCCTATAAAAAGTTTTTCGCTACTATGCACATTTCTAACCATGACTTTCAAGTCCATTAACACTTGACAAGCGAATAAAATCATTTACATTTATAAAATCAACTTTTGACTTGTTTACCTGCAAGTCTGCTAAGGGATTCGTCTCATGAGCTTTGTTTTCGGGTATGTTAATTGACAACTACTACAACGTTCAATTGATGGTGTGTTGTTTACGTCGATATCTTAGGCATACCCATTTTGTTCAAAATACTTGCAACCTTCTCCGCCACCATTGTATCCACTTCTTGTTTTAATTTTTGACTCACTTTTCCCTCTATATCCTGAGTGATAAGATGTAGCTCATATGCTGATTTTTGGCTTACTTTAGCCTTTATTTCTTGGGTGATAAGATGAAGCTCATTTGCTGATATTACACCTCTAGGACCTTTTCTTTTCTCTACCTCTCCAAACACATTTTTGATATCGACTGTCCCACCAATTCCTCTAACTCGACCTTGATGCTTTTTTTTTTCAATAGCACGATTTAAGATATCATCGTGCCTATTTGGAACCCATGTTCCTTGATGGCGTTTTCTCTCCAATCATTCTGTGAACAAATATAATATCAAATAAAAACGATGCATATATTAAATAAACACGACTTTAAAGTGTGATAGAAACTAGTTTAGTTGGAATTTGACAAAATAATTTTTCCTTGAAGTGATACTGCTGTAACTAAATGCATTATGACTATAAATTTTATCTTGTTTATTACTACTTTAAGCTTTATTTTGGATAAAATTTAAGTTTACATTCTCAAAAAAGTATGTTAAACTTCCTTTAAATACTCATATAAATTTAATACAGTCTGCAAATGTTGAAAGTAAAGTTTATGACACATTTTAGACTGTTAACAAATTAATTTTATGGTTAATATCCTCGAACACATTCAGGGGGTTGGTGATCCCGATTGAAGTGTAAATTATATCAAAAAATAAGAGTTCACTTCTGGTTAATCATAGTTTACTTTGCTTAACTCTTTTTCCATAGTTAATGTTCCCTTTGACCCCAAAAATAATAAAATAAATGATGAATCGATTCACCATTCTAATGACTAGCTTTGTAGCTATAAAAGTTAAAATTGGAGTGATGAAATCGAATAAACTGAAGTGTCATTATTTTTCCTTTTCTTTTTTTGACCATGGCACTGTTAGAAATATAAAATTTAAAAAGTTATAATGTTACATTGCTATTTTTGAATAAATGTACATCTAAAAACAAATGTCATTTAATTAAATGGATGTCTATTTCAATTCGCACCAAATTTATTAGTCAACCAAATATTTGTATTAATTGGTATCAGTTGTAAGCAGTTTTAGTTTCACTCCTTTTTGAATGAACATGCATGTGAAAGTAAATGTGAATTGATGTCCATTTCATATTAAGTAGCAAGTTTTAATTTTGGTAATTTTTATTCTAATCCACGGTTTTAATAAGTTAATCCACCATTTTACTTTAATAAGTAAATCCACAACTATTTTGTATGTTAATCCATGAATGGATTAACTTAAATATTTCATCCTATTATATATCTAACAATCGATTTTATTCTTCTTGTTTCACAATTCTGTGTTCTTTCATGGCTTCAACTAGCCGCTCGTCATTATCATCATTATTTATTATTTTTGAATAAAACCCTTGATTTCCTCCAATTTCCTTAGTACTGTGACAATCGTCTCCTCATCAAGATGTAAACGGCTTCTCTTCTCAAACATATTTCTATCAATTCTTCAAGATTTCAGAAAATAACTAACTACAATTATATGTGATAATGGTGATATTAAAAAAAAATTGTATACAATTAATCAAATTCAAAAAAAAAAAAAAAAAAATTAAACAAACTACTTACTGGTATGTTGAATTACTCCGCTTAACGCTTAAGCTTGTATTTAGATGCTAAGATTCCAAAACCGAGAAGACGATAGAAAACCACGGAAGAAGAAAACGCACGGAAGAAGATTGAGAAGAAGAGATTATGTATGGTTTTTTTTGGTGGATATACTGATTAAAATTAAAATTCTAGTAAAAGTCAAAGATCGTATGAAATAGGGTGGATTAACTTACTAATATTGTTGATTAGAATAAAAATTACGTTTAATTTTTCCTACATACATGCACTAAACCAGTATTAGCAGGAACTATTAATTAACATTCAATTTGAATTCATGCATTTGACATTAATGTCATAAAAATCAATACGTGTGAAAAACACAAACAGGGTAGTTTTATTTCTCAATTAAAGAGCAAAGAATACATAGACATGCCAACTAAAAATTGGTCCTACCTTTCATTTAAATACCTATAATTTCTATCACTGTTTCTAAGAAAAGTGCCATGCTCCAATAACATACATCATTTTTAATTATTGAAGTAAAATCTATTTAATTATGCAAATCATCGACATAATTTTTGTTAAGCTTTGACTGAATGGCTTCAAAAAAGAGATCAATACACTCAACGTGTCATAGTGACCAAGCAACACCATGTTTAAACCTCATTGGTTTTAACTATGTTCAAACACCTTAATGGCATGTGATAAACTAACTTAACATGTACCTAGCATAAATTGTTAAATCATGTGAAGTGATAAGAACATATAGAAACTAGTCATACCACTTTATTTGCGACTATCTTAGTTTTTTCATTATGTATTGTATACAATCAATACTTCGATCGACAACAGATCCACTTGGTAATGTGGTCGAATAACCATGGCCTTCGGTAATCCATTTAGCTTTCTTCTCTGCATATTCATCTTGCCCTAAATAGTGAGGATGTTTGTTGTATGCTTGACTCTTCTTATTCCTTTCACTGTTTTGCTGCTTTAAGACATAATTAAGAATTCTAGTGTTATAAAAAGACTGTCTATTAAGGTATATTCCGATGTACGACATGCAATGAAAAGCGATTGAAAGAAAATAATATTCAGCTAAAATATTCATTTATCAAGGGCTCCTGAGATGTTATAGATTGATTTTCTCAAGAGAGAGAAGTCGCTTGTTTTATTGTCAATGATGACAAGACAAAAAAATTGATTTGATACATCTTTACAAAATTTTACCAAAATGAACAAGCTATTCGTGCTAGTGATGATATTGTATTGTAACTTGTAATGTAACTTTAACTGATGCTTGTATTGTAACTTGTGACCTGAGAAAGAGAACTGACCTATAGTGAAGTATAAATTGAAGTGAACTCTAAATTGAAGCAAGCACGAACTGAAATTATTACTGAACTACTATTTAATTATCTCAGCTCCTATATAATGTGTGGTGGAATGCTTATTATTTTTGTTTGGATATAGATTGTTTGCTTGGTTAGCTGGTTTATTTAATTGGTTAACTGAATAATGTTAATGGTTAATCAATTAACGGTTACATGTTCTCATTAACTAGTTAACCAGTCAAATAAATTGGTTAGCCACAGTTAACTTTAACCGATTTGATTTGTAAATAAAAACCGAAACTAATGGAGGCCAGTTAACCGGAAAATTTACTTGATTGGTTCTGTTAACTGACCATGCTCATCCATAATAGCATGCGATCTTTCTACATGGAAAAATTGATACAGTGATTTAAATAAATAATATAATAATGACTTAAACTGTTGGAATAAACTTTATTTAGCCACCATAAAAAGGTTTTTTGGCTCCACCACAACCAAAAATGGTAAAGAATTGTTGAATGGTACGAGTTTTAAATTAAAATCAAAACCAAATGGAAAAAAAAAATCTGAGTAAATTTCAGCCTTGTTAAGTGAAATTGCTAAATTGATTAAAGAAGCGAAGAAACGAAAAACAATTGCTGAGCTAATTTCAGGATTTGTTAACAATAGTTTAATTCCAGTGAATTGCTTAGTAATCTTCATCATCTCACATTTTATCCTATAATACAAAACATGAATCAAATATAAATACCATATAAATCGAACCAAACTACATAGAAAATTAGACAAGCCCAACGTGAAATTCCTCTAAATTTTCAATCTAAAATCAATAATCCAATGAATTACTTTACTAAATGACAACAAGATCCAAAACCATATTTATGCAATTTGCGGATATTTATTAAACTGAAACATAATGTTTAATAAGCAATTCTATGTATATATTTTTGATACATGTCATCATAGCAAATATATTAACAGTAAGACTACTGCTCACTAGAATAAAATGCCAACTTTAATAATTGCAAAAAAGTAATATACATTGAATTCTTTGGTTTCACAATTCTTCTTAAATGTTTCCCATTATGCTTTTGTAATACCGTCATAAATTTCATGTGGCTCTTTATGGTTGTTTGGAAGCTTTCTAGTTTTCGAAATCCTAACACTTACGAACTTTGCTTTGAATTCCTTCCATCTTCATTAACATTTTTTTAACACATTGTCTTTCATGTTTTCATCAATGTGAAACTCAGTCTGAGATAATTAAATATAAAGAACATTAAAGCAGTAAAAAATTATACCTCTTACCATCAGTTTAATAAGTCAGTAAATAATTTATAATACCTTAATATCTTCCTATATAGTATTCTTAAGCCCTACACAAACATTATCCCAATTCTTGATATTGATATCAATTCTGGCTCTAGCTATATCGCCTACATATGCCTTTTAACACTTCATACACTTTCAAATGGGTTTTCCATTATCACTCCACACGATGAATTTTGGCTCGGTTGTTCTATATTTTTTTTCTGGTTATCGGACCTCTTTGCCTCTTCTTAGACAACGACTGTGAAACATAAGTGTTCTGCTCTTCAATGTGTCTATATAGTTGCTTGTCCATTATTCTAAGCAAATAGTAGAAAACATAAAATGAAAAAATAGAATATCAACCATGTATAAACTCCCATGTTCACATGTACTTGGATAATTTGAAATGAGGTTTTAGATTAGGCTATGATTTATAAACATATAACATGTGCAAATATGTGTAGCTGAAACTTAAAAAAATGAGAACAATATCTATGTATCACACAAGAAAGCAAGCATACATCAAACCAGTGAATTACATACACTAAAAAGAAGCATAAGGAACTGATAACATTGGAAACAAAGGTTTTTTGGCTCGATCCAATGAACTACCTTACTAAATGACAAATAAACATGAAGCTGAAGTTTACATGTGGCCTGAGATCTCTATGATCACCACACGTTAGGCTTCAAAATATATAACATGTTTATTGGCTCTATTATTCAGCTATGTAAGCATACATCAAACCAGTGAAGCTGACAATTCACATGTCTACTTCAATAATATGAATATGTCATAAAATCTTGATTACATGATAATAGGATAAAATATACAGTCTTTACTTCCACAATAGGCAGCAGACTTACATTGAAATTCCAAAAACATAATGTTCCTTTTTGTTTGGGCAAGGCTTGTAGAATGGAAAGTGGAGACAGACGTCAGAAAGTTGATAATTGAACCATTGACCGTATAAAATAGATTAGTTTGGGCTCATAATAGCTATTATAATATCAATTTTGTACTGTCAAACTTTGATTCCCATCTGTAAGTAAACGGGGGAAAATCTAAATATTTGACTTTTAGAAAAGCAACAAGGAAAGCATAAAGCTCCTAATTCTTCATATAATAATATAATCTCTTGGAAAGATCTTTTCACATAAGGGATTCTAATAGAAATCTATAATCCTGTCTATAAAGTCTATTAGTATAAACCTTTTAAACAAACCGGAGACAAATGATCATGTAGAAGCATACATAAATTTAAGTTTACTTGGCTGCAGAATAAACTATGACCATACCTATTTAACTCATGTGTGCACATTTTCAATCAATAAATGACAAATATTACTACCTCAATATATATACGGAAGGATAAAATTTCTTATAATGTCATTGGCCATCAGTGACATAGTTATCACGTTCATGTGCATTCAAATAGATGTTCATGTGCATTCAAATAGATACACTTAATATAAATTGGCAAAGAAAGCGCATTAGATTTTCTGTTTTACATAATTAATTTACTCACAATTTTCAAAGGAAGTATAAACATGATGAAGCAACACAATAACATGTATAATGATGTATAGAAATGTTCTAAAATTATGAAGGTACTTGTCCAAGGTTGATAAGAATAATTCTGCCAATAGTAGGCCCAGGTCGACTCCCACCAAGAGTTCGAGAAGAAAAGCCACTATTCTAAATAAGTTTCCACCTTCCTTTTAGTTTATCTATATCTTTATTAAGATCTATAAGTCCAGCAATAGTTTCAAGATCTTTAGCTGCTTTATCTGATTTCTTTAAGTCATCTTCACTAGCAGCCTAGCCTCTATTTAATCTAGAAACAACACTCTACAATTACCGACTAGTAAATTGTTACTATGAATTAGCATAAACATTAGAATATTATATAAAATAAAAATAAAGTCAATGTGTTAGCATATGGAATTACAATACTATAACAATGAATTATTAGCATATCTAATCAGCGATACTGGAAATCGCAACTGTTACAGACCTTTTTTTTAACATCATTATGTTTTTTATTACACAACTGTAATACTGGTTAATATGAGACATTGATTTTGATCTGATGAAGTTTACACATATAATAAATAACCAGAGTGTAATTTTCAATTCATTGATTTTGGGCAGAGTTGTCTTCAACTCATATATGATAAATTAACAATTGTAGAAGTAGTAGTCAAATGGTTCATATCCCGAAGTCCAATTTTATCACTCCCATATCGGATACATATCTTTAATATGGAAGTGGATTACATTCACTTACTTATCGAATAACTAAAAATAAAGCAAATAATAAAAAGGCTATGATGCAGTGGACACTTGGGGCATAGTAAGAATGAGGATACAGGAATTGATGTTCCCTGTAAACTTATTCAAACTTAGCTATACTTTTTATCATATAAATCTTCCATTTTGTTTGTATATTGAAAATATTACTTATAAAATTGACCGTTTAATTTTCTTCCTTGTACTAAGCATGTTGTATTAATTATGGTTGATGGTATTCAATGTACATAAAGTTGCTGTGATGATGACTGATACAGACAGAGGAGAGATTGCCATTGCTACAAGTATACAATAGTGGCAAAAAATAATATATAATATAAACATAATAAACGTCCGAATATATTCATTTTTTGTCAGTTTTAGGAACCTCGCCATTGTTACTCATCATTATGTCATATTTTTTAGATCTCTATCCTGGTGTTCACGTCTTCGACAGCCTGATTTCATAATATAAATTTTGGGTTGCAAATATAAAATGTATTCTAGTTCTTACTTATACATCTGTATTGCTAGCTTAGAGAATAACATATTATTTCTAATACCATGTTTGACCATCGATTTGAACAAAGTTGTGATCAATCAAGTATCCCTGTAAAAGGTAATGTAGTATAATTATTTTGCAAAAACTAGAAATATCAAAGAAATTGATCAAACGGAAAGTAAAGCATGATGAACATGTTAAAAAATTACCCCACTATCCAAACTCCTTCATCATGATCTGAATGAACATAATTTGCATTTAAATCAACTTCTTCTTTTGATAGTCTTACGCCAACAGAGAAATGTGGGCTCTCATCAAATTGTTCGTACTCTTCTTCATCTACTACATCACCAATCCCAATAATGCGTCTTTTACCGAGAAGAACAACATGCCATTTATGATCAGCTGGGTCAGTCTTGTAAAAAACCTATCTTGCTTGAGATGCTAAGATGAGAGGATCATTATCATGACTCACTCGATCAAAGTCAACAGGTGTGAGTCCATGTTAATCCACTCATACAGCACGATGGTTGTCGGCCCATTTACAATGAAATAGAGGAATCGTGAAGTCCTTGTGCTCAAATTCCTAAATATTCTCAATTACCCCATAATGTGACATCGTCGCATTTATTGGTCTATTATTTTTAGCACTAGCAAATTCCCTTGAAGATGCCACAATACTAACTCAACTATTTTGCATTTTGCTCCTTTCATCTTGACGCTTAGTATAAAAAACATATTCACTAATATCATATTATTCATAAGAGCGGACTTGATGTTTAGGCCTGTATGGCAATCATTTTATTGTATCAGAAACATAATGATTTGTTTGAGTCAATTGCTTCAGATGGTTATATTCATTTGTTAACCATCTTTCATTCTTTAAAGGATTTTCAGATTTAATATTGTCATATGATCCTCTAAGTAAGGATGAACAACACTAAGGTGTTATAAAATAAGTAAGTGGCATTTGTGATACATTTCATCAGCTATTGAAATTAATTTACCCCCAATTGTACCATGACCATCAAGTCGTCCTTCATGCCAAGATTTGCAAAGTCTGATAGGTTCAACATCAGCTAAGTATTGAGTGAAAAATTCAATAATCTCCTCGGCTACAGTGCCTTCGACGATACTAGCTTCAGGTCTGTATCTATTCTTTGTTTTTCTTTTTAAAGTTCTCATGTGCATTTCAAATGGATACATATATCTTATAAATACAGGACCCAAAATCTTGATTTCTCTTACCAAATGAACAACCAAATGCACCATAACATCAAAAAATGAATGGGGAAAATACATCTCTAATTGACATAAGGTGACAATGATATTGGCTTGTTGATTATCCATCATATCCTCAATCATCTTGCTGCAAATTGCATTAAAAATATATAATGCTCTATAATAACATGTCTAACATGTTTCGGCAATATACCTCGAATTGCAACCGGTAACAAGTTGTGCATTAACACATGACAGTCATGAGACTTCATGCCGGTCAATTTCAAATCTTTCATTGATACACGACTGCTAATGTTCGAAGAATAGCTTGTTGGAACCTTGATACCACGAAGACATTCACATAGACTAATTTACTCCTTTTTGGACAATATATGACATGCAGGAGGTAAATAAGTACGTTTACCTTTCTACACTGGTGCTAATTCCTTTCGAATACCCATTTTTAGCATATCTTGTCTAGATTTCTCACTATCTTTTGCCTTCCCAGGTATACTCAAAAGTGTTCCAATGGTATTGTCACAAACGTTTTTTTTTCTATATGCATTACATCTAAACAATGTTTGACCTGTACATGTCTCCAATATGGAAGTTCCCAAAATATAGATATCTTTTTCCATGTGCCTTCTGGAAGAGGTGAGGTTTTGCCAAAAACATCTTGAATATCTTTAACCCATTCATAAACATCATTTCCTGTTAACGGCAAATGAGCAACCCTACTCTCTATCTCCCCATTGAAAGGCATCTTCTTTTCATGATAAAGATGATTGGGGCGAAGAAATCTACGATGATGCATAAATACATTTTTTTTTACAGAAATGCAAGCATTCAATAACCATATTGTCTTGACAATTTGGGCATGCTTTGACACCTTTTGTACTATATCCAGACAAGTTACCATATGCGAGAAAATCGTTTATAGTACAAAAAAGCATGGCATGCAATGTAAATCACTTTTGCAATGTGCATCAAACACACACACACACACTTGTATCCCATAAAATTTTCAGATCACCGATATGAGGGGTGATGTGCACGTAAATGTGCACATTTATATTCAAACATTTATTCTTATTTAAATTAAACAAATAACATAATTGGCTATTTTTACATGTTTTAAACCAACATCCTAAAATTCTCAAATTGTCATGCATTCATCCTCATTTAAGGTGTAAAATGGTCACTTGTGCATGTTTTAATTTGTGATTACATTTGCTTGTTCTTTGTATTTGTCTCGTATAGGAATTTTGGAGCACAAATAATGCATACACATGAAGATTTGGAGCACAAATGCATGCATACAAAGGAATGAGAGGAAATAATTCTCATACATGATCATGGAGGACCCCACCTCTCAAATTACCCTCTTTCTCTTAAGCTTCTTATTAAAGACTAATTGAATAAGACAAAAGGTCTCATGCATCATACATGACTCATTAGTGGCTAAGAGCGGATTAGAAGCTTAATGAAGGGGAATTTTGGGGAGTTTCCAACAAATATGATTAGGGTTTTGGGTTAGAAACATATATATACCCCTTTATGTGATGTAAATAATCTCTTCTCTTTTGATCCCCTTCTTTAGTTTAGTTGAGAGGAGCACAAGCTCTCTTGTATTTCCATGGCTACTTAGCCATTTTCTTTATGTAACTTCTTTGTTTTAATTCAATTTAATTTCTATGCTCTTTACTTTCATGTTCATAGCTTAGATTTACTTTCATGTTCATTTACTTTATGTTCATAGCTTAGATTTACTTTATATTCTTAATTTAGTTCTCTTCTTGTTCTACTTAATTTTTCTTTCATTTTGCTTTATTTTCTAATGTTGAAACTTACGTGTGTTGATATGATAACACATATGAGTGGTCAATCCCTTGATTTTGGGGGTAATGATGCTCTCTAACTTTATGTAAGTTCAACATTGTATGATTTGTGATCTCTAACATGTGCTTCATGTTAGTGAATGTTTATGTAAGTTTATACAAATGGATTTGATAGTCTATGTTTGTTGACAACAAAATAGGCTATGCTTAGTCAATGTAAACACAAATTACATCAATATTTGCTAAGTGGTTATTGATTTTGAAATGAAAGTAAGAACAAAATTTGATGGTCTATAGTTTTAGTTAATAATTCATAGGCCATACTTAGAATAGTTTTGCTATAGTTCCATTTTCATGAGAATCATAAGTGGTTTAAATATTGCATTTATATCACTTAATGGAGATCATAAATTGTATTTTTGATAACTTACATAAATGTGAGAGTTGATTTGCCTCTAAATTGTTTTCATTTCATATTTAACTCTCAATTTAGTTTATAGTTTCCATTTAGCTTTTATTCGTTAAAACTTCACTTGAATTTGGTTTAATTTGATCGAGTAAAATCTAGACTTATATCTTTCCCTGCGGATCAACTCGTATTAGCCACGTACTAATAATTATACGCCTTGCGCTTGCGGTATTATCACGATATTTTGTGTTAACGGTTTTCTAATTTAATAGAACATCCGTTTAGCGAACAAGGAGCAAAGTAAACATCGATGTCATTTCTCGGTTGTCGTGGTCTTGGATTAAAGGATACAACATGATATGTTTGTGTTTCATACTCAAGTAAGGTAGAAGATTGTAAATTACCAAAAGAACGGGCTAAGTACTTGACTACTAAGGTTACCAAATGGGTTTATGATCTGTGCAAAGACCAAGTCTAAGATTTCTAATTTCTTCTCCAAAACTAGAATGAATTGTATCAATATTCCTCCACTGCGGAGAATCAGCTGGATTTCTTAGTAATCCATCATTCTTCCTCACATCTGCATGCCATCTTAAGTTTTTTGCATTTTCTTTATTTGCAAATAAGTGTTTAAACCTTGGGATAACGGGCAAATACCATAAGACCTTTGCCGGAGGTCGTTTCTTATTCGAGTAAGCTTTCATATTCATTTCGATACAATATACAATAATTTGGAAAAGCATACATCTTTCTGTACCCTATACCAATTGGATACTTAATTTTCTTTGCCTCATAGTTAGGAATAGGAAGCTCGTTACCTTCCGGAAGCATATCTTTGAAAGTTCCAACAACGATGTAAAACTTTTATCACTCCATATATGTTTTTCTTTTAGATTAAAAAGCTTGATCACAACAAACAATACCGTGAACTGAGCACAACCTGAAAACAAAGGTTTCTCAGCATCATATAATATTTTTTTCATATAGTCTTGGCTCTTCCATCAAATGTTCTTCAACATTACCAAACTTCTCATTAACACGGTCATTCTCATCATTCATCTCATTACTCACGTTATCTTCCTGGCCATTTTCATTGTTGTAATAATGGTGATTACTAGAACTATTCCTACTATATATGCTTTCACCATGCCATATCCACCGAGTATAATTTAGATTGAACCCATTACGAATTATGTGGTCTCTAACATGATCTATATCACGCAATCTTCTCCTATTTTGGCATCGTCTAAAAGGACAAAAAATAGTCTCTTTCCTTCTTCTTAATTGATCATTCAATGCACACTTGATGAATTCTTCCATTTTGTTTAGGAACTCACCATCGCAGTGTTTCACATTGTGCATCTAATTCTGATCCTTGTGCAAATGCTGGAGACATACTACATAAGAAAATAATATATTATAAGTGTTCAATTAGAAATTATCACTTTCATTTTTACTTTTTCAAAGCATTACAACAAGCATGCTATTTATTGTCCTGTTATTGACAGAGAAGTAAATTAAATACCGTATTCTCTTTGCTAGACTTATATATATCGTTAGAAACATATATCCTATGATGTTATCTATTGAATTTGATGCAGAAAGAACATATTAAGCGTCTGCCTTAAAACAATCTAATCCTAATTCAATGCCCACTCAATCATAAGTTATAATTGTCTAATTAAAAACATTTAATGAAATAAGGAAAGAGAAATTGCACAATTAATGTCTGTACAACTCTTCACTTTGTAAATATTCATTTTGTAGTTTAACTATTTTCATATTAATGAAATAAGGAAAGAGAATAAACATAAAATAAATGTATATTCTAATATTTTTAATCTTTATCAAAGGAGTACTAATAAGAAAGGAAAGTATTCATTTGCATTTGTAAAATTTAAAAACCATTCATACAAATAAACACAGGAAAAATCTGAAAATCATTTACAAAAATTGTTGATGTAGTTCCTAATAATGATTGTCTAGTTTTTCTTCATAAAAATATATATACATTTAGACTGTGTTACTAACAAGAAAGTAAACAATTAAAGGATACAAGAAAAATAAATTCAGTTATTGGATTATTATCGCCTAACAATCAAATCTCATTGTAACTGGATTTACTGGGAAACACAAACTAAAGCTTCCTACATGTTCAATAATTTGAGGCATGATACCATATTCTTTAGTAGTAGCAACGTTGTACACTAACACGATAGAAGCACAAACATAAATTAATATACGCTCGACATTTTTCAATTTCATTAAAACGCACACTCTCTCTTTCTCTATAGTTACTTTAAAATAACAGAAATACAGCCAGAGAAATGGCAGCAGCTACCGAATTCCTTATGCTTTTATACTCTTGTTGCAGCTACTCGAGCTGATTGTTCACTACTTGTTCCTCCCATGTTCTAATGAACAATAATATTGTGCGGACTACCCATAACCCCTGCACTATACAAGAGGAATAATGTGCTGAAAGACGTGCCAGGTAGCTACGGACGATCATCAAGTTATTATAACACAACAGAACCTGTTGTATAACTCACGGCGCAAGGATAAAATATAATAGAACATATACAATAGGAAGTAATAGTAAAGGATAATTGCACAGAAAATTAAACTTCCACATCTTCAAGGAAATGTCCATAACATCTTAGGATCACATCAGTAAATGTCTGTACAAATAGCCTCACTACAATACTCCAGAAAACATGACAGCGGAAACAAAGATACTATATAGTAGCAAGGATAATACACTATCCTCCTGCTCGCCTTCGCACAACAACATCGTCCTCACTAATTACCTGTCACCTGCCACCTAGTCTTCCCATCCAAAAATCGGATGAACAGCCCAAGGTAATAAGAGGAAAACATAAAACCTTGAGTAAGACAGCAGTCTTAGTGAGCGATAAAACAACTATCTGACATCATCAATAAAGTATATGAGAATGGGCGGATAAACCAACTAATCTACCCATAACACCCGAGAAGAACTCAACCCCATCTTCCCCACATCGGGCAGTGATGGCTTTTACCTCAAGCATTCCAACCATACATCTATGGAAACAAGAACAAGCATTCATTCATAGCAATCAAAATTAACCAGACAATAACAATCATGGCAACGAATTATATATCTCATGTAAACCATCCTAATCGAGCTCAACATCCCTCAAGCACAAGCCCCAGAGGCCTAAACCAATATCAGACAAGAACCAAGAAACGTCTCCTTCGATGTCTGACAATCTACGTGAGATGGTACAAAACACAACATCCATCATCCATGACTGACTCTAGCTATCACCGCCAATCCAGCTTTGAAACTATCATTAATCGTATGATTGGCAACGACACGCCGTCGATTGTCAAGGGCCAATGGTAAACCCCAGTTCTAACTAAAACCCCATACGTCATACAACTTGACATATCTAGGCCCGTTTATGCTGCCTAGGGTATTCGACCATCAACCAATCTTTTAGGTATCCTTATTATACCCCTGTTTTGACTCGGCTGGTTACTACGACAACGGTAATTTCTCGGCCTTCGGTATCTTTAGTCGTTAGCGACGATGACTATCCAACCATTATCAACAAATTCAGAACGCCTTTGAGTTGTCATCATATTCGTTGCATTATGATAAACAAAGAACACATCACTGTAGCAAATTTCAGGTCGACCTATAAACATTGCAGCAGTTTCTGGCCGACCTGTAGACACTGCAGTAGCTTCAGGCCGACCCATAAACAATGTAGCAGCTTTCTAGGCGACCCATAGACACTGGGTAGCAACTTCATGCCGACTTATAAACACTGTAGCACCTTTCTGGCCGACCCATAAACACTGTAGCACCTTTCTGGCCAACCCATAATCATGGTAGTAACTTTCTGGCTGATCAGACCCACTTTGTTGCGACCAGAAACCTATACAGGTCCAATCCAAGTCCAATTTATGAACATATGAACATAATTATGATAAATGAACATATAAGCATAATTATGATAAATGAACATAATTATGGATCTAACTTACATAATCATATGAAATAGCATGGAAATTACCGGTTTTAAGTTGCTAAATTAGAACCTATGGCGATTCATATGAACATAAGCTTACCATGATGTAGATCTAAGGAAAAAGTCTTGACATCAAACACTTATATACTTGATTGAACCCGTGTGAGAGATGCATATCACTCACCAATTCTCCAAAATAACCCAAAAACAGTTAGATATAGATCCGGACATCAAAGAATTTGATCTAAACTCATCGGTTCGATGAACTCTCCTTTGGAATGATGTAGATCTAGCTTCCAACGATGTAGATCTTCGATTCTCTAATGTAGTTCTCAAATTTTAATGGTTGAAAGGTGTAGGAGAATGGAGAATTGGAGGATCACAAGCTCCTCCAAATGAGAGAATTGAGAAAGTTAAATATTCTCCATGCCTCCTACCCCCTATTTGTAGCCTCTCACCAGCCCACTAATGGACCTCTCCAAATCAGCCCATTTAGGCTTATAAAACATGAACAACCAACTATAAAACCTTAAAACAACAATTCCTTATAAACCGCTGAGCCAAATCTTTAATGTGGCCAATCTACGAAAAGGGAAACATCATTTCCTTTCCAATGGCATGGGTCTCATCACCTGATTCGATCCAAGTCAAAAGGTATGCCCTATACAAGAATGATAGGGGCAAAATGGTCATAAACAAAATTGGTAAAAATTATGGACATGTCTTACATCCCCATAAACAACATATTAAAGTATGGGAATGATCCAACCCTCGGGGAATAAAATAAAATTATTTTACGATCCTCCGATACTTAAAATTTAGGCAGTTACATTCCTCTCCCCTTTAGGAATTTCGCCCCTGAAATCCCAACAAACACAAGCAACCACAAAAATTCCGCATGCCTATCACTCATGAGCAACTAATTCTATCATCCAAACTAGCAACCATCTGACCATGCATCTATAGCCTTATCCTGGCATGTGGAATTCTAAAAACAACCACAATAGCATAAGCTACAATGATGTAAGGTGACACGATACTAATGGGTCGTACCGACAAAGAGTTCTGGATGGGTCACCTTCATTTTGTCTTCCATGTACAATCGTCGCAATCCTTACTCCATTGTACCTTGACTAGCTTAAATGTCTTCCTCCTAAGTTGTTTCGTGTTATTTCCCACAACACGAAGTGGCTTACGAGGTCTCGCAACTACGGTCTATACTCCAAGGTCTTCATACTGCTCTAGAGATACCACCACATTCGAATGATGCACGAAATTGCATAGAAATGACACATGGAAAACATTATGTACACTCAACATCTTCTCGGGTAACTCCAATCTATATGCAAGCTTTCCAACAAACCTTAGAGCTAACTTTCCTTTGTTTCTGAATCGGACCACATGCTTCAACGGGGAAATCTTCATAAAAACCATATCGCCAACGTCGAATTCCAAATCCTTTCGATGCTTATCGGCTTAACTCCTCTGACGATCTTGGGCAGCCTTCATTCATTGCTGAACAATCTCGATACAATCTTAGGTCTTTTTAACCATCTCAGGCCCAAGTACTAACTTATCTCCAGTTTCTAACCAACATGCTGGAGATATACACGGCCTACCATACAACACCTCATATGGTGCCATCCCAATGCTAGACTGATAGCTATTGATATGTGCAAACTCAATTAGATGTAGATGGTCTTCCCATGATCCCCTAAAATCCAACACACAAGCTCTTAGGAGATCTTCCAAAACTCGGTAAACCCTCTCGGTTTGACCATCAGTCTGGGGATGATAAGCCGTACTCAAAGACAACTCAGTTCCCAAAGCTTCCTGCAAACTCTTCCAAAACCCACTTGTAAACAGTGGATCTCGATCACTCACTATGCTGTTCGGGATACCATGGAATCAAACTATCCATTTCATATAAAGCTCAGCCAACTTAGATACTGTCCTAGTCGACTTGATAGGAAAGAATCTTGCACTTTTGGTCAAATGATCCACTATGACCCAAATTCCTTCATTTCCTACCCTCGTTCTGGGTAATCCATTGATAAAGTCCATCTATATCTGTTCCTACTTCCATGTAGGAACTTCCAATAGCCGAAGCAAACCACTTGGCTTCTTCTGTTCAGCTTTCGTTAACTGACTGTTCATGCATTTGGAAATGAACTCTCTAATATCCCTCTTTATCCCCTCCCAGTAGTAGACTCGCTTCATGTCCTGATACATCTTATTCCGACCGGGATGAATCGTCAACTTCGAGTGATGACATTCCTTCAGAACCTCATCTCTCAATCCGTCGATATCAGGAACAACAAGTCATCCTTGTTTTTGAAGCCAACCTTCTTGATCAGCCTCGACTCTTTATTCTCTGGTTCTAGCTTCTCGATAAACTCGGCAAGCATTACATCCTGCTTTTGGCTCTGGCCAGTCCTCTCGATAAGAGTAGGTCTTATCGATAAACTTGCCAACATTTCAGGTTCCAACTCACACCTTGGCCTGAAATCGAATCTTGCCAAATACTCGAGGCTCTTCCATTTCGAAAACATCGCTCCTAAACTTGCGTGTCTTCGACTCAACGCATCTGCAACTATGTTACCCTTGCGCGGAGTATAGACTATACCGAAATCACATGACGCCAGAACTTTAACCACCGTTGCAGCCGAAGATTCAAATACTTTTAGGTGAAAAGATACTTTAACGAGTTGTGATCCGTAAACAACACGAATCGAACCCCCAATAGGTAATGTCTCCACATCTTCAAAGAAAACACGATCGTTGCCAAATCCAAATCATGGATTGGGTAATTCCTTTCATGCGGCTTCAGCTGTCGACTCGCATAGGCCACAGCCTTATCTTTCTGCATCAGCACTGCTCCAAGTCCAGTACCGCGTGCATCGGTATACAAAACCATCTCTTCATTTCCACTTGGAATGGTCAAAACAGGAGACTTGTCAGTCTCTCTTTCCTGATTCCAAATGCTTGCTCACACTTTGCATCCCATGTGAACATTTGGTTCTTCTTCGTCAATCTCATTAATGGAGCAGCTATCTTGGATAGATCCTTGATAAACCGTCGGTAATAACCTGCCAACCCAAGAAAACTTCTCACGTCCGTCGCACTCTTAGGTCTATCCCAGTCTTGAATTGCTGCCACTTTAGCGGGGTCAGTTGCTATTCCATTCTCGGAAACTACATGGCCGAAGAATCTCACTTCACTCTTCTAGAAGTGACACTTCGAAAACTTAGCCTTCAACTGATGCTTTCGCAAAATTTCCAAAACAACTCTCAAGTGTGTCTTGTGCTCTTCCTCATTCCGAGAGTAAACTAGAATATCATCCACGAACACAAGCATTAACTTGTTCAACTGATCTCTGAAAACCCTATTCATAATATCTACAAAATATGCTGGTGCATTAGTCAATCCAAATGCCATCCCTAACCATTCTAAGAAACCTGATGGTGTTCTAAAAGCAGTCTTCGACACACTATCCTTTGCCACTCTCAATTGATGAAATCCCGTTGCCAAATCCATCTAAGAAAATACTTTGGCCTCGTGAAGTTGAACGAACAAGTCATCAATCCTCGGCAATGGATATTTGTTCTTCTTGGTCACCTTATTCAGCTCACGGTAATCCACACACAATCTTAACGAGCCATTTGCCTTGGTTGTAGATACTACCGGTGCACCCCATTCAGATACACTTCTCCGAATGAATCCTATCCTTAAAAGGCCACGAATTTTCACCTCAATTCTCATTGTTCCTCAAGTGCCCTCCGCCTAAGAGGCATAACGATAGGTCTAGCATCCTCTACCAAATCGTTCCTAAACTCGATCTCACGATGCGACGACAAATCTTTGACTTCCTTAAAGGCATCATTAAACTCATTAGCGATCAACATAGATCATTAGTCTTCCCGTGGAATCACAAGCGAATATATAAATAGCTCACGAAGACACCATCTTCGGGCTTACAATGAATCAACACTTTTTGCCCTTCCACATCCCTGACTCTCACCTCTAGCTTTTCACAATTCACTCTTGCCGCATATCTCTTGAGCCAATCCATGCCCAAGATGATCCCAAACCCAAAAAAGTTCAAATAACAATCACACACAAAGGAGAAACCATGACTCGACAACACAAGACCATCACAAATCATGCAAAGATTAGATGAACCCCCAAATGGATTAGTCACAACGAAAGGTCTATCACAAATCTCAGGCTCTAAATCCAAGTGACACACTAGCTCATTACAAATGAATGAATGCGGTGCTCTAGTATCAAACAAAACTTGAACTGAAACGCCTCAAACAGAAAGAGTACCTAAGACGATGACACCCTTCTCCTTTACAATGGGAGGTCTTGAAGAAGATGGTATGGCTTCCAAAGCATAAGCCTTCACAACCTGCTTACCTTTAGCCAATTCTGGACAATCCTTCTTCTCATGTCCAGGTTTTCCACACTTGAAGCACTTCTTCTCAGCTTTTGGATTCTTACAATCCTTGGAATAATGGCCCTTCTGCCAGTAGTTGTAGCAAATCACTTCTCCCTTCTGCTTCTTCTGGCCATCCTTTCCCTTCTGCTGTTGCTGCTTAGAAGAGATGACGATGTGGAAACTTACAATGACACCAACAGTGTCTGCAACACAAGATTGATAATTTTGCTACCATGACATGACTAGTCAAAGGTTATGGAAATTGTTTGAGCCCCGGCCGTGAAGCAAAAGGACTCGTTGTTTATATGTAATGTTTTGGTATCGTTGTTTTGTTGTTGTCTTTGTTCCTTTTCCCTTTCTAGAATCTTATCTTTGTAGTTGTAGTGTGTTGTAACTGTTAGTGTTGTCTTCGCATGAGGATTAATGAGATTCTATGTTTAAAATATTTTGTTTCATTTGCACTTATCTATCCTGCAGTGGCTTTGGAGCTTCCTTAGATGAAACAACAACAACTTCCTCTTTTGAAAACAAGCTCTCATGTCTCATAGCTTTTTCCAAAAACTTCTCAAATGAATCTTCAAGATGTTCCATCAATGGTTTTCCTATGTAAGTATACATATAACACCCCATAATTTTATAACACATTAAGATGATAAATTAAAGAATACTTAATTAAATATTGGGAATTAAGTAAAATGGACTAGCCATTATGTTCGTCTTGAAATTCTACTTGAGGTAGACTCCGAGTTTGCATAAAACGGACATCGTATGAAGAAGTTATTAAGGTTTGAAGTTTGCACATATATAAGCTAATTATATATATAAAATAAAATTTTGAAAAATTCAAAATTAGTTTGAAAATCGAAGGCGGGACAACGCGGGAATCAGGCCCATTGTGGGTCGACCCCTGCCCTAGTGGTGTCGACACCTAAGTCGACACCCCCAGATCCGAGCCTGATACATTTCTACGTATGTGGACTTGTTTTCTGACTAGATTCGTGAACCCTGGGCTATAAATAAGACCTCGTTCTCATTGTTTTACTAATTCTAAAACAATGGAGAACTAGATGCTGCCTTTGCCTAGATTAAAATAGCCTATTCTTCTTCAATAAACAAGTCATTCAAGTTCAGAGATATGTTCTTCAATAGCTACAATCAAGTCTCCTATTCATTAGATCCAATCACAGCGAGTCTATGTTATTTTTAGATAGAAATAAATAAAATGTAATCTTGGCATGCCTATAAGTTTGGATCTAAGCCTATGCCTATTGAGCAATCTGAATCATAATAGATCTGCCATTTCTTGTTTATCAAACTTGTTGTTTAGATCTCACATGCCTAATTGTGACATCCCTATTATGTTAGTTTGCCTAATTATGTCACTATGCCTAATCAGTTCTATAATCACATGTTCATCAGATCTGTTCTTATATGCCTATCTTGTTATTATCCCTAATTCTGTCATTATATGCCTATTCAGTTGCTATGCCTATTTCTACCATCTATCTTGTTAGTATGCTTATTTCTATCCTCTTCCCTTCTTCTTTTCCCTTTTTATTGTATAGTCGGACTACCTTCGAGCCTAGGCATACCACTAAAATATGCGAATGCGTGAAATAGGAAACGAGGGGAAAACGTTAAAATTAGGGCATAACTTGTATTAGGAATTCTGGGGCATAAATTGAATTGAAAACATGAATACGAATTTGGGGTATAAACCAAAATTGTGATTAAAGATCTTAAATTGGGGCATATGGTAATGATGAATATTACTTGGAAAAGGGGCATGAAAACCTAAAATGAAATAGGGATTAATTGTTAAATAATGAAAATGCCTAGATTTACAGTAATTAGAAACTGTAACAGTGGTTAGACACGAGGCTAGATTACACTTGTGCTAGAAGTCTTCCCGGACCCGGCCGGCATATCTAGTGACCACAAGTTGTGAATCTAATGTAAGGGGTCTAAGTGCATAAACTCATGACATGCAAAGACACGAGGTTAAGTCTGACTTGTGGAAGAAGTCTACCTGGAACTGCCCGACATATCTAGCATCCACAAGTTGTAGGCTTAATGTGGGAGGTCTAGCGCATTATAACTTGTAATACTTAACCTGTTTGAATCCATAGGAATTACATGAACATGTTAACTTGAGTAGGGGTTAAGTAAACTTGCTTGAAACAATAGGAGGGTTAAGTATATCTTGGGGCGGTAGGTAATATTTATACATAGGACCACAAACTTAAATTATTTGGGTTATGCAATCTTGTTACATTGGTAGGCATAACCTATGGAAATCCCAGTAGTGGGGATGCAAACCTTGGGGGAATCTTGTATCATCTTGTGTGTGGGACCTGTTTCAGTCAGTAACCCATATATATGTATCAAACGAGTACTCCGAACTAGATCGGAGTTGGGGCATGCTTACTGAGCTAATTGTAAGAGATCCAAAAGAGGGGACAGTGTGGGCGACGCAATACGACGGGGTCATGTGTGCGCATGGGTCTGGACAAGGGAAGCTAATACGCCGTGACATCAGTAGATATGGTTGTGCACATCCTGTAAATGAAGGATTTCCACTTTAGGGAGTGATACATCCTACTGTGTGGCCAGCATAGGGTATCTACGGAGTAGGGAGCTGATCGATTGGGGTAGTAATTGGGGTACATCTAGTCTCACTTGTTTAGGAGCCCATTATTACCCTTAGGGGTAACGATGGTATGTTCAGTTAGGCTTCATGTTATTGTATGGGGTAAAACCTCTCACTAGAAGTACGCTTAAGTCTACTATCTTGTTGGGGATCATCTTTTTTAGTGTACTAGTTTGGTCCAGACAGAGAAAAGTATTAGAACATATATGTTATTTTCGGTTTATCCTGTTTACCTTGTCATACTTACCTTATATGCTATTATCCATCTTATCTAATTTATATGCCTGTCATGATGCTTTTACTTATTTATATGCTAAAAGTAACTGGACTTGTCAGACTTATGTCTAGCCTATTTTGTTTTCTCTTCTTTCTCTTTCATTTTCCCCCAGGTTCTCAGGGTGAAAATACCCAAGCTTGATCAGGATTCCCCTTTCCTTCTGCTTGGAGTTGCTTAGATGTACTGCTTGATTTCATATCTTCTCTACTATGGCTATGTTTTTGGGGATTATGCTCTTTTCATATTTATTGTACTCTAATGATTTGGTACAAGACAGAAGTTTTAAGATGATGTACTGGGTTTTATGTATTTCAGATTCATGATGTAACTATGTTTTGAACCCCGATGATTTCTGCTAAATAAAGTTTTAAATTCCGCTATTATTTTATATCTGTCTTTTAATTTTTTCGATTCTGTTTACCTATAACACTTCACGAAACATAATGATTTCTCTTACAGAGTGACATTAACGGACGTGGGGTGTCACACTTGATATCAGAGCTGAAGGTTACAAGATCGGATAAATATTTTGAAAATTGTTTTCAAAATGGTTTTAAAAAGATAGCATTTTCAAAAGAAAAGTCTATTTTGAAAAGCATATTCCCTAGAGCCATATGTAATTTCTTTCGATTCTCTATTTGAATCCTTTTTTCCTTTTCTTTTCAGCATGTCTGGGGAACCTATTATTCCTGAGGGCATTACGATACCGGGTTGGTTCCGTAGGTATCTTGAGGCCACGACACCTGTCGGTGGCCAACCAGACATTCCTCCCCTAGCTGCATTCGCTGTTCCTCCTCCTCCGTGTGCTGATAATTTCTCTAAGATATGCAAAAATTTCTATGCTGTGGGAGGAAAGCCATTCCGAGGAAATGAGACTTTATAGAAGTAAGGAATTGGCTTAAAGAGATGGAGGATTTGTTTGGGATTTTCGAAGTTGACGACTCTAGGAAGATTCAGTTGGCCGCTTGGCTACTGAAAGATGAGGCTTTGTTCTTATGGGAAGTGATGCAAGTAGGGCATCCAGTGGAAACTTGGGATGATTTCCGATAGAGATTCGAAATGAAGTTTCTTTCCCAAGTCGAGAAAAGTATGCAAATGGAAAGGTTTTTGGCGCTCAAGCAAGGAGGCATGATTGTCAAGGAATATGTTAATAAGTTCAATCAATTGGCAAAATTTTGTTTGGAGCTAGTAGATACCCCGCATAAGAAAGCTTCGAGGTTTGTTAGAGGATTAAATGAACCCCTCCATGGGTTGGCTATGTCTCATATTCCGATGGGAGCAACTTTTGAGAAGCTCGTTGATATGGCGTTAATGCACCAGGAAGATAAAGGTGAAAAGAAAGAAGCTAAGGCTAAGGAAACACAAAATAAGAAAGTGTGGCCCAAGAAAGGACAACAAGAAAAATAACAAAAGAAGGGTGGAAAGGACGGTAAGGCTAGAGATAAGAGGAAGTGACATAATTGCGGATGCGAGGGTCACTTGATCAAGGACTGCAAAAGAAAGGAGAATGCTTGCTTCAATTGTGGAGAGGTCGGACACTTTTCTAAGGAGTGCCCGAAGAAGTAAGGACAAGGTGATCTTCTTGAGGGCAGGTGCATGCTCTCGTGGCCGGTGCGCCAGACAGAAGTAGGAAAGTTTCCGTTGAAGGTTTGATTTCTCTTTCCAATCATCCTGTTAGACCTCTTTTTGATTCGGGAGCTTTGCATTCTTTTATATCTGATTCTGTGGTTGAGTATCTGCACCTTAGTACTAGTATGGTTTTGGATCCTGTTGTTGTTTCAAACCCCATTGGTGGTATGACTCATTTGTCCATAATTTGTTGGGGTTTGAGAATATTCATCTTAGGCGTCGAGTTTGAGTGCAACGCATATGTGCTTGGTTTTATGGGCTATGGTTTAATTCTAGGGAAGGGTTGGCTAACCATGTATGGTGCCGTTCTGGATTGTGAGAGGAGGTTCGTTAGACTTTTGACTTGCAATGGGAGGACCCTTGAGATTTCTTGTGATCCTAAGGGGTCTGTAATGCTTAGTTTCCTTGAGTCACTTGATGCATCTATCAATGATTTACGATCTGTACTAGTAGTCTGTGAGTATACAGATGTTTTTGAGGAGGTTCGGGCTTACCTCCAAGGAGCAAGATCGATTTTCATATATACTTAGTGGACAATGCAAAGCCAGTTGCATTGCCTGTGCGCCACATAGCTCCAAGAAAAAGGAAGGAGCTTACCAAGCATGTAGGGGAGCTACTTGAGAAAGGGTTTATTAGGCGAAGCATGTCTGAATGGGGTGCTCCGGTGGTATTCACAACTAAGGCGAATTGTTCGCTTTGCTCATGTGTGGATTATAGAGAGTTGAATAAACTCACCAAGAAGAATAGGCACCCACTTCCGAGGATAGATGATCTATTTGACCAGCTTGTTGGTGCATCTGTTTTCTCTCAGTTAGACTTGGCCATGGGATTTCATCAGTTGAGGGTGGCAGAGGATAGTATAGACAAGAATGCTTTTAGAACTCTAGATGGTTTCTTCGAGTGGCTCATCGTGCCTTTTGGGTTGACGAATGCAACCAACTGTTTTGTTGATCTAATGAGTAGGGTGCTTCTAAATAAGTTCGCTATGATCTTCGTTGATGATATCTTAATTTTCTCGATGAGCGAGGAAGAGCATGCCTTACATTTAAAGGAGGTTTTGAAAACTCTCCGTATGCACCAGCTTAAGGAGAAATTCTCCAAATGACGTTTTTAGATAAAAGAAGTGAGATTTCTAGGGCATGTAGTCTCTAAAGATGGGATACCAGTGGATCTTACGAAAGTAGTTGCAGTTCAAGATTGGCAAATCCCACAGAATGCAACAGAGGTTAGAAGTTTTCTTGGATTAGCGGTCTATTATAGGGAGTTCATTAAGGACTTCGCAAAGATATCAGCCCCACTCATCAGGATGACGAAGAAGAATCTGACATTTTCTTGGTATGTAGATTGTGACTGCTTTCCAACGATTGAAGAGGGCTATGACAACAGCCCCAATCTTGACTTTGCCTGACGGGAACAAAGTGTTCACAGTATACACTAATGCATGTTGTACATGGCTTGGTGCGGTTTTGATGCAAGAAAGAAGGGCAGTATGTTATGGAGGTAGACAACTAAGAGTTTATGAGAAGAACTACCCTACCCATGACTTAGAGTTAGCTGCCATAGTAATTGCGCTTAAGACTTGGCGTCATTATTTGCTTGGAGAGAAGTTTGAGTTGTTTGCTGATCATAAATCTCTCAAGTACTTGTTCTCGCAGAAGGATCTTAATTTAAGGCAACAAAGATGGATGGAGTTCCTAGCATCTTACAACTCTGAGAATGCTTATACCCCTGGCAAGGGTAGTGTGGTGGCAGGTGCATTGAGTAGGCAGAGGATGGCCTTAAGCCCTATGTTTATGCAGAGGAAAATCTTGGATTTTATATCAACTTTTGATTTTAGACCCTCTACCGAGTTTATACCTGGTTTATTGGCATCACTAGAGGTGCGACCTACTCTTTTGGATCAGAAAAGAACTTCACAGCGAGAGAATCTACAGATTTCAGACATCTTGGATAGGCTCAGTAGAGGGAGACTTCTAGTCACCTCGGTAGATATTCCATAAACGATAGAGGGTGGTTACGATGAGATAGAAGGCTTTGTGTTCCCCTAGTTGGGAGTTTGTTGATGGAAGTCCTAGAGAAAGCCCATCATTCTAAGATGACTATTCATCCAGGCGGTGATAAGATGTACAGAGATATGAAGAGGGTTTTCTTTTGGGTTGGGATGAAGAAAGATGTGGCGGAGATTATTTGTAACACCCTGCATTTTTGATGAAATTAAAAATGTGGAAATATGTATATAAATTGTATGCATAGATATATTTGAGAGAAAAATTAAATAATGACAATAAAATTGCATGTAATAAGTTAATGCAGTGAAATAAAGAAAAAGATAAATAAAAGAAATTACATGCAATACATGAAATGCGAAGAAATGCATGTGAACATTTAAAAAATAAAAAATAAAAATAAAAAGGAGAATTTGAAGAGCCTCCAAAATTTGGTCATGAAATTAGCGTCATTGCATTCATGGCGATTTTCTAGTCAATTTAGACCTATAATTTGTAGAAAACTGATTTAAAATGAAGAAGAAATCTTTAAACTAAATATTGCAACAAAACATGAAAAAGAGGAATGAGAAAAGAATAATGTTTAGCATTGTTCTAAGGTTTGTAAACAAAAGATTTAGTAGTTCATTTGGTTAGAACATGTGATTTGTATACAAGAGGTTCTGAGTTCAATCCCCGCCAGCGTCATATTTTTGTTTTAGGGGAATGGCTATAAAGTGGCTCAGTGTGAATGCAGTTCAAAAAGCGGTTTAGTGTGAAAAGGTTAATTGGAAAGATAATTAAAAATATATTTATATATAATATATGCATATATATATATATGACATGTGGGTGTCAACACCCCTGCTGCTGCGCATCATGTTACACACATGGCGCATTTTTGTTGGTCAATGACGATTTTTGATGGATTAGGGCATATATGGCATCCTCTGATTGGTTGGGTGATGTTTTATTGTGAATTGGATGGTTTAGATTGATCGAAACTAATCTAAGGGCTCTAATTAATCCTACATATCTATATAAGCACACATAAACCTAAACCCTAATCTAAACTAAATTCATTCATGAGCTTATATGTTGCTACATCCTAAACTAACCTAGCCTCCACCATAACAAATCAAATTCAAGCTAGAAGATAAAAATCAAAGTCTACATCAAGGGTTAAGCTTAACAAATTCAGAAACCAGATCCCAGAATTCAAGAAACGTTCTTTTTCTGTGAGTGCTAGTCACTTTTTGTTTTAAATAGATAAACGTGAATTATGGTAGAATATGAATTGGGTATATGCTGTAAATCATGAACTTATGCAAGCATACAATGTCATTTTCCCTAGTTCTAATATATGGACATTCTACTATGTTTCCTATATGAATCTTGAATTACAATTATATTGTGGTACATGTGAACTTGTTAATACAGATCTAACTTTCTAGATCTGATTTGGTGATTCGATATGGCGTTTATATGAACATTGATTTGTAACCATGTTAGGATGATAGTACATCCATTAATTTGACATTACATGGATCTAGATTTTGGTGTTAATAACCTTTCACTTGCTATATTATGATACCTTGGTATATGTGGTAAACTTGACATGTGAATCTAAACTTGTTATTATGTCACCCTGTCTATGCTAGATTTAGGTAATTGGTCACCTAATATTGAATCTAGGTCTCATTATGCTTTGATCGACGCTAGTCTATGAATTAGAAAAGCGCGACATTCGTAATAAATTCTGCAAGCATACAGGTGTGTAGCATACAGGTCGAACACAGGGAGGAAAGTTAAATTTTTATTATTTATATGTTTCGTGGGCGTGTTAGACAGAACTTTGGGGGTTGTTTTCAATGTTGTTGAAATAATGTTATTGAAACTGCTACAAATCTGAATCTAATCAGACGTATATCAAATTCAACAACAGGAAAGAAAATAACAAGTACTAGCAAAAACAACAAAAGTAAATAATAACTGGAACAATAACAGAGAATTAAAAATAGAGTTGCTGTTGAAACTAATCAAACAGTCAATACTAGTATGCAGTAACAAAGACAATAACAATATGTGTTCTACCGAATCTAATCGTGTAGACACACAAATTGTTTTGAAAGAAAAGTAAATAACTAGAACAAGAAAATTTTATTAAACTAATGGCAGTACAGAATTATGAGATGATTTTTACAATGGTTACAATCACATATTTATAGATGAGAAGGGGAGAACCCTAACTAGGTCTATGAATCAATGGCCCTCTTCATTCATGAATATTTCTTGCCTTCCTTGACTACCTGATTGGAGAAAATCTGGGCATATCATGGTAATTATTTTCCATATCTTTCAATTTTCCCATGTGGCTTGATTGATAGAAGATTGCATCTAATTAATTCTTCCAAACAAGGACGCTTATCAGACTCCAAAGGCAATATAAGATAAAATCTTCAAAATTGGTTTTTCTTCTTGGCAACAATTCAATCAGAAATTCTTCTAATTGAAATTGAGTGATTTGAATTTACTTCCATGATGAGAATATGGCTATTGCTGAAGTGTTAATTGGTGCACATCATAAATACATACACATGAATATGTGTATGTATATATATAACATAACACTAAACCAGATATTTCTCAAAGCAAAGGAGCCAGTGTGAACGCGCTCCGTTTCTTTGGCAAAAAGTGAGCTTGACGGGGTTCGAACTCAGGTCTCTCAACACCAATTCCTATGCCTTTACCAATGAGCTACTACTTCTTTTGCAATTGAAATGAATTTGATGTGAGGAAGTAGCTCTTTCTTGTAGTTGGCCTTTGATTTGAATTGAAGGAGGCATTTCTTGACATCCTGTAAAAACATGCAAAAGTAACCAAAGTATCATTTATTTATTTACAAAAGATAAAGCATAAGAGTAATAAAATAAACACTTTTCAGTGTCAATCAAATACCCCCACACTTATCTTTTACTCGTCCTCGAGTAAAACAAAAAAATGAAAAACTAACTAGATAGGTCGCACTTTCGTAGGAAACACGATTGCATTGAGCGTATGCAACAAGCCGTTAAACCTCTAGGTGTCCCTAGTAGGACGAGTGGTGTCTCGTGAGGGTTTTCAGCGGATACTACCCACAAAATCCAAATGCAGTATGTTATAATTCTAATGAAACTACATGAATGCAATGGACATATGCAAATAAAAACGAAAAATGAAAACACGACTTATTTCAGGAAAGTGGTACAACAATTTAAGTTAATAATTTCTAACCAGTTGATTTTATTTTAGATACCTCGACTTGTCACAAATTTTCAATATAAATCAAGTTTTCAAATGTTAAATTCCAGTTTGGCCAGTTAGTTCAGTCGATAACATAGTGCAGCCATGAAATAAATTCTTAGTTTGCTTGGCACAATTTGCAAAGTGGTATTCTAATTTCTCATGTATGGCTAGTCAAATCAATAAGGTCAAGGAGTGTTTGGGTATCATCGCTTATTCTTCATTCTATAAAATTTTAAGATTTATGATTAAGTACATACACCTAACTAAAAAGACCAAGGTTTACCACCCATGCACTGCCTCGCGGACTAACGGAGAGTGGGTAAAGAGCTTGGCGGATTGTGCAAGCCGACTTTGACTTTGTCAACAACGTGTCGGTAATCCTTAGGTGTCCAATCCCATAAAATGAGACCAAGATATTCCAACTTTGACTTTGTCAACAACGTGTCGGATAGAGCTTGGCGGGTTTGCACACCAACGCTCAATATACAAGCAATGTTGGATACCCTTGGAATACTATTATTATTATTATTATCGAAAATATAAGCACAAAAGAGAGTTACGCGAATTCAACTTAACACAACTTAGTTTTACAGATTTGAAAAGACAATATAAGTCTTTTAAGTCCTCCACTTATTTAACAAAGTCTACAATATAGAATAGATTTCATGGCCATCACCTAAGAATCTCCCTATGTACCGGTTACACTATTATCCCTCAAAATTAAACTTTTCATTATATTTCTTATTCGATCTAAGTTGAGAGAAAAAAAATACTATCAACTGGCTAAAAATTGTAAACTTATTTTGTTGTATCACTTGAAAATGAGTCGTATTTCAAAAAAAAAAAAATGGCATGTTACTACAGTCTAAAATGCATGATGATCCTACTTAAATGGCTGAAAATAAAAAGAAATAAAAACAAAGAAAAATGAAAATGGATGAAATGCAGACTCCCCCCCACACTTGATTCAGACAGTGTCCCAACTGTCTAAGGCAGAAAAACAAAAATAAAATGAAAAAAACTGAAAAAGAAAAGTAAAAGAAAAAGAACGTGTACCACCTGGTTTCATGGTGGATGATCATGCAGATCGATAGAGTCATCTTCGTCATATTGCTCGAATTCCAAAAATGGTTTCAGTCGTTGACCGTTTACTTTGAAGACTTTTCCATCCCTAGGATTTTCAATTTCAACTGCTCCATGAGGGTATACTGTTTTCAGGACATAAGGTCCAGTCCATCGAGATCTGAGTTTTCCTGGAAACAAGTGAAGTCTAGAGTCGTATAAAAGAACTTTTTGACCTACGTTGAATTCCTTACGAAGCATGTTTTTGTCGTGTTGGGCTTTGGTTCTTTCTTTGTAGATTTTCGCATTTTCATACGCCTCGTTTCTTAATTCCTCTAATTCCGAAATTTGTAACTTCCTATGTGAGCCGGCTTTTTCTAAGTCAAAGTTCAAAAATTTTATGGCCCAAAGAGCGCGATGCTCTAATTCAAGAGGTAAGTGGCAGGCTTTTCCAAAGACTAATCGATATGGTGACATCCCTAGATTGGTCTTATAAGCAGTGCGGAAAGCCCAAAGTGCATCAATCAGTTTTACAGACCAATCTTTCCTATTGGAATTCACGGTTTTCTCAAGAATTTGCTTGATTTGTCTATTCGAAACTTCTACTTGTCCACTAGTTTGTGGATGGTAAGGTGTTGACAGCTTGTGTGTGATTGAGTATTTCTTGAGCAAGGACTCAAAAGCACGATTACAGAAATGAGTGCCATTATCACTAACGATAGCTCGAGGTGTGCCAAAGCGTGAAAAGATGTTTTCCTTGAGGAATTTGACAACAACCTTGTTGTCGTTGGTTTTGGTCGGAATGGCTTCAACCCATTTTGAGACATAATCTACCGCAAGTAAGATGTAAAGATTCCCAAATGAATTAGGGAATGGTCCCATGAAATCGATGCCCCAAACATCGAATAACTCAATCACTAAAATGGGGTTGAGAGGCATCATGTTCCGCTTAGATATTCGACCCGTTCTTTGACATCGCTCACATTTAGAGCAAAATTCGAAAGCGTCACGGAAGAGTGTGGGCCAATAAAAACCGCTCTGCAAAACTTTTGCAGCAGTTTTTCTTGCTCCAAAATGACCGCCACAAGCATGGTCATGTGAGAAGGAGAGAATACTTTGGTGTTCATGATCGGGCACACACCTTCGAATGATTTGGTCTGGACAGTATTTGAAAAGATATGGGTCGTCCCAATAGAAGTTTCGAAATTTCGAGAGAAATTTTTGTTTGTCTTGTTTCGACCATTCAGCGGGCATTTGTTGTGTGACAAGATAATTCACAATGTCAGCGTACCAAGGGGTGTTAGAGATCGAAAGGAGTTGTTCGTCAGGAAAATAGTCATCGATTGGGGTGTCGTTATCATTTTCGTGCACAATTCGAGAGAGATGATCAGCTACGACATTTTCAGAACCCTTTTTATCTCGTATTTCTATGTCGAATTCTTGAAGTAGAAGGATCCAACGAATCAAGCGGGCTTTGGCATCCTTTTTAGAAAGCAAATATCGTAGGGCAGCGTGGTCAGTGTAAACTATGACTTTGGATCCTATGAGATATGGTCTGAATTTCTCAAGAGCGAAGACAACTGCCAAAAATTCCTTTTCAGTAGTTGAGTAATTCAGTTGGGCCTCGTTCAAGGTTTTGCTAGTTTAGTAAATGACTCGAGGGAGTTTATCGATACGCTGGCCTAAGATGGCTCCAATAGCAAAATCAGAAGCGTCGCACATAAGTTCAAAAGGTTGAGTCCAATCAGGAGGTTGAATGATGGGAGTTGTGGTCAAGAGTGATTTAAGAGTTTCAAAAGATGTTTTGCAATCATTGGAAAATTCAAACTTTACGTCTTTGGTAAGTAAATTCGAGAGAGGTTTTGAAATTTTTGAGAAATCCTTAATGAATCTTCTATAGAATCCTGCATGGCCAAGAAATGAACGAACATCTTTGACAGACTTGGGAGGAGGTAAGTTAGCAATCAAATCGATTTTGGATTTATCGACTTCTAGGCCATCTTTGGAGACGACATGACCTAGAACTATCCCCCTTTTTACCATAAAGTGGCATTTCTCCCAATTAAGCACGAGTGATTTCTCCTTACAACGCTTGAGGACAAGTTCTAGATGAGTGAGACATTGGGAAAAAGATGATCCATATATTGAAAAATCGTCCATGAATATTTCCAAGAATTCTTCCACCATATCAGAGAAAATACTCATCATACACCTTTGGAAAGTCGCGGGGGCATTGCAAAGACCAAAAGGCATGCGACGATAAGCAAAGGTTCCAAAGGGACAAGTAAAGGTGGTCTTATGTTGATCTTCCAAAGCAACAGGAATTTGGTTATAGCCAGAGTATCCATCGAGAAAACAGTAATACTCATGTCCCGCTAAGCGTTCGAGCATTTGGTCAATAAAAGGCAAGGGAAAATGGTCTTTTCGTGTGGCTGAGTTAAGCTTTCGATAGTCGATACACACACGCCATTTGGTTTTGATTTTTGTTGGGACGAGTTCATTACTGTCGTTTTTGATCACTGTGACTCCCGACTTCTTTGGTACAACTTGTACCGGACTCACCCAAGTACTATCAGAGATGGGATAGATGATGTTATTGTCTAGACATTTGATTATCTCCTCCTTGACCACTTCTCTCATGTTCGGATTTAATCGCCTTTGAGCCTCACGGGTGGGTTTAGCCTCATCAATTAAATGTATGCGATGTTCCACAATTGATGGGCTAATTCCTTTTATATCGCTAATTTCCCACCCCAAGGCGTCTTTATTTTCCCGCAAGGTATCCAGAAGTCTTTCTTCTTGGTCCTCGGTAAGATCGGAAGCCAAGATTACGGGAAAAGTTTTTGAAGAGTCTAGGTAGGCATACTTAAGGTCTGGTGGCAAAGGTTTGAGGTCTAACTTAGGAAGTTCTTGTGTATCAACATTGGTCAACATTCCTTGGTTAGATTCAGGTGGCGAAGTGTCGGAGTCAAGAATTTTGTTTAGTTCAGAAATGTATTCGAGTTCGTCGAAATCAGGGTTGAAATGGTCAAGACACATTTTCAGGGCTTCAGAAGTGTCACTTGAGGTTTCATCAACTGTGGTTTGAATCATGTCAATTTCATCGATCTCAAAATCCCTAGGTTGTTTGTTGAGATTAAAGATGTTTAGCTCGATGGTTAGGTGCCCGAAGGAGAGTCGAAGCTGACCATTTCTACAATTAATGACAGCATTAGAGGTTGCTAAGAAAGGGCGTCCTAAGATCAGTGGTATTTGAACGTTGGGATTTGAGACAGGCTCTGTTTCTAGAACTATAAAATCGACAGGGAAGTAAAACTGTTCGATCTGTATCAAGACGTCTTCGATAATTCCCAATGGCTTTTTGACAGATCGATCGGCTAGTTGAAGAGTGATGTTTGTTGGTTTAATCTCCCCTAGTCCAAGTTGACGATAGACAGTATAAGGGAGAAGGTTGACACTGGCACCAAGGTCGAGTAGAGCACGAGAGATGTGGGTGTTTCCTATTTTACAATCAATCGTAGGGCAGCTAGGGTCTTTATACTTGACTGGGGCAAGATTCGAAAGAACAGAGCTTGTATTCGCAGTTAGAAAGGCGGTTTTTGGGACATTGGTCGCACGTTTTTGTGTGCACAATTCCTTAAGACATTTGGCATATTGAGGGATTTGTTCAATGGTGTCTAAAAGAGGAATGTTCACACGGACTTGTTTGAAAATTTCCAAGATTTTATCGAAATTTGCAGCTTTCTTCTTATTATTGAGTCTATGAGGAAAAGGAGCTACTGGTTTTTCGATTCTGGGATGAGTTTCATCATTCGAAGAAGAAGGTGGTAGGGGTGTAGAAGATGAAATGTTGGGATTGCCAACATTAATTTTCGAAGTTGGGTCGGGTTTGCCGACGCTGGGAGAAGAACTGTTGGGATTGCCAACATTTAAGGGAACTTGAGGTTTAGAAGAATTGGCATTCGAAGCCAATGGGTGGTCATCAAGATTAGGGGTTGGGGTCGAGTTAGAAAGTTCATCAGAGTCGTCCACGTTATTATCAATCCTCTTTCCAGATCGAAGGGTTGTGACAGCATTGACTGGATTATGGTTTTCGTCCTCACAAGAATTTATAGTACGAGAGTTATATTTTGGATTCACCTCAGGTTGACTAGGCAATTTTCCTTTCTCATTATTTTTCTCCATTTCCTTTATCATATGCATTAGTTGGTCGATTTTAGCGTCTTGATTATTTATTTGTTTTTCTAATCGAACAATATCTTGTGATGGTTGAGAAGATTGAGAGGATTGGTTCGATGATTGAAAATTGGGGTGCCTATAAGGTTGTTTGGATTGAGGTGCAGCTTGTGAGGTTTGAGAATTGGGGGGTGGAGCTTGGTAATTCGGATTGGGAATAAAGGGTTGCATGTGAGATGGGTTTGCCGAATTATTGGGGTTTGACCAAGAAAAGTTTGGGTGGTTCCTCCAACCAGGATTGTACGTGGCTGAGTAAGGGTTATTTTGAGCTATAGCATTGGCTTGGTCCTGAGAGTAGTAGTGGGGTAACCCTTCTCCGGCTTGAGGAGTTTGATTTTCTACGGGAATTTGATTTGGGTCCACGACATGCACTCCTCTAGTAGAAGTACGATTGGGAATGTGAATTGATTCCCATTGCATGTCCTTTTCAGAATAATCTTCTAAGAACCGCCAAGCTTCATCGGCTGTTTTAGACATAAAATCTCCTCCACACATTGATTCTAGTTGAGTTTTAGATTGATAGTTAAGCCCTTCATATACAATTTGACACAAGTTGTCTTTTAGAATTCCATGATGAGGACAACTATACAGTAGTTGGTTGAATCTCTCAAAATATTTTGAAAAAGTTTCCCCCTCATTTTGACAAAATTGATTTATCTCAGTTCGGATTTTGAGAGTTTTATGGAAAGGGAAAAACTTTTTCAAGAATATAGTGACAAATTCATCCCAACTTCTTATGGAATGTCTTGGAAGAGAATTTAGCCATCTTTTAGCGCTTTCAAGTAATGCAAATGGGATCAGCCTTAGCTTGATTGATTCGTTAGATAATTGTTGCATTTTTGTTGTGGACGCATACAATTCAAATTCACTTAGAAATTCATAAGCATTTTCAGACCCAGTAAATTTTGGTACCCCTTGAATAAAGGAATGTTTAAGCTCAAAATTGTTTCCTTCAGCTGGTGGAAAAACGATGACAGAGGGTTGAACGGTCCTAGTTGGATAACACCGTTCACGAAGAGAGAGGGGTCTATCCATTTGAATATTGAGATTTTGAAAATTTTGATTCATTTGGTTTTGATCCCCAAAGTTTGGAAAGTTTTGATTTTGATCCAATTCGGTTGGAAAATTTTGGTTGATTCGAGAACCCCTAGGAGAATTTTGTTGGCTGACACTTTTTTCACTCATTTGTTGTTAAATGCAAGCACAGAAATTAGCTATAATGAAGTTTTCTGTCCTTATTGGCTCTTAACCCAAAATTATAAAGTGACACGTTTGATTACTTAGATCAAAAGATTTCTCAGCCAGTTAACGGACAGGAGTTATCGGTGCACCAGGAATCACCCTAGCAATGCAGCCGAAGGTTTAAGTACCTTCAGAGTAACAACCGATATAATATTTACGAATCACCGTAATATTTATAAACGGCTATTTCTCTGCCGTAGTCTAGACACCAAGAAATAATTGGTTCCAAATGAATCAACTATCACAATATAATTAAGCCCTAGATGAGCCCGTGACTCCCTTAAGTCCAACGTCTAACCGTTATTATTAGTCAGATTCTACGATGAAATGCAATTTGTGGGCTAAGGAAAGGGTGATGAAATCCCTCACCTTATGTGAATTGGGGTATTGCCCTTAACAGAATGAATACGGAAATGCATAAATCACACAAAATAATTGCAAGAATTAAAAATTGTACATTCAAAGCCGCTGCCCCTGCAGAAATTTTTTACAACAATTGTCTATATATTTTTTTCTTTGCAGCAGAGCACCTGTAGAGTTTTAAAAGTTTTCACCTTGATCGGCAGTCCTCCAGTGAATTTGGGAAGCGCTAGCGCGTTCACACCCCACTTGGTGTGCAACCGCTCCAACCCATTTGAATCGTCCGCTGCTTTCTATTGTTGTCCCCTTCTATTAATTGCTTGACTGCGCTGCGGCACGGGTTCGGGCTAGGAGCCCGAAAAAAATTTTTTTAAGACCCTTTTTTTAAAAATTTCAGCTGTACCTGTTTTTGGAAAAATTCTCATTTTTTTTTTTGAAAGAAATTTTAAAATATAAGGAAAAGGACAATTTTGAAAAGAAAAAAACAAGCTAACAGCTCGACAACAAACTAAACAAAAAGAAAACGAACTAAACACAGAGAAAACAAACTAAACTAAAACCAAACAAAAAAAATAACAAAGAATAAAATAATCAGCTAGACCACTTTAGGCTAAATAGATTCGCACACAAAGACCCAAACCACGTACCATAATTGCAAAGATACTGAACCCCAATTTCCCTTAAAAGGACTCACGCCTCCTCACAACCACACCCAAAATATAAAGCCATTCATCTTCCTGGAAAGTCAAAATGGGATCAAAGAAAGAAACAAAAAGAGCAAAAGTCACACTTTATCTTTCACGAAATCGTTTCAAGGAATTGCGAATCCATTTTGGTCTTTGAATTGGGTGCGATTCTCTCGGGTTTTTAGATCGAAGCTAGGGTTTTTCGGTTGGGGTTCGAATCGATTTGGGATAATCGAGTAGGGTTAGTATGATTTGCAGTGGTATTTGATTTCGGATTTGTGGTGATGCGTTGCTGTGGCGCTTGTGTGATGGTTTGCAGGTGAGATGGAACTTGGGTGGGTGGGTGTGACGTTGCGTGTTATGGATTGGGACTGGATAGCAGTTCGAAGGGTGTTAGCTGTTTTGGTTGTGGTGTTTCAAGCTTCGGATCGAGGTGGGGTTTCTGAAGCTGGGTTGGGGATTTATGGTGCGTGAGCTTTTGGTAGGTGGATGCGTTTTTGAACTTTAGTCGCACAAAGAAGCTTTGGACAGATGAGTGGTTCGTATGTGGTGAAAGTGAAGTTTTGGAGCTTGGTACGTGAAAGATGAAGTTGTTGTAGTGGTGTTTGCGTGTAGCAGACAAGTGGAGCAGGTGAGGAATGGTGATGCGGTTTTAGGAGTGGTGATTGGTTGGTGGAAGGGCAGTAGTATTATGAGTTGGAACTGTATGCTTGGCTTGATGGTTATGGAGGATTAAAGCACTGGGACAGTGTAGTTGTTGAACGGAGAGGGCAGTGGCAAGTTGATCGGGCTTGGGTAGTATTTTTCTAGTTCGTTCGCACTGGTGGTGTTGTGATGTCGACTAGACAGTGGCAGTTTGGTTTGGGAGATGGTGATTCCAATGGGAATTGGTTTGTGTTAGAACAAGTTGAAGGCTGTGGAGATAATCAGAAAGGTGGAGTTGTTCAAAGGTTGCGTTGATTTGTGGTGTAGGAGATTTATGGTTGGACTGAATGGTGATTTAGTGGGTTTGGCAGATGAAGGGGTAGTGTCAGTGCGGTTTTGATGAAGGTTTGGTAGTGGACTGGTATGTGACGGGCAGAGGAGGAGCTTTGTTGTATAGGATTTTGCAAATTGGTTTGAGGTGATGGGTATACAGGGCACGGTCGAGAAGATGAAAGAATACAGACGAATAGAAGGAAATGTATTTTGTTTTTTTGTTTTTTTTTAAGAAAAGAAATAAGATTGTAAAAGAAAGGAAAGAAATACGAGGGAAATGAAGAAGGAAATTGAAAGAAAAAAAAATGGCAAGAATTTTTTTTTTTTTTTTGTATAGAAGATTATAGCATCATTGACCAATACCAAATCAATCCAATCAAGTTTTTTTTTTTTGAATACGCGAAAACAAGAAAAAAATAAAAAATAAAAACTAACACGAATCAGAAATCAAATAAATAATAAAATTTAATCGTTACCTCCCCGGCAACGGCGCCAAAAACTTGATCGACGCTAGTCTATGAATTAGAAAAGCGCGACATTCGTAATAAATTCTGCAAGCATACAGGTGTGTAGCATACAGGTCGAACACAGGGAGGAAAGTTAAATTTTTATTATTTATATGTTTCGTGGGCGTGTTAGACAGAACTTTGGGGGTTGTTTTCAATGTTGTTGAAATAATGTTATTGAAACTGCTACAAATCTGAATCTAATCAGACGTATATCAAATTCAACAACAGGAAAGAAAATAACAAGTACTAGTAAAAACAACAAAAGTAAATAATAACTGGAACAATAACAGAGAATTAAAAATAGAGTTGCTGTTGAAACTAATCAAACAGTCAATACTAGTATGCAGTAACAAAGACAATAACAATATGTGTTCTACCGAATCTAATAGTGTAGACACACAAATTGTTTTGAAAGAAAAGTAAATAACTAGAACAAGAAAATTTTATTAAACTAATGGCAGTACAGAATTATGAGATGATTTTTACAATGGTTACAATCACATATTTATAGATGAGAAGGGGAGAACCCTAACTAGGTCTATGAATCAATGGCCCTCTTCATTCATGAATATTTCTTGCCTTCCTTGACTACCTGATTGGAGAAAATCTGGGCATATCATGGTAATTATTTTCCATATCTTTCAATTTTCCCATGTGGCTTGATTGATAGAAGATTGCATCTAATTAATTCTTCCAAACAAGGACGCTTATCAGACTCCAAAGGCAATATAAGATAAAATCTTCAAAATTGGTTTTTCTTCTTGGCAACAATTCAATCAGAAATTCTTCTAATTGAAATTGAGTGATTTGAATTTACTTCCATGATGAGAATATGGCTATTGCTGAAGTGTTAATTGGTGCACATCATAAATACATACACATGAATATGTGTATGTATATATATAACATAACACTAAACCAGATATTTCTCAAAGCAAAGGAGCCAGTGTGAACGCGCTCCGTTTCTTTGGCAAAAAGTGAGCTTGACGGGGTTCGAACTCAGGTCTCTCAACACCAATTCCTATGCCTTTACCAATGAGCTACTACTTCTTTTGCAATTGAAATGAATTTGATGTGAGGAAGTAGCTCTTTCTTGTAGTTGGCCTTTGATTTGAATTGAAGGAGGCATTTCTTGACATCCTGTAAAAACATGCAAAAGTAACCAAAGTATCATTTATTTATTTACAAAAGATAAAGCATAAGAGTAATAAAATAAACACTTTTCAGTGTCAATCATGCTTGCCTAAACACAAGTTATTAATTTGATGTCCACTTTATTATGATAATTATCTCGTGCCCATTCACGTAGTTACTGTGCCAGTTTTGTTAATATTTATGCCAAAACATATTGAACTGTCACCTTTATCATGTTCCCTTTTTATTGTTATGACGAGGCTACTTTATAGCCTCGATGCCGCCAAAATACGTGTGAATACGTTAATTAGGAACGAGGATAAAAGGGAATTTGTAATTGGCATAGTTTATATAATATTTATATGAAATGGGCATATAATTCAAATGGGGAAACATAGAATTAATTACCTATAATGACATAGGAAAAGTTGGGTAAAAATGGCATAATTTGAGTATGACCATTTGTGGATATGTAATTCAAATTATTGTTGCAAAATAGGTATTGATACTTATAAAAGGAAAGGATTAATTATTGGTAAATTTATTAAAAATGGAATGTTATTAATTAAAATTAAGAATTTTAATTGTACTTATGACACGAGGTTGGGTTGAATTAGTGGCGGAAGTCTGCCCGGACCCGACCGACATATCCAGCAGCCACTATTATTGAACCTAATGTGGGAGGTCTAAGTACGCAAATACGAATCAGGCTAAGACAAGGGTTAGGCCCAAATGTGGAATAAGACTGCCTGGACACGACCGGCATATCCAACATCCACATGTTGTAGGCCTAATGTGGGAGGTCTATCCCATTATAACAATAATTGGACATGGTAAAGAAATGGATTACTTAACCTAATTTAATATGAATATGGACTTAAGTTAGGGTTAAGTAAAATTGGATGGGTAGTGAGGAGGAGTTAAGTAAGTTAGAGGGGATGCGTAATATATATATATATATATATATTGGCCCACATACTTAACCTAATACATGTTATGTAATTAAAGACACCTAAGTGGTATACATAACGGGTAGATAAAATAATAAGGGCTATGTAATTAAATATCACCCTTTTAGGGTATACATAGTCAGTGGAAAACCTAGTGGGGATACAAGACAAAGGGGAGAGCTTGTATCATATTGTGTGGGAGTTATGTAATTAAAGATCACCCTTTAAGGTATACATAACTAGTATGGGGCTATGTAATTAAAGATCTCCCTTTTAGGGTATACATAGTCAGTGGAAAACTTAGTAGGGATACAAGACAAAGGAGAGAGTATCATATTGTGTGGGACCCATTACAATCAGTAGCCCGTAGTTGGTATCAGAGTAGAGAACTTCATACTAGGCGTAGAAGGGGTACGCTAACTGATTGCTTGTAAGCACTGTTTCAAATCTCGCAAATATCGCCCGAGATCTCCTCCAAGATCTCGTTTTGGGCTCCTTCCGAAACGAAATAGCAAATATCACTCTAAATCTCCTTTCGAACATGCCACCCGAGATATTGCAATATCGAACGATATGTCGACTGAGATGAAATACTGGAATATCGTGTAGGATCTTAGTTTTTTTTGTTAAAATTTAAATTTGTGCCTGAACTAGAACTATAATTAAAAAACTCAAATCTTGTCATATCAATCTTTTGTTATTTTACATTTTTCATGTTAAATGACTATATTGTATAATCGTATATGTTTTACAACGCTTATGATTTTCATAATCGTCTTTTTACGTACATGTCACTTATGAAATTATGTATTTTATGGTCTATTTATACTGAATTTTTTAATGTTTTTGTTGACCCGCCTTTTGGCAAGGCCGTCAACCCATGGACCCGTCATAAGACCGCTTAGGGCTCGAGCTGGGCCTTGATAAGCCCAGACATTCTCAGAAGAAGTGGTGGAACACTCCTAGACATAAAAGACCTGGGCTCGATGGTCTTGAGATGAGATTACACTACAACTATGACTTGGTCATGAGATCTATTTAATAGCCTACTTACTTGGTCCAACTACCTATTCTAAAGCGTATAAACTTGGATCAAGCTGTACTTATGCTGCCACATATTGAAGGGAAGTTCTCCACGTAATCAAGATTCAGCTCCATTATCCGCTATTCACATGGATCAACCGACACATGGCACCTCCAATTATTGAAGCCTACTGCTTATAAATACACCAAGCTATACAACAAAGAAGAAGAATTTTGGCTGAGATCTGAGCCTGACTTTATAGCTCATGCATGCCCTCCACAACTCAATCATGGCTGCCAACCACTTTCACCTCAAAAATGCTTGCTATATTCATCAAAAACGATTATGTAATAGAGATCCTGACGATCTCATTCATTGTATCTCCGACTTTATGATATTATTATGAGATTATAAAGTGGACGTAGGCTCGTTAACACCGAACCATTATAAAAACGATGTTGTCTTACTTTTTCTTGCTTTTTCTCGCTTTCTCTGATATTTCTTCATATATCATGCTCAAATCTGACTTTTGGCCGTTGATGACCACTTTTTGGCGTCAACAGTTTTGGATCCTTTTAATGTTTCCTATCTCACAATATTCCCGTTTTAAGCTTGTTACGATTTAGAATATGAATGATCTTTCACAAAATAAAGAATAATAAAGTTATTTTGCATTTTAAGTTTAAGTTACTATGCTTTTGATAGCATTCATAAACATAATTTTGTTAAAATAACATTTTTAACATATCATGTACCCCGAGATTGTTCCGATATGAACTTTTAGACCCGAGATGAAAATCCGAGATGAACTCCCGAGTTAGACTCATCTCGTCCGAGATCTTCCCCAATACGAGACCGAGTCTATAAAATCCCTGAGACGAAACGTGACCGATATCTGAGATTTAAAACTTTGATTATAAGAGATCCAAAACGGACGGGTGGTGTAGATGGCACAAACCGACCGTGCGTGCATGGGTCGGACAGAGGGGGACAAGACGACCGTGACACCAGTAGGTATCCCGGTGCACATCTTAGGTTTCTACTTTAGGGAAGTGATACCCCCTACTGTGGGGCCAGCACATGATATCTACAGATTAGGGAGCCGATCGATTAGGGTACTGGTTAGGGTATACTTGGACGTATGACCTAAGCCTACCAGCTTATAGTGGAAGGGATCATTTCATTTCAGTTATACTAGTAATAGTGCAGAGTAGTCATTAGTGAAACATGCATATACCTCACATTATCTGCCTTGTCACACCTGCCTTTGTAGAGCGATCTCTCTTATCCACTTTATGTCTGTTATGTTCACCTTTATTTATTTACTGGCTAAAAGTTACTAGACTCGCCAGACTTTATGTCTGGCCCCTTTTTGTTTTTCCTTCTCTCTTCCGTTTTCCTCTGCAGGTTCTCAGGGAGGAAACACCTAGGCTTAGCCAGGATTTGGATATCATCTTGCTAGGAGCTACAGTTGAAGTATGGCTCGAGTCTGTGTCTCTTCTATGGCTTACTCTTTTATTGGGGAGTAATGTTTTCTTTTAATTCCTATGTACTCTGATTATGCAAGACAGAAGTATTTTATTGTAATGGTTTTATGAATTATGGTATTATAAACCACGAGATTATGATTTATGTCTGAAATAAATTTTTTGAAACTTTCGCTGCTATCTTTATTTATATCTATCTTGTAATTATTCTGTGTCTGTTTACCTATAATGCTTCACAGAACTTAATGCATTCCCTTAGTGAGTGACATTAACGGATGTGGGGTGTTACACATGGTATCAAAGATGAAGGTTACCATATTAGATAAAAAGATTTTTGAAAAATATTTTCAAAAAGTTTTTAAAAAAGGCATTTTCTAAAAGAAAAGTTTGTTTTGAAAATATATTCCCCAAAGCCATATGTAATATCTCTGGATTCTCCACTTGATTCCTTTTTCCCTTTTTGTCTGGGGAACCAATTCTTCTCGAAAGGTGTCCCCATTCTGGCATGATGTCATAGGCATGTTTAGCACATGTCGAAGGGCAATGAAGTGCCTAACCTCCATCCGTAGCCGTAGTGGTTTCACCTACGGTTAATTTTCTCGAGCTTCGTAAGGATTTCCATGCGATGGAGGCAACTTTCGAAAGACTTGTTAGCTTGTTACACAAACGTGGGTAAAAAGGAGTATAAGGTAGTTAGGGCTAAGGAGCACATCCCAAGGATGAGAAAAAGGTATGGACCAAGAAAGGACAACAACAACAACAACAGAAGAAGGGCGGAAAAAAATGACAAGGCTAAGGATAAGGGGAAGTGCCATAGTTGTGGACGAGAGGGTCACTTGGCCAAGGACTGCAGGAAAAGGAAGAATGCTTGCTTCGTTTGAGGAGAGGTTGGACACTATTCTGGGGGAGTGCCCAAGGAAGCAAGGGCAATGTCAAAGGACAAGCGAATGCTCTCGTGGCTAGTGTACCAGATAGAGGTAGGAAAGTTTCCATGGAAGGTTTTGATTTCTCTTTCCAATCAACCGGTTAGAACTCTTTTTGATTCTGGCGCATTCACATTCGTTCATAGCTAGTTCTATAGTTAAATCTCTGCACTTAATTACTAGTATGGTTGTGGATCCCGTTGTTGTCTCAAACCCCATTGGTGGTTCGGCTCATTTATCCGTGATTTGTCAGGGTTTGAGAATATCTGTGTTAGGCGTCGAGTTTGAGTGCGATGCACATCTTGTTTCATGGGATGGGGGTTGACTCTAGGGATGGGTTGGCTTACCACATATGGTGCCATTCTGGGTGGTGAGAGGAAGGTCGTTAAGCTTCTAACTTGTCATGGGAGGACATTCAAAATTTCTTGTGACCCACAAGGGTCTGTCATGCTTAGTTTCCTAGAGTCTCTCGATGCATCTACCGATTATTTGCAATCTATTCTAGTAGTCCGAGGTTATTCTGATGTTTTTGATGAGGTTCGGGGTTTACCCCAAGGCATGAGATTGGTTTTCGTATATACTTGGTGGATAATGCAAAGTCAGTTGCATTGCTTGTACGACATGTGACTCCTAAAAGAAAATAGGGAGCTTGATAAGTAAGTAGGGGAGCTACTTGAGAGGAGGTTTGATAGGTGAATCATATCAGGATGGGATACCTATTAAAGACAGTCCTTAAAGAAGCCCATCATTTTAAGATGATTGTTCATCCAAGTGGTGATTAAATGTATAGAGTTCGAAGGAGTGGAGGCAAACTTGCGGAAGGAAGTAAAAGTAGAGAAAATAGCAAGGATGCGGCTTGGGAGACTAAAAATAAAGATCACTCTTCATACCCTTTCCTTTTAGGACTATGTTCTTAACTTCTTTTTCCAAAGCTTTTTATTCGTACTTGTTTCTATCATTTGTCTATGTCATATGGATCAAATCTTCGATCTTTAGATAGGGAACCCATGGATGTAAACATGTGTTTGAGACATGTTATGATTGATGGATGCAAGTGTTTTCTAGTGGTTTCTTGTGGATTCATATACACACACATTAGGCACTAGATCGGCTCAATCACTCTCATACTGCATATGTATGTGTGTGCATTTTTCTTTTTCCTCATGGATGAAAATGGATGTATCATCATATGGATGTTGCATTTGGACGAATGAGTGTGCACACATATAGAACTTACATGTTATAATAGGATTATTTGCATACATGTTGGATTCATGGCACTAACATACATTGTATTAAGGAGGTCAACTGAATCAGTAGACTGCCTGATCTTCGCATTAGTATTGGGACGTATACACACACCTCTGCATCTATTCATAGGACCATTAGAAATCTTTTAAGGACAATGGATGCTTATGGATGATGGATGAGTAGATGAATAATGGATGGTAGGATACATTCTTCTTAACTTGAAGATTTCGGGGACGAAATCCTTTAAGGAGGGGAGAATGTAACACCTCGCGTTTTTAATGAAATTAAAAATGTGCAAATATGTATATATATTGTATGCATAGATATATTTGAGAGAAAAAAATAAATAATGACAATAAAATTGCATGTAATAAGTTAATGCAGTGAAATGAAGAAAAAGATAAATAAAAGAAATTACATGCAATACATGAAATACGAAGAAATGCAGGCGAACATTTAAAAAAAGGAGAATTTGTAGAGCCTCCAGAATTTGGTCATGAAATTAGCGTCATTGTGTTCGTGGCGATTTTCTAGTCAATTTAGACCTATAGTTTGTAGAAAACTGATTTAAAATGAAGAAGATATCTTTAAATTAAATATTGCAACAAAACATGAAAAAGAGGAATGAGAAAAGAATAATGTTAGTCATTGTTCTAAGGTCTGTGAACAAAAGACTTAGTAGCTCATTTGGTTAGAACAAGTGACATGTATACAAGAGGTTCTGAGTTCAATCCCCGCCAGCATCAATTTTTTTTTTGGGGAATGGCTAAAAAGTGGCTCAGTGTGAATGCAGTTCAAAAAGCGGTTTAGTCTGAAAACGGTTAATTGGAAAGATAATTAAAAAGGAAATATATATATATATATATATGTGTGTGTGTGTGTGTGTAATATATATATATATATGACATGTGGGTGTCAACACCCCCGTTGCTGCGCATCATGTTGCACACATGGGGCATTTTTGTTGGTCAATGACGATTTTTGATTGATTAATGCATATGTGGCATCCTCTGATTGGCTGGGTGATGTGTCATTGTGAATTGGATGGTTTAGATTGATCCTAAACTAATCTAAGGGCCCTAATTAATCCTACACATCTATATAAGCACACATAAACTTAAACCCTAATCTAAACTAAATTCATTTATGAGCCTATATGCTGCTGCATCCTAAACTAACCTAGCCTCCACCATAACAAATCAAATTCAAGATAGAAGATAAAAATCGAAGTCTACATCAAGGGTTAATCTTAACAAATTCAAAAATCAGATCCCATAATTCAAGATCTGTTCTTTTTATGTGAGTTCTAGTCACTTTTAGGTTTAAATAGATAGATGTGAATTGTGGTAGACTATGAATTGGGTATATGCTGTAAATCATGAACTTATGCAAGCATACTATGTCATTTTCCCCAGATCTAATATATGGACATTCTACTATGTTTCCTATGTGAATCTTGAATTATAATTATATTGTGGTATATGTGAACTTGTTAATACAAATCTAACTTTCTAGATCTGATTTTGGTGATTCGATATGACGTTTATATGAACATTGATTTGTAACCACGTTAGGATGATCGTACATCCATTAATTTGACATTACTTGGATCTAGATTTTGGGATTAATCACTTTTCACTGGCTATATTATGATACCTTGGTATATGTGGTAAACTTGACATGTGAATCTAAACTTGTTATTATGCCACCCTGTCTATCCTAGATTTAGGTAATTGGACACCTAATACTGAATCTAGATCTCATTATGCTTGCCTAAACACAAGTTATTAATTTGATGTCCACTTTATTATGATAATTATCACATGTCCATTCACGTAGTTACTATGACAGTTATGTTAATATTTATGCCAAAACATGTTGAACTGTCACCTTTATCATGTTCCCTTTTTATTGTTATGAGAGGCTACTTTATAGCCTCGATGCTGCCAAAATACGTGTGAATACGTTAGTTAGGAACGGGGATAAAAAGGATTTTGTAATTGGCATAGTTTATATAATATTTATATGAAATGAGCACATAATTCAAATGGGGAAACATAGAATTAATTACCTATAATGACATAGGAAAAGTTGGGTAAAAATGGCATAATTTGAATATGACCATTTATGGATATGTAATTCAAATTATTATTGCAAAATAGGTATTGACACCTATAAAAGGAAAGGATTAATTAATTAGTAAATTAATTTAAAATGGAATGTTAGTAATTAAAATTAAGAATTTTAATTGTACTTATGACACGAGGTTAGGTTACATTAGTGGCGGAAGTCTGCCCGGACCCGACCGGCATACCCAGCAGCCACTAATGTTGAACCTAATGTGGGAGGTCTAAGTACGCAAATACGAATGAGGCTAAGACACTAGGTTAGGCCCAACTGTGGAATAAGACTGCCCGAACCCGACCGACATATCCAGCATCCAAACATTGTAGGCCTAATGTAGGAGGTATATCCCATTATAACCATAATTGGACATGGTAAAAAATGGATTACTTAACCTAATTTAATATGAATATGGACTTAAGTTTGGGTTAAGTAAAATTGGATGGGTAGCGAGGAGGGGTTAAGTAAGTTAGAGGGGATGGGTAATATATATATATATATATATATATATATATATATATATAGGCCCACATACTTAACCTAATACATGTTATGTAATTAAAGACACCTAAGCGGTATACATAATAGGTAGATAAAATAATAAAGGTTATGTAACTAAAGATCACCCTTTTAGGGTATACATAGTCAGTGGAAAACCTAGTGGGGATACAAGACAAAGGGGAGAGCTTGTATCATACTGTGTGGGAGTTATGTAATTAAAGATCACCCTTTAGGGTATACATAACTAGTATAGGGCTATGTAATAAAAGTTCACCCTTTTAGGGTATACATAGTCAGTGGAAAACCTAGTGGGGATACAAGACAAAGGGGAGAGCTTATATCATATTGTGTGGGACCCATTTCAGTCAGTAACCCGTAGTTGGTATCAGAGTAGAGAACTCCGTACTAGGCGGAGAAGGGGCACGCTTACTATTTGATTATAAGAGATCCAAAACGTGACGGGTGGTGTAGACGGCGCAAACTGATCGGGGACATGTGCATGCATGGGCCAGGAAGAGGGGGACAAGACAACCGTGACACCAGTAGGTATCCCTGTGCACATCTTGGGTTGCCACTTTAGGGAAGTGATACACCCTACTGTGGGGCCATCACAGGATATCTACAGGGTAGGGAGCCGATCGATTAGGGTAGTGATTAGGGTATACTTGGACGTATGACCTAAGCCTACCAGCTTATAGTGGAAGGGATCATTTCATTTCCATTATACTAGTAATAGTGTAGAGTAGTCATTATTGAAGCATGTATATACCTCACCTTATCTGCCTTGTCACACCTGCCATTTGTATAGCGATCTCTATTATCCACTTTATGCCTGTCATGTTCTCCTTTATTTATTTACTGGCTAAAAGTCACTAGAATCGCCAGACTTTATGTCTGACCCCTTTTTGTTTTTCCTTCTCTCTTCCGTTTCGCCCCCAGGTTCTCAGGGAGGAAACACTTAGGCTTAGCCAGGATTTGGATATCATCTTGCTAGGAGCTACTGTTGAAGTATGGCTCGAGTCTTTGTCTCTGCTATTGCTTACTCTTTTATTGGGGAATAATGTTTTATTTTAATTCATATGTACTCTGATTATGAAAGACAGAATTATTTTGTTGTAATGGTTTTATGAATTACGGTATTATAAACCACAGGATTATGATTTATGTTTGAAATAAAATTTTTGAAACTTCCGCTGCTATCTTTATTTATATCTTTCTTGTAATTATTCTGTGTCTGTTTACCTACAATGCTTTACAGAACTTAATGCATTCCCTTAGTGAGTGACATTAACGGATGTGGGGTGTTACATTGTTTCTCGATGTTTGGTTTTCCAGCAAGTCAAAGCTGAGCAAAGGAAGCCCAGTGGTGGGAGAGCGTCCCGATGGATTTCATTGATGGTTTGTCTAGATCAAGGAAAGGCAACACCAATATTTGTGTTATATTGGACAGACTTACTAAGAGCGCTCATTTCATTCCGGTTAAGAGTAAGAGGACGACAACATGGTTGGCGGTAGTTTACATTCGTGTGATAGTCCATCTTCATGGAGTACCTTCTAGTATCGTAAGTGATCGAGACCCCATTTTCACCAGGTGAATTTTAGAGGAGCTTGCAAGAAGCATTAGGTACACAGTTGTGTTTCAGCACCGCTTATCACCCTTAGACAAATGGACAGACGGAAAGGGTGAACAGAGTTCTTGAGGATCTTTTAAGGCTGTTTATCCTAGATTTTATAGGGACTTGGGAAGAGCATCTTACTTTAGTAGAGTTCGCTACAACAACAGTTATCAAGCTTGTATTGACATGGCACCCTTCGAAGCATTATACGGGCGACCTTGTAGATCACCGACTTGTTGGTGGGAATCTACAGAAAGACTTCTACTTGGACCTGAGATGTTTAGGGAAACTTCCGAAAAGATTGACCTTATCTGGAGACGCATGAAGATAGCCCAGGACAAGCAGAAGTCCTATGCAGATAAGAGATGGACCGACATTGAGTTTGAGGTGGGAGACATGGTTTTCATCAAGGTATCACCTTTGAAGAATGTGGTTCGCTTTGGATCTATAGGGAAATTGACACCAAGAATTGTAGGGCCCTTTCCCATAATAGAAAGGATTGGACAAATGGCCTATAGAGTAAAGATACCTAAGAGACCGTCCGACATTCATGATGTTTTCCACGTTTCTCATTTATGGAATTGTTTGCATGATACTGCAGAAGTAGTTGAGCCGAGTATGCTTGAGGAAATAGAGGTAGAACGGGAGGCGACAGTTAGGCGAGTTCCTACACATATTCTTGGATCGGAGTTAAGAAGATACACAATCGAGAGGTCAAGTTGATGAAATTTCAGTGGGGAGATAACTAAAGGTTGCAACTTGGGAGACCGAAGACAAGATTCGCGCTTCGCACTGTTTTCTTTTCAAGGGTATATTCTTAACTTCCTTTCCAAAGCTTTTATTTATTCTTATTTCTATCATTTAAAGTTTATCCTATCGATCAAATTTTCGACCTTTAGGTAGAAATCCCATGGATGTGAACATGTGTTTGAGACATGTTATGATTGATGGATGCAAGTGGATGCAAGTGTTTGCTAGTGGTTGCTCGTGGATGCATATATTCATACATTAGGCACTAGATCTGCTCAATCACTCTCATATTGCATATGAACGTCTGTGCATTTTACTTTTCTTCTTTTAATGGATGGAAGTGAGTGTATCATGATATGGATGTTGCATCTTGTTGAATGACTACCGACCATATTGAACTTACATGTTATAATAAGATTATTTGCATACATGTTGGATTCATAGCACTAACATACATTGCATTAATGACGTCGACTGAATCAGTAGACCACTTGATCTTTCACATTAGTATAGGGACATATACGCAAACCTTTTCATATTTTCGTATAAGCGTTAGAAGTCTTTAAGCACAATGGATGCCTGTGATTGGTGGATGAGTAGATGAACAATGGATGTTAGGATATGCATTCTTCTTAACTTGGGGATTTCGGGGACGAAATCCTTTAAGTAGGGGAGAATGTAAGACCCATAATTTTATAACGCATTAAGATGATAAATTAAAGAATACTTAATCAAATATTGGAAATTAAGTAAAAAGGACTATGCCACCTCAGAATTCTGCTTGATATAGACTCCGAGTTTGCATAAAACGAACATCATATGAAGAAGTTATTTAGGTTTGAAGTTTGTACATATATAAGCTAATTATAAATATATATATATATATAGAGAGAGAGAGAGAGGCAGGTTCAAGAGCACCCCAAACAGTGCAGCACCCCAAAAGCCCCTCAACCACAACCAAGTATTTCACACTCTCTCTTATTCCACTCATTCTCTCACTTCCCACTCACATTCTTTAATATAAATGAGTGGTAGTGGTTAGGGTGCAAATGGGAGGCTGAAATTCAGGGGAGCGCCCTGATCTTATCCCATATATATAATAAACATATTAGAAATTCAAAATTAGTTCGAAAATCGAATGCGGGACAACGCGGGAATCAGGGCCATTGGGGGTCGACCCCTGCCGTAGGGGCATCGACCTATGGGTCGACACCGTAAGGGGCATGTCGACACCCCCAGATCCGATCCTGATACATTTCTGCGTATGTGGACTTGTTTTTTGACTAGATTCATGAACCCAAGGCTATAAATAAGACCTCATTCTCATTGTTTTACTCATTCTAAAACAATGGAGAACTAGATGCTGTCTCTGCCTATATTAAAATAGCCTATTCTTCTTCAACAAATAAGTCAACCAAGTTCAAAGATTGGTTCTTCAATAGATACAATCAAGTCTCCTGTTCTTTAGATCCAATCACAGTGAGTCTATGTTTTTTTAGATAGAAATAAATAAAATGTAATCTTGACATGCCTATAAGTTTGGATGAAACACTCCACCTCTGCTAAGGTCACTCACAATGGGAATGCCTTAACTTTAGTGGAGCATAATAGGTAAAAGACACAGATAATTTACAAGATAGATATATATAAGCAGCGGAAAATAAAACTAACTTTATTTCAAACATGGTTCATAATAAAACATTACAACAAACTGTTTCAAACCAACTTCCAAATCATTACAACTTAATTTCTGTCTTGATTATTATATAAAGAAGCATAAAACAAAATAAAATTGCATAAATCCCCAAGTAGTAGTGTATCCAAAGCCATAACCAAAGGTAAGAGATTCCAAGCTATACATCACAGAGCCTTCAAGCTTGGAAACATGAACGGTCCAAATTAAGCTAAGCTGTTCCCTCCCTGGCTACCTAAGATTGGGGGGGGGGGGGAACGGAAGAAAAGAGAGCGAAAGAAAATTGGTCAGACATAAGTCTGAGTAAGTCTAGTGAATTTTCAGTGTGTGAATAAGGAAAAGGGTCATGATAGGAATAAAATGAAAATAGGACCATACCAGAATAACTAACTAACATAAACCAAGATAAGGAAGTTTAAACCGGATATACTATCGCACACATTCTACTTCTCTGCACCTTTTTATAGTAGTCCCAACTGGCACCCGATATACATGGTGAAATAATCACTTTTTATCGATCGGCTCCTACTCGCATACATTTGTCCCGTGTGTCATTCGGCCCACGCTTGATTGTAGATACTTGTGCTGGTCCCACCATGGGGTGTATCAAATCCTATGGTGGCAACCCGACACGATTCAAAATGCACAGCGTATGACTACTGATGCCCAGTGCCTGCTTTTTCCACTCTGGAGTACGTGCACGCCTGTACTCCGTCGGAACCTACACTGACGCACCACCCGCCGTCGTTTTGACCGCTTACAATTCAGCCCAGTAATCGTTCCCTACCCTTCCTAGTTCAGGGTACCATGATACATCTATGTGGGTTACTGCAGAAATGGGTCCCCGTTAATAGGGTTTTCTAGCCAACATGTTAAATTGGTTAAGTGTCCAAGTTTACCTAACCTCACCCATCAGTTTAGTTAACATGTTGAATTGGTTAAGTGTTTCCCTAATTGACTTAACCCTACTATTCCTGACTTAGCTTTAATTCATTTCATTAAAGCACCAACCAATCACATTAGACAGATATTGTTGCGGTCACTGGATGTGTCGGTTGGTTCCGGGCAGTTTTACACCACAACTCAGTCTAACCTCGGGTCCTTTTTGGGCTCAATGCACTAACCACCCACATTAGACAGGTATTTTTGTGGTCACTGGATGTGTCGGTCGGTTCCGGGTAGTTTTACACCACAATTCAGTCTAACCTCGGGTTAGGCATGTTCGTCTTTTCTAAATTTACATATTTCCTTTTATGCTTATGTGTGAATTTGTCAACAATTTATTGTCATGGCCCACTTTTCCTCTAAATCAAGTCCATATTTTTTAGGCACAAAAATTATACCATTTTCATGCCATTTATCATGATTATGCCAAACATGCCAATTACATGTAATTTCAAGTTTTCCCCAATGTTACCCCCGTTGTACGTTCGCAAAATTACATAGGATGTTAGGCTCGATATTTTAGCATAACTTATAAAACAAAAAGGAGAAAAGAGGAACTTTGCAATATTCCAACATCATACAAGAGTATGGATCTAACTACACTTGTGTCACATGAATTTGGCATAGATAAATATACTTTTAATTATGAACTTGCAAATTAGATCTATGCAACATGAACCACAAGCATGTGAATTTACATAAAACTATACAAATTAAATTTGGCATATAGTGGTGAACTTGCATAGGGGTTGAATCAAGTTAACATAGATCTAACATAAAGGCATATGGATCTAACATAAAGGCATATGGATCTAACACATGAAGTTGTAGATCTAAACATATAAGGTCGTAGATCTAAACATGTATGCATAATGGATTTAAACAATTAGGCATAAACGACATGACTTAGCCTAAAACTTGTATGTATCATAATATCATCAAGGTCGTAGATCTAAACATGTTTGCATAATGGATCTAAACAATTAGGCATAAACAACATGACTTAACCTAAAACCGGCATGTATCATAATATCACCAACTTACATAATATAATTTCATTCCTAAATTCCTATACAACATCATAGATTTATTCACCAGTTTCCACATAACATGATAGGTTCGGTAGACCACAATAGTTCATAGGCATATATGATAGAATAGACATGAATAGATATGAATCAGCATCACATACAACTTGATACAATTATATTTTACAATTCATTACAAACCATGTCTTTAATATATTCACATCTGAAAGATAACTACACTTACAACAAAAGGAAAATCTTGATTTCTGGGATCTGTATTCTGAAACTGAATTGCTCCCTATTGATGTAAACTAATCATTGTTCTAAATTAGACTTGATTTAATTTGATATGAAGCTTCTATCTTGCTTTGAAGTGGAAGGAGGATGACAAATACTCTAGGTCGGCCATTAATGACATGACTACTCTTGGTATGAATATTTGTGATTTAGGGTTGAGAGTTAGGTTGCTTTTATAGAGGTTTAATTAAATAAGAGCCATTAGATCAACCCCATATGCAATCAATACTGTCCAGACAAGATAGAATAACCACATAAGCCCTAATGACTCAGCAGGGAGATAGAAATCGTCATCTTTTAGAACTGCCCGGGGGAGGTAGGTCGACCCCCTGGTCGACCTGTTTGGGAGGAGCTCGACCCCCTGGTCGACCTCCTGGTCGACCTGGCCTTGGGTGGGAAATTTCCCGCCCAGCCCGCTTCTGCTTCTGATTTTTGAATTTTGAATTCTGACCCGAGCTGTTTGAATTTTTAATTTAATCCTGAAACTTCTGAAGGTCATAACTCCTTCATACGGAGTCCGATTTACGCAAACTCGGACTCTATCTCAAGAAGAATTCCGAGACGAACGCAATGGCATAACCCATTTCCCTTAATTCTTACATTTGAAATTAATTATTCTTTAATTCGTAACCTTAGTATTTACAGAAAATACGGGGTGTTACATTCTCCCCTCCTTAAAAGATTTCGTCCCCGAAATCTTCAAGTCAAGAAGAACGTATATCCTACCATCCAATCATCCATCTACTCAACCATCAAATACAGGCGTCCATTGTCCTTAAAATACTTCTAATGCTTCATGATCATATGCATAGTGTGTGTACATGTCCTTATCTAATGCAAAATCAGGTGGTCTACTGATTCAATTGACCTCCTTAATGCAATTCATGTCGGCGCCATGAGTCCATTATGTATGCAATCACCCCTAATCATACTTTCTACATGAGTGCACAATCATTCATACAAATGCAACATCCACATGATAACACATCAAGTTTCAATCATATACAAGTACATATATGCATATTCAATATGAAAGTGATTGAGCCGATCTAGTACCTAATGTGTGTGTCTGTGTATGCATCCACGAGTAACCACTAGCAACCACTTGCAACCATCAGTCATAACATGTTTCAAATACATGTTTACATCCATTGGTTTCTACCTAAGGATCGAGGATAACATCGAGGAAAAATACTAAAAAGATAGATACGAGCATGAACAAATTTAAGGAAGAAGAGATCAAAGATGTACCCTCAAAAAGAAAAGGGTAGGCTGCGCGCATCTTGGCCTCAGTCTCCCAAATCGCGTCTTCCTCAGCGTCACTCCATTGAACTTTAATAAGTTTGACTTCGCCGTTGTGTAGATTTTTGACTTCTGTTGCCAAGATACGAGATGGAACTCTTTTCACAGACGCCTCTCGTTCTACTTCTACGTCCTCTAATATGCTTGGTTCCACCACTTCCGCAGACTCATGTAGGCACTTTCGTAGGTGAGAAACATGAAAGACATTATGAAATCCAGCCAATCTTTCGGGCAGCTCTACTCTGTAAGCCATCTTCCCAATCTTCTTAATGATAGGAAACGACCCTACAAATCTTGATGTCAACTTTCCTGCGGATCCGACGTTCCTCAAAGGAGATACTTTAAGGAAAACCCTGTCTCCAACCTCAAACTTAAGGTCGGTCCTTCTTTTATCTGCGTATGACTTCTGTCTATCTTGGACAGTCTTCATTCTTCTTCGTATCAAGTCCACTTTCTCTGAAGTTTCTCTAATCATATCTGGTCCAAGTATGAGCTTGTCTGTAGACTCCCACCAATAAGTGGGTGATCGACACGGTCTTCCATATAAAGCTTCGAAGGGTGCCATGCCTATGGTGGCTTGGTAGCTATTGTTGTAGGCAAACTCCACCAAAGGAAGATGATCCTCCCATGTTCCTCTGAAGTCAAGAATGCATCATCTCAAGAGGTCTTCTAATACCCTGTTCACCCTTTCCGTCTGACCAGCGGTTTGGGGGTGATAGGTCGTGCTTAAGCATAGCTGTGTGCCTACAGCCACTTGCAAGCTCCTCCAAAACTCGCTCGTAAAAATAGGATCGCTGTCACTTACAATGCTGGAGGGTATCCCATGGAGTCGGACTATCTCTTTAAGATAAATGGATGCTAAAGATGAGGTAGTCCTCCTACTTTTAACGGGTATAAAGTGAGCGCTCTTTGTGGGCCTGTCCTCTATTACCCAAATACTGGTATTTCCCCTTCTTGACCTAAGTAGCCCATCAATAAAGTTGATTGAAATGCTATTCCATTTCCACTATGGGACCTATGGAGGATGAAGCAAACTACCAGGATTCTTTTGCTCCACCTTGACTTGCTGGCATACTAAGCATTTCGAGACAAATTCAGCTGCATCCTTCTTCATGCCATCCCAAAAGAAAACCCTTTTTATGTCTTTATACATCTTGTCTCCACCAGGGTGTATGGTCAACTTGGAATGGTGCGCCTCTTCGAGAACCTTCTTCACCAAATCCCTTGCCTGTGGGACGCATAGCCTTCCATCCCGCGTCAACCATCCCTTATCATCGATGGAGTATCTATTGAGGTGACTAGAAGTCTCACCCCTAATGGCGCCAAGACTTAAGCGCAAAGACGATGGCAACCAACTCTAGATCGTGGGTTGGGTAGTTTTTCTCATGTACTCTCAACTGTCTGCCTCCATAAGCTACTACCTTCCCTTCTTGCATCAAGACAGCACCTAGTCCCGTACAACATGCATCCGTGTATACGGTAAACATCTTGCTCCCATCCGGCAATGTCAGAACTGGGGCCGTTGTTAGAGCTCTCTTTAATCATTGGAAAGCAATATCGCAATCCAAATCCAAATTGAAAGTTAGGTTCTTCTTCGTCAACTTTATAAACGGAGATGAGATTTTCGCAAAGTCTTTGATGCACTTTCGGTAAAAGCCATCTAGCCTAAGGAAGCTCCGGACCTCGGTCCTATTCCGTGGAACCTTCCAATCTTGCACCGCAACTACTTTTGCGGGGTCCACGGCTAACCCTTCCTTGGATACCACATGTCCAAGAAATCTTACTTCCTCCCTCCAGAAGTGGCATTTGGAGAATTTGGCTTTCAACTGATGTTCTCAAAGAGTATCCATGAATTCTTTTAAATGATGAGCATGCTCTTCCTCACTCTTTGAGAAAATCAAAATGTCATCTACGAAGACCACCACAAACTTATTGAGGAACTCCCTAAACACCCTGCTTATCAAATCAATGAAATAAGCGGGTGCGTTTGTCAAGCCAAAAGGCATGACAAGCCACTCAAAGAAACCATCAGGAGTTCTGAATGCGGTCTTATCAGTACTGTCTTCAGCCACTCTTAGCTGATGAAACCCGGTAGCTAAATCTAGTTGGGAGAAAACCGATGCACCTACAAGCTGATCGAAAAAGTCATCTATCCTTAGAAGTAGGTGCCTATTTTTCTTGGTCAGCATGTTTAGCTCCCTATAGTCAACGCATAGGCGAAGCGAACCGTCCGCTTTAGTTGCGAATAGTACTGGAGCACCCCATTCAGAAATACTCCATCTTATAAACCCCTTCTCAAGCAACTCTTTAACTTGCTTACTGAGTTCTTTCCTCTCCCTTGGAGCCATGAGTCTAACGGGTAAAGAAACGGGTTTTGCATTATCAACGAGGTACATGCGGATGTCTATCTCCCGTTTCGGAGGTAACCCTTTAACCTCTTCAAAGACATCTGGGTATTCACAAACTACTCTAATAGACAGCAAATTCTCAATAGACACATCAAGAGATTCTAGATAGCTAAGCATAACAGAGTTCGTGGGATTACAAGAAATTTTGTAACGACCCGGATTTTCGGCGACTTTGGTTATCGACATAAGCTCGATGTCGATAACCAAAACATCGAAAAATCCTGGTAATTAATGAAAGAAATTAGAGGGTGAGAATAGATAAGATAGAAACTTATAATAGAAGAAGAAGAAGAAGAAGAACACAACATCAGAGTAACACGAACCTCACAGCGGAACGAATAACATATAATAGATAACATAACTTTGAAATATAACAGTTATGTATACAATAGCACTTATCAGAGTACAGCACTTACAACACAGCGGAAATAAACTATAGCTATATGATCCAGAAGCCTCATGCTCCAGCTCTTCAAGTATATCTGTAAAATCCTGACTACTTGACTGCCCGTACAAAATTAGGCACCCAAGAATTTAGGGAAAACAACAAAGTAAACTCCGGGTCAGTCATGGGACTGGTATGAGTAAAACAGTTTAAACAGGTATATGAATAAGTAAACGATATCTCATAAGACCACGCCGCAGAACGGAACGGGTTTTTCCCTTATGAGAATCCAAAATATCTTTATATCAAAAACCTTTTGATATTATAATAATGTCTATGTACAAATAGATATCAACTAGCAGAAACGCTTTCATCTCACGTTCTACATATATAGTATACAATCAAAATCCCAAGCACGTATTGGATAATGGATTTCCAACTATGACAAGGTATGGAACCACCTTCTGATCAGTGTACCCTAGGAACGATACACTGGAGTTCAACAAGAACATCTTGTAACTCAGCCACACATGACTCACCACTCATTTCGCTTGAGTGTATCGAATGTATATCACCAACGGTTGGGATCAACAACCGTTCCCGTATATATATATATGGGAAAACATTGATAGATTTAAGAAACAAATGAATATTCTCTAGATAGGTGATTATACACCCTACTTCGGTGCGACCAACTTAGCCATGCTGCCTGCCCGATTTCTTTCATTTACTGGTTGATGAGGCTAGAAGCTACGCTTTATCATCACATCAGATTCACTTCGAATGCCAGGTCCATCGAAAATCACTAATTGACGTCTACAACAGTACATTACGTGTTAGCTAAAGAAGTTTCCTTCTCCGCTTCCACTCTTGGTACGGTTGAAGAAATCAATGTACGTGACATTTCTGGAAATACTCTGTCAAACATTCATTCATATAAGTCATCCTCATTTACTTAGAATGTCACATCGTCATATCCGCCAAATCACAAATTGACTTATCCAAAAATAACACGGGTATACAGCTAAGAGAAACGAATTCCTCCGCCACCAAACGTGAATATGTTTGAACACATCAACTTACGCGATCCATTGGATATACTCTGTCAGACCTTCGTCCATACAAGTTGTCCAGGGACTGGACAAACCGAAGGCACTATTCAGTATATCCATCTTAGTCACTGTTATCTAAGACTTATACAACAGCCCTTGCATTTTTCTCCGTCTTCAATTAACTTTGGCATATATGATTCGCAATGCTTATGCCAATACAGAGTGGTTCTTTGGATAATAATCCAACCGGTCTCTCCATATTAACAACGTTAAAATGGTCAAAACTTCGATAGTCTGGGAGTTAACTATCAAAGTAAAACAAGTGCAAACAACGATATTATTTCTAGATGGAAATTATATCGAACAAACATCATTTAACATTAATCTCTTTAGTTCATTTATTTACTTATCTCCTGTTTCCCGATATTCTAAATTCTTATTTTCTTTTATCAGAAAACATTTCTGATTCTCGTTTGGAAAACATTTCCAAAACTCCTTTACGATCAAACCTTACCATTTCTTAGTCAAGAAGGAAGTCACTCAAGTTGGGGTATAATTACCTCTCAGACCTTAACTGAACAACGTTATAACTTTGAAATGGTCAAAGTTTATATTTTAATCTTTAACAACTTCTTTACGCCTTTCTCGGATCCAATTTTACTAATCCACTTCTATATTTAAAACATTGGTTATAACGATAACGTTATAATCCCTACTTTCGAATTATCTAACTTTAATTATAACTTCTATTCTTATTAGTGAATAATTAACCTAACACTTATTTATAAATAAATAAATCTCTAATTAAACACTGGAAAGTATAAGTACTTTCCCGAATTCGATAAAATCGAATTCGCCGATTAGCTCTCTTCGAGAAATCTCTATTTGATTAACTCTTCTTCGAATAACCTATATTCGATTAACTCCTTCTCGAATAAACGATATTCGAAAATCTCTCTTCGAATAACTAATATTCGATAACTCTTCTTTTCAAATATCTCATATTTGAAAAATCTCACTTCGATTAAACTATAATCGATAACTCATTTCGATGAAACTAACATCGATAACTTCTTTCGATGAAACTAACATCGATAACTCCTTTCGATGAAACTAACATCGATAACTTCTTTCGATGAAACTAACATCGATAACTCCTTTCGATGAAACTAACATCGATAACTCCTTTCAATGAAACTAACATCAATAACTTCTTTCGAATGTCTATATTCGATTAACTAACTTCGAATACCATATTCGATTAACTCCTTTCGAATGTCTATATTCGATTAACTAACTACGAATACCATATTCGATTTCTCCTTTCGAATACCATATTCGATTTACTTTATTCACTTTATAAAGATTTCCTTTTTAACAACGTTTTATTCATTTGAAAAGATTTACTTTTAAATAACGGTTCTATACTTTAAAAATGATTTCCTTTTTATAATGTTCCCTTTCCAATTCTATTTGTAAATGGTTTACAAATATTTCCTTTTCAAATTTATTCTTGAAATATTCTAACTCCTTAAATTCCCGGGAAAATTCGCCATAACCTCCTTTGTATCGGGAGCATCGGGAAAATCCCGAAACTCGCCACACAGGCCTTTCCATTCAAAAAGAAATGTTTTGAATTTATTTTCCTTTTTAAAATATCTCCTATTTATAAATATCCCAATTTATAAATAGTCCTTATTTATAAATATTTAAATTTATAAATATCTCTTATTTATAAATATTCCAATTTATAAATATTCTGTATTCAATATCACTTTGAAAATCCCCTTATCAACATTTCGGTATGTTATGGTATTCAATCATATCAAATCACGATGTTCAATATCGTCCAAGCACATATAATCGCCCACAGATTTTATATCACATCATATAACAATATATGAAAAACAATAAAATAACTGTTGAGGAATCCAGTCGGATTCCTCTAACCTGTCTCCCTGCATCCACAGATGTTACACAATATGATTATCATCACTTTCAGTTCAATATAAATTATTCTGATAGCAGAATCAATATATAATTATTTAACGGTTTATATATATATATATATATATATATATATATAATTTTCACTAACTGACTAGCAGTTCAATCAATCAACCAACACACAGCAATCAACAGATGATTTACAGTTCTAAAAATACATTATAAAAATATAACTGTTCAGAGTTGGTGAGTTTTACTCACATTGGCGCGTTAACCGTCAAATAACAGTTTGCGTTATTTGATTTCGACGGGCAATTTATTTCGCTATAAATTGTAACGAGCTCGGATTCACTCCCAGTCAGCTCCATGGTGTAGTATCCGTCCATACGATCCCAACGGATCTTGTTTCGCCCAATTCTGATATCGTATGATCAAGTTATGATTTTACGAAGTTAATACACATTATATATACAATTTATACTTATTTAAAATGTTATCGGGCCTCACCATTTAAAAACCACGGCCCATTTCCCTTTCGTGAACACGCAGCCCACCTGCACCCTAACTTCTTCCTCCTCCTACGCCAAATGAATTCCAGTGGAAAACCCACCTCCACGCTGAACCTCCACCGCTCCTCCATGTCTCCCCGAAAACCAAAATCAACCGCACCACTAAACTCCTCATCTGAGTCTCCACACACCCACCTCACTTCCATCAACCCCGGCCACATCTACCGCGTTCTGTCGAACTAGAAAAACCGCGGAGCACAGTAAAGGTCCGACATTTTTCCCCGTCGATCCACCCCAAAATTTGTCTACGAAATCGAATTCATCCAACGATTCCAAAAATGATATTAAAAACAAGCACCAACACCTCAAATTCAAAGTATAACCGACCTAGGCTGCTGTGTTGTTTTTCGTCGATCTCAGAAAGTCGTCCGAGTTGGATACAATGCATACCAGAACGAAGAAGAGCATGGCAGAGATTCAATGAACTAATACTTGAGATTTTAGGATTTTATTTTGGATTTCTTTGATTTCTTACTCACGGTTCTCTCTTGTTTTTTCTTTCAAGTGGCGGCTGGATGCCTATTGACTTAAGGGAGAAATGAATTAGGTTAAGGGATGAGGTGTGGTATTTATAGTGGAGCTTTAATATTTTTATATTCCATTTTATTTTATTTTTGCCTTCTAAAAATCCGTGTAATCACACACGACACCCAAAAATTATGAAAATTGACATGCAGCTACAGTTTGACATTACGGTCCCAACGAAACTGGTTTCGTCGAATTCCGACTCCATATTCTTACACAGCGTATTTTTAAATGTCAAAATACTGACTGTTTCTCACTCTAAAAATCCGTATGGCCACATACTAACTCTAAAAATCACGAAACTGGAAATCTAACAACTATTTGATATTGCGGATCCAACAAAACTGATTTCGTGGAGTTCCGACTTCGTTTGCAAAACCGGCTATTTTTAAAGCTTTGGATGACCCATTTAAATATATAAATATATTTAAATATAATTAAATTAAATATAATTAAATTTATATTATCGTATATCTTCACATATGATATCGTACAGCTCCGGAATATCATATCAGAATTTACAGTTTGATATTTCAGATTCCAGATAATCCCGGTATTTAGTTTATATTGAAATTCCTTTTATAACGTAAATAAAGCGTTACGAATTTATAAAGTAATTCTACAACGACTTTTTCTGAAATTTGATTTGGACATAACTCAAAATCTACACGACGAAGTCCCGATTTTTCTCTTCCACTAGAAAGATATACTACACCAGCTCCACACGTTTCTTGTTTCATAGAAATCCGGCTTAAAACGAATCCTGTACATTCAGTTGAAGTTCAAATCGCCAAATAGCGAACTGCAGCGCCATTTCGAGCTCGTTTATAAATATATTATAAACTATATGTTCAACTGTCATCGATTCAATATAATCGTTATTATATTTTGAATCGAAACTCCACCTAATCTCGTATGCTATTCAATTCACACGATATTGTGAATTTCACTATTTCCGACTATTTCGACATTATAATATATTATTATATTATAATTATTTATTAAATATTCAATATTATTTAATTAAATGATCATTAACTTCTCTAAATCACCAATTATATAATTAAATAAATTAATTATATATCTCTAAAAATGCGGGTCATTACATTCTTCCCTACTTAAAATAATTTCGTCCTCTTTGCTAAGTTAGAGGACGACCATGTCTATTGGAATTCCTAAGATTTGTTTACCCCTTATTTCTGATTTTAACTGAACCAATTAATATCAACTAAAATATTTATTCATTCCGACTAACTAAAATTTTCAAAAATTCTGAAAATTTTCTAACACTTTAAATTTTCGGAAAATTTCGCCAGCGTCTCCTTTGTACTGGTCAGTAGCTCAAACTCCAACTCGCCTCTCTGGGCCTTCTTCAACCCAAAAGAAAATCAAAACGCCAAACGGCTTGCCAATTCAGCTCATAAATTCCAAACTCATATAAAATATAAACTTGTACCTTTTTGTTCGGCATATCATTATATCCCTTCCATCTGTTATCAACTCAACATATACCAGTGTTATCTCAATCAAATTCCAATCAGTTCATATCCTCAAATCCAAACCGAATTTTATTCGAACCCCAATATCAAATTTCAAATTCTTAACTCATCAACCCAATTCCATAACAGATTATTCTCTAATCCAATTCAATTCTATTTAACTCTGTTCAGGTTAAATTTCAATTTATTTTTACCATCTCATTTTATTTAACTTCATTAGTTAAATTTTTAATTCCAGAACTTAAATTCCTGGGTTTCTTTCAAATCAATTTGAAATTATAATACCAATTCAAAACCTTTGAATTTCTAAATAACTTGTTTTCTCAAAACAATTCAAATCAAAATCTATGGTTGTAATCCACCACTTAGAACTCGAAAATCACACCGATGATATTGCGCATTCATTATCAGAATTATTTTCCAGCGACACAAGTGATTTCAATACTATATCATTTTCAAAATCATTACCAAATACTTCCATTTTGAAAACATTTCAAAATCTCCCAGGAACTTAAAATTTCCTTATTTTAATTCCAAATCTGATCTAAATTCATATTTAATCCATCTTATTTCATATACTTTACTTATATGATTCTGATTGGTTATATATAACCATTTCACTTTATAATCTCATTCGATTATAATTTCAACCAATATATCTAATATATGATAATATGTTACATATCCATACTGTGTCGGTCCATCGTATTCAAGTATTTATTTACTCCTACCGATACAGTGGATCAAACTGATCGACCAGAACTCATAAACAACTCAGCCAATGAATCTCCACAATATAAAACCATTTTTATATCAAATACAAATACGCACTCGTATATATACACTCTACTCAATCTAGGGTATTACTAACCCTATCTCTACTGAGTCACGCCACAGAGCCAAGGTAAACTTAACTTAAGCTCTGATACTAACTGTAACGACCCGGATTTTCGGCGACTTTGGTTATCGACATAAGCTCGATGTCGATAACCAAAACATCGAAAAATCCTGGCAATTAATGAAAGAAATTAGAGGGTGAGAATATATAAGATAGAAACTTATAATAGAAGAAGAAGAAGAACACAACATCAGAGTAACACGAACCTCACAGCGGAACGAATAACATATAATAGATAACATAACTTTGAAATATAACAGTTATGTATACAATAGCACTTATCAGAGTACAGCACTTACAACACAGCGGAAATAAACTATAGCTATATGATCCAGAAGCCTCCTTCTCCAGCTCTTCAAGTATATCTGTAAAATCCTGACTACTTGACTGCCCGTACAAAATTAGGCACCCAAGAGTTTAGGGAAAACAACAAAGTAAACTCCGAGTCAGTCATGGGACTGGTATGAGTAAAACAGTTTAAACAGGTATATGAATAAGTAAACGATATCTCATAAGACTACGCCGCAGAACGGAACGGGTTTTTCCCTTATGAGAATCCAAAATATCTTTATATCAAAAACCTTTTGATATTATAATAATGTCTATGTACAAATAGATATCAACTAGCAGAAACGCTTTCATCTCACGTTCTACATATATAGTATACAATCAAAATCGCAAGCACGTATTGGATAATGGATTTCCAACTATGACAAGGTATGGAACCACCTTCTGATCAGTGTACTCTAGGAACGATACACTGGAGTTCAACAAGAACATCTTGTAACTCTGCCACACATGACCGACCACTCATTTCGCTTGAGTGTATCGAATGTATATCACCAACGGTTGGGATCAGCAACCATTCCCGTATATATATGGGACAACATTGATAGATTTAAGAAACAAATGAATATTCTCTAGATAGGTGATTATACACCCTACTTCGGTGCGACCGACTTAGCTATGCTGCCTGCCCGATTTCTGTCATTTACTGGTTGATGAGGCTAGAAGCTACGCTTTATCATCACATCAGATTCACTTCGAATGCCACATTGTTAGGTACATCGAAAATCACTAATTGACGTCTACAACAGTACATTACGTGTTAGCTAAAGAAGTTTCCTTCTCCGCTTCCACTCTTGGTACGGTTGAAGAAATCAATGTACGTGACCTTTCTGGAAATACTCTGTCAAACATTCATTCATATAAGTCATCCTCATTTACTTAGAATGTCACATCGTCATACCCGCCAAATCACAAATTGACTTATCCAAAAATAACACGGGTATGCAGCTAAGAGAAACGAATTCCTCCGCCACCAAACGTGAATACGTTTGAACAGATCAACTTACGCGATCCATTGGATATACTTTGTCAGACCTTCGTCCATACAAGTTGTCCTGGGACTGGACAAACCGAAGGCACTATTCAGTATATCCATCTTAGTCACTGTTATCTAAGACTTATACAACAGCCCTTGCATTTTTCTCCGTCTTCAATTAACTTTGGCATATATGATTCGCAACGCTTATGCCAATACAGAGTGGTTCTTTGGATAATAATCCAACCGGTCTCTCCATATTAACAGCGTTAAAATGGTCAAAACTTTGATAGTCTGTGAGTTAACTATCAAAGAAAAACAAGTGTGCAAACAACGATATTATTTCCAGATGGAAATTATATCGAACAAACATCATTTAACATTAATCTCTTTAGTTCATTTATTTACTTATCTCCTGTTTCCCTATATTCTAAATTCTTATTTTCTTTTATCAGAAAACATTTCTGATTCTCGTTTCGAAAACATTTCCAAAACTCCTTTAAGATCAAACCTTACCATTTCTTAGTCAAGAAGGAAGTCACTCAAGTTGGGGTATAATTACCTCTCAGACCTTAACTGAACAACGTTATAACTTCGAAATGGTCAAAGTTCATCTTTTAATCTTTAACAACTTCTTTACGCCTTTCTCGGATCCAATTTTACTAATCCACTTCTATATTTAAAACATTGGTTATAACGATAACGTTATAATCCCTACTTTCGAATTATCTAACTTTAATTATAACTTCTATTCTTATTAGTGAATAATTAACCTAACACTTATTTATTTATAAATAAATAAATCTCTAATTAAACACTGGAAAGTATAAGTACTTTCCCGAATTCGATAAAATCGAATTCGCCGATTAGCTCTCTTCGAGAAATCTCTATTTGATTAACTCTTCTTCGAATAACCTATATTTGATTAACTCCTTCTCGAATAAACGATATTCGAAAATCTCTCTTCGAATAACTAATATTCGATAACTCTTCTTTTCAAATATCTCATATTTGAAAAATCTCACTTCGATTAAACTATAATCGATAACTCCTTTCGATGAAACTAACATCGATAACTTCTTTCGATGAAACTAACATCGATAACTCCTTTCGATGAAACTAACATCGATAACTCCTTTCGATGAAACTAACATCGATAACTCCTTTCGATGAAACTAACATCGATAACTCCTTTCGATGAAACTAACATCGATAACTTCTTTCGAATGTCTATATTCGATTAACTAACTTCGAATACCATATTCGATTAACTCCTTTCGAATGTCTATATTCGATTAACTAACTACGAATACCATATTTGATTTCTCCTTTCGAATACCATATTTGATTTACTTTATTCACTTTATAAAGATTTCCTTTTTTACAACGTTTTATTCATTTGAAAAGATTTACTTTTAAATAACGGTTCTATACTTTAAAAATGATTTCCTTTTTATAATGTTCCCTTTCCAATTCTATTTGTAAATGGTTTACAAATATTTCCTTTTCAAATTTATTCTTGAAATATTCTAACTCCTTAAATTCCCGGGAAAATTCGCCATAACCTCCTTTGTATCGAGAGCATCGGGAAAATCCCCAAACTCGCCACACAGGCCTTTCCATTCAAAAAAGAAATGTTTTGAATTTATTTTCCTTTTTATAATATCTCCTATTTATAAATATCCCAATTTATAAATATTCCTTATTTATAAATATTTAAATTTATAAATATCTCTTATTTATAAATATTCCAATTTATAAATATTCTGTTTTAAATATCACTTTGAAAATCCCCTTATCAACATTTCGGTATGTTATGGTATTCAATCATATCAAATCACGATGTTCAATATCGTCCAAGCACATATAATCGCCCACAGATTTTATATCACATCATATAACAATATATGAAAAACAATAAAATAACTGTTGAGGAATCCAGTCGGATTCCTCCAACCTGTCTCCTTGCGTCCACAGATGTTACACAATATGATTATCATCCCTTTCAGTTCAATATAAATTATTCTGATAGCAGAATCAATATATAAATATTTAACGGTTTATATATATATAATTACATATATATATAATTTTCACTAACTGACTAGCAGTTCAATCAATCAACCAACACACAGCAATCAACAAATGATTTACAGTTCTAAAAATACATTATAAAAATATAACTGTTCAGAGTTGGTGAGTTTAACTCACATTGGCGCGTTAACCGTCAAATAACAGTTTGCATTATTTGATTTCGACGGGCAATTTATTTCGCTATAAATTGTAACGAGCTCGGATTCACTCCCAGTCAGCTCCATGGTGTAGTGTCCGTCCATACGATCCCAACGGATCTTGTTTCGCCCAATTCTGATATCGTATAATCAAGTTATGATTTTACGAAGTTAATACACATTATATATACAATTTATACTTATTAAAAATGTTATCGGGCCTCACCATTTAAAAACCCCGGCCCATTTCCCTTTCGTGAACACCCAGCCCACCTGCACCCTAACTTCTTCCTCCTCCTACGCCAAATGAATTCCAGTGGAAAACCCACCTCTATGCTGAACCTCCACCGCTCCTCCACGTCTCCCCAAAAACCAAAATCAACCGCACCACTAAACTCCTCATCTGAGTCTCCACACACCAACCTCACTTCCATCAACCCCGGCCACATCTACCGCGTTCTGTCAAACTAGAAAAACTGCGGAGCACAGTAAAGGTCCGACATTTTTCCCCGTCGATCCACCCCAAAATTTATCTACGAACTCGAATTCATCCAACGATTCCAAAAATGATATTAAAAACAAGCACCAACACCTCAAATTCAAAGTATAACCGAAATAGGCTGCTGTGTTGTTTTTCGTCGATCTCAGAAAGTAGTCCGAGTTGGATACAATGCATACCAGAACGAAGAAGAGCATGGCAGAGATTCAATGAACTAATACTTGAGATTTTAGGATTTTATTTTGGATTTCATTGATTTCTTACTCACGGTTCTCTCTTGTTTTTGCTTTCAAGTGGCGGCTGGATGCCTATTGACTTAAGGGAGAAATGAATTAGGTTAAGGGATGGGGTGTGGTATTTATAGTGGAGCTTTAATATTTTTATATTCCATTTTATTTTATTTTTGCCTTCTAAAAATCCGTGTGATCACACACGACACCCAAAAATTATGAAAATTGACATGCAGCTACAGTTTGACATTACGGTCCCAACGAAACTGGTTTCGTCGAATTCCGACTCCATATGCTTACACAACATATTTTTAAAGGTCAAAATACTGACTGTTTCTCACTCTAAAAATCCGTATGGCCACATACTAACTCTAAAAATCACGAAACTGGAAATCTAACAACTATTTGATATTGCGGATCCAAAAAAACTGATTTCGTGGAATTCCGACTTCGTTTGCAAAACCGGCTATTTTTAAAGCTCTGGATGACCCATTTAAATATATAAATATATTTAAATATAATTAAATTTATATTATCGTATATCTTCACATATGATATCGTACAGCTCCAGAATATCATATCAGAATTTACTGTTTGATATTTCAGATTCCAGATAATCCCGGTATTCAATTTATATTGAAATTCCTTTTATAACGTAAATAAAGCGTTACGAATTTATAAAGGAATTCTACAATGACTTTTTCTGAAATTTGATTTGGACATAACTCAAAATCTACACGACGAAATCCCGATTTTTCTCTTCCACTAGAAAGATATACTACACCAGCTCCACACGTTTCTTGTTTCATAGAAATCCGGCTTAAAACGAATCCTGTACATTCAGTTGAAGTTCAAATCGCCAAATAGCGAACTGCAGCGCCATTTCGAGCTCGTTTATAAATATATTATAAACTATACGTTCAACTGTCGTCGATTCAATATAATCGTTATTATATTTTGAATCGAAACTCCACCTAATCTCGTATGCTATTCAATTCACACGATATTGTGAATTTCACTATTTCCGACTATTTCGACATTATAATATATTATTATAATTATTTATTAAATATTCAATATTATTTAATTAAACGATCATTAACTTCTCTAAATCACCAATTATATAATTAAATAAATTAATTATATATCTCTAAAAATGCGGGTCATTACAAATTTCGAGTGTGTTACCAAGGCGAGTCATGAGTCTAACCACTCTCCTTTCACAATCGAGGATGGCACCATTACTGGATAGCCAATCCATGCCTAGAATCAACCCATAGCCCGTGAAGCCCAAAACATAGGCATTGCATCTAAACCCCACACTTAATATGGGAATTTCCAAATCCAAACAAGTCATTGACAAATAAGTTGAGCCCCCAATTGGATTTGAAACAACCAAGGGATCCTGTGCTAAACTGGTGTCTTGGTGCAGAGATTCAACTAAAGCAGTTGATATAAAAGAGTGTGATGTGCTAGAATCAAAGAGTGTACGAACAGGATGATCAAAAAGATAAACTAAACTCTCAACAAAAACATTTCTATCTCGTTCTTGAGGAGGTGCCATGAGAGCGTGAACCTGCCCTCCAGAAGTAGATCCAACTCTCTGCCCTTGCCCTTGCTTTCTTGGGCAGTCCCTAGCCATGTGTCCTGCCTCGCCGCAATGGAAGTAGCCACCCATCTTCCTTTTCTTCTTCCTGCAGTCCTTAACCAGATGTACAGGAATGCCACAAAAATTACACTTCCTCTTGTCACGGGGTTTGTTGTTCTTCCCGCCCTTCTTGGAATCTGTCTTCTTGCTCTGTGATCCTTCCCCTTTCTTATCCTGAGATGCTTCCACATTTATCTCCATCTTGCCAACCTTATCTTCTGCTTGTAACGGTGCTATGTCCACTAGTCTCTCATAAGTCGCACCCATAGGTATATGAGACATAGCTACGTTGTGCAGTGGCTCATTCAACCCTTTAACAAAGTGGAGAGGCTTCTTATGTGGAGTGTTCACTAACTCCAATCCGAACCTAGCCAGCTGATTGAATTGGTTGACGTATTCCTTGACTGACATAATTCCCTGTTTGAGAGCTAAGAACTTCTCCATTTGTAGGCTTCGTTCAGCTTGTGAGAGGAATTTCATTTCAAACCTCATTCTGAAATCCATCCAAGTTTCAATTGGTCTTCCAGCGTTAGTGACTTCCCACCAATAGGAAGCTTCGTCTTTGAGTAACCATACCGCCAACTGTATCTTCTGCCTATCATCCACTTCGAAGATATTGAACAAATCCTCATTTTCTTTGAGCCAGTTTCTTGCTTCCACGAAGGATTCATTTCCATTGAAGTTCTTTCCACCCATGGCTCGAAAGTCCCTACATATTTTTGAGAAAGCATTAGCACGAAGAGGAGGAACCGTAACAGCTGGGGTAGAAGTAACGTCTGCTGGGCCTACGGCATTAGCCCTAGCCTCTAGGTACCTTCTGAACCAGCCAGGTACTGGCACGCCCTCTGGAAGGTTAAGATCCCCAGACTTGCTGAAACGAAAAAGGAAAGATTCAAAACAGAGGATAGAAAGATTGTGCATATGGCTTTGGGGGATTATGCCTTTTTAAAATAAAACACTTTTTCTTGAAAAATGCTTCTTTAAACTTCTTTTTGAAAAAAAGGTTTTCAAATTTTTTTATCAGATCTAGTAAACCTTTGCTCTGATACCAAGTTAAACACCCCACCTTTTCTAAGGTCACTCCCAAAGGGAATGCCTTAATTGTAATGGTGCATTAAAGGTAAAAGACACAGATAATTTACAAGACAGATATATATAAGCAGCGGAAAATAAATCTAACTTTATTTCAAACATGGTTCATAACAAAACAGTACATCAAACTCTTTCAAACCAACTTCCAAATCATTACATCATAATTTCTGTCTTGATTATTATATAAAGAAGCATAAAACAAAATAAATTTGCATAAATCCCCAAGTAGTAGTGTATCCAAAGCCATAGCCAAAGGTAAGAGATTCCAAGCTATACATCACAGAGCCTTCAATCTTGGAAAGATGAACGATCCAAATTAAGCTGAGCTATTTCTTCCCTAGCTACTTGAGGGGGGGACGGAATAAAAGAGAGTGAAAGAAAATGAGTCAGACATAAGTCTAGTGATTTTTCAGTGCGTGAATAAGGAAAAGGGTCATGCTAGGAATAAACTGAAAATAGGACCATACCAGAATAACTAACTAACATAAACCAAGACAAGGAAGTTTAAACCGAATATACCGTTGCACCCATTCTACTTCTCTACACCAATTTATACTTGTCCCAACTGGCACCCCATATACATGGTGAAATGATCCCTTTTTATGGATCGGCTCCTACTCGCATACATTTGTCCTGTGTGTCATTCGGCCTCCGCTTGATTGTAGATACCTATGTTGGTCCCACCATGGGGTGTATCAAATCCTATGGTGGCAACCCGACACGATTCAAGATGCACAATGTACGACTACTGATGCCTAGTGCCTGCTTTTTCCACTCCGGAGTACGTGCACGCCCGTACTCCGTCGGAACCTACACTGACGCACCACCCGCCGTCATTTTGACCGCTTACAATTCAGCCCAGTAATCGTGCCCCATCCTGCCTAGTTCAGGGTACCATGATACATCTATGTGGGTTACTGCTGAAATGGGTTCCCGTTACTAGGGTTTTCTAGCCAACATGTGAAATTGGTTAAGTGTCCTAGTTTACCTAACCCCACCCATCAGTTTAGTTAACATGTTGAATTGTTTAAGTGTTTCCTTAATTGACTTAACCCTACTATTCCTGACTTAGCTTTAATTCGTTTCATTAAAGCACCAACCACTCACATTAGACAGGTATTGTTGTGGTCACTGGATGTGCCGGTCGGTTCCGGGCAGTTTTACATCACAACTCAGTCTAACCTCGGGTCCTTTTTGGGCTCAATGCACTAACCACCCACATTAGACATGTATTGTTGTGGTTACTGGATGTGCTGGTGTTCCGGTCAGTCTTACATCACAACTCGGTCTAATGTCAGTTTAGGCATATTCGTCTTTTCTAAATTTACGTATTTATCCTTTTATGCTTATGTGTAAATTTGTCAACAATTTATTGTCATGGCCCAATTTCTGTCTAAATCAAGTCCATAATTTTTAGGTATAAAAATTATACCATTTGCATGCCATTTATCATGATTATGCCAAACATGCCAATTGCATGTAATTTCAAGTTTTATCCAATGTTACCCCCGTTGTACATTCGCAAAATTACATAGGATGTTAGGCTCGATATTTTAGCCTAACTTATAAAACAAAAAGGGGAAAAGAGGAACTTTGCAATATTCCAACATCATACAAGAGTATGGATCTAACTACACATGTGTCACATGAATTTGGCATAGAACAATATATTTTTAATTATGAACTTGCAAATTAGATCTATGCAACATGAACCACATGCGTGTGAATTTACATAAAACTATACAAATTAAACTTGACATGTAGTGGTGAACTTGCATAGGGGTTGAATCAAGTTAACATAGATCTAACATAAAGGCATATGGATCTAACATAAAGGCATATGGATCTAACATATGAATTTGTAGATCTAAACATATAAGGTCGTAGATCTAAACATGTATGCATAATGGATCTAAACAATTAGGCATAAACGATATGACTTAGCCTAAAACTTGTATGTATCATAATATCATCAAGGTCGTAGATCTAAACATGTATGCATAATGGGTCTAAACAATTAGGCACAAACGACATGACTAAACCTAAAACTTGTATGTATCATAAAATCACCAACTTACGTATGATAATTTCATTCCCAAATTCCTATACAACATCATAGGTTTATTCACTAGTTTCCACATAACACGATAGGTTCGATAGACCACAATAGTTCATAGGCATATACGATAGAATAGACATGAATAGACATGAATCAGCATTACATACAACTTGATACAGTTCTATTTTACAATTCATTACAAACCATGTCTTTAATTTATTCATATTTGAAAGATAACTACACTTACAACAGAAGGAAAAACTTGATTTTTGGGATCTATATTATGAAACTGAATTGCTCGCCCTTGATGTAGACTAATCGTTGTTCTAAATTAGACTTGATTTAATTTGACATGATGCTTCTATCTTGATTTCAAGTGGAAGGAGGATGACGGCTACTCTAAGTCGACCATTAACGACATGACGACTCTTGGTATGAATATTTGTGATTTAGTGTTGAGAGTTAGGTTGCTTTTATAGAGGTTTAATTAAATAAGAGCCGTTAGATCAACTCTAGATGCAATCAATACCGTCCAGACAAGATAGAATAGCCACGTAAGCCCTAATGACTCAGCAGGGATTCAGAAATCGTCATCTTTCAGATTTGCCCGGGGGAGGTAGGTCGGCCCCCTGGTCGACCTGGCCTTGGGCGTAAAATTTCCCTCCCATCCCGCTTCCGCTTTTGATTTTTGAATTTTGAATTTTGAATTCTGAACCGAGCTGTTTGAATTTTTAATTTAATTCTGAAACTTCTGAAGGCCATAACTCCTTCATACGGAGTTCGATTTACGCAAACTCGGACACTATTCAAGGAGAATTCCGAGATGAACACAATGGAGTAATCCGTTTCCCTTAATTCTTACGTTTCAAATTAACGATTCTTCAATTCGTAACCTTAGTGTTTATAGAAAATACGAGGTGTTACATTGGATCTAAGCCTATGTCTATTGAGCAATCTGAATCATAACGGGTCTGTCATTTCATGTTTATCTAACTTGCTGTTTAGATCTCACATGACTAATTGTGACATCCTTATTATGTTAGTTCCACTATGCCTAATCAGTTCTATTATCATATGTTCATAAGATCTGTTCTTATATGCCTATCTTGTTATTATGCCCAATTCTGTCACTATATGCTTATTCAGTTGCTTTGCTTATTTCTGTCATCTATCTTATTAGTATGCTTATTTTTGTCCTCTTTCCTTCTTCTTTTCCCTTTTTATTTTATAGCTGGGCTACCCTCGAGCCTAGGCATTCCGCTGAAATATGCGAATGCGTGAAATTGGGAACGAGGGGAAAACGTTAAAATTGAAGCATAACTTGTATTGGGAATTTTGGGGGCATAACTTGAACTAAAAACATGAATACAGATTTGGGGCATAAACCAAAATTATGATTAAAGATCTTAAATCGGGGCTTATGGTACATGATGAATATGACTTGGAAAAGAGGCATGAAACCTATAATGAAATAGGGATATTTGTTAAATAATGAAAATGCCTAGATTTACAACAATTAGAAACTGTAACAGCGCTTAGACATGAGGTTAGATTACACTTGTGGCAGACGTCTACCCGGACCCGACCAACATGTCCAGCGACCATAAGTAGTGAATATAATGTGAGGGGTATAAGTGCATAAACACGTAATGTGCTAAGACATGAGGTTAAGTCCGACTTGTGTAAGAAGTCTGCCCGAAACTGCCCAGCATATCCAGCATCCGCAAGTTGTAGGCTTAATGTGGGAGGTCTAGCGCATTATAACCATAAATGAATAAATGGTAATGGACTTGTAATACATAACCTATTTGAATCCATAGGGATTACATGAACATGTTAACTTGAGTAGAGGTTAAGTAAACTCGCTTGAAATAGTGAGAGTGTTAAGTATATCTTGGGGTGGTGGGTAATATTTATATATAGGCCCACAAACTTAACCTGTTGGGGTTATGCAATCTTGTTACACTGGTAGGCATAATCTGTGGAAATCCTAGTAGTGGGGATGCAAGCCTAGGAGGAAGCTTGTATCATCTTGTGTATGGGACCCGTTTCAGTCAGTAACCCATGTATAAGTATCAAACGAGTACTGCGAACTAGGTCGGAGTCGGGGCACACTTACTGAGCTGATTGTAAGAGATCCAAAAGAGGGGACAGTGTGGGAGACATATTCTGAGGGGGTCATGTGTGCGGATGGGTCCGGACAAGGGAGACTAAGACGTCGTAACATCAATAGATATGGTTGTGCAAATCCTGTAAACGAAGGGTTGCCACTTTAGGGAGTGATACATCCTACTCTGCGGCCAGCACATGGTATCTACAGAGTAGGGAGCCGATCGATTGGGGTAGTAATTAGGGTACATCTAGTCTCGCTTGTTTAGGAGCCTGTTATTATTCTTAGGGGTAACACCAGTATGTTCAGTTGGGCTGCCTGTTATTGTATGTGGTAAAACCTCTTACTAGAAGTACGCCTAAGTCTACCATTTTGTTGGGGATCATATTGTCTAGTATACTCGTATTGGTGTAGACAGAGAAAAGTATTAGAGAAGCGCTGTACATATATATTCTATTTGGTTTATCCTGTTTACCTTGTCATACCTTCCTTATATGCTATTATCCATCTTATCCAGTTTATATGCCTGTCATGATGCTTTTACTTATTAATATGCTAAAGGAAACTGGACTCGCCAGACTTATGTCTGACCTATTTTGTTTCCTCTTCTTTCTCTTCCGTTTCCCCCCTAGCATATCAGGGTGGGAATACTTAAGATTGATCAGGACTCTTCTTTCCTTCTGCTTGGAGCTGCTTAGATATACTTCTTGATTTCATATCTTCTCTACTATGGCTATGTTTTTGGGAATTATGCTCATTTCATATTTATCGTACTCTGATGATTTTGGTACAAGACAGCAGTTTTAAGATGATGTACTAGGTTTTATGTATTTCAGACTCACGATGTAACTATGTTTTGAACCATGATGTTTTCTTCTAAATAAAATTTTAAATTCCGCTGTTATTTTGTATCTGTCTTGTAATATTTCTATTTCTGTTTACCTATAACGCTTCATGAAACTTAATGCATTCTCTTAAAGATTGACATTAACGGACGTGATGTGTCATAATCCAGACCCATAACGAACTTCTCGTTCTTTTGATGGGGTGTGTCAATGTATGAACAACCATATTTGGACAAGGATTCAAAGTTAGAAATGTAGTCAAGCACAAAGCGACCATTCTGCTTCAATTCAACAAATTTCTTGAATAGAGCAGACTTCTGAGCTATGGAGATAAACTTTTCTTCAAACTTAGCTTGGAATTGCTCCCATAAAATCTCTTCCTCTGGAGTCTCAAGTGTAACAGAATTCCACCACTCCATGACCTTGCCTTGCAACTGCCTTGATGCAAGCTTTCTCTTAGTTTCATCATCCAACCCCAAGTCTCCAAAGATACGGACACAAGAACCATCCACCACTGAACCACTTCAGCTGGCTCAGTCCCTTTGAATGGATTTCCTCCTAGAGATTTATAATCTTTGCACAGCTTCGCAAAATCCACAACCCCTGGCAACTGAACACCTACATCTATTGTGGCTGCCATTGGAGTGAGTACCCTTCACATGATTGCCTCCATCATGGCTTCAAATATGGTTGGGTAATCTGGTGCATCGCCATAATCCCCTCCAGGCACAGCCCCTTCCCTAGCAGTACGCATTGAAGCACGTCGACTCGTTCTAAATCTACAAATTAGAATGATTAGCCACTTGCAAGAAAAGCTGTTAAAGAAGTGCAAACTCTACTCTAGTATATAGTATCATATATTATACATGCAATTGAAATCTACAAATACGTCTCTCATACGTAATAACCTCTTCGAACATTGGCTAAAATCGTTAACCAGAGCTCTGATCCCAAATGTGAGGACCACCCATAACCCCTGCACTATACAAGAGGAATAATGCACTGAAAGACTTGCCAGGTAGCTATGGATGATCATCAAGGTATGATAACACAACGAAACCTATTGTATTACTCACAGTGCCTGGATAAAATATAATAGAACATATACAACTGGCAGTAATTGTAAAGGATAATTGCACAGAAATTTAAACTTCCACATCTTTATGGAAATATCCACAAAATCTTAGGATCACAGCAGTAAATGTCTGTATAAATAGCCTAACTACAACACTCCAGAATACATGACAGCGGAAACAAAGTTACTACACGGTAGTAAAGATAATACGCCATCCTCCTGCTCGCCTTGCACAACAGCATTATCCTCACTAGTCACCTGTCACCTAGCCTTCCCATCCAAAAATGGATGAACAGCCCAAGGTTAATAAGAGGGAAACACAAAACTTTGAGTAAGTCAGCAGTCTTAGTGAGCGATAAAACAACTATCTAAGATCATCAATAAATTATATAAGAGTAGGCAGATAAACCAACTAATCTACCCATAACACCAGAGAAGAACTCAACCCCCTCTTCCCCACATCGGACAGTGATAGCTTCTTCATCAAGCATTCCAACCGTACATCTATGGAAACCAGAACAAGTACTCGTTCATAGCAATCAAAATTTAACAAACAATAACAATCATGGCAAGCAATTATCACTACTACAAAACATGTTTGTTGCTTCAGTTATTTACCCCTGTTACTCTGATACGGCAACCGAAGCAACTGCAGAAGACGCAATAGATCTAAAACTATTACTTCGGTTGAGTGACCGGAGTAAAAATTTGTTTTTTCGCTTTCAATTTTCAAACAACGGAAGCAACAAAAAAAATCTATGGCTTCAATAAAGATCCTTCTGCTTCGGTTTCAATTGTACTTAAAACCGAAGCAAAACGCCCCTCTTTTAAAATAAAATAAAAATGACAATAAATCTACTATACATCACCATCTACTAATTTAGTTCTGATAATATATAAAGAACCTTAAAATAAAACAAAAATAACAACAACAGTGAATCTAATATAGCAAAAATTAAAGCATGAACTTTATTCTCATACAATTTTATACAATAATAGTGATGATTTACTTTAAATACTGCTCTACATCGGTTCCATAAAATAAGCACATAAATATACATTCCTCAATATCCATATAATTCATAGAATAAGAATTCCTTAAAAGATTGTGCAATCAAGTTTAAAATGAAGCAGCAAATCATATTATCAATCCAATGCGCCTTATATGTAATCTCCATTACCTGCAACGCTTGTTCATAAATCATTGTTAATTCATCTCACCAAAAAAAATAGCATCTTTTCCAGGCTTACCATAAAAGCTACAAATAATCAGTGCCTTGTTAGTTTTTTTGAATTTATTTTTGCATTATATGTTCCTAAATCTACACCAGTGGTAAAAGAAAATGTTATGCGTCAGGTGCAAATCAAATCAAGTCGTTTGTACCAGGGATATCAATGTACGTATATTCTCATTTCACAAGTTATTGCCTGGATTTGACAAATCTACAAGAAAAAAAAGAACAAATGCCATGTGAAATAGTAATGGTACAATACCATGTCTACAATGCATACATACATACTGAAACACTTATGGTAGAGAGAATACTGTTGTAACTTTGTTATCACTTGACACATATGAGTAAAAAGTACTTGATATAGTCTGCTGGTTGCAATTATACAGATATAAGTAACTTAATGTTTAAGTTTCTAAATGATAGATATTTTCAATACAAAGTTCAATGTAGAAATAAAGTTTAACTCTAATGATTGCATATACAGTTTAGCAGAGCTGTACCTAAAATCATAGACAAGCATTAAAAACACATACGTTAAAAAATGATAAATGATTTTAAAACAAACAGAGTTGAAGTGTATGTCTGTCCCATTTGCATAAAAAAGGTTGGATGGTGGAACAGCTGGTAACAACCATTCGAAGCAGTAAAACAATATACCTTACTTAGTTTTAGGTAAACCATTTTCATACAAATAAGTGACATGATCCGTAATACAGAGAAATTTAACTCAGATGCTAAAATCTAAGAACAAATTTATCTGATGTGGTCTATTAAGAATTACCAGAATGGATTAAGCTACTTCAGAAAAAATGGCGCATATGTTATTTCCCTCTCTACAACAAGTGGTTATGCTTTTTGAAATTATTTTAAACCACTTCAAAATCTTTTGCCGGCGTTGCATTATCAATCTTTTTTACTTGCCTGTAGGTAAGTCAAAAAATAAGAAAAAAATTTGCAAGTAAATTCAATGTTTTTACAAGCACGAAGTATAAAATAACCAAGATAACATGTATCAAAGAAGGCAAAGAAAATACATCTTTTAGTTTCTAAATAATATTTGATGAGCTAAGTTTCATGTTGTTGTGCTATATTGTCAACGTAAACAGAGCTGTCAAATTCTAGTTAATTGATTTAAATTGGCGTACTTACACACGTTTGATGTAACAGATCTGGTTTATGATGACATAGTTGATGAGGAAGTCATTGGCCTTATCACTCTCGAGGATGTATTTGAAGAACTTCTGCAAGAAGAAATTGAGGATGAGATAGATGATTATGTTGACGTCCATAAAAGAATATGGGTTGCTGCTGCAGCTGTAGCATTTAATGTCGACTGACTGGACTAAAAGCTACTATAGAACAAAATTGACCTACAGGATAGCTAAAGAAACTAGCTGAAGATGATGGAATCCAATAGCATCTCCACTGTAAAATAAGAAACAGTAACAGTCAAGGTTGTTATACTTGGAGTTATTTTTTATTTAGGCCCTTCTGCGGGAGGAAGGGGAATGACTATGCTGCAAATGTTTGAAATACGTAAGGTCATGCTGTGTAAGTGAAATATATACTAGAAAGAGGATTTTTTCTACAAGACTACAAAACATATATAAGTCAGACTCGAGCACTTTGTACTGCAGGTGTGCTTTTTAGTATCATGTAATTGTGGAGCACTTTGTGCTGCATGTGTGATTTCCACATTTGAACATGTTACATACAAACCAAAATATTTGCCATTAAGTCTTCAAAGAATGCATATAGACTGCATCTATGTGCAATTTATCCAAGCAGTATCCACTGTAAATCATGTAAGGAGAGGTGTATATGCACATTAATCATTAAAAAAAATCACAGTATGTAGATACAATAATTGCAAAAAAATCACTACACTCAATGACAGTGAACTATAACAGCTAAAATCATTAAATGATGAAAATTATGGCTAAACAAAGAATTAGAATCAAGCATCATAGCAATTCCAAAGACCAATACCAAGTAAAACCAGCGGCCACTCACAGCTAAACTCATTACGAAGTGAACTCCAAGATTCTTTTGGCAAAAACAAAATAATATACAACAAATGTTCACAGCATTATATCGGTCGATTATGGCCGCATTAACCAAAAATACACCATGAATACGTCCAAAATCCAGTCCCTCGATAAAACAAGTGACTCCATGCACAATAGACCATGAATACGCATTATATTATGTTTCCAGAAATGAAAAGAAAAGGAAAAACAGAAAGCAATACCTCAAAGAGACTTTAATATCGTAGCAATTGCCCACATCGAGTTCATTAAGATCGATTTGGAAAAATCATTGAAAGAACCGAGAGTTTATTGGAAGGATGACCATTGCTTGATTCAGATCTACCACATTGAGCGTCACTCCATTGGAACCATCTCAAAGTGTTCCTTAAATCGACATTCTTTTACTCGATTTTGAGCGTCGCCATGAGCACGGATGTTTCAATTTTCAGGGTTGAGATTAAGAAAGGGTAGTTCTAACTTCTGTTGATCAATTTTATTTCATTTGGGTTGCTTTTCTTTTACCCGCTTCGCTTCCATTGTGTACACTACTGGGCTGTTTAGGCCATAGAATTAGTACAAATATTTTCTTCTTTTTTAAATGGTCATTGAGCCACCTATATAAGAAGTAAATAATGTTGACAAAATAAAAGTAACCGGCTAAATAAAATTCTCTTTGTTTAAGTAAGATGCAATTACTGTAATTCGTGATGAAAGTAATCGACAAATAGAAGTAATTTGGGATGCATATTTGCTCAAATTAATCAAATAAGACATTGAATATTAATTATAGACTTATTATGAATAATTAATTATTAATGGATAAAATAGAAGTAATGTTAGTCTTTTACTCGTGAATTACTATTTTTAAATTATTCAATAGTAAATATTGATCATTTGTTGTCAAAAAAAAAAAAAAAATACCGTTCGTTAAATATAATTAATTAACATAAGTATCTATATGTATTATTGTTTATTAATCATTTGATACTAATTATTGAATGTTAATTCATACTTATTTATTATAAATTTCAATTATTGTTTATTAATTATTAAATTATTTAGTAGCAATTACTTATTAATAACTAATAATTATTAAATATATTAATTATTAAGTAATAATTAGTATGTATATATTATCTTATATTCATTTTTTAATTATTTATTGTAATAGATTAATATATATATAAAGTATAATTACTAATAATCAATACTAAATTATTATAATTAAATAATTAAAAATGTTTATAATAAATAATATGTACTTACTAATTATTATTTAATAATTAATATACTTGATAATTATTAGCTTTAGTTGCTAATTACAGTTAAATGATTTAGCAATGAATTAGTGATAGTTAATAATTAATAATTAAGCCATGATATTTAATTTTATTAATTAATATCATATAGTTAATAATTAATAATAAATATAATTAATTATTGTAAACAAATGATATCTAAAGAATAATATTGATTATTTAATAATTATAATCATTTAATAATTATTTTATAACATTAAATTAATATTAATTATAATTATTTATCACACCTGTTTCCTACTAGATATAGTAGATAAATGTTAACTAAAATTTTGGAAATTAATAATAATTAATTATTATATAAAATAATAATTATTAATAACTACAAACTATTTATTAATAATCTTTAAATATCATAAAAATGGCCTACATAAACTATCATTGATAATTGTTAGTTAGGAATTACAATTTATAAACTACTAAGTAAATATAACTATTTGTTATTAATTACAAATTATAAGTCTATATAATGTTGTTTACTTAAGTGCATTTGCTTTAGTTGTAAGGTATTCAAAGTAAATAACATTATTTGCTATGATGCACTTGCTTCGGTTGTAAGAACAACCAAAGCAGATAACACTAATTACTTCAGTTTTTAAAGTAACAGAAGCAAATAATACTATTTGCCTCCGTGTATTAGCTTCGGTTTTAAAGACAACGGAAGCAAATAACGATATTTGCTTCGGTTGTAAAGACAACCGAAGCAAATACAATATTTGCTTCAGTACATTTGTTTCGTTTGTAAAGATAACAGAAGCAACTTGTATTATTTGCTTCGGTTATGAAGATAACCAAAGCAAATGAGGCGAAGCAACAAATAGCTTATGTACTAGTGTATATATATCATGTAAACCATCCTAATTGAGCTCAACGTCTCTCAAGCACAAGCCCTAGAGGCCTAAACCAATATTAGACAAGCACCCAAGAAACATCCCCTTCGACATCAGAAAATCTACGTGAGAAGGTACAAACACAACATCCATCATCCATGACTGACTGTAGCTATCACCGCCAATCCTACTTCGAAACCATCGTTAGTCGTATAACTGGCAACGACACGCCATTAATTATCAAGGGCCAATGGTAAACCCCGGTTCTAGCTAAAATCCCATACGTCATACAACTTGACATATCTAGGCCCGTTCAAGCTCCCTAGGGTATTCGATCATACAAACGGTCTTTTAGGTATCCCTATTATACCCCTACTTTGAATCCGCTAGAACCTACGACAACGGTAATTCCTCGACCTTCAGTATCTCTAGTCGTCATCGATGGCGACTGTCCAACTATTATCAACAAACTCAGAACGCCTTTTAGTCGTCATCACATTCGTTGCATTACGATAGTCAACGAATACATCACTGTTGCAAATTTCAGGACGAAACATTGTAGCAGTTTCTGACTGGCCCATAGGCACTGTAGCAGCTTCTGGCTGACCCATAAACACTATAGCAGCTTTCTGGCTGACCCATAGACACTGTAGCAACTTTCTGGCTGACCCATAAACACTGTAACAACTTTCTGGCCGACCCATAAACACTGTAGCAGCTTTCTGGCCAACCCACAGATACTGTACCAGCTTTCTGGCCGACCTATAGACATTGTAGCGGCTTTCTGGCCGACCGATAGACACTGTAGCATCTTCAGGCTGACCCATACACACTGTAGCAACTTTCTGGCCGACCCATAAACACTGTAGCAACTTTCTAGCCGATCAGACCCACTTTCTGCCGACCATACCCACTTTGTGCCGACCTGACCCACTTTTTGCCGACCAGAAACCTGCACAGGTCCAATCCAAGTCCAATTTCGACCAAAACTTTGCCAATTGACTATCTTGACAAAATCTATTCATCCAATTCATCAATTACAACCATAAACACATTGTGAAATCACTAACAACACGAATATGACAATTTTCATCAAAATTATGCAAATTCCCCCAAAATCACGATAAATGAACATAATTATGGATCTAACTTACATAAACATATGAAATAGCATGGAAATTACCGGTTTTAAGTTGTTAAATTAGATCTGATGGCGATTCATATGAAGATAAGCTGATAAGCTTATTATGATGCAGATCTAAGGAAAACAACTTGAATTTGATGAAAAACAAAATCAAACACTCATATACATAATTGAATCCGTGTGAGAGATGCATATCACTCACCAACTCTCTAAAATAACCCAAAAACACTTAGATCTAGATCCGAACAACGAAGAATTTGATCCAAACTCTTCGATTCGATGAACTCTCCCTTGGAATGATGTAGATCTAACTTCTAACGATGTAGATCTTCGATTCTCTAGAGTAGATCTCGAATTTTAAGGGTGGAAAGGCGTAGGAGAATGGAGAAATGTAGGATCACAAGCTCCTCCAAATGAGAGAGTGGAGAAAGTAAACAATTCTCCATTTCTCCTACTCCCTATTTATAGCCTCCCACCAGCCCACTAATGGGCCTCTCCAAATCAGCCCATTAAGGCTTACAAAACATGAACAACCAACTTTAAAACCTTAAAACAACGATTCCTCCTAAACCGCTGAGCCAAATCTTTAATGGACCACTCTACGGAAAGGGAAACATCATTTCCTTTCCAATGACATAGATCTCATCACTTGATTCGACCCAAGTCAAAAATTATGCCCTGTACAAGACTGACAGGGGAACAATGGTCACAAACAGAAGTGGTAAAAATTATGGACATGTTTCACATCCCCATAAATAACATATTAAAATATGAGAATGATCCAACCCTCGGGGAATAAAATAAAAATATTTTACGATCCTTCGATACGGAAAATGCAGGCTATTACAGATATGATAAAGTATTAATAGTTGGATCTGTAACAAATGTCCTTGTTGATGTCATAGTTCTAAAAAGAGGTAAGAAAAAGATCAAACACATTTTTGTCATCTTTTAATAAATTTCTGATGAATGTGTGAAAGGATTACAATCTGATACTGGCTTTGAACTATTCGACAGATTTATGAAATTTCTATTTGACTTTGTTTAAGTGTATTTTGGTTATTTGATGCAGATTATCCGTTGAAGTGTGGAGTGTGCACGTCATTGGGGTAGTACTATTCATATAGTAAAGATTTAAAAACATACTATGTTTTTGAATTCTTTTGTGACAAACTATTGCCCTTGTTTGTGTTTATATAGTTCATTTTTCTATTTTTGTTGTACTCAAGTCACTAAATGATTAACATTTTAATATTCTTTTACTTAAATTTAATCATTGTTTCTAATAAAAAAATACATGGTAATTTGCTTATTATGAATTAAATCATTGTTTTTGATAAAAAATTAAATCACTGTTTCTTGTACTTAAGTCACTGTTTCTGATAAAAAATACATGTTTTAAATTAAATCATTCTTTTTAACATTTTAACATTTTCTGGTGTACTAAAGTCACCACTTTTTTGTTTTCTGGTGTACTTAACATAAAAATAGTGATTTAATTTAAAACTAAAAATGTTTAACATTTTAATCAAGTGTTGAACTTAAGTTATTTATCACCTTCCAAATCAAATATGAAAGAAAAGAAACTTAAGAGAGAGTAACTAAAGGAAGGCAGGATGCATATGTAAATTTAGTACCCATTTTTTGAAAAACTATAAAAGCAATATTCTTGTACTTTTCTGATAAAAAATATATGCTATTGGCCTTCTCTAATTTAGAATTCCTTTTAACATTTTAATTTAAAAATAGTGATTTAATTTAAAACATTGCTTACAAGGATTTATTTTTAACCGCATGAGAAATACATACATATTGTTAGATGTCCCTTTCACCTAAATCGAACCAAAACGACATTTTAAAATCATTGTAATTTGGATTGTTACTTTTAACAGGAAAAGCGCATCAAAAAATATTTTATACCTAAATGCACATGCGCAGAAGTCATAAACACAGATTCAAGTTATTAATTGCATGAAACAACCACTACATTCACATTTATTGCATCTATCTTAAAAAACGGTTCTATGCGGAAAGGAGAGCATGCACTGAGAACGGTGGGTTTATGCTTTGCACATGCCAATGAAAAGATTTAACGAGGGTGAGTTCAAATATACGTCTGATCTTATATTCAGTTTAATTTTTTATGAACATTTAAAATTAATTATTGAAGTCTCTTATACCGAATGTATCAGCTATCAAATATACGTTATTGAGTTGGTTGATCAGATTTAAAACAAGTTATAATTTTAAAATATAAATTTTCCGTGTTTCGTTTGTAATCTCTATTCAAACACTTTGTTCGCAACCATCTACTCATTTTATGTAGAAAAACTAACCAATCACTTAACCACCTAATCACATTGAGGCTGAGCACCCAATCACCCAACCACATAAAAATACACTTATGGAGAGATCTCATACCATCAATTTTAGATCATGATCATGCACCATCGTCACCTAATTTTCTTTAACGTTTGCATCTACTGATTTAATTTCTACTATTCAATGTATAAAAACTAACCAAAGCAAGAGAAATGCAATATGCGGTCTAGTTTCCAAGCATTACATCCATGATTCTAACTCCAAATTGCACTGAGATAACCTTTTTTTACTTAGTTGGGACTTGAGTTTAGCTTAATTTTTAAACCACTACATAGATTACAGTCAACTTTTGGTTAAATGTTTTCTCCTCCTTTATAACGCATAGAAGATTGACATCGAATGCACTGCTGCTCAACCTGAAACATTACTCCCCAAAAAATTGTACATAACATGTAATTTAGTAAATTTCATTTAACTGAGTTTGTTTGGAGTTTATTAACAAAGTTGAAGCTTAGTCAACTCACATTTTTAAAATTGAATTTAAACTTCATTTAAAAAATAAACTACTCTGGACATTAAAATTAAGTTTGAAACTAGTTTTACAACTCAGTTTTTAATTATCATTTTTTATAAAATTGATATAGTTAAGTTTAAACTCAATTTTATTTCTCATATTTTATAAAAATGGGTATAACTAGCTTTAAAAATAACTTTGAATGAATCATATTAAATGGGAAAATTCTTATAAATTAATGTAACTCCATCGTTAATTAAAATCGTTAATTGAAATCGAAATATGGCAATCGAAATCAAAATATGGCAAAATCAAAATCAGAATATGACAATTGAATTAAATCAAAAGAGGCAAATCAAAATTGGCAAAATATAATAGCTGAAAACTGCGGCAGTCGAAATCTGTAAACAGAATCGAAATCAGTAGTCTGGAATTGAGTCGAATCAAAAGAGCGCAATGATTTCCGTTATTCGTTTCCTTTCCTCTTTTTTTTTTTTTTTTTTTTGCTTTCCAATTAGCATGAAAAAAAATAGCACGTAAGAAAAAAAAGGAAGGAAGATTTCGTATTGGGCACGGTTTTATGATAAGTGCATTGTGCAACGTTATTTTTAATCAACGTGACATGCAATTGTGAATTGTTTAATTTAATATGTATTTTGCTTCGCTATGTTTGCTTCAAATTTTAGAAACTGATGCAAATTAATATACATGCACAGGACACTTGCTTCTAATTATTTGCTTCAAAAATGGTTCACAACCGATGCTAATTACATTTTGAACCCTTCAACTACATTCCCTATGAAAATTGCTTCACATGTTAATAGGGAACTGACTTTAGTAATGATATTTGCATAATTTGTTTGTACAACTGTGACAATGCAGCAGACCTATTTTGTAGTAGTGAATTGAAGACTGTGGATCTTCATAAGCGAAAGAACTACTGGTTGAATTTCTCCAGCTTAGCTCTCGTAGATAATTCGACTGTGATTTTATCATGGTTGAAATCTTCTGATTGCAAGGACTACTCGCTACTGATTAATTGGTTGATTCCTTGGGTTTGGTAGAATGGTGTCTTCAGTTTTTCTAGTCCCAGGACAACTTATACAGATGAATGTCTGATAGAGTATGCCTAACAAATTTTCTACATTGATCTCTACAAATGTATCTATGTTTGGTAGAGGAGGAATTTGTTTCACATAGCTTTATGCCTATGATATTTTTGGGGAATCAAATTCATGATTTGGTGGGTCTGACAATGTGGCATTCAAAGTAAATGATGGTGTGATGTTCTTAAAAAGTTAATAGTAACCCCAAGCTTCATCAACCAGAAAATGACAAAAATCGGGAAGGCTGCATGACCATATGGGTTGCTCCCATTAGGGTGTATTATCACCCGATCTAGAGAAAAATCCATTAGGTTCTTTATATCGTTTTTGTATGCTTCAATGACAATTGCTTATCCCAACCATCAGTAATATACATTCGGTATACTCAAAGGAATGAGTGGCCTGTCATTTGTAGTCGAATTGCAATATGTTATTGTTGAACCCTAGTGTATCCTCTCTAGAGTACACTGATCAGAAGGTTGTATCGTACCTTGTCATAGTCTTCTCTAATAAAAAACCACAATTTTTGATTATGTACTATGTATGTAGAGTGTGACAAGCTTACTTGATATAGGCACTATTATAATATCAGAATAGTTTTATCAAAGAAATGTTTTAGGTTATCGTAAGGTAAAAACCATATGTGTTTATGTGCGAACTGGTCTTACGATTATCCTTTTCTTTCAAAGAAAATATTTTAACCTTAAATTAGTTGGATGATACCAATAAACTTAGTGAGTTTTATCACTCTGGTTCATCAGAATGATCCGATGTAACAACCCGTTATTTTTAACGATTTAAATTCTGACGTAAATCAAAATTTTTATTTTGAAAATATTCTATGGTTTCTCGTAACGGGAATTTAGAATTTGAATTACGTATAGTGAGATATAGCAGCAGTGAAAATTTCATCGGAAAATTTGAATGTTTGTCGATCGCGCAATTTTCAGTGCAAAGCTGCGCATAACAGTTCAAATTTTAGTGATTTTAAAATCTCTTCGAAACTAGTTCGGACAAACACGAAAAATATTCTATTCGTTGTCACGAGTCCAACGGTGAAATCCGTTTCGCGAAAATCGGACGTTTTGACCACCGTTTAATTGTTTTCCTGTCCGAATTTTACGTTTAAAGGGGTCCGTAACGCGTTTTTGAACGGAGCGTCTTGGCACTACTAATTTTAACCATTGTGTCTGTCTCGTCGCGCTGATTTCCGTAATATGTTCATTTGTCAGTTTCAGTGTTTGGTTCACGCTGAAATTGTGAAAATGCTTGCATAGTTCATTTTTGAAACAGAGTCATCTGAGTTCGATGTGTCCCTTTTCCGATCTTACATACGTTTCTAGCCATTTTGGATCTGTAAAACTCGTCCCTTTGTTTTACTAAACCACCTGTTTAAATTTTTGTTTTTCACAAGTGTAGAGAGTGGCACTTTTTGGGTTGGTTTACATGCATGAAACCATCATACACGTTCCATTTTATTTCATTACCAAAAGCCTAACCATGCATGCAACGCACCTAGTTTTCCAAGCCTTTTCATTCCATGTGTTTATCTTTCCAAGGCCCCGTTAGTTTATTTTTTTTCAAAGCATGCATGATTTGTCCACTCTTCCTTTGCATTTTTTTGGCGTTCCATTTTGTTCCAAAGCCAAAGTTTTCCCTATTCGAAAGCAACGTCATTTTATTTTCAAAAAAAAAAAAGAAGAAGAATAATTAGCTGCGTTGCCCTTTTCCAATGCCATGATCCTCAAGACCATTCCTCTCTCCGTTTTACCCATTCCTCACCATTCATATTGTTTCTATTAGGATGAGATGTAAATTTTGTTAACAGTTCATTTGCCTTGTTCATTGCGAACGACATTTAGTTGCTAAATTATTCGTTTCCAACTTAGACTTTTCAAACTCCCTGCCATTCTTTTATCTCGTGAAAGATTCAAACGTGAGCTCTTTAGGTTTAAAAATGTGATATGTTTAAACAGTGGAATGTTTACACGGTCCAACCTTGCAAATATCTCAGTCTTTGTGTGATGCGAGAAGTAAGAGGCATGTTCAAATTAAAACCTTAATTGTCACCATTTATTACTCTATTAGTGTTCCCATTTCCCAAAAAAAAAAAGCTGCTCCTCGCTTTGTATTCTCCTTCCATTCTCTTCTCCATTTTTCCATCACCACCTTCTTTCATTCCCTCGCCTCTACCGCTCAACAGCTGGCCAACCTGACTGTGTTCATCCACCACCAAAAAGTGTCCTCCGCCCTTTCAACCAATGTGCCCTCCAAAAGACCTTCGACCGCCCCCGCCTGAAACCATCTCCGACCCTCGCCTCGCCACCTCTCCGCTGAGCCACCAGTAGTGTGCCAAACCACTTTCTCCTACTCCGGTGACCACTGCCGTCTCACCAAAAATGACGAGCGCTACCCCTTGCTTACCTCTCCGACTGACCACCTGAAGACCATTGCCCAATGGTCGAGCTCCATCCCTAAACCGACCTTTTTCCCCTCTAGACCCGTATGCCAATTTCCCCCTCTTGCGTGAGTATTGAATCAAATGTTTTATGTGCATAGTGTGTGTAACAATAAATGTTGCCATGAGCAAGTGTGTTTGTGTATAGTGTTTTGAGCGTACTATGTGAGTGATGTATGTGGTATGTTTGTATTTGTACATGTTGGTGTGGGTGTTTCAGTTGTGTTGAGTGCGTGATTTTGATGGTGTGTATTTATATATATAAGAAGTATATGGTATACGTGGTGTAGCATTAATTTGTATGAATGTGAATTATATATTTTTGTGTAATACATATATTAATGATTTGAGTGTGTTTATATAAATTATAAAACACATTTTTGGTGTGCGTTAAATTTTAAATACATACAATATTTTTGAAAAATATTTGTGTTTATTTTATTTTTAGTCAAAAATTTGGTGTTGAGTTCAAAACCGTCCCTGAAACCAATAGCCGTACTGAACTGTTGTGGACATCCCTCTTATAATAACATAATATTTGGTGATCATTGAGCTAAAACCATTTTGGGTCGTGCCTGGATGTCGTCGGTTCATTCGGTGTTAGTCCATCTGTTATCTCCAATCTGTGCCACAAAATGTGAGTTTATCTCGCACCTGACTTACATTTTTCATGGATGTTAGATCAATAATGAACTGTTATATGAAATGTATAGGATTGCCGATAGAAATTGTTTGATTTGATATATATGCACCTTTCATATGTGACACGATATATGACATGTAGTTGCACTAATGATATATATGCTGTGATTATTGCTATTTAATTGTTGTTTGTGATTTATTGATACCCATAGTTTAGGAAAAATCACTAAGGGTTGAAATGATACATACCCGAACAGATATTAGATTGGGAAAAATCGTTATGGGTTGAAATGATATACCTGAACGATTTTTATTGAATTTGGGATTGCGGGTTGAAATGATAGACCCGTAGAAATTTATAAATTGCGGGTTGAAATGATAAACATCCGTATCACTTGACCATAGGGTGGAAATTTAAATACGGACATCGTTGGTCATGTTTTTCGTAATAAAGTAATTTGGAAATGTTGAGTTTAAATAATAATTTAAGATTTTATATTTTATTTAAGAATTTTAAACTTAAGTTTTATAAGTTTTAAATTATATGTTTTAAAATGATTTTTGAGTAAAATGCTTTTAAATAATTAGTTGAGATTTTACCTATAATTTTATTTATTTTAAACAATATAATTTAATCATATATGTAATTTAAACTTTTGTATATTAATATTTTCTTTAAACCTATTTTATATTATTTTAAAATTTATATATGTTTATAATCTATTTTCTAATTGTTATTAGAATTTTATAAACTTATATATATTTTTCAAAATTAAATTATCTTTATGTATATATTTTTGCAAACTTTAAACTCAAAGTTGGTTTATGTCAGATTTTGTGACTTAGGTCGAGGTTGGAATTTGTTATAATGATATTGATTTAACGAATGAACTGATATAAGATGTGGATTTGAACTTAAAAGAGATGAACCCGAAACTGTGAAATTGTTTTGGAATTTCCAAATTTAAGAAGGAAATTGAACTTATAATGGATGAAATGAATTTGATTGTAAATCAATGAATGAAGATTTGAAAATTGATTTTGAACTTTTATAAGAGACGATCATGAATTGCGTGAATTGATTTTAGTTTGAATCTATAACTGATAAGAAATGAATTCGATAATTTATATATGGAATTGATTATATACTAGATTTGGTATGAATTAAGAAGTTGTATAAGCCAAGTTTATAAGGAAAATCTTATAATTGTTTTGAAACTCCAAAAGTGATTTTGAACCCATTTGGAATTTATAAGTTATGAATTATACGACTTGAGTTTCGGGATATGGTATGATTTGCTGAAATTGAAATATATGATTTGTTTGAATCGAAAAAGTTAGATTTGAATTATTTAAACGGGATTTGAACCTAAGTGTTGGATTTTATAGATCGACTAAATCAAATGTTTTAAAGGGTTAATACCCTGTTTTAAGAATTGTTTGAAATGATCAATAATGATTTCGAACATATGACTTGAATTGCAAACCACGATATGTTTTGTTTAAAAATTGAAATGTAAGTTTTTGACTTGGATACATTTTGGATTCGAACCAAAATGTTTAATTTATGTGAATCGATTTGAAACGTTTTCTCAAAAGGTAGAAATTTTGAATTGTTTTGAACTTGACTTTTTGCGAATAAAAACCAACCCAAATTATTATCTAAGTTAAATGGTTTGGTATCGATTTAAATGGAATTTGAGATATTTAAGGTATAACTTAAATATAAGTCAATTTTGGATTTGAGATTTAATATGCGAATACTTCCGGAAATTTTATCGAAGTTAAAATGTTATAGCATTAGTTTATACTATATTTGAAATCTTTACGATATGGTTTTAAATCAATTTGATTTAAACGATTTGAGTTGTTTCCAAAATTTTATTATAATGGAAGTTAGATATTAAATTTTGAATTCAAAATTTGGACTTGAGATTTCGTATAAACTATTTTATAAGTGATTTATAAAATAATGACCACGGTGTGAAAAATATAAACGTTTGGTTGTTAAAGAGATCGGGATCGGCTATTGTCATACTCTCTGCCAATACTGAAAACCACTTTAACAACTGTGTACGCGGTGGTGTTCCAGAATGAAGGGGATGATTTGGCGAACGACTCCATTTTATTTTATTTCATATTAATTATGAGACTCTGACTACCTTGAGCTAGCTTGATGTGGCTAAAACAGGAGCTATGCACAGACCAAGTGAGGTCGTACCTCTTATCGAGCACACTTCTTCGTTATTATTCTATTACTGTTGAGATTCGATTTGGGCCCTTTTGATTATGGGAGTGTGTATCGAGGTGAGCGGTAGTAGCTATTATGCGTTACCACTGGTCCGGCTCTGCAAACGGTGAATCCACCCTGGCATTCCTTGTGTGCCTTGTCACATGCCTTATACGAGCCTACTACGACTTTGGTTTGTGCCGTTTTATATGGAGTGCCCTCTGATCAACCTCCAGTTTACGGAGGAATTACGGTACTGTATATACGATGGGAATATATAAACGATGTAAGGATAATCATGGTAATCCCGCTTACGCTATTTTGATATTTTTACTTTACAGATAGACACTAATGTATATAGCGTATTATACTATATAGTATTAGTTTGACGGATCCTTAGAGGATGGTGATCCCAAACATCCTTTAAGTTACTGATTGCATTTCATAGAACATTTCATTTGAGTTGATTTACTGCCATGAGAATGTTAGTCCTGATCCGAGTTGTTTTGTTTTGCATTTATTGCTCGGGTCAGATCGAGTATTTCAGTTTTCGAGATTCACTCTTGGGGTTGGAGCTTATATTGGATTTCACTCACCGATATCTACATGTTGATCAGTTATTCCAGTCATCCAGTTGTTTCTATCAATCTATTTCAAAACTGTTATCATTTATTTATTATATTAGACTTCCGTTGTATTGATTTATGTAACTCTGATGTAAATTTTATTTAATAGCTTCATGAACTACAACTGTTTTTTGTATTTTCCGCTGCGAGATATTATATTGCTTTGTATCTATGTCTGTGATTCTATGATTTATTCTATTTACCTCAGAAGCTAATAACAATCTGTTGTTTTGGACGTTTCGAGTTGACATGTTTTGTTGATTCAACACGGTCAAAATGGCGGGTTGTTATAGTTGGTATCAGAGCTTTGGTTTTATCAAAGCTTTAGCTTATGAGGTAAAAATTCATTAGAGATAGGGTAGTGATACCCTAGAATGAGTGGAATCAGTCGCAGAATCTTTCGTAAGAGAAAGGTTGAAAGTATAAATTGTTTAAAATGGTTTTAAAACAAATATTTTCGAATATAAAATTTCATTTAATATTTGAATCTTTTTCTAAAATTTTCTTTCCATTTGAATCCATCTTCCTTCGTAAATCCTCTTTGATTCTTTTCTTTCGTTCGTTCAGCTTTTAACTCGAATTCTATAACTTATCCTTGTCCATAACAAGGTAAGAAGTAGAATGGGAGTATAATTCTTCCAATGAGTTCATTCCAATCTAAATAATGGTTTGAAATAGATATATATAATTCTCTTGATATAATATTGAAATTTTGATTTTTTTTTTTGGAAGATGTATATTTGAAATAATATTTTGCTTTGGAAAAATTTAATATTTTGAAAAGATTTAATGTTATACTTTAAGATATTATATTTTATAAACTATATTTTAAATGAGATATTAAGATGTTGATTTTGTAAGAATATGATATTATATTGGTTGAAATCAATAATGGTGTAGTTTTAAATGTATGTATATATAGGATTTTATAAAATTTAAATTGGTGTATAAAATTTTAATTTGTGATGTATATATGTTAAACTTATGGAATTAAACAAGTTTTATAAGTTTGAATATAGTCAACATGGATTTGAAAATATTTTGGTATAATATAGAATAATATTATTATATATATTGATAGTTATTTATTATTGATTGTAGTTTAATTTTTATTAAATAAATGAGTGGGGGAGAGATATAAATTTTCCCTACTTAATTTTTTTATGATTTGAAATATATTAATTATAATAAATGATTTGAAATTTTGGTATATATTATTTTTAAATATAGAAAAGATGTTTTGAGTAATTATTTGATGCTAAAATTGGCCTATCGAATACTTAGTGATTTGGTGTATACGTCTGATCAACGTATATGTTAATTCCTATACGTATTAGATAGATATAGAGTCACACTCTAGTCGCTTGAAAATGATTCTGGTGATGACCGCGACATCATCGATATCTATTTTCGGGTTTCGAAAGTGGGATAACTATATGTAGTCAATCACACATCGAGTGAATACTTAAAACTGTTTTAAAATGTTTGAAAATATTTTAACATTTGATTTATCTATATTTCGAATTTTATATATATGTATAGGGATAGATACGAACTATTGGTTTAAATATATTAATTATTTAATTACTATTTCTCTGACTTGTTCCTTTTCGGGGACGAAAATATTTGAGTAGGGGAGATTGTAACAACCCATTATATTTAACAATTTAAATTCTGATGTAAATCGATATTTTTATTTTGAAAATATTCTATAGTTTCTCGTAACGGGAATTTAGAATTTGAATTACGTACAGTGAGATATAGCAGCAGTGAAACTTTCATCGGAAAATTTGAATGTTTGTCGATCGCGCAATTTTCAGTGCAAAGCTGCACATAACAGTTCAAATTTTAGTGATTTTAAAATCTCTTCGAAACTAGTTCAGACAAACACGAAAAATATTCTATTCGTTGTCGCAAGTCCAACGGTGAAATCCATTTCGCGAAAATCGGACGTTTTGACCTCCGTTTAATTGTTTTTCTATCCGAATTTTACGTTTAAAGGGGTCCGTAATGCGTTTTTGAACGGAACATCTTGGCACTGCAAATATTATACCATTGTGTCTGTCTCGTTGCGCTGATTTCCGCAATATATTTATTTGTCAGTTTCAGTGTACGGTTCGCGCTAAAATTGTGAAAATGCTTGCACAGTTCATTTTTGAAACAGAGTCATCTGAGTTCGATGTGTCCCTTTTCCGATCTTACATACTTTTCTAGCCATTTTGGGTTTGTAAAACTCGTCCCTTTGTTTTACTAAACCACCTGTTTAAATTTTTGTTTTTCACAAGTGTAGAGAGTGGCACTTTTTGGGTTGGTTTCCATGCATGAAACCATCCTACACGTTCCATTTTATTTCATTACCAAAAGCCTAACAGTGCATGCAACGCACCTAGTTTTCCAAGCCTTTTCATTCCATGTGTTTATCTTTCCAAGGCCATGTTAGTTTATTTTTTTTCAAAGCATGCATGCTTTGTCCATTCTTCCTTTGCATTTTTTTTGGCGTTCCATTTTGCTCCAAAGCCTAAGTTTTCCCTATTCGAAAGCAACGTCATTTTATTTTCAAAAAAAAAAAAAAAAAAAAAAGAAGAAGAAGAAGAATAATTAGCTGCGTTGCCCTTTTCCAATGCCATGATCCTCAAGACCATTCCTCTCTCCGTTTTACCCATTACTCACCATTCATATTGTTTCTATTAGGATGAGATGTAAATTTTGTTAACAGTTCATTTGCCTTGTTCATTGCGAACGTCATTTAGTTGTTAAATTATTCGTTTCCAACTTAGACTTTTCAAACTCCCTGCCATTCTTTTATGTTGTGAAAGATTCAAACGTGAGCTCTTTAGGTTAAAAAATGTGATATGTTTAAACAGTGGAATGTTTACATGGTCCAACCTTGCAAATATCTCAGTCTTTGTGTGATGCGAGAAGTAAGAGGCACGTTCAAATTTAAAACCTTAACTGTCACCATTTATTACTCTATTAGTGTTCCCATTTCCTTAAAAAAAAAAACTGCTCCTCGCATTGTATTCTCCTTCCATTCTCTTCTCCATTTTTCCACCGCCACCTTCTTTCATTCCCTCACTTCTACCGCCCAACAGCTGGCCAACCTGACTGTGTCCGTCCTCCACCACAAAGTGTCCTCCGCCCTTTCAACCAATGTGCCCTCCAACAGACCTTCGACCGTGCCCGCCTGAAACCATCTCCGACCCTCGCCTCGCCATCTTTACCCTGAGCCACCAGTAGCGTGCCAAACCACTTTCTCCTGCTCCGGTGATCGCTGTCGTCTCACCAAAAATGCTCCGACTGACCACCTGAAGACCGTCGCCCGGTGGCCGAGTTCCATCCCTAAACCGACCTTTTTCCCCTCTGGACCCATATGCCCATTTTCCCCTCTTGTGTGAGTGTTGAATCACATATTTTATGAGTATAGTGTGTGTAATAAGAAGAGTTGCCGTGAGCAAATGTGTTTGTGTATTGTAACAACCCGGAAAATCTGAACCAAATTAATTTTTTTATTTGGCTATTTTAGTGGATTTTAAATATTTAAAATAAATTATTTTAAATAACAGCGATGAAAAGTCTATTTGAGTCGATGTTTGAAAATACATATATTTATTTTAAATATAAACAAGGCCTGAAATGGCTCGGTAGTTTGAAAATTTGAATTCAAACTTTGACTGACTGTACCGGGTGCAAAATAAAACGGATTTTAGTGAAACTAAAAATATTTAAATTCATTTATGAATATCTTTCTAAAGAATTTGAAAAATCGAAGTTTCATTACAGGAATGAAAAGTTATGGCCAAATGAATTTTCAGGAAGGCCGCTATAGAATTTATATAGCCCGTGATAATAGCCATTTTGCAAAAGACCTCAGAATTCGACGAAACTACTTTTGTTGGATCCGGGATGTCAAATTATATCTAGGTTTCAAATTCCATAATTTTTGAAGTTAATATGTGAGCGTGGCGAAGGAAAATGAGTTTGGTTGATTTCAGTTAAACTTGATCGACCAGAAAAGAGCCATTTTTCAAACGGTCTCAGAATTCGACAAAACTAGTTTTGTTGGGACCGTATTGTAACACCCTGCCTCCGCTAGGGTCACTCGCAAAGGAATGCACTAGCTTTAGAGGGGCATTATTGGTAAACATGCACAGAAATATCACAAGACAGAACATATAAAATAGCGGAAGTAAAATCAAACTTTCATAACATGAATAAATAAGGTCTAAAGCCTTTTACATCAGAGTACATCAAAACCTGTCTTGCAATAGTAAAGAAGCATAAAGACATTTTCATAAATTATTCCCCAAGTAAAAACAGTAAAGTAGCCATTAGCCAAGAAAAGTCCAAGCCATCCATGATGACCTTCAAGCAGAAGAAGTCCGAACTAAACAACAATATTTCCTCCCTGTAACCTGGGGGGGAAACGGAAGAAAAGAGGCGAAACAAAACGGGTCAGTCAAAAAGACTGAGTAAGCCCTATCTACTATTAGCATAAAAACTAGTAAAGTTAACTGACATGAGAAACTGAGATGAACATAAGCATGATAACAAGATAGATAAGCTAAATCAAAATAACAGGATGAACTACTGAACTCAGATAAACTAAGGTGTCATGATAAATTATGATGTCAAGATAAAACAAGGTATCACATCGTCAGGTTTCTATCAAGTATAATATCCCCAAGATATCTGTCACGTATAACGCCCCGTGATATCTATCCTGTATTTTAGCTCTGCACCTACCGTACTAGTATCCCCACCGTGTCATGTGTTAACCAAGAATGACCCTCACTCAAAAGTCGTGTAATGGTCCATGTCAACCTAATATATCGCATATATAGGTTACTCAACTTGTATGTTTTATTCCATGTAAATGTTCCGTCCCTTGCCGTAGACCATACGGGCTTTCCCATGAGATTCTATATTACTTTAACATAGTTCCATGATCCTTAAGATCGGTTTGGACTGTTACCCTAAACCTAGCTAGGGTCTTCCAACATGAATTATTGTTTGTACAACTAGGACTTATGCTACCTAGGGCTGCTAGGGATTATGCTTACCTATTGCACGTTTTCGTATCTCGGTTTGGGTTCAACCACCTAGGGCCACTAGGGATTACGCTAACCGCCAACCGCGCCCTTTTTCCCACGCATTCATCGTGAATCGCTTTTCCATGACTGTATGCACATGTATCACATCGTGCCATCCGAGTCCTGTCACAGGGCAGACCAGGAAATACAGGACTCGGTCGGGAGCTTTCGATTTATCTGCCGATGCAGATGCTAAGGTCTGTTTTTTTCTATACGTGGCTATGGTCCCACGAGACCACTCCCTCAACTAGTGAAAGACAAGACAGGATAAATCCTGTATGAGAACACAACACTGGCCAACCCACATCCAAGCCTTACCGCACCCATAATTAGATAGCAATTATGGTCTTTTGGGTGTTCTCTGCCTTTCCGTACGTACACGCTTGACCAAAGATGGTAGGTAGCCTGACGAAATGCTATCTAGGGTACGACCGTGTATCGTCGACTATCCCCTATCCATCCCCGTCTTTAGGTCGCTCGTATAGCAACCAAGGCATACTCTTGGTTCTTCTAACGCAGACCTTAACCTCTCATGAGCCTAGTATGATCACCTGGCAGCTCACAGAGGGATACCAAGAATATCCTCACGTTCCCCGAAGCCGCTGCTTCGTTACCCAGTTCACTGGAGCCTTTATCTAAATCAGATACTTGCTCCTACTCGTATACTTAAACGATGACCTACCGTATCAGGTTACTCATCTATCTATGAACTGGTCTAAATTTCCTTGACTAAGAATCCTTACTTAGTTATTCTTCAACTAAGGTTTACCACTTAGCCTTATTCCCGTTATCCTTGTTAACTACGGTTATCCACCTAATCCTCAGAACTGGGGTTTACATAATGGATTAAGTGTCACTTAAGTTCATGACTTAACCCGTCTACAAATCCTGTCAAAATTGGCTAAGTATCCAAGTTCAAGGCTTAACCCTACAAACCATGCTCAAGTTGGTTAAGTATATTAAGCAATTCACGACTTAACCTCGTCCAATTATCATTCTATATTGGTTAAGTATATATTAACTTGACCCTATCAATTTACTTAGTCAAATCGGTCAAGTGTATTCAAGCGATTCGTGAATTAGCCTTATCATGTTTTCACATTATATTGGTTAAGTATTGGTTAACTTAACCACAATAAATTAACGAGTTAGATTGGATAAGTATAGGTCACTTAACCACATCAATTCATCATGTTTAGATTAGTTAAGTGTTTAACTTAACCCCATTAAACTACCAAGTGGGATTAATTAAGTCTAGGCTAACTTAACCCCATCCGATTTCCATGTTTAGACTAGTTGAGTCTAATCTTAACCCCATTCGTTAACCGTATTTTTCGGTTAAGTGTCATTAAGAAAACTTACTTAACCTTACCAAGTTATCGCGTTGGATTGATTAAGTGTCGGTTAACTTAACCCCATCCACTAGTCATATAAAAATGGTTAAGTGTCATTAGGCAAATCAAGTTACTTAACCTACCCAACCTTGTCATGTTTTGTTAAGTATCATTAGCCTAATCAAATTACTTAACCAATTTGTCCATGTCATATTTGGTTAAGAGTCATTAATCAAATTAACTTAACCCTATCATGTGGCATTAATTACTTAATGCACCTTCACCTCTCACATTAGACTTTGTTGTGGTTACTAGTTAAGCCGGTCGGTTCCGGGTAGCTTTACACCACAACTTGGTCTAACCTCGGGTTCAAGCACAACATGACCAACTTCTCACATTGGGTCCTATTGTTTGCAACTACTAGTTAGGCCGGTCGGTTCCGGGTAGTTTTACGTTGCAAACTCAACCCAACCTCGAGTTGGCCACACTTATATTATCTAAGTGTCATGTCGATCATGTTTCCCAAAACATGTTACAAGTTTTCAAGCATTTGGGTAGACCTAACTTAATAGGTAAATTCCCAAAGGGTAGACCTAACTTAATAGGTAAATTCCCAAGCTTATGTTTTTATGCATACTTACATGTCAACTTCCATGTTATATTTCAAGTCATGTTTTCAAGTTGTATTTTCATGTCATTAGAAATTACCCATAACATAACCCAACGCTTTTAAACTCGCATATACGTTCGCGACAACGTAATGGATTAAAAGAAGAGACTTGGCAAAGGCATGACAAAAATGGATATTAAGCCACAAGTTAATCATGGTGGCAAATGAGGCACAAATGTGTTCATTAACTTGCATGTTACATTCTTAAGCCTCAAAACATGCATAAACCCAAACTTGGCACATAAGCGAATCATGGTGACAAAAGATATGGAATGATGACTAGTAACTCGCATATATCATCATATAAGGGTTATGACTTCATATGCAAGTTGACATAAAGGTTATGAGGGTTCTCATGTTGCCTAATGCAACATTTCAACATAAAGGTTGTAGCTTTTAGCTCACAAGATCAAGATAATGACTTCATAAACTTGCATGACATGATAGCATGTATCATACTCAATGATCAAACCCAAACTTGCAACATGAACATTTAACTTCATAGTTAATATCTAAGAGTAGGGAAAGGGCTTACATTGCTATGAAGGCACAAAAGATATGACAAAGCCCTTATGCAATCAAATAGACCCAAAATGCAAGCTCTAACATAAAAACCCTTGAGCCAAAATGATCAAAACCCTTGCTTTATGATGCAAAGATAGAAACTTGACTTGAATGCAAGCTAATGACACTCATACAAGCTTGAAAACACTTGTATGCATGGAAAATCTCTCATAGAAACCATTTAGAAATTTTATGAAGAGAGTGGAGGCCATGAGAGGTAAAATTTTGCCATAGTTTAGTTGCATGAATGAATAATGAGGATTTAGGATAGGTTAGGGTCTTATTTATAGATTAGGCAAGTGTTTTAGGCCATAGGATTAAACCTAGATTCAATCCAAGCCATCAAAGCATGTCTTGGGGAAGAAGTCAAGTGTAGGAACCATTTAGGGCCTTTAGATTAAAGATGAACCATGAGAACCATCCAAATTCAAAATCTGCATTTGAGCGAATCGGCCCACGGGTTGACATCAAACACCCTGGATTAACCCCTAGTCGACCCAGCGAGCTCGGGTCGACCTCAAAAATCGGCCGGTTCGGTTATTCCCCTCTCCCAATTCGCTGTTTTGAACATTTTTGCATATTTATTTATTTAATTTTCAATTATATATATATATATATATATCAATATATATATATTTCTCTGCGCAACCCATTTCACTTAATTAAGTATACTTTAATTTGGGAATTTTTCGTGAAACTTCGCGAGGCCATATCTTGGTCATACGGACTCCGATTTTCGAAAACTCGGACTCTATTTCGCGTATTTTTCCGAGACGAATGCAATGGCATAGCCCGTTTCCCTTGAATCAGATTTTACAGTTTAATTCTGCCTCCATTTATGTTATAACAGGTTATTGAAAATACGGGTTGTTACATTCTCCCCACCTTTTAGGATTTCGTCCCCGAAATCTCCAAGTTAGGAAGAACATATCCTACCATCCATCATCCATATACTCAAAACATCATCCACAAGCAACCATTGTCCTTAGATGATTTCTAATGCTGTATGAATATATGCAAAACGTGTGTGTACATGTTCCTTAGCTAATGCTAATGATCAGGCCTGAATAATCTTTCTAATGCAAAATATGTATAGTGCCATGAATCCAACATGTATGCAAATAGTCCTAGTCATATAGATACTATATGCGTGCACAATCATTTATTCATATGCAACAACTGCATGATAATACATTCGATTTCATCCATAAACAAGTATAAATACTCGTGCATATGCAATATGAAATGTGATCGAGTCGAGCTAGTATCTAATGTGTATTCGCGCATCCACGAGCAACCACTTGCAACCACTTGCAACCATATCAATCATAACATGTTTCAAATACATGTTTACATCCATAGGGTTCTACCTAGAATTCCCTGAAACAGGGTCGAGAAGATAAACAGGACAAACTCCTTACAGGGTTTGTAACGGAGAATAGGACCGAGAGGATGTCCACAAAAGATAGCCTACAAGTAAGCTCTACAGAAAACAGGGATCAAGGATATACTCCCAAAAAGAGATATCATGCGCGTATATAGTCTTTGACCATCAAAGTCGTCTTTTAACTTCGCGATTTTGTAGCTTCTTATTCCTGTTTCCATAACATGAGCTGGAACTCATTTCTTCGTCGCCTCTCGTTCCACTTGCACTTATCCTTTTCCTAGAATACTTGACGCAAACATGACTGCGTACTCATGATCTCATGCAAGCTTTCCGAAATTCACTAGTGAATCTTGGATCTCGTTTATATACTATAAGGCATTCCATGTAGAAGAACTTTCTCTTGAAAGTAAACAGATGTCAATCAGGTTATCATGCGCACTTACTAGGGTGATCTCTATAACCCATGCATAAATGAAGTAAACCATCCGTTTTATTGGCGAACACCACTCGATCGGGCTTCAAATTTCCAATAAAGGCATCAAGGGATTCTAAGTAACTAGTCATGACAGAACCTCAAAAAGGTTACCCGATACTTCGAGGGCATTACCAAGGCTAGTCAAAAGGTCTAACTACCCTCCTATCAAAACCGAGAGTGGCACCCCCTACTGGATAACCACTTCATCCCTAGAATCCATCCATAGCTTATAAACATAAGCATTATTTCCAAACTCAACACTTGGCATAGACATTCCCAAATCCAAACAAGTCATGTATAAATGGACTGATTCTCCAATAGGACTTTGAGACAAAAATGGGATTCTCTATTACGCTAGTACTTAAGGTGCAGAGACTCAACTATCGAAGCAGACTTAAATGATACGAACAACGAAGTCCTAACAGGATGATAGAGAAGAAAAGCTAAACCTTTAACAAGATCGTTACCCTCCTTCCGAGGTACTCTAGAAATGAGAGCATACTACTGCCCTCCCGATGATCTTGTCCTTGTCCCATAATACTTAACTATCCGCCCCGTTTTACCATGCCAAAGGTACTCTCTCGTCATGGGTTTCATTGTTCATCTTTCTCCCTCCTTTGAGGACTAAGCCATACCAACAAGTTGCTCATCCTTAAGCTCATTTCCTTTATCCTTCTTTCTCACGATCCTTTCTTATAACGCGGCCACTGGTCTCTCGAGAACCACCTCCATCGTATGGAAAGCACTTTCGTAGGTAGAAAAGACTAGTCGTAGTTAAAACTACTGTGACTACAGATGGAGGAAAGAAAGGAAAAGAGACTCAATTAAGGAAACAAGGATAGTGCTAATGGCCTTTGGGGAATAGCCTTTTTCTTTTAAAAGAAAATTTTCTTGAAAAATGCTTCTTTGTAAATGGTTTTTTTTTTTCAAATAGTTTTCAGAAGGTCTTTAAAAACTTTTGCCCAGTCTGGTAACCTTCTGCTCTGATACCACGTGTAACACCCTGCCTCCGCTAGGGTCACTCGCAAAGGAATGCACTAGCTTTAGAGGGGCATTATTGGTAAACATGCACAGAAATATCATAAGACAGAACATATAAAATAGCGGAAGTAAAATCAAACTTTCATAACATGAATAAATAAGGTCTAAAGCCTTTTACATCAGAGTACATCAAACCTGTCTTGCAATAGTAAAGAAGCATAAAGACATTTTCATAAATTATTCCCCAAGTAAAAATAGTAAAGTAGCCATTAGCCAAGAAAAGTCCAAGCCATCCATGATGACCTTCAAGCAGAAGAAGTCCAAACTAAACAACAATATTTCCTCCCTGTAACCTGGGGGGGAAACGGAAGAAAAGAGGCGAAACAAAACGGGTCAGTCAAAAAGACTGAGTAAGCCCTATCTACTATTAGCATAAAAACTAGTAAAGTTAACTGACATGAGAAACTGAGATGAACATAAGCATGATAACAAGATAGATAAGCTAAATCAAAATAACAGGATGAACTACTGAACTCAGATAAACTAAGGTGTCATGATAAATTACGATGTCAAGATAAAACAAGGTATCACATCGTCAGGTTTCTATCAAGTATAATATCCCCAAGATATCTGTCACGTATAACGCCCCGTGATATCTATCCTGTATTTTAGCTCTGCACCTACCGTACTAGTCTCCCCACCGTGTCATGTGTTAACCAAGAATGACCCTCACTCAAAAGTCGTGTAATGGTCCATGTCAACCTAATATATCGCATATATAGGTTACTCAACTTGTATGTTTTATTCCATGTAAATGTTCAGTCCCTTGCCATAGACCATACGGGCTTTCCCATGAGATTCTATATTACTTTAACATAGTTCCATGATCCTTAAGATCGGTTTGGACTGTTACCCTAAACCTAGCTAGGGTCTTCCAACATGAATTATTGTTTGTACAACTAGGACTTATGCTACCTAGGGCTGCTAGGGATTATGCTTACCTATTGCACGTTTTCGTATCTCGATTTGGGTTCAACCACCTAGGGCCACTAGGGATTACGCTAACCGCCAACCGCGCCCTTTTTCCCACGCATTCATCGTGAATCGCTTTTCCATGACTGTATGCACATGTATCACATCGTGCCATCCGAGTCCTGTCACAGGGTAGACCAGGAAATACAGGACTCGGTCAGGAGCTTTCGATTTATCTGCCGATGCAGATGCTAAGGTCTGTTTTTTTCTATACGTGGCTATGGTCCCACGAGACCACTCCCTCAACTAGTGAAAGACAAGACAGGATAAATCCTGTATGAGAACACAACACTGGCCAACCCACATCCAAGCCTTACCGCACCCATAATTAGATAGCAATTATGGTCTTTTGGGTGTTCTCTGCCTTTCCGTACGTACACGCTTGACCAAAGATGGTAGGTAGCCTGACGAAATGCTATCTAGGGTACGACCGTGTATCGTCGACTATCCCCTATCCATCCCCGTCTTTAGGTCGCTCGTATAGCAACCAAGGCATACTCTTGGTTCTTCTAACGCAGACCTTAACCTCTCATGAGCCTAGTATGATCACCTGGCAGCTCACAGAGGGATACCAAGAATATCCTCACGTTCCCCGAAGCCGCTGCTTCGTTACCCAGTTCGCTGGAGCCTTTATCTAAATCAGATACTTGCTCCTACTCGTATACTTAAACGATGACCTACCGTATCAGGTTACTCATCTATCTATGAACTGGTCTAAATTTCCTTGACTAAGAATCCTTACTTAGTTATTCTTCAACTAAGGTTTACCACTTAGCCTTATTCCCGTAATCCTTGTTAACTACGGTTATCCACCTAATCCTCAGAACTGGGGTTTACATAATGGATTAAGTGTCACTTAAGTTCATGACTTAACCCGTCTACAAATCCTGTCAAAATTGGCTAAGTATCCAAGTTCAAGGCTTAACCCTACAAACCATGCTCAAGTTGGTTAAGTATATTAAGCAATTCACGACTTAACCTCGTCCAATTATCATTCTATATTGGTTAAGTATATATTAACTTGACCCTATCAATTTACTTAGTCAAATCGGTCAAGTGTATTCAAGCGATTCGTGACTTAGCCTTATCATGTTTTCACGTTATATTGGTTAAGTATTGGTTAACTTAACCACAATAAATTAACGAGTTAGATTGGATAAGTATAGGTCACTTAACCACATCAATTCATCATGTTTAGATTAGTTAAGTGTTTAACTTAACCCCATTAAACTACCAAGTGGGATTAATTAAGTCTAGGCTAACTTAACCCCATCCGATTTCCATGTTTAGACTAGTTGAGTCTAATCTTAACCCCATTCGTTAACCGTATTTTTCGGTTAAGCGTCATTAAGAAAACTTACTTAACCTTACCAAGTTATCGCGTTGGATTGATTAAGTGTTGGTTAACTTAACCCATCCACTAGTCATATAAAAATGGTTAAGTGTCATTAGGCAAATCAAGTTACTTAACCTACCCAACCTTTTCATGTTTTGTTAAGTATCATTAGCCTAATCAAATTACTTAACCAATTTGTCCATGTCATATTTGGTAAAAAGTCATTAATCAAATTAACTTAACCCTATCATGTGGCATTAATTACTTAATGCACCTTCACCTCTCACATTAGACTTTGTTGTGGTTACTAGTTAAGCCGGTCGGTTCCGGGTAGCTTTACACCACAACTTAGTCTAACCTCGGGTTCAAGCACAACATGACCAACTTCTCACATTGGGTCCTATTGTTTGCAACTACTAGTTAGGCCGGTCGGTTCCGGGTAGTTTTACATTGCAAACTCAACCCAACCTCGAGTTGGCCACACTTATATTATCTAAGTGTCATGTCCATCATGTTTCCCAAAACATGTTACAAGTTTTCAAGCATTTGGGTAGACCTAACTTAATAGGTAAATTCCCAAAGGGTAGACCTAATTTAATAGGTAAATTCCCAAGCTTATGTTTTTATGCATACTTACATGTCAACTTCCATGTTATATTTCAAGTCATGTTTTCAAGTTGTATTTTCATGTCATTAGAAATTACCCATAACATAACCCAACGCTTTTAAACTCGCATATACGTTCGCGACAACGTAATGGATTAAAAGAAGAGACTTGGAAAAGGCATGACAAAAATGGATATTAAGCCACAAGTTAATCATGGTGGCAAATGAGGCACAAATGTGTTCATTAACTTGCATGTTACATTCTTAAGCCTCAAAACATGCATAAACCCAAACTTGGCACATAAGCGAATCATGGTGACAAAAGATATGGAATGATGACTAGTAACTCGCATATATCATCATATAAGGGTTATGACTTCATATGCAAGTTGACATAAAGGTTATGAGGGTTCTCATGTTGCCTAATGCAACATTTCAACATAAAGGTTGTAGCTTTTAGCTCACAAGATCAAGATAATGACTTCATAAACTTGCATGACATGATAGCATGTATCATTCTCAATGATCAAACCCAAACTTGCAACATGAACATTTAACTTCATAGTTAATATCTAAGAGTAGGGAAAGGGCTTACATTGCTATGAAGGCACAAAAGATATGACAAAGCCCTTATGCAATCAAATAGACCCAAAATGCAAGCTCTAACATAAAAACCCTTGAGCCAAAATGATCAAAACCCTTGCTTTATGATGCAAAGATATAAACTTGACTTGAATGCAAGCTAATGACACTCATACAAGCTTGAAAACACTTGTATGCATGGAAAATCTCTCATAGAAACCATTTAGAAATTTTATGAAGAGAGTGGAGGCCATGAGAGGTAAAATTTTGCCATAGTTAGTTGCATGAATGAATAATGAGGATTTAGGATAGGTTAGGGTCTTATTTATAGATTAGGCAAGTGTTTTAGGCCATAGGATTAAACCTAGATTCAATCCAAGCCATCAAAGCATGTCTTGGGGAAGAAGTCAAGTGTAGGAACCATCTAGGGCCTTTAGATTAAAGATGAACCATGAGAACCATCCAAATGCAAAATCTGCATTTGAGCGAATCGGCCCACGGGTTGACAGCCAAACACCCTGGATTAACCCCTAGTCGACCCAGCGAGCTCGGGTCGACCTCAAAAATCGGCCGGTTCGGTTATTCCCCTCTCCCAATTCGCTGTTTTGAACATTTTTGCATATTTATTTATTTAATTTTCAATTATATATATATATATATATCAATATATATATATTTCTCTGCGCAACCCATTTCACTTAATTAAGTATACTTTAATTTGGGAATTTTTCGTGAAACTTCGCGAGGCCATATCTTGGTCATACGGACTCCGATTTTCGAAAACTCGGACTCTATTTCGCGTATTTTTCCGAGACGAACGCAATGGCATAGCCCGTTTCCCTTGATTCAGATTTTACAGTTTAATTCTGCCTCCATTTATTTTATAACAGGTTATTTAAAATACGGGTTGTTACACGTATCGTCAAAACATAGCTAGATTTGTTTTTCTGGAATTTTTGGGATCAGTATGTGGCCTCGGCGAATTGAAATGTACGTTCAAATCGAATATTAAATGTTTTATATTTTAATTTAAAGAAAAACTGACTGAAACAGTCGAACGGGTCTACGAAACATATCCCATTGTGTGCAGAATGGGGTATTTAGCTAGGGACGATAGTCGTTGGGTTTGGATTGGAATTAGTATGTGATAAGGGGTATTTTTGGGATTTTAAAATTATATTAATAAAAATAATAAGGGCCAATCAAATTGTTTTCTCTTTCTTCTTCAAATCCCGTAATCCCGCCGAACGACGGCGGAAAGTGATTCAAAGCTTCCCAGCCCGATTATTCCCTCCACAAGCAAAATTAGCCATAGCTCCAGTTGAAGAAATTGTAGAGCTCAGCAGGATCTTCAAATCCATACAAGTTTGGGAATTTATCGTCGTGAATTCAAAGAGAACGATCGCTAGGAAGTCTCCGACTTCAGACCGCCACCGTGGCCGCACCTGACCACCGAAGTGGGCCCCGATTCTGGCGAACCTGGAGCCTCACCCCCTCTACGACGTCGTGTAGCCCGATCCTCACCTCATTACATGGATTTGCGTGAATATCCAAACCTAGTTTTGAATAAAAGGGAGAGGTATACGGCTGATTATTTTCAAACTGATTTCAACATATAAAAGTGTTGCAAAGTTGATTAATCTTCTAAAAATCATATCGTTTTGCTATGTGGTCGAAATTCAGTGAAACAAGAGATAATGGACTCGTGCGGACATCTTCTACATTCTAGAAGGGACCGGATATTTTTCTGAGCCTTCTACAATTTTTGGAGGAGTGGAACCCAATGTGAGATTTCTGATTTATAAACAATATGGAAAAGACGATGTATAAAATATATAGTCTATGTATGAGTTATATAAGCGTTGTACACCTCATGTATAAGCGTTGTATAAGTTGTGTGTTCGATGTATAAGTTATATATGCGTTATAAAAATTATATATGCATTGAAATGGTATTGAAATGAATTGAAATGAAATTGAAATATATTTATATACGAATATCTATATATATATACTCCCCTCGTCCACAGACCATGGACGATATATATTGGTTGTGATATTTTTTGGATTATTGGTTGATGAGAAATTTGGTGAATATTATGAATGGTTGATTGGAAATGATTGATTGTGGTTGAAATCCCAATAGGATTAGTATATGGGAAAATTCGTCTGCTTACGAACTAGATATTGAAATCCTCATTGTCAAAAGCTGCGAGGCTTTAAGGTAGAGCGAGGAACCGTACTCGGGACAGTGTCGGTTTTAACTACCCTGCCGTTATGCTGCCGAAATTTTCAATAATATTCATGTGTTAGAATTATTTTCTTGTGTTGAAACTATATTCATGTGTTGAAACTATTTTCATGTGTTGAAACCATATTCACGTGTTGAAAAATATGCATGTATAGAATAAATTCAATAAACAATAAAAATAACATTTTTAACATAAGTATGAAATAGTTATAATTCATGTGTTAAGAAATTCATGTGTTGAGAAATTCATGTGTTGAATAGAAATTCATGTGTTGAATATAAATTCATGTGTTGAATGACATTCATGTATTGAATAAATTCTTTGTGAGATAAAAATAACATTTTTACCATATATATAGACTACATAAAATATTAGTGTTTTAAATAAATTGTTTTAACACCAAAAATAACATTTTCACCTTATGTATGAACTATATAAATTAATCGTATTTTGAAATAAATTGTTTGACAATAAAAATCACATTTTTATTATACATATGAATTGTTAAAAATGGTGATGTGTTGAAACAAATATTTGTTGGATAAAAATATCATTTTATCCCATATATGAAAAGAATATAGTTTTGAAATCGAAGAATGGATTATATATATATATATATAATTAAAATAGATTGAATAACGAAGCTGTAGTTCGTATTTTGAAACCGTGATTTCAAACGATTATTGCGGAAGATCCGACCATCGGATTTTTCCTGAAACCGAAACCGTTGGGTTCGCTTTGGAAATATCTTTCCAACGACACCAACTTTATAAAGATCCAACGGTTGGATTGTCTGGAATGTTTAATTCAAATATGAAGAACAACAGCGCCAGAATTGATTATATATATATATATATAATTAAAATAAATTGAATAACGATGTTGTAGTTCGTATTTTGAAATCGTAACTTCAAATGATTGTACCGGGAGATCCGACCGTCGGATTTTCCCAAAACTGGAACTCTTGGATTCGTTTTGAAAAGATCTTTCTAATAATATAAAATTTGTAAAGATCCAATGGTTATATTTATAGATATGTGTAAATCAAATCTAAAGAAAAACAGCGCCACGACCGCATTATGGCCTGAAGCGTCATTTGAATGAATTGGCTATTTTTAAATGAATTAAAATAGCGATGAATCGTTATAAACCATTATAAACGATATGGAATGGAAATAAACTGAATTTACTTGGTTTACTGGATATTTGATGGTTGAATGTGTTTGACGTGAAATTTACATAAATGAACTGAATTATTGATGTCGAGTAATTTAACCATTGAAAGGAATTGATTTGAATTCTAAATATACATGAATTATTTGAAAATGACTCATTTCAAATATTTGATCGACGGTTAGAAGTCGAAGATATGAAGATGGTGCAAGACCGACGATCTTCACATCGAATGGATGGGTGCTACTGATGCTCACGATGGGAGTAGCTACCTAGAAAGGGGCTAAAGTGGTAGCCGTCTGGTCGTACTTGTTGATTGTACGGATATGCGAGGTATAAGGTGCCTCCGATTTTGTTCAGACCCAGAACGGACTTGTAAATGGATGTGTGTCTGACGTTGTATATTGACAACGTGGCATACAGAGATGCTGTGATCAAAGCTTTTGTTAAAAAGCAGAGCTATGTGGTTGATGATCAAAGCACGGCGTTGAATAGCTAGCTTTGTGTTTAGCGTTGTTTCGCAAGCCTCACACACCGGTATGAGCCAGAAACGGGAGAGGACATCAGGGAGGACCGACGTTTCTTTCTAGCTAGGAGTGGCGTTTTGGGTTTGACATGCCCGGGTATTTTACTTATGTGGATGATGGATAGCGAGGCACCTCGGTTAGTTCGGTAACTTCGGAGCCGATGGTTTGCTCGGATATGACCAGTTTACGCCCCATAGGGCGAGGAAACATAGTGTTCAGGCATTTTAATCCACTTTGTGTGGACCGGCCCTGACAATCCAAGGGTCACTCGAGCTATGATTCTGAGGCTCAGTCAAGATAGTCTCGAATTCAGTATGGACGATCCCTTGCCTTGGTTCATGACGGAAATCCAATTTCCAAATACGACATCGTGCGGTTTTGATTATATACCTATATATGGCGACATAGTGGTATGGGGCATTAATGCCATCTATGATTGATACTTATGATTTGAAATTGTTTTTGAAACATATAAACACTAGTAATAATATCAAATGCTTTTGTTTTATTCGTATCAAGCATATTTTGGCTATTATAAGGTAAAACTCTATCCTCCGGTTTGCGTTGCATTGTGTGATGGGAACTGAGTCTTATAACGGCTTCATTTCTACAAAAGCATTGCGATGTTTAAAAGATTTACTTGTTTTAAAGCACTGGCAATCCAATGGAGTAAACCCGTTCCGCGTTAGCGGTGTGGTCCTGTGATTAGCCTTATTGTAAAATATGTTAAGTGGATTTCTCATACCAATCCCATGACTGACTCATAATTTTTTCACTTGCAAACTCTTGTGCCCCTATTTCTACACGGGCAGCCTTGAATTCAGGTTTTAGTTGGCTCTTTCTGGATAGCTGGAGCTGAAGATGGATTCTATTTTTTCTTTCTTTTTATGTTGTTCAGCTTCTGTTTACATATTGTGTTTTGATTTCCGCTGTAGACATTTTATGTAAAACTGAACTGTATTTTGTACTAAGTATGATCCTGTATACTATGTAACTCTAATGATTATTAATTCCAGTATAGTCTGTTGTACATTATCTGGTGTATTTATTTATTTCCATTCTGTTGTTATCTTTTTATGTGTTATATTCCAAAGATTACCCTTGCCACCGTGGAACGGGGTTTGGGGTCGTCACAACGTGGTATCAGAGCTTTGGTTAAGCTTAGTTCTGGAATATAACATATTAACGAACTCGTCAGCAATAGAACCAGTAGTGTTCTATGACGGATCACTCATTCCAGATAGGATTAGTAATATCCTAGTACGATTATAGCAGAATGAAATACACCCCAATAGACACATTTACATTCAAGTATATGTCTCTATGTTTTATACTATCTTTTCTGTTGAGCTGACACTTTGTCTGCCATTTGCAGACATAGAAAAATGAGTGGCAAAAACAGAAGAAGAATCTATGGTTCAACAATCTAATGAGCCAATCATGCTCCCACATCCAGGATCAGATATAAAAGCTCTATTAAAGAGATTTAGAAATCTGGGTGGAGTACAATTCTCGGGCAATGAATCCATTATTCAAACTCAAGCTTGGATGAGTTCTACTGAAAGAATTTTTGAACGTTTCCAGCTGAGAGATGATCAGAAAAGATTAGTGGCATCTGGGCACTCAAAGATGAAGCTTTAATCTGGTGGGAAACGGTTATTAATCCAGAAGGTAATATTACCTGGGATGGATTTAAAGAGATTTTCATAGAAAGATTTACTCCTCCAGAAGCAACTGAGCGGTTATGTGATGAATTCTACTATCTGATACAAGGAGATATCAATATTCCAGAATATCACAAGAGATTCAATGAACTTTCTCATTTTGTCCCTCATCTAATTCAAAATCCGAAGAGAAAGAATCTTAGGTTTATTAACGGGCTCCAAAGAAAGTACCAAAGTAGTGTAATGGGGCATGTAAAGCTTCCTTTTTCTGAAATGATATACATGGCTTATCAGTATGAAGATCTAGATAAGCAAGGCCTTTTTGTCGATGAAGAGGAAGTCAGTACTAGCAGCAAAAGGAAATTTGAAACTGACAGCCCAGAGGCAAGTACACAGCCAGAGTCAAGTACGACGTCTGGGGCCAGAAAGAAGCCTAGATTCAATCGGAAAATGGTTAAATCAGAAAAAGGACCAGTAATGACTGCCATATGCCTTAATTGCAATCAGGAGGGCCATTTGTCCAGAAAATGTAAATCTTTGAACAAACGAAAGAATAATGGATCCAAATCCAAGCATAAGTTTCAAGAGGGTAGAAAATGCAATCTGTGCCATTAATCTGGTCATCTTTCAAAGGCTTGCCAGCTAAATAAGAAGTCTGAAATAGTACAAGTGAATGAAGTGGCAGAAACTTCTAAACCCTCAGCTCGTCAAGAGACGCCCGATGTTTTAGAAGGCACGCTTACTGTCAAAAATATTCCATTCAAAGTATTATTTGATACAGGCGCATTGCGAAGCTTTATTGCAAAGAATGTGGTTAAGAAACTGGATTTGAATTTGAAAAAGATCAAAACACCCATGACTGTCCATAATCCGGTTAGGGGTTCCCTCGATCTTAGTTGGGTTTGTGGGGTGCCTGTTTCTTTTTCCTGCTATTGATTCCCTACTATCGCGATCATCATGAATTTTAAAGAATTTGATCTTATTTTGGGGATGGATTGGTTAACCAAATATGAAGCTGAGATTAAATGCGCCGACAGAGTCGTAAGGGCGAAGATTAAATTAGGCAATTATATAACCATTCCATGTGAAGGTCCGAATTCTGATAGAAAAGATTTTTGGTCAGCATTGGAGGTTTCTCCTGCTCAACCTGTTCCTGTCGTTCCGGAGAGTATTCCAGTCGACATTGAAAATATTCCAGTTGTCAAGAATTATTTGGATGTGTTCGAAGAAGTTGTTAGCTTACCTCCGCGTAGAGAAATTGATTTCAAAATCTCTTTAGTTCTGAATGCAAGGCCAGTAGTTCACGCTATTTGAAGAATGACCTTGAAGGAGAAAGAAGAGTTAGACAATCAAACTCGACAGCTTGTACGGAAGGGTCTGATCGGGCTAATTTCTCTGATTGGGGAGCAGCCGTGGTATTTGTCCCGAAGTCAGATGGTACTCTCAAACTATGTGTGGATTATCATGACTTGAACAAGCAAACACTGAAGAACAAATATCCATTGCCACAGATTGATGATTTATTGGATTGATTGAATGTCACACAAGTATTTTCCCGAATGGACCTAGCTACAAGTTTCCATCAGCTTCGTATTGCCGAAGAGTGTGTCCCTTTGACAGCATTCAGAGGCCTAGATTTATTCTACGAGTGGTTAGTAATGTCGTTCAACTTATGTAACGCTCCAGCTTATTTCGTCGATCTAATGAACCACGTATTCAGAGAAGTACTGAATAAATTTGTTCTGGTTTTCATTGATGACATATTGATCTTCTCCAAGTCAAGAGCGAGCACGAAAAACATTTGGAACAAGTGTTAGAAATTCTCAGAAAGAATGTTTTAAAAGCAAAGTTTTCCAAATGTATATTCTGGCAAGAAGAAGTCAAATTCCTAGGTCACGTCGTGTCAAAGGAAGGAATTTCTGTGGATCCCAGTAAAATCACTACTATTCAGAATTGGAAACAGCCTCGTACACCCACAGAAGTCCAAAGTTTTCTCGGATTGGCCAGTTATTATCGGAAATTCATTAAGGATTTTGCGAAGACATCTAGTTCCTTAACGAAGCTTACTAAAAAACATTCGAGATTCAATTGGACTCCCGAATGTGAGGCAGCTTTCCAAGAGCTGAAGTTAAAATTGACAGCTGCTCCAGTGTTAATAATTATTGATGGCAATCAAGACTTGAAAATCTGGACAGACGCTTCTAAAGAAGGTCTTGGTGCAGTGTTAATGCAAAGAGGCCAGGTAGTCGCTTATGCTAGTTGTCAATTGAAGCCACATGAAAAGAATTATGCAACTCATGATCTTGAATTGTTAGCCATCGTGTTTGCTATGAAATTCTGAAGGCATTATCTATTGGGTGAGAAGTTTGAATTATACACAGATCATCAATCATTGAAGTATTTATTCACCAAGAAGGATCTGAATATGAGGCAGCAGCATTGGTTAGAATTTTTCACGGCATATGATCTTGATATTTTATATACTCCGGGGAAAGCCAATGTTGTGGCTGATGCGCTCAGTAGGAAGAATGTGATCATCGCCAGTATTATCATTACACCATTGTTGATTGATAAAATAACTATTCTTCAGAAAGACGATAGTTTTATTATGGAGATGGTCAAATGAATTCAAAGGGGCAAAGTCTCCAGTTTCCAAGTGGATAGCGCAGGAGTTCTGAGATTGAAAGGAAGGATTTGTGTTCCCGACAACCTTGAGCTCAAAAGAGAAGTATTGGACGAGTGTCACAAGTCCAAGCTGTGTATCCACTTAGGGGTTAGTAAAATGCATAATGACCTCGAGCGAACTTTCTGGTGGAAGGCAATGAAAAGAGATATCTCTATATATGTTAGCTAGTGTTCCACCTATCAACAAGTCAAAAGTGATCAACAGAAACTCGCTGGATTGTTGCAACCGTTGGAAATTCCAGGTGGGAAGTGGGAATAGATTTCTATGGATTTCATAGATGGTTTGCCCAGAACCAGGAAAGGAAATGACAGTATTTGGGTGATCGTAGATCGTCTCACGAAGACCGCCCATTTCATACCTGTCAGATCAAATATAACTGCTCAGAGTCTGGCGTAGATTTATTTTAGAGAAATTGTTAAACTTCATGGATTTCCCATGAGTATCGTTAGCGATCGTGACCCGATTTTTGCTAGTAAATTCTGGGAAGCATTCCAAGCAGAATTGGGAACGAAACTGAACTTGAGCACCGCTTATCATCCTCAAACAGATGGCCAAACTGAGAGGGTGAACCGTATTCTTGAAGATTTATTGCAGGCTTGTGTTATTGATTTTGGCGGATCATGGGAAGACCATTTGCATTTGGCTGAGTTCTCATACAACAAAAGTTACCAAGCGAGCCTGACAATGTCACCATTCGAAGCACTGTATGGTAGACCGTGGCGATCTCCTGCCTGTTGGGTAGAACCTAGTAATAGACTCGTATTGGGGCCAGATATGATTCGCGAAGCTACGGAAAAATCGATTTCGTTAAGAAACGATTACTAGCCGCTCAAAACCGATAGAAGAGCTATGCAGATAAGAGAAGAAGAGATTTATCATTCGCTGTTGGCGACCACGTGTATTTGAAGGTATCTCCGATGAGAGGAGTAATCCAGTTCGGTAAACAGGGAAATTGGCACCCAAATTTATTGGTCCATTTCCTATTCTAGAAGGGATTGGAACTCTCGCTTATAGGGTTCAATTGCATGATTGGTTGCCTGGAATATATGATGTATTTCACGTATCTCAACTTAGAAAGCATGTTCATGATCCAGATTTGATCGTTGAAGAAGCCGCGCATCCAGAATTGGCTGTGAGAAGAGATCCACTAAAGATCATTGGCAAAGAAACAAAAGAGCTGAGGAACAAGAGGGTTCACTTAGTCAAAGTGCAATGGAGTGGAGATCCGCGAGATTGTACTTGAGAAACCGAGGAGAGCATTAAGAAATCCTACCCCAAGTGCAGGGTGGATATCTCTGATTGACTCTGGTGCAAGGTACATTTAACATATTTTGCATTTCCATTTTGTTCTCTACTTTGTTGTTGTTTCTTTGCATGGATGTAAACTTTTTAATTATATAGTCTGATTATTTTAAAAGAGTATATGAATTAATTGGTATATTTTGAAAAGTTAAAACAAACTGATTGTTGTTTGTGTTATGTGATTGTGAATTTGATTAACCAAATTATTAGAATGACAGTTAATTTAATCAATAAGAGAATGATGGTAAATTTATGCAATTAAATCAAGTATTGAACTGATTTAAAAATAGATAGAAGTATATACATGTGTATTATGTATGTTTGAACTGGTAAATGGATTAGCTGTTGAGTAAAGAATTTATTTGCGTGCCCGACAAATAGGTAAACCTTAATGAGTTGGATGCGCAATTTTATTATCATGTCAACTCCTGTGAATGCCATTGGATGCGGAGTGCTGGTTGTTCTGTGTGTAATAATAAATGTTGCCATAGGATAGTAACAATTAATTTTGAACCACACTACATGGCATACTTCTTGGAGATAGGCATACTTCATCATATACCACATAAGCATTTGGAGCTTGTGTGATGAGGTTGAAGATTTACCATACGAGCGAGAGGCTTGTATGGCGATGACTATATATTACAAGTTGAACTGAGGACTTGTATGGACTATATAAAATGTAACGGTAAATTGCAAGATTAATAAAAAAACCCACACGGGTCTGGAGATGACAATAAACACGTCTCTCTGGTCATTAAGGTATAAAAACCATTTATAGGGTGACGAGAATTTATTCTCTAGAGTTATGATCTATACACACTCCCCTGTGGACATCGGAATATATCACTATAAATATGTGCATGCTTATTAGGATTTATTGGGTGCCTATATGGCCCAATAAATTTCCAAACCCCTCCCCGTACAAAGGAGGTTATGGTGAAATTTTTCGAAAATTTAGGGCGTTAGCCAAATTTTTGAAAAATTAGGAAATTCTTAGAAACTGAAAAGCTGAAGAATGAAAGCCAGAATGAAAGTTGAGTTGGTTAATTAAACAACGTTCGGCTTCGTTCCTTTTTGGGGACGAAAAGATTTTAAGTGGGGGAGATTGTAACAACCCGGAAAATCTGAACCAGTTTAATTTTTTTAATTTGGCTATTTTAGTGGATTTTAAATATTTAAAATAAATTATTTTAAATAACAACGACGAAAAGTCTATTTGAATCGATGTTTGAAAATAAATATATTTATTTTAAATATAAACAAGGCCTGAAATGGCGCGGTAGTTTGAAAATTTGAATTCAAACTTTGACTGACTGTACCGGGTGAAAAATAAAACGGATTTTAGTGAAACCAAAAATATTTAAATCTGTTTATGAATATCTTTCTAACGAATTTGAAAATTTGAAGTTTCATAGCGGGAATCAAAAGTTATGGCCAAATAAATTTTCAGAAAGGTCGCTATAGAATTTATATAGCCCGTGAAAATAGCCATTTTGCAAACGACCTCAGAATTCGACGAAACCACTTTTGTTGGATCTGGGAGGTCAAATTATAGCTAGGTTTCAAATTCCATAATTTTTGAAGTTAATATGTGACCGTGGCGAAGGAAAATGGGTTTGGTTGATTTCAGTTAAATTGGATCGACTAGAAAAGAGCCATTTTTCAAACGGTCTCAGAATTCGAAGAAACTAGTTTTGTTGGGATTGTATCGTCAAAACATAGCTAGATTTATTCTTCTGGAATTTTTGGGATCAGTATGTGGCCCGGGCAGATTGAAATGTACGTTCAAATCGAATATTGAATGTTTTATATTTTAATTTGAAGAAAAACTGACTGAAACAGTTGAACGGGCCAACGAAACATATTCTATTGTGTTCAAGATGGGGGTATTTAGCTAAGGACGACAGTCGTGGGGTTTGGATTGGAATTAGCATGTGATAAGGGGTATTTTTGGGATTTTAAAAATATATAAATAAAAAAATAAGGGCCAATCAAATTGTTTTCTCTTTCTTCTTCAAGTCAGGTAACCCCCCTGAACGATGGCGAAAAGTGATTCAAAGCTTCGCAGCCCTCCCTCACAAGCAAAACTAGCTATAGCTCCAGTTGAAGAAATTGTAAAGCTCGGCAGGATCTTCAAATCCATACAAGTTTGGGAATTTATCGTCGTGAATTCCAAGAGAACGATCGCCACGAAGTCTCCGACTTCAAACCACCACCGTGGCTGCACCTGACCACCGAAGTGGGCCCCGCTTCTGCCGAACTTGCGCCTCACCTCCCTCTTCGATGTCGTGTAGCCCGATCCTCACCTCGTTACACGGATTTGCGTGAAGATTCAAACCTAGTTTTGAATAAAAGGGAGAGGTGTACGGCTGATTATTTTTAAACTAATTTCAACATATAAAAGTGTCGCAAAGTTGATTAATCTTCTAAAAATCATATCTTTTTGCTCGTCTTCTACATTCTAGAAGAGACCGGATATTTTTCTGAGCCTTCTACAATTTTTGGAGGAGTGGAACCTAATGTGAGATTTCTGATTTATAAACGATATGGAAAAGACGATGTATAAATTATATAGTCGATGTATGAGTTATATAAGCGTTGTACACCTCATGCATAAGCGTTATTTAAGTTGTATGTTTGATGTATAAGTTATATATGCGTTGTAAAAATTATATATGCGTTGAAATGGTATTGAAATGAAATCGATATATACATATATATACACGCCCCTCGTCCACAGACCATGGACGATATATATTGGTTGTGATATTGTTTGGATTATTGGTTGATGTGAAATTTGGTGAATATCATGAATGGTTGATTGGAAAAGATTGATTGTGGTAGAAATCCCAATAGGATTAGTATATGGGAAAATTCTTCTGTTTACGAACTAGATATTGAAATCCCCATTGTCAAAAGCTGCGAGGCTTTAAGGTAGAGCGAGGAATCGTACTCGGGACGGTGCCGGTTTTAACTACCCTGCCGTTATGCTGCCGAAATTTTCAATAATATTCATGTGTTAGAATTATTTTCATGTGTTGAAACTATATTTACGTGTTGAAACTATTTTCATGTGTTGAAACCATATTCACGTGTTGAAAAATATGCATGTATAGAATAAATTCAATAAATGATAAAAATAACATTTTTAACACAAGTTTGAAATAGATAAAATTCATGTGTTGAATAGAAATTCATGTCTTGAATAGAAATTCATGTGTTGAATGACATTCATGTATTGAATAAATTCTTTGAAAGATAAAAATAACATTTTTACCACATATGTAGACTATATAAAATATTAGTGTTTTAAATAAATTGTTTTAACACCAAAAATAACATTTTTACCTTATATATGAACTATATAAATTAATCATGTCTTGAAATAAATTGTTTGACAATAAAAATCACATTTTTATTATACATATGAATTGTTAAAAATAGTGATGTGTTGAAATAAATATTTGTTGGATAAAAAATATCATTTTAACCCATATATGAGATGAATATAGTTTTGAAATCGTAGAATGGATTATATATATATATAATAAAAATAGATCGAATAATGAAGCTGCAGTTCGTATTTTGAAACCGTGATTTCAAACGATTATTGCGGAAGATCCGACCATCTGATTTTCCCGAAACCGAAACCATTGGGTTCGCTTTGGAAATATCTTCCAACGACACCAGCTTTGTAAAGATCCAACAGTTGGATTTTCTGGAATGTTTAATTCAAATCTGAAGAAAAACAACGCCATAATTGATTATATTTCTATATATAAATATAATTAAAATAAATCAAATAACGATGCTGCAGTTCGTATTTTGAAATCGTAACTTCAAACGATTGTTCCGGAAGATCCGACCATTGGATTTTCCCAAAACTGGAACCAGTTGGATTCGTTTCGAAAAGATCTTTCTAATGATATAAAATTTGTAAAGATCCAACGGTTAGATTTTCGGATATGTGTTAATCAAATCTGAAGAAAAACAGTGCCATGGCCGCGTTATGGCCTGAAGCGTCGTTTGAATGAATTGGCTATTTTTAAATAAATAAAAATAGCGATAAAACATTATAAAACATTATAAACGATATAGAATGGAAATAAACTGAATTTACTCGGTTTATTGGATATTTGATGGTCGAATGTTTTTGACGTGAAATTTACATAAATGAACTGAATTATTGATGTCGAGTAATTTAACCACTGAAAGGAATTGATTTGAATTCTAAATATACATGAATTGTTTGAAAAGGTCTCATTTCAAATAATTGATCGACGGTTAGAAGTCGAAGATATGAAGACGGTGCAAGACCGACGATCTTCACATCGAATGGATGGGTGCTACTAATGCTCACGATAGGAGTAGCTACCTTGAAGGGGGCTAAAGTGGCAGCCTTTCGGACGTACTTGTTGATTGTATGGATATGCGAGGTATAAGGTGCCTCCGGTTTCGTTCAGACCCAGAACGGACTTGTAAATGGATGTGTGTCTGACATTGTATATTGACAACGTGGCATGCAGAGATGCTATGATCAAAGCTTTTGTTGAAAACCAGAGCTATGTGGTTAATGATCAAAGCACAGCTTTGAATAGCTAGCTTTGTGTTTAGCATTATTTCGCGAGCCTCACACACCGGTATGAGCCAGAAATGGGATAGGACATCAGGGAGGACCTGCGTTTCTTTCTAGCTAGGAGTGATGTTTTGGGTTTGACACGCCCGGGAATTTTACTTATGTGGATGATGGATAGCGAGGCGCGTCGGTTAGTTCGGTCTCTTCGGAGCCAATGGTTTGGTCGGATATGACCAGTTTACGCCCCATAGGGCGGGGAAACGCAGTGTCCAGGCATTTTAATCCACTTCGTGTGGACTGGCCCTGACGATCCAAGGGTCACTCGACCTCTGATTCTGAGGCTCGGGCTAGACAGTCTCGAATTCGTTAAGGATGATCCCTTGCCTTGGTTCGTGACGAAAATCCAATTTCCAAATACGACATCGTGCGGTTTTGATTGTATACCTATATATGGCGACATACTGGTATGGGGAATTAATGCCGTCTATGATTGATACTTATGATTTGAAATTGTTTTTGAAACATATAAACACTAGTAGTAATATCAAATGCTTTTCTTTTATTCGTATCAAGCATATTTTGGCTATTTAAAGCACTGGCAATCCAATTGAGTAAACCCGTTCCGCGTTAGCGGCGTGGTCCTGTGATTGGCCTTATTGTAAAACATGTTAAGTGGATTTCTCGTACCAGTCCCATGACTGACTCATAGTTTGTTCACTTGCAAACTCTGGTGCTCCTATTTCTACACGGGCAGCCTTGTATTCAGGTTTTAGTAGGCTCTTTCTGGATAGTTGGTGTTGAAGATGGATTCTATTATTTCTTTCTTTTTATGCTGTTCAGCTCCTGTTGTACATATTATGTTTTGATTTCCGCTGTAGACATTTTATGTAAAGATGAACTGTATTTTGTACTAAGTATGATCCTGTATACTGTGTAACTCTGATGATTATTAATTCCAGTATATTCTGTTGTACATTATCTGGTGTATTTATTTATTTCTGTTCGGCTGTTATCTGTTTATGTGTTATATTCCAAAGATTACCCTTGCCACCATGGAACGGGGTTTGGGGTCGTCACATGTATAGTGTTTTGAGCGTACTATGTGAGTGATGTGTGTGGTATGTTTGTATTTGTACATGTTGGTGTGGGTGTTTCAGTTGTGTTGAGTGCGTGATTTTGATGGTGTGTATTTATATATATAAGAAGTATATGGTATACGTAGTGTAGCATTAATTTGTATGGATGTGAATTATATATTTTTGTGTAATACATATATTAATGATTTGAGTGTGTTTATATAAATTATAAAACACATTTTTGATGTGCATTAAATTTTAAATATATACAATATTTTTGAAAAATATTTGTGTTTATTTTATTTTTAGTCAAAAAATTGGTGTTGAGTTCAAAACCGTCCCAGAAACCAATAGCCGTACCGAACGGTTGTGGACATTCCTCTTATAATAAAATAATATTTGGTGATTATTGAGTTGAAACCATTCTGAGTCATGCCTAGATTTCGTCGGTTCATTCGATGTTAGTCCATCTATTATCTCTAATCTGTGCCACGAAAGGTGAGTTTATCTCGCACCTGACTTACATTATTTATGGATGTTAGATCAATAATGAACTATTATATGAAATGTATAGGATTGCCAATAGAAATTGTTTGATTTGATATATATGCACCTTTCATATGTGACACGATATATGACATGTAGTTGCACTAATGATATATATGTTGTGATTATTGCTATGTGATTGTTGTTTGTGATTTATTGATACCCATAGTTTAGGAAAAATCACTAAGGGTTGAAATGATACATACCCGAACGGACATTAGATTGGGAAAAATCGTTATGGGTTAAAATGATATACTTGAATGATTTTTACTGAATTTGGGATCGTGGGTTGAAAGGATAGACCCATAGAAATTTGTAAATTGTGGGTTGAAATGATAAATATCCATATCACTTGAGCATAGGGTAGAAATTTGAATACAGACATCGCTGGTCATGTTTTTCGTAACAAAAGTAATTTGGAAATGTTGATTTTAAATAATAATTTAAGATTTTATATTTTATTTAAGAATTTTAAACTTAAGTTTTATAAGTTTTAAATTATATGTTTTAAAATGATTTTTGAGTAAAAATGCTTTTAAATACTTAGTTGAGATTTTACGTTTAATTTTATTTATTTTAAACAATATAATTTAATCATATATGTAATTTAAACTTTTGTATATTAATATTTTCTTTAAACCTATTTTATATTATTTTAAAATTTATATATGTTTATAATCTATTTTCTAATTGTTATTAGAATTTTTTAAACTTATATATATTTTTTAAAATTAAATTATCTTTATGTATATATTTTTGCAAACTTTAAACTCAAAGTTGGTTTATGTAAGATTTTGTGACTTAAGTCGAGGTTGGAATTTGTTATAACGATATTGATTTAACGAATGAACTGGTATAAGATATGGATTTGAACTTAAAAGAGATGAACCTGAAATTGTGAAATTGTTTTGGAATTTGCAAATTTAAGAACAAAATTGAACTTATAATGGATGAAATGAATTTGATTGTAAATCAATGAATGAAGATTTGAATATTGATTTTGAACTTTTATAAGAGACGATCATGAATTGCATGAATATATTTTAATTTGAATCTATAATTGATAAGAAATGAATTCGATAATTTATATATGGAATTGATTATATAATCGATTTGGTATGAATTAAGAAGTTGTATAAGCCGAGTTTATAAGAAAAATCTTATAATTGTTTTGAAACTCTAAAAGTGATTTTTAACCCATTTGGAATTTATAAGTTATGAATTATACGACTTGAGTATCAGAATATGGTATGTTTTGCTAAAATTGAAATATATGATTTGTTTGAATCAAAAAAGTTAGATTTGAATTATTTAAACGGGATTTGAACCTAAGTGTTGATTTTATAGATCGACTAAATTGAATGTTTTAAAGGGGTAATACCCTGTTTTAAAAATTGTTTGAAATCATCAATATTGATTTCGAACATATGACTTGAATTGCAAACCACGATATGTTTTGCTTAAAAATTGAAATGTAAGTTTTTGACTTGAATACGTTTTGGATTCGAACCAAAAGGTTTAATTTATGTGAATCGATTTGAAACGTTTTCTTAAAAGGTAGAAATTTTGAATTGTTTTGAACTTGACTTTTTGCGAATAAAAACCAACCCAAATTATTATCTAAGTTAAATGGTTTGATATCGATTTAAATGGAATTTGAGATATTTAAGGTATAACTTAAATATAAGTCAATTTTGGATTTGAGATTCAAAATGTGAATACTTTCAGAAATTTTATCGAAGTTAAAATGTTATAGTATTAGTTTATACTATATTTGATATCTTTACGATATGGTTTTAAATTGATTTGATTTAAACGATTTGAGTTGTTTCCAAATTTTATTATAATGGAAGTTAGATATTAAATTTTGAATTCAAAATTTGGACTTGAGATTTCGTATAAACTATTTTATATGTGATTTATAAAATAATGACCACGGTGTGAAAAACATAAACGTTTGGTTGTTAAAGAGATCGGGATCGGCTATTGTCATTGTAATAACCCGGAAATCTGAGCCAATTTAAAAAATTTATTTTGGTAATTTTGATGAATTTTGAATATTTAAAATGAATTATTTTAAATAATGGCAACGAGAAAAATATTTTGAATAGAATTAGAACGTATATATTTATATAGACCGTCGTTAGAATATAAGTATTTTATTTTAATTATAAAAAGAATTGAAAATGGCGCGGTAGTTCGAAAATTCGATTTCAAAGTTCAAATCAACGTACAAGATTCAAAATAAACCGGATTTTGATGAAACCAAAAATATAAGAATCTAATGGAGATTATCTTTCCAACGAATCCGAAAAATCGAAATTTCATAGCGGGAATCAAAAGTTATGTCCAGTTGAAATTCATGATAGTCGCTATGGAATTCTGGCCCATAAAAATGGAAATTTTACAAACGACCTCGGTTTTTGACGAAACCACTTTTGTTGATCCGTGATGTCAAATTATTGCTAGATTTCAAAATTCATATTTTTTTGAATCAATATGTGAGCGTGGCAAAGGAAAACGCGTTTGACCAGTTTTAGTTGATTTTAATCGACGGGAAAATGACTATTTTTCAAACGGTCTCGGAATTTGACGAAATTAGTTTTGATAGGACCGTATCATCAATACAAAGCTAGAAAATATTTTTCGGGAATTTTTAAAGTCCGTATGTGGCCCAGGTAAATTGAAATGTACGTTCAAATTCAATACATAGATTTATATTTTGATTTTGACGAAAAATGATTGAAACAGTCGAATCAGCCTGCGATACCTATCCCATTGTGTTCAGAATGGGGGTAATTAGCTATGCATGGCTGTCGGTGGGTTCGATTTCGAGGTTGAAATAAAAAGTTGCTTTTTGAAATTAAATAATTAAATAAATAAAAAAAATAAAAACCTCCATCTCTCTCCCTATTCTCCCTCAGCCCCCCCGTTTCATTTCAACAGAAATCAAAGAGAGAAAAAGGGAGGTGACGGAAGCCACTCCACTGCCGCTAGGCGCGACCGGACCCCCTCCGCTCGCGCCAGTCCCTTGTTTCCCCCTCTTCCTCCACGTCCTCCAACGACGAACACCCCCCACCCCCAAATCAATTTGAAACCTCGCGCGCCCCCATTCCCACCAGAAAACCGCCACCAACCCGCCACCCACAGCACCACCGTGGCCAACCGCGACCCCCCCTTCGCCAGTGACTGCGATCCCCCTGCTCCAGTGAAGGCGCAGCAGAAAACCCTTCCTATAAGTTTTGTCCTTCTTCAAAATTTAGATTTTTTGTTATAGATAATTTAGGTCTTTAGTTATAGAAAATTTAGGTCTTTAGTAGTAGAAGATATAGATTTTTATTAGTAGTAAAGGTTTAATTTTTATTTTAAGAAAGATTTGATTTTTATTAATAAAAATATGATTTTTATATTAGTGAAGTATTAAAAAGATGATTTTTATATTATAATGATAATAAAAGTATGATTTTTATTATACGAGAGGCTAAAGATATGATTTTTATGAGATAGAAAATATAAAAATATGATCTTTATATTATATAGGTAGTAAATATTCGATCTTTATATAAGAAGTAGAAATATAAAAATATAATTTCTATATAGAAAGAAGCGTTGTAAACGTATATGAAGTAGAAATAAAAATATGATTTTTATTTATTGAAATGAAGTGATAAAAATATAATTTTTATATGAATGGTACCAGAATAAAAATAGAATTTTTATCTATATAGTAGCGGTATAAAATTGTGATTTTTATCCCTTTAGCGTTGAAATAAAAATGTGATTTTTATCCCTATAGCGTTGAAATAAAAATGTGATTTTTATCCCTATAGCGTTGAAATAAAAATGTGATTTTTATATATGTAGTTAATACGGGCAACGAAAGTGTCAAACGGCGAAGATTTTCTACATATGAAGAGTCGCGGTGTTTGGTTTAGCTAATTGGTGGGAACTCCTCACTTTTATTTTAATTTCTAGTTTGAAATATATACTAGGATGCAGACGGTGCTAAGCATCACCCGACACCCGTCGTCCACAGACCATGGATGACTTGTATGTGTGATTGTTTGTGTTGTGAAAATTGACTGTTGGTTGTGAAATAAAATATATATTCATGTGTTGAAATAAAATATATATTCATGTGTTGAAATAAAATATATATTCATGTGTTGAAATAAAATATATATTAATGTGTTGAAATAAAATATATATTAATGTGTTGAAATAAAATATATATTCATGTGTTGAAATAAAATATATATTCATGTGTTGAAATAAAATATAAAATCATGTGTGGAAATAAAATATATATTCATGTGTGGAAATAAATTATATATTCATGTATTGAAATAAAATATATATTCATTTGTTAAAGAAAAATATATATTCATGTGTTGAAGTAAAATAAATATTCATTTACAAATCGAGCGATTTGTTTATGTACACCGATTTGACTGATATTGATTGGGACGATAAATTTTACACATCGCCCAACTGCACAAATAAAATATGTGTTTGATTGATTGAAACCCCACACGGGTGTTGGGATGATATTGACGTACACTAATCCCAATTATTTAGTAGTATGTCGACCGATGGGTTGACAGACTGTGTAAGCGTTACTTATCTATATTTAATGCTTATGCAGTGGTGTGGTGCACTCTGGATGATGGTTGATGATTTATCTTGGTCATTATATACATTGTTGTAGGGAATCCATATAATTAACATTATATGGTAATTGATTGGGCCTCATTCTAATTTGGAAAATAAAGAATAGAATGAAAATTAATGTGTTGAAAAATATAAATTCATGTGTTGAATAGAATGAAAATTCACATGTTGAATAATATAAACTCATGTGTTGAATAGAATGAAAATTCATGTGTTGAAATAAAATATATATTCATGTTTGAATAATATAAATTCCTATGTTGAATAGAATGAAAATTCATGTGTTGAAAAATATAAATTAATGTGTTGAAAAATATAAATTAATGTGTTGAATAGAATGAAAATTCATGTGTTGAATAATATAAATTCATGTGCTGAATAGAACGAAAATTCATGTGTTGAATAATATAAATTCATGTGTTGAATAGAATAAATATTCATGTGTTGAATAAAATAAATATTCATGTGTTGAATAGAAGAAAACATTCATGTGTTGAATAAAAGCCGTGTTGATTAGATTGACGCCATTTTGACGTGAACGATATTTATATCGATTTTATTCATTTTTATAATGAATATAGAAAAGAAAGTGATTTCAAAATATAGCATTTTGAAAATATTATCACTTGTATATCGATGATGTGGAATATTCAATTTTTTTCGAAATTGAATATGAAGTTGAAATCGTTTCGAAAACGAATTTAAAACGATTTATAAAATACGTTTTTAAAGGAAATCAATGAAATATATGTAATATATCATATATATATATATAATGGCCTGAATAGAACGCGCCGCTCTGCGGTAATTCGCGAATTTCGACCATTGACTTCGAACGGATATTACGGGAGATCCGACCGTCGGATTCTCCTAAAACCGGAATCGTTGGGTTTGTATCGAAAAGAGCATTCTACCGAATATTAGAGATTGGATTTGGAATTATGTCCAAATAAAATTTGGAAAAGGTCGCTATAAGTGTAGTTCGATGGCCGTTAATGGAAATCGAATGTACGGGCCTTGATAAAATTATAAAAATCGTAATATTTTGTGTAAAATCATAATAAATGATTTGTGAAGAATTGAGATGAAAAATTCCAAATTTGAAAAGATAAAAATAGATTTTTATCGAAATGAACTAGTTTTGAACTAGAATAATAATTTATTTATTTTTGAAATAAATAAATTAGATTTGAAAGGGTTTTAAAAGTAACCCGAAGTTTCAATAATTGAATTAGAATGGAATGTGATTTTGGGTTTATAGTGAACGGTGTTTTAAATGACATTGGTTCTTTAACCCAGTTAAAGACAGGATATGATTTCCCAAGTTAAGCAATCATTAATATTGATTTTTGGGAAGATTAAAACTAAGTGGAGTTAATGAATCTTTAATTAGATTGAAATGATCGGAAATGGAGTATCATCAGTTTTGCTTCAGGCGATAGTTAAATCTTTATCTAGATTTGAATGTGAAATGGTAATTGAATTTACCGATAACACCGTGGTGTTAGATATGAAGTATGACCAGTTTTACTTCATGGGATGAATAGGTTGGGATTGGGAAATAAAATAAATGATTACTTCGGTGAGGTTCGCTAATCCCGACTAGTTTGAATTGATATTCAAAAGAAGATTAAAGAATAAATTTAAAAAATTTATCTTTGATAAAATTAATGGGAACCTTTCCCAAAGTATGAGAATATTTGAATAAAGGAATATTTTGAATTAGAACGAGGCGTATGTTGTGTTTGTGTAACACTTGTTTATTATATACGCGAGTTGTTCAGAAAGACCGGGTTTATCCCATTCTGAATAATTGATTCGACGTGGTGTTGAAGATGAAGATGGTGGTTGAAGACCGGAGGTCTTCACATCGTTTGGGTGATTACTGATGATCTTGATTGGGCTGTACACCCAAGAGTATGGAATCAGTTGGTGATCTTCCAGACGTACTTGGAGATCGATGGATATGCGAGGTACAAGGTGCCTCCGATTTCGTTCAGACCCAGAACGAACTTGTAAATGGACTGTGTGTCTGACATTGCATTTTATTCTGTGTGATTGATTTCTATTAAGTATATATTTGTTTGGCAGCGGAGAATTTATTCTCTTGCTTAATGCCCTTCTCTGAGACGTACGAGCTCAGGGGTTATATATTGATGGATATCAATCGCATGGAGTGAATTGCCTATGTGGCACGCCTAAGTGGCAATTGATCAAGGCTTTTGTTGAAAAGCAAAGTCTTGTGGTTGACGATCAAAGCACCGCCTGTGTGGCATAGCTTTGTGTAGCGTTGATTCGCGAGCCTCACACCCCGATTGTGAACCAGAAACGGGAGAGAACCTCAGGGTGGGCATGCATTTCATTCTAGCTAGGGTGGTGTCAGTGACCTACCAGCCTTGACATTTATATTATTTTCACCTGTGTGCTTGTTGCTGTTGCGAGGCGCCTCAGATATATCGATGACAGTGTGGAGCCGATGGAGTCATTTGGCTCATTTTCGCCCCAAAGGGCGAGGGAACGCAGTGTTCAGGCATTTTAATCCACATCGGTGGACCGGCCCTGACGATCCAAGGGTCACTCGAGCTCTGATCCTGAGACATGGTAGGCTAGATTGTCTCGAATCGGTAGAGGACGATCCCTTATGATTGAAATTGTTTTGACACTATGCACTTATAATAGTATCAAATGATTTGTTTTTAACGTACCAAGCATGTTTGGCTATTATAAGGAAAACCCTATCCTCCGGCTTGTGTTGCATTGTGTGATGGGACCTGGGTCTTATAATAGCTTTATTTTTCCAAAAAGCATTGCGCTGTTTTGTTATATGTACTGGTATTCTTAGGAGGAAACCCGTTCCATGTTATACGGCGTGGTTCCCTTGATATATCTGATTTAAAGTAAAGTTTTAAATAACTGTTTTAGTTCTCACACCAGTCACATGACTGACCTGGAGTTTATTGTTTCAACCTAAACTCTGGGTGCCCTTATTTTGACATGGACAGCTAGTAGTTTTGGCTTTGCAGATTTATATTCACAGGTTCCTGACTTAAAGCTGGAACGATATCCGGAAAGCTCTGTATTCGTATATTCTTTTCAGTTGTGTATTGTATTATTTTCCGCTGCTATGTAATGTATTGTAATCTCTAATATTTCTTTGGTGTATAATATTTATTCATACTCTGTATATTATTGTATTTTGATGGAATTGTTGTAATAAACAATGAAATGTTCTTCTGTCTGCGTTCCGATGTGGCTTGTCCTCAACTCAATCCATGATTTCCCGTAAGGGGGATTTCAGGTCGTTTCATTGTGGTATCAGAGCTTTGGTTTACAAAGCTCGAGAACAAGACACATTAGAACCAAACGAAAGAATTCATCAGAGATTGGATTAGTAATATCCAATAAGAATGACTCGTTAGAGATGGGATCAGTAGTATCCTAGAACGAGTGTGAAGAGTATATTTTTTAAAATGAAAACGAATTTTGTTTTGAAAATTTAAACTTTATTCAACGTATTTGAATATTTATTTGTATTGAATTTGGACAATCCAATATATAAAGATTTTGCATATACGCCTTACAAACGTATATTCGAAGTTTTAATATACTGGATAGATATAGAATCACACTCTAGTTGCCCGGGGATGATTCTGATAATGCTGCAGCGTTATCAGTATTTATTTTCGAGTATCGAAAGTGAGATATCTATATATTTCCATCAGACTGATGTGAGAACAAAAACTAGATAGCTTATTGTTGTGGTTTGGCATCAAAAACATGGTTTTCAGTATATATATCAAAATTATGAATTTGAAAAGATAATCAACTAATTGATTGATGGTTGTGTTGTTTGATTATTGGTTTGATATTTTAAACCATTTATGCCAAATTGAACCAAATATTGAACTATATTGAAAATTGGTTGAAATTGCATGCATATACATGTACTTACATTGAACAGGTTATAGCAAGGAGGCTAGAGCAGAAGAATAAAATTGTTTGCTCGACAAATAGGTACATATTTACAAATTTATTGGGTTTGGATGATTTTATGAGCCGATTGGCTAGCCGCTTGGCTGTTTCTTTTTCTTTTTGGATTGATGAGGGTCATGGGAGGCTAGTTGAAATATCCCGAAGTCCCCGGTGCAGGGTAGGTTATGGCGAAATTTTTCGAAAATTTAGGGTGTTAGCCAAATTTTTGAAAAATTTGAAAAGTTCTTAGAAACTGAAAAGTTGAAGAACTTAAGCCATAATGAAAATAATGGACGTTAAGTTGATTTATTAAACAACTTTCAGCTTCGTTCCTTTTCGAGGACGAAAAGTTTTAAGTGGGGAAGATTGTAATAACCAGGAAATCTGAGCTAATTTAAAAATTTTATTTTGGTAATTTTGATGAATTTTGAATATTTAAAATGAATTATTTTAAATAATGACGACGAGAAAAACATTTTGAATAGAATTAGAACGCATATATTTATATAGATCGTCGTTAGAATATAAATATTTTATTTTAATTATAAAAGGAATTAAAAATGGCGTGGTAGTTCGAAAATTCAATTTCAAAGTTCAAGTGAACGTACAAGATTCAAAATAAACCATATTTTGGAGAAACCAAAAATATTAGAATCTAATGGAGAACAACTTTCCAACGAATCCGAAAAATCGAAATTTCATAGCGGGAATCAAAAGTTATGTCCAGTTTAAAATTCAGGATAGTACCTATGGAATTCTGGCCCTTAGAAATGGAAATTTTGCAAACGACCTCGGTTTTCGACAAAACCACTTTTGTTGGATCCGTGATGTCAAATTATTGGTAGATTTCAAAATTCATAATTTTTCAAATCAATATGTGAGCGTGGCAAAGGAAAATGCGTTTGACTAGTTTCAGTTGATTTTAATCGACTGGAAAATGGCCATTTTTCAAACGGTCTCGGAATTTGACGAAATCAGTTTTGATAGGACCATATCGTCAATACAAAGCTAGAAAATATTTTCCAGGAATTTTTAAAGTCCTTATGTGGCCCCGATAAATTGAAATGTGCGTTCAAATTCAATATATAGATTTATATTTTTATTTTGATGAAAACTGATCGAAACAGTCGAATTAGCCTGCGATACCTATCCCATTGTGTTCAGAATGGGGGTAATTAGCTATGGACGACAGTCGGTGGGTTCGATTTTGAGGTCGAAATAAAAAGTTGTTTTTTGAAATTAAATAATAAAAAAAACCTCCCTCTCTCTCCCTATTCTCTCTCAGCCCCCCCCCCCCCCCCGTTTCATTTCAACAGAAATCAAAGAGAAAAAAAGGGAGGCGACGGAAGCCGTTCCACCGCCGCCAGGCGCGACCGGACCGCCCTCGCTCGCACCAGTCGCTGGTTCCCCCCTCTTCCTGCACGTCCTCCAACGACGAACACCCCCCACCCCCAAATCAATTTGAAACCTCGTGCGCCCCCACTCCCACCAGAAAACCACCACCAACCCGCCACCCAAAGCACCACCATGGCCAACCGCGACCCCCCCTTCGCCAGTTACCGCGATCCCCCTCCTCCAGTGAAGGCGCAGCAGAAAACCCCCTCCTGTAAGTTTTGTCCTTCTTCGAAATTTAGAATTTTTGTTATAGAAAATTTAGATCTTTAGTTATTGAAAACTTAGATTTTTAGTGGTAGAAGATATAGTTTTTTATTAGTAGTAAAGGTTTAATTTTTATTTTAAGAAAGATTTGATTTTTATTAATAAAAATATGATTTTTGTATTAGTGAAGTATTAAAAAGATGATTTTTATATTATAAAGATAATAAAAATATGATTTTTATTATATGTAGAGGCTAAAGATATGATTTTTATGAGATAGAGAATATAAAAATACGATTTTTATATTATATAGGTAGTAAAAATTCGATCTTTATACAAGAAGTAGAAATATAAGAATATAATTTTTATATAGAAAGAAGCATTGTAAATGTATATGAAGTAGAAATAAAAATATGATTTTTATTTATTGAAATGAAGTGATAAAAACATAATTTTTATATGAACGGTACCAGAATAAAAATAGAATTTTTATCTATATAGTAGCGGTATAAAAATGTGATTTTTATCCCTATAGCGTTGAAATAAAAATGTGATTTTTATCCCTATAGCATTGAAATAAAAATGTGTTTTTTATCCCTATAGCGTTGAAATAAAAATGTGATTTTTATCCCTATAACGTTGAAATAAAAATGAGATTTTTATATATGTAGTGAATACGGGCAACGAAAGTGTCAGATGGCGAAGATTTTCTACATATGAAGAGTCGCGGTGTTTGGTTTAGCTAATCGGTGAGAACTCCTCACTTTTATTTTAATTTCTAGATTGAAATATATACTAGGATGCAGACGGTGCTTAACAGCACCCGACACCCGTCGTCCACAGGCCATGGATCAGTGAGGTTCGCTAATCTCGACTAGTTTGAATTGATATTCAAAAGAAGATTAAAGAATAAATTTAAAAAATTTATCGTTGATAAAATTAATGGGAACCTTTCCCAAAGTATGAGAATATTTTAAAAGGAATATTCTGAATTGGAATGAGGCATATGTTGTGTTTGTGTAACACTTGTTTATTATATAAGCAAGTTATTTAGAAAGATCGAGTTTATCCCATTCTGAATAACTGATTCGACGTGGCGTCTAAGATGAAGATGTTGGTTGAAGACCGGAGGTCGTCACATCATTTGGGTGATTACTGATGATCTTGATTGAGCTGTACACCCAAGAGGAGGGAATCAGTTAGTGATCGTCCAGACGTACTTGGAGATCGATGGATATGCGAGGTACAAGGTGCCTCCGGTTTCGTTCAGACCCAGAACGAACTTGTAAATGGACTGTGTGTCTGACATTGGATTTTATTCTGTGTGATTGATTTCTATTAAGTATATATTTGTTTGGCAGCGGAGAATTTATTTCTATTAAGTATATATTCTGTCTGACATTGGATTTTATTCTCTGAGACGTACGAGCTCAGGGGTTATATGTTGCTGGATATCAATCGCATGGAGTGAATTGCCTGTGTGGCACGCCTAAGTGGCAATTGATCAACGCTTCTGTTGAAAAGCAAAGTCTGGTGGTTGATGATCAAAGCATCGCCTGTGTGGCATAGCTTTGTGTAGCGTTGATTCGCGAGCCTCACACCCCGATTGTGAACCAGAAACGGGAGAGAACCTCAGGGAGGGCATGCATTTCCTTCTAGCTAGGGTGGTGTCAGTGACCTACCAGCCTTGACATTTATATTATTTTCACCTGTGTGCTTGTTGCTGTTGCGAGGCGCCTCAGATATATCGGTGACTATGTGGAGCCAATGGAGTCATTTGGTTCATTTTCGCCCTAAAGGGCGGGGGAACGCAGTGTTCAGGCATTTTAATCCACATCGGTGGACCGGCCCTGACGATCCAAGGGTCACTCGAGCTCTGATCCTGAGACATGGTAGGCTAGATTGTCTCGAATCGGTAGAGGACGATCCCTTGCCTCGGATCACAGATGGAAATTCAACTTCCAAATACGTGACATTTGCGGTTTTGATTGTATAGCCTAGTATGACGACATGATATATGTGAAACGACCCGAACTTCCCCGGTCTCCGAAGATAAGAGAAAGAACGAATTGTTTTGAGAACACGACAAAATAGAATGCAGACGGAAGAACATTTTATTGCTTATTTAACACAATTCCATCAGAATACAAGAATATACAGAGTATGAATAAATATTACATAGAAATATCAGAGATTTAAATTACATTGAAATACATAGCAGCGGAAAATAATAAAATACACAACTGAAGGAGATATACGGATACAAAGCTTTCCGGATATCATTCCATCTGTAAACCAGGATCCTGTGAATATAAATCTGCAAAACCAAAACTACTAGCTGCCCGTGTCAAAATAAGGGCACCTAGAGTTTAGGTTAAAACAATAAACTCCAGGTCAGTCATGGGACTGGTGTGAGAACTAAAATAGTTATTAATCTTTATTTTAAAGTTAGGTAAATCAAGGGACCACGCCGTATAACACGGAACGGGTTTCCTCCCAAGAATACCAGTGCATAAAACAAACAACGCAATGCTAAGTAAAGAAAAATGAAGCTATTATAAGACCCAGGTCCTATCACACAATGCAACGCAAGCCGGGGGATAGGTTTTTCCCTTATAATAGCCAAACATGCTTAGTACGTTTAAAACAAATCTTTTGATACTATTATAAGTGTATAGTGTATAAAACAACTTCCAATCATAAGTATCAATCATAGATGGCATGGGTACCATATATCATGTCGCCATACTAGGCTCTACAATCAAAACTGCAAGTGTCACGTATTTGGAAATTGAATTTCCATCTATGAACCGAGGCAAGGGATTGTCCTCTACCGATTCGAGACAATCTAGCCCATGTCTCAGGACCCAGACTCAGGTGGGCCCTTGGAGCGACATGGCCGGTCCACCTATGTGGATTAAAATGCCTGAACAATACGTCTCTCCGCCGTATGGGGCGTAAATGAGCCAACAAATGACTCCATCGGACCTGGGTCTTCCGATCAAACCGAGGCGCCTCGCAACAGCAACAACCACATAAGTCAAACTCGTCAGGGCTTGTAAAACCACTGACGCCACTTCTAGCTAGAAAGAAACGCATGTCCTCCCTGAGGTCCTCTCCCGTTTCTGGTCCACCACCGGGGTGTGAGGCTCGTGAATTCACGTTACACAAAGCTATGCCACACAGGAGGTGCTTTGATCATCAACCACAAGACTTTGCTTTTCAACAGTAGCCTCGATCAATTGCCACTTAGGCATGCCACACAGGCAATTCATTCCATGCGATGGATATCCATCAATATATAACCCCTGAGCTCGTACGTCTCAGAGAAGGGCGTTAAGCATGAGAATAAATTCTCCGCCGCCAAACAGATATATATTTAATAGAAATCAATCACACAGACTGAAATCCAATGTCAGACACACAGTCCATTTACAAGTTCGTTCTGGGTCTGAGCGAAACCGGAGGCACCTAGTACCCCGCATATCCATCGATCTCTAAGTACGTCTGGACGATCACCAACTGTTTCCATCTTCTTGGGTGTACATCCCAATAAAGATAATCAGTAATCCCCCAAACGACGTGGAGACCTCCGGTCTTCGACCACCATCTTCATCTTCGACTTATCGTCGTATCAGTTATTCAGAATGGGATAAACCCGGTCTTCCCGAATAACTCGCGTATATAATAAACATGTGTTACACAAACACAACATACGCCTCATTCCAATTCATCAGTCACTAACCGTAAATTAATACAGAGAATAATCCCCCAAATATTAACCTCGAAGGCCTAAACCAACATCAGATCAATACCCAGGAAACACTCTACTTAGCCAACCTACAGTTAGTTTCTAAATTTCACATTCATAGGGAAAGGTTCCCATTAATTTTATCAAAGATAAATTCCTTGAATTTATTCTTTAATCTTCTTTTGAATTCCGATTCAACTAGTCGGGATTAACGAACCTTACCGAAGTAATCATTTGTTTTAATTTCCCAATCCCAACCTATTCATCCCATGAAGTAAAACTGGTAATACTTCATATCTAACACCACGGTGTTATCGGTAAATTCAATTACCATTTCACGTTCAAATCTAATTAAAGATTTAACTATCGCCTGGAGCAAAACTGGTGATACTCCATTCTCGATCTTTTCAATCTAATTAAAGATTCATTAAAACTCCACTTAGTTTTAATCTTCACAGAAATCAATATCCTGTCTTTAACTGGGTTAAAGAACCAATGTCATTTAAAACACGGCCCACAATAAACCCAAAATCACATTCATTAATTATTGGGTTAAAGAACAAGTGTTATTTAAAACACTGTTCATGATAAACCCAAAAATCAATACCAAGTCAATTCCAATTAAATATTATTTAATTGGTACACTTCATTAAATCTAAATAAAACGATTTAATCATTTTCTCAACTGGGTTCAAGAACAGTGTTAATAAAGACACCATTCACGACAAACCCAAATCACATTTGATATTAAATACAAGGTTCTGAATAGAAAATATATCGGCTTATATTCAATATCAAATTCTACGACTAACAGATATCTTATTGGAAATAACGATATTAATATATCTTTCAAATTCCCATAACAATATCTGTATAATCACGAAATTCAGCATCGAAATATTCCAAAGACAATTTCGATTCAAATCCATTCCAATTCAATTATTGGAAATCCTGGTTACTTTTAAAACTTTTTCAAATTCAATTTATGTATTTAAAAATAAATAGAATTATAATTCTAGTTCAAAACTAATTCATTTCGATAAAAATCTATCTTTATCTTTTCGAATATGGAGTTTTTCATCCCAATTCTTCACAAATCATTTCTTATGATTTTACACGAATTATTACTATTTTTAATAATTTTATCAAGGCCCGTACAGTCGATTTCCATCAACGGCCATCGAACTGCACTTACAGCGACATTTTCCAAATTTGATTTGGACATAATTCCAAATCCAACCATTAGATTACTAATTTCTAATATTCATTAGAAAGCTCTTTTCGATACGAACCCAACTGTTCCGGTTTTAGGAGATTTCGACGGTCGGATCTCCCGCAATGTCCGTTCGAAGTCAATGGTCGAAATTTGCGAACTGCCGCGGCGCGGCGCGTTCTATTCAAGCCATTATATTATATGTATAATATATATAATATATACTTCGTCGATTTCCTTTTAAAACGTATTTTATATATCGTTTTAAATTCGTTTTCAAAACGATTTCAACTTCTTTTCAAATTCAAATCAAAATTGAATTTTTCCTTATAAATTCGAATTAAATTCATTTCAAATTGATTTCAATTCAAATTGATTTCTAATTCAATTTCAGTTCGTTTTCAATTCAATTCAATTTCAATTCGAATTCATTTCTATTCGATTTCAATTCGAATTCATTTCTATTCAGTTTCAGTTCGAATTTCAATTCTTTTCAAAATATCAGATTTTGAAATCACTTTCGATATTCATAAAAAAAATGAATAAAATCGATATAAATATCGTTTACGTCAAAATGGCGTCAATCTAATCAACACGGCTTCATATATTTATATTTTCAAATATTCTATTTCAAATATTTCTATTTCAAATATTTCTTTTTCAAATATTTCTTTTTCAAATATTTCGTTTTCAAATATGGAATGAGGCCCAATCAATTACCATATAATGTTAATTATATGGATTTTCTACCACACGTGTATACAATAACAACGATGAATAATCAACCATCATCCAGAGTGCATTCTACACTGTATAAGCATCAAATATAAATATTTAACGCTCATAACAGTCTGTCAATCAATCGATCGACATACAACTAAATATTGGGATTAGTTTATGTCATATATCACCCCAATACCCATGTGGGGTTTCAAACAATCAAACACAGATTTAATTTGTGCAGTTGGGCGATGTGTAAAATTTATCGTTCCAATCAATATCAATCAAATCAGTGTATATAAACAAATCTTACGATCTGTTTATTTTTATTTATTTTAAATACACGTTAAAAATTCTATTTTTAACTATAAAATATTTTCCACTATAAAATATTTTATTTTATTTCACATCGCATCACACAATCAACTACACATCAAAATCAAACAAACAAGCATACAAGCCGTCCATGGTCTGTGGACGACGGGTGTTAGGTGCTACTAAACACCATCTGCATCCTATTATATATTTCAAACTAGAAATAAAAATTAAAGGTGAGGAGTTCTCACCTTCTAGCTAAACCAAACGCCATGACTCTTCATATGTAGAAAATCTCCGTCGTTTCTTCTTTCATCACTTTCGTCATCCGTATTTACTACATATATAAAATTCAAATTTTTACTTTGTTATTCAATATATAAAAACCGAATTTTTACTTTGCTATTCAATATATAAAAATCGAATTTTTACTTCGCTATTCAATATATAAAAATCGAATTTTTAAAAATCGAATTTTTACTTCGCTACTCAATATATAAAAATCGAATTTTTACTTCGCTATTCAATATATAAAAATCGATTTTTTACTTCCCTATTCATTATATAAAAATCGAATTTTTACTTCGCTATTCAATATATAAAAATCGAATTTTTACTTCGCTATTCAATATATAAAAATCGAATTTTTACTTCGCTATTCAATATATAAAAATCGAATTTTTATTCGATTAAAAATCCTATCTTCGTTTTGATAAAAATCACATCTTCGTTCGATTTAAAAATCAAAGCTTTGTTCGATAAAAATCACAACTTTGTATAGGCAAAAATGATAACTTTCTATACGTAAAAATCGTAACTTTCTATAGGTAAAAATATAATTTTCCTTTGCAATAATAATCTAAACTTGCCTATAAATAAAAATCTAAACTCAGATTTTAAATAAATAAAAATTTAAAATAAACTTACATTAAATCGGAGAATGGGGGAGATGGCGCTCGTTGGAGGTGGAGAGGGGGGGTCAGTTCTGCGTCGCGGAAATCGAGGAGGGGGGGTATGGTGGCGGCGGGTGTGTGTCCAGGGGGAGGCGGCGCAGCTCGTTTCGGTGGAGGGGGCTAGGGCTTCCACGGCTCGATTGGGGGAGTAGAAGAAGGAGAGAGGAAGGAAGGGGGAGGTGGAGCGGTGGAGGAGGAGGCGCCGGAGGGCGGAGCGGCGTCGAATCCCCCCTCCCTATCTCGATTTCTTCCACTTTTTTTTTTAATTTCTGTTGAAATGAAAACGAGGAGAGAGGGAGCAAGGAGGGGGGGTATAAGGAAAGTATATATAATAATATATATTATATTTTATTTTAATTTTAAAAAGTAACTTTTTCATTCGAACTCGAAACGAGACCCACCGCCTGCCGTTCATAGCTAAGTACCCCCATTCCGAACACAATGGGATATATATCGTAAGCCGATTCGGTCGTTTCGATCAGTTTTCGTCAAAATCAACATATAACTCTATATATTGAATTTGAACGCACACTTCAATTTACCGGGGTCACACACTAACTCGAAAAAATCCAAAAAATTATTTTCTAACTTCGTATTGACGATACGGTCCTAACAAACCTAGTTTCGTCAAATTCTGAGACCGTTTGAAAAATGGGCATTTTCCTGTCGATTAAAATCTACTAAAACTGGTCAAACGCGTTTTCCTTCGCCACGCTCACATATTGATTCGAAAAACTATGAAATTTGTAACCTACCAATAATTTGACATTGCGGATCCAACAAAAGTGGTTTCATCGAAATCTGAGGTCGTTTGCAAAATTCCCATTTTTAAGGGCCTGAATTCCATAGCGACTATTCAGAATTTTCAACTGGGCAATAACTTTTGACCCCCGCTATGAAATCTTGATTTTTCGGATTCGTTGGAAAGATATTCTCAATTAGATTCTAATATTTTTGGTTTCACTAAAATCCAGTTTATTTTGAATCCTGCACATCCATTTGAAGTTTGAAATCGAATTATCGAACTACCGCGCCATTTTCAATTCCTTTTATAAATATAAATAAATATTTATATTCTATCATCGATTCAAACGAAAATATACGTTCGAATTATATTCAAAATAAATTTCTCGTCGTTATTATTTAAAATAATTCATTTTAAATAATCAAAATTCGCTAAAATTGCCAAAAAAAAAAATTTAAACTGGCCCAGATTTCCGGGTTATTTCAATCTCCCCCACTTAAAACTTTTCATCCCGAAAAGGAACGAAGCCGAAAGTTGTTTTAAATACCAACTCAACTTTCATCATTTTTATTATGGCTTAAGTTCTTCAACTTTTCAGTTTCTAAGAACTTTTTTAAAATCTCAAAAATTTGACTAACACCCTAAATTTTCGAAAAATTTCGCCATAACCTCCCCTGCACCGGGGGCACCGGGAAAATCCCAAAATTGCCATACAGGCCCTCTGATCTCAAAAAGAAAAAGAAAAAGCCAAGCGGCTGGCCAAGCGGCTGGCCAATCGGCTCATAAAATCATCATCACCCAAACAAAACAGTAAATTATGGTAAACATGTACCTATTTGTTGGGCAAACAATTTTATTCTTCTGCTCTAGCCTCTTTGCTATGACCTGTTCAATGTAAGTACATGTATATGCAAGCAAATTTCAATACAATTCACTATTTGGCTCGATTGGGCTATATGGTACAAATTTTAATTAATTAACCAATAATCAACAACACAACCATCAATCAATTAGTTGATTAGCTTTTTAAATTCATAACTTTGATATATAGTCAAAAAAAATCAGATTTTTGATGCCAAATCACAACGATAAGCCCTATCTAGTTTCGGTTCTCACACTAGTCTAATGGAAATATAGAAATCTCACTTTCGTTAATCGAAAATAAATACTAGCAACGGTGCCCCGTCACCAGAATTATCCCCGGGCAACTAGAGTATGATTCTATAACTATCCAGTACATTAAAACTTCGAATACACATTTGCAAGACGCATATGCAAAATCTTTATATATCAGATTGTCCAAATTCATTTAAAATATATATTCAAATACGAATTATTGATTTAAATTTCAAAACAAAATTTGTTTTTCATTTTAAAAATATACTCTTCACACTCGACCTAGGATACTACTGATCCCATCTCTAACGAGTCATTCCCATTGGATATTACTAATCCAATTTCCGATGAATTCTTTCGTATGGTTCTAGTGTGTCCTGTTCTCTGAGCTTTGTAAACCAAAGCTCTGATACCACGCTGAAACGACCCGAACTTCCCCGGTCTCCGAAGAGAAGAGAAAGAACGAATTGTTTTGAGAACACGACAAAATAGAACGCAGACGAAAGAACATTTTATTGCTTATTTAACACAATTCCATCATAATACAGGAATATACAGAGTACGAATAAATATTACACAGAAATATCAGAGATTTAAATTACATTGAAATACATAGCAGTGGAAAATAATACAATACACAACTGAAGGAGATATACGGATACAAAGCTTTCCGGATATCATTCCAGCTGTAAACTAGGATCCTGTGAATATAAATCTGCAAAACTAAAACTACTAGCTGCCCGTGTCAAAATAAGGGCACCCAGAGTTTAGGTTAAAACAATAAACTCCAGGTCAGTTATGGGACTGGTGTGAGAACTAAAACAGTTGTTAATCTTTATTTTAAAGTTAGGTAAATCAAGGGACCACGCCGTATAACACAGAACGGGTTTCCTCCCAAGAATACCAGTGCATAAAACAAACAACGCAATGCTAAATAAAGAAAAATGAAGCTATTATAAGACCCAGGTCCTATCACACAATGCAACGCGGGCCGGGGGATAGGGATTTCCCTTATAATAGCCAAACATGCTTAGTACGTTTAAAACAAATCTTTTGATACTATTATAAGTGTATAGTGTATAAAACAACTTCAAATCATAAGTATCAATCATAGACGGCATGGGTACCATATATCATGTCGCCATACTAGGTTCTACAATCAAAACCGCAAGTGTCACGTATTTGGAAATTGGATTTCCATTTATGAACCAAGGCAAGGGATCGTCCTCTACCGATTCTAGACAATCTAGCCCATGTCTCAGGACCCAGACTCAGGTGGGCCCTTGGAGCGACATGGCCGGTCCACCGATGTGGATTAAAATGCCTGAACAATACGTCTCTCCGCCGTATGGGGCGTAAATGAGCCAACAAATGACTCCATCAGACCCGGGTCGTCCAATCAAACCGAGGCGCCTCGCAACAACAACAACCACATAAGTCAAACTCGTCAGGGCGTGTAAAACCACTGACGCCACTTCTAGCTAGAAAGAAACGCATGTACTCCCTGAGGTCCTCTCCCGTTTCTGGTCCACTACCGGGGTGTGAGGCTCGCGAATTCACGTTACACAAAGCTATGCCACACAAGCGGTGCTTTGATCATCAACCACAAGACTTTGCTTTTCAACAGAAGCCTCGATCAATTGCCACTTAGGCATGCCACACAGGCAATTCATTCCATGCGATGGATATCCATCAATATATAACCCCTGAGCTCGTACGTCTCAGAGAAGGGCATTAAGCAAGAGAATAAATTCTCCTCCGCCAAACAGATATATATTTAATAAAAATCAATCACACAGACTGAAATCCAATGTCAGACACACAGTCCATTTACAAGTTCGTTCTGGGTCTGAACGAAACCAGAGGCACCTAGTACCCCGCATATCCATCGATCTCCAAGTACGTCTGGACGATCACCAACTGTTTCCATCTTCTTGGGTGTACATCCCAATCAAGATCATCAGTAATCCCCCAAACGACGGGGAGACCTCCGGTCTTCGACCACCATCTTCATCTTCGACTTATCGTCGTATCAGTTATTCAGAATGGGATAAACCCGGTCTTCCCGAATAACTCGCGTATATAATAAACATGTGTTACACAAACACAACATACGCCTCATTCCAATTCATCAGTCACTAACCGTAAATTAATCAAAAGAATAATCCCCCAAATATTAACCCCGAAGGCCGAAACCAACAGCAGATCAATACCCAGGAAACACTCTGCTTAGCCAACCTACAGTTAGTTTCTAAATTTCACATTCATAGGGAAAGGTTCCCATTAATTTTATCAAAGATAAATTCCTTGAATTTATTCTTTAATCTTCTTTTGAATTCCGATTCAACTAGTCGGGATTAACGAACCTTACCGAAGTAATCATTTGTTTTAATTTCCCAATCCCAACCTATTCATCCCATGAAGTAAAACTGGTAATACTTCATATCTAACACCACGGTGTTATCGGTAAATTCAATTACCATTTCACGTTCAAATCTAATTAAAGATTTAACTATCGCCTGTAGCAAAACTGGTGATACTCCATTCTCGATCTTTTCAATCTAATTAAAGATTCATTAAAACTCCACTTAGTTTTAATCTTCACAGAAATCAATATCCTGTCTTTAACTGGGTTAAAGAACCAATGTCATTTAAAACACGGCCCACAATAAACCCAAAATCACATTCATTAATTATTGGGTTAAAGAACAAGTGTTATTAAAACACTGTTCACGATAAACCCAAAAATCAATACCAAGTCAATTCCAATTAAATATTATTTAATTGGTACACTTCATTAAATCTAAATAAAAAGATTTAATCATTTTCTCAACTGGGTTCAAGAACAGTGTTAATAAAGACACCATTCACGACAAACCCAAATCACATTTGATATTAAATACAAGGCTCTGAATAGAAAATATATCGGTTTATATTCAATATCAAATTCTACGACTAACAGATATCTTATTGGAAATAACGATATTAATATATCTTTCAAATTCCCATAACAATATCTGTATAATCACGAAATTCAGCATCGAAATATTCCAAAGACAATTTCGATTCAAATCCATTCCAATTCAATTATTGGAAATCCTGGTTACTTTTAAAACCCTTTTCAAATTCAATTTATGTATTTAAAAATAAATAGAATTATAATTCTAGTTCAAAACTAGTTCATTTCGATAAAAATCTATCTTTATCTTTTCGAATATGGAGTTTTTCATCCCAATTCTTCACAAATCATTTCTTATGATTTTACACGAAATATTACTATTTTTAATAATTTTATCAAGGCCCGTACAGTCGATTTCCATCAACGGCCATCGAACTACACTTACAGCGACATTTTCCAAATTTGATTTGGACATAATTCCAAATCCAACCGTTAGATTACTAATTTCTAATATTCGTTAGAAAGCTCTTTTCGATACGAACCCAACTGTTCCGGTTTTAGGAGATTTCGACAGGCGGATCTCCCGCAATGTCCGTTCGAAGTCAATGGTCGAAATTCGCGAACTGCCGCGGCGCGGCGCATTCTATTCAGGCCATTATATTATATATATAATATATACTTCGTCGATTTCCTTTTAAAACGTATTTTATAAATCGTTTTAAATTCATTTTCAAAACGATTTTAACTCTTTTCAAATTCAAATCAAAATTGAATTTTTCCTAATTCATTTCTATTCGATTTCAGTTCGAATTTCAATTCTTTTCAAAATATCAGATTTTTAAATCACTTTCGATATTCATAAAAAAATGAATAAAATCGATATAAATATCGTTCACGTCAAAATGGCGTCAATCTAATCAACACGGCTTCATATATTTCTATTTTCAAATATTCTATTTCAAATATATTTTTTTCAATTTTTTTTTTTCAAATATTTCGTTTTCAAATATGGAATGAGGCCCAATCAATTACCATATAATGTTAATTATATGGATTTTCTACCACACGTGTATACAATAACAACGATGAATAATCAACCATCATCTAGAGTACATTCTACACTGTATAAGCATCAAATATAAATATTTAACGCTCATAACAGTCTGTCAATCAATCGATTGACATACAACTAACTATTGGGATTAGTGTATGTCATATATCACGCCAATACCCGTGTGGGGTTTCAAACATTCAAACACATATTTTATTTGTGCAGTTGGCCGATGTGTAAAATTTATCGTCCCAATCAATATCAATCAAATCAGTGTATATAAACAAATCTTCCGATCTGTTTATTTTTATTTATTTTAAATACACGTTAAAAATTCTATTTTTAACTATAAAATATTTTCCACTATAAAATATTTTATTTCATTTCACATCGCATCACACAATCAACTACACATCAAAATCAAACAAACAAGCATACAAGCCGTCCATGGTCTGTGGACGACGGGTGTCGGGTGCTACTAAACACTGTCTGCATCCAATTATATATTTCAAACTAGAAATAAAAATTAAAGGTGAGGAGTTCGCACCTTCTAGCTAAACCAAACGCCACAACTCTTCATATGTAGAAAATCTCCGCCGTTTCTTCTTTCGTCACTTTCGTCATCCGTATTCACTACATATATAAAAATCAAATTTTTACTTCGCTATTCAATATATAAAAATCAAATTTTTACTTTGCTATTCAATATATAAAAATCGAATTTTTACTTCGCTATTCAATATATAAAAATCGAATTTTTACTTCGCTATTCAATATATAAAAATCGAATTTTTACTTCGTTGTTCAATATATAAAAATCGATTTTTTACTTCGCTATTCAATATATAAAAATCGAATTTTTACTTCGCTATTCAATATATAAAAATCGAATTTTTACTTCGCTATTCAATATATAAAAATCGAATTTTTACTTCGATATTCAATATATAAAAATCGAATTTTTACTTCGCTATTCAATATATAAAAATCGAATTTTTTACTTCGCTATTCAATATATAAAAATCAAATTTTTACTTCGCTATTCAATATATAAAAATCGAATTTTTATTCGATTAAAAATCCTATCTTCGTTTTGATAAAAATCACATCTTCGTTCGATTTAAGAATCAAAGCTTTGTTCAATAAAAACCACAACTTTGTATAAGCAAAAATGATAACTTTCTATACGTAAAAATCATAACTTTCTATAGGTAAAAATCTAATTTTCCTTTGCAATAAAAATCTAAACTTGCCTATAAATAAAAATCTAAACTCAGATTTTAAATAAATAAAAATTAAAAATAAACTTACAGTAAATCGGAGAATGGGGGAGATGGCGCTCGTTGGAGGTGGAGAGGGTGGGGGGTCAGTTGCGCGTCGCGGAAATCGAGGATTGGGGGTATGGTGACGGTGGGTGTGGGTCCAGGGGGAGGCGACGCAACTCGTTTCAGTGGAGGGGGCTAGGGCTTCTGCGGCTCGATTGGGGGAGTAGAAGGAGGAGAGAGGCAGGAAGGGGGAGGTGGAGCGGTGGAGGAGGACGCGCCGGAGGATGGCGCGGCGTCGAATCCCCCTCCCTGTCGCGATTTCTTCCTCTCTTTTTTTCCTGTTGAAATGAAAACGGGGAGAGAGGGAGAAAGGAGGGGGTATAAGGAAAGTATATATAATAATAATATTATATTTTAATTTTAAAAAGTAACCTTTTCATTCGAACTCGAAACGAGACCCACCGCCTGCCGTCCATAGCTAAGTACCCCCATTCTGAACACAATGGGATATATATCGTAAGCCGATTCGGTCGTTTCGATCAGTTTTCGTCAAAATCAACATATAACTCTATATATTGAATTTGAACGCACACTTCAATTTACCGGGGCCATACACTAACTCGAAAAATTCCAAAAATATATTTTCTAACTTCGTATTGACGATACGGTCCTAACAAAACTAGTTTCGTCAAATTCTGAGACCGTTCGAAAAATGGCCATTTTCCAATCGATTAAATTCCACTAAAACTGGTCAAACGCGTTTTCCTTCGCCACGCTCACATATTGATTCGAAAAATTATGAAATTTGAAACCTAGCAATAATTTGACATTGCGGATCCAACAAAAGTGGTTTCGTCGAAATTCGAGGTCGATTGCAAAATTCCCATTTTTAAGGGCCTGAATTCCATAGCGACTATTCAGAATTTTCAACTGGGCATAACTTTTAACCCCCGCTATGAAATCTTGATTTTTCAGATTCGTTGGAAAGATATACTCAATTAGATTTTAATATTTTTGGTTTCACTAAAATCCGGTTTATTTTGAATCCTGCACATCCATTTGAAGTTTGAAATCGAATTATCGAACTACCGCGCCATTTTCAATTCCTTTTATAAATATAAATAAATATTTATATTCTATCATCGATTTAAACGAATATATACGTTCGAATTATATTCAAAATAAATTTCTCGTCGTTATTATTTAAAATAATTCATTTTAAATAATCAAAATTCGCTAAAATAAAAATTTTAAACTGACCCAGATTTCCGGGTTATTACAATATGGTACGCATGCCGTCTATGAAATATATTTATGATTGAAATCGTTTTGACACTATGCACTTATAATAGTATCAAATGATTTGTTTTTAACGTACCAAGCATGTTTGTCTATTATAAGGGAAAACCCTATCCTCCGGCTTGTGTTGCATTGTGTGATGGGACCTGGGTCTTATAATAGCTTCATTTTTTCAAAAAGCATTGCGCTATTTTGTTATATGCACTGGTATTCTTGGGAGGAAACCCGTTCCGTGTTATACGGCGTAGTCCCTTGATATATCTGATTTAAAGTAAAGTTTTAAATAACTGTTTTAGTTCTCACACCAGTCACATGACTGACCTGGAGTTTATTGTTTTAACCTAAACTCTGGGTGCCCTTATTTTGACATGGGTAGCTAGTAGTTTTGGCTTTGCAGATTTATATTCATAGGATCCTGACTTACAGCTGGAACGATATCCGGAAATCTCTGTATCCGCATATTCTTTTCAGTTGTGTATTGTATTATTTTCCGCTGCTATGTATTGTATTGTAATCTCTGATATTTCTCTGGTGTCTGATATTTATTCATACTTTGTATATTCTTGTATTCTGATGGAATTGTTGTAATAAACAATGAAATGTTCTTCTGACTGCGTTCCGATGTAGCTTGTCCTCAACTCAATCCGTGATTTCCCGTAAGGGGGATTTCGGGTCGTTTTAGTCATGCTCTCTGCCAATACCGAAAACCACTATAACAACTGTGTACGCGGTGGTGTTCCATAATGAAGGGGATGATTTGGTGAACCATTGCATTTTATTTTATTTCATATTAATTACGAGACCTTGACTACCTTGAGTCAGCTTGATGTGGCTAAAACAAGAGCTATGCACGGACCAAGTGAGGTCATACCTCTTATCGAGCACACTTCTTCGATATTATTTTATTACTATTGAGATTCGATTTGGGCCCTTTTGATTATGGGAGTGTGTAGCGAGGTGGGCGGTAGTAGCTACTATGCGTTACCACCAGTCCGGCTCTGCAAACGGTGAACCCACCCTAGCATTCCTTGTGTGCCTTGTCACATGCCTTATACGAGCCTACTACGACTTCGTTTTGCACCGTTTTATATGGAGTGCCCTCTGATCAACCTCCAGTTTACGGAGGAATTACGGTACTGTATATACTATGAGAATATACAAACGGTGTAAGGGTAATCATGGTAATCCCGCTTACGCTATTTTGATATTTTTACTTTACAGATAGACACTAATGTATATAGCGTATTATACTATATAGTATTAGTTTGATGGATCCTTAGAGGATGGTGATCCTAATCATCCTTTAAATTACTGATTGCATTTCATAGAACATTTCATTTGAGTTGATTTACTTCCATGAGAATGTTAGTCCTGATCCGAGTTGTTTTGTTTTGCATTTATTGCTCGGGTCAGATCGAGTATTTCAGTTTTCGAGATTCACTCTTGGGGTTGGAGCTTATATTGGATTTCACTCACCGATATCTACATGTTGATCAGTTGTTCCAGTCATCCAGTTGTTCCAGTCAATCTGTTTCAAAAGTGTTATCATTTATTTATTATATTAGACTTCCGCTTTATTGATTTATGTAACTCTGATGTAAATTTTATTTAGTAGCTTCATGAATTACTACTGTATTTTGTATTTTCCGTTGCGAGATGTTAAATTGCTCTGTATCTGTGATTCTGTGATTTATTCTGTTTACCTCAGAAGCTAATAACAATATGTTGTTTTGGACGTTTCGAGTTGACATGTTCTATTGATTCGGCACGGTCAAAATGGCGGGTCGTTACATCCGACGTTTGCAATGCTTGGATCAGACCGAGTTTTACAGGTTCAGGTTTGGATGCTATGCAATTCAGAAGACATACTGGAGGAGTTCAGACGTATTAGTATTTATTCCGCCATGTGTTGTATATGAGGACATGTTGTTATAACTGTCCAGATATATTAATTGTCTATTGTACTTTGATGAATGTAAGTATTATTTTTAAGCTCTCAATAAAGATTAATTTCTGTATTATATTTACTTCCGCTACGATATGAGACTCTGTGGTTTGTTAGCTAGTTTAGTTCCTTTTCTTTTTTGTTCTATTCTAGTATTTATTTCTTTCCTTTTCCCACCCTATAATTTCTTTCCATTAACTATCTGGTGTTTTCGATACTTGGTTTTTGGAAAGTAATACTAGACTAGGTATTATTGTCGAAATCAGGGCATCCACTTCCTTTAATTGTTACACTGTGTGTGTATATGAGTCTGTAATTTTGTACTATTTCAAATATTGAAATAAAACCAAATTTTTGAGTATTGGTAGTTCTGCTAAGACGAATCGTTTATTGTGGAAGGTGATGGCTAATGCTTTAAACACAAAGCAGAAACTTCACTCTTATGGTTTAATTCTAGATGATAAGCGTTTGTTTTATAATATAGAGCCTGAATCAAATGTACATTTATTTTTTGAGTGTACATTTGAATATCAGATTTGGATGAGACTACTTGCCAGTGGAAAATTTCATAGGCTATCAAGTTCAAGTAACATTGAGTTGTATAGAATTTTCAAAGCAACACATTGGAGGAATGCTAAAACCAAATCTCTCTTGAAAATTCTGAAGTGTTTTATCCATGCTGCTTGGACTGAAAGAAACAACAAGGTGTTTGGGATTAGGGTGTTGAATGCAAATCAATTATATGCTTTGATTCATAGGATGATCTTGAAGGAGTTACAAGTGCTATGATGATATTTTTATGTTATTTCAGGTTGCTTTTGTTACATGTAGAAGGCAATGCAATGTTAAGTCTTTACTACTTGTTGTTGTCTTGTATATATACTGTATATTTGTAGTTGAGTTGTTTCTGATTTGTTTATTATAACTGAGTGTAGTGAGGTTGTTGTAGTTTTTGATGTATTTGAGATTCTTTTCTTGTAATTTTTGGTGTGAATAATAAAATTTTCTTTGCTTTGCCTTTCAAAAATATTGAAATAAAATATTTATTTGAATAAAAAATATTGTTTGAATATTTAATTATTTGCAATAGTATTCAATTCAATCTAAATATTTACTTTTGTATGTGATATGTAATATATAATAGTATTGTTTACAAACACGTTTATATAGCAATATATACATTTGTTATCATTAAACAAAAATCATATGGTTGTACTCAACAATCTCCCCCTTTTGACGATGACAAACATACATTAAGATTTTGAATGTGATAAATGTGTTTGACTATGAGATGTAGTACTCCCCCTATTTATATGCCCCCTATAGCTGAACTCACCCTTATATATACATATAAGGGAGTTTAAATTCAATTGAACTTCCAATATTAAAATGTTATTGAATTATTCACTCATCAATCAAAATCTTAACCAGTCTTCCCTTTTTTTTATCATCAAAAGGATAATAGAAATCGAAATAGTGATGAATATAAACTAGAAATATAATAATCTCATTTAATCAAACATAAATAATAATGTTCTTCAAACTAGAAGCTAATTTCACTTTTCAGAATGATGGATTTACAATTGATTTTATGAATGAGGAGAGTTATAAAACTTTAAATATACGAATATGAATTCCACAAAATTTCAAATAAATTTTAAAATTAAGCACCAAATGATTTAAGAACTTTCTAACCACGCATAACCACTAGGATTTTTAAAGGGGGTTAGTAGTAAATTAAATTTGTTAAGTATTTTCTAACCATGCATAATTGTTAAGATTTTTAAACGAGATTAGAAGAATACTTAACTTTATCCTCTCTTATATGAGTTCCATCCATGCATAACCGCAATGACTTTTAAATGAAAATGGAAGCACACACAAAGATTAAGGTGATTCACCGATGCATAACTGCCATGACTTCTAAATGAGAGTGAATACCAAGGATACAAATAATTTTATTTCAAAATAATTCCAAAAATATTTTTCTTTATTTCCAAAAAACAGTTTGAACTCTCCACAATATATAAAACCATGATGAATGATAGAAATATGGTAGAAAAAAGATGATCGTGAAATAAGCACTAATTCAAAAATATTATAAGATTCGTCCAATCATCATGAGAATTTAAATAATGTCTCCTCTTGTTATGAAATATATTATAGTCATACATTACAATTTCAAAAATCTAAGAATAATTTTGATGAGTTCCAAAATGGTTCAATTGGTCAATCATTTTTTTTGAATAAATAGTCAAAAATGATTTTAACATCTGAAATATATGAAGACTAATTTTCTGTAAAAGGGGTTTTTGGAAAGGGGTTTTTAGCCTTAATGATAAAATGAACAAAAAATTGTTCCACAAGGACAAGGGGATAAAATTTTATTCGTAAGGACAAATTTTAGTGTAAAGCGAGGAATTCAGCGGCCTGCTATAATTCCTCCCTTTACACTTAAGTTTGTCCTTATGGATAAAATTTTAGCCCCTTGTCCTTATTGAATAACTTTTTGTTCATTTTACTATTTTCCTGTTTTGAAAACACGGATACCACTCATAGGTCTGTGATGCCCATAATGGCCATACATGGTATCTTAGACATTGATTTTTCAACATATCATGCAAACATCAAGTTCAATCAAACATTTTTGACAATTTCAATTCTTTTGACCCAAGCAACAGACTTTCAATTTCAGAATAAGATTCATAAGAGAATATTTCGGAGCATCTGTATTAAGCACAAAATACAATCAATGATTCAAATTTAAAACAAATCATTTGAAACACATGATTAGATCTTTAATTTCAGAGATCAAAATGAGCTAAAATCATGAATGATTTGAGATTCAACATATCAACACATATCAGTTGATTTCCAACTCAAAATAGCTAACACAAACCAAAACTATGAAATTGTCACAACTTATCAAATATAGTTTTCAAGTTGTGTGCTGTAATGAGTGCACATTTTCAGGATTATCCAAGATGAATTAATAGAAAATCATAGTAAAAAAAGTTGTGTGAAATTTCATTAGCTTTTCAGAACTTCAAAAATTTTAGAATCCCGAATAACAATGTTCAAGATATGTTAAAAATACTACATCACTGTTACAAATTCAGAGACCAATCTACAAAATTAGCTTCAAAAGAATTGCAGTTTTTCAACAATTTCAGTTTATAATCCAGAAATACTCAAAACATTAAAGTTGTAGATAATTGAATCTAATTTCCAAAAAAATCAAGAATTTTACAATTTGGAGTTAACAAGCTCAAGATATATCATAATTACTTTGGAAGTGTCAATACGAATCAATCATAAAATAAAAGAATAAATTAAAATGGAAACATAAGTTTAGAGATCATACCCGACTTACCATTAACGATGTGGATTCCATAACTTGACAATCATGGGTAAGGAACTCCGAATATTGATTCAACAAAAATATGGAACAACTTGAATGCAATTTTCTGTGAAGATGTTCCTTAACCACCTTTGGCACCTAATTGTTTATAGGATCGGATGGTCTAACAAAAACTGTTTAACCACTCTTATATTTGTTTACACATTATGGTAACCGAACTCGTTTATATAACAATCCAGTTGAATTTACCATTGTGCCCTTAAGAATCCAAATTTATTTAATATAACTAAATTCGTTGTATTTCCGTTTGGGACCCAAACTCATTTAATTGGATTGTTTCTAAACAAGTTCTCATCTTGTTTATGATTTAAAATTCCTTTTACATTTTAAGAGTTCAAATTTCAAATCGATCTTTTTTAAAATCAATAGAATTTCACTTTTTATCAAAACCAAGTCCTTGTTTATTCTGAATAGCCAATTGATTTTTCAATAACATATTCAATGATTTTTCTCCGTTTGAAAATCTATTCTAACTCAACTCAAGACCGTTGATTTTAAATTTTAAAAGATTATTCTCGTTTATTAGTGTAGAACAACGGTTGATGTAAATTTCTCACTTTTCGGCATCTTTTTGTTTTAAGACAAAATTTTAATTTCCAAGTTCCTTAGTTTTGGTCTTTAATCCAAGCATCTCCTTTTCAAAATATTGTTTCTTTTTGAATTCCATTTTTTCAAAATTCTTGAATTTTTTAATTTCACTTTTCAATTTGTGATTTATTTTAGAAATCTCAATCTTATTGTTTTTCAAAACCACATTTCCATTTTCAAGAATTTTGAAATTCTCTTTTATTTTAAACAATTCCTTTTGAAAACTCGCACAATTGTCGCATTTGAGATTTTTCATTTTTTTGATTTCATTTTCAAGTTCATTCAAAATCAGTTTAGTTCAATAAATTTTCTCTCTCAATGATTTCATGTTTGGAATTTTTAAAAATTTCCAACTCCTTTGCAAAATAATATTTTTACAAATTAGCTCATCCTCTTTTGCTTTTAAACACATAGTTTCCTTTTAAAGCTTCTAAAAATTTCCATTGAGATGAACCAAGTTATTTTCCAAAATCGAAGAATTTTAGCAGTTAGAGTTTTCAAATTTTCTAACATTTTCAAGTTTTAATTCCAAAACATTATTTTCGCTAATAAATTCAAGATTTTCATATTTCAGAATTTTATCCTCCCTTTGGAGACTATCAGCCGATTTAGTTAATTTTTCACATAAAAGGACTAATTCTTTAAAAGGAATTTCACTTAACTCATCATTTATTGAGTCTCCATGGCTATTATTGCCTGATTCATCATCTGTAAATCCTGTCAAGCATAGTTCTGATCCTGAGTTAACTTTTGAGGGTTTTGGGTTCCTATTGTCTTTTCCACCGTACATCAAATCCAAAGCATTCCAGATTTCCTGCGCAGTTGAACAATGAGAGATACATTTAAATTGATCAATACTATGATAGGAATAAATAATATGCACAGCACGAGCATTGATGACTTTATTCTTCTTATTTGGCATATCACCCGCGTTTTCAATAATATTCCAATATTCAGAATTAATAGATTTCAAGTAAAATTCCATGTTTGATTTAAATTCTAAAAATTTGTTCCATCAAAAATAGTTAGAGTTATACTTCACACTAGATTGACAACTAGGAAAATCATTATTCGAGAAACCCATGGCTCTAGAGTTATTTTAAATAAAAATTACCTGATCTGATGCCGCTTGTAGGATCTAACCTGGAGGGGGTAAATAGAGTTTATTGTAGTTTTTCACTAAGTATAAACACTACTACTAAAGTGGGCATATTGGACACTAGTTTTATGTGGCCGTAGATCAAAAAAGCGTTGCCGCAGGCCATTTTTTCAAATAGGCAAGACAAGAAGGGGGTGGCATTCACGGCCTTGCGTTAGTCCTCTTAGGCAATGGTTTTGCCCATCTGCTTCCACAGAAAGAAAGTCTTGCATTATAACCATACTGCAACAATATATGCAAGTAATGCAACAACATACAATGTTGCATATGCATAAGCTAAAGTCTAGCTTTCAGGTCATGGTAGTGGGGCCCATATGAACTTTCCACCTTAGTCGTCAACGTGTCACATGCCATGTCATCTCTCCACGTCAGCTGCCTATGTGTCACATGCCACGTCAACTGTCCATGTGTCACATTCCACGTCAGCTGTGGGACCCACTTGCCATGTGGAATTAATAATATTTTATTTAATGCAACACCACTGTATTATGTAATGCAACATTATTATCTTGAAATGCAACATCAGAAAAAAAAGCAAATGCAGAGTAAAAGAAGACAAATGTTACATTGAAAGAAAGAAAATACAACTCTTTAATTAAAAATATTGCAATACAATTTTTGTACATAGAAGAAACTCATCCAAAACATATGTTCCAAGTAATCATAAAAAGAACCACCATAGCATACGAAGAGAAAAACAATGATTCATGTATTATCCAAATATCAAAACTCAAAAATCAGCTATGTTACATGTCCATTTTCTTCATTGTATAGAGTTAACTCGAATTACTTCAAGAATAGGTGCACGACACGATGGACATTTTCCTCCATTCTTGACCATTTCACTAGTGCATTTTGAACATGTATACGTGTAACACCCCACACCCGCTAAGGTCACTCACAAAGGGAATGCCTTAGTTTTGGTGGAGTATTTTTAGTGAGTATAGAACAGAAAAATTACAACAGGACAGATATAAGTAATACTTGAAAATTTAAACATCATTTCATTAACAAAACATGTTTGGTTACATCACAAAACCATAACAAGAGTCAAGTACAAAATATCCATCCTGATAAAATAGAAGTACATAATCCCATTACATAGATAATAGCCAAAAGATAAACCGAGCTTTACTTCTACGGTCCAAGCCCCAAAAGATAGATATAGCGGTCTGGTCCAAGCCCACTAGTGCCAGGTCCACTCTGATAACCTGAGGGTGGGGAAAAAGATAAACAACAACGGGGTCAGACATAAGTCTGAGTGAGTCCTATAACCCTAACAATACAACCATTAAAGTAATTAGGGTATGATATAAACAAGATACGGTACCTCTGGGGATAATGACTACACTAAGTAGCCAACAAAACACAGGATGTACTACGATAACCGAAACGACGTATTTATCCACCCAAGGATAATTACTAGCTTACATCACCCCAGATCTACCCACCCAAGGGTAATTCCTACACTGCACCACACCAGTTCTACCCACCAAGAGTAATTCCTACTTAAAGGTTGATCCCACCTAAAGACTTAGAAAATATATCTAGTAGTTTCTGGTACTTCTAGCTGACCACGTAGGTGCCGTCTGCCCCTACCTCCACTAGGTGTACCCCACTACTCCCAAGCGATCGGCTCCCTAACATAGATACCCGTGCTGGCCCCACAGTGGGGTGTATCACTCCCCTAAATGTGGCAACCAATTCTATCAACGGTGCACGGCTTATATCTACACGGTGCAACAACGGCTTATCTACCAGCCCGGGCCCACACACGCATATGAAGCCCGTTGGACTTGCGTTGTCACCGCTACCCCGTTTTGGCCTCTTATAGTCAAACCCAATATGCGTGTCCCGTCACTCGACATGGGTCGAGCCCACAAAGATACGTTTGGGATATTGGTTGAAATGGGCCCCCACAAGCTACTACTTAAGCTTGTCATTTAATCTAGTGCATCCCACTTAACCCCTTTTTATAATCATGCCCCCTTACATGTTAAGGTTTGATTAAGTCATCTAATTATATTTCAATTGCCACTTAAGGCACCCACTAGATTTCCGCATGCCACCCAAGGCACTTACTTGGTTCCCACATGCCACCCAAGGCACTTACTTAATTCCCACATGCCACCCAAGGCACTTACTTGATTTCCTCATGCCACCCAAGGCACTTACTTAACCCTTTAATCATGTTTAATTACATGTCCCACTTTGGTTAAGTATTCTAATCGTATTTTCTATTGCCACCCAAGGCAACCCACTAGTTTCCTCATGCCACCCAAGGCACCCCCACTAGTTACTACATGCCACCCAAGGCACCCACTTAACCCCTCATGTCCCACTACATGCTAATATGGTTAAGTGTTTCTTAATTAATTAAGACCGTGATCTCCCATAAAGACCTCCCACATTAGACTGGCTGTTATGACCGCCTGGTTAAGCCGGTAGGGTCCGGGCAGTCTTACGTCATAACAGAGTCTAACCTCGTGTCTTTACTTTAATCACGTATTTAATTTATGGCCAAGACCTCTCACATTGGGCTGCCATTTGTAGCAACTGGTTAGGCCGGTCGGGTCCGGGCAGTTTTACACTACAAATGAGTCCAACCTCGTGTCTTAGTCGATTAATTACTCCTAATTAATCACCCCCATATTAATTATCCCTAATTAATATCAAGTTTTTCATAACATGGGTAGACCTAACTCAATAGGTAAATTCCCATGGGGTAGACCTAACTCAATAGGTAAATTCCCACTTATGTTAATTTATTTTTATGGTATGCTTAATCATACCCAACCATACTTTAATTAACATATTTACCAACCCCATCGTTTCCCCACGTAAACCGTTCTCATTTCATGACATAATAAAGGGGAAGATCATCACAAATATCATGGGTTTAGCATACAACTTTGTCATGGGTTAAGAGGATGTCAACTTGCATATATGAGCATATATTAACCCAACCACATTTAACCCAAACTTGCACATTATCATACACATGATTTGCATAACATGTTGCATATGAGCTTGCATATTATCATACACATATCTTGCATAACATGTTGAACTTGCATATAAGCATTCTCATAACTTGCATAACATGTTAAACATGCATTTAAGCCTACACATAACTTGCATAAGCATTCACATACTTGTATAGGCATTCACATACTTGCATAAGCATTCACATACTTGCATATCACATTAAACTTGCATTTAAGCATATACATAACTTGCATAACATCATGCACATAACTTGCATAATCTCATAAACTTAACTTGCATAACACCATGCACATAACTTGCATACCCTCATACACATAACTTGCATATGAACTTGCATGACAACATGCACATAACTTACATAACATCATGCACATAACTTGCATAACATGTTGAGCTTGCATATATGACTTGCATCTTAAAGGAGGGTAAACATGCATAGCATATAAAGGTGTCATTTTGCATATGTATGCATCCCATTTAAAAGGGTAAACTTATATGTCATGATTTGTGCATAATACCAAACACTTAGCATGCATAAAACCACTTACTTAGCATGCATGGAATCAATTACTTGTTATGCATAAACACACCACTTAACTTGCATAAACCCAAACACTTAGCATGCATACAATCCAATACTTAGCATGTATAAAATCACATGCATAACTTGCATATCATGTTACATATAACTTGCATATATTCTCACATATAGTTTGCATAACATGTTACATATGCATAAATGTTCAACATAGTGTTTTGCATCATAAAACATGGCATTAACCTTGCATACAACATAAGACTTGCAAATCACATATCATACAAACTTGCATAAACACATTTATCCACAAACATAGCCATGTCTTATCACATCCTACCATAATCAATTTAACAATTGATTATTAAAGCCATAGGAACTCACCAAAACCAAGATTAGCAAACTTATGAAGTAAAACTAGTTGCCAAATATGAAGAAGAAGATGATTAGGGGTTGATTAGCTTGCAACTCTCTTCATTGATTTGTGGAGGCCATGATCAAGTTTCATTTTGCCATAGTTTAGTTACAAGATCTAATTATGAATGAATTAGGGTAGGGTTAGGGTCTTATTTATAGGATTAGGTAGTGTTTTAGGCCCTTAGATTAACCCTAGATTAGTTTAGGTCCGTCAGATTTAGGAAATTTCTAGAACCCAGCCCTCCAAGCCAGCCTAAAACCCAACCTGGTGCATCCAGGCTCTCTGGACGCTGCGCCCCTGTCGACAGGCAAGTCGACAGGCAAGTCGACACCCCTGTCGACAGGCCTGTCGACAGCCCTGTCGACATGGTTAGGGCGGGAAGCTTCCCGCCTACCCCGCTGGTTCTAATTTGAAATCCTAATTTAAATTTCTTAATCTGTTTTAAGCTTTAATTTTTCTGCAAACTTCATTGGGCCTTAACTGGGCCATACGGACTCCGATTCTCGAAAACTCGGACTCTATTTCGCGTATTTTTCCGAGACGAACACAATGACGCAGCTCGTTACCCCCAATTCCCACATCTGAGATTATTTATCCTATGATTAGAGAATTTTAGTATTAGCTAAAATTCGGGGTGTTACAATACGTTTCCATATCTGCAATGTGATCACTTTAACAAAGTCAATACAAAATAAATGGAATCAATTGAATTCAAAATCTTTTATCTCCTTTGAAATTTTTTCAACTGAGCCCTAAACAAAAAAATATAGTATGAATGATAAAGGAGTAGGGCACTGAAAGAAAAATTTGTTGAACCCTTTGGCCTTGCAAGTACCTCATTGTGAATCTTAGCTATATGACATGCAAGCCCCATTTTTGAAAAACATGTTTTTGTACTAACAAAATAAAGAGGGCCATGATTACTGAAGAGACCTGTCAAAAAAAACTTTCAGGCAATAGAAAAATAGAGAACTGTAGAAAAATTGGAATGATCACAATTACCTAGAACCAACATATAGACCATCGTGTTAGGCAACTTGTGTTCGCCATTTCTGATAAACAGGTTACATAAAAATTTCCTGCTAATTATTCTCTATTCAAATCTATGGTTTTAAAGGATGCACAGAACTGACATTTTAATGAATTTCCATGAAGCGTTTTGTTCCATCTTCAATAGAAGTCATGCCAGGAGCACGCTGCAACCATCTAATGTCTTCTGTAGAACCAAGAATATTTTTCCGTGCTCTAGTACTTATTGCCAACAGGAAATAAACAGAAAAAATCATTGCAAAAAGTGTATAAAATTCGCTTTTTAAACCTTACCACTATTTTGTCTCTGCTTCTCCATTCTCACTGCTTCACTCAGCAAGCCAACTGCATTATCATGCATGTTTGCTTTCGCCATGAAAGTATGCAACTTCTTGCATGTAGAATGTTATGAGCTAGCCTAGAAACATAGAGCAGGTTTGGATTCCATCCATAAGAGTGGCACTGGGATGAATGCACAACATATAGCAAAGATTTCTCCTGGCATGCATTATAAGCAACACTATTGTCCCAACATTTAAGAATTCAGAAAAAAAGTTACATTACAAAAGCATACCTACAAACATAAATGATGGAGAGAATATGCCACCACAAAACCCAAATCATATTTGACTCCTAGTAGTTGCTTCTTTATATTAATGTGTCATTTGACTTCTAGTAGTTTCCTCTAGGATGTTTACATCAACAGTTAACTAACTTTATTGGTTAGAGAAATCTCTTTTGCATGACAAAAATTATGATATACATTATTCACTGTGTAAGGTCAGTACATGCTCTGAATGTCTAGCGCATTAAGTAGCGAATATAACTCAGTGTTCATGAGCTTTCTTCATACGAGTAAAACTCGCTTCCCAAAATAACAAAAAAAAACAACTTATCATTGAACATCCATTATCCAAGATCTTTCTGAAGTAACTGTGGTCATCAAAACAGTTGGATACAAGTTAATCCCTTGTACCACAGTCGACCTTGAAATTTCTAGGCGGTCTGATTGTAGATGTCTGAATTTTATTTAGGAAGCTGCCACTGAATCTGAAAAAGTAATGCATACATGGCGCAATTGTTGGATGAACCAGAGAATTATTGTTGTTTTTATTTATAATATCATGAACTCCCTTACAATACAACCCACAATAGATAGGAGGCCAATGTGATAGTTGCTTACCTACATAAGGCAAGAAGAAAGAACTAAACAAGCAACGAGAATGTAAGCGGCGGCCTATCTTTCCTGAAAATTTTGATTAAAATTAATATCATGGAATACATTTGTAACGTCCCGCCTTTTTTATGACCGCCTCAAGTTGGTGATTATACCGACTTAAAACATCCAAATTGACGGATCGTTATTTAGCCTACCGAGTTTTAAAGCAGAATCAACATAGAAATACAGAATAAATAATAACACATTATTTAAACAGCGAAAGGAAACTTTTATTTATAATCGGATTTTTTTTTGAATACAAAACTTTTCTATATACAGCGGAATTATAAAATATAGTTTAAAAACAAGAAAAATATTATTGGTTTAAAACTTCAGAGTGCGCTATCCATGGAATCCCCAACTTCGCCAATCTTCAAATCCTACGCTGTAATTTTAAATTTGTACTGCTCGGGTCTGACCTGAGCATTCCATGCAAAAACATACAACACTCGAGTCAGGATTAAATGATAGTTCAAGTAAATTAACTACAACAGAAATTGAAATAATAATAGTTAATCCCAACATCGATGTCATATATAAAATAAACAATTGTGGTATTTGCTCATATCAGTGTATTTAGACTAAGTGTGATATCTGTTCATATCAGTGTATTTAGACTAAGTGTGGTATCTGTTCATATTAGTGTATCTAGACTAAGTATGGTATCTGTTCATATCAGTGACTAAATGTGGTATCTATCCATAACAGCCCTATATCAATGCCGGTATCAGATATGGCATCTGTTTATGTCAAGTATGGCATATGTTCATATCGTTTCTATATTAATGAATATAATGATGTAAAGACTGCAAAATGGTCACTAGCAACATGATTATAAAAATGGGAAAAACACCAGCAAGTCAACTAAAAACAGTAACATCAGGACAACAATAAGGAAGTTCCAAGGCTGCAAGGCCAGTGAAGCAAAACAGATTAATGGTAAAAAAAATTTTGTTTGAGCACACAACAGCTAGAAAGACAAAATCAATAATAGCCTAGCCGAGTCCAGTGACACAACATAAGTGCATAACTAAATAAAGAAGCGAAGTAGAGCACAACACTTAGTGCAGAAGCCGGAACAAGTAAAATGGAGCATAAGTAATGCAACAAAGATCACAAGTATAGTATCCTTTCTTTAATAACCAATGAAGCAAGGACCGAAATCTAGTCTTATCAGTAAAAGGGAAGGAAGAACATAAAGTGCTATGCCGTATATTCTTAAATTTATCTTTAAATCTGTCAAAGTAACAGGAAATTGTAATTGGTCAAGAGGTTCACAAAAATAAAGGAGAACTCAAGCTTCCAAAAAATAAAACATAGTTGGTTTGAACATGATTTTCATAATGACAGTCACATGGGAAGTATAAATCAACTAAATTATAAAGTTAAAACTTATATTACAGAGTAAAATATGGAAGTTTTTTCTTAACAGTGGTACCTAGGATCTCCAAAACTGTGGTGACTAGTGTGCAATGCCTTAAAAAAATGAATAGGTTTATCTACTTCTTGTTGAAGATGTACATGGAAAACTACATACCCTATATAGAAGAACATATAGGATATAGGACATCCTACATAGAAAACATGTAACATGCAGAAGTCTGCAAATAATGGCAACCGGGAAAGAACAAGTGTTGTATACACTATAACCTTACCTTTCATGACGGTGTGCTTATTTTTGGCTCGAGGTAATTTATCATTACTATAAAAATTAGATACTCATACATTGAAAAAAAAAACATTAGCAGAATGGCTCAAATGGTATGTTAAAGCTTCAGTTGTTAAATCAAGCAAATAAAGATAAATAAACAGTGCAGTGATCATTATATAGTGAACAAATTTCTATAAAACTCATTGTTACCAAATTAATAGTGAACATGCATATCCAATTTAACAGGAAACGTATGCATACATACTTAATCAACAGGGACTAAATACAAATGAAGACATGTGGTATATGCTTGAGTAACAGGGGAAAAAATGTTAAAATTCAAGACTACACTAGTCAACCCATATATATATATATATATATATATATATATATATAGTATAAATTCCAAAGTTCATGTCATAGTCCAGTGTCAAGTTCCCTAGTTAAACTATGAAATACACCTCCAAAAAAAACATACATACACACATACATATGCAGGCTCGGTTGCGTGGAAAATATTTACCCGAGTGTCATTTCTTCTTTAAAGGAAAATACATCAGATTTCCCTTTTATTTAAAATGTACAAAAATTGTCAACATTTCAAGGCAACCCATACTTTTAAACGCACAGTATTCACATATGTATACAAACTCAGGTGTATTCAGTGTATACACTCATAATTTAGTAGTAATACATGTGAACACACACAGGTGGAAACAAATATATAGTGATATGTATATGTATTAAGGTTTACTGGGAAAACAATTTTAAGGTCAAACTGTAGAAGAAGAACACATACGGTTGATGAGAAACACATACGGTCGATGACTATTACCATAAATGGCATGAGTTTTGGTTAATGGGATTTGTTAATTATGACATAACGGTGATGCATTTACTGAATATGGTTTCTGATCCAGTTGCAGCAAAGCCTTAGATCGATATATGTGTTCCTGCTAGTTAGCGTGTTAACTACCACCACTTATTCTGTATCTTAATTGGTGTTTTTTTAAGCACAACAACTATTTTGAAATAACCGAAGTGTTAAAATTATAACAGAAAAGGATAACAGGGTATAAATTTTGCACATGAATGATTCGGTAGCTAACTAACGCGATTTCCAAAAGGCAAGTCACACAGTTTCAAATACTGTAATAACCCGAAAATCTGGGCCAGTTTAAAATTTTTATTTTGGCAATTTTAGCGAATTTTAAACATTTAAAATGTATTATTTTAAATAATATCGACGAGAAATTTATTTTGAATATATTTAGAACGTATATATTTATACGTGTCGTTGTTAGAATATAAATAATTATACATAATTATAAATAGAATTGAAAATGGTGCGGTAGTTCGATAATTCGATTTCAAACTTCAATTGAATGTACCGGGTGCAAAACAATCCGGATTTTAGTGAAACCAAAAAACATTGGGATCTAATTGATAATATCTTTCCAACGAATTAGAGAAATCAAAATTTCATAGCGGGAATCAAAAGATATGTCCAGTTGAAAATTCTGAATAGTCGCTATGGAATTCAGGCCCTTAAAAATGGGAATTTTGCAAACGACCTCGGATTTCGACGAAACCACTTTTGTTGGATCCGTGATGGCAAATTATTGCTAGATTCCAAATTTCATAATTTTTCGAATCAATATGTGAGCGTGGCAAAGGAAAACGCGTTTGACCAGTTTCAGTTGATTTTAATCGACTGGAAATTGGCCATTTTTCCAACGGTCTCAGAATTCGACGAAACTAGTTTTGTTCGGACCGTATCGTCAATACGAAGCTAGAAAATATTTTTTTGGAATTTTTCGAGTTAGTATGTGACCCCAGTAAATTGAAATGTGCGTTCAAATTCAATATATGGAGTTATATGTTGATTTCAACGGAAACTGATCGAAACAGTCGAATCAGCTTACGATACATATCCCATTGTGTTCGGAATGGGGATAATACGCTATGGACGACAGGCGGTGGGCCTCGTTTAGAGGTCATATGTGAAAGTCAACTTTTTGAATTAAATAATTAAATAAAATAAAATAAAAAATATCCTCCTCTCTCCCCCCTTCCTTCAACTTCTGCCCCCCCCCCCGTTCATTTCGAATCAGAAAATAAAGAAGAAGAAAAAAATGAACGACGCCCTAAAATCGATCGATGCCTTCATCAGCAGCCCACGGCCACGCCCACCGTCGAACTCCCCTATCGCAGCCTCCAAGCGCGCAACCCCCTCCCCTCCTCTCGAGCGACGCCCGAACTCCCCCCCCCCCCCCCCGACCCAAAATCGATGCTTCGATCGATGAAACCCCCCTACCCTCTGCGCCACCACTTGCCGACCCCAAGCCACCCTCCTCCACTTCTTCAACCGCGAGCGCGACTCCACCCCATCGCCAGCCCCACTGACCCGACCTTTCCCCTCCTTCGCGAGTTCCTTCTCCTCAATTCGATGTCGAGTTCAACGTTGAAGCCACCTCCGGCGAACTCAGCAAAACCCTTCCTCTTGCTTGGAAAACGATGTAAGTTCTTATATGATTTTCATTTTTTAGTTTCGATTTTTATAAATTAAAAATTCGATTTTTATATGAAATATTTTTGAATAAGAATATGATTTTTATTTATATAAGTAGCATATAAAAATATGATTTATATTCATATGAAAAATTAAAAAGATTCGATTTTTACATATGTAGAAAATATAATTTTTATATGACGTGAAGATTAAAAATATAATTTTTATATGACGTGAAGATTAAAAATATAATTTTTATATGACGTGAAGATTAAAAATATAATTTTTATTTATATAGAGTAATAAAAATATTTTTTTTTATATAAAGTAGTGAAGTAAAAATACGATTTTTATATTATATAGATAGTAAAAATGAAGTCTTTATATTTGAAAAGGCGAAGTCTATATTTTTGAAAAGGCGAAATCTTTATAGTTGAAAAGGCGATATCTTTATATAGAGAATAGCGAAGTAAAAATAGAATTTTTATCTATATGATAACGATGTAAAAATAGAATTTTTATCTATATAGTAGCTGTGTGAAAATAGGAATTTTATCCATATAGCGTGATTATAAAAATAGGATTTTTATATACATAGCGAAAAGAAAAATTCGATTTTTATATATTGAATAGCGAAGTAAAAATTCGATTTTTATACATTGAATAGCGAAGTAAAAATTCGATTCTTATATATGTAGTGGCTACGGACAACGAAGGTGACGAAAAGGCGAGAACGACGAAGATTTCTATAAATGAAGTGCCGTGGAGTTAGGATAGCTTTGGTGAGAATTTCTCACTCTTCAATTTCTTTTCTAGTTATATATATACTAGGATGCAGACAGTGTTTAGTAGCACCCAACACAATCGTCCATAGACCATGGACTTGTTTGTTTGGTTGTGTAGTTGGTTAGATTATTTGGTTTGAATTGAGTTGTTTGGTGAAATGAATGGATTTGATTGATGTGTGAATGGCGTGGGCCTTCACTAGACCGGGGATAAGGCTAGGCCTTGTCCCGTTTCTAGTATCGTGCCGTCATGCCGCCGAAATTTTCTAAAATATGTTAGAAAAATAAAAATATCATTTTTATTGTGTAAATGAACTGAATATTTTCATAGGTTGAATAAAATGTTTTATCGTTAAAAATATAATTTTTAACGTGAAAGTGAATAAATAAATATTTATAAACAAATCGACCGATTTGTTTATATACACTGATTTGACTGATATTGATTGGGTCGATAAATTTTACACGTCGCCCAACTGCACAACTAAAATCTGTGTTTGATTGTTTGAAACCCCACACGGGTGTTGGGATGAAATTTGAAGTTCACTCATCCTGATTGATTAAATATGTCGATCGATGGATTGACAGGCTGTTATAAGCGTTAGATATCTATATTTGATGCTTATACAGTGTAGTGCACTTTGGATGATGGTTGATTATTTATCATTGCCATTATATACATGTGTTGTATGGAATCCATATAGTTAATGCTATATGGTAATTGATTGGGCCTCATTCCAATTTAGAAAATAAAGAATACTATAAAATAAAGGTTCATGTGTTGACAGTACTCATCCGTTGAGACTAGTCATGTGTTGAACGAAATATTTTTATAATAAAATTTACATCTTTATCAATATAAAATAAAGGTTCATGTGTTGACAGTACTCATCCGTTGAGATTAGTCATGTGTTGAACGAAATATTTTAATAATAAAATTTACATCTTTATCAATATAAAATAAAGGTTCATGTGTTGACAGTACTCATCCGTTGAGATTAGTCATGTGTTGAACGAAATATTTTTATAATAAAATTTACATCTTTATCAATATAAAGTAAAGGTTCATGTGTTGACAGTACTCATCCGTTGAGATTAGTCATGTGTTGAACGAAATATTTTAATAATAAAATTTACATCTTTATCAATATAAAATAAAGGTTTATGTGTTGACAGTACTCATCCGTTGAGATTAGTCATGTGATGAACAAAATATTTTAATAATAGAAATATTTGAAATAGAAATATTTGAAAAGAAATATTTGAAAAAGAAATATTTGAAATAGAATATTTGAAAATAGAAATATATGAAGGCGTGTTGATTAGATTGACGCCATTTTGACGTGAATGATATTTATATCGATTTTATTCATTTTAAAATGAATATTGAAAAGTGATTTCGAAATCGAATATTTTGAAATGAAATTTGATTTCAATCGAATAGAAAACGAATTTGATTTCAATTGAATATATAACGAATTTGATTTCAATTGAATATATAACGAATTTGATTTCAATTGAATATATAATGAATTTGAATTGAATCGAATAGAAAACCAATTTGAATTGAATCGAATAGAAAACCAATTTGAATTGAATCGAATAGAAAACCAATTTGAATTGAATCGAATAGAAAACCAATTTGAATTGAATCGAATAGAAAACCAATATGAATTGAATCGAATAGAAAACCAATTTGAATTGAATCGAATAGAAAACCAATTTGAATTGAATCGAATAGAAAACCAATTTGAATTGAATTGAATAGAAAACCAATTTTGAATTGAATTGAATAGAAAACGAATTTGATTTAATTAGAAAACGAATTCGAATCAAATTGAATTGAAAAGAAAATGAATTCGAATCGAATTAAAATCGATTTGAATGGAAATCAAATAGAAATGAAAGTAAAAAGGATTTATAATAGAAAATTCAATTTTGATTTGAATTTGAAATAAAAGCTGAAATTGTTTTTGAAACGAATTCAAAACGATTTATAAAATGTGTTTTTAAATAGTAATCGACGAAATATATATTATATATATAATATAATGGCCTGAATAGAACGCGCCGCGCCGCGGCAGTTCATGAATTTCGACCATTTATTTCAAACGGACATTACGGGAGATCCGACTGTCGGATTCTCCTAAAACCGGAACCGTTTGGGTTCGTATCGAAAAGAGCTTTCTAACGAACATTAGAAATTTGAAATCTAACGGTTGAATTCGGAGATACGTCCAAATCAGATTTGAAAAAGGTCGTTGTAAGTGTAGTTCGATGGCCGTCGATGGAAATCGACTGTACGGGCCTTGATAAAATTATTAAAAATAGTAATAATTTGTGTAAAATCATAAGAAATGATTTGGGAAAAATTGGGATGAAAACTCCATATTTGGAAAGATAAAAATAGATTTTTATCGAAATGAACTAATTTTGAACTAAAATTAAAACCCATTTATTTTTAAATAAATAAATTGGATTTGAAGTGGGTTGTAAATAGAATTGATTTGTGGGTTTATCGTGAACAGTGTTTTAAATAACACTAGTTCTTTAACCGATAATAAATAGAATGTGATTTGGGTTTGTCGTGAACTGTGTTTTAAATGACATTAGTTCCTTAACCCAGTAAAAGGAGTTTTAATGAATCTGCAGTTAAATTGAAATGTGAATTGATAATTTAAATTATCAAATTTAGAAAGTGAGTGAGAATGGAGTATTACCAGTTTTGCTCCAAAGCGGTAGTTAAATCTTTAATTAGATTTGAACGTAAGATGGTAATTAATTTTACCAATAACACCACTGTGTTAGATATGGAGTATTACCAGTTTTGCTTCATGGGATGAATAGGTTGGGATTGGGAAATAAAATAAATAATTACTTCGGTGTGGTTCGCTAATCTCGACTAGTTTAGAAAACCATAATTTGGTTTGAAATGTCATCCAAAGGAAGATTAAAGGATAAATTTTAAAGAATTTATCTTGGATAAAATTAATGGGAACCTTTCCCTAAAAATGTGATTTTGTGAATAAAAGAATATTCTGAATTGGAATGAGGCGTATGTTGTGTTTGTGTAACATTTGTTTTTAATATACGCGGGTTGTTCGGAAAGGCCGGGTTATACCCATTCTGAATAACCGATTTGACGATAAGTCAAAGATGAAGACGGTGGTTGAAGACCGGAAGTCTTCACATCATTTGGGTGATTACTGATGATCTTGATTGGACTGTACACCCAAGATGAGGGAATCAGTTGGTTGTCGTCCAGACGTACTTGGAGATGGATGGATATGCGAGGAAAGAGCCTTCGGTTTCGTTCAGACCCAGAACGAACTTGTAAATGGATTGTGTGTCTGACATTGGATTTTATTCTATGTCGATTGATTTCTGTTAAATATATATCTGTTTAGCGGCGGAGAATTTATTCTCTTGCTTAACGCCATTCTCTGAGACGTACGAGCTTAGAGGTTATATATCGATAGATATCAATCGCATGGCATGAATTGCCTGTGTGGCACGCTGAGTTGCATGGATCAAGGCTTCTGTTGAAAAGCAAAGTCTTTTAGTTGATGATCAAAGCACGGCCTACGTGGAAGCTTTGTGTATAGCGTGGATTCGCGAGCCTCACACCTCGGTATGAGTCAAAAACGGGATGAGGACCCAAGGAGTGCACGACGTTTCTTTCTAGCTATGGGTGGTGTCAGTGACCTACCAGCCTTGACATTTATATACTTTTTACCTTGTGGTTTGGATGCGAGGTGCCTCGATTATAGGTCCTATAGGGCCGGGAAACGTGTGTTCAGGAATAATTAATCCTCAAACGTAAGAGAGGACCGGTCTTGGAGGATCCCAGGGTTACCCAGAGTGTGTAGTCCTAAGGCACTTGCTAGAGTGTCTCGAAGCGGAGAGGAGCTTGCCCCTTGCCTCGACTCATGATGAAATCCAATTTCCAATACGTGTATTGCGGTTTTAATTGTAGAACTAGTATGGCGACATGATAGATGGTACCCATGCCGCCTATGATTGATATTTATGATTTGAATTGTTTTGACACTATACACTTATTATAGTATCAAATGATTTGTTTTAAACGTACCAAGCATGTTTGGCTATTATAAGGGAAAACCCTATCCTCCGGCTTGCGTTGCATTGTGTGATGGAACCTGGGTCTTATAATAGCTTCATTTTTCGAAAAAGCATTGCGCTGTTTATTCTATGCACTGGTATTCTTGGGAGGAAACCCGTTCCGTGTTATACGGCGTGGTCCCTTGAATCACTCTCTTTTAAAGTAAAGTTTTAAATAACTGTTTTAGTTCTCACACCAGTCACATGACTGACCTGGAGTTTATTGTTTTAACCAAAACTCTGGGTGCCCCTATTTTCCGCACGGGCAGCTAGTAGTTTTGGATTTGCAGATTTATATTCACAGGATCCTGATTTACAGCTGGAACGATGCTCGGAAAGCTCTGTATCCGTGCATTACTTTCAGTTGTGTTTTATATTGTTTTTCCGCTGCTATGTAATTTATTGTAATCTCTGATATTTATCGAATGTATTTTATTTATTTATACTCCGTATATTCTTGTATTTGGTGGAATTGTTGTAATAGCAATGAAATGTTCTTCCGTCTACATTCTGTTTTGTCCTGTTCTCAAAACGATCAGGGGTTTCGTACGGTCTAGATCGGTTTAACGACTGATTAGGATCGAGCGAAATTTCCGGCCGTCACATTTGGTATCAGAGCTTTGGTTTACAGAGCTCGAGAACAAGACACATTAGAACCATACGAAAGAATTCATCAGATATTGGATTAGTAATATCCAATTAGGATGACTCATTAGAGATAGGATCAGTAGTATCCTAGAACGAGTGTGAATAGTATATTTTTCAAATGAAAACAATTTTGTTTTGAAAATTTAAATCGCTTTAGACGTATTTGAACATTTATTTATTTTGAATATGGACAATCCAATATATAAAGATTTTGCATATACGCGTCATGAACGTATATTCCAAATTTTAATATACTAGATAGATATAGAATCACACTCTAGTCGCCCAAAGATGATGCTACTGATGACTATATAGCATCAGTAGTGTGTGTTCGAGTTTCATAGGTGTGATTTTCTATATATTTCCATTAGACTGGTGTGAGAACCAAAACTATATAAATTTATTGTGTGATTTGGCTGTTAGAGTTTGTGCCCTAGAGGCAATTCATTTGATGAGATTGATAACACTGTTGATGTTATTATTTTATTTGGAATAAAATATTATTCTATTATATTGTATTTACTGCGTAATATAAATAATAATATAATAGAAGTCCTTAGAATAATAATACGGAATTATATAGTTCGAGTAAGACTGAACTTGAGATTATATAATATGATAAGTATTATAATTCTTAAATGTCCCTAGTCGAGTTTTATTGTTTATATAGGACAACAATAAAGCGCTGAGACTAGTATATTGGTTGACTGATGATCACATCTCATTGATCATTAATATACGTGATATTAAAGTCAAAATATAAATACGTATTGGAGAATAGCGTATTGGGCTGACCCACCGTGAGATAACTCCATGGAATATAATTAACAGTATCATAAGTTATTCTCATAGTGACAGTGATGTAATGGTCCTCAGACCTGAAATCATTATAATTTTATTCGAGAATATTTGTGTTTTGATATCATCTAAAGTTATTTCGTAACAGAGTAACGATAACGGTGATTATTGGATACATCTTGAATCGAATGAAAATTATGAATGATTTAGATGGAATTTAACCCTACGATATATTCGTAGTGATATCCATAGGCCTCTTAATTGAGTGAGACTGTGAAATGCATGGCCGTGCTCAAATATTGATTTGTTTTAAACAGTCTACTCATCGATCAAGAAAAACGGATCGAATTATAACGAGGATGATACGATCCATGCCTCTAGTTTAATCCTGGATATGTTGGTTAAAAGGACTATATTACATTGATACACTGGTCACAAAAGGAAGTATCGAATCATTGATCTTATTATAACTTGGGTAGCAGTGATGTATTGCTAGATGCCGCTCACTGTTTACAGTTTAAATACGATTTAAATTGTTGCCAACGTTATAATAACCTATCGGGTCACACACTTAGAACGTTATAAAGGAAGAACATATATCGGGTAAATAAATTATCAAATTTGTTGATATTTTATATTGTATTGAAAAGGTATACAAGTGATTCCTTAATAAATGGAGCATACTTGATTTTATAAGGGTTTTTGACTATTCCCTTTATAAGATAGAGTGGAGCCGTCATTTGATAGGATCAGACAGATCAAATAAAAAAAAAAAAAAACCCTAACTTTACCTTTTACACGATACCCTTGGATATGGCGGCTAGCACCCAAATTCCTCTTTCTTCTTCGATTTTGATCGAAAAGAGAAGCGTTCGTGTGGATAACCAATAGAGGCCGGCGATTGACGTGCTATACGAATTGATGCTTCAACCTTCATCGATTAGGATTTCATCTAGAATCAATACATCAGGTATAAAAGTTTTAATCCCAATTCATATAAGTTTTGGTTTATTTTTCTTGCTAAGATCCTATTTTAAGTTGTTAAAATACAAAGTAAAACCCGATTTGATCGAATTTTACTATCAATGGTATCAGAGCCAGGTTATTGCGAGAAATTATATATTGAACTTTGATTTTGGGTTTATTCATGGTTGCATCTTTGTTTGAATTTCAATTTCATTAGTCAGTATTACACGGAATTGATATTAGGGTTTTGTGCGAATAGTTCAAATCGAAACCCGATCTGTAATATAGATACTGATTTAGATGAATTTGTTCATCATGTAAGATCTGAAATGTTTCAGGTTCAATTTTGAATCCTATGAAATTTATTGATTCCTGAGTATAAAGGTATTTGAAATCTCTGTTTTCTGAATTCAAAATTGAAATCATTAAAAGACATGAATTCAAGTTTTCATGCTAATTTCGATTTTGAATATGAAGTTGTTTTACTGTAAATTAAAGTCTGTATTTGATACAAGCCTTTAAATGTGCGTTACTGTTAACAAAGTTTTGTATTTGATTTAATATTTCGAACTGGATTTAATGATAGTTATTTCTAATCTTAACAAAATTTGAAATTACTATTACCTTATTAATTTATCAAAGAAGCCTCCTGGTAGATCAAAACAGTTTTGATCTATCAAAATAACAAGTCGTTAAGGATGCTGATTTCATAAATAAGGGTTGATCAATCGTTGATTTTGTATATTTTATATAAATATAGACATATATATATATGTATATATGTATATATGTATATATATATATATATATTTATGAGTGTATACTATATTTAGATCACTAGATTAAAATTGATTGTCTTATTATGGTTTAAAAGGTTTAAACCATCCCATGTTTAAAATTCTGGTATTCTACAATTTATATCCAGTTTTGATATTACTGTAAATCTGAGGTGAATTATAAATTAATATATGATATTAATTTTAAACAAAGCTCAGATCCTATTTATCATATTGAATGGTATGATATACATTTATATCTTGTTTAAACAACTGACCTTGTATGCTTTATTTAGTAGATGGGATATATTTTAATATTATCTGTATATGTGATGTACTTATTCCTTTTACATATATCCAAAATCTGCGACATTGAATTCTGACTTGACAAATTTAATTGTCAAATAGAGTTAATTAATCAGTTTTAACTTTTGTTGATTTAAATGTTAAATCACAATAGTTATACTTAAACCTGTTATGATATTAATCACAAGGCAACAATATTGATTGTTGATGAAAATAATTGTATAAAAGATTCACAGTCCGATTACATTTTGCTTTTGAATCATCATGATATTGATCATGAATAAATGATAATTTCAGGTCACCATACATATATTATGATATATATAAATAATCTTAATCCCTATCTTAATCTCAGTATGCCCTGATATTAGAATTTAGTATAAATTCATTTATTATTATGAAATTGTTTCACTGAGGTTAAAATTTGTATTGAATTGGGAATTAATATATGATATTGATTCTAAAATGTTTCCAGTTTTATCAGTTACAATGATAACCTGAACTCTGGAAATCTGATTTAATGTATTCACCTCTGAGTGAATACAATTAAAATTCAGAGTTAAACAATTAATTCCTGTGAGAGAGGATATCAAAATGTTTGATAGATTAGAGTAATGACCTGACTTTATTACATAATTTTTGATTCAAAATTAGTTTACTAATTGATAAAACAGAAAGACTGTTTCAAATTAAAATTTTGATTTAATGAAATCAAAATTGTGGTAATTTGTTAAGATTTAAAAAAAAAAAAAAAAAAAAAACCTGGGTATGAATTCAAAATTTGTTTGATTTGGTACTTGACCTAGTCATGCCCTGTTTACATTTTCCAGATGTTAATTTTTTTGTTTGCTTAACAGTAATTAATAATTCCAATTATATTTGATTAAAGAAATCATTTATATAAAAACTGTTTAGACAGTGTTTTCATAAAACAGGTCATATGATTGTATTTTGAATACTGATCAAATGTGGTCAATGGGATTGCACAACCTGAATTAGAGATTCATGTTAGTTATATTGGTGTTAATATCTCACTGTATAGATAATAACCCAGAACAAGATTAGATTATAATAAATGTTTTGTTATTTAATCATTCCATTAAATATACATTGGCATATATATATATAGATGGAATCTGCTAATCCCAATTTTATAATGATAAATATGGGAATGCTATAATCTGATTTTAAAACCTTTTGCAATATGATTTAACAGAGGATTTAGTGCAATATTTTATCTATAATAGATGTATTACAAAATCCTCAATTCATTCTTTGATATTTCCTGATGCTTAAACATACTTGCTTCGATGATGTTGATCTATAAACAAAGTGTATAATACCGTCACAAGTCTTAAAAGATAAAACTGCTATGGTCATACATATATTTTGATATGCAATTTGCATACGTAATGTTATGGACCAAAATATTCAACTCAATCAGTATATGATACTATTCGTGCTAATGTTTAAATCTGTGCTATCAGTATACCTTTTGATTAACATCAGAAAAGAGCAAATAGTGCTCACACTCGTTATGATATCCACAGTTATGTTTGGATCAGAATAGATGGTTTTGAAACCATTATGAATATATACATATATTAGATATATGACGATAATTACGTGAATTATACAGATTGACTTTCAATCTGAATATATGTTTAATGTGACAAATTTTTTTTTTGCATAAAGATGCAGAAATGGGTTTACACAATATATTTATTAAAGGATATAGATTCCTGAAAATGTGATGAATGCATTTGTTCACCAGTATAAGACATTTGTTAATATTGTTCACTTATATATATATAATGATATATATATACATATGCAGTTGAATTTAAACAGTAATCATATACATATACATATTTGGTATATATATATGTATATATAGCATGAATGATGCACTGTTAATTTCAAATAGATGTCGATCTGAAATTAAACATATGTGGATATATATATATATGCAGAATATGCCTAAGGGGTGGATCAGTGTGACTGAACCAGTATGGTCATATGGATGGCGAAGATGATGCAGTACCCTTGGCTATTACTGAAGCAAGATGCAAGCAGCAAGTGTGATTTTAATTTTGATTTTGCAGTGTGTCTGTATTATTAACTAAGGCTGAAAGATATAGGACTGTGAATGACCATTTGATTGTATAGATGAATGTTGTGTTATGACCTTATTATGTAATTCAAATGAACATACACTCAAATGATCTTACTATGTATATTTCTTGGTCTATGTTACCAATGATCTAAGTATGATATGCAGAAAATGTATGTTCAAAATATGCAATGCTTTAATTCAAAACAGTTTTGTAATATCTCAAGCAAATGTTGCAACTTTAAACATGTATTTAGGAAATGAATATATGTTGATATATATGACATTTCTAAAGAATTGTATAAATGTTTATTTGAGTTTATGCTGTTATATGAATTAATTCTCACTATGTATACTATTGAAGGAAATAGATGCAGTACTCTTACATTTGAAATATATATACATATATTTTATGATCCTTAAAATCTGTTCATATGCCCAAAGGGGCAAGGGCTATTTTGTATAAAGGTTTGAATTCATTTCCGTTTAATCGTTGTATATGATGCATGGACTGGAACATAAAACGTTATATGACCGGTAAGATATTGAAATGTTCACAAGATGGTTGACATGTTTATTAAATAACGTTGAATTCACGAGTGTCGTATTCATATGTATTTAATATATTTTAATCCAAAACAAATTATATTACGAATATAAAATACATATATTTGATATATGTAAATAAAACTGATATCGTTCACCACTATGAATTTTAAAATTCCCTTTAAAGCAAATTATTTTGTTATATTAAGTCATGGTGACGTCTTCCAATAATATACTCATCACTGTCCAAGATCAATGGTTGTAACTAACGCCAAAGCGTTGTGCACCTTTTATTTTGGTTATATGCGATGGAGTAAAATGTGGTGCTCCAACCTATTATTGGGTCTGACTTAACTAGGCTGCATAATACGATTATGACCTTAGAGACAAAAGCATGAATTATTTTACATTTTGAGCAAATGAATAATGCTGAACAAAATGTTCAACATGCGATCCAAGAGTTATATAGAGAATATAATTGACATAAGATCTCTACCTAAAAGGTTGTGTTTTGAGTTTAGCCAAAGCTGGGTCAAGGCATGACTAGATATGGATCTTGGAACACCATTATATGTATATAGTGATTTACATACATAAACAGAGGGATGTTAATTTGAGTGGGAGCATATTTTAATTTAAATTATACATTAATATAAATATAAAGTTTGATTGTCAATATTTTGTATTTATATTAAATAAATATAATAGAATCAGTTAATATTTATTATCCACAGTAGATATTAAATAACAGATAACTGCGATAATTTAAATTTGTTCTTGAGAAGGATAAATTGAATTAAACAAATTTCTTGACTAACATTGAAATTTGAGGATTGTCCTCAAATAAATTAAAACGTAATTGTTCTAACAAATATAGTGGATCTAAAACCAACGTCGAAGTATGACTTCAACTGAATAAGATATAAATGTTATAATAATCTACTTATACATTCCTAGTATTAGATACTGGACATAAATCACATAAATGTATGTTGATTTAAAGAAATTACAGAATAAGTAGAAATCTGATAAAATGACAAGTGGACTTACGAATGGAAATGAAACAAAAGTTGCTGGATTATCCATAGAAAGTTGATTCTTGTTGTGTTTACTGGCTTAATAAAATAATTGTTATTATGAAATTCCACTTAAAATAAATGTTATAATATATCTTGTTCAGACAAGTTTGAATTTCATTTATAATAAATGATAATTGTTATTCATTTCATTTAAATGAAATATCGTATGGAATTTCACAAACAGTTAATGATATTTGTAAATCCTTAACTATAATGTACTTGACATTAACAATGAATGGATTAAATTTAGTGATTTAAATCCAATGTACCTTTAGTATTACCAGTTAGCATAGTAAACAAGAAAGTATATCAAAACTCCATAATGATGGAATTTTAAAATCATTTGATTCTGAATCACATGAAAAATGCTGATCTTATTTATTAATAAAAATAACTGAATCACCTTTCACTTGACACAGTGAATGAGCGATAAGTATTGGGTCTCATACATAATGATGTACACGGAGCAATGAATACATAAGCTAGAGGCAGGTTTATTACTTCATTATATTCACTGATGATGTCAGTAGATACAGATATGTGTATCTTATGAAACACATATGAGAATCCTTTGAAAAGGTCAAAGAATTGAAAATGAAGTTAGAAACCAATTTTAAATAGAAAATAAAAACTCTTCGAATAGATCGAAAAGAGAAAATTTAAGCCAAGTATATAATGACTATCAAAATGAGTTTGAAATTGTTTCACAACTCACTCCACCTAGAACATCATATTAGAATGGTATGTCTGAACGGAGATATCGAACCTTATAAGATATAGTACGATTAATGATAAGTCATATAGATCTTCCTATAAGTTAAATTTAGAACAATTATATTAAATCTCACTAAAACGATTTGAAGACGCCATATAAGATATGAACTAGGAAATGTCCTAGTGTGTCTAATACGAAGATTTGGAATGTAAGGCGTTTGTTCAACGTCATTCCTCTGATAAGATCGGACCCAAATCAGATAACTATTTTGTGGATAAAATTCTCTGAAAATAAAATGTTTATTACTTGATTTGGTATCCTTGTGAAGGAGAGTCAGTCTCTAAGATACCGATGGGAATAAAATAGAATTCGAGATATATCGAAAACCACAAGATACCATTAAATCTTGTATACACAAGAAATTGAGTGGGAGTGACACAATAACTCTAATGTTATTTGATGACACAATGATTATTGTAAATTAAGTTAGTTTAAAATTAAAGAAAAAATACTGATTCTAAGAAATAAAATGTTTGGATTAAGAAGTTCATGATTGAACTTAATTCATTGTTGATCGAATGATATACATTGCGATAACAATATGGCTGTTGCTCAGGCCTAAAACATTAAACTCAACGTTAATCCAAACATATATTTTAAGAAATATAATTCTTATGTGAAATTGTTTACAGAAGAAATAAACATATTTGCAATGTTACAAAAGTTGTAATGTTGCAGACCTACAGAATTAAACTCTGTCGCAACATAAGTTTAATAGTCACACTAGTTTCATAAGTATACGATACATAAATGATTGACTCTAGTGCAAGTGGGAGATTGTTAGAGTTTGTGCCCTAGAGGCAATTCATTTGATGAGATTGATAACACTGTTGATGTTATTATTTTATTTGGAATAAAATATTATTCTATTATATTGTATTTACTGCGTAATATAAATAATAATATAATAGAAGTCCTTAGAATAATAATACGGAATTATATAGTTCGAGTAAGACTGAACTTGAGATTATATAATATGATAAGTATTATAATTCTTAAATGTCCCTAGTCGAGTTTTATTGTTTATATAGGACAACAATAAAGCGCTGAGACTAGTATATTGGTTGACTGATGATCACATCTCATTGATCATTAATATACGTGATATTAAAGTCAAAATATAAATACGTATTGGAGAATAGCGTATTGGGCTGACCCACCGTGAGATAACTCCATGGAATATAATTAACAGTATCATAAGTTATTCTCATAGTGACAGTGATGTAATGGTCCTCAGACCTGAAATCATTATAATTTTATTCGAGAATATTTGTGTTTTGATATCATCTAAAGTTATTTCGTAACAGAGTAACGATAACGGTGATTATTGGATACATCTTGAATCGAATGAAAATTATGAATGATTTAGATGGAATTTAACCCTACGATATATTCGTAGTGATATCCATAGGCCTCTTAATTGAGTGAGACTGTGAAATGCATGGCCGTGCTCAAATATTGATTTGTTTTAAACAGTCTACTCATCGATCAAGAAAAACGGATCGAATTATAACGAGGATGATACGATCCATGCCTCTAGTTTAATCCTGGATATGTTGGTTAAAAGGACTATATTACATTGATACACTGGTCACAAAAGGAAGTATCGAATCATTGATCTTATTATAACTTGGGTAGCAGTGATGTATTGCTAGATGCCGCTCACTGTTTACAGTTTAAATACGATTTAAATTGTTGCCAACGTTATAATAACCTATCGGGTCACACACTTAGAACGTTATAAAGGAAGAACATATATCGGGTAAATAAATTATCAAATTTGTTGATATTTTATATTGTATTGAAAAGGTATACAAGTGATTCCTTAATAAATGGAGCATACTTGATTTTATAAGGGTTTTTGACTATTCCCTTTATAAGATAGAGTGGAGCCGTCATTTGATAGGATCAGACAGATCAAATAAAAAAAAAAAAAAAACCCTAACTTTACCTTTTACACGATACCCTTGGATATGGCGGCTAGCACCCAAATTCCTCTTTCTTCTTCGATTTTGATCGAAAAGAGAAGCGTTCGTGTGGATAACCAATAGAGGCCGGCGATTGACGTGCTATACGAATTGATGCTTCAACCTTCATCGATTAGGATTTCATCTAGAATCAATACATCAGGTATAAAAGTTTTAATCCCAATTCATATAAGTTTTGGTTTATTTTTCTTGCTAAGATCCTATTTTAAGTTGTTAAAATACAAAGTAAAACCCGATTTGATCGAATTTTACTATCATTGGCATCAAAAACATGATTTTCGATTGTATATCAAATTATGAATTTGAAACGTTAAATCCACTAATTGATTGATGTTTGTGTTGTTTGTTTATTTGTTTGAAAATTTTGAACCATTATGCCTAATTGTACCAAATATTGAACTATATTGAAAATTAGTCGCATTTACTTGCATATACATGTACTTACATTGAACAAGTCATAGCAAGGAGGCTAGAGCAGAGAATAAAATTTGTTTGCCCGACAAATAGGTACATATTTACTATAATTTACTGTTTTGTTTGGGTGATGATGATTTTATGAGCCTATTGGCTAGCCGCTTGGCCTTTTCTTTTTCTTTTTGAGATCAGAAGGCCTATATGGCAATTTCGGGATTTTCCCGTGGCTCCCGGTGCAGGGGAGGTTATGGCGAAATTTTTCGAAAATTTAGGGTGTTAGCCAAATTTTTGAAGAATTTGAAAATTCTCAGAAACTGAAAAGTTGGAGAATGGAAGCCAGATCGAACGTAGAGTTGATTAATCAAACCACTTTCGACTTTGTTCCTTTTCGGGGACGAAAAGTTTTAAGTGGGGGAGATTGTAATAACCCGAAAATCTGGGCCAGTTTAAAATTTTTATTTTGGCAATTTTAGCGAATTTTGAACATTTAAAATGAATTATTTTAAATAATATCAACGAGAAATTTATTTTGAATATATTTAGAACGTATATATTTATACGCGTCATCGTTAGAATATAAATAGAATTGAAAATGGCGCGGTAGTTTGATAATTCGATTTCAAACTTCAATTGAATGTACCGGGTGCAAAACAATCCGGATTTTAGTGAAACCAAAAAACATTGGGATCTAATTGATAATATCTTTCCAACGAATCCGAGAAACCAAAATTTCATCGCGGGAATCAAAAGATATGTCCAGTTGAAAATTCTGAATAGTCGCTATGGAATTCAGGCCCTTAAAAATGGGAATTTTGCAAACGACCTCGGATTTCGACGAAACCACTTTTGTTGGATCCATGATGGCAAATTATTGCTAGATTCCAAATTTCATAATTTTTCGAATCAATATGTGAGCGTGGCAAGGGAAAACGCGTTTGACCAGTTTTAGTTGATTTTAATCGACTGGAAATTGGCCATTTTTCCAACGGTCTCAGAATTCGACGAAACTAGTTTTGTTAGGACCGTATCGTCAATACGAAGCGAGAAAATATTTTTCGGGAATTTTTAGAGTTAGTATGTGACTCCAGTAAATTGAAATGCGCGTTCAAATTCAATATATAGAGTTATATGTTGATTTCAACGGAAACTGATTGAAACAGTCGAATCAGCTTACGATACATATCCCATTGTGTTCGGAATGGGGGTAATACGCTATGGATGACAGGCGGTGGGCCTCGTTTAGTGGTCATATATGAAAGTCAACTTTTTGAATTAAATAATTAAATTAAATAAAATAAAAAATATCCTCCTCTCTCCCCCCCTTCCTTTAACTTCTGGCCCCCCCCGTTCATTTCGAATCAGAAAAAAAGAAGAAAAAAAACGAACGACGCCCTAAAATCGATCGATGCCTCCATCAGCAGCCCACCTCCACGCCCACCGTCGAACTCCCCTATCGCAGCCTCCAAGCGCGCAACCCCCTCCCCTCCTCTCGAGCGACGCCCGAACTCCCCCCCCCCCCCCCCCGACCCAAAATCGACGCTTCGATCGATGAAACCCCCCAACCCCCTGCGCCACCACTTGCCGACCCCAAGCCACCCTCCTCCACTTCTTCCACCGCGAGCGCGACTCCACCCCATCGCCAGCCCCACTGACCCGACCTTTCCCCTCCTTCGCGAGTTCCTTCTCCTCAATTCGATGTCGAGTTCAACGTTGAAGCCACCTCCGGCGAACTCAGCAAAACCCTTCCTCTCGCTTGGAAAACGATGTAAGTTCTTATATGATTTTCATTTTTTAGTTTCGATTTTTATAAATTAAAAAGGTACGATTTTTATAAATTAAAAATTCGATTTTTATATGAAATATTTTTGAATAAGAATATGATTTTTATTTATATAAGTAGCATATAAAAATATGATTTATATTCATATGAAAAATTAAAAAGATTCGATTTTTACATATGTAGAAAATATAATTTTTATATGACGTGAAGATTAAAAATATAATTTTTATATGACGTGAAGATTAAAAATATAATTTTTATATGACGTGAAGATTAAAAATATAATTTTTATTTATATAGAGTAATAAAAATATTTTTTTTTTATATAAAGTAGTGAAGTAAAAATACGATTTTTATATTATATAGGTAGTAAAAATGAAGCCTTTATATTTGAAAAGGCGAAGTCTACATTTTTGAAAAGGCGAAATCTTTATAGTTGAAAAGGCGAGATCTTTATATAGAGAATAGCGAAGTAAAAATAGAATTTTTATCTATATGATAACGATGTAAAAATAGAATTTTTATCTATATAGTAGCGATGTGAAAATAGGAATTTTATCCATATAGCGTGATTATAAAAATAGGATTTTTATATACATAGCGAAATGAAAAATTCGATTTTTATATATTGAATAGCGAAGTAAAAAATTCGATTTTTATATATTGAATAGCGAAGTAAAAATTCGATTCTTATATATGTAGTGGCTACGGACAACGAAGGTGACGAAAAGGCGAGAACGACGAAGATTTCTATAAATGAAGTGCCGTGGAGTTAGGATAGCTTTGTTGAGAATTTCTCACTCTTCAATTTCTTTTCTAGTTATATATACATACTAGGATGCAGACGGTGTTTAGTAGCACCCGACACAATCGTCCACAGACCATGGACTTGTTTGTTTGGTTGTGTAGTTGGTTAGATTATTTGGTTTGAATTGAGTTGTTTGGTGAAATGAATGGATTTGATTGATGTGTGAATGGCGTGGGCCTTCACTAGACCGGGGATAAGGCTAGGCCTTGTCCCGTTTCTAGTATCGTGCCGTTATGCCGCCGAAATTTTCTAAAATATGTTAGAAAAATAAAAATATCATTTTTATTGTGTAAATGAACTGAATATTTTCATAGGTTGAATAAAATGTTTTATCGTTAAAAATATAATTTTTAACGTGAAAGTGAATAAATAAATATTTATAAACAAATCGGCCGATTTGTTTATATACACTGATTTGACTGATATTGATTGGGTCGATAAATTTTACACATCGCCCAACTGCACAACTAAAATCCGTGTTTGATTGTTTGAAACCCCACACGGGTGTTGGGATGAAATTTGAAGTTCACTCATCCTGATTGATTAAATATGTCGATCGATGGATTGACAGGCTGTTATAAGCGTTAGATATCTATATTTGATGCTTATACAGTGTAGTGCACTTTGGATGATGGTTGATTATTTATCGTTGCTATTATATACATGTGTTGTATGGAATCCATATAGTTAACGCTATATGGTAATTGATTGGGCCTCATTCCAATTTAGAAAATAAAGAATACTATAAAATAAAGGTTCATGTGTTGACAGTACTCATCCATTGAGATTAGTCATGTGTTGAACGAAATATTTTAATAATAAAATTTACATCTTTATCAATATAAAATAAAGGTTCATGTGTTGATAGTACTCATCCGTTGAGATTAGTCATGTGTTGAACGAAATATTTTAATAATAAAATTTACATCTTTAAAATAAAGGTTCATGTGTTGACAGTACTCATCCGTTGAGATTAGTCATGTGTTGAACGAAATATTTTTATAATAAAATTTACATCTTTATCAATATAATTTAAAGATTCATGTGTTGACAGTACTCATCCGTTGAGATTAGTCATGTGTTGAACGAAATATTTTAATAATAAAATTTACATCTTTATCAATATAAAATAAAGGTTCATGTGTTGACAGTACTCATCCGTTGAGATTAGTCATGTGATGAACGAAATATTTTAATAATAGAAATATTTGAAATAGAAATATTTGAAAAGAAATATTTGAAAAAGAAATATTTGAAATAGAATATTTGAAAATAGAAATATATGAAGCCGTGTTGATTAGATTGATGCCATTTTGACGTGAACGATATTTATATCGATTTTATTCATTTTAAAATGAATATTGAAAAGTGATTTCGAAATCGAATATTTTGAAATGAAATTTTATTTCAATCGAATAGAAAACGAATTTGATTTCAATTGAATATATAACGAATTTGATTTCAATTGAATATATAACGAATTTGATTTCAATTGAATATATAATGAATTTGAATTGAATCGAATAGAAAACCAATTTGAATTGAATCGAATAGAAAACCAATTTGAATTGAATCGAATAGAAAACCAATTTGAATTGAATCGAATAGAAAACCAATTTGAATTGAATCGAATAGAAAACCAATTTGAATTGAATCGAATAGAAAACCAATTTGAATTGAATCGAATAGAAAACCAATTTGAATTGAATTGAATAGAAAACCAATTTTGAATTGAATTGAATAGAAAACGAATTTGATTTAATTAGTAAACGAATTCGAAACGAATTGAATTGAAAAGAAAATGAATTCGGATCGAATTAAAATCGATTTGAATTGAAATAAAATAGAAATGAAAGTAAAAAGGATTTATAATAGAAAATTCAATTTTGATTTGAATTTGAAATAAAAGCTGAAATTGTTTTTGAAACGAATTCAAAACGATTTATAAAATGCGTTTTAAATAGTAATCGACAAAATATATATTATATATATTATATATATAATATAATGGCCTGAATAGAACGCGGCGCGCCGCGGCAGTTCGTGAATTTCGACCATTTATTTCAAACGGACATTACGGGAGATCCGACCGTTGGATTCTCCTAAAACCGGAACCGTTGGGTTCGTATCGAGACTTTCTAACGAACATTAGAAATTTGAAATCTAACGGTTGAATTCGGAGATACGTCCAAATCAAATTTGAAAAAGGTCGTTGTAAGTGCAGTTCGATGGCCGTTGATGGAAATCGACTGTACGGACCTTGATAAAATTATTAAAAATAGTAATAATTTTTGTAAAATCATAAGAAATGATTTGGGAAAAATTGGGATTAAAAACTCCATATTTGGAAAGATAAAAATAGATTTTTATCGAAATGAACTAATTTTGAACTAAAATTAAAACCCATTTATTTTTAAATAAATAAATTGGATTTGAAGTGGGTTGTAAATAGAATTGATTTGTGGGTTTATCGTGAAAAGTGTTTTAAATAACACTAGTTCTTTAACCGATAATAAATAGAATGTGATTTGGCTTTGTCGTGAACTGTGTTTTAAATGACATTAGTTCCTTAACCCAGTAAAAGGAGTTTTAATGAATCTGCAGTTAAATTGAAATGTGAATTGATAATTTAAATTATCAAATTTAGAAAGTGAGCGAGAATGGAGTATTACCAGTTTTGCTCCAAAGCGGTTGTTAAATCTTTAATTAGATTTGAACGTGAGTGTAACGTCCCGTAATTTTGGCAGTCAAATATTTAATCTAATTTATTATTTTAAATATTTTATATGGAATATTAATGGGGTTTAAATATTTAATTCGTATTTTAAAAAGCGGAGATTGAGGGTTAATTTATTTAGAAATATAAATTAGTTATATTATGAATGAGATGGCATTTATAACCCTAACAATTGAGTTTGAATTCTACCATGTTTGAAATTTAAGTTGTTTACTTTAATATGATGGTATTAATTTATTATAGCCGTTTAAAACTTAATTCAATTTGTATTGAAAACTATATGAGATTAAAAATGCTTTACCAATCTAAAGGCTGGTGTACAACGTAAACACAAACCATATTTGTAATACAAACCGCACTGGGTATATATCTATATATACACCGTCTGCACTTCACTTGGTTCGACGAACAATATATATATATATATATATATGAAAATAAGAACTATAATATACTTGGAACCAAAATTTTTAAGTACAATATAGAAATAAACATATTCACCCATATTTGGTTCGCACAAACGCACAACACAATGTAAAGAACAACATATTTATTCATACTTTTATTGATACAAATGCACAAAAACAAAGAAGACAATACACATTTTTCATGAATGGAAAAAAAAGAAGAAGAGAAATATAAGCTAATCTTGATAGCAGCCCCGATGGTGATGGGAGCTCGGTCCATCTGGTGGTAGCCGCTCCATTTGTGGTGTGCACAAGATCATTGCATTCTTCCTTTTTTCTAAGTTGATCGGCCTTTCATTTTTGTTGCGGAAAATATTGACAGACCAAATATTGGTACCAAAGCCTAGGCTACACCTTTTTAAGCTAAATGAGGCGCAAGCATTAAAGAGTTGGGTCTATCTGTTGGGTAAGAATAGGAAGATAAAGGAGAACGTTAAATTTCATAATCCTAAATTTGAATTTTTGTAGGCTTTTGCAAATGAAATGTGGAAAACTTTATGTTCATACACATGTAAGTAGAATCCAATGCAAAGCTGAATGGATACCACCGTTTTCCTTGTAAGTCTCGCTCTCGTCTCTTTTCCTTCCTGAAACAGTAAGACAATTCCAATCAAACCAGGGAAAAAACCAACTAATACATAAATGAACAGCTTTATAAAAAAAAAAGAGAACAGTAGAATTGGACAGCTAAAGGTGACAAGAAAATACATGTAGGAAAAAGGGAAGCCTATACATTTGTGTACAATACAAAACAGTGAAGATATGACAATTCATCTTTCTGCGAAGCAAATCAAAAAGAACTAAAAACAAGACAGTTAAAATATGTATGCACACCACCAATTCGTATACATAGCAATGCACATATAGCTAAAACAGCTAAGCCATGAGGATGTACATTCTGCTAACATCAAATCTAAGATATGGTCTAAAAAGAAGAGAGGAAAAGAAGAGAAAAGAAAGAAAAAGAAAAAAAAAACAGTTCATTTTTAAAATTTGATGCATGACTTGTTTCAGTCATGAAACAGTAAACTGAAAATCTCCCCGGCATAGATCATAAACAGCTAAATAGCTGGACATATTTATGCATAAATAAATCATGAACATGAAGGATATAGACTAGGTGCAGCTAGAAGAAATCGACAATACATAGCTCCTATATATAGAGCTAATCAGCTAAGAAAAATATAAATTGAACTACTAAAGATATGAAGATATATTTTTATATCAATCCTATAAGTACATGAAACAAGAGTCATCAAATCTATGCAGACAAACAGTGATTTCATGTACCAATTCACTGCTACCATATCTTTTTAGGACGCAGAATCTATAGGAAATATAGATGAACAGCTAATCAACTTGATATTCATCTAAATACGTATCTATATGTTTTTTTTTTGTAGATTTATACAAGACGGTACTGAACATTTAAAATCTATACACAATCAGAATCTACAGTTTTCAAATATTGTGTGAGATAAACAAGTCATAGCCTAGTCTATACATACCCATTTAGTTTGATCACTGCTCTTTTTGAATAGAGCGACAATATTGGGATTTAATACTCAATCCAACAAGATTTTCTGATATGAACCATCAACAATACCATCACTAGTACACTGATCTAAAAGCAAAAACCCAATGGCCTAAACGTAGCCGAAGCTACCTAGGAAAAACTTGATAGACAGTGACCTTATCTAACCAAAGAAATCACACTATAAATACAGGTATCCACGCATAGGAATTTAACAAATTGAACAACACAGTAAACCATTCAAACCAGTGATAGAAAAATCAAAATAAATAATACCGAAATTCTAAAATCAAGTTAGCTACTTATCTGGATTCAAAGGAGTAGGCACTCCAAAAATCTGGAGACTTTCATCTAAAACTTTGCTGAATCGGTTCGGAATTGGGGATCCATCCTCACGCTGGAAGCTTTGTTTGGTTGCCTGAAGCCTGAAGTGTAGGGAGGAGGAAGCCGTTTCGATTCTAGGGTGGTGGGTTGACCGCGAAGCGATGGTGGTCGTTCAAGGGTTCGTTGCGGTTAATAAATCAATTGAGGAGAGCGAAGGGAGAACGAAGGGGAGGTTGAAGCATGGAGGATGGCGATCAGGCGGAGGTCGTTGCGGTGGGGTTCGATGGCCCAGGAGGAGACAGCGGCGGGTTAAGAAAGGAAGATAGCACTCGTTTTTTTTTGTGGATTTGGGGAAAATGTTTGAGGCGGCGGGTTGAATGAGGATGGGGGTTGATGTAGGGTTTTGATAAGGGAAGTGGGCTGGGGGGGTAACGGGCCGAAGTGATAAGGTATTGGGCCGGTTTTTTATTTTAATTAAAGTTAAATAATCAAGTTAGTTAATTAATTTATTTCTACCATATCTCGAACACACATTAACAGAATTGAACACCGTCAGCTTCGTTGAAACCCTTGAGACGAGAATATGGTGATGGAGCAGTGTCGGGCAGGACTGAAAGCAAGAAGAATTTTCATTTAAATTAAATGATGTTTAATTTAATTGAAAAACCAGCCTTTAACGATCAAACCAGGCCAAGGTGAGTTTTACTCACTCAGTAATCCCATTTATAATTTTTATAAATTGGGTTTGTTAATTATATGCCATGTTTTGTTAAGTTGGCTGATTTGATGATTGATTGGACGTCGATATATTGTTATATCATTTGTTTAAATTAAATATGGTTTAATTTAAATAAAATAATATCGTTATTTTTAACGATGATTTCCAATAAAGGTAATTTACCTTGTCGGTTGAATGAACGAATTTAAATTAGACTGGACGCTTGAAGTGTTATGGGTTGACCACTGAGAGTGGTATTGATTATTGTTTATTTTCATATGATTGTTAAATGAGCTACTGAATCATGATGATTGGATTATTGAGTTGCTTGTCGATTTGTTGAATCTATATTCAACAACTATTGGTTATTAACCAATAGACTGTATTGGTTAAGAAACTGGCAGTGGATGGCCTAATTATACATTTTCTTATAAAAGGCAGAACTATCGATGAAATGAAGATGTGGAATTTATATTTTTAAAGTATATTATTTTAATTAGGTTATAAAAAGAAAATATACCTACCTCAATTATTTTAACCATTTTGGTACAAATGTGTGGAACACGTGTCTTATCCAACATTTGAAATGATCTTTAAAAAAAAATTGATTCTAATACTTATGATATCGATAAGGAGGGAGGTAGATATTAGTGCGGTAACCAAGGACAGCTGAAGCTATTTAAGATGAAATTAAATTGATTTGATTATTGCTCATAATCAAATGGGATCATTTTAAATTAATTTAATTTGAAATTAATTTAAAGAGGAAAGACGAGCTGGGATTTGATTAATGTGTTAATTATGTGTGGAGTTGACTAAGTCAACGGTGTTACTCGAAATTGAAGTATTTAGTAAGTGGAAATAGAATGGATAATTAAACCATTTTCAATTGTTGATATTTGTTGAATAAAGTGATATCTTGGGATTTGAAAGTCATATACAAAGGATTAAAAAGTTTTAAACCATTAGTGAGGGTTTAAACAAATATGTAAACGATGATAAGATTAATTCGAAGTTTAAAATTAAACCCTTATTGAGGTCTTATTGCCCTGATGAGATGGAGTTATAAAGATACAATAGTTTTGCCATATATAAAAGAAATGATGTTTCGTGAAGAGATAAGAAAAAGAGGATTGGTTAGATATTGAGAATGAATATCAGATTTGTTACAACTGAGATTATCTTAAGGTAAGAACGTGGTTGATCAAGGTCTGAGAGGTAACTTAAATACCCCAACTTGAACGACTTCCGGACTACCGAAGGATGATATTGGTCGTAATGGTAGAGATGTTAAAACAGATTACTTTGTGGCGTTATTTGAAGATTCTGGGATATATATAAACTTTGGGATTTTAAATTAAGAAGGGGATATAAAAAGGGGGCTTGAGAATTTAAATGGTATTTCCATGGCGAAAGAAATAGAAAGGAAGATCGATGGAAAATAACGATATTGCCAAAAGAAAGGAGGCTAGATTTGGGAATAGAAATGGTAACTTTGGTTTCCCAAATGGAAATGAAAAGAAGGTTCGTAACAATGATTTTACGAAGGATAGATTTAATCGATTCAACAACCGTTAAATAATGAGTATCAAAGGTTTTAAAATGATATTTAAAGGGAGGATTTGATATGATTTTAAAGACATATTTTCTTAACATTATAAACTGATTTGAGAATAATTATGCTAGAATAAAGATATTATTTTGAAATGACCAAGTGATGCTGCATAGCAAACAAATGAATTTATTTGTTTGATGTTTGTTTATTTTGATAGTTAAATAACCGACTATCAAGATCATGTCCAATGCGCTGTTGGTACGGAAAGACCGGGATCGAATTTATATTCGAAAACCATTACGACCAACAGATACGTGAAGAGATCGGAAGATGATCGAGATGGAGCATTGAAGACCGTGGACCTTCATAAGCGGAAGGATTACCTATAATCTCTGGCTTAGCGGCCCGAGATACACTGTGATTCTGTCGTAGTTGGAACCCACGGGTTGCAAGGAATTCTCGCTACTGATCCATAGGGTGATTCCTTTATTGGATGCAGTAGGAGAGTACCTCCGGTTCATCCTGTCCCTGGATGACTCGTATGGACGAATGTCTGACAGAGTATTTCCAAAGGGATTACGTACGTTGATTTTTACAAACGTATTTCTGTTAGTGGCGGAGAGGGGCACTTCTCTTAGCTTAACTTTCAGAGTATTTTTGTGGATGTCAATTAGTGATATCTGGCGGATCTGATGATGTGGCATTCAAAGTGAATGGCGATCAGATGTTTTCAAGTAAATTCTGGCCTCAAGCCTCACAACCGGGAAATGACAGAAATCGGGCAGGCAGCATGGCTATGTGGGTCGCTCCCATTAGGGTGTATGATCACCTATCTAGAGAAATTCCTTTTGCTTCTTTAATCTATCAATGTTGTCCCTAGTCGGGAAGACGGTGGGTCGCACCCAACCGTTGGTGATATACATTCGATACACTCAAGCGAAATGAGTGGTCGGTCATGTGAGGGCCGGGTTGCAAGACGTTCTTGTTGAATCCAGTGTATTTGCCTCTAGAGATACACGATCGGCAGGTGGTCCCATACCTTGTCGGAATTGGAATCCAATCTCCAAAAAGCGCCCGCGGTTTTGTTTGTTTACTATATATGTAGAGCGTGAGATGCAAGCGTTCTACTAGATTTGATATTACTTGTATTTAGACATTATCATAATATCAGACAAGAGATTGATTTCAAAACTGTTTTAGGTCATCGTAAGGTAAAAGCCGTTCGTATTTATGTGTGGATTTGGTCTTACGATTATCCTTTTCTTTCAAAAGATTTTTGAACTAAAAACCAAGTTGTGTGATACCCTAAATATTGTGCGAGTTTTTCTCACTCTGGTTCACCAGACTGACCCGGTGTTTTGTAAATGCTCGGGTTAGCCCGGGATGTACAGGTTCAGGTTATCGAAAGCTGTGAAGAGACGAGCTGGAAGAGCCCAGACGTATGATACTATTCCGTTGTGTGTTGTATATGGGAACAGGTTATTATAACTGCCCCGTTTGTGATGTACTCTGATATTGTAAGTATCTTGAAGCTCTCAATAAAGATTTATTTCTGTATTATATTTTTGTTCCGCTGCGATGTGAGACTCTGTGATGTGATGATTCTTCTTCTTCTATTCTAACTTTCTTTCTTTCTTATCTCACCCTCTAAATTCTTTCTATAAACGTTCCAGTGTTTTCGGTGTTTGGATGGTCGGCATAAGTTACGGTAAGGGTATTTATGTCGATTTTCGAGGCCGAAAATCTTTGGGTCGTTACAGTGGTATCAGAGCTATTGGTTTAGTAAGAACCTTGGCTCTGTGGCGTAACTCAATAGAAATGGGGTTAGTAACACCCTAGATTGAGTTTGTGTGTATATATATGAGAGCGTATTTGTAAATTTGATATAAAAAATGTTTTATATTGTGTTGTTGATCGGTTCAAGTGTTGAGAAGCGTTGAACTGACAATTAATACAATATTGTTTTGTAAAGAGGGTAAATGAAATAATTTTGCCCAAATTATATTTCTGTATAGAAGGGAAATAATTTTATCAAATTATTGAGATATTACTGTGTTTGATTGATTGAAATTATATTCAAGATGGATTGGAATTTTGAATTGGAAACTTAATCTAATTAAATGGAAATAAATAAATTTGGGATTTGATGAATAAATAATAAATTAAATAGAAATCAATCGGGTATTAAAAGATTGATGTTCAAGGGCGTGAAACCAAAGAAAAATATTAATATTGAAAGTAAATTTAGTTGGTTTGCTTGATTTGGTCAGGTATTGATTGCTGATTATGAGGTGTACGTAAGAATAATCGACAATCGACTTTGCAATTGGTGTAGTTATACCAGTTGATTAGTAAAACATTATCTTAGAATTTCAAATATTATTACTCATAAGTGAAATGAGTAAGTATAGGTGTCAGATGGCCTTTGAGAATGGATTTTTATTGAATAGATCGCGATAAATTAAATGGCGCTCGCAAAAAGGTATGCTTACGGGGAAAAAAATAAGATTTATGGATTTGTAACGTTCTTTCCTAACTTAGCAATTTCGAGGACGAAATTATTTTAAGGGGGGAAGAATGTAACGTCCCGTAATTTTGGCAGTCAAATATTTAATTTAATTTATTATTTTAAATATTTTATATGGAATATTAATGGGGTTTAAATATTTAATTCGTATTTTAAAAAGCGGAGATTGAGGGTTAATTTATTTAGAAATATAAATTAGTTATATTATGAATGAGATGGCATTTATAACCCTAACAATTGAGTTTGAATTCTACCATGTTTGAAATTTAAGTTGTTTACTTTAATATGATGGTATTAATTTATTATAGCCGTTTAAAACTTAATTCAATTTGTATTGAAAACTATATAAGATTAAAAATGCTTTACCAATCTAAAGGCTGGTGTACAACGTAAACACAAACCATATTTGTAATACAAACCGCACTGGGTATATATCTATATATACACCGTCTGCACTTCACTTGGTTCGACGAACAATATATATATATATATATATATATATATATGAAAATAAGAACTATAATATACTTGGAACCAAAATTTTTAAGTACAATATAGAAATAAACATATTCACCCATATTTGGTTCGCACAAACGCACAACACAATGTAAAGAACAACATATTTATTCATACTTTTATTGATACAAATGCACAAAAACAAAGAAGACAATACACATTTTTCATGAATGGAAAAAAAAGAAGAAGAGAAATATAAGCTAATCTTGATAGCAGCCCCGATGGTGATGGGAGCTCGGTCCATCTGGTGGTAGCCGCTCCATTTGTGGTGTGCACAAGATCATTGCATTCTTCCTTTTTTCTAAGTTGATCGGCCTTTCATTTTTGTTGCGGAAAATATTGACAGACCAAATATTGGTACCAAAGCCTAGGCTACACCTTTTTAAGCTAAATGAGGCGCAAGCATTAAAGAGTTGGGTCTATCTGTTGGGTAAGAATAGGAAGATAAAGGAGAACGTTAAATTTCATAATCCTAAATTTGAATTTTTGTAGGCTTTTGCAAATGAAATGTGGAAAACTTTATGTTCATACACATGTAAGTAGAATCCAATGCAAAGCTGAATGGATACCACCGTTTTCCTTGTAAGTCTCGCTCTCGTCTCTTTTCCTTCCTGAAACAGTAAGACAATTCCAATCAAACCAGGGAAAAAACCAACTAATACATAAATGAACAGCTTTATAAAAAAAAAAGAGAACAGTAGAATTGGACAGCTAAAGGTGACAAGAAAATACATGTAGGAAAAAGGGAAGCCTATACATTTGTGTACAATACAAAACAGTGAAGATATGACAATTCATCTTTCTGCGAAGCAAATCAAAAAGAACTAAAAACAAGACAGTTAAAATATGTATGCACACCACCAATTCGTATACATAGCAATGCACATATAGCTAAAACAGCTAAGCCATGAGGATGTACATTCTGCTAACATCAAATCTAAGATATGGTCTAAAAAGAAGAGAGGAAAAGAAGAGAAAAGAAAGAAAAAGAAAAAAAAACAGTTCATTTTTAAAATTTGATGCATGACTTGTTTCAGTCATGAAACAGTAAACTGAAAATCTCCCCGGCATAGATCATAAACAGCTAAATAGCTGGACATATTTATGCATAAATAAATCATGAACATGAAGGATATAGACTAGGTGCAGCTAGAAGAAATCGACAATACATAGCTCCTATATATAGAGCTAATCAGCTAAGAAAAATATAAATTGAACTACTAAAGATATGAAGATATATTTTTATATCAATCCTATAAGTACATGAAACAAGAGTCATCAAATCTATGCAGACAAACAGTGATTTCATGTACCAATTCACTGCTACCATATCTTTTTAGGACGCAGAATCTATAGGAAATATAGATGAACAGCTAATCAACTTGATATTCATCTAAATACGTATCTATATGTTTTTTTTTGTAGATTTATACAAGACGGTACTGAACATTTAAAATCTATACACAATCAGAATCTACAGTTTTCAAATATTGTGTGAGATAAACAAGTCATAGCCTAGTCTATACATACCCATTTAGTTTGATCACTGCTCTTTTTGAATAGAGCGACAATATTGGGATTTAATACTCAATCCAACAAGATTTTCTGATATGAACCATCAACAATACCATCACTAGTACACTGATCTAAAAGCAAAAACCCAATGGCCTAAACGTAGCCGAAGCTACCTAGGAAAAACTTGATAGACAGTGACCTTATCTAACCAAAGAAATCACACTATAAATACAGGTATCCACGCATAGGAATTTAACAAATTGAACAACACAGTAAACCATTCAAACCAGTGATAGAAAAATCAAAATAAATAATACCGAAATTCTAAAATCAAGTTAGCTACTTATCTGGATTCAAAGGAGTAGGCACTCCAAAAATCTGGAGACTTTCATCTAAAACTTTGCTGAATCGGTTCGGAATTGGGGATCCATCCTCACGCTGGAAGCTTTGTTTGGTTGTCTGAAGCCTGAAGTGTAGGGAGGAGGAAGCCGTTTCGATTCTAGGGTGGTGGGTTGACCGCGAAGCGATGGTGGTCGTTCAAGGGTTCGTTGCGGTTAATAAATCAATTGAGGAGAGCGAAGGGAGAACGAAGGGGAGGTTGAAGCATGGAGGATGGCGATCAGGCGGAGGTCGTTGCGGTGGGGTTCGATGGCCCAGGAGGAGACAGCGGCGGGTTAAGAAAGGAAGATAGCACTCGTTTTTTTTTGTGGATTTGGGGAAAATGTTTGAGGCGGCGGGTTGAATGAGGATGGGGGTTGATGTAGGGTTTTGATAAGGGAAGTGGGCTGGGGGTGGTAACGGGCCGAAGTGATAAGGTATTGGGCCGGTTTTTTATTTTAATTAAAGTTAAATAATCAAGTTAGTTAATTAATTTATTTCTACCATATCTCGAACACACATTAACAGAATTGAACACCGTCAGCTTCGTTGAGACCCTTGAGACGAGAATATGGTGATGGAGCAGTGTCGGGCAGGACTGAAAGCAAGAAGAATTTTCATTTAAATTAAATGATGTTTAATTTAATTGAAAAACCAGCCTTTAACGATCAAACCAGGCCAAGGTGAGTTTTACTCACTCAGTAATCCCATTTATAATTTTTATAAATTGGGTTTGTTAATTGTATGCCATGTTTTGTTAAGTTGGCTGATTTGATGATTGATTGGACGTCGATATATTGTTATATCATTTGTTTAAATTAAATATGGTTTAATTTAAATAAAATAATATCGTTATTTTTAACGATGATTTCCAATAAAGGTAATTTACCTTGTCGGTTGAATGAACGAATTTAAATTAGACTGGACGCTTGAAGTGTTATGGGTTGACCACTGAGAGTGGTATTGATTATTGTTTATTTTCATATGATTGTTAAATGAGCTACTGAATCATGATGATTGGATTATTGAGTTGCTTGTCGATTTGTTGAATCTATATTCAACAACTATTGGTTATTAACCAATAGACTGTATTGGTTAAGAAACTGGCAGTGGATGGCCTAATTATACATTTTCTTATAAAAGGCAGAACTATCGATGAAATGAAGATGTGGAATTTATATTTTTAAAGTATATTATTTTAATTAGGTTATAAAAAGAAAATATACCTACCTCAATTATTTTAACCATTTTGGTACAAATGTGTGGAACACGTGTCTTATCCAACATTTGAAATGATCTTTAAAAAAAAATTGATTCTAATACTTATGATATCGATAAGGAGGGAGGTAGATATTAGTGCGGTAACCAAGGACAGCTGAAGCTATTTAAGATGAAATTAAATTGATTTGATTATTGCTTATAATCAAATGGGATCATTTTAAATTAATTTAATTTGAAATTAATTTAAAGAGGAAAGACGAGCTGGGATTTGATTAATGTGTTAATTATGTGTGGAGTTGACTAAGTCAACGGTGTTACTCGAAATTGAAGTATTTAGTAAGTGGAAATAGAATGGATAATTAAACCATTTTCAATTGTTGATATTTGTTGAATAAAGTGATATCTTGGGATTTGAAAGTCATATACAAAGGATTAAAAAGTTTTAAACCATTAGTGAGGGTTTAAACAAATATGTAAACGATGATAAGATTAATTCGAAGTTTAAAATTAAACCCTTATTGAGGTCTTATTGCCCTGATGAGATGGAGTTATAAAGATACAATAGTTTTGCCATATATAAAAGAAATGATGTTTCGTGAAGAGATAAGAAAAAGAGGATTGGTTAGATATTGAGAATGAATATCAGATTTGTTACAACTGAGATTATCTTAAGGTAAGAACGTGGTTGATCAAGGTCTGAGAGGTAACTTAAATACCCCAACTTGAACGACTTCCGGACTACCGAAGGATGATATTGGTCGTAATGGTAGAGATGTTAAAACAGATTACTTTGTGGCGTTATTTGAAGATTCTGGGATATATATAAACTTTGGGATTTTAAATTAAGAAGGGGATATAAAAAGGGGGCTTGAGAATTTAAATGGTATTTCCATGGCGAAAGAAATAGAAAGGAAGATCGATGGAAAATAACGATATTGCCAAAAGAAAGGAGGCTAGATTTGGGAATAGAAATGGTAACTTTGGTTTCCCAAATGGAAATGAAAAGAAGGTTCGTAACAATGATTTTACGAAGGATAGATTTAATCGATTCAACAACCGTTAAATAATGAGTATCAAAGGTTTTAAAATGATATTTAAAGGGAGGATTTGATATGATTTTAAAGACATATTTTCTTAACATTATAAACTGATTTGAGAATAATTATGCTAGAATAAAGATATTATTTTGAAATGACCAAGTGATGCTGCATAGCAAACAAATGAATTTATTTGTTTGATGTTTGTTTATTTTGATAGTTAAATAACCGACTATCAAGATCATGTCCAATGCGCTGTTGGTACGGAAAGACCGGGATCGAATTTATATTCGAAAACCATTACGACCAACAGATACGTGAAGAGATCAGAAGATGATCGAGATGGAGCATTGAAGACCGTGGACCTTCATAAGCGGAAGGATTACCTATAATCTCTGGCTTAGCGGCCCGAGATACACTGTGATTCTGTCGTAGTTGGAACCCACGGGTTGCAAGGAATTCTCGCTACTGATCCATAGGGTGATTCCTTTATTGGATGCAGTAGGAGAGTACCTTCGGTTCATCCTGTCCCTGGATGACTCGTATGGACGAATGTCTGACAGAGTATTTCCAAAGGGATTACGTACGTTGATTTTTACAAACGTATTTCTGTTAGTGGCGGAGAGGGGCACTTCTCTTAGCTTAACTTTCAGAGTATTTTTGTGGATGTCAATTAGTGATATCTGGCGGATCTGATGATGTGGCATTCAAAGTGAATGGCGATCAGATGTTTTCAAGTAAATTCTGGCCTCAAGCCTCACAACCGGGAAATGACAGAAATCGGGCAGGCAGCATGGCTATGTGGGTCGCTCCCATTAGGGTGTATGATCACCTATCTAGAGAAATTCCTTTTGCTTCTTTAATCTATCAATGCTGTCCCTAGTCGGGAAGACGGTGGGTCGCACCCAACCGTTGGTGATATACATTTGATACACTCAAGCGAAATGAGTGGTCGGTCATGTGAGGGCCGGGTTGCAAGACGTTCTTGTTGAATCCAGTGTATTTGCCTCTAGAGATACACGATCGGCAGGTGGTCCCATACCTTGTCGGAATTGGAATCCAATCTCCAAAAAGCGCCCGCGGTTTTGTTTGTTTACTATATATGTAGAGCGTGAGATGCAAGCGTTCTACTAGATTTGATATTACTTGTATTTAGACATTATCATAATATCAGACAAGAGATTGATTTCAAAACTGTTTTAGGTCATCGTAAGGTAAAAGCCGTTCGTATTTATGTGTGGATTTGGTCTTACGATTATCCTTTTCTTTCAAAAGATTTTTGAACTTAAAACCAAGTTGTGTGATACCCTAAATATTGTTCGAGTTTTTCTCACTCTGGTTCACCAGACTGACCCGGTGTTTTGTAAATGCTTGGGTTAGCCCGGGATGTACAGGTTCAGGTTATCGAAAGCTGTGAAGAGACGAGCTGGAAGAGCCCAGACGTATGATACTATTCCGTTGTGTGTTGTATATGGGAACAGGTTATTATAACTGCCCCGTTTGTGATGTACTCTGATATTGTAAGTATTTTGAAGCTCTCAATAAAGATTTATTTATGTATTATATTTTTGTTCCGCTGCGATGTGAGACTCTGTGATGTGATGATTCTTCTTCTTCTATTCTAACTTTCTTTCTTTCTTATCTCACCCTCTAAATTCTTTCTATAAACGTTCCAGTGTTTTCGGTGTTTGGATGGTCGGCATAAGTTACGGTAAGGGTATTTATGTCGATTTTCGAGGCCGAAAATCTTTGGGTCGTTACAGTGAGATGGTAATTAATTTTACCGATAACACCACGGTGTTAGATATGGAGTATTACCAGTTTTGCTTCATGGGATGAATAGGTTGGGATTGGGAAATAAAACAAATAATTACTTCGGTGTGGTTCGCTAATCTCGACTAGTTTAGAAAACCATAATTTGGTTTGAAATGTCATCCAAAGGGAGATTAAAGGATAAATTTTAAAGAATTTATCTTGGATAAAATTAATGGGAACCTTTCCCTAAAAATGTGATTTTGTGAATAAAAGAATATTCTGAATTGGAATGAGGCGTATGTTGTGTTTGTGTAACATTTGTTTCTAATATACGCGGGTTGTTCGGAAAGGCCGGGTTATACCTATTCTGAATAACCGATTCGACGATAAGTCAAAGATGAAGACGGTGGTTGAAGACCGGAAGTCTTCACATCGTTTGGGTGATTACTGGTGATCTTGATTGGGCTGTACACCCAAGATGAGGGAATCGGTTGGTTGTCATCCAGACGTACTTGGAGATGGATGGATATGCGAGGAAAGAGCCTCCGGTTTCGTTCAGACCCAGAACGAACTTGTAAATGGATTGTGTGTCTGACATTGGATTTTATTCTATGTCAATTGATATCTGTTAAATATATATCTGTTTGGCGGCGGAGAATTTATTCTCTTGCTTAATGCCCTTCTCTGAGACGTACGAGCTTAGAGGTTATATATCGATAGATATCAATCGCATGGCATGAATTGCCTGTGTGGCACACTGAGTTGCATGGATCAAGGCTTCTGTTGAAAAGCAAAGTCTTCTTGTGGTTGATGATCAAAGCACGACCTATGTGGCAGCTTAGTGTATAGCGTGGATTCGCGAGCCTCACACCTCGGTATGAGTCATAAACGGGATGAGGACCCAAGGAGTGCACGACGTTTCTTTCTAGCTATGGGTGTTAGTGACCTACCAGCCCTGACATTTATATACTTTTCACCTTGTGGTTTGGATGCGAGGCGCCTCGATTATAGGTCCTATAGGGTCGGGAAACGTGTGTTCAGGAATAATTAATCCTCAAACATAAGAGAGGACCGGTCATGGAGGATCCCAGGGTTACCCAGAGTGTGTAGTCCTGAGGCACTTGCTAGAGTGTCTCGAAGCGGAGAGGAGCTTTCCCCTTGCCACGACTCATGATGGAAATCCAATTTCCAATACGTGTATTGCGGTTTTAATTGTAGAACTAGTATGGCGACATGATAGATGGTACCCATGCCGCCTATGATTGATATTTATGATTTGAATTGTTTTGACACTATACACTTATTATAGTATCAAATGATTTGTTTTAAACGTACCAAGCATGTTTGGCTATTATAAGGGAAAATCCTATCCTCCGGCTTGCGTTGCATTGTGTGATGGGACCTGGGTCTTATAATAGCTTCATTTTTCGAAAAAGCATTGCGCTGTTTATTCTATGCACTGGTATTCTTGGGAGGAAACCCATTCCGTGTTATACGGCGTGGTCCCTTGAATCACTCTCTTTTAAAGTAAAGTTTTAAATAACTGTTTTAGTTCTCACACCAGTCACATGACTAACCTGGAGTTTATTGTTTTAACCAAATCTCTGGGTTCCCCTATTTTCCGCACGGGCAGCTAGTAGTTTTGGTTTTGCAGATTTATATTCACAGGATCCTGATTTACAACTGGAACGATGCTCGGAAAGCTCTGTATCCGTGCATTACTTTCAGTTGTGTTTTATATTGTTTTTCCACTGCTATGTAATTTATTGTAATCTCTGATATTTGTCGAATGTATTTTATTTATTTATACTCTGTATATTCTTGTATCTGATGGAATTGTTGTAATAGCAATGAAATGTTCTTCCGTCTGCGTTCTTTTTTGTCCTGTTCTCAAAATGATCAGGGGTTTCGTACGGTCTAGATCGGTTTAATGACTGATTAGGATCGAGCGAAATTTTCGGCCGTCACAAATACACACCCACCTATATATATAAATAATTCTCCTATCATGCGGTACAGTGAATGCTATAGTTCGAAAGTGCCCAAAGTGGCAAGCAAAGACATAGTCTAAGATCAAACTGTAGTACCTATTTCAACATCCATGTTCTCAGTTTTCAACAAGGGAAAAAGGGGCTGCAATAGCATAAACGATTTTGGGTGGATTAACAACTGTGCTACAACAACAAGAGTGGCGACCCACAACAAATCAAACCCAATTCTAACTAATTCTATTTAGTCTATATTGTAGTTAAAATGCTTGAAATAAAATTAATCGTGAGTGAGATAACTCACCTTCACACGATAACAATGGCTTAAGGTTGTGGTGCGTACGCCTATGAATCCAAGGCAAAAAGGTTTCGGCTTTGATGGTGGCACATGCGGTGATGTGACAGCGCCGTAAGTGACTAGTAGAGCCAATGAGACAGCGACAACATGTAGAAGCGGACGATTTGGAGAAGACGACTTTGATTCGAAAGCATCTGTTTCGATTTAGGGCAGAGGAAGGTATGAGGAAACTTGAAGTAGCTCCAGGAAACTATGAGATGGAGGAATTTGGCTACAGCCATTAAAATTAAAAGAGGAAAGGAATGAGTTTGTTAAAGGAATGAAATGGGGAAATTGATTTTTATAGAAGAAATTTAACGGATAAGAACAACGTCCGTTCAATAGCTTATATGTTAGCATGAAAATCAGAAAGTATGCCAGCGCGAAAATTATCTCAGGTAGGTTATATTAGGGATAGCTAAATATTAAAATTCTACCGCAGATACTACAGAATGCTCCTAAATTCCTACTGCCAACACAACTTCCGAAAGCAACGAAATTTAACGTGTCACTCCATCTTGGTGCTCTGAATCCAATAAATTTAATTTAATTATAATCTGACTTCGTCTATGTACAACGATATTTTATTTTTAAATTATTTATCGATTTACTGATTTTATCTCATTTGTTCAGCAACAACCCCGTTCGATTTTAAATCGTAAAATTCCATTTTTCTATATATGTAAATACACACATATCCAAGCCAAATTTCCATATATTTCAAAAAAAACTCTGATATATTTAACATCAATAACGCTTATTTCTAATTTATCCATTTTAATTTGTCAGTCGAGTTCCAAATCCAATTTGAATATTTTGCCAGTTTCATTTCAAATATTCAACTAGCAAACATTTTCAAATATTTAACAACAAACATTTGACCCCCAACAAATATATTTGATTCTAAATTTCTAATGCAAGTGCCAATATAAAATTGATCATTCTTAGTTAAATCTTTAATTGATCTCATTTCAAATTGCCCAAATTCCTGGGACGTTACAATCTTCCCTCCTTTAAAACTTTTCGTCCTCGAAAAGGGAAGATCGTTAGAATTAAACCACCGTATACTTCACATTTTCATATCTATGTGAAAATTTTCCATAACTAATTCAAATATCAATATTTAAGCCATCGACCCTCTTTGTTATCCATCATATTCAATTAACTCAGAAAAACAAGTTTCCTATTGAAATCATTCCTCAAATTCTTCACACATTGGATTTACGCATCTCCAATCATTCCAAATTTCTTTTATTTATCTGTCAATATTTACTTATCAATCGTTCCATAAGTCCACCCATATCACCAGATATTCAATCCATTTAATCTTTCACAACACTCATTGAAGAGTGTAAATAACATTTCTTTTTCAAGTACAAATCGTTGACTTGAAAATTTTCCAAAAGCAGAATCTTTTATAACTTTTATACATATCTCAAAGTTCAGACAGGAAATATTTGTATTATTACTCCGAACTTATCCTTTTTACTTATTAAATTAGATATGTTTTAATTTCAAATTATTTATGTAAAAAATATTTTATAACTCGAAGTTTAACAAGTCTATCGTCGTTCTTATAGATGTTAGGCATACGCTGGCCAGGCGCACGACTAAAATCTCTAAGTACTAAATATCCTTGCTTCAACTCCTAGTGAAAAATATTTCAAAAATACATTTAAAAACAGATACGGAAAGTACCAATGTGATATTGATATGTTGATTGTTCATGAATCGCAGATACACAATGGTTTCGTCTGGATCCCCAGAAAACATCCGTATCCGTAGGAATTCTCTTCCCTGCGAATTTCGTCATGGACAGATCAACGGAAGATATTTTAGAATCAAAAGAAAATCTGAGGCCATTGAGCGTCATTTGCTCTATCTCAGGGTCACGAAAACAAATCATGGAATTATGAATATAATTCAAGTCACGAGAACAAACAAAGTTACAAAGACAAATCAGGTCACGTAGACCAATCCAGTCACGAAGACATAGTGCTGCATCAAACATGTGGCCAACATCACTAATACATCTCTAACATTTCATGGCTCCACTCTACCTTTAGTAACCCTAGTGGTTACATCTCTTTCACTTGTAGATATGCCATGTGGACCGCAGGTACATAATGGTTACGCCTGATTCCCTCAGGAAACATCCATACCCGTAAGCTTTCACAGCTCTGCGGATTACGCCCTTATCACGACTGTAGATCGCAGTAGACACAATTGTTACGCTTGGTTCCCCCAAGAAACATCTGTCCGCCGTAGGCCATCTACAGCCCTGCGAATTTCGCTACACGGTCGTGTTCTTCAAGGAACAATGACAACTAGAGTTTTATGTTTGGACAACCTACTACCACCAGCAGCACATCTCATTAAGCTCGAAATTCAAAGGAGAAGGAAGGTACTTTCCTTATTTTGCTTTGAAAACATATAATACTATATACATATAGTACGCCTGTTACCTTACGCATATCTTGTTATAAAATTTCCTCAATGCATTTTTCAAAACCATGGTTTCAATTCTTCATTCTTATATGGATTCTGTTATATAAGATTTTATCTCAAATCGATGATTAACGTCTAACTCAATAGTTTTCAAATTCTTATATATTTCCCCATATAAGTTTCAGAACTTCCATATCCACTATCCAAAATCAAATATCCTCAAATTTCATTTCAATTTCAAAATTTCAGGTTTTATCTCTTAATCAACTCCGCTATTTGTTAACTTCTCAAACTTATATTTATGAATCTATTGGTTATAAACCAAATTTCCTCCCAATTATCAAGTTCCTTAATTAATTTAGATCTTTACGCTTTCAAAATTTTAGAATTTTCCTTCTTATCACAAATTTCTCATTCACGCGTTATTCCTCTTCCATATTCACATCCTTTGACTATCAATTAGCAAGCGAACAACTCCATAAGTATTAACCGCGAAGGCCGAAACCAACATCAGATCAACACTCAGGAAATTATTCAACTTAACCAATCTTCAGTCAGTTTCTAAATTCCTTAACTCCATTTCTTAATTTCATATCAAAACATTGCTTACACCATTCTCAGATTCAATTTATGAATCCACTTCTTTTACGTCTTGTCGTCCTTCATTCTCGACATGCGGCTTTTGTTCTTCAATTCTCGCCATTCTGATTTATCAAATCCGTTAGCCTCTCACGTTCTTTTGAAAAAAATCATTTTCAATTATCATATTTATTTCCTATCATTCTAGAAAATCTCCTGTCACCATTGTAAAATATTTCCAAATATTTATTTCCTATAGTAAATACATTTTATTCTCATGAGAAATATTTATAAGTTTGTTATTTGGGTTAAAACAAACATTAATTAAAACATAGCTATTCTTGTTAACACCCATTAACTCTCCTCACTTAACTAACTCTTTCTATCGAACCTTAACTATTTCTTAGCCAATAATGAAGTCAATCAAGTTGGGGTATAATTACCTCTCAGACCTTAACTGAACGACATTATTAACTTCGAAATCGATCAAGTTCACAGCTTCGAATTCCAACAAAATATTCATTCTCGTAACTTCTAATTTCAAGTTATGAATTTATTTCTTTTACAATAATTCACACCTTCAAAATATTTTATTCTAAATTATACTTGATTCATTAATCTGAATACATAAAAAATTAATTAATAATATATTAAATTTTGATTTAAACAGAAAATAAATAGTATTTTCCTGTAATTCGACATAATTGATTTCATGAATAACTTCCTTTCGAATAATCTCTTGTTCGATAATATATTCCGAACTTCGGAATAATCTCACCGCACTGGTCAACTCCATTTTCTGTATCCTATCTTCATTTGCAACATTATTTACTTCTAAAAGTTATTTATTTCTGAAAAGTAATTATGATTCTTTTTATAGGAATCTGAACTCGTCACATCAAATCAGCTTTGATTTTATTTAAATATTGTTGAAATCTCTTTGAAATCTCCCTTCATATATTGCTTCACTTCCAGTTCTTGTTTACAATTCACTTCTTGTTAATCTGTTAACAATCTTATTACTTACTATCGAATTCATATATTCGATTATACATTATCAATTTGAACCCAATTATAAATCATCTTGCCATATTCTAGATAACTCAAATTAATTAATCAAGTATAGCACATTCGTATTCCAATCATATCTTTTTCCGATTTTATTTTCATTTATTTCTATTCCGAATATCAAAATAAAATACGTTGCCCCATTTGTGAAATGATTCCAAATTTCCTCTTTTCACTTAAATTTTCATTGGGATTCTTATTAACATTCAATTTCAGTTATCTTGATTTCTAAAATACACAATTACAGAAACTAATTCTTCGATACCCTTATACTCATTTTCCTTGCATACTATTCGATGATGGATAGGGAATTCAATCCTAAGAGAACTATTGAAGAATGGCTCTGGAAAAATCCGGATTCAAAGGTTGGGGATTCCGAAAAATTTTAAATCTCAAAATAAATTTTTATTTCCTTTGTATTATTGTCAAAATACTAGTTTTCAAAATATAAAATATTTCCAACATATTTTCCCTTTCAAAATTTATTTTATAATTACTTACACTTTTCAAAATTATATTTCGAAATCTTTTTATTTTCAAAATCCTCTTTCCCAGTGTCGATTCTATTTCAAACTCGATAAGCTACGCTTTGAATAAACCAAAGCTCTGATACCACTTGTAACGTCCCGCCTTTTTTTTGACCGCCTCAAGTTGGTGATTATACTGACTTAAAACGTCCAAATTGACGGATCGTTATTTAGCCTACCGAGTTTTAAAGCAGAATCAACATAGAAATACAAAATAAATAATAACACAATATTTGAACAGCGAAAGGAAACTTTTATTTATAATCGGAATTTTTTTAATACAAAACTTTTCTATATACAGCGGAATTATAAAATACAGTTTAAAAACAAGAAAAATATTACTGGTTTAAAACTTGAGAGTGCGCCATCCATGGAATCCCCAACTTTCCCGATCTTCAAATCCTACGCTGTAATTTTAAATCTGTACTGCTCGGATCTGACCCGAGCGTTCCATGCAAAAACATACAACACTCGAGTCAGGATTAAATAATAGTTCAAGTAAATTAACTTCAATAGAAACTGAAATAATAATAGTTAATCCCAACATCGATGTCATATATAAAATAAACAATTGTGGTATTTGTTCATATCAGTGTATTTAGACTAAGTGTGATATCTGTTCATATCAGTGTATCTAGACTAAGTGTGGTATCTGTTCATATCAGTGTATCTAGACTAAGTATGATATCTGTTCATATCAGTGTATCTAGACTAAATGTGGTATCTGTCCATATCAGCCCTATATCAATGCCAGTATTAGATATGGCATCTGTTTATGTCAAGTATGGCATATGTTCATATCATTTCTATATTAATGAATATAATGATGTAAAGGCTGCAAAATGGTCGCCAGCAACATGATTATAAAAATGGGAAAAACACCAGCAAGTCAACTAAAAACAGTAACATCAGGACAACAATAAGGTTGTTCCAAGGCTGCAAGGCCAGTGAAGCAAAACAGATTAATGGTAAAAAAAAATTTGGTCGAGCACACAACAGCTCGAAAGAAAAAATCAATAATAGCCTAGCCAAGTCCAGTGACACAACATAAGTGCATAACTAAATAAAGAAGCGAAGCAGAGCACAACACTTAGTGCAGAAGCCGGAACAAGTAAAATGGAGCATAAGTAATGCAACAAAGATCACAAGTATAGTATCCTTTCTTTAATAACCAATGAAGCAAGGACCGAAATCCAGTCTTATCAGTAAAAGGGAAGGAAGAATATAAGGTGCAGTGTAGTATATTTTTAAATTTATCTTTAAATCTGTCAAAGTAACAGGAAATTGTAATTGGTCAAGAGGTTCACAAAAATAAAGGAGAACTCAAGCTTCCAGAAAATAAAACATAGTTGGTTTGAACATGATTTTCATAATGACAGTCACGTGGGAAGTATAACTCAACTAAATTATAAAGTTAAAACTTATATTACAAAGGAAAATATGGAAGTTGTTTCTTAACAGTGGTACCTAGGATCTACAAAACTGTGGTGACTAGTGTGCAATGCCTTAAAAAAATGAATAGGTTTACCTACTTCTTGTTGAAGATGTACATGGAAAACTACATACCCTATATAGAAGAACATATAGGATATAGGACATCCTACATAGAAAATATGTAACATGCGGAAGTCTGCAAATAATGGCAACCAGGAAAGAACAAGTGTTGTATACACTATAACCTTACCTTTCATGACGGTGTGCTATTTTTGGCTCGAGGTAATTTATCATTACAATAAAAATTAGATACTCATACACTGAAAAAAAACATTAGCATAATGGCTTAAGTGGTATGTTAAAGCTGCAGTTGTTAAATCAAGTAAATAAAGATAAATAAACAGTGCAATGATCATTATCCAGTTTATATAGTGAACAAATTTCTATAAAACTCATTGTTACCAAATTAACAGTGAACATGCATATCCAATTTAACAGGAAACGTATGCATACATACTTAATCAACAGGGACTAAATACAAATGAAGACATGTGATATATGCTTGAGTAACAGGGAACAAAATGTTAAAATTCAAGACTACCCTAGTCAACCCATATATATATATATATATAGTATAAATTCCAAAGTTCATATCATAGTCTAGTGTCAAGTTCCCTAGTTAAACTATGAGATACACCTCCAATAAAAACATACATATACACATACATATGCAGCCTCGGTTGCGTGGAAAATATTTACCCGAGTGTCTTTTCTTCTTTAAAGGAAAATACATCAGATTTCCCTTTTATTTAAAATGTACAAAAATTGTCAACATCTCAAGGCAACCCATACTTTTAAATGCACAGTATCCACATATGTATACGAACTCAGGTGTATTCAGTGTATACACTCATAATTTAGTAGTAATACATGTGAACACACACAGGTGGAAACAAATATATAGTGATATGTATATGTATTAAGGTTTACTGGGAAAACAATTTTAAGGTCAAACTGTAGAAGAAGAACACATACGGTTGATGAGAAACACATACGGTCGATGACTATTACCATAAATGGCATGAGTTTTGGTTAATGGGATTTGTTAATTATGACATAACGGTGATGCATTTACTGAATATGGTTTCTGATCCAGTTGCAGCAAAGCCTTAGATCGATATATGTGTTCCTGTTAGTTAGCGTGTTAACTACCACCACTTATTCTGTATCTTAATTGGTGTTTTTTTAGCACAACAACTATTTTGAAATAACCGAAGTGTTAAAATTATAGCAGAAAAGGATAACAAGGTATAAATTTAGCACATGAATGATTCGGTAGCTAACTAACGCGATTTCCAAAAGGCATGTCACATAGTTTCAAATACACACCCACCTATATATATAAATAATTCTCCTGTCATACGGCACAGTGAATGCTATAGTTCGAAAGTGCCCAAACTGGCAGGCAAAGACACAGTCTAAGATCAAACTGTAGTACCTATTTCAACATCCATGTTCTCAGTTTTCAACAGGGCAAAAAGGGGCCGCAATAACATAAACGATTTTGGGTGGATTAACAACTGTGCTACAGCAACAAGAGTGGCGACCCACAACAAATCAAACCCAATTCTAACTAATTCTATTTAGTTTATATTGTTGTTAAAATGCTTGAAATAAAATTAATCGTGAGTGAGATAACCCACCTTCACACGACAACGATGGCTTAAGGTTGTGGTGCGTACGCCTATGATTCTAAGGCAAAAAGGTTTCAGCTTTGATGGTGGCACATGCGGTGATGTGACAGCGCCGCAAGTTACTAGTAGGGCCAATGAGACAGCGACAGCAGGTAGAATCGGACAATTTGGAGAAGACGACTTTGATTCGAAAGCATCTGTTTCGATTTATGGCAGAGGAAGGTATAAGGAGACTTGGAGTAGCTCCAAGCAACTATGAGATGGAGGAATTTGGCTACAGCCAATAAAATTAAAAGAGGAAAGGAATGAGTTTATTAAAGGAATGAAATGGGGAAATTGATTTTTATAGAAGAAATTTAAGGGATAAGAACAACGTCCGTTCAATAGCTTATAGGCTAGCACGAAAATCAGAAAGTAGGCCAGCGCGAAAATTATCTGAGGTAGGTTATATTAGGGATAGCTAAATAATAAAATTCTACCGTAAATACTACAGAATGCTCCCAAATTCCTACTGCCAACACAACTTCCGAAAGCTATGAAATTTAACGTGTCACTCCATCTTGGTGCTCTGAATCCAATAAAATTAATTTAATAATACGACTTCGTCTATGTACAACGATATTTTATTTTTAAATTATTTATCGATTTACTGATTTTATCTCATTGGTTCACCAACAACCCCGTTCGATTTTAAATCGTAAAATTCCATTTTTCTATATATGTAAATACACACATATCCAAGCCAAATTTCCATAGATTTCAAAAAACCTTTGATATATTTAATGTAACAACCCGCAAAAATCAGGACCAATTTAAAATTTTTATTTTAGGAAATTTTAATGAATTTTGACAATATAAAATAATTTATTTAAATAATAATGATCACAAATTTGATTTAAATCGAAATTAGAATGAATGATTTAATTTTAATTAACAAAAGAGTTAGAAATAGCGCGTTAGTTTGAAAAGTCAAACTTGAACTTTGACTGACCGCACAGGATGCAAAATTTAACGGATTTTAGTGAAACCAAAAATATTAGAATCTATTTAAAAATATCTTTCCAACGAATCCGAAAAATTGAAATTTCATAGCGGAAATCAAAAGTTATGGCCAATTCAATATTTAGAAAGGTCGCTATGAAATTTATAAAGGTCAAAATGCTAATTTTTGCATACAAAGGAATTTGAACTCGAAACCACTTCCACTGAGTTCAGAATGATGTTTCTACATTGAAAAACAGTAAACACTTATATATTTTGAGTTTCGGGATTTATTTGTTTAAAAATATATTTTTAATATTAAATATATTGGCCTTAAAAATAGTCATTTTTCAAACGACCTCAGTTTTCGATGAAATCACTTTTGTTGGAACCGGAATGTCAAATTATTGCTAGGTTTCAATTTTCAGAATTTTTCGAATTAATATGTGAGCGTGGGAAAAGAAAATGTGTTTTGACTATTTTAGTTAAATTTAAACGCCTTAAAAATAGACATTTTTCAAACAGTCTCAGAATTCGATGAAATTAGTCTCGTTAGAACCGTATCGTCATAAGAAAGCCAAAAATAATTTTTCTGGATTCTTCGGAGTCCGTATGTGGCCCCGGCATATTTAAATGTACGGTAAATATTTAATTAATTAATTTTTAATGGAATTTTAAATAAAATATGTACAAATTTCATAATTGGGCCCCGAGACCCATTCCATTGCGTTCAGAAGGTGTCAAAACCTTAAGAACGACAGTCGTTGGGCTGAAATTGGACAAAGTTGCAAAACGGGCCTTTAATGGATAATAAATTAATAAAATATTATAAAAGTACACGCAAACCGAGGCATCTCTTCTTCCCGTTCAGAAACTCACGCACCTGAACCCGTAGCCGCCATGTCTTCTTCTCCTTCTCTCCTCCTTATCTCCTAATCCACTCACTTTTAGATCCTCATCCTTTGGAAGTTTTTCAAGCTCTTCTCCTCCTCTTTCTTCTCCGACCAATTTGACATCAAACCGTTGCCCGTAGCTCTCGAATCACCTCTCCAAGTCCGCTGACTTTATGGATCCGCTGCTCCTCCTCCTTGCAACCGCATCCCACCCCCTTCCAGCCGAATATCCACCTCTCCAAGCACTCCATCCTCCAACAAACGGCACCCAAAACCGTCAACCGTAGCTCAAGTTATCGTGATTCAAAGATTTGAACAATTCAAAGGTTATATAAATTTTATTTTATCAATTTGCAATGCTTGATTTCATTTCTAATCTTAATTTTAATTATTAAAAATGTGTTTTTGATTTAATCCGATTCAGAACGCAACAACGTTTGTGATATTGGGACAACGACACGCAACATAACATTCAAGATCTGTTGTGTACAATCTCTGATCCTTTTAATTCAGTTTTGATTTAATATCCAAGGTGAGCAATTCTAAATTTAAAATTTAATTTAATTTAATTTAATTATTTTTCTCAATTAATATATCTACGTTAGCTAGATCTATGTTCGCATTGAAATTTCATCGTTTATTTGTAATCACATTTACTATGCTTTGAGTTTTGGATGTTGAATTATTCATGTATACTTAGATCTATTCTAAATAGATCTATATTTTGTTCATGTTTGGTATCATCGCTACGTGTAGACACCAAATGATGTGTTGTTATACATTAAATTTTAGCATTCATTGTAAGCACATGATTTTAATCAAATTTTAGCGTTATTGTTAAACATGAATTATAATAATATTTTAGCGTTTTGTGCAAACATGAAATTAAGGAAAAAAAATGAAAAATAAACATAATTTTAGAGTCTTTATGAAATAATCCAATGTAAAGATTGAATCTTTATGTTGCGTTTGAATGACATATAAAGATTGAATCTTTATGTTGCATTTGTAATCAAATAAGAGATTTAAGTTGACGATGCAATTTTCATTGTAATTAAAAGATGGAACTCGATGATGAAATCTACATGCGTTTTTGAATGGAATAAAATATTAGATTTTTGTCAATACATTTCCATGTGAATTAGATTGAAAGTGAAAGATTTACATTTATCACTTAAATTGTCATTCCTTGTTGAGATTAGAATTAACGAATTAAAATTGTCACCTTTATTATGAATGTTATATTAGTAAAATGTCAAATTGGTTGTGTTAGCGATGAAAAATAGGAAAGTATCTTTTACATTGAATTGTCATATTTAAATTGATACATTGAAACATAATAAATGACCATTCAAATGTCATTATGGTATGAAATGTCATATCATTGTAAATGCCATTATAGTTAGAAATGTATGTAAGTATAAAGTTTGTCCTTTTATTTGTATTTACAAATACAAATAAAACTTTGAAATATAATTTGTTCTTTTTATTTGTATTTACATATACAAATAAAACATTGAAATATAATTTGTTCTTTTTGTTTGTATTCACAAATACAAATAAAACATTGAAATATAATTTGTTCTTTTTATTGTATTTACATATACAAATGAAACATTGGAATAAAATTTGTTCTTTTTATTTGTATTCACAAATACAAGAAAACAAAACATAAAAAAAAAATATTAGATTTACATTTTTGTTCGCATTCACAATGCAAACAAAACTTTTTAAAATGAGATTTATATTTTTGCTCGCATTCACAATGCGAACAAAACATTAAAAATAAGATTTACATTTTGGTTCGCATTCACAATGTGAACAAACCATTAAAAAAATACATTTTGTTGCATTCCACAATGCAAACAATACATAAAATAAAAATTATATTTTTTGTTTGCATTCTACAATGCAAATGAAATGTAGAAAATAGAATATACATTTTTATTTGCATTCTATCATGCAAATAAAACCAGAAGATAAGAAAAATTACATTGTTTTTTGCAACCTTAGTCGTAAACAAACAAGAAGATAAAAATTACATTTTGTTTGCAAATTTAGATGCAAACAAATTTAGTAAAAACAAACGTTACATTTTTTGGCATGTTTTTAAATGCGAACAAAGCATTAAAATAAGGTTACATTTTTATTTATTTACTTCACTTGATGTAAATAGACATAACATAAAAAGTTGTTCTTTTATTTACATTTCTTGAAGTAAATAAAAGTAGAAATTAAGTATTACATTTTTATTTGCATTACTCAACGCAAATACAACATGAGAATAAAAGATCCATTTTCATTTGCAATCCTTATTGCAAATAAATTATGAAATGAAAAGTTAAAAATTTTTATTTACATTCCTCGTTGTAAATAAACCTCAAATCAAAAAGCTGAATCTTTATTTGCATTCTCTAGTGCGAATAAAGCATGAAATGAAAAGTTATATTTTTGTTATTAATTGTATTCCCTATTACAATGGAATTAAAAGATTACATTTTTCTTTTCATCTATTTACACTGAAAGGAATTGAAATAAAGATTTTTTTTTATCGTCATTTTAGATGCGATAAAAGAATAGAAATAAAGAATTCATCATTATTGACATTTTACATGCAATAAAAAGAATAGAAATAAAAAGAGACAGTTTTATCGTCGTGTTATATATTGTGTATTACACTGCCATAGACAAGTTACCTGACTTGTTTATGTGATTGGGTCGATAATTTTCACACATCGCCCAAGTGCACAAATGAATTAATTATTTGTTTGTTGGATGAAACCCCACACGGGTGTTGGGATGAAAATTAGCATACACTAATCCCAGTATTTAGTTGTATGTTGATCGTTAGATCGACAGGCTGTGATGAGCGTTATTATTTAATTTTAACGCTTACACAGTTGGAATTTACACTTTGGATGTATATGGATGACTTGATAATTACATTTTTATTGTTATATATGATGTGTGTTAAATCCATATAATCCAAATTATATGTCAAATGGTTGAGTCGCATTTCGATTCAGATGTTCTTTTAAATAAGAATATTTTTACATTAGAAATTCTTTTTATTTAAATATATATATATATTTTAATTAAGTATATGTTAAACAAAGAATATTTGTAAAAGGTAAAAATCTTTTATATAAAGATTATTTTTGATGATTATCTCTAAAATACGTTTTTCTTATAATAGTAAATATTTAAAGAGAAATCTTTTATTTAAGATTTTTAGAATTTGCAAATCTTATTTTATGATATGAAATAAATTGAGATGTGAAGTTGATTTATTGTGGACGGTGTTTTTAAATGACATTTCTCCTTTAATCCAATTTACATTGAAATTATTATTTGGAATTTATAAATCTATTTTATAGATTTAAAAAGGGCATTTCCTAAAAATCTAGTTTTCCAATTTAATAAAATTAAATTGGGATTAAGTGGAAAATTCGATTGGTAATAATCGAGATGGGCTTCTGTAATAGAAGACCGATATTATATATGGAATTTAAGAGGCTTTGCCGTTATTCCATGTATATTGTTAGTCCGATACAGAAATTCACATCGATTACGTATTGATTGATTTCTGTGGAATTCCATATTTTTGGAAATTGATTTATGGGTTTATCGTGAACTGTGTTTTAAATGACACGAGTTCTTTAACCCGTTTAAAAGAAGATTTATTCTTTAAAATAAATAATCTTGTGAAAATGATTTTTGATATTAAATCAAATTTAGAATTTTTAATAAATCTTTTAAGGAGGATTTATGATTAAATTTATTAATTTATCTTTGATAAAATTAATGAGAATCTTTTAATACGAATATCTTATTAAAAGAATATTCTGAGTGGGAAATGTGGCGTAATGTGTGATTTTCCAATATTTGATTTTTAATCACAAAATACGCGAGTTATTCAGAAAGACCGGGTTTAACCCATTCTGAATAATCATCACGACGATCAAGAGTCGAAGATGAAGATGGCAATTGAAGACCGAAGTTTTCACATCGTTGGGATGATGATGACTGGTATCTTGAATTGGGACTGGACACCCCAAGGCAAGGTATTTGGTAATGATCGTCCAAATGTATTTGGAGATCGACGGACACGTTGCTTCGCTCAGACCCAGAGAGGACTTGTAAATGGATTGTGTGTCTGACATTGTATTCTTTTCTACTATATTTGTTGAATGCTACTTATTATATATTTCTGTTTGGTGGTGGAGAATTTATTCTTCATTTAACCCCCTTCTCTAAGACGTATGAGCTTAGAGGTTATATATATATATTGGTAGATGATCAATGATATGGTAGAGTCTGACAATGTGGCATGCTAAGATGCAACTGATCAAGGCTTTGTTGAAAAGCAGGCCATGTGGTTGATGATCAAAGCACAGTCTATTTAGGCATAGCTTTGTGTATATCGTGACTTCGCGAGCCTCACAGCCCGGTAGAGTCTAAAACGGGAGAAGGGAACGCAGGGAGTGCACACGTTTTTTTCTAGCTAGAGTAGTGCCAGGGACCTACCAGCGCTGGCATTTATTCATTGTGGTTGTTGGATTTTTCGAGGCCTCGGTTTATGCGGTCGCCACTGGCCGTATAATAGGTCCAAAAAGACCGGGGGTCGTGTGTTCAGGAATTGCCAATCCATTAAGCGTTAACGTATGGACCGGCCCTGCAGGATCCAAGGTTGGACAGAGTACCAATCCTGGGGCATTTGCTAGAGTGTCTCCAATCGGTAAGGATCTCCTCCCTAGCCTTGACTCAGATGGAAACCCAAATTTCCAATACGACATCACACGGTTTTGATTGTATACCTATATATGGCGACATAGTGGGATGGGGCACTCATGCCGTCTAGGATTGATACATTTACTTTGATGTATTTCAAATTGGTTGCACACTATTATTATATAATACCGTGTTTATCATATCAAGCATCTTTTGATCATTATAAGGTAAAACCCTATCCTCCGGTTTGCGTTGCATTGTGTGATGGGACTTGGGTCTTATAATGGTTTCATTTTTCTAAAAAGCATTGCGTTATTTTGACGATTTACTTTAGTCTTGCACTGGCAATTCATAGGAGAAAACCCGTTCCGCGAAAGTGGCGTGGTCCTGTGATTAGCCTTATTATATTATATAGGTTAAGTAGAATTCTCACACCAGTCCCATGACTGACCTGTAGTTTGTCCACTGGCAAACTCGGGTGCCCTATTTTCCACACGGGCAGTCGAGTAGCTATTTTTGCAGATATATTAAGCAAGATTTTGGGTTGAAGCTTAAAGCTATGTCCAGAGATAGAGAGTCTTCCGCTGTGTTCTTCCGTTGCAGTATATTACATTTTATTGTAACTTATTCTTCCGCTATAATTATATTCCAATGTACTCTGATATGTATATTCTGTACTCTGATGTAACATTTATTATAGTGTTATAAAAGTCTTCTGTTATCTGTTGTAATGTGTTGTATGCCCAAAGTTAAAGTATTCGTAGGTTTCCAATTTTTGGATCAGACCTGTGTGGTTTATGGTCGATTCAAAGGGCGGGGATTTGCGGGTCTTTACAGTTGGTATCAGAGCCAGGTTAGCTCAAATCTTTGGGGTACAACTTGTTAGAACTGAACAAAAGACTCATCAGAGATTGGATTAGTAATGTCCAATAAGAATACTCATTAGAGATAGGATCAGCAGTATCCTAGAATGAGTAAACTCGTTAGAGATGGGGTTAGTAATGCCTTAGAACGAGTTAAGAGTTACGAATTTATAATTAACGTATTTTTGATATTTATAATCTATTCTTTGAAATATGATTTTTATATATTTTTTGAAAAGATAATTAACCATTAAAATTTAAAATTAAGATAGTTAATTTTACAATTTTTAGCTACGTTCCTTTTCGAGGACGAAAAGTTTTTAAGTGGGGGCGATTGTAACAACCCGCAAAAATCCGCAAAAATCAGGACCAATTTAAAATTTTTATTTTAGGAAATTTTAATGAATTTTGACAATATAAAATAATTTATTTAAATAATAATGATCACAAATTTGATTTAAATCGAAGTTAGAATGAATGATTTAATTTTAATTAACAAAAGAGTTAGAAATAGCGCGGTAGTTTGAAAAGTCAAACTTGAACTTTGACTGACCGCACAGGATGCAAAATTTAATGGATTTTAGTGAAACCAAGAATATTAGAATCTATTTAAAAATATCTTTCCAACGAATCCAAAAAATTGAAATTTCATAGCGGAAATCAAAAGTTATGGCCAATTCAATATTTAGAAAGGTCGCTATGAAATTTATAAAGGTCAAAATGCTAATTTTTGCATACGAAGGAATTTGAACTCGAAACCACTTCCATTGAGTTCAGAATGATGTTTCTACATTGAAAAACAGTAAACACTTATATATTTTGAGTTTCGGGATTTATTTGTTTAAAAATATATTTTTAATATTAAATATATTGGCCTTAAAAATAGTCATTTTTCAAACGACCTCGGTTTTCGACGAAATCACTTTTGTTGGAACCGGAATGTCAAATTATTGCTAGGTTTCAATTTTCAGAATTTTTCGAATTAATATGTGAGTGTGGGAAAAGAAAATGTGTTTTGACTATTTCAGTTAAATTTAAACGCCTTAAAAATAGACATTTTTCAAACAGTCTCAGAATTCGATGAAATAAGTCTCGTTAGAACCGTATCGTCATAAGAAAGCCAAAAATAATTTTTCTGGATTCTTCGAAGTCCGTATGTGGCCCCGGCATATTTAAATGTACGGTAAATATCTAATTAATTAATTTTTAATGGAATTTTAAATAAAATATGTACAAATTTCGGAATTGGGCCCCGAGACCCATTCCATTGCGTTCAGAAGGTGTTAAAACCTTAAGAACGACAGTCGTTGGGCTGAAATTGGACAAAGTTGCAAAACGGGCCTTTAATGGATAATAAATTAATAAAATATTATAAAAGTACACGCAAACCGAGGCATCTCTTCTTCCCGATCAGAAACTCACGCACCTGAACCCGTAGCCGCCATGTCTTCTTCTCCTTCTCTCCTCCTTATCTCCTAATCCACTCACTTTTAGATCCCCATCCTTTGGAAGTTTTTCAAGCTCTTCTCCTCCTCTTTCTTCTCCAACCAATTTCACATCAAACCGTTGCCCGTAGCTCTCGAATCACCTCTCCAAGTCCGCTGACTTTATGGATCCGCTGCTCCTCCTCCTTGCAACCGCATCCCACCCCCCTTCCAGCCGAATATCCACCTCTCCAAGCACTCCATCCTCCAACAAACGGCACCCAAAACCGTCAACCGTAGCTCAAGTTATCGTGATTCAAAGATTTGAACAATTCAAAGGTTATATAAATTTTATTTTATCATTTTGCAATGCTTGATTTCATTTCTAATCTTAATTTTAATTATTAAAAATGTGTTTTTGATTTAATCCGATTCAGAACGCAACAACGTTTGTGATATTAGGACAACGACACGCAACATAACATTCAAGATCTGTTGTGTACAATCTCTGATCCTTTTGATTCAGTTTTGATTTAATATCCAAGATGAGCAATTCTAAATTTAATTTAATTTAATTATTTTTCTTAATTAATATATCTGCGTTAGCTAGATCTATGTTCGCATTGAAATTTCATTGTTTATTTGTAATCACATTTGCTATGCTTTGAGTTTTGGATGTTGAATTATTCATGTATACTTAGATCTATTCTAAATAGATCTATATTTTGTTCATGTTTGGTATCGTCGCTACGTGTAGACACCAAATGATGTGTTGTTATACATTAAATTTTAGCATTCATTGTAAGCACATGATTTTAATCAAATTTTAGCGTTATTGTTAAATATGAATTATAATAATATTTTAGCGTTTTGTGCAAACATGAAATTAAGGAAAAAAATTTGAAAAATAAACATAATTTTAGAGTCTTTATGAAATAATCCAATGTAAAGATTGAATCTTTATGTTGCGTTTGAATGACATATAAAGATTGAATCTTTATGTTGCATTTTTAATCAAATAAGAGATTTAAGTTGACGATGCAATTTTCATTGTAATTAAAAGATGGAACTCGATGATGAAATCTACATGCGTTTTTGAATGGAATAAAATATTAGATTTTTGTCAATACATTTCCATGTGAATTAGATTGAAAGTGAAAGATTTACATTTATCACTTAAATTGTCATTCCTTGTTGAGATTAGAATTAACGAATTAAAATTGTCACCTTTATTATGAATGTTATATTAGTAAAATGTCAAATTGGTTGTGTTAGCGATGAAAAATAGGAAAGTATCTTTTACATTGAATTGTCATATTTAAATTGATACATTGAAACATAATAAATGACCATTCAAATGTCATTATGGTATGAAATGTCATATCATTGTAAATGCCATTATAGTTAGAAATGTATGTAAGTATAAAGTTTGTCCTTTTATTTGTATTTACAAATACAAATAAAACTTTGAAATATAATTTGTTCTTTTTATTTGTATTTACATATACAAATAAAACATTGAAATATAATTTGTTCTTTTTGTTTGTATTCACAAATACAAATAAAACATTGAAATATAATTTGTTCTTTTTATTGTATTTACACATACAAATGAAACATTGGAATAAAATTTGTTCTTTTTATTTTTATTCACAAATACAAGAAAACAAAACATAAAAAAAAAATATATATAAGATTTACATTTTTGTTCGCATTCACAATGCAAACAAAACTTTTTAAAATGAGATTTATATTTTTGCTCGCATTCACAATGCGAACAAAACATTAAAAATAAGATTTACATTTTGGTTCACATTCACAATGTGAACAAACCATTAAAAAAATACATTTTGTTGCATTCCACAATGTAAACAATACATAAAATAAAAATTATATTTTTTGTTTGCATTCTACAATGCAAATGAAATGTAGAAAATAGAATATACATTTTTATTTGCATTCTATCATGCAAATAAAACCAGAAGATAAGAAAAATTACATTGTTGTTTGCAACCTTAGTCGTAAACAAACAAGAAGATAAAAATTACATTTTGTTTGCAAATTTAGATGCAAACAAATTTAGTAAAAACAAACGTTACATTTTTTGGCATGTTTTTAAATGCGAACAAAGCATTAAAATAAGGTTACATTTTTATTTATTTACTTCACTTGATGTAAATAGACATAAAATAAAAAGTTGTTCTTTTATTTACATTTCTTGAAGTAAATAAAAGTAGAAATTAAGTATTACATTTTTATTTGCATTACTCAACGCAAATACAACATGAGAATAAAAGATCCATTTTCATTTGCAATCCTTATTGCAAATAAATTATGAAATGAAAAGTTAAAATTTTTATTTACATTCCTCGTTGTAAATAAACCTCAAATCAAAAAGCTGAATTTTTATTTGCATTCTCTAGTGCGAATAAAGCATGAAATGAAAAGTTATATTTTTGTTATTAATTGTATTCCCTATTACAATGGAATTAAAAGATTACATTTTTCTTTTCATCTATTTACACTGAAAGGAATTGAAATAAAGATTTTATTTTTATCGTCATTTTAGATGCGATAAAAGAATAGAAATAAAGAATTCATCTTTATTGACATTTTACATGCAATAAAAATAATAGAAATAAAAGGAGACAGTTTTATCATCGTGTTATATATTGTGTATTACACTGCCATAGACAAGTTACCTGACTTGTTTATGTGATTGGGTCGATAATTTTCACACATCGCCCAAGTGCACAAATGAATTAATTATTTGTTTGTTGGATGAAACCCCACACGGGTGCTGGAATGGAAATTAACATACACTAATCCCAATATTTAGTTGTATGTTGATCGTTAGATCGACAGGCTGTGATGAATGTTATTATTTAATTTTAACGCTTACACAGTTGAAATTTACACTTTGGATGTAAATGGATGACTTGATAATTACATTTTTATTGTTATATATGATGTGTGTTAAATCTATATAATCCAAATTATATGGTAAATGGTTGAGTCGCATTTCGATTCAGATGTTCTTTTAAATAAGAATATTTTTACATTAGAAATTCTTTTTATTTATATATATATATATATATTTTAATTAAGTATATGTTAAACAAAGAATATTTGTAAAAGGTAAAAATCTTTTATATAAAGAATATTTTTAATGATTATCTCTAAAATACGTTTTTCTTATAATAATAAATATTTAAAGAGAAATCTTTTATTTAAGATTATTAGAATTTGCAAATCTTATTTTATGATATGAAATAAATTGAGATGTGAAGTGGATTTATCGTGGACGGTGTTTTTAAATGACATTTCTCCTTTAATCCAATTTACATTGAAATTATTATTTGGAATTTATAAATCTATTTTATAGATTTAAAAAGAGCATTCCCTAAAAATCTAGTTTTCCAATTTAATAAAATTAAATTGGGATTAAGTGGAAAATTCGATTGGTAATAATCGAGATGGGCTTCTGTAATAGAAGACCGATATTATATATGGAATTTAAGAGGCTTTGCCGTTATTCCATGTATATTGTTAGTCCGATACAGAAATTCACATCGATTATGTATTGATTGATTTCTGTGGAATTCCATATTTTTGGAAATTGATTTATGGGTTTATCGTGAACTGTGTTTTAAATGACACGAGTTCTTTAACCCGTTTAAAAGAAGATTTATTCTTTAAAATAAATAATCTTGTGAAAATGATTTTTGATATTAAATCAAATTTAGAATTTTTAATAAATCTTTTAAGGAGGATTTATGATTAAATTTATTAATTTATCTTTGATAAAATTAATGAGAATCTTTTAATACGAATATCTTATTAAAAGAATATTCTGAGTGGGAAATGTGGCGTAATGTGTGATTTTCCAATATTTGATTTTTAATCACAAAATACGCGAGTTATTCAGAAAGACCGGGTTTAACCCATTCTGAATAATCATCACGACGATCAAGAGTCGAAGATGAAGATGGCAATTGAAGACCGAAGTTTTCACATCGTTGGGATGATGATGACTGGTATCATGAATTGGGACTGGACACCCCAAGGCAAGGTATTTGGTAATGATCGTCCAAATGTATTTGGAGATCGACGGACACGTTGTTTCGCTCAGACCCAGAGTGGACTTGTAAATGGATTGTGTGTCTGACATTGTATTCTTTTCTACTGTATTTGTTGAACGCTACTGATTATATATTTCTGTTTGGTGGTGGAGAATTTATTCTTCATTTAACCCCTTCTCTAAGACGTATGAGCTTAGAGGTTATATATATATATATATATTGGTAGATGATCAATGATATGGTAGAGTCTGAAAATGTGGCATGCTAAGATGCAATTGATCAAGGCTTTGTTGAAAAGCAGGCCTTGTGGTTGATGATCAAAGAACAGTCTATTTAGGCATAGCTTTGTGTATATCATGACTTCGCGAGCCTCACAGCCCGGTAGAGTCTAAAACGGGAGAAGGGAACGCAGGGAGTGAACACGTTTCTTTCTAGCTAGAGTAGTGCCAGGGACCTACCAGCGCTGACATTTATTCATTGTGGTTGTTGGATTTTTTGAGGCCTCGGTTTATGCGGTCGCCACTGGCCGTTTTATAGGTCCAAAAGGACCGGGGGGCGTGTGTTCAGGAATTTCCAATCCATTAGGCGTTAACATATGGACCGGCCCTGCAGGATCCAAGGGTTGGACAGAGTACCAATCCTGGGGCATTTGCAAGAGTGTCTCGAATCGGTAAGGATCTCCTCCCTAGCCTTGACTCAGATGGAAACCCAAATTTCCAATACGAAATCACACGGTTTTGATTGTATACCTATATATGGCGACATAGTGGGATGGGACACTCATGCCGTCTAGGATTGATACATTTACTTTGATGTATTTCAAATTGGTTGCACACTATTATTATATAATACCGTGTTTATCGTATCAAGCATCTTTTGATCATTATAAGGTAAAACCCTATCCTCCGGTTTGCGTTGCATTGTGTGATGGGACTTGGGTCTTATAATGGTTTCATTTTTCTAAAAAGCATTGCGTTATTTTGACGATTTACTTTAGTCTTGCACTGGCAATTCATAGGAGAAAACCCGTTCCACGAAAGTGGCGTGGTCCTGTGATTAGCCTTATTATATTATATAGGTTAAGTAGAATTCTCACACCAGTCCCATTACTGACCTGTAGTTTGTCCACTGGCAAACTCGGGTGCCCATATTTTCCACACGGGCAGTCGAGTAGCTATTTTTGCAGATATATCAAGCATGATTTTGGGTTGAAGCTTAAAGCTGTGTCCAGAGATAGAGAGTCTTCCGCTGTGTTCTTCCGTTGCAGTATATTACATTTTATTGTAACTTATTCTTCCGCTGTAATTATATTCCAATGTACTCTGATATGTATATTCTGTACTCTGATGTAACATTTATTATAGTGTTATAAAAGTCTTCTGTTATCTGTTGTAATGTGTTGTATGCCCAAAGTTAAAGTATTCGTAGGTTTCCACTTTTTGGATCAGACCTGTGTGGTTTATGGTCGATTCAAAGGGCGGGGATTTGCAGGTCTTTACAGTTGGTATCAGAGCCAGGTTAGCTCAAATCTTTGGGGTTCAACTTGTTAGAACTGAACAAAAGACTCATCAGAGATTGGATTAGTAATGTCCAATAAGAATACTCATTAGAGATAGGATCAGCAGTATCCTAGAATGAGTAAACTCGTTAGAGATGGGGTTAGTAATGCCTTAGAACGAGTTAAGAGTTACGAATTTATAATTAACGTATTTTTGATATTTATAATCTATTCTTTGAAATATGATTTTTATATATATTTTGAAAAGATAATTAACCATTAAAATTTAAAATTAAGATAGTTAATTTTACAATTTTTAGCTACGTTCCTTTTCGAGGACGAAAAGTTTTTAAGTGGGGGCGATTGTAACAACCCGCAAAAATCCGCAAAAATCAGGACCAATTTAAAATTTTTATTTTAGGAAATTTTAATGAATTTTGACAATATAAAATAATTTATTTAAATAATAATGATCACAAATTTGATTTAATTCGAAGTTAGAATGAATGATTTAATTTTAATTAACAAAAGAGTTAGAAATAGCGCGGTAGTTTGAAAAGTCAAACTTGAACTTTGACTGGCCGCACAGGATGCAAAATTTAACGGATTTTATTGAAACCAAACATATTAGAATCTATTTAAAAATATATTTCCAACGAATCCGAAAAATTGAAATTTCATAGCGGAAATCAAAAGTTATGGCCAATTCAATATTTAGAAAGGTCGCTATGAAATTTATAAAGGTCAAAATGCTAAATTTTGCATACGAAGGAATTTGAACTCGAAACCACTTCCATTGAGTTCAGAATGATGTTTCTACATTGAAAAACAGTAAACACTTATATATTTTGAGTTTCGGGATTTATTTGTTTAAAAATATATTTTTAATATTAAATATATTGGCCTTAAAAATAGTCATTTTTCAAACGACCTCGGTTTTCGACGAAATCACTTTTGTTGGAACCGGAATGTCAAATTATTGCTAGGTTTCAATTTTCAGAATTTTTCGAATTAATATGTGAGCGTGGGAAAAGAAAATGTGTTTTGACTATTTCAGTTAAATTTAAACGCCTTAAAAATAGACATTTTTCAAACAGTCTCAGAATTCGATGAAATTAGTCTCGTTAGAACCGTATCGTCATAAGAAAGCCAAAAATAATTTTTCTGGATTCTTCGGAGTCCATATGTAGCCCCGGCATATTTAAATGTACGGTAAATATTTAATTAATTAATTTTTAATGGAATTTTATATAAAATATGTACAAATTTCGGAATTGGGCCCCGAGACCCATTCCATTGCGTTCAGAAGGTGTCAAAACCTTAAGAACGACAGTCGTTGGGCTGAAATTGGACAAAGTTGCAAAACGGGCCTTTAATGGATAATAAATTAATAAAATATTATAAAAGTACACGCAAACCGAGGCATCTCTTCTTCCCGATCAGAAACTCACGCACCTGAACCCGTAGTGTGACGACCGCCCATAACCCCCGCACTAAACAAGAAGAATAATGCGCTGAAAGGCGTGCCAGGCTGCTATGGACGATCATCATAGTAAGTGAACACATCGAAACCTGTCGTGAAACTCACAGCGCAAGGATAAAATATAATAGAACATATACAACAGGTGATAGTAATGAGGTATCATATAGCAAACTTTTGAAACTCTTTCAACATCCAGAAAGATTATCCAACTGATATCCAAGTTTGTACATAAGGCCTCACTACAACTCTCAAGCAGCTCAAACAGCGGAAACAGAAATACTAGATAGAATAAAACTGGTACGCCAGCCTCCTGCTCGTCATCGCTCAGCTTCCTCATATCACTAAGCTCCATTACCTGTAACCTGCTACTTAGTCTGCCCATCCACAACCGGATGAACAGCCCAAGGTAATAAGAGGAGACATAAAACCTTGAGTCAGACAATGGTCTTAGTGAGCGATAATACAGCTAACAAACTTCAACAAGAAAGCATATAAGAATGGGTAAATGAACAACTTATCTACCCACATCACCAGAGAAGAACTCAACCTTATCTTCCCCACATCAGACAGTGATAGCCTTTACACCAAGCATTTCAACCATTCATCCATAGAAACCAGAACACCCATTCAATCATAGAGAACACACATAACATCCAGATTATATAAGTCTCACACAGACAACCCTAATCGAGTTTAACATTCCTCAAGTACCCTCGCCAGAGGCCTAAACCAATATCACTTAAGCACTCAAAGAACATCTCCCTCGACTTTGGATAATCTATGTGAGATAGTACAAACAGAACAAACAATCATCCATAACCGACTCTGGCTATCACCGCCAATCCTGCTTCGAAACCATCATTATCGTATGACGGCCAACCTTGCCATATATCAAGGGCTAATGATAACCCCAGTTCTAGCATGAACTCCATATGCCCAACCTTGGCAATGTCCAACCTTGACACTAGGCCTTTCCCCAACCAGAAAGACCCAGGGTACTCGACCAACAACCGGTCTTTTGGGCCTTTCAACGATACCCATCGTACCCCTGCTTTGAGCCTGCTAGAACTTACGACAACGATGACTTCTCGGCCTTCGCATATCTAATCGTCCAACCTTGACGATGTTTCATAGCTCAAGCACCCTTCTCGAGCAGCCATTATCCACCAACTCACGACCTTTGAGTTGTCTCCGCATTCGTTGTTCCACCTTGATCAACGAACACATTCATCACTTCGAGTCTTCCTACTTGAATCACCTCGAAGTTACGTCATCACTAGAAGTGTCCGATCAGAAATTTCCACTAGAAATGCCGACCAGACCCATTCTGGACCGACCAGACCTCTTCCGGTACTTCTAGACCGACCAGACCCCCTGGACCGACCAGACCTCCCTTTGCTCCTCCTGGACCGACCAGGACCCTCCTGAGCCGACCAGATTCCCTCCTCAGCCTTCTGGACCAATCAAACCGACCAGCTCCAAGACCCAGTCAAAACCGACCAGAATTGCTCCAGAACGACCAGTCAAAACCGACCAGCATTGCTCCAGAATGACCAGTCAAAACCGACCCCGATGCCTCCATTCCAACCAACCAGCTCCCTGACTTGCTCCCCAAGCCATAACGTGACCGACCACCTCAGTCCAGACCCTTCTGGACCGATCAGAGCCATCAGACCGCCTCAACCGACCCGACTAGCTCCAAAACCGACCAGAAACACTTCTGCTCCTTCTGGACCGACCAGCTTAAACCGACCAGCTCCAGGACGACCAGAAACCTGCACATCTCCAATTCGACTCCGATTTCGACCAAAACTTCGCCAAACGACGAATCCGACGAAACCAGCTTATCCGATTCATCCAAACGCAATCACAAACATGTTATGCAACCAACAATATCATCAATCTAACAATTTCCATCAAAACACATAAATTTCCCAAAACATGATAAGTGAATCATATGAACATAAAAACGGATCTAACTTGCATAATCTTGAGAAAAATCATAAAATTAACCATTTAAATTATCTAGATCAGATCCTAAGGTGATTCATATATAAAATGGACTTAGCATGGTGTGGATCTAAGGAAAATAACATGGAAATGATGAAATTAATATCCTAAAACCCATATACTTGCATGAATCCGAATGAGAGATGTAAATCACTCACCAATTCTTCAAATCGATGCAAAAACAATGAAATATGATTCCGATCAGCAAGCAACTTGCACAAAACCCTTAGATCCGATGAAATTCCCTTCCACTCGATGTAGATCTAGCCTCTTATGGTATAGATCTTTGATTCCTCCTTGGATTTGGAATTTTAATGGTGGAAAGGTATTAGAGGAAGAAGGAGATCAAAGCCTCCCCATAAGAGAATGGAAAATTCCAACATTTCCCCATATCCCTTACCCCCTATTTATAGCCTCCACCAACCCCTTAATGGGCTTTCTCCAAACCAGCCCATTAGCCTTCCAAAACCTGGATAGCCAACTGCTAAACCTTAAAACAACGATTTCTCCCAAACCGCTGAACCAAATCCTTAATGTAACCACTCTACGGAAAGAGAATCATCAATTCCTTTCCAATGGCACAGGTCTCACCCTCTGATTCGACCTGAGTCAAAAGTTATGCCCTGTACAAGACTAACAGGGGCAAAATGGTCACAAACAAAATCGGTAAAATTTATGGACATGTCTCACATCCCCATAAGCAACATACTAAAAGATGAGAATGATCCAACCCTCAGGGAATAAAATAAAATTATTTTATGATCTTCCGATACATAAAATGCAGGCTGTTACATTCTCCCCCCTTAAGAATTTCGCCCCCGAAATTCCAAGCAAACACAAGCAACCACAACAATTCCGCATGCCTATCATTCATGAGAAGCCAATCCTATCATCCAAACTAGCAACCATCAAGCCATACATCCATAGCCTTATCCTAGCACGCGGAATTCTATCAAACAACAACAAGATACAACGATATAACGATGATACAATCAAAGGGTCCTACCGATGAAAAGTTATGGATGAGTCGCCTTCATGCTCTCTTCCGTCTCCCATGTACAATCATCGCCATCTTCACTCCATTGTACCTTGACTAGCTTAACCGTCTTCCTCCTAAGCTGTTTCATGTCATTCTCCACAACACAAAGTGGCTTGCGAGTTTTCGCTACTGCGGTCTCAACTTCTAAATCTTCATACTGTTCTGGAGATACCACCACATTCGAGTCGTGCACAAACTTTCGTAGAAACGACACATGGAAAACATTATGCACACTCGACATCTTCTCGGGTAACTCCAACCTATATGCGAGCTTTCCTATTCGCTCGACTATCGGAAATGGTCCAACAAACCTAGGAGCCAACTTTCCTTTACTTCCGAATCGAACCACTTGCTTCAACGGTGAAATCTTTATGAAAACCATCTCACCTACGTCGAACTCCAAATCCTTACGACGCTTATCGGCGTAACTTTTCTGACGATCTTGGGCCGCCTTCATTCGTTGCCGAATTATCTCGATACAATCTGAGGTTTCTCTTATCATCTCAGGCCCAAGTATCAACTTATCTCCAGTTTCTAACCAACAAGCTGGAGAATTGCACGGTCTTCCATACAACGCCTCATATGGTGCCATCCCAATACTCGGCTGGTAGCTATTATTATATGCAAATTCGACTAAATGTAGATGGTCCTCCCATGATCCTCCGAAGTCTAACACACAAGCCCTCAGGAGATCTTCTAAAACTCGGTTGACTCTCTCGGTCTGACCATCAGTTTGGGGATGGTATTCCGTACTTAAGCACAACTCGGTTCCCAAAGCTTCTTGCAAACTTTTCCAAAATCCACTCATGAACAATGGATCCCGGTCACTTACTAAACTCTTTGGGACACCATGGAATCGAACTATCCATTTCACATAAAGCTCAGCCAATTTTGATGTTGTCCTAGTCGACTTGACAGGAATAAATCTCGCACTTTTGGTCAAACGGTCCACAATGACCCAAATCCCTTCATTTCCTGCCCTAGTTCTTGGTAATCCATCGATAAAATCCATCGATATTTGCTCCCACTTCCATGTAGGAACTTCTAATAGCTGTAGCAAACCACTCGGCTATTTCTGTTCAGCTTTCACCAACTGACAGTTCATACACTTGGAAATGAACTCTCCAATATCTCGCTTCATGCCTTCCCAATAGTAGATTCTCTTCATGTCCTGATACATCTTATTACCACCAGGATGAATTGTCAACTTTGAGTGATGACATTCTCTCAGAACCTCATCTCTCAATCCATCGATATCAGGAACAACTAATCGCCCTTGCTTTCGAAGCCAACCTTCTCGATCGACCTCGAATTCTTTATTCTCTGGTTCCAGCTTCTGAATGAACTCGACAAGCTTCACATCTTTCTTTTGGCTCTCGCCAATCCTTTCGATAAGAGTAGGCCTTATCGACAAGCTTGCCAACATTTCCGGTTCCAACTCGCACCTTGGCCTGAAATCGAACCTTGCCAAATACTCGAGGCCCTTCCATTCCGAAAACATCGCTCCCAAACTTGCGTGTCTTCGACTCAATGCATCTGCAACTGCATTGCCTTTGCCAGGAGTATAGGCTATCCCAAAGTCATACGATGCCATAAACTCTAACCATCGTTGTTGCCGAAGATTCAAATCCTTTTGGGAGAAAAGATACTTCAACGACTTGTGATCCGTAAACAACTCGAATCGTACCCCCAACAGGTAATGTCTCCATATCTTCAGAGCAAACACGATCGCTGCCAACTCCAAATCATGAGTTGGATAGTTTCTCTCATGTGGCTTTAGCTGTCGACTTGCGTAAGCCACTACTTTATCCTTCTGCATTAGCACTGCTCCAAGTCCAGTACCACATGCATCCGTATATACCACCATCTCTTCATTCCCACTTGGAATGGTCAACACAGGTGCACTCGTCAATCTCTCCTTCAAGATTTCGAACGCTTGTTCACACTTCGCATCCCATGCGAACACTTGGTTCTTCTTCATCAATCCTGTTAATGGTGCAGCCATCTTAGAGAAATCCTTGATAAACCTTCGGTAATAACCAGCCAATCCAAGGAAACTCCGAACATCCGTTGCATTCTTAGGTCTATCCCAGTCCTGGATTGCTGCAACTTTAGCGGGGTCAACCGCTATACCTTTTCTAGAAACAACATGACCTAAGAACCTCACTTCATCCTTCCAGAAGTGACACTTTGAGAACTTAGCTTTAAGCTGATGCTTTCGCAAGATCTCTAACACAACTCTCAAGTGTTTCTTATGTTCTTCCACATTTCTGGAGTAAACCGGTATATCATCCACGAACACAAGCACGAACTTATTCAACTGATCTCTGAACACTCTATTCATAAGATCCACAAAATACGCTGGCGCGTTAGTCAACCCGAATGGCATCACCAACCACTCGAAAAATCCGGACGGTGTCCTAAAAGCAGTCTTTGGCACACTATCCTTAGCTACTCTCAACTGGTGAAATCCCGTTGCCAAATCCATCTGAGAAAACACTTTGGCTTCGTGAAGCTGATCGAACAAGTCATCAATCCTTGGCAACGGTTACTTGTTCTTCTTAGTCACCTTGTTCAGCTCACGATAGTCCACACACAACCTTAACGAGCCATCTGCTTTAGTTGCAAACACGACTGGTGCACCCTACTCGGAAACACTCCTCCGAATGAAACCTTTTCCCAAAAAGGTCTCTAACTTGCACCTCCAACTCTCGCTGTTCCTTAGGCGCCATCCGCCTAAGTGGCATAACAATTGGTCTCGCACCCTCGACCAAATCGATCCTAAACTCGATCTCGCGATGCGGCGGCAACCCTTTGACCTCGTCAAAGACATCTACATACTCATTAGCGATCAGCACTGATGATAGGTCTTCCTGTGGAATCCCAAGCGAATATAGATAACTCACGAAGACCCCGTCTTCGCGCTTACATCTAATCAACACCTTTCGCCCTTCCACATCCCCGACCTTCACCTCTAGCTTCTCGCAATTCACCCTTGCCGCATACTTCTTGAGCCAATCCATGCCCAAGATGATCCCATACCCAGCGAAGTTCAGAACAAAGCAATCACACATAAAAGAGCAACCATGACTCGATAATACTAGACCACGGCAAATCATGCACAAACTGGACGAACCCCCAACTGGATTAGTCACGATCAATGGTCTATCAAAAATCTCGGGTTCCAAACCCAAGCGACACACAAGCTCATTGCAAATGAATGAATGTGATGCTCCAGTATCAAACAACACTCGAACTGAAACACCATTAACGGAAAAAGTACCTTGCACCATGACACCCTTTCCCTCCTCCTCTGCAGTAGGAGCTCTTGAAGAAGATGGCACAGCATCCAAAACATATGCCTTAACAATCTGCTTACCCCTAGCTGATTCCGGACAATCTTTCTTCTCATGCCCAGGCTTTCCACACTTGAAGCACTTCTTCTCAGCTTTGGGATTCTTACACTCATTCGAATAATGTCCCTTCTGTTGGCAGTTAAAGCAAACTGCCTCACTCTTGGGTTTCTTTTGGCCATCCTTTCCTTTCTGTTGTTGCTGCTTCCTCTTTTTATTACCACTCTGCTATGGTTTCTGAGCTTCCTTGGTTGCAGTGACAACATTTGCTTCCTTGGGAAATAAGCTCTCATGGCGAATAGCTTTTTCCACAATCTTTTCAAATGAATCATCAAGATGGTCCACAAGTGGCTTCCCAATATGTGCATCCAAACCCAAGACAAACTTCTCGTTCTTCTGATAGGGCGTATCAATGTATGAACGAGCATATCTAGACAAAGCCTCAAAATCAGAAATATAGTCAAGAACTGATCTGCCATTCTGGTTCAACTCTACGAACTTCTTGAAGAGAACTGACTTTTGAGCAGTGGAGATAAACTTTGCTTCAAACTTAGCTTGGAATTGCTCCCATGAAATCTCCTCTTCCGGAGTCTCGAGTATAACAGAATTCCACCATTCCATGGCCCTGCTTTGCAGCTGCCTTGATGCAAGCTTTCTCTTCATTGCATCTTCAATACCCAAGTCTCCAAAGATTCGAACACATGAATCCATCCACCTCTGAACCTCTTCAGCTGGTTCAGTTCCCTTGAATGGTTTCCCTCCTAGAGATATAAAGTCCTTGCACATCTTTGCAAGATCTACTCTAGGAACTCGCACTCCTACATCCACCGTAGCCGCCACTGGAGCGTGTACCCTTCGCATAATTGCTTCCGCCATGGCTTCAAACATGGCCGGGAAACCTGGTTCACCACCATTTCCCCCTCCAGTATCAGCTCTCCTAGCAGCATGTCTTGATGGTCGTCTACTCATTCTAAATCTGCAATCTAGAATAATTAGCCACTTCCAAGAAAAACTGCTAAAGAGATACAATCGCTGCCACTATATATGTTAATATATATAATAAACATCCAACTGAAATCTACAAATACGTCTCTCATACGTAATTACGTCTTCGAACTTTGGCCAAAATCGTTGACCTGCTCTGATACCAAATGTGACGACCGCCCATAACCCCCGCACAAACAAGAGGAATAATGCGCTGAAAGGCGTGCCAGGCTGCTATGGACGATCATCATAGTAAGTGAACACATTGAAACCTGTCGTGGAACTCACAGCGCAAGGATAAAATATAATAGAACATATACAACAGGTGATAGTAATGAGGTATCATATAGCAAACTTTTGAAACTCTTTCAACATCCAGAAAGATTATCCAACTGATATCCAAGTTTGTACATAAGGCCTCACTACAACTCTCAAGCAGCTCAAACAGCGGAAACAGAAATACTAGATAGAATAAAACTGGTACGCCAGCCTCCTGCTCGTCATCGCTCAGCTTCCTCGTATCACTAAGCTCCATTACCTGTAACCTGCTACTTAGTCTGCCCATTCACAACCGGATGAACAACCCAAGGTAATAAGAGGAGACATAAAACCTTGAGTCAGACAATAGTCTTAGTGAGCGATAATACAGCTAACAAACTTCAACAAGAAAGCATATAAGAATGGGTAAATGAACAACTTATCTACCCACATCACCAGAAAAGAACTCAACCTTATCTTCCCCACTTCGGACAGTGATAGCCTTTACACCAAGCATTTCAACCATTCATCCATAGAAACCAGAACACCCATTCAATCATAGAGAACACACATAACATCCAGATTATATAAGTCTCACACAGACAACCCTAATCGAGTTTAACATTCCTCAAGTACCCTCGCCAGAGGCCTAAACCAATATCACTTAAGCACTCAAAGAACATCTCCCTCGACTTTGGATAATCTATGTGAGATAGTACAAACAGAACAAACAATCATCCATAACCGACTCTGGCTATCACCGCCAATCCTGCTTCGAAACCATCATTATCGTATGACGGCCAACCTTGCCATATATCAAGGGCTAATGATAACCCCAGTTCTAGCATGAACTCCATATGCCCAACCTTGGCAATGTCCAACCTTGACACTAGGCCTTTCCCCAACCAGAAAGACCCAGGGTACTCGACCAACAACCGGTCTTTTGGGCCTTTCAACGATACCCATCGTACCCCTGCTTTGAGCCTGCTAGAACTTACGACAACGATGACTTCTCGGCCTTCGCATATCTAATCGTCCAACCTTGACGATGTTTCACAGCTCAAGCACCCTTCTCGAGCAGCCATTATCCACCAACTCACGACCTTTGAGTTGTCTCCGCATTCGTTGTTCCACCTTGATCAATGAACACATTCATCACTTCGAGTCTTCCTACTTGAATCACCTCGAAGTTACGTCATCACTAGAAGTGTCCGATCAGAAATTTCCACTAGAAATGCCGACCAGACCCATTCTGGACCGACCAGACCTCTTCCGGTACTTCTAGACCGATCAGACCCCCTGGACCGACCAGACCTCCCTTTGCTCCTCCTGGACCGACCAGGACCCTCCTGAGCCGACCAGATTCCCTCCTCAGCCTTCTGGACCGATCAAACCGACCAGCTCCAAGACCCAGTCAAAACCGACCAGAATTGCTCCAGAACGACCAGTCAAAACCGACCAGCATTGCTCCAGAACGACCAGTCAAAACCGACCCCGATGCCTCCATTCCAACCAACCAGCTCCCTGACTTGCTCCCCAAGCCATAATGTGACCGACCACCTCAGTCCAGACCCTTCTGGACCGACCAGAGCCATCAGACCGCCTCAACCGACCCGACTAGCTCCAAAACCGACCAGAAACACTTCTGCTCCTTCTGGACCGACCAGCTTAAACCGACCAGCTCCAGGACGACCAGAAACCTGCACATCTCCAATTCGACTCCGATTTCGACCAAAACTTCGCCAAACGACGAATCCGACGAAACCAGCTTATCCGATTCATCCAAACGCAATCACAAACATGTTATGCAACCAACAATATCATCAATCTAACAATTTCCATCAAAACACATAAATTTCCCAAAACATGATAAGTGAATCATATGAACATAAAAACGGATCTAACTTGCATAATCTTGAGAAAAATCATAAAATTAACCATTTAAATTATCTAGATCAGAGCCTAAGGTGATTCATATATAAAATGGACTTAGCATGGTGTGGATCTAAGGAAAATAACATGGAAATGATGAAATTAACATCCTAAAACCCATATACTTGCATGAATCCGAATGAGAGATGTAAATCACTCACCAATTCTTCAAATCGATGCAAAAACAATGAAATATGATTCCGATCAGCAAGCAACTTGCACAAAACCCTTAGATCCGATGAAATTCCCTTTCACTCGATGTAGATCTAGCGTCTTATGGTATAGATCTTTGATTCCTCCTTGGATTTGGAATTTTAATGGTGGAAAGGTATTAGAGGAAGAAGGAGATCAAAGCCTCCCCATAAGAGAATGGAAAATTCTAACATTTCCCCATATCCCTGACCCCCCTATTTATAGCCTCCACCAACCCCTTAATGGGCTTTCTCCAAACTAGCCCATTAGCCTTCCAAAACCTGGACAACCAACTGCTAAACCTTAAAACAGCGATTTCTCCCAAACCGCTGAACCAAATCCTTAATGTAACCACTCTACGGAAAGAGAATCATCAATTCCTTTCCAATGGAATAGGTCTCACCCTCTGATTCGGCCTGAGTCAAAAGTTATGCCCTGTACAAGACTGACAGGGGCAAAATGGTCACAAACAAAATCGGTAAAATTTATGAACATGTCTCACATCCCCATAAGCAACATACTAAAAGATGAGAATGATCCAACCCTCAGGGAATAAAATAAAATTATTTTATGATCTTCCGATACATAAAATGCGGGCTGTTACACGTAGCCGCCATGTCTTCTTCTCCTTCTCTCCTCCTTATCTCCTAATCCACTCACTTTTAGATCCCCATCCTTCGGAAGTTTTTCAAGCTCTTCTCCTCCTCTTTCTTCTCCGACCAATTTCACATCAAACCGTTGCCCGTAGCTCTCAAATCACCTCTCCAAGTCCGCTGACTTTATGGATCCGCTGCTCCTCCTCCTTGCAACCGCATCCCACCCCCTTCCAGCCGAATATCCACCTCTCCAAGCACTCCATCCTCCAACAAACGGCACCCAAAACCGTCAACCGTAGCTCAAGTTATCGTGATTCAAAGATTTGAACAATTCAAAGGTTATATAAATTTTATTTTATCAATTTGCAATGCTTGATTTCATTTCTAATCTTAATTTTAATTATTAAAAATGTGTTTTTGATTTAATCCGATTCAGAACGCAACAACGTTTGTGATATTGGGACAACGACACGCAACATAACATTCAAGATCTGTTGTGTACAATCTCTGATCCTTTTGATTCAGTTTTGATTTAATATCCAAGGCGAGCAATTCTAAATTTAAAATTTAATTTAATTTAATTTAATTATTTTTCTTAATTAATATATCTGCGTTAGCTAGATCTATGTTCGCATTGAAATTTCATTGTTTATTTGTAATCACATTTGCTATGCTTTGAGTTTTGGATGTTGAATTATTCATGTATACTTAGATCTATTATAAATAGACCTATATTTTGTTCATGTTTGGTATCATCGCTACGTGTAGACACCAAATGATGTGTTGTTATACATTAAATTTTAGCATTCATTGTAAGCACATGATTTTAATCAAATTTTAGCGTTATTGTTAAACATGAATTATAATAATATTTTAGCGTTTTGTGCAAACATGAAATTAAGGGAAAAAAATGAAAAATAAACATAATTTTAGAGTCTTTATGAAATAATCCAATGTAAAGATTGAATCTTTATGTTGCGTTTGAATGACATATAAAGATTGAATCTTTATGTTGCATTTGTAATCAAATAAGAGATTTAAGTTGACGATGCAATTTTCATTGTAATTAAAAGATGGAACTCGATGATGAAATCTACATGCGTTTTTGAATGGAATAAAATATTAGATTTTTGTCAATACATTTCCATGTGAATTAGATTGAAAGTGAAAGATTTACATTTACCACTTAAATTGTCATTCCTTGTTGAGATTAGAATTAACGAATTAAAATTGTCACCTTTATTATGAATGTTATATTAGTAAAATGTCAAATTGGTTGTGTTAGTGATGAAGAATAGGAAAGTATCTTTTACATTGAATTGTCATATTTAAATTGATACATTGAAACATAATAAATGACAATTCAAATGTCATTATGGTATGAAATGTCATATCATTGTAAATGCCATTATAGTTAGAAATGTATGTAAGTATAAAGTTTGTCCTTTTATTTGTATTTAAAAATACAAATAAAACTTTGAAATATAATTTGTTCTTTTTATTTGTATTTACATATACAAATAAAACATTGAAATATAATTTGTTCTTTTTGTTTGTATTCACAAATACAAATAAAACATTGAAATATAATTTGTTCTTTTTATTGTATTTACATATACAAATGAAACATTGGAATAAAATTTGTTCTTTTTATTTGTATTCACAAATACAAGAAAACAAAACATAAAAAAAATATAAGATTTACATTTTTGTTCGCATTCACAATGCAAACAAAACTTTTTAAAATATGATTTATATTTTTGCTCACATTCACAATGCGAACAAAACATTAAAAATAAGATTTACATTTTGGTTCGCATTCACAATGTGAACAAACCATTAAAAAAATACATTTTGTTGCATTCCACAATGTAAACAATACATAAAATAAAAATTATATTTTTTGTTTGCATTCTACAATGCAAATGAAATGTAGAAAATAGAATATACATTTTTATTTGCATTCTATCATGCAAATAAAACCAGAAGATAAGAAAAATTACATTGTTGTTTGCAACCTTAGTCGTAAACAAACAAGAAGATAAAAATTACATTTTGTTTGCAAATTTAGATGCAAACAAATTTAGTAAAAACAAACGTTACATTTTTTGGCATGTTTTTAAATGCGAACAAAGCATTAAAATAAGGTTACATTTTTATTTATTTACTTCACTTGATGTAAATAGACATAAAATAAAAAGTTGTTCTTTTATTTACATTTCTTGAAGTAAATAAAAGTAGAAATTAAGTATTACATTTTTATTTGCATTACTCAACGCAAATACAACATGAGAATAAAAGATCCATTTTCATTTGCAATCCTTATTGCAAATAAATTATGAAATGAAAAGTTAAAATTTTTATTTACATTCCTCGTTGTAAATAAACCTCAAATCAAAAAGCTGAATCTTTATTTGCATTCTCTAGTGCGAATAAAGCATGAAATGAAAAGTTATATTTTTGTTATTAATTGTATTCCCTATTACAATGGAATTAAAAGATTACATTTTTCTTTTCATCTATTTAAAATGAAAGGAATTGAAATAAAGATTTTATTTTTATCGTCGTTTTAGATGCGATAAAAGAATAGAAATAAAGAATTCATCTTTATTGACATTTTACATGCAATAAAAAGAATAGAAATAAAAAGAGACAGTTTTATCGTCGTGTTATATATTGTGTATTACACTGCCATAGACAAGTTACCTGACTTGTTTATGTGATTGGGTCGATAATTTTCACACATCGCCCAAGTGCACAAATGAATTAATTATTTGTTTGTTGGATGAAACCCCACACGGGTGTTGGGATGAAAATTAACATACACTAATCCCAATATTTAGTTGTATGTTGATCGTTAGATCGACAGGCTGTGATGAGCGTTATTATTTAATTTTAACGCTTACACAGTTGGAATTTACACTTTGGATGTAAATGGATGACTTGATAATTACATTTTTATTGTTATATATGATGTGTGTTAAATCCATATAATCCAAATTATATGGTAAATGGTTGAGTCGCATTTCGATTCAGATGTTCTTTTAAATAAGAATATTTTAACATTAGAAATTCTTTTTATTTAAATATATATATATATATTAATTAAGTATATGTTAAACAAAGAATATTTGTAAAAGGTAAAAATCTTTTATATAAAGAATATTTTTAATGATTATCTCTAAAATACGTTTTTCTTATAATAATAAATATTTAAAGAGAAATCTTTTATTTAAGATTATTAGAATTTGCAAATCTTATTTTATGATATGAAATAAATTGAGATGTGAAGTGGATTTATCGTGGACGGTGTTTTTAAATGACATTTCTCCTTTAATCCAATTTACATTGAAATTATTATTTGGAATTTATAAATCTATTTTATAGATTTAAAAAGAGCATTTCCTAAAAATCTAGTTTTCCAATTTAATAAAATTAAATTGGGATTAAGTGGAAAATTCGATTGGTAATAATCGAGATGGGCTTCTGTAATAGAAGACCGATATTATATATGGAATTTAAGAGGCTTTGCCGTTATTCCATGTATATTGTTAGTCCGATACAGAAATTCACATCGATTATGTATTGATTGATTCCTGTGGAATTCCATATTTTTGGAAATTGATTTATGGGTTTATCGTGAACTGTGTTTTAAATGACACGAGTTCTTTAACCCGTTTAAAAGAAGATTTATTCTTTAAAATAAATAATCTTGTGAAAATGATTTTTGATATTAAATCAAATTTAGAATTTTTAATAAATCTTTTAAGGAGGATTTATGATTAAATTTATTAATTTATCTTTGATAAAATTAATGAGAATCTTTTAATACGAATATCTTATTAAAAGAATATTCTGAGTGGGAAATGTGGCATAATGTGTGATTTTCCAATATTTGATTTTTAATCACAAAATACGCGAGTTATTCAGAAAGACCAGGTTTAACTCATTCTGAATAATCATCACGACGATCAAGAGTCAAAGATGAAGATGGCAATTGAAGACCGAAGTTTTCACATCGTTGGGATGATGATGGCTGGTATCTTGAATTGAGACTGGACACCCCAAGGCAAGGTATTTGGTAATGATCGTCCAAATGTATTTGGAGATCGACGGACACGTTGTTTCGCTCAGACCCAGAGCGGACTTGTAAATGGATTGTGTGTCTGACATTGTATTCTTTTCTACTGTATTTGTTAAACGCTACTGATTATATATTTCTGTTTGGTGGTGGAGAATTTATTCTTCATTTAACCCCCTTCTCTAAGACGTATGAGCTTAGAGGTTATATATATATATATATGTAGATGATCAATGATATGGTAGAGTCTGACAATGTGGCATGCTAAGATGCAATTGATCAAGGCTTTGTTGAAAAGCAGGCCTTGTGGTTGATGATCGAAGCACAGTCTATTTAGGCATAGCTTTGTGTATATCGTGACTTCGCGAGCCTCACAGCCCGGTAGAGTCTAAAACGGGAGAAGGGAACGCAGGGAGTGCACACGTTTCTTTCTAGCTAGAATAGTGCCAGGGACCTACCAGCGCTGGCATTTATTCATTGTGGTTGTTGGATTTTTCGAGGCCTCTGTTTATGCGGTCGCCACTGGCCGTATTATAGGTCCAAAAGGACCGGGGGGCGTGTGTTCAGGAATTGCCAATCCATTAAGCGTTAACGTATGGACCGGCCCTGCAGGATCCAAGGGTTGGACAGAGTACCAATCCTGGGGCATTTGCTAGAGTGTCTCGAATCGGTAAGGATCTCCTCCCTAGCCTTGACTCAGATGGAAACCCAAATTTCCAATACGACATCACACGGTTTTGATTGTATACCTATATATGGCGACATAGTGGGATGGGGCACTCATGCCGTCTAGGATTGATACATTTACTTTGATGTATTTCAAATTGGTTGCACACTATTATTATATAATACCGTGTTTATCGTATCAAGCATCTTTTGAACATTATAAGGTAAAACCCTATCCTCCGGTTTGCGTTGCATTGTGTAATGGGACTTGGGTCTTATAATGGTTTCATTTTTCTAAAAAGCATTGCGTTATTTTGACGATTTACTTTAGTCTTGCACTGGCAATTCATAGGAGAAAACCCGTTCCGCGAAAGTGGCGTGGTCCTGTGATTAGCCTTATTATATTATATAGGTTAAGTAGAATTCTCACACCAGTCCCATGACTGACCTGTAGTTTGTCCACTGGCAAACTCGGGTGCCCATATTTTCCACACGGGCAGTCGAGTAGCTATTTTTGCAGATATTTTAAGCAGAATTTTGGGTTGAAGCTTAAAGCTGTGACCAGAGATAGAGAGTCTTCCGCTGTGTTCTTCCGTTGCAGTATATTACATTTTATTGTAACTTATTCTTCCGCTGTAATTATATTCCAATGTACTCTGATATGTATATTCTGTACTCTGATGTAACATTTATTACAGTGTTATAAAAGTCTTCTGTTTTCTGTTGTAATGTGTTGTATGCCCAAAGTTAAAGTATTCGTAGGTTTCCACTTTTTGGATCAGACCTGTGTGGTTTATGGTCGATTCAAAGGGCGGGGATTTGCGGGTCTTTACATTTAACATCAATAACGCTTATTTCTAATTTAACCATTTTAATTTATCAGTCGATTTCCAAATCCAATTCGAATATTCTGCCAGTTTCATTTCAAATATTCAACTAGAAAACATTTTCAAATATTCAACAACAAACATTTGACCCCCAACCAACCCTTCTGAATTAATGTTGAGTGCAATCCCTATACAAACAATATATTTGATTCTAAATTTTCTAATGCAAGTGCCAATATAAAATTGATCATTCATAGTTAAATCTTTAATTGATCTCATTTCAAATTGCCCAGATTTCTGGGACGTTACAACATTCATACATAACATTGATTATGTGTTGGTAGTTAATTAAATTCATTAAAAATTAGCAGCTAACTAAATTTGCTAGAAATTCGTTCAAGCTAACAGGCGGGAAAAATTCGGATATATCCTGTGGTACAGTTTATTTTCGACCATCATAGCATTAATGTATAAACTTATTTTTTAAAGAAACAGGCAAATGGTGCTAACAAAACTAGTGCAGTAGCATTCCTGTAAACTGGGAACACAACTTTGCTGACGCACATGTTCAGTGCAGCTCTAGAAACAATATGAAACCCTGCAAAAATAAAAGTGTAGTGGCATAACTCTTATGAAGAGTTTTATTTTTTTTAAAGAAATTTTGAATTTTTCTCCATGTTGTTTCTCTCTTTGGACTAACATATTGTGATTGTAGTATAGAATGAGAAGCAAGTAAGGGTTTATATATAGTTTCTATTACCCACTCCTATTAAATTTGGTGACTCTATACATGTTGCATTGTCTCCCAATGAATTGTTTATGAGTTCTGACATAATATGCTCTCTTTCTAAATATTGTTGTCTTTGTGGTCAATAGTCATGCATGTTATCATATGTTCTCTTGATGATTATCAAAAGTAAGGGAAACATTGTTGAGTTTTCATGTCTTGTTGAACATGTTCTGTTAAGAAAATTCTGTAATCAGTAAACAGTTGTGGTAACCCAGGGGGTAGACATGATTTCACCATGATCTCTCCACTCTTTGCCTTTACGCTATAGTCCTCTTGCTTATAAACTCACTTATTTCAATTTCCTGTATAATAGATACTCACATACCCAATTGTCATTTTACTCTTTTATAGATCTACGTCTTTACTTGAGTCTCCCATGCGATTCCATAAATTAAATAAATTGCAGATCGCTTAACCAGCGTGGAACATAATTTATAGGTCTACAGTAGTTTTCAAATCCCATTAGTCTGCCTCGTTTAACCAAAATCAAGTTGAAATCACCAGGCACTAAGGGATTAAAACAGTGTTGTGCCTACCCAATATCTTCTCACCCAAAACAATAAACATTGAAATTCTATAGGCGATGAACAAATTCAACAACATATACTCGATATAAGAATTAGGAATCTCACTCAGATTGTTATGTGGCACCTAACATATTCTCCATTACAGTAAGAAAAAATGCATAGACCTTACTCAATTTGGTTTGAACTCCCAGATCAAGTACTAGTTTGTTGGTCTTCAATTATGTATTCGGTTTTAGGTTTGAGAAATAGTGATGTGGAGATCCCCTGGAAGTGGGATACACAGATAGCCATTTTGGTGGAAATTAGAAGTTTATTTTGGTGGAGTAAAGGTTGATTAGTTGCAAATTGGACAAGCGTATTTTAGGGATCTGGATGGTGGAGAAATGAAATGAAGTATCGCGGGAATGAAAATCTAAGCGAGAAATAGAAGGGGGTTACATGGATTGATGGGCGTTGATGGACGACTGTGATCTTTTCATTTATGAGGGCGTGGATTGATGAGTGTAACTAAGTGGTGTAGTGCAACGCTTTCAACTAGTGTTGCACGTCATAGCACTGGAATTCCAGCCGCAACAGTGTATTCATGTCTAATGCAACAACATATGAATATTGTTGTAGAAGGTCAAAGAAAGCATAGTTTTTGCCACACTTTTCATGCAACAGACACAAATTAGTGTCAAATATGCCCAATTTTGTAGCAGTGAAATAAAGCAACATAGATAATAATCAGAGTAAGTGCGGAAAAAGAAACAATAAAGAATTTACCCAGCTTCGCCAAAACCCTGCCTCCTACTGCATTCCCCAAGTTTTCTACTAAATATTAAAACAATCTCTACGCTTACAATCACCTGTAAACTCACAACACCCGCTCCCAACTATCCTAATCCTAATCCTTCACTGATCTCAATCCCTAAATTCAGATTTTCCCTAACTACAAACCCTTTAGCTTGAATCCCTAGTTTATAAAACTTCGAAACAATTACAAAATAAAACACTGAGAAAACTTAAACCAAATTGCTAAACCCTAGTTTTCAAAAACTAAGATGTATAAAATAAAAAGAACTAGTTGGCCCCTCTTTTTATTTGTTCTTTATCACTTGTAAAACTCGGCTTCCTCTTTTCTATTCTCCAATGGCCCTTTTCTTCTCTGATTAAATCATACACTAGGGTTTCTAAAATCTCAACTTCTGGTTGCTCTGATGGAGTTGATTCATTACTCGCTTTGATTTTGGTTGCTTCTTGGTCAATCGATTTGGTTTTGCAGACGATCGAAACAAAAATTCTGAGTTCTCTAATTTTTATTCTTCAATGCTTGAATTGATTTGCTTGGTTTTTGATGGATTTGGCTGTGATGAATATGGTGCATTTATAGGGTGTTTGAAAAACCTTAATATTTGATTTCACATTGCGTCTTGGTCGACTTTCCGTGAATAAATAATTTGAATTCCTCAAATTTTTGGAAACTTGAATTGGTATTCTTTTTGAAAATAAGAGATTTGAGTTTGCTGAGAGTAATACTTCTTGCCGAATAGATCCCCTTGCGATTTCTAGATACTTGATTTATTCATCTTGCAAAAAATAACCGATTGTGATTTCTAGAAATTTCTTTTAATTTAAATTATCCAATCTTGCCAATTGCAACATTGTTGAAGCTTTCCTTATATTATTCAAACCGATTTATGGAAATTTTGAAATCTTCCTCTTGCCAAAAATAATAGATTTAATTCTTCAAACCTTTCTGAAAATAAGCTTACTAAAGATAAAGGCTTTTTAAATTTATTCCTTTTCGGTTTGAAAAATGTTTATTGTTTCCTTTATCTATTCGAACTGAGAGATTTTTCTCTATGTCTTTCAATTTTCCATCGCTATAAAGATGCTTGTATTTGACCATTCGAACAGATGATATACTCTTACTTTGCACTTGTCACTGCTATACTATTTTGTATGTGACATCGACTTAACTTTTAGCCATGTACACACTGGACTTATTGTGCCGTATTTCTTTTCCCCTTTTGTTGGAAGCTTGTGTACAACCATTTTATGCTGTGTACTTTTACTATTTGTCTTTTTTTTTGGAAACTTGATACTGGCTTGATCAACCCTGTGTTTATGCACTGTCTCTTGTGTTATTTAAGTGTCTATGTTAGTAATTGAACCTGACCTGCTTGTGTTTAATGTCATTGGCACTTGGTTTATATGCAATAGCTGGTCTTACTTGCCATCTTATACATGCATTTTGCTGGCTACTGTTTTGTTGTTCCTTAAGCTACGTGCCTTGTTCATGGTCTTGTACATTTTGTCCTTAACCAAGAATAACCTGGGATGATCAATGATGTATCTCCATTCTCTCTGTTTACTTGTACACTTGTATACTACTATGGCATTTTTCACTTGAGTTGTTGAGCTTGTTTTTACTTGTTTGTGGTTTGTCTTATATTGTTCATGCTGATCTCTTTTACCATGTTGTGCTATAATGATAATTTTGCTTGCACATAAATATGCTCCTAACTAGCAATGCACCATTGTTATTCTTTATTTCTATGGCTTTGTGCACTTGTGTTGAATGGCTGTGTTAATCATTCTATTTCGAAAGTGTCCAACCCTGTTTCTACACATGCCTATTTATCTTGAACCTGAACTGTTGGTAGTTCGTCATTTGATGGCTTGTGCATGTGTCAACACTGTTGCCCTATGCATGCTTAACCATTGTCCATTGTCTTGAATCACCTTTTTCTTGTAGTATTTGGCATTGCTGCACCATGTCTGTTGTGTTGTGGTATTGTGGCATGTTATGACTGCTATTATGCACAACCTTTTATATGTGTATTGTATTGCATCATATATCTGCCAAGTTATACTTGACTATTTTGCCCATGCACACTTGCATTTGGGTTTGATCTTCCATGCACTTGCGAGACTTTGTACAGCATGTTTAGATTGTAATGCTCTATCACCTGAAAATAATTCTACATAATTGCAAAAATATTTTTCTATTTAAATCAGCAGACCACTATAGCTGTATTGAGGCTGATCTAACGGTACTAGTATTCAGTCTGCCTTGTGGTATTTACAGTGAATCATTGTGACTATCAGAAGTAGTCTAGGCTCAAACACACACACAAATATATATATATATATATATATATATATATATATATATCTGACCACGTCTAGAAAAATGATGAGAAACCAACCAAAAAACTGAGGCAAATAAAACCTTCAAATTAATTTCATATTCGCCGACATTTAAATCTATTTTTGTTCCATTTTACTGTGTTTTTCTGTGATAAATATACAGCTGATTGGATCTTGAAGCAACTGAAGACACATTGTGTGTATGTAATAACCCGGAAATCTGGGCCAATTTAAAATTTTTATTTTGGCAATTTTAGTGAATTTTGATTATTTAAAATGAATTATTCTAAATAATAACGACGAGAAATTTATTTTGAATAGAATTTGAACGTATATATTTATTTGAATCGTCGTTAGAATATAAATATTTATTTTATTTATAAAAGGAATTGAAAACGGCGCGGTAGTTCGAAAATTCAATTTCAAACTTCAAATGAATGTATAGGATTCAAAATAAACTGGATTTTAGTGAGACCAAAAATATTAGAATCTAATTGATAATATCTTTCCAACGAATCCGAAAAATTGAAATTTCATGGCGGGAATCAAAAGATATGTCCAGTTGAAAATTCAGAATAGTCACTATGGAATTCTGGCCCTTAAAAAAAGCCATTTTGCAAAGGACCTCGGTTTTCGACGAAACCACTTTTGTTGGATCCATGATGTCAAATTATTGCTAGATCCCAAAAATCGTACTTTTTCGAATCATTATGTGAGCGCAGCAAAGGAAAATATGTTTTAACAGTTTCAGTCAATTTCGATCGACCAGAAATTGGCCATTTTTCAAATGGTCTCAGAATTCGATGAAATTAGTTTTGTTAGAACCATATCGTCAATACAAATCTAGACATAATTTTTCTGGAATTTTCCTAGTTAGTATGTGGCCATGGTAAATTGAAATGTGCGTTCAAATTCAATATATAGATTTATATTTTGATTTTGACGAAAACTGATCGAAACAGTCGAATCAGCCTGCGGTACATATCCCATTGTGTTTGGAATGGGGAAAATTAGCTTGGAACAACAGGCAGTGGGTCTCGTTTAGAGGTCGAAATTAAAAGTTGCTTTTTCCGGAAATTTTAAATAATAAAATAATTAAATTTTATGAAGTACCCTCTACCCTCCCTCCCTCTTTTTCACTTCAGCCTCCCCATTTACTTTTTTTCAAAAAAAAAAGGAAAAGCCAACAACGCCCGTCGCTCTGCCCTTCAATCCGCATGCAGCCGCCACCCATCGACGTCGAGCGTCGCACCCACCTCCGCAGCCATCCCCTCTGGTCCGCCGCTCTCCTCCGCTTCCCTATTTCTGACATAGCCCGCCACCCAACCCCTAACCCTAAAATCGCGAGAAACCTCCGACCCCCACTCCGACTCCCTCCCCTCCCTAAGATGCGGCGCCGAATACCATACCCACCGCACCCCTCCCCTCGCACAACACCCAATCCGAGACCCGAGCCCTAGCCACCACCCGACCCCTCCTCAGCCCCTCTCCGAACGCGGTGAGTATTCTTTCTTTTCTTTATATTAAAGTATTTTTTTTATCCAATTTTGATTAGAAAAAGAAATCTGATTTTAGTTATGTATAAAAATATAATCTTTATTTAGAAGATATGATTTAAATTTATTGTTCTTTGTGTTATAGATTTTATTTATAAAGTTATGAATTTTGTTTACATAAAGTTGTGACTTTTTAATCATAAAAAGTTAGGAATTTTAATATATGAAGTTGTAATTTTTATTGTATAAAATTATGATTTTTAATAATAAAAAGATATGATTTTTATCGCTGTGAAGTTATGGTTTTTATGTAAGTGATAATATAAAAATGTGATTTTTTATATATGTAGCGAACACAGACGACGAAAGTGACAAAAGGCGAACACGGCGAGATGTTCTACATATGAAGAGTCATGGTGAATTGGTTTAGCTTCTCGATGAGAACTCCTCACTTTTATTATAATTTCTAGTTGAAATGTATACTAGATGCAGACGGTGCTTAGTAGCACCCGACACCCATCGTCCACAGACCATGGATGACTTGTTTGTTTGATTGTTGTGTAGTGAAATTTGATTGTGTGATGGTGAATGAAATAAAATATTTTATAGTGGAAAATATTTTATAGTTAAAAATATGATTTTTAACGTATATATAAAATAAATACTTATAAACAAATCGGATGATTTGTTTATATACACTGATTTGACTGATATTGATTGGGACGATAAATTTTACACATCGCCCAACTGCACAAATAAAATATGTGTTTGTTGATTTGAAACCCCACACGGGTATTGGGATGATATCTGACATACACTAATCCCAATTGTTTAGTGGTTTGTCGATCGTTTAATTGACTTTCTGTGCAAGCGTTAATTTTTTGTATTTAATGCTTATGCAGTTGTGTGGTTCACTCTGGATGATGGTTAATTATTTATCGTTGCTATTATGTACATATGTTGTAGAAAATCTATATAATTAACATTATATGGTAATTGATTGGACCTCATTCCAATTTAGAAAATAAATTCATGTGTTGAATTGAAAATATATATTCATGTGTTGAATAGAAAATAAATTCATGTGTTGAATAGAATAAATATTCATGTGTTGAATAAAAGCCTTGTTGATTAGATTGACGCCATTTTGACGTGAATGATATTTATATCGATTTTATTCATTTTTCAATGAATATTGAAAGTGATTTCAAAATTCGAATTAAATTGAAATGAATTGAAATTCGAATTAAATTGAAATGAATTGAAATTCGAATTAAATTGAAATTTGAATTAAATTGAAATGAATTGAAATTCGAATTAAATTGAAATTGAAATTGAATTGAAATCGATTTGAAATGAAATTAAAACGAATTTATATTGAAAAATTCAATCTTGATTTGAATTTGAAAAGGAAGTTGAAATCGTTTTGAAAACGAATTTAAAACGATTTATAAAATACGTTTTAAAAGGAAATCGACGAAGTATATATTATATATATAATATAATGGCCTGAATAGAACGCGCCGCGCCATGGCACTTTGCGAATTTCGACCATTGACTTCGAATGGATATTGCGGGAGATCTGACCGTCGGATTCTCCTAAAACCGGAACCGTTGGGTTCATATCGAAAAGAGCTTTCTAACGAATATTAGAGATTTGAAATCTAACGGTTGGATTTGGAAATATGTCCAAATCAAATTTGGAAAAGGTCGCTGTAGGTGCAGTTCGATGGCCGTTGATAGAAATCGACTGTACGGGCCTTGATAAAATTATTAAAAATAGTAATAATTTGTGTAAAATCATAAGAAATGATTTGTGAAGAATTGGGATGAAAAACTCCATATTTGAAAAGATAAAAATTGATTTTTATCGAAATGAACTAGTTTTGAACTAGAATTATAATCAATTTATTTTAGAAATAAATAAATTGGATTTGAAATGGTTTTAAAGATAACCAGAATTTCCAATAATTGAATTGGAGTGGATTTGAATCGAAATTGTCTTCGGAATATTTCGATGTTGGATTTCGTGATGATACAGATATTGTTATGGGAATTTGAAAGATGTATTAATATCATTATTTCCAATACGATATTTGTTGGTCGTAGAATTTGATATTAAATATAAGCCGATATATTTTCTCTTCAGAGCCTTGTATTTGATATCAAATGGGATTCAGGGTTTGTCGTGAATGGTGTCTTCATTAACACTGTTCTTAAACCCAGTGGAGAAAAAGATTAAATCTTTTTATTTAGATTTAATGAAGTGTACCAATTAAATGGTATTTAGTTGGAATTGAATTTGAATTGATTTTGGGTTTATTGTGAACAATGGTTTAAATAACACTTGTTCTTTAACCCGATAATGAATTGAATGTGATTTTGGGATAATAGTGAACCGTGTTTTAAATGGCTTGGTTCTTTAACCCAGTTAAAAACAGGATATTGGCTTCTGTGAAGATTAAAACTAAGTGGGGTTTTAATGAATCTTTAATTAGACTGAAATGGTCGAGAATGGAGTATCACCTGTTTTGCTCCAGGCGATAGTTTAATCTTTAACTAGATTTGAACGTGAAATGGTAACTAACTTTACCGATAACACCGGGGTGTTAGATATGGAGTATTACCAGTTTTGCCCCTTGGGATGAATGGGTTGGGATTGGGAAATAAAATAAATAATTACTTCGATGTGGTTCGCTAATCCCGACTAGTTTGAAGTGATATTCAAAGGAAGATTAAAGAATAAATTTAAAAGAATTTATCTTTGATAAAATGAATGGGAACCTTCCTATAAGAATGTGAAATTTAGAAACTAATTGAAAATTAGTTAAGATGAATGGTTTCCTGAGTATTGATCTGATGTTCGTTTCGGCCTTCGGGGTTAATATTTGGGGAGTTCTCTTACTAATTTACGGTTAGTGACTGATGAATTGGAATGAGGCTTATATTGTGTTTGTGTAACACTTGTTTATTATATACGCGAGTTATTCAAAAAGACCGGGTTTATCCCATTCTGAATAAATGATTCGACGTGTTGTCGAAGAGGAAGACGGTGGTTGAGGACCAGCGGTCTTCATGTCGTTTGGGTGATTACTGATGATCTTAATTGGGTCGTACACCCAAAAGGAGGGAATCAGTTAGTGGTCGTCCAGACGTACTTGGAGATCGATAGATATGCGAGGTACAAGGTGCCTCCAGTTTTGTTCATACTCAGAACGAACTTGTAAATGGACTGTGTATCTGACATTGGATTTTACTCTGTGTAATTGATTTCTATTAAATATATATCTGTTTGGCGGCGGAGAATTTATTCTCTTGCTTAACGCCCTTCTCTGAGACGTACGAGCTCAGGGGTTATATATTGATGGACATCAAACACATGAAGTGAATTGCCTGTGTGGCATGCCTAAGTGGCATTTGATCGAGGCTTCTGTTGAGAAGCAAAGTCTTGTGGTTGATGATCAAAGTACCGCCTGTGTGGCATAGCTTTGTGTAACGTGAATTCGCGAGCCTCACACCCCGTTTGTGAACCAGAAGCGGGAGAGGACCTCAGGGAGGGCATGCGTTTCTTTCTAGCTAGAAGTGGCGTCAGTGGTTTTACACGCCTTGGCGAGTTTGACATATGTGGTTGTTGCTGTTGCGAGGCACCTCGGATATATCGGTGACTACGTGAAGCCGATGGAGTCATTCATTGGCTCATTTACACCCCAAAGGGCGGGGAAACGTAGTGTTCAGGCATTTTAATCCACATCGGTGGACCGGCCCTGTCGCTCCAAGGGTCACTCGAGCTCTGATCCTGAGATATGTGCTAGACTGTCTCGAATCGGTAGAGGACTATCTTTTGCCTCGGTTCACAGATGGAAATCCAACTTCCAATATGTGACTTTGCGGTTTTAATTGTAGAGCCTAGTATGGAGACATAGTGGGATGGGGCGCTTATGCCGTCTATGATTGATACTTATGATTTGAAATTGTTTTGACTCTATACACTTATAGTAATAATAAAACATGAAATTTCACTTACCAAGCATTCATGGCTATTATAAGGTAAAAACCCTATCCTCCGGCTTGCGTTGCATTGTGTGATGGGACCTGGGTCTTATAATAGCTTCATTTTTCTTTATTTAACATTGCGCTGTTGTTTTATGCACTGGTGTTCTTGGGAGGAAACCCGTTCCGTGTTATACGACGTGGTCCCTTGATTTACCTAACTTTAAAAATAAAGATTAATAACTGTTTTAGTTCTCACACCAGTCACATGACTGACCTGGAGTTTATTGTTTTAACCTAAACTCTGGGTGCCCTTATTTTGACACGGGTAGCTAGTAGTTTTGGTTTTGCAGATTTATATTCATAGGATCCTGATTTATAGCTGGAACGATACTCGGAAAGTTCTGTATCTGTGTATTACTTCAAGTTGTGTATTGTAATTTTTTCCGCTGCTATGTAATGTATTGTAATCTATTATATTTTATAATGTGTAATATTGATTTATACTCTGTATATTCTTGTAATCTGATGGAATTGTTGTAATGAGGAATGAAATGTTCTTCTGCTTGCGTTCCGAAATGGCTTGTACTCAACTCAATCCGTGATTTCCCGTAAAGGGGATTTCGGGTCGTTTCATCGTGGTATCAGAGCTTTGGTTTACAGAGCTCAGAGAACAAGACACATTAGAACCATACGAAAAAATTCATCAGAAATTGGATTAGTAATACCAAGTGGGAATGACTCGTTAGAGATGGGATCAGTAGTATCCTATAACGAGTGTGAAGAGTATATTTTTAAAATGAAAACAAGTTTTGTTTTGGAATCTAAATCGTTGTATACGTATTTGAATATTTATTTTAAATTAATTTGGACAATCCAATATATAAAGATTTTGCATATACGCCTTGCAAACGTGTATTCGAAGTTTTAATGTACTGGATAGTTATAGAATCACACTCTAGTTGCCCGGGGATAATTCTGGTGACGGAGCACCATTCCCAGTATTTATATTCGAGTGACGAAAGTAGGATTTCTATATGATTCCAATTGACTGGTGTGAGAACCAAAACTAGATAGGGCTTATTGTTGTGATTTGGCATCAAAAATCTGATTTTTGGACTATGTATCAAAGTTATGAATTTGAAAAGTTAATCAACTAATTGATTGTTGATTGTGTTGTTTGATTATTGGTTGGTTAATTAAAATGTTGAACCTTTAGCCAAATTGGTCAAATAGTGAATTGTATTGAAAAAAGATCGCATTTGCATACATATACATGTACTTACATTGAGCAGGTCATAGCAAGGAGGCAAGAGCAGAAGAATAAAATTGTTTGCCCGACAAATAGGTACATGTTTATTGTATTTCTTTGGGTTTAGATGATTTTATGAGCCGATTGGCTAGCCACTTGGCTTTTTCTTTTTCTTTTGGATTGAAGAATGCCATGGGAGGCTATATGAAATATCCCGAAGTCCCCGGTGCAGGGGAGGTTATGGCGAAATTTTTCGAAAATTTAGGGTGTTAGCCAAATTTTTTGAAAAATTTGAAAAGTTCAGAGAAGCTGAAAAGTTGAAGAACTTAAGCCGTAATGAAAATAATGAAAGTTGAGTTGATTTGTAAAACAACTTTCGGCTTCGTTCCTTTTCGAGGATGAAAAGTTTTAACTGGGGGAGATTGCAATAACCCGGAAATCTAAGCCAATTTAAAAAGTTTAATTTGGCAATTTTAGTGAATTTCGATTATTTAAAATGAATTATTTTAAATAATAATGACAAGAAATTTATTTTGAATAGAATTTGAACATATATTTATTTGAATCGTCGTTAGAATATAAATATTTATTTTATTTATAAAAGGAATTGAAAATGGCGCGGTAGTTCGAAAGTTCGATTTCAAACTTCAAACGAATGTATAGGATTCAAAATAAATTGGATTTTAGTGAAACCAAAAATATTAGAATCTAATTGATAATATCTTTCCAACGAATCCGAAAAATTGAAATTTCATTGCGGGAATCAAAAGATATGTCCAGTTGAAAATTCAGAATAGTCGCTATAGAATCCCGGCCCTTAAAAATAGCCATTTTGCAAACGACCTTGGTTTTCGACGAAACCACTTCTGCTGGATCCGTGATGTCAAGTTATTGCTAGATCCCAAAATTCGTAATTTTTTGAATCAATATGTGAGCGTGGCAAAGGAAAATGTGTTGTAACAGTTTTAGTCAATTTCGATCGACCAGAAATTGGCCATTTTTCAAACGGTCTCAGAATTCGATGAAATTAGTTTTGTTAGAACCGTATCATCAATACGAAGCTGGAAATATTTTTTCTGGAATTTTTCTAGTTAGTATGTGGCCCTGGTAAATTGAAGTGTGCGCTCAAATTCAATATATAGATTTATATTTTGATTTTGACGAAAACTAATCGAAACAGTCGAATCAGCCTACGGTACATATCCCATTGTGTTCGGAATGGGGGTAATTAGCTAGGGACGACATGTGGTGGGTCTCGTTTACAGGTCGAAATTAAAAGTTGTTTTTTTTTGGGAAATTTTAAATAATAAAATAATTAAATTTTATGAAGTACCCTCTACCATCCCTCCCTCTTTTTCACTTCATCCCCCTCCCCCCCTACGTTTACTTTTTTTCAAAAAAAAGGAAAAGCCAACAACGCCCGTCGCTCTGCCCTTCGGTCCGCCCGCAGCCGCTACCCATCGACATCGAGCGTCGCACCCACCTCCGCAGCCATCCCCTCTAGTCCGCCGCCCTACTCCTCTTCCCTATTTCCGACATAGCCCGCCACCCTAACCCCAAACCCTAAAATCGCGAGAAACCCCCGACCCCCACTCCGACTCCCTCCCCTCCCTAAGACGCGGCGCCGAAGACCAAACCCGACGCACCCCTCCTCTCGCACAGCACCCAATCCGAGACCCAAGCCCTAGCCACCACCCGACCCCTCCTCAGCCCCTCTCCGAACGCGGTGAGTATTCTTTCTTTTCTTTATACTAAAGTATTGTTTTTTATCTGATTTTGATTAGCAAAAAAAAAAAAAAATCTGATTTAAGTTATGTATAAAAATATAATTTTTATTTAGAAGATATGATTTAAATTTATTGTTCTTTGAGTTATAAATTTTATTTATATAAAGTTATGAATTTTGTTTACATAAAGTTGTGACTTTTTAATCATAAAAAGTTAGGAATTTTAATATATGAAGTTGTAATTTTTATTGTATAAAGATATGGTTTTTAATAATAAAAAGTTATGATTTTTAACGCTGTGAAGTTATGATTTTATATAAGTGATAATATAAAAATGTGATTTTTTATATATGTAGCGAACACGGACGACGAAAGTGACAAAAGGCGAGCACGGCGAGATGTTCTACACATGAAGAGTCATGGTGAATTGGTTTAGCTTCTCGGTGAGAACTCCTCACTTTTATTTTAATTTCTAGTTGAAATATATACTAGGATGCAGACGGTGCTTAGTAGCACCCGACACCCGTCGTCCACAGACCATGGATGACTTGTTTGTTTGATTGTTGTATAGTGAAATTTGATTGTGTGATGGTGAATGAAATAAAATATTTTATAGTGGAAAATATTTATAGTTAAAAATATGATTTTTAACGTATATATAAAATAAATACTTATAAACAAATCGGACGATTTGTTTATATACACTAATTTGACTGATATTGATTGGGGCGATAAATTTTACACATCGCCTAACTGCACAAATAAATTATGTATTTGTTGATTTGAAGCCCCACACGGGTATTAGGATTATATTTGACATACACTAATCGCAATTGTTTAGTGGTATGTCGATCGTTTGATTGACAGACTGTGTAAGCATTAATTATTTGTATTTAATGCTTATGCAGTTGTGTGGTGCACTCTGGATGATGGTTTATTATTTATCGTTGCTATTATATACATATGTTGTAGAAAATCCAGATAATTAACATTATATGGCAATTGATTGGACCTCATTCCAATTTAGAAAATAAATTCATTTGTTGAATTGAAAATATATATTCATGTGTTGAATAGTAAATAAATTCACGTGTTGAATAGAATAAATATTCATGTGTTGAATAAAAGTCGTGTTGATTAGATTGACACCATTTTGATGTGAACGATATTTATATCGATTTTATTCATTTTTCAATGAATATTGAAAGTGATTTCAAAATTCGAATTAAATTGAAATGAATTGAAATTCAAATTAAATTGAAATGAATTAAAATCTGAATTAAATTGAAATTGAATTGAAATCGATTTGAAATGAAATTAAAATGAATTTATATTGAAAAATTCAATCTTGATTTGAATTTGAAATGGAAGCTCAAATCGTTTTGAAAACGAATTTAAAACGATTTATAAAATACGTTTTAAAAGGAAATCGACGAAGTATGCATTGTATATATTATATATATAATATAATGGCCTGAATAGAACGCGCCGCGCCGCGGCACTTCGCGAATTTCGACCATTGACTTTGAATGGATATTGCGGGAGATCCGACCATCGGATTCTCCTAAAACTGGAACCGTTGGGTTCATATCGAAAAGAGCTTTCTAACGAACATTAGAGATTTGAAATCTAACGAATGGATTTAGAATTATGTCCAAATCAAATTTGGAAAAGGTCGCTGTAAGTGCAGTTCGATGGCCGTTGATGGAAATCGAATGTACGGGCCTTGATAAAATTATTAAAAATAGTAATAATTTGTGTAAAATCATAAGAAATGATTTGTGAAGAATTGGGATGAAAAACTCCATATTTGAAAAGATAAAAATTGATTTTTATCGAAATGAACTAGTTTTGAACTAGAATTAAAATCAATTTATTTTTGAAATAAATAAATTGGATTTGAAATGGTTTTAAAAATAACCAGAATTTCCAATAATTGAATTAGAGTGGATTTGAATCGAAATTGCCTTCAGAATATTTCGATGTTGGATTTCGTGATGATACAAATATTGTTATGGGAATTTGAAAGATATATTAATACCGTTATTTCCAGTACGATATTTGTTGGTCGTAGAATTTGATATTGAATATAAGCCGATATATTTTCTATTCAGAGCATTGTATTTAATATCAAATGGGATTTAGGGTTTTTCGTGAATGGTGTCTTCATTAACACTGTTCTTAAACCCAGTGGAGAAAAAGATTAAATCTTTTTATTTAGATTTAATGAAGTGTACCAATTAAATCGTATTTAATTGGAATTGAACTTGAATCTATTTTGGGTTTATCGTGAACGGTGTTTTAAATAACACTTGTTCTTTAACCCGATAATGAATTGAATGTGATTTTGGGTTTATAGTGAACCGTGTTTTAAATGACATTAGTTCTTTAACACAGTTAAAGACAGGATATTGATTTATGTGAAGATTAAAACTAAGTGGGGTTTTAATGAATCTTTAATTAGATTGAAATGGTCGAGAATGGAGTATCACCAGTTTTTCTCCAGGCGATAGTTAAATCTTTAACTAGATTTGAACGTGAAATGGTAATTAACTTTACCGATAACACCGTGGTGTTAGATTTGGAGTATTACCAATTTTGCTCCTTAAGATGAATGGGTTGGGATTGAGAAATAAAATAAATAATTACTTTGGTGTGGTTCGCTAATCCCGACTAGTTTGAAGTGATATTCAAAGGAAGATTAAAGAATAAATTTAAAAGAATTTATCTTTGATAAAATGAATGGGAACCTTTCCCTAAGAATGTGAAATTTAGAAACTAATTGAAAATTAGTTAAGATGAATGGTTTCCTGGGTATTGATCTGATGTTGGTTTCCGCCTTCGGGGTTAATATTTGGGGAGTTGTTCTCTTACTAATTTACGGTTAGTGACTGATGAATTGGAATGAGGCGTATGTTGTGTTTGTGTAACACTTGTTTATTATATACGCGAGTTATTTAGAAAGACCGGGTTTATCCCATTATGAATAACTGATTCGACGTGGTGTCGAAGAGGAAGACAGTGGTTCAAGACCGGAGTTCTTCACGTCGTTTGGGTGATTACTGATGATCTTGATTGGGCCGTACACCCAAAAGAAGGGAATCAGTTAGTGGTCGTCCAGACGTACTTGGAGATCGATGAATATGCGAGGTACAAGGTGCCTCCGGTTTCGTTTAGACCCAGAACGAACTTGTAAATGGACTGTGTGTCTTACATTGGATATTATTCTGTGTGATTGATTTCTATTAAATATATATCTGTTTGGCGGCGGAGAATTTATTCTCTTGCTTAACGCCCTTCTCTGAGACGTACGAGCTCAGGGGTTATATATTGATGGATATCAAACGCATGGAGTGTATTGCCTGTATGGCATGCCGAAGTGGCAATTGATCGAGGCTTTTGTTGAAAAGCAAAGTCTTGTGGTTGATGATCAAAGAACCTCCTGTGTGGCATAGCTTTGTGTAATGTGAATTCGCGAGCCTCACACCCCGGTTGTGAACCAGAAATGAGAGAGGACCTCAGGGAGGACATGCGTTTCTTTCTAGATAGGCGTCAATGGTTTTACACGTCCTGATGAGTTTGACTTATGTGGTTGTTGCTGTTGCGAGGCGCCTTGGATATATCGGTGACTATGTGAAGCCGATGGAGTCATTCGTTGGCTCATTTACGCCCCAAAGTGCGGGGAAACGTAGTGTTCAGGCATTTTAATCCACATCAGTGGACCGGCCCTGTCGCTCCAAGGGTCACTCGAGCTCTGATCCTGAGACATGTGCTAGATTGTCTCGAATCGGTAGAGGACTATTGTAACAGCCCGCACCTCCGTTCGTGCAAGATATTGTCCCCAACTTAGCCACCATATAGGTGTGGGGTTTTGTTCCTCAAAAGGCCTTGGCGTTAGTAGGCGATAGGCTCTACTATATAAGTCCACACTTCACACAAGCTTCCACGATATGGGACTTTGGGGTGTTACATTCTCCCCTTCTACAGAGCCCAACGTCCCCGTTGGCTGACAAACAACTCACCCAGACGCTGTGTTCCACACAGCAGCCACAATTCCGGCTGGGTATTGGCTCTGATACCACTGTAACAGCCCGCACCTCCGTTTGCGCAAGATATTGTCCCCAACTTAGCCACCATATAGGTGTGGGGTTTTGTTCCTCAAAAGGCCTTGGCGTTAGTAGGGGATGGGCTCTACTATATAAGTCCACACTTCACACAAGCTTCCACGATGTGGGACTTAGGGGTGTTACAACTATCTTTTGCCTCGGTTCACAGATGGAAATCCAAATTCCAATACGTGACTTTGCGGTTTTGACTGTAGAGCCTAGTATGGCGACATAGTGGGATGGGGCGCTTATGCTGTCTATGATTGATACTTATGATTTGAAATTGTTTTGACTCTATACACTTGTAGTAATAATAAAACATAAAATTTCACATACCAAGCATTCTTGGCTATTACAAGGTAAAAACCCTATCCTCCGGCTTGCGTTGCATTGTGTGATGGGACTTGGGTCTTATAATAGCTTCATTTTTCTTTATTTAACATTGCACTGTTGTTTTATGCAATGGTGTTCTTGGGAGGAAACCCGTTCCGTGTTATACGGCGTGGTCCCTTGATTTACCTAACTTTAAAAATAAAGATTAATAACGATTTTAGTTCTCACACCAGTCACATGACTGACCTGGAGTTTATTGTTTTAACCTAAACTCTGGGTGCCCTTATTTTGACACGGGCAGCTAGTAGTTTTGGTTTTGCAGATTTATATTCACAGGATCCTGATTTATAGCTGGAACGATACTCGGAGAGCTCTGTATCCGTGTATTACTTCTAGTTGTGTATTGTATTATTTTCCGCTGCTATGTAATGTATTGTAATCTCTGGTATTTTATAATGTGTAATATTGATTTATACTCTGTATATTCTTGTAATCTGATGGAATTGTTGTAATAAGAAATGAAATGTTCTTCTGTTTGCGTTTCGATGTAGCTTGTACTCAACTCAATCCGTGATTTCCCGTAAGGGGGATTTCGGGTCGTTTCAGTGTATATGAGTCTGTATATGTAAATGAGTATGAAATTGTATATGTAACCAAGTGAATCAAGTAATGTAGTGAGGATTGTTTGCACATGTGGATGACTATGTAATATAACAGTGAATTGTAAATACTGGAGTCAGAAATTTGTACTATTTCAAATGTTGAAATAAAAATTCATTTGAATAAAAAATACTGTTTGAATATTTGATTCTGTGCAATAGTATAATGTTCAATCTAAACATTTATTTTTGTGTGTAATATGTAATATAGGACAGTATTGTTTACAAACACATTTATGAATAATATATATGTTTGTTACCATTGAACAAAAATCATATTGTTATACTCAACAAAAATTCCATCACACGTTTGGCCCATTCCTAAGTTGGTTAATGGTTTGTTATAATGAACAATATGCAGATCTATCTATATATGATTTCAAAATCCCACAACAAAGAGATAAAAATATAACAATAGAAATAAATACTAGTTTCACAAAATCAAATCACATAATCTTAACAAATCATACTAAAATATCCAAATACAATATCTCAAATAAAACATCACATATATTTATTTCTATGCACGAAGATGTATCAAAAGCAAATAAAATGCTGTGGATCTTCACCATTGCCTTCATCTTCTTTATCAACATCTTTCCCTAAACCTGTGGGTAGTAATAAGAAGGGGGTCAAAACATTAAAGTCTAGTGAATAAATAAATCAAGTCTTATTTTTATATTATTTGGATAGTAACATTTAGATAAGTAATATGTCTTATGCATCCTATACTACTAACCTCTAACAAGCTCGAAGGCTCATCTAGTCCAACTCTATAAATATAACACAAATACGATTAGTAATTCCTTAACTGTGTAAGTGAAAGTACCAAAGCTACTTAATACCTCATTAGTGGAAACATTGACCATTCAATGTATATACTCTAGGAAGATCCTAATTATTTAATTATTAAACCCAAGGTAGCCCATCTTTGGTAATTCCAAACTAACACCATAGGAAATCTCGTACAACCACTTAATATAATATTTATGAAATCAGATGATTCTAACATAGGCCCCTTCTAAAGATTTCCAATAATTGCTCCTAAATGTTAATCTGTATTATGACATATATCAAAACTATGATATCTTATACTAGTTCGCATATTATTAGGCACTGGTAGTTAAATTAATTAGGAAGATTTATTCATTTCTACAATTGAAAAGAATAAAAGCTCGTTGATGTAACGATACGGATTTCGCCCGAACTTAATCGATCGCTAAATCAACCAAGAACGTTCGAATCCCGCATACGCTAACTCTGGGCATACAACACATCAGAACAAATAACAGAAGACTTTTATAAACATCATAATAATGTTACATCAGAGTACATAATATATCAGAGTACGTTGAAATATAATACATCGGAAGATAAATTTACAGTAAATTTAATACAACGCAGTGGAGACAAATAAACTAACACAGCAGAAGACTATCAATGCTGTGGACACAGCTTTAAGCTTCGATCCATAATCCTGCTCAATAAATAAATATTTGCAAAACAAGCCACTCGACTGCCCATGTGGAAATATGGGCACCCGAGTTTGCAAGTGAAACAAAATACGAGTCAGTCATGGGACTGGTATGATAAATCTTACTTAACTTATCTAATAAAAAGGCTAATCATAGGACTACGCCGCTAACGCGGAACAGGTTTACTCCATTGGATTGCTAGTGCATAAAATAAGTAAATCTTTAAACAACGTAACGCTTTTTGGAAAAATGAAACCATTATAAGACTCAAGTCCCATCACACAATGCAACGCAAATCGGAGGATAGAGTTTTACCTTATAATGGTCAAACATGATTGATATGCATAAAACAATAATTATTTGATATTATTACTAGTATCTAATCAGTTTAAAACACTTTCAAAGTAAATGTATAAATCCTAGACGGCATAGTACCCATCCTACTATGTCTCCATATATAGGTTTACAATCAAATTCATAATGTTGTATTGGAAATTGGGTTTCCATCATAAGTCAAGGCTAGGGATGGTCTTCTTACCGATTCGAGACACTCTAGCAAATGTCTCAGAATCACACCTACGGGCAACACTTGGATCCTACAGGGCCGGCCCATAAATACTTTAGTGGATTAGTTATGCCTGAACACACGTTTCCCAGTCCTATCAGACCTATCTCTGAGCCATTAGAGACTCAATATCCGAGGCGCCTCATTCCATCATCCACCAAAGTAAAAATGTTTGGGCTCCATAACATGACACCACTTCTAGCTAGAAAGAAACGTCGTGCACTCCCTGCGTTCCCTTATCCCGTTTCTGACTCTTACCGAGGTGTGAGGCTCGCGAAGTAACGCTATACACAAAGCTATGCTAAATAAAGTCGTGCTTTGGTCATCAACCACAAGGCTCTGCTTTTCAACAAAAGCCTTGATCATTTGCATCTTGGCATGCCACATTGACAATCCACGCCATTCGACTGATGTCTATCAATATATAACCTCTAAGTTCGTACGTCTCAGAGAAGGGTGTTAAGCGAGAGAATAAATTTTCCGCCACCAAATAGATATATATTTAACAGGAATTAATCAACAAAGAACAAAATCCAATGTCAGACACACATCCATTTACAAGTCCGTTCTGGGTCTGAATGAAACCAGAGACACCTTATTCCTCGTCCCGTATGTCTAATACAGAAGAGAATTTCTCGTGTGTCCGGACAATCAACAAGTACATCCGGACAACTACCACTTAAATCCTTTCAAGGCAGAAACTCTAATCAAAGGCATCAGTAGTCATCCATTCGATGTGAAGATCGCCGGTCTTCAAACACCATCTTCAATATCTTCGATTTAAATCATCGTATAATTATTTGAAATGAGATTGAACTCGGCATTTTCACATAATTATCGAATATATATATAATTCAAATCATTTCATATTGTTAATATTATTTTATAATGATTTATCGCTATTTTTATTTACATAAAAATAGCCCATTTAATTCAAACGATGCTTCAGATCGTTACGTGGCCCTAACGCTGTTTTTATCCAAATTTGAATTACACATTTCTCAAAATCTAACCATTGGATTTTAAAAAATTTAATATCGTTGGAAAGATCTTCCCAAAGCGAAACTAATGGTTCCAGTTTTGGGAAAATCTGACGGTCGGATCTTTAGGTATAATCATTTAAAGTTACAATTCCGAAATGCAAACTACCGCGCGTGATTCATTTAATTTTAATTTTAATTTATATATTATATATGTATATAAATATAAATCGTTCGACGATTTCACTAACATGTTAAAAGGGGATGTTTCAACAAGCAAGACGTATATTAATATATAAATATTTTCCTATTTTACTAACATGTGAAATGTAACATTTTTCATTACAAATCCTATTTTAGCATATAATCCTTTTAATCTAAATGAATCATTTTTAATGAAACTAAATATATGTTAAAAATGTATCATTTTTAGTGTTTCAACATTTTTTCCTAAACATGATTCTGTTTATAATGTTTAATAATTTTGACAATTCTTATCTTCACATGTATACAATAAAAGATAATCTTATTGTATAAACTAGTTTTAACAATTTCTATATTCACATATATACAATAAAAAAAAGTTTTATTGTCTACACAATTTCTACATTTCATATGTATATAATAAAAAGAATATTTTATTGTCTGCACATTTTCTACATTTCATATGTATAAATAAAAAGAATATTTTATTGTCTACACAATTTCTACATTTCATATGTATACAAAAAGAGAATATTTTATTGTCTACACATTTTCTACATCTTATATGTAAAAACAAATAGAATATTTTATTGTCTACACAATTTCTACATTTCATATGTATACAATGAAAAAAATATTTTATTGTCTACACATTTTCTACATCTCATATGTATAAATAAAAAGAATATTTTATTGTCTACACAATTTCTACATTTCATATGTATACAACTATAACAACCCAGAAATTTTGACAACTAAAATATGGAGTTAATTAAATAATTAAATATTAATAATCAATTTTATATGAATATTTGAGTTAGAAATCGAATATATGGTCTTGAGTATAAATTGAACTCAATATGTAATTCATAATGATCGTTTGAGGATCAAATATTTATTTTGAATATTTGATTTGAATTTGATTGGATGCTCGAATTGAATTAAAAATTCGATAGAAAATATTAAATGGTTGAATCTAAAAATAAACATTTATTTCGAAAATTTTAATTATTAAAATATATGGAAAATTGGCTTGAATATGCGTGTATTGGTGTATGTACAGAAGTTAAGATTTAAAGTTTCGATTTGGAAACAAATAGAGTGTTGATGAACAAACAAAATGAAAACAGTAAAACGATAAATAATTTAAAATTTTGTATATAGACGGAGTCGATTTACAACCAGAATAATTTAATTGGATTCAGAACACGAAAATGAGGAGATACGTATAAATTTTTGTAGCATTCAGAGACTGTGTTGGCGGTACATATTTAGAGCGGTTCGGGGTACTCGCGATAGAAATAAATATCAGTTTAAACATAAATGAAACCTACCTTAGTTAATAACGCGCATACCTATCTCTGTTGTACATGCAGCTACCCTATAACCCAGTGAAATAACGTTGTTCTTATCCTCGCAGCCCCTCTTCTATAAAGCCACGCATTTGTTCCTAAATCTCTTCAGCAAAGAAAATTTTGTTCTTTCCCATTTCCATTTTAATGGTTGTTGCTCCACCAATAGTTCCTCCATCTTCACGACATGTGCGTCTCCTTCATCCATCCCCAAATCAAAAACCCAAAATCGAATCTTCCTCTCAAATCATAATAATGGCCACCGTAATTTCTTTCTACAAATTAAATCCATTCTTGTTAAATCAATTGCCAGCATCGATGCTAGCTACAATCACCACTACGAGCGCCATCGTCTGTTCATTCGCACCTTCTCCCGGTTGTCTCAATAGCACGTTTTTCCCAAAGTCGAAGTCTTGCGCCGCCTCGAGATCTGAAACTCTGCCACTCTGTGTCGTGCTCCGACTCATAGGGGTTACTACGCCGTTTCAAGGTGAGCATCTCACTCATGATTAAATTCTAGTTTCAAGTATATCAATTTTAGTAAAAGAACTAAGTATGATAGTAAGATTTGGGTTAGGCTGTTGTACTTTGAACACTTACTTTGGGTTGTTGCGAAAATTCATCTTTACCTGTTGATGCTTGAAACTTTGGACAGTACTGATCATAAAGAGCAACACATAATTATATGTTTCCATGCGTATATATACATTGTTGTCCTTATGCTTGTTTACTACTAACTGTTCCTGGACCATGTTGCGTTGCCTGATGCATTTTATGACCTGTTTTGCACCCTTTTGGTTTCTGATGCACTTAAGTCTTGTGCACTTTGTTTTTCCTGTTGTTAGCAGCGAGTTTAAACCCTTTTGGTGAAAGTATACCATCTGCTTGTTAACCAAAATAATTATACTATAAATCTTCGAAATATAGTTAAGCTGACAAATGGACATAGTAGTGATTTGCATGTTGAATAAACTTCATTTTTCTCCTTCAAAAATATCAATTCATAGTTGTATGTATCATTAGATTTACGTGTATGTTATTCATGCCATTGCAACCGAGTATATAATAACTTAGATTTCTGTTGTTCATGATGATTAGAATCACTGCGAAACTATGGAAAGAACAATGCACCAATACTGACAGTAATATACATATTTGTGAGTAAGGCTAACTTGTTTTGTTCCTTAACAATTTGAATATTGCGTTTAACTTTTACATAAGCGGCGTGTACTACCTATGCCATACTGAACATCCAGAAATCCCTGCTTCATTTTTGCGAACATAAAGTTCGGGTTTGTGCCATACAAATCTCTTAGCTCCCTCCATTATTGCCAGAGAATTTAGCATACACCTGGGATTTTAAAAATATATACACAAGCCTTAGAATATATGTTTTGTGATATTGTTCTTGGCCAGATTTTTCCATGAATACCTGAACGTGTACAAGTTTGTGCTAACCATAGAAAATGGCATTTTACATATTAACTAAGAATTAGTAGCCTGTAAGTTGATCCTTTATTCTTGTCCACTATTGATTTAGCTTATCATATTTCATTAAACCATTGGCACTTTATTTTGCCAACAGCTGTTTTAGGAGTACCCCGTTTACTGTCACTATATGCTATGTATGCTGCTAGTAAAGACTAATATGTCCACTGACATGAAGTGCTAGGACCTTATATATGTTGAACCACTTGTTTTCAGTTTACTGCTCTTATACTTATGATGTTAGGTGTGAAATGGAGCGTTGAGAAAAATTGTTGACCATTTGTTTTTGCTAAAATGAAATTTGCTGAGTCCGTTGGGTTTGCTAAATTGAATTTGCTGAAACCCTTTTGTTCACTGTGGCAACAATTCATATGTTACAGCTTATGTTGATCACTTTGCCGCATTCATTTACTGCATATGTTGTTCGTTGCCACATTCATGTTTGATCCCTTAACATAATTCACACTGAACCATCTGCTATTTCATTCAAAGAATTGATGTCATACTCATTGTCTTTGTACTCGCCCTGTTCTTGAAACTGAAATTCTTGGCTACATCAATAGTGTCATATTGCACTATATGTTTTTGACTATAAATCAACACTCCTTACCTGTATTAACAGTTATATACCCATTCATGAATGTCACCAAATAGTATTAATTAGTGTTTCTGCATATGATGTCTATAAATTTTAATCCTATCATTCACTGTATTTTGGTTAAACAATAAGAAAGAGTTATATAAGTGCTATAAATTCGTCATAAACTTCAGGCGACTAAGTAGCTCATTAATATTGCATAATCAGAGGTATGTATCAATCATGTTACATTTGAGTTACTGCCCTAAATCTGTTAATATAAAATTGTATTGTAACAAGCTCACCTTGAAGCCAAATTTCACACCATAATTTTCCCATAATTACATGACTTATACTCTATTGTCTTTGGCTCTAGACGTTTCTTTTGCTGGGCCATGTGTACTTTGCTCACGCCCTATGAGTAGGCACCTGGCTATGTTCGAACCTGTAATTTGGCATCCGTTTGAGAACTTCGTAAACACATATGCACATTTATATGAAATTTAAATATATTTACATGATGTTTTGTGCACACTTGAATGAACATATTCGAGTATATACATATGCATGCTTAAATTTAAGCCTGGTTCCCTTGCACACACTATACAGTAGGAAAATGTGGAAATGGCTTGTCATGAAACAAAGTATCCCTAATGGACCATTTACCTACATATGGCCTGGATTTCCTTTGTCCATGATACCTTACTTTGATTCCAAAACTTGAATTCATTGTTACTTCACCTTTTACTTGCTTGTTGTAATCCAATCACATAATTATCTTTAATGGGTTGTTGTAACCTGAGCTGCGCGTGTCGATTTCTTGGTTCCAATATATCAGGATTTTGCTCATGTTGCTTTCCGTGTCTTGTATGTTGAGTACTGCCACCTAATTATGGAATACTCACGACAAGTTTTGGTAGTAGCATGTCGTATCCTATATATATATGTGGGGGTCGGTGTATATATGTATATACATACCGTTGTATGTGTATATGTATGTCATCGGCATATGTATATATATAAATAGTTGCCCCGACTTATTCATCTAAAGTCGCTATGCATATCCTAGCAGTTCTCATGGATTTGATACCCGTATGTGCAATGGTTGTTAAGGTTATCTACTTTATTCAGTTTTCTATTGAAATTAATTTACTTGAACTATGATTTAATCCTGACTCGAGTGTTTTTATGTTTTGCATGAAACGCTCGGGTCAGACCCGAGCAGTAGAGATTTAAAGATTTCAGCTGCGAATTCGAAGATTGACAAAAAAACTAGGGGTTCCGAAGACGCGCACTCTGAAGATTTCAAACTAGTATATAATTTTCCTTGCATTTAAACTGTATTTTATAATTCCGTTGTACATAGAAAAGTTTTGTATTCAAAAATTCTGATTATAAATAAAAGTTTCATTCCGCTATTCAAATACCGTGTTATTATTATTTTTATGAATTTCTGGATTGATTTTGTGATTAAACTCTGTAAGCTAAATAACGATCCGTCGATTTGGATGTTTTAAATTGTTTAATTACCGATTTGAAGCGGTTAAAAAGGTGGGACGTTACAACAACAAAAAGAATTTTATTGTCTACAAATTCTATGTTTCATATATTTACAATAAAAAGAAATTTTATTGTCCACAAATTCTATGTTTCATATATTTACAATAAAAAGGAATTTTATTGTCTACAAATTATATGTTTCATATATTTATGATAAAAAGGAATTTTATTGTCTACAAATTCTATGTTCCATATATTTACGATAAAAAGGAATTTTGTTGTCTACAAATTCTATATTTCATATATTTACGATAAAAAAGAATTTAATTGTCTACAAATTCTGTGTTTCATATATTTACGATAAAAAGGAATTTTATTGTCAACAAATTCTATGTTTCATGTATTTACGATAAAAAGGAATTTATTTTCTACAAATTCTGTGTTTCATATATTTATGATAAAAAGGAATTTTATTGTCTACAAATTCCATGTTTCATATATTTACAATAAAAAGGAATTTTATTGTCTACAAATTCTATGTTTCATATATTTAGAATAAAAAGGAATTTTATTGTCTAACAATTTCTATGATTCATATATTTACAATAAAAAGGAATTTTATTGTCTACAAATTCTATGTTTAACATGTACAATAGAAAGATTATTTTTATTGTTTAACAAATTCTAATAACTCTATTATAAACATGTATAATAAAAAGAATATTTTATTGTTTAATAAATTCAACAATTTTCATGATTAATATATACAATAAAAGAATATTTTTATTGTACAACAAATTTAACAATTTTCATGATTTATATACAATAAAAAGAATATTTTTGTTGTCTAACAATTCTTGACAATTTGTTTTACTACCCAATTAAATCCAATAGATCATCACTACCAAAATCAACCAATTCAAATCTCGTACAACACACATATAAATTTTAACATACACAATTTCACATTGCAATCGATTAAATTTAATTTTTAAATTAGAGATCTCACCTATAAGCTAAAAATAATATTTTTAGCAAACAAATATTTGTGATAATTAAATATTGATAAAAATCATGGTAGTTTATATAAAATAAATAATTGTACAAGAGAATTTAGTGAGAGAGTTCTCACCTTGATCGGTTTTAGAAATCGATTAAAATGACTATTTTAATCAAATTAAAGACATTTGATTTGCTCAAAATATCAACTAGCTCCAAAATCCTTCTGGTCAGTTCCGTATTTTATCCACCGAACTTAAGCCTCTACGTCGTTCACCTCCGCAAGAGCCACCATCTCCTAGCATGGTTCCTAACTAGCACCCCCCTTGCGTGGATAAAGCATTTGAACGGAGTACGTTCATGCTCCGAATTCTCACGATTTGGCAATTGAAAATCAATCACAACCGTTGGGTTTGTCGTTCTCATGAAGTTCTTCGATTTTGCTTTTATAATATTCGAAATTCATTGATAGGATTGGAGGAAAAGTGAGATCGAATTATTGAAGAAGGTGGTCATTGATTTTTTCAAAAGGGCGGCGACTACTGTATGGGGAATTAGAGTTTAGTATATTAGGGTATTTATATATTAATAATACTATTTGCTTCTTTAATTTATAAAAAAAGACTGTTTATCCATATGTTGTATGTTACAAAGAAATTAAATTAACTGATAGGGATGAGGTGTTCATCTATTTAACGTTTATTTCCTATTCAAAGATTCAAAAGAAAACATACGGAAATAGAAAATGGGAATGTAATTAATGCATGATTTATTGTCTCTAAATATAATTGAATGGGAAAGGTTACTTTATAATAAAGGAGAAGTTGTATGAGGTAGAAATGGAAAAAAGAAGAGGAGAAGAAGGAAATATGGTAAATATAGAGGAAAGGACAAATAAAATGAATGCATCAATCTTGATGGAGAGGAATGGTGTAGTTATTAAGGAAATAACAAATGGAGGAAGGCATCAAAAATGGATGCAACCATTCACATTTCAGAAACTAATTAATGAAGGTTTAAACATGTAATCCACGTTTTGAATTCCTAAAAGTTACATTTTTAATTGACAGATGAAATATTTAAGAGGATAGCCAAAGATATGCATATACATACATATATACATATACATACATATATACATACATACATATATATATAGTCAGAATTCATTTAGAACCTACACATTATTTTCAATCAATATTCCAATATAAATTAATAAATTTTAATAAAGTTCCTGAGGCATTTTTTTCCTTGGCATGTAGTCAAAGATTGTTGGAATTTAAGGATATCATCCTTGTTATTAACATCTAATTGAGGAAATATTTAAAGTTATTTTTTTCCTCTTTGTATATTTAGAATGTGCATTAAACAAGCGCCTACATGAGTTATATCAATCAACATTTAGATCATAGAATTTGAGTTTCCATCAATAAATGTAATCTTACAATCAACAAACTTAAGTATTAAATTAAAATATAAATTTAATCATAAAATTTAATTCAATCTTTCATGAAAAAATTAAATTAAACAAACTAGAAATTCAAGTATAAATCTCTACGTTCAAATCCTAATTCAAACTTACAATTTCAAATTGAATATAATAATTTGATTTATACAGTCAAATCAAAATTAACTATTTTGAGTATTCGTTCATGCAATTATTCATAAACAATTCAATTGTTATAAATCACCATTTATCTAATTACAAATTGTTTATTAGAAATAAATTTGAAATCAATCATAAATAACATCATATTTTTTTAAAAAACTTATTTTTTTATATCAATATCTTAATCTAATAATGGAATTTTTAAATTCTTTACACATTTTCTAACAAAATTTCCTTAAAATAAAATTTTAAATTGGTTCTAATTTTCCGGGTTGTTACAATCTCCCCCACTTAAAATCTTTTCGTCCTGGAAAAGGAACGGAGTCGAAAGTTGTTTAACTAACCAAGTCAACTTTCATTCTTTTATTGGTTTCAATAATTTTCTTAGTTGAACTAATAATCACACAACACAATCATTGAGCAATTAGTTGATTAGTTTTTCAAATATATATAACTTTTATATATTTAAAAATCGTATTTTCTAAGATCGAATTATATATATAATCATAAATACGTTAATTATAAACTTGTCACTCTTAACTCATTCTAAGGCATTTCTAACCCCATCTCTAACGAGTTTTCTCATTCTAGGATACTATTGATCCTATCTCTAATGAGTATTCTTTTATAGGATATTTCTAATCCTACCTCTGATAAGTCTTTTGTTGAGTTCTAACGAGCTGTATCCCAAAGATTTGAATTAACCAAAGCTCTAATACCAACTGTAACGATACGGATTTCGCCCGAACCTAATCGATGGCTAAATCGACTAAGATCGTTCGAATCCTGCATACGCTAACTCTGGGCGTACAATACATCAGAACAAATAGCAGAAGACTTTTATAAACATTATAATAATGTTACATCAGAGTACATAATATATCAGAGTACATCGAAATATAATACAACGGAAGATTAATTTACAGTAGATTTAATGCAACGCAGCGGAAACAAATAAAGTAATACAACGGAAGACTATCAATGCTCTGGACACAACTTTAAGCTTCAACCCAGAATCTTTCTCAATAAATAAATATCGGCAAAACAACCCACTCGACTACCCATGTCGAAATATGGGCACCCGAGTTTGCAAGAGAAACAAACTACGAGTCAGTCATGGGATTGGTACGAGAAATCTTACTTAACTTATGTAATAATAAGGCTAATCACATGACCATGCCGCTAATGCGGAACGGGTTTACTCCATTGGATTGCCAGTGCATAAAATAAGTAAATCTTCAAACAACGTAATGCTTTTTGAAAAAATGAAACCATTATGAGACTCAAGTCCTATCACACAATGTAACGCAAACCGGAGGACAAAGTTTTACCTTATAATTGTCAAACATGATTGATACATATAACAATAATTATTTGATATTATTACTAGTGTCTAATTAGTTTAAAACACTTTCAAAGTAAATGTATCAATTTTAGATGGTATAGTACCCCATCCTACAATGTCGCCATATAAAGGTTTACAATCAAATCCGTAATGTCATATTGGAAATTGGGTTTCCATCATAAATCAAGGCTAAGGATGGTCTCCTTACCGATTTGAGACACTCTAGCAAATGTCTCAGGATCACACCTACGGGCAACCCTTGGATCCTGCAAGGTCGGTCCACAAATACTTTAGTGGATTAATTATGCCTGAACACACGTTTCCCAGTCCTATCGGACCTATCTCTGAGCCATTGGAGACTCAATATCCGAGGCGCCTCATTCCATCATCCACATAAGTAAAAATGTCTAGGCTCCATACCATGACAAAACTTCTAGCTAGAAAGAAACGTCGTGCACTCCCAGCGTTCCCTTATCCCGTTTCTGACTCTTACCGGGGTGTGAGGCTCGCGAAGTAACGCTATACACAAAGCTATGCTAAATAAAGCTGTTCTTTGATCATCAACTACAAGGCTCTGCTTTTCAACAAAAGCCTTGATCATTTTCGTCTTGGCATGCCATATTGATAATCCATGCCATGCGACTGATGTCTATCAATATAAAACCTCTAAGCTCGTACGTATCAGAGAAGGGTGTTAAGCAAGAGAATAAATTCTCCACCACCGAACAGATATATATCTAATAGAAATCAATCAATATAGAATTAAATCCAATGTTAGACACACATCCATTTACAAGTCCGTTCTGGGTCTAAACGAAATCGGAGACACCTTATTCCTCGTCCCGTATGTCCAGTACGGAAGAGAGGTTCTCACATATCTGGACAATAAACCGTATGTCCACAAATTCTATGTTTCATATATTTACAATAAAAAGGAATTTTAGTGTCTACAAATTCTATGTTTCATATATTTACAATAAAAAGGAATTTTATTGTCAACAAATTCTATGTTTCATATATTTACAATAAAAAGTAATTTTATTGTCTATAAATTCTATGTTTCATATATTTACATTAAAAATTATTTTTATTGTCAACAAATTCTATGTTTCATATATTTACAATTAAAAGGAATTTTATTGTCTACAAATTCTATGTTTCATAAATTTATAATAAAAAGTAATTTTATTGTCTACAAATTCTATGTTTCATATATTTACAATAAAAAGTAATTTTATTGTCTACAAATTCTATGTTTCATATATTTACAATAAAAAGGAATTTTATTGTCTAAAAATTCTATGTTTTATATATTTACAATAAAAAGTAATTTTATTGTCTACAAATTCTATGTTTCATATATTTACAATAAAAAGGAATTTTATTGTCTACAAATTCTATGTTTCATATATTCAAAATAAAAAGTAATTTTATTGTCTACAAATTCTATGTTTCATATATTTATGATAAAAAGGAAATTTATTGTCTAACAATTTATATGATTCATATATTTACAATAAAAAGGAATTTTATTGTCTACAAATTCTATGTTTCATATATTTAAAATAAAAAGGAATTTTATTGTCTACAAATTCTATATTTAACATGTACAATAAAAAGATTATTTTATTGTTTAATAAATTCTAACAATTCTATTATAAACATGTAAAATAACAAGAATATTTTCTTGTTTAACAAATTCAACAATTTTCATGATTAATATATACAATAAAAGAATATTTTTATTATATAACAATTTTAACAATTTTCATGATTTATATATACAATAAAAAGAATATTTTTATTGTCTAACAAATCATGATAATTTGTTTTACTACCTGATTCAATCCAATAGATCATCACAACCAAAATCAACCAATTCAAATCTCTTACAACACACATATAAATTTTAACAACTTATATGCACAAATTTCACATCGCAATCAATTTAATTTTTAAATTAGAGATCTCACCTATAGGCTAAAAATAATACTTTTAGCGAACAAATATTTGTGATAAATAAATACTGATAAAAATCATGGTAGTTTATATAAAATAAATAATTGTACAAGAGAATTTAGTGAGAGAGTTCTCACCTTGATCGATTTCAGAAATCGATTAAATTGATTATTTTAATCAAATTAAGGACGTTTAATCTGATCAAAATATCAACTAGCTCCAAAATCCTTCTGGTCAGTTCCATATTGTAGCCACCAATCTGAAGCATCCACGTCATTCACCTCCGCAAAAGCCACCATCTCCTAGCACGGTTCCCAACTCGCACCCCCCTTGCATGGATAAATGCATTCAAATGGAGCACGTTGATGCTCCAAATTCTCATGATTTGGTAATTGAAAATCAATCACAACCGTTGGATTTGTCAATCTCATGAAGTTCTTTAATTTTGCTTTTATAATTTTCGAAATTCGTTGATAGGATTAGAAGAGAAGTGAGATCGAATTATTGAAAAAGGTGGTAATTTATTTGTTCAAAAGGGCGGCAACTACTATATGGGGAACTAGAGTATAGTATATTAGGGTATTTATATATTAATAATACTGTTTACTTCTTTTATTTAAATAAAAAACCGTTTATCCATATGTTGTATGTTACAAAGAAATTAAATTAACTGATAGGGATGAGTTGTTCATCTATATAACGTTTATTTCCTATTCCAAGATTGAAAAGAAAACATAAGGAAAGAGAAAATGGGAATTTAATTAATGCATGATTTATTGTCTCTAAAAATAATTGAATGGGAAAGCGTTACTTTATAATAAAGGAGAAGTTGCGTGAGGTAGAAATGGAAAAGAAAAGAAGAGGAGAAGAAGGAAATATGGTAAATATAAAGGAAAGGACAAATAAAATGAATGTGCCAATCTTGATGGAGAGGAATGGTGTAGTTATTAAGGAAATAACAAATAGAGGAAGGCATTAAAAATGGATGCAACTATTCACAATTTAGAATTAACTAATTAATGAAGGTTTGAACATGTAATCCACATTTTGAATTCCTAAAAGTTACATTTTTAATTGACAGGGGAAATATTTAAGAGGCTAGCCAAAGAAATACATACACACACACACACACACACACACACACACACACACACACACACACATATATATATATATATATATTGTCAGAATTTATTTCATTTAGAATCTACACATTATTTTCAATCAATATTTCAATATAAATTAATAAATTTTAATAAAGATCCTAAGGCATTTTTTCCTTGGCATGTAGTCAAAGATTGTTGGAATTCAAGGATAACATTCTTGCTATTAACATCTAATTGAGGAAATATTTAAAAGTTATTTTTTTTCCTCTTTGTATATTTAGAATTTGCATTAAACCAGCGCCTACATGAGTTATGTCAATCAACATGTAGATCTTAAGATTTGAGTTTTCCATCAATAAATGTAATTTTACAATCAACAAACTTAAATATTAAATTAAAATACAAATTTAATCATTTAATCTTAAAATTTAGTTCAATCTTTCAAGAACAAATTAAATTAAACAAACTAGATAAATCTCTACGTTCAAATCCTAATTCAAACTTACAATTTCTAATTGAATATCATAAATTGATTTATACAGTCAAATCAAAATTAACTATTTTGAGTATTCATTCATGCAATTATTCATAAACAATTCAATTGTTACAAATCACCATTTATCATATTACAGATTATTTATTAGAAATAAATTTGAAATCACTCACAAATAACATCATAATTTTATTTAAAAACTTTTTTTATCAATATCTTAATCTAATAATGGAATTTTTAAATTTTTGACACATTTTCTGAAAAAAATTCCTTAAAATAAAATTTTAAATTAGTTCCGATTTTCTGGATTGTTACAGTAGAGTGTATAATTCAATATTCTGCTCCATTCAACTTTTGTAATTAAAATTATTAATTAGTCAATACCGTAGAAACAAAAAGATATGTTATAAAAATAGTTATATTTTATCACCAATTTATATTCCCAAGTATCAACCCCGAAGGCCAAAACCAACATCAGATCAACATTCAGGAAGCCATTCAACTAGACTAATCTCCAGTTAGTTTCTAATTTCCTTAACTCTATTTCTTAACTTTTTATTAATAAAATCATTTGAATCTGCAAAACGTTTGCTTTTAAACCATCACACTTTAAAACACGTATACGTTTCTTCTTTCAACTTCTCATGATTTATTTTATTAATTCCCATTAATTTTCTTATAAAATTCCATTATACATTTATTTCCTTATTAAATTTCATATATAATTGATAAGTCGATTTCTAGTTATCAAACTTTTTTAATTTTTTCCATCTCCTTAAATTTCCAAAAAATTTCGCCAGTGTCTCCATTGTATGGGTCAATCTTTACATCTACAAATTGCCACTTTGGGACCTTTCCATTTAAAAAGAAAATTAAAAAGTCAAGTGGCTTTCCCATATGTAATGACCCGCAAATCCGTGCTATCTGAATTGACTAAAAACACCACACGTCCAACCCAAATAACACAGAAATACGACTCATTATTAGAAAGAAGTTAGAGGATGAGAAATAGAAAGAAAGAAATATTAGAATAGAAGAAAAACGAAGATCACAACTCACAGCGGAACGAAGAAAATATATTATATAACATAAGCTTCGAAATACAAATCTGGTTTGTACATATATACATACCATCATCAGAGTACACATAACATTTGATCCAGCGGAAGTAACTCTAAATAACTAACGTTGAAGCCTCCTGCTTCAAGCTCCTCCAAGTGTATCTGTAAAAGCCTGAAACACTTGACTGCCCGTACAAATTTGGGCACCCAAGAGTTTAGGGAAAACAAAACAAAATAAACTCTGGGTCAGTCATGGGACTGGTGTGAGTAAACTCCAACCACTTGTTTAACTTTCAAAACTCTTTTCAAAAGAAAAGATAATAGTAAGACCAGCCCACACATAAACATGGATGGTTTTTACCTTACTATAACCCAAAACACTTTGATATCAAATCCAGTGATATTATAGTAATGTCTACATCAAATAAATAACCAAATAGCAGAACGCTTGCATCTCACGCTCCACATATATAGTATAAAATCAAAAACCGCATGGCGCTTATTGGAGATTGGATTTCCAACATGACAAGGTATGGAACCACCTTCCGATGATGTATCTCTAGAGAGGAATACACTGGGTTCAACAAGAACATCTTGCAACCCGGCCCACACATGACCGACCACTCATTTCGCTTGAGTGTATCGAATGTATATCACCAACGGTTGGACTCAAACCACCGTTTCCCGAATGGGCAGAATCGATAGATTTAGAAACAAAAGGAATTTCTCCAGATAGGTGATTATACACCCTAATGGGTGCGACCCACATAGCCATGCTGCCTGCCCGATTTTTGTCCTTTCCCGGTTGTTGAGGCCTGAGGCTACGCATACTTACCATTCATTGATGACACAATCACTTTGAATGCCACATTGTCAGATCCATTAATCACTAGTTGAGTTTGCACAAATATTCTGGATATTATGCTAAGGGATAAATCCGTTGCAACCATATATATTCATACAGACCAACCCATTTGATCATTGGAAATACTTTGTCAGACATTCGTCCCTTTACGTTCGTTCTGGGATTGAACGAAACCGAAGGCACTATTTCTATTACTAGAAAAGCCCTTGCACTTTACTCCGTCTTCAATATATTCAGCATACTTGGTTCGCAACGCTTATGCCGATACGGAGTGGTTTTTCGGATAATAATCCAACCGGTCTCTCCATATTGACAACGATGGTCAAAAACTTCGATAGTCTGTGATTTAACTATCGAATAAAAACATGTGTTCAATCAACATATCAAACAAATCACTGGGCTCTTTAATTAATATTTCATTAATTAAATCTCTTCTCCATTTCCTTATCAATATTTGTTAACCAAATATTTTCAATAATCATCTCGGCCTCTTATGCCATTTGGAAAACGTTTCCAAATATCAATTCTTTTATTTTCTATATATTAGAAAATGTCTCTATTTGCAATTGGAAACAATTCCAATCACTTATCTCTATCCCCTTTTGTTTACAACATTCGATCTTTATATTCACTTTACTATCGAATTCAATACGTCGATACAATGATTTCAAATTATCAAAATATCTTAAAAATATTCTAACTCCTTAAATTTCCGGAAAATTTCGCCATAACCTCCCCTGTATCGGGAGCATCGGGAAATTTCAAATAGCATCCCGGTATCTTCTAATTTCAAAAAGAAAAAGGAAAAGCCAAGCGGCTTGCCGATACGGCGCATAAAAACCCATATATGAATTAAACATGTACCTTTTTGTCGAGCACATAAATTATATACTTTATATACTTCATTCTATACCTGTCCAACACCTGTTCACCTGTTTTCAAATCAATTCAATACCGTCTAATCGTTTGAATTCAGTTTCGCCCATTTATTCTATAATTAGTCATTTTGCCTATTTCGCTTCTTCGTTGAACATAACATACTCAAATTTGATTCCACTTGCTTATACAAATCAAATCCCTTTTCTTTTCCATTTCTAGTTTCATATTTGGTTTGAATATGAAATCACAAGTTAATTTACTTATTCACAGTTTGCTCGATTCAATCGTTTTAACTAATTCATTAGTCAGTTTGCAAATTAACTCTTTTGCCAATATCACTTTGATATTTGAATATAGCCTATCCAAATATATTTCAACTTGGTTATACTAATTGAATTTCATTTTCAATTCACGTTCTATATTCGATTTCAAATATATATTTACAAATTCCCTTCACCTTTCAAAGTCCATCTTCAAAATTCGATTAACAAATTTTCTTTGTCTTAGTCAACTCTATTCAATAATCAAAATATGATTATTGATTTTTGAAGTCCATTTCTTTCACTTTACTTAAGTTCGCATATATTTCATAACTCAAATCTGAGGTTTTCTAAATAGAAATTTTGATTTCATTTGCTTAAAATCCCTTTTTTAAAATTTAATAAACCATTATGGTTTTAAATCGTTCTGGCGCTGTTTTCTTGAAAATTTGATTTTGACATAACTCAAAATCTATACGTCGAAATTCAGATTTTTCTCTTCCATTAGAAAACTATTATCCAACTGGTCCTGACATTTCTTGTTTCGAAGAATTCCGACTTCAATCGAGTTCTATATATTCAATTGAAGTTCGAATCGCCAATTTACGAACTGCAGCGCTGCGGCGAGCTCGTTTTAATTATATTTATAAATATAAACTTTTAAACTTCTTAAAATGAATTCAATTCCGTATAACTCTATTTGAATTCCTTGATTCAAATTCCCATCTTACTTTTGAATTCTATATTTCAAATCAAAATTCCTTTTCTATTGGATATTCAAATTAAATACTGGAATTTCCGTTTCAGTTCCATATTCAAATTCAATACTTGAATTTATTTGAATTCTCTTATTCAAACTCTATATTTAAAATTCCATTTGAACTTCTATATTCAAATTTCTATATTTGAATTTCATTCGAATTCTATATCCAAACCTCTATTTGAATTTTCTTTATTTGAATTCCTTCGAATTCAAATTCTATTTTAATTCCTTGAATTCAAATTCTATTTTTCATTCTCATTTCGTCTATTCAAATTCTATTTGAACTTCTATTTGAATTTCTAATATTCAATCTCCTTTTAAAATTCAAATATTTAAACCCCTTTTCTAATTCTACTATTCAAATGTTATACTCAAATTTCATTTGAGTTATATATTTAAAAATTTCGTTCCACATCCTTATTTTGAAACTTCATTTCAAATTCCAATTTCACACTTGTATTTCTATTTCTGAATTATCAAATGGTAATTCTTTTCACTTCATTTATAACTTCGTTATAAAAGAATTATTTATAAACTTCGTTTAAAAAGAATCTACTTGTTTTATTTTTTTCAAAACAACAAGTTTATATTTTTATTTCTATTTAATATTCAAATTCTATTTGAAAATAGAATTTTCCCTTTTTAAATCTCAAATATCCTTTCAATTGGCCCAGTTATATTTAAAACAATCAAATCACCCAATTTTCAATCATTTGGTTTTTAACACATCATATATGAATATATATGAAATCAAGCAAGCAAACAAACAAACAAACAGATAATATATTTTTGAGGAATCCAGTTGGATTCCTCCAACCTGTTTTCCTGCATCCACAGATGTTAGCACATAAATAATACCCATTCTGCTTCGTGGCAGAATATCGCGGTATAGAAGGTCATCCACTAATCATAGCGTGGGGCGTATAGGGTAATCATCCGCTATGAAACTGCGGGCATCCGCTAATGAGACTGCGGGAATCCAACCAATCAATCAACCCAATATATATATATATAGCCTAAATAACTAATATATATAAAACAACCAGAAAGCATTCGCACGAGCAACAAACAATTATTTTTAATGAAATAAAAATAATTCTAAAGGTGAGTGAGATTTACTCACCTGGATTTTTTTGCTGAATATCCGTTTGATTCCGTATCGTCTCGGCTTAGAGTTCAGTTAAATTACATACCTTGAACCATCTAAAATGAGTCCTCACCTACGATTATTTAATTTATTTATCGATTAAACAATTTATTTAAATTACTATTAACAAAATAATGTAAACTAACCTAGTTTAATCAGAAGACATTAACTAAGTTAATTATGATTACTTTATCTTAATCCTTGTTTAGATTAATCGATTAAGCTATTATTCACTTCAACTCTAATTACTAACAATTAATCTATGCATTTTAAAAATTTAATCAAAACATATACCTTGTTGTTCTCGACCAAACGCAAACCATATCTTCGAAATTACGGATCCATTCTCAACAATTTTACTACTCCAGAAAATGACCTCTGTGTATTGCGATTTCTAAATGACCGTCGCACCATCCTTCAACCTCACAGGCAACCATGAACCGCCAGTCACTGCTGAAGATTTCGAACTCCGAAATAGCATCGCACCTGACCCTCCTGCAAATCGCACATCTTGTTCAAGGTTGGAATCTCTTTGCAAACCTTGAAACAATGTTGATGTCGACCCATTTCCCCAAATCGCGAGTGCGTCACCTCTGAGAGCCGGTGGTTCAAGTCGCGATCCCCAATCGAACTACTGTTGCACTGCTTCCTTCCCTGCGAGCAACTGTCGATTGTCTTCGAGATTTAGGAATTATAAATTGCGAATTAACTTTCTATTTTCTCCCTTTTTTTTTTCGTTTGGAACGGAGGATCGATTTTGGGTATTCTGAAATGAAGACTTGGTTTGTATATTTATATGCGCGAGAGGGGAGACATCTCGTACTTAAGCCATTAAATTATGTGTTTCCTTGCTATCAAAGTAGAAGACATGATCTTGTGCTCGAGGGAAATAGGACTGCGTAATGAAGGATAGAGGTCGGCTTAAGGAACAGATAGGGTGGCTGTTATTAATTAGATTTGATTTTATAATTTTAATATTTCAAAATATCTCACAGACCCTCTTTTTTTTTAAATAAAAAAATCATGAACCGCTATTTAGTCGGAACGACCGACGTTTTCAAGATTATACGATATTTTTAACTTAACAGAATTGGTTTTAAAATGGAATACACTATTAAATTAAACCGTTTCAAAATGTAAATCGATTTCTGAACAAACAAATTCAGTGAGAATAGATTATTATTATCGTTTTAAGTCAATATAAAAATTTATATCAGTCGACTGAACTGTTTTGATTCAGTTTATCTTCGAATTGAATTATTTCAAACTTCTCGTACTTCGATAATTATCAAAATAAATCGTATTTCGTTTATTTAATCGGTAATCGAATAAAATACCATTTATATTATAAATTCAATATTTAAAACTATATTAAATATTTAAAATTAATCGACGAAAAATCTGGGTCGTTACATTCTTTCCCCCTTAAAATAATTTCGTCCTCGAAATTGCTAAGGTAGGAAAAATACTATAAACTCACTAACTTTTCAAAACTTCTTTATGTTGAAACTCACCTCTTCATATTTCAACAAATTAGCTCCAACCAAAACTTTTGGTTTTCACACATTTAATTCAAATGATTTACGATCAATCCATTTATATCCAATCTATATTCCGTTAAACCTATTCAAATTGATTCTAATCAATTCACTCACTTCGACCTATTTAACTTGTTTAAGTTAAATTTCAATTCCAGAATTCAAATCCCTGGGTTTTTCTTTTGAAATCCCATAAATATATACATATATTTGTTTTCATTTCAAATTCAAAACATTTGAACTTTCAAACCACTTGTTTTCTTTCAAACAATTTTCATCAAAACTTTCTAAGGTAGCAATCCATCACTTAGAAACTCGGAAATGAACACTGATGATGTTGCAATCATCATCAGAATTATTTCCCAGCCGCCGAAGTGAGTTCAGTGCTTTATTATTTCAAAATCCATGATTTTCTTTCAAATCCTTTTAAACAAATCTATATTATTTTAATATACTTTGAAAAATATTTTTCAACTTCCCAGGATTTTTAATTCTAAATTCTGGTTTGAATTTAATTCTAATCCATCTCATTTGTATATTTAATTTCTATACAAATTCTATTTTGGTTATAAATAACCATTCCAATTTTATAATCTTATTGATTATAAAATCAACATCCAACACATCCATATAATAATAATTCTAGAAAATTATTCTTTCTATATCAAAATAGAAATTTTGGGTAAAATAATTTCACCCACTTTAAAACAATATCATGTCGTATTTTCTGTTCAAGTGTTTACAAACTCCTATCGACGTCGTGGCGTCCCACGATTCGACCAGAATTCACAAACCACTCAACAGACTAGCCAACACAATATAAAACAATTTTTATATCAACATACAAATACGCGCTCTCGTATATACACTCAGCTCATTCTAGGGTACTACTGACCCTATCTTTAATGAGCACATGCCACACAAGCCTAGGTGTTCGCTCAACCTAAGCTCTGATACCACCTGTAATGACCCCGAGATTCGAGTAGGCTTTTCAACCATCCTCTCCTCCCTCGGTACTGGGCTAACCTCCCAGCGTGGCTTACAGAGATACCTCAGAACTGCTTTTACGGCCAGCCTCTCGACTCGACCAACCCACATTGTCGGGAGATGTAGGGGTAAGAGTCTCCCGTTCGCCACCTAACGCGAAGCGAGAACCCCCTATCATCCGTACCAATTAAGCAACCAGCTCTGATACCACCTGTAATGACCCGCAAATCCGTGCTATCTGAATTGACTAAAAACACCACACGTCCAACCCAAATAACACAGAAATACGACTCATTATTAGAAAGAAGTTAGAGGATGAGAAATAGAAAGAAAGAAATATTAGAATAGAAGAAAAACGAAGATCACAACTCACAGCGGAACGAAGAAAATATATTATATAACATAAGCTTCGAAATACAAATCTGGTTTGTACATATATACATACCATCATCAGAGTACACATAACATTTGATCCAGCGGAAGTAACTCTAAATAACTAACGTTGAAGCCTCCTGCTTCAAGCTCCTCCAAGTGTATCTGTAAAAGCCTGAAACACTTGACTGCCCGTACAAATTTGGGCACCCAAGAGTTTAGGGAAAACAAAACAAAATAAACTCTGGGTCAGTCATGGGACTGGTGTGAGTAAACTCCAACCACTTGTTTAACTTTCAAAACTCTTTTCAAAAGAAAAGATAATAGTAAGACCAGCCCACACATAAACATGGATGGTTTTTACCTTACTATAACCCAAAACACTTTGATATCAAATCCAGTGATATTATAGTAATGTCTACATCAAATAAATAACCAAATAGCAGAACGCTTGCATCTCACGCTCCACATATATAGTATAAAATCAAAAACCGCATGGCGCTTATTGGAGATTGGATTTCCAACATGACAAGGTATGGAACCACCTTCCGATGATGTATCTCTAGAGAGGAATACACTGGGTTCAACAAGAACATCTTGCAACCCGGCCCACACATGACCGACCACTCATTTCGCTTGAGTGTATCGAATGTATATCACCAACGGTTGGACTCAAACCACCGTTTCCCGAATGGGCAGAATCGATAGATTTAGAAACAAAAGGAATTTCTCCAGATAGGTGATTATACACCCTAATGGGTGCGACCCACATAGCCATGCTGCCTGCCCGATTTTTGTCCTTTCCCGGTTGTTGAGGCCTGAGGCTACGCATACTTACCATTCATTGATGACACAATCACTTTGAATGCCACATTGTCAGATCCATTAATCACTAGTTGAGTTTGCACAAATATTCTGGATATTATGCTAAGGGATAAATCCGTTGCAACCATATATATTCATACAGACCAACCCATTTGATCATTGGAAATACTTTGTCAGACATTCGTCCCTTTACGTTCGTTCTGGGATTGAACGAAACCGAAGGCACTATTTCTATTACTAGAAAAGCCCTTGCACTTTACTCCGTCTTCAATATATTCAGCATACTTGGTTCGCAACGCTTATGCCGATACGGAGTGGTTTTTCGGATAATAATCCAACCGGTCTCTCCATATTGACAACGATGGTCAAAAACTTCGATAGTCTGTGATTTAACTATCGAATAAAAACATGTGTTCAATCAACATATCAAACAAATCACTGGGCTCTTTAATTAATATTTCATTAATTAAATCTCTTCTCCATTTCCTTATCAATATTTGTTAACCAAATATTTTCAATAATCATCTCGGCCTCTTATGCCATTTGGAAAACGTTTCCAAATATCAATTCTTTTATTTTCTATATATTAGAAAATGTCTCTATTTGCAATTGGAAACAATTCCAATCACTTATCTCTATCCCCTTTTGTTTACAACATTCGATCTTTATATTCACTTTACTATCGAATTCAATACGTCGATACAATGATTTCAAATTATCAAAATATCTTAAAAATATTCTAACTCCTTAAATTTCCGGAAAATTTCGCCATAACCTCCCCTGTATCGGGAGCATCGGGAAATTTCAAATAGCATCCCGGTATCTTCTAATTTCAAAAAGAAAAAGGAAAAGCCAAGCGGCTTGCCGATACGGCGCATAAAAACCCATATATGAATTAAACATGTACCTTTTTGTCGAGCACATAAATTATATACTTTATATACTTCATTCTATACCTGTCCAACACCTGTTCACCTGTTTTCAAATCAATTCAATACCGTCTAATCGTTTGAATTCAGTTTCGCCCATTTATTCTATAATTAGTCATTTTGCCTATTTCGCTTCTTCGTTGAACATAACATACTCAAATTTGATTCCACTTGCTTATACAAATCAAATCCCTTTTCTTTTCCATTTCTAGTTTCATATTTGGTTTGAATATGAAATCACAAGTTAATTTACTTATTCACAGTTTGCTCGATTCAATCGTTTTAACTAATTCATTAGTCAGTTTGCAAATTAACTCTTTTGCCAATATCACTTTGATATTTGAATATAGCCTATCCAAATATATTTCAACTTGGTTATACTAATTGAATTTCATTTTCAATTCACGTTCTATATTCGATTTCAAATATATATTTACAAATTCCCTTCACCTTTCAAAGTCCATCTTCAAAATTCGATTAACAAATTTTCTTTGTCTTAGTCAACTCTATTCAATAATCAAAATATGATTATTGATTTTTGAAGTCCATTTCTTTCACTTTACTTAAGTTCGCATATATTTCATAACTCAAATCTGAGGTTTTCTAAATAGAAATTTTGATTTCATTTGCTTAAAATCCCTTTTTTAAAATTTAATAAACCATTATGGTTTTAAATCGTTCTGGCGCTGTTTTCTTGAAAATTTGATTTTGACATAACTCAAAATCTATACGTCGAAATTCAGATTTTTCTCTTCCATTAGAAAACTATTATCCAACTGGTCCTGACATTTCTTGTTTCGAAGAATTCCGACTTCAATCGAGTTCTATATATTCAATTGAAGTTCGAATCGCCAATTTACGAACTGCAGCGCTGCGGCGAGCTCGTTTTAATTATATTTATAAATATAAACTTTTAAACTTCTTAAAATGAATTCAATTCCGTATAACTCTATTTGAATTCCTTGATTCAAATTCCCATCTTACTTTTGAATTCTATATTTCAAATCAAAATTCCTTTTCTATTGGATATTCAAATTAAATACTGGAATTTCCGTTTCAGTTCCATATTCAAATTCAATACTTGAATTTATTTGAATTCTCTTATTCAAACTCTATATTTAAAATTCCATTTGAACTTCTATATTCAAATTTCTATATTTGAATTTCATTCGAATTCTATATCCAAACCTCTATTTGAATTTTCTTTATTTGAATTCCTTCGAATTCAAATTCTATTTTAATTCCTTGAATTCAAATTCTATTTTTCATTCTCATTTCGTCTATTCAAATTCTATTTGAACTTCTATTTGAATTTCTAATATTCAATCTCCTTTTAAAATTCAAATATTTAAACCCCTTTTCTAATTCTACTATTCAAATGTTATACTCAAATTTCATTTGAGTTATATATTTAAAAATTTCGTTCCACATCCTTATTTTGAAACTTCATTTCAAATTCCAATTTCACACTTGTATTTCTATTTCTGAATTATCAAATGGTAATTCTTTTCACTTCATTTATAACTTCGTTATAAAAGAATTATTTATAAACTTCGTTTAAAAAGAATCTACTTGTTTTATTTTTTTCAAAACAACAAGTTTATATTTTTATTTCTATTTAATATTCAAATTCTATTTGAAAATAGAATTTTCCCTTTTTAAATCTCAAATATCCTTTCAATTGGCCCAGTTATATTTAAAACAATCAAATCACCCAATTTTCAATCATTTGGTTTTTAACACATCATATATGAATATATATGAAATCAAGCAAGCAAACAAACAAACAAACAGATAATATATTTTTGAGGAATCCAGTTGGATTCCTCCAACCTGTTTTCCTGCATCCACAGATGTTAGCACATAAATAATACCCATTCTGCTTCGTGGCAGAATATCGCGGTATAGAAGGTCATCCACTAATCATAGCGTGGGGCGTATAGGGTAATCATCCGCTATGAAACTGCGGGCATCCGCTAATGAGACTGCGGGAATCCAACCAATCAATCAACCCAATATATATATATATAGCCTAAATAACTAATATATATAAAACAACCAGAAAGCATTCGCACGAGCAACAAACAATTATTTTTAATGAAATAAAAATAATTCTAAAGGTGAGTGAGATTTACTCACCTGGATTTTTTTGCTGAATATCCGTTTGATTCCGTATCGTCTCGGCTTAGAGTTCAGTTAAATTACATACCTTGAACCATCTAAAATGAGTCCTCACCTACGATTATTTAATTTATTTATCGATTAAACAATTTATTTAAATTACTATTAACAAAATAATGTAAACTAACCTAGTTTAATCAGAAGACATTAACTAAGTTAATTATGATTACTTTATCTTAATCCTTGTTTAGATTAATCGATTAAGCTATTATTCACTTCAACTCTAATTACTAACAATTAATCTATGCATTTTAAAAATTTAATCAAAACATATACCTTGTTGTTCTCGACCAAACGCAAACCATATCTTCGAAATTACGGATCCATTCTCAACAATTTTACTACTCCAGAAAATGACCTCTGTGTATTGCGATTTCTAAATGACCGTCGCACCATCCTTCAACCTCACAGGCAACCATGAACCGCCAGTCACTGCTGAAGATTTCGAACTCCGAAATAGCATCGCACCTGACCCTCCTGCAAATCGCACATCTTGTTCAAGGTTGGAATCTCTTTGCAAACCTTGAAACAATGTTGATGTCGACCCATTTCCCCAAATCGCGAGTGCGTCACCTCTGAGAGCCGGTGGTTCAAGTCGCGATCCCCAATCGAACTACTGTTGCACTGCTTCCTTCCCTGCGAGCAACTGTCGATTGTCTTCGAGATTTAGGAATTATAAATTGCGAATTAACTTTCTATTTTCTCCCTTTTTTTTTTCGTTTGGAACGGAGGATCGATTTTGGGTATTCTGAAATGAAGACTTGGTTTGTATATTTATATGCGCGAGAGGGGAGACATCTCGTACTTAAGCCATTAAATTATGTGTTTCCTTGCTATCAAAGTAGAAGACATGATCTTGTGCTCGAGGGAAATAGGACTGCGTAATGAAGGATAGAGGTCGGCTTAAGGAACAGATAGGGTGGCTGTTATTAATTAGATTTGATTTTATAATTTTAATATTTCAAAATATCTCACAGACCCTCTTTTTTTTTAAATAAAAAAATCATGAACCGCTATTTAGTCGGAACGACCGACGTTTTCAAGATTATACGATATTTTTAACTTAACAGAATTGGTTTTAAAATGGAATACACTATTAAATTAAACCGTTTCAAAATGTAAATCGATTTCTGAACAAACAAATTCAGTGAGAATAGATTATTATTATCGTTTTAAGTCAATATAAAAATTTATATCAGTCGACTGAACTGTTTTGATTCAGTTTATCTTCGAATTGAATTATTTCAAACTTCTCGTACTTCGATAATTATCAAAATAAATCGTATTTCGTTTATTTAATCGGTAATCGAATAAAATACCATTTATATTATAAATTCAATATTTAAAACTATATTAAATATTTAAAATTAATCGATGAAAAATCTGGGTCGTTACACCATAGGCTCATAAAACCTCATATTCAATTAAATACGTACCTATTTTGTTGGGCATTCAATTTATATCTTCGATTATCTTCATTCCATACCTATTTAACACATATTCATCTGTTTCCAATTTATTCTAACTCAATCCAATCATTTTTAACTCAATTCGCTAATTTATTCATCAATTATCTCTTTTTCCTAATCCATGCTTAGTTTGAACATGTCATGTTCAAGTATATTTTAATTCACTTATAAACAAGTCAAATTCCATTTCTAATTCGAGTTTCATATTCAACTTCAAATTTCAATTCACAAATTCCGTTCACTTAATCGTAATTAAATTTGGCCCAAATACCATTAACTAATTTCTTTTCAAATCAGTTAACTTCATTCAATAATTAAAAATCTAATTATTTTTTTCTCAAAAATCAATTCATTTACTTCATTTGAGTTCATATTTATTATATAACTCAAGTTTGGATTTTTCTAATGGAAATCCAGATTTTATTCATTCAAAATCATTTTTATTTTATTTAAATAAACTATTATGGTTTATAAACGATTATTGCGTGGTTTTTCTAGAAATTTGATTTTGGCATAACTCAAAATCTATAAGGCAAAATCCAGATTTCTCTCTTCCATTAGAAAATTATTACTCAACAGGTCTGGAAGATTCTTGTTTCATAGAATTCTGACTTATATTGAGTTCTATCTGCTCAATTGAAGTTCTAAAAGTCAAAATACGAACTACCATGGCCACGACGAGTTAGTTTTAATTAAATTTAAATATAAATGTTTAAACTTCGTTTATATAATAAATTTCAACTTCGTTCTTCGATATTTTAATATAAATTAAACCAGTTTTCCAAATTTAACTTAAAAATTTTAATTATCCAAAATCGTTGATTTCTTCTTTAAAAATTCATAACTTGGTTATAAGTTATTCACAACTCCATTTTTTACATTGAATTCCAATTCGCTTGGAAATAAAATGTCCTTTACCCCTGCAAACTAATATGACCCCTTAATAATAGTGAAGTCGTTCAATTTGGGGTATTTTAATTACCTCTCAGACCTTGATCGACAATGTTCTAATCTTGAGACAGATAAAACTTGTAATACCAAAAATCGATTAAAATCTTACCTTCTATTCTATTAAAAATATGGTTTTATAAGTCTTACTTACTTTCAAAATAAATATAATTCCAAATTATCTGATGAAAATTACTTCATCTCATTTATAACGTTGTTTATAAATTAACTTCCTTATTAAAACAAATTTTCATTTTAATAATATATTTGAAACTCGATTTCCATTTTGAAATATTTTATTTTCCTTCTAAATCTCAAAGTTTATTTTCATTTTTCGTTTAAAAATATTTTATTACTATAAACTTATATTTATATTTATAAGCATAGAAACTTTTTTCGTATTTTTAAATACTGGAGATATCAGCTTCTTAAAATATAAAATTTTAAATTTAAATTTCTACAAAATAAAATTCAAATGCCATTCCTAAGAATAATTTATTTTAATAAATTGGACATACTTGGATTCTAGTCATAAATCCCGAATGGATTTTGTAACACCCCGAATTTTTGAATAATCAGATTAACTAAGTTTAAGAATACTTAATTTCAAATGTGGGAATTAAGGGAAACGGGCCGTTCCATTGCGTTCGTCTCGAAATTCTGCTTGAGATAGAGTCTGAGTTTGCGTAAAACAGATACCGTATGAAGAAGATATGGACGAGCGAAGTTTGAAAAAAAAAGGAATGCACTGGCGCACTTGGGAAGTGCGCCAGTACAAATTTGCATTGGCGCACTTCCCAAGTGCGCCCAGGTCGAGGGAAAACCTGCACGGCCTTCTGGTTCGAACGGTGAGTCAGTGTTGAGTCATTTCTGACTAGTTAATGAGTCATTAGGGTTTCTGGATAATTCTAATCTGGACTGAGTGGTTTTGATTAACCCTAAGATCATCCGACGGCTGTAATTAAATTGAAATTCTATATAAACATGTGTAGACCCAAACCCTAGAATCAAATCAAAAATTAGATCAGTAGCCGTCATGTTGTCACTCCAAACCCTAGAGTAGCCGCCACCAACTAGAAGCAAAGTAAAGCAACTCAATACAAATCAAATCAAGCCTAAAACTACAACAACGTAATTGTCTACAACAAGGGAACGCTGATCAATTACAAAATTCAGAACCCAGAACTCAAGACCCCTTATTCGGTGAGTTCTAGTCACTTTTAGGTTTAAATAAATAAAAGTGAATTGTGGTAGACTATGATTTGGGTATATGTTGTTTGTATTTATGCAAGTTTATTATTGTTGTGAATCATGATATGATGCAAGTTTATTATTGTTGTGAATCATGATATGATGCAAGTTATTATGTTGAGAAACTATGATGAATCTATGCAAGTTGTTATCATGAATCTATGCAAATTATTACGAGATCATGCAAGTTACCTATGCAAGTTATTGTGTGATGAATTCATGAACCTATGCTAGTTGTTATGTTGTGGATCATGAACCTATGTAAGTCACCTATGTAAGAAGTTATGTTATGAATCATGCAAGTTGTTATATTGTGAATCTTGAACCTATATAAGTTGTTGACTATGATGAGAATCATGAACCTATGTTAGTTGTTAATTCATGAAACTATCCAAGTTGTTATGAATCTATGCAAGTTGTTAATTATGTGGTGAATCATAATTATATGCGAAGTTATCATGTCATTTTCCCTAGTTGTCATGCTTATGCCAAAAATTGTACTGAAAATGATCACCTTGTCATTCCCTTTATTTTATTGTTATGGCGAGACTATTTAGTTGCCTCGATGACGCCAAAACGCAAACGGTTACGCTAGTTAAGAAACGGGGAAAAAGGGGAATTTGTAATAGGCATAATTTACATAGTGATCATGTAAATGGGACACATGATTCTAGTAGGGAAACACATAGATAATTACCTATTATGATATAGGTAAAATTGGGTTAAAAATGGTACAATTTGAATATGACCATTTATGGATAGGAAATTCAAATTGTTAATAAGATAGGTATTGTCACCTATAAAAAGAGGAAATGATTAATTAATTTAATTAATCAAAAGAGGAATGTTTAAGCAATTAAAGTCTGAAGATTTAAAAAGATTTAATTGGCATAAATGCCTTAAAAGGAATAAAATATAATTGTGGAGAAAACTGGTATGATTTTACATACCATAAATGGATGGACATAATTGAGTCAATTATGGACAGCATAAAATTTGGAATTGATTGATAATTTGAATAGGGAAAGAAATTCAAATTGGGGAAAGATTAATTAGGAGTAATTAATCGTCTAAGACACGAGGTTAGGCTCTTTTGTGGCGTAAGACTGCCCGGACCCGCCCGGCAAATCCACCTGCCACAAATGCCAGTCTAATGTGGGAGGTCTTAGGCATAAATCCCGGGTCATGTGCGTTCATGGATCCCGGGCTGCCTCTGAGGATGTAAGACACCGTGACATCTGTAAATAGGTCTGTGTCATACAAAGGTTGCCACTTTAGGGAATGATACACCCTTCTGTGGGGCTGGCACAGGGTATTTATGTATTAGGGAGCCGATCGCGTGGGATAGGACTTAAGGTACACTTAACTCTGTCTGTTTCTGTGGGGTACTGTCTGTTTCTGTTGGGTGGTAACACCTGTCTGTTTCTGCGTGGTACTGCCTGTTGGGGTGGTAAAGGCCCATTTAATAGTGTGCACCTAATTCTAACATTCTGTTTCCGTAGGGATTATTCTATTTCCGTTCTGTCTCTGTTAGGTTGGTAAAGGCCCATTATTCTGTTCTGTTTCTGTTTAGACATTATGGTAACACCTAATCCTGTTATCCTAGTAATAGTGCAGAGTAGTTTGTAGTGAAGCATACATCTTACCTTATTTGTCATGTCATACCTGCCATCTGTATCGTGAATCCTCTTATCCACTTTGTATGCCTGCCATGTTTACCTTTATTTATTTACTGGCTAAAAGTTACTGGACTCACTAGACGTATGTCTGACTTAGTTTGTTTCGCCTCTTTACTTCCATTCCCCCCCTCCCCCAGGTTATCCAAGGAGGGAATACTTTATCTTGATCCAGATTCCTTCTGCTTGAAGTATGGCTTGGCTCTTTATAGCTTCTGTTCTATGGGGATTATGATTTTAAAAGTTTTGTACTCTAATGGTTTTAAACAAGGCTGATATATATATGTACTCGAGTTTTTGGTAAAGATGTAACAATATTGGTTTCTGTTTTTCGCTGTAAAAAAGTTATAATATTTCAAGTATTGTTTATCTGTCTTGAAATTTTCTGTTCTGTTTATTAAAACGCTCCACCAAAGTTAAGGCATTCCCTTTGTGAGTGACCTTAACGGAGGTGGGGTGTTACACTTGGTATCAGAGCTGAAGGTTACCAGATTAGATAAAAGTTTTGAAAATATTTTTCAAAAAGGTTTAAAAAAAAGTATTTTCAAAAAGGAAAATCTGTTTTGAAAAAACATTCCCCAAGAGCCATATATCTTTCCTTCGGTTCTTTGTATTGAATCTTTCCTTTTTCGTTTCAGCATGTCTGAAGCATCTGAGATACCAAAGGGTGTTCATGTACCCGGTTGGTTTCGTCAATATCTGGAGGCTAGGGCCACCACCGCAGGTCCAGCAAATGCTCCTCCTCCTCCTCCTCCCCCTCCTCCTCGCATCGATACTTTTGCTAAGATATGTAAGGACTTTATAGCAATGGGTGGAAAACCTTTTCACGGGACGGAGACATTTGTTGAAGCTCATAACTAGCTTAAGGAGGTGGAAGAATTGTTTAGAATCTTTGAAGTGGATGATGGAAGAAAAGTCCAGCTAGCTGCCTGGCTAATGAAAGATGAGGCCTCGTTTTGGTGGGAGGTCACAAATGGGGGACGTCCAGTCGATACATGGCTAGATTTTAGGCAGAGGTTTTGAGGCAAAATTTCTCTCGTGGGCTGAAGAGAATCTATACATGGAAAGGTTTTTGGTGCTGAAGCAGGGGGACCTGTCAGTAAAAGAGTACGTCAACAAGTTCAATCAGTTGGCGAGGTTCGGCTTAGACTTAGTGAACACACCTGAGAAGAAGGCTCTGAGATTTGTTAAAGGCTTGAATGAGCTGCTACACGGATTGGCTATGACCCACGTTCCCATAGGGGCCACTTTTGAAAAGCTGGTGGATATGGCCCTAATGCACGAAGAAGACAAAGGAGCAAAGAAAGAGGAAAAAGTTGAAGGGACACTGAAAAATGAGAAGGCGGGACCCAAGAAAGGACAACAACAACAACAACAACAACAACAGCAGAAGAAAGGCAAGAAGGATGAGAAGTCTGAAGATAAGAAGGAGAAAAAGTGCTTTACTTGTGGAAGCTCGACTCATCTGAACAAGGATTGCAGAAAAAGAAAGGGCGCTTGCTTCAACTGTGTTGAGATGGGACACTTCACTAGGGACTGCCCGAAGAAACGAGGGCAAGGGCAGAGGGCAGGACCAACTTCTGGAGGGCAGGCGAACACTCTCGAGGCTAGTGGATAGGATAGAATTAGGAATACTTTCTGTGGGAGGTTTAATTTCTTTATCTGATTGTTGAGTTGAAACTCTTTCTGATTCTGGCATTTTGATTCTGTAACCGATACTCTGCACTTTAATATTAGTATTGTTTCTAATTCCACTGTAGACTCAAACCCATAAGGGTTATGACTTATCTGCTTCTGATAGATTGGGGTTTGAGAGATATCTGTGTTAGGCATCAAGTAGGACGCATACATTCTGGGTTTTATCATGCTTAGTTTCCAAAGAATCATTTGGTGATTTGATCTGTACCAGTAGTCTGTAAGTATCTGAATATTTCTGATAAGGTTAAGATTTCCAGTTTTGACATTGTCTAAAGAGGGTAATCCTTTAGGTGTCAATCTGATGTTGATTTTGGTCTTCGGGGTTGATACTTAGGGGAATTATTTTCTCAACCAAGGTCTAATGGGAACCAAGTTTTTATTTTATCTGTACTCGCTTCCATCATTCGACTATATCCTATCGATCGAGTCTTCGACCTTTAGATAGGAATCTTATGGATGTAAACATGTGTTTGAGACATGTTATGCTTGATGGTTGCAAGTGGATGCAAGTGGTTGCTAGTGGTTGCTCGTGGATGCATATACACACACTAGGCACTAGATCGGCTCGAAAACACTTTCATATTGCATATAAATGTGTGTGCATATTTAGGTTAATGGATGAATAATGGTTGTGTTATCATATGGATGCTGCATTTTGATGAATGGTTGAGCACATATGTAGAAATAATATGTATCGATAGGATTCTTTCGCATACATAATGGACGCAAGGCACTATCATGGTTTGCATTGAGGAGGCCAACTGAATCAGTAGACCGCCTGATTTTGCATTAGATAAGGAACATATACACACACTTTTGCATATGTTCATACAACATTAGAAGTTTTCTAAGGACAATGGATGCTTGTGGATAATGGTTGAGTAGATGGGTGATTGGATGGTAGGACACATTCTTCTTAACTTGAAGATTTCGGGGACGAAATCCTTTAAGTAGGGGAGAATGTAACACCCCGAATTTTTGAATAATCAGATTAACTAAATTTAAGAATACTTAATTTCTAATGTGGGAATTAAGGGAAACGTGTCGTTCCATTGCGTTCGTCTCGAAATTCTGCTTGAGATAGAGTCCGAGTTTGCGTAAAACGCATACCGTATGAAGAAGATATGGACGAACGAAATTTGAAAAAAAAAAGGAATGCACTGGCGCACTTGGGAAGTGCACCAGTACAAATTGGCATTGGCGCACTTCCCAAGTGCGCCCAGGCCGAGGGAAAACCTGCACAGCCTTCTGGTTCGAACGGTGAGTTAGTGCTGAGTCATTTCTGACTAGTTAATGAGTCATTAGGGTTTCTAGATAGTTCTAATCTGGACTGAGTGGTTTTGATTAACCCTAAGATCATCCGACGGCTATAATTAAATTGAAATTCTATATAAACATGTGTAGACCCAAACCCTAGAATCAAATCAAAAATTAGATCAGTAGCCGTCATGTTGTCACTCCAAACCCTAGAGTAGCCGCCACCAACTAGAAGCAAAGTAAAGCAACTCAATACAAATCAAATCAAGCCTAAAACTACAACAAAGTAATTGTCTACAACAAAGGAACGCTGATCAATTACAGAATTCAGAACCCAGAACTCAAGACCCCTTATTCGGTGAGTTCTAGTCAGTTTTAGGTTTAAATAAATAAAAGTGAATTGTGGTAGACTATGATTTGGGTATATATTGTTTGTAGTTATGCAAGTTTATTATTGTGTTAATCATGATATGATGCATGTTTATTATTGTTGTGAATCATGATATGATGCAAGTTTATTATTGTTGTGAATCTATGATGAATCTATGCAAGTCGTTATTATGCAAGTTGTTATCATGAATCTATGCAAATTATTATGAGATCATGCAAGTTACCTATGCAAGTTATTGTGTGATGAATTCATGAACCTATGTTAGTTGTTATGTTGTGGATCATGAACCTATGTAAGAAGTTATGTTATGAATCATGCAAGTTGTTATATTGTGAATCTTGAACCTATATAAGTTGTTGACTATGATGAGAATCATGAACCTATGTTAGTCGTTAATTCATGAACCTATGCAAGTTGTTATGAATCTATGCAAGTTGTTAATTATGTGGTGAATCATAATTATATGCGAAGTTATCATGTCATTTTCCCTAGTTGTCATGGTCATTCCAAAAATTGTACTGAAAACGATCACCATGTCATTCCCTTTATTTTATTGTTATGGCGAGACTATTTAGTAGCCTCGATGACGCCAAAACACAAACATTTACGCTAGTTAAGAAACGGGGAAAAAGTGCAATTTGTAATAGGCATAATTTACATAGTGATCATGTAAATGGGACACATGATTCTAGTAGGGAAACACATAGATAATTACCTATTATGACATAGGTAAAATTGGGTAAAAATGGTACAATTTGAATATGACCATTCATGGATAGGAAATTCAAATTGTTAATAAGATAGGTATTGACACCTATAAAAAGAGGAAAGGATTAATTAATTTAATTAATCAAAAGAGGAATGTTTAAGCAATTAAAGTCTGAAGATTTAAAAAGATTTAATTGTCATAAATGCGTTAAAAGGAATAGAATATAATTGTGGTGAAAATTGGTATGATTTTACATACCATAAATGGATGGACATAATTGAGTCAATTATGGACATCGTAAAATTTGGAATTGATTGATAATTTGAATAGGGAAAGAAATTCAAATTGGGGAAAGATTAATTAGGAGTGATTAATCGTCTAAGACACGAGGTTAGGCTCTTTTATGGTGTAAGACTTCCCGGACCCGCCCGGCAAATCCACCTGCCACAAATGCCAGTCTAATGTGGGAGGTCGTAGGCATAAATTAAATACGTGACAGTTATAAAGACACGAGGTTAGATTCTTTTGTGGTGTAAGACTGCCCGGACCCGCCCGGCAAATCCAGCTGCCACAAATGCCAGTCTAATGTGAGAGGTCTTTATAAGGTTACGACCTTAATGAATTAAGAAACACTTAACCAGATAAGCATGTAGAGGGACATGAGGGGGTTAAGTGGGTGCCTTGGGTGGCCTGTGGAATTAAGTGGGTGCCAGGGGTGGCATGTGAAATACGATTAGATATTTCAATAATTAATTAATACAAATCTGAGATAAATATGATGCCTAAAACGTGTTGGGTGGATGGGGTTAAACCAACTGGATTAATGAATTTTACAACCCGTTTCGTGAATCTGTAGGCCCAATATAAAGTTAGACAATCTGTAAGTCTGTTAAATCTGTACATCTGATCCGTTAGTCTGAAAACTTGTTAACTTGATTGTCTGATCTGTGAACTAGTAAATCTGAACTCTGTATGTCTGAAACTTGTAAACAAGTTAATCTGAAATCTGAAATCTTTTAGTCTGGGGACACAAGGTTAGGATGGGTAATTACTTGTGTCATCTGTTGTGTGGGACCCATATTAGTCAGTAACCCTTTCTGGTATCAAAACTATGACCCAACAGTAGGTAGGGTCCGGGCACGCTTACTGAACTAATTATAAGCGGTTCATTCTGATAATGGCGAGGGGTGTTGATGGTGCGTTCCAACCGGGTCATGTGCGTGCATGGATCCCGGTCTGCCTCTGACGATGTAAGACGTCGTGACATCTGTAAATAGGTCTGTGTCATACAAAGGTTGCCACTTTAGGGAATGATACACCCTTCTGTGGGGCTGGCACAGGGTATTTATGTATTAGGGAGCCGATCGCGTGGGATAGGACTTAGGGTACACTTAACTCTGTTTTTTTCTGTGGGGTACCGTCTATTTCTGTTGGGTGGTAACACCTGTCTGTTTCTGCGTGGTACCGTCTGTTGGGGTGTTAAAGGCCCATTTAATAGTGTGCACCTAATTCTAACATTCTGTTTCCTTAGGGATTATTCTATTTCCGTTCTGTCTCTGTTAGGTTGGTAAAGGCCCATTATTCTGTTTCTGTTTTGACATTAGGTTAACACCTAATCCTGTTATCCTAGTAATAGTGCAGAGTATTTTGTAGTGAAGCATACATCTTACCTTATTTGTCATGTCATACCTGCCATCTGTATCGTGAATCCTCTTATCCACTTTGTATGCCTGCCATGTTTACCTTTATTTATTTACTGGCTAAAAGTTACCGGACTCACCAGACGTATGTCTGACCTAGTTTGTTTCGCCTCTTTTCTTCCGTTCCCCCCAGGTTATCCAAGGAGGGAATACTTTAGCTTGATCCAGATTCCTTCTGCTTGAAGTACTTGAAGTATGGCTTGGCTCTTTATAGCTTCTGTTCTGTGGGGATTATGATTTTAAAAGTTTTGTACTCTAATGGTTTTGAACAAGGCTGATATATATATATATGTACTCGAGTTTTTGGTAAAGATGTAACCATATTGGTTTCTGTTTTCCGTTGTAATAAAGTTATAATATTTCACGTATTGTTTATCTATCTTGAAATTTTCTGTTCTGTTTACTAAAACACTCCACCAAAGTTAAGGCATTCCCTTTGTGAGTGACCTTAACGGAGGTGGGGTGTTACAGATTTATTTTAATTCAATTACCTACGAACATCGGAAATAACTCCATTGTTTCCTTTTCCTGAAACGATTCCCAGTTATAAATACCTTTTTAATTTCATAGTTGAATTCACATTCCCTAAATTACTAAACGATAATTTATTTCACTTCATTTATAAACATTTTTTATAAATTTAACTACTTGTTTTATTATTAAAAAAAGCTTATTTTTCCTATCCCATTCGAAATTCAAGTTCTATTTGGAAAAATAAGTTGTCCTTTCCAAACCTCGAAATTCCCTTCTTTTCATTTGAATATATTTTTATGGTATTTAAATACCATATTTAAGGGCCAGTGTTATTCAAACCTTCAAAACACCAAATAATCATCTTTCACACATCATATAACACTATATATATATATATATATATATATATATGTATGTATGTATATAGCAAGGTGTAGAATCAACTAACCGTTTATTTTTTGAATGCCCCTTTACAACTTCAATCTGGAGTATCCTTAAAGCAAAGCTTGGTATTCTATCGAACATCATGGGTACGCTTTGGGAGGAAGCAGAAGAGATTCATCGAAGCATTCAAGATCGAAACCAATTGCAAGACATGGCTTTTGCAGCTTTAACAACAACGATTTATCATATATGGGGCGATCGCAATTCCAGAATTTTTAGACATCAGAAAGCATCACCACGTGTGAAATTGAATCATATAGAAGTGGAATTGTGATATTTGATACGTACTAATCGGTCTCATACAACTAGATCCCAGTAAAACGTGGAGTTCTTATGAAGGTGGGGGATAGAATTATACGATTCTGGCTGATTTGAATTGCATAGAGTGATGAAGATGTGGGTTATTGGGCCTAGGCTTGTGCTGGCCGTGTTTGCGGTTCCTATTTTTTGTTTTTGTTTTGTTCGCATTTCTATATGTATTATGTATGAATATTGTATTGTCAGTATATGGAGGTTATATGTTCTCTTTTCCCTTACAAGGTACCCATCTAAGATAGGGGGGTTGTAAGGTTTTGGGGAGGCATATAACTAAAGTATACGGTTGGCAAGTACCAATTTTCAAAAAAAATAATATATATAGAAAAAATAAATAAACTTTGAGGAATCCAAATAGATCCCTCCAACCTATTTTTCCTGCATGCACAGATTTTAGGCAACATAAATAATACCAATCCTTCTTCAAGACAGGATATTGCAGTATAGAAGGTCATCCTCTCTATATAACGTGGGGCCCATAGGGTCATCTACTAATGGTACTACGGGAAATATCAATGTTCAACCACCAAGACTAAGTATAACTTATATTTATATATATAATAACCACAATTTATAATTAATTCACCAATGCATCCAAACCGCCAACAAATAGCATATTAAAATTAAATACTAAATAAAAATTTGTTTATAATAAATTATAAACAAACCAGAGAGTGAGTTTACTCACATTGATTTTTATTGCCGAAATAGCGGTTTTTTTATTAAATTAAAAAAAATGTTTAATTTAACAAAAAATCCCAGTAGTCTCGAAATCATTCCAATATTCCATTTCATAGTCTTCGTCAATATGATTTTGGTGCAACTTGAATCGCTAAATCTGATATTGTATGACATAGTTAGAGGTTTTTTAAGTTTTGATTTAATTTAAAATAAATCAACTTCATTAACATAGTTAATAATTTAATAATTAACCTTAAATCTTTGTTTAAACTTTTACCATCCTCTGCGTGAATTACATAGAGCCCTCATCTTTACTTCAAGCTCGCAGTCTCCCTATGCAATGACCCGGATTTTTCGATCATTTAAATTCAAATATTTAAATTAGGTTAAATATTTTATTTGAAATATTAATGGATTATTAATATAGAATTCGTTAATTAAACGACGATTAAACATTTGTATTTATATTTAATATAAAACGAACTCCAAATGTCGCGGTAGTTCGTAATATTGAATTCTTAACTTCAATTGAATATACAAAATCTGTTTTAAGTCCGAATTTTGTGAATAAAGAAACACTACAATCTAATTGATGATGATTTTCTGATGGAAGAGAAAAAACAAGATTTCGGCTTATATATTGTAAGTTATGTCAAATTCAAATTTTAAATTATTCACTATGGATACGCTAATAAATAATAACGTTATTTAATAAATTATAACAAGGATTTATATTGAATTTCGATATCGATTAATTCGAAAATACTTATAGTGAATTATAAATTCCATATTGGTTTATATTTGAAGTGATGTACAATTTTATTTGAGAATATGTGACAATAATAATTTATTTTTATTTAATTGTTTTGAAATTAAATTATGTTTCATCGATATTATAGAGCGGTAGAAACAACCGTTTTTCAAACGGACTCCGTTTTCGACAAAACGAATTTTATTGGAAAACATATTGCTAATCATTGCTAGATTTCCAGTTTGGAGCAAAATGGAGTTGTTTTGTCGGTAGACGAAATTTAAAAGTGAACCGATATATAAATTGGAATTAAAATACATTGTTTATGCAAATGGAGTCCATTTTCAACGAAATTAGTTTTATTGGATCCGGAATGTCAAGACGTAGCGGCGTGTTTGTTTCAATGCGTTTGAAGTACGTATGTGATGGTGCGTATACATTCGGCATTAAATAGCAGTGGTGAAATTAAATTGACCATAAATTAAAAAAATAAACTTCCTCTTCAAGCTAAAATAAATAAATTAATGTATTACGCAAGCTTCAACCCTAAGAAAAACCGAAGCACGTACCACCCTTTTTTAATAAGTATGGTCTATATTTCTTCCCTTTTCATTTGAACCTACCCTGTCCATTTTTATTGAAGTAAAAGCACATGCCTATCCTGTACCTACTGAAATGAAAATACATAATAGCCATCTTATCATTTTTCTCCTACCCACATCCAAACCTTCTTCCCATTTTGAATTCACATATGTGCAGAGCAACTCTATATGAGCTAAGCCCACCGAATATACATGAGAAATGAAACTTCAACAGAGCTCGAATGCCATGTTGTTTCCATCAGCACATGTGTTCTTCTGCAAAAACGCTGCCACTATATTTTATACAATGGCGTAAGCATAGGCATGGCCTAAAACCCAAAATCAATCACTAAGTTTGACACTGGAAAAAAACCTCACATCCTATCATTACATTATCAAAATCCAGCACACACCTATGTATTTAAATCTGCACAGCTAGCTACCTTATTTTGTACCGACTACCCATTTTTCTATCAACAACCCTATTCATTTTTTGTTCAAGACAACCTAACCACACATGGCTATGAAATGAAGACATAGAAAACGACCTATCCAAATCTCAGTCACCCAGCTATTGAAGGTGATGGAAACAACAGCAACCCCTTCCCTCTACATGTTTTGTTCCTTCAAATGATAGTGATAAAACAAATAGCTACTCATGCCTACTTTGTACCATTTAAATGTGATGTTGATATCATCCAACCGAATTGGTTCATTATATATATATATATATATATATATATATATATATATATATATATTGCCTCATCCTTCATTCTTTTCTGCAAGCTTTATACTGCCACTCCCTTATGAAATAAACTATATCTCCATGTCTATGAATCATCAGCCAAAGAATCAATAGCGAAATGAATACAAAACCGAAAATGAACACCCTACTTCATATACAAAAATCAAAACGAAGCAGCTTTAGTCTGCTTGGAATGTCCCTGCGAAACAACCGACAGCCGACTCTCGCTCCAAAATTATTCAACGGGCTGGTGCATGAGCTTACCATTTAACTGGACGAAAATGGTTTGGTTTTGTTAAAACGGAAGCTCTGATACCAATTTGTTTGATTGAAGAAGAGGAGAAAACAATATTAATTTTTTTTATCTTTAATTTGTTTCTTACTTTCTTTCACTTTCTCTCTTTCTCTTTTTTTTCTCTCTTCACATACAACTAAATGACCACCACTATATATAGTGGTTTACATGACTTCTCAAAAGACACCCCTTCATCAAATGACATAACACTTAACGAACTGACACATCATTAATTGACTTGACCCTTTACCAATACTTATTAAATAGACACACCTAATAGACACAACACTTTATGAACTAACATGACAATTGACTCTAAAGACACCTGACTTTATGAACTGCCACTTACCCCTTTATTTTTTATCATTTCCAATATTTTATTTAAAGTTTACCCAATAAAACTCCCCCGTAAACTTTAAATGCTTTATTCTTCCAAGGGGGTTTGTATACGTCATCGACCAAATCAGCATACGGAGGTGTCTCCTCCTTAGCAGCATCCTTTTTCACATACTCCATGTACTTTTCCAATGTGGTTGCACCAATGCACCTCAGCTGCCAGCTAGCCAACATTGGTTTGAATAAATTGGCAGCATCCCATTTTTCTTTTTGTTTCATATTATTTATTTTCTTTCTTATTTTCTCCATCTTGCTTTTCACTTCACCGGAAACTTCCACAATCTTTTGTTTGTTGCTTTCTTTTACCTCCTCAATGACTTTTTCAACTTTGTTCTTCTCTTGGTCTACAATGCTCTCATCTGATTTTGCCTTTGGAGATTGGACCATGTAACGACCCGTATTCTACGCATCATAGGATCGTAGAATATTTCTTTCTTTCACATACGAAGTCGTATGGTCATGTAACCTTGGAAGGCGACTATTGGGGTCATTTCCTATGTTCATGATTTTTCCTGATTTTTTTAAATGACCATTTTACCCCTAGTTGGTACTGTTTTGGCCATAACTTTTGACTGGAAATGAATTTTGACCTGAAACCACTTCCATTGGCTCCGGCTGATGGTTTACAATTTCGTAGAGTGGTCAGATTAGCCAAACGGACTCACCGTTTGGGAGATATTGCTGAAACAAGTTTCAGATGGTGAAAAACAGCTTAATTGGGCTTAACCGGGTGATTAACAGCTAGGCCCAATGGGGGATTTCGAGATTAGGGTAAGGAGGCTGAAATCAGTTAGAGAACGATTTTATTCTCATTTCCCAGCCGCCACTTTCTTTCTTGCAACCCTAGCAATGGCCTCCAACACACAAATCACCTTCTAATCACTTTCTAATCAAGTTTTGGCTTAATCTACATCAAATTAAGGAGAGGAAACACGAAAGCAAGGCTAGAGCTGCTGTTAGACGTTATAATTCACCCAAATCAGCAAGGTTTCAGTTTTGAGAAATTCATTTGTGGCCAAGGTGGGTGATTAGCATCGTTTTGGCACTAATTATAGTTAATTAAGGGTAATTAGTGAAGATTAGTGAATTTATACACTAATAAATTCTGGAAAAATGTTTAGAAATTCTTAAATAATATATTATGCCTCTGTTAGAAATTTGGTTCGATTTGATTAAGTTTCGTTAACCCTATGATTAGTTTTATTTAATCATGCTTAAGGGAAAATGGGATTTTGGGTATATTTGATCCATTTTGACATGTAAATTCATTGTTTTGGTGTTTGTGGGTAGTTTTCTATGTTGCTATGATTGTTTGGGATGATTTGTGACTGATTAGTATAGTTAGATTTGTCGAAAACGTCGTCGAATGGCGTAAACAAGTTGCTGGAAAAAGTTGCAGAAAGTTGTGCAGGGTTTCGGATCGGATCGGATATGGGCTCGGATCGGATTGGAGACCTGGGCAAGGAACCCGACCCGAACTGGAGTCTGGCACAAACGAGGCTAGGCAGAAAGAAAGGCTATGTTGGTTAAGCTGGGGATCGGATCGACTAAGGGACGAAGGGCTCGGATCGGAACTTGACACTTGGGAGGACTGGCAAGAGGGAAGGCCACGTTAATTGAACTGGGATCGGATCAGATGAAGAAGGAGGGATCGGATCGGAGCACGTGAAGAACGAGGGAGCGGATCGGAGCGGAAGCACGAACTGGAAGGGAGATGGCACCCGACCCGACCCGGAGGAGGACACCTGACCCGACCCAAAGTGGAATACCCGACCCGAACCGATGCGACGCTGTGGACCCGAACCGAACCGCTACAGGAGAAGACTACGAACCGACCCAAAGTAGAGGACCCGACCCGAACCGATGTGTAGAAGGAGAACCCGACCCGAACCGATGGCTAGAAGGAGAACCCGACCCGACCCAGTATTGACCAATAACCCGAGATGCAAAGGTAGTCCAATATGGGAAGTTAGAGCTCAGGATCCAGTTGGGAACCGATGAGTTCACTTCATGATTGGGCTTTGCTGCAGGACGTGTGCCAAGGGGCAGTCGATGTTTATGACTTTGGATCACTATGTATGGGAAGTATGTGAACGGATTCAGGGCTGAAATGGCCTAGGTACGACTAGAGGGCTATAAACCAATGAAGTGGGGTCATTTGTAAAGATTTGGTCATGACTCCATGTGGTAAGCTTGGTAGTAGTAGTAGTTGTACAAGTCGAACTCCGTCACTACTTTGATGGGTCTAGTGATTGACAGTGGTGGACATCGTATGCTTTACGCACTGAGTGAGAGATGTGAGGATGGTTGCTATGGATGATTTGTTTTCTATCATTATGACATGCACACCCCACCCCCGTATTATTTACACTATTTATTCTGGCACCCTAGAGTACTGTACGGTATGTGGTACTAACTCTTTGGTTGCAGGTCCAGGTTCAGGTATGGTTTAGTATGCCTGTTATTGTTCTGTTTAGATGCTTATCGCTCATACCAGGCTTTATGTCTGACCCAGAGTTTTATGTCTCCTTTTATTACTCTGGGTGCTCACACGAGCAGACTAGAGACAGGTTAGCTGGTGATGCACGGGTAGATGATCCGGAGACGAGCAGGAGGCTTCCACGTAATATATATATATATAGTATTCTCCCTGTGTTGTTGAAGATCACTGCTTGGGCATTGGTGGTGCATCTTCTACTTTAGCTTTCTTTTGTTTAGAGACAGTAAATTTGAAAAGTTGTAATAAGCTGTATTTGGATTTCCGCTGCTCTGATGTTGATGTTGGTTTTAGTTATCAGCTTATACACTGTCTCACTTGTTTTATGTCAAGTATGTTATTATTATTATATTTTATTCCATGCGCTGTGAGACATTCTACTGGTTCCTCGTTAGTTAATCCCCTTCTTTCCCTTCTTCTGACGACCGTCCCGTGCTTGTCGGGCATGTGTATAGCGCACTTTTGGAGGAAATGCAGGCTGGTGCGGGGCGGGCCGTCACACTTGGTATCAGAGCTCTAGGTTGCGTATTTAACCTAGGGAAGTTATCAGGGAGAGATAATATACGTATACGAGAGAGCATATTTATGATTATTTTGGTTTTCGAAAGCTATATATATACTATTAGTGGTATAAGAATGAAGTCGTACTGCACTAGCACCACTATGGGGTCGTTAATCGCTTCCTTTTTCAGATTGACGATGAGCCGATATATTAGAGGTACCGGTAGAGGGGCCAATAATGGGAATGCTGCTGACATGAGGACGATGTTTACTGACCTCATGAGAGAGATGCTTAGGGATGTACAGAGGGCAGCTCCCAATGGTGGAAATGTTGGTGGTCCAATAGTGCAGGCGCCGAGAATCGACTTCGCCAAGCTAAATAAGGATTATACTAGCCTTGGTGGGAAGCTGTTCCACGGAACGGAGTCGACTACGGATGTTCAGGATTGGTTGGATAGTTGCGAACGTATCTTCGAGGATTTGGGTATCGAGGATGCGATGAAGAGAAAGCTAGCGTCCTGTCAGCTACAAGGGCGGGCAATGAATTGGTGGAACACTATAAAGGCAGCTACTCCCGAAGATCAGATTACTTGGGAGCAGTTTAAGGCTCGCTTTAGCGAGAAGTTCATTCCAGCTGCTCAGAAGTCAGTGCTGTTTAAGAAATTCTTTGAGCTCAAGCAGAATGGAAGAGCTATCTCAGAGTATATTGCTGAATTCGATACTCTGTCGAAATATGGGCTATCTCTTATTGATACTGCCGAGAAGAAGAATGAGAAATTCATAACTAGTTTGGATCAGTACTTGGGGGAAAGGCTTATTAACCACATCGATGAGACATTTGAATCTATTGTGGGGAAAGCATTAAGATCAGAAAGTCTCTACCCTAAGCCGAAGACTGAGGTTCCATCTGCAGAGGAGCCAAAGCCACAAGCAAGTGGTGGAGGCAAGGGTGGTTCCCAGAATAAGAGAAAGCAGAATCAGACTAAGGATGGCCAGAAGAAAAAGAATAAGCAAGATGCTGAGTGCTTCAGCTGTGGTAAGAAGGGCCATTATGCTAGTAATTGTCGGGACAAGCCAGCGGATAGGAAGTGCTTCAACTGTGGCCAAATGGGACATCACAAGGACAAGTGTCCGCAACCCCCTAAAGAAAAGCAAATGGTGAAAGCCTACGCCCTTAATGCTATTCCTTCTTCGTCGAATGCAACAACAGCGGCGGAGAAGGGAAAGAATGTCGTCATTCAAGGTATGCTTTCTGTTTACGATGTTTCTGTTAGAGTTTTGTTTGATACCGGAGCTTCCAGTTCTTTCATATCTAGTGACCTGGTAGATAGGTTGGGATTGGAGCCCGAGATTGTCGATAGACCTTTAGTAGTGATGAACCCGATTGGTGGTTTGACTAGCCTTAGCATGATTTGTCGTAATGTGGTCTTACCGAGTCATGGATGCATGTTTGTTTGTGATTGCTTTGTTTTGGGCTTTACTGGGTTTGGCATTATTTTGGGAGTAGATTGGCTCCAAAGATACGGGGTGGTGGTAGAATGTGAGGGCTTTTTGGTGACAGCTAGAGTGGATGATGGGCGGAGGATAGTGTTTGGTGGTCTACCCAGTGAGGGGGTATTGGCTAGTTTTCTAAACTCCCTCGATATTCCGCATAGTGAGTTGTCAGGTTTGCCCGTGGTTGGCCAGTATCCGGATGTTTTCGAAGAAGTGACCGGGCTTCCACCACATCGAAAGATTGAGTTCCATATTGATTTGGTGAGAGATGCCAGGCCTATAGTGATGCCACTTCGTCGTATGGCACCAAGGGAGCAGCGAGAGCTCGAGTTGCAAGTCAGCGATCTTTTGAAGAAGGGATTTATCAGAAGGTGTGTTTCTGAATAGGGAGCACCAGTTGTGTTTGCTACCAAGGCAGATGGTTCCCTTTGTTTGTGTGTAGACTACCGCGAGTTGAATAAAGTGACGAGGAAGAACAAGTATCCTCTACTGCGGATAGATGATTTGTTCGATCAGTTGAGTGGCACGAGAGTATTTTCTCAGTTGGATCTCGCGACAGGTTTTCATCAGCTTAGAGTGGAAGCTGAGAGTATAGCTAAAACGTCATTTCGGACACCGTCTGGATTTTACGAGTGGTTGGTCATGCCATTTGGGCTGACCAATGCCCCAGCATATTTTGTGGATCTTATGAATAGGGTATTCAGAGATCAGTTGAATAAGTTTGTCCTTGTGTTCGTTGATGATATTTTGGTCTACTCGAGGACAGAGGAAGAACACAAGGAACATTTAAGAATAGTGATGGAGGTGCTGAGAAAACACCAATTGAAAGCAAAGTTTTCTAAGTGTCACTTCTGGAAGAGGGAAGTGAGGTTCTTGGGCCATGTTGTATCAGAGAATGGTATTGCCATGGACCCGACAAAGGTGGCTACGGTACAGGATTGGCCTACGCCTAAGAATGCAACAGATGTAAGAAGTTTCTTGGGGTTAGCTGGATATTATCGTAAGTTTATCCAAGGTTTCTCCAAGATAGCAGCACCATTGACCCAGTTGACCAAGAAGAATCAAGCTTTTGTCTGGGATGAAAGGTGCGAGAATGCATTCAAGAGTCTAAAGGACAAGTTGACAAGCGCACCAGTGTTAGTCATTCCTAAGGGGAATGAAGAGATGATGGTATACACGGATGCTAGTGGTACCGGACTGGGTGTTGTATTGATGCAAGGCGGTAGGGTTGTAGCTTATGCAAGTCGGCAATTGAAACCGCACGAGAGAAGATACCCTACCCATGATTTGGAATTGGCAGCGATCGTGTTCGCGTTGAAGATGTGGAGACACTATCTCTTGGGAGAAAGGTTTGAGTTGTTCACAGATCATAAGTCGTTGAAGTATCTCTTCTCCCAGAAGGATTTAAATCTCCGGCAACAAAGGTGGTTAGAATTCTTGGCTTCCTATGATTTTGACATCGCATATACACCGGGAAAGGCAATGCGGTGGCTGATGCATTGAGTAGGAGACATGCCAGTTTAGTGGCTATGTTTCTTGAATGGAAGCAACTGGAGTATATCGCGGGGTTTGATTTCAGACCAAAGTGCGAATTGAATCCAGAAATGTTAGCAAGTTTGACGGTCAGACCCACTTTGATTGAGCGGATCAGCTCTAGTCAGAGGGACGATCCTAACCTATTGGAAATCATCTCCAAATTAGAGATGGGTATCGATGAGGAGATGAACAAGTATGGGCTTGATCGAGATGGATGGCTTAGAAAGGATGGAAGACTAGTCGTACCCAATGTCAATGGATTGAGAGATGAAGTGCTTAGAGAATGTCATCACTCAAAACTGACTATACACCCAGGTGGTAACAAGATGTATCGAGACATGAAGCAGACCTACTACTGGGAAGGGATGAAAAGAGACATTGGGAAGTTTATATCCAAGTGCATGAATTTCCAGCTAGTTAAAGCCGAGCAAAAGAAGCCTAGTGGGTTGTTACAGCCATTAGAAATTCCCGAATGGAAATGGGAGCAAGTCTCGATGGATTTCATCGATGGTTTACCATGGACTAGATCGGACATGATAGCATTTGGGTAATCGTGGATCGATTGACTAAGAGTGCAAGATTCATACCAGTCAAATCGACCAGAACGGCAGCTAAGTTAGCAGAATTGTATATGAAGTGGGTAGTGAGATTTCATGGAGTACCTAAAAGCATTGTGAGTGACCGAGACCCGTTGTTCACTAGTGGGTTTTGGAAGAGCTTACAAGAGGCTCTAGGGTCATAGTTACATCTCAGTACCGCATATCATCCTCAGACCGACGGTCAGACGGAGAGGGTTAATCGTATTTTGGAAGATCTCTTGAGGGCATGTATATTGGATTTTGGTGGATCATGGGATGACCATTTGCATCTAGTAGAGTTTGCATATAACAATAGCTACCAATCCAGTATCGGTATGGCTCCGTTTGAAGCTTTGTACGGAAGACCGTGCAACTCAGCATCATGTTGGATAGAGACTGGCGAGAAGTTTATGCTTGGACCAGATATGGTGAGGGAAACTTCAGATAAGATCAAGGTCATTCAACAACGAATGAAGGCTGCCCAAGATAGGCAGAAGAGTTATGCTGATAAGAGGAGAAGAGACTTAAAATTCTCCGTTGGTGACTTGGTGTTTGTCAAGATTTCTCCGTTGAAGAGCGTAATACGATTTTGCAGGAGAGGCAAGTTGGCACCAAGATTTGTTGGCCCATTCCCTGTTCTTGAACTGGTCGGGAATTTGGCATATAGGATTGACTTACCAGAGAAGATGGCGGGAGTTCACAATGTATTTCATGTTTCCTAACTAAGGAAGTTCGTTCACGACCCAGATATGACTATTTCACCTGATCAGTTAGAGGACTTCGAAATAGAACCCGAGGCGGTTGGGAACCGCAAGCCGGCCCGTATTGCCGAGCACGACATGAAGCAACTTCGAAGGAAGGTGGTGAAGCTAGTCAAGGTTCAGTGGGGCGAGGACGAGAATGATTTATTTGGGAGACAGAGGAGAACATTAGGAATACATACCCAGAACTCTTTGCCTGGTAAGATTTTGACTTCGATTTAGTTTCCCGCATGGAAGGATAGGCTGGTTTGCTTGTTTTGCATGTTTGATTGTTGTATGTGGCTGTTAGGCATGTGGGATCTTTTGTATGTTTGGGTTAAGGAATTTCGGGGACGAAATTTCTTAAGGGGGGGGGGAGAGTGTAACGACCCGTATTCTACGCATCATAGGATCGTAGAATATTTATTTCTTTCACATACGAAGTCGTATGGTCATGTAACTTTGGAAGGCGACTATTTGGGTCATTTCCCATGTTCATGATTTTTCCCGATTTTTTTTAAATGACCATTTTACCCCTAGTTGGTACTGTTTTGGCCATAACTTTTGACTGGAAAGGAATTTTGACTTGAAACCACTTCCATTGGCTCCAGATGATGGTTTACAATTCCGTAGAGTGGTCACATTAGCCAAACGGACTCACCGTTTGGGAGATATGGCTGAAACAAGTTTCGGATGGTGAAAAACAGCTTAATTGGGCTTAACCGGGTGATTAACAGCTAGGCCCAATGGGGGATTTCAGGATTAGGGTAAGGAGGAGGCTGAAATCAGTTAGAGAACGATTTTATTCTCATTTCCCAGCCGCCACTTTCTTTCTTGCGACCCTAACAAAGGCCTCCAACACCCAAATCACCTTCTAATCACTTTCTAATTAAGTTTTGGCTTAATCTACATCAAATTAAGGAGAGGAAACATGAAAGCAAGGCTAGAGCTACTGTTAGACGTTAGAATTCACCAAAATCAGCAAGGTTTCAGTTTTGAGAATTTCATTTGTGGCCAAGGTGGGTGATTAGCATTGTTTTGGCACTAATTACAGTTAATTAAGGGTAATTAGTGAAGATTAGCCAATTTATACACTAATAAATTCTGGAAAAATGTTTAGAAATTCTTAAATAATATATTATGCCTCTGTTAGAAATTTGGTCCGATTTGATTAAGTTTCGTTAACCCTATGATTAATTTTATTTAATCATGCTTAAGGGAAAAATGGGATTTTGGGTATATTTGATCCATTTTGACATATAGATTCATTGTTTTGGTGTTTGTGGGTAGTTTGCTATGTTGCTATGACTGTTTGGGATGATTTGTGACTGATTAGTATAGTTAGATTTGTCGAAAACGTCGTCGAATGGCGTAAACAAGTTGCTGGAAAAAGTTGCAGAAAGTTGTGCAGGGTTTCAGATCGGATCGGATATGGGCTCGGATCGGATTGGAGACCTGGGCAAGGAACCCGAACCGAACTGGAGTCTGGCACAAACAAGGCTAGGAAAAAAGGAAGGCCATGTTGGTTAAGCTGGGGATCGGATCGACTAAGGGACGAAGGGCTCGGATCGGAACTTGACACTTGGGAGGACTGGCAAGAGGGAAGGCCACGTTAATTGAACTGGGATCGGATCAGATGAAGAAGGAGGGATCGGATGGGAGCACGTGAAGAACGAAGGAGCGGATCGGAGCGGAAGCACGAACTGGAAGGGAGATGGCACCCGACCCGACCCGGAGGAGGACACCCGACCCGACCCGAGGTGGAATACCCGACCCGAACCGATGCGACGCTATGGACCCGAACCGAACCGTTACAGGAGAAGACTACGAACCGACCCAAAGTAGAGGACCCGACCCGAACCGATGGCTAGAAGGAGAACCCGACCCGACCCAGTATTGACCAATAACCCAAGATGCAAAGGTAGTCCAATATGGGAAGTTAGAGCTCAGGATCCAGTTGGGAACCGATGAGTTCACTTCATGATTGGGCTTTGCTGCAGGACGTGTGCCAAGGGGCAGTCGATGTTTATGACTTTGGATCACTGTGTATGGGAAGTATGTGAACGGATTCATGGCTGAAATGGCCTAGCTACGACTAAAGGGCTATAAACCAATGAAGTGGGGTCATTTGTAAAGATTTGGTCGTGACTCCATGTGCTAAGCTTGGTAGTAGCAGTAGTTGTACAAGTCGAACTCCGTCACTACTTCAATGGGTCTAGTGATTGACAGTGGTGGACATCGTATGCTTTACGCACTGAGTGAGAGATGTGAGGATGGTTGCTATGGATGATTTGTTTGCTATCATTATGACATGCACACCCCACCCCCGTATTCTTTACACTATTTATTCTGGCACCCTAGAGTACTATACGGTATGTGGTACTAACTCTTTGGTTGCAGGTCCAGGTATGGTTTAGTATACCTGTTATTGTTCTGTTTAGATGCTTATCGCTCATACCAGGCTTTATGTCTGACCCAGAGTTTTATGTCTACTCTTATTACTCTGGGTGCTCACACGAGCAGACTAGAGACAGGTTAGCTGGTGATGCACGGGTAGATGATCCGGAGATGAGCATGAGGCTTCCACGTAATATATATATAGTATTCTCCCTGTGTTGTTGAAGATCACTGCTTGGGCATTGGTGGTGCATCTTCTACTTTAGCTTTCTTTTGTTTAGAGACAGTAAATTTGAAAAGTTGTAATAAGCTGTATTTGGATTTCCGCTGCTCTAATGTTGATGTTGGTTTTAGTTATCAGCTTATACACTGTCTCACTTGTTTTATGTCAAGTATGTTATTATTATTATATTTTATTCCATGCGCTGTGAGACATTCTATAGGTTCCTCGTTAGTTAATCCCCTTCTTTCCCTTCTTCTGACGACCGTCCCGTGCTAGTTGGGCATGTGTACAGCGCACTTTCGGAGGAAATGCAGGCTGGTGCAGGGCGGGCCGTCACAGACCATCACCAAGCCCGCTAACTTAGATAATCCTTGTTTTGCTTCCTTGTCAAGGCTCTCTTCTTCTTCACTTTCCATTAGTGCCTCCTCAATCTCGTCCTCTTTTTCATCATCTTCAAAATTTTCTTCCACTTCTTCCTCTTTTTCTTTGACCACCTCGTCCTCTACTTTTTCAACCTTTTCTTCTACTTCAGGTTTTTTTGTCTTTAGCTGTTTTCTTTCCCATCATCTCTGCTTTGAATCTTTCGATCTCTTCTTCATCATCTTCATCAACTTCCTCTTCATCTTCTCCTTTGTAATCCTTTGTATAAACATCTTTCAGCAAATTCCACGAATCTTTTGCCGTTTATTCTCCATTAATATGACACCATGCTTCTTTATCAACGTTCTCACTCAGCACCATAAAAGCTTGAAGATCTTTCTTTCTCAAGCTTGTGAATGCTTCACTCTCTTTCTTCGTCATGTTTTTAATGTCTTTTGGCCACTCATAGCCATTCTCAACAATCTCCCATAGTCCTTTGGAGATTAACTCTTCTTTCTTTCTACTACTCCACTTTTCGAAGTTTTTTTTTGTGAGAACGAACGTTGAGAAGAATAAAAATGCCATAGTTTCAACCTAGGCTCTGATACCAATTTGTAAAAAAAAGGGAAGCTCCGATACCAGTTTGTTAAAATGGAAGCTCTGATACCAATTTGTTGGATTGAAGAATAGGAGAAAACAATATTAAATTTTTATCTTTAATTTATTTCTTACTTGCTTTCACTTTCTCTCTTTCTCTTTTTTTTTCCTCTCTTCACATACAACTAAATGACCACCACTATATATAGTGGTTTACATGACTTCTCAAAAGACACCCCTTCATCAAATGACATAACACTTAACGAACTGACACATCATTAATTGACTTGACCCTTTACCAATACTTATTAAATAGACACACCTAACAGACACAACACTTTACGAACTAACATGACAATTGCCTCTAAAGACACATGACTTTATGAACTGCCACTTGCCCCTTTATTTTTTATCATTTCCAATATTTTATTTAAAGTTTACCCAACAGGTTTTGGGAAAAAAAATCCCGACGTGGAAGCTGGTCAGACGAGAGGTGGACCGAATGGAGGGAATATGGCGGACCAGTTGATAGTGGTGAATGGTTCGCTGGTAGATGATCTTAGAAGAGGAAGTTGGCTCTCTTTTTTCCGGGTGGAGAGTGGCAGGCAAGGAGTTCAAAAGAGGGGGCAAAGCTTAGATTGGAAAGAGAAACTAGGCGAGGGAATGCTGGCAGACTAGGACGGAGTACAACAATGTCTGGTGCGATGAGCGTCTAACAGTGGGCGGATGTGGCAGCAGCATGGTGATTGGAAGGGTTGCGTGGTTGAGCTGAGTTCGTGATGACCGGAAGAGGGGCCGTGGAGTTCTGTGACGTCAGAACAGGTGGCGTTTGTATCGGGACTTGCTGGTACAAGTTTCGCTGGAAGTGATCGACGTAGTGGCTGGGACGTTGGGGAGAGGGGTTACATGGAATAGTGATAACATGCATGGGAAAGGTAGAGGAAAGAAGCAGTTGTCTTTTCAAGCATGAGAGGATGGATGGGGTTTCAAACAAGAGAAGTTGCGTGAAGGGGTATTTGCGTGAAAATGGCGGTGTAGAAGCCACAAACGTGATGAGGAAGAAGATCAGAAGGGGAGGAAAGGGGATTTGTGGAACAAGCAATTTAACTGGGGACGTGGGTTTTCGAACAGTGGGATTTGGCCCATGAATGAAGAAAGAAAAAAATAGAAAGAATCGGCCCATTTATTTCTGAAGAAAAATGTGGTAAAGGAACTTTGCTTGGGACGAAAATATCGAGATAGGAGGAATCAGGTACATTTGGAAGAAGGATTGGGTTTATCTTCTTTGCTTGGGGAGAAAGAAAATGATGTGGATCCAATGTGTAAAATGAGTAGAAGTACAGTGTAGTTTTAAATTGGTTAATTGGTGTAACAACCCAGATTTTCAGAACCAATTTAAAAATTTTATTTTAGCTATTTTAATGGATTTCGAATATTTAAAATGGTTTATTTTAAATAATAACGACTAAAAATTTATTTAAATCGAAATTAAAATGTATAAATTTATTTTAATTGTAAAACGAGCCTGAAATGGCGCGGTAGTTTGAAAATTCGATTTCAAATTTCAATTGAATGTACAGGATTCAAAACAAATCGGATTTCAGTAAAACCCGAAATATTTGAATCCATTTAATTATATCTTTCTAAGACTATGGAAATTTGAGATTTCATAATATAAATTAAAATTTATGTCCAGTTTAAAATTTAAAATAGTCGCTATGGAATTTATATATATTTTAATATAATATATAGCCCTTAAAAATAGCCATTTTGCAAATGACCTCCGTTTTCGACAAAACCACTTTTGTTTGATCCAGAATGTCAAATTATTGCTAGATTCCAATTTTCATAATTTTTGGAATTAATATGTGAGCGTGGTAAATTTAAACGTGTTTGGTAATTTTAATTTGAATTTAATCGACTGGAAAATGACCATTTTTCAAACTGTATCCAAATTCGATGAAATTAGTTTTGTTAGGACCATCCAATGAAAACATAGTAATTTTATTTTTTGGGAATTTTTGGAGTTAATGTGTGGTCCTGGTAAATTAAAATGTACGTATAAATTTAATATATATATATATATATATATATTGATTTATATTTTAATTTTGACAAAAACTAATTAAAACATTAGAATTGGCTTACGAAACATATCCCATTGTGTCCGGAATGGGGTTACTTGACTAGGGGCAACGGTCGTTGGTTTCGATTTGGAGTTCGAATGAAAATCTAACTTTTTAGAATTTAAAATAATAAATTAATATATAAAGTCAACCTCAACCCTCACTCTCTCTTCATCGTTCAACACGAGATAAATAAAAAAAGAAACTGACGGAACCCCCTATCGCGATCCGCCCCACCGCATCCACCAGGCCGCCGCCCCTCCGACCGTCGGTCCCCTCGCACCCTCTTCTCCTTCCTGCGACCTTCTTCTCTCCCCCTCTACGAATTTAGGCCGTCTGAAGCGACCCGAACTTCCCCGGTCTCCGAAGAGAAGAGAAAGAACAAATTAATTTGAGAACGACACACATCGGAACGCAAACAAAAGAACATTTCACTGCTTATTACAACAATTCCATCAGAATACAAGAATACCACAGAGTATGAATCAATATTACACATTTGATAAATATCAAAGATTTAAATTACATAGCAGCGGAAAAATAATACAACACACATCTGAAAGAAATACACGGATACAGAGCTTTCCGAGTATAATTCCAGCTGTAAACCAGGATCCTGTGAATATAAATTTGCAAAAACCCAACTACTAGCTGCTCGTATCGAAAATAAGGGCACCCAGATTTTAGGTTAAAACAATAAACCGCAGGCCAGTCATGTGACTAGTGTGAGAACTAAAACAGTTTTAATCTTTATTTTAAAGTTAGGTAAATCAAGGGACCACGCCGTATAATACGGAACGGGTTTCCTCCTAAGAATACCAGTGCATAAAACAAACAGCGAAATGCTTTTTAAAGAAAAATGAAGCTATTATAAGACCCAGGTCCCATCACACAATGCAACGCAAGCCGTAGGATAGGGTTTTACCTTATAATAGCCAAAGAATGCTTGATACGCTAAATTTCATCTTTTATTATTACTATAAGTGCAGAAAACAACTTCAAATATGTAATGACCCGCAGTCTACGCATCGATGGATCATAGAATATTTATTTCTTTCACATGCGAATTCGTATGGTCATGCAACTTTGGGAGACGACTATTGGGATCATTTCCCATGTTCATGGTTTTTTGCCGATTTTTAAATGACCGTTTTGCCCCTAGCCAATCTTGTTTCGGCCATAACTTTTGATTGGAAATGAGTTTTGACCTGAATACACTTCCATTATATCCGGATGATGGTTTACCTTTCCATAGAGTGGTCAAATTAGACTCAGAGCCTGAGAGATATGGCTGAAACAAGTTTCAGATGGTGAAAAACAGCTTAATTGGGCTTAACTGGGTGATTAACAGCTAGGCCCAAAGGAGAATTTGGGGATTTGGGGTATTTAAGAGCTGTTAGGGTTTAGAGAACACCTTTTTTCTCACTTTCACACCCGCCACTTTCATTCTTGGAACCCTAGTAATGGCCTCCAACATCTAAAACACCCCAAATCACCTCCTAATAGCTAATTAAGCCAAATCTACATCAAATCAAAGAGGGTTAGCACAAGAATCAAGGTAGAACTGCTGTATAGCGTTGGGAAAAGCGCCATAACAGAGATTTATTTCAAATTTAAAGTTAATTTTTGGCCAAGGTGAGTGATTTGCATAGTTCCTCACTAATTATGGTTAATTAAGAGTAATTAGTGATAATTAGCGAATTTATACATGTTAAAAATCTGGAAAAATATTTATAAAATTCGAAATGATGTTTTAAGCCTCTGTTAGAAAGTTTGAATAATTTGGTTAAGTTTTGCTCATCATATCATTAGTTATGCCTAAACATGATTAAGGGAAAATAAGGGTTTTTGGCTATGTTTGATCCGTTTTAATTTATCAAATTGTGGTTTTGCTGTTTGTGGATGTTCACACATGTTGCTATGACTGTATGGTATGTTTGGTGATTGATTAGAATAGTTAGAATGGTCGAAAACACCATCGTATGGCGTAAAACAGTCGCTGGAATAACTGCAAGAAATTGTGTAGAGACCAGATCGGATCGCCCCCTCTCTCCACGACCCGACCCGAATCACTTCAGAAGCCCACGAGTTGAAGGCTTGGGAGGAATGCACCCGACCCGATCTGTTCGTGATGATGACTCGACCGCTTGCATCTGAAGTTTCCAGACCGATCCGCTCGTGATGAGGATGGCGCGACCCGAATCAATGTACTACGCATTGGACTGGACGGAGGACAACATGACCACGAACCAGAAGCACCCGACCCGATATGTGAGCACGACCTAACCCGACCTGAATTGCCTTGCATGAGCTGGAACCAAGTGTCCCACGAGCTGAACTGAAGGAGCACATCCGAACCGAAACAAGGCAAGGAAGAAGACCGATCCAGAGGAGATCAAGACCCGAGATGCAAAGGTAGTCCAAATGGGAAGTTTGTACTCAGGATCCAGTTGGGAACCAAAGAGTTAACTTCATGAGTTGGACTTTGCTACGGGGACGTGTGCTAAGGAGTTGTCGATGTCTATAACTTTGGATCACTATGTGTAGGCGGTACATGAACGGATTCAGGACCACGGTTGTCTAGGTACGACTAATGGGCTATAGACCAATGAAGCGGGGTCATTTGTAAAGATTTAGTCATGACTATGTAGGGTAAGCTTGGTGGTAGCAGTAGTCGTACAAGTTGAACTCTGTCACTACTTCGATGAGTCTAGTGGTTGAGAGTGGTGGACATTGTATGCTTTACGCACTAGTGAGAGACGTGAGGGTGGTTGCCATGCTTGATTTGTTTGCTATCACTATGGAATGTGCACCCCTACCCCCGTATTCTTCACACCATATGTTAGTGGCACCTTAGAGTATTGTACAATATGTAGTGCTAACTCTTTGGTTGCAGGTCCAGGTTCAGGTATGGTTTAGTATACCTGTTATTGTTCTGTTTTGCTGCTTATCGCTCATACCAGACTTTTTTGTCTGACCTAGAGCTTTATGTCTCTTCTTATTACTCTGTGTGCTCTCACGAGCAGACTAGAGACAGGTTAGCTGGTGGTGCACGAGTAGTTGTATCGGAGATGAGCAGGAGGTTTCCACGTATGATATATATATAGATATTCTCCTTGTGTCGCTGCTGGTCACTACTTTGGGCATTAGTAGTGCACCCTTCCTTTCTTTTGCTTTAGAGACAGTTTTAAAGTTGTAATAATGATGATGTGGAACATAAGCTGTATTTGGATTTTCCGCTGCCATGATGTTCAGTTTCAGCTTATGCATTGTCTCACCTGTTTTATGTCAAGTATGTTATTATTATATTTTACTCCCTGCGCTGTGAGACATTCTACAGGTTCTTAATTAGTTCATTCTCTTCTTTCCTTTCTTTGGCGACCGTTCCGGGCTAGTCGGGCATGTGTACAGCGCACTTTCGGAGGAAATGCCGACTGGTGCAGGGTAGGTTGTCACAAAATATAAATGTATCAATCATAGGCGGCATGGATACCATATATCATGTCGCCAATACTAGGCTCTACAATCGAAACCGAAATATCATTGGAAATTTGATTTCCGTCATGAGTCGAGGCAAGGGATAAGCTCCTCTCCATTCGAGACACTCTAGCAAATGTCTCAGGACCACACACAGCGATCCTTGGATCCTCTAAGGCCGGTCCTCTCCTACTTTTAAGGATTAATTATTCCTGAACACACATTTCCGGTCCTATAGGACCTATATCCTAGGCGCCTCCCATCCAACAACCACACAGGTAAAAATAATATATATGTCAGGGCTGGTAGGTCACTGACATCACCCATAGCTAGAAAGAAACATCGTGCACTCCTTGAGTCCTCATCTCGTTTTTGACTAATACCGAGGTGTGAGGCTCGCGAATTAACGCCATACACAAAGCTGTGCCACATAGGCTATGCTTTGATCATCAACCACAAGACTTTGCTTTTCGATAGAAGCCTTGATCATCTGCCACTTAGGCATGCCATATAGGCAATTCGTGCCATGCTATTGATATCTATCGATATATAAGCTCTAAGCTCGTACGTCTCAGAGAAGGACGTTAAGCAAGAGAATAAATTCTCCGCCGCCAAACAGATATATATTTAATAGAAATCAATCACACAGAATAAAATCCAATGTCAGACACACAGTCCATTTACAAGTTTGTTCTGGGTCTGAACGAAACCGAAGGAACCTTATTCCTCGCATATCCATCGGTCTCGAAGTACGTCTGGACGATCACCAATTGATTCCCTCCTCTTGGGTGTACAACCCAGTCAAGATCATCAATAATCATCCAAATGATATGAAGGCCTCCGGTCTTCAACCACCGTCTTCATCTTCGACTTATCGTCGAATCGGTTATTCAGAATGGGTATAAACCCGACCTTTCCGAATAACCCACGTATATAATAAACAAGTGTTACACAAACACAACATATGCCTCATTCCAATTCAAAATATTCTTTTATTCAAATTTTCACACTCTTAGGGAAAGGTTCCCATTAATTTATCAAAGATAGTTTCTTCTAAATTTATTCTTTAGTCTTCCTTTGGATATCATTTCAAACCATGTTAAGTTTTTCCAAACTAGTCGGGATTAGCGAACCACACCGAAGTAATTATTTATTTTATTTCCCAATCCCAACTTATTCATCCAATGGAGCAAAACTGATAATACTCCATATCTAACACCACGGTGTTATCGGTAAATATTAATTACCATTTCACGTTCAAATCTAATTAAAGATTTAACTATCGCTTTGGAGCAAAACTGGTGATACTCCATTCTCGATCACTTTAATCTAATTAAAGATTCATTAAAACTCCACTTTGTTTTAATCTTTCCAAAAATCAATATCCTGTCTTTAACTGGGTTAAAGAACTAATGCCATCTAAAACACGGTTCATGATAAACCCAAAATCACATTCCATCGTTAATCGGGTTAAAGAATAGGTGTTATTCAAAACACCGCTCATGATAAACCCCAAAAACCAATTTAAATTCAATTCCAATTAAATACTAATTAACTGGACAATTTCACTAAATCTTAATTAAAAGATTTATTCTTTTCTAAACTGGGTTCAAGAACAATGTTATTTAAGACATCATTCACGACGAACTCGAATCCCATTTGATATTAAATACAAGGCTCTGAATAGAAAATATATCAGCTTATATTCAATATCAAATTCTGAAACCAACAAATATCGTATTGGAAATAACGATATAAACATATCTTTCAAATTTCCACAACCATATCCATATAATCACGAAATCCAACATCGAAATATTTCGAAGACAATTTCGATTTAAATCCATTCCAATTCGTATTTTGGAAATTCTGATTATTTCAAAACCACTTCAAATCCAATTTATTTATTCAAAAACATTGGATTATAATTCTAGTTCATAACTAGTTCATTTCGATAAAAATATATTTTTATCCTTTCAAATGTGGAATTTTTCATCCCAGTTCTTTCCAATTCATATATTATGATTTTACACAAATTATTAGTATTTTTAATAAATTTATTAAGGCCCGTACAGTCGATTTCCAATAACGGTCGTCGAACTGCACTTATAGCGACCTTTTCCAAATTTGATTTGGATATAATTCCAAATCCAACCGTTAGATTTAAACTTTCTAATATTTATTGAAAAGCTCTTTTCGATACGAACCCAACGGTTCCGGTTTCAGGAGAATCTAACGGTCGGATCTCCCGTAATGTCAACTCGAAGTCAGTGGTCGAAATTCGCGAACTGTCGCGGCGCGGCGCTTTCTATTCAGGCCATTTAATATAAATAATATATATATTATATATATTTCGTCGATTTCAATTCTAACCGTATTTTATAAATCGTTTTAAATTCGTTTTCAAAACAATTTCAACTTCATATTCAATTTTAAATCAAAATTGAATATTCCATATCATTAATATATAAATGATAATATTTTCAAAACGCTATATTTTGAAATCACTTTCTTTTCTATATTCGTTGTAAAAACGAATATAATCGATATAAATATCGATCGCATCAAAATGGCGCATATCTAATTAATACGGCTTTATATATTTCAATAACTTCGTTATTCTATTCAACAAATGAATATTTTCTTCAACACATGAATATATATTTCTTTCAACACATGAATATTCTCAACACATGAGTATCGTCAACACATTACTATTTTTGTTATTTAATATATTATATAAAATTATGATTTCTATTGTTTAATTCTTAATCAGGCTCTAACCATAAATTAGTAAGAGAATGATTCCCTACGTATTAACCCCGAAGGACGTAACCAACATTAGATCAATACCCAGGAAATCACTCATCTTAACTAGTTTCCAGCTAGTTTCTAATTTTAGATATGATAAAAATGTGAATTTTATTGTTAAAATATTTCGTTCAACACATGATAAGTTTCAACACATGAATATTCTCAACACATGAGTATCGTCAACACATGACTATTTATTCTATTCAACACATGAATCTTTATTTTATAATATTCTTTATTTTCCAAATTGGAATGAGGCCCAATCAATTACCATATAATGTTAATTATATGGATTCCATACAACACATGTATATAATAGCAACGATAAATAATCAACCATCATCCAAAGTGCACCACACAACCGCATAAGCATTAAACATAAATATTTAACGCTTACACAGTCTATCAACCTATCGATTGACATACAACTAAACAATTGGGATTATTGTACGCCAAATATCATCCCAACACTCATGTGGGGTTTCAATCCACAAACACTGAATATTATTTTTGCAGTTGGGCGATGTGTAAAATTTATCTCCCAATCAATATCCTTCAAATGGGTGTACATAAACAAATCGTTCGATTTGTAAATGAATATTTATTTATTCACATTCACGTTAAATTTATATTTTTAGTGATAAATAATTTATTTCAACACATGAGTATATTCCTATTCATTCCACATCACAATCAATTTTCACAACACGACAAAATCAAACAAGTCGTCCATGGTCTTTGGACGACGGGTGTCGGGTGCTGCTAAGCACCGTCTGCATCTTAGTATATATTTTAACTAGAAAATTAAAATAAAAGTGAGGAGTTCTTACCGACTAGCTAAACTAATACATCGCGACTCTTCATATGTAGGAAATCTTCATCATGTCTCCAACGAGATCTGTTTCATGCGGTATATGTTAAAAATCACATTTTTACCATCGCTACATGTATAGGAAAGATTATATTTTTACAACGATATATATGTAGAAAAGATTATATTTTTACAGTGCTATATATATAGAAAAAATTACATTTTTACTTCGCTATATATATAGAAAAGATTGTATTTTTACAACGCGGTATATATAGAAAAGATTATATTTTTACAACGCTATATATATAGAAATGATATATTTTTACAACGCTATATATATATAGAAAAGATTATATTTTTACAACGCTATATATATTGAAAAGATTATATTTTTACTTCACCATCTCACATATAAAAATCGTATTTTTATATCGCTACAAAATTCATAAAGATCATATTTTTCATATTTCAAAATCTCTTCTTTTCTAATTTCATAAATCAAATCTTTTAATTTTCAAAAGTCAAATCTTTTTATGTTTAAAACTCTATTCTTTTCTTGTCTAAAAATCTATTCTTATTTTCTTTCTTTGAAAAATCATATCTTTCAACATTTAAAAATCTCGCCTTTCATAAATTAAAAATCTCTCCTTTCATAAATTAAAAATATAAATTTTCATAAGTTAAAATATATTCTTTTCATGGTTAAAATCAAACCTTTATATAAATAAAAATATAATCTTTATTTCGCTTTTATACATATATAAATTCCTAAAGAAAAGTAAAAAAAAAACTGAAGATAGAAAGCTCACAGTCGTTCATTTGCAGTTGAATTGGTGATGGCGGAATTGGGTGGCGGGCTGGAGGTGGGCGCGGCCTTGGTCAGGCGAGGAGGAGGCAGTTTTGAGGGGTTTAGCTTTGGGGAAGTAGGAGGCTCTGCCGTGGAGGTTGGAGCGGGGTCTAGTGGTCATCGACGGATGGGAGAAGGGGGCCCCGCAGCTAGCGCTGCCGCCAAGAGAGGTTAGGCGACGGGAGGGTTTAGGTTTTTGGCGGATTGGGATAATGGGGGAATCTCGATTTGGGAGGAGGAGGAAGGGCAGGGGCGTGGCCAATCGCCGAAGGGGGGCGCTGGTCGTGGTGGGGCGGCGCTGACCATTGGAGGGGGCGATGGGTCCTGGTGGCTTAGCGACGGGATTACTTTATATATATATATATATTTCGGGTTCGATCTGAATAGAGAGAGAAAGTGAGGGAGAGTTGACTAGGTTTTATAATTTATAATTTATTATTTTTTATTCCACAAAAATTAGCTTTTTAATTCGAACTTCAAATTGCACCCATCGACTGTCGTCCTTAGCTAATTGCCCCCATTCCGAACACAATGGGATATGTATCGTAAGCTGTTTCGATCATTTCGTTCAGTTTTTTTCAAAATCAAAATATAATTATATATACTGAATTTGAACACACATTTCAATTTACCGAGGCCACATATTAATTCTAAAAATTCCCGAAAAAATATTTCTAGCTTCATATTAAAAATAAGATCCTAAAAAAACTAATTTCGTCAAATACTGAGACCGTTTGAAAAATGGCCATTTTCCAGTCGATCGAAATTGACTAAAACTGACAGAACCCGTTTTCCTTTGCCATGCTCACATATTGATTCAGAAAATTAAAAATTTTGAAACCTAGCAACAACCTGACATCATGGATCCAACAAAAGTGGTTTCGTCGAAAACCGAGGTCGTTTGCAAAATTTCCATTTTTAAGGGCTTAAAATTCCATAGCGACTATTTTGAATTTTCAATTGGGCATAACTTTTTATTCCGGCTATCAAATTTCAATTTTTCGGATTCGTTGGAAAGATATTCTCAATTAGATTCTAATATTTTTGGTTTTGCTAAAATCCGGTTTATTTTGAATCCTGCACATTCGTTTGAACTTTGAAATCGAATTTTCGAACTACCGCGCCATTTTAAATTCCTTTTATATTTAAAAATAAATATTTATATTCTAACGACGATTCAAATAAATATACGTTCTAATTCTATTCAAAATAAATTTCTCGCCGTTATTATTTAAAATAATTCATTTTGAATATTCAAAATTCATTAAAATCGCCAAAACAAAAATTTTAAATTGGCTCAGAATTTCCGGGTTGTTACACCGTAGCCCCCAGACTCGTTCAAATCCAACGCCATGCCCCTGTAACCCTAGCCGCCGGCCACCAACAGCATCCTCTGACCACCTGTGACCACATGTCGCCATCCTCCACGCCGTTAGCACCGACTGTAGGCCCCATTGTGAATAAAATAAATCCAATTTTTATTAATGTCTGTATTTGCAATTCGGCCCCTAAGCTTCCTCGGTCAATAACTCTCAAACCAAGCCCCTATGGCCAAAACTCCACAGTGCCAAAATCGAGTAGCATGATTTTCTGTTCGATTTGGCTATATGGATGTCACACTTTGGATTGCAGAGTTGTTCAGAAAACGCATCCAAAGTCTATTGTCCAGATTATGTCTTTTCGCGAATTCTGGCGAAATGGACCAGTTTCGGAAAAAGGCCACTAGGCGAAAATCGTCTGGAATGGCGCGCTTAAGCAAGAAAAAAGACATTGTGAAAATTGGAGCTCGTTTGCAAATTCTAGAATCAGAACAACAATTCAGAACAATAGAAAAGCACGGCGGAGTGGATCCCAATGTGAGAACTCTCACTCTAATTATTTTACAGTTAAATATATAATAGAATGCAGATGAGGCTTGAAAGCCCCCAACACTATTTGTTATACAAAGCACGTTGTTTGATTTGGATTGTATTGTGGAAATTTGGATGTTGATTGTAAAATTGGTTGTGGATTGATTGTGTATTAATTGGAATTGGTTTATGTATGGCGCGAACTGGTATTAGGCGAGGAATAAGACAAGAACTTATTCCGGTTTTAATATTGTGCCGTTATGCCGCCGAAATTTCTAAAATGTGTTAGAAAAATTAATAGCTAGTCAAAATTATTATTTTTAACATACATATGAGATATATAAAATGGCTATGTTATGGAATAAAAACTAGTTCATTAAAAATATTATTTTTAGTTTATAACTGCGATGAATAAAATTATTTAGGCATTGTATAGAATTTTATAAGCCAAGTTATAAAATTCTCTTTATTTATTGGATAGTTAAAAATAAGTTTACACATCTATTTACAAGTCGTACGACTTGTTTATGCTCGCCTATTTTTGTGATATCGATTGGGAAGATAATTTTTACACATCGCCCAAGTGCACAAATAATAATAATTATTTGATGTTTGAAACCCCACACGGGTATTGGGATGATATTTGACGTACACTAATCCCAATTGTTTAGTTGTATGTCAATCGATTGGTTGACAGACTGCTGTAAGCGTTAATTATTTATATTTGATGCTTATGCAGTTTAGTAGTGCACTCTGGATGATGGATGATTGTTTATCATTGTCGTTATATGCATGTGTTGTATAGGAATCCACAGAAATTAAATCTACGGAAATTGACTGGGTTTCATTCCAATTTGGAAAATAATGAATATTTTAAAACAATATTCAGTAAAGGATTGAAATGTGATTTGATGTTCGATTTTGGATGGACACAAAAATATTGAAATATGTGAAGCCATGTTGATTAGTAATGTGCCATTTTAACGCGAGCGATATTTATATCGATTTTATTCATTTTTACAATGAATATCGAAAAGGAAATGATTTCAAAATCTGATATTTTGAAAATATTATCATTTAAATATTATAATGATAAGGTGTATTCAATTTAGATTTAAAATTGAAACGAAAGTGGGAATCGTTTTAAAACGAATTTATAAACAATTTATAAAATACGTTTTAAATGAAAATCGACGAAATATATAGAATATACATATTATATATATTTTGTAACATCCCGCCATTTTGACCATCTCAAATTGGTAATTAAACCAACTTAAGACATTCAAATCGACGGATCATTATTTAGCTTACAGAGTTTAAACTAGAATCAACACAGAAAACACAGAATAAAGGATAACACAGTCTTGAACCATAAAAGAAAACTTCTAAATATATCAGAATTTGAATACAAGGTTTTATTTCTATACAGTGGAATAAATAAATAAAAATACAGTTTAAATACAGAAAAATATTTACTAGTTTAAAATCTTTAGAGTGCACAGTCTCTGGAATCCCCAGCTTCACCAATCTTCAAATCAAAGCTGATATCGTTAAATCTGCAAACGCTCGGATCTGACCCGAGTGTTCCATGCAAAAATATAAAACACTCGAGTCAGGATTAATCATAGTTCAAGTAAATTAACTCCAATATAAACTGAAATATAAATAGTTAATCCTATAGTTTATTAAATTTTGAGTACATCGAACCCATGAGGGACTGTCATAGCAACCTGGGATAAAATAAATCAGGACAACATAAGAATTTATGTGTATACATATGCCGACGACCTGTATATACACATACAATAGCATATGTATACACATGTGTGCCACCACATATACATAAGAATCGAGCCTCTGGTGATAATGCATGCATACAAAGTAACAGCCGAAACAACGTAGAATCACAAGCAACACATATTCAAGTCCATGAAATGGTTTCCGTTGAAATGTATACATGTCCATTAACTAGTATGGTTTAAGATTTCATCTATACTACTCTGCATGAGGTCCAACTTTTTATTTGCAGTTTTAAGACACTGGTACTCAGTAGTAAGCACATTATCATGAATAGATAATATTGATGCTTATTCCAGGATCATGAAGGTAGTATTTTTCTAAAAAAGAAAAAAAATAATAATAATAAAAAACTAACTGGACAAAACATCAGACATTATAAGTCAATCAACATGACAAAATCATAGGGAATAGGACTTCACAAACAATCATGGATGTTGGTAGCTAGGAGAAACAGATAATTTACAGAACTAAATGTGGATCACAGCATGAAACACGAAATAAGCAGCATGGGAAAAAGGCCTAGTCCACATACTAGGAACAAAAAGGTTGTAACATGCAGCTCAGTTACAGGTTATTAACTACAGATTTATCATTTTTGTTTATTTATAAAAGTCAACTGCCAACTTGTTTACTTCCCCAATACAAGTGTATAAGGGATATCAGCCCCCAGTTCTTCTACATAAGCCCGACAACAATGTTGAAGAGGCATACCAATAAAAACTATTAACTGTAAAAGCCTACAGCAAATCAGGTGCCAACAGAATAAGGAGGGAACCAAAATGGACAAAGACATGCATGCTAATAGACGCAGCAGTAAGTGCATGTGATGAAGGAAAAACATATTGACCTCAGACTTCCTGATGGCAACACAATACACAAATTTGACTCATTTAATACTCTAGAATAAGGGAAAATGTACTTCTTGCCGAATAACCTTGTGACTACCAAGTATGAAGGCCCAACAAGTAACAAACGATCCATCTGTAGGATATATGTTCAGTCCCCAGCATGACAAGTGAAGTGTAAGGATATAACACAGTATATAGAGTCAATTGAGCCTATAAATTCTAAACTAAGGTCCCAGGTCAATGATCAACGTATATTTGTTCAAAACAGATGTTCACGCATCCATACATCAATTTGATATCAAGGCATTTGACTATGTCAAAAGTGGAGTTCAATATATCACTTAATTTGTAAACTAAAATAAGAAGCTGTTAACCTATAATATATTACGACAATTATGGAAAATGAATCGCTACAAATATATCACGGCAGTTTTGGCAAATGGATCACTACAACTTGGCAAATACATCATGCTAGTTTGGTAAATATACAAAATGTTCACTGATGCTAACATAGTTGACAAAACAATTTAAATGTTCACTATCACTAAAATAATTGGCAAAAATCGTGTAAAGATCCACTGTCACTAACATAACAATTTTAAGATCCTCTGTCACTAACATTTGTTAAGAATGAACTATTCCTTTAATGAACAAATTTTGAAAGTACAACCGAACTGATGCTTCCCTAAAGACATGTTGTATATAACGGTGTTGTATACACAATTATATGATTTTTGTTTGATGATAACAAACAAATATATATTATTTTAAATATGTTTATTATTGTACTGTTCTATATATACACCACAGATAGGAATATAATATTTATATTTGAATAGAATACGACTGTACAAACATTTAGATATTTACATAATATTTTGTTTAAATATAAATATTTTATTTCAAATATTCAAATAGTACAACTATTTATAACTCCACTATGTGAACACATCACATTTCATATACATTCCTAGAATATTGTACTTGTAAATAAACTGAATATAATAGACAAGTTTGTTTGAACACAATAAAATAATATTTTATTTCAAACAAATTTGTATATTACAAATACTAGTACAGTTCTCTCATTATACATTCATACACTGCTCTTCACTATAACACTGTCACTAAGTTATATAATTTTATATATACATTCAGTTACACTCATGTACAGATGCTTTTGTAATCTTCTGTCTTTAGTCTTCAGTTTTCACAGCTCTTCACTGTCAGTCTAGTCATCTTCTGCTTACCTGTCAAAAAAAATAGAAACACACACAGTACATTGCAACAGGAATAAAACAGAATACACACGAATATAAATTTTATTTTTAATTTTTTTTGCCTCAGTTTTCTGGTGTGTGTCTCATCATTTTTCATGACTTGATCTGATTTATTTGTGTCTAGACAGTTTGTATATATAGTAGTAGGGACATGGAAATCTTTTCTGATGGTCTGCATATATACACGTGAATAAATATACACGTGTGCATTGCCTCACCAATCAGAATACTGTGTGCAACTGAGGAGTAGCCACGTGGACCATCTCGACTCAGTGCATGTGTATACATTTTAGCATGGTATTCAAAACAGTTGTGAACAGGGCAAAGTGGTCGAGGCAGCCCGACATAAATGGACCGAAGTCATATGCAAATATGTCAGCTATCACATCAGTTCAGTCATACAAGGAAGCAGCTCGTGCATAATACATGGTGCATATACAATGGTGGATGAGCAAATAGGATAGTTTAACTCATGAAGCATGTACATGTGTATGGAGAAAATATGGTGCAACATGGTTTAACACTTCAGCAAGATTATCAAAACAAGGCATCATAGCAGTAGTGTACACATGGGCACAAATGGCTTAACACAAAACATTGCATGTATACAGCAGTGGCATGCAACTCATATGTGCAGAAAAACATGCGCAAGTATAGAGATGCAAAGCAGCACACACAATAACATGTTTCAACAAGTTCAAATGATTATAGCAACATGTATGAAAAGCAAGTACAGCAGCAATTTCTATATGAGCAGCAGGGATAGCATGACAATGCAAGTAAATGAAAGTCAATCAAGTACAAACTCATGTCTAAGAAAGGTGCAAACAAGTGCATGCTCAAGTATTGATATATGCAAGAAATGTGAATGTTGAAATCAATTAGGTAAAAAATAAGTGAGCATGAAACAAGGATAGTTTCAAATTCGAAAAAGGATTGATATTTAATGTATTGAGAATTCAAAATATTCCTCTTTCAGAAAGATTGGTTTACACTCAGCATCTAGAATGAATTAATAACATGTATGGCATATAATAAATCATGGGAACAAACAAGGGACAAGTGAAATTGTGTTCACACTGCAAAAAGAATGTGACAGATTAAAATCTGGTAAGAGTTTAATGTATTTTTGAAATCAAATTACTCTCTTCCAGACTTACTCAATCACATATGGGATAATGAAGCAATTAAAGCATCGGATTAAATCAGATTTGGAATGGTGACTAAGCAAGGATTAAACTTGGCAAGAAATCACTTGATTATTTCATGAGAACAAAAATGGAAATTCACAGATCATATGGCAAAGAATTATTTCCAGGTTTTACCACAACTTAATCAAATAACCCAAGCATCAATTCGACTACAAATCAAGGGGATCAAAGCAACATTATTTAGGTCACTAATCAATCAAGACAAACATGGTAGATTCAAAATGTACAAGCTTCATATCAGATTAAAATTGGTAAGGAAAAATTGGCAGATTTGTATTTTATCAAGAAATCAAGGATTCACAACATTTTAGGCCACAAAATCATCAATGAATTTTAATTTGTTTCCAATTTCAATCATGGAATTCACGGCATCTTCTTTTAACATGGAAACAAATATTTGCAAACAAATTTCAGAATTCACGCAAGAAAAAGGAAAAACAAAGCAAAAATTCACGCATGCTATCAGACCAAGGCAGTAATCGAAATATGGGTTTCAATTAACCCTATAACTACACCCATTACATCATTGGCATAAGGTGATCGGAACCACAAGCATCACAATTACAAGAAAATATTTAAATTAGAAAACTCACAATTCGAAATAGGGTTTTCGATCGCCAGAAAAAAATCCCAAACCGATTTATCAAAGAAATCAGAGAACTGAAAGCATCCAATGATTCAAGGCATCACTGAAACAATTTCATCATTAGATCGATTTGGATTTGGGAGAATTTCCAAAGCCCTAGCTGCCGCCATTTTTGATTCCAGAGGAAAGGAGTGATCGGGTTAAACAATAAAGAGAATGGGCTGGCCTTGGTTGACTTGAATTTACAAAGGAGATAACCCTTTTTTAATTAACTCCTAAGGGCTTGTAGTTTTCTATTGTATTTGTTTTGTTTCTCTTTTAAATCGAACCGAATCAGTTCTAGTGTCTGTAAAATACTAGGGGATTCAGTCAGGGTGTTGACTGACAATTGACAGAGTCTTTAAAATCTGGGTTACTGGTTACAGGGTTGTAATCAGGAGGAATCTAATCTAGGGGTTTAGATCAGTCTACGGTTTTGAGCGTAGGGTTAGTATAGGAGCAGGGTTTGTGAGTGTACATGGTCTTGTATGCGGGGTCTGTTCTGTCACCTAGTAGAAACCTTAGGAATGCAGTAGTAGGCAGGGTTTTGCCGAAGCTGGGTATATCTTTGTGTGATTTATTTTTTTAATTTTGTTTCTGCTATATTCTGAGATCTGTTTATTATTATATATCCCGTTATCATTTTAATTCAGTTAAAAATTGTGATAAACCCTATTCACCCCCCTCTAGGGTTAATCTAGATCCAACAAGTGGTATCAGAGCAGGTATTCTGTTAACTCTAGAGTAATGGTGATTCCTAGTTGTCAGTCGATAGAGAGTCAGTCCAGTTCATTTCCAACTATTTTCAATGGAATAGATTTTTTAAACTGGAAATTTAAAATGGAATTTTATATGAAATATGTTAATATTAAATATTGGGATGTTGTTATCAATGGATTTGATAGTGTAGATATTACTTTCAATACCCGTGCTATGAAAATTATATTTGATTATCTTAGTATTGAACAGTTTAATATTATCTGTCATTGTATATCTGCACAGGAAATATGGGATACTCTCAATACGAAGTATGGAAGATCTGACAACGGTAGCTCAAAACCCAAGAAAGTCACTCAGATTCAGAGTTCTATTTAACAAGATTTACAAATGAAAATTCAGAAGGATCAGATGATGGAAAATCAATAGATGCTAAAACAGAAAATTTCTCATATGAAGAAATAGTTTACATTTGTCTTGAGTTAACGAAATCTGTTGATAAACTCCAACTGAAAAATAAGCCTCTGAAATCTAAGAATTTTGAGTAGACCAGCAAAATTGATGATTTGGAATCACAACTTGAATATGTTAAAAATTCTTCGAATTCTGTTTGCAAAAATTATTTAAAATTGAAAACCAATCTTTTTCATCTCAATAAAAATATTCAAAAGTTCGAAAATGAAATTTTGATCTTAAATGAGAACAAGACTGAGTTATCAAATTTGAATAACCTTCTGCAAAAGGAATTTGAAAATTTTAAAACAGATATAAATTCCAAATTTGAAATTGTTGAAGAGGAGAACTTGTTGAAATCAAATTTGATTTTAGAAGAACTTCATAATGAGATTGAAAAATCGAATAAATTTGAGTCTGAAAAACAAAAACATTTTGAATCTGAAATCATGGAATCCCAAGCCAAAATTAATTTGCTTAAAGATGAAAATTTGGTTTTAAAAACTGATTTTGAAAAGTGTAAGATCACCGAAAACCGTTGTTCAGATTTTATGAAAGAAAATGGTGATCTTAAATCTAAAATTCAACAACTTGAAACAACATTGACAAAATTTTCTGATGGAGAAAAATCTCTGAATATGTTGTTGAAAAACCAATTTTCTTCAGGAAATAAAAACGGTCTTGGCTTTGGGAAAATCAATGTGTTTGGAAAATGAGATTCAGGTGTTTCTCAAAATCCCCCAAACTCCTTTGAAAGGAATAGACTTGAAAATATGAACTTTGATAATTCCAAAGGATTCTTGAAACAAAAAAAAATAAAAACTTATTTTATAATAAACCATTTAAACATATTTGGATCCCAAAAGGAAATAAAATAAATTCAGTTAATTTCAAACAAATATAGGTTCCTAAAGGCACAAAAATAGATTCGAATGGTTTGTTGTATAAACAAGTCTGGATACTAAAATGTGTGAATAAAATTGTGAGTGGTTTTGCAAATTTTGTTAGACCACTCGATCCTATAAATTCATAGGTACCGAAGGATGGCTGAGGAACTACTATGCTGAGAAGAAATTTGAAATCAAGCTGATTTATACTTCTGTATCATCTACAGTTCCTTCAACCAAGATCTGATGTGTCAGAGATTCTGGTGTACACTGATTTCAGGTATGATCTCTGAACTTATCTCTGTATATATTCTCTGTTTCTATTTTTTTTTCTACCCCTTATATCTCTTTCTTCTGTTTAGCCTTTTTTTATCACTGCCATTTTTTTCTTTATTCTGGGCTTCCTTAAACTTCCAATTGTAGAATTCATATATTTGGAAATACACTTTGTAATAACCCGCAAAATCTGAGCCAGTTTAAAATTTTTATTTTGGCAATTTTAGTGAATTTTGAACATTTAAAATAGATTATTTTAAATAATATCAACGAGAAATTTATTTTGAATATAATTCGAGCGTATATAGTATATACGTCGTCGTTAGAATATAAATAATTATTTATAATTATAAAAGGAATTGAAAATGGCGCGGTAGTTCGATAATTCGATTTCAAACTTCAATTGAATGTACCGGGTGCAAAACAATCCGGATTTTAGTGAAACCAAAAACATTAGGATCTAATTGATGATATCTTTCCAACGAATCCGAAAAATCAAAATTTCATAGCGGGAATAAAAAGATATGTCCAGTTGAAAATTCTGAATAGTCGCTATATAATTCAGGCCCTTAAAAATAGACATTTTGCAAACGACCTCGGATTTCGACGAAACCACTTTTGTTGGATCCGTGATGTCAAATTATTGCTAGGTTTCAAATTTCATAATTTTTCGAATCAATATGTGAGCGTGGCATAGGAAAACGTGTTTTGACCATTTCAGTTGATTTTAATCGACTGGAAAATAGCCATTTTTCCAACCGTCTCAGAATTCGACGAAACTAGTTTAGTTAGGACCGTATCGTCAATGCGAAGCTAGAAAATATTTTTCGGGAATTTTTCTAGTTAGTATGTGACCCCGGTAATTTAAAATGTACGTTTAAAATTCAATATAGTGATTTAAATGTAAATTCAACGGAAACTGATTCAAACGATCGAATCAACATACGAAACATGTCCCATTGTGTTTGGAATGGGGGTGAAACGCTATGGACGACAGGCGGTGGACCTCGTTTAGAGGTCGTATGTAAAAGTCAACTTTTTGCAATTAAAATAAAATAAATTAAAAAATTAAATTATCTCTCTCCCTTCTCCCCCTTTTACTCTGCCCCCCCCCCCCCCGTTTATTTTTTTTCTCAGAATCAAAAAGTAAAATAAAAAAAAAAGAAAAGAAGAAAAGGACGGAGCCCCCCCCCCCTCGACGTTCATCGCCGCCCCGCCCAGGGTGGCCGCCTCCGCCAAGCCCCTCCCCTTCCGATCCACCTCCTCCCGTTCTCCTTCCTCCCCTCCTTCCTGCTACCTCGCGACTGTAAGGAACCCGCACCCCCAAACCCTCCAACCCCAAAATCGAACGCCTCCCTCAGCCATTTGGCCACCACCGCCGACCCCAAACGCCCCTCCCCCGGCCTCCGCTCGACTGCCGGACCCCTCCTCCTTCCGTGAATCCGAACCCCTTCCCTCTTATATAAAAAAAACACTGTAAGTCTTCTATTAGTTTGTATTTATTTATTTTTGCTATTAAAATTTTGTATGAACCATTATGATTTAGGATTGATTTTTACTGCCATAAAGGATTTGATTTCTAAATGTAAGAGACTTGATTTTTAAGAAAATATAGAGAGACAAGATTTTCGAATAAATAAAGAGTTGATTTTTATTTATGAACAAGATAAGATTTTTATTTGTTCATTAGCTAGGAGAGAAAAAGAAGTGATTTTTAATAATAGAAATAAGATTTCTATATTTATAAAATATTAAAAATATGATCTTTACTATATAGAAGTAGTAAAAATATGATTTTTATATTTTTAAAGTATTAAAAATATAATTTTTACATGATAGGAATATTAAAAATATCATATTTGTATATGTAGCAAAATAAAAATGTGATTTTTATAATGATATTTATATTTGAAAAGGCGAAATCTTTATATTTGAAAAGGCGAAATATTTATATTTGAAAAGGCGAAATCTTTATAGTTGAAAAGGCGAAATCTTTATATTTGAAAAGGCGAGATCTTTATATAGAAAATAGAGAAGTAAAATATAATTTTTATATATTGAACATCGTAGTAAAAATTCGATTTTTATATATTGAATAGCATAGTAAAAATTTGATTTTTAAATATATGAAGTGATTATAAAAATATGACTTTTAAATTGAAAGTGAATAAATAAAAATGTGATTTTTATTTTAAAGACATCAAAATATAAAAATGTGTGATTTTTATATATGTAGTGACTACGGGCAACGAAGATGATAAAAGGCGAGAATGAAGAAGATTTCTATAAAAGAAGAGTCAAGATGATTGGATAGCTATCGGTGAGAACTTCTCACTCTAAACCTCTTTTTCTAGTTATATATATATATACTAGGATACAGACGGTGCTTAGTAGCACCCGACACCCGTCATCCACAGACCATGGATGGCTTGTTTGTAAAATTGTTTGGTTGTGTAGTTGGTTAGATTACTTGGTTTGAATTGAATTGTTTGGTGAAATGAAATGGATTTGATTGATGTGTGAATGGCGTGGGCCTTCACTGGACCGGGGATAAGGCTAGGCCTTGTCCCGTTTCTAGTATCGTGCCGTTATGCCGCCGAAATTTTCCAAAATATGTTAGAAAAATAAAAATATCATTTTATTGAATAAATGAACTGAATAGAAATTCATGTGTTAAAATAAAATGTTTATCGTTAAAAATATAATTTTTAACGTGAAAGTGGATAAATGAATATTTATAAACAAATCGGCCGATTTGTTTATATACACTGATTTGACTGATATCGATTGGGTCGATAAATTTTACACGTCGCCCAACTGCACAACTAAAATCTATGTTTGATTGTTTGAAACCCCACACGGGTGTTGGGATGAAATTTGAAGTTCACTCATCCTGATGAATTAAATATGTCGATCGGTCGATTGACAGGCTGTTATAAGTGTCAGATATCTATATTTGATGCTTATACAGAGTAGTGCACTTTGGTTGATGGTTGATTATTTTTCAATGCTATTATATACGTGTGATGTATGAAAATCCATATAATTAACATTATATGGTGATTGATTGGGCCTCATTCCAATCGGGAAAATAATGAATATTATAAAAGAAAATTCATGTGTTGAATATAAAAATAGTCATGTGTTGACGATGATTATGGGTTGAAACTATTCATGTGTTGAGTGAAATATTTTAAATAATAAAAATTACATCTTTATCATATTTACGATTAGAATCTACTTTACGGTGGAGTCTAATTAAAATCAAACGATAGATACCATAGTTTTATAAAATATTTTACATAACAAAAATAGTGATGTGTTGACAGTACTCATGTGTTGAGATTAGTCGTGTGTTATAAGAAATATAGATTCATGTGTTGAATGGGATAAATATTCATTTGTTGGATAGAATAAAGAAGTTTTGAAAATATAAAGCCGTGTTGATTAGAGATGCGTTATTTTGACGCGAACGATATTTATATCGATTTTATTCGTTGTATAATGAATATTGAAAAGTGATTTCAAAATTAAATATTTTGAAATGAAATTCAAATTGAATTAGATTAAAATTCGAATTGAATAGGAAACGAATTCGAATTGAATCAAATAGAAATGAATTCAAATTGAATTAAATTGAAATTGAAATTTAAAATGAACTGAAATTGAATTGAAATCAATTTGAAACGAATTCGAATTGAATCAAATAGAAGGTAAATTCGAATTGAATTGAATTGAAACGAATTTAAATTTGAATTGAATTGAAATGAACTCGAATTGAATTGAAATCAAATCGATTTGAAATTGAAAATGAAGTTGAAATTGTTTTGAAACGAATGTAGAACTATTTATAAAATTCGTTTTAAAAGGAAATCGACGAAATATATATATATTATATATATATAATGGCCTGAATAGAACGCGCCGCGCCGCGGTAGTTCGTGAATTTCGACCATTTATTTCAAACGGACATTGAGGGAGATCCGACCGTCGGATTCTCCTAAAACCGGAACCGTTGGGTTCGTATCGAAAAGTGCTTTCCAATGAATATTAGAAATTTGAAATCTAACGGTTGGATTTGGAATTATGTCCAAATCAATTTCAGAAAAGGTCGCTGTAAGTGCAGTTCGATGGCCGTTGATGGAAATCGACTGTACGGGCCTTGATAAAATTATTAAAAATATCGATAATTTGTGTAAAATTATAATATGTGAATTGGAAAGAATTGGGCTGGAAAATTCCACATTAGAGGATAAAAATATATTTTTATCGAAATGAACTAGTTTTGAACTAGAATTAAAAACAATTTATTTTTGAAATAAATAAATTGAATTTGAAAGTGATTTTAAAAATAATCAATATTCCCTATAGGTGAAGTGAAAGTGGAGTTGAATCGAAATTATCTTCGGAATATTTCGATGTTGGATTTCGTGACTATACAGATATTGTTTTGGGAATTTGAAAGATATATTATATATCGTTATTTCCAATATGATATTTGTTGGTTTCAGAATTTGATATTGAATATAAGCCGATATATTTTCTATTCAGAGCCTTGTATTTAATATCAAATATGATTTGGTTTGTCGTGAATCGTGTTTTAGATGACATTGGTTCTTTAACCCAGTTAAAGGCAAGATGTTATTTTTGAAAAGATTAAAACTAAGCGGCGTTTAATGAATCTTTAATTAGATTAAAAATGTGAATTGATAATTTAAATTATCAAATCTGAAAGGTGATCGAGAATGGAGTACCACCAGTTTTGCTCCAAAGCGATAGTTAAATCTTTAATTAGATTTGAACGTGAAATGGTAATTAATTTTACCATAACACCGTGGTGTTAGATGTGGAGTATTACCAGTTTTCTCCATGGGATATATAGGTTGGGATCGGGAAATAAAATAAATAATTACTTCGGTGTGGTTCGCTAATCCCGACTAGTTTGGAAAACCATAATATGGTTTGAAATGATATCCAAAGGAAGATTAAAGAATAAATTTAGAAGAATTTATCTTGGATAAAATTAATGGGAACATTTCCCTAAGAATGGGTTGTTGTGAATAAAAGAATATTCTGAATTGGAATGAGGCGTTTGTTGTGTTTGTGTAACATTTATTTATCATATACGTGGGTTATTCAGAAAGGCCGGGTTTATACCCATTCTGAATAACCGATTCGACGAGATGTCGAAAATGAAGACGGTGGTTGAAGACCGGAAGTCTTCACATCGTTTGGGTGATTACTGATGATCTTGATTGGGCTGTACACCCAGGATGAGGGAAACAGTTGGTGATCGTCCAGACGTACTTGGAGATGGATGGATATGCGAGGAAAGTGCCTCCGGTTTCGTTCAGACCCAGAACGAACTTGTAAATGGATTGTGTGTCTGACATTGGATTTTATTCTGTGTTGGTTGATCTCTATTAAATATACATCTGTTTGGCGGCGGAGAATTTATTCTCTTGCTTAACGCCCTTCTCTGAGACGTACGAGCTCAGAGGTTGTATATCGATGGACATCAGTCGCATGGAGTGAATTGCCAATGTGGCACGCGTAAGTGGCAATTGATCAAGGCTTCTGTTGAAAAGCAAAGTCTTGTGGTTGACGATCAAAGCACGGCTTGTGTGGCGTAGCTTTGTGTATAGCGTGAATTCGCGAGCCTCACACCTCGGTATGAGTTAAAAATGGGATACGGACCCAAGGAGTGCACGACGTTTCTTTCTAGCTAGGGTGGTGTCAGTGACCTACCAGCCCTGACATTTATATACTTTTCACCTGTGTGGTTGTTGGATACGAGGCGCCTCGGATATAGGTCTGTAAGGACCGGGAAACGTGTGTTCAGGAATAACTAATCCTCAAAAGTAAGAGAGGACCGGCCTTGGAGGTTCCAAAGGATCAGAGTGGGGTCCTGAGGCATTGCTAGAGTGTCTCGAACGCGGAGAGGAGCTTGCCCCTTGCCTCGACTCATGACGGAAATCCAATTTCCAATACGTGTATTGCGGTTTTAATTGTAGAACTAGCATGGCGACATGATATATGGTACCCATGCCGTCTATGATTGAATTGTTATGACACTATACACTTATTATAGTATCAAATAATGTGTTTTAAATGAATCAAGCATGCTTTGGCTGTTATAAGGGAAAACCCTATCCTCCGGCTTGCGTTGCATTGTGTGATGGGACCTGGGTCTTATAACAGCTTCATTTTTCTTTATTTAGCGTTGCGCTGTTTGTTCTATGCACTGGTATTCTTGGGAGGAAACCCGTTCCGTGTTATACGGCGTGGTCCCTTGATTTACCTAACTTTAAAACCAATATTAATAACTGTTTTAGTTCTCACACCAGTCACATGACTGACCTGGAGTTTATTTTTTTAACCTAAACTCTGGGTGCCCCTATTTTCCACACGGGCAGCTAGTAGTTTTGGTCTTGCAGATTTATATCCACAGGGTCCTGATTTACAGCTGGAACGATGCTCGGGAAGCTCTGTATCCGTGTATCACTTTCAGTTGTGTTTTGTATATTTTTCCGCTGCCATGTGATTTATTGTAATCTCTGATATTTGTCGTATGTAATTTATACATTTATACTCTGTATATTCTTGTATCTGATGGAATTGTTGTAATAATAATGAAATGTTCTTCCGTCTGTGTTCTATTTTGTCTTGTCCTCAATTCTATCCGTGCTTTCCTTTACGGGGAAGTTCGGGTCGTCTCACACTTCATGTGTATAAAACTCTGATATTTTCAATCTTTTCCAGATCTTGAATTTATTTTTGTAAATATCTACAATTGATTTGAAGTTTGTTTTCTGATTCTCTAAATTCATAACAGTATTGATATATTCTTGTCATATCTTGAACACTATTGATTAGAATTCTAAATTTTTGAAGATCTGAAAGTTTTGATGAAGTTTCACACACCACTACTGTTTTGAGTTTCTTCTAATTCATTTTAGAAAAGCTTGAAATATTATACTCAATACAACACACTGCTACTTCTCAGTCGTGATAATTTCATTGATTTTCAGATTGGCTTGGATAATTTTAATCTGTCTTGAATCATTGCTTGTACCTTGATATTCACTGTTATTCATGATCATCTGGTTTAGAACTTTGTTTGGTTGAGATCATTTGAAATTTCTGATATGTTGAATCTCACACACCTCTCATATCTAAATTATCAGTTCTGTGTGATTGATTCATTGTATCCCATGATCAACATCCATTCAAGTGATTTCAAATAAATAATTCTTATTTTTTGGATCATGAATATGTCTTCAAACTTGATGTAAATATTCTGAAAAATTCCTTGTGCATGACAGAAATATTTTGGAAAATTCCTTTGAAAATCCGATCTTGAAATTTACTATTATTTCATGGTTATTTGATTTAAATATTTGTTTGTTTAAAATCATTTGAAATTATTAATTTACTGAATCACACACATATTTAGAATCAAAAATTTATAATCTGGTGTGTTTGATTCATTAAATTCTGATATTTTCATATTCCTTCAAATGATTTAAAATAAACAATATTTTAAATTTGGGATCATGAATCATCTCTTGTGACCATCTGAAACATCTGTGAAACATTTTCTGATAAGCCTGTTGTGATATTGATTTCTGTACTGTTCTGATACTGTTTTTGGAAAATATTTTCAAATAACTGCCAGTTTTTTGACTGCTGCTATGATAGATGAAATTTATTTGCTAGTCTTGTCTGCTTGGGCCTTATGATTGAATTTTTGTTTGTATCTGATATCCTGGTTTGTCTCTAGTGCCTTCTTACAATCCTCATTAATTGAGACACCAATTGGTATCAGAAGTGCTGATTTTTGTATATATTTTTTCTATTCCTTCTTGCTTTGTATAGAACTTTTCAATTTCCTCTTGTAATTTAATTTCAATTTTTGAAATTATTTATTGATTACTCATTCAGAAATTGAAATCAGTATCCAAATTGAACTTTATTTATAATTCATTGAAATTATTATCAGATTTTGAAATTGTGATGAATTGTGACTGCAGTATATTTCACAACGAGAGGAGATTTTATCTGAATTTTCATGATGGTTGAATATTTATTATAATGTCTTTGAACTGGCAATTATTTCATGACCATCTTCATTATCTATCATCTTTCTGTCATCCATAATAATCCTATATTAATGTGGAGAGTTTAATATTTTATAAATTTCTTTTTGAATGAACAGTGGAAGTATTCGTGATGGAAATGTGACTGTGTTATTATTCAGAATTAGTGAAATTGAGAATTTTCAATGATCTCGGTACAGTTGGTCATATTTCATAATATAATTAATTTAGAAATTTATTTCATAGTCCATTTCTGTACCTACCATATTTCTATCATTCAGATTGGTTGTATATACCGAGGAGTTTTTCTATTTAAAGCTGAAAAAAAATTAATACATAAGTGTGTCTCTAACCTCATTTAAGAATCCAAGCTCTGGTTATGCATGGTTATGAGACAACTTATAATTTAAGCTGTGACTGAGCTCATTTAAAAATCCAAGATCTGGTTATGCGTGGTCAGTGTGATCTTAAATAATAATAAAAAAATGTGCTTTAAATTGATATTAATATGAAATTCTCCTTGGTGTTTAAAAACCAGCCTATCAATCCATATTCTAATCCGTGAAATGTATTGAAATCTTATGACGTATTATGATTTGTTGATTGATAGCTATTGGGATTTGAGAATATTCGATTTTGTCACTTAAATTGAATTATTAATTATAGTCAATATTCCATCACTGTTTTTGAACCTCGTTTTTATATAAATTCTTTGGAAAATAATTGGAACTCATCTTTTAACTCTCCTCATTTTATATAAAATTCATCGTAAATCAGTCATTCTCTACAATGTGAAATATGCGACCTGTTCTCAGAATATTATGATTTTTGTTTGACTGATTGAGATTTATGATGATTGTTCTTCCTTTTATGCTGAAATTATATTTTTAGTCATTTTTCATCTAAATCTCAAAATTCTGTATCCTTTTGATGATAACAAAAGGGGGAGAATGGGTTGAGATTTTGATTTATGAGTGAATATTTTATAAATATATTTAATATTGAAATTCTATCTATTCAATTTTCAATTTTTTTTCACTCATTCACAGTTACAGGGGGAGTTTCTGTTGTAGGGGGAGCTTTCAAATAGGGGGGGTTCAATATTCACTGTCAAACACATTTATTGTGATCAAAATATTTTATTTGTTTGCCATCATCAAAAGGGGAAGATTGTTGTATATAACGGTGTTGTATACACAATTATATAATTTTTGTTTGATGATAACAAACAAATATATATATTATTTTAAATGTGTTTGTTATTGTTGTAATGACCCGCATTGGCAAAGGTATTATAATTAATTTATTTAATTATTGAAATGGTGGTTTAGAGAATTTAATGGTCGTGGAGTTTAATTATGATGAATATTTAACTAAAATAATAAATTAAATAATATATTTAATTCTGAATAATAAGAATTGGTCGAAATGACGATATGGTGTGAACCAGATCATCTGTGATATTTAATTCAGCTTGGAATTGAATTTGAATAACGAATATATTCAATCATCGACAGTTGAACGTATAGTTTATAAAATAATTATAAACGAGCTCGAAATGGCGCTGCAGTTCGTAAATTGGCGATTCGAACTTCAACTGAATGTACATGATTCGTTTTAAGCCGGATTTCTGTGAAACAAGAAACGTGTGGAGCTGTTGGAGTATATCTTTCTAGTGGAAGAGGAAAATCAGGATTTCGTCCGGTAGATTTTGAGATATGTCCAAATCAAATTTCCGAATAGTCGCTATAGAATCGTTTATCGGCCATAACAGTTATTTCAAAATAATTAGATATCGGGTGTGAATTCAGACAACGTTCTTTTGAGACATAATGAAAATTTAATTTTTAGAATTTTACTGTAATTTTTAATTAATTAAATAAGCAACTTTTTATTTGGAGTATTTTGCACCCTGTAATCAACATTTTGGGGTTTCAAAATATGAGTTAACCTACCGACGTTATTATATTTCTGGAGTTGGGACATCTCGCTCGTCACAATGGTGTGTTTATTTCTGTCTGTAGTAGTCGGACATAGATGAAATCTTATGTTACTAAAAGTTAAAAACAAAGTATATGGTTCCTTAATGCTCCACACCCTTCTCTTTATCTATCCACAAATTCTTTGTGTCGTTTGCTAGACCACGTCTTATAATAAAGAAACTATAAATACCCTATCCTTTAAAACCTAATGAATGCCTGATCAAAACATTTTCCACGCCTCTTCTTTTATTTGAAGCCGTCGCTTCATCCTTTTCTTCAGCCAAGAAAAAACCGAAGGTGCCACCGTTGGGAGCATCAATATGGGGAGAAGTTTGAAGAAGGAAAGGACAGGGAGGAGCGATGCTCTATTTTGTTGTGGTGTGGTCGAACTCAGCCCTCTCTGGTGGTCGATTTGTGGATGGTTTCAGCATGTGATGGCGCCGTTTGTTGATGGGGAAGGTGGAGTTCATCGTTGTGAGGGGAGAGAGCTGAGTGGTACTTGGCGTTAGAAGGTTTTGGGCAAGGGATGGGTGCTGTCACTGTGTGTGTGCGTATCTGGTTTTACTTCTTTGTTCTTTGTTTAAGCAGGCGTGAACAAATAGATGATGGGCCAATGTATGTAGGGGGTGGGCTGGTTTTACTTCTTTGTGAAGCCCAGTCTCATATAAACAAAATGAAGTAAAGATCATGGGATGTTGAATACAGGAGGTGCGGTTATCATGAATGGGCCAGGAAAGTGGATGGGGATGGACGAACCGTAAGTTGCGTTGGGATCGTATGGACGGGAGCAACACCATGAGACTGACCGGGAGTGAATCCTAGCTCGTTACAATTTATGGTGAAATAAATTGTCCGTCGAAATCAAATAACGCAAACCGATTATTCAATGGTTAAGGCGCCAAAGTGAGTAAATCTCACTAACTCTGAACAGTTTATAATTTCATGTTGTATTTTTAGAACTGTTAGATACTGGTTGATTGACTGTATGTTGACTGTTTGATTGAACTGCTAGTTAGTTAATTGAATTTTCTATATTGATTCTGTTTAACAGAATATATCATATGGAACTGAAAGTGATGTTATCTATATTGTTTAACATTTGTGATGCAGGGAAACAGGTTGGAGGAATCCAACTGGATTCCTCAACATTTATTTTACTGTTTTCATATATTGTGATATATGATGTGTTATATAATCTGTTATGGATTATGGGTATTAGAATAATGTTGATCATTTTTATTCGATATTTTAAATATCATAAAAGACGCTAGGATGTAAAAAGAATGATTTCAATGTATATTGAAATAAAAGGATTTTAAAAAATCAACAGATTTTATAAAAGGAAATATTTCGAAAATAAATAAAAGGGAAAAAATGTTTTTAAAACGAATAGAGTTTTATAAAAGGGAAATCATTTGTAAAGGGAAGAACTGTTACTAAAAGTAAATCTTTATAATGAATAGTTTATTCGAATAGAAGTAAAAGGAGTTAATCGATTAGAGAATAAAGTTAAAAGGAGTTAATCGATGTTAGTTAATCGATTAGTGAATAAAGTTAAAAGGAGTTAATCGATGTTAGTTAATCGATTAGAGAATAAAGTTAAAAGGAGTTAATCAATTAGAGAATATAGTTAAAAGGAGTTAATCGATTAGAGAATAAAGTTAAAAGGAGTTAATCGATGTTAGTTAATCGATTAGAGAATAAAGTTAAAAGGAGTTAATCGATGTTAGTTAATCAATTGGAGTTAAAGTTAAAAGGAGTTAATCGATGTTAGTTAATCGATTAGAGAATAAAGTTAAAAGGAGTTAATCGATGTTAGTTAATCGATTAGAGTTAAAGTTAAAAGGAGTTAATCGATGTTAGTTAATCGATTAGAGAATAAAGTTAAAAGGAGTTAATCGATTAGAGAATAAAGTTAAAAGGAGTTAATCGATGTTAGTTAATCGATTAGAGAATAAAGTTAAAAGGAGTTAATCGATGTTAGTTAATCAATTGGAGTTAAAGTTAAAAGGAGTTAATCGATGTTAGTTAATCGATTAGAGAATAAAGTTAAAAGGAGTTAATCGATGTTAGTTAATCGATTTGAGTTAAAGTTAAAAGGAGTTAATCGATGTTAGTTAATCGATTTGAGTTAAAGTTAAAAGGAGTTAATCGATGTTAGTTAATCGATTAGAGAATAAAGTAAAAGGAGTTAATCGATTAGAGAATAAAGTTAAAAGGAGTTAATAGATGTTAGTTAATCGATTAGTGTTAAAGTTAAAAGGAATTAATCGATGTTAGTTAGTCCATTATAGGATAAAGTTAAAAGGAGTTAATCGATGTTAGTTAATTGATTAGTGTTAAAGTAAAAGGAGTTAATAGAATATAGTTTATTCAAATAAAGTTAGTAAATCGAATATAGTTTATTCGAAAGGGGTTAAGTGAATAGAGTAAATCAAATAGAGTAAATCGAATAGAGATTTATTCGAATGAGAGTTAAGTAAGGAAGTTAGTTAAAGGAATATAAAGTGAACTTTGTCTATTTCAAAGTTAGAAATGTTGTTCAGTTAAGGTCTGAGAGGTAGTTCTACCCCAACTTGATTGACTCCATTTTTAACTAAGGAATAGTTAAGGTTCAGCAGTTAAGGAAGTGGTTTGAGTTGGCATAGCGATGTTTGTTTAAACATCTGTCTAAGACCAATGAAGAAGCTTTGGAAATGTTTCCAAAGAAGAAACCAGAAATGTTTTCTAATAAAGAAAACAAGAAATGGGAATGATTTCCATTGTTAATAACATATATTTTCCAAATTTAGAAAATAAGAAATATTGAATATAGGGAAACAGGAGATAAGTAAATTTATGTAATTAAGAGATAAATGTTGAATGATGTTTGATCGATATAAATTTCCATTTGGAAATAATATCGTTGTCTGCACACCTGTTTTTCTTCGATAGTTAAATCACAGACTATCGAAGTTTTGACAATTTTAACGTTGTTAATATGGAGAGACCGGTTGGATCATTATCCAAAGAACCACTATGTATTGGCATAAGCGTTGCGAATCATATATGCCAAAGATAATTGAAGACGGAGTAAAGTGCAAGGGCTATTGTATAAGTCTTAGATAACACTACCTAAGATGGATGTACTGAATAGTGCCTTCGGTTCATCCTGTTCCTGGATGACTTGTATGGACGGATGTCTGACAGAGTATTTCCAGACGATCACATATATTGATTTCTCCAACCGGACCAAGAGTGGAAGCGGAGAAGGAAACTTCTTTTAGCTAACACATAATGTATTGTTGAGGACATCAATCGGTGATTTGATGGATTTGACGATGTGGCATTCAAAGTGAATCTGGTGTGATGATAAAGCGTAGCTTCTAGCCTCATCATCCGGTAAATGACAGAAATCGGGCAGGTAGCATGACTAAGTCGGTCGCACCGAAGTAGGGTGTATAATCACCTGATCTAGAGTTTCATTTACTTCTAAAAATCTATTGTTGATGCTGTCCCATTCGGGAAACGATTGCTGATCCCAACTGTTGGTGATATCCATTCGATACACTCAAGCGAAATGAGTGGTCGGTCATGTGTGGCCGGGTTGCAAGATGTTCTTGTTGAACCCAGTGTATTCCTCTCTAGAGGTACACGAGCGATAGGTGGTTCCATACCTTGTCATAGTTGGAAATCCATTACCCAATACGTGCTTGCGGTTTTGATTGTATACTATATATGTAGGACGTGAGATGAAAGCATTTCTGCTAGATGATTATATATACTGTGATTGATAGGCATTATCATAATATCAAAAGGTTTTGATATAAAGTTATTTTGGATTCTCATAAGGGAAAAACCCATTCCGTTATGAGGCGTGGTCTTATGAGATATCGTTTACTTGTTCGAACTGTTTTTAAACTGACCAGTCCCATGACTGACCCGGAGTTTACTTTGTTGTTTTCCCTAAACTTGGGTGCCTGAATTTGTACGGGCAGTCAAGTAGTCGGGATTTACAGATACATTGAAGAGCTGGAGCAGGAGGCTTCAGGATCATATAGCTATAGTTATTTCCGCTGTGTTGTAAGTGATGTACTTTGACATTGACATGTATATTCAAGTACAGATGTATATTTCAAGTTATGTTATATATATTATATGTTATTCGTTCCGCTGTGAGATTCGTGTTACTCTGATGTTGTGTTCTTCTTCTTCTTCTATTTTAAATTTTCTATCTTATCTTTCCTCACCCTCTAATTTCTTTCACTAATTACCAGGATTTTTCGATGTTTTGGTTATCGACATCGAGTTTATGTCGATAACCAAAGTCGCTCAAAATCTGGCTCGTTACAGTTGGTATCAGTGCTTAAGTTAAGAATTACTTGGCTCTGTGGCGTGACTCGGTAGAGATGGGGTTAGCAATACCCTAGATTGAGTTTGAGTGTATATATACGAGTGAACGTATTTGTAGATGATATAAAAATAATTTTATATTATGGAGATTTATTGGTTGAGTAGTTTAAGAATTCTGGTCGATCAGTTTGATCCACTGTATCTGTAGGAGTTGGGAAACACTTGAATACGATGAACCATCATGATATGTTTTGAAAAGAGGGTAAACAAAATAATTCTACCCAAAGTATATTTGATACATATTGGATATATTGGTTGTGATTATAATCAAGTAAGATTATAAATTAAATGGTTATGTAAATAACCAATCAGAATTCATATAAGTGAAATACGTGAAATCAAATGAGTTAAATCTGAAATTTAAACCAGAAATAGAAGTTAAAACTCTGGAGAATTGGATAAGTGTTTGTAAAGGGATTTGGATTAAAAATAAGGAAAATTTAAGATCCTGGGAGATTTTAAATTGTTTTACAAGCAGTGTGAATTATATTTTGAAATGAATTTCAAAGGGGAAATGTTTAGAAATGGTTTTATAGTATTGAACTCACTTCGATCGCTGGAAAATAGATTCTGATGATGACAGCTGCATCATCAGTATTCATTTTCGAGTTGTAAGTGACGAATTACTACCAGAGATACTGTTTTGAATTTGTTTTGGGAAAGGCAAGTTGTGTTGAATTTCAAAATAGAATTTGAATAATAAAATTTGAAATTTTAAATAGATTTGAGATATTAACTTGTTTTAAAAGAAATAAAACGAGAAGTTCCTGTATAAACGAAGTTTGTAAATAGTTCTTTTATAAATGAAGTTTATAAATGAAGTGAAAAGAATTATCATTGGATAATTCAGAAATAAAAATACAAGTGTGAAGTTGAAAGGGAAATCTATTTTCCAAAGGTATAAATATCGATTTCAAAAGGAATTGAAATCGGGACTTATTTAAAGGAATTTGAATAAAGGAAGTTCAAACATAGAATTTAAATAAGAAAATTCAAAGGGGATTTGAATATGGAAAATTCAAAGGGGTTTGAATATAGAAATTCAAATGAAATTTGAATAAAGAGGATTCAAATAGAATTGAATTTGAAATTTGAATATAGAAGATTCAAATAGAATTGAAACGAAATTCAAATATAAAATTTGAATAGTAATTGAATATAATTAACTAAGTCGAAGAGGAATTAGTTAATCGAGTTTTGAATTTGAAGTTGAACTTTGATAGGTGGATTAGAGTTGTAAATGGATATTCGAAATTGAATATAGAACTTAAATTTGAAATTTGGATTCAAATTAGTTAATAAGCAAATTAAAATATATTTGAACATCTCATGTTCAAATATAAAAGTGAAATAGACTAAAAAATTAATTAACAAATTAATTAACGAATTGAGTTAAAACGATCAGGTATAGTTAAAATAGATTGGGCAGGTATAAATATACATGAGATAGGTATGGATAAGGATAATGCAAGAGTTATAAATAGATTGCTCGACAAAAGGTATGTATTTAATTCATATATGAGATTTTATGCGCCGTATCGGCTAACCGCTTGGCTTTTTCTTTTTCTTTTGGATTGGTGAGGGCCATGGGAGGCTATTTGAAATATCCCGATGCTCCTGGTACAAAGGAGGTTATGGCGAATTTTTTCCGGGAATTTAAGGAGTTAGAATATTTTTAAGATAATTTGATAGTTAGAAATCAACGTATCGATATATATGGAAATCGATAAGGAAACGAACTTAGAAATAGAATAGTGAAACCAAGAAGGAAGACTAAGAATATAATCTAGTAAGAATAGAAAGAGGAAGCGTATACGTGTTTAAAAGTGAATAAGTAGTTGTATAGTATTGATTATTCGAGTAAGTAGTCATATCTGTTTTGACGTTATAAATGTTATTCAGTCAAGGTCTGAGAGGTAGTTATACCCCAACTTGATTGATTTCATTATTAACAAATAAATAGTGAGATTTCAGGCTCAAAGATCAATGTTGAATAAGAGTTAGTTGAATATAGTATTTGGGTTGTCGTAACGATGTTTTACACAACATCCGTTTTAACCCAAATGAGTGTAACTTGGAAACAGAAATAAAGAATATTTCCTAAGTATAGAAATAAACGTGATCGGAAAAGAGATAATTAATTGGAATATTTTCCAATTATAAATAGCATATATTTTCTAAAAGTTTAGAAAATAAAGGAAGGCGATATTCGGAAATGTTTTCCAAATAACATAAAAGGCCAATATGGTTATTGAAAATATTTGGTTAACAAATATTGATAAAGAAATAGAGAAGTGATTTAATTTATGGAATATTGATTTTGGGCTCAGTTGAATTTCAAAAAGGAAAAATTGATTTTTGAAAAGAGTAAACTGGTTAAAAACTCCCAGGGAAAGACTGTTTAAATTAAAAACAAATTTAACAGAAATTTATGAAAGCAGATTTGAATTAAAGTAAAGTCAGTTAAGTGGTAACTGAAGTTGAATTGAAATCGAATAAGATTGGATTTGTGAAATTAGAATCCGAAATGGTGTTGTATTGAGGAGTTAAGGAATTGAAAATCAAGAATTGAACTTGAGTTGAAATGGGATTTGGCTTGGATATATGCGAATGGTTGTGTTGGAGATAAAAACTGATTTGGAGTTTGATTGGCATGACATTGGTATATGCTGAATCGATAACAGGTGGAAGGGATACAATGATATGCCGACAAAAGGTACAAGTTTATATTTCTATTGGATATAAGATTTATGAGCGAATTGGCAAGCCGTTTGGCTGTTTGATTTTCTTTTGGGTTGGAGATGGCCCAGAGAGGCAAGTGGTGGTTTGACGTATTGACTAGTACAAAGGAGGTGCTGGCGAAATTTTTCGAAGAGTTATGGTGTTAGAAAATTTTCAAGATTTTTGAAAATTTTCGTTGATAAGAATTAATTAATAATTTAATTGAAATTAAATTGGTTCAGTTGGAACTGAAGTTAAGGAGTGAACAAATATGTTCTAACCAGTCGATAGGGTCGTCCCCTACTTTTTAGCAATTTCGAGGACGAAATTATTTTAAGTGGGGAAGATTGTAATGAACCGCATTGGCAGAGGTATTATAATTAATTTATTTAATTATTGAAATGGTGTTTTAGATAATTTAATGGTCGTGGAGTTTAATTATGATGAATATTTAATTAAAATAATAAATTAAATAATATATTTAATTCTGAATAATCAGAATTGGCCGAAATGACGATATGGTGTGAACCGGATCATCTGTGATATTTAATTCAGCTTGGAATTGAATTTGAATAACGAATATAATCAATCGTCGACAGTTGAACGTATAGTTTATAAAATAATTATAAACGAGCTCGAAATGGCGCTGCAGTTCGTAAATTGGCGATTCGAACTTCAACTGAATGTACATAATTCGTTTTAAGCCGGATTTCTGTGAAACAAGAAATGTGTGGAGCTGTTGGAGTATATCTTTCTAGTGGAAGAGAAAAATCAGGATTTCGTCGGGTAGATTTTGAAATATGTCCAAATCAAATTTCAGAATAGTCGCTATAGAATCGTTTATCGGCCATAACGGTTATTTCAAAATAATTAGATATCGGGTGTGAATTCAGACAAGGTTCTTTTGAGACATAACGATAATTTAATTTTTAGAATTTTACTGTAATATTTAATTAATTAAATAAGCAACTTTTTATTTGGAGTATTTTACACCCTGTAATCAACATTTTGGGATTTCAAAATATGAGTTAACCTACCGACATTATTATATTTCTGGAGTAGGGACATCTCGCTCGTCACGATGGTGTGTTTATTTCTGTCTGTAGTAGTCGGAGATAGATGAAATCTTATGTTACTAAAAGTTAAAAACAAAGTATATGGTTCCTTAATGCTCCACACCCTTCTCTTTATCTATCCACAAAGACACGTCTTATAATAAAGAAACTATAAATACCCTATCCTTTAAAACCTAATGAATGCCTGATCAAAACATTTTCCACGCCTCTTCTTTTATTTGAAGCCGTCGCTTCATCCTTTTCTTCAGCCAAGAAAAAACCGAAGGTGCCACCGTTGGGAGCATCAATATGGGGAGAAGTTTGAAGAAGGAAAGGACAGGGAGGAGCGACGCTCTAATTTGTTGTGGTGTGCTCGAACTCGGCCCTCTCTGGTGGTCGATTTGTGGATGGTTTCAGCATGTGATGGCACCGTTTGTTGATGGTGAAGGTGGAGTTCATCGCTGTGAGGGGAGAGAGCTGGGTGGTACTTGGCGTTAGAAGGTTTTGGGTAAGGGATGGGTGTTGTCACTGTGTGTGTGCGTATGTGGTGCGCAAGTGGCACTGAGGAGATGGAGACGCGTATGTGGGTCGAGCTGAAGGGTGTGATGAGTTGGAAAATGAAGGGGGACGATCTGTTATTGACTGGGAGGAGTCTGTGGAGTTGTGTCGAGCAGAAGGTGGGTTCAACTAAATCCGGAACTCGCGTTGCAACTGAAAGTGGGAGAAGGATCTGGAGGTGTTGTCACTTGCGGATGGTGGAGGTTAGGTATTTGTGACTGGCATATTGAAGAGACAGTGCGTTCATGGGAGAAAGGAAGGGAGTAGGGAGCCTGCGGGTTCACGTTCATGTCAGGTGAAGAGGAACGAATGGGAATGGACTTGCGTTCATACATGAGTGGAGGAACGGGAGCAGTATTTAGACCTGGCGTGGGAAGCAGAAGATACTTGTTCTATGTTTAAGCAGGCGTGAACACATAGATGATGGGCCAACGTATGTAGGGAGTGGGCTGGTTTTACTTCTTTGTGAAGCCCAGTCTCATATAAATAAAATGAAGTAAAGATCATGGGATGTTGAATACAGGAGGTGCGATTATCATGAATGGGCCAGGAAAGTGGATGGGGATGGACGAACTGTAAGTTGCGTTGGGATCGTATGGACGGGAGCAACACAATGAGACTGACCGGGAGTGAATCCTAGCTCGTTACAATTTATGGCGAAATAAATTGTCCGTCGAAATCAAATAACGCAAACCGATTATTCAACGGTTAACGCGCCAAAGTGAGTAAATCTCACTAACTGTGAACAGTTTATAATTTCATGTTGTATTTTTAGAAATGTTAGATATTGGCTGATTGACTGTATGTTGACTGTTTGATTGAACTGCTAGTCAGTTAGTTGAATTTTCTATATTGATTCTGTTTAACAGAATATATCATATGGAACTGAAAGTGATGTTATCTATATTGTTTAACATTTGTGATGCAGGGAAACAGGTTGGAGGAATCCAACTGGATTCCTCAACATTTATTTTACTGTTTTCATATATTGTGATATATGATGTGTTATATAATCTGTTATGGATTATGGGTGTTGGAATGATGTTGATCATTTTTATTCGATATTTTAAATATCATAAAAGACCCTGGGATGTAAAAAGAATGATTTCAATGTATATTGAAATAAAAGGATTTTATAAAATCAACAGATTTAAAAAAAGGAAATATTTCGAAAATAAATAAAAGAAAAAAAATGTTTTTAAAACGAATAGAGTTTTATAAAAGGAAATCATTTGTAAAGGGAAGAACTGTTACTAAAAGTAATTCTTTATAAATGAATAGTTTATTCAAATAGAAGTAAAAGGAGTTAATCGATTAGAGAATAAAGTTAAAAGGAGTTAATCGATGTTAGTTAATCGATTAGAGAACAAAGTTAAAAGGAGTTAATCGATGTTAGTTAATCGATTAGAGAATAAAGTTAAAAGGAGTTAATCGATTAGAGAATAAAGTTAAAAGGAGTTAATCGATTAGAGAATAAACTTAAAAGGAGTTAATAGATGTTAGTTAATCGATTAGAGAATAAAGTTAAAAGGAGTTAATCGATGTTAGTTAATCAATTGGAGTTAAAGTTAAAAGGAGTTAATCGATGTTAGTTAATCGATTAGAGAATAAAGTTAAAAGGAGTTAATCGATGTTAGTTAATCGATTTGAGTTAAAGTTAAAAGGAGTTAATCGATGTTAGTTAATCGATTTGAGTTAAAGTTAAAAGGAGTTAATCGATGTTAGTTAATCGATTAGAGTTAAAGTTAAAAGGAGTTAATCGATGTTAGTTAATCGATTAGAGAATAAAGTTAAAAGGAGTTAATCGATTAGAGAATAAAGTTAAAAGGAGTTAATCGATGTTAGTTAATCGATTAGAGAATAAAGTTAAAAGGAGTTAATCGATGTTAGTTAATCAATTGGAGTTAAAGTTAAAAGGAGTTAATCGATGTTAGTTAATCGATTAGAGAATAAAGTTAAAAGGAGTTAATCGATGTTAGTTAATCGATTTGAGTTAAAGTTAAAAGGAGTTAATCGATGTTAGTTAATCGATTTGAGTTAAAGTTAAAAGGAGTTAATCGATGTTAGTTAATCGATTAGAGAATAAAGTAAAAGGTGTTAATTGATTAGAGAATAAAGTTAAAAGGAGTTAATCGATGTTAGTTAATCGATTAGTGTTAAAGTTAAAAGGAATTAATCGATGTTAGTTAATCGATTAGAGGATAAAGTTAAAAGGAGTTAATCGATGTTAGTTAATCGATTAGTGTTAAAGTAAAAGGAGTTAATAGAATATAGTTTATTCGAATAAAGTTAGTAAATCGAATATAGTTTATTCGAAAGGGGTTAAGTGAATAGAGTAAATCAAATAGAGTAAATCGAATAGAGATTTATTCGAACGAGAGTTAAGTAAGGAAGTTAGTAAAAGGAATATAAAGTGAACTTTGTCTATTTCAAAGTTAGAAATGTTGTTCAATTAAGGTCTGAGAGGTAGTTCTACCCCAACTTGATTGACTCCATTTTTAACTAAGGAATAGTTAAGGTTCGGCAGTAAAGGAAATGGTTTGAGTTGGCATAGCGATGTTTGTTTAAACATCTGTCTAAGACCAATGAAGAAGCTTTGGAAATGTTTCCAAAGAAGAAACCAGAAATGTTTTCTAATAAAGAAAACAAGAAATGGGAATGTTTTCCATTGTTAATAACATATATTTTCCAAATTTAGAAAACAAAAAATATTGAATATAGGGAAACAGGAGATAAGTAAATTTATGGAATTAAGAGATAAATGTTGAATGATGTTTGATCGATATAAATTTCCATTTGGAAATAATATCGTTGTCTGCACACCTGTTTTTCTTCGATAGTTAAATCACAGACTATCGAAGTTTTGACCATTTTAACGTTGTTAGTATGGAGAGACCGGTTGGATCATTATCCAAAGAACCACTCTGTATTGGCATAAGCGTTGCGAATCATATATGCCAAAGATAATTGAAGACGGAGTAAAGTGCAAGGGCTATTGTATAAGTCTTAGATAACACTACCTAAGATGGATGTACTGAATAGTGCCTTCGGTTCATCCTGTTCGTGGATGACTTGTATGGACTGATGTCTGACAGAGTATTTCCAGACGATCACATATATTGATTTCTCCAACCGTACCAAGAGTGGAAGCGGAGAAGGAAACTTTTTAGCTAACACATAATGTATTGTTGAGGACATCAATCGGTGATTTGATGGATTTGACGATGTGGCATTCAAAGTGAATCTGGTGTGATGATAAAGCGTAGCTTCTAGCCTCATCATCCGGTAAATGACAGAAACCGGGCAGGTAGCATGACTAAGTCGGTCGCACCGAAGTAGGGTGTATAATCACCTGATCTAGACTTTCATTTACTTCTAAAAATCTATTGTTGATGCTGTCCCATTCGGGAAACGGTTGCTGATCCCAACTGTTGGTGATATACATTTGATACACTCAAGCGAAATGAGTGGTCGGTCATGTGTGGCCGGGTTGCAAGATGTTCTTGTTGAACCCAGTGTATTCCTCTCTAGAGGTACACGAGCGATAGGTGGTTCCATACCTTGTCATAGTTGGAAATCCATTACCCAATACCTGCTTGCGGTTTTGATTGTATACTATATATGTAGGACGTGAGATGAAAGCATTTCTGCTAGATGATTATATATACTGTGATTGATAAGCATTATCATAATATCAAAAGGTTTTGATATAAAGTTATTTTGGATTCTCATCAGGGAAAAACCCATTCCTTTATGCGGCGTGGTCTTATGAGATATCGTTTACTTGTTCGAACTGTTTTTAAACTGACCAATCCCATGACTGACCCGGAGTTTACTTTGTTGTTTTCCCTAAACTCTTGGGTGCCTAAATTTGTACGGGCAGTCAAGTAGTCGGGATTTACAGATACATTGAAGAGCTGGAGCAGGAGGCTTCAGGATCATATAGCTATAGTTATTTCCGCTGTGTTGTAAGTGATGTACTTTGAGATTGATATGTATATTCAAGTACAGATGTATATTTCAAGTTATGTTATATATATTATATGTTATTTGTTCCGCTGTGCGATTCGTGTTACTCTGATGTTGTGTTCTTCTTCTTCTTCTATTTTAAATTTTCTATCTTATCTTTCCTCACCCTCTAATTTCTTTCACTAATTACCAGGATTTTTCGATGTTTTGGTTATCGACATCGAGTTTATGTCGATAACCAAAGTCGCTCAAAATCCGACTCGTTACAGTTGTACTGTTCTATATATACACCACAGATAGGAATATAATATTTATATTTAGATAGAATACGAATATACAAATATTCATATATTTTAATAGTATTTTGTTTAAATATAAATATTTTATTTCAAATATTCAAACAATACAACTATTTATAACTCACTATGTGAACACATCACATTTCATATACATTCCCAGAATATTGTACTTGTAAATAAACTGAATATAATAGATAAGTTTGTTTGAACACAGTAAAATAATATTTTATTTCAAACAAATTTGTTTATTACAAGTAACAGTACAATTCTCTCATTATACATTCATACACTGCTCTTCACTATAACACTGTCACTAAGTTATACAATTTTATATATACATTCAGTTACATTCATATACAGATGCTTTTGTAATCTTTTGTCTTCAGTCTTCACAGCTCTTCACTGTTAGTCCAGTCATCTTCTGGTTACTTGTCAAATAAAATAGAAACACACATAGTACACTGCAATAGGATTAAAACAGAATGCACATGAATATAATTTTTTTTTGCCTCAGTTTTCTGGTGTGTGTGTCTCATCATTTTTCATGACTTGATCTGATTTATCTGTGTCTAGACAGTTTGTATATATAGTAGTAGGGACATGGAAATCTTTTCTGATGGTCTGCATATACACACGTGTATAAATATACACATGTGCATTGCCTTTCCAATCAGAATACTGTGTGCAACTGAGGAGTAGCCACATGGACCATCTCGACTCAGTGCATGTGTATACATTTCAGCATGGTATTCAAAACAGTTGTGAACAAGGCAAAGTGGTCGAGGTAGCCCGACATAAATGGACCGAACTCATATGCAAACATGTCAGCTATCACATCGGTTCAGTCATACAAGGAAGCAACTCGTGCATAAGACATGGTGCATATACAATGGTGGATGAGCAAATAGGATAGTGTAACTCATGAATCATGTACATGTGTATGGAGAAAATATGGTGCAACATGGTTTAACACTTCAACAAGATTATCAAAACAAGGCATCACAGCAGTAGTGTACACATAGGCACAAATGGCTTAACACAAAACATTGCATGCATACAGCAGTGGCATGCAACTCATATGTGCAGAAAAACATGTGCAAGTACAGAGATGCAAAGCAGCACGCACAATAACATGGTTCAGCAAGTTCAAATGATTATAGCAACATGTATGAAAAGCAAGTACAACAGCAATTTCTATATGAGCAGCATGGATAGCTTGACAATGCAAGTAAATGAAAGTCAATCAAGTACAAACTCATGTACAAGAGAAGTGCAAACAAGTGCATGCTCAAGTATTGATATATGCAAGAATATGTGAATGTTGAAATCAATCAGGTGAACAATAAGTGAGCATGAAACAAGGACAGTGCAGTGTGATTCGAATTCAAAAAAGGATTGATATTTAATGTATTGAGAATTCAAAATATTCCTCTTTCAGAAATATTGGTTTACACTCAGCATCTAGAATGAATTAATAACATGTATGGCATGTAATAAATCATGGGAACAAACAAGGGACAAGTGCAATTGTGTTCACACTGCAAAAAGAATGTGACAGATTAAAATCTGGAAAGAGTTTAATGTATTTTTGAAATCAAATTACTCTCTTCCAGATTTACTCAATCACATATGGGATAATGAAGCAGTTAAAGCATCAGATTAAATCAGATTTGGAATGGTGACTAAGCAAGGATTAAACTTGGCAAGAAATCACTTGATTATTTCATGAGAACAAAAATTGAAACTCACAGATCATATGGCAAAGAATTATTTCCAGGTTTTACCACAACTTAATCAAAGAACCCAAGCATCAATTCGACTACAAATCAAAGGGATCAAAGCAACACTATTTGGGTCACTAATCAATCAAGAAAACACTGCAGATTCAAAATGTACAAGCTTCAAACCAGATTAAAATTGGCAAGGCAAAATTGGCAGATTTGTATTTTATCAAGAAATCAAGGATCCACAACATTTTAGGCCACAAAATCATCAATGAATTTTAATTTGTTTCCAATTTCAATCATGGAATTCACGACATCTTCTTTTAACATGGAAACAAATATTTGCAAACAAATTCAAGAGTTCACGCTAGAAAAAGGAAAAACAAAGCCAAAATTCTCGCAAGCTATCAGACCAAGGCAGTAATCGAAGTCAGGGTTTCAATTAACCCTATAACTACACCCATTACATCACTGGCATAAGGTGATCGGAACCACAAGAATCACAATTACAAGAAAATATTTAAATCAGAAAACTTACAATTCGAATTAGGGCAATCGCCAGAGAAAAATCCCAAACCGATTGATCAAACAAATCAGAGCACTGAAAGCATCCAACGATTCAAGGCATCACTGAAACAATTTCATCATCAGATCGATCTAGATTTGGAGAATTTCCAAAGCCCTAGTTGCCACCATTTTTGATTCTAGAGGAAAGGAGAGATCGGGTTAAACAATAAAGAGAATGGGCCGGCCTTGGTTGACTTGAATTTACAAAGGGGTAACCCTTTTTTGATTAACTCCTAAGGGCTTGTAGTTTTCTATTGTATTTGTTTTGTTTTGTTTCTCTTTTAAATCGAACCGAATCAGTTCTAGTGTCTGTAAAATACTAGGGGATTCAGTCAGGGTGCTGACTGACAGTTGACAGAGTCTGTAAAATCTGGGTTAGTGGTTACAGGCTTGTAATCAGGGGGAATTTGATCTCGGGGTTTAGATCAGTTGTGATGAAAAAGAATTTCGCTCGGTCCGAACCAGTCGCTAAACCGACCCAGACCGTTCGAAACGCCCTATCGTTTCGAGAACACGACAAAATAGAACACGGACGGAAGACCATTTCATTGTATATCACAACAATGCATCAGATTACAAGAATATACAGAGTATAAATGAATATTACATAGAAATACCAGAGATTTAAATTACATTTAAATACATAGCAGCGGAAAATAATACAATACACAACTAGAAGAGATATACGGATACAAAGCTTTCCGGATATCGTTCCAGCTGTAAACCAGGATCCTATGAATATAAATCTGCAAAACCAAAACTACTAGCTGCCCGTGTCAAAATAGGGGCACCCAGAGTTTAGGTTAAAACAATAAACTCCAGGCCAGTCATGTGACTGGTGTGAGAACTAAAATAGTTATTAATCTTTATTTTAAAGTTCGGTAAATCAAGGGACCACGCCGTATAACACGGAACGAGTTTCCTCCCAAGAACACCAGTGCATAAAACAAACAGCGTGATGCTAAATAAAGAAAATGAAGCTATTATAAGACCCAGTACCCATCATACAATGCAACGCAAGCCGGAGGATAGGGTTTTTACCTTATAATAGCCAAGAATGCTTGATACGTTTAAAACAAATCATTTGATACTATTATAAGTGCATAGTGTATAAAACAACTTCAAATCATAAGTATCAATCATAGGCGGCATGGGTACTCAGTCCTCAACCGATTCGAGACGCTCTAGCCCGCCCCCCAGGCAAGTACTCTGTCAAGCCTTTGGATCGTCAGGGCCGGTCCACCGATGTGGATTAAAATATCTGAACACTGCGTTTCCCCGCCATTTGGGGCGTAAATGAGCCAACGAATGACTCCATCGGACCCGGATCGTCCGATCAAACCGAAGCGCCTCACAACAGCAACAACCACACAGGTGAAAAGTATATAAATGTCAGGGCTGGTAGGTCACTGACACCACCCTAGCTAGAAAGAAACGCATGCTCTCCCTGATGTCCTTCTCCCATTTTTGGTTAACAACCGGGGTGTGAGGCTCGCGAATCAACGTTACACAAAGCTATGCCACACAGGCTGTGCTTTGATCATCACCACAAGACTTTGCTTTTCAACAGAAGCCTCGATCAATTGCCACTTAGGCATGCCACACAAGCAATTCACTCCATGCGTTTGATATCCATCAATATATAACCCCTGAGCTCGTACGTCTCAGAGAAGGGCGTTAAGCAAGAGAATAAATTCTCTGCCGCCAAACAGATATATATTTAATAGAAATCAATCACACGGACTAAAATCCAATGTCAGACACACGGTCCATTTACAAGTTCGTTCTGGGTCTGAACGAAACCGGAGGCACCTAGTACCCCGCATATCCATCGATCTCCAAGTACGTCTGGACGATCACCAACTGTTTCCATCTTCTTAGGTGTACAGACTAATCAATATCATCAGTAATCACCCAAATGACGTGAAGACCTCCAGTCTTCGACCATCGTCTTCATCTTCGACTTATCGTCGTATCAGTTATTCAGAATGGGATAAACCCAGTCTTCCCGAAAACTCGCGTATATTTTAAATAAGTGTTACACAAATACAACATACGCCTCATTCCAATTCATCAGCCACTAACCGTAAATTAATCAAGAGAATAATTCCCCAAATATTAACCCCGAAGGCCGAAACCAACATCAGATCAATATCCAGAAAACCATTCTGCTTAGCTAACCGACAGTTAGTTTCTAAAATTTCACATTCATAGGGAAAGGTTCCCATTAATTTTATCAAAGATAAATTCTTTAATTTATTCTTGAATCTACTTTTGAATATCAATTCAAATTAGTCGGGATTAACGAACTTTACCGAAGTAATCATTTGTTTTAATTTCCCAATCCCAACCTATTCATCCCATGAAGTAAAACTGGTTATACTTCATATCTAACACCATGGTGTTATCGGTAAATTCCATTACCATTTCACGCTCAAATCTAATTAAAGATTTAACTATCGCCTGGAGCAAAACTGGTGATACTCCATTCTCGATCATTTCAATCTAATTAAAGATTCATTAAAACTCCACTTAGTTTTAATCTTTAACTGGGTTAAAGAATTAGTGTCATTTAAAACACGGTTCACGATAAACCCAAAACCACATTCCATTAATTATCGGGTTAAAGAACAAGTGTTATTTAAAACACTGTTCACGATAAACCCAAAAATCAATATCAATTCAATTAAATATTATTTAATTGGTACACTTCATTAAATCTAAATAAAAAGATTTAATCTTTTCTCAACTAGGTTCAAGAACAGTGTTAATGAAGACGCCATTCACGACAAACCCAAATCACACTTGATATTCAATACAAGGCTCTGAATAGAAAATATATCGGCTTATATTCAATATCAAATTCTACGATTAACAAATGTCGTATTGGAAATAACGATATAAATATATATCTTTCAAATTTCCACAACAACATCTGTATAATCACGAATTCCAACATCGAAATATTCCGAAGACAATTTCGATTCGAATCCACTCCAATGCAATCATTGGGAATTCTGGTTATTTTTAAAACCCTTTTCAAATTCAATTTATTTATTTAAAAATAAATAGAATTATAATTCTAGTTCAAAACTAGTTCATTTCGATAAAAATCTATTTTTATCTTTTCAAATATGGGTTTTTCCATCCCAATCCTTCCTAAATCATTTCTTATGATTTTACACAAATTATTACTATTTTTAATAATTTTATCAAGGCCCGTACAGTCGATTTCCATCAACGGCCATCGAACTGCACTTACAACGACCTTTTTCAAATTTGATTTGGACATAATTCCAAATCCAACCGTTAGATTTCAAATTTCTAATATTCGTTAGAAATCTCTTTTCGATACGAACCCAACGGTTCCGGTTTTAGGAGAATCCGACGGTCGGAGCTCCCGTAATATCTGTTCGAAGTCAATGGTCGAAATTCGCGAACTGCCGCGGTGCGGCGCGTTCTATTTAGGCCATTATATTATATATATAATATATATAATATATACCTCGTCGATTTCTATTTTAAACGAAATTTATAAATCATTTTAAATTCATTTTCAAAACGGTTTCAACTTCATATTCAATTTCAAATCAAAATTGAATATTCCGATACAAATTCGTTTTAAATTCATTTCAAAATGATTTCTATTCAAATTGATTTCTAATTCAATTTCAGTTCGTTTTCAATTCAATTCAATTCAATTTCTATTTGAATTCATTTTAAAACGATTTCAATTCTATTCGAATTTATTTCAAAACGATTTCAATTCTATTCGAATTCATTTCAAAACGATTTCAATTCTATTCGAATTCATTTCAAAACGATTTCAATTCTATTTAATATTCATCTCAATTTGAATAAAATCGATATAAATATCGTTCACATCAAAATGGCGTCAATCTATCAACGCGGCTTCATATATTTCAATTTTCAAATATTCTATTTTAAAACTGGAATGAGGCCCAAACAATTACCATATACTGTTAATTATATGGATTTTCTACAACACATGTATATATCAACAACGATGAATAATCAACCATCATCCAAAGTGCATTCTACACTGTAGAAGCATCAAATATAAATATTCAACGCTTATAACAGCCTGTCAATCAATCGATCGACATACAACTAAACAATCGGGATTAGTGTACGTCAAATATCATCCCAATACCCGTGTGGGGTTTCAAGCAATCAAACGCAGATTTTTATTTGTGCAGTTGGGCGATGTGTAAAATTTATCGTCCCAATCAATGTCCTTCAAATAGGTGTACATAAACAAACCATCCGGTTTGTAAACGAATATTTATTTATTCACATTCACGTTAAAAATTATATTTTTAACGATCAAACTATTTTATTCAAACTATGAATATTCTATTCGGTTCATTTATTAAATAAAATGTTATCTTTATTTTTCTAACATATTTTAGAAAATTTCGGCGGCATAACGACACAATACTAGAAACGGGACAAGGCCTAGCCTTATCCCCGGTCTAGTGAAGGTCCACGCCATTCACACATCAATCAAATCAATTTCATTTCACCAAACAATTCAATTCAACCAATTAATCTAACCAACTACACAACCAAACAATTAAACAAACAAGCCATCCATGGTCTGTGGATGACAGGTGTCGGGTGCTACTAAACACCGTCTGCATCCTAGTATATATATATAACTAGAAAATTAAATTAAAGAGTGAGAAGTTCTCACCTATGGCTATCCAACGCCACGACTCTTCATAGGTAGGAAATCTTCACCTTTCTTGCCCTTCGTCACTTTCGTCACCCGTAACCACTACATATATAAAAATCGCATTTTTATATATTATCACTTCTTGCATAAAAATTATATTTTTATTTCCACTTCACATATATAAGAATTGAACTTTTATCTTCACTGCATATATATAAAAACAAATTTTTATTCCCTACTTCGTTATACAAATTATATTTTCATATTATTCTTCTCCTAATAAAGATTATATTTTTATTACTCTACATGAATAAAAACCATATCTTTACTATCATACCTATATAAAAATCATATTTGTAATATGCCACTAGTATAAAAATTATATTTTTTATTACTCTACTATAATAAAAATCATATTTTTATTATTCTAAAAATATAAAAATCATATTTTTATTCTTCATATCATATAAAAATTATATTTTTATTACTCCACTATAAAAAAAAAGATATTTTTATTATTCTAAAAATATAAAAATTATATTTTTATATTCTCCAGTATATAAAAATTCTATTTCGAATCCGCTACTCATATAAAAATTATATTTTTATCTTGCTAGTAATATAATAAAAATTATATCTTTACTTCGCTTTCACATAAAGATCAAATTTTTATCTCACTTTCATATACGTAAAAATCGCCTCTTTTACATAAACAAAATCACGTCTTTATATTTTTTTTTTGAAAGATCACGTCTTTATATTATTAAAAATCACGTCTTTATATTATTAAAAATCACGTCTTTATATTATTAAAAATCAAATCTCTTCTATGACAAAAATCTAATCTTTCATTACATAAAAATATAATCTTTCTCATATAAAAATATAATCTTTACTTCTTATGGTAAAAATTCTATCTTTCTTATTATAAAAACCGTATTTTTAATTTCAAAACTATAGGTAAAAACCATATTTTTAATTTCAGAATTTTAACCTCATTAAAATCAGTCATTTTATAATAAATAAATAAATAAAATAAAAATGTATTAGAAAACTCACTTCAATTTCTGTTTTCTGCGCAGTGGAGGGTCTTCTACACGCTGGAGGTGCTCGGCGCGGGTGGTGGGGGTCCGTTCAGGGGTGGCAGCGGGTTCCTCTTCTTCATTTGGGGGTGTGGTTGCGGTTTGGGGAGGTTTGGGGGTCTACGGTGATCGGAGAGTGGGTGAGGAGGGACGGCGGGCCAGGGAAGGTCAGGGGGTGGCGTCGGGAAGGGGCTAGGGTTGCTGGCGGCTCCGATTTGGGGGTGTTGGAGTTTGGGGATCATCGAGGCGGGCCAGGGTACTGCGGAGGTCGAAGGGGGTGGCGTGGTCATGGGGGAGGGGCTTCGGTGGTGGCGCGCCACCTGGAGCGGCGGTGGCAGCGACTTCCGTCGCCTCTATATTTTTTTTTATTCGGTGGAAATCGATTTGAACGATGAAGGCCAGGGGAGTGCGTTGACTTGGTATGAGTAAAAGGGGGGAGATATCGGGGGGTATTTTACATTATTTAATTTATTATTAAATTTTCAAAAGCAACTTTTTATTTTCAAATCGAAATCTGACCCACCGACTGTCGTCCCTAGCGTTTTACCCTCATTCTGAACACAATGGGATATGTATCGCAGGTCAATTCGACTGTTTAAATCAGTTTCCGTTGAATTTACAATATAATTTAGTATATATTCAATTTGAACGTACATTTTAAATTACAGGGGCCACATACAGTCTTTAAAAATTCCCGAAAAATTATTTCTAGTTTCGTATTGACGATACGGTCCTAACAAAACTAGTTTCGTCAAATTCTGAGACCGTTCGAAAAATGGCCCCTTTCTGGTCGACTCGATTTAATTGAAACTGTCAAAACACGTTCAGCTTCGCCACGCTCACATACCGATTCAGAAAATTATGGAAAATTCATCTTAGCAATAAATTGACATCCCGGATCCAACAAAAGTCGTTTCGTCGAAAATCGAGGTCGTTTGCAAAATTTCCATTTCTAAGGGCCTTTATATATATATTAAAATATATATAAATTCCACACCGACCTTTCAGAATTTTCAACTGGACATATCTTTTGATTCCCGCTATGAAATTTTGATTTTTCAGATTCGTTGGAAAGATATTCTCAAATAGATCCCAATGTTTTTGGTTTCACTAAAATCCGGATTGTTTTGCACCCGGTACATTCATTTGAAGTTTGAAATCGAATTATCGGACTACCGCACCATTTTCAATTCCATTTATAATTATATATAATTATATTCTAACGTCGATCTATATAACTATATACGATTGAATTTCATTCAAAAGAAATTTTCTCGTTGATATTATTTAAAATAATTCATTTTAAATAATCAAAATTCGCTAAAATTGCCAAAATAAAAATTTTAAACTGGCCCAGATTTTCGGGTTGTTACAATCTCCCCCACTTAAAACTTTTCGTCCCCGAAAAGGAACAAAGTCGAAAGTGGTTTGATTAATTCACTCTACGTTCGATCTGGCTTCCATTCTCCAACTTTTCAGTTTTTGAGAATTTTCAAAAATTTCAAAAATTTGGCTAACACCCTAAATTTTCGAAAAATTTCGCCATAACCTCCCCTGCACCGGGAGCCACGGGAAAATCCCGAAATTGCCATATAGGCCTTCTGATCTCAAAAAGAAAAAGAAAAAGCCAAGCGGCTAGCCAATAGGCTCATAAAATCATCATCACCCAAACAAAACAGTAAATTATGTATTAAACATGTACCTATTTGTCGGGCAAACAAATTTTATTCTCTGCTCTATCCTCCTTGCTATGACCTGTTCAATATAAGCACATGTATATGCAAGAAAATGCAACCAATTTTCAATACAATTCAATATTTGATGCAAATAGGCATAATGGCTCAAAATTATCAAACAAATAAACAAATAACACAAACATCAATCCATTAGTTGATTAGCTTTTCAAATGCATAACTTTGATATATAGTCAAAAATCAGATTTTTGGTGACAATTCACAACAATGTATTCTAACTATATTTTGGTTCTCACAGCAGTCTAATGGAAATATATAAATATCACACCTTCGAAACTCGAACACAACACTGATGATGGGTACCCATCATCAGAATCATTCCCGAGCGACTACAGTGGGATTCAATATCTACCTAGTATATTAAAATTTCGAATATACGTTTGCAAGGCGTATATGCAAAACCTTTATATATTGGATTGTCCAAATCAATACAAATAAATAATCAAATACGAATAATTGATTTAGATTTTCAAAACAAAATTTGTTTTCACTTTAAAAATATACTCTTCACACTCGTTCTAGGATACTACTGACCCCATCTCTAACGAGTCATTCCCATTGGATATTACTAATCCAATATCTGATGAATTCTTTCATATGGTTCTAATGTGCCTTGTTCTCTAGCTTTGTAAACCAAAGCTCTGATACCAACTGTGACGAAAAAGAATTTCGCTCGGTCCGAACCAGTCGCTAAACCGACCCAGACCGTTCGAAACGCCCTATCGTTTCGAGAACACGACAAAATAGAACGCGGACGGAAGACCATTTCATTGTATATCACAACAATGCATCAGATTACAAGAATATACAGAGTATAAATGAATATTACATAGAAATATCAGAGATTTAAATTACATTTAAATACATAGCAGCGGAAAATAATACAATACACAACTAGAAGAGATATACGGATACAAAGCTTTCCGGATATCGTTCCAGCTGTAAACCGGGATCCTGTGAATATAAATCTGCAAAACCAAAACTACTAGCTGCCCGTGTCAAAATAGGGGCACCCAGAGTTTAGGTTAAAAAAATAAACTCCAGGTCAGTCACGTGACTGGTGTGAGAACTAAAACAGTTATTAATCTTTATTTTAAAGTTCGGTAAATCAAGGGACCACGCCGTATAACACGGAACGGGTTTCCTCCCAAGAACACCAGTGCATAAAACAAACAGCACGATGCTAAATAAAGAAAATGAAGCTATTATAAGACCCAGTTCCCATCATCAATGCAACGCAAGCCGGAGGATAGGGTTTTTACCTTATAATAGCCAAGAATGCTTGATACGTTTAAAACAAATCATTTGATACTATTATAAGTGCATAGTGTATAAAACAACTTCAAATCATAAGTATCAATCATAGGCGGCATGGGTACCATATATCATGTCGCCATACTAGTTCTACAATTAAAACCGCAATGTCACATATTTGGAAATTGGATTTCCGTCTGTGAACCGAGGCAAAAGATAGTCCTCAACCGATTCGAGACGCTCTAGCCCGCCCCTCAGGCATGTACTCAGTCAAGCCTTTGGATCGTCAGGGCCGGTCCACCGATGTGCATTAAAATTCCTGAACACTGCGTTTCCCCGCCCTTTGGGGCGTAAATGAACCAACGAACGACTCCATCGGACCCGGATCGTCCGATCAAACCGAAGCGCCTCGCAACAGCAACAACCACACAGGTGAAAAGTATATAAATGTCAGGGCTGGTAGGTCACTGACACCACCCTAGCTAGAAAGAAACACATGCTCTCCCTGATGTCCTTCTCCCGTTTTTGGTTCACAACCGGGATGTAAGGCTCGCGAATCAACGTTACACAAAGCTATGCCACACAGGCTGTGCTTTGATCATCACCACAAGACTTTGCTTTTCAACAGAAGCCTCGATCAATTGCCACTTAGGCACGCCACACAGGCAATTCACTCCATGCGTTTGATATCCATCAATATATAACCCCTGAGCTCGTACGTCTCAGAGAAGGGCGTTAAGCAAGAGAATAAATTCTCCGCCGCCAAATAGATATATATTTAACAGAAATCAATCACACGGACTAAAATCCAATGTCAGACACACGGTCCATTTACAAGTTCGCTCTGGGTCTGAACGAAACCGGAGGCACCTAGTACCCCGCATATCCATCGATCTCCAAGTACGTCTGGATGATCACCAACTGTTTCCATCTTCTTGGGTGTACAGCCCAATCAAGATCATCAGTAATCACCCAAACGACGTGAAGACCTCCGGTCTTCGACCATCGTCTTCATCTTCGACTTATCGTCGTATCAGTTATTCAGAATGGGATAAACCCGGTCTTCCCGAATAACTCGCGTATATTTTAAATAAGTGTTACACAAATACAATATACCCCTCATTCCAATTCATCAGCCACTAACCGTAAATTAATCAAGAGAATAATTCCCCAAATATTAACCCCGAAGGCCGAAACCAACATCAGATCAATATCCAGAAAACCATTCTGCTTAGCTAACCGACAGTTAGTTTCTAAAATTTCACATTCATAGGGAAAGGTTCCCATTAATTTTATCAAACATAAATTCTTTAATTTATTCTTGAATCTACTTTTGAATATCAATTCAAATTAGTCGGGATTAACGAACTTTACCGAAGTAATCATTTGTTTTAATTTCCCAATCCCAACCTATTCATCCCATGAAGTAAAACTGGTTATACTTCATATCTAACACCACGGTGTTATCGGTAAATTCCATTACCATTTCACGTTCAAATCTAATTAAAGATTTAACTATCGCTTGGAGCAAAACTGGTGATACTCCATTCTCGATCAATTCAATCTAATTAAAGATTCATTAAAATTCCACTTAGTTTTAATCTTTAACTGGGTTAAAGAATTAGTGTCATTTAAAACACGGTTCACGAAAAACCCAAAACCACATTCCATTAATTATCGGGTTAAAGAACAAGTGTTATTTAAAACACTGTTCACGATAAACCAAAAAATCAATATCAATTCAATTAAATATTATTTAATTGGTAAACTTCATTAAATCTAAATAAAAAGATTTAATCTTTTCTCAACTAGGTTCAAGAACAGTGTTAATGAAGACGCCATTCACGACAAACCCAAATCACACTTGATATTCAATACAAGGCTCTGAATAGAAAATATATCGGCTTATATTCAATATCAAATTCTACGATTAACAAATGTCGTATTGGAAATAATGATATAAATATATATCTTTCAAATTTCCACAACAACATCTGTATAATCACGAATACCAACATCGAAATATTCCGAAGACAATTTCGATTCGAATCCACTCCAATGCAATCATTGGGAATTCTGGTTATTTTTAAAACCCTTTTCAAATTCAATTTATTTATTTAAAAATAAATAGAATTATAATTCTAGTTCAAAACTAGTTCATTTCGATAAAAATCTATTTTTATCTTTTCAAATATGGGTTTTTCCATCCCAATCCTTCCTAAATCATTTCTTATGATTTTACACAAATTATTACTATTTTTAATAATTTTATCAAGGCCCGTACAGTTGATTTCCATCAACGGCCATCGAACTGCATTTACAGCGACCTTTTTCAAATTTGATTTGGACATAATTCCAAATCCAACCATTAGATTTCAAATTTCTAATATTCGTTAGAAAGCTCTTTTCGATTCGAACCCAACGGTTCCGGTTTTAGGAGAATCCGACGGTCGGATCTCCCGTAATATCTGTTCGAAGTCAATGGTCGAAATTCGCGAACTACCGCGGCGCGGCGCATTCTATTCAGGCCATTATATTATATATATAATATATATAATATATACTTCGTCGATTTCTATTTAAAACGAAATTTATAAATCATTTTAAATTCGTTTTCAAAACGGTTTCAACTTCATATTCAATTTCAAATCAAAATTGAATATTCCGATATAAATTCGTTTTAAATTCATTTCAAAACGATTTCAACTCAAATTGATTTCTAATTCAATTTCAGTTCGTTTTCAATTCAATTCAATTCAATTTCTATTCGAATTCATTTTAAAACGATTTCAATTCTATTCGAATTTATTTCAAAACGATTTCAATTCTATTCGAATTCATTTCAAAACGATTTCAATTCTATTCGAATTCATTTCAAAACGATTTCAATTCTATTTAATATTCATTTCAATTTGAATAAAATCGATATAAATATCGTTCACGTCAAAATGGCGTCAATCTATCAACGCGGCTTCATATATTTCAATTTTCAAATATTCTATTTTAAAACTGGAATGAGGTCCAAACAATTACCATATAATGTTAATTATATGGATTTTCTACAACACATGTATATATCAACAACGATGAATAATCAACCATCATCCAAAGTGCATTCTACACTGTAGAAGCATCAAATATAAATATTCAACGCTTATAACAGCCTGTCAATCAATCGATCGACATACAACTAAACAATCGGGATTAGTGTACGTTAAATATCATCCCAATACCCGTGTGGGGTTTCAAGCAATCAAACGCAGATTTTTATTTGTGCATTTGGGCAATGTGTAAAATTTATCGTCCCAATCAATGTCCTTCAAATAGGTGTACATAAACAAACCATCCGGTTTGTAAACGAATATTTATTTATTCACATTCACGTTAAAAATTATATTTTTAACGATCAAATTATTTTATTCAACCTATGAATATTCTATTCGGTTCATTTATTAAATAAAATGTTATCTTTATTTTTCTAACATATTTTAGAACATTTCGGCGGCATAACAGCACAATACTAGAAACAGGACAAGGCCTAGCCTTACCCCCGGTCTAGTGAAGGCCCACGCCATTCACACATCAATCAAATCAATTTCATTTCACCAAACAATTCAATTCAAACCAATTAATCTAACCAACTACACAACCAAACAATTAAACAAACAAGCCATCCATGGTCTGTGGATGATGGGTGTCGGGTGCTACTAAACACCGTCTGCATCCTAGTATATATATATAACTAGAAAATTAAATTAAAGAGTGAGAAGTTCTCACCTATAGCTATCCAACGCCACGAATCTTCATAGGTAGGAAATCTTCACCTTTCTTGCCCTTCGTCACTTTCGTCACCCGTAACCACTACATATATAAAAATCGCATTTTTATATATTATCACTTCTTGCATAGAAATTATATTTTTATTTCCACTTCACATATATAAGAATTGAACTTTTGTCTTCACTGCATATATATAAAAACAAATTTTTATTCCCTACTTCGTTATACAAATTATATTTTCATATTATTCTTCTCCTAATAAAGATTATATTTTTATTACTCTACATGAATAAAAACCATATCTTTACAATCATACCTATATAAAAATCATATTTGTAATATGCCACTAGTATAAAAATTATATTTTTTTATTACTCTACTATAATAAAAATCATATTTTTATTATTCTAAAAATATAAAAATCATATTTTTATTCTTCATATCATATAAAAATTATATTTTTATTACTCTACTATAATAAAAATCATATTTTTATTATTCTAAAAATATAAAAATCATATTTTTATATTCTCCAGTATATAAAAATTCTATTTCAAATCCGCTACTCATATAAAAATTATATTTTTATTTTGCTAGTAATATAATAAAAATTATATCTTTACTTCGCTTTCACATAAAGATCAAATTTTTATCTCACTTTCATATACGTAAAAATCGCCCCTTTTACATAAACAAAATCACGTCTTTATATTATTTTTTTGAAAGATCACGTCTTTATATTATTAAAAATCACGTCTTTATATTATTAAAATTCAAATCTCTTCTATGACAAAAATCTAATCTTTCATTACATAAAAATATAATCTTTCTCATATAAAAATATAATCTTTACTTCTTATGGTAAAAATTCTATCTTTCTTATTATAAAAACCGTATTTTTAATTTCAAAACTATAGGTAAAAACCATATTTTTAATTTCAGAATTTTAACCTCATTAAAATCAGTCATTTTATAATAAATAAATAAAAAATGTATTAGAAAACTCACTTCAATTTCAGTTTTCTGCGCAGTGGAGGGTCTTCTACACGTTGGAGGTGCTCGGCGCGGGTGGTGGGGGTCCGTTCAGGGGTGGCAGCGGGTTCCTCTTCTTCATTTGGGGGTGTGGTTGCGGTTTGGGGAGGTTTGGGGTCTGGGGTGATCGGAGAGGGGGTGAGGAGGGACGGCGGGCCAGGGAAGGTCAGGCGGTGGCGTCGGGAAGGGGCTAGGGTTGCTGGCGGCTCCGATTTGGGGGTGTTGGAGTTTGGGGATCGTCGAGGCGGGCCAGGATGCTGCGGAGGTCGAAGGGGGTGGCGTGGTCATGGGGGAGGGGCTTCGGTGGTGGCGCGCCACCTGGAGCGGCGGTGGCAGCGACTTCCGTCGCCTCTATTTTTTTTTATTCGGTGGAAATCGATTTGAACGATGAATGCCAGGGGAGTGCGTTGACTTGGTATGAGTAAAAGGGGGGAGATATCGGGGGGGGGGGGGTATTTTACATTATTTAATTTATTATTAAATTTTCAAAAGCAACTTTTTATTTTCAAATCGAAATCAGACCCTCCGACTGTCGTCCCTAGCGTTTTACCCTCATTCCGAACACAATGGGATATGTATCGCAGGTCAATTCGACTGTTTAAATCAGTTTCCGTTGAATTTACAATATAATTCAGTATATATTCAATTTGAACGTACATTTTAAATTACCGGGGCCACATACAGTCTTTAAAAATTCCCGAAAAATTATTTCTAGTTTCGTATTGACGATACGGTCCTAACAAAACTAGTTTCATCAAATTCTGAGACCGTTTGAAAAATGGCCCCTTTCTGGTCGACCCGATTTAATTGAAATTGTCTAAACACGTTCAGCTTCGCCACGCTCACATATCGATTCAGAAAATTATGGAAAATTCATCTTAGCAATAAATTGACATCCCGGATCCAACAAAAGTGGTTTCGTTGAAAATTGAGGTCGTTTGCAAAATTTCCATTTCTAAGGGCCTTTATATATATTAAAATATATATAAATTCCACAGCGACCTTTCAGAATTTTCAACTGGACATATCTTTTGATTCCCGCTATGAAATTTTGATTTTTCAGATTCGTTGGAAAGATATTCTCAAATAGATCCCAATGTTTTTGGTTTCACTAAAATCCGGATTGTTTTGCACCCGGTACATTCATTTGAAGTTTGAAATCGAATTATCGGACTACCGCGCCATTTTCAATTCCATTTATAATTATATATAATTATATTCTATCGTCGATCTATATAACTATATACGATTGAATTTCATTCAAAAGAAATTTTCTCGTCGATATTATTTAAAATAATTCATTTTAAATAATCAAAATTCGCTAAAATTGCCAAAATAAAAATTTTAAACTGGCCCAGATTTTCGGGTTGTTACATCAGTCTACGATTTTTAGCGTAGGGTTAGAATAGGAGTAGGGTTTGCGAGTGTACGTGGTCTTATATGCGGGATCTATTCTGTCACCCAGTAGAAACCTTAGGAATGCAGCAGTAGGCAGGGTTTTGCCGAAGCTGGGTATATCTGTGTGTGATTTATTTTCTGCATTTCTGTTTATGCTATATTATGAGATCTGTTTATTATTATATATCCGTTATAATTTTAATTCAGTTAAAAATTGTGATAAACCCTATTCACTCCTTCTAGGGTTAATCTAGATCCAACAAGACAAACTTATAACAAACAGAAAATGGTATGCATGGTTGATACGTTATATTAATTTGGTATGTAGGGATATTTAAATATAGTTATCTATTAAATGTAATATAATAAGGTACCATCCTTTAGCAAAACAAATGAAATTCTCAATTTTTAAACGTAATATCAGCCTTTTGTAAACAAATGTAATTCTCAGTTTCCAAATGTAGCATAGGCCTTTAGTAAAACAATTGAACTCTCTGTGTCAAATGTTATATTAGCTCTTAGCAAAACCAATGTTTTTCTCAGTGCCAAATAGGAGTATCATGAGTATGACATTATCTATAACCCAAAAGTAAACAGCATTCACCAAAATTAAAATATATCAGGATTCTTTCTTTTTCTTTTTCTTATTTTTTTTAGATTTTACAATACGACTCAGAATATATAACGAAGAGCGAGAGAACAGCCCAATATAAATTAAGAGAATGATGATGAGCTTCACACAAAGAAATACAACCAAAACATGCATTAAATAAGTCAAGATTAGAATTAAGATATGGTTCAATCCACTGAATTATATAGTAACAGATAGAAATCAGGATGGTGACTACAGCGTTGCCTCCTAAATCAATTTTTTGTAAGGCTGAGGTCAGACAAGGCACACACTTATGTGTGTAAATATTTCCAACTAGGCAAGTGTAAATTGAGTCTCCGAAATGACGGTATATGCAAATATAGGATGACCCAATAAGATAGTGTTTTAAATTCCTACAAGTAACAATTACAGCTCAGTGGCACCTAACAAATGTTTTTCTCAGTTTATATAGAATTATAGACCAACTAAGAATATATATTTTTACCAAGAATATTGCTTGTAGCACTCAGTAAACCGTGAAGGTCGGTAATACATAAAACATGCTCTTTCTATGGCTATACGTCAAGCTTCTTTTCTTGATCATTTCAGTTATGGTTTAAGTGTATTTCCGAATGGCGTGCATTTAAAAATCATACTTATGACATATGCAGCAAAACCAAATCCAACCCTAAGCTCAAAGGAATAAGGACAATTCAACACTCGAAATCAGTAATGCGGGTGCAAACTGATCATACAATAATCCAACAAGGCAGCAATAATCAAATTTACCAACCATTATAACTTTCAAATTAAACATGAAGTTAAATTACTTGAAACCAGTTTTTAATCGTGAGTGAGATGCTCATCTTAGGATAGTGATTCAGAAGAAGGCAGCGGGCTCCATGTGGTAGCTTGCATGAAGGCACACAGTTCGATCGAAGGTGAAGGCACTGGTCTTCGGCGCTGCTCACAAAGATCACTGCTTTTAGTTGGAGGCGCTTCAGTTGGTTGGAGCAGGCATCGATGAGGTTGTAGCGCTCAGGCGCGTGACGGTGGAAGGAGCGACATCGATTTGAGGGAAGCTACTTTGATTTAGTGTATAAGGTTTTCAATTAACGATTAACTCGAAAGAGAGAAAAAATAGAAGAGGAGCGATTTCGATCAGAGGAGTTTTAATTTGGGGAAAGGACATTCGTCTGAAGCCATTAAAATGAAAAAGGGACAAACTTTTTTCTCTAATTTAGGGACTTCATTTTGCTTGAATAAATTTGGGGAATGAGGGCAATATATAGAAGGAATGGACGAAGATAAGGACGGTGTAAAATCAGTAGGGTAATAGACAGTGGCGTGCTTCAGAATATAGGTCAGTGAGGTTTTACTGAGAAAGGTAATAACAATGTTAAATCCGTGAATTATCGCCTTAATTTTGTACCATCGCCGTACTCTCCAATTGCGAAATTTTTTTAAATGTACTTCGTTTTCCTGTTCTGAATTCAATGGTTGTCTTCCGACTTTGTCGGCATATAATGCTATTTTATCTTTTTAAAATATTTTAGTCGTTCACCGATTTTTATTTCGTTTGTCCATCAATAACACGTTCATTTCCCAATTTGAAACGTTAGGTTTCAAATTCCTTTTTAAATTCATACATATGCAAGCCTTCCAAATAATTTTTTTTGATAAATTTGGCATGAATTAACGTTTATTTTTAATTCAACCATTTTTTCCCAAACAGCATAATAATATTTACACAATTCATTTGTATTTCTTAATTCGAATTTTCAATTTAAATTCAAATATCAACCAATTTATTCTTGATCAGTTAACAATAAATAATTGATGCAGATTAATCATTCTTAATTAAATCTCGAATTTAAATTTTTATTTAAACCAATAAATTTTGATTTTTAAATCTCTAAACCAAATATCCAATATAACCTTGATTATAAATCATTAAATTTCTAATTAACCTTATATTCCAATTGTCGAAATTTCTGGGATGTTACAATCTTCCCCCCTTTAAAAAACTTTCGTCCTTGAAAAGGAAAAATCGTTAGAGTTATACCACTGTATACTTCACATTTTTACATTTGTGTGAAATTCTTCCATAACTAACTTAAATACCGATATTTTAGTCATCTATCATATCCAATTTTCCCCAAAAACAATTTCTTTATAAAATCAATCACTTCTTAAATTTCAAATCCTGCAGATTATTTTAAATTATTCCCATTTTCTTCATAAACTTCATCTGTCAACGTTACATGTCCATCGTAATGGGTCTAGGCTTAACAACCCTTAACCCAATATCTTTACAATCCACTCAATCGCTCCAACACTCGTTGAAGAGTGTAAATGCATCTTCTCTTCAAGTCTTAAATTGTCAACTTGAAAGTTTCCATAATCCCATTTTTTTTTATAACTTCCATACAGAACACAGAATTCGCACAGAATTTTTTTGTATTATTACACCAAAAATACTTCGAAATCCTCTTATTTTACTTTTAAATTATTGATCTGATAATATTCGATAACTCGAAGCTTGACAAGTCTATCGTTGTTCTCACAGATGTTAAGCATATGCTGGCCAGACGCATGACAAAAATCTCTAAGTACTAAATATCCTTGTTTCAACTTCCAGTGAAAATATTTCAAAAATTTCCTTTTAAAAACAGATACGGAAAGTACCAATGTGATATTGATATGCTGATTGTTCATGAATCGCAGATACACAATGGTTTCGTCTGGATCCCCCAGAAAACATCCGTATCCGTAGGAATTCACTTCCCTGCGAACTTCGTCATGGACAAATCAACGAAAGACATTTAAGAATCAAAAGAAAACCTGAAGCCATTGAGCTTTGGTTGCTCTTCCTCAGAGTCACAGAAAACAAATCATTAAATTATGAAGATAAATCAAGTCACAAGGACCAATCAAGTCAGAAAGACAAACTGCTACTTTAAACAGGTGGCTCAATCACTAAGATATCTAAGTGGACCGCAGGTACACAATGGTTACGCCTGGGTCACCCAGGAAACATCCATACCCGTAAGCTTTCACAGCTCTGCAGATTACGCCCTTATAATTCGACGGAAGATCGCAGTAGTCACAATGGTTACGCTTGGTTCCCCCAAGAAACATCCGTCCGCCGTAGGCTATCTGCAACCCTGCGAATTTCGCTATACGGTCGAACTCCAACGACTCTAGATCGCAGCAAGCACAATGGATATGCCTGATTCCCTCAAGAAATATCTGACCGCCATAGGCTATCTGCAGCCTTGCGAATTACGCTAGTAGTCGTGCTTAATGGCAACTCATGAGTTTTATTTCTGGGCAACCTACTGCCACCAGCAGCATATCTCATCTAAGCTCGAAATTTATAGAGAAGGAAGGTGCTTTCCTTATATTGATTTTGATAACATATAATACTATATATGTATAGTACTTAATTTCAAACTTCTCATAAATCATACTTATGTCAACGTACATAAGATTTTCTTTTCCAATTCATGTTTTTCAAATCATTGTTCTTATATAAATTTTGTTGTATAAGATTTCATTGCCAACTGATTTCCTTCCAAATTAATAGTTTCCGAATTCGCTATATGTATACATATACTTCTTTATATAAGTTTCGAAACTTCTACCTTTAATATTCAAAATCGAATATCCTCAAATTCCATTCAAATTTTAGAATTTCAGTTTTGATTTCTTATCCAATTCTGATATTTGATATCTTTCCAACTCGAATTTATGAATCTATTAGTTATAACTAAATTTTCTTCCAAATTTCCATTTATCAAGTTCATCACTTCATTCACCCCTTTATGCTCTCAATATTACAAAATTTTCCATCTTATAACAAATTCTCGTTCACGATCACTTCTTTACCTTCGTATCATCTGACCGTAAATTAGCAAGCGAACAACTCTTTAAGTATCAACCCCGAAGGCCGAAACCAACATCAGATCAACACTCAGAAAGTCATCCAACTTACTCTTATCTCCTTCACTCTCGACGTGCGGTTCTTTGTTCTTTAGATTTCGCCATTCTGATCTATCCAAACTCATTAGCATCTCACGACTTTTTGAAACATTTTCAATTCTTATATTCTTTTTTTAGTAAATCATTTATTATTTTTTGAAAATATTTCCATATATTCACAAATTTTATTTTCTATAGAAGATATATGTCATTTCCACTTAACTGTTGCCGCTCATTAACCAGTTCTTGCTATTGAACCTTAATCAATTCTTAGTCAACAATGAAGTCAATCAAGTTGGGTATATTTACCTCTAAGACCTTAACTGAACGACATTGTTCTCTTTGAAAACATAAAATTCACAACTTCGAACACCAACAAAACATTTATGCTCCTAACTTTCGAACTTGAGTTAAGAATTCACTTCTTTTATGAATATCGCTGATTATAACAACAACTTATAGCTTCGAAAATATGTAACTTTAATTATACTTTATTCATTAATCTTGACAATTAATCTAATAATATATTAAATTTCTAATTAAAACGGAAAATAATTAGTATTTTCCCGAAACACAATTGACTTCCCGTCTAACCTTCTTTCGAATAACCTCATATTCGATAACATATTCCGTACTCCGGAAAAATCTCACTTAATTTATATTCTGGACTTCAAGATAATCTTACTGTACAGTTCAACTCCATTTTCTTCATCTCCAATTCCATCTTCAACCCTTTTGCTTCTAAACATTAAATATTCTTCCTTTGATCAACATCCAATTAATTTTTTGATTTCATTTAAATATCGATTCAAATCTCTTCACAATCTTTATTCATATGTTGCTTCATTTACCATTCTCGTTTACAATTCGCTTCGGTTAATTAATTAACAAGCTTATAACTTACCATCGATTTCATATATCCAATTGTGCATTATTGGTTTAAAATTAATTATAAATTATCTTGCCATCTTCGGAATAATCTATATAATTTAGTAATACCATTTAACACAATCGAATTCCAATTATTATCCTATTATTTTTTATATTCCGTATATCGAAATAAAATTCATTGTTTTAGTTTTGAAATGATTTCAAATTTCTCCTCTTTCACTCAAATTCTCATTGGAATTCCTATCCCTATAAATTCCAGTTCCCTTTGATTTGCTAAAACACACGATTAGAGAGATCGATTCATCGATTTTCTTATACTAATCCTCTTTTGATACTTTTGATGATTGATTCTAATTTCAAATCTAAAAGGACCTTACCGAAGATTAGCTCTCGCAAGCCAAGATTCGAAGATTTCCGAAGATAAGGGAATTCTGAGCAGAAATTTCAAATCTCAAAACAAATTTTTATTTCTGCTGTATTAGTTTCAAAACACTAGTTTCAAAATATTTGATATTTCTAAAATAATTTATCTTTCAAAATTTATTTTACAAAACCCCATTTGATCCGTTTTTAAACTCAATAAGCTACGCTTTGAATAAACCAAAGCTCTGATACCACTTGTAATGTCCCGCCATTTTGACCATCCCAAATAGGCAATTAAACCAATTTAAGACGTTCAAATCGACAGATCGTTATTTATCTTACAGAGTTTAAATTAGAATCAACACAGAAAACACAGAATAAAGGATAACACAGTCTTGAACCATAAAAGAAAACTTATATATATAAATATATCAGAATTTGAATACAAGGTTTTATTTCTATACAATGGAATAAATAAATAAAAATATAGTTGAAATACAGAAAAATATTTACTAGTTTAAAATCTTTAGAGTTCGCAGTCTCTGGAATCCCCAACTTCACCAGTCTTCAAATCTAAGCTGATATCGTTAAATCTGCAAACACTCGGATCTGACCCGAGCATTCCATGCAAAAACATAAAACACTCGAGTCAGGATTAATCATAGTTCAAGTAAATTAACTCCAATGTAAACTGAAATATAAATAGTTAATCCTACAGTTTATTAAATTTTGAGTGCATCGAACCCACGAGGGACTGTCATAGCAACCTGGGATAAAATAAATCAGGAAAGCATATGAATTTAAGTGTATACGTATGCCGACGACCTGTATATACATATACAATAGCATATGTACACACATGTGTGCCACCACATATACATAAGTATCGAGCCTCTGGTGATAATGCATGGATACAAAGTAATAGCTGAAACAACGTAGAATCACAAGCAACACATATTCAAGTCCAAGAAATGGTTTCCAGTGAAATGTATACATGTCCATTAACTAGTATGGTTTAAGATTTCATCTATACTACTCTGCATGAGGTCCAACTTTTTAGTTGCAGTTTTAAGTCACTGGTACTGAGCAGTAAGCACATTATCATGAATAACTAATATTGATGCTTATTCTAGGATCATGAAGGTAGTATTTTTTTTAAAATAATAATAATAATAATAATAATAATAAACTAACTGGACAAAACATCGGACATTATAAGTCAATCAACACGTCAAAATCATAGGGAACAAGACTTCACAAACATTCATGGATGTTGGTAGCTAGGAGAAACAGATAATTTACAGAACTAAATGTGGATCACAGCATTAAACACGAAATAAGCAGCATAGGCAAAAGGCCTAGTCCACATAATAGGAACAAAAAGGTGGTAACACGCAGCTCAGTTACAGGTTATTAACCAGAGATTTATCATTTTTGTTTATTTATAAAAGTCAACTGCCAACATGTTTACTTCCCCAATACAAGTGTATAAGGGATATCGGCCCCCAGTTCTTCTACACAAGCCCGACAACAATGTTGAAGAGGCATACCAATGAAAACTATTAACTGTAAAAGCCTACAGCAAATCAGGTGCCAACAGAATAAGGAGGGAACCAAAATGGACCAAGACATGCATGCTAATAGACGCAATAGTAAGTGCATGTGATAAAGGAAAAACATATTAACCTCAGACTTCCTGATGGCAACACAATACACAAATTTGACTCATTTAATACTCTAAAATAAGGGAAAATGTACTTATTGCCGAATAACCATTTGACTACCAAAGTATGATGGCCCAACAAGTAACAAACGATCCAGCTATAGGATATATGTTCAGTCCCCAGCATGACAAGTGAAGTGTAATGATATAACACATATACATAGAGTCAATTGAGCCTATAAATTCTAAACTAAGGTCTCAGGTCAATGATCAATGTATATTTGTTCAAAACTGATGTTCACCCATCCATACATCAGTTTAATACCGAGGCAGTTGACTATGTTAAAGGTGGAGTTCAATATATCACTTAATTTGTAAACTAAAATAAGAAGCCATTAACCTGTAATATATTACGACAATTATGGCAAATGAATCGCTACAAATATATCACGGCAGCTTTGACAAATGGAACACTATAGCTTGGCAAATACATCATGCTAGTTTGGTAAATATAAAAAATGTTCACTGATGCTAACATAGTTGACAACAATTTAAATGTTCACTATCACTAACATAATTGGCAAAAAAGTGTAAAGATCAACTGTCACTAACATAACAATTTTAAGGTTCTCTGTCACTAACATTTGCTAAGAATGAACTCTTCCTTTACTGAACAAATTTTAAAAGTACAACCGAACTGATGCTTCCCTAAAGACAAACTTATAACAAACAGAAAATGGTTTGCATGGTTGAAACGTTAAATTAATTTGGCATGTAGGGATATTGAAATATAATTATCGGTTAAACGTAGTATAATAAAGTACTATCCTTTCGCAAAACAAATGGAATTCTCAATTTTTAAATGTAATATCAGCCTTTAGTAAACAAATGTAATTCTCTGTTTCCAAATGTAGCATAGGCCTTTAGTAAAACAATTGAACTCTCCGTGTCAAATGTTATATTTTCTCTTAGCAAAACCAATGTTTTACTCAGTGCCAAATAAGAGTATCAGGAGTATGACATTATCTATGACCCAAAATTAAACAGAACTCACCAAAATTAAAATATATCAGGATTCTTTCTTTCTCTTTTTCTTAATTTTTTAAATTTTACAATATGACTCAGCACATATAACGAAGAGTGAGAGAACAGCCCAAAATAATTTAAGAGAATGATAATGAGCTTCACACAAAGAAATACAACCAAAACGTGCCTTAAACAAGTCAGGATCTGAATTAAGATATGGTTCAATCCACAAAATTATAGAGTAATAGATAGAAATCAGGATGTTGACTATAGCGTTGCCTCCTAAATCAATTTTTTGTAAGGCTGAGGTCAGACAAGGCGCACACTTAGGTGTGTAAATATTTCCAACTAGGCAAGTGTAAATTGAGTCTTCGAAATGACAGTATATGCGAATACAGGATGACCCAATAAGATAGTGTTTTAAATTCCTACAAGTAACAGTTACAACTCAGTGGCACCTAACAAATGTTTTTCTCAGTTTATATAGACTTATAGACCTACTAAGAATATATATTTTTACCAAGAATCTTGCTTATAGCACTCAGTAAACCATGAAGGTCGATAATACATAAAACACGCTCTTTCTATGGCTATACATCAAGCTTCTTTTCTTGATCATTTCAGTTATGGTTTAAGTGTATTTCCGAATGGCATGTATTTAAAAATCATACTTATGACATATGCAGCAAAACCAAATCCAACTCTAAGCTCAATGGAATTAGGACAATTCAACACTTGAAATCAGTAATGCAGGTGCAAACTGATCTTACAACAATTTAACAAGGCAGCAATAATCAAATTTACCAACCAATATAACTTTCAAATTAAACATGAAGTTAAATTACTTAAAACCAGTTTTTAATCGTGAGTGAGATGCTCATCTTAGGATAGTGATTCAGAAGAAGGCAGCGGGCTCCATGTGGTGGCTTGCGTAAAGGCACATAGATCAATCAAAGGTAAAGGCACTGGTCTTCGACACTGCTCACAAAGATTACTGCTTTTAGTTGGAGGCGCTTCAGTTGGTCGGAGCAGACATCGACAAGGTTGTAGCGCTCAGGCATGTGACGGTGGAAGGAGCGGTGTAACAACCGTGAATTTTGGGGTAAATTTAAAATTTTATATTAAGTAATTTTAATGAGTTTTTGACATTTAAAATAATTTATTTAAAATAATATTGATTTAAATTGAAGTTAGAATGAATAATTTAATTTTAATTACAAAAGGAGTTAGGAATAGCGCGGTAGGTTGAAAAGTCAAACTTGAACTTTGACTGACCGTACAAGATGCAAAATTTAACGGATTTTAGTGAAACCAAAAATATTAGAATCTATTTAAAAATATCTTTCTAATGAATCTGAAAAATTGAAATTTCATAGTGGGAATCAAAAGTTATGCCCAAATTAAAATTTAGAAAGGTCGCTATGAAATTTACAAAGGTCTAAAATGTCACTTTTTGCATACGAAGGAATTTGGACTCAAAACCACTTCCATTGAGTTCAGAATGACATTTCTGCATTGAAAAACAGTAAGCACTTATATATTTAGAGTTTTGAAGATAATTTGTTTAAAAATGTATTTTTAATATTGAATATATATGCCTTGAAAATAGTAATTTTACAAACGACCTCGGTTTTCGACGAAACCACTTTTATTGGAACCGGAATGTCGAATTATTGCTAAATTTAATTTTCAAGAATTTTTCGAATTAGTATGTAAGCATGGCAGAAGATAACACGTTTTGTCAGTTATAGTTAAAACTGATCGACCTGAAAAAGGCCATTTTTCGAACAGTCTCAGAATTCAACGAACATAGTCTTGTTGGAACCGTATCGTCAATGCGAAGCCAAAATTTTTTTTTTCGAATTTTCGGAGTCAGTATGTGGCCCCCGCATATTTAAATGTACGGTGGAAATTAAATTATTAATTTAATATTGTAATTTTAATAAAACACGCAACAGACTTCAGAATTGGGCCATGGGGCATAGCCCATCGCGTTCAAAAGGTGTCAAAACCTTAAGAACGACAGTAAGTAGGCCTGATTTGGAGACAACCCGGATTTCCACCTTTTAAGCACGAAAATCGAGATTTATTATTAAAATAATAAAAAAAACTAACCCTAATTCACGGAGCCGCCGCCTGTGGCTTTAAAAGGCTGAAATCGTCCCAAATTCATATGCTAATATCTTTTAATCCACTCAATGATAAATCGAATACCATATATCAAATTGAAGGGAAATTAAAGATCTTTAAATCGGTACGGACAAGATCGAATCCAGGCGAACGGATTGGGAGGATTTTGGTGCTAAACCCACTGACTTTGGTGCGGATTTCAAGGTGGTTGAGACCACCGAACTCGCCGGGGTTCCTAGCGTGGGTAGCATGCTTCAAGGCGGAAGTTGTTGCGGTGTTAGATCGGATTCCGGTGCTTCGAGGGAGGGTGCATGCAGAAACATTCGCGGTGAAGTTTGGGTTTGTGTGTTACAGACTATACGAAGAGGGAGATGATGAGGTAAGGGGATTAGTGAGTTAAACCATTAATTAATTAAGCTAAATATTTATTTAAAAGTTCAAACCTATAAACGATCGTAACTTGTTCGTACAACAACGAAATTAGATGATTTTCGAAGCGTTGGAATCAGAAAAATAAGATCTACAACATGAAGCTAACTACAACCATTTCTGAGCCGATCAAAATTTGACCAAAATTCAGATTTGAATTATCCTGTGAGATTTATATATATTAAATTTTAAAATTAATTATTTATTCTACTGTGGAATTTATATTTGTTCTATTTAAAATTCATGTTAATGTTGTGTATGTAATGATTTCAGTGTTGACTGTTTTATGTTGATGATGAGTTACTGAATTGTTTGTGTGTTTCGTGGTAGTTATAATACGAATAAAAACTAGTTATCACATAAAAATTCCTTTTATTTGTCATATTAAAGCATAGAAGTTGATTTACAAATAAAATTCCTTTTATTTGTTATTGAAATGCATAGAAAATCTTGACATATAAAATATTCCTTTATATGACATGGAAATACATAGAGAGAATGTTTACATATAAAATATTCTTTTATATGTTATTAGAATGTATAGAAAAGTTTAAATAAATAAAAGTATCCTTTTATTTGTTGTTAGAACACATAGGAAAGTGTAAAGCAAATAAAAATACCATTTTTATTTGTCATGATTAAAACTAGAATTAGATGCAAGATTGAAATACTCTTTTTATGTGCTATGTTAAAATTAGATCTGTGTACAAATAAATATTAACATTTATTTGTCATGTTAAAGATTGAAATTTGTGAACGAATAAATATTCCCATTTATTTGTTACATTAAAATTTGGCATGTGTGAATATATAAATATTCACACCAACATGCTATGTTAAAGATTTAAATGGTCATTTGTATGTTGTTATATAGAATTGTCAGAATTGTGAGGCGATAAAAATATTCTTTTTATCGTAACATATGAAACATAAAATTATTAGAATTGTCATGTTAACATAAAATGCCATTTATGTTAGAATTGAAATGTCAGTTATGTTATAAAAAAAACATAATTAGTAATAAAATATGTCTTGTATGTTTTAAAAACATAATTAGATTAAAAATAACATTTTTGCATTAATAATGTTTATTGTAATCAAGTATGTCATTTTTGATAAAAAGATTTCATTAGAATAGAAATGTCAATTTTGTTAAACATGACATATTAGAATAAACATGCCATTTTGTTAGACATGTTTAATTAGGAGAAAAATGTCACTTTCATTGGTAATGAAATATTTGAATAAAAGTCATTTTGTTATGAACATGAGAAATAAAAGTCATTTTGTTATAAAATGATACATTAGAAGTAGAGTGAAAATTCACATTTTTGTCAATATATATTAGTAGCGTCAAATTCACATTTTTGTCTAAAGGAAAGAGTTGAAATAAAAAAATGTACATTTGGTTAAATATGTTGGGTGAGAACAAAAATAATATATTTGTTAAAAAGAAATTTGAAAAAGACAAACTTGCTGTATACATTTTTATTTATATCCTATGTGTGAATAAAAGGAAAAATTTGTAAACTTATATTTCTTTACATGTTATATGTAAAACAAAATATTTATTTTGTTAAATAGAAGGGTTTGTCATAACAAAATGTTCATTTTGTTAAATAGAAAATTGTCAAAGTAAAAGTAAAATAACATTTTAGATATAAGATATTGAGATTGATTAAAATAACAATTTAGTTATAAAATGTTAACCAAACAAAATATAACTCTTTACATATTTTGTTGTGCTAGAATTGACGACAATCAAACGTTATCTTTTATTTGTTTATGTTAAAATGATAAGAAGGATTTAACATAAAATATCCTTTTTATGTTAATATGAATGGTAAAAAAAATATTTACATATAAAATATGCTTTTATATGATATGATGAAAACATAGAAAAATATTAACAAATAAATGTCCTTTTGTTTGATATTAGAATACATGGAAAATGACGTTATTCACACCATAATGAGAATAAGATTTAGAGTGAAGTTACATTTTTCACGTAATTGAATAAAAGTAAGAGGATTACATTTTATGTAATTAAGATTAAAAAGAAAAGAGAATTACATTTTTAATGTAATTATAAGGTAAGAAAAATTGCATTTTTTAATGTAATTAAAAAAAAAGAAATTTGGCAATGGAATCAAAATCACCCTTTTATGTAATATAAAAAGGATAGAAATTTTCACCGTAATGTTAATTACATTTTTATGTTAATATTAGAAAAGAAACATTTTTATGTATAAAATGTTTTCTCATTTTTATGTCGGTATATAAAGAAACATTTTCTTATATAGGATGTTAGCATTAGAAAAGATCATCTTTATTATATGAAATGTTAGCATAGAAAGTAACATTTTTGTTCTATAAAATGTTGCATTTAAAAGTTATCATTTTTAGTCAAAAATGTTGCTTTAGGAATAAAGCTACATTTTTATTAAAATGTCACATTGGTATAAAGCTACATTTTTGTTAAAATGTCACACTGGTATGAAAATAACATTTTGTTAGAAAAATTTACATTTTCAATGTAAATTAGATTAAAAAGAAAAGTTTACAATTTTAATGTAATTGGATAAAAAGAAAACTTACATTTCCATGTAAATAGAATTTAAGAAAATTTACATTTTTCATGTAAAAGAATTAATATGTGGAATTTACATTCTTTTTATGTAAAAAGATTAACACACAAAATTATCATTTTGTTGTGATTTAAGGTTAACACAAAATTTTCGTTTTTGTTTGGCGTTGAATGATATAAACAAAATTATTATTATTTTTGTTTTGCATTGAAAGAGTAACAAAGTTATCAATTTTGTAGAATTGTGAATAAACAAATAATTTTTTTCGCTTTTTTAGAATTGAAATGAAAACACAAAAATAGTCATTTTGTGAAATTCAGAAATATTCATTTTTGGTTGGAATTGGTAGGATTAACAAAATATACATTTTGTGTAATTTGAAAGATAAAACAAGAAAAATATACATTGTTGTGTATAAGATGTGTAGGTGAACTAAATTAAAATAAACATTATTGTGTGTTATGTTATATACCTTTACTTGTCATGATTACCGCAATAGTGAAATGGCCGAAGAAATTGTATGTATATATAATCATATATATATACAAATTTTAATTGAACAAATAGAGCGTGGTAGTTCACTTTATAGAATTGTACTTTTAATTGATTATACCGAAATATCCGACCGTCGGATTTTTCCCAAATATGTAACCGTTAGGTTCGCCTTGGGAAGATCTTTCCAACATTATGAATTTTGTCAAATTCCAACGGTTTGATTTAGAGAAATATGTAAAACAAATTTGGGTGAAAACAGCGCCAAGGTCGCCTTTTGACTTGAAGCGTCATTAAATGGAATTTAATTATTTTTATATAAATAAAAATAAAGGTTGATCGTTATAAATTAATATCAAAGATATGAAATTATTTTTAAATATATATATGCGAGGATCATTTGAAAAGTCCGAGTTCAATCTCATTTCAAATGATCATATGACGAATGAAAGTCGAAGAGTTGAAGACGGTGATTGAAGACCGACGATCTTCACATCAAATGGACGACGACTACTGATGCCCGTGATTGGAGTAGCTACCTTGAAGGGGCTACAGTGGTGGCCGTCCGGTCGTAGTGTTGATTAGTACGGATTTGGCTTTCGCTCAGACCCAGAGCATAAGCTTATAAATGGAATGTGTGTTTGACATTGTACTCCTTTATATTGTATTTATTGATTTTATGTCGAATGTATGAATGTTTGGTGGCGGAGAATTTATTTTCTTGCTTAACACCCTTTCATATATTTCGGCAAAGGATTGGTAATGTGATATGGAGTGATGATGTGGCATGCTAAGATGCATATGATCAAAGCTTTGTTGAAAACCAGGCCTTATGGGACGATCAAAGCATAGCCTGTTTAGGCATAGCTTTGTGTATAGCGTGACTTCGTGAGCCTCACACACCGGCGGAGTCTAAAACAGGAGAAAGGAACGCAGGGAGAGCAACACGTTTCTTTCTAGCTAGAAGTGGTGTCGGTGCTTAAACTGGCTGATATTTACTTATGTGGATGATGGAATGAGGCGCCTCGGATGATAGGTCCTATAGGATTGGGAAACGTGTGTTCAGGAATTGCCAATCCACGAAGCTGTATGTGTGAACCGGCCCTGCAGCTATCCAAGGGTTCATTGCTGGGGATCCTAAGACATTAGCTAGAGTGTCTCGAATCGGTAAGGAGCTCCTTCCTAGCCTTGACTCATGATGGAAATCCAAACTTCCAATACGAACCCACGGGTTTGATTGTATTACTAGTATGGAAGCATAGTATTATGGTATCTATGTGTCCTAGGATTGATACATTATGATTGAACTGTTTTTGAAAAGTTATATACACTAATAATATTATCAAATTCGTTTTTATCATACCAAGCATGTTTGACCAATATAAGGTAAAACTCTATCCTCCGGTTTGCGTTGCATTGTATGATGGGACTTGAGTCTTATGATGGTTTCATTTTTCCAAAAAGCATTGCGTGTTTTACGATTTACTTTAAGTTATGCACGACAATCCATTGGAGTAAACCCGTTCCGCGTTAGCGGCGTGCTCCTTGGATTTGCCTTATTACTATAAGTTAAATTAGTTAAGAATTCTCACACCAGTCCCATGACTGACCCGTTGTTTGTTTCCACCTTTGCAAACTCGGGTGCCCTCTTTTCCACACGGGCGGGCAGTCGAGTAGTTTGTCTACAGGTTCTTATCTCGAGCAGGATTTTGGATTGAAGCTTAAAGCTGTGTCCAGAGCATAGAATGTCTTCCGCTGTATTGTATTAAAATATTGTAATTTATCTTCCGCTGTGATTTGAATCGATGTACTCTGATATTTTGTACTCTGATGTAACATTATTGTAATGTTTGTAAAAGTCTGTTGTTATTGTTCTGATGTTGTTGTATTCCCAGAGTTAACGTACTCGGGTTTTGAACGGTCTTGGTCGATTTTGCGATCGATCGGGTCGGGCAAAATGCGGGTCGTTATAAGCGGCATCGATTTGAGAGAACGCCACTTTGATTTAGTGGCTAGAGTTTTCAATTAATGATTAACTCGAAAGAGAAAATAAATAAAAGAGGGGCGATTTCGATCGGAGGAGTTTTGATTTGGGGAAAGGACATTCGTCTGAAGCCATTAAAATGAAAAAGGGACAAACTTTTTTCTCTGATTTAGGGACTTCGTTTTGCTTGAAGAAATTTGGGGAATGAGGGCAATATATAGAAGGAATGGACGAAGATAAGGATGGTGTAAAATCAGTAGGGTAATAGACAGTGGTGTGCTTCAGAATATAGATCAGTGAGGTTTTACTGAGGAAGATAATGACGATGTTAAATCTGTGAATTATTTTCGGAACGCCCTAATTTTGTACCATCACGGCACTCTCCAATTGCGACAAAATTTTATACGTACTTTGTTTTTCCATTCTGAATTCAATGGTTGTCATCCGACTTTGTCGGCATATAATGCTATTTTATCTTTTTAAATTATTTTAGCCGTTCACTGATTTTTATTTCGTTTGTCCATCAATAACTCGTTCGTTTCCCAATTTGAAAGGTTAGGTTTAAAATTCTTTTTTAAATACATACATATACGAGTCTTCCAAATATGTTTTTTGATGAATTTGGCGTTAATTAACGTTTATTTTTAATTCAACCATTTTTTCTGAAATTGCATAATAATATTTACATAATTCATTTGTATTTATTAATTCGAATTTTCAATTTAAATTCAAATATCAACCAATTTATTCTTGATCAGTTAATAATAAATAATTGATGCAGATTAACCATTCTGAATTAAATCTCGAATTTAAATTTTTATTTAAACCAATAAGTTTTGATTTTTAAATCTTTAAAACAAATATCCAATATAACCTTGATTATAAATCCTTAAATTTCTAATTAACCTCCAATTGTCGTAATTTCTGGGACATTACATATTTAATGGCCTGAATAGAACGCACAGCGACGCGACCGTTCACGAATTTCGACCATTGACTTCGAATTGACCGTACGGGAGATCCGACCGTCGGATTCTCCTAAAACCGAAACCATTGGTTTCGTATCGGAAAGATCTTTCCAACAATATAAGGGATTCGAAATCTAATGGCTGGATTTGGAATTATGTCCAAATCGAATTTGGAAAAGGTCGCTATGGATGCAGTTTGATGGCCGTTATTGGAAATCGACTGTAAGGGTCTTGGTAAAATTATTAAAAATATTAATAATTTTTGTAAAATCATAATAAATAATTTGGGAAGAATTTGGATGAAAAATTCCATGTTTGTAAAGATAAAAATATATTTTTATAAAAATGAACTAGTTATTAACTAGAATAATAATCCTATATTTTTAAATAAATAAATTGGATTTGAAATGGTTTTAAAAATAACCAGAATTTTCCAATAAATAAGTTGGGATGGATTGGAATGAAATAATCTTCGGAATATTTCAATATTGGATTCTGTGGTTATACAGATATTGTTTTGGGAATTTGGAAGATACAGATATCGTTATTCCTAATACGATATCCGTTAGTTTCAGAATTTGATATTGAATATAAGCCGATATAATTTCTATTCAGATCCTTGTATCTAATATTAAATTGGATTTTGAGTTTGTCTTGAATGGTTTCTTAAATAACACTATTCTTAAACCCAGTTGAGAAAAGAATAAATCTTTTAATTAAGATTTAGTGAAGTTGTCCAATTAATTAATATTAAATTGGAATTGAATAAAAGAATATGTTTTTGGGTTTGTCTTGAATGATGTCTTCAATAACACTATTCTTAAACCCTACGTGAAAAGAATAAATCTTTTAATTAAGATTATTAGATTTTCCAATTTTATTTAGTAATTGGTATAAAATGGAATGTGAATTGGGTTTATTGTGAACTGTGTTTTTAACGACATTCGTTCTTTTACCCGATTAACAATGAAATGTGATCTAGAATTTATAAATCTTTTTATTAAGATTTAACGGAAAATTTCCAAAGTAAAGTTTTCCAATTTAATAAAATAAATTGGAATGGAATTCCATTTGGTAATAATCGAACTGAGCTTCTATGGAGGAAGGCCATTAATATATATGGAATTTAAAAGGCTTTGTCGTTATTCCAGTTATATTATTAGTCGGATACGAAAATTGATATCGATTGTATATTGATCTGTTTTTGGTGAAGATTCCATAATTAATGGAATGTGATTTTGGGTTTATCGTGAACTGTGTTTTAAATGACATTGGTTCTTTAACCCGGTTAAATACAGGATTACATGTCTATCATTGTATTTCGAACTGTATGGTTGATCTCTGTGAAATATATATCTATTAGGTGGTGGAGAATTTATTCTCTTGCTTAACACCCTTCTCTGAGACGTACGAGCTTAGAGGTTATATATTGGCAGAAATCAATGGTACGGTGTAGATTGTCGATGCGACATGTTTGTGTTTCCAAAGTTAAATAATCATTAAATAATGATTGTTGGAAGATTAAAACCAAGTGAAGTTTAATGAATCTTTAATTAGATTGAAATGAGAATGTGATAATTTAAATTATCAAATTTGGAAGTGATCAAGAATGGAGTACCACCAGTTTTACTCCAGGCGATAGTTAAATCTTTAATTAGATTTGAAGGTGAAATGGTAATTAATTTTACCGATAACCCCGTGGTGTTAGATATGGAGTATTACCAATTTTGCCCCATGGGATGAATAGGTTGGGATTAGGAAATTAAACAAATGATTACTTCGGTAAGGTGCACTAATCCGGACTAGTGGATAAACCTTAGTTTGGTTTTGAACTGATATCCAAAGGTAGATTAAAGAATAAATTTAAAAGAATTCAACTTTGATAAAATTATTGGGAACCTTTCCTTAAAGATATGAATATTTGAATAAAAGAATATTCTGGATTGGAATGAGGCGAATGTTGTGTTTTTATAGCACTTCATTATAAAATACGTTAATTATTCGGAAAGACCGGGTTTATCCCTTTCTGAGTAATTGATACGACGATAAGTTGACGATGAAGACGGTACTTGAAGATCGGAGTTCTGCACATCGTTTGGATGATTACTGATGTCTTGATTGGGCTGTACACCCAAGATGAGGTAATAAGTGGTGATCTTCCAGACGTACTTGGAGATCGACTGGATATGCGAGGACCTCTCTCCTGTATTGGGCATATAGGACGAGGAATAAGGTGCCTCTGTTTTCGTTCAGACCCAGAATGGACTATTAAATGGATGTGTGTCTGTCATTGGATTTCATTCTATGTTGATTGATTTCTATTAAATATATATATCTGTTTGGTGGCGGAAAATTTATTCTCTTGCTTAACACCTTTCTCTGAGATGTACGAGCTTAGAGGTTATATATCGATATACATCAATCGCATGGTGTGAATTGTCAGTGTGACATGCTTAGATGCAAATGATCAAGGATTTTGTTGAAAATCAAAGCCTTGTGGTTGATGATCAAAGCACGGCTTTGAATAGCATAGCTTTGTGTATAGCGTTAATTCGCGAGCCTCACACCTCGGTATGAACCAGAAACAAGAGAGGACTGCAGGGAAACATGCGTTTCTTTCTAGTTAGGAGTGGTGTCATGGTATGGAGCCTGGACATTTTACTCATGTGGATGTTGCATATTATTTGATGGATAGCGAGTCGTCTTAGATATATCGATCACTATGTGGCCGATGGATGATATGGTCGACATACTAACCATTACGCCCCATAGGGCGGGGAAACGTATTGTTCAGGAATAAATAATCCACAAACGTAAGAGTGGACTGGCCGTGAAGATCCAAGTTGCATTTACGGCTATAGCTTGAGACATGGTAGGCTAGATTGTCTCGAAATCGGTAAGGACGATCCCTTGATGGAAATCCAACTTCCAACACGACATCGTGCAGTTTTGATTGTAGAACTAGTGTGGCGACATGATATATGGTACCCATGCCTTCTATGATTAATACATTTATATTTGAAGTTGTTTTTAATACTATTCACCTAATAGTATCAAATGATTTGTTTGAAACGTACCAAGCATGTTTGGCTATTATAAGGGAAAACTCTATCCTCCGGCTTGCGTTTTATTATGTGATGGGACCTGAGTCTTAAAATAGCTTCATATTTCCCAAAAGCTTTGCGCTGTTTGTTTTATGCACTAATATTCTTGGGAGAAAACCCGTTCCGTGTTACACAACGTGGTCCATTGATTTACTTTATTAATAAAGTAAAGTTTTAAATAACTGTTTTAGTTCTCACACTAGTTCCATGACTGGCTCAGAGTTTATTATTTCTACTTAAACTCTGGGTTCCCCTATTTTCCACACGAACAGTCGGTAGTTTTAGTTTTAAAGATGTTATTTTCCTAGGAATCCTGGATTTACAGCTGGAGCTATATTCGAAAGCTCTGTATCCGTGTATCTCTTTCAGTTCTGTTATGTATTATTTTTCTGGTGCTTTGTAATTTAAATATCTGATATTTTTCTATGTAATATTTACTCATACTCTGATCTATTCTTGTAACAAGCAATGAAACGTTCTTATGTTTGTGTTCTGATTTTTCGTGTTCTCAACTCAATCCAAGCTTTCCTGTACAGGGAAGTTTGGGTCGTTTCATTTGTGGTATCGGAGCTTTGGTTTACAGAGCTCAAGAAAAAGACATATTAGAACCGAACGAAAGAATTCATCGGAGATTGGATTAGTAATATCTAATGAGAATGACTCATTAGAGATGGGATCAGTAGTATCTTAGAATGAGTTTCAAAGACTGTTGTTTTTAAAATAAAATTGAGAACAAATTTTGTTTTGAAAATTTAAATCTTATTATACGTATTTGAATATCTATTTTAAATTGATTTTGGACTATCGGGTATATGATGATTTTGCATATATGCATAGCTAGCATGTATACAAAGTCTCAAATATACTGGATGAATATAGAATCACACTCTAGACGCTCGGGGATAATTCGGACCATGCCCGGGCATCATCAGTATTTATTTTCGAGTTTTGAAAGTGGGATATCTATATATTTTCAATTGACTGGTGTGAGAACCAAAACTTAGCTAGGATTTATTGCTATGATTTGTCCTAAAAAATGTTAATTTTTAGTATGTATAAAATTATATGTTTGAAAACTAATCAACTAATTGATTGCTGGTTGTGATGTTTGATTCTTAGTTTAACTAATAAAAATATTGGAATAATAATTAATTAAACCAAAATGAAAATGAAAGATGAATTTAGCTAAATTGAATAAATATTGAACTGAATTGAAATTGATTGAAATTGCATACATGTACATATATAGTGTGAACAGGTCATATCATGGAAGCTAAGAAGAGGAATAAAATTGTATGCTCGACAAATAGGTACATGTTTATTGTATTTATTGGGTTTTTGATGATTATATGAGCCAATTGGCTAGCCGCTTGGCCTTTTCTTTTTCTTTCGGATTGATGAGGGCCTTGTGAGACAAGTTGCGGTTTTAAAGGTCTCCCCGTACAAAGGAGGTTATGGCGAAATTTTTCGAAAATTTAGGGTGTTAGCCAAATTTGCACCCTAAATTTTCGAAAAATTAGAAATTAGAAACTGAAAAGTTGAAGAATGAGAGCCAAAATGAAAGTTGAGTTGGTTAGTAAAACAACTTTCAGCTCTGTTCCTTTCGAGGACGAAAAGATTTTAAGTGGGGGAGATTGTAACAACCTGGATTTTCAGAACCAATTTGAAATTTTTATTTTAGGTATTTTAATGGATTTGAATATTTAAAATGATTTATTCTAAATAATAACGACTGAAAATTTATTTAAATCGAAGTTAAAACGTATAAATTTATTTTAATTATAAAATGCGCCTGAAATGGCGTAGTAGTTTGAAAATTCGATTTCAAATTTCAATTGAATGTACATGATTAAAAATAAACTGAATTTCAGTAAAACCAGAAATATTTGAATCTGTTTAATTATATCTTTCTAGCGAATGTGAAAAATTGATATTTCACAATGTAGATTAAAAGTTATGTCCAGTTTAAAATTTAAAATAGCCGCTATGGAATTTATATATATTTTAATATAATATATAGCCCTTAAAAATATCCATTTTGCAAATGACCTCTATTTTCAATGAAGCCTCTTCTATTGGATCCGGAATGTCAAATTATTGCTAGATTTTAATTTTCATAATTTTGGAATTAACATGTGAGTGTGGTAAATTTAAACGTATTTGGTAATTTTAGTTTGAATTTAATTGACTGGAAAATGACTATTTTTCAAACAGTCTCCAAATTCAACGAAATTAGTTTTGTTAGGATCGTATCGTCAAAACATAGCTAGATTTATTTTTGGGGAATTTTTGGAGTCAGTATGTGGTCTCGGTAAATTAAAATGTATGTATAAATTCAATATATATTGATTTATATTTTAGTTTTGATGAAAACTGACACAGTAGAATTGGCTTACGAAACATATCCCATTGTGTCCGGAATGAGGGTATTTGGCTAGACGCGACAGTCGTTGGGTTCGATTTGGAGTTCGAATAAAAATCTAACTTTTTGGAATTTAAAATAATAAAATAAATTAATATACAAAGTCAACCTCACCCTTTACACTCTCTTCATCGTTCAACACTAGATAAATGAAATAAGAAACCGACGGATCCCCCACCATCGCGATCCGCGCCATCGCATCCACAAGGCCGCCGCGCCTCCGGCCGCCGGTCCACTAGCACCCTGTCCTACTTCCTCCAACCTCCTCTCCTCCATCTTCTAATTTATGCCATAGCCCCTCCAAACCCATTCAAATCCACCGCCATGCCCCTGAAATCCTTGCCGCCGGCCACCAACTGCACACCTCGATCCCCTATGACCACACGGCGCACTCCTCTGCCCCGTCAGCGCCGACTGTGGGCCCCCTTGTAAATAAAAATCCAATTTTTATTAATTTCTGTATTTGCAATTCATCCCCTGAGTTTCCTCGGCCAATAACTCTCAAACCAAGCCCCTAAGGCCAAAACTCCAATGCCAAAATCGAAGAGCACGATTTTCTCTTCGTTTGGCTACATGGAAGTCATACTTAGGATTACAGAGTTGTTCAGAAAACGCGTCCAAAGTCTGTTGTCCAGATTATGTCTTTTCGCGAATTCTGGCGAAATATACCAGTTTTGGGAAAAAGGCCACTAGGCGAAAGTTGTCCAAAATGGCGCGCTTAAGCTAGAAAAAACAAATGGCATGAAGATTGGAGCTCGTTTGCAAATTCTGGAATCAGAACAACAATTTAGATCGTTAGAAAAGCACGGCGGAGTAAATCCCAATGTGAGAACTCCTTCTCACTCTAATTATTTTATAGTTAAATATATACTAGGCTGCAGACGGGTCTTAGAAGCCCCCAACACTATTTATTGTACAAACCATGTTGTTTGATTTGGATTGTATTGTGGAAATTTGGATTTTGATTTTAAAATTGGTTGTGGATTGATTGTGTATTGATTGGAACTGGTTTGTGTATGGCGCGAGCCAGTATTAGGTGAGGGATAAGGCTAGACCTTATTCTGGTTTTAATATCGGCCGTTATGCTACCAAAATGTTCTAAAATGTGTTATAAAAATTAATAGCTAGTTAAAAAATATTATTTTTAACATATATATAAGATATATAAAATGGCTATGTTATGGAAGAAAAACTAGTTCGCTAGAAATATTATTTTTAGTTTATAACTGCGATGAATAAAACCATTATAACTTTCAAATTAAACATGAAGTTAAATTACTTGAAACCAGTTTTTAATCGTGAGTGAGATGCTCATCTTAGGATAGTGATTCAGAAGAAGGCAGCGGGCTCCATGTGGTTGCTTGCATGAAGGCACACAGTTCGATCGATGGTGAAGGCACTGGTCTTCGGCGCTGCTCACAAAGATCACTGCTTTTAGTTGGTGGCGCTTCAGTTGGTTGGAGCAGGCATTGATGAGGTTGTAGCGCTCAGGCACGTGACGGTGGAAGTAGCGACATCGATTTGAGGGAAGCTACTTTGATTTAGTGTATAAGGTTTTCAATTAACGATTAACTCGAAAGAGAGAGAAAATAGAAGAGGAGCGATTTCGATCAGAGGAGTTTTAATTTGGGGAAAGGACATTCGTCTGAAGCCATTAAAATGAAGAAGGGACAAACTTTTTTCTCTAATTTAGGGACTTCATTTTGCTTGAAGAAATTTGGGGAATGAGGGCAATATATAGAAGGAATGGACGAAGATAAGGACGGTGTAAAATCAGTAGGGTAATAGATAGTGGCGTGCTTCAGAATATAGGTCAGTGAGGTTTTACTGAGAAAGGTAATAACAATGTTAAATCCGTGAATTATCGCCTTAATTTTGTACCATCGCCGTACTCTCCAATTGCGACAAAATTTTAAATGTACTTCGTTTTCCTGTTCTGAATTCAATGGTTGTCTTCCGACTTTGTCGGCATATAATGCTATTTTATCTTTTTAAAATATTTTAGTCGTTCACCGATTTTTATTTCGTTTGTCCATCAATAACACGTTCATTTCCCAATTTGAAACGTTAGGTTTCAAATTCCTTTTTAAATACATACATATGCAAGCCTTCCAAATATTTTTTTTGATAAATTTGGCATGAATTAACGTTTATTTTTAATTCAACCATTTTTTCACAAACTGCATAATAATATTTACACAATTCATTTGTATTTCTTAATTCGAATTTTCAATTTAAATTCAAATATCAACCAATTTATTCTTGATCAGTTAACAATAAATAATTGATGCAGATTAATCATTCTTAATTAAATCTCGAATTTAAATTTTTATTTAAACCAATAAATTTTGATTTTTAAATCTCTAAATAAAATATCCAATATAACCTTGATTATAAATCATTAAATTTCTAATTAACCTTATATTCCAATTGTCGAAATTTCTGGGATGTTACAATCTTCCCCCCTTTAAAAAAATTTCGTCCTTGAAAACGAAAAATCGTTAGAGTTATACCACTGTATACTTCACATTTTTACATTTGTGTGAAATTCTTCCATAACTAACTTAAATACCGATATTTTAGTCATCTATCATATCCAATTTTCCCCAAAAACAATTTCTTTATAAAACCAATCTCTTCTTAAATTTCAAATCCTACAGATTATTTTAAATTATTCCCATTTTCTTCATAAACTTCATCTGTCAACGTTACTTGTCCATCGTAATGGGTCTAGGCTTAACAACCCTTAACCCATTCTCTTTACAATCCACTCAATCGCTCCAACACTCGTTGAAGAGTGTAAATGCATCTTCTCTTCAAGTCTTAAATTGTCAACTTGAAAATTTCCAAAATCCCAATTTTTTTTATAACTTCCATACAGAACACGGAATTCGCACAGAATTTTTTTGTATTATTACACCAAAAATACTTCGAAATCCTCTTATTTTACTTTTAAATTATTGATCTGATAATATTCGATAACTCGAAGCTTGACAAGTCTATCGTTGTTCTCACAGATGTTAAGCATATGCTGGCCAGACGCATGACAAAAATCTCTAAGTACTAAATATCCTTGTTTCAACTTCCAGTGAAAATATTTCAAAAATTTCCTTTTAAAAACAGATACGGAAAGTACCAATGTGATATTGATATGCTGATTGTTCATGAATCGCAGATACACAATGGTTTCGTCTGGATCCCCCAGAAAACATCCGTATCCGTAGGAATTAACTTCCCTGCGAACTTCGTCATGGACAAATCAACGAAAGACATTTAAGAATCAAAAGAAAACCTGAAGCCATTGAGCTTTGGTTGCTCTTCCTCAGAGTCACAGAAAACAAATCATTAAATTATGAAGATAAATCAAGTCACAAGGACCAATCAAGTCAGAAAGACAAACTGCTGCTTTAAACAGGTGGCCCAATCACTAAGATATCTAAGTGGACCACAGGTACACAATGGTTACGCCTGGGTCACCCAGGAAACATCCATACCCGTAAGCTTTCACAGCTCTGCAGATTACACCCTTATAATTCGACGGAAGATCGCAGTAGTCACAATGGTTACGCTTGGTTCCCCCAAGAAACATCCGTCCGCCGTAGGCTATCTGCAACCCTGCGAATTTCGCTATACGGTCGAACTCCAACGACTCTAGATCGCAGCAATCACAATGGTTATGCCTGATTCCCTCAAGAAACATCTGACCGCCATAGGCTATCTGCAGCCTTGCAAATTACGCTAGTAGTCGTGCTTAATGGCAACTCATGAGTTTTATGTCTGGGCAACCTACTGCCACCAGCAGCATATCACATCTAAGCTCGAAATTTATAGAGAAGGAATGTGCTTTCCTTATATTGATTTTGAAAACATATAATACTATATACGTATAGTACTTAATTTCAAACTTCTCATAAATCATACTTATGTCAACGTACATAAGATTTTCTTTTCCAATTCGTGTTTTTCAAATCATTGTTCTAATATAAATTCTGTTGTATAAGATTTCGTTACCGACTGATTTCCTTCCAAATTAATAGTTTCCGAATTCGCTATATGTATATATATATATAATTCTTTATATAAGTTCCGAAACTTCTACCTTTAATATTCAAAATCGAATATCCTCAAATTCCATTCAAATTTTAAAATTTCAGTTTTGATTTCTTATCCAATTCTGATATTTGATATCTTTCCAACTCGAATTTATGAATCTATTGGTTATAACTAAATTTTCTTCCAAATTTCCATTTATCAAGTTCATCACTTCATTCACCCCTTTATGCTCTCAATATTACAGAATTTTCCATCTTATAACAAATTCTCGTTCACGATCACTTCTTTACCTTCATATCATCCGACCGTAAATTAGCAAGCGAACAACTCTCTAAGTATCAACCCCGAAGGCCGAAACCAACATCAGATCAACACTCAGAAAGTCATCCAACTTACTCTTATCTCCTTCACTCTCGACGTGCGGTTCTTTGTTCTTTAGATTTTGCCATTCTGATCTATCCAAACTCATTAGCATCTCACGACTTTTTGAAACATTTTCAATTATTATATTCTTTTTTTAGTAAATCATTTATTATTTTTCGAAAATATTTCCATATATTCACAAATTTTATTTTCTATAGAAGATATATGTCATTTCCACTTAACTGTTGCCGCTCATTAACCAGTTCTTGCTATTGAACCTTAATCAATTCTTAGTCAACAATGAAGTCAATCAAGTTGGGTATATTTACCTCTAAGACCTTAACTGAACGACATTATTCTCTTTGAAAACATAAAATTCACAACTTCGAACACCAACAAAACATTTATTCTCCTAACTTTCAAACTTGAGTTAAGAATTCACTTCTTTTATGAATATCGCTGATTATAACAACAACTTATAGCTTCGAAAATATGTAACTTTAATTATACTTTATTCATTAATCTTGACAATTAATCTAATAATATATTAAATTTCTAATTAAAACGGAAAATAATTAGTATTTTCCCGAAACACAATTGACTTCCCGTCTAACCTTCTTTCGAATAACCTCATATTCGATAACATATTCCGTACTCCGGAAAAATCTCACTTAATTTATATTCTGGACTTCAAGATAATCTTACTGTACAGTTCAACTCCATTTTCTTCATCTCCAATTCCATCTTCAACCCTTTTGCTTCTAAACATTAAATATTCTTCCTTTGATCAACTTCCAATTAATTTTTTGATTTCATTTAAATATCGATTCAAATCTCTTCACAATCTTTATTCATATATTGCTTCATTTACCATTCTCGTTTACAATTCGCTTCGGTTAATTAATTAACAAGCTTATAACTTACCATCGATTTCATATATCCAATTGTGCATTATTGGTTTAAAATTAATTATAAATTATCTTGCCATCTTCGGAATAATCTATATAATTTAGTAATACCATTTAACACAATCGAATTCCAATTATAATCCTATTATTTTTTATATTTCGTATATCGAAATAAAATTCATTGTTTTAGTTTTGAAATGATTTCAAATTTCTCCTCTTTCACTCAAATTCTCATTGGAATTCCTATCACTATAAATTCCAGTTCCCTTTGATTTGCTAAAACACACGATTAGAGAGATCGATTCATCGATTTTCTTATACTAATCTTCTTTTGATATTTTTGACGATGGATTCTAATTTCAAATCTAAAAGGACCTTACCGAAGATTAGCTCTCGCAAGCCAAGATTCGAAGATTTCCGAGGATAAGGGAATTCCGAGCAGAAATTTCAAATCTCAAAACAAATTTTTATTTCTGCTGTATTAGTTTCAAAACACTAGTTTCAAAATATTTGATATTTCTAAAATAATTTATCTTTCAAAATTTATTTTACAAAACCCCATTTGATCCGTTTTTAAACTCAATAAGCTACGCTTTGAATAAACCAAAGCTCTGATACCACTTGTAATGTCCCGCCATTTTGACCATCCCAAATAGGTAATTAAACCAATTTAAGACGTTCAAATCGACAGATCGTTATTTAGCTTACAGAGTTTAAATTAGAATCAACACAGAAAACATAGAATAAAGGATAACACAGTCTTGAACCATAAAAGAAAACTTTTATATATAAATATATCAGAATTTGAATACAAGGTTTTATTTCTATACAATGGAATAAATAAATAAAAATATAGTTGAAATACAGAAAAATATTTACTAGTTTAAAATCTTTAGAGTTTGCAGTCTCTGGAATCCCCTACTTCACCAGTCTTCAAATCTAAGCTGATATCGTTAAATCTGCAAACGCTCGGATCTGACCCGAGCATTCCATGCAAAAACATAAAACACTCGAGTCAGGATTAATCATAGTTCAAGTAAATTAACTCCAATGTAAACTGAAATATAAATAGTTAATCCTACAGTTTATTAAATTTTGAGTGCATCGAACCCACGAGGGACTGTCATAGCAACCTGGGATAAAATAAATCAGGAAAGCATATGAATTTAAGTGTATACGTATGCCGCCGACCTGTATATAAATATACAATAGCATATGTACACACATGTGTGCCACCACATATACATAAGTATCGAGCCTCTGATGATAATGCATGGATACAAAGTAATAGCCGAAACAACGTAGAATCACAAGCAACACATATTCAAGTCCAAGAAATGGTTTCCAGTGAAATGTATACATGTCCATTAACTAGTATGGTTTAAGATTTCATCTATACTACTCTGCATGAGGTCCAACTTTTTATTTGCAGTTTTAAGTCACTGGTACTGAGCAGTAAGCACATTATCATGAATAACTAATATTGATGCTTATTCTAGGATCATGAAGGTAGTATTTTTTTTAAAATAATAATAATAATAATAATAATAAACTAACTGGACAAAACATCAGACATTATAAGTCAATCAACACGACAAAATCATAGGGAACATGACTTCACAAACATTCATGGATGTTGGTAGCTAGGAGAAACAGATAATTTACAGAACTAAATGTGGATCACAACATTAAACACGAAATAAGCAGCATAGGCAAAAGGCCTAGTCCACATACTAGGAACAAAAAGGTGGTAACACGCAGCTCAGTTACAGGTTATTAACCAGAGATTTATCATTTTTGTTTATTTATAAAAGTCAACTGCCAACATGTTTACTTCCCCAATACAAGTGTATATGGGATATCAGCCCCTAGTTCTTCTACACAAGCCCGACAACAATGTTGAAGGCATACCAATGAAAACTATTAACTGTAAAAGCCTACAGCAAATCAGGTGCCAACAGAATAAGGAGGGAACCAAAATGGACCAAGACATGCATGCTAATAGACGCAATAGTAAGTCCATGTGATAAAGGAAAAACATATTAACCTCAGACTTCCTGATGGCAACACAATACACAAATTTGACTCATTTAATACTCTAAAATAAGGGAAAATGTACTTATTGCCGAATAACCATTTGACTACCAAAGTATGATGGCCCAACAAGTAACAAACGATCCAGCTATAGGATATATGTTCAGTCCCCAGCATGACAAGTGAAGTGTAAGGATATAACACATATACATAGAGTCAATTGAGCCTATAAATTCTAAACTAAGGTCTCAGGTCAATGATCAATGTATATTTGTTCAAAACAGATGTTCACCCATCCATACATCAGTTTAATACCGAGGCAGTTGACTATGTCAAAGGTGGAGTTCAATATATCACTTAATTTGTAAACTAAAATAAGAATCCATTAACCTGTAATATATTACGACAATTATGGCAAATGAATCGCTACAAATATATCACGGCAGCTTTGGCAAATGGAACACTATAGCTTGGCAAATACATCATGCTAGTTTGGTAAATATAAAAAATGTTCACTGATGCTAACATAGTTGACAAAACAATTTAAATGTTCACTATCACTAACATAATTGGCAAAAACAGTGTAAAGATCAACTGTCACTAACATAACAATTTTAAGGTTCTCTGTCACTAACATTTGCTAAGAATGAACTCTTCCTTTACTGAACAAATTTTAAAAGTACAACCGAACTGATGCTTCCCTAAAGACAAACTTATAACAAACAGAAAATGGTATGCATGGTTGAAACGTTAAATTAATTTGGCATGTAGGGATATTGAAATATAATTATATGTTAAACGTAGTATAATAAAGTACTATCCTTTCGCAAAACAAATGGAATTCTCAATTTTTAAATGTAATATCAGCCTTTAGTAAACAAATGTAATTCTCTGTTTCCAAATGTAGCATAGGCCTTTAGTAAAACAATTGAACTCTCCGTGTCAAATCTTATATTTTATCTGAGCAAAACCAATGTTTTACTCAGTGCCAAATAAGAGTATCAGGAGTATGACATTATCTATGACCCAAAAGTAAACAGAATTCACCAAAATTAAAATATATCAGGATTCTTTCTTTCTCTTTTTCTTATTTTTTTAAATTTTACAATATGACTCAGAACATATAACGAAGAGTGAGAGAACAGCCCAAAATAATTTAAGAGAATGATAATGAGCTTCACACAAAGAAATACAACCAAAACGTGCCTTAAACAAGTCAGGATCAGAATTAAGATATGGTTCAATCCACAAAATTATAGAGTAATAGATAGAAATCAGGATGGTGACTACAGCGTTGCCTCCTAAATCAATTTTTTGTAAGGCTGAGGTCAGACAAGGCGCACACTTAGGTGTGTAAATATTTCCAACTAGGCAAGTGTAAATTGACTCTTCGAAATAACAGTATATGCGAATACAGGATGACCCAATAAGATAGTGTTTTAAATTCCTACAAGTAACAATTACAACTCAGTGGCACCTAACAAATGTTTTTCTCAGTTTATATAGACTTATAGACCAACTAAGAATATATATTTTTACCAAGAACCTTGCTTGTAGCACTCAGTAAACCATGAAGGTCGATAATACATAAAACACGCTCTTTCTATGGCTATACATCAAGCTTCTTTTCTTGATCATTTCAGTTATGGTTTAAGTGTATTTCCAAATGGCATGTATTTAAAAATCATACTTATGACATATGCAGCAAAACCAAATCCAACCCTAAGCTCAAAGGAATAAGGACAATTCAACACTTGAAATCAGTAATGCAGGTGCAAACTGATCTTACAACAATTTAACAAGGCAGCAATAATCAAATTTACCAACCAATATAACTTTCAAATCAAACATGAAGTTAAATTACTTAAAACCAGTTTTTAATCGTGAGTGAGATGCTCATCTTAGGATAGTGATTCAGAAGAAGGCAACGGGCTCCATGTGGTGGCTTGCGTGAAGGCACACAGTTCGATCAAAGGTAAAGGCACTGGTCTTCGACACTGCTCACAAAGATTACTGCTTTTAGTTGGAGGCGCTTCAGTTGGCCGGAGCAGACATCGACAAGGTTGTAGCGCTCAGGCATGTGACGGTGGAAGGAGCGGTGTAACAACCGTGAATTTTGGGGTAAATTTAAAATTTTATATTAAGTAATTTTAATGAGTTTTTGACATTTAAAATAATTTATTTAAAATAATATTGATTTAAATTGAAGTTAGAATGAATAATTTAATTTTAATTACAAAAGGAGTTAGGAATAGCGCGGTAGGTTGAAAAGTCAAACTTGAACTTTGACTGACCGTACAAGATGCAAAATTTAACGGATTTTAGTGAAACCAAAAATATTAGAATCTATTTAAAAATATCTTTCTAATGAATCTGAAAATTTGAAATTTCATAGAGGGAATCAAAAGTTATGCCCAAATTAAAATTTAGAAAGGTCGTTATGAAATTTACAAAGGTCAAAAATGTCACTTTTTGCATACGAAGGAATTTGGACTCAAAACCACTTCCATTGAGTTCATAATGACATTTCTGCATTGAAAAACAGTAAGCACTTATATATTTAGAGTTTTGAAGATAATTTGTTTAAAAATGTATTTTTAATATTGAATATATATGCCTTGAAAATAGTAATTTTACAAACGACCTCGGTTTTCGACGAAACCACTTTTATTGGAATCGGAATGTCGAATTATTGCTAAATTTAATTTTCAAGAATTTTTCGAATTAGTATGTAAGCATGGCAGAAGATAACACGTTTTGTCAGTTTACAGTTAAAACTGATCGACCTGAAAAAGGCCATTTTTCGAACAGCCTCAGAATTCAACGAACATAGTCTTGTTGGAAACGTATCGTCAATGCGAAGCCAAAAATATTTTTTTTGGAATTTTCGGAGTCAGTATGTGGCCCCCGCATATTTAAATGTACGGTGGAAATTAAATTATTAATTTAATATTGTAATTTTAATAAAACACGCAACAGACTTCAGAATTGGGCCACGGGGCAGAGCCCATCGCGTTCAGAAGGTGTCAAAATCTTAAGAACGACAGTAAGTAGGGCCTGATTTGGAGAAAACCCGGATTTCCACCTTTTAAGCACGATAATCGAGATTTATTATTAAAATAATAAAAAAAAACTAACCCTAATTCATGGAGCCGCCGCCTATGGCTTTAAAAGGCTGAAATCGTCCCAAATTCATATGCTAATATCTTTTAATCCACTCAATGATAAATCGCATACCATATATCAAATTGAAGGGAATTCAAAGATCTTTAAATCGGTACGGACAAGATCGAATTCAGGCGAACGGATTGGGAGGATTTTGGTGCTAAACCCACTGACTTTGGTGCGGATTTCAAGGTGGTTGAGACCACCGAACTCGCCGGGGTTCCTGGCGTGGGTGGCATGCTTCAAGGCGGAAGTTGTTGCGGTGTTAGATCGGATTCCTGTGCTTCGAGGGAGGGTGCATGCAGAAACATTCGCGGTGAAGTTTGGGTTTGTGCGTTACAGACTATACGAAGAGGGAGATGATGAGGTAAGGGGATTAGTGAGTTAAACCATTAATTAATTAAGCTAAATATTTATTTAAAAGTTCAAACCTATAAACGATCGTAACTTGTTCGTACAACAACGAAATTAGATGATTTTCGAAGCGTTGGAATCAGAAAAATAAGATCTACAACATGAAGCTAACTACAACCATTTCTGAGCCGATCAAAATTTGACCAAAAATCAGATCTGAATTATTCGGTGAGATTTCTATATATTAAATTTTAAAATTAATTATTTATTCTACTGTGGAATTTATATTTGTTCTATTTAAAATTCATGTTAATGTTGTGTATGTAATGATTTCAGTGTTGACTGTTTTATGTTGATGATGAGTTACTGAATTGCTTGTGTGTTTCGTGGTAGTTATAATACGAATAAAAACTAGTTATCACATAAAAATTCCTTTTATTTGTAATATTAAAGCATAGAAGTTGATTTACAAATAAAATTCCTTTTATTTGTTATTGAAATGCATAGAAAATCTTGACATATAAAATATTCCTTTATATGACATGGAAATACATAGAGAGAATGTTTACATATAAAATATTCTTTTATATGTTATTAGAATGTATAGAAAAGTTTAAATAAATAAAAGTATCCTTTTATTTGTTGTTAGAACACATAGGAAAGTGTAAAGCAAATAAAAATACCATTTTTATTTGTCATGATTAAAACTAGAATTAGATGCAAGATTGAAATACTCTTTTTATGTGCTATGTTAAAATTAGATCTGTGTACAAATAAATATTAACATTTATTTGTCATGTTAAAGATTGAAATTTGTGAACGAATAAATATTCCCATTTATTTGTTACATTAAAATTTGGCATGTGTGAATAAATAAATATTCACACCAACATGCTATGTTAAAGATTGAAATGGTCATTTGTATGTTGTTATATAGAATTGTCAGAATTGTGAGGCGATAAAAATAATCTTTTTATCGCAACATATGAAACATAAAATTATTAGAATTGTCATGTTAATATAAAATGCAATTTATGTTAGAATTGAAATGTCAGTTATGTTATAAAAAAAACATAATTAGTAATAAAATATGTCTTGTATGTTTTAAAAACATAATTAGATTAAAAATAACATTTTTGCATTAATAATGTTTATTGTAATCAAGTATGTCATTTTTGACAAAAAGATTTCATTAGAATAAAAATGTCAATTTTGTTAAACATGACATATTAGAATAAACATGCCATTTTGTTAGACATGTTTAATTAGGAGAAAAATGTCACTTTCATTGGTAATGAAATATTTGAATAAAAGTCATTTTGTTATGAACATGAGAAATAAAAGTCATTTTGTTATAAAATGATACATTAGAAGTAGAGTGAAAATTCACATTTTTGTCAATATATATTAGTAGCGTCAAATTCACATTTTTGTCTAAAGGAAAGAGTTGAAATAAAAAAATGTACATTTGGTTAAATATGTTGGTTGAGAACAAAAATAATATATTTGTTAAAAAGAGATTTGAAAAAGACAAACTTGTTGTATACATTTTTATTTATATCCTATGTGTGAATAAAAGGAAAAATTTGTAAACTTATATTTCTTTACATGTTATATGTAAAACAAAATATTTATTTTGTTAAATAGAAGGGTTTGTCATTACAAAATGTTCATTTTGTTAAATAGAAAATTGTCAAAGTAAAAGTAAAATAACATTTTAGATATAAGATATTGAGATTGATTAAAATAACAATTTAGTTATATAATGTTAACCAAACAAAATATAACTCTTTACATATTTTGTTGTGCTAGAATTGACGACAATCAAACGTTATCTTTTATTTATTTATGTTAAAATGATAAGAAGGATTTAACATAAAATATCCTTTTTATGTTAATATGAATAGTAAAAAAAATATTTACATATAAAATATGCTTTTATATGATATGATGAAAACATAGAAAAATATTAACAAATAAATGTCCTTTTGTTTGATATTAGAATACATAGAAAATGACGTTATTCACACCATAATGAGAATAAGATTTAGAGTGAAGTTACATTTTTCACGTAATTGAATAAAAGTAAGAGGATTACATTTTATGTAATTAAGATTAAAAAGAAAAGAGAATTACATTTTTAATGTAATTATAAGGTAAGAATTCATCGTTGTAACGGAAATTGCATTTTTTAATGTAATTAAAAAAAAAAAAAAATTTGGCAATGGAATCAAAATCACCCTTTTATGTAATATAAAAAGGATAGAAATTTTCACCGTAATGTTAATTACATTTTTATGTTAACATTAGAAAAGAAACATTTTTATGTATAAAATGTTTTCTCATTTTTATGTCGGTATATAAAGAAACATTTTCTTATATAAGATGTTAGCATTATAAAAGATCATCTTTATTATATGAAATGTTAGCATAGAAAGTAACATTTTTGTTCTATAAAATGTTGCATTTAAAAGTTATCATTTTTAGTCAAAAATGTTGCTTTAGGAATAAAGATACATTTTTATTAAAATGTCACATTGGTATAAAGCTACATTTTTGTTAAAATGTCACACTGGTATGAAAATAACATTTTGTTAGAAAAATTTACATTTTCAATGTAAATTAGATTAAAAAGAAAAGTTTACAATTTTAATGTAATTGGATAAAAAGAAAACTTACATTTCCATGTAAATAGAATTTAAGAAAATTTACATTTTTCATGTAAAAGAATTAATATGTGGAATTTACATTCTTTTTATGTAAAAAGATTAACACACAAAATTATCATTTTGTTGTGATTTAAGGTTAACACAAAATTTTCGTTTTTGTTTGGCGTTGAATGATATAAACAAAATTATTATTATTTTTGTTTTGCATTGAAAGAATAACAAAGTTATCAATTTTGTAGAATTGTGAATAAACAAATAATTTTTTTCGCTTTTGTAGAATTGAAATGAAAACACAAAAATAGTCATTTTGTGAAATTCAAAAATATTCATTTTTGGTTGAAATTGGTAGGATTAACAAAATATACATTTTGTGTAATTTGAAAGATAAAACAAGACAAATATACATTGTTGTGTATAAGATGTGTAGGTGAACTAAATTAAAATAAACATTATTGTGTGTTATGTTATATACCTTTACTTGTCATGATTACCGCAATAGTGAAATGGCCGAAGAAATTGTATGTATATATATATAATCATATATATATATATATATAAAAAATTTAATTGAACAAATAGAGCGTGGTAGTTCACTTTATAGAATTGTACTTTTAATTGATTATACCGAAATATCCGACCGTCAGATTTTTCCCAAATCTGTAACCGTTAGGTTCGCCTTGGGAAGATCTTTCCAACGTTATGAATTTTGTCAAATTCCAACGGTTAGATTTAGAGAAATATGTAAAACAAATTTGGGTGAAAACAGCGCCAAGGTCGCCTTTTGACTTGAAGTGTCATTAAATGGAATTTAATTATTTTTATATAAATAAAAATAAAGGTTGATCGTTATAAATTAATATCAACGATATGAAATGATTTTTAAATATATATATGCGAGGATCATTTGAAAAGTCCGAGTTCAATCTCATTTCAAATGATCATACGACGAATGAAAGTCGAAGAGTTGAAGAAGGTGATTGAAGACCGGCGATCTTCACATCGAATGGACGACGACTACTGATGCCCGTGATTGGAGTAGCTACCTTGAAGGGGCTACAGTGGTGGCCGTCCGGACGTAGTGTTGATTAGTACGGATTTGGCTTTCGCTCAGACCCAGAGCATAAGCTTATAAATGGAATGTGTGTCTGACATTGTACTCCTTTATATTGTATTTATTGATTTTATGTCGAATGTATGAATGTTTGGTGGCGGAGTATTTATTCTCTTGCTTAACACCCTTTCATATATTTCGGCAAAGGATTGGGAATGTGATATGGAGTGATGATGTGGCATGCTAAGATGCATATGATCAAAGCTTTTTTGAAAACCAGGCCTTGTGGGACGATCAAAGCATAGCCTGTGTAGTCATAGCTTTGTGTATAGCGTGACTTCGTGAGCCTCACACACCGGCGGAGTCTAAAACAGGAGAAGGGAACGCAGGGAGAGCAACACGTTTCTTTCTAGCTAGAAGTGGTGTCGGTGCTTAAACTGGCTGATATTTACTTATGTGGATGATGGAATGAGGCGCCTCAGATGATAGGTCCTATAGGATTGGGAAACGTGTGTTCAGGAATTGCCAATCCACGAAGCTGTATGTGTGAACTGGCCCTGCAGCTATCCAAGGGTTCACTGCTGGGGATCCTGAGACATTAGCTAGAGTGTCTCGAATCGGTAAGGAGCTCCTTCCTAGCCTTGACTCATGATGGAAATCCAAACTTCCAATACGAACCCACGGGTTTGATTGTATTACTAGTATGGAAGCATAGTATTATGGTATCTATGTGTCCTAGGATTGATACATTATGATTGAACTGTTTTTGAAAAGTTATATACACTAATAATAATATCAAATTCGTTTTTATCATACCAAGCATGTTTGACCATTATAAGGTAAAACTCTATCCTCCGGTTTGCGTTGCATTGTATGATGGGACTTGAGTCTTATGATGGTTTCATTTTTCCAAAAAGCATTGCGTGTTTTACGATTTACTTTAAGTTATGCACGACAATCCATTGGAGTAAACCCGTTCTGCGTTAGCGGCGTGGTCCTTGGATTTGCCTTATTACTATAAGTTAAATTAGTTAAGAATTCTCACACCAGTCCCATGACTGACCCATTGTTTGTTTCCACCTTTGCAAACTCGGGTGCCCTCTTTTCCACACGGGCGGGCAGTCGAGTAGTTTGTCTACAGGTTCTTATCTCGAGCAGGATTTTGGATTGAAGCTTAAAGCTGTGTCCAGAGCATAGAAAGTCTTCCGCTATATTGTATTAAAATATTGTAATTTATCTTCCGCTGTGATTTGAATCGATGTACTCTGATGTAACATTATTGTAATGTTTGTAAAAGTCTATTGTTATTGTTCTGATGTTGTTGTATTCCCAGAGTTAACGTACTCGGGTTTTGAACGGTCTTGGTCGATTTTGCGATCGATCGGGTCGGGCAAAATGCGGGTCGTTACAAGCGGCATCGATTTGAGAGAACGCCACTTTGATTTAGTGGCTAGAGTTTTCAATTAATGATTAACTCGAAAGAGAAAATAAATAAAAGAGGGGCGATTTCGATCGGAGGAGTTTTGATTTGGGGAAAGGACATTCGTCTGAAGCCATTAAAATGAAAAAGGGACAAACTTTTTTCTCTGATTTAGGGACTTCGTTTTGCTTGAAGAAATTTGGGGAATGAGGGCAATATATAGAAGGAATGGACGAAGATAAGGATGGTGTAAAATCAGTAGGGTAATAGACAGTGGTGTGCTTCAGAATATAGATCAGTGAGGTTTTACTGAGGAAGATAATGACGATGTTAAATCTGTGAATTATTTTCGGAACGCCCTAATTTTGTACCGTCACGGCACTCTCCAATTGCGACAAAATTTTATACGTACTTTGTTTTCCCATTCTGAATTCAATGGTTGTCATCCGACTTTGTCGGCATATAATGCTATTTTATCTTTTTAAATTATTTTAGCCGTTCACTGATTTTTATTTCGTTTGTCCATCAATAACTCGTTCGTTTCCCAATTTGAAAGGTTAGGTTTAAAATTCTTTTTTAAATACATACATATACGAGTCTTCCAAATATGTTTTTTGATGAATTTGGCGTTAATTAACGTTTATTTTTAATTCAACCATTTTTTCCGAAATTGCATAATAATATTTACATAATTCATTTGTATTTATTAATTCGAATTTTCAATTTAAATTCAAATATCAACCAATTTATTCTTGATCAGTTAATAATAAATAATTGATGTAGATTAACCATTCTGAATTAAATCTCGAATTTAAATTTTTATTTAAACCAATAAGTTTTGATTTTTAAATCTTTAAAACAAATATCCAATATAACCTTGATTATAAATCCTTAAATTTCTAATTAACCTCCAATTGTCGTAATTTCTGGGACATTACATATTTAATGGCCTAAATAGAACGCACAGCGACGCGACCGTTCACGAATTTCGACCATTGACTTCGAATTGACCGTACGGGAGATCCGACCGTCGGATTCTCCTAAAACCGAAACCATTGGTTTCGTATCGGAAAGATCTTTCCAACGAATATAAGGGATTCGAAATCTAATGGCTGGATTTGGAATTATGTCCAAATCGAATTTGGAAAAGGTCGCTATGGATGCAGTTTGATGGCCGTTATTGGAAATCGACTGTAAGGGTCTTGGTAAAATTATTAAAAATATTAATAATTTTTGTAAAATCATAATAAATAATTTGGGAAGAATTTGGATGAAAAATTCCATGTTTGTAAAGATAAAAATATATTTTTATAAAAATGAACTAGTTATTAACTAGAATAATAATCCTATATTTTTAAATAAATAAATTGGATTTGAAATGGTTTTAAAAATAACCAGAATTTTCCAATAAATAAGTTGGGATGGATTGGAATGAAATAATCTTCGGAATATTTCAATATTGGATTCTGTGGTTATACAGATATTGTTTTGGGAATTTGGAAGATACAGATATCATTATTCCTAATACGATATCCTTTAGTTTCAGAATTTGATATTGAATATAAGCCGATATAATTTCTATTCAGATCCTTGTATCTAATATTAAATTGGATTTTGAGTTTGTCTTGAATGGTTTCTTAAATAACACTATTCTTAAACCCAGTTGAGAAAAGAATAAATCTTTTAATTAATATTTAGTGAAGTTGTCCAATTAATTAATATTAAATTGGAATTGAATAAAAGAATATGTTTTGGGTTTGTCTTGAATGATGTCTTCAATAACACTGTTCTTAAACCCCACGTGAAAAGAATAAATCTTTTAATTAAGATTATTAGATTTTCCAATTTTATTTAGTAATTGGTATAAAATGGAATGTGAATTGGGTTTATTGTGAACTGTGTTTTTAACGACATTCGTTCTTTTACCCGATTAACAATGAAATGTGATCTAGAATTTATAAATCTTTTTATTAAGATTTAACGGAAAATTTCCAAAGTTAAGTTTTCCAATTTAATAAAATAAATTGGAATGGAATGGAATTCCATTTGGTAATAATCGAACTGAGCTTCTATGGAGGAAGGCCATTAATATATATGGAATTTAAAAGGCTTTGTCGTTATTCTAGTTATATTATTAGTCGGATACGAAAATTGATATCGATTGTATATTGATCTGTTTTTGGTGAAGATTCCATAATTAATGGAATGTGATTTTGGGTTTATCGTGAACTGTGTTTTAAATGACATTGGTTCTTTAACCCGGTTAAATACAGGATTACATGTCTATCATTGTATTTCGAACTGTATGGTTGATCTCTATTAAATATATATCTGTTAGGTGGTGGAGAATTTATTCTCTTGCTTAACACCCTTCTCTGAGACGTACGAGCTTAGAGGTTATATATTGGCAGAAATCAATGGTACGGTGTAGATTGTCGATGCGGCATGTTTGTGTTTCCAAAGTTAAATAATCATTAAATAATGATTGTTGGAAGATTAAAACCAAGTGAAGTTTAATGAATCTTTAATTAGATTGAAATGAGAATGTGATAATTTAAATTATCAAATTTGGAAGTGATCAAGAATGGAGTACCACCAGTTTTACTCCAGGCGATAGTTAAATCTTTAATTAGATTTGAAGGTGAAATGGTAATTAATTTTACCGATAACCCCGTGGTGTAAGATATGGAGTATTACCAATTTTGCCCCATGGGATGAATAGGTTGGGATTAGGAAATTAAACAAATGATTACTTCGGTAAGGTGCACTAATCCGGACTAGTGGATAAACCTTAGTTTGGTTTTGAACTGATATCCAAAGGTAGATTAAAGAATAAATTTAAAAGAATTCAACTTTGATAAAATTAATGGGAACCTTTCGTTAAAGATATGAATATTTGAATAAAAGAATATTCTGGATTGGAATGAGGCGAATGTTGTGTTTTTATAGCACTTCATTATAAAATACGTTAATTATTCGGAAAGACCGGGTTTATCCCTTTCTGAGTAATTGATACGACGATAAGTCGACGATGAAGACGGTAGTTGAAGATCGGAGTTCTTCACATCATTTGGATGATTACTGATGTCTTGATTGGGCTGTACACCCAAGATGAGGTAATAAGTGGTGATCGTCCAGACGTACTTGGAGATCGACTGGATATGCGAGGACCTCTCTCCTGTATTGGGTATATAGGACGAGGAATAAGGTGCCTCTGTTTTCGTTCAGACCCAGAATGGACTTGTAAATGGATGTGTGTCTGTCATTGGATTTCATTCTATGTTGATTGATTTCTATTAAATATATATCTGTTTGGTGGCGGAAAATTTATTCTCTTGCTTAACACCTTTCTCTGAGATGTACGAGCTTAGAGGTTATATATCGATATACATCAATCGCATGGTGTGAATTGTCAGTGTGACATGCTTAGATGCAAATGATCAAGGATTTTGTTGAAAATCAAAGCCTTGTGGTTGATGATCAAAGCACGGCTTTGAATAGCATAGCTTTGTGTATAGCGTTAATTCGCGAGCCTCACACCTTGGTATGAACCAGAAACGGGAGAGGACTGCAGGGAAACATGCGTTTCTTTCTAGTTAGGAGTGGTGTCATGGTATGGAGCCTGGACATTTTACTCATGTGGATGTTGTATATTATTTGATGGATAGCGAGTCGTCTTAGATATATCGATCACTATGTGGCCGATGGATGATATGGTTGACATACTAACCATTACGCCCCATAGGGCGGGGAAACGTATTGTTCAGGAATAACTAATCCACAAACGTAAGAGTGGACTGGCCGTGAAGATCCAAGTTGCAGTTGCGGCTATAGCTTGAGACATGGTAGGCTAGATTGTCTCGAAATCGGTAAGGACGATCCCTTGATGGAAATCCAACTTCCAACACGACATCGTGCAGTTTTGATTGTAGAACTAGTGTGGCGACATGATATATGGTACCCATGCCTTCTATGATTAATACATTTATATTTGAAGTTGTTTTTAATACTATTCACCTAATAGTATCAAATGATTTGTTTGAAACGTACCAAGCATGTTTGGCTATTATAAGGGAAAACTCTATCCTCCGGCTTGCGTTTTATTATGTGATGGGACCTGAGTCTTAAAATAGCTTCATATTTCCTAAAAGCTTTGCGCTGTTTGTTTTATGCACTAATATTCTTGGGAGAAAACCCGTTCCGTGTTACACAGCGTGGTCCATTGATTCACTTTATTACTAAAGTAAAGTTTAAAATAACTGTTTTAGTTCTCACACTAGTTCCATGACTGGCTCAGAGTTTATTATTTCTACTTAAACTCTGGGTTCCCCTATTTTCCACACGAACAGTCGGTAGTTTTAGTTTTGAAGATGTTATTTTCCTAGGAATCCTGGATTTACAGCTGGAGCTATATTCGAAAGCTTTGTATCCGTGTATCTCTTTCAGTTCTGTTATGTATTATTTTTCTGGTGCTTTGTAATTTAAATCTCTGATATTTTTCTATGTAATATTTACTCATACTCTGATCTATTCTTGTAATAAGCAATGAAACGTTCTTATGTTTGTGTTCTGATTTGTCGTGTTCTCAACTCAATCCAAGCTTTCCTGTACAGGGAAGTTTGGGTCGTTTCATTTATGGTATCGGAGCTTTGGTTTACAGAGCTCAAGAAAAAGACATATTAGAACCAAACGAAAGAATTCATCGGAGATTGGATTAGTAATATCTAATGAGAATGACTCATTAGAGATGGGATCAGTAGTATCCTAGAATGAGTTTCAAAGACTGTTGTTTTTAAAATAAAATTGAGAACAAATTTTGTTTTGAAAATTTAAATCTTATTATACGTATTTGAATATCTATTTTAAATTGATTTTGGACTATCGGGTATATGATGATTTTGCATATACGCATAGCTAGCATGTATACAAAGTCTCAAATATACTGGATGAATATAGAATCACACTGTAGATGCTCGGGGATAATTCGGACCATGCCCGGGCATCATCAGTATTTATTTTCGAGTTTTGAAAGTAGGATATCTATATATTTTCAATTGACTGGTGTGAGAACCAAAACTTAGCTAGGATTTATTGCTACGATTTGTCCTTAAAAATGTTAATTTTTAGTATGTATAAAATTATATGTTTGAAAACTAATCAACTAATTGATTGCTGGTTGTGATGTTTGATTATTAGTTTAACTAATAAAAATATTGGAATAATAATTAATTAAACCAAAATGAAAATGAAAGCTGAATTTAGCTAAATTGAATAAATATTGAACTGAATTGAAATTGATTGAAATTACATACATGTACATATATAGTGTGAACAGGTCATATCATGGAAGCTAAGAAGAGGAATAAAATTGTATGCTCGACAAATAGGTACATGTTTATTGTATTTATTGGGTTTTTGATGATTATATGAGCCGATTGGCTAGCCGCTTGGTCTTTTCTTTTTCTTTCGGATTGATGAGGGCCTTGTGAGACAAGTTGCGGTTTTAAAGGTCTCCCCGTACAAAGGAGGTTATGGCGAAATTTTTCGAAAATTTAGGGTGTTAGCCAAATTTGCACCCTAAATTTTCGAAAAATTAGAAAATTCATAGAAACTGAAAAGTTGAAGAATGAGAGCCAAAATGAAAGTTGAGTTGGTTAGTAAAACAACTTTCAGCTCTGTTCCTTTCGAGGACGAAAAGATTTTAAGTGGGGGAGATTGTAACAACCTGGATTTTCAGAACCAATTTGAAATTTTTATTTTAGGTATTTTAATGGATTTGAAAATTTAAAATGATCTATTCTAAATAATAACGACTGAAAATTTATTTAAATCGAAGTTAAAACGTATAAATTTATTTTAATTATAAAATGCGCCTGAAATGGCGTAGTAGTTTGAAAATTCGATTTCAAATTTCAATTGAATGTACATGATTAAAAATAAACTGAATTTCAGTAAAACCAGAAATATTTGAATCTGTTTAATTATATCTTTCTAGCGAATGTGAAAAATTGATATTTCACAATGTAGATTAAAAGTTATGTCCAGTTTAAAATTTAAAATAGCCGCTATGGAATTTATATATATTTTAATATAATATATAGCCCTTAAAAATATCCATTTTGCAAATGACCTCTATTTTCAATGAAGCCTCTTCTATTGGATCCGGAATGTCAAATTATTGCTAGATTTTAATTTTCATAATTTTTGGAATAAACATGTGAGTGTGGTAAATTTAAACGTATTTGGTAATTTTAGTTTGAATTTAATTGACTGGAAAATGACCAATTTTCAAACAGTCTCCAAATTCAATGAAATTAGTTTTGTTAGGATCGTATCGTCAAAACATAGCTAGATTTATTTTTGGGGAATTTTTGGAGTCAGTATGTGGTCTCGGTAAATTAAAATGTATGTATAAATTCAATATATATTGATTTATATTTTAGTTTTGATGAAAACTGATACAGTAGAATTGGCTTACGAAACATATCCCATTGTGTCCGGAATGAGGGTATTTGGCTAGACGCGACAGTCGTTGGGTTCGATTTGGAGTTCGAATAAAAATCTAACTTTTTGGAATTTAAAATAATAAAATAAATTAATATACAAAGTAAACCTCACCCTTTACACTCTCTTCATCGTTCAACACCAGATAAATGAAATAAGAAACCGAGGGATCCCCCACCATCGCGATCCGCGCCATCGCATCCACTGGCCGCCGCGCCTCCGGCCGCCGGTCCACTAGCACCCTGTCCTCCTTCCTCCAACCTCCTCTCCTCCATCTTCTAATTTATGCCATAGCCCCTCCAAACCCATTCAAATCCACCGCCATGCCCCTAAAATCCTTGCCGCCGGCCACCAACTGCACACCTCGATCCCCTATGACCACACGGCGCACTCCTCTGCCCCGTCAACGCCGACTGTGGGCCCCCTTGTAAATAAAAATCCAATTTTTATTAATTTCTTTATTTGCAATTCATCCCCTGAGCTTCCTCGGCCAATAACTCTCAAACCGAGCTCCTAAGGCCAAAACTCCAATGCCAAAATCGAAGAGCACGATTTTCTCTTCGTTTGGCTATATGGAAGTCATACTTAGGATTACAGAGTTGTTCAGAAAACGCGTCCAAATTCTGTTGTCCGGATTATGTCTTTTCGCGAATTCTAGTGAAATATACCAGTTTTGGAAAAAGGCCACTAGGCGAAAGTTGTCCGATATGGCACGCTTAAGCTAGGAAAAACAAATGGCGTGAAGATTGGAGCTCGTTTGCAAATTCTGGAATCAGAACAACAATTTAGATCGTCAGAAAAGCACAGCGGAGTAAATCCCAATGTGAGAACTCCTTCTCACTCTAATTATTTTATAGTTAAATATATACTAGGCTGCAGACGGGTCTTAGAAGCCCCCAACACTATTTATTGTACAAACCATGTTGTTTGATTTGGATTGTATTGTGGAAATTTGGATGTTGATTTTAAAATTGGTTGTGGATTGATTGTGTATTGATTGGAACTGGTTTGTGTATGGCGCGAGCCAGTATTAGGTGAGGGATAAGGCTAGACCTTATTCTGGTTTTAATATCGGCCGTTATGCTACCGAAATGTTCTAAAATGTGTTATAAAAATTAATAGCTAGTTAAAAAATATTATTTTTAACATATATATATAAGATATATAAAATGGCTATGTTATAGAAGAAAAACTAGTTCGCTAAAAATATTATTTTTTGTTTATAACTGCGATGAATAAAACTATTTAGGCATTGTATAGAATTTTATAAGCAGAGTTATAAATTCTATATATTTATTGGACAGTTAGAAATAAGTTTACTGTGACAACAAGGAATTTCGCTCGATTCGAATCAGTCGCTAAACCGATCTAGACCTTTCGAAACGCCTGATTGTTTTGAGATCACGACAAAATAGAACACAAACAGAAGAACATTTCATTGTATATTACAACAATTCCATCAGAATACAAGAATATAAAGAGTATGAATTAATATTACACAGAAAATATCAGAGATTTAAGTTACATTTAAATATATCGCAGCGGAAAAACAGTACAAAGCACAACTAAAAGTAATACACGGATACAGAGCTTTCCGAGCATCGTTCCAGCTGTAAATCAGGACCCTGTGAATATAAATCTGCAAAACCAAAACTACTAGCTGCCCGTGTGAAAAATAGGGGCACCCAGAGTTTAGGTTAAAACAATAAACTCCAGGTCAGTCATGTGACTGGTGTGAGAACTAAAACAGTTATTAATTTTTGTTTTTAAAGTTAGGTAAATCAAGGGACCACGCCGTATAACACGGAACGGGTTTCCTCCCAAGAATACCAGTGCAGAAAACAAACAGCGCAATGCTAAATAAAGAACAATGAAGCTATTATAAGACCCAGGTCCCATCACACAATGCAACGCAAGCCGGAGGATAGGGTTTTCCCTTATAATAGCCAAATATGCTTGATACGCGAAATTTCATCTTATATTATTACTATAAGTGAAGAAAACAACTTCAAATATAAATATATCAATCATAGACGGCATGGGTACCATATATCATGTCGCCAATACTAGCCTCTACAATCAAAACCGCACAATGTCATATTTGGAAATTGGATTTCCATCATGGTGGCTCCTGATTCGAAAGATCGATCGCGTAGTGCCATCTCAACGGCTTACGTCTTGGCTAGAGAAAACACCGTAATGCACGTCCGCACTTTCGGGAAATCGAGTATCACTGCGGCTTATGTCCCGGCGAGAGAAAACACCGCTTACCCTATCCCTCTGAGCACTAAGCTCAATCTCGGTCGACCGAATCCACGACACCACGAAGGTGCCCATCCACGAAAAAGCATACTGATCAAACCATCAGTTTACCACCATACCGGGGTGTGAGGCTCGCGAATCAACGCTATACACAAAGCCGTGCTATATTAAAGCTGCGCTTTGATCATCATCCGCCAAACTTTGCTTTTCAACAAAAGTCCGGATCACTGCATCTCAGCATGCCACACTATCAATCCATATCGTACCACTGATTTCTGCCAATATATAACCTCTGAGCTCGTATGTCTCAGAGAAGGGCGTTAAGCAAGAGAATAAATTCTCCGCCGCCAAACAGATATATATTTAGCAGAGATCAACGAATACAATATAAAGGAATATAATGTCAGACACACCATCCATTTACAAGTCCGTTCTGGGTCTGAACGAAACCGGAGGCACTTTCCTCGCATACCCGTACAATCAACACGTACGTCCGGATGGCTACCACCGTAGTCCCTTTAAGGTAGCTACTCCCATCAAGGGCAATAGGAGCCCCCCTCCTTTCGACGTGAAGATTATCGGTCTTGCATCGTCTTCAACTTCGACCTTCCGTCGAATCAGTTATTCAGAATGGGTTATACCCGGCCTTTCTGAATAACTCACGCATCTTATAATCAAGTGCTATGACAACACGGCACATGCTTCATTCAAATCCAGAATATTCTTTATTCTTTGGGATGGGTTCCCATTAATTTTATCAAAGATAAATTCTTCTAAATTTATTCTTTAATCTCCTTTTGGATTTCAAACCATATCACGGTTTTCCAAACTAGTCGGGATAAGCGAACCACACCGAAGTAATTATTTATTTTATTTCCCAATCCCAACCTATTGACCCCATGGAGCAAAACTGGTAATACCCCATATCTAACACCACTGTGTTATCGGTAAAGTTAATTACCATTTCACGTTTAAATCTATTTAAAGATTTCACTATCGCTCGGAGCAAAACTGGTGATACTCCTTTCTCGACCACTTTAATCTGATTAAAGAATCCTTAAAACTCCACTTAGTTTTAATGTTTAACTGGGTTAAAGGACCAATGTCTTTTAAAACACGGTCCACGACAAACCCACAGTGTTATCCCATCGTTAATCGGGTTAAAGAACAAGTGTTATTTAAAACACTGTTCACGATAAACCCGAAAAGCTATTCCAACTCAAATTTATTTACTTAGAAATAAATAGATTTTTAATTCGAGTTAAAACTAGTACATTTCGACAAAAACACATTTTTATCTTTACAAACGTGGAATTTTTCACCCCAACTTCTTCCAAGTCACTTATTTTAATTTTAAACAAATTATCGCTATTTTTAATAATTTTATCAAGGCTCGTACAGTCGATTTCCACTAACGGTCATCGAACTGCATCCATAGCGACCTTTTTCAAATTTGATTTGGACATAATTCCAAATCCAACAGTTAGATTTCAAATTTCTTATATTCGTTGGAAAGCTCTTTCCGATGCGAACCCAACGGTTCCGGTTTTTGGAGAATTCGACGGTCGGATCTCCCGTGATGTCCACGCGAAGTTAATGGTCGAAATTCGCGAACTGCCGCGGCGCGACGCGTTCTATTCAGGCCATTAATATATATAATATATATTATATATATTTCGTCGATTTTAATTCTAAACGTATTTTTTTTATCGTTTTAAAATCGATTCCAACTCTTATTCCAACTTTAAGCCAAAAATCAATTTGTTCTACGTCGTTGTACTATAAACGATATTATTTTCAAAATATTTGAATTTGACATATTTCCCAGTTCGATACTTATTTTAAAACGACTAAAATCGACATAAATATCGTTTACGTCCAAATGGCGCAAATCTAACCAACATGGCTTAACATATTCTGTTTCAAATATTTTCACTTCAAATATTATATTTCAAATATTTCTGCTTTAAATATCCTATTTCAAATATTTTTACTTCACATATTCTATTTCAAATATTTTTGCTTCACATATTCTATTTCAAATATTTTTGCTTTCAACATTCCATTTCAACACATGAATATTTTTGCTTTCAACATTCAATTTCAACACATGAATATTTATATTTTATTTCAACACCTGACTAATCTCAACAAATGAGTACCGTCAATCACACGAGTATTTAATTTATTCAGCACATGAATATATATATATTTTCCGACACACGAATATATATTTCTTTCAACACGTTGATATATTTTCAAAATATTCTTTATTTTCTCAGATTTGAATGAAGCTCAACCAATTACCATATAATATAAATTATATGACTTTCACACAACACATGTGTATAACAACAACGACAAATAATCAACCATCATCCAAAGTGCACTATCCAACTGTATAAGCATTAAATATAAGTAATTAACGCTTACACAGCCTGTCAATCTATCGATCGACATACAACTAGCAATTGGGATTAGTGTACGTCAATTTCCATCCCAACACCCGTGCGGGGTTTCAAACAACAAACACACATTTTATTCGTGCAGTTGGGCGATGTGTAAAATATATCAACCCAATAATGTCAGTCAAATAGGTGTACACAAACAAATCGGCTGATTTGTTTATAAATATTTATTTCAAGGTTCAAATTTTTCTAACACTTTTTAGAAAATTTCGGTAGCACAACGGCACTATACCAAAATTGGAGTAAGGTCTAACCTAGCCTTACTCCCTCGCCTTATAACGGCGCACGTCTAGTCCTAACCAATTATCGATTCGATTTCAAACCACAAACCACAAACCACATTCAAACCAATATTCCCATCAATTCAACAAATATAGCAACCAAGCAAACAAGTCGTCCATGGTTTGTGGACGACGGGTGTCAGGTGCTACTAAACACCGTCAAGCATCCTAGTATATAATTAACTAGAAATAAAATTTAATGTGAGAAGTTCTCACCAATTAGCTAACCAAACGCCGCGACTCTTCTTTTGTAGGAAATCTTCGCCGCTGTTTTAACGAGATCTGTTTCACACGATTTAATTCAACCCTATAAGAATCACACTTTTATATCGATGTATTCTTTGTAAAAATCATATTTTTTTCTAATTCAAAAATCATATCTTTTCTAATTAAAAACCAAATCTTTAACATCATAAAAATCTAATCTTTAAGCGAATGAAAATCTCATCTTTAAGCGAATAAAAATCTCATCTTTAAGCGAATAAAAATCTCATCTTTTAGCGAATAAAAATCTAATCTTTAAGCGAATGAAAATCTCATCTTTTAGCGAATAAAAATCTCATCTTTAAGCGAATGAAAATCTCATCTTTAAGCGAATGAAAATCTCATCTTTAAGCGAATAAAAATCTCATCTTTAAGCGAATAAAAATCTCATCTTTAAGCGAATAAAAATCTCATCTTTAAGCGAATAAAAATCTAATCTTTTATTTAAAAAAATCACTTCTTTATCTAAGTAAAAATCATATTTTTACTCGCTTAAAGTCATATATTTTATACCATCAACATATGTGTAAAAATTGAATTCTTTACCTAACTAAAAATCGAATTTTTATTTGATGTTTATATTTAACAAAAACCCGTATTATTCTATTTTATTTTTCGAAACAATATCCATTGTCAAAATCGATGGTATTATAATTTTCAAAAATCATATTTTTATAACTTCTACTTCACATCCAAAAATTATATTTTTATGTAAACTAAAGATCAACTTTATATAAAGAAGAATTAAATTAAAAAATGGAATTAGAAATCACTACATACCAAACTCACTAATTTTCGATCGACGGAGGGGCTTGGCGGCTGTTGCGGGTGGCGTTGGAGCGAAGGTGCTGTGCCAGAGGTTGCGACAAGCGGTGGTGCCTCCTTAGCGTCGATGGCCTTCAGGCTATTGGGGTTTTAAATTAGAAGAGGGGTGGAAGGTAAGAAGCGACGGAACAGAGAAAGGAAGAGGAGCGGGTCGGGGTGGCCAACGACGGTGGCGGCGCAGTCTTGGCCGCTAGGGTTTCGGGGGGGGGGGGGGGGGTGGTCCACGTTTTCGAAGGGGAGAAAGGGTACGGGGCGCTAGGTGGAGAAGGAGGGCCTGGGGGGGGGGGCTGCGGCAAGGTCGGCTGGCCCACTGCGGCGGTGGCATGTCCAGGCGCGACGGCTTCGATGGTGGGGCGACGGGGATTTGGGGATAACCGGGTTTTTCTCTTTTTTTTTTATTTTCTTCGATTTGATAAAGTAACAGAAAGGGGGGGGGTCCTGAAGGTTATAGGAAGAAAGAAAAAGGTTTTATTTTATTTATTTATTTATTTAATTTCAAAAGGTTGACTTTTCATACGACCTCTATTTCGAACCCAACGACTGTCGCCCCTAGCTAATTACCCCCATTCTGAACACAATAGGATATGCTACGTAACCCAACTCGGCTGTTACGATCAGTTTTTGTTTAAATTAACATTTAAATCATTATATTGAATTTTAAACGTACATTTCAATTTAGCAGGGCCACATACTAACTCTAAAAATACCCGAAAAATATTTTCTAGCTTCGTATTGACGATACGGTCCTAACAAAACTAATTTCGTCAAATTCTGAGACTGTTTGAAAAATGGCCAATTTCCAGTCGATTAAAATCAACTGAAACTGGTCAAACGCGTTTTCCCTTACCACGCTCACATATTGATTCGAAAAATTATGAAATTCGAAACCTAGCAATAACTTTACATCACGGATCCAACAAAAGTGGTTTCGTCGAAATCCGAGGTCGTTTGCAAAATGGCTACCTTTAAGGGCTGAAATTCCATAGCGACTATTCAGAATTTTCAACTGGACATATCTTTTGACCCCCGCTATGAAATTTTGATTTTTCGGATTCATTGGAAAGATATTCCCAATTAGATCCTATTGTTTTTGGTTTCACTAAAATCCGGATTGTTTTGCACCCGGTACATTCAATTGAAGTTTGAAATCGAATTATCGAACTACCGCGCCATTTTCAATTCCTATTTATAATTATATATAATTATTTATATTCTAACGACGACGTATATAATATATACGTTCGAATTCTGTTCAAAATAAATTTCTCGCCGATATTATTTAAAATAATCTATTTTAAATATCCAAAACTCGCTAAAATTGCCAAAATAAAATTTTCAAATTGGCTCGCATTTTCCGGGTTGTTACAATCTCCCCCACTTAAAACTTTTCGTCCCCGAAAAGGAACAAAGTCGAAAGTGGTTTGATTAATCAACTCCACGTTCGATCTGGCTTCCATTCTCTAACTTTTCAGTTTCTGAGAATTTTCAAAAATTTCAAAAATTTGGCTAACACCCTAAATTTTCGAAAAATTTCGCCATAACCTCCCCTTCACCGGGAGCATCGGGAAATCTCAAATAGCTTTCCCGGTCCTTCAGATCTCAAAAAGAAAAAGAAAAAGCCAAGCGGCTAGCCAATAGGCTCATAAAATCATCATCACCCAAACAAAACAGTAAATTATATAGTAAACATGTACCTATTTGTCGGGCAAACAAATTTTATTCTTCTGCTCTAGCCTCCTTGCTATGACCTGTTCAATGTAAGTACATGCATGCAAGCAAATGCGATAAATTTTCAATACAGTTCGATGTTTGGTGCTAAATTCAACTTGGTTCAACATTTTCTTACTTAGTTATATTATACAATACCAATACATTTTAAAACAAAAAGCATAATTACGTTCATACAAGCATCATACATACATATATCCAAAACGCTAGTTCATTACATTAAAACCCAACTTTCTAGGAAGTCGTGCCCTCTTCTTGCATGATTTCCAAAGTTGATAGCTCCTTTCCCTTGGATTTCTTATCATCCTTCTTTAACGGGCAATCTCGGGCTAAATGCCCTACTTCTTTGCATTGAAAGCACTTCTTTTCCTTTCCTAAATTTGTGGGTTTCTTCTTTATCTTCGGACACTTATGTACGAAATGCCCCGTCTCTTTGCATTTGAAACACACTATGTCCGTTCTCATCATTTTCTCCCTGCTTTTCTTTCGCTCAGGGCACCGAACGGCATAATGTCCTTCTTTTCTGCATATGCGGCAATAAATACCCACGTACGTTCCTAAGTTCAACTCACGTTCTTTTTCTGCTTTCTGGTGAGCTCTCCTCGCTTGTTTCGGGGTCATCCAGAATTCAGTATGAGATAAGCCATAGTCGTCCATATCCTATATAATATTTTTAGGATTTTTGTCAAGAGAGTTCGCATTATTTTTCACTTAATAATCATCTTGATTATACTTCATTTATCATTCTAGTATTTTTAGTTGAATCAATAAACAAACATCACAGCCATCAATCAATTTGTTAATTAGATTGTCAAATATATATGATTTTTATATACTCAAAAATCAGATTTCAGTGTCAAGTCACAAACAGTAAATTTCAGTTAAGTTTTGTTCTCACACCAGTCGATTGGAAACATATAGAAATCTCACTTTCGAAACTCGAAAACAAGTACTGGCGATGGGGCCCCATCACCAGAATTATTCCCGAGCAACTAGAGTATGGTTCTATATCTATCCAGTATATTAAAACCTCGAATACACGCTTCCAAGGCGTATATGCAAAATCTTTATATATTGGACTATCCAAATCAATTTAAAATAAATAGTCAAACACGTATGATATGATTTAAATTTCCAAACAAAAATGGTTTTCATTTTAAAAATATACTCTTCACACTCGTTCTAGGATACTACTGATCCTATCTCTAACGAGTCATTCTCATTGGATATTACTAATCCAATATCTGATGAATTCTTTCGTTTGGTTCTAATGTATCACGTTCTCTAGCTCTGTAAACCAGAGCTCTGATACCCACTGTGACAACAAGGAATTTCACTCGATCCGAATCAGTCGCTAAACCGATCTAGACCTTTCGAAACGCCTGATTGTTTTGAGAACACGACAAAATAGAACACAAACAGAAGAACATTTCATTGTATATTACAACAATTCCATCAGAATACAAGAATATAAAGAGTATGAATTAATATTACACAGAAAATATTAGAGATTTAAATTACATTTAAATATATCGCAGCGGAAAAACAGTACAAAGCACAACTAAAAGTAATACACGGATACAGAGCTTTCCGAGCATCGTTCCAGCTGTAAATCAGGACCCTGTGAATATAAATCTGCAAAACCAAAACTACTAGCTGCCCGTGTGAAAAATAGGGGCACCCAGAGTTTAGGTTAAAACAATAAACTCCAGGTCAGTCATGTGACTGGTGTGAGAACTAAAACAGTTATTAATTTTTGTTTTTAAAGTTAGGTAAATCAAGGGACCACGCCGTATAACACGGAACGGGTTTCCTCCCAAGAATACCAGTGCAGAAAACAAACAGCGCAATGCTAAATAAAGAACAATGAAGCTATTATAAGACCCAGGTCCCATCACACAATGCAACGCAAGCCGGAGGATAGGGTTTTCCCTTATAATAGCCAAATATGCTTGATACGCGAAATTTCATCTTATATTATTACTATAAGTGAAGAAAACAACTTCAAATATAAATATATCAATCATAGACGGCATGGGTACCATATATCATGTCGCCAATACTAGCCTCTACAATCAAAACCGCACAATGTCATATTTGGAAATTGGATTTCCATCATGGTGGCTCCTGATTCGAAAGATCGATCGCGTAGTGCCATCTCAACGGCTTATGTCTCGGCTAGAGAAAACACCGTAATGCACGTCCGCACTTTCGGGAAATCGAGTATCACTGCGGCTTACGTCCCGGCGAGAGAAAACACCGCTTACCCTATCCCTCTGAGCACTAAGCTCAATCTCGGTCGACCGAATCCACGACACCACGAAGGTGCCCATCCACGAAAAAGCATACTGATCAAACCATCAGTTTACCACCATACCGGGGTGTGAGGCTCGCGAATCAACGCTATACACAAAGCCGTGCTATATTAAAGCTGCGCTTTGATCATCATCCGCCAAACTTTGCTTTTCAACAAAAGTCCGGATCACTGCATCTCAGCATGCCACACTATCAATCCATATCGTACCACTGATTTCTGCCAATATATAACCTCTAAGCTCGTATGTCTCAGAGAAGGGCGTTAAGCAAGAGAATAAATTCTCCGCCGCCAAACAGATATATATTTAGTAGAGATCAACGAATACAATATAAAGGAATATAATGTCAGACACACCATCCATTTACAAGTCCGTTCTGGGTCTGAACGAAACCGGAGGCACTTTCCTCGCATACCCGTACAATCAACACGTACGTCCGGACGGCTACCACCGTAGTCCCTTCAAGGTAGCTACTCCCATCAAGGGCAACAGGAGCCCCCTCCTTTCGATGTGAAGATTATCGGTCTTGCACCGTCTTCAACTTCGACCTGCCGTCGAATCAGTTATTCAGAATGGGTTATACCCGGCCTTTCTGAATAACTCACGCATCTTATAATCAAGTGCTATGACAACACGGCACACGCTTCATTCAAATCCAGAATATTCTTTATTCTTTGGGATGGGTTCCCATTAATTTTATCAAAGATAAATTCTTCTAAATTTATTCTTTAATCTCCTTTTGGATTTCAAACCATATCACGGTTTTCCAAACTAGTCGGGACAAGCGAACCACACCGAAGTAATTATTTATTTTATTTCCCAATCCCAACCTATTGACCCCATGGAGCAAAACTGGTAATACCCCATATCTAACACCACTGTGTTATCGGTAAAGTTAATTACCATTTCACGTTTAAATCTATTTAAAGATTTCACTACCGCTCGGAGCAAAACTGGTGATACTCCTTTCTCGACCACTTTAATCTGATTAAAGAATCCTTAAAACTCCACTTAGTTTTAATGTTTAACTGGGTTAAAGGACCAATGTCTTTTAAAACACGGTCCACGACAAACCCACAGTGTTATCCCATCGTTAATCGGGTTAAAGAACAAGTGTTATTTAAAACACTGTTCACGATAAACCCCAAAAGCTATTCCAACTCAAATTTATTTACTTAGAAATAAATAGATTTTTAATTCGAGTTAAAACTAGTACATTTCGACAAAAACACATTTTTATCTTTACAAACGTGGAATTTTTCACCCCAACTTCTTCCAAGTCACTTATTTTAATTTTAAACAAATTATCGCTATTTTTAATAATTTTATCAAGGCTCGTACAGTCGATTTCCACTAACGGTCATCGAACTGCATCCATAGCGACCTTTTTCAAATTTGATTTGGACATAATTCCAAATCCAACAGTTAGATTTCAAATTTCTTATATTCGTTGGAAAGCTCTTTCCGATGCGAACCCAACGGTTCCGGTTTTTGGAGAATTCGACGGTCGGATCTCCCGTGATGTCCACGCGAAGTTAATGGTCGAAATTCGCGAACTGCCGCGGCGCGACGCGTTCTATTCAGGCCATTAATATATATATAATATATATTATATATATTTCATCGATTTTAATTCTAAACGTATTTTATTTATCGTTTTAAAATTGATTCCAACTCTTATTCCAACTTTAAGCCAAAAATCAATTTGTTCTACGTCGTTGTACTATAAACGATATTATTTTCAAAATATTTGAATTTGAAATATTTCTCAGTTCGATACTTATTTTAAAACGACTAAAATTGACATAAATATCGTTTACGTCCAAATGGCGCAAATCTAACCAACATGGCTTAACATATTCTGTTTCAAATATTTTCACTTCAAATATTCTATTTCAAATATTTCTGCTTTAAATATCCTATTTCAAATATTTTTACTTCACATATTCTATTTCAAATATTTTTGCTTCACATATTCTATTTCAAATATTTTTGCTTTCAACATTCCATTTCAACACATGAATATTTTTGCTTTCAACATTCCATTTCAACACATGAATATTTATATTTTATTTCAACACCTGACTAATCTCAACAAATGAGTACCGTCAATCACACGAGTATTTAATTTATTCAGCACATGAATATATATATATATATATTTTCCGACACACGAATATATATTTCTTTCAACACGTTGATATATTTTCAAAATATTCTTTATTTTCTCAGATTTGAATGAAGCTCAACCAATTGCCATATAATATAAATTATATGACTTTCACACAACACATGTGTATAACAACAACGACAAATAATCAACCGTCATCCAAAGTGCACTATCCAATTGTATAAGCATTAAATATAAGTAATTAACGCTTACACAGCCTGTCAATCTATCGATCGACATACAACTAGCAATTGGGATTAGTCTACGTCAATTTCCATCCCAACACCCGTGCGGGGTTTCAAACAACAAACACACATTTTATTCGTGCAGTTGGGCGATGTGTAAAATATATCAACCCAATAATGTCAGTCAAATAGGTGTACACAAACAAATCGGCTGATTTGTTTATAAATATTTATTTCACGGTTCAAATTTTTCTAACACTTTTTAGAAAATTTCGGCAGCACAACGGCACTATACCAAAATTGGAGTAAGGTCTAACCTAGCCTTACTCCCTCGCCTTATAACGGCGCACGTCTAGTCCTAACCAATTATCGATTCGATTTCAAACCACAAACCACAAACCACATTCAAACCAATATTCCCATCAATTCAACAAATATAGCAACCAAGCAAACAAGTCGTCCATGGTTTGTGGACGACGGGTGTCAGGTGCTACTAAACACCGTCAAGCATCCTAGTATATAATTAACTAGAAATAAAATTTAATGTGAGAAGTTCTCACCAATTAGCTAACCAAATGCCGCGACTCTTCTTTTGTAGGAAATCTTCGCCGCTGTTTTAACGAGATCTGTTTCACACGATTTAATTCAACCCTATAAGAATCACACTTTTATATCGATGTATTCTTTGTAAAAATCATATTTTTTTCTAATTCAAAAATCATATCTTTTCTAATTAAAAACCAAATCTTTAACATCATAAAAATCTAATCTTTAAGCGAATGAAAATCTCATCTTTAAGCGAATAAAAATCTCAACTTTAAGCGAATAAAAATCTCATCTTTTAGCGAATAAAAATCTAATCTTTAAGCGAATGAAAATCTCATCTTTTAGCGAATAAAAATCTCATCTTTAAGCGAATGAAAATCTCATTTTTAAGCGAATGAAAATCTCATCTTTTAGCGAATGAAAATCTCATCTTTAAGCGAATGAAAATCTCATCTTTAAGTGTAACGACACGGATTTCGCCCGGACCTAATCGATCGCTAAACCGACCAAGACCGTTCGAATCCCGCATACGCTAACTTTGGGTATACAACACATCATAACAAATAACAGAAGACTTCAATAAACATCATAATAATGTTACATCAGAGTACAGAATATCAGAGTATATCGAAAATAATACACAGCGGAAGATAAATTTACATAAATGTAATACAATGCACAGCGGAAATATAAACTACACAGCGGAAGACTGTAAATGCCTGGACACAGCTTAAAGCTTCAATCCAGAATCCTGCTCAAAACATCTGCAAAATAAAACTACTCGACTGCCCGTGTGGAAAATAGGGGCACCCGAGTTCGCAAGGGAAAAGCAAACTACAGGTCAGTCATGGGACTGGTGTGAGAACTCAAAAACAGTTGTTAAACTTGTTTAAAAAATAAGGCAAATCACGGGACCACGCCACTTTCGCGGAACGGGTTTACCCCCATGAAAGCCAGTGTATAAGCAACAATCAATATAGACATATGGATCTACTATGCATCACACAACATGCAATATCCCAATCTACCCACTTAGATTAATCACAACACTTAGATTTTCCAAATCCAATTCAATTTACAGAAATTATTCCTTTGGATTTTATTCCCGATTTCTTATTTCAAATCATTTGAAATACATATCTAACTTTCTATATCAAAGTAGATTTCACTTCGGGATCTCAAATCAAATCATTTGGAAATGTGAATTCCAAAACATAACAATGCATACAAACAAGTATGCAACCAAATATCGTGCTCCCCATCGACAAGGCAAAGGGTACGCACCTCGCAACTCGATATATATATGTGCACCTACCCCACATAGGAGTAGGCTACACCGACGATGCACCTCCCACTCAGGAGAGCATACACCGCCCTCTCACCCATACTTTTAGTCTCAGGGTTACCCGAATCTTTAGTCACATACTAAATCATTTCATATCCCGAAGTAGGGAAAATCATTTCACAACGTAATAATCACAAGTACTTTCAAAATATAGTACTTCACATCAGTAATTCACGCATATGATCAGTCACTATTAATCACATAACCTTTGAGCTCGTACGTCTCAAAGAAGGGTGTTAAGCAAGAGAATAAATTCTCCGCCACCAAACAGATACATCATTAATAGCAACTGATCGAATACGCGATGAACCACAATGTAACATATAATACATTTCTAAATCATTTTAGAAATCATCGGGTTTTGGGCCTCGAAATCCTTTCTGTTTTATAAAACATTTTTATAAAACATTCCCTGTCCAAAATCGGGAATACATTTCTTTTCACTTAAGAAAAATATCATTTCACAATCATTCGTTAAATTTGAAATGAACACAACATCGCTAAACACCTTATCGTCAAATCGTGAAGTGTTTCACAAGGCGTTAGCACACAGATATTTTCAACCCAACCCAATGCTAAATGTAAAAGCATATTCTGCTCATAAACTGGTCGAGCACAATCCAAACCATCAATCAATCAAATTTGACATCAAATATAAGGTTTTAAATAGAGAGAGTATTGACTTATATTCAACATCAAATCCTGAAACCAACAGATATCATATCGGGAATAACGATATCGATATCTTCCAAATTCCCATCACGATATCTGTGTAATCACGGAATCCAATATCGAAAATATCCAAAGATAATTTCAATTCAAATCTAATCCAATTTATTTATTTATAACCATTGGATTATTTTTCTAGTTAATAACTAGTTCATTTCGATAAAAATCTATTTTTATCTTTTCAAATATGGAGTTTTTCATCCCAAATCTTCACAAATCATTTCTTATGATTTTACACAAATTATTACTATTTTTAATAATTTTATCAAGGCCTGTACGGTCGATTTCCATCAATGGCCATCGAACTGCACTTACAGCGACCTTTTTCGAATTTGATTTGGACGTATCTCCAAATCCAACCGTTAGATTTCAAATTTCTAATATTCCTTAGAAAGCTCTTTTCGATACGAACCCAACGGTTCTGATTTCAGGAGAATCCGACGGTCGGATCTCCCGTAATGTCCGTTCGAAGTCAATGGTCGAAATTCGCGAACTGCCGCAGCGCGGCGCGTTCTATTCAGGCCATTTATTATATATAATATATATAATATATATTTCGTCGATTTCTTTTTAAAACGAATTATATAAATAGTTTTGAATTCGTTTCAAAACATTTTCAACTTCCTTTTCAATTCAAATCACAATTGAATTCTTCTTTATAGATTCGTTTTAAAATTCATTTTTATTCAATTCAAATTTCAATTCAATTTGAATTCGTTTTCAATTCAATTCATTTCGAATTCGTTTTCTATTCAATTCAATTCGAATTCGTTTTCTATTCAATTCAATTCGAATTCGTTTTCTATTCAATTCAATTCGAATTCGTTTTCTATTCAATTCAATTCGAATTCGTTTTCTATTCAATTCAATTCGAATTCGTTTTCTATTCAATTCAATTCGAATTCGTTTTCTATTCGATTCAATTCGAATATTTCATATACATTGTTTTCAATTCGAATATTTTCATATACATTGTTTTCAATTCGAATATTTTCACTTTCAATATATCCGATATTTTCACTTCGCTATATATATAAATTTCACTTTTCATATATTCGATATTTTCACTTCGCTATATATATAAATTTCACTTTTCATATATTCGATATTTTCACTTTGCTATATATATAAATTTCACTTTTCATATATTCGATATTTTCACTTCGCTATATATATAAATTTCACTTTTCATATATTCGATATTTTCACTTCGCTATATATATAAATTTCACTTTTCATATATTCGATATTTTCACTTTGCTATATATATAAATTTCACTTTTCATATATTCGATATTTTCACTTTGCTATATATATAAATTTCACTTTTCATATATTCGATATTTTCACTTTGCTATATATATAAATTTCACTTTTCATATATATGTTATTTCACTTCGCTATCAATCAATTTTCACAACAATTTCAACCAATAAATATCGTCCATGGTTTGTGGACGAGGGGCGTATATATATATATATATATAGATATTTATATATAGCAATTCACTTCCACTTTCAACACATATATAAAATTATAAAAAGAAATTGAAGAGTGAGAAATCCTCACCAATAGCTATCCACTCACACGATTCTTCCTTAATAGAAACTTCGCCTACTTCGCCTTGTTGTTGCTTTCGTTGACTGTATCCTCTACATAGGTAAAAATCGAATTTCACTATGTTATTCAATATATAAAGATTGCATTTTCGACTTCGCTATTAAATATAAAGATTATATTTTTATTATTCTTTCAAAAATGCAGTTTTTTTTCCCTTTATTAAAAATGCAGTTTTACTCTTATTAAAAATGCAGTTTTTCTATTCTTAAAAATGCAGTTTTTATTTTTTTTAAAAATGCAGTTTTTGCCTTTTAAATAAATGCAGTTTTTATTTCTTAAAAATGCAGTTTTACTTTATCTCAAATCAGTTTTTTGATTTCTTTTAAAAACAGTCTTTCTTTTAAATTTCTTTTCTTCAAAAAAAACAGTTTCTTTTTTTAAATTTCTGTTTTTACATCCTAAAAAAACAGTTTTAAAACCCTTTTAAAAAAAACAGTTTTATTCTTTTTTAAAAATTCTGTTTTCAAATCTTAAAAAAAAAATATTCTGTTTTAAAATTCTTTAAAAAAAAAAATCTGTTTTAAAATTCTTTTAAAGATTTCTTGTTTTTATTTTACCTTTTAAAACTCCTTTAAAAATTTCTGCTTTACTTTCTTTTATAAAATTTCAGTTTTAAGACTAAAAAAAACAGTCTTCAAATCTAAAAAAAAACAGTAATTCGTTTTTTTTTAAATCGCTTTTTAAATCAGAAATTAGAAAACAGAAATAAAAATAAATATAAAGTAAAATGGCTCACCGACAGTTGGCGAAGGGGATGAGGCGTCGTCGGCGGTGGTTCGAGGCTTCGGGTTGCTGCTTCGATGACTGGAGGGAGGAGACTGAACGGGGGTCGTGCGGTGGGAGGAGGAGGTTGGTCGGCGGTGGGGCTTCGGCGAAGGGTTCGGCGGCGCGATTCTTTTAGGGTTAGAGTTTTTTTTTTTTTTTTTATTTCGTTTTATAAATAACTGATCGGGGGGGGGGGCCAAACAGATAAGAAAAGGAGGAGAAGTATATTTTTTTTTTTATTATTTAATTATTAAATTATGCACAAGGGTTGACTTTTACATACGATCTCGAAACGAGGTCCACCGCCTGTCGTCCATAGTGTTTTACCCCCATTTCGAACACAATGGGATATGTATCGCAAGCTGGTTTGATCGTTACAATCAGTTTCCTTTTGAATTTTCATTTAAATCATTATATTGAATTTTAAACGTACATTTCAAATTACCGGGGTCACGTACTAACTAGAAAAATTCCAGAAAAATAATTTCTAGCTTCGTATTGACGATACGGTCCTAACAAAACTAGTTTCGTCGAATTCTGAGACCGTTTGAAAAATGGCCAATTTCCAGTCGATTAAAATCAACGAAAACTGGTCAAACGCGTTTTCTTTTGCCACGCTCACATATTGATTCGAAAAATTATGAAATTTGAAACCTAGCAATAGCTTGACACTGCGGACCCAACAAAACTGGTTTCGTCGAAATCCGAGGTCATTTGCAAAATGTCCATTTTTAAGGGCCTTATATATATAAAAATATATATAAAATCCACAGCGACTATTTCTAATTTTAAACTGGACATATCTTATCATTTCTAAGATGAAATCACAGTTTGTTAACTTCGTTACAAAGATATAGTTATACAGATTCTGTATATTCATTTGAAATTAGAAATCGAATTTTCGAACTATCGCGCCATTTTCAATTCCTTTTATAATTATATATAATTATTATATATTCTAACGACGACGTATATAATATATACGTCGAATTTCAATTCAAAATAAATTTCTCGTCGATATTATTTAAAATAATTCATTTTAAATAATCAAAATTCGCTAAAATTGCCAAAATAAAAATTTCAAACTGGCTCGCATTTTACGGGTTGTTACAATCTCCCCCACTTAAAACTTTTCGTCCCCGAAAAGGAACAAAGTCGAAAGTGGTTTGATTATTCAGCTCTACGCTCGATCTGGCTTCCATTCTCCAACTCTTTAGTTTCTGAGAATTTTCAAAATTTCAAAAATTTGGCTAACACCCTAAATTTTCGAAAAATTTCGCCATAACCTCCCCTGCAATGGGAGCATCGGGGAATTTCAAATAGCTTCCCCGGTCCTTCAGATCTCAAAAAGAAAAAGAAAAAGCCAAGCGGCTAGCCAATAGGCTCACAAAATCATCATCACCCAAACAAAACAGTAAATTATGTAGTAAACATGTACCTATTTGTCGGGCAAACAAATTTTATTCTCTGCTCTAGCCTCCTTGCTATGACCTGTTCAATATAAGTATATGCAAGCAGATGCGACCAATTTTCAATACAGTTCAATATTTGGTTCTATTAGGCATAATGGTTCAAAATTAGCAAACAAATAAACAAACAACACAAACATCAATCAATTAATTGATTATATTTTCAAATATATAATTTTATATATTTAAAATCATATTTTCTAAAACCAGATTATATATATAATCACAAATACGTTATTTATAAACAAATAACTCTCGACTCATTCTGGGGCATTTCTAACCCCATCTCTAACGAGTCACTCATTCTAGAATGCTACTGATTCTATCTCTAATGAGGATTCTTTTATAGGACATTACTAATCCTACCTCTGATGAGTCTTTTGTTCAGTTCTAACGAGTTGTACCCCAAAGATTTGAGTTTAACCAAAGCTCTGATACCACGTTGTAACGACACGGATTTCGCCCGGACCTAATCGATCGCTAAACCGACCAAGACCGTTCGAATCCCGCATACGCTAACTTTGGGTATACAACACATCATAACAAATAACAGAAGACTTCAATAAACATCATAATAATGTTACATCAGAGTACAGAATATCAGAGTATATCGAAAATAATACACAGCGGAAGATAAATTTACATAAATGTAATACAATGCACAGCGGAAATATAAACTACACAGCGGAAGACTGTAAATGCCTGGACACAGCTTAAAGCTTCAATCCAGAATCCTGCTCAAAACATCTGCAAAATAAAACTACTCGACTGCCCGTGTGGAAAATAGGGGCACCCGAGTTCGCAAGGGAAAAGCAAACTACAGGTCAGTCATGGGACTGGTGTGAGAACTCAAAAACAGTTGTTAAACTTGTTTAAAAAATAAGGCAAATCACGGGACCACGCCACTTTCGCGGAACGGGTTTACCCCCATGAAAGCCAGTGTATAAGCAACAATCAATATAGACATATGGATCTACTATGCATCACACAACATGCAATATCCCAATCTACCCACTTAGATTAATCACAACACTTAGATTTTCCAAATCCAATTCAATTTACAGAAATTATTCCTTTGGATTTTATTCCCGATTTCTTATTTCAAATCATTTGAAATACATATCTAACTTTCTATATCAAAGTAGATTTCACTTCGGGATCTCAAATCAAATCATTTGGAAATGTGAATTCCAAAACATAACAATGCATACAAACAAGTATGCAACCAAATATCGTGCTCCCCATCGACAAGGCAAAGGGTACGCACCTCGCAACTCGATATATATATGTGCACCTACCCCACATAGGAGTAGGCTACACCGACGATGCACCTCCCACTCAGGAGAGCATACACCGCCCTCTCACCCATACTTTTAGTCTCAGGGTTACCCGAATCTTTAGTCACATACTAAATCATTTCATATCCCGAAGTAGGGAAAATCATTTCACAACGTAATAATCACAAGTACTTTCAAAATATAGTACTTCACATCAGTAATTCACGCATATGATCAGTCACTATTAATCACATAACCTTTGAGCTCGTACGTCTCAAAGAAGGGTGTTAAGCAAGAGAATAAATTCTCCGCCACCAAACAGATACATCATTAATAGCAACTGATCGAATACGCGATGAACCACAATGTAACATATAATACATTTCTAAATCATTTTAGAAATCATCGGGTTTTGGGCCTCGAAATCCTTTCTGTTTTATAAAACATTTTTATAAAACATTCCCTGTCCAAAATCGGGAATACATTTCTTTTCACTTAAGAAAAATATCATTTCACAATCATTCGTTAAATTTGAAATGAACACAACATCGCTAAACACCTTATCGTCAAATCGTGAAGTGTTTCACAAGGCGTTAGCACACAGATATTTTCAACCCAACCCAATGCTAAATGTAAAAGCATATTCTGCTCATAAACTGGTCGAGCACAATCCAAACCATCAATCAATCAAATTTGACATCAAATATAAGGTTTTAAATAGAGAGAGTATTGACTTATATTCAACATCAAATCCTGAAACCAACAGATATCATATCGGGAATAACGATATCGATATCTTCCAAATTCCCATCACGATATCTGTGTAATCACGGAATCCAATATCGAAAATATCCAAAGATAATTTCAATTCAAATCTAATCCAATTTATTTATTTATAACCATTGGATTATTTTTCTAGTTAATAACTAGTTCATTTCGATAAAAATCTATTTTTATCTTTTCAAATATGGAGTTTTTCATCCCAAATCTTCACAAATCATTTCTTATGATTTTACACAAATTATTACTATTTTTAATAATTTTATCAAGGCCTGTACGGTCGATTTCCATCAATGGCCATCGAACTGCACTTACAGCGACCTTTTTCGAATTTGATTTGGACGTATCTCCAAATCCAACCGTTAGATTTCAAATTTCTAATATTCCTTAGAAAGCTCTTTTCGATACGAACCCAACGGTTCTGATTTCAGGAGAATCCGACGGTCGGATCTCCCGTAATGTCCGTTCGAAGTCAATGGTCGAAATTCGCGAACTGCCGCAGCGCGGCGCGTTCTATTCAGGCCATTTATTATATATAATATATATAATATATATTTCGTCGATTTCTTTTTAAAACGAATTATATAAATAGTTTTGAATTCGTTTCAAAACATTTTCAACTTCCTTTTCAATTCAAATCACAATTGAATTCTTCTTTATAGATTCGTTTTAAAATTCATTTTTATTCAATTCAAATTTCAATTCAATTTGAATTCGTTTTCAATTCAATTCATTTCGAATTCGTTTTCTATTCAATTCAATTCGAATTCGTTTTCTATTCAATTCAATTCGAATTCGTTTTCTATTCAATTCAATTCGAATTCGTTTTCTATTCAATTCAATTCGAATTCGTTTTCTATTCAATTCAATTCGAATTCGTTTTCTATTCAATTCAATTCGAATTCGTTTTCTATTCGATTCAATTCGAATATTTCATATACATTGTTTTCAATTCGAATATTTTCATATACATTGTTTTCAATTCGAATATTTTCACTTTCAATATATCCGATATTTTCACTTCGCTATATATATAAATTTCACTTTTCATATATTCGATATTTTCACTTCGCTATATATATAAATTTCACTTTTCATATATTCGATATTTTCACTTTGCTATATATATAAATTTCACTTTTCATATATTCGATATTTTCACTTCGCTATATATATAAATTTCACTTTTCATATATTCGATATTTTCACTTCGCTATATATATAAATTTCACTTTTCATATATTCGATATTTTCACTTTGCTATATATATAAATTTCACTTTTCATATATTCGATATTTTCACTTTGCTATATATATAAATTTCACTTTTCATATATTCGATATTTTCACTTTGCTATATATATAAATTTCACTTTTCATATATATGTTATTTCACTTCGCTATCAATCAATTTTCACAACAATTTCAACCAATAAATATCGTCCATGGTTTGTGGACGAGGGGCGTATATATATATATATATAGATATTTATATATAGCAATTCACTTCCACTTTCAACACATATATAAAATTATAAAAAGAAATTGAAGAGTGAGAAATCCTCACCAATAGCTATCCACTCACACGATTCTTCCTTAATAGAAACTTCGCCTACTTCGCCTTGTTGTTGCTTTCGTTGACTGTATCCTCTACATAGGTAAAAATCGAATTTCACTATGTTATTCAATATATAAAGATTGCATTTTCGACTTCGCTATTAAATATAAAGATTATATTTTTATTATTCTTTCAAAAATGCAGTTTTTTTTCCCTTTATTAAAAATGCAGTTTTACTCTTATTAAAAATGCAGTTTTTCTATTCTTAAAAATGCAGTTTTTATTTTTTTTAAAAATGCAGTTTTTGCCTTTTAAATAAATGCAGTTTTTATTTCTTAAAAATGCAGTTTTACTTTATCTCAAATCAGTTTTTTGATTTCTTTTAAAAACAGTCTTTCTTTTAAATTTCTTTTCTTCAAAAAAAACAGTTTCTTTTTTTAAATTTCTGTTTTTACATCCTAAAAAAACAGTTTTAAAACCCTTTAAAAAAAAAACAGTTTTATTCTTTTTTAAAAATTCTGTTTTCAAATCTTAAAAAAAAATATTCTGTTTTAAAATTCTTTAAAAAAAAAAATCTGTTTTAAAATTCTTTTAAAGATTTCTTGTTTTTATTTTACCTTTTAAAACTCCTTTAAAAATTTCTGCTTTACTTTCTTTTATAAAATTTCAGTTTTAAGACTAAAAAAAACAGTCTTCAAATCTAAAAAAAAACAGTAATTCGTTTTTTTTTAAATCGCTTTTTAAATCAGAAATTAGAAAACAGAAATAAAAATAAATATAAAGTAAAATGGCTCACCGACAGTTGGCGAAGGGGATGAGGCGTCGTCGGCGGTGGTTCGAGGCTTCGGGTTGCTGCTTCGATGACTGGAGGGAGGAGACTGAACGGGGGTCGTGCGGTGGGAGGAGGAGGTTGGTCGGCGGTGGGGCTTCGGCGAAGGGTTCGGCGGCGCGATTCTTTTAGGGTTAGAGTTTTTTTTTTTTTTTTTATTTCGTTTTATAAATAACTGATCGGGGGGGGGGGCCAAACAGATAAGAAAAGGAGGAGAAGTATATTTTTTTTTTTATTATTTAATTATTAAATTATGCACAAGGGTTGACTTTTACATACGATCTCGAAACGAGGTCCACCGCCTGTCGTCCATAGTGTTTTACCCCCATTTCGAACACAATGGGATATGTATCGCAAGCTGGTTTGATCGTTACAATCAGTTTCCTTTTGAATTTTCATTTAAATCATTATATTGAATTTTAAACGTACATTTCAAATTACCGGGGTCACGTACTAACTAGAAAAATTCCAGAAAAATAATTTCTAGCTTCGTATTGACGATACGGTCCTAACAAAACTAGTTTCGTCGAATTCTGAGACCGTTTGAAAAATGGCCAATTTCCAGTCGATTAAAATCAACGAAAACTGGTCAAACGCGTTTTCTTTTGCCACGCTCACATATTGATTCGAAAAATTATGAAATTTGAAACCTAGCAATAGCTTGACACTGCGGACCCAACAAAACTGGTTTCGTCGAAATCCGAGGTCATTTGCAAAATGTCCATTTTTAAGGGCCTTATATATATAAAAATATATATAAAATCCACAGCGACTATTTCTAATTTTAAACTGGACATATCTTATCATTTCTAAGATGAAATCACAGTTTGTTAACTTCGTTACAAAGATATAGTTATACAGATTCTGTATATTCATTTGAAATTAGAAATCGAATTTTCGAACTATCGCGCCATTTTCAATTCCTTTTATAATTATATATAATTATTATATATTCTAACGACGACGTATATAATATATACGTCGAACTTCAATTCAAAATAAATTTCTCGTCGATATTATTTAAAATAATTCATTTTAAATAATCAAAATTCGCTAAAATTGCCAAAATAAAAATTTCAAACTGGCTCGCATTTTACGGGTTGTTACATTAAGCGAATGAAAATCTCATCTTTAAGCGAATAAAAATCTCATCTTTAAGCGAATAAAAATCTCATCTTTAAGCGAATAAAAATCTAATCTTTTATTTAAAAAAATCACTTCTTTATCTAAGTAAAAATCATATTTTTACTCGCTTAAAGTCATATATTTTATACCATCAACATATATGTAAAAATCGAATTCTTTACCTAACTAAAAATCGAATTTTTATTTGATGTTTATATTTAACAAAAACCCGTATTATTCTATTTTATTTTTCGAAACAATATCCATTTTCAAAATCGATGGTATTATAATTTTCAAAAATCATATTTTTATAACTTCTACTTCACATCCAAAAATTATATTTTTATGTAAACTAAAGATCAACTTTATATAAAGAAGAATTAAATTAAAAATTGGAATTAGAAATCACTACATACCAAACTCACTAATTTTCGATCGACGGAGGGGCTTGGCGGCTGTTGCGGGTGGCGCTGGAGCGGAGGTGCTGTGCCAGAGGTTGCGACAAGCGGTGGTGCCTCCTTAGCGTCGATGGCCTTCAGGCTATTGGGGTTTTAAATTAGATGAGGGGTGGAAGGTAAGAAGTGACGGAACAGAGAAAGGAAGAGGAGCGGGTCGGGGTGGCCAACGACGGTGGCGGCGCAGTCTTGGCCGCTAGGGTTTCGAGGGGGGGGGGAGGTCCACGTTTTCGAAGGGGAGAAAGGGTACGGGGCGCTAGGTGGAGAAGGAGGGCCTGGGGGGGCTGCGGCAAGGTCGGCTGACCCACTGCGGCGGTGGCGCGTCCAGGCGCGACGACTTCGATGGTGGGGCGACGGGGATTTGGGGATAACCGGGTTTTTCTCTTTTTTTTTATTTTCTTCGATTTGATAAAGTAACAGAAAGGGGGGGGGGTCCTGAAGGTTATAGGAAGAAAGAAAAAGGTTTTATTTTATTTATTTATTTAATTAATTTCAAAAGGTTGACTTTTCATACGACCTCTATTTCGAACCCAACGACTGTTGCCCCTAGCTAATTACCCCCATTCTGAACACAATAGGATATGCTACGTAACCCAACTCGGCTGTTACGATCAGTTTTCATTTAAATTAACATTTAAATCATTATATTGAATTTTAAACGTACATTTCAATTTACCAGGGCCACATACTAACTCTAAAAATTCCCGAAAAATATTTTCTAGCTTCGTATTGACGATACGGTCCTAACAAAACTAATTTCGTCAAATTCTGAGACTGTTTGAAAAATGGCCAATTTCCAGTCGATTAAAATCAACTGAAACTGGTCAAACGCGTTTTCCCTTACCATGCTCACATATTGATTCGAAAAATTATGAAATTCGAAACCTAGCAATAACTTTACATCACGGATCCAACAAAAGTGGTTTCGTCGAAATCCGAGGTCGTTTGCAAAATGGCTACCTTTAAGGGCTGAAATTCCATAGCGACTATTCAGAATTTTCAACTGGACATATCTTTTGACCCCCGCTATGAAATTTTGATTTTTCGGATTCATTGGAAAGATATTCCCAATTAGATCCTATTGTTTTTGGTTTCACTAAAATCCGGATTGTTTTGCACCCAGTACATTCAATTGAAGTTTGAAATCGAATTATCGAACTACCGCGCCATTTTCAATTCCTATTTATAATTATATATAATTATTTATATTCTAACGACGACGTATATAATATATACGTTCGAATTTTGTTCAAAATAAATTTCTCGCTGATATTATTTAAAATAATCTATTTTAAATATCCAAAACTCGCTAAAATTGCCAAAATAAAATTTTCAAATTGGCTCGCATTTTCCGGGTTGTTACATTTACACATCCATTTACAAGCCAGACGACTTGTTAATGCTCGCCTATTTTTGTGATATCGATTGGAAAGATAATTTTTACACATCGTCCAAGTGCACAAATAATAATTATTATTCGATGGTTGAAACCCCCACACGGGTAATATTCGATGTACACTAATCCCAATTGTTTAGTTTTATGTTAATCGATTGGTTGACAGACTATTGTAACCCTTAATTATTTATATTTGATGCTTATGTAGTTGAATTGTGCACTTTGGATGATGGATGATTGTTTATCATTGTTATTATATACATGTGTTGTATGGAAATCCATAGAAACAAAATCTATGGTAATTGATTGGGTTTCATTCCAATTTGGAAAATAACGAATATTTTAAAATAATATTCAATAAAGGATTAAAATGTGATTTTGATGTCCAATTTTGGATGGACACGGAAATATTGAAATATGTGAAGCAGTGTTGATTAGTTAACGATATTTATATCAATTTTATTCATTTTTATAATAAATATCGAAAAGGAAATGATTTCAAAATTTGATATTTTGAAAATATTATCATTTAAATATTATAATGATAAGGAGTATTCAGTTTTGATTTAAAATTTAAATGGAACTGGGAATCATTTTAAAACGAATTCATAAACGATTTATAAAATACGTTTTAAATGGAAATAGATGAAATATATATAATACATATATTGTATATATTTAAAGGCCTGAATAAAATGCGTCGCGCCGTGACTGTTCGCGAATTTCGACCATTGACTCAGAATTGATAGCACGGGAGATCCGACTGTCGGATTCTTCTAAAACCGGAATTGTTTGGTTCGTATCGGAAAGAGATTTCCAACGAATATAAAATATTTAAGATCTAACGGTTGGATTTGGAATTATGTCCAGATCAAATTTGGAAAAGGTCGCTATGGATGCAGTTCGGTGGCCGTTATTGGAAACCGACTGTACGGGCCTTGATAAAATTATTAAAAATATTAATAATTTGTGTAAAATCATAATAAACGATTTGGGAATGGATGAAAAATTCCATGTTTGTAAAGATAAAAATATATTTTTATCAAAATGAACTAGTTATTAACTAGAATGATAATCCAATATTTTTAAAGAAATTAATTGGATTTGAAATGGTTTTAAAAATAACCAGAATTTTACAATAAATAAGTTAGAACGGATTGGAAATAATCTTCAGAATATTTCGATATTGGATTCCGTGGTTATACGGATGTTGTTAGGGAATTTGGAAGATATAGATATTGTTATTCCTAATACGATATCCATTAGTTTCAGAATTTGATATTGAATATAAGCCGATATAATTTCTATTCAGAGCCTTGTATTTAATATTAAATTGGATTTTGGGTTTGCCATGAACGGTGTCTTAAATAACACATTTCTTAAACCCAGTTGATAAAAGAATAAATCTTTTAATTAAGATTTAGTGAAGTTTTCCAATTAATTAATATTAAATTGGAAATGAATAAAAGAATTGGATTTTGGGTTTGTCGTGAATGGTCTCTTCAATAACACTGTTCTTAAACCCCGTGTGTAAAGAATAAATCTTTTGATCAAGATTATTAGTGTTTCCAATTATATTTAGTAATTGGAATAAAATGGAATGTGAAATGGGTTTATTATGAACTGTGTTTTTTATGACATTCGTTCTTTAACCCGATTAAATGTGAAATCTGATTTGGAATTTATAAATCTTTTTACTAAGATTTAATGGAAAATTTCCAAAGTAAAGTTCTCCAATTTGATAAAATAAATTGGAATGGAATGGAATTCGATTTGATAATAATCAAAGTGAGCTTCTGTGGAGGAAGACGATTAATATATATGGAATTTAAAAGGCTTTTTCGTTATTCCATTTATATTATTAGTCGGATACGGAAATTGATATCGATTTTATATTGATCTGTTTTCCGTGAAGATTCCATAATTTATGGAATGTGATTTTGGGTTTATCATGAACTATGTTTTAAATGACATTAGTTCTTTATCAAAGTTAAAGACAAGATTACATGTCTATCATTGTATTTCGAACTATATAGTTGATCTCTGCTAAATATATATCTGTTTGGTGGAGGAGAATTTATTCTCTTGTTTAACACCCTTTTCTAAGACGTACGAGCTTAGAGGTTATATATCGGCAGAAATCAATGGTACGGTGTAGATTGTCGATGCGGCATGTTTGTGTTTCCAAAGTTAAATAATCATTAAATAATGATTGTTGGAAGATTAAAACTAAGTGAAGTTTTAATGAATGAATATGATAATTTAAATTATCAAATTTGGGAAGTGATCGAGAATGGAGTACCACCAGTTTTACTCCAAGCGGTAGTTAAATCTTTAATTAGATTTGAACTTGAAATGATAATTAATTTTACCGATAACACCGTTGTATTAGATATGGAGTATTACATGTTTTACTCTATGGGATGAATAGGTTGGGATTGGAAAATTAAACAAATGATTAGTAAGGTGCGCTAGTCCCGACTAGTGGATAAACCTTAATTTGGTTTTGAACTGATATACAAAGGAAGATTAAAGAATAAATCTAAAAGAATTTATCTTTGATAAAATTAATGGGAACATTTCCCTAAAGATATGAATGTTTGAATAAAAGAATATTCTGGATTGGAATGAGGCGTATGTTTTGTTTTTATAGCACCTGATTATAAGATACGTGAATTATTCGAAAAGACTGGGTTCATCCCATTCTGAGTAATTAATACGACGATAAGTTGACGATGTAGACGGTGGTTGAAGAACGGTGTTCTTCACATCATTTGGATGATTACTGATGCCTTGATTGGGCTGTACACCCAAGATGAGGTAATAAGTAGTGATCGTCTAGATAATCTTGGAGATCAACCGGATATGCGAGGGCCTCTCTTCTATATTGGACATATGGGATGAGGAATAAGATGCCTTCGGTTTCGTTTATACCCATAATGGACTTGTAAATGGATGTGTGTCTGGCAATGGATTTCGTTCTATGTTGCTTGATTTCTATTAAATGTATAACTGTTTGGTAGCGGATAATTTATTCTCTTGCTTAACACCCTTCTCTGAGACATACAAGCTTAGAGGTTATATATCGATAGACATTAGTCGCATGGCGTGAATTGTCAGTGTGGCATGAAAATGATCAAGGCTTTTGTTGAAGAGTAGAGCCTTGTGGTTGATGATCAAAGCACGACTTTAAATATCATAGCTTTGTGTATAACGTTAATTCGCGAGCCTCACACCCCGGTATGAACCAAAATGGAGAGGACTGCAGGGAGAACAATCGTTTCTTCCTAGTTATGAGTCGTGTCATTGTATGGAGCCCAGAAATTTTACTCATGTGTATGTTGCATATTATTTGATGGATAGTGAGGCACGTCATATCGATCACTATGGGGCCAATGGATGATATGGTCGACATACTGACCATTACGCCCCATAGGGCGGGGAAACGTATTGTTCAGGAATAACTAATCCACAAACGTAAGAGTGGACCGGCCCTAAAGATCCAAGGTGCAGTTGCGGTTGCAGCCTGAGACATGGTAGGCTAAATTGTCTCGAATTCGGTAAGGATGATCTCTTTCCTTGGTTCATGATGGAACTCCAACTTCCAATATGACATCACGAGGTTTTGATTGTAGAACTAGTATGGCGACATAATATACAATACCCATGTCGTCTATGATTGATACATTTATATTTGAAGTTGTTTTTAACACTATGCACTTATAATAGTATCAAACGATTTGTTTGAAACATACCAAGCATGTTTGGCAATTATAAGGGAAAACTCTATCCTCCGGCTTGTGTTGAATTGTGTGATGGGACCTAAGTCTTATAATAGCTTCATTTTTCAAAAACCATTGCGCTGTTTGTTTTATGTACTAGTATTCTTGAGAGAAAACCCATTCCATGTTATACGGTGTGGTCCCTTGACTTACTTTATACCTAAAGTAAAATTTTAAATAACTGTTTTACTTCTCACACCAGTCGCATGACTGACTCGGAGTTTATTATTTATACCTAAACTCTTTGTGCCCCTATTTTCCACATGGGCAGTCGGTAGTTTTGGGTTCGCAGATATTATTTTCCCAAGATCCTGGATTTACAGCTGGAGCTATATTCGGAAAGCTCTGGATCCGTGTATCTCTTTCAGTTGTGTTATGTATTTTTTTTCCGTAGATTTGTAATTTACATCTCTGATATTTTTCTATGTAATATTTATTCGTACTCTGATATATTCTTATACTCTAATGTAATTGTTGTAATAAGCAGTGAAACGTTCTTATGTTTATGTTTTGATTTGTCGTGTTCTCAACTCAATCCGGGCTTTCCTTTACGGGGAAGTTTGGGTCATTTCAATTTGTTTGGGTAATGAATGTAATATTGATTTAATTAAATATTAATTAATTAAAATAGAATCGTATGCTTATGATAGTCTATCTTGCTCATACGATTACAGAATCTAACAAAACGAAGAACATTGGGAGCATATCAATGAGTGTAACATAATGGAACAGTGTTAGAAAGAGACAGAGATTGCTGGAATTAACAGTTAAATTAAACGATGTTTAATTTAACTGTAGCCAAACCGCTACATGAATAAATGGAACCAAGGTGAGTTAAACACACTCAGTTCTCCCACTTATAATTATTATAAGTCCGGTTAAATGTTTGTTTGCTATGTTTGTTAATCATTGGTTGATTTGATGATTATTGGATGTTTGTTAAATATTTTGTATCAATTATTTAAGTTAAACATTGTTTAATGTAAATGAAATGGCATCGTTATTTCTAACGATTATTTCACATCGACGTAACTTACCTTGTTGGTTACGTTTATAACAATATAAACATATCAAATTAAATTGGATTTTTGAATGGTTATTATTAATTAACCATTATCAATTAGATTTATTATTTATCACCATCATATGAATTGTCTAACCAATATGATTGGATTGTTCAATTAGTCGTTAAACCCAAATTCAACATTTGTTTGGTTATTAACCAGTGGATGATATTGGTTGAGGAATTTATAACAGATGACCAAAATACAAACTGTTTTATAAAGATTGATTTACCGTCAGGTGAATCGTTAGGAATGGAGTTATGAAATTTATTTTAATAACTGAATATAGATTTTTAAATATATTATATTAAATGAAGTTTATAAAAAAGAAATAAATCCAACCATATACATATATTGATTGTTTTAGGTACCAATCACCATTTTGTACTGAAATCTACCATGTGCCAAGGACGTGCCTCATTTTGTTAAACGAATTATAAAACAAATTCTTATGTTACTAAAATGGATAAGCAAGTGAGTAAGGATTAATGTAACGAAAAATAACCGACCAATGAGTTAAATCATATTTTGAATTTGACCAAGCCAACTGTTTCAATTGAAATTGATTATAAATTAAATTAATTTGTGTCGATTAATCCAATTGGATAATTTAGCAAATGGTGTTTACCTTAATAAGAATTAAAAGGGAAAATTGAATATTTATTCCAATTAAGGATAAAGTAAATTAATAATAATTTAAAGGAATTTATTCTTAAACAAAGTTCATTTAAGCAAGTAATCAAGATTGGAAATGAAATATAGTTGAATTTCAAAGTGAGTTTATGAATGAGTTTATGTTTAAACCAAGTTTCGTAATGAAGTTACAAAAGTGATTTGAAACAAATACGATAAATATTACTGAACATTTGAACTAAGCAAAGAAAATCGAGATGAAAAAGGGTTTGATTTTAAACCAGAGTTGTATAAACGAGTTTCTAAAAAGGATGTGACGTTAAAGCATAAATTCGAAATTAACATTGCTCAATAATGGCATTAAGTGAAATGGATGAGATTTGAAATACGATTTTCCAAAGAGAATGATTGAAAGGTTAGAGAAAAAAGGATTTTTGAGTAATTGAATTTGGTAAAGATTTAATGATAGGATTTGTAGTAAAATCTCGATAATGAAACAAATAATTTTAAGATGTTAAAGTTTAAAAGATGATGTTTTATTAATCATTTACTAAATCAGTGAATTTACTAATAACAACATATTTAAAAAGGAGATTTCAAAAGTAAGATGGATTATAAAGCAGTATGTTAAATAAAATAGTGAAATGTAAACTGCTGGTATTAGAATGAATATGGATTTTGAATTACAATTCATATCTATCCTAAGATAAAAATGTTGTTGACCAAGGTCTGAGAGATAATTAGAATACCCCAACTTGAACGACTTTTGGATTATCAAAGCATGATATTAGTTGTAATTGTGGAGATGTTTAAAGTAATTTATTGTGAGAAATAATAACATAATGTTATTTGAAAAATTAGAGAATATATAAAATGGGATCCCAGAGATAAAAGAAATTAAAAACGGGATTTAGAATATGAAGTGGTATTTCTATAATAAAAGAAATAAATAAAAGGAAATTGTGAAAATATAATGATATTTTCAAAATAAGGAGTTAAGATTGGGGATGAATTCATTTTGAAAAAAGAAAGTGACGATTATGGTGTTCAAATAACAAAACAAAGAGGATAGCGTAACGATTGTTTAAAAGGATAAGCGGGATCGGTTTTTCCCAATTGTAGTTGCAACAAATGTTTTGAAATGACAGTTAACAGGAGAATTGGATATGATTTTTAGATTTTTCTATGTAATGAAATAAATGATTTGAGAATACCAATACATATAAATCAATATATTATTTTTAAAGGCCAAGTGACGCTTTGTTCGGAACCAATAGATCTATTTTATTTTTTATGGTTGTTTATTTTGATAGTTATATAACCGACTATCAAAATCATACCCAATGCGTTGTTGGTATGTAAAGACCTGGATCGAATTTATATTCGAAAACCATTCTGACCAATGAAATACGTAAATGAAGAAGATACCTGATACTGATTGAGATGGAGCAATTGAAGGTTGTAAATCTTCATGAGCGGAAGAACTATTGTTAAATATCTCTGGCTGGTCCCTGAAGTTAACAATGATTCTGTCATGATTGGAATCTATGGATTTCAAGGACTACTCGCTACTGATCTATAGGGTGATTCCTAGAATATGATAGGAGAGTGCCTTCGGTTCATCCTGCTCCTGAATGACTTGTATGGACGAATGTCCGACAGAGTATTTCCAATGGGGTCACGTACGTTGATTTCTTCAAACGTGTCATAGTTGGGTAGCACCCGACTAGGGTATTTTTGTGGACGTCAATAAGAAATATTTGATGCATCTGACAATGTGGTATTCAAAGTAAATAATAGCCAGGCGTTCTAAAGGTAAATTCTAACCTCAAGCCTCATCAATCGGGAAACGACAAAAATTGGGTAGGCAGCATGGCTATATGGGTCGCTCCCATTAGGGTGTATAATCACTATATGGAGAAATTCCTTTTGCTTCTTTAATCTATTTCGATGATATCCCTTCTAGAGAAATGGTGGTTTGAGTCCAACCGTTGGTGATATACATTCTATACACTCAACCGAAATGAGTGGTCGGCCATGTATGGGCCAGGTTGCGTGGCGTTCATGTTGAACCCAGTTTATTCCCCTCTAAAGATACACTATCGGCAGTTGATTCCATACCTTGTCATAGTCGGAATCCAATCTCAAATAAGAGCCCACGGTTTTGATTGTATACTATATATGTGGAGCATGAGATGTAGGCGTTCTGCTAGCTTGATATTTATTTGTATTTAGACACTATCATAATAAGATATTGATTTCAAAATGTTTTGCGTTATCATAAGGTAAAAACCTTCCATATTTATGTATGGATTTGGTCTTATGATTATCCTTTTCTTTCAAAAAGGATTTTAACTTAAAAATCAAGTTGGATGACCCCTTCAAACTTAGTGTGTTTTACTTACTCTAGTTCACCAGATTGACCCAGTGTTTGAAATGCTCAGGTTGGACCGGGTTATACAGGTTCAGGTTATCAGATGCTGTGAAATCCAAAGATGAGCTAAAGGAGTTCAGACATATGATGTTATACCGTTGTTATTCTACTATATGATATGTATAAGGATATACTATTATAACTGTCCAGATGTGTTGATGTACTCTGATGTTGTAAAAATTATTTCAAGCTCTAAATAAAGTCTATTTATATATTATATTTTATTCCACTGTGATGTGAGACTCTATGTTATATTGGTTCTTCTTGTTCTTCTATTCTTAACTTTCTTTCTTCCTTATCCCACCCTCTGACTTCTTTTTATTGACATCTGAGTTTCTAGTGCATTTTGGGTTGATCATGGGTTGCTTAGTAAGCTCAAAAGGTACCTGAAATTTGGGTCGTCACACGCTATATCACGACTGCTTCCCCAAATCTTGCCATTCCCAATCGAGCTTCACCTCTGGCGAACTCCAGGCCACCCCATCCTTAGGAAATTTCACGACTCCGAACTTCCCAAGGCCATCACGACTTCCAGTTCTCGAACTCGAGCTACCATATCACTATCGCGACTTTAAAATATCCATGGAAAAACATTAACATTTATTCTCTCCAAACCCCACGAAAACTTTCCTATTCGATGCCCAAACCCTCCACAAACTCAAAATCAAATAACGTTTCTAGTTTTCTTCGAATAATGCTTTCGAATTAGGAGCCTAAGTTATTGTCCTATTTTCGATCGCGACTCTAATACTAGGCAGAATCGAAGATAAGGACAACCATCCAAGAATCACACGATATAATGGAGGATTCGAACTTATAAAAACAAATGAAGATTGAATGAAGGTCGACTTCCATTTTTCCGAAGCTTTCCATTTCGAAATTAGTATTGGCAGGAGGATAAAGAAAGATAGTAAGGGGTCATGATTTGTTTGCTTCAAATGGGTTTGATTGAATTGAATAAGGGAAAAGAGTGCATTGGTTCGATTCTGAATTGGTGAAGGAAGAAGATATTGGCACTGTTTATATAAAATGAGGGAGAAGGGATAGTCATTTTCATTCAGTACAGATAAAGGTGAAATTTTTAGGGTAGCGCGTTCAGGTGATTATATAAATTTTGATTAGATTTATATAATATAATATTCCAAAATAGTTTATGATCCATAACTCGATATCACAAACCCCTACTTAATCATAATGACCGACATTTCCAAGTTATACAGTTGTTCTGAACTCAACAGAACATATTCTTAATTTAATTAGAACATTTGTACGGACTATCAATGTTAAAGTGACGATTTAAATATACTTTGATTTATTTATTATAGGCATTCTATAATCGTACGCCAAATGATAAATCCGAACATTACGAAATTAAAAATCCCATAATAATACACTATTATGGATCCAATAGAACTGATTTTATCGAAATCTGAGACTGTTTCCTAGATCGTTATTTTAATGTGTCAATTATTCAACGATTTTATGAATTAACTTAATAAATTAAATTCTCGTCACATTAACTTGCTATCCCAATTATAATCCAATTATAATTTCTTTTACATTACAAACCATTTCGATTACTATCCACTTAAAAATTCCTCTATTTTATTATTTCTATATTACGACAATCCGATATATTCGAAATTAAATCCATAAATTCTATGTAAAAATCTACTTATATTATCAACTCAACATTTAAAATAATATTAAATGTTCGAAATAAATCAAATACAAATCTGGGTTGTTACAAATACAAGTTAGATATTGTTGATTTCTCATAAATGACTTTGAATGTTCAGTCTTGAGTGTACTTCTATGTAGTGACAAGCTGATTACCTGGATGCCCCTGACATTTTACATTTCGATTACAATGGACTAAACTGAAACTAACTACATGAATTACATAAAGTAATAATTTTGTGATAGATCAGCTAGAGTCAAAGATATTCTAATATGGCATTTATAATCGTTTGTGCCACTATTCAATTATACGGTTAAGGCATCACTTACCAATTTTGGGATTAATTATTCTTTGGTGTTACTTAACAAGAAGACAACACATTAGAAATGATTTCTTAAAATGGAAAACATGATATATATATATATATATATTAACAAAGTTGTTTTCTTTTTAATACTATATGTTCATACAATCTTAGTTACTTCTAGTAGAAGGGTTCAAATTAGGCAGTTTATTTTTCATGCATTTCATCAATAAATTATGCAATAACCTCATGCTGCCACATTATGAAGTACCATTAAACTAAATATTAAATGCCTTAGATTTTGCAAAAAATGAAACTAAAAATTAGATTGTAATTTGAGTGAAATCTAAATTTAATGGTAGATTAATTAAAAAATGCACGAACTAACTGCAATCGTAAACAATGATGCAAAATTTAAAACATGATACCAAATATGGAGTGTAATAAAGATTGAAAATCCAACCCATAGTTAATTGTAGTACAAAGTGAAATGTAATTGTTAGGATTTTGAGAGAGAGATTAAATGGTAAAGCATAAACAAACTATTCAATTACTAAACCTGATTACATCAAATAAGCATTTAAATAAAGAATGAAAAGAAATTACTTCCTAACTGTAGGCATGTTCCTAAAGAATAGGTAAAATACGTCGTAATTCCTATAGAAAAGAACAAGCACGACTACTTTTTTCCTAACATTCCCTTCCTTAAACCGAATGTGTCTCAAACATTCAGCTTATAAAATATAGTGTTAACTTTCATGAAGTGAAGATTCTGATCTTATTGGGCATGCTCAACTGTTCAACTCTCTCTCATGGTTTCTCACCGAGACTTAGTGGGCATCTCCACTAGGGCCATCCGATAATTTTCATTTCCTTCAATAAGTGGGAACCGCAACTCTTCTTACATACTTGTTGGACAACATGAAACCACATCTGCTTCACTGCAGACTACCTACTGCACTCGTAGGGCATACCTATTTTCCTCATAAGTACTGAACAATTTTCACACTCTTCATATAGCCCGAATCCTCTCTGCCATATATCACACAACGTCGTCTTCTCATATCACCATCACATTTTGACACATTGATCAAACACTCAACATAAAACTAATCCATCTTCTTCTTCCTGCACAACCAACTAACTTCTGAAAACCAGCCTTAATGCCTCCTACTCATTCTTCTTTCTGCAACATCCTCGCTATCAACACACCAACCATCTATGCTATAGCTCTCCACTCAATACAAATCAATTTGCATCTACCTATTTCCTACAACAAGAAATCACAATGTCCAAACATAACTTCTTATTGTAGCTACAAAACCTCTATCATTACTCAATCAAAACATTCACCATTCAGCACTCCTACCCCTGCACGACCCCTACAACTAACAACATATAATCAGCACTGAAACCACTTCCTCGCCTCTCCGTCAGTAGCTGGAATCTCAATTTCTTTGTCAATCACCCATTCACCAAACATACCGTACCACATACAACTGCTCCAACCTATTGCACAAGCTGCTAACCAATCTTTGATCAGCAATCATATATGCCAATCCAAACCATACATACAACCTGAACCACTCCTCACTTCAACTTCTACAACCACTTACCCTCATTAACAAACCTGACTAGACCAAATCTGTTAAAAACTAGCATTTGCCTCCAACCTCCCTGTCAACTTTCACCTTTGTTAAACAACCAACCTCAACCATGAACGCAAGCACAACTAGCTGCTTTTTCCAATCACAAACTATGCAACCTTATCTTTTTCTTCCCTACTACACAAAATAAAATTTAAAATATCAAACCTTTTGTCTTTCCCTTTCGTTCTAAATTTATTTTAATGCCTAATACCATCTCCAACACTTGAGCTAGAGCTTTAGTTCAAATTATCAATTGTAGCCTCTTCATCATTTACTTTGACTTGACTAGCATCTGCTTCTTCATCACTCTTTTAAGCCTATGAATAAAGTCGGATTATCACAGCTGCAAATGCTATGAAATACATCCAATCAACCTTTTCATGATATGAAAATATGCGAATGAGAACAGCCCATATGTCTGAGGGAAGGAGAGAATGATTCTAAGAAAATCTCACTATCTTGCCATTTTCCCTAAGCCACCTATCCATTTCTACTTTAATTTTTTCAGACGTGAGCTTCCTTATGCATGTATAAAAGAAAAAAAGGGATATTTTGCCAAACTGTAGCACTTGCATATGCCATACTTGAAGCTACATGTGTTTGTAGCTTTGAAAATGGCTGGTTTCTTATTGCATAGAAGATAAATAAAAAGAAACCACAGACTTTGCCAAGTCTGCTGCCATGAACCACAGCTATGCAAATCATCTACCCCGTTCATACTCACATCCACCATCCCACAGCAGTTACTACCACTGGTCAGTGCTTCCACAACCACCGCATTCTCCGATCACCTATGCCTTTCCCAATCACTAGAAAACCCGCATATCCACCTAAACACGCCATCCTTATTTCGCATAAAATCTCCAACCCCTCTTTCCACTGATGTATCCGACATGTCCTTCTCCTTCCACGTCCGCACAAGAAAGCCTTCAAAATCCCAGACGCCCTTGTCACCTGCAAGATTAACAGCTTTATCTTGTCAATTTTTTTTACTTTTGTAGCCTAGCGTGAAATGAAAAAAAACAAGAAGAAAGTGATGACAATTATGTTCATGTGGAAGGTGAGAAAGATTTGGCATTGTGGAACCACCTAACTTCAATAGCACAGGGACAATGTTATAAAAGAGAAACATTGCCACTGCAAACCTAATGAATGGAAAAATTGCAAAAACTATCCACTTAATAGATTTCAATTCTTCACTCTCAAGTATAGCTATTTGGCCTGCATTGGCAATATCTCCGGATAAGCCTAACATAACCATTAGCTGAACTGTATCACCATTCTTGACCATAAATTCCTCACTAATATTAGCAGTAGCATAAAATATTGACCCAACAATAAATAGAATGTCACCTTTTATCACACATTTTGTTTAAAACCACCATACACTCAAACTCGTCAACCCACCCACTGAAGACAATAGCACTATTGCCACAAATTCCAGTCATCTATTTGCATCTCTTCCTGCTTCAGCGTCACCTCCTTCAAACCAGCATATCCATATACCAACGACCACTGCTGAACACTTCACTTACCATAATTCAAACCTTACCAAATGACACCTACATCACTGCCCTAATCACCCAAACAACAATTGATCAACCAAACCGAGCAAAACTTCCTCCACAATCACCAAATCGCACCAAATCTACGAAAACCTACAACCTTACACAGGAGAGGATTTTATATTTTTTGGACATTGGTTTCTATAGTGTACACATTTTACACATTTCACAACACTTCACATTATCAAGACTGTGTTTATCCGCTATCACTGGTGAAGCCGGTGAAGTCCGTGAGCTAGTGAAGTCGTAGGAAGTACATATTTTGGCTTGTTTCTTCCTTGATTATATACTTAAAATATATGAACTTCTAAATTTCTTATAGCGACACTTTTTGGAACCTTATAAACTTCCACACATCAACTACAACCTTCATGCAGATTACACACACCACATCCCCATAAATATAACCTGCTCCCGGAATCACCAAAATTTGACTTTGTCTTCCAACAACCCAACGGAAATCACCAAACTCGTGGTCTCCTTCCTAAGAGAATCCCCTTAAGGCTGAACATGTCGCCTTCTTCCTGCAAAAAATCCACAAAACCTATTACCTCTCCCTAAACTTCGAACCTAAATCAGCCATGCCTTCACGACTTCACCCATGCTCGAAATCAAAATCGCCAGCACCTCCCTTCTAAGTTAGCAAATCGCGTGAACCAAAGATGAACGCCTGAGAACCATTCACATCATGCGACACGTAAATCAACTTCCAAAGCCTGAAATCCCCAAATTGAAATTCAATAGAAATTAAAACGGCATCGCACAAAACTCCATCGATCTTCACAAAATAGCATTAATAACCACTGAGCCCATCAAATAGTGGAACAATCTTGTCTCTGACCAAACCAAAATTGCGAATTTTAATTTTTTATGGCCTTTTGCATTTTTATTTCTTGTCATTCTCCCTTTTTTAGTACCGTATAATCTCCACATTCTCTCCCCCGACTCTAATGCTATATTAGAATTTTGAGGGAGAGATTAAATAGTAAAGCATAAACAAACTACATTGTTATTCACTTATTAAACCTGATTACATCGAATAAGCTTTTAAATAAAGAAAGAAAAGAAAATACTTCCTAAACTCTAGGCACATTCCTAAAGACTAGGTAAAACACGTCCTATTTCCTATATAATAGAACAAGCACAACTACTTTTTTCCTAACAGTAATTTCGGTTTTATAACTAATTTAAGCAAGAAACAAAAATAATCTTTATAGCAATCAATTGACATTAGTGAAAGGAAATTAGCCTAAACTTTAAAATGTTTAACTAGTCATAATCCATTTTTATATATTTCAAATGAAAAAGTAAACCTAGTGCATTAAAGGAGCAACAGATGGAAAGTGCTTATAAAATACATGAATTAAGTAACTGACATCTCTTAAGTTTACATTTATCTCATAAATAGACAAATTGGCTAATTCACTAAAATAAATATTCACGCACATTTTAGAATATAACGATAATCATAGATTTCTAGACCCTAGCAGGCATTAGCATACACAAATATTCATGTTGAGAAGCATAACATAAAATTTTGTAATGAACAAAATGAGATAGCCATATATCATTAATGTAAGAATAAGTAATACCATTGCATTAATATAATCCTATAATAAGAGTATGATTTAGGAAAATCTGTATGACGGATAAAACAGTAAATAGAGTGGAGAAGATTCATGTGGAGTATAATGAAAGACATTATGAGAAATTTGACGTGTAACGGGGAGTTAGTAGAAGACGTTGAGAGAAATTTGACCAACTGATTTTTTTGATTGAATTATTCATAATTAACATGCTACAATAAGGAATAGTTCAGGTGTACCACTAAGCTTATTATCCCAACTAAAAGCTTATTGTCGATGTGTTGATAAGTTTAAACATTAACTTATATTCCAAAATCAGTTGTAATAATAAAATTACTGATTTATAAAAGCTGATAAACTAAAGTACGATAAGTATAAAGCCTGAGTTGGGAAAGAATAATAATAATTATAGGTCATTTTAATACACATAAACTGAGGCAAAAAATGACTCATAGAGATACCAGCAGTCAAAAGAGTGTCTTATTTAGTACAAACCAAAATACTTCAGTCTAAAGTTACCTATATAGAAGAGGTGCAACTAAATAATAAGATATATACACAAGTATTTATCACCGAAGTCTAACAGTATTACATGTATAACTACCTTAAATTTCAGGATAACAAACATCTTCGACTATATAATACTAAATTTATGAGAAACCCAAAAAAATTCCTTACAACCATTGTAACACCCCACCTCCGCTAGTGTCACTCGCAAAGGAATGCACTAGCTTTAGAGGGGCATTATTGGTAAACATGCACAGAAATATCACAAGACAGAACATATAAAATAGCGGAAGTAAAATTGAACTTTCATAAACATCAATAATTAAGGTCTAAAGCCTTTTACATTAGAGTACATCAAAACCTGTCTTGCAATAGTAAAGAAGCATAATGACTTTTTCATAAATTATTCCCCAAGTAAAAACAGTGAAGTAGCCATAGCCAAGAAAAGTCCAAGCCGTCCATGATGACCTTCAAGCAGAAGAAGTCCGAACTAAACAACAGTATTTCCTCCCTGTAACCTGGGGGGTGGGGGAAACGGAAGAAAAGAGGCGAAACAAAACGGGTCAGTCAAAAAGACTGAGTAAGCCCTATCTACTATTAGCATAAAAACTAGTAAAGTTAACTGACATGAGAAACTGAGATGAACATAAGCATGATAACAAGATAGATAAGCTAAATCAAAATAACAGGATGAACTACTGAACTCAGATAAACTAAGGTGTCATGATAAATTACGATGTCAAGATAAAACAAGGTATCACGTCGTCAGGTTTCTATCAAGTATAATATCCCAAGATATCTATCAAGTCTAACGTCCCATGGTATCTATCCTGTACATCTGCTCTGCACCTACCGTACTAGTATCCCAACCGTATCATGTGTTATCCATGAATAACCCTTACTCAAAAGTCGTATAATGGTCCATGTCAACCTAATATGCCGCATATATAGGTTACTCAACTCGTATGTTCCTTTCCATGTAAATGTTCAGTCCCTTGCCGTAGACCATACGGGCTTTCCCATGAGATTCTATATTACTTTAACATAGTTCCATGATCCTTAAGATCGGTTTGGACTGTTACCCTAAACCTAGCTAGGGTCTTCCAACATGAATTATCGTTTGTACAACTAGGACTTATGCTACCTAGGGCTACTAGGGATTATGCTTACCTATTGCACGTTTTCGTATCTCGGTTTTGGTTCAACCACCCAAGGCCACTAGGATTTACGCTAACCGTCAACCGCGCCCTTTTTCCCACGCATTCATCGTGAATCGTTTTTCCATGACTGTATGCACATGTATCACATCGTGCCATCCGAGTCCTATCACAGGGCAAATCAAGAAGTACAGGACTCGGTCGGGAGCTTTAGATTTATCTGCCGATGCAGATGCTAAGGTCTGTTTTTGCTATACGTGGCTATGGTCCCACGAGACCACTCCCTCAACTAGTGAAAGACAAGACAGGATAAATCCTGTATGAGAACACAACACTGGCCAACCTACATCCAAGCCTTACCGCAACCATAATTAGATAGCAATTATGGTCTTTTGGGTGTTCTCTGCCTTTCCGTACGTACACGCTTGACCAAAGATGGTAGGTAGCCTGACGAAATGCTATCTAGGGTACGACCCTGTATCGTCGACTATCCCCTATCCATCCCCGTCTTTAGGTCGCTCGTATAGCAACCAAGGCATACTCTTGGTTCTTCTAACACAGACCTTAACCTCTCATGAGCCTAGTATGATCACCTGGCAGCTCACAGAGGGATACCAAGAATATCCTCACGTTCCCCGAAGCGCTGCTTCGTTACCCAGTTCGCTGGAGCCTTTATCTGAATCAGATACTTGCTCCTACTCGTATACTTAAACGATGACCTACCGTATCAGGTTACTCATCTATCTATGAACTGGTCTAAATTTCCTTGACTAAGAATCATTACTTAGTTATTCTTCAACTAAGTTTTACCACTTAGCCTTATTCCCATTATCCTTGTTAACTACAGTTATCCACCTAATCCTCAAAACTAGGGTTTACATAATGGATTAAGTGTCACTTAAGTTCATGACTTAACCCGTCTACAAATCATGTCAAAATTGGCTAAGTATCCAAGTTCAAGACTTAACCCTACAAACCATGCTCAAGTTGGTTAAGTATATATTAACTTGAACCTATCAAATTACTGAGTCAAATCGGTCAAGCGTATTTAAGAGATTCGTGACTTAGCCTTATCATGTTTTCACGTTAGATTGGTTAAGTATAGGTTAACTTAACCTCAATATATTAACGAGTTAGATTGGTTAAGTATAGGTCACTTAACCACATCAATTCATCATGTTAGATTAGTTAAGTGTTTAACTTAACCCCATTAAACTGCCAAGTGGGATTAATTAAGTCTAGGCTAACTTAACCCCATCCGATTACCATGTTTAGATTAGTTGAGTCTAATCTTAACCCCATCCATTAACTGTATTTTTCGGTTAAGTGTCATTAAGAAAACTTACTTAATCTTACCAAACTATCTTGTTGGATTGATTAAGTGTTGGTTAACTTAACCCCGTCCACTAGTCGTATAAAAATGGTTAAGTGTCATTAGGCAAATCAAGTTACTTAACCTACCCAACCTTGTCATGTTTTGTTAAGTATCATTAGCCTAATCAAATTACTTAACCCATTTGTCCATGTCATATTTGGTTAAGCGTTATTAATCAAATTAACTTAACCCTATTATGTGGCATTAATTATTTAATGCACCTCAACCTCTCACATTAGACTTTGTTGTGGTTACTAGTTAAGCCGGTCGGTTCCGGGTAGCTTTACACCACAACTTGGTCTAACCTCGGGTTCAAGCACAACATGACCAACTTCTCACATTGGGTCCTATTGTTTGCAACTACTAGTTAGGCCGGTCGGTTCCGGGTAGCTTTATGTTGCAAACTCAACCCAACCTCGAGTTGGTCACACTTATATTTTCTAAGTGTCATGTCCATTATGTTTCCAAGACATATTACAAGTTTTCAAGAATTTGGGTAGACCTAACTCAATAGGTAAATTCCCAACGGGTAGACCTAACTTAATAGGTAAATTCCCAATCTTATGTTTTCAAGCATACTTACATGTCAACTTCCATGTTATATTTCAAGTCATGTTTTCAAGTATAAACACATGTCATATTTAACGTTACATGTTGTCATGTTTATACCCATTTACCCAAATCATGTTCATGTCATTATGTTTTCCCATAATGTGACCCCAATGCTTTTAAACTCGCATAATGGATTCAAAGAAGGAACTTGTCAAAGGCATGACAAAAGGGGGTATAAAGCCACTAGTTGAACATGGTGGCAAATGAGACATAATGTGTTCATTAACTTGCATGTTACATTCCTAAGCCTCAAAAACATGCATAACGTTCAAACTTGGCAAATAAGCGAATCATGATGATAAATGACATAGAAAGATGGCTAGAAGTTCGCATATGACATTACATGCAAGCTATCATAAGGGGTATGATAGTTCTCATGTTGCCAAAATGCAACATTTAACATAAAGGCCAAAGCTTTATGACCACAAGATCAAGATGAAGACTTCATAAACTTGCATGACATGATAGCATGTATTATACTCAATGATCAAACCCAAACTTGCACATGAACATTTAACTTCATAGTTAATATCTAAGAGTAGGGAAAAGGGCTTACATTGCTATGAAGGCACAAAAGATACGACAAAGCCCTTATGCAATCAACTAGACCCAAAATGCAAGCTCTAACATAAAAACCCTTGAGCCAAAATGATCTAAACCCTTGCTTTATGATGCAAAGATAGAAACTTGACTTGAATGCAAGCTAATGATACTCATACAAGCTTGAAAACACTTGTATGCATGGAAAATCTCTCATAGAAACAATTTAGAAATTTTATGAAGAGGGTGGAGGCCATGAGAGGTAAAATTTTGCCATAGTTTAGTTGCATGAATGAATAATGATGATTTAGGGTTAGGTTAGGGTCTTATTTATAGATTAGGCAAGTGTTTTAGGCCATAGGATTAAACCCTAGTTGCAATCTCAGCCCTTAAAACCGAATCTGGCCCCCAAGCTCAACACAATCTCAAAATGGTGCACCAGGCAGAACTGCCCGGCTGGACCAAGTCGACAGCCAAGTCGATAGGGCTGTCGACTTGGGTCCAACCAAGTCGACTCCCAAGTCGACAGGGCTGTCGACTTGGGTGCTCTGGCGGGAATTTTCCTGCCTGGCCCAAACTGGCCCAAATTTTCAAATTCAAACTTGAATTTGAAATCTGTTTTTACTTTGAAATTTTCTGAAAACTTCGTTGGGCCTTAATCGGGTCATACAGACTCCGATTTTCGAAAACTCGGACTCTATTTCGCGTATTTTTCCGAGACGAACGCAATGGCATAGCCCATTTCCCTTGATACAGAATTTAAAATTAAATTCTGCCTTGATTCTCGTTTTATCATGTTATCGAAATACGAGTTGTTACATTCTCCCCACCTTTTAGGATTTCGTCCCCGAAATCTCCAAGTTAGGAAGAACATATCCTACCATCCATCATCCATCTACTCAAAACATCATCCACAAGCAACCATTGTCCTTAGATGATTTCTAATGCTGTATGAATATATGCAAAACGTGTGTGTACATGTTCCTTAGCTAATGTTAATGATCAGGCCTGAATAATCTTTCTAATGCAAAATATGTATAGTGCCATGAATCCAACATGTACGCAAATAGTCCTAGTCATATAGATACTATATGCGTGCACAATCATTCATTCATATGCAACAATCGCATGATAACACATTCGATTTCATCCATAAACAAGTATAAATACTCGTGCATATGCAATATGAAATGTGACCGAGTCGAGCTAGTACCTAATGTGTATTCGCGCATCCATGAGCAACCACTTGCAACCACTTGCAACCATATCAATCATAACATGTTTCAAATACATGTTTACATCCATAGGGTTCTACCTAGGGTTCCCTGAAACAGGGTCGAGAAGATAAACAAGACAAACTCCTTACGGGGTTTGTAACAGAAAATAGGACCAAGAAGATGTCCACAAAAGATAGCCTACAAGTAAGCTCTACAGAAAACAGGGATCAAGGATATACTCCCAAAAAGAGATATCATGCGCGTATCTAGTCTTTGACCATCAAAGTCGTATTTCCTCGAGCTTAATTCCATTGTGCCTTGACCGTCTTTTAACTTCGCGATTTCGTAGCTTCATTTCTTCGTCGCCTCTCGTTCCACTTGCACTTATCCTTTTTCTAGAATACTTGACGCAAACATGACTGCGTACTCATGATCTCATGCAAGCTTTCCAAAATTCACTAGTGAATCTTGGATCTCGTTTATATACTATAAGGTATTCCATGTAGAAGAACTTTCTCTTGAAAGTAAACAGATGTCAACCAAATTATCAAGCGCACTTACTAGGGTGATCCCTATAACCCATGCATAAATGAAGTAAACCATCCGCCTTATTGGCGAACACCACTCGATCGGGCTTCAAATTTCCAATAAAGGCATCAAGGTATTCTAAGTAACTAGTCATGATAGAACCTCAAAAAGGTTACACGGTACTTCGAGGGCTTTACCAAGGCTAGTCAAAAGGTCTAACTACCCTCCTATCAAAACCGAGAGTGGCACCCCCTACTGGATAACCACTTCATCCCTAGAATCCATCCATAGCTTATAAACATAAGCATTATTTCCAAACTCAACACTTGGCATAAACATTCTCAAATCCAAACAGGTCATGTATAAATGGACTGATTCTCCAATAGGACTTTGAGACAAAAATGGGATCCTCTATTACGCTAGTACTTAAGGTGCAGAGACTCAACTACCGAAGCGGACTTAAATGATGCGGGGATCAAAACAAAGTCTTGGCGGGATGATAGAAAAGAATAACTAGATCTTCAACAAGGATGTTATACCCTACTCAGGTACTCTAGTGAGGGTATACAATTATCTTCACGATGATCTTGTCCTTGTCCCACAATACTTAACTATCCGTCCCGTTTCACCATACCAAAGATACTTTTTCGTTATGGGTTGAGCCATACCAACAAGTTGCTCATCCTTAAGCTCGTATCCTTTATCCTCTTTCTCACTATCCTTTCTTATAACGCGGCCACTAGTCTCTTGAGAACCACCTCCATCGCATGGAAAGCACTATCGTAGATAGAAAAGACTAGTCGTAGTTAAAACCACTGTGACTACAGATGGAGGAAAGAAAGGAAAAGAGATTCAATTAAGGAAACAAGGATAGTGCTAATGGCCTTTGGGGAATAGCCTTTTTCTTTTAAAAGAAAATTTTCTTGAAAAAAATGCTTCTTTGTAAACGATTTTCAAATAGTTTTCAGAAGGTCTTTAAAAACTTTTGCCCAGTCTGGTAACCTTCTGCTCTGATACCACGTGTAACACCCCACCTCCGCTAGTGTCACTCGCAAAGGAATGCATAGCTTTAGAGGGGCATTATTGGTAAACATGCACAGAAATATCACAAGACAGAACATATAAAATAGCGGAAGTAAAATTGAACTTTCATAAACATCAATAATTAAGGTCTAAAGCCTTTTACATTAGAGCACATCAAAACCTGTCTTGCAATAGTAAAGAAGCATAAAGACTTTTTCATAAATTATTCCCCAAGTAAAAACAGTGAAGTAGCCATAGCCAAGAAAAGTCCAAGCCGTCCATGATGACCTTCAAGCAGAAGAAGTCCGAACTAATCAACAGTATTTCCTCCCTGTAACCTGGGGGGGGGGAAACGGAAGAAAAGAGGCGAAACAAAACGGGTCAGTCAAAAAGACTGAGTAAGCCCTATCTACTATTAGCATAAAAACTAGTAAAGTTAACTGACATGAGAAACTGAGATGAACATAAGCATGATAACAAGATAGATAAGCTAAATCAAAATAACAGGATGAACTACTGAACTCAGATAAACTAAGGTGTCATGATAAATTACGATGTCAAGATAAAACAAGGTATCACGTCGTCAGGTTTCTATCAAGTATAATATCCCAAGATATCTATCAAGTCTAACGTCCCATGGTATCTATCCTGTACATCTGCTCTGCACCTACCGTACTAGTATCCCAACCGTATCATGTGTTATCCATGAATGACCCTTACTCAAAAGTCGTATAATGGTCCATGTCAACCTAATATGCCGCATATATAGGTTACTCAACTCGTATGTTCCTTTCCATGTAAATGTTCAGTCCCTTGCCGTAGATCATACGGGCTTTCCCATGAGATTCTATATTACTTTAACATAGTTCCATGATCCTTAAGATCGGTTTGGACTGTTACCCTAAACCTAGCTAGGGTCTTCCAACATGAATTATCGTTTGTACAACTAGGACTTATGCTACCTAGGGCTACTAGGGATTATGCTTACCTATTGCACGTTTTCGTATCTCGGTTTTGGTTCAACCACCCAGGGCCACTAGGATTTATGCTAACCGTCAACCGCGCCCTTTTTCCCATGCATTCATCGTGAATCGTTTTTCCATGACTGTATGCACATGTATCACATCGTGCCATCCGAGTCCTGTCACAGGGCAAATCAAGAAGTACAGGACTCGGTCGGGAGCTTTAGATTTATCTGCCGATGCAGATGCTAAGGTCTGTTTTTCCTATACGTGGCTATGGTCCCACGAGACCACTCCCTCAACTAGTGAAAGACAAGACAGGATAAATCCTGTATGAGAACACAACACTGGCCAACCCACATCCAAGCCTAACCGCAACCATAATTAGATAGCAATTATGGTATTTTGGGTGTTCTCTGCCTTTCCGTACGTACACGCTTGACCAAAGATGGTAGGTAGCCTGACGAAATGCTATCTAGGGTACGACCGTGTATCGTCGACTATCCCCTATCCATCCCCGTCTTTAGGTCGCTCGTATAGCAACCAAGGCATACTCTTGGTTCTTCTAACGCAGACCTTAACCTCTCATGAGCCTAGTATGATCACCTGGCAGCTCACAGAGGGATACCAAGAATATCCTCACGTTCCCCGAAGCCGCTGCTTCGTTACCCAGTTCGCTGGAGCCTTTATCTGAATCAGATACTTGCTCCTACTCGTATACTTAAACGATGACCTACCGTATTAGGTTACTCATCTATCTATGAACTGGTCTAAATTTCCTTGACTAAGAATCATTACTTAGTTATTCTTCAACTAAGGTTTACCACTTAGCCTTATTCCCATTATCCTTGTTAACTACGGTTATCCACCTAATCCTCAGAACTAGGGTTTACATAATGGATTAAGTGTCACTTAAGTTCATGACTTAACCCGTCTACAAATCATGTCAAAATTGGCTAAGTATCCAAGTTCAAGACTTAACCCTACAAACCATGCTCAAGTTGGTTAAGTATATATTAACTTGACCCTATCAAATTACTGAGTCAAATCGGTCAAGCGTATTTAAGCGATTCGTGACTTAGCCTTATCATGTTTTCACGTTAGATTGGTTAAGTATAGGTTAACTTAACCTCAATAAATTAACGAGTTAGATTGGTTAAGTATAGGTCACTTAACCACATCAATTCATCATGTTAGATTAGTTAAGTTTTTAACTTAACCCGATTAAACTGCCAAGTGGGATTAATTAAGTCTAGGCTAACTTAACCCCATCCGATTACCATGTTTAGATTAGTTGAGTCTAATCTTAACCCCATCCATTAACTGTATTTTTCGGTTAAGTGTCATTAAGAAAACTTACTTAACCTTACCAAATTATCGTGTTGGATTGATTAAGTGTTGGTTAACTTAACCCCGTCCACTAGTCGTATAAAAATGGTTAAGTGTCATTAGGCAAATCAAGTTACTTAACCTACCCAATCTTGTCATGTTTTGTTAAGTATCATTAGCCTAATCAAATTACCTAACCCATTTGTCCATGTCATATTTGGTTAAGCGTTATTAATCAAATTAACTTAACCCTATTATGTGGCATTAATTATTTAATGCACCTCAACCTCTCACATTAGACTTTGTTGTGGTTACTAGTTAAGCCGGTCGGTTCCGGGTAGCTTTACACCACAACTTGGTCTAACCTCGGGTTCAAGCACAACATGACCAACTTCTCACATTGGGTCCTATTGTTTGCAACTACTAGTTAGGCCGGTCGGTTCCGGGTAGCTTTATGTTGCAAACTCAACCCAACCTCGAGTTGGTCACACTTATATTTTCTAAGTGTCATGTCCATTATGTTTCCAAGACATATTACAAGTTTTCAAGAATTTGGGTAGACCTAACTCAATAGGTAAATTCCCAACGGGTAGACCTAACTTAATAGGTAAATTCCCAATCTTATGTTTTCAAGCATACTTACATGTCAACTTCCATGTTATATTTCAAGTCATGTTTTCAAGTATAAACACATGTCATATTTAACGTTACATGTTGTCATGTTTATACCCATTTACCCAAATCATGTTCATGTCATTATGTTTTCCCATAATGTGACCCCAACGCTTTTAAACTCGCATAATGGATTCAAAGAAGGAACTTGTCAAAGGCATGACAAAAGGGGGTATAAAGCCACTAGTTGAACATGGTGGCAAATGAGACATAATGTGTTCATTAACTTGCATGTTACATTCTTAAGCCTCAAAAACATGCATAACGTTCAAACTTGGCAAATAAGCGAATCATGATGATAAATGACATAGAAAGATGGCTAGAAGTTCGCATATGACATTACATGCAAGCTATCATAAGGGGTATGATAGTTCTCATGTTGCCAAAATGCAACATTTAACATAAAGGCCAAAGCTTTATGACCACAAGATCAAGATGAAGACTTCATAAACTTGCATGACATGATAGCATGTATTATACTCAATGATCAAACCCAAACTTGCACATGAACATTTAACTTCATAGTTAATATCTAAGAGTAGGGAAAAGGGCTTACATTGCTATGAAGGCACAAAAGATATGACAAAGCCCTTATGCAATCAACTAGACCCAAAATGCAAGCTCTAACATAAAAACCCTTGAGCCAAAATGATCTAAACCCTTGCTTTATGATGCAAAGATAGAAACTTGACTTGAATGCAAGCTAATGATACTCATACAAGCTTGAAAACACTTGTATGCATGGAAAATCTCTCATAGAAACAATTTAGAAATTTTATGGAGAGGGTGGAGGCCATGAGAGGTAAAATTTTGCCATAGTTTAGTTGCATGAATGAATAATGATGATTTAGGGTTAGGTTAGGGTCTTATTTATAGATTAGGCAAGTGTTTTAGGCCATAGGATTAAACCCTAGTTGCAATCTCAGCCCTTAAAACCGAATCTGGCCCCCAAGCTCAACACAATCTCAAAATGGTGCACCAGGCAGAACTGGCCGGCTGGACCAAGTCGACAGCCAAGTCGACAGGGCTGTCGACTTGGGTCCAACCAAGTCGACTCCCAAGTCGACAGGGCTGTCGACTTGGGTGCTCTGGCGGGAATTTTCCCGCCTGGCCCAAACTGGCCCAAATTTTCAAATTCAAACTTGAATTTGAAATCTGTTTTTACTTTGAAATTTTCTGAAAACTTCGTTGGGCCTTAATCGGGTCATACGGACTCCGATTTTCGAAAACTCGGACTCTATTTCGCGTATTTTTCCGAGACGAACGCAATGGCATAGCCCGTTTCCCTTGATTCAGAATTTAAAATTAAATTCAGCCTTGATTCTCGTTTTATCATGTTATCGAAATACGGGTTGTTACATTCTCCCCACCGTTTAGGATTTCGTCCCCGAAATCTCCAAGTTAGGAAGAACATATCCTACCATCCATCATCCATCTACTCAAAACATCATCCACAAGCAACCATTGTCCTTAGATGATTTCTAATGCTGTATGAATATATGCAAAACGTGTGTGTACATGTTCCTTAGCTAATACTAATGATTAGGCCTGAATAATCTTTCTAATGCAAAATATGTATAGTGCCATGAATCCAACATGTATGGAAATAGTCCTAGTCATATAGATACTATATGCGTGCACAATCATTCATTCATATGCAACAATCGCATGATAACACATTCGATTTCATCCATAAACAAGTATAAGTACTCGTGCATATGCAATATGAAATGTGACCGAGTCAAGCTAGTATCTAATGTGTATTCGCGCAACCATGAGCAACCACTTGCAACCATATCAATCATAACATGTTTCAAATACATGTTTACATCCATAGGGTTCTACCTAGGGTTCCCTGAAACAGGGTCGAGAAGATAAACAAGACAAACTCCTTACGGGGTTTGTAACAGAAAATAGGACCAAGAAGATGTCCACAAAAGATAGCCTACAAGTAAGCTCTACAGAAAACAGGGATCAAGGATATACTCCCAAAAAGAGATATCATGCGCGTATCTAGTCTTTGACCATCAAAGTCATATTTCCTCGAGCTTAATTCCATTGTGCCTTGACCGTCTTTTAACTTCGCGATTTCGTAGCTTCATTTCTTCGTCGCCTCTCGTTCCACTTGCACTTATCCTTTTTCTAGAATACTTGACGCAAACATGACTGCGTACTCATGATCTCATGCAAGCTTTCCAAAATTCACTAGTGAATCTTGGATCTTGTTTATATACTATAAGGTATTCCATGTAGAAGAACTTTCTCTTGAAAGTAAACAGATGTCAACCAGATTATCAAGCGCACTTACTAGGGTGATCCCTATAACCCATGCATAAATGAAGTAAACCATCCGTCTTATTGGCGAACACCACTCGATCGGGCTTCAAATTTCCAATAAAGGCATTAAGGGATTCTAAGTAACTATTCATGACAGAACCTCAAAAAGGTTACACGGTACTTCGAGGGCATTACCAAGGCTAGTCAAAAGGTCTAACTACCCTCCTATCAAAACCGAGAGTAGCACCCCCTACTGGATAACCACTTCATCCCTAGAATCCATCCGTAGCTTATAAACATAAGCATTATTTCCAAACTCAACACTTGGCATAAACATTCTCAAATCCAAACAGGTCATGTATAAATGGACTGATTCTCCAATAGGACTTTGAGACAAAAATGGGATCCTCTATTACGCTAGTACTTAAGGTGCAGAGACTCAACTACTGAAGCGGACTTAAATGATGCGGGGATCAAAACAAAGTCTTGGCGGGATGATAGAAAAGAATAACTAGATCTTCAACAAGGATGTTATCCCCCTACTCAGGTACTCTAGTGAGGGTATACAATTATCTTCACGATGATCTTGTCCTTGTCCCACAATACTTAACTATCCGTCCCGTTTCACCATACCAAAGATACTTTTTCGTTATGGGTTGAGCCATACCAACAAGTTGCTCATCCTTAAGCTCGTATCCTTTATCCTCTTTCTCACTATCCTTTCTTATAACGCGGCCACTGGTCTCTTGAGAACCACCTCCATCGCATGGAAAGCACTATCGTAGATAGAAAAGACTAGTCGCAGTTAAAACCACTGTGACTACAGATGGAGGAAAGAAAGGAAAAGAGATTCAATTAAGGAAACAAGGATAGTGCTAATGGCCTTTGGGGAATAGCCTTTTTCTTTTAAAAGAAAATTTTCTTGAAAAAAATGCTTCTTTGTAAACAATTTTCAAATAGTTTTCAGAAGGTCTTTAAAAACTTTTGCCCAGTCTGGTAACCTTCTGCTCTGATACCACGTGTAACACCCCACCTCCGCTAGTGTCACTCGCAAAGGAATGCACTAGCTTTAGAGGGGCATTATTGGTAAACATGCACAGAAATATCACAAGACAGAACATATAAAATAGCGGAAGTAAAATTGAACTTTCATAAACATCAATAATTAAGGTCTAAAGCCTTTTACATTAGAGTACATCAAAACCTGTCTTGCAATAGTAAAGAAGCATCAAGACTTTTTCATCAATTATTCCCCAAGTAAAAACAGTGAAGTAGCCATAGCCAAGAAAAGTCCAAGCCGTCCATGATGACCTTCAAGCAGAAGAAGTCCGAACTAAACAACAGTATTTCCTCCCTGTAACCTGGGGGGGGAACGGAAGAAAAGAGGCGAAACAAAACGGGTCAGTCAAAAAGACTGAGTAAGCCCTATCTACTATTAGCATAAAAACTAGTAAAGTTAACTGACATGAGAAACTGAGATGAACATAAGCATGATAACAAGATAGATAAGCTAAATCAAAATAACAGGATGAACTACTGAACTCAGATAAACTAAGGTGTCATGATAAATTACGATGTCAAGATAAAACAAGGTATCACGTCGTCAGGTTTCTATCAAGTATAATATCCCAAGATATCTATCAAGTCTAACGTCCTATGGTATCTATCCTGTACATCTGCTCTGCACCTACCGTACTAGTATCCCAACCGTATCATGTGTTATCCATGAATGACCCTTACTCAAAAGTCGTATAATGGTCCATGTCAACCTAATATGCCGCATATATAGGTTACTCAACTCGTATGTTCCTTTCCATGTAAATGTTCAGTCCCTTGCCGTAGACCATACGGGCTTTCCCATGAGATTCTATATTACTTTAACATAGTTCCATGATCCTTAAGATCGGTTTGGACTGTTACCCCAAACCTAGCTAGGGTCTTCCAACATGAATTATCGTTTGTACAACTAGGACTTATGCTACCTAGGGCTACTAGGGATTATGCTTACCTATTGCACGTTTTTGTATCTCGGTTTTGGTTCAACCACCCAGGGCCACTAGGATTTACGCTAACCGTCAACCGCGCCCTTTTTCCCACGCATTCATCGTGAATCGTTTTTCCATGACTGTATGCACATGTATCACATCGTGCCATCCGAGTCCTGTCACAGGGCAAATCAAGAAGTACAGGACTCGGTCGGGAGCTTTAGATTTATCTGCCGATGCAGATGCTAAGGTCTGTTTTTCCTATACGTGGCTATGGTCCCATGAGACCACTCCCTCAACTAGTGAAAGGCAAGACATGATAAATCCTGTATGAGAACACAACACTGGCCAACCCACATCCAAGCCTTACCGCAACCATAATTAGATAGCAATTATGGTCTTTTGGGTGTTCTCTGCCTTTCCGTACGTACACGCTTGACCAAAGATGGTAGGTAGCCTGACGAAATGCTATCTAGGGTACGACCGTGTATCGTCGACTATCCCCTATCCATCCCCGTCTTTAGGTCGCTCGTATAGCAACCAAGGCATACTCTTGGTTCTTCTAACGCAGACCTTAACCTCTCATGAGCCTAGTATGATCACCTGGCAGCTCACAGAGGGATACCAAGAATATCCTTACGTTCCCCGAAGCCGCTGCTTCGTTACCCAGTTCGCTGGAGCCTTTATCTGAATCAGATACTTGCACCTACTCGTATACTTAAACGATGACCTACCGTATTAGGTTACTCATCTATCTATGAACTGGTCTAAATTTCCTTGACTAAGAATCATTACTTAGTTATTCTTCAACTAAGGTTTACCACTTAGCCTTATTCCCATTATCCTTGTTAACTACGGTTATCCACCTAATCCTCAGAACTAAGGTTTACATAATGGATTAAGTGTCACTTAAGTTCATGACTTAACCCGTCTACAAATCATGTCAAAATTGGCTAAGTATCCAAGTTCAAGACTTAACCCTACAAACCATGCTCAAGTTGGTTAAGTATATATTAACTTGACCCTATCAAATTACTGAGTCAAATCGGTCAAGCGTATTTAAGCGATTCGTGACTTAGCCTTATCATGTTTTCACGTTAGATTGGTTAAGTATAGGTTAACTTAACCTCAATAAATTAACGAGTTAGATTGGTTAAATATAGGTCACTTAACCACATCAATTCATCATGTTAGATTAGTTAAGTGTTTAACTTAACCCCATTAAACTGCCAAGTGGGATTAATTAAGTCTAGGCTAACTTAACCCCATCCGATTACCATGTTTAGATTAGTTTAGTCTAATCTTAACCCCATCCATTAACTGTATTTTTCGGTTAAGTGTCATTAAGAAAACTTACTTAACCTTACCAAATTATCGTGTTGGATTGATTAAGTGTTGGTTAACTTAACCCCGTCCACTAGTCGTATAAAAATGGTTAAGTGTCATTAGGCAAATCAAGTTACTTAACCTACCCAACCTTGTCATGTTTTGTTAAGTATCATTAGCCTAATCAAATTACTTAACCCATTTGTCCATGTCATATTTGGTTAAGCGTTATTAATCAAATTAACTTAACCCTATTATGTGGCATTAATTATTTAATGCACCTCAACCTCTCACATTAGACTTTGTTGTGGTTACTAGTTAAGCCGGTCGGTTCCGGGTAGCTTTACACCACAACTTGGTCTAACCTCGGGTTCAAGCACAACATGACCAACTTCTCTCATTGGGTCCTATTGTTTGCAACTACTAGTTAGGCCGGTCAGTTCCGGGTAGCTTTATGTTGCAAACTCAACCCAACCTCGAGTTGGTCACACTTATATTTTCTAAGTGTCATGTCCATTATGTTTCCAAGACATATTACAAGTTTTCAAGAATTTGGGTAGACCTAACTCAATAGGTAAATTCCTAACGGGTAGACCTAACTTAATAGGTAAATTTCCAATCTTATGTTTTCAAGCATACTTACATGTCAACTTCCATGTTATATTTCAAGTCATGTTTTCAAGTATAAACACATGTCATATTTAACGTTACATGTTGTCGTGTTTATACCCATTTACCCAAATCATGTTCATGTCATTATGTTTTCCCATAATGTGACCCCAACGCTTTTAAACTCGCATAATGGATTCAAAGAAGGAACTTGTCAAAGGCATGACAAAAGGGGGTATAAAGCCACTAGTTGAACATGGTGGCAAATGAGACATAATGTGTTCATTAACTTGCATGTTACATTCTTAAGCCTCAAAAACATGCATAACGTTCAAACTTGGCAAATAAGCGAATCATGATGATAAATGACATAGAAAGATGGCTAGAAGTTCGCATATGACATTACATGCAAGCTATCATAAGGGGTATGATAGTTCTCATGTTGCCAAAATGCAACATTTAACATAAAGGCCAAAGCTTTATGACCACAAGATCAAGATGAAGACTTCATAAACTTGCATGACATGATAGCATGTATTATACTCAATGATCAAACCCAAACTTGCACATGAACATTTAACTTCATAGTTAATATCTAAGAGTAGGGAAAAGGGCTTACATTGCTATGAAGGCACAAAAGATATGACAAAGCCCTTATGCAATCAACTAGACCCAAAATGCAAGCTCTAACATAAAAACCCTTGAGCCAAAATGATCAAAACCCTTGCTTTATGATGCAAAGATAGAAACTTGACTTGAATCAAGCTAATGATACTCATACAAGCTTGAAAACACTTGTATGCATGGAAAATCTCTCATAGAAACAATTTAGAAATTTTATGAAGAGGGTGGAGGCCATGAGAGGTAAAATTTTGCCATAGTTTAGTTGCATGAATGAATAATGATGATTTAGGCTTAGGTTAGGGTCTTATTTATAGATTAGGCAAGTGTTTTAGGCCATAGGATTAAATCCTAGTTGCAATCTCAGCCCTTAAAACCGAATCTGGCCCCCAAGCTCAACACAATCTCAAAATGGTGCACCAGGCAGAACTGGCCGGCTGGACCAAGTCGACAGTCAAGTCGACAGGGCTGTCGACTTGGGTCCAACCAAGTCGACTCCCAAGTCGACAGGGCTGTCAACTTGGGTGCTCTGGCGGGAATTTTCCCGCCTGGCCCAAACTGGCCCAAATTTTCAAATTCAAACTTGAATTTGAAATCTGTTTTTACTTTGAAATTTTCTGAAAACTTCGTTGGGCCTTAATCGGGTCATACGGACTCCGATTTTCGAAAACTCGGACTCTATTTCGCGTATTTTTCCGAGACGAATGCAATGGCATAGCCCGTTTCCCTTGATTCAGAATTTAAAATTAAATTCTGCCTTTATTCTCGTTTTATCATGTTATCGAAATACGGGTTGTTACATTCTCCCCACCTTTTAGGATTTCGTCCCCGAAATCTCCAAGTTAGGAAGAACATATCCTACCATCCATCATCCATCTACTCAAAACATCATCCACAAGCAACCATTGTCCTTAGATGATTTCTAATGCTGTATGAATATATGCAAAACGTGTGTGTACATGTTCCTTAGCTAATACTAATGATCAGGCCTGAATAATCTTTCTAATGCAAAATATGTATAGTGCCATGAATCCAACATGTATGCAAATAGTCCTAGTCATATAGATACTATATGCGTGCGCAATCATTCATTCATATGCAACAATCGCATGATAACACATTCGATTTCATCCATAAACAAGTATAAATACTCGTGCATATGCAATATGAAATGTGACCGAGTCGAGCTAGTATCTAATGTGTATTCGCGCATCCATGAGCAACCACTTGCAACCATATCAATCATAACATGTTTCAAATACATGTTTACATCCATAGGGTTCTACCTAGGGTTCCCTGAAATAGGGTCGAGAAGATAAACAAGACAAACTCCTTACGGGGTTTGTAACAGAAAATAGGACCAAGAAGATGTCCACAAAAGATAGCCTACAAGTAAGCTCTACAGAAAACAGGGATCAAGGATATACTCCCAAAAAGAGATATCATGCGCGTATCTAGTCTTTGACCATCAAAGTCGTATTTCCTCGAGATTAATTCCATTGTGCCTTGACCGTCTTTTAACTTCGCGATTTCGTAGCTTCATTTCTTCGTCGCCTCTCGTTCCACTTGCACTTATCCTTTTTCTAGAATACTTGACGCAAACATGACTGCGTACTCATGATCTCATGCAAGCTTTCCAAAATTCACTAGTGAATCTTGGATCTCGTTTATATACTATATGGTATTCCATGTAGAAGAACTTTCTCTTGAAAGTAAACAGATGTCAACCAGATTATCAAGCGCACTTACTAGGGTGATCCCTATAACCCATGCATAAATGAAGTAAACCATCCGTCTTATTGGCGAACACCACTCGATCGGGCTTCAAATTTCCAATAAAGGCATCAAGGGATTCTAAGTAACTAGTCATGACAGAACCTCAAAAAGGTTACACGGTACTTCGAGGGCATTACCAAGGCTAGTCAAAAGGTCTAACTACCCTCCTATCAAAACCGAGAGTGGCACCCCCTACTGGATAACCACTTCATCCCTAGAATCCATCCATAGCTTATAAACATAAGCATTATTTCCAAACTCAACACTTGGCATACACATTCTCAAATCCAAACAGGTCATGTATAAATGGACTGATTCTCCAATAGGACTTTGAGACAAAAATGGGATCCTCTATTACGCTAGTACTTAAGGTGCAGAGACTCAACTACCGAAGCGGACTTAAATGATGCGGGGATCAAAACAAAGTCTTGGCGGGATGATAGAAAAGAATAACTAGATCTTCAACAAGGATGTTATCCCCCTACTCAGGTACTCTAGTGAGGGTATACAATTATCTTCACGATGATCTTGTCCTTGTCCCACAATACTTAACTATCCGTCCCGTTTCACCATACCAAAGATACTTTTTCGTTATGGGTTGAGCCATACCAACAAGTTGCTCATCCTTAAGCTCATATCCTTTATCCTCTTTCTCACTATCCTTTCTTATAACGCGACCACTGGTCTCTTGAGAACCACCTCCATCGCATGGAAAGCACTTTCGTAGATAGAAAAGACTAGTCGCAGTTAAAACCACTGTGACTACAGATGGAGGAAAGAAAGGAATAGAGATTCAATTAAGGAAACAAGGATAGTGCTAATGGCCTTTGGGGAATAGCCTTTTTCTTTTAAAAGAAAATTTTCTTGAAAAAAATGCTTCTTTGTAAATGATTTTCAAATAGTTTTCAGAAGGTTTTTAAAAACTTTTTCCCAGTCTGGTAACCTTCTGCTCTGATACCACGTGTAACACCCCACCTCCGCTAGTGTCACTCGCAAAGAATGCACTAGCTTTAGAGGGGCATTATTGGTAAACATGCACAGAAATATCACAAGACAGAACATATAAAATAGCGGAAGTAAAATTGAACTTTCATAAACATCAATAATTAAGGTCTAAAGCCTTTTACATTAGAGTACATCAAAACCTGTCTTGCAATAGTAAAGAAGCATAAAGACTTTTTCATAAATTATTCCCCAAGTAAAAACAGTGAAGTAGCCATAGCCAAGAAAAGTCCAAGCCATCCATGATGACCCTCAAGCAGAAGAAGTCCGAACTAAACAACAGTATTTTCTCCCTGTAACCTGGGGGGGGGACGGAAGAAAAGAGGCGAAACAAAACGGGTCAGTCAAAAAGACTGAGTAAGCCCTATCTACTATTAGCATAAAAACTAGTAAAGTTAACTGACATGAGAAACTGAGATGAACATAAGCATGATAACAAGATAGATACGCTAAATCAAAATAACAGGATGAACTACTGAACTCAGATAAACTAAGGTGTCATGATAAATTACGATGTCAAGATAAAACAAGGTATCACGTCGTCAGGTTTCTATCAAGTATAATATCCCAAGATATCTATCAAGTCTAACGTCCCATGGTATCTATCCTGTACATCTGCTCTGCACCTACCGTACTAGTATCCCAACCGTATCATGTGTTATCCATGAATGACCCTTACTCAAAAGTCGTATAATGGTCCATGTCAACCTAATATGCCGCATATATAGGTTACTCAACTCGTATGTTCCTTTCCATGTAAATGTTCAGTCCCTTGCCGTAGACCATACGGGCTTTCCCATGAGATTCTATATTACTTTAACATAGTTCCATGATCCTTAAGATCGGTTTGGACTGTTACCCTAAACCTAGCTAGGGTCTTCCAACATGAATTATCATTTGTACAACTAGGACTTATGCTACCTAGGGCTACTAGGGATTATGCTTACCTATTGCACGTTTTCGTATCTCGGTTTTGGTTCAACCACCCAGGGCCACTAGGATTTACGCTAACCGTCAACCGCGCCCTTTTTCCCACGCATTCATCGTGAATCGTTTTTCCATGACTGTATGCACATGTATCACATCGTGCCATCCGAGTCCTGTCACAGGGCAAATCAAGAAGTACATGACTCGGTCGGGAGCTTTAGATTTATCTGTCGATGCAGATGCTAAGGTCTGTTTTTCCTATACGTGGCTATGGTCCCACGAGATCACTCCCTCAACTAGTGAAAGACAAGAGAGGATAAATCCTATATGGGAACACAACACTGGCCAACCCACATCCAAGCCTTACCGCAACCATAATTAGAGAGCAATTATGGTCTTTTGGGTGTTCTCTGCCTTTCCGTACGTACACGCTTGACCAAAGATGGTAGGTAGCCTGACGAAATGCTATCTAGGGTACGACCGTGTATCGTCGACTATCCCCTATCCATCCCCGTCTTTAGGTCGCTCGTATAGCAACCAAGGCATACTCTTGGTTCTTCTAACGCAGACCTTAACCTCTCATGAGCCTAGTATGATCACCTGGCAGCTCACAGAGGGATACCAAGAATATCCTCACGTTCCCCGAAGCCGCTGCTTCGTTACCCAGTTCGCTGGAGCCTTTATCTGAATCAGATACTTGCTCCTACTCGTATACTTAAACGATGACCTACCGTATCAGGTTACTCATCTATCTATGAACTGGTCTAAATTTCCTTGACTAAGAATCATTACTTAGTTATTCTTCAACTAAGGTTTACCACTTAGCCTTATTCCCATTATCCTTGTTAACTACGGTTATCCACCTAATCCTCAGAACTAGGGTTTACATAATGGATTAAGTGTCACTTAAGTTCATGACTTGACCAGTCTACAAATCATGTCAAAATTGGCTAAGTATCCAAGTTCAAGACTTAACCCTACAAACCATGCTCAAGTTGGTTAAGTATGTATTAACTTGACCCTATCAAATTAATGAGTCAAATCGGTCAAGCGTATTTAAGCAATTCGTGACTTAGCCTTATCATGTTTTCATGTTAGATTGGTTAAGTATAGGTTAACTTAACCTCAATAAATTAACGAGTTAGATTGGTTAAGTATAGGTCACTTAACCACATCAATTCATCATGTTAGATTAGTTAAGTTTTTAACTTAACCCGATTAAACTGCCAAGTGGGATTAATTAAGTCTAGGCTAACTTAACCCCATCCGATTACCATGTTTAGATTAGTTGAGTCTAATCTTAACCCCATCCATTAACTGTATTTTTCGGTTAAGTGTCATTAAGAAAACTTACTTAACCTTACCAAATTATCGTGTTGGATTGATTAAGTGTTGGTTAACTTAACCCCGTCCACTAGTCGTATAAAAATGGTTAAGTGTCATTAGGCAAATCAAGTTACTTAACCTACCCAACCTTATCATGTTTTGTTAAGTATCATTAGCCTAATCAAATTACTTAACCCATTTGTCCATGTCATATTTTGTTAAGCGTTATTAATCAAATTAACTTAACCCTATTATGTGGCATTAATTATTTATTGCACCTCAACCTCTCACATTAGACTTTGTTGTGGTTACTAGTTAAGCCGGTCGGTTCCGGGTAGCTTTACACCACAACTTGGTCTAACCTCGGGTTCAAGCACAACATGACCAACTTCTCACATTGGGTCCTATTGTTTGCAACTACTAGTTAGGCCGGTCGGTTCCGGGTAGCTTTATGTTGCAAACTCAACCCAACCTCGAGTTGGTCACACTTATATTTTCTAAGTGTCATGTCCATTATGTTTCCAAGACATATTACAAGTTTTCAAGAATTTGGGTAGACCTAACTCAATAGGTAATTCCCAACGGGTAGACCTAACTTAATAGGTAAATTCCCAATCTTATGTTTTCAAGCATACTTACATGTCAACTTCCATGTTATATTTCAAGTCATGTTTTTAAGTATAAACACATGTCATATTTAACGTTACATGTTGTCATGTTTATACCCATTTACCCAAATCATGTTCATGTCATTATGTTTTCCCATAATGTGACCCCAACGCTTTTAAACTCGCATAATGGATTCAAAGAAGGAACTTGTCAAAGGCATGACAAAAGGGGGTATAAAGCCACTAGTTGAACATGGTGGCAAATGAGACATAATGTGTTCATTAACTTGCATGTTACATTCTTAAGCCTCAAAAACATGCATAACGTTCAAACTTGGCAAATAAGTGAATCATGATGATAAATGACATAGAAAGATGGCTAGAAGTTCGCATATGACATTACATGCAAGCTATCATAAGGGGTATGATAGTTCTCATGTTGCCAAAATGCAACATTTAACATAAAGGCCAAAGCTTTATGACCACAAGATCAAGATGAAGACTTCATAAACTTGCATGACATGATAGCATGTATTATACTCAATGATCAAACCCAAACTTGCACATGAACATTTAACTTCATAGTTAATATCTAAGAGTAGGGAAAAGGGCTTACATTGCTATGAAGGCACAAAAGATATGACAAAGCCCTTATGCAACCAACTAGACCCAAAATGCAAGCTCTAACAAAAAACCCTTGAGCAAAAATGATCAAAACCCTTGCTTTATGATGCAAAGATAGAAACTTGACTTGAATGCAAGCTAATGATACTCATACAAGCTTGAAAACACTTGTTTGCATGGAAAATCTCTCATAGAAACAATTTAGAAATTTTATGAAGAGGGTGGAGGCCATGAGAGGTAAAATTTTGCCATAGTTTAGTTGCTTGAATGAATAGTGATGATTTAGGGTTAGGTTAGGGTCTTATTTATAGATTAGGCAAGTGTTTTAGGCCATAGGATTAAACCCTAGTTGCAATCTCAGCCCTTAAAACCGAATCTGGCCCCCAAGCTCAACACAACTCAAAATGGTGCACCAGGCAGAACTGCCCGGCTGGACCAAGTCGACAGCCAAGTCGACAGGGCTGTCGACTTGGGTCCAACCAAGTCGACTCCCAAGTCGACAGGGTTGTCGACTTGGGTGCTCTGGCGGGAATTTTCCCTCCTGGCCCAAATTGGCCCAAATTTTCAAATTCAAACTTGAATTTGAAATCTGTTTTTACTTTGAAATTTTCTGAAAATTTCGTTGGGCCTTAATCGGGTCTTACGGACTCCGATTTTCGAAAACTCGGACTCTATTTCGCGTATTTTTCCGAGACGAACGCAATGGCATAGCCCGTTTCCCTTGATTCAGAATTTAAAATTAAATTCTGCCTTGATTCTCGTTTTATCATGTTATCGAAATACGGGTTGTTACAACCATTTTGATTAATATTTCTTATTTTGTCATGTTATTTTTCTCTATTTATATCCACTTATGATCATAATTGTGCGATATTCCAATCTAACATAGCCGTTAAAAGGATTTGTTTTATCCAAATCTATTTTATTCTTTTAGCACATCAGATGAATGCAAAAATCTAAGAGGTCTTTTCATTTTGCAATATTGATAGTCTTTCGTTTTGCAAAATGAAGAGGGCTATTCATTTTACAATTTTATAAGAACATATCTCAAAAGCATGATTATACAAAATTATGTAGGTTAAAAAAAATGAAAAAAATTTACATTTGCAAATTTGGCAGGGTCATATATTGTTGGGAAATTTTCCCAATATTCTTTAATGTTATGAAGATGGAAAGAAGACAATAAGAATACAAGACAAACTCCTTTTTTTAAGAAATGGGTAGTTTGATTTTATAGAGAAACTCTGATGTGTTTCTTTCTTGGATTGCATATTACAAATGCCACCAACCACTCCTATTTATATTACTGATGGCTAACTGCTAAATTATTCTAGAATAATCACTAATCCTTATCCATTTTTATTGCTAATTATTATCCTAGTCTAGTTTTGTAGATACTTCTTCTTCTCCATAGCTTTTGAATTTTCTCCACTCTTGAATTTCTCTTTTTTGCTAATACTTAGTCATGCCCACTATTTACTCGGGCTAATGGAGGGAACATCCAACAATCTCCGTCTTCCCGACTTCGCCAAAAGTTGTCACGATGCTGGCGCCTTCACAACAATCTTCAGACTTTTTGATTAGAAATACCTTGGTCATAAAGTCAAACCAATTCCTATCCTTATGTACTTTATCGAGATGTATTAGTTATCTTCTAGAAATTCTTTAATACGATGATGTCATATATCGATGTGCTTCGAGCGCGAATATAGGGATGAATTTTTTGCTAAATGAATATCATGATATACTATCTTACTTGGCTCTCAACTCAAGCAAGAAGTTCTTCATCCATAACATCTCCTTGCAAGATTCTGTGGTAGCGATGTACTCTGCTTCAGTGATGGACAATGCAACACAATTTTGTAGCTTTGATTGCCAAGAAAAAGCTCTTTCTATAAAGGTAGTTATAAACCCTGAAGTTGATTTCCTAGAATCTTTTTCATTGTCCTAATCTGCATCGGTATATCCCATCAACTCATGATTTCCATTACCAAAGCAAAGACACCTTGTAGTTGTTCCTCGTAGTTAGCAAAGGATGCATTTTACTTTTTTCCCGTGTTCCTTTCCTTGATTGGCTAGACAACAACTGATAACTCCAGTTGCATAGGCAATATCAGGGCTTGTACACACCATGTCATTCATAAGGCTACTTCCTGCTAATGCAAATGGCGTAGTCTTCATTTCCTCCTTCTCTTACTCACTTGTTGGACTTTGCTTCAAAGTTAGCTTGAAATGCCTTGCAAGTGGAGTACTCACCGACTTTGTCTTATGCACGATGAATCTCTCCAACACCTTTTCAACATACCGTTCTTAGGATAGCCATAACTGCTTTCTCAATCTATCATGAGTGATTTACATCCTAAGAATCTTTTTTGCTGACATCAAGTCTTTCATAGCAAAGCACTTGCTTAGATCTTTCTTTAGAGAAAATCTTAATGCATCTATGGCCTACAATCAATGTATCATCAACATAAAGCAAAAGAATAAGGTAGTCGCTATCAGCATAACTCTTTATAAAGATACAATGGTCATTCATAGTTCTCTTGAGTTTATGATCCATCGAAAAAGAGGCAAACTTCTTGTACCATCAATAAAGACTTTTCTTTGATCGACACACCAAGTTCTCCTTATTTGGAACCTTAAATTCTTAAGGTTGCTCCATGTATACCTCCTTTTCTTGGTCATCATAGAGTAATGTCGTCTTAACATCGAGTTGATTACTCTCCAAGACTAGAGTAGCTACCAGACCAAAAACCGCTTGGATAGAGGACATCTTCACTACCGAGGAGAAAACCTTTTCAACATCTATGCATGTCTTCTGGTTGAATATTCTCATGATGAACAAAGCTTTGTATCTAGGCTTTGTTCTGTCATCTTCAGACTTTATCCAGTATACCCATTTGTTCTTTAGATCTCTTCTTCCTTTCGGTAATTTCACCAGCTCATACGTGTCATTCTCATGCAAGGATTGCATTTCATCTTGCAGGGTTTTTACCCATTCATTCTTATGAGTGTCGACTATGGCCTTGTTATACTTTGAGGCTCCACCTCGTCTGTAATGGTCATATACTCATCTAGAGTATATCCTCTAGACAATATCATACCTTTAGTCGACCGACTTTGTTTATGTTCTGGACAAAGTTAAGTCGCTCTTCTTGCTCCAATTCATCCTCTTCTTCAATCTCATTATCATTCTGATCTGAGGTAACGACACCTTCTTTAGGGTCATCATCGCCTTTCTCAACTACCTCTTCTGAGTCATTACCTGATTGATGAGATTTTGTGTATTTACTAACCCATGGCAAATTTGGTTTTTCCAACCTTTGGATGTCTTCGATTATCTATCCTTGAGGAACACAACGTCCTTACTTATGACGACCTATCTATCTATCGAATCCCAAAGTTGATAACCAAACTCATCTCTTGGTGAACCAAGATAGATGAAATCATTAGTCTTAGAGTCTATCTTCGCTCATTCATCCTTAGAAATACTGACGGCTTCTCTACACAAAATACTATTAAATGGTTGTAAAAGACCTTCTTTTTTGATCAAACTTGCTTCGAAGCGTTATCACCCAAGGGATCTGTTAGTGTGAGGTTGATGATGTCAACTGCAGTCATCATAGCTTCTCCCCAAAATGACTTGGGTAGTTTTGCATGAAAGAGCATACACCAAACTAGTTCTTAGATTGTTCGATTCATTCTCTCAACAATACCATTCGGCTATGGTGTTTTAGGCAATGTCTTATCCATCCCGATTCCCTATGTTTTGCAGAATGCCTTGAAGGGATCTTAGTACTCTCTACCATTATCTAATCAAGCAAACTCGAGTTTTGGCTATAATTTCGTTATACTTGAGCTACGAACTCCTTGAAAGCAATAAGAACTTAGTCTTTCAAATTCAATAGGTATACCCATACTTTCCTTAAGTGGTCATCAATGAAGGTGACAAAATATGGTGCACCCCAAATGGTTTTCTCAGACATGGTGCATAATTAGTATGCATGAGATCAAGGACGTGTTTGTTGTTTTCCATCTAAATAATCAGAACATGGTTCGAAGGACATACGTTTTATATTTAGGAGGAGTTTCTTTCAAGCGAGGATATTTTAACCCTTTTCACTTATATGCTTGTGTCTTTGATGAAATATATCCATGTTAGGACCTGCAACATTTACCTCCTCCTTGCAAATCTTAGCTTGCAACATATACAATAATCTTTTTTCCTTCCTCGAGCCATGACTGTTACGACCGGTCTTTTTGCCCAATTTTCGCCGATAATTAAACCGACTTGAATCGTTTATAAAGACAGATTGTTAGGGGTACTTACACATTTGCACAAAAGTAAAAGAACTTTGCATTATTATTAAAATAATATTACATCAAAGTTACAAGAAATACTAGAGTACAACAAATACACAGCGGAAACGAATACATATATACTCTCAGCAGAAGAAGAATGATCCAAAGTATAACTCTAGCTCGAATCCTAAATCCAGCTCCAAGTACTAAATCTTCAAACCAAACTACTAACTTCCCACGTGAAAATTTTTGGGCACCCAGAATTTAGGTGTAGGAACAATAAACTCCAGGTCAATCATGGGACTGGCGTGAGAACTCAAAACAGTTGTTTTAGGGTTTATTTTAAAGTTGGGTAATCACTGGACCATGCCGCTAAACACGGAACGGGTCTACTCCATGTGAATACTTATGCATAGAAATTCGTAATTACTTTTTGAATAATGAAATTAACATAAGGTCTCATGTCACATACACAATGCAAACGCACGTTTGGACGAGGTTTCTCCTTATGATTGTCAAAAAATGTTTTTGATACATAAAAACCCTCTTTCATATTATTATTAGTGCAAAGTGTGAAAAATCTTTCGAAAGTAAATATATTAAACTAGACAGCATAATGTCCCATCTCATTATACAAACGTAATCCTGTCGGTAACCAACAGACAATACAATCAAAATCGTACAAGATAGTAGTGGAGAATGGGTTTCCAACAGGTGACCATGAAAAGGAACTTCCTTTCCGAACCGATGGGTACGCCTCTAGGGGGACGCCCTAAGAACCAAATGGGCTCTCTGCCAACACGAGGCCGGTCTCTCCCTTATTGGATTGATTAGATCACACCTAAGTAAATCATTCCCCAGTCGTTACCGGACTTTAGACCGGGTACCCACACCAACACAACCACAAAAGAAAATTTTCCACATAGGCTAACACATGGGATCTATACCACAGTATACCTTTTATCTAGAAGGGGATGACTACCCATATTATCGTTGCATCTTTCCTATTTGGCCATTTTCCATGGTGAGAGGCTTGTCGAGGTCACGATATACACAAAGCTATGCTTAAATAACCCATGCTTTGATTGTCCATAGCTCATCACTTAAGTATGCCACATTGTCCATTCACCACATATCATTAATATCTATCAATATATAACCTCTAAGCTCATACATCTCACAGAAGGGTGTTAAGCTAATTGAATAAATTATCCACCACCAAACAGATATATATTAATAAAGATTAGTGTTACGCAGTTAATTACAATGTCAGACACACAATCCATACAGCTATGTTCTAGGTCTGAATGAAACCAAGTCCGTAAAATCTCAAGATACATCCAGACCTCTTGCCACTTATAACCTCGTATTGGGTGTACGGACCAACCGAGACATCAACAATCAATCCAAACGATGTGAAGATCCATGGTCTTCAATCGTCATCTTTAATGTCTTCAATTGGTTCATAATGTCCTATTATTAATTGGAATGGTTTTCAGACATAAATTCGATCCCGATCTTTCCAAATAATAAGCGCAATTTTAAAAAACACAATTATAGATCACACAGGATTTGAACCAAATCTCTTTCCGTCTTGAATTTTGTTAATTAAAACTTTTTTAAAACCATTCTCAAATTATCTTTAACATAATTCATTTTTCAAAAATTCATCTCATAACTTTCTCTTTAAAACATATCTTTATAAATCAAAAATAATTTAGCTTCAAAAATCTCGATTAACTTTCCCGTTTAATAACTCGTTATCCAAATCTAATTACTTTTGAAAATCATTAATCCGTTACTTCAATCATAGTTTCATTTTAAAACGATTTACCAACATTCAATTCCTTGATCTCAATTACAAGATTATAATTCTTTTCCAATTCTTGGCTTTTAATTTCCTCAAATTAAAGATTTGATTAAATCCCAAATTATGATATGAATTTCCGCAATTCAGTCTCATTGAGTTCCAAGAATGATATTATTGAAGATACCATCCACGACAACACCCAAATAAATCAATATTGAACAAATGTTACACAAAAATTGTACCTACTTATATTCGATATCAACTCTCATAATCAATGAATACTGCAAGCTAAATAATGATATAAATATCTTCCAAATTCCTCAAATAGTATACGTTTACACCATGACATTTCATATCAAATACCTAAAGGTAATTTCTGTCCAACTTATCTCAATTATATCGAGAAACTTGTATCATAGTTAAAAGATTTATCCAACTCTTTGATCACTACGCCATAAGTGGGCATATTCGACACTGGTTTTATGTAGCCGTAGATTGAAAAAGCATTGCCTTAAGCCGTTTTTCAAATAGCCAACATCAGAGGCCCGTTGCATCCGCGGTCATTGTTGTTGCTCTCTAAGGCAACACTATTGCCCATATGCTGCCACATAGAGAAAGTATTGCATTATAACTATGTTACAACACTACCAGCAAGTAATGCAACAAAACACATCGTTGTCTTAAGCATAACTTAGAGTCTGGATTCCAAGTCATGATAGCGAAGGTCATGTCAGCTTCCATGTAAGATGCCAATGTGTCATACGCCATGTCAGCTCTACACGTTAGCTACCCACGTGTCACACGCTACGTTAGTTGTAAGGCTTACGTGCCATGTGGATTATTTAATGCAGCACCACCGTATTATGTAATGCAACACCGTTATCCTGAAATGCAACATCCAAAAAAAAAATGCAACAAGAGAAGAAGGCAAATGCTACATTAGAGGAAATCAAATATAATGCTTTTATTAAAAAAATTTGCAATACTGGTTTTGTACATAGAAGAAACTCATCCAAAACATTCATTATCACATTCAAACCATCCAAAACATGCTACATACCAATTCTTCAAATATACCACAAGTGTCAACACATACGATCGAATGTTGTTGCAAGAATTAAGATCATGAGATTGAGCACTTCGAGCTTGCCTCTCTTTCTATATATCAGCCCACTTAACAACTAAAGGTATGGTTGATCCCTGCAAACAAAATTTTGTTTTGCTTATTTGGGCAAATAGAGAAGTATGATCGAAACATGGAATGACTTTCTAACTTGTGTATGTATCAAGGCCCTATCTCAATGGAAATATTTGGATTATTAATGGCAAACTGATATAAGTTGGGATTCGTGATTTTATATCTAGAATAAGACCATTTGATATCTAGAATGAAAAATATTTTGAAATACCTCCAGGTGGTTTTGACTCCTCCCTTCATATGGCCTTTTGCTTTATCTTGTTGCACTCTAAATTTAACTAATGATGCTAACGATCCATCATCCTTTAGAATTGTGAACACAACCTGCAATCAAATTCAATTATATTAATAAAAATGCAAATGAAATTGTTTTTATGAATAATAACTAATATAAATCATTTCAAGAAAGTTCAATCCAGTATAAACTTAGCTCAAACAATAGGTCAACTTTGCAAAATTTCATAAACATGACCATATAACCTGATTCATTCAATAATTTTTTTAAGAGAATACAAAGAGTTGAAAATTATGCAATGCACCTTGATCTCTCTTAAAGGAATAAGCAATCTCTTTTCCAAGGAGTCTAATCCCGAAAGTTTTATTGATTGCTTAAGTTTTCTACTTGTTGCAGCTAATGCATTCATGGCCTCTCCTCTAAAGCTATATTATATTAACCAAAAATATTAAGCACAATTATAATTATAATAGTTCCACACTTTTTAAGCTTCACAACACTTTTTGGACTCAAGCAACACATATGACTTTCATCTATATTTGATATGATGGAATCAAACTATGGCATGGTCGCAAAACCTGCAAGCTCATCTGGGCAAGATAACTTATTATTTACATCTACATTATTTTTATGGAGCGAATGTGTAGGAACACAGTACCATTTACTTCCACTGATTGCATCATTATCCATGATATTCCTCTAGTCATTGGAAGAATAAATATTTGAACCATCTACGGAAGTAACGTTGTCTCCCATAGTTAAATGACCAATTAAAGGAGAGTTTTGTGGAAACTCTACCACTATGGGGATCCTACTGTGAATATAAAGAGGATACAGGATTAAAGAGAGGAGGAATAATGCTAACTTGCAAACTGCACAGAATGTTACATTGCCAAATGCCAGCACAGTATATCCGGAGCATTAGTAAGTGTAGCAAACTTTGCAGCATATCATTATTGAGACTGACCAATGCACCTGGAATTGTGGTTTCCAAACATATTGCTACGTACTCCATGGGTATGCCTTCACTTGCAGCAATAATGGCATTCCTAAATTCATGGATGGCAACATAGATCACTTAGGAAAGAAACATGCTGATTTTTTATCTAGAATAAGACCATATTATGGAAAGGAAAAATGGTGCAATCAATACGTGCTCTACTGAATAGTGTACCACATTTTACTAGGATAATTAAAAATACATCGTCAAATACATTAAACTCTGGTTGCCTTGTATTAGGAGTTCATGCACAACATGGAAAAGAAAAGAAAATACCACTACCTCTGTTCATAATATATTAAAATGGTTAATGATAGTAGTAATGTGGGTCATCAAGAATTACCATCAATGATTTGAACTCCTGAAACATTCTGTTGCTTTGTTCCGATAGTGTCATCCTTGAGGAATGCAACCTAGGCTGCTCCGATAGTGGAAACACGTCTTAAGTGCCAAATGGCTCAAGCCAAGCCCCCAAGCAGTATCAAACATGATAACAACGAAATTAATCGTTTGCAGCCAAGAGTTGGCCTTCCACCACTGGATAATAGTCATTACCCATTTAATAGCTGTTAAGGATTGCGGAATGGATCGTTAAGGCAAAACTAACAATAGAGGGGGTGAATAGTATTTTTGAGAAATTTAACAAAATCTAAAGCTTATATTATCTACTATAAGAATCATCATCATAGAGATAATCACAGAAACAAATTCAAACACAAACACAAAAATAAAAAGAAATAAAATGCAGAAAAGGAAAGAACACACCGGATTTTATACTGGTTCGGATTACCCTACGTCCAGTCCCGCACAACGCTGGATTGCACAAATTTTTATTACTATATCAATATCCAAGTACAATCCCCTTGATTTCTCAGCTACAAGGTTAACATCGATTCCAAACACCCTTGATCAAGTATATTCCCCTCGATTTCCCAGCTAAAAGGTTAACAATGCTCCGCTTCCTTGATTTCAAGGCTACAAGGACACATATTTTCCCAAACACTTTCCAAACAATTACAATAGCCCTATAACTCTTCAATAGCACTTTGATTCACAGAGTAATGAGTAGAGAGTGAGAAGAGAAGAAGTTTTGTGTAATTAGAATTGAACTCGGCATAGTATAAGTGTAGAAATCATAAAAATATGAAATAATAATGGTGTAGAGAAAGGGGATGAAGATGGAGAAGAAGAATGATAAAAAAATTGAAATCAACCACTATTTATAAGATTTGAAATGTTGCAACGCTTCTGGAATGTTACAAATAGTGAAAAGACATTTCCTTTCAAAATTAAAAAAATATGATAGTTATATGTCGACATGCCCAATCATGTATGTCGACATATCATAGTACAAAATTGATTTTTTAGAATTTTTCAAGTGTTTTAATATATATATATATATACATATAATTCTGGAAATTCTTGAATTAAAACATAGTGTTAGAAATAAATATTATAAAGTATAAGATCATAAATTTAAACTTTATAAATATATTTATAAAATTATAAAGTTTAAAACTATATAAATACAAGTATTTAAAAGTATAAATATATATAAAACTTATAACTATAAAACTTGAGTTAAAAATCAAAAGTAGAAATAGAGAATAAAGATTGAAGATAGAATTGAAAATAGAATTTGTAAATCAAAAATAAAAAAACAGAATTTGAATTTGAATTTGAATTTGAACCTGGAGTGATATTCAGTATCTTACGTAAACTAGACTCTACTACTATATTTATCTTGAGATCTTGAAATCTTGATTACTCATGAGTCTTGAATCTTTTCTTAATTTTGAATCTGTAATATCTTTAAACTGTACAGTCTTCAGTATCAATTCCTGTATATAAATCCTGCATATGTGTGTGCGTGTGTAAATATATATTCTAGATAAATGTGTTAGTTTAGATTTTATAATCAACTAATATTGAAATAAGGTTGTTGTCATCAAAAATCCATTCTCCAACAATCTCCTCTTTTTTGATGATGACAACCTTAGTTTATAAAATATCATACCTTTACATACATGTTGATGATGGTCCTTCTAATACTCCCCCTGTCTGTATGAGTCCTTTAAACTATGTCTATATTTTATAATTTGTCCCTTTTTGGCATTATCAAAAGAAAATTTAAAACTACTCCCCCTAAATCCTGTAATTGTCTAAATAATTTGTATATTAAAATAAAATACCTCCCCTTAATCCTAAATATCTCTATATAATCTTATACAAAAGAAAATTACTACCCTTGAATCCTAACTATATATCCTATTCTAAAAATACTTCCTAAATTCATTATTAAACATCAATCAAGGCTAAGTATATTAACAAACCAATCCAAGTATCGTAGTTACATATGTTTATTTACAAATCAATCCAAGCACACCACACCAACTAATAATTTACATATGTTTAATATATGTAAACAATCCAAATAAATCAAACTAATTAATCAAATCAAATCAATCATACCAAACAATTAAACGTTTCTTGGGACTTCAACCTAACTGTCTTATCCAAAGATTGGATCCTTCTTGATGACCTCCCAATCTTCATCTTTTTTGGTTAGTGGCGCCTTAGCGAGATTATTATCTTCATCTCTGAAAAGAGAGGAGATTAGCCACCGAATTGCATCAAAATGCTTCTCTTGCTGTTTAAACATCTTTATTTGGCTTAATTCAAGATAACGCTGGTTTCATAGAATTATAGAGAGGATGTTCTTGAAGGAATTCAGTGTTTCTTCAAGATTTTCACTTAGATTATGAATTGGATTTGCCATTAATTTTGATAGGAAATGATTAAAGAAGAAGGAGAAATGATATAATGAAGTTTTCTTGAAGAAATAGGGTCTGGAATTCATTGGATTTTGAATGGACATGAGAGAGTTATTTAATTTTAAAATTTGAAAAGTTTTGAAAAACCGGCAGTTATATGTCGACATATGCAAGTATGTATGTCGACATACATATTAGAAAATTTTGAAAATTTTAAATCTTTTGATCTTCTATTATACTATATTTAATTCTAAAGTTTTTGCAGTAACTTAAAGATAATTTTATCATAAATAAAACTCCATTCATTACTTCATATCACAGAAAGCAAATACATACCACTAATTAAGACAACACTAAATACAAGATTCGAAATCAAATACAAGCGGATATTAATTATAAATAAAACTAGATAGGCTAGTTTTCAGTGGATGATGAGGAGGAAGATGAGATTCCAAGCTTTCTTCCTATCTTTCTCATGAACTTGGTCATTTTGGAAAAACTCTTTGTGAGCTTCTTTTGATTATTGGCAGTCTTCACTTGGATTTGAACAATCATCTCTCTGGAAATGGTTTTAGTGTTAGTTGGACACTCAGCACTTTCTAAAGAAGTTTATTCTTCTTCATCGACTTCCATAGGTGCTTGTTCTTGTTGCATTCGAATGTCTTATATGGTTGATGAGTCAAACACCTTTCTTCATCGACTTTCTAGAGAAATTAGCATAATATGTATGTTTGATGAGTCAAACACCTTTCTTGGCACAAATTCTTCTCCATGAAGATCAACTCCAAAGTATTTGAAAATGCGGGTGAGATATACTCCATATTAAAGAGTGTTCTCTCTTGATGAAGTTTCTATGGGCTTGAATTCTCTTAAGATCATGTCGGCCCAATTCATGTCATAACCACCAATAATAGCAAAGAGAGCCTTTTGGACCTTGAGAGTTAGGTTGTTAAAATTTCCGGAATGGGGAGTGATGGTATGTTGAAGGAGAAGGTTGACAATTCTTGTTTTTGGACGGAAAAAGCGATTTTTGGAATCCATTTGAGCATTGCTGTCAAATATGTCGTGATAAGTCTCTAAATTGGTTTCATCGATTTTGAAATTCGAAAAATCCAAGCCTATGCTTCTACAGTTTAGGATATTGCCTAAGATTTCAGCATCAACAACAATTTGCGTGCCTTTGACGCTACTCCAAATTTGGTCTTCATTTCCTTCATAAAATCAGCAATTAAGATTTGCATAGAACATCTTGACAAGCTTACGATAACACACTTCGTCGTTATCCCGAGAGTCAATTAGACTTAAGACTTCATTGTAGGTAGAGAGAGAGAGAGAGAGATAAGATCATAAGAAGGAAAGTCTCCAAAGACGGCGAAAGCATCCGTATTAAATTTAGCATTCGCTAAATAGTTAACATAGGTTTCGATTTATGAAGATAAACTTTGATTGTTTTGGTTAACTTCAATTTCTAAGATGAACTTGAGGAAGTTGTTGAAGTGATTGTTTCGAAGAGTATAGATATGAAGAATTTGATTTGAATTGTGAATGAAATGATAGAGAGAATAGATGATATATAGATATTGAATGGATATTAATTGAGTAGACACAACCATTCAGAATCAATGAGCCTTTTTAGACCTTGGGAGTTGGTGAAAAGTTGGAGGGAAGTTTGAAAGTTTAATCCTTTGAAATCCAAAATTTGAATTTCAATTTACAGGCTGATATGTCGACATATAGACATATGTATGTCGACATATATGCTTATTTTGGAAGGACATTTGGTTTTGGTGACTTTTAGTTTAAATTATCGATTCATATTTCAGGTTTAACGATTTCCTGAATTAATTCTAATCCTAGCAAACACCCAAAATTTATTTTATTAATTATTATTTTATTATCTGAATTTGAAAATTCAAATTTAAATTCAAATTTTAAATTTCAAGATTTGAAATTTGAAATTCAAGTTTTAAAATCAAAACAAAGAAAGCAATCAAAGCATCCATTCAACCAAAAAATTTTAAAATTTAGTTAAGGCATACCCGGTTTTTTGATACTTCTCTTTGAAATTTTCTGAATTCTGAATTACCGTGAGGCACATATTTGAATATCTAGTTTCTGGCTCTTCATCACTTGATGATGAATCTGAATCATCTAACGTTGTTGCATACTCCTTCTTTCTTTTCTTTGATGAATTTCTTTTTATTTTTTTGTTGAGTAAATTTATCTGGATGTGGACACATTCTCTTTATATGACCTGGTTTGTTGCAGTTATAACACAATCATCATTTCTTCTTTAACTTCCCTGGTTATTTTAAAAATAATTTTTCCTTCTATATTTCCGACATTTTTTAAAATGTCTTGTCATAAGGATTGTTTCTTCATCATCTTCACTACTCGAGTCATAATCATTTTTTGTTGCTTTAAATGCGATGGATTTATTTTCGGTTGTCTTGTTTTTTCTTTTCAGTAACTGGATTTCAAAAGACATTAAATTTCCGATTAACTCCTCAATCTTCATTTCACTGACGTTATTGACTTCTTCAATCGTTAATGTTTTATGATCCCATTATGGAGTCAATAAATTCAATAATTTTCTGACTTGGTCTTCTTCAAAATAAGTTTTTCCAAGTGCTGTTAACGAATGCACTATCTCTTGAAATCTGCAATACATATCAGAGATAGACTCATTCTTGTTCATTTTGAATAACTCAAACTGGTTAACTAACATTGATATCTTTGTTTGTTTAATTTTACTAGTTCCTTCAGGAGTAACTTGTAAAGTTCTCCAAATTTCATAAGCAGTTTTACATACTGGCACTCTATTAAACTCATTCCTATCTAATGAACAAAATAACATATTCATAGCTGTAGAATTGCTCTGTGCATCAGCCTTTTGTTTATTTGTTCATTTGTCCATTGTGCAAAATTAGTTGTGGGTTCAACAAATTCATTCTACGTACTATTCCATGTGTTTAATCCTACCGATTGTAAATATATTTTCATTTTACATGCCCAATACGAGTAATTACTACCATTAAACAGTGGTAGTGTAACAGTGGACTGACCCTCTAACTATTATTATTACCAGTGTTGGTTGCCATTATAACTATTTTCAAAAATCAGATTATGAACTTTTTGAAAGACCTTGCTCTGGTACCAATTGTTAAGGATTGCGGAATGGATCGTTAAGGAAAAACTAACACTAGAGGGAGGATGAATAGTGTTTTTGAGAAATTTCACAAAATCAAAAACTTACATGATCTACTATATGAATCACACACCATAGAGATAGTCACAGACACAAATTCAAACACAGAAATAAAATGAAGAAAAGGAAAGAACACACCAGATTTTATACTGGTTCAGATTACCCCTACGTCCAATCCCACGCAATGTTGGATTGTGTAAGAACCCGAAACTTCCCGTAAAGGGGAAGAACGAATTGCTTTGAGAACAATATGAATCAGAGCACAAACAGAAGTACATTTCATTGTTAATTACAATAATTCCATCAGAATACAAGAATATACAGAGTACGAATAAATATTACACATCAAAAAAAAATATCAGAGATTTAAATCACATTACATAGCAGCGGAAAAATAATACAATACACAACTGAAGGAGATATATGGATACAGAGCTTTCCGAATATCATTCCAGCTGTAAATCAGGATCTTGTGAGTATAAATCTGCAAAACCAAAACTACTAGTTGCCCGTGTGGAAAATACGGGGCACCTAGAGTTTAGGTTAAAACAATAAACTCCAGGTCAGTCATGTGACTGGTGTGAGAACAAAAACAGTTATTTAAAACAATACTTTAAAAGAGAGTAATTCAAGGGACCACGCCGTATAACACAAAACGGGTTTCCTCCCAAGAATACAAGTGCATTAAATAAATAACGCAATGCTTTTTGGAAAAATGAAGCTATTATAAGACCCAGGTCCCATCACACAACGCAACACAAGACGGAGGATAGGGTTTTCCCTTATAATAGCCAAATAATGCTTCATACGTTTAAAACAAATCGTTTGATACTATTGTAAGTGTATATTGTCAAAACAACTTCAAATATAAATGTATCAATCCTAGGCGGCATGGGTACCATTTATCATGTCGCCAATACTAGGCCCTACAAATAAAACTGAAATATCACGTATTGAAAATTGGATTTTCGTCATGATTCGAGGACAGGGGTAAGATCCTCACCGCTTCGAGATAATCTAGCAAATTGAGACGACCCCAAATCTCGTTCTCACGGAGACAAGGGTTATCTTTGGAATATAACACAGAAACAGATAATAGCAGAACAGAATTAAATAAATACACCAGATAATGAACAATAGAATATACTAGATAAAAGTAATCACCAGAGTTACACAGTATACAGGATCTTACTTAGTACAAATACAGTTCAGCTATACATAAATGTCTACAGCGGAAAACAAACATAATATGTACAATAGGAGCTGAACAGCATAAAAAGAAATAAATGATAGAATCCATCTTCAGCTCCAGCTATCCAGAAAGAACCAGCTAAACCTGAATACAAGGCTGCCCGTGCAGAAAAAGGGGCACCCGAGTTTGAAAGTGAAACAAACTACGAGTCAGTCATGGGACTGGTATGAGAAATCTACTCAACACATATATAATTTGGCTAATCACAGGACCACGCCACTTTCGTGGAACGGGTTTACTCCATTGGATTGCCAGTGCTTTGAAACAAATCTTCCTTTTAAACATCGCTATGCTTTTTACAAAAATGAAGCCATTATAAGACTCAGTTCCCATCACACAATGCAACGCAAACCGGAGGATAGAGTTTTTACCTTATAACGGCCAAAATATACTTGATATGAATAAAACAAAGGCAATTGATATTATTGCTAGTGTTTATATGTTTTGAAAACAATTTCAAATCATAACTATCAATCATAGACGGCATTAATGCCCCATACCACTATGTCGCCATATATAGGTATACAATCAAAATCGCGCGATGTCGTATTTGGAAATTGGATTTCCGTTATGAACCAAGGCAAAAGATAGTCCTTACCGAATTCGAGACTGCCTAGCCTGAGTCTCAGGATCAGAACGCATCGACCCTTGGAGCGACAGGGCCGGTCCACACGGAGTGGATTAAAAAAGCCTGAGCACTACGTTTCGCCGCCCTTTGGGGCGTAAGAGAGCCAACAAGTGACTCCATCGGACCCGGATCGTCCGATCTAACCGAGGCGCCTCGCAACAGCAACAACCACATAGGTGAAAAGTATATAAATGTCAGGGCTGGTAGGTCACTGACACCACCCTAGCTAGGAGGAAACGCAGGCCCTCCCTGAGGTCCTTTCTCCCGTTTCTGGTTCATACCGGGGTGTGAGGCTCGCGAATTTACGTTATACACAAAGCTATGCCACACAGATGGTGCTTTGATCATCACCACAAGATTTTGCTTTTCAACAGAAGCCCTGATCACTGCATCTTAGCATGCAACACAGAATAAAATCCAATGTCAGACAAACAGTCCATTTACAAGTCCGTTCTGGGTCTGAACGAAACCGGAGGCACTAAATACCTCGCAAACCCATCGATCACCACGTACGTTTGGACGATCACCACTCATTATCCATATTTCGGGATGCCTCCCAATTAGGACCTCGGTTACCATCCAAACGAGGTGAAGATCTCCGGTCTTCGACCATCGTCTTCATCTTCGATTTTCAATCGTCGGTCAATTATTCGAAATGAGAATTAACTCAGCCTTTTCAAATAATTCACGTATATTTAGAATTTCAAATCAATTTATTTCAATGGTTAAATTATTTGACAACACCAATCTTGTTCTTTAATGTAATTTTCACACCAAACACATTCAACCATCAAAAGCCACAAAAATCGAGCAAATTCAGTTTATTTCTATTCCATATCGTTTATAATGTTTTATAACGATTTATCGCAATTTTTATTTATTTTAAAATAGCCCATATATTCAAAACGACGCTTCGGGCCATAACGCGGCCGTGGCGCTGTTTTTCTTCAGATTTGATTTACACATATCGGAAAATCTAACCGTTGGATCTTCATAAAATTTACATCATTAGAAAGGTCTTTTCAAAACGAATCCAATGGTTCCAGTTTCGGGAAAATCCGACGGTCGGATCTCCCAGTACAATCGTTTGAATTTTCGATTTCAAAATACGAACTCCAGCGTCGTTATTCGATTAAATATATAATCAAATTTATATATATATAAATATAATCGCTTCTGGTGCTGTTTTTCATCAGATTTGAATTAAACATTCCAGACAATCCAACCGTTGGATTTTTACAAGGTTGGTGCCATTGGGAAGATATTTCCAAGGCGAACCCGACGGTTGAGGTTTCGGGAAAATCCAATGGTCGAATTTCCCGCACTAGTTGTTTGAAATCACGGTTTCAAAATACGAACTGCACGGCCTCATTTCGTTTTAATTTTATTTATATTTATATATTTATATAAATATAGTTCATTCAATGATTTCAATATCGTTTTCATTTCAAATATTTCACTAACGCCTTAAAATTTTGGAAAATTTCGCCATAACCTCCCCTGCACCGGGAGCATCGGGAAATCTCAAATAGCTTTCCCGGTCCTTCTAATCTCAAAAAGAAAAAGAAAAAGCCAAGCAGCTAGCCAACAGGCTCATAAAATCATCACCCAAACAAAACAGTAAATGTGTACCTATTTGTCGGGCACAAAATTTTATTCCTCTTCTCTAACCCCTTTGCTATAACCTGTTCAATGAATATGCATGTACATATATATAGTTCTTATCATTTATCATTTTCTATTCAACTTCATATTAGATTTCTATTTGGTTTAAAAACACCATTCATTCTAATGTTACATACATAGGTACAAATCATATCATTAGCTAATTAATGAATATTTCAACTCATATATATTTATTTGAACAAGTGGCTATTTTTAACACTTCACATTTCAACGATTCATGCATATAATAAAAATGTGATTTTTATTGTAAAACAACTCATTTCAAAACACTATTATTTTATATATCTCATATTGGTGATAGAAATAGGATTTTTCTTATAAAACAATTTCTTTCAAAACGAGATTATTTTACACAGTTCATATAGTTGATAAAAGGTGATTTTTATTATCAAACAATTTATTTCAAAATATGAATACCATTCAACACATGAATTTCAAATCAACGAATGAATATCGATTCAACACATGAAGGTTTTCTATAGTTTCTATATATAGATAAAAATGTGATTTTTATATTTAAAACGCGAATACCATTCAACACATGAATTTCTAATCAACGAATGAATATCGATTCAACACATGAAGGTTTTCTATTCAATGAATAAATATAGTTTAAGCAAATGAAAATAATTCAAACACACGAATATTATTCAAAATTTCGGCAGCATAACGGCAGGGTAGTTAAAACCGGAACCGTCCCTAGTACGGCTCCTCGCTCTACCTTAAAACCTCGCGGTTTTTGACAATGGGGATCATGCATCTAGTTCGCACGCAGGCGGCATGTATATATTTATTTCATTTCCACAAACTAATCCTATGTGGTTTCAACCAAATATTTCTCAACCACAAATGGGTATTTTTCAACCACAATCAATCAATATCAACCACAAACAATCCCAAACAATCATTCGCTATCAATCAATTTTCACAACAATTTCAACCAATAAATATCGTCCATGGTTTGTGGACGAGGGGCGTATATATATATATATATATATATATATAGCAATTCACCTTTATTACAACACATATATAATTTTTACAACGCATATATAACTTATACATCGAACGTACAACTTATACAACGCTTATACAAGAGGTGTACAACGCTTATATAACTCATACATCGACTATATAATTTATACATCGTCGTTTTCCATATTGTTTATAAATTAGAAATCTCACATTGCTTTCGGCTTTGCCAAAAATTGTAGAAGGCTCAGAAAAATATGCGGCCTCTTCTAAAAGGTAGAAGGCGTCCACACGGTCACGATGTTTCCTGTTTCATCGAATTTCGTTAATCATAGCAAAATCACATTTTTAAACTATGGTTTATATTTTATAGACAAAGATAATTTTAATTTCAAATCAAAGGTAATTTTAATTTTAAGTCAAAGTCTATTAATATTTTCTAAAACAAATTCTATTTTATATTTTCTATTTGAAAGTATTTTATTTTTCCAAAACAATCCTGTTTTATATTTTCAAAATCAATCCTAATTTTATTTTAAAACCTTTCTAACTTTATTGTCATAATGCTATATATATTTATATACAAAAAATGAAAATAAAAGCTGCCTTTATATTTATTAAAAACTGCATTTATATTTATTAAAAAACTGCATTTATATTTATTTAAAAAAAACTGCATTTATATTTATTAAAATTAGTTAAACTAAAATAAACAATAACTAAATAAAAATCAACTCGATGTGTCTTCGTTCTGTAAAGCTGCTTCCATCGAACCCAACATCTTCCGTCCTAGGGTTCATTTTCGCACGCAACTCGGAGCATGTGATGGCGATCAGACTTCACCATGACGAGCGGCTTCGCGAGAGCTTCCTAGCGATGGCCACCACCTTCGGTTCGAGCTCCTGCTGGCGGCGCTAGGAGGTGCGACGCGGTCGAACTTTCCAGGCCCAGATCTCGTCGAGGGCGTGATGATAGGAGGTGAAACCGGTGCTGATTTGGAGAGGGAGGAAGGACCTTTCGAGAATGGGTGGTGGCGGAGGCTGGTGATGGCCGTGGCGGCAGCGAAGTGGGGAGAAAGGTTCGAACGACGGTGGACGTCGATCGCAGGAGATAAAAAGGGTTTCCGCCTATTTTTTTATTTATTTAATGAATGGTGAATTATGATTGGCCCAAAGGTTATAAAAATAGGAAAATACCACTTTGACCATACGTACACGAATTCAAACCCAACGACTGTCGCCCCTAGCGTTTTACCCCCATCCCGGACACAATGGGATATGTTTCGTAGGCCCATTCGACTGTTTCAGTCAGTTTCCATTCAAATCAAAATATAAAACATTCAATATTTAATTTGAACGTACATTTCAAACTTCCGGGGCCACATACGGACTCTAAAAATTCCCGAAAAATAAATCTGGCTATGTTGAGACGATACGGTCCCAACAAAACTGATTTTGTCGAATTCTGAGACCGTTTGAAAAATGGCTATTTTCAGGTCGATCAGTTTTAACTAAAACTGTTCAAACGCGTTTTCCTTTACCACGCTCACATATTGATTCGAAAAATTATGAAATTTGAAACCTACCAATAATTTGACATCACGGATCCAACAAAAGTGGTTTCGTCGAAATCCGAGGTCGTTTGCAAAATGTCCATTTTTAAGGGCTTGAATTCCATAGCGACTATTCAGAATTTTCAACTGGACATATCTTTTGCTTCCGCTATGAAAATTCGATTTTTCAGATTCGTTAGAAAGGCATTCACTAACAGATTTAAATATTTTTGGTTTCACTAAAATCCGTTTTGTTTTGCACCCGGTATAGTCCGACAAAGTTTGAATTCAATTTTTGAAACTGCAGCGCCCTTTCAGGCCTTGTTTATAATTATAATTAATTATATTCGTTTTCAATTGTCGATTCAAACTCAGTTTTCATCGCCATTATTTAAAATATTTATTTTAAATATTTAAAATCCATTATTTTAGCCAAATTAAAATTTTTAAATTGGTTCAGATTTTCTGGGTCGTTACAATCTCCCCCACTTAAAACTTTTCGTCCCCGAAAAGGAACAAAGTCGAAAGTGGTTTGATAAATCTACAATCACACAACACAACCAACAATCAAATCGTTTTAACCTTTCAAAAAAAATATACTGATCAACTTCTATACTCTTTTAAAATCATTCAGACCATAGAATTAAAAGTGCCCATCCATGAAAAGAAAATAACAATAGAGTAAATATACCTTGCACCGGAGTCAATCAGAGATATCCACTCGGCATCTAGGATAAGCTTTCTGAATGCTCTCCTCAGTTTCCCAAGTACAATCTCGCGGATCTCCACTCCATTGCACTTTGACTAAGCGAACCTTCTTGTTCCTCAGCTCTTTGGTTTCTTTGCCGATGATTTTTAGCGGCTCTCTTCTCACAGCTAATTCTGGGGTAATTTCAATGTCATGTTGAGCTGCTTCTTCCACGATCAAGTCTGGATCATGAACGTGCTTTCGAAGTTGAGATATATGAAATACATCATGAACTCCAGGCAGCCAATCAGGCAGTTTGACCCTATAAGCGAGAGTTCCGATCCGTTCCAAAATAGGAAACGGACCTATGAATTTGGGCGCCAACTTTCCAGTTTTACCGAACCGGATTACTCCTCTCATCGGCGATACCTTCAAATATACATAGTTGCCAACTTCAAAGGATATATCTCTTCTTCTTCTATCGGCATAGCTCTTTTGTCGGCTTTGAGCGGCGAGTAATCGCTTCTTAATAAAATCGACTTGGTCGGCAGCTTCTCGAATCATATCAGGCCCTAACACAAGTCTATTTCCAGGTTCGACCCAACAAGCAGGGGATCAGCATGGTCTACCATACAATGCTTCGAATGGCGACATTGTTAGGCTCGCCTGGTAGCTATTGTTATACGAGAATTCAGCCAAATGCAGATGGTCTTCCCATGATCCACCAAAATCTATAACACAAGCCCGCAATAGGTCTTCTAAAATACGATTCACCCTTTAGTCTGACCGTCTGTCTGAGGATGATAAGCAGTGCTCAAGTTCAACTTCGTTCCCAGCTCGACTTGAAATGCCTCCCAGAATTTGCTAGTGAATATTGTATCTCTATCACTGACTATACTGAGCGACACTTCATGTAGTCTAACTATTTCCCTGAAGTATATCTACGCCAGACTCTGAGCAGTTCTGTTTGATTTGACAGGTATAAAATGGGCGGTCTTCGTGAAGCGATCTACGATCACCCAAATACTGTCATTCCCCTTTCTGGTTCTGGGCAAACCATCAATGAAATCCATAGAAATATGCTCCCACTTCCAGCCTGGAACGTCTAGCGGTTGCAATAATCCAGCTAGTTTCTGTTGGTCGCTCTTGACTAGTTGGCAAATAGGGCATCGGCTAACATATATTGAAACATCTCTTTTCATAGCCTTCCACCAGAAAGTTCGTTTGAGATCGTTATACATTTTGGCCACACCAGGATGGATACTCAGCTTGGACTTGTGGAACTCGTCTAACACTTCCCTTTTGAGCTCGGGAATGTCAGGAACACAAATCCTTCCTTTCAATCTCAGGGTCTCGTCGTTATCTATTTGAAAACACGAGGGTTCGCCCTTCTGAATCCTTTTGATCATATCCTTAATAAAGTTATCATCCTTCTAAAGAATAGATATTTTGTCAATCAAGGAAGTCGTGATAATAAAGCTGGCGATCATCTCATTCTTCCGGCTTAACGCATCGGCCACGACATTGGCTTTCCCTGGAGTGTATATTATTTCAAAGTCGTATGCTGCAAGGAACTCTAGCCAACGTTGCTGCCTCAAATTCAAGTCCTTCTGAGTAAACAGATACTTTAACGACTGGTGATCTGTAAACAGTTCAAATCTCTCACCCAGAAGATAGTGCCTCCAGATTTCAAAGCGAACACAATAGCCAATAACTCAAGATCATGAGTTACGTAGTTCTTCTCGTGTGGCTTCAGTTGACGGCTAGCATAAGCAATTACTTGGCCTCTTTGCATTAACACTGCGCCAAGGCCTTCTCTAGACGCATCAGTCCAGACTTTTAGATCTTGGTTGCCATCTATGATGGTTAACACTGGAGCAGTTGTTAATCTCAACTTTAGCTCTTCGAAAGCCTCCTCACTTTCTGGAGTCCATTTGAATTTAGAATGCTTCTTTGTAAGTTTCGTTAAATGACCAGATATCTTCGAAAAGTTTTTAACGAACTTCCGGTAATAGCTAGCCAATCCGAGAAAACTGCGGACTTCTGTGGGGGTACTGGGCTGTTTCCAATTCTGAATAGCTGTGATTTTGCTTGGATCCACAGCGATTCCTTCTTTCGATACTACGTGGCCCAGAAATTTCACTTCATCTTGCCAGAATATACATTTGGAAAATTTGGCTTTTAGTACATTCCGCCTGAGAATTTCTAGAACCTGTTCCAGATGCTTTTCATGTTCAACCTTTGATTTAGAGAAGATTAGAATATCGTCAATGAAAACCAGAACAAATTTATTCAAAACCCCTCTGAACACTCTATTCATCAGATCGACGAAGTAAGCTGGAGCGTTACATAAGCCGAATGGCATTACTAACCACTCGTAGAATAAGTCGGGACCTCTGAACGCTGTCATTGGAACACACTCTTCGGCGATTCGAAGTTGATGGAAGCCTGTAGCTAGGTCCATTCGTGAAAATACTTGTGCTCCATTTAATCGATCCAACAAATCATCTATTCGCGGCAATGGATATTTGTTCTTTATGGTCTGTTTGTTCAGATCACGATAATCCACACATAGCTGTAGAGTACCGTCAGATTTTGGGACAAATACCACTGCTGCACCCCAATCAGAGAAACTAGGCCTTATCAGACCTTTCCATACTAGCTGTCGTGTTTGATTGTCTAATTCCTCCTTCTCTTTCAAGGACATTCTTCGAATAGCGTGAACTACCGGCCTTGCATTGGGAATTAAAGCAATTTTGAAATCTATTTCTCTCTGCGGAGGTAAGCGAACAACTTCTTCGAACACATCCGCATAGTTCTTGACGACAGGAATATCTTTGATGAGGTCAGGAATATTCTCTGTGACCTCAGGGATATTTTCTATTTGAGCTGGAGAAACATCGAGAGCTGACCAGAAATCTTTTCTATTTGAAGTTGGGCCTTCACATGGTATGGTTATATAATTCCCCGATTGGGCCTTTGCTTTAACCACTCTCTCGGCGCATTTAACTTCAGCTTCATATCTAGTTAGCCAATCCAATCCCAGAATAAGATCGAATTCATTAAAATTCATGACGATAGAGATAATAGGGAATTTATAGCAAGAAAAAGAGACAGGTACTGCACAAATCCAACTGAGATTGATGGAACCTCCAACTGGATTTTGGACAGTCATTGGCTCTTTGAGCTTCTTCAAATTCAAATCCAGTTTCTTGACTGCACTCTTTGCAATAAAGCTTCGTGACGCGCCTGTGTCAAACAGTACTTTAACTGGAATGTTCTTGACATTGAGCGTTCCTTCTAAAACATCAGACCTCTCCTGGGCAGACGAAGATGCAGGTACTTCTACCACTTCATTTACTTGCGCTGCTTTGGACTTCTTAAATTGCTTGCAGTCTTTTTCAAGATGGCCAGTCCGACGGCATTGAACGCACTTTCTATTCTCTCGAAACTGGTTATCGGGTTTAGACCCCTTCTTTCGTTTCTTCGAGGTTTTACACTTCCTGGTCAGATGCCCCTGTTTATTGCAGTTAGAACATGTGGCAGTCGTTGCCAGTTCCTTTTTAGATTTAGCCCTTTTTCTCTTGGCACTGGGCATCTTACTGACATTAGACTTTGTACTGGCCTCCGGACGATCAGTTTCTGATTCAACCCTATCGCTAGAACTGACTTCTTCCTCGTCGCGCAACATGCCTTTCTTATGGAGATCTTCATACTGATAAGCCATATAAATCATTTCTGAAAAAGGGAGCTTCACATGCCCCATTACTTTATTTTGATATTTCCTTTGAAGCCCGTAAATAAATCTCAAATTCTTTCTCCTCGTATTCTGAATTAGATAGGGAGCAAAGTGAGCAAGTTCGTTGAATTTCTTATGATATTCTGGGATGGTCATATCTCCTTGTATCAGATAAGAAAATTCATCGCATAATCACTCAGTCGCTTCTGGAGGAGTAAATCTTTCCAGGAAAATCACTTTGAATCTATCCCAGGTGATGTCACCTTCTAGATTATCCTTATTAACTGAATCCCACCAGAACAAAGCTTCTTCTTTGAGTGCCCAGGAGGCCAGTAATCTTTTCTGGTCATCCCTCAGCTTTAATGCTTCGAAGTTTTTCTCAGCCGAACGAATCCAAGCTTGTGTTTTCATAATTTCTTCTTCACCCGTGAAGGGTTTTCCACCCAGATTTCTATACTTCATGAATAGAGCTTCTATACCCGGGTCAGTATTACTTCTTCTGTTTCTGGCACTCATTTTCTAGTTCTTCTGCAAATAGCAGACCAAGTGTCAGGTCAACAGAAAAGATATTTCAAAATATAGAGACAAATACTTGAATGTAAATGTGTCTATCTAGGTGTTATTTCATTCTGCTACTCATACTAGATATTTCTGATCCTATCTGTATAGAGTTACCCGTCCTAGAACACCACTGGTTCTATTTCTGACGAGTTCATTCAAATGCTATATTCCAGAACTAAGCTTAACCAAAGCTCTGATACCACGTTGAGACGACCCCAAATCCCGTTCTCACGGAGACAAGGGTTATCTTTGGAATATAACACAGAAACAGATAGTAGCAGAACAGAATTAAATAAATACACCAGATAATGAACAATAGAATATACTGGATAAAAGTAATCACCAGAGTTACACAGTATACAGGATCTTACTTAGTACAAATACAGTTCAGCTATACATAAATGTCTATAGCGGAAAACAAACATAATATGTACAATAGGAGCTGAACAGCATAAAAAGAAATAAATGATAGAATCCATCTTCAGCTTCAGCTATCCAGAAAGAACCAGCTAAACCTGAATACAAGGCTGCCCGTGCAGAAAAAAGGGCACCCAAGTTTGAAAGTGAAACAAACTACGAGTCAGTCATGGGACTGGTATGAGAAATCTACTCAACACATATATAATTTGGCTAATCACAGGACCACGCCACTTTCGTGGAACGGGTTTACTCCATTGGATTGCCAGTGCTTTGAAACAAATCTTCCTTTTAAACATCGCTATGCTTTTTATAAAAATGAAGCCATTATAAGACTCAGTTCCCATCACACAATGCAACGCAAACCGGAGGATAGAGTTTTTACCTTATAACGGCCAAAATATGCTTGATACGAATAAAACAAAGGCAATTGATATTATTGCTAGTGTTTATATGTTTTGAAAACAATTTCAAATCATAACTATCAATCATAGACGGCATTAATGCCCCATACCACTATGTCACCATATATAGGTATACAATCAAAATCGCACGATGTTGTATTTGGAAATTGGATTTCCGTTATGAACCAAGGCAAAAGATAGTCCTTACCGAATTCGAGACTGCCTAGCCCGAGTCTCAGGATCAGAACGCATCGACCCTTGGAGCGACAGGGCCGGTCCACACGGAGTGGATTAAAAATGCCTGAGCACTACGTTTCGCCACCCTTTGGGGCGTAAGCGAGCCAACAAGTGACTCCATCGGACCCGGATCGTCCGATCTAACCGAGGCGCCTCGCAACAGCAACAACCACATAGGTGAAAAGTATATAAATGTCAGGGCTGGTAGGTCACTGACACCACCCTAGCTAGGAGGAAACGCAGGCCCTCCCTGAGGTCCTTTCTCCCGTTTCTGGTTCATACCGGGGTGTGAGGCTCGCGAGTTTACGTTATACACAAAGCTACGCCACACAGACGGTGCTTTGATCATCACCACAAGACTTTGCTTTCCAACAGAAGCCCTGATCACTGCATCTTAGCATGCCACACAGAATAAAATCCAATGTCAGACACACAGTCCATTTACAAGTCCATTCTGGGTCTGAACGAAACCGGAGGCACTAAATACCTCGCAAACTCATCGATCACCACGTACGTCTGGACGATCACCACTCATTATCCATATTTCGGGATGCCTCCCAATCAGGACCTCGGTTACCATCCAAACGAGGTGAAGATCTCCGGTCTTCGACCATCGTCTTCATCTTCGATTTTCAATCGTCGGTCAATTATTCGAAATGAGAATTAACTCGGCCTTTTCAAATAATTCACGTATATTTAGAATTTCAAATCAATTTATTTCAATGGTTAAATTATTTGACAACAGCAATCTTGTTCTTTGATGTAATTTTCACACCAAACACATTCAACCATCAAAAGCCACATAAATCGAGCAAATTCAGTTTATTTCTATTCCATATCGTTTATAATGTTTTATAACGATTTATCGCAATTTTTATTTATTTTAAAATAGCCCATATATTCAAAACGACGCTTCGGGCCATAACGCGGACGTGGCGCTGTTTTTCTTCAGATTTGATTTACACATATCTGAAAATCTAACCGTTGGATCTTCATAAAATTTACATCATTAGAAAGGTCTTTTCAAAACGAATCCAACGGTTCTAGTTTCGGGAAAATCCGACGGTCGGATCTCCCGGTACAATCGTTTGAATTTTCGATTTCAAAATATGAACTGCAGCGTCATTATTCGATTAAATATATAATTATATTTTTATATATATAAATAAATATAATCGCTTCTGGCGCTATTTTTCATCAGATTTGAATTAAACATTCCAGACAATCCAACCGTTGGATTTTTACAAGATTGGTGCCGTTGGGAAGATATTTCCAAGGCGAACCCGACGGTTGAGGTTTCGGGAAAATCCCATGGTCGGATTTCCCGCACTAGTTGTTTGAAATCACGGTTTCAAAATACGAACTGCACGGCCTCGTTTCGTTTTAATTTTATTTATATTTATATATCTATATAAATATAGTTCATTCAATGATTTCAATATTGTTTTCACTTCAAATATTTCACTAACGCCTTAAAATTTTGGAAATTTTCGCCATAACCTCCCCTGCACCGGGAGCGTCGGGAAATCTCAAATAGCTTTCCCGGTCCTTCTAATCTCAAAAAGAAAAAGAAAAAGCCAAGCGACTAGCCAACAGGCTCATAAAATCATCACCCAAATAAAACAGTAAATGTGTACCTATTTGTCGGGCACAAAATTTTATTCCTCTTCTCTAGCCCCTTTGCTATAACCTGTTCAATGAATATGCATGTACATATATATAGTTCTTATCATTTATCATTTTCTATTCAACTTCATATTAGATTTCTATTTGGTTTAAAAACACCATTCATTCTAATGTTACATACATAGGTACAAATCATATCATTAGCTAATTAATGAATATTTCAACTCATATATATTTATTTGAACAAGTGGCTATTTTTAACACTTCACATTTCAACGATTCATGCATATAATAAAAATGTGATTTTTATTGTAAAACAACTCATTTCAAAACACTATTATTTTATATATCTCATATTGGTGATAGAAATAGGATTTTTCTTATAAAACAATTTCTTTCAAAACGAGATTATTTTACACAGTTCATATAGTTGATAAAAGGTGATTTTTATTATCAAACAATTTATTTCAAAATATGAATACCATTCAACACATGAATTTCAAATCAACGAATGAATATCGATTCAACACATGAAGGTTTTCTATAGTTTCTATATATAGATAAAAATGTGATTTTTATATTTAAAACGCGAATACCATTCAACACATGAATTTCTAATCAACGAATGAATATCGATTCAACACATGAAGGTTTTCTATTCAATGAATAAATATAGTTTAAGCAAATGAAAATAATTCAAACACACGAATATTATTCAAAATTTCGGCAGCATAACGGCAGGGTAGTTAAAACCGGAACCGTCCCTAGTACGGCTCCTCGCTCTACCTTAAAACCTCGCGGTTTTTGACAATGGGGATCATGCATCTAGTTCGCACGCAGGCGGCATGTATATATTTATTTCATTTCCACAAACTAATCCTATGTGGTTTCAACCAAATATTTCTCAACCACAAATGGGTATTTTTCAACCACAATCAATCAATATCAACCACAAACAATCCCAAACAATCATTCGCTATCAATCAATTTTCACAACAATTTCAACCAATAAATATCGTCCATGGTTTGTGGACGAGGGGCGTATATATATATATATATATATATATATATATATATATATATATATATAGCAATTCACCTTTATTACAACACATATACAATTTTTACAACGCATATATAACTTATACATCGAACGTACAACTTATACAACGCTTATACAAGAGGTGTACAATGCTTATATAACTCATACATCGACTATATAATTTATACATCGTCGTTTTCCATATTGTTTATAAATTAGAAATCTCACATTGCTTTCGGCTTTGCCAAAAATTGTAGAAGGCTCAGAAAAATATGCGGCCTCTTCTAAAAGGTAGAAGGCGTCCACACGGTCACGATGTTTCCTGTTTCATCGAATTCGTTAATCATAGCAAAATCACATTTTTAAACTATGGTTTATATTTTATAGACAAAGATAATTTTAATTTCAAATCAAAGGTAATTTTATTTTTAAGTCAAAGTCTATTTATATTTTCTAAAACAAATTCTATTTTATATTTTCTATTTGAAAGTATTTTATTTTTCCAAAACAATCCTGTTTTATATTTTCAAAATCAATCCTAATTTTATTTTAAAACCTTTCTAACTTTATTGTCATAATGCTATATATATTTATATACAAAAAATGAAAATAAAAGCTGCCTTTATATTTATTAAAAACTGCATTTATATTTATTAAAAAACTGCATTTATATTTATTTAAAAAAAAAACTGCATTTATATTTATTAAAATTAGTTAAACTAAAATAAACAATAACTAAATAAAAATCAACTCACTGTGTCTTCGTTCTGTAAAGCTGCTTCCATCAAACCCAACATCTTCAGTCCTAGGGTTCATTTTCGCACGCAACTCGGAGCATGTGATGGCGATCAGACTTCACCATGACGAGCGGCTTCGCGAGAGCTTCCTAGCGATGGCCACCGCCTTCGGTTCGAGCTCCTGCTGGCGGCGCTAGGATGTGCGACGCGGTCGAACTTTCCAAGCCCAGATCTCGTCGAGGGCGTGATGATAGGAGGTGAAACCGGTGCTGATTTGGAGAGGGAGGAAGGACCTTTCGAGAATGGGTGGTGGCGGAGGCTGGTGATGGCCGTGGAAGCGGCGAAGTGGGGAGAATGGTTCGAACGACGGTGGACGTCGATCGCAGGAGATAAAAAGGGTTTCCGCCTATTTTTTTATTTATTTAATGAATGGTGAATTATGATTGGCCCAAAGGTTATAAAAATAGGAAAATACCACTTTGACCATACGTACACGAATTCAAACCCAACGACTGTCGCCCCTAGCGTTTTACCCCCATCCCGGACACAATGGGATATGTTTCGTAGGCCCACTCGACTGTTTCAGTCAGTTTCCATTCAAATCAAAATATAAAACATTCAATATTTAATTTGAACGTACATTTCAAACTACCGGGGCCACATACAGACTCTAAAAATTCCCGAAAAATAAATCTGGCTATGTTGAGATGATACGGTCCCAACAAAACTGATTTCGTCGAATTTTGAGACCGTTTGAAAAATGGCTATTTTCAGGTCGATCAGTTTTAACTAAAACTGTTCAAACGCGTTTTCCTTTGCCACGCTCACATATTGATTCGAAAAATTATGAAATTTGAAACCTAGCAATAATTTGACATCACGGATCCAACAAAAGTGGTTTCGTCGAAATCCGAGGTCGTTTGCAAAATGTCCATTTTTAAGGGCCTAAATTCCATAGCGACTATTCAGAATTTTCAACTGGACATATCTTTTGCTTCCGCTATGAAAATTCGATTTTTCAGATTCGTTAGAAAGGCATTCACTAACAGATTTAAATATTTTTGGTTTCACTAAAATCCGTTTTGTTTTGCACCCGGTACAGTCCGACAAAGTTTGAATTCAATTTTTGAAACTGCAGCGCCCTTTCAGGCCTTGTTTATAATTATAATTAATTATATTCATTTTCAATTGTCGATTCAAACTCAGTTTTCATCGCCATTATTTAAAATATTTATTTTAAATATTTAAAATCCATTATTTTAGCCAAATTAAAAATTTTAAATTGGTTCAGATTTTCTGGGTCGTTACACAAATGCCTCAGGACTACACACTTCGGGTAGCCCTTGGAATCGGCTGGGACGGTCCTCCGTTACGTTTGAGGATTAGTTATTCCTGAACACACGTTTCCCGCTCCTATCGGACCTATATCTGAGGTGCCTCGCATCCCAACATCCACAAAGGTTTAATAATCAATGATGTCAGGGCTAGTAAAACGCTGACACCTCCCATAACTAGAAAGAAACGGCGTGTTCTCCCAGCGGTCCATATCCCCTTTTTAACTCATACCGAGGTGTGAGGCTCGCGAATCGACGCTATACACAAAGCTACGCCACAGATCATCAACCACAAGACTCTGCTTTTCAACAAAAGCCTTGATCACTGCATCTTAGCATGCCACACAAGCAATTCATGCCATGCGACTGATATCTATCGATATATAACCTCTGAGCTCGTATGTCTCAAAGAAGGGCGTAAAGCAAGAGAATAAATTCTCCGCTACCAAATAGATATATATTTAATAGAAATCAATCAACATAGAATAAAATCCAATGTCAGACATACAATCCATTTATAAGTCCATTCTACGTCTGAACGAAACCGGAGGCACCTTATTCCTCCCCCACATGTCCAATACAGGGGAGAGGTCCTCGCATATCTGTCGATCTCCAAGTACGTCTGGACGATCACCACTTATTACCTCGGCTTGGGTGTACAGCCCAATCAAGACATTAGTAATCATCCAAACGATGTGAAGACCTTTGGTCTTCAACCACCATCTCCATCATCGACATATCGTCGAATCAGTTATTCAGAATGGGCATAAACCCGGCCTTTCCGAATCGCGTATATAATAAACAAGTGCTATAAACCACAACATACACCTCATCCCAATTATGAATATTCTTTTATTCAAATATTCACATACCTTAGGAAAGGTTCCCATTAATTTTATCAAAGATAAATTCTTTTAAATTTATTCTTTATTCTTTCCTTGGATTTCAATATAAACCATATTCTGTCTTTAACTAGGTTAAAGAACTAATGTCATTTAAAACACATTTTACGATAAACCCAAATCACATTCCACTCCATCAGCCTCTAACCGTAAATTAGCAAGTGAACAATCCCCTAAGTATTAATCCCGAAGGCCGAAACCAACATCAGATCAACACCCAAGAAACAATTTGACTTAATTAATCTCCAGTTAGTTTCTGATTCTATTAACTCATTGTTAATCGGGTTAAAGAACCAGTGTTGTTTAAAACACCGTTCATGATAAACCTAAAGACCAATTTCTGTTCAATTCCAATTATATTATATTAAATTGGAAGACTTTACTTTGGAAAATTCCCGTTAAATCTTAATAAAAAGATTTATAAATTCCAAATCTTATTTCACTGTAAATCGGGTTAAAGAACGAATGTCGTTGAAAACACAGTTCACAACAAACCCAAAATCCAATCAGTCTCAAACTGTAAATTAATAAGAGAAAAATTTCCTAAGTATTAACCCTGAAGGTCGAAACCAACATCAGATCAATACCCAGGAAACCATTCAACTTAACTAATCTCCTGTCAGTTTCTAATTTTCTTAACTACATTCGGTTCAAGAACAATATTATTAAAGATACCATTCACGACAAACCCAAAATCCAATTTGATATTAAATATAAGGCTCTGAATAGAAAATATATCGGCTTATATTCAATATCAAATTCTGAAACCAACAATTATTGTATTGGAATAATGATATATATATCTTCCAAATTCCTCCACAATATCCGTATAATCATGAAATCCAATATTGAAATATTCTGAAGATAATTTCGATACTTATCCATTCAAATTCATATATTGGAAATCCTGGTCTTAGATTCGGTTTCGGTTTCGTGATTCCCCAATTTGCAGATTATGAACTTTTTCTCCAACTAATGGTCTTAGATCGTGAATTTCCAGAACGTCGGGAGATCATGAATTTGCCTAGAGTGGTACAGATTAGGAAGACTGAAAGCATTAGGGTGCGACATATTAGACTATGGTGGGAATATGGGATTTGGTAGGAACGAAATGGAAAGATCTATCGCGGGAATGAAAATCATAGCTGGAAATAGAGTAAGGGTAACGCAGATTGAGGGACATGAATGGACAGTTGTTATTTTTCGTTTATGAGGGCATGGATTGATGAGGTGTACTTTTAACTGGTGTAACGCAAGGCTTTTAACTGGTATTGCACGTCACCACACTTGAATTCTCACCGCAAAAGTGCATTCACGTCTAATGGAACAACATATGAATATTGCTGCAGAAGATCAAAGTAAAGCATAGCTTTTGCAATGCTTTTCTTGCAACGCACACACATTAGTGTCGAATATGCCTACTTATGGCATATTGGATACTAGATCTAGATAGTAATTTATCAACTTATCCCTGATATCAATTTCCATATTCAACTCATACTATAAGCGTAATGATTAAAAACTACCTTCTAAATTCCTCAAATAGTAAGTGTCATCATCTACAGTCTTAAAATCAAACATTCGAAGATTCATCTCCAACCATATCCAACTATGTATAATTGGAAAACCAGTTTTAATATAAAATGAATAAATTTAAATTCCGTACAAAATATTTTTAAAAATTTGAACCTTCAAAATATTTCATGAATCATTTAAAATTGATTACTTAAAGTACGAAAAACAATTTGCGGGTATAAACTTTAAAATAGATTGTTTTCTAAGAAGTGTTATAATAGAATTTCAAAAGCATTACGAAGGTGTTACAAAACAGCTATATTGACTAGTTTGATCAAAATATTACTTATATTAGCCAAAACTTAAATTTTCCAGGTCAAAACACTTTTAAATAATTTATAATGATTTTACAAAAAAACAATATTTAAAAAAAATTAAAATAGTTGTTTACAGTTACGGTCGATGAACTGCACTTACAACGACCTTTCTCAAAACGGTTTTAAACATAACTTGACAATTATTCATCAAAATTTGATAATTACTTTTTTCTTGAATGCTAATAAAATTTGGGACCAAATGTTTCAGGTTTTAGGAAAATATGATTTAATTTTCTCAAGTTATAGCCATTTAAAGTTAACGGTAAAAAACGCAAACTACCGCTGCGCGACACATTCTGTTTTGCCGTAATCTAACTTAATATAAAATTTATTCCAAAGTACTTCAAAATACTTTAGAAAATCATTACATACTTATATAAACCATTTTAAAACATTTTCTAGATAGGTTCACTTTTTCAAAACAAACCGTGTTTCCATCGATTTATAAACAAAACCTTGTCATAAACCCATTTAAATAAAACGTCCTTCCTCACGAAAACTATTCATAAATATATTTCCTTTACATTTCCAAACCATTTCAAATTTCAAGTTTGAAAATAAATTTTCAACCCAAATTTCCAATAAAATAATAATGTATTATTTACGTTTTTGACGATGGAGGAGATTTAACCGATCACCGATGCAATAACATAATTATGTTTTCATATTGTGTGTGAAACAACCATTATAAACATCCATAACAAGCATCATCAACATTATTAAATAAATAATAACCGTGCACAAGCGTTATAATATTTACGCTTAATAATGTGTGTGCGTGTGTGTTTGTTCTAAACTACGCAACCATCATCCATCACAAACAATCATTAGCAATTAAACATCCATAACCAAATTAATTGACACTAGTTAATTATAATCTAATTAATCTTTACTAATTAACGTTTACTAACTGATGTATAAATTTAAGAGTTCTTACCCCTATTGCTTTCCAATCTTCAGTAGATAAGTTTGGAGGACACTCCCGAAAAGAGCTACGCTTGCGCCAGTATGCTGACCCAATGTGCACGCGAATATATACACGTATATATGTAACTTAAATCGACTTTTTAATAGGAAGGCCGAACTGGAATTAGAGGCGGTGGGGTCCACATGGGAAGAGAAGGGCGGTGCCTAGGCTGGTCATGGAGGGTGGTGGGTGGGGAATATGGTGGAGGAAGGAGGCGGCGAATAGTGGAGGAGGAGAGGCCGAAAATGGGTGAAAGGATGGTGGAGTTTTGGGTGAACTTTGGAGTGGGATTAGTTTTACGGTGGCCGGAGCTAGAGGCGCCAGTGGTGGCAAGAGGTGCCTACGTGGGAAGGGATGGGAATGGAGGAGAAGGTGGAGTAGATAATGGAGGAAATGGTGTTAAAAATGAAGGGGTATGCACTCCCTTATATAACCATCTTAAGGGGTAATTTGGTAATCCTCACTATGGACACATGTCCTTTTTAAAATGCATACGAACATGCACAATGCCAACTGTCCAAACCACTTATAAAATACCATAGGCTTGGCAAAATAAGGGGCTCAAACCATGTGCAAGATAGCCACTTTCTTAGTTATACATATAGGCATAAAAAAAGTCCGCAACGCTCTCAAATGTTTCTGCTTTTAAGTGTTATCGCTAATCTTTAACCCAATTAAACATCTGTGTTTAACGCAACGAAATACGACAATAACTAATGTATTCTCAATAAAAATTTAATGATGTTTTATTTAATAAATTAAATTATAAATCATATTTTAATAACCATTTCTTAATAAATAATATTTATCAAAAGACTACTTAATAATTTAATATATTCGCTTTGGAAAATCTAATTATAACAAAACTCAATTAAAATCGAAATATTATATTTTGACAAAAATCAACATTTAAAATATTATTCAAACACATTTATATTATTTCAAATCCATTTTTAAATTAAATTATATCTATTCTATATCCATAAAATTCAATTTATATCCCTAAAATTAACATTATATTCCATAATTCATTTTTAACTGATTAAAAATTATGGATCGTCACACTCACCCCTATTAAAACTTTTCATCCCAAAAAAGGAACGTAGTTGCTTAATGACTTAGTTTGGAAAATTCTTTTTAAATTTTATGAACATCGGATAGAATATATGAGAGTTTATAATAGGATAGGAATGCTGAAGTTAACCCCAAAAAGTATCGTAATATCATAATGTCTGAGTACAAAAAATGACAGAATCATCCAACCTGAGTACTTACTACGTACTTAGGGTGGTCTGTGTCGAAACAACAAAAAGTATACCTATCAAGGTACTAGTTCCCAAAGTACGTCATATCCCAAAACATCTTAGTGCATCTAATTACTTAAGATAACTATGTACAATATATACAAAGTCCAACCCTCTCATACTGACTAATCATCTAACATATTTGACCCATCTTCGGATGATCTACATAGACTGAGCTCCTCAGGCTCGTCATCAACGAAATCCTCATCAATCACCTCTATCTCATCATCTTCAATATAACTGTCATCATCAATAACTGCTCCATCACCCTCATCCTCTAAATGCTCTAACCCATCAATAATCTCGTCAACCTTGTCAGCTAACTCGGGGACCAAGTCCCATTCAGGACCCTCATCATTAGTCGTATGTCCTAACAGTTGCTGCTTCTTCTCGTCTAAGACCTCCTGCCATATCACATCAAACATAGCATCATAAAATCATGGAGGTACCTCAATGCCGTAGTAAGCTGTGGCATCTGCTCTAGTCATCTAGTTTATGACCACTGGACCTGGGGTATATCCTGGTACCTCTCGAGGTCACTACCCAGCCGTAGAGGGACATCCTTGCCTATAACCATAGTATCAGGGATATCATGGTCAGAATCCAGTCTTTCATCGCTATTTGGATACTCCATCAAATCCTTAGTGGGTGCAGAGTCCGAAATCTCTATAATCTCATGCTCACTAAAGGATATCCATTACTAAAGTCATCATTAGATATATCTATAATAGGGTTCTCTGAATTAGACTCAGAACTGCTATCATCACTACCTGAGAGAAACTGAGACATGTACTGCCTAACACTTAGATGCCTACAATCTTAAAACTAAGAAAAAGAAATATTTTAGAGTTAGGAGTCATTTTACCAATTTTATGATGATTAATTTATTTTTTATTTTTATTTATAACCGTATTAATTAGTTTGTTTAGAGGAGAGTTGCTAATATGTTAACAAAATTTAACCCAAGTTTATCTCTTAACGCAAATCTTATTATTTTTAAAATGGGTTAGTTCAGAAACTTAATTTATTTTTGCATGAAAAGGCGCTCTCTCGAATATAGTACTCTAGAAACTCATTCTAGGACATTACTAACCCTATCCCTAATGAGTTCATTCTCATGGTATATTACTAAGTGAAAATTACTGTAGCATCCCTATTATGTTTGGAAATGTAAACGGCCTCCCTCCCTAAGTTTCGTTTCAAACCCTGTCCTTATTTTTATACTTACGTGTTTTCTTTAGAAAAAAAGGCGTTGCCACATAAAAAAAAAATCTAAATTTTGCAAATATTTCCAGAAGGCCATGAGAAAAAAACTTGCATATATATATATATATATATATATATATATATATATGTGCAAGTATTCACAATAGTTGCACACAAGTATGCAAGTATTCATGAAGCAGTTTACACTAAATATCTACATGAATTCTTGCATATATGTGTGCATCTATTTTAATATATTTGCAAATATGCATGAAAATATTGCATGAAGGTTTCACATTGTGAAATATGCATGTGTATTGTTGCACACATGTGTGCAGGTATTTTGAAATACCTGCATGCATGTATGCAAATAAATATGAACTGATTTGCATGCATGTGAATGTTTGCACACTTGTATGCAAGAATTCTGTAACACATGCATGCCTGTATGCAAGAAAACCAACACAGAGGCATGACTGAAATACTTGCACATATGTATGCAAGAAAATTCAAATATGTGCATATTATTTTGCATTTAACTACAGTTTCATTGTTTTCTTTTATTTTTTGTTTTTGATGCATTGTTTGATGGTTTTTTATCCAATTTTTTTGTTGAATGCATGCTTAATTTAAATATGAATTTACGTATTTTTTTTATTAATTTTCGAAAAATAGGGACCTAATTTACAATAAGTTTAGGACCGGATATGAGTCTAATTTTGAAACTTAATAGGGACCTGTGCCAAATGAACTCTATTACTAATCCCGATTCCAATGAGTCCTTTGACCTTTGTTCAAATAAGTCGTAACCTAAATTTTATATATACCAAAGATCTGATACCGCGTTGTAACAACCCTCCCTTTTGTTCGGTTTCTCTGTAATTAAACCGACTCGAACCATTCATAAAGACGGATTATTAGGGATGTTTACACATTTGCATAAAAGTAAAAGAACTTTCCATTATCATTACAATATTATTACATCAGAGTTATAAGAAATATCCGAGTACAACAGATACACAATGGATTCAAATATACTCTATGCGGAAGAAGAATGATCCAAAGTATAACTCTAGCTCCAATCCTCAATCCCGCTCTGAGGACTAAATCTGCAAACCAAACTACTAATTGCTACATGGAAAATTATGGGCACCTAGATTTTAGGTGTAAGAACAATAAATTCCAGGTCAATCATGGGACTGGTGTGAGAACTCATAACAATTGTTTTTAGGGTTTATTTTAAAGTTGGGTAATTCATCGGACCACGCAGCTAAATAAGGAACATATTTACTCCATGTGAATACCTACGCATAGAAATTTGCAATGACTTTTTGAAAAAAGAAACTAACATAAGATCTCGTGGCACACACGCGAGATTTCTCCTTATGATAGTCAAAACATGCTTTTGATACGTGAAAATTCTCTTTCATATTATTATTAGTGCATAGTGTGAAAAAATCTTTCGAAAGTAAATATATTAAACTAGCCAACATTATGCGCTATCCTATTACACTGACGTAATCATGCAAGTAATCAGCAGGGAATACAATCAAAATTGTTTGAGCTCATAGTGGAGATTGGGTTTCTAACAAGTGACCAGGTAAAGGAACTACATTTCAGAATCGATGGGTATGCATCTAGAGGGATGCCCTAGAACCAAACAGGCTCTCTGCAAACACAAGACTAGTCTCTCCCTTACTATATTGATTTGATCATGCCTAAGTAAATCATCCCCCGATCGTTACCGACCTTTAAACAAGGTACCCACACCAACACAACCACAAAAGAAATTTCTCCACATAGGTTAATACCTGGGCTCCATACCATAGTGAAATTTTTATCTAGAAGGGAACGAATACCTATGTCCTTGCTGCATCTTTCCTATTTTAGCTTTTTTTCAGGGTGTGAGGCTTGTCGACGTCAGGACATACACAAAGCTACGCATAAATAAGCCATTCTTTGATCATCCATAGCTCATCACTTAAGTATGCCACATTGTCCATTCAACACACATCACTGATATCTATCAATATATAACCTGTAAGCTCAGACGTCTCATAAAAGGATGTTAAGCAAATAGAATAAATTCTCTACCACTGAACATATAAATATTAGTAAAGATCAATGCTACGCAATCAATTACAATGTCAGACACATAATCCATGCAGGTCTATTCTGGGTCTGAACAAAACCAAATCCAAAAAATCTCCAAATACAACCGAACCTCTTGCCACTTATAACCTTATATTAAGTCTACGGCCCAACTAAGACATCAGCAATCAATCCAAATAATGTGAAGATCCCCGATCTCTAATCATCGTCTTCAATTCCTTCAGTTGCTCTATACATCGTATTATCATTTGGAATGGTTTTCAGACATAAACATGATCCCTGTCTTTCCAAATAATAAGCACAATTATAAAAAACAAAATTTTGGATCACACAAGATTTCAACCAAATCACCTTTCATCTTGGATTTTGTTAATTAAAACTTCTTTAAACCCATTCTCAAATTATCTTTAACATAAACCATTTTTCAAAAATTCATCTAATAACTTTCTCCTTAAAACATATCTTTTGGAAGATCAAATCACCACTGAGAACTCTCTTCTTTCTTTGGTGCCTGGCCCATGGAAGGATTAACACCAAAGACATGTTAATTCCTAGTGGCATTCTAGTTAGTCCAGCATCCACACTTTGCTACCAAGCAGACGAATCCCCTCTGCTTTCCATCACTGTGATCAATGGTAATACTCCCTCTCCTCTATAGAACTTGACACATTCATTGCTGCCTTTTCCTTGATTGTTTGGTAAGAAAGTAACAAATGTTGTATTGATGATCGGTCGACTTCGCAACTTAAGTTATGCCGCAAGTTAACTTACTTCTCCTACCTTTAGACAAGTTCATAGGCCGTTCCTTTCCTTCCAATGTTGATGGATACTACAATCATCTGGAAAGAATCAGAAGGTAGTTCGGAGGCTGCGCGACTACGCCAGCATAGAGCAATTCTACGACCATGGTAATCTCGTCATGTACCTCAATCAATTATTCGCATGGTGCTATGAAACCAGTTTTTGGCTTGCTAATTGAAGTTGTGTTTTTTAGCCTTATAGGTTGGCTCATGTGTTGTTTTGTATATGGTTGTATGTTGGGGTTTGTTAGTGTTCAAGTTTGTACATTATGTTGTAACACTTATGTACTTATGCTACTTTATCTAGTTTATGAACTATTTTGGCCAGCGATCAGGCTTGTTAATCACTTATATATTTCTACTTAATATGAACTGACTATGTACATCTGCTCTGCACAACCATCTTACTCCAAAAAAAATAGCCATAAAAATCTTGATTAAATTCCCTAGTTTGATAACTTATTAGCCAAACCCAATTTATTTTGAAAATCCTCATTATATATTTCGTAACTTCAATCATAATTTCCTTTCAAAATGATTTCCCAACATTTAATTCTTTAATCCTAAATAAAAGATTATAGTTCTTTCCCAATTCCTTGCTTTTTTGTTTCCTCAAATCAAAGATTTGATTAAATCTTAAATTACGACATGAATTTTCGTAACTCGATCTCAACAGGTTTCAAGAATGATATTATGGAAGATGCCATCCACGGAAAAAACAAAATCAATCGATATTGAACATAAATTACGCATAAATTTTACCTATATATATTCGGTATCAATTCTCATAATCAAGGAATACTATAAGTGGAATAACGATATAAATATCTTCCAAATTCCTCAAGTAGCATACGTTTACACAATGGAATCTCATATTAAATATTCAAAGATTATTTATATCCAACTTATCTCAATTATATCGGGAAACTTATAATTTAGTTAAAAGATTTATATAACTCTTTGATATTGGATCTAGATAGAAATTTATCAACTTATCCCTGATATTAATTTCTGTATCCAACTCATACTATAAGTGGAATAGCAGTAAACTACCTTCTAAATTCCTCAAACAATAAGAGTCATCATCTACAATATTAATATCAAACATCCGAAGATTCATCTCCAACTATATCAAATTATTTATAATTGGAAAACCTGTTTTAATATTAAATAAATCAACTTAATTTCCATGTAAAATATTTTAAATAATTTTGAAGCTTCAAAATATTTCATGAATCATTTAAAAATGACTACTTAAAGTTCGAAAAACAATTTATGGGTTGTAAACTTTGAAACAGATTGTTTTCAAAGAAGCATTACAATAGCGTTTCAAAGGTGTTACAAAACAACTATATTGACTAGTTGGATCAAAATATCACTTATATTAACCAAAACTTAAATTTTCCAATTCAAAACACTTCAAAATAATTTATAATGATTTTATAAAAAATTGTATTTTAAAAACATTAAAAATAGTAGTTTAGAGTTACGGTCAATGAACTGCACTTACAACGACCTTTTTCAAAACGGTTTTAAACATAACTTGAAAACTATTCATCGAAATTTGAAAACTCATTTTTTTCTTGGAAGATAATAACATTTGGAACTAAAGATTTCCAGTTATCGGAAAATCCGATTTAATTTTCTCAAGTTATAGCAATTTAAAGTTAACGGTCAAAAACGCGAACTACCACTGCGCGACACGTCTTATTTTGACCGTAATAGAAAATTTATTCCAAATTACTTCAAAATAGTTTAGAAAATCACTATATTCTTATATAAACCATTTTATAACATTTTTTTGACAGGAAAACCAATCTTCACTTTTTCAAAACAAACCTTATTTCCATCGATTTATAAACAAAACTTTGTCAAAACCCGTTTAAATAAAATGCTCTTCTCTACGAAACTATTCATACATATTTCCTTTACACTTACAAACAATTTCAAAATTCAATTTTGAAAATAATTTTTCAACCCAAATTTCAAATAAATAATTTTATATTATTTTCATTTTCGACGATGGAGGAGATTTAACCGATCTCCGATGCTGTACCAAAATTACAACGTCACTGTGTGTGTGTGTGAAACAACCATTATCTACATCCATAGCAACCATCATCAACACAATTAAATAAATAATAACTATGAACAAGCATTATAATACTAACGCTTAATGTGTGTGTGTGTTCTAAACTACAATACCATCATCCATCACAAACAACCATCAACCATTAAACATCCAAAACAAAATTAATTAACACTAGTTAATTATAATCTAATTAATCTTTACTATTTAATGTTTATGAACTAGTTTATAAATTTAAGAGTTCTCACCCTCATTGCTTTCCAATCTTCAGTAGACGAGTTTGGCGGACACTGTCGAATAAAGCTTTACTTGCACCGGTATGTTGACCCAACCTGCGCGCAAGTACACACACAAATATATAACTTAAATCTCTTTTTTTATTTAGGAAGGAGGCCAAACTATAAATGGAGTAGGTAGGTCCATGTGGGTAGGGGAGGGCGACGCTTGGACTAGTCATGGAGGGTGGCGGGTGCGGCCTACGGTGGAGGATGGAGGTGGCGAATGGTGGAGGAGGGGAGACTGAAAATGGGTGAAAGGATGGTGGGGTTTTGAGTAAACTTTGGAATGGGGTGGGGCTTATGGTGGCCAGAGCTAGAGGGTGTCGATGGTGGCAAATGGTGCCGATGTGGGGAGGGTGGAGAGTGGAGGAGAAGGTGGAGTAGAGAATGCAGGAAGTGGTGTGAAAAACGATGGGGGTATGCACTACCTTAAATAGCCATCTTAAGGGGTAATTTGGTAATCCTAACTATGGACATATTCCCTTCTTAAAATGCATACCAATGTGCATAATGCCACCTATCCAAACCACTTAAAAAATACAGTGGGCTCAAAACCTTGTGCATGATAGCCACATTCTTAGTTACACTTATAAGCATCACAAAATTCGCGACTCCTCTCAACTGTTTCTTATTTTAAGTGTTATCGCTTATCTTTTACACAATTAATTATCTGACGATTAACGTGACAAAATACGACAATAGCTACTCAATAAATTTTTGATGATGTTTTATTAACAAATTAAATTATAAATCATATTTTAATAACCATTTCTAAACAAATAATATTTATCGAAAGACTACTTAATAATAATTTAGCATATTCGGTTTGGAAAATCTTAGTATAACAAAACTCAATAAAAATCATACAATTATATCCTAACAAAATCAACATTTAAAATATTATTCAAACATATTTATATTATTTCAAATCCATTTTTAAACTAAATTAAATCCATTTTATATCTTAGAAATTTCAATTTATATCCCAAAAATTCAAATTATATCCCAAAATACATTTTTCATTGATTAAAAATTATGGATCGTGATAATGACCAATTTTCCTTTGATTAGCTTCCACTTGCCATCACCAAAGTGATTTCCCAAACCGGCATCATCAATGTTTCCAATTTATGTGAGATTGAATCACATGTCTAGAATATGCCTCACATCTTTGAGAATTAGCTTACATCTTGTATTTGACGTAAGGAGGACTCACCTTTTCCAATAATTTTCCTTCTTCCAAGACTCCTTGTTTGAAAGTTACCAGAGTCACCTTTTTGGTATGTTGTGCAGAATCTTCAATGAGAGACAACATGAAAGGAAGAACCAAAGTTGACGATCCATAAATTATCATTAGAGACGATGTTTATAAAATTGTATTCTCGAATGAGGTATACATCTTTATCCTCATCTTCTACAATGGTTGTGGTCTTGTCGGGATTAAACTGGTCTAGCCTGCCATTACTCATATGTTGATCTTTCTTGAAAAATCGACACCCTAGCTTCCTATGACCTACCATCTCATAATAATAGAATTTAACTCTAGGGCATGACTTGGACCATCCTCGAGAATGATCTCGACCTCGGCATCTATTGTGTCAACACATATCAACTCTACCTCGTCTATCTATGACGTTTGACTCTAACCGAGTGCTCGAACCTCATTATTTCTTCCTATGTTGTTCAATTATAAGACTACCACTGTTGTTGTCCGTAGTAAGCTTTACCTATGGCGCTAAATTAAATAAAGTGACAACTAGTATGTCCCACCTTTCTGGTAGGGAACCAGGGAGTAGAAAGGCTGGCATCTCATATTTGACCTTCATGTCGACCTTGTTTTGCTAATTTACGAGCCCCTTGAAATTGTTTAAGTGCTCCATTATGCTTTGGCAATCCTTATACTCCAACGTTAATAACCGTCGAACTAGGAGGGCCTTATTCAGATGTGTTTTCTTTTGAATCATGGATTCGAGTTTTGTCCATAATTCAAAAGCATGGGTGTAAGTAGGGAAATGCTCGAAAAGAGATCTACCGATGTACTTAAGAATTACAACGACTGCTTTTTGATTTAAAACCGCTCATGCATTGTTGTCCTTTCCTTTCTACTTGTTCTTTATGATCTACTTGTTCTTTATGATGATGAGTTCATGCAAATCCTTGCAATAATGGTGATCTTCCACCATCGGCTTCCAATAGGAGTAATTATCTATCGTAAACTTGAATATGTCATATTCAAAGGTAATAGTAGCCTCCGTTTTGATGTCCATAAGATATCGATGTTTTAAGAGAACCTGGCTTTAATACCAATTAATGGGGCATTTTTCCAGTATTCTTTAGTGTAATGGGAATTAGACAATAGGAATACAAGACAAATACTTTTTATATTTGGGAAGTGATTATTATAAGGTAGTTCGATTTTGGGGAGAAACTTTAATGTGTTTCTTTCTTGGATTTCATATTACATATGCCACCAACCAGTCCTATTTATACTAGTGATAGCTAAATGCTAAATTATTCTAGACTCTATAATCTTTATCCATTTTTCTAGCTAATTCTTATCCAATTCTTTAGATACTTCTTCTTCTCCATAGCTCTTGAATTTTCTCCACTCTTGAATTTCTCTTTTAGGCTAATACTTAGTTATTCCCACTATTTGTTCGAGTTAATCAAAGGAACATCCAACATATATTCATTCTTTGGTTAATTAGAATTTGCCAGCATTTAGGACACTAAGAAATAATAGCTAAATCTTTAGGGTTGTAGTGGAAGAATGTAAATCGTAAAGAAAGGAAATTAATTATCAAATGACCTTTTCTTGATTAATGTTATTGGATCCCATGATATAATGACTATCCAACATAAAGTAATAAAAATGTAATAAAATATAGTACTATATAGTATGCGTACTTTAGCACTACAGTTATTGGAGGACAAATCTCAGGCTGAGTGACACAAAATTCTGCAAGTGTGCCAAATGCCAGATTCTCCTGATTGAAGAAACTGTAATAACCCGGAAATTCTAAGCCAATTTAAAATTATTATTTTGGCAATTTTAATGAGTTTTGAATATTTAAAATGAATTATTTTAAATAATGACAAAGAAATTTATTTTGAATAGAAATAGAACGTATATATTTATTTGAATCGTCGTTAGAATATGAATATTTTATTTTAATTATAAAAGGAATTGAAAATGGCGCGGTAGTTTGAAAATTCGATTTCAAATTTCAAATGAGTGTACAGGATTCAAAATAAATTGGATTTTAGCGAAATCAAAAATATTAGAATCTATTTGAGAATATATTTCCAACGAATCCGAAAAATTGAAATTTCATAATGGGAATAAATAGTTATGCCCAGTTGAAAATTCAGAATAGTCGTTATGGTGGCCCTTAAAAATGGAAATTTTGCGTACGGATGAAATTGGACTCGAAACCACTTCAATTGAGTTCAAAATGCTGTTTACAACTCCAAAATGTATTAGCTTCGCTATATTCCGAGATCCGGAATAGTGGCAATTGGCTAGGGTTTTCGGTTAGCAATACATAGCCCTCAAAAAGAGAAATTTTGCATATGAGCTCAAAATTTGACGAGATAAATTTTCCTGGATTCATAATGACAAATCATTGTTGAGTTCCAAAGGGCGCGTCGAACGGAGTTAGTATGTGGTCGTTCGAGCTAAAACAGTTCAGGGTAAAATAGGCAGTCATTTTACAAAGGAACGTTATTGATACGACCTCAGAATTCGATTCCGTTTTTTTTGGATTCGTATAGGATGTGAGCGTGCAAGAAGAAATGGTGCGCCAAAATCACATTTTTAGAGCTTATCTGAGCATTTTTCAGAAATTTAACGGACAGTCAAACGAACTCAGAATTTGACAAATCTTGTTTCGTTGGACTCGACTTCACGTCTACTACGTCGTATCCGAAATCCGCGGCAATCGGAGATCATTTGCATTAGGACGATACGCGAGAAACTAGCATATAATCACTTTTCCTCCTTTTCTATTTCATAATTTCACATCTCTCTTCCTCTTCAAAAAGATCAAAAATGGAGACCTCCTCCCAAAACCCGCTGCCCCCGCTCCTCCACCCGCCACCACCAGCTCTGGCCGCCACCACCTACCTCCGGCCACTCCCTCTCCTCCTCCTCCTCCTTCTCTCTTGTTTTGTGAACCCTAGCCTAAGCCACCACCCAAATCCGCCACCATGGGCTCTACCACCGCCGCAGCCACCCACCAGCACCCTCCCCACCTCCAATCAGGCCCAGCGCATACCCCACCTCCACTCAGGCCCAGCGCGTCCCCCTGGCTACCTAGCCCCGGCCGTGGGCCCCTCCTCCTCAAAAATCACATTTTTCACAAATTTCCCGTTTTGCAAATAACACTCTGTCACTATTTCGCCAATAAATCACAAACCGTACAATTTTTGCCAAGACTCCACTAGACCAAAGTTGAAGAGCACTTTCTCCTCTTCGATTTGTCTATTTGGAAGTCATATTTTGGATTGCGGAGCTGTCCATGAAATGTGTCCGAAGTCGACGGACCTGCTGCTGTTTTTGGCGATTTTCGGTGAATTGGTGCAGTTTGGAAGAAAGTCCCCTAGACCAAAAAATTGTCCGGAATGGCGCGTTTAGGCTAGTGACATATTTTGATGAAGTTTGGAGGTCGTATGCAAGTTCTAGAGCCAAAGATGCGAATTTGAATGCGGAGAACGACAAAAGCGAGTGCGGCGACAAAGATTTTCTACATTAGAAGAATCGCGACGAATTGGTTTAGCTTATGGGTGAGAACTTCTCACTTTTGATTTAATTTTCTAGTTAAAATATATACTAGGATGCAGACGGTGCTTAGCAGCACTCGACACCCATCATCCACAAACCATGGACGACTTGTTTGTTTGATTGTATGTTGTGTGGTGAAAATTGATTGTGATGTGGAATGAATGGTAATATATTCATGTGTTGAAATAAATTATTTATCGTTAAAAATATAAGTTTAACGTGAATGTGAATAAATAAATATTTATTTACAAATCGAACGATTTGTTTATGTACATCTATTTGAAGGATATTGATTGGGACAATAAATTTTACACATCGCCCAATTGCACAAATAATATTCAGTGTTTGTTGATTTGAAACCCCACACGGGTGTTGGGATGATATTTGGTGTACACTAATCCCAATTATTTAGTTGTGTGTCGATCGATTGGTCGACAGACTGTGTAAGCGTTAATTATTTATATTTAATGCTTATGCAGTTGTGTGGTGCACTCTGGATGATGGTTGATTATTTATCGTTGCTATTATATACATGTGTTGTATGAAATCCATATAAATAACATTATATGGTAATTGATTGGGTCTCATTCCAATTTAGAAAATAAATAATATTTTAAAATAATATTCAGAACAGGAAAATAAATATTCATGTTTTGAATAAACAAAATAGTCATGTGTTGACGATACTCATGTGTCAAGAATATTCATGTGTTGAAACTATTCATGTGTTGAATAAAATATTTATACAATAAAATTCATATTTTTATTGTAAGTAAGGAAAATAAATATTCATGTGTTGAAAAATATATATCCATGTGTTGAAGGAAATATTCATTTGTTGAACAGAATAATGAAGTTATTGAAATATATAAAGCCGTGTTGATTAGATATGCGCCATTTTGATGCGAACGATATTTATATCGATTATATTCGTTTTTATAATGAATATAGAAAAGGAAGTGATTTCAAAATATAATGTTTTGAAAATATTATCATTTTTTTTTTTGAGAAAAAAATGTGTGATCTTCCAGAAGGAAGAGAGCACACATATATATAATAAAAAAGTATAAAGTGATACAATAATCCAAATACAGACCCAAATCGGGAGTCACACATAGTAATGTACGGAGTAAATTGATAGATGAGTTCCGGCAAGGCCACCACCCATCATACTTCATTATCGAATTCCGGCAAGGCCACCACCCGATAAGAAGTATATATCTATACCCATACATATAACAAACTATGTGTAAATAACAAGAGGTGTAACAAATCACCAAAAATACAAATCACTCCACTCCTCATACATATATCCAACCCAAATAAAAAATACTCAAGCCAAACAGCAACTCCAATATCTCCATAATTACTTCTACAACCTGTAGTCTGAGAAAACTGAAACAAGATTATCAGTAACTTACACATATATATGAATATATGTCAATATATATCTATATATGTATAAATACATATATATATATATATATATATAGCCATATATTCATATATACATGTATAGAGAGAAAAAAAACATGAGAACACCCAAACAATAGGATTGTGTCAACCTAAGTGAAAAGAAATCAGTAACCCAAACGAAGACTATTACATATAAAATAGCTATTAATACGAATGAATAAACTCAGGTTTAATCTAACCTTAAAAAGAAAACTCCCCAATTGCAATTCACCAATTAATTTATTATGCGAATTAGACATCCAAAACAAACAGAAATTTACTATATTGATAATTAATTTATCCTTAGGTATAGAGGTTGAATGAAAGATTCTCTGATTCCTCTCAACCCAAATGCCCCAACTTATAAACATTACTAAGGAATCCAATATGTATTTCTGTTTGGAATTGAATCGTAACCTATAACAATTCCAATAATCCATACAACTATTAAAGGAATTAAACCCATCAAAAGTAAAAATCCTAATAATCATATTAAAAACAGAAAATGTAAAATAACAAGAGTAAAACAAATGATCTACATCCTCCTCTCCAGTATTACAAAAACAACATTTTACATCAAAAACAACATTTTTTCTTTTTAAATATTCAATAGTATTAAGCTTCTTATGGATGATCAACCACATTAGGAACTTAGCTTTAGGTGTAGCATTCGATTTCCATAAAAATTTAAAGGGATGTATAGCAATACCAGAAAAATTAATAAAACTATACATAGAATGAACAGTGTAAACTAAACTCTTATCCATACCCCAGCTAATAGAATCACCATTTTCGTCTAAGTGATACAATGCTAACTTAGCTTTAAGTAAGGCCAATTGTCTTAATAAATCTTCTTCTAAAGTATTATCAAAGGAAAACTCCCACGGAGGATCTAATTCTGCTTTGTAAACATCCTTAATTAAAGCATTCTTAAATCTACTAATGTTAAACAGTTCACTAAATTCAATTTTTAAAGGCACTATAGATATCCAAGCATCGTGCCAGAAATAAGTAATATTTCCTGAATGAACTAACATTTTGCATCCTACGTTAAAAAAGTTAAAACAGTCCAAAACAGACTTCCAAAAGTGAGATAATCTATTATCCCACCCCCCACTATTTTCTACAAAAAACTCTCCTCTTGAATAATAGGATTTGGAAACAATAGACTTCCAAGAAGTTTTCACTTCTAGGCATCTATATCTCCATAACCATTTAGCGAGCAAAGCAGAGTTAAAATTATATAGATTTACAATCCCCAAACCCCCCTCCAACTTTGATTTACAACACATGTCCCAATTAACTAGACATTTATAACTACTACAACTAGATTCCCCATTCCAAAGGAAGTTTCGCCTAATCCTATCGATCTTCTCGATAACCCATTTAGGGAAACGATGAATAGCCATCCAATAAGAAGGAATAACTGATAGGACCGAATTAACAAGTACTAACCTACCTGCTCTGCACAGAAATCTATTAGTCCAGTTAGATAATTTGTTATTAATCTTATCAATGATGACTATCCAATCTTCCTTCTTAAGCTTTGAAGGTCTTATCTTAAAACCTAAATAATCAAAAGGAAATTTCATAATCAAACAATTCAAAGTGCTAGCCACTAACGTCTCAATATTGTTAAAGTCATTAATGACCAACACTGCACTCTTATCAAAATTAATTCTTAAACCAGATAACATCTCAAAACAGTAGAGGATAAATTTAAGAGCAATAATATGCTCAGGCAGATGAGAAGAGAATAACAAAGTATCATCCGCAAATTGAAGGATCGATAATTCATTGTTAAATTCCTCGTTCCCAACACTACCTAGAACACCTAAACTCCCTGCTCTCTTAATAATTTTTGAGAAGACATCTACTGCTAAATTAAACAGAAAAGGCGATAAGGGGTCGCCTTGTCTAAGTCCTCTCTTGGATTGTATTTTCTTACCCATTACCCCATTAACAACAATGTTGGAACAACCAGACCTAAGTAACAACATGATCCAGTTTGTCCATCTAACACTAAATCCCCTAGCAAGACATAATTCACATAAAAAGTCCCAGTCAATTGAATCAAATGCCTTCTCGAAATCTAACTTCAAGATGGCACATGTTATATTGTTCTTACAACAGACATTGATATATTCCTGTACCGCTGCCACACCATCTACTATATTCCTACCTTTAATAAAAGCTGTTTGGGAGCCATCAATTAGGTCATTCATCTTACTACTCAACCAATTCGCTAAAACTTTAGAAATGATCTTGACAGAAACATTAATAAGAGAGATTGGTCTAAAATCCTTAAGTGTATTAGCCCCCTCTCTCTTATGTATAAGTATGACATTGGCAAAGTTAAAACTACCTAAACGCAAATCCCCTCTATAAAATTCATTAAATAATTCAATAATATCAAACTTTAAAACTTCCCAAAATTGTTTGTAAAAATTAACAGAGAAACCATCAGGGCCAGGAGCTTTGTCACTAGGCATATCGCTAATTGCCTTCCAAATCTCCTGCTCTGAAAAAGGTTTATCCAAATCTACGAGACTGACCCTAGTATCAGAAGGATATAAGTCATTCCATCTGACATTTGTTCTTCTCTTAAACTTAGAACCGAAAATCTGATTATAATATCTAGTGAAAGCTTCATTTAGATCCTTCTGTATAGACAGTTCTACATCATTTACAATAATCGAGTGAATCGTATTATCGCACCTTCTCTTATTTGCAACACTATGAAAAAATTAGGTGTTATTATCCCCTTCCTTGATCCATTGTATACGAGACCTTTGCCTCCACATGATCTCTTCTTTTTCTAAAATCTGTTTAAGATCTTGTTTAAGATTACAGTAATTATCTTTCTCAGTGGAGTTGAGGATCCTGGTCTCACTAATTTTATCTAACTCTAACAGTCCACACATGGTCTTATCTTTTTTAAATCTTACGTTATCAAAGATATATTTGTTCCAACGCTTGAGAAAAAATCTCAACTTACCTGACTTCGCCACATAAATCTTGGCAGAATTACCTCTATAAATATTATTAAAGTAATGCAAGGCCTTCCATTTAAAGGAGACAAGATTAGTAAAACTATGATCCAGTAGCCACATCTTTTCGAATTTAAAACTACTACTAATTGAAATGTTCGAATTACACGTAAGTATAATAGGACAATGATCAGAGAGTAAAAACGGTAATCCCTTGACTCTACAAATCGAATATCTATCTTCTAATTCAGTACTAATAAAAAATCTATCTAGTAATGCAAATGAAGGACTATCACGGACATTCGACCAAGTGAACAATCTATTATCAAGAGGAATCTCTATTAAATTACTGTCTAATATAAAGTCATTAAATTCCTCCATATCAGAGAAATCACCTTCTCGTGGTGATCTCTCCCCTAAAAATCTGGTGACATTAAAGTCCCCCCCCCCACTACCCAAGAGTTAGGAGAAATATTCCTAAAACTAGAACATTCCTCCCATATGACTCTCCTTTCCTCTTTAGTGTGGGGACCATACACATTTGTGATACCCAAAAAAGTATTATCAGAAAGGGATTGTAAAATAATATGTAGAGAATGTAACTTTGGGAACTCAAGCACCAATCTGTATTGATTGTCTTTCCAACCCATTAATTATTCCTCCGGCAGTATCAACTGCCGGAAGATAAGATCAGTTTCGGAAAATAGACCCGCCTAACCTAATATAGAACCTAAAATCTGGGCATTCAATTTTAGTCTCTTGAAGTAGAACAATATCAATGTGATTATCTCTAAAAAAAGACCTAATTTTAGAACATTTTTTAGGTACATTTAAACCCCTAACATTCCAACTAACAATCCTCATCTGTTTAAGGAAGAAACTCGCTCTAGTTCTCTACTTCTAATATACTCAGCATCAATCTCAATGTCTGAAAAAATAAAAGCAGTATCGTTTGCTAACTGAAATAACTGTCTAGTCGAGAGGCTACCTAAAGCAAAAGGAGTGTAATCACTACCAAAAGTCATAGAAATACCTGAGCCCCGATCCGAACTGCTACTACTAGCATCCGGATTCGAGGTCTTACCTCGTGATGAAGATGAACCATGCCTGATCCTAGCACTACGGCGGACCATACCAGAACTAGGAATCTCTCTCTTACGCCTCCCTCTCCTGGTCAAAGGAGTGGATACGTCACTGCGTTGGAAAAGTCCTTCGCTAATCTCTGAGCTCAAATCTGATGCATTCGGACTCTGCGACCCATCACTACTAGAAGTACTAGACCTAGGTCTCCCCCTTCTAATTAATGAAGTGGTATCCACTCTGTTTTGTACTGATAATTCACTAAATATCCGCTCTCCAACATTTCTCAAAAGACTAGAATCAACACCAGAGTACAAATCCGAGCACCAATGAGTATCCACACAACTATAAAAGTTCGCACTCGGCCTCAGGTGCAAGCAAATAATCTTCACACTCTTTATGCTCATCACAACTGAACTAGATTTATAGTCCCATAAAAAAGTGAAACCAAAAACATTACCATTTAATACAGAATCAACAACAGCGGATCCATTACTGCCTGAATCCACCACCTCCCTGATCGATTGAAGAGCATCTGTACCATACACATTCACCACCTGACCGCAGTGACTTTCATTCATGCCCACCCATTCTTCACCGTTGAGGTCATCGCCCAGCCGTATGCCATCCACAATATCAGAACTGCAATGCGCCACCTTACTTTTCATCCTTCCACACTTAACAACTTTGAATCCCCCCTTCAGCGTAGCGTATGACGAAACAACCTTTTCATTAGAGTCATCCATCTCTACCACATTTGTGTCCAGACTGTCGTCACAACTCTTCAGCATATCGAAGCTATTCGAAAGTAAGTCATCGATTGCCACATTACAGTTCATCTTTTCCACCACACTCGAGCTACCAGCATCATCATAATTCCTTAACAGATCAAAACTATTTGACAGAAAAATATCATCAACTACCAAACAGCTCCTCTGCTCATCCTCCCCTGATTCAATATCAACTTCGCTCTCGATGACACTCACATCAGCATTGTCTCCCATGTCATCTACAACAACATCAGACTTCCCTTTCATATCATTTACATTAATATCCATCATACTACCGTTAGACCCATACCATTCATCTACATCCAATCCCATGCATTGCATCACATAAGGATCTAACAACATTTGATCATTCGACTGAGGACAATAATAACCAGAGTTAAACCTCTCCACACATTCTAAACAGTTCCCTCCAGCATCAGTCAAAACTGACTTGGGTTCCACCCCATTTGTCCGCCCTGTGGTGACTTGATTACTACATTCAGCATTGAACTTAAGATCCGCTTCCCTTAACTCACAATTTATAGCAGTGTTCAACGTACCAAAGTGGTCCATAATCTTATCCAAACATCTGAGTGCCATCCCCTTATTTCCTGACGTCGAATCAGTGTAGAGTCTTCTTAACTTCACTAAATTCAAACAAAAAGTGAAAGCATGTTCCTTTCTAGTCTTAGGATAAGGTAAGGGCGGATACACATTCTCAATATTAACACAACTGTTCCATAAAATTCCGTCCACCAGACCTTCCAAACTCCAACCCAACAACAAAATCAGGTAGGCTCCTTCGTTTTGCCTAATTGTATAATCCTGAGAATACAAGTCTAACAACTCGATCATTCTCAGACATATCATCAAACAGTTGTGATGCAACATCTCTTTCGAAGTTTTGCCTAAAAATCTTGCTGGACAACTAATTTTAAGATGCCCCACTCCTCCACAATTAAAACATCGTAATCCATTTCTACATTCCTTCGCTGAATGATATAGATCACCACATTTAAAACAAAAATGTTTGTCCACTTTTTTCTTTGGACGCCAATCATTAGAATTCGAATTCCATATAGACATGCCTGTCAATGGCTGCCTAATCACATCCGCAAAGGAACGAGGTTGATGTATATTATTCACCTCTTCCCTTACCTTATCACACTGTCTGAAAGTCAGATTTAATCTGCCCTTTTTCAAATTAGTCCTCTTCTTCAACATCTCCAGAGCCGAATCTTTGCATACCCCTGTAATGCCATGGTATATCCCCCTCGATTTACCACCAAATATGAGAACATCACCAGATTCGAGTAATATTTTCCTGTCTAATCCATTTGTGCCTTCTTCTCTGTACACAAACTCAGCCGCATCGCCTATAGAAAAAGAAACCATCGGCAGGCCACTAGAGAGACTTTCAATACTCTCATCCTTATCTTGATGGACTCCCAATCTCCCCTCTAAATTATAGTAATTTACGATGCATACATCTGGGGTCATCAAAGGTAAGTCATCAGATTTTCCCCCACTATCCGTTATTTCATTAATAGCAACGGACAAAGAATATCCAACCAGCTTCTTGAATTCTAAGGGAATTTCTGGCGGAAAAGCACCATCAATTTTCCTCCTGCTTTCATAACCCCTAGTTTGGGGATTCGAATCTTTACCTAAACACATCATCAACAGTTTGAAGACAACGCCATTGTCATAACCTGGTTTATAAAAACCACCTTCCCCCCTTCCTAGTTCTAGGCATTTATTAGCGATAAGGATCTGATCTTCGATGTCTATAAATTTCTTTAATACAATCATGCCCGAACCCAGGATTTGATGTTGCGTTTGTCTCTTGATCCGCCAAGAACTTGATATAATCGAGCAATTACCACTCTTGTGCCCTAATTGGCCACAATTGAAACATCCAATTTGGGATCCACAATTTCGCGCCAAATGGTTTCCTTCTCCACACTTAAAACATCGCTTCTGAAATCGGATAGAAACCAGATCTGGACGAGAGATAAATCTCTCCTTTTTCCTTTTCACTTTTGACGAGGAAAACATCGGAATTCGGCTGTGAGATCCATTAAACGAAGAAGAAGCAAGAAAAGGTTCCGCCATTTCTCTTTCTGTTTTTGGGTAACAATGAAAATTTTCGAAAACATTATCATTTATATGTTAATGATATGGAATATTCAATTTTAATTTAAAATTGAATATGAAGTTGAAATTGTTTTGAAAACGAATTTAAAACGATTTATAAAATACATTTAGAATTGAAATCGTTAAGATATATATAATATATATGTTATATATATTAAATGTCATGAATAGAGCGTGCCGCACCTCGGCATTTCACGAATTTCGACCATTGACTTCGAATTGACGTTGTGGGAGATCCAACCATCGGATTCTCCTGAAACTGGAACCGTTGGGTTCGTATCGAAAAGAGATTTCCAATGAATATTATAAATTTGAAATCTAACGGTTGGATTTGGAATTATGTCCAAATCAAGTTGGAAAAGGTCGTTGTAAGTGCAGTTCGACGAACGTTATTGGAAATTGACTATACGGGCCTTGATTATTAAAAATATCAATAATTTGTGTAAAATCAAAATAAATGATTGGAAAGAATTAGGATGAAAAATTCCACATTTGAAAGGATAAAATATATTTCTATTGAAATGAATTAGTTTTTAACTAGATTTGAAGTGGTTTTAAAAATAATCAGAATTTCCAATATACGAATTGGAATGGATTTGAATCAAAATTATCTTCGGAAAATTTAGATGTTGGATTTCGTGATTATACAGATATGGTTGTGGAAATTTGAAAGATTTATTTATATCGTTAATTCCAATATGATATTTGTTGGTTTCAGAATTTGATATTGAATATAAGTCGATATATTTAACACTGTTCTTGGACCCAGTTTAGAAAAGAATAAATCTTTTAATTAAGATTTAGTGAAATTGTCCAGTTAATTAGTATGTAATTGGAATTGAATTTAAATTGGTTTTTGTGTTTATCGTGAGCGGTGTTTTGAATAACATCTGTTCTTTAACCCAATTAATAATGGAATGTGATTTTGGGTTTATCGTGAACCATGTTTTAGATGACATTGGTTCTTTAACCCAGTTAAAGACAGGATGTTGATTTTTGGGAAGATTAAAACTAAGTGGAGTTTTAATGAATCTTTAATTAGATTAAAGTAATCGAGAATGGAGTATCACCAGTTTTGCTCCAAGCGATAGTTAAATCTTTAATTAGATTTGAACGCGAAATGGTGATTAATATTTACCGATAACACCGTGGTGTTAGATATGGAGTATTACCAGTTTTGCTCCGTGGGATGAATAGGTTGGGATTGGGAAATAAAATAAATAATTACTTCGGTGTGGTTGCTAATGCCGACTAGTTTGGAAAACCTTAACATGGTTTGAAATGATATCCAAAGGAAGATTAAAGAATAAATTTAGAAGAATTTATCTTTGATAAAATTAATGGGAACCTTTCCCTAAGAATGTGAATTTGAGTAAAAGAATATTCTGAATTGGAATGAGGTGTGTGTTGCGTTTGTGTAACACTTGTTTATTATATACGCGGGTTATTCGGAAAGGCCGGGTTTATACCCATTCTGAATATCCGATTCGACAATAAGTCAAAGATGAAGACAATAGTTGAAGACCGGAGGTCTTCACATCGTTTGGATGATTATTAATGATCTTGATTGGTTGTACACCCAAGAGGAGGGAATCAGTTGGTGATCGTCCAGACGTACTTGGAGATTGATGGATATGCAAGGAATAAGTTCCTCCGGTTTCGTTCAGACCCAGAACGAACTTGTAAATGGACTGTGTGTCTGACATTGGATTTTATTCTGTTTGATTGATTTCTATTAAATATATATCTATTTGGCGGCGTAGAATTTATTCTCTTTCTTAACGCCCTTCTTTGAGACATACGAGCTTATAGGTTATATATCGATAGATATCAATCGCATGGCATGAATTGCCTGTGTGGCATACCTAAGTGGCAGATGATCAAGGCTTCTGTTGAAAAGCAAAGTATTGTGGTTGATGATCAAAGCACGGCCAGTGTGGCCTAGCTTTGTGTATAGCGTTAATTCGCGAGCCTCACACCCCAGTATGAGTCAAAAGGGGATAGTAACTGCAGGGAGAGCATGACGTTTCTTTCTAGCTATGGGTGATGTCAATGACCTACCAGCCCTAACATTTATATACTTTTCACCTATGTGGTTGTTGGATGCGAGGCGCCTCAGATATAGGTCTGAAAGGATCGGGAAACGTGTGTTCAGGAATTGCCAATCCTCAAAAGTAAGAGAGGACCGACCCTGAAGATCCAGGATCGCTGTGTGTGGTCCTGAGACATTTGCTAGAGTGTCTCGAATGGAGAGGAGCTTTCCCCTTGCCTTGACTCATGACGGAAATCCAATTTCCAATACGTGACATTGCGGGTTTAATTGTAGAACTAGTATGGCGACATGATATATGGTACCCATGCCGCCTATGATTGATACTTATGATTGAAATTATTTTGACACTATACACTTATAATAGTATCAAATGATTTGTTTTAAACGTACCAAGTATGTTTGGATATTATAAGGGAAAACCTTATCCTCCATCTTGCGTTGCATTGTGTGATGGGACCTGGGTCTTATAATAGCTTCATTTTTCCAAAAGGCAATCCGCCTTTTCCTTCACGGGGAAGTTCGGGTCGTTATAAAGTGATATCAGAGCTTTGGTTTACAGAGCTCGAGAACAAGACACATTAGAACCGAACGGAAGAATTCATCAGAGATTGGATTAGTAATATCCAATGAGAATGACTCATTAGAGATGGGATCAGTAGTATCCTAGAACGAGTATGAAGAGTATATTTTTAAAATGAAAACAAATTTTGTTATGAAAGTTAAATTCAAGTATACCTATTTGAATATTTTATTTGTATTGAACTTGGACAATCGAGTATATAAAGATTTTGCATATACGCGTCATAAACGTATATTCGAAGTTTTAATATAATGGATAGATATAGAATCACACTCTAGTCGCTCAGAGATGATTTTGATGATGGAGCTCCATCACCAATATTTATGTTTGGGTTTCGAAAGTGAGATTTCTATATATTTCCATTGACTGGTGTGAGAACCAAAACTAGATAGGATTATTTCTTGTGATTTGGCATTAAAAATATGATTTTTGGCTATATATCAAAATTATGAATTTGAAAAGCTAATCAACTAATTGATTGATGGTTGTATTGTTTGATTATTGGTTTGATATTTTTAACCATTTAAGCCTAATGGAACCAAATATTGAACTGTATTGAAAATTTATTTCAATTGCATGCATATACATATATATGTGAGAACATGTCATAGCAAGGAGGTTAGAGCAGAAGAATAAAATTGTTTGCCTGACAAATGGGTACATGTTTATTGTATTTCTTGGGTTTGGATGATTTTATGAGCTGATTGGCTAGCCGCTTGGCTTTTTCTTTTTCTTTTGGATTGATGAGGGCTATGGGAGGCTATTTGAAATATCCTGAAGCTCCCGGTGCAGGGGAGGTTATGGAGAATTTTTTCGAAAATTTAGGGTGCTAGCCAAATTTTTGAAAAATTTGAAAAGTTCTTAGAAACTAAAAAGTTGAAGAACTTAAGCCATAATGAAAATAATGGAAGTTGAGTTGATTAGTAAAACAACTTTCAGCTTCGTTCCTTTTCGGGGATGAAAAGTTTTAAGTGGGGGAGATTGTAATAACCCGGAAGTTCTGAGCCAATTAAAATTTTTGTTTTGGCAATTTTAATGAATTTTGAATATTTAAAATAAATTATTTTAAATAATGACGACGAGAAATTTATTTTGAATAGAAATAGAATGTATATATTTATTTGAATCGTCGTTAGAATATAAATATTTTATTTTAATTATAAAAGGAATTGAAAATGGCGCGGTAGTTTGAAAATTCAAATTCAAATTTCAAATGAGTTTACAGGATTCAAAATAAATCAGATTTCAGCGAAACTAAAAATATTAGAATCTATTTGAGAATATCTTTCCAACGAATCCGAAAAATTGAAATTTCATAACGGGAATAAATAGTTATGCCCAGTTGAAAATTCAGAATAGTCGCTATGGAATTTTGGCCCTTAAAAATGGAAATTTTGCATATAGATGAATTTGGACTCGAAACCACTTCCATTGAGTTCAAAATGTCGTTTACAGCTCCAAAATGTATAAGCTCAGATATATTCTGAGATACAGAATAGTGGCATTTGGCTGGGGTTTTCGGTTAGCAATACATAGCCCTTAAAAAGTGAAATTTTGCATATGAGCTCAGAATTCGACGAGGTAAATTTTTCTGAATTCATAATGACAAATCATTGTTGAGTTCTAAAGGGCGCGTCGAATGGAGTTAGTATGTGGTCGTGCGAGCTAAACAGTACAGGGTAAAACTGGTAGTCATTTTACAAAGGAACGTTATTGATACGACCTCAGAATTCGATTCCCTTTTTTCGGATTCGTATCGTCTAATATAGGTTAAATCCAAAAGAGCATGATTTTTGGAGTTAGCATGTGAGCGTGCAAGAAGAAATGGTGCGCCAAATTCGCATTTTTAGAGCTTGTCTGAGCATTTTTGAGAATTTTAATGGACGGTCAAATGAACTCAGAATTCGACGAAACTTGTTTCGTTGGACTCGTCTTCACGTCTACTACCTCGTGTCCGAAATCCGCGGCAATCGGAGATCATTTACATTCGGACGATACGCGAGAAACTAGCATATAATCACTTTTCCTCGTTTTCTATTTCATAATTTCACTTCTCTCTTCCTCTTCAAAAAGATCAAAAATGGAGACCTCCTCCCCAAACCCGCTGCCGCCCCTCCTCCACCCGCCACTACCAGCTCCGACCGCCACCACCTACCTCCAGCCACTCCCTCTCCTCCTCCTCCTTCTCCTCCTCTCTCTCTTGTTTTGTGAACCCTAGCCTAAGTCACCACCCAAATCCACCACCATGGGCTCCACCAACGCCGCGCCACCCACCAGCGCCCTCCCCTCCTCCAATCAGGCCCAGCACCGCCCCCTGGCCACCTAGCTCCAGCCGTCGGCCACTCTTCCTAAAAAATCACATTTTTCAAAATTTCTCATTTTGCAAATAACTCCCTGTCATTATTTCGCCAATAACTCACAAACCGTGCAATTTTAGCCAAGACTCCACTAGACCAAAGTCAAAGAGCACTCTCTCCTCTTCGATTTGGCTATATGGAAGTCATATTTTGGATTGCGGAGCTGTCCAGAAAACACATCTAAAGTCGACGGACCTACTACTATTTTTGGCGATTTCCGGCGAATTGGTGCGGTTTGGAAGAAAGTCCCCTAGACCTAAGTTGTCTGGAATGGCGCGTTTAGGCTAGTGACAAAGTTTGGCAAAATTTGTAGACCGTATCTAAAAGATGCGAATTCGGGTGCGGAGAACGAAAAAGCGAGCGCGGCGACAAAGATTTTCTACATTAGAAGAATCACGACGAATTGGTTTAGCTTATGCGTGAGAACTTCTCACTTTTGATTTAATTTTCTAGTTAAAATATATACTAGGATGCAGACGGTGCTTAGCAGCATCCGACACCCGTCGTCCATGAACAATGGACGACTTGTTTGTTTGATTGTATGTTGTGCGGTGAAAATTGATTGTGATGTGGAATGAATGGAAATATATTCATGTGTTGAAATAAATTATTTATTGTTAAAAATATAAGTTTAACGTGAGTGTGAATAAATAAATATTCATTCACAAATCGAATGATTTGTTTATGTACACCTATTTGAAGGATATTGATTGGGACAATAAATTTTACACATCGCCCAACTGCACAAAAAATATTCAGTGTTTGTTGATTTGAAACCCCACACGGGTGTTGCGATGATATTTGGTGTACACTAATCCCAATTATTTAGTTGTGTGTCGATCGATTGGTCGACAGACTGTGTAAGCGATAATTATTTATATTTAATCCTTATGCAGCTGTGTGGTGCACTCTGGATGATGGTTGACTATTTATCGTTGCTATTATATACATGTGTTGTATGGAATCCATATAAATAACATTATATGTTGATTGATTGGGTATCATTCCAATTTAGAAAATAAAGAATATTTTAAAATAATATTTAGGACAGGAAAATAAATATTCATGTGTTGAATATGTGTTGACGATACTCATGTGTTGAGAATATTCATGTGTTGAAACTATTCACGTGTTGAAACTATCATGTGTTGAATAAAATATTTATACAATAAAATTCATATTTCATTGTAAGTAAGGAAAATAAATATTCATGTGTTGAAAAGTATGTATTCATGTGTTGAAGGAAATATTCATTTGTTGAATAGAATAATGATGTTATTGAAATATATAAAGCCGTGTTGATTAGATATGCGCCATTTTGATGCGAACGATATTTATATCAATTATATTTGTTTTTATAATGAATATAGAAAAGGAAGTGATTTCAAAATACAACGTTCTGAAAATATTATCATTTATATGTTAATGATATGGTTTGGTCAGTTACCTCTCTCTCTTTCCTTTTCTTCACTCTTTTCTCTTCAATCTAACCCTTCGCTTTCTGTTGCTGATGCTTTTAATGATGATTATGTAAGCTTAGTTCCAGGTTCGCTTTTTGATAGGAGTATTCTTTTGCAGTTGCTTAATATCTTTGCTCTCATTAGCAACACTCAGTTAAATAACTTGGATGATCATTTTGTTTGGGTTCTCTCTCCATCTAGAGGTTTTTCTGTTTCCTCATGTTACAAATACCTGAATTTTTCGGGTAGATTGTTTAAATTCTCAAGACTATGGAAATGCAAGCTGGCTCCAAGAATTCTCTTCTTCCAATGGTGTTTGATTCACGAAAAAGTCAATACAAGAGAGAAGCTCTTCAAATGCAACGTCGTTCCTGACCCCAACTGCCCTTTCTGTAATTCTCATGCTGAATCCATTCATCATCTCTTCTTTTCCTGCGACTATTCCTTCTCAATCTGGGCTGCAGTGAGTTCCCATTTAATTGGTTTCATCCCCATCATTTCTTCTTTTTTTGACCATTGGGAATTTGATCCTTGTCCATCTCTTGATATCTTACTGGGTGCTTATAGTTGGTGTATATGGAAAGAAAGAAATGCACGAATTTTTAATAACAAGGCTAATTCGATCATGTCTATCTGTCATCGTATCATTCATATTTATTCATCCTCATCAGGTTCTGGAACAATCATGCTGATATATTCCGGTTTGCACTGCCGACGGTCTCTTCTACAGCTACTTCGGTTGATAGCAATGATACAGAGTCTAGTATGGAACTCATGTGATGACTGATGATGCCTTTTTACTTCTCAGCATAGTGCTTGTATAATTATGATGGTTTACAGTTTGATCTGATCGCTTTTGTAGTTGTACCCGTAATACTCTCTATGTGTGTTGTATGATGTATCTTAAACTTTGTGATGGTTGTATTTTGGACCACCAACTGGGTATGTTAGTTGGATATATACTATTATCTATTAATTAACCGGCTGTGTAGCCCCGCGCTACATATCCGTTTGCTCTAAAAAAAAAATGATATGGAATATTCAATTTTGATTTAAAATTGAATATGAAGCTGAAATTGTTTTGAAAACGAATTTAAAACGATTTATAAAATACATTTAGAATTAAAATCGATGAAATATATATAATATATATATTATATATATTAAATGGCCTGAATAGAATGCGCCGCACCGCGGCAGTTCACGAATTTCGACCATTGACTTCGAATTGATGTTGCGGGAGATCCAACCGTCGGATTCTCCTGAAACCGGAACCGTTGGGTTCGTATTGAAAAGAGCTTTCCAATAAATATTATAAATTTGAAATCTAACGGTTTGATTTGGAATTATGTCCAAATCAAATTTGGAAAATGTTGCTGTAAGTGCAGTTCGACTACCGTTATTGGAAATCGACTATACGGGCCCTGATAAAATTATTAAAAATATCAATAATTTGTTTAAAATAATAATAAATGATTGGAAAGAACTAGGATGAAAAATTCCACATTTGAAAGGACAAAAATATATTTCTATCGTAATGAACTAGTTTTGAACTAGATTTGAAGTGGTTTTAAAAATAATCAGAATTTCCAATATACGAATTGGAATGGATTTGAATCGAAATTATCTTCGGAATATTTCAATGTTGGATTTCGTGATTATACCAATATGGTTGTGGAAATTTGAAAGATATATTTATATCGTTATTTCCAATATGATATTTGTTGGTTTCAGAATTTGATATTGAATATAAGCCGATATATTTTCTATTCAGAGCCATGTATTTAATATCAAATGAGATTTTGGGTTCATCGTGAATGGTGTCTTAAATAACACAGTTCTTGGACCCAGTTTAGAAAAGAATAAATCTTTTAATTAAGATTTAGTGAAATTGTCCAGTTAATTAGTATTTAATTGGAATTGAATTTAAATTGGTTTTTGGGTTTATCATGAGCGGTGTTTTGAATAACACCTGTTCTTTAACCCAATTAACAATGGAATGTGATTTTAGGTTTATCGTGAACCGTGTTTTAGATGACATTGGTTCTTTAACCTAATTAAAGACATGATGTTGATTTTTGGGAAGATTAAAACTAAGTGGAGTTTTATTGAATCTTTAATTAGATTAAAGTAATCGAGAATGGAGTATCAACAGTTTTGCTCCAAGCTATAGTTAAATCTTTAATTAGATTTGAACATGAAATGGTAATTAATATTTATCGGTAACACCGTGGTTTTAGATATGGAGTATTACCAGTTTTGTTCCGTGGGATGAATAGGTTGGGATTGGAAAATAAAATAAATAATTACTTCGGTGTGGTTCGCTAATCCCGACTAGTTTGGAAAACCTTAACATGGTTTGAAATGATATCCAAAGGAAGATTAAAGACTAAATTTAGAAGAATTTATCTTTGATAAACTTAATGAGAACCTTTATCTAAGAATGTGAATTTGAATAAAATAATATTCTGAATTGGAAAGAGTCATATGTTGCGTTTGTGTAACACTTGTTTATTATATATGCGGGTTATTCGGAAAGGCCGGGTTTATACCCATTTCGAATAACCGATTCGACGATAAGTCGAAGATGAATACGGTGGTTGAAGACCGGAGGTCTTCACATCGTTTGGATGATTATTGATGATCTTGATTGGTCTGTACACCCAAGAGGAGGGAATCAGTTGGTGATCGTCCAGACGTACTTGGAGATCGATGGATATGCGAGGAATAAGTTCCTCCGGTTTCGTTCAGACCCAGGAAGAACTTTTAAATGGACTATGTGTCTGACATTGGATTTTATTCTGTGTGATTGATTTCTATTAAATATATATCTATTTGGCGGCGGAGAATTTATTCCCTTACTTAACGCCCTTCTCTGAAACGTACGAGCTTAGAGGTTATATATTGATAGATATCAATCGCATGGCATGAATTGCCTGTGTTGCATGCCTAAGTGGCAGATGATCATGGCTTCTATTGAAAAGCAAAGTCTTGTGGTTGATGATCAAAGCACGACCTGTGTGGCATAGCTTTGGGTATAGCGTTAATTCGCGAGCCTCACACCTCGGTATGAGTCAAAAACGGGATAGTGACTGCAAGGAGAGCACGACGTTTCTTTCTTGCTATGGGTGACGTCAGTGACCTACCAGCCCTGACATTTATATACTTTTTACCTATGTGGTTGTTGGATGCGAGGCGCCTCGGATATAGGTCTGAAAGGATAGGGAAACATGTGTTTAGGAATTGCCAATCCTCAAAAGTAAGAGAGGACCGGCTCTAAAGATCCAGGATCACTGTATGTGGTCCTGAGACATTTGCTAGAGTGTCTCGAATGGAGAGGAGCTTGCCCCTTGCCTCGACTCATGACGGACATCCAATTTCCAATACGTGACATTGCGGTTTTAATTGTAGAACTAGTATGGCGACATGATATATGGTACCCATGCCGCCTATGATTGATACTTATGATTGAAATTATTTTGACACTATACACTTATAATAGTATCAAATGATTTTTTTTAAACGTACCAAGCATGTTTGGCTATTATAAGGGAAAACCCTATCCTCCGGCTTGCGTTGCATTGTGTGATGGGACCTAGGTCTTATAATAGCTTCATTTTTTCAAAAAGCAATCCGCGCTTTCCTTTACGGGGAAGTTCGGGTCATTATAAAATCCATGGCTATAAACCATTAAACCATTTGGATTTGTTTCCACGGATAACTTCCAAATGAAGTATGGCTAGTGTTTGTAAAGGCACTATACCTATGACTTGACATGAACTGTACAAAATTTATAAGACATGTAGCATAATTTAAATTGAAAGCATAAAAATGAAATATGCCAAATAATCAAAATACATTTGTATATAACATGTGATTATGTATGGATGTTTTTTGCTTTGTATGGAGAAGTGACTTACTTGATGTTCATAAAATGTACATATGATGAACATAGCATTAGTAACTTTAATACACAGTGACTCACATAAAAACAAAATTAAGCCATTTCCCCATCTAGATTAACCCTTTTTAGCTATGGGATTCCTACATAACCGATTTTTTTTAAAAAGGGTTAATTAAAACTAATACAATTTAAAAAAGAATAAATTTCTTCTTGATTTGACCTGTCACCTATCCATCGAATGTCATAGCAAGAACCAAACCACGGGAATTAAAGTCTAATATTATAGGAATGTAAAAAAAATCGTATGGAACTCGTAAAAATGTGATATTCTACCATACAAAAAAATCAATATATTAACATAGATTTATCTAATTTGTTATAAATAACCCTTAGCAAAACAAAAAACAACTATATGTATAAAGAAACAACTTGAAGTATGAAATTTTCAACATCATTCTACAACAGTTTTTTCAACGCATTAGAATCGCAATTTTTGATGTTTGAAGAAAATCACTTAGATCAATCGATTTTGACTTGTAAGTTAGGCTTGTAGCAACAAGTCCTCAGATTAATGGGTAAGTAAAATTAAGTTGGAGAGAACTCAATTCGAAGCCCAGAAGTAAAACATTCATACCGAGAGTGTATGAAGTAGGAAGGAAGTAACAAAGAATCATGTAGAAGAGAATGGGGAGTTTTTTACTCTCCAACATTTTTAGGGAATAATTGGTTGCAATTGAAAAAGCAGTGTGAACATGGATCAATGATCGAATGTTGTGAGCGAAGAACATGGGGTACTCCTCTAATTATATTTTTCATATCGACGTGTGTTTCTACCATGTTTTATCTATACATCCACACATTTATTTTTTATGAAAAATATGATAGGTTTGGGTATTTGATACAAAGAGAGCACTACATACGATATAGGTTCCCAAACTGTATACATGCTTAAAACTATATAAGGGCTAACCCTTTTATGGTACTAACCATGTATTGTAGTATATTGTAGTATAGAGAATTATCTCGATTTACATTTGAACTCATCTGTATTTTGTTTATTGTATTACTCAGTTCACCAAACTAAAAAGATTTTTGGCAAATGAAATCCTTCATTATCTCAAAGTCCAGCCGGTAGAATAGACATACAAAATGTGCACTAACCATGGAGCAAAAACTACTAATTCACCACAAACATCTTGAAAAATATGCACTTACCATGGAACGAAGAAATAGTTCACTAATAAATTAGGTTATTATTTCAGGTTATACATATCCTAGTTTAAATAATTGTTTCATGAATAAAATATGGGTTAATCAAAGGTTAACCAATTAATAATGTCACTGAAGATTTCACGTTCTTATATTTAATCCTACACAAGAGGTAAATACAAGGTCAATCTTAATTACCAAGGACAACATGATGATTTTAAATTGACACACTCATAATTTATGATTATGGTTTAAAATGGAGTCACCATAACAAATGCGTGAGAGAGAAAACCTAGTAACTTACGTACTATAACAACCAAAATTTTAATATGAAACGGTTAATAAATAAGTTAAAAAATTAAAATATAAGTTGTAAAACAATGGGGAATTTTGCTACAAGGTTTACACCATTGTTTCCGTTACGATTTTATGGTTAAAATAGATATTTGGTTTGCATAAAACGGACTTCAAACGTAGAAGTTATGGCAAATAGAAGTTTGAAATTCAAATTTAAGATTTAATATAAACAAACGCAAATATATAAATATTAATAATGTTTCCACTGGGATGACCCAGTCCATGGGCAGGTGTAACATTCCTGAATTATGTCGGTCAGTAAACGTGGATTTGTCATAATTCAAAAAAAAAATAAGTTTAGTAAATGTATAAGTTTTTAAAATAAATTGGAGACTTATTTGTAGTTTAAAACTATTAATAATAAGGTCAGGATACGTTAGTATCGTTTATCGTTCGATTGAAATTTTCAAAAATCTAAATAGAAGTTGAAATATAGTGGTATATATAAGCATAACCATTCTATAACGCTTCAAAACGCTACGAATAAGCGCTGTCAGTACCATGGAAAGCAATGTATACAAGTCTGTGGTTTTGATTTCCAAAGCACATGGTATTTCTCTTAGCCTATGGTTTTATCCATGGAAAATTTCACCTAAGCCCGTTGGAAAATATAAAGTAGCCTCCTCCTTTACACCTATAAATATGCACCACTTTATTCTTCATTTTCATTCAATTTCCTTCTTCTTTTTCTGCCTCTTCTTAAACTATGGCCATGGCTTTCACGGCAACGTAATCTCCTCCATTTTCCCACCTTCTTCCCCTTAATTTTCTCCTCCTGTTCCTCCTTGATTTTCGGCCATAAGCCCCTTCTTTTCCATCTCCACCTCCCTCCCTCCCTTTTGCCCCTATCACCACCCCTCCCACGGACTGCCACATCAGCGCCACATCACCCCCACGTCGACCTTATCTCAGCCTCCACCACCCTCTAACCCAAGTTCGGCCTCCATCTCCTCCTCCTATAAAAAAGAGAGAAGAAATTATTGTTTAAATAATATATATATATATATAGTCATGGAAAAATCGGGGACGTCAAAATACAGTCTAGGATAGCTGTAGTTGGTCTAGTAGTCTAACAACAGAAATTGGCATCGTGGAACCCCATGGTGATAACTTGACACTTATATTTGTTAACTTTTGATGTTGTGTGAATAGTTGTTAATTATGTGGTGAATTAGTAGTTATTGCAATGTAAGCGTTTATCGATAAAAAGCTTTTACATACACATGTATACACATACATGTTGTCATATATGCTTGTGTGATGGATGAAAGGATGCTTTGTGGTTGTGATTACTGATAGTATGTGCATTACACAAAACAGATGTGGATTTATATGGGTATCGGTTAAGTCTCGGACTAAGTCGGTATTGTAAATGAACATTTTATTCATTTAAGTGTAAGGTGAAATTTGAAAAGATGAATATTGTATTAAAATTGTTTAAAATAGTTTATATAAGTATAAAATGGTTTTCTAAAGTATTTTAAAGTCATTCGGAATAATTTTTATATTAAGTTAAATTACGGTCAAAATATGACATGTCACACAGCGGTAGTTCGCGTTTTTCAATGTTAACTTTAAACGACTATAACTTGAGCAATTTAAATCGGATTCTCCTAAAATCGAAAACGTTTGGTCTTGAATAATAAAAGCTTTCAAATATTTTTTTTATATATTTTGATATATAGTTTTCAAGTTATGTTCAAAATTTGAAAATGGTCGTTCTAAGTGCAGTTCGTTTACCGTAGCGGTAAACGGCTATAATAAATTATTTAAGAAAATGGATTTTTTTTTTATAAAATCATAATCAATTGTTTAAAAGTGATTTATGTTTAAATTATGAAGTTTTGAGTAACATAAAGTTCATTTTTCTTAAACTAGCTAATATTGGTATTTTGAAACACGTTTTGTAACACTGTTTTTTTTTAATATTGAGTTTTAAAGGGGTTTGACTTTATAAATCTTTTCCAAACCTTAGTAAATTATTTATAATGGAAAATAATGTATTTTAAATAATAATTGGAGTCTCCAAACAATGAGTATGGGTTGACTTGATTTGGTCCTGTATATCCACATGGTTTTAAAATTGCGCTTATTATTTGAAAAGACCGGGATCAGATTTATGTTCGAAAACCATTCCAAGTAACAATATGATGTTATAGATTAATTTAAGACATTAAATACAAAGGATCTTCATATCATTTGGATTGATTGCTGATGTCTCGGTTGGGTCGATCACCAAATATGAGGTTATAAGTAGAAAGAGGTCTGGATGTATTTGGAGATTTTATGGGTTTTGGTTTTTTTTGACCCAGAATGAACTTGTATGGATTGTGTGTCTGACATTGTAATTGAATGTGTAGCACTAATCTTTGTTAAATATATATATATATACATATATATAAATATATATCTGTTTGGTGGCAGAGAATTTATTCTCTTAGTTTAACACCCTTCTCTAAGACGTATGAGCATATAGGTTATATATTGATAGATATCAGTTCTATGTGGTGAATGGACAATGTGTCAACTTAACTGATGAGCTAGTGATGATCAAAGCATGGCTTGTTGAAGCGTAGCTTTGTACACATCGTGACCTCGGCAAGCCTCATACCCCGGAAAATGACCAAAACAGGAAAGATGCGGCGATGACGTGGGTATTCATCTCCTTCTAGATAAAATGTCTACCGTTGTATGGAGCCCAAGTATTAACCTATGTGGAAAACATAAAATTTTATGGTTGTTGTTATGCGGGCACCTAGTTTAAAGGTTGGTAACGACCAAGGGATGACTTACTTAGGTGCAATACAATCAATCTAGTAAGGGAGAGATCGACCTCGTGTTGGAAGAGAATCGGTTAGGTTCTCGGGGCGTCCCTTTAGAGGCATACCCATCGGTTCGATTAGGAAGTTCCTTCGCATGGCCATTATTGGAAACCCAATCTCCGCTACGAGCCTTTACGATTTCAGTTATATAGCCTGTTGGTTACTGCCAGGAATACGTCAGTATAATGGGATGGGGAATTATGTTGGCTACGATTGATACATTTACTATCGAAATTGATTTTCACACCATGCACTAATAATAATATCAAATGGTTTTCACGTATTAAAGCATTTTTTACTATCATGAGGAGAAACCTCACCCAAGTGTGCGTTTGCATTGTGTGTGTGCTGGGAGACCATATATTAGTTTCATTTTCCAAAAAGCATTGCAAATTTTGTTGCACAAAAAAGTATAATGAGTTCTCACACCAGTCCCATGACAGACCTAGAGTTGTTTTGGTTTCGCAAAAAACTCTGGGTGCCCATTATTTTCCATACGGACAGCCTAGTGTCAGGTTTAGTAGCAGTATTTGGAGCCTACGTCTTGGAGCCTTTCTTAATGTAACTTTTAATTTCGTGGAGTTGTTGTTGCTATAGTGTATCTTTAGCTATTTTTCTATGGACCATCTTATTGTGGGCATCTGCTACTCCGGTGAAGTTGGAGTCTGTTTTTGGATTTACCTTGATGAGTCAGTTTCCGCCGTTCTTTTGTTATCCTGCATTATGGATATGTTATTGTACTCTAATATTGCATCCATTATAAACTCTTATGTAATCTCATGTTATATAAATGAGAAGATGTTTTATTTAATTGTGATTGTTCTAATGTGCTATATACCAAAACGTCCAGGAATCTAGCACTTGAATCTTTGGCAGTTTGAATACAAGAAGGTATTAAAGTGTCGATTTTCGAGGGTTGAAATTCCGAGTCGTCACACCAGGTCGACCCAGTGATCGACCTAGGCTTTACATAAGTCGACCCCTATTCCGACCCACTTGGGTGATGGGTCGACCCCATTGAACAAGCCAGGTACGATTTCGTACGTGGCACGGAAAGAGGAACGACTTGATTTTTATTCTTGGGTTTTAGGGCAATATGTATAGTTGTGAATTGCCGATATGAGCAATCCCATTGACCCAACAACATAGTGGTTCAAATTGAAAACCTAATATCTTATAGCTAAGGAGCTTCTACTCCAACTATAAATAAACCTCCCCCTCCACTATTCCTCACAACTCTTCTCTTCTTCCTTGTGCTATGCAAATATTCTTTTTGAAAGAAATGGAGTTTTGAAATAAATCACTTTCATACAATTTATACATATAATTCTAGAGGACTATTCACATACATATTTTAGAGGATTGTTTATATATATTATGGAGTTATACAGAGGCCATATCGGAAGCAATTGTTGGTGACCTTACTTTAATTATTTAGATTTCTGATAAGTTAAAGTAAAATTTGTACAATAGTAGTTATAGATTTTTCAAATCTAAATTATTTACAGCTAATTTCTGATCTGAATTGTTTACAGTTTATTTTTAGATCTAGTTTGTTTGCAGTTTATTTACATAATCAAATTATTGACAGTTTATTTACAGATTCGGTTTATACTATTTCTTTTTTGTAAATCTTTCCATTTATTTCTACATATTCTGATTAGTTAATAATCAGATTTCTATAAAATTGTTCAGATTTTCTTTTCCCTTTTTAATTTTCTAGTTTTGTAGTTTGTTATAGTTATGCCTAAATATGCTTAAAAGGCACAATGAATACTTTTGAATTAGGCATAAATCTATATGCCTAATAGCCTACAATAGATTATTATTCTTTTATTCTATGCTTGGATTGGTAGTAAATTTAAATGATTTGGAATAAATTAAATTGGGTTTAATTGGATATATTGAAAATTATAATTAAAAAAGGAATAATTGGATTAAACTTGACTTGTAATAAATACTTATGGAACAAATTATGACAGAAACTGAACTGTAATTAGTATTTGCATAAATATGATAATCAAAAAATCAAAGTAAACATGAATGGTTTATTTGTAAATTTTAATATGATAGGGAACAAGTGAAAGGACAATAACACTTTAATGTGAACATATTGATATAAAATGGTTAATTTATGAGCATAAGGCTTTAATATGTACACAATGACTTAAAATGGTTAAGTTACGAGCCTAAGGCTTTAATATGAACATACTAACTCCAGTTATGAGCAACTAGGCTTTAATATGAATATACTGACTTAAGTTACGAAAAATAGACATTGATACGAACATATTGATTTACAAAGGGGTAAATTATGAGCCTAAATTTCTATGATGTATGGGCTATCAAATCAAGTGGGCTTTTGGACCAAATATTATTTGTTGGTTGAGATCCATTCCATGCAGCATAACCTTTTTATCATTTACGGTGTCAAGTAGGAGGCAAGGGTATGCACGATGTGTGTTGTGGTTGTAAGTTGGCCTAAGTAGAGGTGGGTACGGTTCCGTTCCGGTGGGTTATTGTGCATGCATTGGTCTAACAATGGAAAATAAGACACTATGTCACTGGTGATAGTTAATGCCTTTTGCTGATGGGATGGACTGATAAGCCCAAGTCATAATAGGCATAGGTTATCGCTCTCTGGTTAGCAGCAAATCGATGGGGACTATTATGTAATTTCTTCATAAATATTTATTTTGTTCAGAAATTTTAGAAGTACAAAACAGTTACCATAATCAAATCCTATGAGTGATAACAGCCAATCTTTTATGTCTTTTCTACTATCTACATTTCTATTTGTTCACCTTTAGGTGTACACAGATACTTACCCTCTTATGGCACTAGAACTATTATTTTATCTATTTTCCTTTGCTTATCAATCGTAGTAGTAATCAGAACAACTCACCAGACTTTATTTCTTACTCATTTTTCCTTTCCTTCTTTCCTTTTCCTTTTCCCCAGGCTCTCAAGGAGGAAGCACATAGTTTGAATTTCCTAGTTGAGTCTACTTTTTAGAATTCTAGCTGATGATATATTGTTTTATGTTTCATTTCCATAGTGTAATTGTTTCTTTTGACTATTTGGGAAATATTAATAATTATGTACTCTGATGTTTTTTTCTGACTGAGATTTATGACATGATATTCTGAGACAATTTGTCTTTGTTGAAATAAATGGTTTTTATCATTTCAATGGAAATTGTCCACTTCTTCGGCTGTAAATTTATTTGTTTTCCTCTTGTGGAGTCTTAGTCTCTATGATATTTTATGTCTTTATACCTACAACACTCCACATTTTTTAATGAGATTCTATATTAGGATAACATTAAAGGGTGTGGGGTGTCACATTTTGTACCAAAGCCTAAAATAACAAGATTTGTAGAATTTTGTTTTAAAATGAAAGTATTTTTAAAAGAAAAACTATTTCTCAAAAGCCAAAAGTTATTTTTGAAAATAAAATGTATCCCCTCTAGTCAGTTACAACAATCCTTTGATTCCTTCGAATTCTAAATTTCTAACATTTCTTTCGCCTAACATGTTGGTAGCCCCTAATCTTCTTGAGGTCGTTCCTACCCCGTGTTGGTTCTATAGATACTTAGAGGCTACGACACCCGCTGAGGGACAAGAACACGCACAAGTTCCAGTGCCCTCTATAGTGGTTCCTCCTAACTCACTTGCAGTTGCGAATTTTTCAAAGCTTTGTAAGGATTTCTTTAACTTGGACGGCAAGACTTTTACAGGTATAAAGACATTTGTGGAGGCACGACATAGATTAGTGAGATAAAGGGATTTTTGAGTTTCTGAAACTTGAGGATAGGATGAGAGTTATTACAGGTTGGAAACTTAAGGAGGATGCCTCGTTTTGGTGGGAGGTAGTAGAGGCTAAAAGGAGGCCTATAGATTGGGTCGGATTCAGACATTGGTTCAAGAGGAATTTTCTATCATTTGCCGAGGAAGGATTGCAAATGAAGTGGTTTTTGAATTTGAAATAACGAAATCTATCAGTAAAGAAATACATCAACCAATTCAATGAGTTATCAAGATTTGGCTAGGATTTGGTAAACACAACTAACAAGATGGCTATTCGATTTACTAGAGGGTCGAATCAACCGCTCTAAGGCTTGGCGATAACTCACATTCCTATGGGAGTGACTTACGGGGCTTTGATTGAGATAGAGTTGATGCATGAGGGTAAGAAGAAAGAAGTGAAGGATGATAAGTATGGAGCTTCCAAGTTTTCTGGTCCTAAAATGAAAGGGTAGGAGAAGAAGGGATGGAAAATCAAGATCTGAATCCTTAAAAAGGGTAGATCAAGACTGAGACAAAGTGTCGTAGGTGCGAGATTGCACGACATCTCATTAAGGCTGTGTAGTTAAAGCGCTCAATGGATCCAATGCGGCAATGGTACAAAAAGTTATAGCGGGGATAAAGCGAGTAAATAGCGGGATATAGCGGATGAGTCTAAATTAGCATATAAGGCTTATATTTATTATTTTTAAAAATATATAAGTGATAAGTAAATTGAAAATTAACGTTTAACATAATATAATTAATGCAATCTTAATTTTAAATAAAAGCATACGAAAGTATATGTAAATAAATGTAAACTTTTATTAATTTAATAGAATATTATAGTATTTTATATTCTGAAAAATATATGTTAAAATATTATATCAATAAACTAATTTGATAAATTTTATAATGTATAAATGTCTTTAAATTCATTTCCTTTATAGAAGATATAGCGAAAATAGCGGAATATAGCTAAAATAATAGGATATATTAGGAATATTGGAAGTGGGGCTCAAAGAGAAAAGGCTATTTCAAAGGCTATTTGGAAATACCATACTGGTAAAAATCTACACAATATAGTGGGGATATAGCAAGGTATTAGTGAGGCAATAACTGCATAACAATAAATATTGAGGGAAGCTGAAGGAAAAGTGTTTCAACTGTGGGAAAGTTGGGTATTATAGTAGAGCATGTCCATAAAAGGCTGGACAAAGGTCATGTACTTCGACATCTTAGGTGCATGTGTTGGATGCAGCTCCGAATTGTGGTAGCCCAAAAAAAGGTAGGAAAGTTTCCGTAGAAGGCTTGATCTCTATTTACAACTTTCTTGTATGCACACTTTTTGAATCAGAAGCTCTCATTCATTTGTTTCTAGTACTTTGTTTGACTGTTTGCACATACAAATCTCTCTGGTTACTGATCCCATGGTAGTTTCAAACCCTATAGGTGGTTCGGCACAGTTATATATAGTTTTAGGGGTTTGAAAATTTCTATATTAGGTCTTGAGTTTGATTACAATGCCTTTGTTTTGGGATTTTCGGGATATGAGATGATCTTAGAATAGATTGATTAGCTATGTATGGGGTTGTACTTTAATGCGAGAGAAGGGTCGTTCATTTGATCACGTGTAGTGGTAGGACCCTAGAGATTTCTTACGACCCGCAAAGGTCAGTTTTGTTGAGTTTTCTTTATTCATTAAATTCTTCTGTTGATATTTATTCTGTACCACTTGTCTATGAGTATGCAGATATATTTGAGGAGGTTAGAGAATTGTCACTTAAGCGAGAGATCAACTTTCGCATTTATCTTAATGAGGATGTAAAGCCTGTAGCGCTACCTGTTCGGCATATGGCTCTGAGGGAACTGTAATGGTCCGCAAATCCGTACTATCTGAGTTGACTACATACATCACACGTCCAACCCAAATATCACGGAAATACGAATCATTTTTTTTAGAAGAAAAAGGTAGAAGAAAAACAGAAACAACAACACAGAATCTCACATCACAGCGGAAAAAATATAATATATCATAACTTTTGAAATACAAAATTTTTAACTATATAACATACAATTTTCAGAGTACAACACTTACAACACAACGGAAATTAAAACACTATATATCTAATACTAAAGCCTCCAGCTCCAGGCTCCTTTAGATAGATCTGTAAAATCCTGAACTACTTGACTACCCATACAAATTTGAGAACTCAAGAGTTTAGGTAAAACAAAACAAAATAAACTTTGGGTCAGTCATGGGACTGGTATGAGTAAACAATTTTAAACTATTTGAGAAAATAAATGATATCTCATAAGATCACGCCGTATAACACGGAACGGGTTTTCCTTATGAGAATCCAAAACACTTGATTAAAATTTTCAAATCCTTTTGAAAGAAAGGATAATCTTTATACCTAAATTCTTTTGATATTATAATAGTGTCTAAATCAAATAAATAGAAATCTAGTTGAATGCTTTTATCTCATGCTCCACATATATATAATATACAATCAAAACCGCGAACACTTATTGGGTAATGAATTTCCAACTATGACAAGGTACGGAACCACCTTCCGATAGTGTATCTATAGAGGAAAATACACTGGGTTCAAAAAGAACATCTTATAACCTAGCCACGCATGACCGACCACTCATTTCGCTTGAGTGTATCGAATGTATATCACCAACGGTTGGGATCAGCAACCATTTTCTCGAATGGAACAACATCGAATAAAATAAAGAACGAAATGAATTTCTCAAGATAGGTGATAATACACCCTAATTGAGAGCTACCCACTTAACCATGCTGCCTGCCCGATTTTTGCCATTTCCCGGATGTTGAGGCCTGAGGCTATGATTACTTACTATTCATTGATAGCACAATAATTTTGAATTCCATATTTTCAGAACCGTTAATCATTAATTGATTTGCACAAATATATTCTGGATATTATGCTAAGAGAATAAATTTCTCCGCCACCATATATATTTGTACAGAACAACATATGCGATTATTGGAAATATTCTGTTAGACATTCGTCCATATACGTTCATTCTGGGATTGAACGAAACCGAAGGCACAATTTACATTAATAGAAAAAGCCCTTGCACTCTACTCCATCTCCGATTATCTTCATATAATCTGATTTGCAACGCTACTGCCAATACGGAGTGGTTCTCAGATAATAATCTAACCGATCTCTCTATATTGACAACGATATTGGCAATCACTTCGATAGTTGGTTATTTAACTATCGAAGAAAAACAAACATTCATTCAAAGCATCAAACAAATCACTGGGCCTTTTAATTAATATTTCATTAATTAAAATACTTCTCCATTTCCTTATCCATATTCGTTAACATGATATTTTCGATAATCATCTTGGCCTCTTACGCTATTTGGAAAACATTTCCATATATCGCCTTCTTTTATTTTCTATACTTAGAAAATATATTCTATTTATAATTGGAAAACATTCCATTTACTTATCTCTTTCATAACCATACATTTATTTCAGTACTTAGGAAATATTTATCTTTATATTTCCAAAATTCCACTTACTTGGGTTAAATCGACTGTTATGTAAAACATCGTTTCAAACAACCCAAAATATTGCATTCAACTAACTCTTATTCAAACATTTCTCTTCGAGACTGGATCTCGCTACTTATCGGTTAAAAATGAAGCCAATCAAGTTGGGGTATAACTACCTCTCAGACCTTGACTGAAAACATCCTTAACTTCAAAACGGACAAGACCAATTACCTGGAATAATCAACATCATAAAAACCAATTATTCACTTTTAAACCTGTGTATGTTTCTCTTTCTAATTTTACCAGATTTAATTATAGATTTCCTTTTTGTTTATAATATTCTATTTTTAAGTTCGTTTCCTTATCGAATTCTATGTTTATCGATACATCGATTTTCTAGTTATCCAATTTTCTTAAAATATTCTAATTCCTTAAATTTCTGGAAAATTTCGCCATAACCTCCTTTGTATGGGTCACTCGGTACAACTACAAAATGCCTCTCTAGGCCCTTTCCATTCAAAAAGAAAATCAAAAAGCCAAGCGGCTTGCCGATTCGGCGCATAAAATCTCATATGGAATTTAAACGTGTACCTTGTTGTCGGGCACAAAAATTATAATCTTCATACACTTAATTTCATACGTGTCTAATCTATATGTTCATTCCCAATTTACTCCAACTCAATCTGGTCATTTTAACTCAATTTGCTAATTTATTCTTTAATTAGCTCTTTTGCTATTTCACTTTTTATTTGAACATAACACGTTTGAATAAAATTTTACCTTGCTTATAGACCAATCTAATCCCAATTTCAATTTAAGTTTCATATTCGATCTCGAATATGAATTTACAAATCCAATTTACTTATCCCAAGGCCAATTTCGATAGGAAATTCCATTAACTAATTATTCTTCAATTTAGTTAATTATGTTCAATAATTACAATTATGATTTTTGTCTCAAAAATCAATCCATTTACTTCGCTTGAGTTCATATTTATTTTATATCTCAAATCTGGATTTTTCTAATGGAAATATGGATTTTATTTACTTAAATCCTTTTATTTATTTAAATAAACCGTTATGGTTTTATAATGGTTATGGCGTTGTTTTTCTGAAAATTTGATTTTGACGTAACTCAAAATCTATAAGACGAAATCTAGATTTTTCTCGTCCATTAGAGAAATATTATCAGAACGGTCCTGACGATTTTTGTTTCAAAGAATTCCGACTTAAATTGGGTTCTATATACTCAATTGAAGTTCGAAACGCCAATTTACGAACTACCGTGCTACGGCGAGTTCGTTTTAATTATATTTAATATATAAACATTTTAAACTTCGTTTATATATAAATTATAACTTTATTCTAATATATTTTAACATATATTAAACCAATTTTCCCAATCTACCTTTAATATTTTGATTATCCCTAGTCTTCGATTATTTCAGCACTTAGTTATAATTTCAATTACCACTCCATTTTTTAATATAAATTTCCAATTCTGTTAGGAATAAATTACTTTATAAAATTCGATGAAATCGAATTTTCAATATAATTTCTTATACTTATCTCAACTCATTTTTATATTCTGAATATCAAAATAAAACCCGTCATTCCCTTTCTGAAACGATTTCCAATTCACGGTTAAATTCATATATGTAATTAAATTTCTAAATTATCAAATGATAATTTATTTCACTAAATTTATAACACCGTTTATACCTTATTTCATATATTAAAACAAGTTTTCCATTTCAAATTCCGTTTGAAATCAATTCCTTTTATATTCTGAATTCCAAAATAAAAACCGCTATTTCCTTTTCGAAATGATTTAAAATTCTATTTTTAAATCCATAGTTGAATTTAAACTTACAAATCATCTCTTTATAATTAATTTTCCACATTTATAAACATCGTTTATAAATTTACTTGTTTTATATATTCAAACAAGTTCCATTTCGAAATCTGTTTAAAAACCAAAAGCTTATTTTGGAATATTCTATTTATTATAACTTATCTATATAAATATAGAATCTATTTCCATATATAAATTTAAACATCTATTTAATCCTAACATTTTTTCTAGAGATATTTTATTTATATATATTCGAACTAATCGAAAACAAATCATAAACCCATACAAATTTATTTTACTTCAATTTATATTCTAAACATCAGAATAAACTTCGTCGTTTACTTCTTTAAAACGATTCCAAAATTCCATTTTTAAATTCACATTTGAATTTAAATATTCAAATTATATAGTGATAATTATTCCATTATATTTATAAACCCCATTTACAAATTTACTTTAATCTCCTACGTTATTGTAACGACCCTGAAAATTTAAACCAATTAAATTTTTTTAAATTGGCTAAAATAATGGATTTTAATTATTTAAAATAAATATTTTAAATAATGGAAATGAAAAGTGAGTTGAGTCGACAATTGAAAACAAATATAATTAATTATAATTATAAACAAGGCCTGAAAAGGCGCTGCAGTTTCAAAAATTGAATTTAAACTTTGTCGGATTGTACCGGGCGCAAAACAAAACGGATTTTAGTGAAACCAAAAATATTTAAATCTGTTAGTGAATACCTTTCTAACGAGTCTAAAAAATCGAATTTTCATAGCGGAAAGAAAAAGTTATGGCCGAATGAATTTTCAGAACGGTCGCTATGGAATTTATATAGCCCGGGAAATTGGCCATTTTGCATACGGCCTCGGAATTCGACGAAACCACTTTTGTTGGGTCCGGGATGTGAAGTTATTGCTAGGTTTCAAATTTCATAATTTTTGAAGCTAGTATGTGAGCGTGGCAAAGGAAAATTTGTTTTGGTCAATTACAGTTAAATTGGATCGACCAAAAATGGGCCTTTTTGCAAACGGTCTCAGAATTCGACGAAACTAGTTTTGTTGGGACCGTATCATCAAAACATAGCTAGATTTATTTTTCTGGAATTTTTCGAATCAGTTTGTGGCCCTGGCAAATTGAAATGTACGTTCAAATTAAAATATTGAATGTTTTATACTTTAATTTGAAAGGATACTGACTGAAACAGTCGAATGGGCCTTCGAAACATATCCCATTGTGCTCGGAATGGGGGTAAAACGCTAGGGACGACAGTCGTTTGGTTTGAAAAGGAGTTCGTGTGCAAAACCGTATTTTTGAACTAATTAAATACCTCCGGCCAATCAAAATATTTCATTCAGAAAAAAAACCCTTTTCTCTCTCCCCGAACGAACGGCGAAGACCATTCGAAGCTTCCCGACCCGATTCCCGTCGCCTCCGCCACCTGTAGCCATCGCCACCACTCGACTCGCCACCTCCTCCTCTTCAAATCAGAACCGACCCCACCTTCTCTCCCTTCGCCAGCGTCGAGGACGACGCCTCCAAAGTCGTCGACTTCCAGTCGACGTCGAGATCACCAGAGGCGATCGGATCTGAAGCCCCGACCATCGCCAGGTGCGCCTCTCGACGCTCTACGCGGTGGTGCTGGCCGATTGCTCCCTAGCTTCGCGGATTGAACGCAGGATCGAAACCTAGTTTCGAATCAATAAGCAGAGGTGCGGTTTATATTTTATAAACTGTTTTCAACTTTTAAAAGTGTCGCAAATTCATGTTATCAAATAAAAATCATATCTTTTTCGTTCGTTAACGAAATTCGATGAAACAGGAAACAACGTGACCGTGTGGACGCCTTCTACATTTTAGGAGAGACCGCATATTTTTCTGAGCCTTCTGCTTTTTTTTTTTGTGGAGTGGAACCCAATGTGAGATTTCTAATTTAAAAACAATATGGAGAATGACGATGTATAAATTATATAGTCGATGTATGAGTTATATAAGCGTTGTACACCTCTTGTATAAGCGTTGTATAAGTTGTACGTTCGATGTATAAGTTATATATGCGTTGTAGAAATTATATATGTGTTGAAATAAAAGTGAATTGCTATATATATATATATATATATATATACACACACGCCCCTAGTCCACAAACCATGGACGATATATATTGATTGCTAGCGAATGGTTGTTTGGGATTGTTTGTGGTTGATATTGATTGATTGTGGTTGAAAAATACCCGTTTGTGGTTGAAAAATATTTGGTTGAAACCACATAGGATTAGTTTTGTGGAAATGAAATAAATATATACATGCCGCCTGCGTGCGAACTAGATGCATGATTCCCATTGTCAAAAACCGCGAGGTTTTAAGGTAGAGCGAGGAGCCGTACTAGGGACGGTCCCGGTTTTAACTACCCTGCCGTTATGCTGCCGAAATTTTGAATAATATTCATGTGTTTGAATTATTTTCATTTGTTGAAACTATATTTATTCATTGAATAGAAAACCTTCATGTGTTGAATTTATATTCATTCATTGATTAGAAATTCATGTGTTGAATGGTATTCGCGGTTTAAATATAAAAATCACATTTTTATCCATATATAGAAACTATAGAAAACCTTCATGTGTTGAATCGATATTCATTCGTTGATTAGAAATTCATGTGTTGAATGGTATTCATATTTTGAAATAAATTGTTTCATAACAAAATTCACCCTTCATTAACTATATGGAATATGAAAAATAATCTCGTTATTTAAAAGAAATTGTTTTGCAAGGAAAATCCCATTTTTATCACCTATGTGTACACTATATAAAATAATAGTGTTTTGAAATGAATTATTTTACAATAAAAATCACATTTTTATTATATACATGAATCGTTGAAATGTGAAGTGTTAAAAATAGCCACTCGTTCAAATAAACATATATGAGTTGAAATATTCATTAATTAGCTAATGATATGATTTTTGCCTATACATGCAACATTAGAATGAATGGTGTTTTTAAACCAAATGGAAATCAAATATGAAGTTGAATGGAAAATGATAAATGATAAGAACTGTATATATGTACATGCATATTTATTGAACAGGTTATAACAAAGGGGCTAGAGAAAAGGAATAAAATTTTGTGCCCGACAAATAGGTACACATTTACTGTTTTGTTTGGGTGAAGATTTTATGAGCCTGTTGTCTAGCCGCTTGGCTTTTCCTTTTTCTTTTTGACATGAGACGCCCGCGTGGCTATTTGGGAATTTTCCCAGCCCTCCCGTACAAAGGAGGTTATGGCGAAATTTTCGAAAATTTTAAGGCGTTAGTGAAATATTTGAAGTGAAAACGATATGGGAATTTTTGAATGAACTATATTTATATAAATATATAAATATAAATAAAATTAAAGCGAAATGTGGCCGTGCAGTTCGTATTTTGAAAATGTGATTTCAAACGATTATATCGGGAGATCCGACCATTGGATTTTCCCGAAACCGCAACCGTTGGGTTCGCCTTGGAATAATCTTTCCAACGGCACCAACCTTGTAAAAATCCAACGGTTGGATTGTCTGGAATGTTTAATTCAAATCTGAAGAAAAACAGCGCTGGAAACGATTATATTTATATATATATATATATAAATATAATTATATTGAATCGAATAACGACGCTGCAGTTCGTATTTTGAAATCGAAACTTCAAACGATTGTACCGGGAGATCCGACCGTCGGATTTTCCCGAAACTGGAACCATTGGATTCGTTTTGAAAAGACCTTTCTAATGATGTAAATTTTGTGAAGATCCAACGGTTAGATTTTCAGATATGTGTAAATCAAATCTGAAGAAAAACAGTGCCACGGCCGCGTTATGGCCCGAAGCGTCGTTTTGAATATATGGGCTATTTTAAAATAAATAAAAATAGCGATAAATCACTATAAAATATCATAAACGATATGGAATGGAAATAAACTGAATTTGCTCGATTTATGTAGCATTTGATGGTTGAATGTGTTTGGTGTGAAAATTACATTAAAGAACAAAATTGGTGTTGTCAAATGATTTAACCATTGAAATAAATTGATTTAAAATTCTAAATATACGTGAATTATTTGAAAAGGCCGAGTTAATTCTCATTTTAAATAATTGACCGATGATTGAAAGTCAAAGAAGATGACGGTGGTCTAAGACCGGAGATCTTCACCTCGTTTGGAGGGTAACCGAGGTCCTGATTGGGAGGCATCCCGAAATATGGATAATGAGAGGTGATCGTCCAGACGTACGTGGTGATCGATGGGTTTGCGAGGTATTTAGTGCCTCCGGTTTCGTTCAGACCCAGAATGGACTTGTAAATGGACTGTGTGTCTGACATTGGATTTTATTCTGTGTTGATTGATCTCTATTAAATATACATCTGTTTGGCGGCGGAGAATTTATTCTTTTGCTTAATGCCCTTCTCTGAAACGCACGAGCTCAGAGGTTGTGTATCGATGGACATCAGTCGCATGGCATGAATTGCCTGTGTGGCATGCTAAGATGCAGTGATCAGGGCTTCTGTTGAAAAGCAAAGTCTTGTGGTGATGATCAAAGCACCGCCTGTGTGGCGTAGCTTTGTGTATAACGTGAAATCGCGAGCCTCACCCCCCGGTATGAACCAGAAACGGGAGAGGACATCAGGGAGGGCCTGCGTTTCTTTCTAGCTAGGGTGGTGTCAGTGACCTACCAGCCCTGACATTTATATACTTTTCACCTATGTGGTTGTTTCTGTTGCGAGGCGCCTCGGTTTGATCGGACGATCCGGGTCCGATGGAGTCATTCGTTGGCTCGTTTACGCCCCCAAAGGGCGGGGAGACGTAGTGCTCAGGCATAATAATCCACATCGGTGGACCGGCCCTGACGATCCAAGGGGCAGTTGCGGCTGTTCCTGAGGGGCGGGCTAGAGCGTCTCGAATTCGGTAAGGACTATCTTTTGCCTTGGTTCATGAAGGAAATCCAATTTTCAAATACGACATCGTGCGGTTTTGATTGTATATATATATGGCGACATGATATATGGTACCCATGCCGCCTATGATTGATAGTTATGATTTGAAATAGTTTTCAAAACATATAAACACTAGCAATAATATCAAATGCCTTTGTTTTATTCGTATCAAGCATATTTTGGCCATTATAAGGTAAAACTCTATCCTCCGGTTTGCGTTGCATTGTGTGATGGGAACTGAGTCTTATAACGGCTTCATTTTTTATAAAAAGCATAGCGATGTTTAAAAAAAGATTTGTTTTAAAGCACTGGCAATCCAATGGTGTAAACCCGTTCCACGAAAGTGGCGTGGTCCTGTGATTAGCCATATTATATATGTGTTGAATAGATTTCACATACCAGTCCCATGACTGACTCGTAGTTTGTTTCACTTTCAAACTCGGGTGCCCCTTTTTCTACATGGGCAGCCTTGTATTCAGGTTTAGCTGGTTCTTTCTGGACAGCTGGAGCTGAAGATGGATTCTATCATTTATCTCTTTTTATGCTGTTCAGCTCCTATTGTACATATTATGTTTGTTTTCCGCTGTAGACATTTATGTATAGCTGAGCTGTATTTTTACTAAGTAAGATCCTGTATACTGTGTAACTCTGATGATTACTTTTATCCAGTATATTGGTTTGTTCATTATCTGGTGTATTTCATTATTTTGTTCTGCTATTATCTGTTTCTGTGTTATATTCCAAAGATAACCCTTGCCACCGTCAGAACGGGGTTTGGGGTCGTCTCAGTTATTCAATTTATAGACATTGTTTATAAATTTAATACTTGTTTTATTTATTCAAAACAAGTTAATATTTGTATAGCTCATTAAAATTCAAATTCTATTTTAAAAGAAAAATAGATTTCCCCTTTTTTAAATCTCAAAATCCCTTTTCACAATATTTTTATAAATCAACATTTTTGGCCCAGTGATATTTCAACAATCAAGCCATCCAATTATCACATCATATATGATAATATATACGAAAACAAACAATAATAAATTTTGAGGAATCCAGTTGGATTCCTCCAACCTGTTTTCCTGCATCCACAGACGTTATCCAACATAAATAATACCCATCCTGCTTCGAGGTAGGATATTGCGGTATAGAAGGTCATCCATTATCATAGCGTGGGGTGCATAGGGTCATCTGCTAATGATACTGCGGGCATTCGCTAATGGTACTGCGAGAACATCCAACCACCAATATATATAATAACCACAAACACCAATACTAAATAACTAATATATGTTTAATATAGCCACAATAAAATTCCAATGCAAGCAAACAACCAACGAATAATTATTTTAACGAATAAAATAATTCTAAATAAAATACGAGTGAGATTTACTCACCATGATTTTTATATTTTGGTTGTTCCAATCTAAATTCCTGATTGTAAGCTTCGCAGCTAAGATTCCAACTCGACTTGTCCCGCATGATTTAACCTCATGAAAATCTTCAGCTATTCATTTTAAGTGAAATTAATTTCCTAACTGTTTAATTTATAACAAATTTACTGTGTAAAATTTAAATTCACAAAATCTAATTTTACTTAAATCCTTGTTAAATTCTTCTTCACTACCCTTCACAATTGCATCTTCTTGCTGTTCAAACCTAGAAATACTTATAGTACATTTCCATTCTCAGACAGATTCCATACTCAAAAACATTACCACCTGCTGGCCACAAACATCCACCCTAACTTCCCAACATCTTCACCATTCGCTCAAATAACAGACCAACCTCCCCAAAATTTAACTCCAGTTCATCTATAACATTGCACCATCTAAGACCTAAAAATCACAGACCAAATTTCTCCTTTTTTTTCTATAGTCTCACCCCTTTAGTAAATATCCGAACTTCACATACTTCACAGTTTTTGCCAAATTCACCACCGAACAACCACAGAATACACAACTTCGAACCCCCAACTAAAACATGATCTGATTTCACCAGTGATTCCCAATTCGCATAAGCTTCCACCTGCACCCCTCATCTCCACGCGCGCAGGTTCCAAGTGCACCACGTCGCACAAAAGTGGCTTCTAAGGTAACTACATTTTTTTTGCACAAAACTTCACCATAATCGACCTACAAGTGCTCCTCCTCACCTCAGATCTGGCGCCACTCTCAACTTTACCATCGCCACCACCTAATACTTCCATACTCGAACACTGGTCGCGTTGTCTCGATGCTGACCCTCCCCAATAATCAATGGCCCAAATGTAGGGTTAATCCGAGCCTTCGAATGATCAATATTTGATTTTGATTTTAGGTTGAATGAAAATAAATATCGAGGCCATTTTTCCCTCTCTCGAAAGAAAGAAGTAGCTTTCATTTGTTTGATTTCAACACAAGAAATAAAAAATAAAAGGTACGGTTTTGATTTGAAGAAAACATAAGGGAATTTAGGTGTTGATTTTCTGAGATGGATTTGCAAATTAAAAATGAAGGAGCGGCTATTTTTAATGAAGCAGGAGCTTCGATTCTATGATTTTCAGAAGAAATCTATCAACCCCTTTTATTGACTTGAGGAATAACATTCAAGGGAAGACAGGATTGGCTTCCTAAGGAAGATTATTGAAGTGTATTTAAGAAGTTAATGGATTATTATTATATTTTATTTCGTGAAACTTACTCCTGAAGATTCAGGTTAAAACAACTATAAACGAGATCCAATGGCGATGAAACTTGACACACTGTTATGGTTTGACGTTCTAGACCCAATAAAATTTGTTTCGTCAAAAACCGAGGCCGTTTGTGAATTGATTATTCTTAAGTACCATATTAAATCGACATAATATTATTTAAATTCCAAAGCAATCACCTTATCGATAATAAATTATTATTGTTATCATTTCTATTCAAATAGAATTTCTATTAATTATTAAATTATTTAGACTCTGTTTTAAATTTCGAATTGAATTATTTCAAAATCTTGTATTACGAAAATTATTTATATTCGAAATAAATCGTATTTCGATTATTAAATTGATAACTCAATATAAAGACTGATTTATATTATTAACTCAATATTTAAAACCATATTAAATATTTAAAATAAATTGACTAAAAATTTGGATCGTTACATTCTTCCTCCCTTAAAAGAATTTCGTCCTTGAAATTACTAAGGTAGGAAAAATGCTACAAACTTATTTATTTTCCAAAAATTCACTTATGTTGAAACTCAACATTTTATATTTCTATAACTTTAAGTTCCAACAAAAACCTTTTTTTTTCATTATATCTCCCATCATATATTTTTACATTCAGTTAATCTAAATGATTTAACAATCAATATATACACATCTAATTCATATTCCAGCCATATGTATTAAACTCATTCAAATTGATTTTACTCAATTTATTCACTTCGATCTATTTAACTTGATTAAGTTAAATTCAATTTTTAGAATTCAATTTGTAGGGTTTTTATTTCAAATCCTTTTAAAATCCCATAAATATATACATATATTCATTTCCATCACCAATTCAAAAAAATTGAATATTCAAACCGACTTGTTTTCTTTCAAACAAATTTCTTCTAGAAACTTTTCTAAGATAGCAATCCATCACTTAGAAACTCGAAAATGAACACTGATGATGCTGCAGTCATCATCAGAATTATTTTCCAGCCACTGGAGCAAGTTCAGTGCTTTATCATATTCAAAATCCATTAAAATGATTTTTATTTAAAAATCCCTTTCAAAACAAATTATTTCAGTATACTTTGGAAAAATATTTTCCAACTTCCCAGGATTTTAAATTCTGAATTTTGGTTTGAATTCAATTTTAATTCATCTCATTTGTATATTTCATTCACATAAAAATTTATTTGATTATAAATAACTATTATAATTTTATAATCTCATTTAACTATATTGTTTACACCCAAGATATTCATATATTATAATAATTTCAGAAAATTATTCTTTTTCTATCAAAAATAGATTTTTTTGGGTAAAATTATTTCATTTACGCACTTAAAAACAATATTGTGTCAAATTTCTCTGCTCAAGTGTTTAGAAATTCCTATCGACGTCTTGACGTCCCACGATTCGATCAGAATTCATAAGCCACTCAACAGACTAGCCAACGCAATATAAATGTTTTTAATATCAGTTAACAAATACGTGCTCTCGTATATATACACTCAACTCATTCTAGGGTACTACTGACCCTATCTCTAATGAGCACAACCCCACCAAAGCCTAGGTATTCGCTCAACCTAAACTATAATACCAAATGTAATGGCCTGTAAATCCGTACTATCTGAGTTGACTACATATATCACACGTCCAACCCAAATATCATAGAAGTATGAATAATTTTTTTAGAAGAAAAAGGTAGAAGAAAAACAGAAATAACAACACAGAATCTCACATCGTAGCGGAACAAAATATAATATATAATAACTTTTGAAATACAAAATTTTAACTGTTTAACATACAATTTTCATAGTACAACACTTACAACACAACAGAAATAAAACACTATATATCTAATACGGAAGCCTCCAACTCCAAGCTCCTTTAGATAGATCTGTAAAATCCTGAACTACATGACTGCCCGTACAAGTTTGGGCACCCAAGAGTTTAGGTAAAACAAAACAAAATAAACTCTAGGTCAGTCATGGGACTGGTATGAGTAAACAATTTTAAACAGTTTGAGAAAATAAACGATATCTCAAAAGACCACGCCGTATAACATGGAACGGGTTTCCCTTATGAGAATCCAAAACACTTGATTTAACTTTTCAAATCCTTTTGAAAGGAACAATAATCTTTATATCAAAACTCTTTTGATATTATATAGTGTCTAAATCAAATAAATAGAAATCTAGTGGAACACTTTCATCTCACGCTCCACATATAATATACAATCAAAACCGCGAGCACTTATTTGGTAATGAATTTCCAACTATGACAAGGTATGGAACCACCTTACGATAGTGTATCTCTAGAGGAAAATACACTGGGTTCAACAAGAACTTCTTATAACCCAGCCACACATGACCAACCACACATTTTGCTTGAGTGTATCGAATGTATATCACCAACGGTTGGGATTAGCAACCATTTCCCCGAATGGGACAACATCAAATAAAATAAAGAATGAAATGAATTTCTCTACATAGGTGATAATATATCCTAATTGGTAGCTACCCACTTAGCCATGCTACCTGCCCGATTTTTGCCATTTTTCGGTTGTTGAGGCCTGAGGCTACGATTACTTACCATTCATTGATAGCACAATCACTTTGAATGCCACATTGTTAGATCCGTTAATCATTAATTGATTTGCACAAATATATTCTGGGTATTATGCAAAGAGATTAAATTATCTGCCACCATATATATTTGTACAGAAGCAACATATGTGATTATTGGAAATATTCTGTCAGACATTTGTCCATATACATTCGTCCTGGGATTGAACGAAGCCGAAAGCACAATTTCCATTAATAGGAAAAGCCCTTGCACTCTACTCCATCTCCAATTATCTTCATATAATCTGATTCACAATGGTACTGCCAATACGTAGTGGTTCTCGGATAATAATCCAACCGGTCTCTCCGTGTTAACAAGGATATTGGCAAACACTTCGATGGTTGGTGATTTAACCATCGAAGGAAAACAAACATTCATTCAAAGCATCAAACAATCACTGGGCCTTTTAGTTAATATTTCATTAATTAAAACACTTCTCCATTTCCTTATCCATATTCGTTAACACGACATTTACAATAATCAACTTGGCCTCTTACGCTATTTGGAAAACATTTCCATATATCGCCTTCTTTTATTTTCTATACTTAGAAATATATATTCTATTTATAATTGGAAAACATTCCAATTACTTATCTCTTTCATGACCATACATTTATTTCAATACTTAGGAAATATTTATCTTTATATTTCCAAAATTCCACTTACTTGGGTTAAATCGACTGTTATGTAAAGCATCATTACAAACAACCCAAAATACTGCATTCAACTAACTCTTATTCAAACATTCTCTTTGAGACTGGATCTTGCTATTTATCGGTTAAAAATGAAATCAATCAAGTTGGGGTATAACTACTTCTCAGACCTCGATTGAAAACATCCTTAACTTCAAAACGGACAAGACCACTTACCTCGAATAATAAACATCATAAAAACCAGTTATTCATTTTTAAACTCGTATACGTTTCTCTTTCTAATTTTACTAGATTTAATTATATATTTCATTTTTGTTTATAATATTCTATTTTAAAGTTCGTTTCCATATCGAATTCTATGTATATCGTTACATTAATTTTATAGTTATCCAATTTTCTTGAAATATTCTAATTCCTTAAATTTTTGGAAAATTTTGCTATAACCTCCTTTGTACGGGTCACTCGGTACAACTACAAAATGCCTCTCTGGGCCCTTTCCATTCAAAAAGAAAATCAAAAAGCCATGCGACTTGCCGATTCGGCACATAAAATCTCATATGGAATTTAAACGTGCACTTTGTTGTTGGGCATACAAATTATATTCTTCATACACTTCATTCCATACCCGTCTAACCTATATATGTCCATTCCCAATTTATTCATAATCAGTCCGGTCATTTTAACTTAGTTCGCTAATTTATTCTTTAATTAGCTCTTTTGCCTGTTTCACTTTTTATTTGAACATAACACATTCAAATAAATTTAACTTTCTTATAAACCAATCTAATCCTAATTTCAATTTAAGTTTCATATTCGATCTCGAATATGAATTTACAAATCCAGTTTACTTGTCCCAAGGCCAATTTCGATTCAAAATTCCATTAACTAATTATTCTTCAATTTAGTTAATTCTGTTCAATAATTACAAATATGATTTTTGTTTCAAAAATCAATGCATTTACTTCGCTTGAGTTCATATTTATTTTATATCTCAAATCTAGATTTTTCTAATGGAAATATGGACTTTATTTACTTAAAATCCTTTTATTTATTTAAATAAACAGTTATGGTTTTATAATGGTTATGGCTCTATTTTTCAAAAAATTTGATTTTGACATAACTCAAAATCTATAAGATGGAATCCAGATTTTTCACTTCCATTAGAAAACTATTATCAAATCGGTCCTGATGATTTTTGTTTAAAAGAATTCTGACTTAAATTGGGATTTATATACTCAATTGAGGTTCGAAATGCCAATTTACGAACTATCGCGCTACGGCGATTTTGTTTTAATTATATTTAATATATAAACGTTTTAAACTTCTTTTATATATAAATTTTAACTTTATTCTAATATATTTTAACATATATTAAACCAATTTTCCTATTCTAACTTAAATTTTCCAATTATCCCTAGTCATCGATTATTTCTGCTCTTAGTTATTAAATCACCATTCCATTTTTAATATAAATATCCAATTCCATTAGAAATAAATTACTTTATAAAATTCGATGAAATCGAATTTTCAATATAATTTCTTAGACTTATCTCAATTCATTTTTATATTCAGAATATCGAAATAAAACCCGTCGTTCCCTCTCTGAAACGATTTCCAATTCACGGTTAAATTCATATTTGAAATTAAATTTCTAAATTATCAAATGATAATTTATTTCACTAAATTTAAAACACCGTTTATAAATTTAACTTCCTTGTTTCACATATTAAAACAAGTTTTCCATTTCAAGTTCCATTTGAAATCCAATTCCTTTTATATTCTGAATTCCAGAATAAAAACCGCTGTTTCCTTTTCGAAATGACTTGAAATTCTATTTTTATATCCATAGTTGAATTTAAACTTACAAATCATCTCTTTATAATTAATTTTCCACATTTATAAACATTGTTTATAAATTTACTTGTTTTATATATTCAAACAAGTTCCATTTCGAAATGTGTTTAAAAACCAAAAGCTTATTTTGGAATATTCTATTTATTATAACTTATCTATAATGTAGATTCCGTTTCCATATTTAAATTTAAACTTGTATTTAATCCTAATATTTTTTCTAGACATATTTTATTTATATAAATTCGAACTAATCGAATTCAAATCATAAATCCATACGGATTTATTTTAGTTTAATTTATATTCTGAACATCAGAATAAACTTCGTCGTTTACTTCTTTAAAACGATTCCAAATTTCCATTTTTAAATTCATATTTGAATTTAAATATTCAAATTATCCAATGATGATTATTCCATTATATTTATAAACACCGTTTATGAATTTACTTCAATTTCCTGCATTATTCAATTTATAAACATCATTTATAAATTTAATACTTGTTTTATTTATTCAAAACAAGTTAATATTTTTATAGCTCATTAAAAATTCAAATTCTATTTTTAAAAAAATAGATTCCCCTTTTAAATCTCAAAATCCCTTTTCACAATATTTAAATAAACCAATATTTTTGGGCCCAGTTATATTTCAACAATCTAACCACCCAATTATCAATCAGCACATCATATATGATAATATATACGAAAATAAGCAATAATAATTTTTGAGGAATCCAGTTGGATTCCTCCAACCTGTTTTCCGGCATCCACAGACATTAGCCAACATAAATAATACTCATCCTGCTTCGAGGTAGGATATCGCGGTATAGAAGGTCATCCACTATCATAGCGTAGGGCGCATAGGCTCATCAGCTAATGATAATGCGGGCATTCGCTAATGGTACTATGGGAACATCCAACCACCAATATATATATAATAACCACAAACACCAATCCTAAATAACTAATATATGTTTAATACAGCCATAATAAAATTCCAATGCATGCAAACAACCAACGAATAATTATTTTAATGAATAAAATAATTCTAAATAAAATATGAGTGAGATTTATTCACCATGATTTTTATATTTTGGTTGTTCCAATCTAAATTCCGGATTGCAAGCTTTGCAGCTAAGATTCCAACTCGACTTGTCCCGCATGATTTAACCTCATCAAAATCTTCAGCTATTCATTTTAAGCGAAATTAATTTCCTAACTATTTAATTTATAACAAATTTACTATGTTAATTTTAAATTCTCAAAATCTGATTTTACCTTAATCCTTGTTAAACTCTTCTTCACTAGCCTTCACAATTGCACCTTCTTGTTGTTCAAACCTAGAAATACCTGTAGTACATTTCTATTCTCAAACAGATTCCATATGCAAAAACATCACCACCTGCTCGCCACAAACATCTGCCCTAACTTCCCAACATCTTCACCATTTGCACAAATAGCAGACCAAGCTCCCCAAAATTCAACTCCAGTTCATCTATAACATTGCACCATCTAAGACATAAAAATCACAGACCAAATTTCCCTTTTTTCTACAGTCACACTCCTTTAGTAAATATCTAAACTTCCTATACTTAACAGTTTTTTCCAAATTCACCACCGAACAACCACAGAATACACAACTTCGAACTCCCAACCAAAGCACGATCTGATTTCACCAGTGATTCCCAATTCGCATAAGCTTCCACCTACACCCCTCATCTTCATGCTTGCAGGTTCCAAGTGCACCGCGTCGCACAACGGTGGCATCCGAGGTCACGACAGTTTTTTTGCACAAAACTTCACCATAATCGATCTACAAGCGCACCTCCTTACCTCAGATCTAGCGCCACTCTCAACTTGATCCTCGCCACCACCAAATACTTCCATACCCGAACCCTAGTTGCATTGTCTCGATGTTGACCCTCCCCAATAATTGATGGCCCAAATGTAGGGGAAAGCCTAGCCTTCGAACGATTAATATTTGATTTTGACTTTAGGTTGAACAAAAATAAATATCAAGGCCATTTTCCCTCTCTTGAATGAAAGAAGTAGCATCCATTTGTTTGATTTCAATACAAAAAATAAACAATAAAAGATATGGTTTTGATTTGAAGAAAACATAAGGGAATTCGGATTTCGATTTTCTGAGATGGACTTGCAAAATAAAATTGAATGAGCGGCTATTTTTAATGAATCAGGAGCATCGATTCTATGATTTTCAAAAGAAAGGTATCAACCCCTTTTATTGACTTGAGGAATAGCTTTCAAGGGTAGACAGAATTGGCTTCCTAAGGAAGATTATTGAAGTGTATTGAAGCTAATGGATTATTATTATTATATTTTATTTTGTGAAACTTACTTATGAAGATTCATGTTAAAATGGCTTTAAACGAGATCCAATGGCGATGAAACTTGACACATTGTTATGGTTTGACATTCTGGACCAAATAAAATTTGTTTCATCAAAAACCGAGGCCGTTTGTGAATTGATTATTCTTAAGTACCATAGCCGGCGACCGAAGCCCTGGTGAATGGCGGCCGTAACTATAACGGTCCTAAGGTAGCGAAATTCCTTGTCGGGTAAGTTCCGACCCGCACGAAAGGCGCCTCCTCTTTCTGTCCGCTCTGGAATTTCATGTAGAGTAAGAAACAAAACAATCACCTTATTGATAATAAATTATTATTGTTATCATTCCTATTCAAATAGAATTCCTATAAATCATTTAAATTATTTAGACTCCATTTTAAATTTCGAATTGAATGGTTTTAGAATCTCATATTACGAAAATTATTTTTTTATAAAATAAATCGTATTTCGATTATTAAATTGATAACTCAATATAAAAGTCTATTTATATTATCAACTCAATATTTAAAACCGTATTAAATATATAAAATAAATCGACAAAAAATCTGGGCTGTTACAGGAACGGATAGAGTTGATCAAGCAAGTGGGCGAGCTTTTGGATAAAGGTTTTATTAGATGGAGTATTTCTGAGTGGGGAGCACCAGTTGTCTTCGCTACTAAAGCTGATGGTTCCCATCATCTATATGTATATAATCGAGAGTTGAATAAGCTCACAAAGAAAAATCGTTACACACTTCCTTGTATTGATGATCTTTTTAATCATTTAGTTGGCGCGTCTGTATTCTCTCAGTTGTTCTTGGCCAGTGATTTCCATCAATTATATGTGGTAGAGGTTAGCATCAATAAACAACATTTTAGACTCTTGATGGCTTCTTTTAGTGGTTGGTTATGCCTTTTGGGTTGACCTACGCACCATCATTTTTCATGGACTTGAAGAGTAGAGTGTTCGGAGACGTTCTGAATAAGCTTGTGGTGGTTTTGTAGATGATGTTCTTGTCCTCTCTAGGAATGAGGATGAGCATGCTTTACATTTAGGAGAGGTTCTCCGTACTCTTCGAGTTCACCAGTTGAAGGAGAAATTCTTCAAGTGTCATTTGTGGAGGAAAGAGGTGTATTTCTTGGGTCTCATGGTCTTAAAGGATGGATTATCAGTTGATCCCGCTAAGGTAGTGGCAGTGCAAGGTTGGAAGACCCCGAAGAACACGACTGAGGTGATGAGTTTTCTTGGCATATCGGGTTAATATAGGAAGTTCATTAAGGACTTCGCATGGATCTCGACACAGTTTACCTGATTTATTAAGCAGAATTTGGCTTTCTCTTGGGATATGGTTTGCGAGGATGCTTTTCAGAAATTGAACACTAATGCACCAGTTTTGACATTAGCCGATGGATCTAAGATGTTCAGAGTTTATACCGATGCTTATGGGACTAGCCTAGGCATAATCTTGATGCAAGAGGGTAGAGCAGTGTGCTATTGTAGTAGGCAACTAAGGTTCCATGACATAAATTACCCTACACACGATTTGGTGTTAGCTATTATAGTATTTGCACCTAAGTATTGGAGACACTACTTACTTGGTGAGAGATTTGGGCTCTTTACCGACCATATGTCACTTAAGTTTTTGTTCTCTCAAAGGGATCTCAATTTGAGACAACAGAGGTGCATGGAGTTCTTAACATCATATGATTTCGAGTTTTCTTATACCCCAAGAAAGAGGAATGTAGTGGCTGATGCTTTGAGTAGGAAGAAGGAAACATTGAGTTTTTTATTTGTAGAGTGGCTGAGCTTGGAGTATATAGCCGCATTCGACTTTCGACCATCTATGGATTTCACTCCAGGATTGTTGGCATCATTGGAGGTGCGACCTACTTTGCTAGAGCAAATTGTGACAAGGCAGAGAGAGGATCCTAAGCTTTCAAACATCTTAGATATATTGAGTAGATGAGAGGTTTCTGGATACTTTCTCAAATTTACTATAGATAGTATAGGTTGGTTGCGATGTGTACCCTGCATAGACAATTTGATGAGTGCAGTATTAGTCGAGGCTCATCACTCTCGACTGAGTATCCATCTGGGCAGTGATAAGTTGTATTTTGATATAAGGCTGGTCCTTTATTGGATCAGCATAAAGAAGAGAGTGGTTGAGCATATGTGTAGATGCATGACTTGTCAAAGAGTCAAAGGAGAGCTAAAGAAGCTACCAGACTGCTTTAGATATAACATTGTGGAAATGGGAGAGCGTTTATATGGATTTCATGGATGAGTTAACTAGGTCAAGAAAGGGCAACACTTGCATTTAGGTCATGGTGAACCAAATGACTAAGAGCGCTCGTTTCATCCCAGTTAAGAATAAGACGGTTGCGTGGTTGGCTTCTTTGTATATTCATGAGATAGTTAGACTCCATGGTACTCCTTCGAGTATTGTTAGTAATAAAGATATGATTTTCACCAGTGAGTTTTAAAGAAGTCTGCATGAGGCTTTGGGTAAGCAACTCAGATTGAGCACTACTACTCACCCTTAGATTGATGGATAGATTGAGAGGGTGAATAGGATTTTATAGGACCTACTGAGGAGGTGTATTTTGCACTTCGGAGGTATGGGAGGAACACTTACCCCATGTAGAGTTTGCTTATAATTATAGTTTTCAGACCAGCATTGGCATGGCACCCTTCAAGCCCTTGTATGGACTACCGATCAAATTCCTAGCACGTTGGTGGGATTCAACAGACAAACTACTTCTTAGGATGGAAATGGTTATAGAGACCTCCAATAAGGTTAACCTGATTAGGATGGTACAGAATAGCCAAAAGTCACATGCGAACAAAAGATGGATCGATCTAGAGTTTGGTATTGGAGATTTGGTTTTTGTTAAGGTTTCGCCATTAAGGAACATGGTGAGATTAGGCCTCATAGGCAAGTTGGCACCGAGATGTGTAGGGCCATTCTCAATCACAGAAAGAGCAGGGGCAGATGGTGTATAGGGTTCGACTATTGGAGAGGCTATCGGGTGTTCATGATGTATTTCATGTTTTGCAGTTGCGAAAGTGCCTACCCGATTCAGCAGTTGTAGTAGAGCCTACCGCATTTACGGACATGGAGATCGATCAAGGGGTATCCATTCGAACAGCACCTATGCGGATCCTAGATTATGAGACCAAGAGGCTAAGAAACAAGGAGGTGAAATTGGTAAAGGTTTAATTGGGAGACGACTCAAACGAAGCCACTTGGGAACCAGGTGAGAAGATGCGTGTTTCTTATCCTTATCTTTTTATGGTACATTTCGATCTTTTCCATCTTTATTTCTTGAATTGGTTCTACCTTTCCATTCCTTTGATTCTGATCTTAGGAGAAACCTGTGGATGGTAATATATGGATGAAACGTGTTAATAGAACATGTGATGTTTGGTGGATGTAAATAGATGCAAGTGTTTGCAAGTGGACGTAGTGGATGCATATACACACTAGACACTATTGGGCGATCGACTGATAGGACACTAGCATATGCATTTGGATATGTGTGCATTTAAATGTTCTATGTTTGTAGTATATGGATGATATGCTTTGCAAAAAAAAAAATGGATTATATCATATGGTTGTTGCATATGGATGGTGTTTGATGCATGCATATAGAACTATCTGTTATCATTAGGACTGTTGCGCACATTTAGATGCATGGCACAAACATAATTACACAATAAGGAGGTCAACCAAATTAGCATACCACCTAATCTTTTACATTAGTTAGGGTTATAAACACTACACTGTTAAATAAGTAAATAAATTGCATTAGATAAATTAAGGAGAATGTTTTCCAACGGATGATAGATGAGTAGATGGATGTAGGAAATGCTAATATTATTCTTCTATCTTTAAGATTTCGGGGACGAAATCCTTAAAGGAGGAGAGAATGTAAAAACCTAAATTTTAATACGAACTGGTTAAATAAAAGTTAAAAATTTAAAATATTAGTCGTAAAACAACGGGGAATTTGGCTATGGGGTTCACGCCATGTATCCGTTACGATTTTCTGGTTAAGATAGATAAATAGTTTGCGTAAAATGGACTTAAAACGAAGAAGTTATGGAAAATAGAAGTTTTAATGTTTCCACTAGAATGAACCAGTACTTAGCCTGGTCGACCTCTACGTCAACCCACTTGGGTGATGGGTCGGTCCAGTTGAACAATCTAGGTACGATTTCGTGCCTGGCACGAAAAGAGGAAAGACCAGATTTTTATTCTTGCGTTTTAGGACAATATGTATGGTTGAGAATTATTGAAATGACCAATTCGAATTGACTTAGGACAGAGCTGTTCAGATTGAAAACCTAATATTTGATGGTCGAGGGTTTATTACTCCAATACAAATAAATCTCCACCCCTCCTCTATTCCTCACAACTCATCTCTTCTCCCTTACACTATGCAAATATTTTTATGAAAGTAATGGAGTTTTGAAATAAAACACTTTTATACAATTTATACATATACTTATAGAGGACTTCTTACACATATATTTTGGAGGATTGTTTACATATATTCTAGAGTTTTACTTGGGCTATAAAGGAAGCAATTATTGGTGAGATTAGTGGGATTATTTAGATTTCTGATAAGTTAAAGTAAAACTGTACAATAGTAATTATAGATGTTTTCAGATCTGAATTATTTATATTTAATTTCAGATCTGATTATTTACATTTCAGATCCAGTTTGTTTACAGTTTATTTGCGTATTCATATTATTTACAGTTTATTTACAAATTCAGTTTGTTCCTATTTCTTTTATCTAAATCTTCCTGTCAATTTGTACACATTCTAAATTCGGTTTGTTTCTATTTCTTTTATGTAAATATTCCTGTCCATTTGTACACATTCTATTTAGTTAATATTCAGGTTTATGTAAATTGTTATATTCAGATTTCTTTTTCCTTTTCTATTTTCCAGGGCCATAGGAGTTTCAACACTGATCTGATCTAATTGAATTTACATCGAATTCAAGGGGTTTCAGCATTGTCTTGATCTGATGTGGCACTGTCATAATTCGATATATGATCCAGTATAATGATGGATTGACGGGATGTGAGCCAATCGTGGATGATAATGGAATGGTTCGAGAATGAATTGAGTCGCCGAGATGAGAGGCTTGAAAGATTTGATGTGCCAAGGAATCGTCGGGTAATTGAAGTGTTCTAGCAGACTCAAAGCAGGGGTATTATGAGGACGCCCGTTAGGATCAGATTCGAGAGATCATATACCTTAGGCAGCCTTAATGGACCTAGTTGTCGAGAATGGTAAAAGACAAACATAAGTGTCACGATGGTGTATGGTAGGCTAGAACTGGGGTTTTCCATTAGCCATTTTGATCATTGAAAGCAAGTTCGATTATCGATGGATTTAAGGCTGTAGTCGGTGATAGCTAGGATGTTAGATGTTATGGATGATATTGTTGATTTTGTACTTTCTTCTCTGTTTTCTCTAGGTAGGCTATCATTGTAAGATGTCGAAGAGAAGTGGGATTGGGGGTGGTCCTTTGCTATTCTATAATGGCATGTGATTAATGGTTAAAACGTGTTAACTTTTTGGTTATCGGGCAAATCAGATTATTGATCCCCTTGTACTCATACTATCCTATATAACTGTTGTTAGCTATTTTATTGCTCACTAAGACTGTTTTTAATTCAAGGTTTTATGTTTCCCTCTTATTACCTTAGGTTGTTCATCAATCTTGTTGATGAGAAGACTGAGTAGTAGGTAGCAAGTTTGATGCCATTGATGATGTGCGGTGATGAGCAGGAGGCGGGCGTATTATTACTTTCTACTATTTACCTATTTCTTTTCTATTTCTGCTATATGTTGATGGTAATTGGGACTCTAAGGGATGTGGCGAGGCATATTGTAAGTACTCAGACATATTATACTTGAGGTTATATGGTTTTAATGAAAATTTAATTTTCTGTTCAGCTATGTTTCACTACTATATCATGTTGTATATTTTATTATTATATATTATCCATGCGCTATGAGTTATACGACAGGTTTCATTTTGAGTTATTTTACCCTGTGATCGTCTCATATCAGCCTGTCATACAACGCATCATTTCTTTTTTTGGTGCAGGAGTTACGGGGCGGTCGTCATAGTACAGACCTCTCTTTTGGAGGCATAATGTGTTTTTCATGTGTGTTCGTAGAAAAATATATATTTTGACTTGTGAATGAAAGTTAGTTTACTGTGCTTATCTCACTTGTCGTTTTAAGTGTTTAAGTATTCTTTATATTTTCCAATACTGTACTTATGTAAATTAACTTGTCATCACACTTAAATTCAAGTCGTTCGAAACTTCACTGTTGAAAAACTCAAGTCATGTGAAGTTCCAAGTGTGTGCACTCTGCTTTGGGGGCTTCCATTAGGTCGTTAGTCTTGAGTCATGTGGCGTTTGGGTTTGGTGACTCCACGCTCGGGACCTCCTTGCAGTCGTTGATCCTGAGTCGTGACGAGTCAAGAAGTGGAGTCATTATTTCAACTTTTATAATCTCTCGTCATTTCGTTTGGGTTAGGGTCGAGGGAGTTGTTGGTTTGACAGTTTTATAAATTGATCCAAACTCCGAGGATCGGAGTTCACCAAGCAAGCGGTCAGTATTACATTTACTCGGCTAGTGGGTTTCCCAAAAGTTCAGGGACTAAGGGATAGAGTTGGACACATAAATTAATAAGCATCGCGAGTTATTTATAGTTGGCCTCATCATTGGTTCGAGACTCAAGTTGACTTATGAATGGAGACCACTCCACAGGGTTAAGTCTTAGTAAAGACTTGAGGTGGTGGACTGTTAGGAATTGCAGAATCAATGTTAAGGCAAAGCAAACACTAGAGGGGGGTGAATAGTGTTTGTAAGAATTTAAAAAAAAATTAAATCTAATGTTAACTACAAGATGAATTTAACACTACAAACACAATCACAGATACAGATTCAAATACAAATGCAAAATAAACAGAAATAAAAATGCTGAAAAGGAAAGAACACACTGGATTTTATACTGGTTCAGATTACTCCTATGTCCAGTCCAACACAACTGGATTGTGCAGAGTTTTATTTTCCAATAGTCAAATACACCCTCCTTGATTTCATGGCGCAACAAGGAGACACCGACTCCTATTCCTTGATTTCACGGCTCAACAAGGACGAACCGACTCCTATTCCTTGATTTCACGGCTACAACGATACATCGATTCCTCTTTAACTTACAGACAAGGTTTATTCAACCCAAGCAATTACAAAACAGCCCTATAACTCTTCAATAGCACTTGATTCAGAGAGTAGAGAGTGTAGAGAGAAGTTTTATCAAAACAGGATTGAATTCGGTAGTGTATAAGTGCAAGTATCATAAAAATGATCAAGAATAATGGTGGAGAGAAAGAGGATGAAGTTAGAGAAGAAGAGATGATAAAAATTTCGGTTTTAACCCCTTTTATAGATTATGAAAGATTGCAACGGTTTTGAACGTTTCAAATAGTGAAAAGACACTTCATTTCAAAATTGGAAAAAGCGACAGTTATATGTGGACATGGAGTTTTTGTTATGTTGACATACTCCTTTGAAAATTTAATTTTTGAAGCATTTTCAGGTGTTTGATATAAAAATAATTCTGGAAATTCTTGAGTAAAATTCTAGTGTTGTAAATTAATATTATATAATAGAAAAACATATGAAAACATAAATTTAAACTATATAAGTATATTTATAAAATTATAAGGTTTTAAACTATATAAAGTATAAATATAAAGCATAAAAAAACTTAAGTTTGAAAAACAAAGAAGAATAAAAATAGAAATAAATAGAAAAATAAAAAAGAGGATTGAGGATATAATTGAAAATCAAAATTTGAAAATTAGAATTTGAATTTGAACCTGGAGTGCTATTTAGAGTCTTACAAAATCTAGACTCTACAACTATATTAATCTTGAACTCTCGAAATCTTGATTACTCATGAGTCTTGAAATTTCTCTGATCTTCAAATCTCTATTATATTTATAACTGTACAGTCTTCAGTAATATTTCCTGTATATAATTCCTGCACACACACACACACACACACACACACATATATATATATATTCTATACAAAAAGTGATAGCATATATATTATAATCAATGATAATTGAAATAAGGTTGTTTTCGTCAAAACTCCATTCTCCAACAATCTCCCCCTTTTTGATGATGACAACCTTAGTTTATAAAATATCATACCTGTATATACCTGTTTGATGATGTCCCTTCTATACTCCCCCAGTTTGTAAGAATCCCATAAACTATGCCTATATTTTATAATTTAGCCCCCTTTAGCATTATCAAAAAGAAATTCTAAAAGTACTCCTCCTAAATCCTATAACTATCCAAATAATTTCTACACTAAAGTAAACTACTCCTCCTAAGTCCTAAATCTATAATCATAAAATACTCCCCCTAAATCCTATATCTATCTATACATATTCTATTATAATATTATATACAACTATCCCTGATTCTATGATACCCTTATATCTCCCTCTAACTCTATGATTCTAAGCCTAAAAGATTATTAACCCTCTTAAATTATGACTATACTAGTCTAATAGAAGATTAATAAACAAGTCAATTTTAATCAATGTTTATAATAATTCTAACAATCAATCCAAACAAGTAATTCAAGCAATTAATTCAAGCAAGCAATTCAAGCAATCTATTTAAGCAATTAATTCAAGAAATCAATGTAAGCAATCAACGAAATCAATAAAATTAAATAATATGTGTTAATAAACACTTCTTGAACCTTTAATTATGCCTAGAAACTATAAAACTCCCCCTTAATCTAATACAAGACTAAACCTCTAATTGTTAGGGGTCACCATCACAAACCAATAGCCTAGCCTATATTCTAGTTCCCTTAAAACAATAATAAGACCTTAATCTAGACTTAGAAATAACTCTGATAAGATATCCTTAAAATTATAATATAAGTAAAGTAATTCAATTCAATCAATGAATCAGTTTAAGTTTTATTGTCACAAAATTTCAACTCAAACATAAAACTAAACATTTCTTGTAACTTCTATCTATCCTAAAACCTATAAAGCTCCTATCAACTACAAATTCATAAGTATATTTCTAACAAACCTATCAATCACTAGTGAAATTTAACCATGTCAAGTAAGTAAATCAAGTTATTCAAGTCAAACAAACAAACCAAATAAGTCAATCAATTCAATCAAATTATCCAAGACAAAGTAAATATTTTATGTATTTAATTAACAATCCTATATTTCTAATAAAAAACTTTTCATACTATATACTTGTTATGTGTGGAGTTAAAGTTAACATGTAATGCAGTGTGTGAAGTATGTTGATTATAATGTTGTATGAAATGTATGTCATATGCAAAACAATATGAAATGCAACTTATGGTGTGAATAGTCTTGATTTGAAATGCAATTGTAATTTATAATGATGATATGAAATAAGATGTATAATAATAGTATGCAGAATAATTTAGTGATAATATCTATTTAGGTAAAATATATTCAAAGTACTATCTAACTATTATAAATTATTAGAATCAGACAAAGATAATGTTGATTTCTAGACTTAGGTTAATTATTTTAATGAAATTAATTAAAAGAATATTAAAGATAAGATTTAATTAAAAAAATATTCATGATAAGTAGTAAAATATTCAGAAAAACCATGAAGTTAAATAATATTAGTAGGGTAAATATTGTAAAAATTGAAGATCTTTCTAAAGAGAATATAAAATTTATATAATATAAAGTAAGCTATATAAACATATATTCACAAGTATATATAAAAATAATTTAAAAAGTACTTAAAATTTAATTTATGAGATATACACTAATATTTTGATACAAATCAATTTTAAATTTAAACTTTAGAAATCAAAACATATTTATTTGCTAAAAAACCATTTATACTTTAGAAGGAAACATTATAAAGTTATCTATAAAACTTCTTATATTTAAACTACTTAAAAAAAATCATGTATATATATTTCTTTATTTTAAGTAAAATATACAAGTTTTATAAATCTTAAAAGGAAGTCAAAATAAGTATTAAGTTACAAATAGTATTTGTGATAATGTAACCGAAAATTGTTATGAAAACATAAGAATAACTAGTGCGCACCCGTGCTCCGCACACGGGCATTACAAAATAAATGTAGTTGCATTGTATTTGTTTCTATAGTCATAAAGAAGTGTTAAATAAAGAATATATTTTTATAATATTTCTTTGGAAGTATAAAGAGTGCGCAGATGTATTTGATTTTAGGGGACAAAACTAACCAAAAATAAAAATTACCTGTGTGGGAACTTATGTAACTATGAGCATGCAAATTATGTTTTAACTTTTTAGTAAGAATCTAAAATTTGACATTAGAAAAAATCACGAAAAGGGGGAAAAATTAGGAGCAAAAAGCGAATTATTCAAGAAGCAGAAATTTGCAAAACTGTTAAATTGAGAGCACAGACTTAAGTTATTCTTTGTTTAGCTCAATGAGAAATGAAAATGCCACAGATAAATAATCTTCACAAAAAATATTCCACATCGACTATACGATGATTTTCATAACATTGATTGCCACAAAATTATAATAGCATATATTTAATTCAAGAAAAATGGAAAGAAGTTGGAACATGAATTTACACATATTCCTCGTCTCAAGTTATAAATCTTTTTCAGTAATGACATGATTCAAGATATTGCTAAGATACAACTAATCCAAAAGCATTTAGAACCATAGGAGTAGTTTGATATGATGAACCCTTAATTATGCCTAGCTCGTGCTTATGCATCTCCATTGAGAACAAAATAGTAAAGATACAGTTATGACAGTAGATTAGTTGAAAAACTTTACCTTTTCCTTGAATTTTTTTTAAATTCATGCATTTAAAAAAAAAATGTGAATAATGAATAAAATCATTCAGATGTTAACAATCCAAATTATGCTTCACAATAGCAATTTATTTGTACAGAGGTTAACAAATAAATATACCAAAACAAAAGCTTACAATATACGTACCCATGCTGTCAAAGCAATACGAAAAAACATCATTAATTTATAGTTAAAGTTGCCTTCTTTAGACCTGATCCGACCCCTTTTACATACCTTTTTTAAAATAATCTATGGAAAACATCCTCATGGGCCCACGCTTCTTGATAATAATTTCCTCCATGCAAGCAACTACCTAGCAATTTAGATAATCAGGGCATTCATAATATAAGCAAGTATTAAACTTCTCAAAATATTTCATCCTTAGAAGCTTATTTATATCCCAAACTTGCGAACACCAAACATAAATAAACAAAAATTCATACACACATAAATAAATAAATATTTTTGTATGTATGTATATAGATACTTCAACTATATATGATAAGTAAGAAAAGAATGTCACTGCTCATGCATATAACTTTAAATTAGAAGCTCATAATTGGTTGGATGTTAATGACCACCTATGTATGTTGTTTTTATTCATTCCTGCATTGTAATCAACAATGCATACCATATCATGTATAAAACCTAAAGAACATGTTGCACATAAAAAATTGGAATCGTTTGATACATTTGAAGTCTTAGTTCACCATGTAGAAATATGTAAATTCAAACCATTTTAATGTACCAATTAAGGAAACCGCTATGATTTACCACTTGGGATACAAAGCACTTCACTTCCACAAACCATATGGTATTAGGTCACCACCTGCAAATTGTATCCATAATCCAGCAAGAACCTAATTTTGAAATTTACTCTTGAATGAAAAATGAAATACCATTAAGATTTATTCATAAGGGCAACCCACACTATGGTAAAAGAGTTCCATTCCAACAAAAAATTAATTCGGTATGATTGAGAAAGCATCAATATGGAAATAATGCTTAAAATGCTGAACAAAGTGGGATTATATATTTTTTTTCCAACGTACACGCAATATTGTTAAAATCATGATTTTTAATAGACTATTATTGAAACGACCCATACTTCCCCGTAAAGGAAAGCCCGGAATGTCTTGAGAACACGAAAAATCAGAGCACAAAAAGAAGGACATTTCATTGTTTATTACAACAATATACATCAGAGTACAAGAATATACAGAGTATGAATAAATAATATACATTCGATAAATATCAGAGATTTACAAATTACAATACAACGGAAAATAATACAAAACACAACTAAAAGGAATATATGGATACAGAGCTTTCCGAATATATTTTCAGTTGTAAACCAGGATCATGTGAATATAAATCTGCAAAACCAAAACTACTAGCTGCTCGTGTGGGAAATAGGGGAACCCAGAGTTTAGGTTAAAACAATAAACTCCAGGTCAGTCATGTGAATGGTGTGGGAACTAAAATAGTTATTCAAAACTTTACCTTAAAATCAAATATATCAAGGGACCACGCCGTATAACACGGAACGGGTTTCCTCCCAAGAATACCGGTGCATATAACAAAACAACGCAATGCTTTTTGGAAAACTGAAGCTATTATAAGTCCCAGGTCCCATCACACAATGTAATGCAAGCCGGAGGATAGGGTTTTCCCTTATAATAGCCAAACATGCTTGGTACGTTAAAACAAATCATTTGATACTATTATAAGTGCATAGTGAATAAAAAAACTTAAAATATAAATGTATGAATCATAGGCAACATGAGTACCATCTATCATATCGCTAATACTAGGCTCTACAATTAAAACTGCAAAGTCACGTATTGGAAGTTGGATTTCCTTTTGTGGACCAAGGAAAGGGATCGTCCTTACCTCTTCGAGACAATCTAGCCTACCATGTCTCAGGAAAGTACTCAATCAAGCCTTTGGATTGTCAGGGCCGGTCCATACGAAGTGGATTAAAATGCCTGAACAATATGTTTCCCCTCCCTATGGGGCGAAAATTGGTCATATATCGACTAAACCATCCATCGGCACCGCAGTAACCGATATAACCGAGGCGCCTCGCTTTCCATCATCCACATAAGTAAAACGCCAGGGCTTGCTAAACCCTGACACCACTCCTAGCTAGAAAGAAACGCATGTCCTCCCTTAGTTCCTCTCCTGTTTTGGTTCACACCGGGGTGCGAGACTCACGAATTAACGCTATACACAAAGCTATGCTATATGAAAGCCGTGCTTTGATCATCAACCACAAGACTCTGCTTTTCAACAGAAACCTTGATCATTTGCATCTTAGCATGCCACACTGGCAATTCACGCCATGCAACTGATGTCTATCAGTCACACAGAATGAAGTCTAATGTCAGATACACATCCATTGAGACGACCCCGAACCCCGTACTAACGGTGGCAAGGGTAATCTTTGGAATATAACACAAAAATAGATAATAGCAGAACAGAATTAAATAAATACAACAGATAATGAACAATAGAATATACTGGATAAACGTAATCATCAGAGTTACACAGTATAAAGGATCATACTTAGTACAAATACAGTTCAGCTATACATAAATGTCTACAGCGGAAAACAAACATAATGTACAATAGGAGTTGAACAACATAAAAAGAGATAAATGGTAGAATCCATCTTCAGCTCCAGCTATCCAGAGAAAGCCAGCTAAAACCTGAATACAAGGCTGCCTGTGTAGAAAAAGGGGCACCCGAGTTTGAAAGTGAAACAAACTACGAGTCAGTCATGGGACTGGAATGAGAAATCTTGTGACGGTCGGGAATTTCGCCCGATCCGAATCAGTCGTTAAACCGATCTAGACAGTTCGAAACCCCTGATCGTTTTGAGAACTGGACAAATCAGAACACGAACGGAAGAACATTTCATTGTTATTACAACAATTCCATCAGATACAAGAATATACAGAGTATAAATGAATAAATTATATTCGATAAATATCAGAGATTACAATAAATTACATAGCAGCGGAAAATAATACAAAGCACAACTGAAGGTGATATACGGATACAGAGCTTTCCGGATATCATTCCAGCTGTAAACCAGGATCCTGCGAATATAAATCTGCAAAACCTAAACTACTAGCTGCCCGTGCGGAAAATAGGGGCACCCAGAGTTTAGGTTAAAACAATAAACTACAGGTCAGTCATGTGACTGGTGTGAGAACTAAAACAGTTATTAAAACTTTTCTTTAAAGATAGTCATCCAAGGGACCACGCCGTATAACACGGAACGGGTTTCCTCCCAAGAATACCAGTGCATAAAACAACAGCGCAATGCTAAATAAAGAAAAATGAAGCTGTTATAAGACCCATGTCCTATCACACAATGCAACGCAAGCCGGGGGATAGGGTTTTCCCTTATAACAGCCAAAGCATGCTTGATACGTTTAAAACAAATCTTTTCAAAATATTATAAGTGTATAGTGTCAAAACATTTCAATCATAAATATAAATCATAGGCGGCATAGCTACCATCTACTATGTCGCCATACTAGTTCTAAAATTAAAGCCGAATTACACGTATTGGAAATTGGATTCCGTCATGAGTTGAGGCAAGGGGCAAGCTCCTCTCCGCGTTCGAGACACTCTAGCAAATGCCTCAGGGTTACGCACTCTGGGCAACCCCGGATCTTCAGGGCCGGTCCTCACTTACGTTAGAGGATTAATTATGCCTGAACACACGTTTCCCGGTCCTTACAGACCTATAATCGAGGCGCCTCACATTCCAACAACCACATAGGTGAAAAGTATATAAATTTCAGGGCTGGTAAGTCACTGACACCACCAAAGCTAGAAAGAAACGTCGTGCTCTCCCTGCAGTCACTATCCCGTTTTTAACTCATACTGAGGTGTGTGGCTCGCGAATTCACGTTATACACAAAGCTGCCACGTAGGCCGTGCTTTGATCATCAACCACAAGACTCTGCTTTTCAACAAAAGCCTTGATCATTGCATCTTAGCGTGCCACACAGGCAATTCATGCCATGCGACTGATGTCCATCGATATACAACCTCTGAGCTCGTACGTCTCAGAGAAGGGCGTTAAGCAAAAGAATAAATTCTCCGCCGCCAAACAGATGTATATTTAATAAAAATCAATCAACACAGAATAAAATCCAATGTCAGACACACAATCCATTTTCAAGTCCGTTCTGGGTCTGAACGAAACCGGAGGCACTTTCCTCGCATATCCATTCGTCTCCAAGTACGTCTGAACGACTACCAACTATTTCCATCCTCTTGGGTGTACAGCCCAATCAGGATCTTCAGTAATTATCCAAACGATGTGAAGACTTCCGGTCTTCGACCACCGTCTTCATCTTCGACATATCGTCGAATCGGTTATTCAGAATGGGTATAAACCCGGACTTTCCGAACAACCCGCGTATATTAAAAACAAACGTTACACAAACACAACATACGCCTCATTCCAATTCATTAGTCACTAACCGCAAATTAGCAAGAGAACAATTTCTCAAGCATTAACCCCGAAGGCCGAAACCAACATCAGATCAATACCCAGGAAACCATTCTTCTTAGCCAACCTACAGCTAGTTTCTAAATTCCACATTCTTAGGGAAAGGTTCCCATTAATTTTATCCAAGATAAATTCTTTAAAATTTATCCTGTAATCTTCCTTTGGATGTCATTTAAAACCAAATTATGGTTTTTCCAACTAGTCGAGATTAGCGAACCACAACGAAGTAATTATTTATTTTATTTCCCAATCCCGACCTATTCATCCCATGAAGCAAAACTGGTAATACTCCATATCTAATACTTTGGTGTTATCGGTAAAATTAATTACCATTTCACGTTCAAATCTAATTAAAGATTTAACTATCGCTTTGGAGCAAAACTGGCGATACTCCATTCTCATTCATTTCTAAATTTGATGATTTAGATTATAGATTCACATTTCAACCTAATTGCAGATTCGTTAAAACTCCTTTTACTGGGTTAAAGAACTAGGTGTTATTTAAAACACAGTTCACGACAAACCCAAATCACATTCTATTTGTTATCGGGTTAAAGAACTAGTGTTATTTAAAATACCGTTCTCGATAAACCCATTTCACATATATTAGAAATTCCGATTATTTAAAACCCCTTTTTAAATCTAATTTATTTATTTAAAAATAAAAACCCGGGTTTTAAATTGAGTTCAAACTAGTTCGTTTCGATAAAAATCTATTTTTATCTTCTCAAATATGGAGTTTTTCACCCCCAATTTTTCCTAAGTCATTTCTTTTGATTTTACACAAATTATTACTAATTTTAATAATTTTATCAAGGCCCGTACAGTCGATTTCCAACAACGGCCATCGAATTGCACTTACAGCGACCTTTTCCAATTTGATTTGGACGTATCTCCAAATCCAACCGTTAGATTTTGAATTTCTAAAATTCTTTAGAAAGCTCTTTTCGATACGAACCCAACGGTTCCGGTTTTAGGAGAATCCGACGGTCGGATCTCCCGTAATGTCCGTTTGAAATAAATGGTCGAAATTTACGAACTGCCGCGGCGCGGCGCGTTTTATTCAGGCCATTACATTATATATATAATATATATAATATATATTTCGTCGATTTCTATTTAAAACGAATTTTATAAATCGTTTTAAGTTTGTTTCAAAAACAATTTCAACTTCCATTTCAATTTAAATCAAAATTGAATTCTTCTTTATAAATTCGGTTTAAAATTCATTTCTATTCAATTCAAATTTCAATTCAATTTGAATTCATTTCAATTCGCTTTCAATTCAATTTGAATTCGTTTTCAATTCAATTCCATTCCAAAGTCGTTTTCTATTCGATTCAATTCAAATCGGTTTTCTATTCGATCAAATTCGTTATATATTCAATTGAAATCAAATTCGTTTTCCATTCAATTCATTTCGTTATATATTCAATTGAAATCAAATTCGTTTTCCATTCAATTCATTTCGTTATATATTCAATTGAAATCAAATTCGTTTTCCATTCAATTCATTTCGAAATCGTTTTCAATTCAATTCATTTCGAAATCGTTTTCAATTCAATTCATTTCGAAATCGTTTTCAATTCAATTCGTTTCGAAATCATTTTCAATTCAATTCATTTCGAAATCGTTTTCAATTCAATTCATTTCGAAATCGTTTTCAATTCAATTCATTTCAAAATCGTTTTCAATTCAATTCATTTCGAAATCGTTTATTACGAAATCACTTTTCCATATTCATTTCAAAATGAGTAAAATTGATATAAACATCGTTCACGTCAAAATGGCGTCAATCTAATCAACACGGCTTCATATATTTCTATTTCTAAATATTCTATTTCAAATATTTCTATTTTTAAAATATTTCGTTCAACACATGACTAATCTCAACGGATGAGTACAGTCAACACATGAACCTTTATATTATATTGATAAAGATGTAAATTTTATTATAAAAATATTTCGTTCAACACATGACTAATCTCAACGGATGAGTACAGTCAACACATGAACCATTATATTATATAGATAAAGATATAAATTTTATTGTTAAAATATTTCGTTCAACACATGACTAATCTCAACGGATGAGTACAGTCAACACATGAACCTTTATTATATAGATAAAGATATAAATTTTATTGTTAAAATATTTCGTTCAACACATGACTAATCTCAACGGATGAGTACAGTCAACACATGAACCATTATTTTATATATTCTTTATCTTCTAAATTGGAATGAGGCCCAATCAATCACCATATAAAATTAATTATATGGATTTTCATACAACACATGTATATAATAGCATTGAAAAAGAATCAACCATCAACCAAAGTGCACTACACTGTATAAGCATCAAATATAGATATCTAACGCTTATACAACCTGTCAATCAATCGATCGACATATTTAATCAATTAGGATGAGTGAACTTCAAATTTCATCCCAACACCCATGTGGGGTTTCAAACAATCAAACACAGATTTTATTTGTGCAGTTGGGCGATGTGTGAAATTTATCGTCCCAATCAATGTCCTTCAAATAGGTGTACATAAACAAACCGTCGGGTTTGTAAATGAATATTTTATTTTATTCACTTCACGTTAAAAATTATATTTTTAACGATAAAACATTTTATTTTAACATATGAATTTCTATTCAGTTCATTCTTTAAATAAAATGATATTTTTATTTCTCTAACTTATTTTAGAAAATTTCGGCGGCATAACGACACGATACTAGAAACGGGACGAGGCCTAGCCTTATCCCCGGTCTAGTGAAGGCCCACGCCATTCACACATCAATCAAATTCACCAAACAACCAAATTATCTAACTAATTATGCAACCAAACAAACAAGTCCATGGTCTGTTGACGATTGTGTCGGGTGCTACTAAGCACCTTCTACATCCTTGTATATATATATAGCTAGAAAAGAAATTGAAAGGTGAGAAATTCTGACCAAAAGCTATCCAATCATCTTGACTCTTCATTTATAGAAATCTTCATCTTTCACGCCTTTTTATCACCTTCGTTGCCCGTAGTCACTACATATGTAAAAATCGGATTTTTACTTCACTATCATATAGATAAAAATGGAATTTTTACTTTGTTGTTCAATATATAAAAATCGAATTTTTACTTTGCTATCATATAGATAAAAATCCCATTTTAAAAATATAGATTTCGCCTTTATAAAAATATCGTTATAAAAATCACCTCTTTATTTCAATGTATACAGAATAAAAATCAGATTTTTATTTCGCCACTTATACAAAGATCATATTATTAATTCTTCAAAAATATAAAAATCATATTTTTAATTCTTTTTAAAAAAAATCATACCTTTCTCTACAAACGAAATCTAATTTTTATCCTTCTGAATCTCATATAAAAGCACAACCTTTTCGCTATAAAAACATATGAACTTTTCACTATATAAATATATAAAATTTTCACAATATAAATATATAAACTTCCTACTTATAAAAATATTCTTTCTCTTATAAAAATTCAAACTTTTCGTTATTGAACATAAATAAAAATCGAATCTTTATACGTTCACTTTCACAATACGAATCACATCTTTACTTAAATGAAATTCATACTTTTATATAAATAAAATGGGATGAAACCCATGCTTTCATATGAAATAAAAGAAAAGGGCTTACTGTTTTTGGTTTCTCAGAGGAGGGAGCGGTTTTTGCTCGCGGTGGTGGCACGTCAGAGCTGGCAGAGGGTGTTAGGGGCACGGCGGCATCCACCTGGAGGCTCGAGGGGGCTGTGGTATTCAGGAGGAGGCTGATCGGTGGATTTCGGGGTACTCCATCTCGCGGCTGTGGGGGTTTCGAACGCGGGGGGGCCACGGAGGATCGGAGGAGGTGGGCGATGGAGGAGGGGGTCGCTTGGAGGCCGGCGGTGGCGAGCGACAGGGGTTTCCCCCTTTCCGTCGATGTTTTTTTTTCTTTTTTTTCTTCGATCGAACTGAAGTGAAAAGGGGGGGGGCAGCGGTTTATAAGGAGAAGAGGGTTTTCTTTTTTTATTTATTTAATTAATTAATTTTCAAAAAGTTGACTTTTACATACGACCTCGAAACGAGGCCCACCGCCTGTCGTCCATAGCGTTTTACCCCCACTCCGAACACAATGGGATATGTATCATAGGCTGATTCGGCTGTTACAATCAGTTTCCGTTAAATTTACATTTAAATCACTATATTGAATTTTAAACGTACATTTCAAATTACCGGGGTCACATACTAACTTGAAAAATTCCAGAAAAATATTTTCTAGCTTCGTATTGACGATACGGTCCTAACAAAACTAGTTTCGTCGAATTCTGAGACCGTTGGAAAAATGACCATTTTCCAGTCGATTAAAATCAACTGAAATTGGTCAAACGCGTTTTCCTTTGCCACGCTCACATATTAATTCAGAAAATTATGAAATTTGGAACCTAGCAATAACTTTACATCACGGACCCAACAAAACTGGTTTCGTCGAAATCCGAGGTCGTTTGCAAAATTCTCATTTTTAAGGGCCTGAATTCCATAACGACTATTCAGAATTTTCAACTGGACATATCTTTTGATTCCCGCTATGAAATCATGATTTTCGGATTCGTTGGAAAGATATTCACGAATAGATCCTAATGTTTTTGGTTTCACTAAAATCCGGATTATTTTGCACCCGGTACATTCAATTGAAGTTTGAAATCGAATTATCGAACTACCACGCCATTTTCAATTCTATTATAATTATACATAATTATTTATATTCTAACGACGGCGTATATAATATATACGTTATAATTATATTAAAAATAAATTTCTCGTCGATATTATTTAAAACAATTCATTTTAAATACTCAAAATTCCTTAAAATTGCCAAAATAAAAATTTTAAACTGGCCCAGAATTTCCGGGTTATTACAAATCTAATTAACACATTATACAAATATGGCTAATCACAGGACCATACCACTTTCATGGAACGGGTTTACTCCATCGGATTGCCAGGGCTTTAAAACAAATAATTCTTTTAAACATCGCAATGCTTTTTATAAAAATGAAGCCATTATAAGACTCAGTTCCCATCACACAACGCAACGCGAACCGGAGGATAGAGTTTTACCTTATAATGGCCAAAATATGCTTGATACGAATAAAACAAAAGCATTTGATATTATTACTAGTGTTTATAGGTTTCGAAAACAATTTCAATCATAACTATCAATCATAGGCGGCATGGGTACCATATATCATGTCGCCATATATATATACAATCAAAACCGCACAGTCACGTATTTGGAAATTGGATTTCCATCATGAACCAAGGCAAAAGATAGTCCTTACCGACTTCGAGACAATCTAGTCCATGTCTCAGGCACAGCCGCAACCGTACCTTGGATCGTCAGGGCCGGTCCACACGGAGTGGATTATAATGCCTGAACAATGCATTTCTCTGCCTTTTGGGGCGTAAATGAGCCAACGAATGACTCCATCAGTCCCTGATCGACTGATATAACTGAGGCGCCTCGCAACAGTAACAACCACATAAGTTAAACTCGTTAGGGTGTGTAAAACCACTGATGCCACTTCTAGCTAGAAAGAAAACGCACGTCCCCCCTGAGGTCCTCTCCCGTTTCTGGTTCATACCGGGGTGTGAGGTTCGCGAATTCACGTTGTACACAAAGCTATGCCACACAGGCGGTGCTTTGATCATCACCACAAGATTTTGCTTTTCAACAGAAGCCTTGATCACTGCGTCTTAGCATGCCACACAGGCAATTCACACCATGCAACTGATGGCTATTAATCACACAGAATAAATTCCAATGTAAGACACATAGTCCATTTGCAAGTCCGTCCTGGGTCTGAACGAAACCGGAGGCACTATATACCTCGCAAACCCATCGACCTCCACGTACGTCTGGACGATCACCACTCATTATCCATATTTCGGGATGCCTCCCAATCAGGGCATCAGTTACCATCCAAACGAGGTGAAGATCTCCGGTCTTCGACCACCGTCTTCATCTTCGATTTCTTATCGTCGATTCAGTTATTCAGAATGGAATAAACCCGGTCTTTCTGAGTAACTCGTATATATATTAACAAGTGCTATACAAATACAACATACGCGTCATTTCAATTCATTAGTCACTAACCGTCAATCAGTAAGAGAACGATCTCCCAAATATTAACCACGTAGGCCGAAACCAACATTAGATCAAAATCTAGGAAACCATTCGACTTAGCTAACCTTCAATTAATTTCTAAACTTCACATCCATATCGTTTATAATATTTTATAACGATTTATCGCTATTTTTGTTTATTTTAAAAATAGCCAATTTATTTAAACGACGCTTCGGGCCATAACGCGGCCGTGGCGCTGTTTTTCTTCAGATTTGATTTACACATATTTGAAAATCTTACCGTTGGATCTTCACAAAATTTACATCATTAGAAAGATCTTTTCAAAACGAATCCAACGGTTCCAGTTTTGGGAAAATCCGACGGTCGGATCTCCTGGTACAATCGTTTGAAGTTTCGATTTCAAAATACGAACTGCAGCGTCGTTATTCGATTTAATATAATTATTTATATATATATATATAAATATAATCGATTCTGGCGCTGTTTTTCTTCAGTTTTGAATTAAACATTCCAGACAATCCAACCGTTGGATCTTTACAAAGTTGGAGTCGTTGGAAAGATATTTCCAAAGCGGACCCAACGGTTGTGGTTTTGGGAAAATCCGATGGTCGGATCTCCCGCACTAATCGTTTGAAACTACGGTTTCAAAATATGAACTGCAGCTTCGTTATTCGATCTATTTCAATTCTATTTATATATATATATATATCGACTCCTCGATTTCAAAACTATATGATTTTCATACATTTGATAAAAATGATATTTTTATCTAACTGTCTTCTATTTCAACACTTCACTATTTTTAACAATTCATGTATATAATAAAAATATGATTTTTAATGTAAAACAATTTATTTCAAAACATGACTATTTTATATAGTTCATATAGATGATAAAAATATGATTTTTATTATAAAACAATTTATTTCAAAATATGAATACCATTCAACACATGAATTTCAATTCAACGAATGAATTTCGAATCAACACATGAAGGTTTCCTATAGTTTATATATATAGATAAAAAGGTGATTTTTATTGTTAAAACAATTTATTCAAAACACGAATACCATTCAACACATGAATTTCAATTCAACACATGGAGGTTTTCTGTAGTTTATATATATAGATAAAAAGGTGATTTTTATATTTAAAACACGAATACCATTCAACACATGAATTTCTATTCAACGAATGAATTTCAATTCAACACATGAAGGTTTTCTATAGTTTATATATATAGATGAAAAGGTGATTTTTATTGTTAAAACACTAATACCATTCAACACATGAATTTCAATTCAACACATGATGGTTTTCTATAGTTTGTATATATAGATAAAAAGGTGATTTTTATTGTAAAACATTTCATTTCAAAACACGATTATTTTATATAGTTCGTATAGAGGTTAAAAATATGATTTTTATTATAAAACAATTTATTTCAAAACACGAATACCATTCAACACACGAATATGATTCAACGAATGAATTTCTATTCAACACATGAGGTTTTCTATTCAACACACGAATTTAGTTTCAACACAGGAAAAAAATTCTAACACATGAATATTATTCGCTATTTCGGCAGCATAACGGCAGGGTAGTTAAAACCGGGGCCGTCCCTTGTACGGCTCCTCGCTCTACCTTAAAGCCTCGCAGCTTTTGACAATGGGGAATCATGCATCTAGTTCGCACGCAAGCGGCATGTATATTTTTTCATTTCCACAAACTAATCCTATGTGGTTCCAACCAAATATTTCTCAACCACAAACGGGTATTTTTCAACCACAATCAATCGATTTCAACCACAAACAATTCTAATCAACCATTCGTTATCAATCAATTTTCACACCAATCACAATTAATAAATATCGTCCACGGTTTGTGGATGAGAGGTGTATATATATATATATATATATATAAATTTATATATAAGCATTTCACTTCTATTCAACACATATATAATTTTTACAATGCATATGTAACTTATATATCGAACGTACAACTTATACAACGCTTATACAAGAGGTGTACAACGCTTATATAACTCATACATCGACTATATAATTTATACATCGTCGTTTTTCATATCGTTTGCAATTTAGAAATCTCACATTGGGTTCCACTCCACCAAAAACAGCAGAAGGCTTAGAAAAATATGCGGTCTCTTCTAAAATGTAGAAGAAGTCCACACGAGTCCACTGTCTCTTGTTTCACTGAATTTCGTCAACAAACGAAAAAGGTATGATTTTTATAGTGAAATCCAAAACCCTAGCGCTTTAAACTGCTATAATATAGTTTATATAATTTAACAGCCGTACCTCTCCTTGAAGCTTCAAAACTAGGTTGTCGTTTTTCGTTCAATCCTTGCAACTATATGACGATTGGCCTGCGCCACCTTGAAGGGCTAGGAGAGGCGCGCTTGCACCTCTGACGGCGGTGAACTCGGTGGTCAGAATCAGGTGGGGCGACGGTCGAAAGTGGTGAACTTTGATAGGCCGATTCGTTCCAGATACTCCACGATAAAACTCAAGACCAGGATGGATTTAAAGGCGAGATCGAGCTCGACAATTTACTCAACTGGGTCATGGTGTTTTATTGCATGGATTGAGGGAAAACGGAGGGAGAACGGTGGAGTTGCAGTCGTTGTTAGTTTTCGGTCTGGGAGAGAGAATGTCGGGGGGGGGGGGGGGGCTGATGTGGACTAATAGGATTTTTTTATTTTATTTTATAATTTTTAAAATCTCCAAAATACCCCCTGTCACACACGAACACCAATTCAGACCCAACGACTGTCGTCCTCAGCGTTTTACCCCCATTCCGAACACAATGGGATATGTTTCGTAGGCCCATTCGATTGTTTGAGTCAGTTTTCCTTCAAATTAAAATATAAAACATTTAATATTCGATTTGAACGTACATTTCAATTTGCCAGGGCCACAAATTGATTCGAAAAATTTCCAAAAAATAAATCTAGCTATGTTTTGACGATATGGTCCCAACAAAACTAGTTCCATCGAATTCTGAGACCGTTTGAAAAATGGCCATTTTCCAGTCGATTAAAATCAACTAAAACTGGTCAAACGCATTTTCCTTTGCCACGCTCGCATATTAGCTTCAAAAATTATGAAATTTGATACCAAGCAATAGTTTAACATTCCGGATCCAACAAAAGTGGTTTTGTCGAATTCCGAGGTCATTTGCAAAATGGCCATTTTCACGGGCTATATAATTTCTATAGCGACCTTTCTGAAAATTCATTTGGCCATAACTTTTGCTTTCCGCTATGAAACTTCGATTTTTCATATTCGTTAGAAAGGTATTCACTAACAGATTTAAATATTTTTGGTTTCACTCAAATCCGTTTTGTTTTGCACCCGGTACAGTCAGTCAAAGTTTGAATTCAAATTTTGAAACTACCACGCCATTTCAGGCTTTGTTTATATTTCAAATTAATTAATTTCATTTTCAACATCGATTCAAACATGCTTTTCATCGTTATTATTTAAAATATTTATTTTAAATATTTAAAATCCGCTAAAATAGCCAATTTAAAATTTTTAAATTGGTTCAGATTTTCCGGGTCGTTACAATCTCCCCCACTTAAAACTTTTCGTCCCCGAAAAGGAACAAAGTCGAAAGTGGTTTGATTAATCAACTCTACGTTCGATCTGGCTTCCATTCTCCAACATTTTAGTTTCTAAGAATTTTCAAATTCTTCAAAAATTTGGCTAACACCTGGAATTTTCGAAAAATTTCGCCATAACCTCCTTTTTACGGGGAGAGGTTTGGAAATTTATTGGGCCGTATTAGGTTCCCAATAAATCCTATAAAGCATACACATTTTTGTAGTGATATATTCTGGTGTTTACAGGGGAGCGTATATTGATAATTACTCCAGAGAATAAATTCTCGTCACCCTGTCAAAGCCTGAGGGAGTGTGTATTTTTAATTGCTCGAGAGGATAAATCCTCGTCACCTCGTCCCGTGTGGGAAATAAATAATCCATGTGCCGTATCTAATAACTAGAGAGACGTGATTATTGTCAGCTCCAGACCCGTGTGGAGTTTTTATTAATCTGGCAATTTATCGTTACATTTTTATATGATCATATCAGTCATCAGTTCAACCTGTAATATATAGTCATCGCCATACAAGCCTCTCGCTCGTATGGCAAATCTTCCACCTCGTCACACAAGCTCCAAATGCTTATGTGGTATATGATGAAGTATGCCTATCTTCAAGAAGTATGCCATGTAATGTAGTTCAAAATTAATTGTTACTATCCTATGGCGACGTTTATGATTACACACGGAACAACCAGCACTCCGCATCTAATGGCATTCACAGGAGTTGATATAATAATATTTCGCATCCAACTCATTAAGGTTTACCTGATTGTCGGGCACGCAAATAATTTATTTACTCAACATCTATCCATTTACCTGTTCAAACATATATAATGCACATGTATATATTTCTATCTATTTTTAAATCAGTTCAATGTGTGATATAATCGAATAAATCCTACCATTCATTCTCTTATTAATTAAATTAACTATCGCTTCAATAATTTAATTAATCCAAATTACTATCACACAATGCAAACAACAAGCAATTTGTTTTTAACTTTTCAAAAATATACTAATCGACTCATATATTCCTTTACTTTTCAAATATATATCTTTTATATATTCAAAAATTATATTTCTAAAACCAGACTATAAATATAATCACAAATACGTTATTTAAAAAACATATAACTCTCGACTCGTTCTGGGGCACTTCTGACCCCATCTCTAACGAGTTATTCTGATTCTGCTATACTTATACTAGGATACTACTGATCCTATCTGTAAGGAGTTACCCGTCCTAGAACACTACTGGTTCTATTTCTGACAAGTTCGTTAATATGTTATATTCCAACACTAAGCTTAACCAAAGCCTTGATACCAAAATGAGACGACCCCGAACCCCGTACTGACAGTGGCAAGGGTAATCTTTGGAATATAACACAGAAACAGATAATAGTAGAACAGAATTAAATAAATACACCAGATAATGAACAATAGAATATACTGGATAAACGTAATCATCAGAGTTACACAGTATACAGGATCATACTTAGTACAAATACAGTTCAGCTATACATAAATGTCTACAGCGGAAAACATACATAATGTACAATAGGAGCTGAACAACATAAAAAGAGATAATTGATAGAATCCATCTTCAGCTCCAGCTATACAGAGAAAGCCAGCTAAAACATGAATACAAGGCTGCCCATGTAGAAAAAGGGGCACCCGAGTTTGAAAGTGAAACAAACTACGAGTCAGTCATGGGACTGGTATGAGAAATCTACTTAACACATTATACAAATATGGCTAATCACAGGACCACGCCACTTTTGTGGAACGGTTTTACTCCATCGGATTGCCAGGGCTTTAAAATAAATAATTCTTTTAAACATCACAATGCTTTTTATAAAAATGAAGCCATTATAAGACTCAGTTCCCATCACACAATGCAACGCAAACCGGAGGATAGAGTTTTACCTTATAATGGCCAAAATATGCTTGATATGAATAAAACAAAAGCATTTGATATTATTACTAGTGTTTATAGGTTTCGAAAACAATTTCAATCATAACTATCAATCATAGACGGCATGGGTACCATATATCATGTCGCCATATATATATATATAATCAAAACCGCAAAGTCACGTATTTGGAAATTGGATTTCCGTCATGAACCAAGGCAAAAGATAGTCTTTACCGACTTCGAGACAATCTAGCCCATGTCTCAGGCACAGCCACAACCGTACCTTGGATCATCAGGGCCGGTCCACACGGAGTGGATTATAATGCCTGAACAATGTGTTTCTCCGCCCTTTGGGGGCATAAACTAGCCAACGAATGACTCCATCGGTCTCGGATCGACCGATATAACCGAGGCGCCTCGTAACAGTAACAACCACATAAGTCAAACTCGTCAGGGCGTGTAAAACCACTGACGCCACTTCTAGCTAGAAAGAAAACGCACGTCCCTCCTGAGGTCCTCTCCCATTTCTGGTTCATACAGAGGTGTGAGGTTCGCGAATTCACGTTGTACACAAAGCTATGCCACATAGGCGGTGCTTTGATCATCACCACAAGACTTTGCTTTTCAACAGAAGCCTTGATCACTGCGTCTTAGCATGCCACATAGGATATTCACACCATGCAACTGATGGCTATCAATCACACAGAATAAATTCCAATGTCAGACACACAGTCCATTTGCAAGTCCATCCTGGGTATGAACGAAACCGGAGGCACTATATACCTCGCAAACCCATCGACCTCCACGTACGTCTGGACGATCACCACTCATTATCCATATTTCGGGATGCCTCCCAATCAGGACATCAGTTACCATCCAAACGAGGTGAAGATCTCCGGTCTTTGACCACCGTCTTCATCTTCGATTTCTTATCATCGATTCTGTTATTCAGAATGGGATAAACCCGGTCTTTCTGAGCAACTCGCGTTTATATTAACAAGTGCTATACAAACACAACATACGCGTCATTTCAATTCATTAGTCAATAACCGTCAATCAGTAAGAGAACGATCTCCCAAATATTAACCCCGAAGGCCGAAACCAACATCAGATCAAAATCCAGGAAACCATTCGACTTAGCTAACCTTCGGTTAATTTTTAAATTTCACATCCATATCATTTATAATATTTTATAATGGTTTATCGCTATTTTTGTTTATTTTAAAAACAGCCAATTTATTTAAACGACGCTTCGGGCCATAACGCGGCCGTGGCGCTGTTTTTCTTCAGATTTGATTTACACGTATCTGAAAATATATCCGTTGGATCTTCACAAAAGTTACATCATTAGAAAGATCTTTTCAAAACGAACCCAACGGTTCCAGTTTTGGGAAAATCCGATAGTCGGATCTCCCGGTACAATCATTTGAAGTTTCGATTTCAAAATACGAACTGCAGTGTCGTTATTCGATTTAATATAATTATATATATATATATAAATATAATCGATTCTGGCGCTGTTTTTCTTCAGTTTTGAATTAAACATTCCAGACAATCCAACCGTTGGATCTTTACAAAGTTGGTGTCGTTGGAAAGATATTTCCATAGCGAACCCAACGGTTGTGGTTTTGGAAAAATCCGATGGTCGAATCTCCCGCACTAATCGTTTGAAATCACAGTTTCAAAATACAAACTGCAGCTTCGTTATTCGATATATTTCAATTCTATTTATATATAGATGTCGATTCTTCGATTTCAAAACCATATGATTTTCATACATTTGATAAAAATGATATTTTTATCTAACTGTCTTCTATTTCAACACTTCACTATTTTTAACAATTCATGTATATAATAAAAATGTGATTTTTAATGTAAAACAATTTATTTCAAAACACGACTACTTTATATAGTTCATATAGATGATAAAAATATGATTTTTATTATAAAACAATTTATTTCAAAATATGAATACCATTCAACACATGAATTTCAATTCAACGAATGAATTTCGATTCAACATATAAAAGTTTTCTATAGTTTATATATATTGATAAAAAGGTGATTTTTATTGTTAAAACAATTTATTCAAAACACGAATACCATTCAACACATGAATTTCAATTCAACGAATGAATTTCAATTCAACACATGAAGGTTTTCTATAGTTTATATATATAGATAAAAAGGTGATTTTTATATTTAAAACACGAATACCATTCAACACATGAATTTCTATTCAACGAATGAATTTCAATTCAACACATGAAGGTTTTCTACAGTTTATATATATAGATGAAAAGGTGATTTTTATTGTTAAAACACGAATACCATTCAACACATGAATTTCTATTCCACGAATGAATTTCAATTCAACACGTGAAGGTTTTCTATAGTTTGTATATATAGATAAAAAGGTGATTTCTATTGTAAAACAATTCATTTCAAAACACGATTATTTTATATAGTTCATATAGAGGTTAAAAATATGTTTTTTATTATAAAACATTTTATTTCAAAACACGAATACCATTCAACACACGAATATGATTCAACAAATGAATTTCTATTCAACACATGAAGGTTTTCTATTCAATACACAAATTTAGTTTCAACACAGGAAAATAATTCTAACACATGAATATTATTCGAAATTTCGGCAGCATAACGGCAGGGTAGTTAAAACCGGGGCCGTCCCTAGTACGGCTCCTCGCTCTACCTTAAAGCCTCGCAGCTTTTGACAATGGGGAATCATGCATCTAGTTCGCACGCAGGCGGCATGTATATTTTTTCATTTCCACAAACTAATCCTATATGGTTCCAACCAAATATTTCTCAACCACAAACGGGTATTTTTCAACCACAAACAATTCTAATCAACCATTCGTTATCAGTCAATTTTCACACCAATCACAATCAATAAATATCGTCAATGGTTTGTGGACGAGGGGCGTACATATATATTTATATATAAGCATTTCACTTCTATTCAACACATATATAATTTTTACAATGCATATATAACTTATATATCGAACGTACAACTTATACAACGCTTATACAAGAGGTGTACAACGCTTATATAGCTCATACATCGACTATATAATTTATACATCGTCGTTTTTCATATCGTTTGCAATTTAGAAATCTCACATTGGGTTCCACTCCACCAAAAACAGCAGAAGGCTCAGAAAAATATGTGGTCTCTTCTAAAATGTTTAAGACGTCCACACGAGTCCAATATCTCTTGTTTCACTGAATTTCGTCAACAAACGAAAAAGATATGATTTTTACAGTGAAATCAAAAATCGTAGCGCTTTAAACTGCTATAATATAGTTTATATAATTTAACAGCCGTACCTCTCCTTGAAGCTTCAAAACTAGGTTATCGTTTTTCATTCAATCTGTGCAACTATACGACGACCGGCCTGCGCCACCTTGAAGGGCTAGGAGAGGCGCGCCTGCACCTCTGACGGCGGTGAACTCGGTGGTCAGAATCAGGCGGGGCGGCGGTCGAAAGTGGTGAACTTTGAGAGGTCGATTCGTTCTCGATACTCCACGATAAAACTCAAGACAAGGATGGATTTAAAGGCGAGATCGAGCTCTACAATTTACTCAACTGGGTCGTGGTGTTTTATTGCATGGATTGAGGGAAAACGGAGGGAGAACGATGGAGTTGCAGTCGCCTTTGGTTTTGGGTCGGGGAGAGAGAATGTCGGGGGGGGGCTGATGTGGACTAATGCGCACATGGGATATGTTTCGTAGGCCCATTCGACTGTTTGAGTCAGTTTTCCTTCAAATTAAAATATAAAACATTCAATATTCGGTTTGAACGTACATTTCAATTTTCCAGGGCCACAAATTGATTCGAAAAATTCCCGAAAAATAAATCTAGCTATGTTTTGACGATACGGTCCCAACAAAACTAGTTTCATCGAATTCTGAGACCGTTTGAAAAATGGCCATTTTCCAGTCGATTAAAATCAACAAAAACTGGTCAAACGCGTTTTCCTTTGCCACGCTCACATATTAGCTTCAAAAATTATGAAATTTGAAACCAAGCACTAGTTTAACATCCCGGATCCAACAAAAGTGGTTTCATCGAATTCCGAGGTCGTTTGCCAAATGGCCATTTTCACGGGCTATATAATTTCTATAGCGACCTTTCTGAAAATTCATTTGGCCATAACTTTTTCTTTCCGCTATGAAACTTCGATTTTTCAGATTCGTTAGAAAGGTATTCACTAACAGATTTGAATATTTTTTGTTTCACTCAAACCCGTTTTGTTTTGCACCCGGTACAGTCAGTCAAAGTTTGAATTCAATTTTTGAAACTACCGCGCCATTTCAGGCTTTGTTTATAATTCAAATTAATTATTTTCATTTTCAACATCGATTCAAACATACTTTTCATCGTTATTATTTAAAATATTTATTTTAAATATTTAAAATGCACTAAAATAGCCAATTAAATTTTTTTAAATTGGTTCAGATTTTCCGGGTCGTTACATCCATTTACAAGTTCATTCTGGGTCTGAACGAAATCGACGACACCTTATTCCTCGTCCCATATGTCCAATACAGGAGAGAGGTCCTCGCATATCCGGTCGATCTCTAAGTACGTCTGGATGATCACCACTTATTACCTCATCTTGGGTGTACAGCCCAATCAAGACATCAGTTATCATCCAAACGATGTGATGACCTTTGGTCTTCATCGTCGACATATTGTCGAATCAGTTATTAAGAAAGGGATAAATCCAATCTTTCTGAATAACCCACGTATCTTATAAACAAATGTTATAAAAAACATATATCTCATTCCAATCCAGAATATTCTTTTATTTAAATACATATCCTTTGGGAAAGGTTCCCATTAATTTTATCAAAGATAAATTCTTTAAATTTATTCTTTAATCTTCCATCGGATATCAATTCAAACCAAATTAAGGTTTATCAAAACTAGTCGGGATTTGCGAACTTTACCGAAGTAATCATTTATTAAATTTCCCAATCCCAACCTATTCATCCCATGAAGCAAAACTGGTAATACTTCATATCTAACACCACAGTGTTATCAGTAAAATTAATTACCATTTCACGTTCAAATCTAATTAAAGATTTAACTATCGCTTGGAGTAAAACTGGTGATACTCCATTTTCGACCATTTCTTGAATTTGATAATTTTAGTTATCAGATCCATATTTTAATCTAATTAAAGATTCATTAAAATTCTAATTCAGTTTTAATCTATAAAAATCATTACTTAATGATTTTCTTCAAAGTTAAGAAATTAATCTTATCTTTAACTGGGTTAAAGAACTAAAGTCATCTAAAACATAGTTCACAATAAACCCAAAATCACATTCCATTAATTATGAAATCTTCACGGAAAACTGATCAATATATATAATCGATATAAACTTCCATATCCGACTAATAATATAAATGGAATAACGACAAAGCCTTTTAAATTCCATATATATTAGCAGTCTTCCTCCGTAGAAATTCACTTTGATTATTACCTAATCGAATTGCATTCCATTCCAATTTATTTTGTTAAATTGGAAAAAAACTTCACTTTGGAAAAATTCCATTAAATCTTAATTAAAAGATTTATAAATTCCAAATCACATTTCACTGTAAATCGGGTTAAAGAACGAATGTCATTAAAAATACAGTTCACGATAAACCCAATTCACATTCCATTTCAATTCTAATTAAATGTTAATTAATTGGTAATTCTCCTTTTAAATCTTAATTAAAAGATTTATTCTTTTCACACGGGGTTTAAGAACAGTGTTAATGAAGACACCATTCACGACAAACCCAAATCCCATTCAATATTAAATACAAGGCTCTGAATAGAAAATATATAGGATTATATTCAATATCAAATTCTGAAACCAACAAATATCATATTGGAAATAAAAATATAAAATATGTCTTCCAAATTCCGATAGTAATATCTGTATAATCCCGAAATCCAATATCGAAATATTCCGATGATAATTTCGATTCAAACCCATTCTAATTCATATATTGGAAATTTTGGTTATTTTTAAAACCATTTCAAATCCAATTTATTTATTTAAAAATATTGGATTATAATTCTAGTTCATAACTAGTTCATATTGATAAAAAAATATTTTTATCTTTTCAAATATGGAATTTTTCATCTCAATTCTTTCCAAATCATTTATTATGATTTTACACAAATTATTGATATTTTTAATAATTATATCAAGGCCTCTACATTCGATTTCCAAAAACGGTTATCGAACTGCACTTACAGCGTCCTTTTCCAAATTTGATTTGGACATAACTCCAAACCCAACCATTATATTTCAAATCACTTATAATCGTTTGAAATCTCTTTTCGATATGAACCCAATGATTTCGGTTTTAGGAGAATCTGACAGTCGGACCTCCCGTAATGTCAATTCGAAGTCAATGGTCGAAATTCGCGAACTGCCGCGGCGCGGTGCTTTCTATTCAGGCCATCAAATATATATATATAATATATATATATATATATATTATATTTCGTCGATTTCCATTTAAAACGTATTTTATAAATCGTTTTAAATTCGTTATAAAAAAGATTTCAATTTCATTTCAAATTTCAAATCAAATTTGAATATTCCATAATAAATTCGTTTTAAATTCATTTCAAAGCGATTTCAATTTCATTTCAAATTTCAAATCAAATTTGAATATTCCTTAATAAATTCGTTTTAAATTCATTTTAAAATGATTTCAACTTCATTTCAAATTTCAAATCAAATTTGAATATATCTTATCATTATAATATTTAAATGATAATATTTTCAAAATATCTAATTTTGAAATGGTTTCCTATTCGATATTCATTATAAAAATGAATAAAATCGATATAAATATCGTTCGCGTCAAAATGGCGCTTATCTAATCAACACGGCTTATATATTTCAATATTTCCGTGTCCATCCCAAATCAGACATCTAATCAGATTTTAATCCTTTACTGAATATTAGTTTAAAATATTCGTTATCTCTGAATTGGAATCAGACACAGTCAATTACCATATAATGTTATTCATATGGATTTCACACAACACATGTATAGAACAATAATGATAAACATTCAACCATCATCCAGAGTGCATTCTACACTGCATAAGCATTAAATATAAATATTTAACGCTTACAACAGTCTTTCAGCCAATCGATTGATGTACAACTAAACAATTGGGATTAGTGTACGTCAAATATCATCCCAATACCCGTGTGGGGTTTCAATCAACAAACACAGATTTTATTTGTGCAGTTGGGTGATGTGTAAAATATATCATCCCAATCAATATCAGTCAAATGGGTATACATAAACAAATCGTCCAATTTGTAAATGAATATTTATTTTATTTCAGTAAATATTTTATTTCATTCATTTATACAATAAAAATGATATTTTTATTGTTCTAAAACTTTATTCAACACATGAATATTTTATATTCCATTCCATTCCACATCACAATCACAATCAATTTCCATGACACAATCACAAACAAGTCATCCACGGTCTGTGGACGATGGGTGTCGGGTGCTGCTAAGCACCGTCTGAATCCTAGTATATATTTCAACTAGAAAAGAAAATTAAATTGAGAAGTTCTCACTGTGGGATCCACTCCTCCATTCTTTAACTTAACATTTTGGATTCGGTTCGCTTCCCGTCAATTCCGTTGCAATCTGTTTCACACGATTTCTCTATTAAAAATCACAACTTTATTTCTATGTTACATATATAAAAATCATATTTTTGAAATTCTTTCTACATAATAAAAATCGTATTATTATTTTTTTCTTCTTACAAAAATATTTTTACAGAACTAAAAATCATTTCTTTTTATAATAAAAAATCTTTTCTTTTTATAACTAAAAATCTTTTCTTTTTATAACTAAAAATCTTTTTTTTCTATAATGCTTTTTCTTATTGTAAAATTATATACATAAACATCACATTAATACAGCAATGCTATTTAAATAAAAATCCCATTTATATCCCATGTTATTTACATTTAAAAATCATATTTTTATTAAAATCATTTCTCTTTAAAATCTGAAAAATAAACCAATGTTATTTATTTAAAACAATATTTTTTCAATGTTTATTTATTTTTAAAACTGAAAAAGAAATAAAAATTTGCTTACTGTTAATCATGTCTACTAGAGTCGAACATGCTCCAAAACTAGGATTGCAAATTCCTCTGCAAGGGCGGCTCCGGAATCTGATCGGAGGCATCCCCCTGAAGCGCCGTTGCTAAAGCTTTTCACATCTACCACCCCCTTGCAGTTCGAACGCACCAATCGCCGGCGAGATGGCCCAAACGCCGCGATTTTAAACCCCAAATTCCATCACCTTGGCCAACTACATCACCAGCGCCTCCAGCTACTGGTAGAACTCATGTAAGCTAACCATTTTCCCTTTTACTCCATCATGCAAGAACCATTTTAGAAGGAGATCGAACCAATTTCATTTCAGAGCGCGTCATCTGTTCGTTGGAGGGAGGCGCGATTTTTGTTTGACCGTGTTTTTAATTTTTTAGGGTTTGACCGGGTTAGTGGGGGTATTTATACTATTTTATTTTAATTTAATTAATTTAATTCATGTTTATCGCCCCGAACTACAAATCAAACCCAACGACTATCGTGCCCAGCTAAATACCCCTATTCCGAACATAATGGAATGTGTCTGGTAAGCCAATTCGACTGTTACGATTGGTTTTCATTTAAATTAAAATATAATTCAATATATACTGAATTTGAATATACATTTTAATTTACTGGGGCCACATACTGACTCCAAAAATTCCCAAAAAATAAATCTAGCTATGTTTTGACGATACGGTGCTAACAAAACTAATTTCGTCGAATTTGGAGACCGTTTGAAAAATGGTCATTTTCCAGTCGATTAAATTCAAACTGAATTGACCAAATACACTTAAATTCACCACGCTCACATATTGATTCCAAAAATTATGAAAATTGGAATCTAGCAATAATTTGACATTCCGGATCCAACAAAAGTGGTCTTGTCGAAAACGGAGGTAGTTTGCAAAGTCGCTATTTTTATATATTAAAAAATATATAAATTCCATAGCAACTATTCTGAATTTTCAATTAGACATAACTTTTTATCCCCACTATGAAATTTGGATTTTTTCAGATTCATTGAAAATATATTTTCAAACAAATTCAAATAAATCTGGCTTCACTAAAATACGGTTAATTTTGAATCCTGTACAATCATTTGAAGTTTGAAATCGAATTTTCGAACTACTGCGCCATTTTCAATTCCTTTTATAATTAAAATAAATATTTATATTCTAACTTCAATTTTAATAAATATATGCGTTCTAATTCTAATCAAAATAAATTTCTAGTCATTATTATTTAAAATAAAACATTTTAAATATATGAAATTCATTAAAATTGCCAAAATAAAAATTTTAAATTGGTTCTGATTTTCCGGGTTGTTACAATCTCCCTCACTTAAAATCTTTTTGTTCCTGAAAAGGAATGGAGCTGAAAGTTGTTTAACTAATCTACTCAACTTTCAGTTTGGCTTTCACTGTTCAACTTTTCAGTTTCTAAGAATTTTTCCAATTCTCCAAAAATTTGGCTAACACCTAAATTTTTGAAAAATTTCGCCATAACCTCCTTTGTACGGGGAGAAATTTAAAACCACAACTCACCTCGTAGGGCCCTCATCAATCCGAAAGAAGAAAAGAGAATGCCAAGCGGCCAGCCTTAAGCTCATAAACCTTTAAAAGCAAAAGAAAATTGCCAAGCGGCCTGCTTTAGGCTCATAAACCTTTAAAAGCAAAAGAAAATTGCCAAGCGGCCAGCCTTAGGCTCATAAACCTTTAAAAGAAAAAGAAAAATACCAAGCGGCCAGCCTTAGGCTCATAAACCTTTTTAAAAGAAAAAGAAAATTGCCAAGCGGCCAGCCTAGGCTCATAAACCTTTTTAAAAGAAAAAGAAAATTAGTAAACACGTACCTATTTGTCGGGCCTAAAATTTTATTTCTCTTCTTAGCAGTTTATCCATAACCCGTTCATCAATGTGTATATACACATGTATACATTTCTAAATAATTTCCAACTCAGTACAATATTTTGATTCAATTCAACTAATTCACCATTCATTTCACATGTTGGTTAAATGAATAATCACATAAAACACAATAAGAAATCAATTAGTTGATTAATGTTTCAAACACATAACTTTAATACATAATCCAAAAATCATGTTTTTGATGCCAATTCACAATAATAAACCCTATCTAGTTTTCGTTCTCACACCAGCCAATTGGAAATATATAGACATCCCACTTTCGAAACTCGAACACAAATTCGGATGATGTAGCTACAACCATCAGAATCATCTCCTGGCTACTAGAGCGTGATTCTATATCTATCCAGTATATTTAAGACTTCGTATAAACTTGGATCAGATGTATATGCAAAATCTTTATATACTTGATTGTCCAAATTTAAATAGAATAAAATATTCAAATACGAATACTAAGGTTTAAATTTTTAAAACAAAATTTGTTTTCATTTTTATTTTAAAAATTTCACTCTTTACACTTGTTCTAGGATACTACTGATCCTATCTCTAACGAGTCATTCCCATTGGATATTACTAATCCAATCTCTAATGAATTCTTTCGTTCGGTTCTAATGTGTCGTGTTCTCGAGCTCTGTAAACCAAAGCTCTGATACCAACTGAAACGACCCAAACTTCCCCGTAAAGGAAAGCCTGGATTGTCTTAAGAATATGACAAATCAGAACACAAATAAAAGAACATTTCATTGCTTATTACAACAATATACATCAAAGTACAAGAATATACAGAGTATGAACAAGTAATATACATTCGATAAACATAAGAGATTTACAAATTACAATGTAGCGGAAAATAATACAAAACACAACGGAAAGGAATATACAGATACAGAGCTTTCCGAATATCATTCCAGCTGTAAACCAGGACCCTGTGAATATAAATCTGCAAAACCAAAACTACTAGTTGCCCATGGGGAAAATAGGGGAACCCAGAGTTTAGGTTAAAACAATAAACTCCAGGTCAGTCATGTGACTGGTGTGAGAACTAAAACAGTTATTTAAAACTTTACTTTAAAATAGGATATATCAAGGGCCCACGACATATAGCATGGAACGGGTTTCCTCCTAAGAATACCAGTGCATATAACAAAACAGCGCAATGCATTTTGAAAAAATGAAGCTATTATAAGACCCAGGTCCCATCACACAATGCAACACAACCCAGAGGATAGAGTTTTCCCTCATAATAGCCAAACATGCTTGGTAGTTATAACAAATCATTTGATACTATTATACGTGCAAAGTGTATAAAACAACTTCAAATATAAATGTATGAATTATAGGCAGCATGGGAACCATCTATCAGTCGCCAATACTAGGCTCTACAATTAAAACCACAAAGTCACGTATTGGAAGTTATATTTCGTCTGTGGACCAAGGTAAGGGATCGTCTTTACCGCTTCGAGACAATTTAGCCTACTATGTCTCGGGAAAGTACTCATTCAAAACCTTTGGATCGTCAGGGCCGATCCACACGAAGTGGATTAAAATGCCTGAGTGATACGTTTCCCCATCCTATGGGGCGAAAATTGGTCATATATCGACCAAACAATCCATCGGCACCGCAGTAACCGATATAACCAAGGCTCCTCGCTTTCCATCATCCACATAAGTAAAACACCAGGGCTTGCTAAACCCTGACACCACTCCTAGCTAGAAAGAAACGCATGTCCTCTCTAAGGTCCTCTCCTGTTTCTGGTTCACACTGGGGTGCGAGGCTCGCGAATTAACGCTATACAGAAAGCTATGCTATATTAAAGTCATTCATTGATCATCAACAACAAGACTCTGCTTTTCATCAAAAGCCTTGTTTATTTGCATCTTAGCATGCCACATTAGCAATTCGCGCCATGCAACTGATGTATATCAATCACACAGAATGAAGTCCAATGTCAGACATACATCCATTTACAAGTTCGTTCTGGGTTCGAATGAAACCGGAGGCACCTTATTCCTCATCCTATATGTCCAATATAGGAGAGAGGACCTCGCATATCCGGTCGATCTCCAAGTACGTCTGGATGATCACCACTTATTACCTCGGCTTGTGTATACAGCCCAATCAAGACATTAGTAGCCATCCAAACGATGTGAAGACCTCCGGTCTTCAACCACCGTCTTCATCGTCGACATATCGTCGAATCAATTATTCAGAATAGGATAAACCCAGTCTTTCTAAATAACTCGCGTATCTTATAAACAAGTGTTATAAAAACACAACATACGTCTCATTCCAATCTAGAATATTCTTTTATTTAAATATTCATATCCTTTGGAAAAGGTTCCCACTAATTTTATCAAAGATAAATTTTTTAAATTTATTCTTTAGTCTTCCATTGGATATCAATTTAAACCAAATTAAGGTTTATCCAAACTAGTAGGGATTAGCGAACTTTACCGAAGTAATCAGTTATTACATTTCCTAATCCCAACCTATTCATCTCATGAAGCAAAACTAGTAATACTTCATACCTAACACCACGGTGTTATCGGTAAAATTACCATTTCACGTTCAAATCTAATTAAAGATTTAACTATCGCTTGGAGTAAAACTGGTGATACTCCATTCTCGACCATTTCTTGAATTTGACAATTTTAGTTATCAGATCCACATTTCAATCTAATTAAAGATTCATTAAAACGCTAATCCAGTTTTAATCTCTAAAAATCATTACTTAATGATTTTCTTCAAAATTAAGAAATTAATCTTATCTTTAACTCGGTTAAAGAACTAATGTCATTTAAAACACAGTTCACGATAAACCCAAAATTACATTCCATTAATTATGGAATCTTCACGGAAAACTGATCAATATATATAATCGATATAAACTTCCATATCCGACTATTAATATAAATGAATAACGGCAAAGCCTTTTAAATTCCATATATATTAGCAGTCTTCCTCCGCAGAAATTCACTTCGATTATTACCTAATCGAATTCCATTCCAATTTATTTTGTTAAATTGGAAAAAACTTCACTTTGGAAAAATTCCATTAAATCTTAATTAAAAGATTTATAAATTCCAAATCACATTTCACTGTAAATCAGGTTAAAGAACGGATGTCGTTAAAAACACAGTTCATGATAACCCAATTCACATTCCATTTCAATTGCAATTAAATGTTAATTAATTGGTAATTCTTCTTTTAAATCTTAATTAAAAGATTTATTCTTTTCACATGGGGTTTAAGAACAGTGTTAATGAAGATACCATTGACGACAAACCAAAAATCCCATTCGATATTAAATACAAGGCTCTAAATAGAAAATATATCAGCTTATATTCAATATCAAATTCTGAAACCAACAAATATCGTACTGGAAATAACGATATATACTATATCTTCAAAATTCTCATAACAATATCTGTATAATCACGAAATCCAATATTGAAATATTTCGACGAAATTTCGATTCAAATCCATTCTAATTCATATATTGGAAATTTTGGTTATTTTTAAAACCATTTCAAATCCAATTTATTTATTATTCTAGTTCATAACTAGTTCATTTTGATAAAAATATATTTTTATCTTTTCAAATATGGATTTTTTTTTCATCTCAATTCTTTCCAAATCATTTATTATGATTTTACAGAAATTATTGATATTTTTAATAATTTTATCAAGGCCCGTACAGTTGATTTCCATAAACGGTCATCGAACTGCACTTACAACGACCTTTTCCAAATTTGATTTGGACATAATTCCAAATCCAAGGATTAGATTTGAAATCACTTATATTCATTGGAAATCTCTTTTCGATACGAACCCAACGGTTCCAGTTTTAGGAGAATCCGACAGTCGAACCTCCTGTAATGTCAATTCGAAGTCAATGGTCGAAATTCGCGAACTACTGTGGCGCGACGCGTTCTATTCGGGCCATTAAATATATATAATATATATATTATATATATTTCATCGATTTCCATTTAAAACATATTTTATAAATCGTTTTAAAAACGATTTCAATTTCATTTCAAATTTCAAATCAAATTTGAATATTCCTTAATAAATTCGTTTTAAATTCATTTCAAAACGATTTGAATTTCATTTCAAATTTCAAATCAAATTTGAATATTCCTTAATAAATTCATTTTAACTTCATTTTAAAATGATTTCAATTTCATTTCAAATTTCAAATCAAATTTGAATATTTCTTATCATTATAATATTTAAATGATAATATTTTCAAAATATCTAATTTTGAAATGACTTCCTTTTCGATATTCATTATAAAAATGAATAAAATCGATATAAATATCGTTCTCGTCAAAATGGCGCATATCTAATCAACACGGCTTATATATTTCAATATTTCCGTGTCTATCCTAAATCGAACATCTAATCAGATTTTAATCCTTTACTGAATATTATTTTGAAATATTCGTTATTTCTAAATTGGAATCAGACACAGTCAATTACCACATAATGTTATTCATATGTGTTTCATACAACACATGTATACAACAACAATCACAAACAATCAACCATCATCCAGAGTGCATTTTACACTGCATGAGCATTAAATATAAATATTTAACGCTTACAACAGTCTGTCAACCAATCGATTGACATGCAACTAAACAATTGGGATTAGTGTACGTCAAATATCATCTCAATAACCTTGTGGGGTTTCAATCCACAAACACGGACTTTATTTGTGCAGTTGGGCGATGTGTAAAATATATCGTCCCAATCAATATCAGTCAAATGGGTGTACATAAACAAATCATCCGATTTGTAAATGAATATTTATTTTATTTCAGTAAATAATTTATTTCATTCATTTATACAATAAAAATGATTTTTTTATTGTTCTAACACTTTATTCAACACATGAATATTTTATATTCCATTCCATTCCACATCACAATCACAGTCAACTTCCACGGCATAATCAAATCGAACAAGTCGTCCATGATCTGTGGACGACGCGTGTCGGATGCTGTTAAGCACCGTCTGCATCCTAGTATATATTTTAACTAGAAAAGAAAATTAAAGGTAGAAATTCTCACCATGGGATCCACTCCTCTATTCTTTAATTTAACGGCTTGGATTTGGTTTTCTTCCCATCGGTTCCATTGCAGTCTGCTTCACACGATTTCTCTATTAAAAATCACATTTTATTTCTATGTTACATATATAAAAATCATATTTTATAATTCTTTTTACATAATAAAAAACTTATTATTATAATTTTCTTCTTACAAAAATATTTTTACACAACTAAAAATCATTTCTTTTTATAACAAAATCTTTTCTTTTTATATTTAAAAATCTTTTCTTTTTGTAACTAAAAATCTTTTTTTATACAATGCTTTTTCTTATTGTAAAAAAACTATATACATAAACGTCACATTAATATAGCAAAGCTATTTAAATAAAAATCCCATTTTTATTCGATGTTATTTACATTTAAGAAACATATTTTTATTAAAATTATTTCTCTTTAAAATTTGAAAAATAAACCAATGTTATTTATTTAAAAACTATTTTTTTCAATGTTTATTTATTTTTGAAAAAGAAATGAAAGTATGCTTACTGTTAATCACGTCCGCTAGCATCAAACATGCTCCAGAACTAGGGTTGCAAATTCCTTCACAATGTCGATATAGGAATCTGATCAGAGGCGTCCCCCTATAGCGCTGTCGCCCAAGCTTTCCAATCCTGCCACCCCTTTCCAGTTCGATTGCACCAATCGCCGGCGAGATGACCTCAAATGCTGCGACTTTGAACCCCAAATTCCGTCACCTCGGCCAACTGCATCACCGGCACCTCCATCTACTGGTAGAACTCATGTAGGCTAACCATTTTCCATTTGACTCCATCACGCAAGAACCATTGTAGAAGGAGATTGAAGCAATTTCATTTCAGAGTGCGTCATCCGTTTGTGGGAGGGAGGCGCGATTTTTGTTTGACCGTGTTTTATTTTTTAGGGTTTGACCAGGTTAGTGGGGGTATTTATACTATTTTATTTTAATTTAATACATTTAATTCTTGTTTATCGCCCCGAACTCCAAATCAGACCTAACGACTGTCGCCCCTAGCTAAATACCCCTATTTCTAACATAATGGAATGTGCCTAGTAAGCCAATTCAACTGTTATGGTCGGTTTTCGTTTAAATTAAAATATAATTCAATATATATTGAATTTGAACGTACATTTTAATTTACTAGGGCCACATACTGACTTCAAAAATTCCTGGAAAATAAATCTAGCTATACTTTGACGATACGGTCCTAACAAAACTAATTTCGTCGAATTTGGAGACCATTTGAAAAACGGTCATTTTCCAGTCGATTAAATTCAAACTGAATTGACCAAACACGTTTAAATTCACCACGCTCACTTATTGATTTCAAAATTATGAAAATTGAAATCTAGCAATAATTTGACATTCCGGATCCAACAAAAGTGGTCTTGTCGAAAACGGAGGTCGTTTGCGAATTCGCTATTTTTATATATTAAAATATATATAAATTCCATAGCGACTATTCTGAATTTTCAATTGGACATAACTTTTTATTCCTGCTATGAAATTTGGATTTTTCAGATTCGTTGGAAAGATATTTTCAAACAAATTCAAATATTTCTAGTTTCACTAAAATCCGGTTTATTTTGAATCCTGTACAATCATTTGAAGTTTGAAATTGAATTTTCAAACTACCGCGCCATTTTCAATTCATTTTATAATTAAAATAAATATTTATATTCTAACTATGATTATATATATATATATACGTTCTAATCCTATTAAAAATAAATTTCTAGTCGTTATTATTTAAAATAAATCATTTTAAATATTCAAAATTCATTAAAATTGCCAAAATAAAAAATTTAAATTGGTTCTGATTTTTCGGGTTGTTACAATCATTTGTAACAATTGTCTAATTTTCATAAATTTGAATGTCTACCCTATGAACCAATATGTGTTAATTATGTAAAGAACCAATGTACCATATAACTATAAACTCCAGTGTTATAGTTTATACTTATGTTAAAAAGGTTGGTAAAAGGAAATTGTTATATGACGATTAAATAGGATTCTCAATGAATCCACTGAAGAAAAAAAAGAAATAGCAAGCATTCAATGACTCATGCATACAAATAAATTTCATGAAGTGCCACATGCATGTTAGGTGGAACATTTAGTATTTAGACTAACTCCTTATCCATTAACCTATAACGAAGGTGGCTACCATTATTTAGGGAAGGTTAGCTTGCCATCTTAGAATAGGGTTATGGTAGATTCATTAACACTTTCAAGTGGTTAAAATGGGAAAACTGGAAGAATTATGTTACTAGTAAAAATATATGAACGATTATATTTTTTAAAACTCAAGTTAGCTAAGAATGTTCCATATGAGATAACTGACTTCCTAATTGTGAACATCAAGGATATCTGAAAACCTAAAGAAATATTTTCATATTATTTCAGAATGCATCACACATGTTGAACATTGGTTCATATTTGTATGAAACGGTACTGTTCGGTTAAACGTTCTAGATAATAACTCCAAAATTTGAAGGTAAACATTTTGAATATAATTTCCATAAATAAAAAATAAAAATGGAATGAGAAGTAACCTCCATGGTACTGTCATTCCCTACGGTCGAGATCATGTTTAATTATGAATACATGTTAATCATTTTAGAGGGAATGCAAACAGATTATAAACACAATTGATGTATATTAAGTCTAAAGGTAACTACGAGGAAGACATGGTTTGGATCACGAAAAGATGGCGAAACGAAGGATGGTAGTGGAGAAGAGTCAATGCAAGTCAAATAAAACATTACATGTAAATTTAGCTGAAGATGGCATTTTATTTGATAAACATCAAAAAATAAAGATCAAATATTTACAAAATTTTAATTGGTTACCGGAATTCTAGCCGAGTGGGAGGGATGGGTATATCAGCTAGCAAAGGTTTGTAGCAATGAAATACACGTGTAAAACCGTGTTTTAGAGATGGATAATAAATCAAAACACAAAAGAAAATATCAAAATATGCTTTATTTTTTATACATCATGTAGAAGTGCACATGGGTAACTGCTTCGAAATTTGAAGTTTACCAGAGAAACATTCTCTTTGTTGTATGCTCAAATGTTCATTTCTCTCATGTAACCAACTATAAAAATAACAAATAAATCAACACATGGACAAAAACTTATGTGAAGCAAGAGTTTGCGCGACATGTTGATTCCTAATAGGCATAGTGTCGATAGTATGTCATAGTTTCACCATAAAATTATGAGAGCCTATCAACTTTCCAAGGCAATTTAATTTTTGTTTTTAATTGTTACAAAGAAAAAATCAAATTACCAAGGAGGGTCCAATCCTTTGCTCTATACTGGACAATAAATGGGAAGTTTACAACTGAGAAAATATTAGAAAAAAATTGCCATATATCCACATGAAACAAATCATGGTGGACCAACTGCTGAAATCCCTCGATAGGTTATTATATTAATGTAACAAACCGTATTTTTGGCAGTCAAATATTTAATTTATTATATTAAATATTTTATTTGGAATATTAATGGATTTTAATATTTAATTCATTACTGAAATGAAGTTCGGACGTTATATATTTATACAATTATAAAACGAGCTCGAAATGGCGCTGCTGTTCGAAATACAGAGTTTTGAACTTCAATTGAATATACAGAATCCAATATAAGTCGGATTTCTGTGAAACAAGAAAAGTCGGGACCGTGTTAACTATAATTTTCATACGAAAGAGAAAAATCTAGATTTTGTGTTTTAGATTGATAATTATGGCCAAGTCAAATTTTAAAATAATCGCTATGGAAATCGTTATTTAAAATATCGGCCTTTAAAATGGTCATTTTACAAACAGAGTCCATTTTCAATGAAATTGGTTTCATTGGAACCGTAACGTTAAATTATTGCATGTTATTAAATTGCATGGCAAACCGATGTCGTATGTGACAACGGCAGCAACAAATGCCCATTCAACTTCTATGGCGCGTAATTTAATTCATTTAATTGAATAAAGAGATATTTGAGTGTAACTGGAGCAAACGATCGAATTAGGCCACGAAACCAGTTCCATTGAGTTCTGACGATTAGAGTCAGGATAGGTATATAATTTGTTATTTTTGAAGACCAGGTAATTTGGTGTCCAAAATGACATTTCGGTACGTATAAAAATAGCATACTGGGAAACGGTCTCGGAATGTGATGAAACCGGTGCCGTTGGATTCATATTGATAAATTATTGTAGGATTTCAATTTTCGTGTCAATCGGACTTGCCGTTTGATCGTGGCAACGATAAACGCCCAAATCAATTCTATTATTTTGGTCAATTCAGACAGAGGTAACTTTAAACGAATAAATGACTGGCCAAATGAACTCTGATTTGGACAAAACAAGATTCATTGGAACCATAAGGAAGAGGTCTAGCAAAATGTCGAGGTCTCATTTTTTATAATTTTTTTGTAATTATAGGGATTTTAAATGTTTGATTTTTCATCGATATTTATAAAGGACTTTACACAGACGACCTCGGAATTTGACGAAACTTGTCCCATCGGGTTCGGAATATTTTTCTATGTTAAGACTAGCATTTTTGTCAAAAAACAGAAGTTTTATGGGACAATTTTCTGACGATGCTACACAACGAAGTATGAATATTAATATTTAATTATCACATTCCTATATAAATACCAACCAATACGGTCAAAAACCTTATTCTTGCTTTTGCGAGGTCAATGCCTGTATTGGCCGCCTCAAAATAAATGAACGGTGGAGAAAATCAAATATTTTCCCCACAAGTTTTTATTAATCCACTCGTTAAATTCCAAAACCTGTGATACAAAAATGATCTACTCGATGAGAGCTATCAATCAATTATGATCAGAGCTTGAGCACCCAAGTCAACGAAAATCGTTCTTGAAGCATGGACAGTTCGTGGGAAGTTACGGGCTAGTGAGGGTGTCGAGCTATACCAATTTTGGAGCTCAGTAAGAAGAGGCGACAGACTTGCGAGGGGCGGGATTGGGATGATCTCCGATGGAAGGACTGAGGAGTTGCGGGGAGATGTGGGTCAGCGGTTTTGGTTTGTGAGCATTACTGAGTCTTCAAACTTGCCTGGAACGAAGGATGAAGTCCACGTCTGATGAAAGGAAGACCCGTGAGTTTTTGTTGCCATTCCAAGTAATCGGCCTGATTGTGTTTAACAATATAATGAAATTGTTAACTATTATGATTCAGTGAAATGTGGTGTGGCAGTTGAGGCAGCATAATCTGATGATGGTCCGATGGTGTCAGATGGGTACAGTGGTGAAATTTTTCTACGGTGAGTGGTTTCAGATATCGCGAGCTGTGTGAAGAAAGAAGAATGGGACAGTACAGGATGCGAGCACGATGATAGCAACAGTAACAGGAATATCGGCCTAATGATGTAAACGTAATGACTAATCAATTAAGTAAGCTAGTTTTGACTAAGTAAATGTTTAAAGGTTAATTTTGACTAAAATAGGATTAATAAAAGTTGTTAAATAAGTCACTGGTATTGCTGCAGATGGAGTCAGAATAAAGGCGGTGGTAACAGAAGCTGGCCGTTTCGAAGTAACAGGAATAGTCAACCGAATTTCCTTGGACAAATGTAATTAAGTTTAAATCCATAATTAAGGTATTTAAAAAAAATAGATCTAAATTGTGTAAAACTAAAAAGGGGACTTTGTGGCGGGTTCCTATCTGGTATTTGAGCAAAGTAGAACGGACGAGAAGCAATTGAACCCGCCTGTTAAAACTAAATGGGTAATTAACTGTTGTGTTTAATTTAATTACAACTTGGGTGTTAATTTAATTATTAAAATGGTATTAGCTAAAAATGTTAATTCACCTGCAGGGAATTTGTGATGAAAAGAAAAGAAACATTCGGGTTAATATTGAAGAAGGTTGGCCCGTCTTTTTCCAACATAAAATGTAAATGTGTGACCCATTCAATTGTTTAATAAATTAATTAACCATGACTAATGTCAATTAGGGGTAATCATAGTTAATCTTTTAACTTTAAGTACTGATAACTAATTCATTTGTGGTTAGAATCAGACAGACCATATGTCGTTGGAACTTCAGTGACGAGCACTACATCATGAAATCAATCTGGACGTGTTTGGAATTAAGTGGATTTTCCAGTCAAATTATATGCTTGTTTAATTTAACTGAAACGAACCATTTCAACAACGAAATCAAGTCAAGGTGAGGTAAATTCACTCAGTTTTTTCCCATTTATATTTTATATAAATTGGGTTTTTATTTTATGTGCTCTGGTTGCTAATGGGTGACTGTTTGCTAGTTATATATTTATTTGTTGATTTAACCGATGAAATTAAACTGTTGTTTAATTTCAGTGAATTACCAAATCGTTGTTCTAACGATTGGATCCAATGAAGGTAACTTACCTTATTTGGTCACGTTTATTTATAAACGTGTTTAATTGTTTGAACTTGTTTGAATTGTTGTGTTGATTGGTTGATATTAAATAGTCATTATTTATTGTTATAGAAATTATTAGTTAAATGGAATTGAATGATCTGATTTGAGATAGCTGATTCGATACAGGGAAGAACAGGTTGGAGGGATCCAAGGGATTCCTCAAATATATTATTTATTTTCATATTGTCATATATGAACTGTCATGATTCAGCGATTGATTTGATTAGTGATCATTGACTTTTTATTTTAACCAATGGACAATATTGGTTAGGTAATCGGTCGTCAATGGCCTAAGAATAAATTGTTTTGTTTATATTGATTTACCGTCAGGTGAACGATAGAACTGAAGTTATAAAATTTATTTTTATTACTCAAAATAGATTTTTAAATACATTCTTTTGAATTAAAGTTACTAAAGAATAAATATTTATTGTTTATTTAATTAGTTTCTGATTGATTTTTATAGAATAAATTCTGATGTCAATCAGATTTATAAACAAGTGAATACAAATTAATCTAACAGTTAATTTTGATAATTGTTTTGTTAAGAAACAATTAAATGGAGTTATTTAAATTAATTATATTATTAATTAATTTAAAAGGGAAAACGAATTGGAATCGGTTAATGGGATGACTGCGATTAGTTGACTAAAATGACTGTTTATAATTGAGATTGATTATTAAATTGGTGTGTTTAAATAAAATATTTTAACGAATACTATTTTAAATCTTAATAAGTTTTTTTTTAAAAAAGGGGAATTACTATTTATTTTAGTTAATAAAGAAATTAACTACGGAAGTGGTTAAGTATTGAAGAAAATTATTATTTTAATTAATGATAATTTTGGGAATTACTTTTTAATTGATGAAAAGGAAATCAAAGTTGAAATGAAATCTAATTGAATGGTGAAAGGAGTTATGAACATGGTTTATTTTAAACCTGAGTTTTATAACGTAGTTATAAAAGGAAATTTTAAGCGATAGCTTAAATAAACGTGACTTAAATATTCGAATTTAGTAAAAAGGAATTGAGGTAAAAAGGGTTTAGATTAAACCAAAATTTGTTTAAACAAGGTTTATAAAAAGCGATGAGGTGTTATATCGTTAATTTTATAGTAACGTTACTTGATAATGGGATAAAGTAAAAGGGGAACTTGAAATAAGATTTCCAAAAGGGAAAATAGTTGAATGGATTTGGAAGGGAAGTGGAAAAAGTGAATTTGGTAAAAGAAGTGAGCCATAGGGTTTTATAACCAAATCCTAATTGTGAAATGAATTCGTTTAAAAAGGTAAAGGTTAGAAAGTGGCAGTTTATAAGAAGTTGCTTAATTATTAAATTAGGAAATAATGATTTTAGCCGAGGAAGAGATTTTCCAAAGGATAAGAAGGTGTTATGAAACCATATTTTGAAAGTTAAATGGAATTTGAGTTTATATTAGAATGAAATATTGGTTTTTGGGATTTCAACTTGTATTTATCTCCAGATATGAACATTGTTGATCAAGGTCTGAGAGGTAATTAAAATACCCCAACTTGAACTACATCAGGATTATTTGTGGATGATATTAGTTGTAATGGAAAAAGAGGTTAGTAATAATTTATTGTTTCCATTAGAGAAATAATAGTGCAACGGTTAATGGAAATGTGGAGAATATATAACGAGAGTTCCAAAGAAAAGGGAACAAAAAGTGGTTGTTGAAAATATAACGATATTTTCGAGTTGGAAAGGTACGTAAAAGTTAAGTTCTATTCTATAAGAATAAGCATGGATTATTGTTTTCAAATAATGAAGTAAAAGGTATTTAGTGATGTTGTTTTACGAGTGATAATTAGAATTGATTTCCCTGTATTTGATAATAATGTGGCTAATGTTTTAAAAATGAAAATAGAAACCTGGATATAATATAAGATTTTCTAAGTATAAAGATGAATTTTTTAAGGAAATATCTTATGTTAAATATGAAGCGAAAAGCTATATTTATAATATCGAAATATTTAAGAGTTTTAAATTTATATTTTTTTAAATTAAAAGGACAATTGATGCTGAATACTGAACCAATGAACTCATTGGATTTTCATGATTGAATCACTGTTTATTTTGATAGTTTTATAACCTACTATCAAATCTTTCCACTACGATTGTTGGTATGGAAAGACCGGGATCGAATTTATATTCAAAAACCATTCCGACCAAAACATACGTGAAGATATCAGAATATGACCGAGATGGAGCATTAAAGATCGTGGATCGTCATAAAACGAAAGGGTTACTTATAATCTCTGGCTTAGTAGCCCGAGATACAATGTGATTCTATCGTGGTTGGAATGTACGGATTGCAAGGACTACTCGCTACTAATCCATGGGGTGATTCATATATTGTATATGGTAGGAGGGTTCCTTCGATTCATCCTATTCCTGGATGACTTGTGTGGACGGATGTCTGACAAAGTATTTCCAAGGGAATTACGTGCGTTGATTTCTTCAAACGTACCATAGTTGGTGGCAGAGGGCAATGGTTCTATTAGCTTAACCACTAGTGTATTTTTGTGGACGTCAATTAGTGATATCTGGCGGATTTGACAATGTGGCATTCAAAGTGAATGGTGGCCAGATGTAACACCCTACTCCCGCTATGGTCACTCGCTAAGGGAATGCCATAACATCGGTGGAGTATTTTAAGTGAATATAGAACAGAAAAATTACAGCAAGACAGATATAAGTAATACTTGAAAATTTAAAACATCATTTCATTGCAGCGGAAAGTAAAACATGTTTGGTTACATCACAAAACCATAATAAGAGTCAAGTACAAAATATCCATCCTGATAAATAAAAATACATAATCCCAATACATGAACTGATAGCCATAAAAGAAAAGGGTAAGCTGAGCTCTACATCTAGGGTCCAAGCTCCAAGAGAGTAATAAAAGCAGTCTGATCAAAGCCCACTCGTGCTGGGCCCACTCTGAGAACCTGAGGGTTGGGAAAAAAGATAAAAACAACGGGGTCAGACATAAGTCTGAGCGAGTCCTATAACTTTAACAATACAATCATTAAAGTAATTAGGGTATGATATAACTTGGTACGGTGTGACTGGGGATAAATGACTACACTCAGTAGCCAATCAGACTTAGAATGAACTAAGATAACGATAAAGACGCATTTACCCACCCAAGGATAATTACTACACTGCACCACACCCGTCATTCCTACTTAAAGATTTATCCCTCCCAAGGACTTAGAAAATTTACCCAGTAGTTTCGTGTACCCCTAGCTGACTACATAGGTGTCGTCTGCCCCTATCTCCACTAGGTGTACCCACTACTCCCAAGCGATCGGCTCCCTACCGTAGATACACGTGCTGGCCCCACAATGGGGTGTATCACTCCCCAAAGTGGCAACCCGATACAACAAATGGTGCACGGCTTATATCTACATGATGCAACAACGTCTTACCTACCAGCCCGGGTCCACACACGCATATGAAACCCGTTGGACTCGCGTTGCCACCGCTACCCCGTTTTGGCCTCTTATAGTTAAGCCCAATATGCGTGTCCCGTCCTCGACTTGAGTCGAGCCCACTAAGATATGTTTGGGATATTGGTTGAGATGGGCCCCCACAAGCTACCCACCTAAGCTTGTCATTTCTAGTGTATACCACTTAACCCTTTAATCATGTTTTAATTACATGTTCCACTTTGGTTAAGTATTCTAATCGTATTTTCTATTGCCACCCAAGGCAACCACTAGATTTCCACATGCCACCCAAGGCACCCACTTAACCCCTTATGTCCCTCTACATGCTAATATGGTTAAGTGTTTCTTAATTAATTAATTAAGATCATGACCTCATAAAGACCTCTCACATTAGACCACCTTTTATGACTACTGGATATGCCGGTTGGGTCCGGGCAGACTTCCGTCATAAAAAGGGTCTAACCTCGTGTCTTTACTTTAATCACGTATTTAATTTATGACTAAGACCTCTCACATTGGGCCAATCATTTGTAGCTGTTGGATTGCCGGTCGGTTCCGGGCAGACTTCCGCTACAAAAGGGTCCAACCTCGTGTCTTAGTTGATTAATTACACCTAATTAATCACCCCCATAATTTGTATTAATTATCCCTAATTAATTACACATTTTTAAGAATATGGGTAGACCTAACTCAATAGGTAAATTCCCAATTCCATGGTATTGGTAGACCTAACTTAATAGGTAAATTCCCAACTCCATAATATGGGTAGACCTAACTTAATAGGTAAATTCCCAATTATGTCCATTCATTTTATGCTATGCTTAATCATACCAACTTCACACAATTTTTGTTAACATGCATATTAACCCCATCGTTCCCCACGTAATTCGTTCACACAACATGACATATAAATGGGAAGATTCATCATAATTATAATGGGTTCCACTTATCATAACATTAGCATTAACATGGGTTTAAAAGGTGTCAACTTGCATCATAACATTAAACCCAACTAGCTTAAATCATTAACACAAACTTGCATATATTAGGCATATCATAAAAAGAGACAAACTTGCATATGAACTTGCATATAAACCCACATATGAACTTGCATAATATGTCATACATAGAGGCAAACTTGCATATGTTATGCATATCATAAAAAGAGACAAACTTGCATATGAACTTGCATATAAACTTGCATATGAACTTGCATAATATGTCATACATAGAGGCAAACTTGCATATGTTGTGCATATCATAAAAAGAGACAAACTTGCATATGAACTTGCATATAAACTTGCATATGAACTTGCATAATATGTCATACATAGAGGCAAACTTGCATATGTTGTGCATATCATAAAAAGAGACAAACTTGCATATGAACTTGCATAATATGTCATACATAAAGGCAAACTTGCATATGTTGTGCATATCATAAAAAGAGACAAACTTGCATATCTAACAAATAGCATAAACTTGCAAACTAATCATCATGCACATATAGCATATGACAACCACAACTTGCATAAATCCACATTTACAACCATAGCCTCATAATATCCTATCCTAATTAGTTTAGCAATTGCTTGCTAAAGGCATAGGAACTCACAAATAACTAATTAGCACTCCAATGAGGAAGACTAAGTTGCTAGAGTGGATTAGAACTTGATTAGAGTTGATTTGAGATGCTAACTTCCTCTCAACTTTGGTGGAGGCTCCTTCTAGTTTTAATTTGACGGCATGAGGCCCTTGAATCTATTTTTAGTATGAATTAGGGTAGTCTTAGGGTGTATTTATAGATTAGGCAAGTGTTTTTGGCCATTAGATTAACCCTAAATTAGATTAGGACCATCAGATCTCGGAAGCTTCCAGAAAACAGCCCCAAAACACAGCCAAACCCTAAAATGGTGCACCAGGCAAAATTGGCCGAGCACCCCCTGTCGACACCCAAGTCGACAGGGCTGTCGACTTGGTCCTAGCCAAGTCGACTGCCCAGTCGACAGGGCTGTCGACTTGGGTAGCTAGGCGGGAATTTTTCCCACCTGCGCCCAATGGCCCCAATTTCGAAATTTGAACCTGAATTTTAAATCTGTTTTGAACTTTGAATTTTCTGTAAACTTCATTGGGCCATAACTGGGCCATACGGACTCCGATTTACAAAATTTCGGACTATTTCGCGTATTTTTCCGAGACGAACGCAATGACGCAGCCCGTTTCCCCCAATTCTCACATCTGAGATTATTTTTTCTGCAACTAGTGAATTTTAGCATTAACTGAAATTCAGGGTGTTACATTCTCCCCTCCTTAAAGGATTTCGTCCCCGAAATCTCTAAGCTAAGGAGAATGCATATCCTACCATCCGAATAACCATCTACTCAATCCATCAAACACGGGCATCCATTGTCCTTAAAACAATTTCTAATGATGTATGAGCATATGCAAAAAGTGTGTGTATATGTTCCCTATCTAATGTATGAACATATGCAAACCATGATAGTGCCATGCATCCATTATGTATGCGAGAGAACCCTATCGACACATACAATATCTACATGAGTGCACAATCATTCACCAAAATGCATCATCCATATGATAACACAATCATTATACATCCATAAATATAGCTACCTACACACAATTATATGCAATATGCAATATGAAGTGACTGAGCCGATCTAGTGTCCAGAGTGTGTGTATATGCATCCACGAGCAACCACTAGCAAACACTTGCATCCACATGCATCCATCAACCATAACATGTCTCAAACACATGTTTCAACCAAAGGTTTACCCTATCTAAAGGTCAAAAGTACTAACGAGAGGACATACTAAAGATAAGATAAGTACTAGACAAATGATAAAGGAGAAGTTAAAAGACATACCCTCAAAAAGGAATGGGTACAATGAACGCATCTTCGCTTCTGTCTCCCAAGTAGCGTTGCCCTCATCTTCTCCCCATTGTACTTTGACTAGTTGAACCTCTCGATTCCTCAATTTCCTAGTCTCTGACCCAAGGATGCGAGTAGGAGCTCGTCGAATAGTCGCATCACGCTCTACTTCCACTTCTCTAAGCAAGCTCGGCTCTACCACCTCTGCGGTCTCATGTAGGCACTTCCATAAATGTGACACATGGAATACATCATGTACACCACTATGTCTGTCGGGCAACTCCACTCTATAGGCCATCTGTCCAATCCTTTCCTTAATAGGAAACGGTCCAACAAACCTTGGTGCTAACTTCCCAACAGATCCAAAGCGAACCACATTCCGTAACGGAGACACTTTGACAAAGACCATGTCCCCAACATCAAACTCAAGATCCGTCCTCCTCTTGTCTGCATAAGATTTCTGTCTGTCTTGCGCCGCTTTCATCCTTCTTCTAATCAAATCAATCTTTTCCGAAGTCTCTCTAACCATATCGGGCCCAAGAAAGATCTTATCCGTAGATTCCCACCAACATGTAGGTGATCGACAAGGCCTTCCATAAAGAGCTTCGAAAGGAGCCATGCCAATACTAGACTGAAAGCTGTTATTATATGCGAACTCCACCAATGGAAGATGCTCTTCCCATGTACCTCCAAAATCCAAGATACATAGCCTCAAAAGGTCTTCTAAAATACGATTCACCCTCTCAGTCTGGCCGTCCGTCTGAGGATGATATGCGGTGCTCAAACACAACTGAGTCCCTTCCGCCTCTTGCAAACTTTTCCAAAACTCGCTAGTGGAGATAGGATCTCGATCGCTCACAATACTGGAAGTTACACCATGCAATCTAACAATCTCTCGAATGTAAACTGAAGCTAGCCATGGAGCAGTCCTCTTACTCTTCACGGGTATGAAATGGGCGCTCTTAGTAAGTCTGTCTACCACAACCCAAATTCCCGTACTACCCTTCCTCGATCTTGGTAATCCATCGACAAAATCCATCGAGACACTATCCCACTTCCATAGCGGAACTTCCAATGGGTGAAGCAACCCTCCGGGTTTCTTTTGCTCCGCTTTCACTTGTTGGCACACCAAGCATCTAGCGACATACTCGGCCACGTCTTTCTTCATACCGGCCCAAAAGAAAACTCGCTTCATGTCTTGGTACATCTTGTCCCCACCGGGATGAATGGTCATCTTTGAACGATGTGCATCATCCAAAATAGCCTTCCTCAAACCTTCGTCTTGCGGTACACAAAGTCTACCGTCTCTACGCAACCACCCCTTATCATCTAGGGTGTACCTACTCAAATGGCTGGACGACTCCCCCCTTATGAGCTTCTCTACTAACTCAACCAACTGTGGGTCGTCTCGCTGTGCCTCACCAATCCGTCCCAAAAGAGTAGGTCTAACTTCCAAGGAAGCTAGCAAACCGGGTACGAAGTCAACGGAAGGTCTAAAATCAAACATCGAGATGAATTCCAAGCTTTGCCATTCCACGAATAATGGACTCAAGGTCAACCTTTTTCTGCTTAAGGCGTCTGCCACCACGTTACCCTTGCCAGGGGTATATGCTATATCAAAATCATAGGACGCTAAGAATTCCATCCACCTTTGCTGCCTCAAATTCAAATCCTTCTGAGAGAATAAGTACTTCAAAGATTTGTGGTCTGTGAACAATTCGAACCTCTCGCCAAGAAGATAATGGCGCCATGACTTAAGCGCAAAAACAATAGCGGCCAACTCTAGATCATGGGTAGGGTAATTTTTCTCATGCACTCTCAACTGCCTTCCACCATAGGCTATAACCCTTCCCTCTTGCATTAAGACTGCGCCTAGTCCTGTTCCACAAGCATCGGTGTAAACAACAAATGGCTTACTCCCATCTGGCAGCACTAAAACTGGAGCGGTGGTTAAAGCTCTCTTTAACCGTCGGAACGCATCCTCACAATCCACGTCCCATGTGAAAACAAGATTCTTCTTCGTCAAGCGGGTTAATGGAGCTGATATCTTCGCGAAGTCTTTGATAAACTTCCTATAGTAGCCCGCCAACCCTAAGAAACTTCTTACTTTGGTAGCATTCTTCGGAACCTTCCAATCTTGAATTGATACTACCTTCGCGGGATCCACAGCTATCCCTTCCTTGGAGACCACGTGCCCCAAGAACCGCACTTCCTTCCTCCAGAAGTGACATTTAGAGAATTTAGCCTTAAGGCTATGTGCTCGAAGAGTCTCCAACACTTCCCTAAGATGTAGGGCATGCTCTTCTTCACTCTTAGAAAATACTAAGATATCATCCACAAAGACCACCAAGAACTTATTAAGGAACTCCCTGAACACCCTACTCATCAAATCAACAAAGTATGCAGGGGCGTTCGTCAACCCAAATGGCATCACCAGCCACTCATAGAAACCATCCGGAGTCCTAAAGGCAGTCTTGTCTATGCTATCCTCAGCCACCCTCAACTGATGAAACCCCGTGGCTAAGTCCAACTGAGAAAATACTGAAGCGCCAACCAACTGATCGAAAAGATCATCAATCCTCGGCAATGAGTGTCTATTCTTCTTTGTGAGCTTGTTGAGTTCTCTATAGTCTACACAAAGTCTGAGGGACCCATCCGCCTTTGTAGCAAAAACTACTGGAGCACCCCACTCCGATATACTTCGTCTTATGAACCCCTTCTCAAGCAACTCCCCTACTTGCTTATGGAGTTCCCTCCTCTCACGAGGAGCCATGTGGCGCACTGGTAAAGATACAGGTTTAGCATTATCCACCAGATATATTCGGAAGTCAATCTCCCGCTTCGGAGGTAAGCCCTTCACCTCCTCAAACACATCCGAGTATTCCCGGACCACTCTAACAGATTGCAAACTCTCGACCGAAGCGTCAAGCGATTCAAGATAACTTAGCATAACATAATCCATGGGATTACAAGAGATCTCGAGAGTGTTACCCAAGCGGGTCATGAGCCTAACAACTCTCCTTTCGCAATCAAGAACGACACCATTACTGGATAACCAGTCCATGCCCAAAATCAACCCATAGCCCGTGAAGCCCAAAACAAAAGCATCACATCTAAACTCAATGCTAAGTATAGAAATCTTCAAACCCAAACATATCATGGACAAATAAGTGGAGCCCCCAATTGGGTTTGAAACAACCAAGGGATCATCTACTAGACTGGTGTCTAAGTGCAGTGACTCAACTAATGATGATGAGATAAACGTATGCGATGCTCTAGAATCAAACAATGTACGGACAGGATGATCAAATAGAAAAACCAGACTTTCAACGGAAATAGTTCTACCTCTTTCCTGAACAGGTGGAACTGCGAGAGCCTGTACTTGCCCCCTAGCCTGACCCGGTGCCATAAGAGCTTGCACCTGCCCTCCTGAGGTAGATCCCGTCCTTTTCCCCTTCTTAGGGCAATCCTTCACTAGATGCCCTGCTTCGCCACAGTGATAGCAGCCAGTCTTCTTCTTCTTTCGACAATCTTTGCTTATGTGGCCTGGTATCCCGCAATTGAAGCACTTCTTCTTCCCCTTGCCACCGTTGCCTTTCCCACCTTTGTTTTGCTGTTGTTGCTGAGGTCTCTTTTGATCTCCCTTCTTCTCGGGGTGCCTTATTAGCATTGGGACCCTTCTCTTCTTCATGCATGAGTGCCATGTCAACTAGCTTCTCAAAGGTGGCCCCCATAGGGATATGAGTCATAGCCGACCCATGCATCGGTTCATTCAAGCCTTTCACGAACCTCAATGCCTTCTTCTCCAGTGTATTCACCATGTCTAGGCCAAACCTTGCCAATTGATTAAACTTGTTGACATATTCCTTCACTGAGAGATTTCCTTGCTTTAGAGTCAAGAATCTTTCCATATACAAGTTTTCCTCCGCCCTTGAGAGAAACTTTGCCACAAATCTTTGCCTAAAATCCGCCCAAGAGTCAACGGGGCGTTCTCCATTAGTGACCTCCAACCAGAATGAGGCCTCTCCCTTCATTAACCAAGCAGCTAACTTGACTTTCTTTCCTTCTTCCATCTCAAAGATATCTATCAACTCTTCCACCTCCTTAAGCCAATCTCTAGCCTCCACAAAAGTTTCAGATCCTTGAAAAGGTTTCCCTCCCATAGCTTTAAATTCCTTGCAAGTCTTAGCAAAAGTATCCGTGCGAGGAGGAGGAGGGGGAGGAGGAAGATCGGGTGCTACGGTTGGTGGAGGAACATTTGCTGGACCCGCTGTGGCGGCCCTAGCCTCCATCATTCTCCTATACCATACTGGTATCGTCACACCCTCCGGAAAGTTAAGATCCTCAGCCATGCTGAAACGAAAAAGGAAAGATTCAATACGGAGAATTCGAAAGATAAAGATATGGCTATTGGGGATTATGCTTCTCTTTCAAAAACTTTTCTCTTTAAAGACATGTTTTTGAAAATATCTCTTCCAAAAATGTTTTTAGAAAAATAGTTTTGTAAAAATTTTATCTGTTCCGGTAACCTTTGCTCTGATACCACGTGTAACACCCCACTCCCGCTATGGTCACTCGCTAAGGGAATGCCATAACATCGGTGGAGTATTTTAAGTGAATATAGAACAGAAAAATTACAGCAAGACAGATATAAGTAATACTTGAAAATTTAAAACATCATTTCATTGCAGCGGAAAGTAAAACATGTTTGGTTACATCACAAAACCATAATAAGAGTCAAGTACAAAATATCCATCCTGATAAATAAAAATACATAATCCCAATACATGAACTGATAGCCATAAAAGAAAAGGGTAAGCTGAGCTCTACATCTAGGGTCCAAGCTCCAAGAGAGTAATAAAAGCAGTCTGATCAAAGCCCACTCGTGCTGGGCCCACTCTGAGAACCTGAGGGTTGGGAAAAAAGATAAAAACAACGGGGTCAGACATAAGTCTGAGCGAGTCCTATAACTTTAACAATACAATCATTAAAGTAATTAGGGTATGATATAACTTGGTACGGTGTGACTGGGGATAAATGACTACACTCAGTAGCCAATCAGACTTAGAATGAACTAAGATAACGATAAAGACGCATTTACCCACCCAAGGATAATTACTACACTGCACCACACCAGTCATTCCTACTTAAAGATTTATCCCTCCCAAGGACTTAGAAAATTTACCCAGTAGTTTCGTGTACACCTAGCTGACTACATAGGTGTCGTCTGCCCCTATCTCCACTAGGTGTACCCACTACTCCCAAGCGATCGGCTCCCTACCGTAGATACACGTGCTGGCCCCACAATGGGGTGTATCACTCCCCAAAGTGGCAACCCTATACAACAAATGGTGCACGGCTTATATCTACATGATGCAACAACGTCTTACCTACCAGCCCGGGTCCACACACGCATATGAAACCCGTTGGACTCGCGTTGCCACCGCTACCCCGTTTTGGCCTCTTATAGTTAAGCCCAATATGCGTGTCCCGTCCTCGACTTGAGTCGAGCCCACTAAGATATGTTTGGGATATTGGTTGAGATGGGCCCCCACAAGCTACCCACCTAAGCTTGTCATTTCTAGTGTATACCACTTAACCCTTTAATCATGTTTTAATTACATGTTCCACTTTGGTTAAGTATTCTAATCGTATTTTCTATTGCCACCCAAGGCAACCACTAGATTTCCACATGCCACCCAAGGCACCCACTTAACCCCTTATGTCCCTCTACATGCTAATATGGTTAAGTGTTTCTTAATTAATTAATTAAGATCATGACCTCATAAAGACCTCTCACATTAGACCACCTTTTATGACTACTGGATATGCCGGTTGGGTCCGGGCAGACTTCCGTCATAAAAAGGGTCTAACCTCGTGTCTTTACTTTAATCACGTATTTAATTTATGACTAAGACCTCTCACATTGGGCCAATCATTTGTAGCTGATGGATTGCCGGTCGGTTCCGGGCAGACTTCCGCTACAAAAGGGTCCAACCTCGTGTCTTAGTTGATTAATTACACCTAATTAATCACCCCCATAATTTGTATTAATTATCCCTAATTAATTACACATTTTTAAGAATATGGGTAGACCTAACTCAATAGGTAAATTCCCAATTCCATAGTATGGGTAGACCTAACTTAATAGGTAAATTCCCAGCTCCATAATATGGGTAGACCTAACTTAATAGGTAAATTCCCAATTATGTCCATTCATTTTATGTTATGCTTAATCATACCAACTTCACACAATTTTTGTTAACATGCATATTAACCCCATCGTTCCCCACGTAATTCGTTCACACAACATGACATATAAATGGGAAGATTCATCATAATTATAATGGGTTCCACTTATCATAACATTAGCATTAACATGGGTTTAAAAGGTGTCAACTTGCATCATAACATTAAACCCAACTAGCTTAAATCATTAACCCAAACTTGCATATATTATGCATATCATAAAAAGAGACAAACTTGCATATGAACTTGCATATAAACCCACATATGAACTTGCATAATATGTCATACATAGAGGCAAACTTGCATATGTTATGCATATCATAAAAAGAGACAAACTTGCATATGAACTTGCATATAAACTTGCATATGAACTTGCATAATATGTCATACATAGAGGCAAACTTGCATATGTTGTGCATATCATAAAAAGAGACAAACTTGCATATGAACTTGCATATAAACTTGCATATGAACTTGCATAATATGTCATACATAGAGGCAAACTTGCATATGTTGTGCATATCATAAAAAGAGACAAACTTGCATATGAACTTGCATAATATGTCATACATAGAGGCACACTTGCATATGTTGTGCATATCATAAAAAGAGACAAATTTGCATATCTAACAAATAGCATAAACTTGCAAACTAATCATCATGCACATATAGCATATGACAACCACAACTTGCATAAATCCACATTTACAACCATAGCCTCATAATATCCTATCCTAATTAGTTTAGCAATTGCTTGCTAAAGGCATAGGAACTCACAAATAACTAATTAGCACTCCAATGAGGAAGATTAAGTTGCTAGAGTGGATTAGAACTTGATTAGAGTTGATTTGAGATGCTAACTTCCTCTCAACTTTGGTGGAGGCTCCTTCTAGTTTTAATTTGACGGCATGAGGCCCTTGAATCTATTTTTAGTATGAATTAGGGTAGTCTTAGGGTGTATTTATAGATTAGGCAAGTGTTTTTGGCCATTAGATTAAACCTAAATTAGATTAGGACCATCAGATCTCGGAAGCTTCCAGAAAACAGCCCCAAAACACAGCCAAACCCTAAAATGGTGCACCAGGCCAAACTGGCCGAGCACCCCCTGTCGACACCCAAGTTGACAGGGCTGTCGACTTGGTCCTAGCCAAGTCGACTGCCCAGTCGATAGGGCTGTCGACTTGGGTAGCTAGGCGGCAATTTTTCCCACCTGCGCCCAATGGCCCCAATTTCGAAATTTGAACCTGAATTTTAAATCTGTTTTGAACTTTGAATTTTCTGTAAACTTCATTGGGCCATAACTGGGCCATACGGACTCCGATTTACAAAATTTCAGACTCTATTTCGCGTATTTTTCCGAGACGAACGCAATGACGCAGCCCGCTCCCCCAATTCTCACATATGAGATTATTTATTCTGCAACTAGTGAATTTTAGCATTAACTGAAATTCGGGGTGTTACACCAGATGTTCTAAAGATAATCCAAGCCTCATCAACCGAGAAATGACAAAAATTGGGCAGGCAGCATGGCTATGTAGGTCGCTCCCATTAGGGTGTATAATCACCTATATAGAGAAATTCCTTTTTCTTCTTCAATCTATTTCGATGCTATCCCTTTCAGGAAACAATGGTTTGAGCCCAATCGTTGGTGATATACATTCGATACACTCAAGAGAAATCAGTGGTCGATCATGTGTGGGCCGGGTTGCAAGACGTTCTTGTTGAACCCAGTGTATTCCCCTTTAGAGATACACTATCAGCAGGTGGTTCCATACCTCGTCATAGTCGGAATCCAATCTCCAATAAACGCCCGTGGTTTTGATTGTATGCTATATATATGGAGCGTGAGATGCAAGCATTCTGCTAGATTGATATCTACATGTATTTAGACATTATTATAATATCAGAAAAGATATTGATTTCAAAAAAATGTTTCGGGTTATCGTAAGGTAAAAATCGTCTATATTTATGCGTGGATCCGGTCTTACGATTATTCTTTTCTTTCGAAAAGATTTTAACTTTAAAATCAGGTTGTGTGATACCCTTAAACTTAGTGTGTTTTTCTCACTTTGGTTCACCAGAATGACCCGGTATTTTGTAAATGCTCGGGTTAGACCGGGTTGTACAGGTCCAGATTATCGGATGCTGCAAATTTCAGAAGACATGCTGGAGGTGATCAGGCATATTGTATATAATATTTATTCCGCTGTGTGTTGTGTATGAGGACAGGTTATTATAACTTTCTAGAGGTGTTGATGTACTCTGATATTGTAAGTATTTTTAAAAGCTCTCAATAAAGATTTATTTCTGTATTATATTTTGTTCCGCTGCGATGTGTGACTCTGTGTTGTGTTTGTTCTTGTTTTTTTTCTTCTATTCTAATATTTCTTTCTTTCTTATCTCACCCTCTAATTTCTTTCTAATAACTATCTAGTTTTTTCGGTGTTTGGAAGTTCGGGATGAGATATGGAATAGTATTTATGTCAATTTCCAGGGCCGAAAATCTTTGGGTCGTTACAGTGGTATCAGAGCTATTGGTTTAGTAATAACCTTGGCTCTGTGGTATAGCTCGATAGAGATAGGGTTAGTAATACCCTAGATCGAGATTGAGTTGAGTGTGTTTGTGTGTGTATATATATATATAAATATATATATGAAAGCATAATTGTAAACTTTATATACAAATATTTTGTATTGTGTTGATTGATCGGTTCAAGTGTTGAGAAGCATCGAACTGACAATGGATACAGTATTGTTTTGTAAAGATGGTAAATGAAATAATTTTACCCAAATTATATTTTTGTATAGAAAGGAAATAATTTTATACATTATTGGGATATTACTGTATTTGATCGACTTGAATGGAATTCAAATTGGATCCAAATTTTGAATTAGAATTTAAATTGGATGAAAAATTTGAGTTGGAAATTAACTTAGTTAAGTAAACTTAAGTAAAGCTGATTTGGTTGTGTATTGGTTGTTGATTGTGAATTTTTTATTACTGAATGATAGTTTGTTTGAATGGAATAACCAACAATTTAATGGAGCTGAATGGGTTATAAACTGAAGAATAATTTTTGGTAAAATTAAACTGGAATGAAACTGCATATGAAATAGAATTTATGATTTGACCTTGTATTTGATAATGAATTGATGCTGTCTGTTTGATTTTGGAATTGGTGTTGTTATACCAGTTGATTAGTGAAATATTACTTTAGAATTTCATATACTCATATGTGAATTGAGTTAAGTACAGCTGCCAAAGGGCTAGACAGATTGATATTGATTGAGTAAATCACATATACGTTGAGTAGATATGCTCAATAGCGCTCGTAAAAGGTACACCTACGCGAAAATATAAAATTTTGGGTTTTGATTTTTTTTTCTGACCGTGTGGGTCGATGTATATATATTACTTGTTTCTGCGATATCGCAGATGTCACTCCGTACAGGGGAGACTCTGCCGATTTTTTCTGGGAATTTAGAGTGTTAGAAAGTTTTTGATATTCTTGAAAAATATTTATTTACGATATTGAATTGGTTTTTGATTTAAAATAAATTGGATTTGGAAATTAATGGGATTTGTAGCATTTTTCTTACCTTAGCAATTTAGGGGACGAAATTATTTTAAGGGGGAAGAACGAAACAACCCGTATTTTTGGCATTCAAAAATTTAATTTATTATTTTAAATATTTTATTTGGAATATTAATGGATTTTAATATTTAATTTGTTATTGAAACGAAGTTCGAACGTTATATATTTATACAATTATAAAACGAGCTCGAAATGGCGCTGCAGTTCGAAATACAGAGTTTTGAACTTCAATCGATTATACAGGATCCAATATAAGTCGGATTTCTGTGAAACAAGAAACGTTAGGACCGTGTTGAATAAAATTTTCATATGGAAGAGAAAAATCCAGATTTCGTGTTTTAGATTGATAATTATGACCAATTCGAATTTTAAAATACTCGCTATGGAAATCGTTATTAAAAATACCGACCTTTAAAATGGCCATTTTGCAAACAGAGTCCATTTTCGATGAAATCAGTTTCATTGGAACCGTAACGTTAAATTATTGCATGGTATTAAATTGCATGGAAAACTGATGTCGTATGTGACCACGGCAGCAGCAAATGCCCATTCAATTTCTATAGCGCGTAATTTAATTCATTTAATTGAATAGAGAGATATTTGAGTGTAACTGGAGCAGACGATCGAATTAGGCCACGAAAACAGTTCCATTGAGTTTGTATCGACGATTAGAGTCAGGATAGGTATATAATTTGTTATTTTTGAAGACCGGGTAATTTGTTGTCCAAAATGGCATTTCGGTACGTATAAAAATAGCATACCGGGAAACAGTCTTGGAATGCGACGAAACTGGTGTCATTGGATTCATATTAAAAAATTATTGTAGGTTTTAAATTTTCGTGTCAATTGGACTTACCGTTTGATCGTGGCAACGATAAACGCCCAAATAAATTCTATTATTTTGGTCAATTCAGAAAGTGGTAATTTAAATGAATAAATGACTGGCCAAATGAACTCTGATTTGGATGAAACAAGATTCACTGGAACTGTAAGGAAGAGGTCAAGTAAAATGTCGAGGTCTCATTTTTTTATTTTTTCTGTAATTATAGGGATTTTAAATGCTTGATTTTTCATCGATATTTATAAAGGACTTTACACAGACGACCTCGGAATTTGACGAAACTTGTCCCATCGGGTCCGGAATATTTTTCTATGTTAAGATTAGCATTTTTGTTGAAAAACTGAAGTTGTATGTGACTGTTTTAATACGATACTTCAGAACGAAGTATGAATATTAATATTTAATTATCACATTCCTATATAAATACTAACCAATACGGTCAAAAACTCTATTCTTGCTTCTGCGTGGTCAATGCCTGTATTGGCCACCTCAAAATAAATGAACGGCGGAGAAAATCAAATACTTTCCCCACATTTTCGGATTAATCTACTCATTAAATTCCAAAACTCTCTGATACAAAAATGATATACTCGATGAGAGCTGTCAATCAATCGGTTATGATCGCAGCTTGAGCACCCAAATGACCGGAAATCGGTCTTGAAGCATGGACGGTTCGTAGGGAGTTACACGCCAATGGGGATGTTGAGCTGTACCAATTTCGGAGCTCAGTAAGAAGAGGCGACAGGCTTGTGAGGGGCAGGATCGGGATGATCTCCGGCGAAAGGATGGAGGAGCTACGGTGAGATGTGGGTCAGCGATTTTGTTTTGTGAGCGTTACTGAGTCTTCAAACTTGCATAGAAAGAAGGATGAAGTCTACGTCTGAATGAAAGGAAGACCCATGAGTTTTTGTTGCCATTCCAAATCGGCCTGATTGTGTTTAACAATATAATGAAACTGTTAACTATTATGATTCAGTGAAATGTGGTGTGGCGGCTGAGGCAGCATACTCTGATGATGGTCCGATGGTGTTAAATGGGTACAGTGGCGAAACTGTTCTACGGTGAGTGGTTTTAGGCATCGCGAGCTGTGTGAAGAAAGAAGAACGGGACAGTATAGGATGCGAGCACGATGATAGCAGCAGTAAAAGGAATATTGGCCTAATGATGTAAATGTAATCACTAATCAATTAAGTAAGCTAGTTTTGACTAAGTAAATGTTTAAAGGTTAATTTTGACTAAAATAGGATTAATAAAAGTTGGTAATTAAGTCACTGGTATTGCTGTAGATGGAGTCAGAATAAAGGCGGTGGTAACAGAAGCTGGCCATTTCGAAGTAACAGGAACAGTCAGCCGAATTTCTTTTGGACAAATGTATTTAAGTTTAAATCCATAATTAAGGTATATAAAAAAATATAATTAGATCTAAATTGTGTAAACTAAAAAAGGGACTTTGAGGTAGGTTCCTATCAGGTATTTGAGCAAGGTAGAACGGACGAGAAGCAATTGAACCCGCCTATTAAAATTAACTGAGTAATTAGCTGTTGTTTTTAATTTAATTACAATTTAGGTGTTAATTTAATTATTAAAATTGTATTAGCTAAAAATGTTAATTCATCTGCTGGGCATTTGTGTTGAAAAGAAAAGAAACATCCAGGTTAATATTGAAGAAGGTTGGCCCGTCTTTTTCCAACATAAAATGTAAATGTGTGACATATTGAATTGTTTAATAAATTAATTAACCATTACTAATGTCAACTAGGGATAATCATAGTTAATCTTTTAACTTTAAGTACTGATAACTAATTCATCTGTGGTCAGAATCAGACAGACCATTTGCCATTGGAACTGCAGTGACGAGCACTACATCATGTAATCAATCTAGACGTGTTTGGAATTAACTGGATTTTCCAGTCAAATTAAATGCTTGTTTAATTTAACTGAAACGAACCATTTCAACAACGAAATCAAGATGAGTTAAACTCAATCAGTTTTTTCCCATTTATATTTCCTATAAATTAGATTTTTATTTTGTGTGTTGTGGTTGCTAATGGTTGAATGTTTGCTAGTTATATATTTATTTGTTGATTTAACCGATGAAATTAAACCGTTGTTTAATTTTAGTGAATTACCAAATCGTTGTTTTAACGATTGGATCCAATGAAGGTAACTTACCTTATTGGTCACGTTTATTTATAAACGTGTTTAATTGTTTGAACTTGTTTGAATTGTTGTGTTGATTGGTTGATGTTAAATAGTCATTATTTATTGTTATAGAAATTATCAGTTAAATGGAATTAAATGAGCTGATTTGAGATAACTGATTCGATACAGGGAAGAACAGGTTGGAGGGATCCAACGGGATTCCTCAAATATATCATTTATTTTCATATTATCATATATGAACTGTCATGATTAGGTGATTGATTTGATTAGTGATCATTGACTGAAACTTCAACCTGTGTTTTGTTTTAACCAATGGACAATATTGGTTGGGTAATCGATAGTAAATGGCCTAAGAATAAATTGTTTTGTTTATATTGGTTTACCGTGAGGTGAATCGATAGAACTGAAGTTATAAAATTTATTTTCATAACTGGAAATAGATTTTTAAATGTATTATTTTGAATTAAAGTTATTAAAGAAATAAATATTTATTATTTAATTAATTAATTAATTAATAATTAATAATTAATTGATTTTTATAGAATAAATTCTGATGGCAATTAGATTTATAAACAAGTGAAGACAAATTAATCTAACCGTTAATTTTGATAATTGTTTTGTTAAGAAACAATTAAATGGAATTATTTAAATTAATTATATTATTAATTAATTTAAAAGGGAAAACAAATTGGAGTCGGTTAATGGGATAACTGTGATTAGTTGACTAAAACGACTATTTATAATTGAGATTGATAATTAAATTGGTGTGTTTAAATAAAATATTTTAACGAATACTGTTTTAAATTTTAATAAGTTTTTTATAAATAAGGGGAATTACTATTTATTTTAGTTAATAAAGAAATTAACTATGGAAGTGGTTAAGTATTGAAGTAAATTATTATTTTAATTAATGATAATTTAGGGAATTACTTTTTAATTGAAAATTTATGAAAAGGAAATCAAAGTTGAAATGAAATCTAATTGAACGGTGAAAGGAGTTATGAACAGGGTTTATTTTAAACCTGAGTTTTCTAACATAGTTATAAAAGGAAATTTTAAGTGATAGCTTAAATAAATGTGACTTAAATATTCGAATTTAGTAAAAAGGGTTTAGATTAAACCAGGATTTGTTTAAACAAGGTTTATAAAAGGCAATGAGTGTTATATCGTTAATTTTATATTGACGTTACTTGATAATGGGATAAAGTAAAAGGGGAAATTGAAATAAGATTTCCAAAAGGGAAAATAGTTGAATGGATTTGGAAGGGAAGTAGTAAAAGTGAATTTGGTAATAGAAGTGGGCCATAGGGTTGTATAACCAAATCCGGACTGTGAAATGAATTCGTTTAAAAAGGTAAAGGTTAGAAACTAGCGTTTTATAAGAAGTTGCTTAATTATTGAATTAGGAAATAATGATTTTAGCTGAGAAAGAGATTTTCCAAAGGATAAGAAGGTGTAATGAAACCGTATTTCGAATAAAATAGTTAAATGGAATTTGAATTTATATTCGAATGAAATATTGGTTTTTGGGATTTAAACTTGTATTTATCTCCAGAGATGAACGTTGTTAACCAAGGTCTGAGAGGTAATTAAAATACCCCAACTTGAACGACAATAGGATTATCTGTGGATGATATTATTTGTAATGGATAAAGAGGAAATGTATTATTTCCATTAGAGAAATAATAGTGCAACGGTTAGTGGAAATGTGGAGAATATATAATGAGAGTTCCAAAGAAAAAGGAAAAAAAAGGGGCTACCGAAAATATAACGATATTTTTGAGTTGGGAAGGGACGTAAAAGTTAAGTTCTATTCTATAAGATTAAGCATGGATTATTGTTTTCAAGTAATGAAGTAATGTATTTAGTGACGTTGTTTTACAAGTGATAAGTTGAATTGATTTCACAGTATTTGATAATAATGTGGCTAATGTTTTAAATGTGAAAATAGAAACCTGGATATAATATATGATTTTCTAAGTATAAAGATGAATTTGTTTAAGGAAATATCTTATGTTAAATATGAAGCGAAAAGCTATATTTATAATATCGAAATATTTAAGAGTTTTGAATTTACATTTATTTTAATTAAAAGGCCAGTTGATGTTGAATACTGTACCAATGAACTCATTGAATTTTCATGATTGAATCACTGTTTATTTTGATAGTAAAATAATCGATTATCAAATCTGTCCAATACGATTGTTGGTACGGAAATACCGGGATCGAATTTATATTCAAAAACCATTCCAACCAACAAATACATGAAAATATCAGAAGATGATCGAGATGGAGCATTGAAGACCATGGATCTTCATAAAACGGAAGGATTACTTATAATCTCTGGCTTAGCGGCACGAGATATACTTTGATTCTGTCGTGATTTGAATGTACGGATTGCAAGGACTACTCGCTACTAATCCATGGGGTGATTCCTATATTGGATGTGGTAGGATGGTGCCTTCGGTTCATCCTATTCCTGATTGATTTGTATAGACGGATGTTTGTTAGAATATTTCCAAGGGAATTACGTACGTTGATTTATTCAAACGTACCATAGTTGGTGGCGAAGGACGACGGTTCTCTTAGTTTAACCACTAGATTATTTTTATGGACGTCAACTAGTGATATCTGGCGAATTTGACAATATGGCATTCAAAGTGAATGATGGCCAGATGTTCTAAAGATAATCCAAGCCTCAAGCCTCATCAACCGGGAAATGGCAAAAATCGAGGAGGCAGCATGGCTATGTGGGTCGCTCCCATTAGGGTGTATAATCACCTATCTAGAGAATTTCCTTTTGCTTCTTCAATCTATTTCGATGCTATCCCTTTCGGGAAACGGTGGTTTGATCCCAACTGTTGATGATATACATTCGATACTCTCAAGAGAAATGAGTGGTCGGTTATGTGTGGGCCGGGTTGCAAGACGTTCTTGTTGAACCCAGTGTATTCCCATCTAAAGATACACTATCAGCAGGAGGTTCCATACCTTGTCATAGTCGGAATCCAATCTCCAATAAGCACCCGCAGTTTTGATTGTATACTATATGTGTGGAGCGTGAGATGCAAGCATTCTGCTAGATTGATATCAACTTGTATTTAGACACTATTATAATATCAGAAAAGATATTGATTTCAAAAAAATGTTTCGGGTTATCGTAAGTAAAAACTGTCCGTATTTATGTGTGGATCCGGTCTTACGATTATCCTTTTCTTTCGAAAAGATTTTATCTTTAAAATCAGGTTATGTGATACCCTTAAACTTAGTGTGTTTTTCTCACACTGGTTCACCAAACTGACCTAGTGTTTTGTAAATGCTCGGGTTAGACCGGGTTGTACAGGTCTAGGTTATCGGATGCTGCAAATTTCAGAAGACGTGCTAGAGATGATCAGGCATATTGTATCTAATATTTATTCCGTTGTGTGTTGTGTATGAGGACAGGTATATATAATTGTCCAGAAGTGTTGATGTACTCTGATATTGTAAGTATTTTTAAAAGCTCTCAATAAAGATTTATTTCTGCATTATATTTTGTTTCGCTGCGATGTGTGACTCTTTGTTGTGTTTGTTCTTGTTCTTCTTCTTCTATTCTAATATTTCTTTCTTTCTTATCTCACCCTCTAATTTCTTTCTAATAACTATCTAGTGTTTTCGGTGTTTGGAAAGTCGGCACGAGATACAGAATAATATTTATGTCGATTTTCGAGGCTATTGACTTTGCATTGACTTAATAATAAAAAAATTTCATGCATAAATATAACAATTTTTTCATGCATTGACTTAATAATTTCATAATAATTATTGACATTTACATGCAAAGGAATGCTATTGACTTTGCATTGTTATGGTAGTTAGGAAACATAATAATTTGGATTAAAACGTGCAAATAAATTATTATATTTTTTAACTTGCAAGACCCAAATACGTAACATAAATATGCATTATAAACACCATATAAAGAAATAAATACAAATAATGAAAAATCGTTTTTCTACAGGGTATCCAAGGAAGAATCGTGTACAAATGTAAATTAGCACAAACATATAAATCAATTTGCATAAGATTTCACAAATAAATTGACAAAGATAGCGGAAAATAAACCAATGTGCATACACAACATCTACAAAGTTTATAACAACAACAAAGCCAAGAAGATAACTAGTGGCCTAAGCCAATAAGTAAAAAAAAAGTTTGAATACACTTGCCCATCAATACCACCTTATTAAATTATGAAGCAATTCACAAATAAAGGGGGAAATAAACATAAGTGAGAGTCAAAATAAGGAAACATGTTTTAATATGAATACCTCTCAATGCAGACATTAAAACGAATGGTTGTGAGGGCAGCGGCTCTACTGTATTCCAGTCATCCCTTAATGGTTAAAAAAGAAAGACTATTAGTTATGTAGAACCCACTACTGTCCTAATCATTAAGTCGCACATAGAAATCCAATTAATACAAAAAAGCAAACATCAATTCGCACTTATTCATTTTACAGTGAAGAAAGTAAATTCAAACCAATGGTAAAGAAAGCAAATTTGGATCAATGTTGTGGAAGGCTGAAGACAAAAAATAATAAAAATTTAAATATTTGACAGCGTATTTTAAAAAAACAAATTTACCTCAATCTTTGGGAAAATTATACTAGTTAAACATAGAAAGGAAAAACATCGTTGTGTACTTAGTTAGAAGTAAGCAAATATTGGAGTTGGTAGAATTTTGTGAAAGAAGATCAAAATACGTAATTCAAAGTTATATTTTACTTGCAATAAGGTAATACAAGATTATAATATATTATATTTTTAGGAAACAACTACATACTGGTCCTAAACTTTTAAACTTTTGCACACATCCTCCAAAGCAATGCTAAAACAATGATAAATCTAGCTTAAAATGTTAATTACCATGTTCATTTGTACATAGATTATCATACACATGTATGAATTATATTGAAACTGTGCATATTATCATCATCCAAATATTACCATGTAATAACCCGGAAATGCGAGCCAATTTAAAAAAATTATTTTGGCAATTTTGATGGATTTTTAATATTTAAAATGGATTATTTTAAATAATATCAACGAGAAATTTATTTTGAATAAAATAGAACATACATATATATATTTGAATCGTCGTCAGAATATAAATATTTTATTTTAATTATAAAAGGAATTGAAAATGGCGCGGTAGTTCGATAATTCGATTTCAAATTTCAATTGAACATACCGGGTGCAAAATAAACCGGATTTTAGCGAAACCAAAATTATTAGAATCTATTTGAGGATATCTTTCCAACAAATCCGAAAAATTGAAATTTCATGGAGGGGATAAAAAGATATGCCCAGTTGAAAATTCAGAATAGTCGCTATGGAATTTCGGCCCTTGAAAATTGCCATTTTGCAAACGACCTTGGTTTCCGACGAAACCACTTTTGTTGGATTCGTGATGTCAAGTTATTGCGAGATTCCAAAATTCATAATTTTCTGAATCAATATGTGAGCGTGGCAAAGGTAAACGTGTTTGACCAGTTTTAGTTGATTTTAATCGACTGGAAAATGACCCTTTTTCAAACGGTCTCAGAATTTAACGAATTAGTTTTGTTAGGACCGTATCGTCAACACGAAGCTAGAAAATATTTTTTGGGAATTTTTAGAGCCTGTATGTGGGCCCAGTAAATTGAAATGCACGTTCAAATTCAATATATAGAGTTATATTTTGATTTTGATGAAAACCAATCGAAACAATCGAATCAGCCTACGATTCATATCCCATTGTGTTCGGAATGGGGGTATTACGCTGGGAGGGACAGTGGGTGGGCTTGATTTCGAGCTCGTATTAAAAAGTTACCTTTTTGTAATTTAAAATAATAAAATAATATATATTAATAAATAATCCCCCTCTTCCTCCCCCCCTCCCCCCGGCGGTTGACCGTTCACAATCAAATAATAAAAACCCCAGAAACCGATGCACGCACCCACCCTCTAGGCCATCGCGCCACCGCCTAGTTCACCGCGCCGACCCCCTGTCTCCTTCTCCCTCTCCAGCGCCTCCCCCATCGACCCCATTTCCCCAATCGAACTACAAACGCCCAAACCCGCAGCCACATACCCAGTCCGCCACCACCTGCAACCGCACCCCTCCTGCACCACTCTCTGGCGTCCGCCACATCTCCCCAGACCCTCGCGTCATCACCCCATCGATGAGCGCAACCCTGCTTCTAAATCGAGTTCCCCCAAGGTGTCGATCCCAAAACCCTAGCTCCCTGGTCCACCGCAGCACGAGCCATCACCAGAGCTACGCCGCCACACCCGGCGCGAGCACACCCTCCCCTTCGACAGCAACACCCCTCCGACCAAGCCCTCCTTACTCCGACCTTCGACCAAAAAGAAATAGTGAGCTTTTTAATTAACTTCTTTTCAGTTTAATTATATTAGTGTGTTAAGAAAAATTATATTTTTAGGTCAAGAAAATTTAGATTTTTCTATGTAATTTCTTGAATTAAAAATTTGATTTTTATATACGAGATCTTAATATTTAAAAAGGTGAGATCTTTATATTTAAAAAGGCGGAATTTGTTAAATAGAAAAGATCGGATTTTTCAATTAGAAAAGATGGAATTTTTAAAATAAGAAAGAATAGGTCTTTAAAAGAAGAAAGTTAGGATTTTTACAAGTAGAAAGTTATTATTTTTATATGAAGAAAATTCAGATTTTTATACAAATGGCAACAATATAAAAAAGTGATTTTTATATATTTAGTGGCTACGGGCAATGAAAGTTACAAAAGGCGAGAACGACGAAGATTTCCTGCATATGAAGAGTCATGGCGTTTGGTTTAGCTAGTCGGTGAGGACTTCTCACTTTAAATCTTGTTTTCTAGTTAAAAATATATACTAGGATGCAGACGGTGCTTGGCAGCACCCGACACCCGTCGTCCACAGACCATGGACGACTTGTATGCTTGTTTGATGTGTTATGAAATTTGTTTGGGATGTTGGTGTGAAATGAATAATAAAACATTCATGTGTTGAAATAAATTAATTATTGTTAAAAATATAATTTTTAACGTGAATGTGAATAAATAAATATCCATTTACAAACCGGACGGTTTGTTTATGTACTTGAAGGACATTGATTGGGACAATAAATTTTACACGTCGCCCAACTGCAAAAATAATATTCATTGCTTGTTGATTGAAACCCCACACGGGTGTTGGGATGATATTTGGCGTACACTAATCCCTATTATTTAGTTGTATGTCGATCGATTGGTCGACAGACTGTGTAAGCATTAATTATTTATATTTAATGCTTATGCAGTTATGTGGTGCACTTTGGATGATGGTTGATTATTTATCGTTGCTATTATATACATGTGTTGTATGGAATCCGTATAATTAACATTATATTGTAATTGATTGGGCCTCACTCCAATTGGGAAAATAAAGAATATTATATGATAAAGATTCATGTGTTGACAGTACTCATGTGTTGAGAATAGTTATGTGTTGAAAGAAATATCGATTCATGTATTGAGTAAAATATTTTAACAAATTTTTTTTCATCTTTATCATATATAAAATTAGAAACTAACTGGAAAGCAGATAAGATGAGTGGTCTCCTGGGTATTGATCTGATGTTGGTTTCAGCCTTCGGGGTTAATGCTTAGGGAATCGTTCTCTTACTAATTTACGGTTGGAGTCTGATTAAAAATTAAACGATAGAAATCAAAATTTTATGAAATATATTACATAACAAAAATAGTCATGTGTTGACAGTACTCATGTGTTGAGATTAGTCATGTGTTGAAAGAAATATAGATTCATGCGTTGAATAGAATAAATATTCATTTGTTGAATAGAATAACGAAGTTATTGGAAAATATAAAGCCGTGTTGATTGGAGATGCGCTATTTTAACGCGAACGATATTTATATCGATTATATTCATTTTTATAATGATTATAGAAAAGGAAGTGATTTCAAAATATAACGTTTTGAAAATATTATCATTTGTATACCGATGATGTGGAATATTCAATTTCGATTCGAAGTTGAATATGAAGTTGAAATCGTTTCGAAAAAGAATTTAAAACGATTTATAAAATACGTTTTAAAAGGAAATCGATGAAGTATATATTATATATATAATATATATAATATAATGGCCTGAATAGAACTCTCCGCGCCGCAGCAGTTCGCTAATTTCGACCATTGACTTCGAATGGATATTACGGGAGAGCCGACCATCGGATTCTCCTAAAACCGGAACAGTTGGGTTCGTATCGAAAAGAGCTTTCTAACAAATATTAGAGATTTGAAATCTAACGGTTGGATTTGGAATTATGTCCAAATCAATTTTTGAAAAAGGTCGCTGTAAGTGCAGTTCAATGGCCGTTGATGGAAATCGACTGTATAGGCCTTGATAAAATTATTAAAAATATTAATAATTTCTGTAAAATCATAAGAAATGATTTGTGAAGAATTGGGTTGAAAAACACCATATTTGAAAAGATAAAAATAGATTTTTATCGAAATGAACTAGTTTTGAACTAGAATTATAATTCTATTTATTTTTAAAATAAATAAAGTGGATTTTAAGTGGTTTTGAAAATAATCAGAATTTCCAATATACGAAATGGAATGGATTTGAATCGAAATTATCTTCGGAATATTTTGATGTTGGATTTCGTGATTATACAGATATGGTTGTGGAAATTTGAAAGATATATTTATATCGTTATTTCCAATACGATATTTGTCGGTCGTAGAATTTGATATTGAATATAAGCCGATAAATTTTCTATTCAGGGCCTTGTATTTAATATCAAATGTGATTTGGGTTTGTCGTGAATGGTGTCTTCATTAACACTGTTCTTGAACAAAGTTGAGAAAAGATTAAATCTTTCTATTTAGATTTAATGAATTGTACCAATTAAATAATATTTAATTGGAATTGAATTTGAAAGTGATTTTGGGTTTATCGTGAATCGTGTATTAGGTGACATTGGTTCTTTAACCCAGTTAAAGATAGGATATTGATTTTTGAGAAGATTAAAACTAAGTGGAGTTTTAATGAATACGTAATTAGATTGAAATGTGAATTGATGATTTAAATTATCAAATTTGGAATGTGATCGAGAATGGAGTATCATCAGTTTTGCTCCAAAGCGATAGTTAAATCTTTAATCAGATTTGAACGTGAAATGGTAATTAATTTTACCGATAACACCGTGGTGTTAGATATGGAGTATTACCAGTTTTGCTTCATGGGACGAATAGGTTGGGACCGGGAAATAAAATAAATAATTACTTCGGTATGGTTCGCTAATCCGGACTAGTTTGGAAAACCTTAACATGGTTTGAAATGATATCCAAAGGAAGATTAAAGAGTAAATTTAGAAGAATCTATCTTTGATAAAATTAATGGGAACATTTCCCTAAGAATGTGAAATTTAAAAACTAATGGTAGGTTAGCTAAGAAAGATGGTTTCCTGGGTATTGATCTGATGTTGGTTTCGGCCTTCAGGGTTAATATTTGGGGAATTGTTCTCTTGCTAATTTACGGTTAGTGAGTGATGAATTGGAATGAAGCGTATGTTGTGTTTGTGTAACACGTGTTTATTATATACACGGATTATTCGGAAAGGCCGGGTTTATACCCATTCTGAATAACCGATTCGACGATATGTCGAAGATGAAGACGGTGGTTGAAGACCGGAAGTCTTCACATCGTTTGGGTGATTACTGATGATCTTGATTGGGATGTTCACCCAAGAGGAGGGAATCAGTTGGTGATCGTCCAGACGTACTTGGAGATCGATGGATATGCAAGGAAAGTGCCTCTGGTTTCATTCAGACCCAGAACGAACTTGTAAATGGACTGTGTGTCTGACATTGGATTTTATTCTGTGATTGATTGATCTCTATTAAATATACATCTGTTTGGCGGCGGAGAATTTATTCTCTTGCTTAACGCCCTTCTCTGAGACGTACGAGCTCAGAGGTTGTATATCGATGGACATCAGTCGCATGGAGTGAATTTCCTATGTGGCATGCCTAAGTAGCAAATGATCAAGGCTTCTGTTGAAAAGCAAAGTCTTGTGGTTGATGATCAAAGCACGGCCTTTGTGGCACAGCTTTGTGTATAGCGTGAACTCGCGAGCCTCAGACCTCGATATGAGTCAAAAACGGGATAGTGACTGCAGGGAGAGCACGGCGTTTCTTTCTAGCTATGGGTGGTGTCAGTTAGGACCGGGAAACGTATGTTCAGGAATACTAATCCACTAACGTAAGTGTGGACCGGCCCTGAAGCATCCGAGAGGCTACCCAGAGAGAGTAGTCCTAAGACATTGGCTAGAGTGTCTCGAAGCGGAGAGGAGCTTGCCCCTTGCCTCGACTCATGACAGAAATCCAATTTCCAATACGTGTTATTTCGGCTCTATTTGTAGAGCCTAGTGTGGCAACATAGTAGCATGGGATACTATGTCGTCTATGATTTATACATTATGATTGAAGTTGTTTTATTAACTTATAGTAATATCAAAAGATAAAATTTCGCGTATCAAGCATTCTTTGGCTGTTATAAGGTAAAACCCTATACTCCGGCTTGCGTTGCATTGTGTGATGGGACCTGGCTCTTATAACAGCTTCATTTTTCTTTACTTAACATTGCGCTGTTTGTTTTATGCACTGGTATTCTTGGGAGGAAACCCGTTCCGTGTTATACGGCGTGGTCCCTTGATTTACCGAACTTTAAAAACTAATATTAATAACTGTTTTAGTTCTCACACCAGTCACATGACTGACCTGGAGTTTATTGTTTTAACTTAAACTCTGGGTGCCCTTATTTTCGACACGTGCAGCTAGTAGTTTTGGTTTTGCAGATTTATATTCACAAGGTCCCGATTTACAGCTGGAACGATGCTCGGAAAGCTCTGTATCTGTGTATTATTTTCAGTTGTGCTTTATATTATTTTTCCGCTGCTATGTAATTTAAATCTCTGATATTTTCTGTGTAATATTTATTCATACTCTGTATATTCTTGTAATCAGATGGAATTGTTGTAAATAACAATGAAATGTTCTTCTGTTTGTGTTCCGATGTGTGTTGTTCTCAAAGCAATTCGTTCTTTCCTTACCGGGAAGTTACTGGTTACTACTTTTGGTATCAGAGCTTTGGTTTACAGAGCTCGAGGACAAAACACATTAGAACCGGACGAAAGAATTCATCAGATATTGGATTAATAATATCCAATTAGAATAACTCGTTAGAGATGGGATTAGTAGTATCCTAGAATGAGTGTGAAGAGTATATTTTTAAAAAGAAAACCAACTTTGTTTTGAAAATTTAAATCGTTTTATACGTATTTGAATATTTATTTATTTTGAATTTGGACAATCGAGTATATAAAGATTTCGCGTATACGCGTTATGAACGTATAGTCGAAGTTTTAATATACTGGATAGATATAGAACCGCGCTCTAGTAGCCCGGAGATGTTCTAATGGTGGTTTGAAACATCATCAGCATTTATGTTCGAGCTTCGAAAGTGAGATATCTATATATTTCCATTAGACTGGTGTGAGAACCAAAACTAGATAGGTTTATTATTGTGATTTGGCATCAAAAACATGATTTTCTGTATATGTATCAAAATTATGAATTTGAAATTCTAATTCACTAATCGATTGATGGTTGCGTTGTTTGATTATTGGATTGATAATTTTAACCATTTATGCCAAACTGAATCAAATATTGAACTATATTGAAAATTGTTTGAAATTGCATGCATATACATGTGCTTACATTGAACAGGTCATAGCAAGGAGGCTAGAGCAGAAGAATAAAATTGTTTGCCCGACAAATAGGTACATGTTTACAAATTTATTGGGTTTGGATGATTTTATGAGCCGATTGGCTAGCCGCTTGGCTGTTTCTTTTTCTTTTTGGATTGATGATGGCCATGGGAGGCTATTTTAAATATCCTGAAGTCCCCGGTGCAGGGGAGGTTATGGCGAAATTTTTCGAAAATTTAGGGTGTTAGCCAAATTTTTGAAAATTTGAAAAGTTCTTAGAAACTGAAAAGTTGAAGAACTTAAGATAGTGAAAATAATGAAAGTTGAGTTGATTTGTAAAACAACTTTCGGCTTCGTTCCTTTTCGGGGATGAAAAGTTTTAAGTGGGGGAGATTGTAATAACCCGGAAATGCGAGCCAATTTAAAATTTTTATTTTGGCAATTTTGATGGATTTTGAATATTTAAAATGGATTATTTTAAATAATATCGATGAGAAATTTATTTTGAGTAAAATAGAACGTATATATATATATATATATTTGAATCATCGTTAGAATATAAATATTTTATTTTAATTATAAAAGGAATTGAAAATGGCGGGGTAGTTCGATAATTCAATTTCAAATTTCAATTGAACATACCGGGTGCAAAATAAACCGGATTTTAGCGAAACCAAAATTATTAGAATCTATTTGAGGATATCTTTCCAACAAATCCGAAAAATTGAAATTTCATAGAGGGGATAAAAAGATATGCCCAGTTGAAAATTCAGAATAGTCGCTATGGAATTTCGGCCCTTGAAAATTGCTATTTTGCAAACAACCTCGGTTTTCGACGAAACCACTTTTGTTGGATCCGTGATGTCAAGTTATTGCTAGATTCCAAAATTCATAATTTTCTGAATCAATATGTGAGTGTGGCAAAGGAAAATGTGTTTGAGCAGTTTTATTTGATTTTAATCGACTGGAAAATGGCCATTTTTCAAAAGGTCTCAGAATTTAACGAAATTAGTTTCGTTAGGACCGTATCATCAACACAAAGCTAGAAAATATTTTTCGAAAACTTTTAGAGTCTGTACGTTGGCCCGGTAAATTGAAATGCGCGTTCAAATTCAATATATAGAGTTATATTTTGATTTTGATGAAAACTGATCGAAACAGTCAAATCAGCCTACGATACGTATCCCATTGTGTTCGGAATGGGGGTATTACGCTGGGGGCGACAGTCAGTGGGCTTAATTTCGAGTTCGTATTAAAAAGTTACCTTTTTGTAATTAAAAATAATAAAATAATATATATTAATTAATAACCCCCCCCCCTCTTTCTCCCCACCCCCCGGTTGACCGTTCACAATCAAATAAAAAAAAAACCTAGAAACCGACGCTCGCACCCACCCTCCAGGCCATCGTGCCACCGCCTAGTACACCGCGCCGGCCCCTTGTCTCTTCCTCCCACTCCAGCGCCTCCCCCATCGACCCCCTTTCCCCAATCGAACTGCGAACGCCCAAACCCGAAACCACATACCCAGTCCGCCACCACCCGCAACCGCACCCCTCCTGCACCACTCTCCAGCGTTCGCCACACCTCCCCAGAACCTCGCGTCATCACCCCATCCATGAGCGCCACCCTTCCTTCTAAATCGAGTTCCCCCAAGGTGCCGATCCTAAAACCCTAGCCCCCTGGTCCACCGCAGCGCGAGCCATCACCAGAGCCATGCTGCCACACCCGGCGCGAGCACACCCTCCCCTTCGACAGCAACACCCTTCCGACCAAGCCCTGCTTACTCCGACCTTTGACCAAAAAGAAATGGTGAGCTTTTTAATTAATTTCTTTTCAGTTTAATTATATTAGTGTGTTAAGAAAAAATAGACTGTTAATTTAGATTTTTCTTTGTAATTTCTTGGATTAAAAATTTAATTTTTATATATGAGATCTTTATATTTAAAAAGGCGGAATTTTTGAAATAGAAAAGATCAGATTTTTCAATTAGAAAAGATCGAATTTTTAAAATAAGAAAGAATAGGTCTTTAAAAGAAGAAAGTTAGGATTTTTACAAGAAGAAAATTAATATTTTTATATGAAGAAAATTCAGATTTTTATATACATGGCAACAATATAAAAATGTGATTTTTATATATGTAGTGGCTACGGGCAGTGAAAGTTACAAAAGGCGAGAACGACGAAGATTTCCTACATATGAAGAGTCGTGGCATTTGGTTTACCTAGTCGGTGAGAACTTCTCACTTTAAATCTTATTTTCTAGTTAAAAATATATACTAGGATGCAGACGGTGCTTGGCAGCACCTGACACCCGTCGTCCACAGACCATGGACGACTTGTATGCTTGTTTGATGTGTTGTGAAATTTGTTTGGGATGTTTATGTGAAATGAATAATAAAACATTCATGTGTTGAAATAAATTAATTATTGTTAAAAATATAATTTTTAACGTGAATGTGAATAAATAAATATCCATTTAAAACCGGATGGTTTGTTTATGTACAACTATTTGAAGGACATTGATTGGGACGATAAATTTTACACGTCGCCCAACTGCAAAAATAATATTCAGTGCTTGTGGATTGAAACCCCCCACGGGTATTGGGATGATATTTGGCATACACTAATCCCTATTATTAAGTTGTATGTCGATCGATTGGTCGACAAACTGTGTAAGCGTTAATTATTTATATTTAATGCTTATGCAGTTGTGTGGTGCACTTTGGATGATGGTTGATTATTTATCGTTGCTATTATATACATGTGTTGTATGGAATCCGTATAATTAGCATTATATGGTAATTGATTGGGTCTCATTCCAATTGGGAAAATAAAGAATATTATAAGATAAAGATTCATGTGTTGACAGAACTGTGTTGAGAATAGTCATGTGTTGAAAGAAATATCGATTCATGTGTTGATTAAAATATTTTAAAAATAAAATTTACATCTTTATCATATATAAAATTAGAAACTAACTGGAAAGTAGATAAGATGAGTGGTCTCCTAGGTATTGATCTGATGTTGGTTTCGGCCTTCGGGATTAATGCTTAGGGAATCATTCTCTTACTAATTTACGGTTGGAGTCTGATTAAAAATTAAACGATAGAAATCAAAATTTTATAAAAAATATTACATAACAAAAATAGTCATGTGTTGACAGTACTCATGTGTTGAGATTAGTCATGTGTTGAAAGAAATATAGATTTATGTGTTGAATAGAATAAATATTCATTTGTTGAATACAATAACGAAGAGATTGGAAAATATAAAGCCGTGTTGATTAGAGATGCGGTATTTTGACGCGAACGATATTTATATCGATTATATTCGTTTTAATAATGATTGTAGAAAAGGAAGTGATTTCAAAATATAACGTTTTGAAAATATTATCATTTGTATATCGATGATGTGGAATATTCAATTTCGATTCGAAGTTGAATATGAAGTTGAAATCGTTTCGAAAACGAATTTAAAACGATTTATAAAATACGTTTTAAAAGGAAATCGACGAGGTATATATTATATATATTATATACGTATAATATAATGGCCTGAATAGAACTCGCTGTGTCGCGGCAGTTCACGAATTTCGACCATTAACTTCGAATGGATATTACGGGAGATCCGACCGTCAGATTCTCTAAAACCGGAACCGTTGGGTTCGTATCCAAAAGAGCTTTCTAACGAATATTAGAGATTTGAAATCTAACGGTTGGATTTGGAATTATGTCCAAATAAAATTTGAAAAAGGTCGTTGTAAGTGCAGTTCGATGACCGTTGATGGAAATCGACTATATGGGCCTTGATAAAATTATTAAAAATATTAATAATTTTTGTAAAATCATAAGAAATAATTTGTGTAGAATTGGGATGAAAAAACACCATGTTTGAAAAGATAAAAATAAATTTTTATCGAAATGAACTAGTTTTGAACTAGAATTATAATTCTATTTATTTTTAAAATAAATAAAGTGGATTTTAAGTGGTTTTGAAAATAATCAGAATTTCCAATATACGAATTGGAATGCATTTGAATCGAAATTATCTTCGGAATATTTCGATGTTGGATTTCGTGATTATACAGATATGGTTGTGGAAATTTGAAAGATATAGTTATATCGTTATTTCCAATACGATATTTGTCGGTCGTAGAATTTGATATTGAATATAAGCCGATAAATTTTCTATTCAGGGCCTTGTATTTAATATCAAATGTGATTTGGGTTTGTCGTGAATGGTGTCTTCCTTAACACTGTTCTTGAACCTAGTTGAGAAAAGATTAAATCTTTCTATTTAGATTAAATGAATTGTACCAATTAAATAATATTCAAATGGAATTGAATTTGAAAGTGATTTTAGGTTTATCGTGAATCGTGTATTAGGTGACATTGGTTCTTTAACCCAGTTAAAGACAGAATATTGATTTTCGAGAAGATTAAAACTAAGTGGAGTTTTAATGAATCTGTAATTAGATTGAAATGTGAATTGATGATTTACATTATCAAATTTGGAATGTGATCGAGAATGGAGTATCACCAGTTTTGCTCCAATGCGATAGTTAAATCTTTAATTAGATTTGAACATGAAATGGTAATTAATTTTACCGATAACACCGTGGTGTTAGATATGGAGTATTACGAGTTTTTCTTCATGGGACGAATAGGTTGGGACTGGGAAATAAAATAAATAATTACTTCGGTATGGTTCGCTAATCCCGACTAGTTTGGAAAACCTTAACATGGTTTAAAATGGTATCCAAAGGAAGATTAAAGAATAAATTTAGAAGAATTTATCTTTGATAAAATTAATGGGAACCTTTCCCTAAGAATGTGAAATTTAAAAACTAATGGTAGGTTAGCTAAGAAGGATGGTTTCCTGGGTATTGATCTTATGTTGGTTTCGGCCTTCGAGGTTAATATTTGGGGAATTGTTCTCTTGATAATTTACGGTTAATGACTGATGAATTGGAATGAGGCGTATGTTCTGTTTGTGTAACACGTGTTTATTATATACACGGGTTATTCGGAAAGGCCGGGTTTATACCCATTCTGAATAACCGATTCGACGATATGTCGAAGATGAAGACGGTGGTTGAAGACCGAAAGTCTTCACATCGTTTGGGTGATTACTGGTGATCTTGATTGGGTTGTACACCCAAGAGGAGAGAATAAGTTGGTGATCGTCCAGACATACTTGGAGATCGATGGATATGCGAGGAAAGTGCCTCTGGTTTCGTTCAGACCCAGAACGAACTTGTAAATGGACTGTGTGTCTGACATTGGATTTTATTCTATGATTGATTGATCTCTATTATATATACATCTGTTTGGCGGTGGAGAATTTATTCTCTTACTTAACGCCCTTCTCTGAGACATAAGAGCTCAGAGGTTATATATCAATGGACATCAGTCGCATGGAGTGAATTGCCTGTGTGGCATGCCTAAGTGGCAAATGATCAAGGCTTCTGTTGAAAAGCAAAGTCTTCAGGTTGATGATCAAAGCACGACATGTGTGGCGCAGCTTTGTTTATAGCGTGAATTCGCAAGCCTCACACCTCGTTATGAGTTAAAAACGGGATAGTGACTACAGGGAGAGCACGACGTATCTTTCTAGCTATGGGCGGTGTCAGTGATTAAATTGGCTGACATTTATATTATTTTTACCTATGTGGTTGTTGGAATGTGCGGCGCCTTGATTTTAGGTCTGTTAGGACTGAGAAACGTGTGTTCAGGAATACTAATCCACTAACGTAAGTGTGGACGGGCCCTGAAGCATCCGAGAGGCTACCCAGAGAGAGTAGTCCTAAGACATTGGCTAGAGTGTCTCGAAGCGGAGAGGATCTTGCCCCTTGCCTCGACTCATGACGGAAATCCAATTTCCAATATGTGATAATTTGGTTTTATTTGTAGAGCCTAGTATGGAAACATAGTAGAATAGGATGCTATGCCGTCTATGATTTATACATTATGATTGAAGTTGTTTTCTTCACTTATAGTAATATCAAAAGATAAAATTTCGCGTATCAAGCATTCTTTGGCTGTTATAAGGTAAAACCTTGTCCTACGGCTTGCGTTGCATTGTGTGATGGGACCTGGGTCTTATAACAGCTTCGTTTTTCTTTACTTAGCATTGTGCTGTTTGTTTTATGCACTGGTATTCTTGGGAGGAAACCCGTTCCGTGTTATACGGCGTGGTCCCTTGATTTACCAAACTTTAAAAACTAATATTAATAACTGTTTTAGTTCTCACACCAGTCACGTGACTGACCTGGAGTTTATTGTTTTAACCTAAACTCTGGGTGCCCTTATTTTCGACACGGGCAGCTAGTAGTTTTGGTTTTGCAGAGTTATATTCACAGGGTCCTGATTTACAGTTGGAACGATGCTCGGAAAGCTCTGTATCCGTGTATTATTTTCAGTTACGCTTTACATTGTTTTTCTGCTGCTATGTAATTTAAATCTCTCATATTTTCTGTGTAATATTTATTCATACTCTGTATATTCTTGTAATCTGATGGAATTGTTGTAAATAACTATGAAATGTTCTTTTGTTTGTGTTCCGATGTGTATTGTTCTCAAAGCAATTCGTTCTTTCCTTACCGGGAAGTTACGGGTTACTACTTACCATATGTTTGAAAAAATAACCAAAAGACAATGTAAGAAATAAAATATACAAAAATTGTACTGAAGCCTTTCTTATAAATTTCAGGAAGTAGTAATGCCTTACAGAGAGGACACAACAACAATAGAATGACTAATGAGAATGAGGACTTTACTGTTAGTTACCTTTATTTGCAATCAATTTAAGAAATTGGAGCTAGCCGAACAACATCCAAAAGCTAGAGCATACACGGAGACAATATTGGTAGAAATCACCAAAGATTAGATGTGGCTAACTATTTGGGTGTAGAAGAGAAGATTAATGGAGAAGTAAATTATGTTAGATCTGGTAGTTTAGGTAGCTTTTCATCCATATGGCGCAGGAGATAATGAAAAGAAGGAAAGATAAAAGGGGATGGTGGTTGAATGGAGTTATTCTATAATGGTTGGAGAAGGAAGAGAAAGAGGTAGGTTTTTTTTCGTGCTATATGAGAGTAGGGAAAAGCACGGATGAAGGAAAGTGGAAGTTTTTTTGGGGAGCGAGTGAAAGTTTGTGTGTGGAGCGAAAGGCAACCGTTCGGTCTGCATAGTTACACATGGTAGAATCTTGATTTGTTGAAGCAAATGGAACCAAAAGGACTTGAAATGAACAGTGTGCTTTTACACAATATAATAGATAATATATAAATAGATTTTAAACTTTAGGATGCATAGAAATATGGAAAAGAAAAGAGACGATATTGTGAGAAAATTAAGTGGAAGTGAAAGAATTAGAAAATGACAAATATACAAATTGATTTTTTTTTAAATGTATAATACTAATATAGTCTATAGAACGTTAATGAGTCTATTAGAATCCCTTTAAAAAAATACGTATAGTTATGAAGATAATTTACAAACAGTAATAAGACCATTAGAATTCTTTTAAGAAACAACGATAGGTAATGAGCAAAAAGTAATGATAAATTTATGACATTGAAGTGCAGCAACACATGGCAATACGTGTGCTTTTTGATAAATTGGACTCGAAAGGTCTCCAGAGGGGTTTTGTGCTTTCATATAAACTTAAAAACATTTGAAATTTGACCTTTTTACATGCGTATAAATATAATAGAGTGAAATAGATACATGTGATTGGTGAAAATTTGACTGTATAGAAGATAAAAACATTTAAATATTAGTAGCTGCTAACTATACATATGTGACTTTATAAACTAATATAGAAAATTGCTTAAACTTAAAAAGAATTAAAATTAATTCTACTGAACATTAAACCAGATGTTGTTATAATAAAAAGTAAAACGATAAAGAAGAGTGCAATTGACAATAATATTAGCAAGTATGTGAAAAAGACTTTAGGTCTGTTACTTTTTAACATTAATTAAGGAAGTTTTTAAATTATAAACGTCTGAAAGTTGTGGAAGTTACTTGCTACAGTAAATCAAAGGACCAACAAGTATGAGCTCACATCAAGTGGGCACTGAAGAGATAAGGGTGGTTACTCTAATGTATGGCGAGGATTGAAACAATGTACACATGTCAACCTGTGAATTTTTTGGAGAATCTGGATCTGAAAGGTCTTCGAAGAAAGATGGTGCTTTCATATATTATAATAGATAGATATATAAAGTAAATTATGCATGTTTAAACAATATAAAAGATGAATAAATTTATATTTTATAACAATATCAAAAAGTTATATTAACTCTGTATATTATATAAACATGTTTATATAATTTTATTAAATTATATATTTTAATATATATATTTTGAAACGTGATATAAGAAAATAAGTATATAGATAAATTTAATAACTAGAATTTTAACTGGCATTTTCTAATTGAAAAAGATGATGGGATGTTCGAAAGTTTAAATCTTTGAGATAAAAAAATTTGAATTTCATTCTATAGGCTGATATGTTAACAAATAGATACATGTATGTTGACATATATGCATTATTTCAAAGAGAATATGGTTTTGTGACTTTGGTTTTAGAATATAGATTTATATTTCAGGTTTAACTATTTCATGAAATAATATTAATCCTAACAAACATCCAAAATTTATTTTATTATTATATTAATTTATTATAATTATTTCTGAATTCAAAATTTGAAATTTCAAATTTGAATTTTAAATTTCAAAATTGAACTTTAAAGTTTAAATTTCAAATTTAAAGCAAAGCAAAGCAAGCAAAACATCCATTCAACCAAAAATTTAAAAATTAATTAAGGTGTACCCAGTTATTAGATCTATTTATTCAATATTCTCTGAATTCGGAATTGATCTTTTGGAATTTGATGATGAAATCTGCTCTATTGCGACGGGCTCGTTTTTCTGATCAAGATAGTGTATTCATTTGCTGAATTTGATCATTGTATGAGAAAGATATTGAAGATTTAGTAGTTTAACCAACTTGGCGCCAAAATTTGAATTTGAATTTGAATTTGAATTTTGAATGAATGAACACTTCAACTACTATATAAAGCCCCAAAAGTCATGTCTCTTCATAATCACTTCTCTTCTTCTTCTTCTCGTTTTTCATTTTTAATCAAACTTTCAAGAGGCATAACTTCTTCGTTTCTTGACGGAATTGGACGAAATCAGTGGCAAATCGAAGAGAAATTCGAGGAATATAATCTAGTAGTAGTTTGGGGATGAATTTGGATGGTATTGGGGTGCGACAAGTCGAAATAGTAAGAGGTATGCATAAAATCCCGTAACAATTTCCAGTTTTGAATCGCCAACTTCAAACTGCCATGTCTCACTCAGTTTTTATCGGAATTTGACGATATACCCATCAAATCGACCGCAATAACGAGAACTACAATCTTGAAAAGGATTTGAGACAAAGTAGTCTAATCTATGGATGCAATTTGAAGATAACCATCTAAATTTTTGGTTTCCTTCCTTCTTTATTCACCAAAACTTCATTTGATCATTACTTGATCAATTCTTGACGGATTTACATGAAGCTAGCGGCATTGCAAAGCAATTGAAGAGAAGTACAGTACGAAAATAAGTTGTAGATGAAAATTCAAAGTTATAAAGTGATATGGTACCCATTTCATTACTGATTTATATTATATATATCCATTTCTTCTTGATGTCTCTTCACCAGCCGTCATTACTCTTCTCCTCTTTTTAATTTCTTTTCAGAAGTTGAATTTTCAATAGCCGCCATTTCAGAATTTAAATATCCAATATCCACTTCAACCATCATTTCAAAGTTTGATTATCCAATAGCCATATAACACATCTTTTCCTGTAAAACAACACAACATTTCAAATAATCAAATAGCTTTTCAAATAATTCAGTCGTCTTTTCAAATATTCAAATGACTTTTCAAATAATCAAAGGACTTTCCAAAATAACTAACTACAATTCTTTCATGATGGTTTTGTAACATATCCAAGACTTCAAAAATTCAAAATTTTCAAAATTCAAAAATCAAATAGTAATTTGACTTTTCAATAAATTGAATGTAGACTTATCTCATACTGATGCAATACAAAGATTTAAACTAGTGTTATAAATCATTTTAAAATTTGCCATTTAAAATTTTCAAAAATCAGATCATGAACTTTTTGAAAAACCTTGCTCTGATTCCAATTGTTAGGGGTCATCTCCATGACCAGTGGCCTAACCTGCCACTGTGGCCTATCAACGATACCTCAGAACTAATTTCACGGTTAGCCTCATGACTCAACCAACCCAATCTTCCCACTGGGACATGTAGGAGTAAGAGTCTCATGCCAGCCAACAAAAAGCCGAGCGAGAACCCCCTATCATGTTCTCTAACTAGCGCTGATACCAATTGTTAGGGACTGTAGAATGGACCGTTAAGGCAAAGAAAACACTAGAGGGGAGGTGAATAGTGTTTGTAAGAATCTAAACAAAATTTAAATCTAATGTTAACTACGAGATGAGTCTAACATCACAAACACAATCACAGACACAGATTCAAATACAAATGCAAAATAAAAAGAAATAAAAATGTAGAAAAGAAAAGAACACACCAGATTTTATACTAGTTCGGATTACTCCTACGTCCAGTCCCACACAATTTTGGATTGCACAGAGTTTTATTACTATTTCCAATTGTCAAATATTCCCTCCTTGATTTCACGGCTCAACAAGGAGACACCGACTCCTATTCCTTGATTACACGGCATAACAAGGAATACCGACTCCTATTCCTTAATTTCACGGCTACGAGGATACACCGATTCCTCTTTGACTTACAAACAAGGTTTATTCAATCTAAGCAATTACAAAACAGCCCTATAACTCTTTAATAGCACTTGATTCAGAGAGTAAAGAGTGTAGAGAGAAGAAGTTTTTATCGAAACAGAATTGAATTCGGCAGAATATAAGTGCAAGAATCATAAAAAATATTAAGAATAATGATGGAGAGAAAGAGGATGAAGTTAGAGAAAAATAGATGATAAAAAAAATTGGTTTTAACCCTTTTTTATAGAGTATGAAAGTTTGCAACGGTTCTGAATCGTTTCAAATAGTGAAAAGACACTTCCTTTCAAAATTACAAAAAGTGACAGTTATATGTTGACATGGAGTTTTTGTTATGTCGACGTACTCTGAAAAATTAAATTTTAAAGCATTTTTCAAGTGATTTGATATAAAAATAATTTCGGAAATTCTTGAGTAAAATTCTAGTGTAGTAAATTAACATTATATGATAGAAAAACATATGAAAACATAAATTTAAACTATATAAATATGTTTATAAAATTATAAGGTTTTAAACTATATAAAGTATAAATATGAAGTATATAAAAAACTTAAGTTTGAAAAACAAAGAAGAATAAAGGTAAAAACAAGTCGAAAAATAAAATAGAGAGGATTGAGGATAGAATTGAAAATCAGAATTTGAATTTGGAAATTAGAATTAGAATATAAACCTGGAGTGTTATTTAGAGTCTTACAAACTCTAGACTCTATAACTATATTAATCTTGAATTCTTGAAATCTTGATTACTCATTAGTCTTGAAATTTCTCTGATCTTTGAATCTCTATTATCTTTATAACTGTACAGTCTTCAGTAATATTTACTGTATATAATTCCTGCACACACATTTATATATTCTATACAAAAAGTGTTAGCATATATTTTATAATCAATTAGCATATATTTTATAATCAATGATAATAAGTTTATTGTCATCAAAACTCCATTCTCCAACAAGGACCAATTCCAGACTATGAGGTGTTGATCTAGTGTTGTGTGCTCGTGTATGCAAGTTGGTCATTCTCTCATCTTAACTTATTATGCATAAAGTAAATCCACCAAGAAATGGAAATCTTAGAAGCCTTTACTGATGAACTTTCGGTGGTAACGGTGATTTTGACTTTGCCCTGAATTGAAAACAAAACTTTTTGTGTAAAGTTGTAAAGTCTATACAAAAAGCTAGGTAAAGTATCAGCGAAAGTGTTCACTGTTCTGTGTTCTTTGGAGTTCGACGCCATCAATAGTCATTAGCTTCGCCGATGTTGAGTTATTTCAGATGGGCTTTGGTGTTTAAGTAACAAATGACCCGTTAGTGGCGTGTTGTTGCACTGACTTCGGACTCGTCCCTTTTCTCTTTGAGTAGATCGAGAGATTCCAAGAGGAGATCTGTGTTGATCTTCAGATCATAATAAGTGACTCGATGGGATTGTAACTCAACGGGAATTTCGGCTTCGGATCAATTCGAGAGAGTGAATAGAGTGCGGCTAGTAATTGACTTATGGGTAGTGTGATGTCCTGAAATTTCCTACCTTTCGAATCGACTATAATCCACACAAGTTCGATCCAAATGGTAAAAATCCTCGAAACTTTAACTAAGGGTATATGACTAATTAGAATAGAACAAAACAACATTTTCATCATCATTGCACTAACTTTTACATTAGAGTACAACTTACATTAGAGTATATTAACAAATACAATGGAGGGCAGAAAGAATAATAATAGAATGTATCACGTACCCAGCGGAAAACATAAACTCGGCGGAAGAAATAAAATGCTCTGGACACAGTTTAAGATTCAATCCAACACCTGCTATAACACCACACCTCCGTTAGGGTCACTCACAAAGGGAATGCGCTAGTTTTGGTGGAGTATTACCTAGGTAAACATGCACAGAGATATCACAAGGCAGAACATAAATAAAGCAGCGGTAGAAATTAAAAACCAACTTCTTATTAATTTACAGAAAAGAGTCAAAACTCATATATCCAAGATAAAAATTATTCCATTGCATCAAGTTCATAATAAAGAAGCATAAACTTAAAACAAAAGTAAATTATTCCCCATAAATAGCAGAAGCAGCCAAAACATAGCCCAAGACCAAACCGTACACGAGCTGTCAGAAAGCAAGCTAAATCCAAGCAAGAGCTAGTGTTTCCTCCCTGAGAACCTTGGGGGGGAGGAAATGAAAGAAAAAGGGGCGAAAGAAAAAGGGTCAGTCATAAAGACTGGTAAGCCATAGTGACTTTCAGTATGAAAACTAGTAAAGGTAACATGATATGTGAAAAATGGAATTAAACGTAAGGATGATAACAGAACTAGTAGGATAATTAAGATAACAAGATAAGTCATGTCTGGCGTCGTATATTCAAGGTTCGCTGTACCAACTGTAATATTTTATCCCATGTCAAGTATTAACCATGAAATGATCCCTTAGCCCTGTGTCATGAAGTGACCCATTATGGGGTCCTACGGTACGATCTATTAATCGATCGGCTCCCTACAAGTCCTAGCTCGTCATGTGTCTGTGTCATACGGCCCTATCCTGAAATGTAGTTACCTGTGCTAGGTCCACCATAGGGTGTATCAATTCCTACGGTGCCAACCACCGACACGAATCAAGCACGCACAGTGTAAATCTACGGGTGCCCAATGCCTGCTTTTTCAACTCCGGACTATGTGCACGACCATAGCCCGCCTGAACCAACAATGGCGCACCTACTCAGCCATCGTTCTGGTCACTTACAATCAGCCCAGTAATCGTGCCGTACCATGCCTAGTCCTAGGGTATCTTGATACATCTAAGTGGGTTACTGCTGAAAAGGACCACGTAACTAGGGTTTCTAATGGGTTAAGTGTTGTCATTCAAATTCGTGACTTAACCCTATCCAAATCACGTATCAAGTTGGTTAAGTGTGCTCAAGCAGTTCATGACTTAACCCTATCAATTCATCGTGTTAAGTTGGTTAAGTATATTCAAGTGGTTCATGATTTAACCCTATCATGTGGCATTAATTCATTAGTGCACGCCAACCTCTCACATTAGACTAACTGTTGTGGTTACTGGATTTGTCGGGCGGTTCCGGGCAGATTTACATCACAATATAGTCTAACCTCGGGTTTTTACGTGCAATATGACTAACTACCCACATTGGATCCAATTGTTTGTAGCCAATGGATTTGCCAGGCGGTTCCGGGCAGATTTACACTGCAAACTCAACCCAACCTCGACTTGGCCATTTTCAAGTTTATCTAATTGTCATGCCCACGTTCAAGTTTTCTTTTTTAGATTCATGTCAAGTTTTCAGGTCATGTTTCATGTCAAATCGTGTCAAGTTCATGTCCATATTCAGGCTCAAGTTTAAATCTAATTTATGTTTTACCAAGTCTACCCAAATCGTATTCCCATCGCACGTAAGTTCGAATCGATACAAATAAATCTAATACGGAATAACATAAAAAGGAACGGGTATAATGTGGCAAAAGTGATTACTAGCATAGCATGATATGACTTGAAATAAAAGATTAAGACATTACTGGCATATGAAATATTGGCCTCAAACATAAAGGTTTCAAATCTAGCAAGTTCAGGTACTAGTCAAAATAACAGTTGTCACAAGGTGATAGTATAGTCATGATAACGACTGTCATAAGGTGATAGTATAGTCATGATACGACTGTCATAAGGTGATAGTATAGTCATGATACGACTGTCATAAGTTGATAGTATAAACTTGTGACTAATAGCAGGTTCAACATGATAATATGAGGGGGGTTTCTTTTGATTCACAACATGAATAGGCCCCAAATCAATGTCATAGTAATATTCAAGAGTCAAGATCTAAGATGAACGAGAATGAACGTAAACAGTCATCATACATAGGTCCAATTTCAATTTACATCATATTCATAATACATTTACAGTTTAAATCTGAAAATAACTGGGGCTTACAGATCGTGGTTCGAGAATTAGAAAAAGAGAGTCGATGTTGAATATGTTTAGTCAAGTCCTAATAGAAGTCCCCAAATCAGCAATTCCCTTAATGCAGTCTCAACGTAGAAGAAGCAGTCCCTCTCTTAAACTTTTCAACCAGAATCAGAGCAGCATAAGGTCAGAAAGAAATTTGGTGTGGAGAGACTGGTGTTAGGGGCTGTATTTATAGGGTCAGTTCAACGAATGTGGACAGAAATGAGGCCAAATACATCAGAGTGAATCCATCTTCAGAAATGGGCTCGGGCACCAGGTCGACCCCCAGGTCGACACTATGGTCGACCTGGCCCTGGGTAGGTCGACTACATAGTCGACCCCCAGGTCGACCTGGTCCTGAGCGGGAAATTTCCCGCCCAGTCCATTTGGAGGTTTGAAATTCGAATTTTTGAATTCGAATTGAGTCTGTTTTAAACTTGAAAATTTTTGAAAACTTCGAAAGGTCATAACTTGGTCATACGAACTCCGATTTTCGAAAACTCGGACTCGTTTCCAAGCAGAATTTCGAGACGAACGCAATAGCGTAACCTGTTTCCCTTGATTCTTATTTTAAAAATTAATTCTGCCTTGATTTATGGTTATTACACGTTATAAAAACATGGTTTGTTACATTCTCCCCCCTTAAAGGATTTCGTCCCCGAAATCTCCAAGTTAGGGAGGATGTGTCCTACCATCCATCATCCATCTACTCAAAGCATCATCCGCAGGCAACCATTGTCCTTAAAAGATTTCTAGTGCTGTATGAACATATTCAAAAAGTGTGTGTATATGTACTTATCTAATGCAAAAGATCAGGCGGTTACTGATTCAGTAAACCTCCTTAATGCAAAATATGTTAGTGTCATGAATCCAACATGTATGAAAATTCCTAATATAGTTTATAATCTCTACATGAGTGCAAAAACATTCATCCATATGCAACATCCAAGTGATAGCATAACAAGTTCCATCCATGTACAAGTATTAACACTCATGCATGTGCAACATGAAAATGTGACTGAGCCGATCTAGTGCCTAATGTGTGTCATGCATCCACTAGCAACCACTTGCAACCACTTGCAACCATTTGCAAACATCAACCATAACATGTTTCAATCACATGTTTACATTCATATGGTTCTACCTAAGGTTCTCAAGATAAGATCGAGAAGATAACAAGGCAAACATAGATATTAAAAGCATGATACGAAAAGGTTTTCAAGTTTATAGGAAAAAGAGATCGAGAATGTACCCTCAAAAAGAAATGGGTAAAGCGCGCGTATCTTCTCTTCGGTTTCCCAAGTTGCGTCTTCTTGGGTTTCACTCCACTGCACTTTCACTAGCTTGACTTCTCGATTCCTTAGCTTCTTAATCTCCGTTCCTAAGATACGAATCGGAACTCGCCTTAATGTCGCTTCTTTTTCCACCTCTACGTCCTCAAGGATGCTTGGCTCAACCACTTCGGCTGACTAATGCAAGCACTTCCGGAGATGCGAGACGTGAAAGACATTGTGTACTCCAGATAACTTCTCGGGTAAGTCTACCTTATAGGCCATCCGTCCAATCCTCTTAGTGATAGTGAATGGTCCTACAAACCTTGGCGCTAGCTTTCCAACTGCTCCAAAACGAACTACATTGCGTAACGGAGAAACCTTTATAAAGACCATATCTACGACTTCGAACTCTATGTCTATCCTTCTCTGGTTCGCATAAGATTTCTGTTTATCTTGGGCCATTTTCATCCGTCTTCGTATCAGTTAAATCTTCTCAGAGGTGTCTCTTATCATATCAGGGCCAAGTATAAGCTTGTCTGTCGTCTCCCACCAACAAGTTGGTGACTTGCACGGTCTTCCATACAGGGCTTCGAACGGTGCCATTCCGATGCTAGCTTGGTAACTGTTATTATATGCAAACTCCACGAGAGGAAGATGGTCTTCCCAAGTACCACCAAAGTCAAGAATGCATAGCCTCAGGAGATCTTCTAGTACCCTATTTACCCTTTCGGTTTGTCCATCTGTCTGTGGGTGATAGGCCGTGCTCAAGTTCAGTCGTGTTCCCATTGCTTCTTACAGACTATTCCAAAACTGGCTAGTGAAAATCGGGTCACAATCACTACTATACTAGAAGAAACTCCATGTAATCGTACTATCTCTCGAAGGTAAATAGACGCTAGCCCTGATGCGGTCCTCTTGCTTTTCACTGGAATGAAGTGAGCGCTTTTCGTGAGTCTATTAACTATGACCCATATGCTAGTATTTCCCTTCCTTGACCTAGGCAGTCCATCCACGAAATCCATCGTGATACTCTCCCACTTCCATTGCGGAACTTCCAAAGTATGTAATAGCCCATCGGGCTTCTTCGACTCGGCCTTAACTTGTTAGCACACCATGCACTTCCAAACAAACTCTGCCACGTCCTTTATCATTCCAGCCCAAAACAACACGCGTTTCATATCCCTGTACATCTTATCCCCTCTGGGATGTATAGTCATCTTCGAGTGGTGCGCTTCTTCGAGAACTTTCCTTACTAGGTCTCCCACTTGTGGGACACATAGCCTTCCATCGCGCCTTAGCCATCCCTTGTCATCTATGGCATACCTACTGAGGTAACTTGACGTCTCACCCCTAATCAGCTTGTCCATGATTTCGACCATATGTGGGTCTTCCTTCTGTGAAGTCCCTACTTGATCTAGAAGTGTAGGTCTTAACTCAAGAGATGCAAATGTAGCAGTCAATGACTCAACAGCAGGTGTAAAATCAAAGGTTGCTATAAACTCAAGGCTTTTCCTTTCAACAAACAAGGGGCTCAAAGTCAACATTTTTCTACTTAGCGCGTCCGCCACCACGTTACCCTTGCCAGAGGTATAAGCTATATCGAAGTCATATGATGCCAAGAATTCCATCCACCGCTGTTGTCTCAGATTCAAATCTTTCTGTGAGAAGAGGTACTTAAGCGATTTATGGTCGGTATACAGCTCGAACCTCTCCCCTAGAAGATAATGGCACCAAGCTTTAAGTGCAAAAACAATCGCGGCCAATTCCAAGTCATGCGTGGGATAGTTTTTCTCATGAACTTTAAGTTGTCTGCCCCCATAGCATATTACTCTTCCTTCATGCATTAGGATAGCGCATAATCCCGTGCCGCACGCATTTGTGTACACGGTAAACATCTTACTTCCATCGGGTAATGCTAAAACTGGAGCTGTGGTGAGGGCTCTCTTGAGTCTCTGAAAAGCAACGTCATATTCTATGTCCCATGTAAAAGCTAGGTTCTTCTTTGTTAACATAGTAAGAGGGGCTGAGATCTTAGCGAAGTCCTTAATGAACTTCGTGTAGTAGCCCGCCAAACCAAGAAAGCTCCTCACCTCCGTTGCATTCTTAAGAATTTTCCAGTCTTGTAACGCAACTACCTTTGCGGGGTCCACGGCTGTGCCTTGCTTAGAAACTACATGCCCAAGGAACCGAACTTCCTTCCTCCAAAAATGGCATTTGGAGAACTTAGCCTTTAACTGATGTGCTCTAAGCGTCTCCATGACTTCCTGGAGATGCCTAGCATGCTCTTCTTCATCTTCTGAGAAGATCAAAATATCATCCACGAAAACTACCAAAAACTTGTTAAGGAATTCCCGAAACACCCTACGCATCAAATCTACAAAATACGCGGGTGCATTCGTTAACCCAAACGGCATGACGAGCCATTCGAAGAACCCATCTAGAGTCCTAAACGCAGTTTTGTCAATGCTATCCTCAGCCACTCTGAGCTGATGGAATCCTATGGCTAGATCGAGTTGAGAGAAAACAGATGCTCCCACAAGCTGGTCAAACAAATCGTCGATTCTTGGTAGCGGGTGCCTATTCTTCTTCGTCAGCTTGTTTAACTCACAATAATCTACGCACAGACGAAGCGATCCATCCGCCTTAGTAGCGAATACCACCGGAGCACCCCATTCAGAAATGCTTCATCTTATGAAATTTTTCTCAAGCAACTCGTTGATTTGTTTACTGAGCTCTCTTCTTTCTCGCGGGGCCATGTGCCTAACGGGCAATGAAACTGGCTTGGCATTATCAACAAGATAAATTCGGAACTCTATCTCGCGTTTAGGAGGTAATCCCCTCACTTCATCAAAGACATCTGGATATTCTCGAACCACTCTTACAGATTGCAAATTATCGTCGGACGAGTCAAGGGATTCAAGATAACATAACATGACCGGGCCCTTAGGGTTACAAGAAATTTCAAGGGGTATTACCAAGGCGAGTCATGAGCCTCACTACCCTTCGTTCACAATCAAGAATGGCTCCATAATCGGACAGCCAATCCATACCTAGGATCAAACCGTATCCCATGAATCCGAGAACATAAGCATTACATGCGAATTCTACGCTTAAGATAGAGATCCTCAAATCCACACACATCATAGATAAATGGGCGGAGCCCCCAATTGGATTTGAAACTATAACAGGATCCTCAACCAGACTAGTACTTAGGTGCATATTTTCAACAATATCAGAAGAAATAAAAGTATGTGATGCGCCAGAGTCAAATAAGGTTCAAACAGGAAAGTCAGAAATGTAAAAAAGGCTTTCTACGGAAATATTACTACCTCGGTCAAGAGCTGGAGTGGTGTTGAGAGCATGCAACTGCCCTCCAGAAGGTCCTGCTCGCTGGGTCTGCCCTTTCCCCTGCCCTTGATTCTTAGGGCAATCCTTGCTGATGTGTCCACTATCTCCACAATGAAAGCATTCACCCAACTTCCTCTTCTTCTTTCTACAGTCTTTAGCTAGATGTCCAGTAATACCACAGAAGTTGCACTTCCTCGTCTCACGTGATTTGTTGTTGCTCTTGTTATTCTTATTATTCTTGTTGTTCCCCTTCTTGAAGTCGGCTTTCTTATTCTGAGTTTCAGTAGGCTTAACCTCCTTCTTGTTATTCTTGTCTTCCTCATGGAGTAGAGCCATATCCACCAAGCTTTCAAAGGTCGCCCCCATGGGTATATGAGTTAGGGCCAAGCTGTGTAGTGGTTCATTCAATCCTCGAGCAAAGCGTACAGCCTTTTTCTGGGTTGTATTGACCAAATCCAAACCGAACCGAGCAAGCTGATTAAACTTATTCACGTACTCCCTCACAGACATATCCCCTTGCTTGAGCGCTAGGAACCTCTCCATCTGAAGGTTCTCCTCTGCGGACGATAAGAATTTAAGCCCAAACCTCTCTCTAAAGTCTGCCCAAGTTTCAACTAGCCTGGTAGCGTTGGTGACTTCCCACCAAAATGCAGCTTCCTCTTTCAACAACCGTGCTGCCTGCTGAACTTTCCTATGGTCCTCCATATCAAAGATAATGAACAAGTCTTCTGTCTTCTGTCTCCTTCCGCAGCCACTAGGGGAGGAGGAGGAGGGATGTCTGCCATGCCCGCGTCGTTAGCCCTGGCTTCTAAGTACCTTCAGAACCATCCAGGCACGGGTATTCCCTCAGGAAGGTTAAGATCGGTCATGCTGAAAACGAAAAGGAAAGATTCAAACGAGGAAACAAAGGAAAGTGCTAATGGCTTTTTGGGGGATAGCCTTTTTAAACATAAAACTTTTCTTGAAAATGCTTCTTTATAAATGGTTTTAAAAATAGTTTCGGAAGGTTTTTAAAACTTTTGCCCAGCCTGGTAACCTTCTGCTCTAATACCAAATTGTAACACCCCACCTCAGCTAGGGTCACTCACAAAGGGAATGCACTAGTTTTGGTGGAGTATTATCTAGGTAAACATGCACAGAGATATCACAAGGCAGAACATAAATAAAGCAGTGGTAGAAATAAAAAAACCAACTTCTTATTATTTTCCAAAAAAGAGTCAAAAGCTCATATATCCAAGATACAAATTATTCCATTACATCAAGTTCATAATAAAGAAGCATAAACTTAAAACAAAAGTAAATTATTCCCCATAAATAGCAGAAGCAGCCATAGCATAGCCCAAGACCAAATCGTACATGAGATGTCAGAATGCAAGCTAAATCCAAGCTAAGAGCTAGTGTTTCCTCCCTGAGAACCGGGGGGGGAACAAAAGAAAAAGGGGCGAAAGAAAAAGGGTCAGTCATAAAGACTGGTAAGCCTTAGTGAGTTTCAGTATGAAAACTAGTAAAGGTAACATGATATGTGAAAAGTGGAATTAAACATAAGGATGATAACAGAACTAGTAGGATAATTAAGATAACAAGATAAGTCAAGTCTGGCATCGCATATTCAAGGTTCGCTGCACCAACTGTACTAGTATTCTAACCCATGTCAAGTATTAACCATGAAATGATCCCTTAGCCCAGTGTCATGAAGTGGCCCATTACGGGGTCCTACAGTACGATCTATTCATCGATCGGCTCCCTACAAGTCCTAGCTCGTCATGTGTCTGTGTCATATGGCCCTATCCTGAAATGTAGTTACCTGTGCTAGGTCCACCATAGGGTGTATCAAGTCCTATGGTGCCAACCACCAACACGAATCAAGCACGCACAGTGTAAATCTACGGGTGCCCAATGCCAGCTTTTTCAACTTCGGACTACGTGCACGACCGTAGCCCGCCTGAACCTACAATGGCGCACCTACTCAGCCGTCATTCTGGTCGCTTACAATCAGCCCAGTAATCGTGTCCCACCCTGCGTAGTCCCAGGGTATCGTGATACATCTAAGTGGGTTACTGCTGAAAAGTACCGCATAACTAGGGTTTCTAATGGGTTAAGTGTTGTCATTCAAATTCGTGACTTAACCCTATCCAAATCATGTATCAAGTTGGTTAAGTGTGTTCAAGCAGTTCATGACTTAACCCTATCAATTCATCGTGTCAAGTTGGTTAAGTATATTCAAGTGGTTCATGACTTAACCCTATCATGTGGCATTAATTCATTAGTGCACGCCAACCTCTCACATTAGACTAACTGTTGTGGTTACTGGATTTGCCGGGCGGTTCCGGGCAGATTTACATCACAACATAGTCTAACCTCGGGTTTTTACGTGCAATATGACCAACTACCCACATTGGATCCTATTGTTTGCAGCCATTGGATTTGCCAGGCGGTTCCAGGAAGATTTACACTGCAAACTCAACCCAACCTCGAGTTGGCCATTTTCAAGTCTATCTAATTGTCATGCCCACGTTCAAGTTTTCTTGTCTAGATTCAAGTCAAGTTTTTAGGTCATGTTTCATGTCAAATCGTGTCAAGTTCATGTCCATATTCAGGTTCAAGTTTAAAGCTAATTTATGTTTTACTAAGTCTACCCAAATCATATTCCATCGCACATAAGTTCGAATCGATACAAATAAATCTAATACGGAATAACATAAAAAGGAACGGGTATAATGTGGCAAAAGCGATTACTAGCATAGCATGATATGACTTGAAATAAAAGATTAAAACATTACTGGCATATGAAATATTGGCCTCAAACATAAAGGTTCCAAATCTAGCAAGATAAGGTACTTGTCAAAATAACAGTTGTCACAAGGTGATAGTATAGTCATGATACGACTGTCATAAGGTGATAGTATAGTCATGATACGACTGTCATAAGGTGATAGTATAGTCATGATACGACTGTCATAAAGTGATAGTATAAACTTGTGACTAATAGCAGGTTCGACATGATAATATGAGGGGTTTTTCTTTTGATTCACAACGTGAATAGGCCCAAAATCAATGTCATAGTAATATTCAAGAGTCAAGATCCAAGATGAACGAGAATGAATGTAAACAGTCATCATACATAGGTCCAATTTCAATTTACATCATATTCATAATACATTTACAGTTTAAATCTGAAAATAACTGGGGCTTACAGATTGTGGTTCGAGAATTAGAAAAAGAGAGTCGATGTTGAATATGCTTAGTCAAGTCCTAATAGAAGTCCCCAAATTAGCAATTCCCTTAATGCAGTCTCAACGTAGAAGAAGTAGTCCCTCTCTCAATCTTTTCAACAAGAATCAGAGCAGCATAAGGTCAGAAAGAAATTTGGTGTAGAGAGACTGGTGTTAGGGGTTGTATTTATAGGGTCAGGTCAACGAATGTGGACAGAAATGAGGCCAAATACACCAGAGTAAATCCAGCTTCAGAAATGGGCTCGGGCACCAGGTCGACCCCCAAGTCGACACTATGGTCGACCTGGCCCTGGATAAGTCGACTACATAGTCGACCCCCAGGTCGACCTGGTCCTGGGCGGGAAATTTCCCGCCCAGTCCATTTGGAGGTTTGAAATTCGAATTTTTGAATTCGAATTGAGTCTGTTTTGAACTTGAAATTTTTTGAAAACTTCGAAAGGTCATAACTTGGTCACACGGACTCCGATTTTCGAAAACACGGATTCTTTTCCAAGTAGAATTTCGAGACGAATGCAATGGCGCAACCCGTTTCCCTTGATTCTTATTTTAAAAATTAATTCTTCCTTGATTTATGGTTATTACACGTTATAAAAACACGGGTTGTTACACCTGCTCTATAAAATATCTGCTAACCAAAACTGATGGACTGCCCTATGTGGAAAATACGGGGCCCGGAGTTTAGGTGGGAAAAAATAAACTCCAAATCAATCATGGAACTGGTGTGAGAACTAAAACAGCTAATTACTTTTAATTTAAATTTGGGTAAATCACAGGATGACACCGTATAACACGGAACGGTTTTTCTCCATGTGAATACCATTCATGAACTACTCACAATGTTTTTGAAAAATGAAGCTATCATAAGACTCAAGTCCCGTCACACAATGCAACGCATACTGGAGGAAAGAGTTTTACCTTATAATAACCAAACATGCTTGATGCACAAAATTCTCTTTTATTATTACTAGTGTATAGTGCTAAAATCACTTTCGAAAGTAAATATATAAATCTTAGCTTGCATAATGCCCCATTTGATTATGTTGGCTAGTAGGTTACAGCTGAAAACGCAAAGCTGACAATGGAAGTTGAATTCCAACAATAACCAAAACAATTTGAAGGATCTTTTTGGCACTCTAGACCCTTGAACTCCACCATTATCAATGTTTCTTCTTTTATTCAGATTGTACCCTGGATCATTGAGTATAAGTCTACTAATTCTAAGAGATTATTGATTGTATTTGTGAGATTATTTGCATTGTACTTGTCATCTATTACTCAATCAAAGAACTATAAAGTGGACGTAGGCTCACTAATGCCGAACCACTGTAAATCATGTGTGTCTATTTCTTTTTCTCTATCTTTAGATTATTATTCCTCATTATTCTCTACGAATATTAGTCAATTGGATGTTAGGGCCAATTTTTGGTCTAACATTTTGGTGCTTTCACTAAGAACCTGAATTCTCAGCTTTTTGTATTTCCATTCTATTGTTCGGATCACCAAGTTTGAAAAGATAATCCACATTTTCACCACTTCTGAAGTTTTTGCCAATTCCAACGAATTTGAACTCCATGGCCCCAAGGAAAGGTAAAGAACAACAAACTTCTCGAGCAAACGAAGCTCAATGAGAGAGTGCGCAAACTTTGTCCATGGCACATGCCACTGGCACTGAGGGTGTCAGATCAGGTCCTACCAGACCCGATGGAACTTCCATAATTCGAACCGCAAGGGGCAACCCAAACCACCCTAATGGTGTTATTGCCCCTATTTGACCCAACTCGAATGCTCCAACTTTGGCAGCAACGACCAGTAACTAACCTCCTACACCTGCACCCATTTCACAGATTGACTTTGCACACTTACTCGCCAGGTTGGTGGAAACAAATGTGGCTTTGGAAGCTCAAAGATGTGATAGTGCCACGATTCGAGAAAATGGGAATACAATGGCTAGACAGATGGATGAGCTTCACAGACAAAGAACACCTTCTCCTACCCATCACCAAGTAGCAAACTATTCATCTTCTTCAGAGGAAAAAGAAATGCATCCATGTAAAAGAAGTTCTCTCGAGAGACCCGAGAATCTCGAACAAGTCTGGTTTGGCTCACAAGCTTTTCGAGAAGAGGCAGCACTCTGTTTGGGTCAGGATGATCCTAGCCTAGCAGAACCGATACTCCTTCATGTACGCGGATCTCATGTTCTTCCCAGGGATCCAAACATTACGAATCCTACTCTAGGCCAACTCCTCCAGCCTACTCGTCCTGTGAATGACTGGGATCGCAGGGGCAAGGGAGCTCTGCTCCCATAAGAAATCAAAAGATGTTGCCCGATATAGAAGCAGGAATGCTAGAAGAGTGATAAGTTTTGAACCTGAGCCTGCTTTAACCAATGCTTACGTAGAAGCTATGGTACGTTAAATTATGGCTGATAGCAGAGACTACACTAACGAAGGTTGGGGTATTGATCGTAGTTATACACCTTTCACCGATGACATATTGGACGCCTAGTTCGCGACGTGATTCAACCTGCCTACCATGAACCTTTATGGAGGAAGAACTGATCCAAGGCATATTCTGATGAGATACTCCTGGTATATGAACGCCGCAGTGGCACCCGGTGCCGTGAACTACAGAGCTTTCCCGATATAACTCGTAGATGTTGCAATGATGTGGTTTACCCGGCTTCCACCACGATCGATTTCCATCTTTAAAGAGCTAAGTGAGAGTTTCCTAAATCAGTTTTGGCTTCATGCCCATAATTCCAAGAACATCATCGAACTTTCCGTAGTTAAGCAAGCTCTGAGGGAATCTCTGATATCTTATTTGGATCATTTCAATCTAGTAGTTACGGAAGTGAGAAACTCCCATGAACAGACTATTTTGATGGCACTAATAGATGGAGTTGATAAAGATTCTAAATTCAGGAAGTACCTTATTGGAAAGTCACCGTTAACCAGAGAGTTGTTTTATGAGAAGGATAATATCCACCAACGACAATAGGAGGTGTATGCTAGCCGGAGAAGAAAATCCAACAACAACGCGAGTGAAGATATCCAGAGTAATGTTGTAACACCCCATATTTTTAAAGAAAATAAAATAAGGACAACTTAATTAAATATTCAGAATAAAGTAAAACGGGCTGCACCATTGCTTCCATATCGAAATTCTGGTCAAGATAGACACCTGGTTTGCGTAAAACAGACAACATATGAAGATGTTATGAGCATTAGAGGTTTGTATACGTATAAGGAGCTTATATGTGTGTGTGTGTATATATATATATATATTAAATAAATATATCCAGAAAGTTCAAAAATCAGTTCAAAAATCAAAATGGTGGGTGGGAAATTTCGGGGGGAAAATGGATCGTTGGGGGTCGACCCACCAGCCGGGGTGTCGACTTAGGGGTCGACCCACCCGAGGATTCAGAAAGTTCTTCTGACTTTTTCGGTTCTGATATCTTAAATTTTGTTCTGAGGATCCTGGATCCTCCGCTACTCCTATAAATAAGACCCTAGACCTAACCCTAAACATCATAATTCGGTGGCTAAGCTGGAGCTCTTCCATGGTTCTCTCTCTCTCTTCTCAAATCTATTCTGAAATTAAAATGTTATCTTAGGAGAATTATGAATTCAGATATGGAAGAGAGAATCAACATCAATAAAAAAAGATTATTAAATCATGAAGGCAAGGGAAACTTCTTGAACCAATCTATTCAATTCTTCCTATTTCTTTCCCTTCTCTTTATATGAAAATAGTCGATCCACGTTATCAGGTTTTAATCAAAAGGGGAAAGGAAAACCATGGATGATAGAACAGATCAGACCTAAAATTTGGGGAAAGCATGAAAGGTGAGTGGGTTTAAACTATAGCCTTATATAATATTATGATTATCGTTTAGCATTCCCCTTGTTATAAATTGTGATATTGCCAAGTTAATTATAAATTATTATTATAACAAGTTGATATGTTAACATGAATAAATCGTACGATGAATCGGTTAAAGTATTGGAATGATTATATGTTGTATAAACTCGTTAGAATGTGGGCAATGATTACTATTATTGTAATTATATAATTCGGTTGAGGCATATTATTGAGTAAACGACATGTTAAACTTGTTGGATTAAAATAATTGAGATTTTGGGTAAATGATACACTATTGGAGAATTACACTTTATTTTAAAAAAAGTTAATTACATGTAGAAAAACATGCGACACATGTTGGGATTTAGGGCATAATTTGTAATGGGATTTTGGAACACAGCATATAATATGTTTTGAGACTTTAACATGGAAGCGCAATTTGATATGAACATAAATGGTTGAATGAAGATGAATATACCTAGGATTACAATTAGAAATTGTAACTGCACTTATGGCACGAGGTTAGGTTGCATTAGTGGAGGAAGTCTGCCCGGACCCGACCAGCATATCCGGCAGCCACTAATGTTGAACCTAATGTGAGAGACCTAGGTGCAAAATTAAAAACATGTAATGGTTCTAAGACACGAGGATAAGTCAACTTGTGGTAGAAATCTGCCCGGACCCGTCTAGCAAATCCAGCATCCACAAATGTAGGCATAACGTGAGAGGTCTAGTGCTTATATATATATATATATATATATATATGTATATAATAGGATATGAACAAATTGCAATGATGGTAATTAAATGTCTAACTCATAAAATAAGAAAGGAAGGGATGCGGTGGACTGAGTTAGTTTGATGCGAAGGAAAAGTGATGTATTTCCCTAAATGACCTATTTTTGAGAACGTGGTTGCAAGTAACCTACAGTAAATAAATTAAGAAAAGTAAAGAAATTACTTGCTACCACTAATTTAGGTAGGAATAGGTTATGAAAATGAATCACTGATTCCTTCTATCAAACTGATAAGGTGCATGAAGTGTTTTCCTTAATTAAAATAAGGAATACATATTATAGTGGATGAAGAATACTGGAATACAACAGTAAAAGAAAATGGTTTAAAAGGGGAATGATAATCACCTATTATAAATAAATAACATTAATGAAAATGTTGTATAATAAGTAGACTTGTCATAGGGACAAGTGGGGATTACAACTTCAGTTATAATAAACTAATAGGGAAATTGGATAAGTGGTGAAATGAGTTAAGGGACACCTAATTGTAAATTAAGTAGTAATTGGGAAAACCGGAAACCAGTTGAGAAAAGGGGGGAAATATATGAAATATAAGAAGTTGTACATTATAATTTGTAAGCTTGGAAGTCTGAAACCCGTTGATAAGAATGTTTAGGCTTGTCCTACGGACAAGAGAAATTATAACATAGGTTATAATAAATGGGTAGGAAACTTATTAATGGCCCTTAGTTAATAGAACTACGTTAATAAGTAAACGACGGTAAGTTGTATTGACAAATGGAATTATGATTAAATGAGAAAGGATGAGGAAAACTTACGAAATGAAATAAGTTATATTTAATCATAAATGGTAAGTGACATGTTAATTAGAAAACATGTGAATTGGATATACTTAATTACATATTAAGTAAAACATGTTATTGTAATCAACAAGAAGATAAAAAGGGGTTGTGGATTACAGACCTTGGGTCAAAATCTAGAGAATAACATGTTGTGGGCTTATTAATAAACTTAAATGGATTAAGTTGTATGACTGAAATTAATAAGCAAGAGAAACTTGGTAATTTGAATAAGAATTCAATATGAATGGGAATAACTAAGTTAATTGGAAACCTGATGAGGGGAGGCAAGTGCTTAAAAGAATGTTTAGACATAGGGTCTGATAACAAGTTAAAGTGAGGCGCTAGAACCATTCTACACATTTGAGGGTGAATAACCCAACAGGGTAGATCATCGTGGTGTTATAAGGCACGAGGGGGAGTTCACATTCATTTGATTTTTCTGACGGCTCCGAAGGACTGGAAGGGGAAGCACGCGGCTTCCTGAGGTACGCAAGGTGCTCCTAGTAGTCCTTTGCGCGAAGGCAGATGTCTTAGGTTGTGTCTGCAGAGGTTGGGTCTGCACATAACTACTGGGTGGGTGAGCCTTGATTATAGATGTAGCTATGCAGTCAGAATGTTGTGACGAGGTGACACCAGGTCGGTTCGGCGGTTGCCTTATGAGGAAGCAGAAGGTCAGGACCAATAAAGATAGTAGACCGTCGGAAACCTGTCATCGGCAGCCAGTGGGATGCGGAAAGACTCGAGTTAAACCCAAGATACCATTTCACCCTTCACTATCGGGGTAAGGGGTTAAGGGGAGACGCCACATGGATGTTTAGATTGTTTGCGTAGGGGCAGTCGTTTAGCTTTGGTAGTTTTTACTAGTTGAGGGAGGGGCCAAGGCGGGGCCATAGCCACCATGTAAATTGACCCTGGGTATATCTGTATATATAGGCTCTTTAAAGACATGCCTGTACAGATATGGAAAAGCTCCCGACCGAGTTCCTTGGTTCTTGTATTGCCCTGCCATGGAACTCAGTGTAAACTAGAGGACGCGCGGCTGAGGCATCGAGCTACATTTGAGAATACATATAGTGGACAGTTTAGATGCATGCACGTCGGCTCTGGGTGGTGTATCGTAGACTTGAGGGCATTACTCCGGCATGGAGTCTGATTCGAACAAAGGCGGTAGTCAGTATGTTTACATAGCGTAGTAATGATAGATACATGAAGAACGTAATATTGTTATCCGTATGTCACTATGACGTAGGATGAGGGACTGTATATATTTTGATAGTGTTACAGTGGACACCGTGCGAGTAGGGTACCATGGGGTGTACCTCGATATTGGGGGTAGCTACATATATACTGTATTAGGTTAATCCACTGGGAAGTAAATGGGTATGATGAGTGTGTAAGCCTTGAGTGATGTTAACCCAAGTAACCTAATAAATAAGAAAATATGATTGAATGGTATATGTAGGATTATCCAAAGTGTATAGTTTAAATCCAGTCACCAGAACTTGTGTTCTGACCACTTCCTCATAACATACTCGCAGGTTAGATTTGTGGCAGAGACATGAGACTTTATAGCTTTGGATACTAGTTAGGCAGTATTATTAATACGATAAGGCTATACTTTGATTTATATTATATTTTATCCATTCCGCTATGAGATATTTTATGAGCTCTGACATATTTTATGTCTCTGTCTTTTTTGCAGGATACCAGAGCAAACCAATCTGAGTTTCGATATATTGGAATTTTGAAAAAATTTTGATCTATCGGATTTGGGGTTGTCACAAATGCCATCATTAAGTAATCTGGTCATAGTGTAGGGAAAGTGGAAGTCAACGTCGACAATCAGAGTGAAGGAAATGGCCGCCAAGGTGAAAATGGTAACGGAAGAAGTAGGAATAAGGGAAATGATCCTAAAAAGAGGCCTCGATTCCAAACTTTCGATAATTATACGCCGCTAAACGACACCTTGGAGAATATCTATCTGGACACCTTCAATGTTATCTAATACAAAAAGCCTCCACCAAGAGACTCAATGGAGAAAGAACGTGAAATAAGGTAGTTCTGTTTATTTCATGAAACTTACGGCCACTCCACAAATGAGTGTCGCCACCTAAAGGGTGTAGTGGGAAAGTTGCTTTGAGCAGGGAATTTGAACAAGTATAAAGTCGCCTCTAGAGACAGGGGCAAGGAAGCTTAGCTCCAAATCAGAACCAACCTTCCTCGAGAGCTACTACCCAGCAAAAAGGAAATGAGGTAGTTATTAGTACCATGATTGGAGGACCACATCCAGCTGGATTCAGCAATAGAGCCTTGGAACAATAGGTCAATGCCGCAAAACATCCGGAAGTAGGAGAATGTAGTGCTCTTGAAGGTACCACTCCTGCAAAGCAGCAGAAAACGATGATCGACAAAACTGTTTTCAAAGATAAAGAAAGCGTAGGAGTAGAATCCCTGAGTATAGACCCATCGGTAATCACGGCCCTCATCGGCCCAACACCTATGTGGAAAGTCATTGTCAATAACGGGAGTTTCGTCAACATTCTGTTTAAGAAAGCATTCGACCAGATGAAGTTGGAAGCCAAAGACTTGAAGCCCTATACTGGATGGATATGCGGCGTCAATGGCTCGTCAACACCACCAATGGGAGTGGTAAATCTATCTATGTAACTTGGGGAAGGAGACCGCCGGAGAGTGTGAATCCTCCCATTTGTTGTCATGAATATTGGTTCTCCGTATAATGCATGCCTGTGTCAACCATCTTTGGTAAAGTTCAGAGCTTGTATCGCATCTTGGTGTTTACTGTTAAAGTTCTCGACCAAGGCCAGAGTAGGAATGGTCTGTGGTGACCAAGTTACCGGAAGAGCCTGCTATTTGGTCAAATGGAAGATGCTACGCAATGGAGACAACGCAGAACCCAAGAATGCCTCCCTCCTACAAAGGAGGCGTTGGCATAGCAAATAAAGGAAATAACGCAAAAGGAGTCGCTCGATCATCTGGCCGAGGACACAGATTTCAGAGAGGATGAAGATTCGGGATGCAAAAGAGCGACACCTAATGAAGCAACTATAGATATTCCGATTGATGACGACGACCCGACAAATTCCTTGAAGGTCGGATCTCACTTGGACCCCCTCCAATCGAGGGAATTGACAGATTTTCTATGGGCGAATCTGGATGTATTCACTTGGACCCATGCCAAAATATGTGGGATTTCACCATCGATTATAAGTCATGCGCTAAGTATACACCTAACCATCCTCCCATCAAGGAAAAGCTACGCATGTTAGGCCCGAAGTGATCATCTCCTTTGAAGGAAGAAGAGGAGAAGCTAAGGGGCAATGGTTTCATACAAGATGCTACATACCCCGACTTGATATCAAATCCCGTCCTTGTCAAGAAGGTAAATGGCGAACATGCATCGAATTTTCAGATTTGAACAAGGCCCACCCAAAAGATAGCTTCTACCTAGAATTGACCAACTGGTGGATTCAGCAGCAGGACACGAACTTCTTTCCTTTATGGATGCGTACTCAGGATATAACCAGATTCTCATGCATGTGCCAGATCAAGAACATACCACTTTTATCACTGACCTCAGACCGTACTACTACGTGTTGATGTCCTTTGGACTAAAGAGCGCAGGGGTAACCTATCGGCGTTTAGTCAATCGTATGCTCTATAAGAAGATCGAAAAATTTATGGAAATTTACGTAGATGATATGCTCGTGAAGTCTAGGTGATCGTCCAATCACATGACAAATTTGGAAGAGATGTTTAATATCCTTTGACACTATGGAATGATGCTAAATCCTTTGAAATGCTCTTTCAACGTTGCGTCAGGAAAGTGTCTTGGCTTGATAGTCAGCTCTCGCGGGATCGAGATTAATCCAGAACATATTGCAGTGATTAGAAACATCAGCAAGCCGAGGAAGATTAAAGGTGTTTGAAGCTTAGCAGGGAAAGTGGCAGCCCTAAGTAGATCTATTTCCAAGGCTACCCACATATGCATTTTTTCTTTGATTTGGTAAAACGAGGGAAACACAACTTCGAGTGGACCCAAGATTGCGTTGAAACCTTCTAGAACTTGCTGAGTCACCTAGAAAGACCCCCGATATTGTCCAAGCAGTGGATTATGAAGACCTATTCATATACTTAGTAGTATCATCGTATGCAATCAGTTCGGTGCATATTCGTGAGGAGGATAAAGTTCAGAGACCAGTGTACTGTGTGAGCAAGAAGTTAGCAGTGGCAGAATGCGATTATCCAAGATTGAAAAGCTCGCCTATAGCTTGTTGATTGCTTTAAGGAAACTTCTCTACTACTTACAGGCTCATCCAATTGCAATATACACTGATCAACCACTAGGACGGGTCCTGCGACAGCCTGAGGCATCTGGAAGATTGCTCAAGTGGAACATCGAGCTAAGCTAATTTGACTTTAACTTCCTTCCAAGGAAGTATATATGGGGGAAAGAATTGGCAGACTTCATTGCTGAGTTCACTATTCCCGAGGATGGTGTGTTAGATGAAGAAGAAGGATCCTCAGAGAGAAAGATGGAACAAGCACCTAGAAGTTATACACATACAGTGCTAAAAATGATCGATGGTTCGGCGCTGGAGCCGTATTAATAACTCCTGAAGGGCGGTCAATTTAATATGCTATGCGACTGAATTTTCATGCTACTAACCACGATTTAAAGTATGAAGCTTTGATTTCCGGGATGAGACTCGCTAAGGAGTGGAAGTTGCAGCATTGGACATCTTTTGTGACTTTCCGATTGTTGATTGCCAGGTTCGGAAGGAATTCCAAACAAAAGTGACAAGTCATGTATGACTTAAGGATAGGATCTTTCTATATGGATTATGCAGAAGTGAATATGATATTCTAACTTTTTTAATACAACAGTTATGCAAATAAATATTAACTGATATGATATATGAAAAATAAGAAAATCTAGTAAGTAAATTGACACCAGGAATTTTATACTCGTTCGGACTTCCCGTCCTACGTCCAGTGCCAGACTCCTTCTGGAATTCACTGTCAACACCCTCTCTTCACCCGGAGGAACAGATCTACAATACACCCGAGCACCAACACGGATATCCTGCCTGAGCACCAACAAAGGACTTCTCTCCTGAGCACCAATACAGGACTTCAAACAAATAACAAGAGTTTGACTTCTAATTGTGTTCTTGAATAACACTGAATAGCCAATAGTTGAGTGCACCCTTCCAATAATCTTATCCTCAAATATATAACATGTATGTGAAGATTAAAGGAAATATATTACTTATTGAATTAAGAGATATAAAATAATTTCAATGATTCAACAAGTAATTTGAATATTGGAGAGCTTTTTAGTATGCAAGAATGTATAGAGTTTAAGATCAAAAAATATGAGAAGATACGGTGATATGGAAAACATGTTTGTGATGTATATATAATCATTGAAGAGTTGTCAACTTCCATGAAGAATTTAACAAAGAGATGCACCCATTTCCTTTCAGAAATGAAGACGAATCACTTCATGAAAGATGACGTCTTTTAGAAAATATGACTGTTGTAAAATATGACTGTTGGAAATATGACCGTTAGAAAATATGACCGTTGGATAATATGACCGTTGTAAAATATGACTATTGTAAAATATGACTATTGGAAATATGAAGTGTCTTTCCGTGAAGTGTCTTTTCGTGAAGTGTCTTTTCGCGAACTGTCTTTTCGAAGTGTATTTTCGCGAAGTGACGAAGCGTCTTTTCGCCAAGTGTCTTTTCGCAAAGTGTCTTTTCACGAACTGTCTTTTCGCAAAGTGTCTTCTCGTGAAGTGTCTTTTTGCGAAGTGTCTTTTCGTGAAATGTCTTTTCACGAAGTGTCTTTTCACGAAATGTATTTTCGCGAAAATGTCTTCTCGCGAAATGTCTTTTCGCGAAGTGTCTTTTCGTAAGTGCATTTGTGTACGTTATATATTTGAGGATAGAATTTAACAATATATGACACATCTAGGACACAATTAAATAGATAATCATAACCTATATCACTTTTCCTTTGATCTTCTTATCTTCCTTGTCATGAATCAAAAACTTTTGATCTAACATTCTCCCTCTTTTTTGATTGATGAAAACCTCTTGCAATCTTGTAGAGTTATTTATTTTCTCCCCTGAATGTATTCTTGCATGTATTTATCTCTCTTTGAATATAAAGCTTCTCTGCCACATTTTGTTAGTGCATACATAAAATACTTACCATTTGTTTCACTGTAACAAAATGTAAGTGTATAAAGCATATTTATACAATAATTTTCTCCCCCTTTGTCATCAATTAAAAAGAATATGTAACATGATAAAGCAGTAATCGAGAACAAACAAGAGAAAACAAACATAGATAATTTTCAAAGAGCATACGAGACTATTTATTATATGTCCCTAGAGATACCGAAATATCCTTCTCTTTCTTGTGGTGTACCTGCATAAATATGATGTATATACTTTGGTACCCACTTGTTTCATTTGGGTCCAGGGATTAGCCGAAAGGTGACCATACCCAAGAGGGTTTAATGGAACATTTAAAGATAAAATTTTCATTAGTAACTGCTGAATCAAAATAATCATCTATATATTTTTCTTTGTTTTTCCAATTTATAGGAACCAAAATACTTAAATAATTTCTATTGATATTTCTTTCGTTCTTCTGGATTTATTATAAAGATCTCTAGTCATAGAAGTATTCAAATTTCTATAATGATTGGATCTTGGATGTGAATAGGTTTTATTATATTCTAAACCACTTTTGTCATGTAAAGGTCGAGATCTAGATAAGATCATACTTAAATCATTTTGACCTTTATTAAATTCCGCGAACTTATTTGTACATTTGATTCCACAATCGCGATCAATATTTTCAAAAGAAAATTTGTTATTAATATCCTTATTTAATACAGAATTCTTTTTTTTTAAGTGTTATTCTCATTTTTGAGACAGCTAATTTGAGATTCTAAATTACTGATTGTAATTTTGCAACATTTTTTTTTGATTCAGAAATTGCTTTTTGCAAAATGTTATTATTAACTTTTAAAGTCTCACATTCTTTAGATAATTCTAAATTCTTTTATGTTAAAGCCTCATTCTCTTTTTCAAGAGACAAAATTAAAGAACTGGAATTATTTAAAGAATCTTCTAATGTTGTATTTTTATTTTATAAACCATAGATTTCCTTTAAAAGAACATTGTTTTTATCTTCTAGTCGCTCATTTTCTTTTTAAAGGAAATCTTTTTTATAAACAAGCTCTTCTAAGGAATTTTCAAAATATTTGGCTTATTTAACTAAAAAAATGTTTTCCTCTTTTAATTTGGAATTTTCTTGCTCACAATTTTATACTTGGCTAAAATAACTTCATTAAGTTTACCTAAACTTTTAAAATCTTTTAACAATATTTCATGGTCTAACAAAAGATCTTTATATAATGAATCTACACATATTGATTGTGATCTGACTTTGGCCATGAGACATTTGCTTCCTTGCTCTCTTGATTTCGCTTTGTTGCTCTTCCACTTTCTAATTCTTTAACAAGATTTCTTTATTGCCATTTGTTCTAGGATGTTACGATCTTCAGAACACCACGCTCTAATACCAATTGAAAAGTCGTGTATGACTTAAGGATAGGATCTTTCTATATGGATTAACTTGTCTAATGCAATAGTTATGCAAATAAATATTAATTGATATGATATATAAAAAATAAGAAAATGATGTAAGTAAAGTGACACCAGGAATTTTATACTGGTTCGGACTTCCCGTCCTATGTCCAGTCCTAGACTCCTTTTGGAATTCACTATCAACACCCTCTCTCCACCCAAAGGAACAGGTCTACAATACACCTGAGTACCAACACGGATATCCCGCCTGAGCACCAACACAAGACTTCTCGCTTGAGCACCAACACGGATATCCCGCCTGAGCACCAACACAAGACTTCTCGCTTGAGCACCAACATAGGACTTCAAACAAATAACAAGAGTTTGACTTCTGATTGTGTTCTTGAATAACACTGAAATAGCCAACAGTTGAGTACACCCTTCCTATAATCGTATCCCCAAATATATAATGTGTATGTGAAGATTGAAGGAAGTATATTACTTATTGAATCAAGAGATACAAAATAATTTCAATGATTCAACAAGTAATTTGAATGTTGGAGAGCTTTTTAGTATGCAAGAATGTATAGAGTTTAAGATCAGAAAATATGAGAAGATTCGGTGATTTGGAAAACATGTTTGTGATCTATATATAATCATTGGAGAGTTGTCAACTTCCATGAAGAGTTTTATCAAAGAGATGCACCATTTCCTTTCAGAAATGAAGAGGAATCTCTTCTTAAAGATGATGCCTTTTAGAAAATATGGATGTTGTAAAATATGACCGTTGGAAATATGACCGTTAGAAAATATGACCGTTGGACAATATGACCGTTGTAAAATATGACTGTTGTAAAATATGACTATTGGAAATATGAAGTGTCTTTCTGTGAAGTGTCTTTTCGTGAAGTGTCTTTTCGCGAACTGTCTTTTCGAAGTGTCTTTTCACGAAGTGACGAAGCGTCTTTTCGCAAAGTGTCTTTTCGCAAAGTGTCTTTTTGCGAAGTGTCTTTTCACAAAGTGCCTTTTCGCGAAGTGACGAAGTGTCTTTTCGTGAAATGTCTTTTCACGAAGTTTCTTTTCGCAAAATGCCTTTTTGGGAAGTGTCTTTTCGTAAGTGCATTTGTGTACGTTATATATCTGAGGATAGATTTTAATAATATATGACACATCTAAGACACAATTAAATAGATAATCATAATCTATATAACTTTTCCTTTGATCTTCTCTTCTTCCTTGTCATGAATCAAAAACTTGTGATCTAACAAAAAGGGCCACGACTTGTAGCCTACCAAGAACGATTCGAAGAGCTATTGGATAGCCTAGAACATTATAACATATCTCATATTCCACGTCATGATAATTTGAAAGCGAATAAATAGGCCGAACTATCGAGTTCCGACAACCCAGAAGAGAAGGAAATGGCCCCAATTGAGACACTAAACACTCCGATCATTGACTAGGTGGAAGTTGATCCCATGTTGGAGATCGAGCCTGAGAGAGAGTCATGACTGACCTCGATAAAGAACTTCTGGTGGAATGGAATGCTTCCAACAAGAAAAGGTGAAAGGCGTACCATCATCTGTAAAGTTTCAAGATATATCATGCAAAGCGACGTTCTTTATCGATGGGGATTTTCAGTCCCGTTATTCCGTTGTGTAGAACATAACGACATCAAGCATGTGTTGAGATAAGTACATGAAGGCGAATGTGGAGATCACACCAAAGGACAAACATTGGCCAAGAAGATATTGCGATATAGCTAATTCTGGCCTACCATAAATTGGGATGCAGCTGATTATTCACGACACTGCGACAGGTTCCAGAAATTCGCAAAGATTCCCGGAGCACCTCCCAACCTACTCACCTCGATGGTGAGCTCGTGGTCGTTCGCTATTTGGGGGACTGACATCATCAGAAGCTTTTCAATCGCCAAAGTTGGAGCAAGGTAGGCAACCATGACTGTGAACTACTTTACAAAATGGGAAAAAGATGAACCATTGACCACAATCATGATGATGCGAGTGATTAATTTCATTGTCAGAAATATCATTTGCTAGGTTGGGATCCCTAAAGTCGTCATAACCGACAACGGAACTCAGTACGGCAGCACAAAGTTTCGAGATTTATGTCAAAGATATCGCATCGATAAAACACTGCCATGGTGCATCCGTAATCGAATGGGCAAGTAAATGCACTGAACAAAATCATCAGGTTCATTCTAAAGAAGTGATTTGAACGAGAAAAAGCCATGTGGGTCGATGAATTGCCTCTAGCTCTATGGGCTTATAGAACGACCTACAAGTCGGCAACTGACCATTCTCTCTTCTCACTCTCATTCGGATAAGAAGCCGTCACCCCAATTTAATTGGATGTACCTTCTCATAGAAAAACATATTATGATCCGATGACGAATAGAGCACTTCTCCTTGAGTCTTTATACGTGATCTAAGAGAAGAAAGATAAGACGGACTTGCACGCCTCGAGGCACAAACACTAGATTGCTCAATACTACAACAAGAAGGTTCGACCAAGGACCTTTGAACCTTGAAACCTGGTCTTGAAGCGTGTCTTCCCGGCCCCTGTATTCCTGGGCCTGAAATGGGAAAGACCCTATGTCATCCAACAGAGGCCTGATAAAGGAGCTTTCAAGCTAACGACTAGCAATGGAAATGATATCCCCAGAGCATGGAATGCCCAGCATCTGCGGCACTACCTGACTAGAGATTTTATTGATTCTTTTGTTTTGTAAACTGTGTGAAACGGCACGACTTAACTAGAACAGTCTAGTTGATATAAACAAAAGATTATAATATGGATGTAGACTATGATTTGGCCAAATCACTATAGGAATATCATGTGTTTTTTACCCTTACTGCATTTATTTTTCCACGTTCTATGCCTGTTTTTCAATTTTTGATTTCATGTTCTGATGTAACTGGTTAGTGTCGGACCTACTGAAAAGAAATGATTCACCCCTTTGTGAGGCTCGTTCAGTCTCGCTTGGATAAGCGGACTTAAATCCATGGTCGATCGAAGTTCGATTGGCTAACTTCAAGCTCAATATTAACAAACGACATGGAGGTTTTCACTTTGTGAACCAAAGTGATGATACGATGCCTAAACATCGCACCCTCTCCATCCTACGATACGATGGGATGAGAGGACTTTATCAGAAAGAAGGGGGGACCTCTACCCTTGAATCAAGGTCAAGAGATAACGCCTCGGCAAGTGTGACATGACTCCTTGCCCGAAAATTTCCATATGCCAGAGCGAAGCATGGAGTACAGATTGAAACTGAATTCGAGAACAACACTCGAGTTGGAAAAATCCCGCCCTTGGAAATAGAGTGCAGCAAGAAATCTAGCGCAAATGAAATGACCATTTGCCTGATCAACTCAAACTCTCTTGACTCGAGAGTGAGTATAAAGGTAGGCATGATTGATGTAGCACGATTAAAGACTGCCTTAACCACACTATAGCATAGGCATACGACATGAGAGTATAAAGGCACCAAACCTACTGCTGAAGGAATTGGGTTCCTAACCTACTTAGGATTGGGGGCAAGATTGAAAGTTGAGCCCGCACTGCCCACGGAAGGATTGGGGGAAATAGAATATCGCTTCTACTCAATCTCGAACAAGCCCTGGATAGGCAATTTATTCATGATTGATTTAGGGCATACACACATCACACCCCTATGATAGTTGCAATATGATATGATATTTGTCACTTAGTTGGTTGTAGAAATTTTGATTTGTAGGTATGTTGAATGGAAATCCTAGTTTGATATGTGATGTGATTTATTGCTTGTTACTTAGCATGGTAATGTTTTGGTTGCTAGTATATTCAATTGAGGCAGATAATAAATGGGAATACATATGATGTTGTAGGAATGCTACTTTATTTACTAAATGCAGATTTATACAAGACAACTGGTCAAAAATGCGAGGGCCGCACTCGCAACAACAACCGAAGGCTAGTGGAAAGCAAAATATAAATTAAGGCAACCCTCTACTTAGGCTTGGGAGAATGTTTGGCTTTCTTGGCTTCCTTGAGTTTCTTCTTCTCCTCCTTTTTTAGCATTAGTGAGAATACACTTTTTCTTCTTCTTCTTCTCAGAGGGCGGATCTATCGGATTAATAGAGGACTTGGAAGCCAATTCACTAGTAATTGATCAAGATGGAATCTTGATGGTTATTTTACCACCGGGAGGAACTACTTGGAGGGGATCGATCGAGATGGGGTCTTCTTCTTTTTTGGCCTTTAAGAGCTTCTTAATTCTAGATTTCACCTGAGCAAGTTTGAAGTTCTCGGCCGGTAGCTCCAGTGATGGTGACATCCATACCCACTTCACCCTCCTTGTCACCAGTATACTTTAGGGCGTCAATTATTTCTCCTCCTTGGGGAGCTTCATCACTTGAAGGTACTATTTCCTTGTTAGCGGCTTCTTCCTATTTCTCCCCAGCGTCCTCAACGGGGTTTGTACCTAAAGAACGAGAAGCAAGTGTTATTAGCTCTGGAGAAAACATGGGTGTTTCGATTGTTTGCTCAACGATGCGACGACGCGCTATAATAACTTTAACAAATTGTGGTGAAAAGGTGGAGATACCGTTGGCCGATTTGTCCCCAAGAGTAGTAGGAGTAGTTGTTTCAGTGATAGGAGAGCAGCCTAGGGAATCTATGGACATTCGGGATTATATCCCTTGGTCTCTGTAGCCCCAAGCATGGAAAAAGATGAACCGGAACCACCATCAATCGTATTCTTTCCCTTGACTTGGCATCTCTCCTCCTCCATAGATTCCTGAATTAATTTCCGCCCTTCAGCTAAGCGCTCTAGTTCTTCGCCTATTAAGTATGTTTCTTCAGCTCCTCTTCGTCGATGGTCTCAACCTTTAACCGCCCCTTCTAATCACCAACAATTTGATCCCACACATCAACCAGAGTTGTCGGATAATGCTGGATCCAAGATATATCCCTAGTCCGTAGCACTTGGTCGAAGAAAGATATCATAAGATCCCCATATTCATCTAACTCTTTTCGGGCCTTGGCAAGCTATGCATTAGAATCAGCAGTAGATTTAAGAGCAATATTGGTGTTCCCTTCAACAAGTTGTGCCCTCTCCTCAGCCTCTGTCAACCTGGCTTTCAAACTAGCGTTTTCCTTTTCCAACTCAGTTTTTTCCTTGCCTAGTCAAGTGCAAAAAAACTTTAACACGGTGCTCTCAGAAGTGACATCCTCAACTTGTTTCTTGAGAGTTATGCGCTCTTGACTGTGGGAATCAAGTTGATTATAGTAGCTCTGTAATTCCTCATGCTGCTTCTTATAATTTTTGGCATCGCGCTGTGTTAACATAAGTTGGGCTTGGACATATTCGAGTTCTTTTTCCTCATTTTTTTAGTTGAAAAGTCATATTCGGCCTTTTATTTCAAGTTGTCGACGTCCGCTAGCATATCCTTTACGATTTAGGAAAGCTTCCGAGAGAACTTGCATGTTTCCTGATATTGCTGATCCATAAAATCTATTTAGGCTTTGACTTTCGTTGCCCAATCTGAAGGTACCGATTTAAAGTTTGGAACAATATGCATATTCTGGGAATTGTTTCTTCAAAACCATTATCCTTGCCTGTGTCTCGGAGTCGGGTATCACAGGACTTGTTGTCATGATGTAAATATTCCTGTGCTTGGTGGGGATAATCGCCACTTCCCTCTTTTCTTGCTCCTTACTCAAGTTCTTAGCCTTATCTTTCGGGTTCGAATGCTTCTTTAGTGGCTTCTCTTGAGAAAGAGATTCTCTCAGAGGAACTAGAGCTTTAGGAGGATATTTATCTCCCCTGTGTTAGCTGTGATAACCCTTGTAATTCTCTAAATCTAAGCGGACTAGAAAGCGAGAGCAAGAAGATCGATGGTGTTGGGACTGATAATGCCTCCTGTCATCTATCCTGTGGCTTTCCCATTGGTCGTGTTCAGTATCGAAGTCATATCGGGGAATGCTCAATCGAACATCCCTTATATTATATCTGCGATGAGGCATCCCTCCTGCAAGTAAATAAAAATCGACATTGGATGCAAGAATTGGCACAATGTGAAGGTGTTGTGACGTGCAGTGCCAGTGCAGTGTGTGTCCTAAATGATTCCCCCGACGGACCAGAGCTCGAAGTTAGGCTTGTCAGTATGATCTCCCCGGCTTTCACAGATGTCACATCTTCGTCAGATGAAGGGAAGGCGGAGACTGTGCCAATATTTCGAGAGGAGTATATTTTGTCAAGCAATAGGTGTTTAGCTAAATCCCCGAATATGGGATCCTCTTGTTGGGAGTCATGGACGGGAGACTTGACTGGAGACGGTGTCTTAGGGGAAGGCTGCATTTCAGCAATAGAGGTATCCTTGGGATTAGCATCCCAGGGTTCCTCCCCAACTGGCATGTTTAGAATTTCTTCGTCTTGGACTTGCATCGGAGAGGAACTCTTTAGAAAAGTAGTTGGATCTTCCTCGGGAGTTATCTCTTTATCTCCCGATAGCGATACATGAACGGAACTCATGAGCTCTTGGCCTATTAAGCTTTACCCACCTCAGCCGAAGTCATAACTGGCCCCTCGACTAGGGCCATACTGCCGGTTTCTACGGGCACGAGAGGAACTTAAAATGGGTGCATGTATGTGTAAGCATGACCTCCATGGCCAATACTCCGACTCATATCGAGTAGACGGTGGTGGTGAAGAACCTCATCCACCAAACATTTTCTGCCATTCTAGGAGTCCGAATTACCATTGAGCAGACGACTCAATCGGTCTAACTATATTTGGCCCTACTTTTTTTGGGATTCAGAACTGCAAATAAGAGAGAAGGATCAGTGTATTCATTAATATAGTTGAAACAGAAGCACTAGAATTTGAAGATTACTCGACTAGAGCCATCTCCTAGCGCATCTAGCCTGGTGTTTGATATAGAACCATTTAGGTTTTACATCCCCTGCATTGCTATATCTTTCATTGAGACTCTTTCTCTTCAACACAGATTCAAAGTAAATGAAGGAAGGGGTTTCCTTTGTATGATGCTTGAAATGATAAAAGAAGTTCATATCCTCAAAAGCGGGCTCCGTGCCTAAGATTTCCATATAAGCTACGTATAACGTGTATAAGTAAAGGTATGCATTAGAATGGAGTTGCATGGGAGCAATCCACATTTATTTTAGAAACTCGACGATGAATGGTGGGAACGGAGGGATAACTCCTGTTGTGCACATCAACCGACTGATGGCCATATACCCCTTCGAAGTGTTGTGGGGTCTTTCTCGCCGGTTGCGACTAAAGCTTCCCAAGAAATCCCATGCCTTATACATATTTGCCTAAGTTTAGCTTCATCAGTTATCGAAGTCATGGAATCAGCGGGGATATCTAGAATGGTTGCACTCCCGAATTTGTCGGGAGTCTGGTTGTGCCTTACTCCTCCTTCCTCTTCCTCGTTCACTGAAACCTCTCCTCCAGATGACTCCGCACTCTCATGAAGGTCGATCTCAAAGTCAGAGCCTATACTATCCCAATCTGTGACACCCCACGTCCGTTAATGTCACTCTTTATCAGAATTCATTAAGTTTTGTAGAGCGTTATAGGTAAACAGAAATAAAAACATTACAAGACAAATATAAAATAATAGTAGAATTAAAAATTTATAAAACAGAAAAGCTTCGTGATCCAAACCCAATTACATAATAAGTCTGAAAAAAAACTAAAAACTCATTACATCAACATAAAACTTATGTCCTGTACAAAATCACCATCAAATTACAATAATATATAAAAAGCATAATCCCCAAAATATAGCCATGGTAGAGAAGATATAAAATCAAGCAGTACATCTAAGCTGCTCGAAGCTGAATGAAAGAAGAATCCTGATCAAGCTTAAGTATTCCCACCCTAAGAACCTGGGTGAAAACAAAAGAGAGAGAAGAGGAAACAAAATGGGTCAGACATAAAGTCTGGCGAGTCCAGTTACTTTTAGCATATAAATAAGTAAAAGCATCATGACAGGCATATAAACTGGAGAGTGAGATAACAGTGTCATATGGCAGGTATTGAAAAGTTTGTATGTGCTAGTATAGTATACACGAATCGTGTAATATGGTGTATAACACACAAATATACAACAGCTATGAAAGAAGATATGCTAATCACGGATATGTAACAGTAAATGCAGTAAAATAGAAAAAACACATCAAGAATTTTTATACTGGTTTGGAGCACCATCCTACGTCCAGTCCCAGATTTCTATCTGGATTTTCACTAACAACCACCTCGCTTCACTCGGAGGAACAGGTTTACAACACCTGAGAAGACGAACGAGATTTCACGCTTCTAACAACACCAAAGACTTCAACACGTGCCTCTTATAATTCCGAGGACTTCAACTAGGAAGAATACAATTGTTGTTGAAAGGATGTATTCTTGATAACACGAATTTGTTACTTGTAGTACAAAAGGATGTATTCTTGATAACACGAATTTGTTACTTGTAGTACAACCTTCCTATAATCTTATCCTCAAATAGAATATTTGTGTATATGAAGATTTGGAAGTGGATATCGTATTGAATCAAAAGAATATTAAATAGATTCTAGGATTAAAACGACATATTATTGAATATGAGCAATTGAGCGCTTGTGAATATAGAAATGAGAACAAGAGTATAGAGACAGTAATCAAGTCAAGAATTAGTTAAAAAGAATGATGATCTCATGGTGTTTATATAGAGAATTACTAGTTGTTGTGAAGAGTAACAAACAATAGCCATGATTATTGGTGAAGACAAAGAGATGCAACCCTTGATTGGAAGGAGTGTCTTTTCGAAAGGTTTCTTTCTGAATGGAAACAGTTGATAGGTCAATAAGAACTGGTAGATAGGAATTTGAAAATATATATACGTTATATTCAAATGTGCACGTTCATTGTGCATTTTGGGTAGAAACGGTCGACAGGTCCAATTATAGATGGTCGACCGGTTCTGCCCAGTTTGCACAATCAATGTGCACACACACATATATATATATATATTGATTACTTGAGGTGTGAAACTATTTGAGGATAGATTTTAACATAAGCAACACTATTAAAACACCAAATAATCAACCTCTAATCTAGAATACCGTATGTAGCTCTTTGTATGTCTTCAAACCAATAAATACCTTTTTTTTCAATCACGGCTTATTTCTTTGTCAGAAATCAAAACTCCAAAATATCTTGACTCAATAGGTATAACAAGGTTAACAGGATAAACAGAATAGAATATATTACGCTTCTCTAAAACTTTTCTTTGCACCATTACTAGTATAACAAGGACAAAATGATCCCAACAAGTACAAGATGGTAGACTTGGTGTACTTCTAATGAGAGGTTTTACCCCATACAATAACAGGTAGCCCAACAGACCTGACATGTGTTACCCCAATGAAAATAATGGGCTCCTAAACAAGCAAGACTAGATGTACCCCAATTACTACCCCAGTCGATCGGCTCCCTAACTCGTAGATATCATGTGTTGGCCCCACGGTAGGATGCATCGCTTCCTATAGTGGCAGCTCATTGTTTACAAGATGTGCACAACCATATCTACAGGTGTCACGACGTCTTATTATCCACTCCTATAATTCGGACCCATGCACGCATATGACCCCGACGGAATGCGCCGCTCACACCGTCCCTTAAATGGACCTCTTACAACAAACTCAGTAAGCGTGCCCTGACCCGACCTAGTTTGAGGTTCTCCGTTTGATACAAAGATAGGTTACTGACTAATATGGGTCCCACACACCAGATGATACAAGCTTCCCCCTAGACTTGCACCCCCACTACTAGGATTTCAATAGGTTATGCCTACCAGTTTAATCAAGATTGCATAACCCCAACATGTTAAGTTTGTCAGGCTTATATGCATAATTCTTCCCCACATATTTAACAAGATTAACTTAACCCTCCAATTGATTCAAGCAAGTTTACTTAGCCCTACATAAGTTGATAGGTTCTTGTAACCCTCACAGATTCAAACGGGCTAAGTATTACAAATTTATTACCATTCATTCATTTATGGTTATTAATGCGCTAGACCTATCACATCAAGTTTACCACTTGTGGATGCTGGATAATCTGGTTGGGTCCGGGCAGACTTGTAGCACAAGTCGGTCTTAACCTCGTGTCTTAGCATCATTACGTGTACGTTAATGCACTTAGACCCCTCACATTAGATTTACCACTTGTGAACGCTGGATATGCTGGCGGTCCCGGGCAGGCTTCTACCATATGTGTAATCTAACCTCGTGTTTAAGTGCGGTTACAGTTTCCAGTGTTCGTTATTATCAATTTCTCATGTTTATCCAAGGTTATGCCCAATTCCCAATCTGATTCATGATACAAGTTAAGCCCCTAGTTTCAATTATGGTACATATTATGCCCAAGAATTCCCGTCAAGTTTTATGATACAAACTATGCCCAAATTAAAGTTTTGGCTCAAGGTACAAATTATGCCCCAAAATCTCAATCATGTTTTACAATATGAATTATGCACCCAATTTATCCTTCCCAACCATTCCCAATTTCGTGCGCTCACGTATTTCAGCGATAGGCCTAGGCTCGAAGGTAGTCTGGCTTTAAAAAAAAGGAAAGGGGGACAAAAGAGAACAAGAATAGGCATAGTAAATAAAAATGGCATAAGATGATATAATTGATCATACTAACAGAATAGGCATACAGTGACATGATTATGCAAAGTAACAGAATAGGGATATCATGAAGAAGCATATGAGATCTAAGCAGTAAATTAGATATACAAGTGATGGCAGGTCTGTTGTAATTTAGATTACTAACAGGCATAGGCTTAGATCTAAACTTATAAACTGTCAAGATTACATTTTAGGTGTTTTTATCTAAAAGCAACATAAACTCACTGTGACTGGATATAAAGAACAGGGGATTTATTGTAGATGTTGTAGCACAGATCCTTGAATACGTATAACTTGTTGTTGAAGAATAATAAGCTAGTTCAAACTAAGTTGGGGTAGCACCTCATTGTCTCCGTTGTTTTTGGTGAATAAAAAAAATGAGAATGAGGTCCTATATATAGCCTAGGGTCAACGAATCTCGCTCAGAACTATTTCCAGGTGCCGGGCAGGAATCTGCCCATATCTCTGTGTGGTCGACCCTGGGGTCGACATAGGGGTCGACATAGGGGTCGACACCCCCATGGAGGGGTTAACCCATGGGTCGACACCTATAGGGAACGGGGCTGACCATTGACGGAACGATTTTCCTTCCCTTTTCCGCTGTTTGATTTTGAATTCTAGATTTGTTTAATTTACATATATAAACGGCTTATAAGTATATAAACTTCCAACCTAAATATCTTCTTCATACGATGTCCGTTTTATGCAAACTCGAAGTCTATCTTAAGCAGAATTCCGAGACAAACGCAATGTCAAAGTCCAATTTTTTAATTCATAATATTTAATTAAGTATTATTAAGTTTATCATTATACTATTTTTTATAATTACGGGGTATTACATTCTCCACTACTCAAAAGGATTTCGTCCTCGAAATCTCTAAGTTAAGAAGAATGTATATCCTAACATCCATCATCCATCTACTCATCCATCAATTATAGGCATACATTGTCCTTAAAAGATTTCTAATGCTTTTATGAACATATGCAAAGGTGTGTGTATATGTCCCTATACGAATGCGAAAGATCAGGCGGTCTACTGATTCAGTTAACCTCCTCCTTAATGCAATGTATGTTAGTGTCATTAATCCATCATGAATGCAAATAATCCTACTATAACATGTAAGTTCTATACGTGTACACAATCATTCATCCAAATGCAACATCCACATGATGTTACACCCATTTCGTCCATAAAAATAGAAAAATATGCACACACATCCATATGGGGTACAAGAGTGATTGAGCCGATCTAGTGCCTAATGTGTGTATATGCATCCACAAGCAACCACTAGCAAACACTTGAATCTACTTGCATCCATAAAACATAATATGCTTCAAACACATATTTATATCCATGGGTTCCCAACCTAAAGTTCGAAGATTCGGTTGATAGGATATACTTAAACGATAGAAACAAGCATGCTTTGGAAAAGAATTTAAGACATACCCTTGAAAATAAACGAAGCGCAAATCTTGTCTTCGGACTCCCAAGTTGCATTCTAGGGTTCTTCTCCCCATTGAAGCTTCGTTAACTTGGCCTCTCGATTGCATAGCTTCTTAAACTCTGATCCAAGAATACGGATAGGAACTCGTCTAACTGTTGCCTCCCCTTCTACCTTTAATTCCTCAAGCATACTTGGCTCAACTACTTCTGCGGTATCATGCAAGCACTTCCATAAATGAGAAACGTGGAAAACATCATGAATGTCGGACAGTCTCTCTGGTAGCTTTACTCTATAGCCCGTTGGCCAATCCTTTCTTTTATGGGAAATGGCCCTACAAATCTTGGTGCCAATTTCCCTGCAAATCCAAAATGAACTACATTCCTCAAAGGCGATACCTTATTAAAACTATGTCTCCCACATCAATCTCAATGTCGGTCCCTCTGCTATGTGCGTAGGACTTCTTCCTGACCTGAGATGTCTTCATACGCCAACGAATAAGAACAATCTTCCCTGAAGTCTCCCAAACAATCTCGGGTCCAACTAGAAGCCTTTTTATAGATTCCCACCAACAAGTCGGTGATCTACAGTGTCATCCTTACAATGCTTCAAAGGGTTCCATGCCAATACTAGCCTGATAACTGTTAATGTAGGTGAACTCTACCAAAGGAAGATGCTCTTCCCAAGTCCTTCTGAAGTCTAGGATACACAGTCTTGAAAATCCTCAAGAACTTTATTCACCCATTCCGTTTGTCCAACGGTCTGAGGGTGATAAGCGGTGCTCAAACACAACTGCTTACCTAATGCCTCTTGAAAGCTCCTCCAAAACTCACTGGTGAATATGGGTCATGATCACTCACAATTCTGGAAGGCACTCTATGTAGATGGACTATCTCATGAAGATAAACTACTGCCAACCATGCCTCTTTCCTCTTACTCTTAACAGGAATGAAATGGGCGCTCTTAGTAAGCTTGTTAAATATAACCCAAATACTGGTGTGGCCTTTCCTAGATCTAGGCAAACCATCAATGAAATCTATAGAGACGCTCTCCTACTTCCACTGTGGGACTTCTAAAGGATGAAGTAAACCACCGGGCATCCTTTGCTCAGCTTTGACTTGCTGGCAAATCAAACATCTATAAACAAACACCACTACATCTTTCTTCATCCCAGCCCAAAAGAAAACCCACTTCATATCTCGATACATCTTATCACCGCCTGAATGAATAGTCATCCTTGAATGATGGGCTTCCTCAAGGACTGTCTTCAACAAACTCCCAACTCGGGGAACACAAAGCCTTCCATCTTGTCGCAACCATACTCTATCGTCCGTAGAATATCTACTGAGGTGACTGGAAGTCTTCCTTCTACTGAGTCTATCCAAGATATTTGCTAGCTGTGGGTCTTATCGCTGTGAAGTTCCTATCTGATCCAATAGAGTAGGTCGCACCTCTAATGATGCCAATAAATCAGGTGTAAACTCGGTGGAGGTTCTGCAATCAAAAATCGATATAAACTCCAAACTCTTCCACTCCACAACTAGAGGACTCAAGGTCATCCTTTGCTTACTCAATGCGTCTGCCTCCACATTACCCTTGTCAGGGGTATAAGCAATCTCAAAGTCATAGGACGCTAGGAACTCCATCCATCTTTGTTGCCTCAAATTGAGATCCTTCTGAGAGAACAATTAATTGAGAGATTTATGGTCGAACTTGTCTCCTAGTAGATAATGGCACCAAGCCTTAAGTGCGAATACTATGGCAGCTAATTCTAAGTCATGAGTAGGGTAGTTCTTCTCATGAACCCTCAACTGTCTCCCTCCATAACATACTACCCTTCCTTCTTGCATCAGTACTGCAGCAATCACTGTACCACATGCATCAATGTATATAATGAACACTTTGTTCCCGTCAGGCAAAGTTAGGACTTGGGCTGTTGTCAAAGCCCTCTTCAATCGCCGAAAAGCATCGTCATCATCTTCCTCCGAAGAAAATGTTAAATTCTTCTTCGTTAGTTGGGTGAGTGGGGCTGATATCTTCGCGAAGTCCTTAATGAACTTCCTATAATAGCCCACTAATCCAAGAAAACTTCTCACCTCCATTGCATTTTTTGGAATCTGCCAATCTTGAACTACAACTGCTTTCGTGGGATGAGCTGTTATCCCATCTTTAGAGACCACGTGCCAAAAAAATCTCACTTCCTTTGCCAAATATTGACATCTGGAGAATTTGCCTTTATTTGATGTGCTCAGAGAGTCTTCAAAACCTCCCTCAAATGTAGGGCATGCTCTTCGTCGCTTTTCTAGAAAATCAAGATGTCATCAACAAAGACCACAATAAACTTATTTAGAAACTCCCGAGACACCCTACTCATCAAATCAACAAAATAGGCGGGTGCATTCATCAACCCAAAAGGCATGACGAGCCACTCGAAGAAACCATTTGGAGTTATAAAAGCGGTCTTGTCTAAACTGTCCTTGGCCACCTCAACTGATGAAACCCTGTGGCCAAGTCTAACTGAGAGAAAACGAATGCACCAACAAACTGGTCAAATAGATCATTTATCCTCGGAAGTGCGTGTCTATTCTTCTTAGTGAGTTTGTTCAACCCTCTATAATCCACGCATTAGCAAAGCGAACCATCTTCCTTAGTGGCGAGTACTACTGGAGCACCCCATTTAGATATGTTTTGCCTAATAAACCCTTTCTCAAGTAGCTCCCCTACTTGCTTGTTGCGCTTCCTTCTTTATCTTGGATCCATATGGCGCACAAGCATTGCAGCTGGCTTTGCATTGTCGACCAAGTATATACGGAAATCAATCTCAAGCCTCGGAGGTAAGCCCCGAACCTCCTCGAAAACATCAGGATACTCACAGACTATAGGTACAGATCGTAGATCATCGATAGATGCATCGAGCAACTCTAGGAAACTAAGTATGACGACCCCTTAGGGTCACAAGAAATCTCTAGTGTCCTCCAATGGCAAGTCAAAAGTCTAATGACCCTCTTTTCACAATCTAGAATGGCACCATACATGGCTGGCCAATCCGACCCTGAAATCAAACCATAGCCTATGAAACTAATCACATATGTGTCACATTCAAACTCGATGCCTAAAACAGATATTCTCAAACCCCACCAAAACATAGACAAATGAGCCGTACCACCAATGGGGTTTGAGACAACAACGGAATCAAAAACCATACTAGTACTAAGGTGTAGAGACTCAACCACATAATCAGATATAAAAGAATGCAAAGAGCCAAAATCAAAATGAGTTCTAACAGGATGATTGGATAGAGAAATCAAACCTTCAACAGAAACTTTCCTACCTCTATCTGGCGCACTGTCCACGGGAGCATGCAACCTCCCTCCAGAAGATACTGCCCTTCGGCCCTGTTCTTGCTTCTTCGGGCAATCCTTAACAAGATTTCCAGCCTCTCCACATGGAAACAAGCGTTCTTTCTTTTCTTGTAATCCTTGATCATATGACCCTCGCCTCTGCAATTATGACATTTCCTCTTATCTCGATCTTTGTTGTTCTTTCCGCCTTTCTTTTGTTATTATTGTTCTTTCTTGGGCCACACTTTCTTGTTTTATGTTTCATCAACCTCGGCCTCTTTCTTTTTACCTTTATCTTCTTCATGCATCAATGCCATATCAACGAGTTTCTCAAAAGTTGCTCCCATTGGAATATGAGACATTGCCAACCCATGGAGGGGTTCATTCAATCCTTTAGCGCACCTCAAAGCTTTCTTGTGCGGGGTATTTACTAGCTCCGAACCAAACCTCACCAATTGATTAAACTTATTAACATACTCATTGACAGACATGGCCCCTTGCTTAAGTGCCAAAAACCTTTTCATTTGCATACTTTGCTCGGCTTGAGAAAGAAACTTCATTTCGAATCTTTGTCGGAAATCGTCCCAAGTCTCTACTGGACGTCCTGCTTATTTCACTTCCCACCAAAACTAGACCTCATCCTTCAACTGCCGAATGGCTAAGTAAATCTTCCTACGGTCTTCAACTTCAAAAATTTCAAATAAATTCTTCGTCTCTTTAAGCCAATTCCTTACTTCTACGAAAGTCTCAGTTCCTCGGAATGGCTTCCCGCCCATAGCACAAAAATCTTTGCATATCTTAGAGAAATAATCAGCATGCGGAGGAGGAGGAACAACGACTGCAGCTGGGGGAGGGGCATCTGCTTGGCCTCCGGTAGGTGTTGTAGCCTCCAGATGCCTACATAACCAAGCCTACATCTGAATGCCCTAAGGAATATTAGGTTCCCCGGACATGCTGAAAAGAAAAGGAAAAAGGGTTTCAAATAGAGAATCGAAAGATATTTCATATGTCTTTTGGGAATATATTTTTCAAAACAGACTTTTCTTTTGAAAATGCTTTCTTTTGAAACCTTTTTGAAAATAATTTTCAAAATCTTTTATCCGATCTGGTAACCTTCAGCTCTGATACCAAATGTGACACCCCTCGTCCATTAATGTTACTCTTGATTAGACTGCATTAAGTTTCGTGGAGCGTTATAGGTAAACAGAAACATTACAAGACATATATAAAATAACAGTGGAATTACAATTTTATTAAATAGAAAAGCTTCGTGGTCTAAACCTAATTACATAATAAGTCTGGAAAAAAAACTGAACTTACATCAACATAAAACTTCTGTCTTGTACTAAATCACCATCAGAGTACAATAATACATAAAAAGAGCATAATCCCCAAAATATGGCTATAGTAGAGAAGATACGAAATCAAACGGTACACCTAAGCAGCTCCAAACAGAATGAAAGAAGAATCCTGATCAAGCTTGATATTCCTACCTTGAGAACCTGGGGGAAACGGAAAAGAGAGAAGAGGAAACAAAATGGGTCAGACATAAAGTCTGGAGAGTCCAGTTACTTTTAGCATGTAAATAAGTAAAAGCACCATGACAGGCATATAAATTGGAGAGTGAGATAACAGTGTCATATGGAAGGTATAACAAGGTAAACATGATAAAGAAAATAGAATATAGTGCGCTTCTCTAAAAAAAATCTCTACACCATTACTAGTATAACAACGACAAGATGATCCCAACAAGTACAAGATGGTAGACTTAGGTGTACTTCTAGCGAGAGGTTTTACCCCATATAATAACAGGTAGCCCAACAGAACTGACAGGTGCTACCTCCGATGATAATAACGGGCTCCTAAACAAGGTAGACTAGATGTACCCCAATTACTACCCCCAATTGATCAGCTCCTTAACTCGTAGATATCATGTGTTGTCCCCATAGTAGAATGTATCACTTCCTACAGTGGCAACCCATTGTTTACAAGATGTGCACAACCATATCTACAGGTGTCACAACGTCTTATTATCCTCCCCTATAATCCGGACCCATGCACGCAAATGACCCCGTCGGAATGCGCCACTCACACCATCCCTTAGATGGACCTCTTACAACCAACTCAATAAGCGTGCACTGACCCTGACCTAGTTCGGGGTTCTCCGTTTGATACCAAGATAGGTTACTGACTAACACGGGCCCCACACACCGGATGATACAAGCTTCCCCCTAGATTTGCATCCGCACAACTAGGATTTCAACAAGTTATACCTGCCAGTTTAACCAAGATTGCATAACCCCAACAGGTTAAGTTTGTCGGGTTTATATGTATAACCCATCCCCACATATTTAACAAGATTAACTTAACCCTCCCCCAGATTTAAACAAGTTTATTTAACCCCTACTTAAGTTGATAGGTTCATGTAACCCTCACAGATTCAAACAGGTTAAGTATTGCAAATTTATTACCATTCATTCATTTATGGTTATTAATGCGCTAGACCTCTCACATTAAGTCTACCACTTGTGAATGCCGGATATGCCGGTTGGGTCCAAGAAGACTTGTACCACAAGTCAAAATTAACCACGTGTCTTAGCACCGTTACATGTACGTTTATGCACTTAGACCCCTCACATTAGATTTACCACTTGTGGACGCTGAATATGCCGGGTGGTTTCGGGTAGGCTTCTACCACAAGTGTAATCTAACCTCGTGTCCAAGTGCGGTTACAGTTTCCAATTACTATAAATGTAGACATGTTTGTTATTATCAATTTCTCATGTTTATCCAAGGTTATGCCCAATTCCCAATCTGATTCACGCAACAAATTATGCCCCTAGTTTCAATTAAGGTATAGATTATGCCCTAAAAATTCCGTTAAGTTTTATGATACAAACTATGCCCAAATTAAAGTTTTGGCTCAAGGTACAGATTATGCCCCAAAAATCCTAATCATGTTTTACAATATGAATTATGCCCCAATTTATCTTTCCCATCCATTCACAATTTCATGCGCTCGCGTATTTCAGCAATAGGCCAAGGCTCAATGGTAGCCTGGCTATAAAATCAAAAGGGAAAAGGGGAAGAAAAGAGAATAGGAATAGGCATAGTAAATAAAACTGGCATAAGATGATAATATAATTGGTCATACTAACAGAATAGGCATACAGTGACATGATTAGGCAAACTAACAGAATAGGGATATCATGAGCACTCATATGAGTTCTAAGCAGTAAATTAGGTATACAAGTAATGGAAGATATGTTGTGATTTTGATTACTAACGGGAATGCGCTTAGATCCAAACTTATAAACATGTCAAGATTACATTTTAGGTGTTTATATCTAAAAGCAATATAAACTCACTGTAACTGGATTTAAAGAACAGGGGATTGATTCTAGATGTTGTAGCACAGATCCTTTAATATGTATAACTTGTTGTTAAAGAAGAATAAGCTAGTTCAAATTGAGTTGGGGGTAGCACCTCGTTGTCTCCAATGTTTTTGATGAATAAAAACAATGAGAATGAGGTCCTATATATAGCCTAGGGTCAACGAATCTTGCTCAGAACTGTTTCCAGGTGCAGGGCAGGAATCTGCCCAGATCTAGGTGGGGTCGAACCCGAGGTCGACATATGGGTCGACACCCCCATGGAGTGGTCGACCCATTGGTCGTAAAATTTAAACCTTAATATCTTCTTCATACGATGTCCGTTTTACGCAAACTCAGAGTATATCTTAAGCAGAATTCCGAGATGAACACAATGGCGCAGTCCGTTTTACTTATTTCTTAATATTTAATTAAGTATGCTTAAGTTTATCACTATAGTGTTGTTTTAAAATTATGGGGTGTTACACAATCTAGATCTGAATTTGACGAAAGAACATCAAGATCGGGATTGCTAGATGACTCTGAACCTTTATTCTTGTCTGACTCTAAATATGTCATCTGATATCTTCTCGACATGTTAGTAGTATAAATTGAAGAAACATCAAGGATTAGAGTACAGTTTCCCGTGCCCCTGTATGCACTAATGTGTGCCTGTGTGTGCATTACAAACATAAGTAAAGCTGAAAAAGCTAGTAATTAATTAGTATGCATTGGATTGTTAAGTAATCTTATATTCATCAAGTTCCGAATGTTCGACTTTGAAGGCTCCATCCTAACTCTCCGTAAGTTCACGAGTTGTAATTAGCTTCGGTCAATCTATATACATGCATGACTTACATATCCTGACCCGATTTTCCTCACCATACTCTGTCCCTTCCAATAACCCATTTCTAATGCCAGTTATTCCCTCGACCCGCTAACACCAATGTCATCTGATCCGTCATTCCTTCTCCTCTATTCCTTTGGAGACCAGTCTTTTCCTTCTCATTGAAATAAAAGGCGGGTTTGACTCATTATAGTTCCTCAACTCGAAACACAGATTGCCAATACTGCCACCTAAGAGTGTGATAAACACCATCGACGATCATGGTGGCCTCGTGATTAACAACATCGACATTAAGATGGGCAGAGCGACATAGATTAACACAAAATTCAGGCATTATTTAATCGAAGTTGAAGATTAAAAGCCATGAAATAAAGAGTTCTAGTACCTACCCAATAATAAAGACTGGAAATTGAAAAATGATTTGCAAAGAATTGGAAAACTAGGGTTTTCCTGATTGGGGGAGAGAAGGTTCAGAATGAGCCAAGGAAGAAAAGAGAGTAGAATGGCTGGCTTATATTTGATACAAAGGGGGCCATTCGAATTCCATTAAGTTGATGGACCAACCCGATCTGATGCATAATGTAATTGATGGAAACAAAACAAACCCTTTTGGGTCAAATATGGTGACAAATCAAAGTAATCCAATCCAATCCGATGCGCAACCACCGGCCTCGGGACTTAATCGTGAAGCAAGAGCAAGGAAAATTGAAAGGAAGCGCTAAAGATCGTGCATACGTATATGAAGAAAAGTTAACAAAGTGCCATAGACTCGATCAAATAATTTTTACTTTTTGACTCGAAAAAAGATCAAGAAATTTACCTGAAAACATTCTGCTTGAAAACTCCACTTGTTGAGTACAATAAAGGCAATTATGGGCTGGATCTCATATTTATACTCAATGCAGAAGCCAAGTGACACAACTTCACAGATAGACACGACTGTTGATGAGGCTTGAGGCTACGATTACTTAACCTTGTTTCCTGGCCGATTTCTTTCATTTCCCGGTTGATGAGGCTTGAGGCTACGATTACTTTTTTTAGCCATTTCATTCACTTTGAATGCCACATTGTCAGATCTATCAAAATCACTAATTGATGTCCTCAAAAATACACTAGGTGTTAAGCTAAGAGAAGTTTCCTTCTCTGCCATCAAACTTGGTACGTTTAAGAAATCAATGTACGTGATCATCTAGAAATACACTGCTAGACATTCATTCATACAAGTTGTTCTTGGTTTGGACAAACCGAATGCACCATCTCATCAATCCATCTTAGGCAATTATACCTAGAATAAACAAAGTAGCCCTTGCATTTTACTCCGTCTTCAATCATCTTTAGCATAATTCGATTCAAAATTCTTATGCCAATACAGAGTGGTTTTTTCGGATAATAAATCCAACCGGCCTCTCCATATTAACATAATGGTATTAGACTGGTCAATACTTCGATAGTCGGTTATTTAAACATTGAACAATAAACATACATCCAAAGAACTTTATTCCAAATGGAAATATTATTATTTAGTACCAAACAATCACTAAATCCTTTTAATTAATATATCATTAATTAAATCATTTCCCAATTCATCGTAAATATCCTTATCGATATATTTTCAAACTATTTTCGCCACACACCAATTCATTTTATATACTTAGAAAATATTCCTCATTTTATTTGGAAAACATTTCCAAATCACATTTATATGGGTTAAAACCAATGTTGTGTAAACCATTGTTACAACAACCCAAAATACTGCATTTAACTAATTATAATTTAAGTCTCGTATTCAATCGTAATCACTTCCCTCTTACTTATAAAATTCCATTACAAGTTTATTCTCTTATAAATTTCCTATATATTTTGTAAATCGATTTCTAGTAATCAAATTTCTTAAAAAAATCCAACTCCTTAAATTTCCATAAAATTTCGCCAGTGTCTCCTTTGTATGGCTCAGTCGGTACAACTACAAATCGCTTCTCTAGGCCCTTTCCATTCAAAATGAGACGGCTCGTAACTTCCCCGGTAAGGAAAGCCCGGATTATCTTGAGAACACGACAAAACAGAATGCAAACAGAAGAACATTTCATTGTATATTACAACAATTCCATCAGATACAAGAATATATAGAGTATGAATAAATATACATTCGACAAATATCAGAGATTACAATAAATTACATTTAAATACATCGCAGCGGAAAATAATACAATACACAAATGAAAGAGATATATAGATACAGAGCTTCCCGGATATCATTCCAGCTGCAAACAAGGTTCCTGTGAATATAAATCTGCAAAACAAAAACTACTAGTTGCCCGTGTCAAAATAGGGGCACCCAGAGTTTAGGTTAAAACAATAAACTCCAGGTCAGTCATGTGACTGGTGTGAGAATTAAATAGTTATTAATCTTATTTTAAAGCTCGGTAAATCAAGGGACCACGCCGTATAACACGGAATGGGTTCCCTCCCAAGAATACCAGTGCATAAAACAAACAGCGCAATGCTAAATAAAGAAAAATAAAGCTATTATAAGACCCAGGTCCCATCACACAATGCAACGCAAGCCAGAGGATAGGATTTTTACCTTATAATAGCCAAAGCATGCTTGATACGTTAAAACACATTATTTGATACTATAATAAATGTATAGTGTCAAAACAATTTCAATCATTAATATCAATCATAGACGACATTAATGATCCATACCACTATGTCGCCATACTAGATTCTACAAATAAAACTGAAATATCACGTATTGGAAATTGGATTTCCGTCATGAGTCGAGGCAAGGGGCAAGCTCCTCTCCGATTCGAGACACTCTAGCAAATGTCTCAGGACCCCACTATGATCCTTGGATCTTCAGGGCCGGTCCTCTCTTACTTTTAAGGATTAGTTATTCCTGAACACACGTTTCCCGGTCCTAACAGACCTATATCCAAGGCACCTCGCATTCCAACAACAACACAGGTGAAAAGTATATAAATGTCAGCCAGTTTAAGCACTGACACCACCACTAGCTAGAAAGAAATGTCGTGCTCTCCCTGCAGTCACTATCCTGTTCTTGACTCATACCGAAGTGTGAGGTCGCGAATTAACGCCATGCACAAAGCTGCGCCACACAGGCCGTGCTTTGATCATCAATCACAAGGCTTTGCTTTTAAACAGAAGCCTTGATCATCTGCCACTTAGGCGTGCCACACAGGCAATTCACTCTATGCGACTAATGTCCATCGATATACAACCTCTAAGCTCGTACGTCTCAGAGAAGGGAGTTAAGCAAGAGAATAAATTCTCTGCCGCCAAACAGATGTAGATTTAATAGAGATCAATCAACACAGAATAAAATCCAATGTCAGACACACAGTCCATTTACAAGTTCGTTCTAGGTCTGAACGAAACCATAGGCACTTTCCTCGCATATCCATCGATCTCCAAGTACGTCTGTACGATCACCAACTGATTCCCTCATCTTGGGTGTACAGCCCAATCAAGATCATCATTAATCACCAAACGATGTGAAGACTTTCGGTCTTCAACCACCGTCTTCATCTTCGATATACCGTCGAATCGGTTATTCAGAATGGGTATAAATCCGACCTTTTCGAATAACCCACGTATATAATAAACAAATGTTACACAAACACAACATACGCCTCATTCCAATCCAGAATATTCTTTTCTTTAAATTTTCACATTCCTAGGGAAAGGTTCCCATTAATTTTATCAAAGATAAATTCTTCTAAATTTATTCTTTAATCTTCCTTTGGATATCATTTCAAACCATATTATGGTTTTCCAAACTAGTCGGGATTAGCGAACCACACCGAAGTAATTATTTATTTTATTTCCCAATCCCAACCTATTCATCCGCTGGAGCAAAACGGGTAATACTCCATATCTAACACTACAGTGTTATTGGTAAAATTAATTACCATTTCACATTCAAATCTAATTAAAGATTTAACTATCGCTTTGGAGCAAAACTGCTGATACTCCATTCTCGATCACTTTCCAAATTTGATAATTTAAATTATCAATTCACATTTCAATCTAATTACAGATTCATTAAAACTCCACGTAGTTTTAATCTTTTCAAAAATCAATATCCTATCTTTAACTAGGTTAAAGAACCAATGTCACCTAAAACACGATTCACGATAAACCCAAAATCACTTTCTATCGTTAATCGGGTTAAAGAACAGGTGTTATTCAAAACACCGCTCATGATAAACCCAAAAACTAATTTAAATTCAATTCCAATTAAATACCAAATTAACTGGACAATCCACTAAATCTTAATTAAAAGACTAAACTGGGTTCAAGAACAGTGTTATTGAAGACACCATTCACGACGAACCCAAAATCCTATTTGATATTAAATACAAGGCTCTGAATAGAAATTATATCAGCTTATATTCAATATCAAATTCTGAAACCAACAAATATCGTATTGGACATAACGATATAAATATATCTTTCAAATTTCCACAACCATATCTCTATAATCACAGAATCCAACATCGAAATATTCCGAAGATAATTTCGATTCAAATCCATTCCAATTCAATTATTGGAAATTCTGGTTACTTTTAAAACCACTTTCAAATTCAATTTATTTATTTCAAAAATAAATTGATTTTAATTCTAGTTCAAAACTAGTTCATTTCGATAAAAATGTATTTTTATCCTCTCAAATGTGGAATTTTTCACCCCAGTTCTTTCCAATTGATATATTATGATTTTACACAAATTATTAATATTTATAATAATTTTATCAAGGCCCGTACAATCGATTTCCATCAACGGCCATCGAACTGCACTTACAGCAACCTTTTCCAAATTTGATTTGGACATAATTCCAAATCCAACCGTTAGATTTTAAATTTCTAATATTCATTGGAAAGCTCTTTTCGATACGAACCCAACGGTTCCGGTTTTAGGAGAATCCGACGGTCGGATCTCCCGCAACGTCAATTCGAAGTCAATGGTTGAAATTCACGAACTGCCGCAGCGCGGCGCGTTTTATTCTGGCCATTATATAATATATATATATATATATATATATATATTTCAACGATTTCCTTTTAAAACATACTTTATAAATCGTTTTAAATTCGTTTTCGAAACGATTTCAACTTCATATTCAATTTCTAATCGAAATTGAATATTCCACATCATCGATATACAAATGATAATATTTCCAAAACGTTATATTTTGAAATCACTTCCTTTTCTATATTCATTTTAAAAACGAATATAATCGATATAAATATCGCTCACGTCAAAATGGCGCATCTCTAATCAACACGGCTTTATATATTTCAATAAATTCGTTATTCTATTCAACAAATGAATATTTATTCTATTCAACACATGAATCTATATTTCTTTCAACCCATGAATATTCTCAACACATGAGCACTGTCAACACATGACTATTTTTGTTATTTAATATATTTTATAAAATTATGATAAAGATGTAAATTTTATTGTTAAAATATTTCGTTCAACACATGAATCTATATTTCCTTCAACACATGACTAATCTCAACAAATGAGTACTGTCAACACATGACTATTTTTGTTATTTAATATATTTTATAAAATTATGATAAAGATGTAAAAAAAATTGTTAAAATATTTCGTTCAACACATGAATCTATATTTCCTTCAACACATGACTAATCTCAACAAATGAGTACTATCAACACATGAATATATATTTTATAATATTCTTTATTTTCCAAACTGGAATGAGGCCCAATCAACTACCATATAATGTTAACTATATGGATTCGATACAACACATGTATATAATAGCAACGATAAATAATCAACCATCATCCAAAGTGCACCACACCACTGCAAAAGCATCAAATATGAATAATTAACGCTTACACAGTCCGTCGACCAATCGATCGACATACAACTAAATAATTGGGACTAGTGTACGTCAAATATCATCCCAACACCCGTGTGGGGTTTAAATCCACAAACACTGAATATTATTTGTGTAGTTGGGCGACGTGTAAAATTTATCCTCCCAATCAATGTCCTTTAAATAGGTGTACATAAACAAACCGTCCGGTTTGTAAATGAATATTTATTTGTTCACATTCACGTTAAAAATTATATTTTTAACGATAAAATATTTTATCTATATAAATATTTTATTTTATTTCAAATCGCACAATCAATTCAATCAAATTTATCAACCAAACAAATAAATCAATCACCAACTAATTAACTAAATAAACAAGTCGTCCATGGTCTGTGGACGACGGGGGTCGGGTGCTACTAAACACCGTCTGCATCCTAGTATATATTTTTAATTAGAAATTTAAATTAAAGGTGAGGAGTTATCACCGAGGGTTCCACTCCACCGTGCTTTGCTTTTGAACTGCTGAACCGTCTGGATCTGTTTGAAATTCCAATGCAGTCCTTTTCACGTTGTTCATATAAAAATTATATTTTTATTGCTTCATTTCAATAAATAAAAATCATATTTTTATTTCTACTTCATATATAAAGATCGAATTTTTACTATCTATATAATATAAATATCATATTTTTACAATGCTATCTCTTAGCCTACTTTGTAAACTAGGCTATACAAAGTCAAGAAGTCAGAAGATCAAGTAAACAGAAGACACTCTGTTACACATCCGGTTTGGATCGGAGTTACAGAGGTAAGAACAGAAGCATCACAAAGCTGAAAGATCAAACCGGATCGGATCGGGGGTAATCAAAGAAAAGAAAAGCGAGACAAAGTGAGGAAGGCAAGATTCAAGCTGGATCAGATCGGATGATCCGATCCGAACCCCATGTTGTTAGCCTATCTGATTCGAAGCCCATTCTGTTACCCTATCCGATCCGAACCCAGTTCACCCTGCCACTCCGTACCATGATCTCCTGAATATTCGGGGCAGTTACACCCACTTTCTACCCACAATGGCCACTCACCTGATGTGTTGGCAACACCAGAACTCATCCGATCCCGAAATTCATGGAATGGAGGACACGTGCACCCGATCCGAACCGAATTCTAGAGAAGTTTCCATCTATAAATAGAACCCCAAGTGTCATTTGAAAGGATCTTTTGGCACTCTGAGAATTCAAACATCTTTGAGAACCGAATTCCAGCACTTCAAACAATTTAAAATCATCATTCAAAGTGAATTTTGAGATAATTGAGTGAATGTATATGAAAAGTGAGTGAAATTGAGTGAATATCCCATTGTATTTTCATCTACATCATCAAGCAAAGTGATTATAAAGTGGACGTAGGCTTTCCAACGCCGAACCACTATAAATCCTGTGTCTCTTTTTTATTTACGATCTCATTTTATTTTAATTTTAGTCCATTTGGGTGTTAGAACTACTTTTTGGTCTAACATTTTGGTGCTTTCACTGAGAAGAATTTGAATTCTCTGTTTTTCTGGATTATCGTTCTACTTTTTGGACCGTTGAGTTCAAAGAATTTAATCCCCAATTTTCGAAGCTTTTGAATACTTGTTGGTTGATTGTTGAAGAACCATGCCAAGGGAAAAGGCAAGGAAGTGCAAACCAGTCGAGGGAACGAAGTTGGTGAAGATCAGCAAAACCCGGTCGTGACAAGGTCTCGCGGGCAGAGTTCGGGAGCGGATCAGACAGGTTCAGGAAATCCGAACCGACCACATGGAGAGAGCTCCGATCCGAACCGAGTAGGAGACATTGAAGAAGTGCACTCCCCCAACCCGAACCGATCCGACCAGGTTACTGTGCTCCGATCCGATCCGACACTAGGTGATGCTGGAACCTCTACTCGAGCCCCTCCAAATGCTCCGACTCCAGCCACCAGGACCAATGACCAAATCAATCCATCTGCGCCTGTCACCCAAGGAGATTTTTCGCGCCTTCTTGACATGCTTGAGAGAAATACGGAGGCTATGAAAATCCACGAGCGCACCAATCTTATGATGCAAGAGAATATGAGAATCATGAGTAGGGAAATTGGCGAATCCGTAGACAAAGAACCCCATCCCCAGTTCATCATACTGCAATGGATCGGTCTTCTTCTTCTGAGGAAGAACGGCCCCGTGAGAGAAGGCCGCTCGAACGACCTCAGAATTTGGAGCAAATGACTTTCAGATCTTTCGGATCCCCCGAGGACGCTGCTCGTGTACTAGGACCCAATGATCCGAGCTTGAGAGAGCCTATGCTATTACCAATGCGGAGATCCCATGTTTTGCCTAGAGACCCTAACCTCACCAATCCCACTCAGGGACAAATGCTTCAGCCCCTTCCTCCCGAGATCGACCGGGAGCGTAGGGAGCAAAGTAGAACAGAAGCCGCTAGAAGAAGGAGGGCGTCCCCTGATCAAGAGCCCAGAGGAAACCCGAACATCAGAGCCAGGGAGCCTGAACAGCCCTTGACCAATGCTGACGTATGGGCTATGGTACGCCAGATCATGTCTGAGAGTCGAAACTACACTAATGAAGATTATGGCATTGAGCGAAGCCATACTCCCTTTACTGACAATATTCTTGATTTTCAGTTCCCCTGATGTTTTAATCTGCCGCAGATGGACAGATATAATGGGAGAACCGACCCGGGACAACATTTGATGCGATACGCATGGCTTATGAATGCTGCCGCTGCTCCTGACGCTATGAAGTATATGGCTTTCCTGATTTACTTAGAAGACGTAGCATTACTATGGTTTACCCGACTTCCTCCTCGATCGATATCGAATTTCAAAGAATTGAGTGAACGTTTTACGAACCAATTCAGACTTCACGCCCGAAAGTCTAAGAATGTTATTGAATTATCGAGAATTAAGCAAGCACTGGGTGAGTCTTTGAAGTCGTATCTTGACCGTTTTAATTTAGTTGTAACAGAAGTCAGCGACCCGCATGAGCCTACCATCTTGATGGCCTTAATGGAAGGAGTTGATCCTGATTCAGAGTTTGGAGATTACCTTTTTGGAAAGCCGCCTCCTACAAGAGAGTTGTTTTATGAGAAGGCCAACATTCAGTGATTAGCATAGAAATATGTTATTTTATGGACCTATATTTTATCTTTTTGTATATAAATAAATATTACGTTGGGTATTTTCTTGTTGTTTTTACAGATGAGTTGTTCAAGCCTTATATAGCTTTAAAAGTGAAGATTTTGTGCCATATACATGAAGATTGCATAAGAAGCTGTCATTGGAGGCTTGTTGAGTTCACACTGGTCACTTTGGAGGGAGATTGGTAGAAAAGATCTTTTAAAATCTTCTGATTGACACATGGCAAAGAGGGATAAGTTGAATATCATACCACAATCTTTGATGAGAAGGCCCAAAAGAGGATTAGGATTTCTAATTCATCTATAAAAGCATATGTATACCCATTGTAAATCCTATCATATCCTATATCTCATTCTATTCTCTTCTTCATTAATAAAACTCATTTTTCTTTTAATTTTTTTTTCTTAGCAATTAGTTTTGTCTACACGATTAGATTCGGTAGAACACTATTTGTATTTTGCATTTCTTTTCATTAGTGATTGACCGTCTGATTAGATTCAGCGGTAATCCTAATTTTATTTCCTGTTGCTATTTATATTCTACACTTTTATTTTCTGTATTTTAATCGCGTTCATAGGTTAAATTGGATTTGATTAGATTTGAATCTGATTCATAGTTCATTGCTTTTCCATTGAAATTGTGATTTGATCGTCGGTTCAGTTAGATCTGTTCTGAATCAAATTACAGTTTTGATTTTGTTTTGTTTTATTTTCAAAATCAGCCTCCAAAGTTTTGTCTAACTCGCCCAAGAGATTAGATAAATAATTTGATTTAATTCACCTCCCTGTGTTCGACCTGTATGCTACACACCTGTATGCTTGCAGAATTTAATTTAAATGTCGCACTTTTCTAATTCATAGACTAGCGTCGATCAAGTTTTTGGCGCCGTTGCCGGGGAGGTAACGATTAAATTTTATTGTTTATTTAATATCTGATTCGTGTTAGTTTTTATTTTTGTTTTGCTAAAAAAAATCTCTTTATTAGTTGATTTTGTATCAAACATTGGTGCTAGAATCATCTAAACAAGAGAAGAGAAAAAAATTTCTTGCCACTTTTGTCTCTTAGTTTCTTTTCTTTAATCTCATCTATTCCTTCCTTCCCAATTTTTACATTTGTTTGTTCCCTCTTGCGAATTTATTCCTACTTTAGGCAAATAAAAAAAAAGAACTTGCCAAATTTTCTTGACCTTATTTCCTTTTTTCTTTCATTTATTTAATTCCTTTTTATTTCTCAATCTCCTTCTTTTCTTTTATAAATTCTTCCTTCTTTTCAATTCTAAAGGAAAAAAAAACCTTTCAATTTTTGCTTTATTTATTTCCATCTTTCCATTTCTTTTCCCAATCTTCTACGTTCTCTTTCTTGTTTTACAAATCAAAAAAAAAATTGTCATTAAATTCTTCCCATTGTACAAATTCTTGCCATTTTCTTATAATTTCTTCTCACAAATCTCCTTCTGTTGCAAATCTCTTACCCTTAAAAAAAACAAATTTCTTTCTAAATTTTCTCGTTGTTGCTGAGTAATTCCATTACCCAAATTTCTTTCCATTTTGCAATCACCTTTTTAGTTTTCACATCTTTAATTTGCTTGCTATTTTCTCTCATTGCTTACCTTTTATAAAAAAAATAAAAAAAAATTGCCACTTTTTCTTTTAATTTCTTACCAAATTTTTAGTTTCTTTCCTTCATTTCCTTTCATATTTTTTATACACCCCTTTTCTTCATTTTACAAATTTTAAAAGGAAAAAAAGTTACCAATTTTCACCTATTTCTTTCCTTTTTATTTCTCAATCCTATTCTCTTCTTTTACAAATTCTTTCTTCTTTTCAACATATTAAAAAAACTCTTTCCTTTTGCTTTTTCGTTCCCTGTTTTCAGTAGAATCTCCTTCCCTCTTTCTCTTTTCATTTATTTTGTTTCCTTTTACTTTAGATTTATTTTCTTCTAATACTATTCCTTTCCATTTTTCTGAAAAAACTCTTGATTGGCAGATTTGATGTTATTTATTGACATTGCAATCTCCAAAAACAAGAAAAAAATATCTTGCTAGTTTTGTCTTCTATTCCTTTTTTTCCTTAATCTCTTTCCTTGTTTTAACAATTTCTTTAAAAAAAAAATCAAATTCAAGATCAAGCGAAGGAAGGAAAACAAGCAAGACCGAAGTGGAGAAATTCAAAAGTCAAACAGTTGCAAATAGTTGAAGTCGAATTGTTGGAGCGGTTGCACACCAAGTGGGGTGTGAACGCGCTAGCGCTACCCAATTTCACTGGAGGACTGCCGATCAAGGTGAGAAATTTTTAAAACTCTACAGGTGATCTGCTGCAAAAGAAAAAAAAATATAGACAATTGTTGTAAAAAAATTCTGCAGGGGCAGCGGCTTGAATGTAAATTTTTAATTTGTGCAATTAAATTGTGTGATTATTGTTATTTCTGCACTTTTTATTCATTCTGTTAAGGGCAATACCCCAATTCACATAAGGTGTGGGATTTCATCACCTTTTCCTTAGCCCACAAATTGCATTTCATCGTAGAATCTAACTAATAATAACGGTTAGACGTTGGACTTAAGGGGGTCACGGGCTCATCTAGGGCTTAATTGTATTGTGATAGTTGATTCATTTGGAACGAATTATTTCTTGGTGTCTAGACTACGACAGAGAAATAACCGTTTATAAATATTACGGTGATTCGTAAATATTATATCGGTTGTTACTCTGAAGGTACTTAAACCTTCGGCTGCATTGCTAGGGTGATTCCTGGTGCACCGATAACTCCTGTCCGTTAACTGGCTAAGAAATCTTTTGATCTAAGTAATCAAATGTGTCACTATATAATTTTGGGTTAGGAGCCATTAAGGATAGAAAATTTCATTGTAGCTAAATTCTGTGCTTGCATTTAATAACAATGAGTGAAAAAAGTGTTAGCCAACAAAATTCTCCTAGAGGTTCTCGAATCAACCAAAATTTTCCAACCGAATTGGATCAAAATCGAGTGAATCACAACTTTCCAAACTTTGGGGATCAAAACCAAACAAATCAAAATTTTCAAAACCTCAATATCCAAATAGATAGACCCTTATCTCTTCGTGATCGATACTATCCGACTAGGACCGTTCAACCATCTGTCATTGTGTTCCCACCAGCTGAAGGAAACAATTTTGAGCTAAAACATTCTTTTATCCAAGGGGTACCAAAGTTTACTAGATCTGAAAATGCTTATGAATTTCTGAGTGAATTTGAATTGTATGCTTCCACAACAAAAATGCAACAACTATCTAACGAATCGATCAAGCTAAGGCTAATTCCATTTGCACTACTTGAAAGCGCTAAAAGATGGCTAAATTCTCTTCCAAGACATTCCATAAGAAGTTGGGATGAATTTGTCACTGCATTCTTGAAAACGTTTTTCCCTTTTCATAAAACTCTAAAAATCCGAACCGAGATAAATCAATTTTGTCAAAATGAGGGGGAAACTTTTTCAAAATACTTTGAGAGATTCAACCAGCTATTATATAGTTGCCCTCATCATGGAATTCTAAAAGATCACTTATGTCAAATTGCATATGAAGGGCTAAACTATCAGACTAGAACTCAACAGAATCAATGTGTGGAGGAGATTTTATGTCTAAGACAGCCGATGAAGCTTGGCAATTCTTAGAAGATTATTCTGAAAAGGACATGCAATGGGAATCAATTCGTGTTCCCATTCGTACTTCTACTAGAGGAGTGCATGTCGTGGACCCAAGTCAAATTCCCTTAGAAAATCAAACTCCTCAAGCCGGAGAAGGGTTACCCCACTATTACTCTCAGGATCAAGCTAATGCCATAGCTCAAAATAATCCTTACTCATCCACATACAATCCTGGTTGGAGGAACCACCCAAATTTTTCTTGGTCAAACACCAACAATTCGGCTAACCCATCTCACGTGCAACCCTTTATTCCCAACCCAAATTATCAAGCTCCACCTCCAATTTCTCAAACCTCTCAAACAGCATCTCAATCCAAGCAACCTTATAGGCACCCCAATTTTCAAGCATCGAACCAATCCTCTCAATCGTCACCAGAAATTGTGCGTTTAGAAAAACAAATGGAACAAATGATGAATATGATAAAGGAACTAGCGAAAAACAACGAGAAAGGAAAGTTGCCGAGTCAACCTGAGGTGAATCCAAAATATAACTCTCGTGCTGTAAATTCTTGTGAGGACGAAAACCATAATCCAGTCAATGCTGTTACAACCCTTCGATCTGGAAAGAGGGTTGATAATAACGTGGGCGACCCTGACGAACCTTCTATCTCGACCCCAATCCCTAATCTTGATGATCACCAATTGGCTTCGAATGCCAATTCCTCTAAACCTCAAGTTTCCTTAAATGTTGGCAATCCCAACAATTCTTCTCCCAGTGTCGGCAAACCCGACCCACCTTCGAAAATTAATGTTGGAAATACCAACATACCATCTTCTACGACCTTACCACCTTCTATTTCCTTGGATAAACCTTCTTCCTCGAATGATGAAACTCATCACAGAGTTGAAAAACCAATAGCTCCATTTCCCCATAGGCTCAACAATAACAAGAAAGCGGCAAATTTCGATAAAATCTTGGAAATTTTCAAACAAGTCCGTGTGAACATTCCCTTTTAGACACAATCGAACAAATTCCTCAATATGCCAAATGTCTTAAGGAATTGTGCACACAAAAACGTGCAACTAATGTTCCAAAAACTGCCTTTCTAACTGCGAATACAAGCTCTGCTCTTTCGAATCTTACCCCAGTCAAGTACAAAGACCCTGGCTGCCCTACGATTGATTGCAAAATAGGAAACACCCATATCTCTCGTGCCCTACTCGGCCTTGGTGCCAGTGTCAATCTTCTTCCTTATACTGTTTATTGTTAACTTGGGTTAGGGGAAATTAAACCAATAAACATCACCCTTCAGTTAGTAGATCGGTCTGTCAAAAAGCCATTGGGAATTATCGAAGACGTCTTGATACAGATCGAACAGTTTTACTTCCCTGTTAATTTCATAGTTTTAGACACAGAGCCTGTCTCAAATCCCAAAGTTCAAATACCATTGATTTTAGGATGACCCTTCTTAGCAACCTCAAATGCTATCATAAATTGTAGGAACGGTCAACTTCGACTTTCCTTCGGGCACCTAACCATTGAGCTAAACATCTTTAATCTCAACAAACAACCTAGGGAATTTGAGACCGATGAAATCGACATGATTCAAACCATAGTTGACGAAACCTATAAAGACACTTCTGAAGCCTTGAAAATGTGTCTGGAACATTTCGATTCCGATTTCGACGAACTGGAATACATTTCTGAACTGAATGAATTTCTTGACTTAAATCCTTCGTCTTCTGACTCTGACCAAGGAATGTTAACGAATGTTAACACTCAAGAACATCCTAAGTTAGACCTCAAACCCTTGCCACCAGACCTTAAGTATGCATACTTAGACTCCTCAGAAACTCTTCCCGTAATCTTGGCTTCTGATCTTACCGAGGACCAAGAAGAAAAACTCTTAGAAGTTTTGCGAGAAAATAAAGACGCCTTGGGATGGGAACTGAGCGATATAAAAGGAATTAGCCCATCAATTGTGGAACATTGCATACACTTAGTTGATGAGGCTAAACCCATCCGTGAGGCTCAAAGGCGATTAAACCCAAACATGAGAGAAGTGGTCAACGAGGAGATAATCAAATGTCTAGACAATAACATCATCTATCCCATCTCTGATAGTACCTGGGTGAGTCCAGTACAAGTCGTACCAAATAAATCGGGAGTCACAGTGATCAAAAATGAAAGTAATGAGCTTGTCCCAACAAAAATCAAAACAAAATGGCGTGTGTGTATCGACTATCGAAAGCTCAACACAGCCACACGAAAAGACCATTTTCCCTTACCTTTTATTGACCAGATGCTCGAACACTTAGCGGGTCATGAGTACTATTGTTTTCTCGATGGATACTCTGGCTATAACCAAATCCTTGTTGCTTTAGAGGATCAACACAAGACCACCTTTACTTGTCCCTTTGGAACCTTCGCGTATCGTCGCATGTCTTTTGGTCTTTGTAATGCCCCCACGACTTTCCAAAGGTGTATGATGAGTATCTTCTCTGATATGGTGGATGAATTCTTGGAAATATTCATGGATGATTTTTCAATCTATGGATCATCTTTTTTCCTAATGCCTCATTCGTTTAGAACTCGTCCTAAAACGTTGTAAGGAAAAATCACTTGTGTTTAATGCCACTTCATGGTAAAAAGGGGGATAGTTCTAGGTCATGTCGTCTCCAAAGATGGTATTGAAGTCGATAAATCTAAAATCGATTTGATTGCTAATTTACCTCCTCCTAAGTCTGTTAAGGATGTTCATTCATTTCTTGGCCACGCGGGATTCTATAAAAGATTCATTAAGGATTTCTCGAAAATTTCAAAACCTCTCTCAAATTTACTTGCCAAACACGTTAAGTTCGAATTCTCCACTGACTGCAAAACATCTTTTGAAACTCTTAAGTCAATTTTGACCACAGCTCCCATCATTCAACCTCCTGATTAGACTCAGCCCTTCGAACTTATGTGCGACGCTTCTGACTTTGCAATTGGAGCCATCTTCGGTCTGCGTATCGATAAACTCCCTCGAGTCATTTATTACGCTAGCAAAACCTTAAACGAGGCCCAATTGAATTACTCAACTACTGAAAAGGAATTTTTGGCAGTTGTCTTTGCTCTTGAGAAATTCAGACCATATCTCATAGGATCCAAAGTCATAGTTTACACTGATCATGCTGCCCTACGATATTTGCTTTCTAAGAAGGATGCTAAGGCCCGCTTGATTCGTTGGATCCTTCTTCTTCAAGAATTCGATATAGAAACACGAGATAAAAAGGGTTCTGAAAATGTCGTAGCTGATCATCTCTCTCGAATTGTGCACGAAAATGTTAACGATACCCAAATCGATGACTATTTTCCTAACGAACAAATTCTTTCCATCTCTAACACCCCTTGGTACGCTGACATTGTGAATTATCTTGTCACACAACAAATGCCCGCTGAATGGTCGAAACAAGATAAACAAAAATTTCTCTCGAAAGTTCGAAACTTCTATTGGGACGACCCATATCTTTTCAAATACTATCCAGACCAAATCATTCGAAGGTGTGTGCCTGATCATGAACACCAAAGTATCCTCTCTTTCTCACATGACCATGCTTGTGGCGGTCACTTTGGAGCAAGAAAAACTGCTGCAAAAGTTTTGCAAAGTGGTTTTTATTGCCCCACACTCTTCCGTGACGCTTTCGAATTTTGCTCTAAATGTGAGCGATGTCAAAGAACGGGTCGAATCACTAAGCGAGACATGATGCCTCTCAACCCCATTTTAGTGATTGAATTATTCGATGTTTGGGGCATCGATTTCATGGGACCATTCCCTAATTCATTTGGGAATCTTTACATCTTGCTTGCGGTAGATTATGTCTCAAAATGGGTTGAAGCCATTCCGACCAAAACCAACGACAACAAGGTTGTTGTCAAATTCCTCAAAGAAAACATCTTTTCACGCTTTGGCACACCTCGAGCTATCATTAGCGATAATGGCACTCATTTCTATAATCGTGCTTTTGAGTCCTTGCTCAAGAAATACTCAATCACACACAAGCTGTCAACACCTTACCATCCACAAACTAGTGGACAAGTAGAAGTTTCCAATGGACAAATCAAACAAATTCTTGAGAAAACCGTGAATTCCAATAGAAAAGATTGGTCCGTAAAACTGATTGGTGCACTTTGGGCTTTTCGCACTGCTTATAAAACCAATCTAGGGATGTCACCATATCGATTAGTCTTCGGAAAGGCCTGTCACTTGCCTCTTGAACTAGAGCATCGTGCCCTTTGGGCCATAAATTTTTTGAATTTTGACTTAGAAAAAGCCGGCTCACATAGGAAGTTACAAATTTCGGAATTAGAGGAATTAAGAAATGAGGCGTATGAAAATGCGAAAATCTACAAAGAAAGAACCAAAGCCCAACACGACAAAAACATTCTTCGTAAGGAATTCAACGTAGGTCAAAATGTTCTTTTATATGACTCTAGACTTCACTTGTTTCCAGGAAAACTCAGATCACGATGGACTGGACCTTATGTTGTGAAAACAGTATATCCTCATGGAGCGGTTGAAATTGAAAATCCTAGGGATGGAAAAGTCTTCAAAGTAAACGGTCAACGACTGAAACCATTTTTGGAATTCGAGCAATATGACGAAGATGACCCTATCGATCTGCATGAGCCTGATCATCCACCATGAAATCAGGTGGTACACGTTCTTTTTCTTTTATTTTTCTTTTTCATTTTTTTTATTTTGTTTTTGTTTTTCTGCCTTAGACAGTTGGGACACTGTCTCAATCAAGTGTGGGGGGAGTCTGCATTGCATTCTTTTGATTTTTCTTTAATTTTTCTTTCTTTTCATGTAGGACCATCATACATTTTATATCGTAGTAACATACCATAAAATATTTTTTTTTTAAAATACAACTCATTTTCAATTGATACAACAAAATAAGTTTACAATTTTTAGCCACTTGATAGTATTTTTTCTTTTAACTTAGATCGAATAAGAAATATAATGAAAAGTTTAATTTTGAGGGATAATAGTGTAACCGATACATAGGGAGATTCTTAGGTGATGGCCATGAAATCTATTCTATATTGTAGACTTTGTTTAAATAAGTGGAGGACTTAAAATACTTATAATGGCTTGTCAAATCTTTAAAAATAAGTTGTGTTAAGTTGAATTCGCGTAACTCTCTTTTTGTGCTTATAAATTCAATAATAATAATAGTAATCCAAGGGTATCCAACATTGCTTGTATATCGAGCGTTGGTGTGCAAACCCGCCAAGCTCTATCCGACACGTTGTTGACAAAGTCGGCGTTGGAATATCTTGGTCTCATTTTATGAGATTGGACACCTAAGGATTACCAACACGTTGTTGAAAAAGTCAAAGTCGGCCTGCACAATCCGCCAAGCTGGAATTTAACATTTGAAAACTTGATTTATATTGAAAATTTGTGACAAGTCGAGGTATCTAAAATAAAATCAACTGATTAGAAATTATTAACTTAATTTGTTGTACCACTTTCCTGAAATAAGTCGTGTTTTCATTTTTCGTTTTTATTTGCATATGTCCATTGCATTCATGTAGTTTCATTAGAATCATAGCATACTGCATTTGGATTTTGTGGGTAGTATCCGCTGAAAACCCTCACGAGACATCACTCGTCCTACTAGGGACACCTAAAGGTTTAACGGCTTGTTGCATGCGCTCAATGCATTCGTGTTTCCTACGAAAGTGCGACCTATCTAGCTAGTTTTTCATTTTCTTTTTACTCGAGGACGAGTAAAAGATAAGTGTGGGGGTATTTGATTAACATAGAAATGTGTTTATTTTATGCTCGTATATTTTATCTTTTGTAAATAAATAAATGATACTTTGGTTACTTTTGTATGTTTTTACAGGATGTCAAGAAATGCCTCCTTCGTTTCAAATTAAAGGTCAACTACAGATAAAAGCTACTTCCCCGTATTAAAGCCACCTCAATTACAAAAGACGTTGTATCTCACTGGTAATTACATGGAAATTTGTACTGAGAGACCTGAGTTCGATCCCCGTCGAGCTCATTTTTGCCAAAGAACAAAACGCGTTCACACTGGCCCTTTGCTATGAAGAATATATTAATTAGTGTTATATTATATATATACATATTCATGTGTATGTATGATATTCACTAATAGACATTTCAGGAGTAGTCATTGAAATTAATTCAGAATATTCATTTTTCAATTTCCAATTTCTAATTAAAGAATTTCTGATAGAAATATTGCCAAGAAAAGATCAATTTTGATGATTTTATCCCTTGTTGCCTTTGGAGTCTAATGAGTATCCTTGTTTGGAAGAATTAATCACATACAATCCGCTCATCAATCAATCAATCAAATTGCCACATGGAAGATAGGGAAGATTTGGAAGATATTCACCGTGATTTGCTTTCCAATCAAACTTGGTCAAGGAAGGCAAGAGATATGATATTACTTCTTGGGAAAAGAGGGCCATTTAGTCATTGATTTGATTAGGATTTGGTCTACATCTCTATAAATATACATGATGTCCCATTGTAAATGGCATTCATTTTTCTATTAGGTATTCTCTTTTGTTCTAATAAAAGTCTTTTCTTTTTTCTAGTTTTATTGTTATTTTAATTTCATAACAAATTGTGTTATCTACCTAATTAGGTTTGGGTAGAATGCATATTGTTATTGTCTTTTATTACTGCTCGTTAGCGATTCACTGTTGATTAGTTTCAACAGGAATCCTACTTTTAATTTCTGTTATTGTTCTAGTTGTTATTCTCTTTTTCTAGTAATTGTTCCTTTTCTTTTCAATTGTTGAATTTGATACTGATTAGATTCAAAGTAATTTCAACAACATAAAAAAAACAACAACTCCAAACTTCGTCTAACTCGCCCAAGAGATTAGATAAATAATTTAATTTTAATTTACCTCCCTGTGTTCGACCTGTATGCTACACACCTGTACGCTTGCAGAATTTAATTTAAAATTCGCGCTTTTCTAATTCATAGGAAAGCGTCGATCATTCAGTTAAGACGGGAGGAAGCAAGGGCAAACAGAAAGAGGAAGTCTGGAGTGGCCTCAAAAGAAGTTGTCCAGAGTAATGTTGCCGTAAAGCAGTCTGGAGAAAGTTCTGGAAAAGTCGAAGTGAACGTGGGAAACATGAATGGAAGTAATAATAATGGAAACGGGGGCAACAACAACCGTAATACGAATGGTAACAGGTGAAATAGGAACCGAGGAAGTAATTCTGACAAAAGACCACGGTTCTAGACCTTTGAGAATTATTCACCGCTGAATGACACTTTGGAGAACATTTATTTGGATACGTACAATGTTTTGCAATACAAAAGACCGCCGCCACGAGATTCAATAGAGAAAGAAATTGCAACCGAAAATTTTTGTTTATTTCATGGAACTCATGGGCATTCAATGAACGAATGTCGACACTTGAGAGATGTAGTTGAGAAGTTGTTGCATGAAGGAAAATTGGATGAGTATAAGGCTGCCCCGAGAGATAGGGGGCAAGGAAAACAGGCCCCAAACCAGAATCAGTCTGCTTCCAAGCCTACAGCGCAACAGAAAGGCAAAGGAATTGTCATTAACACCATAGTAGGTGGACTCCATCCAGCTATCCACAGTTTCATAGCAATGGACCAATACGTTAATGCAGTTAAGCACATAGATGTGGATGAGTGCGATGATCTTGAAGATATCACCCCTGTGAAATAGCAGAAGACAATGTTCGATGACGTGGTGTACCATAGCAGAGACGATACCGGAATCCAGTCACCTACCGAAGATCCGTTGGTCGTTACCACTACCATTGGACCGGCACTGGTTCATAAGGTACTAGTGGACAATGGAAGCTCTGTCAACATTTTGTTTAAGAAGTCGTTTGATCAGATGAAACTTGAGTCTGGAGATTTGAAGCCCTGTGAAGGTTGGATCTGAGGCTTCAATGGGGCATCGATAGCTCCAATGGGGTATATAGAATTGCCCATGACATTGGGGCAAGGGGATCGTCGAAGAGTACGAATGCTTCAGTTCGTAGTGCTGGACGTAGACTCGCCCTACAACGCATTTTTAGGAAGGCCGCCCTTGCAGAGTTCAGGGCTTGTATCGCGCCATGGTGTTTATTGCTAAAGTTCCCAACTGAAGCTGGAACAGGAGTAATGAGAGGAGATCAAGTCTAAGGACGAGCTTGCTATACTGCTGAATTAAAGATGCTGATGAAGGGACTCAACATCGAGACTAAAGGTGCCTCACCCCCTCCAAAGGAGGGTTCGGCGTAGCAATTAGAGGGATCAGCCCCGAAGGAGTTGCCCAAGGGAATGTCCGAAGACCTGGATCCCAGAGAAGATGAGGAACCTAAGGATAGGAAGGCAACTCCTAACGAAACGACAGTGGATATACCCATTGACGAAGCTGATCCAGCAAAAGTTTTGAAGATTAGATCCCAGTTGGATCCGCACCGAGCCAAAGAATTGACTGACTTTCTGAAGGCAAACCTGGATGTGTTTGCCTGGACCCACGTTGACATGTGTGGGATATCACCATCCATCATGAGTCATTCGCTGAGTATAAACCTAAAGCACCCGCCTGTAAAGCAAAGAGACGTGTGCTGGGCCCAGAGAGGTCGGCAGCTCTAAAGGAAGAAGTGGAGAAGCTGAAAGAGAACAGATTTATTAGAGATTCGACATATCCGGACTGGATATCGAATCATGTGTTGGTAAAGAAGTTAAACAGAAAGTGGCGGACATGCATTGATTTTTCAGACTTGAACAAAGCCTACCCGAAAGATAGCTTCCCACTCCCCAGAATAGACCAGCTTGTGGATTCGACTGCGGGACACGAACTTTTTTCTTTCATGGACGCATATTCCGGGTACAACCAGATTCCCATGCATGTGCCCGATCAAGAGCACATGAGCTTCATTACGAATTTGGGGTTGTATTGCTATGTGGTCATGCCATTCGGATTGAAAAATGCTGGAGCTACCTACCAATGCTTGGTGAACAGGATGTTTTATAACCAAATAGGGAAGACTATGGAGGTTTATGTGGACGATATGCTTGTCAAATCGAAACAGTCCTCCATCCATACACAAGACTTGGCAGAGATGTTCGGTATTCTGCGAAAGTATCGGATGAAGTTAAATCCCTTGAAGTGCTCGTTTGGGGTGGCATCTGGAAAGTTTCTAGGTTTCATCGTAAGCTCTCGAGGGATTGAGGTCAATCCCAGTCAAATAGCAGCGATAAGGAACATTGAGGAACCAAGAAGGATCAAAGACGTCCAAAGTCTTGCGGGGAAAGTGGCTGCGTTGAGTTGATTTATCTCCAAAGCAATAGACAAATGCGTTCCGTTCTTTGACTTGATAAAAAGGGGAAAGAAAAATTTCGAATGGAATCCGGATTGTGTTTAGGCCTTTCGAAATCTATTGGACTTACTAGAGAGACCACCGATTTTGTCGAAACTAGTGGACCAAGAAGAGCTGTTTGTTTATCTAGCAGTATCGGCTCACGTCGTTAGCACCGCCTTGGTCCGGGAAGAAGACAAGGTGCAGAGACCGGTATATTACGTAAGTAAGAAATTGGCAGCTGCAGAACGCAACTACCCAAGGGTTGAGAAACTTGCTTACAGCCTTCTAATCGCCTCCCGAAAACTTCGCCACTATTTTCAAGCTCACCCAATAACCATATACACTGATCAGCCTCTGAGATAGGTGTTGCAAAGACCCGACCTCCCGAAACTTCGCCACTATTTTCAAGCTCACCCAATAACCATATACACTGATCAGCCTCTGAGACAGGTGTTGCAAAGACCCGAAGCATCGAGGCGGTTGATCAAGTGGAATATTGAATTAAGTTAGTTTGATTTAAATTTTCAACCACGGAGATCGATCAGGGGGCAAGCTCTGGCTAACTTTATAGCAGAATTCACAATTCCGGAGGAGGAGATAATCAACGACAAGGTGGTTAAGTCAGAGGAGGAATTAAAATTAGATCCATGGAAGTTATACACAGATGGAGCCAAAAACGACCGAAGGTCCAGAGCGGGGGTCGTCTTCGTTACTCCTGAAGGACGATCGTTGTATTATGCTCTACAACTAGAATTTTCAGCGACCAATAATGACTCTAAATATGAAGCCCAGATTGTCAGGTTGAAACTTGCTAAGGAATTCGGAATAAAGGCATTGGATATATTCTGCGACTCCAAAATAGTCGTTTGCCAAGTGCGAAAGGAGTTTGTGGCTCGGGGACCTCGACTTATTGCTTATCTCGGGAAAGTGGAGGAGCTGTTGCGCAATTTGGAACAATATAACATAACGCATATCCCAAGAGCTGAAAACTAGAAGGCAGACCGGCTAGCGAAGCTGGCTAGTTCCGACATTCCGGAGGAAACCGAAATGGTTCCAATTGAGACGTTGGAATCACCTAGCTTTGAATCAATGGAAATTGAATTAGCTTTCGAAGCAGAACCAGAGAGGGAGTCGTGGATGACCCCAATCAAGAATTCCTTAGAAATGGGTTAATCCCGTCAAAGAAGAGTGAGAGGCGGGCCATAGTTCGCAAAGCCACCAGATACATCCTTCAAGATGATACTCTCTATAGGCAAGGATTTTCTATGCCCCTGTTACGATGTATAGCACACGAAGACATCAAGCGTGTACTAAGAGAAGTGCACGAAGGTGAGTGTGGAGATCATACGGGAGGTCAGACCTTTGCAAAAAAGGTATTGCAATATGGATATTTCTAGCCCACGATTAATAAAGATGCAGCTGATTATTCACGATGCTGCGTCAAATGCCAGAGGTTCGCCAAGATCCCCAGAGCACCACCGACCCAGCTTAAGTCGATGGTGAGTCCGTGGCCGTTTGCCATATGGGGAATTGACATCATCGGAGTTCTACCGATTGCAAAAGGAGGAGCGAAGTATGCAATAGTCGCTGTGGACTATTTTATGAAGTGGGTGGAAGCTGAGCCCTTGACCAAAATCACAGCGAGAAAGGTGATAAGTTTCATGGTTAGAAATATTATATGCCGATTTGGGATTCCAAGGACCATTATAACTGATAACGGAACCCAGTTCGATGGTGCCAAATTAAGAAATTTCTACCAGAAATACAAGATCGACAAGCGGGATACTGTTGTCGCCCATCCATAGTCGAACGGGCAAGTAGAAGCAATAAACAAAGTCATAAAGTCCATCCTCAAGAAGCGATTAGAATGCGCAAAAGCAAAATAGGTGGATGAATTGCCCTTGGCTTTGTGGGCATAACGGACAACGTTTAATACAGATACTGGTCATACTCCTCTCTCTCTCATTTGGCTCAGAAGCAGTAATCCCGGTAGAGCTTAAAGTTACCTCTCACAGGGTGACATATTATGACCCGATGACGAATCGGGCACTCCTCCTCGAGTCTCTTGATGAAATCGAAGAGAAAAGGGACGAGGCAGACTTGCGTGCGTCGAGACATCGACGTCAAATGGCACGCTATTATGACAAAAAAGTTTGTTTTAGGACCTTTGAACCAGGAGATTTGGTGCTAAAGCGAGTTTTTCCATCCCCTCCTCACCTCGGTCCAAAGTGGGAAGGAACCATCGTCATCCAACGGAAACTTGAGACAGGAGCCTTCAAGTTAATGACTGTAGATGGCGAAGAAGTGCCTAGGTCTTGGAATGCCCAACACTTGATGCGATATTTGAATTAGGGATGCTGTATTTTCTGTTGTTTTCCTTATGAACTCTGTAAAAAGGCACGACTTGCCTTAGAAAAGTCTGTTGATATGAACAAAGAACTATAAAGTGGATGTAGGCTACGACTTAGCCGAACCACTATAAAAATATCGTGTGCCATTTACTTTCCTGCATTATTTATACCTTCAACTACTATTCTATTGTGATTGTGGAATATGAGATGTTAATTTAAAATCTGAAAAGTTAAAGATGGCTTATATGCAGGAACAAACACAATGATTGTTTGTGCAATAAGACATAAAAGAATGGGAAGGCGACATTCTTAACTCTAACTCTCAAGAATTGAGAGAGAGTATAAAGGACGGGAAGACGACGTCCTCTGAGGCGTGAAGGTGCACCCAGATGAGAGACCGCCTCAGCAAGAACTCTAACCTGAATATAAGACAGGAGAGTATAAAAGATGCCAGTAAAGAACAGGCATCAATGACAAAAGGACTGTGAACCCCGTCAAAGAATCAGGGCCATTCAGACTTTTTGACTTAATCTTGAATAGTTTTTCAAGACTGACCAGGGGCATATACGTACACACATATTTCCCCCCACTATGACTCCATTACACAACTGTAGTAGGACATGCATTTTCATTTTTACATAAGTACTGAACTGACGACTAACAGACATTGCAGGAAATGAATTATTTGTATTTATTTTCAAATGCATGAATTTGTACAGGAAAATAGGCTAAAAGAAGATGCAAGGGCCACACTCGTTGCAACAATTGTGGACCAGTTAAATGCTAAAATAAAGCAAAGCACTTCATCACTTAGATTTTGAAGTGGACTTGGACTTCTTAGCGGCCTTCTGAGCATCCTTCGCCTCTTTTTCGGCATCGGTTAAGATGCGCCTTGGTTTTTTCTTCCTTGAGGCTGAAGTGCTGGAATCGGTCGACTTTTTCCCAAAAGGCGGAACGCTGGAATCAAGAGAAGACTTTTTAGCAAGTTATTCTGTAATAGATCTAGTCGAAAGCTTAACAACTAACCTTGATCTAGCATCCACTACTGCGAGAGGCTTAAGACTTTCAGGGTCTAGGTCTTTAACTTTAAGCTGCATGTGTTTGTCTTGTTCGGCTTTCAGTGCAGCTAAAGTAATGTCATCGGCGCTTTTTTATTCCCCAACTATAGCCACCTCAGGGTCCTCCTCATGTCCCTCATCACCACCATCATCCTTTAAGGCGTCTATCATCTCACCCTCGTGAGGAGCGTCAGCCTTACCCTTGTCTCCTTCATCCTTCTCCGCTGACTTTGTTTCGGCGGTGGTTCCCTGGGGCACGTCTGCCTTCTCGGCTGGTTCAGCACCTAAGGAATGAGAAGTAACAGTTATCAACTCGGGAGAAAATAAAGGGCCCTTCATTGATTGTCCGACTATGCGATGGAAAGTGGAGACAGCTTTGACGAATTGGGGCGAAAAGATAGAAATACCTTCCGATGATTTCTCAGCTGGAGTAGTTGTCGCCTCTGAAGCCGATTCAGGAATAGGAGATAAAAGAGATGTCTGAGGGATCGCTGGATTTTCGGGGTCGTATTCCTCTACTTCAGGAGTTTTAGCGGCAGTAGAAGAAGAGCCAACCTCCAAGACGTCCTTTTGTTTAGCCTTCCGCTTTTCCTCATTCATGGCGGCAGCAATTAGGCGACGCCCCTCGGCTAGACTCGCCGGTTCATCATCTCTTAAATACTTTTCCATAAGTTTGTCCTCGTCGATGGAATCTACATTGAGTTCTTTTTCTCCCATTCAACAATTTGGCTCCATACATGAACCAAGGTAGTCGGGTAATCATCGATCCAAGAGATGTTTCGGTAGCGGATTATATGTGCAAAAAATTCAATCTGTAATTTACCAAAGCCCTGCACCTCCTCCTGGGCCTCCGCTAGCTGTTTGCAAGATTCTTCGGCCGATTTGATGATGCTTTCGACATTACCCTCCGCCAGGGCAACCCTGTTTTCGGCCTCCATCAACTTGGAAGCCAAGTCAGCATTTTTCTTTTCTAATTCGGCGTTCTTCTTCGCCAACTCGGCCTTTTCTCGCTCAAGGTCAGCATAAGCGAGTTGCATTTTGGCAGCATTTGACTTGGCCTCATCCGCTTGCTTTTTCAGCTCCGAGTGCTCTTGAGTATGGGACTCGAGCAAGTCATGATAGCGTTTTTTAAATCTTCAAATTGTTGCTCGAAGCTGGCAGCGTCCCTTTGAGCAATAGCAAGTTGAGCCTGTGTATCCGCGAGGTCTTTTCCTAAATTTTTTAAGGCCCTTGCATCATCTTCTGCGGTCTTTTGCATCGAGTTAGTATTCGTGATTAAAGTTCGGATGATTCTGGAAAGGTTGCGCGAATACTTGAACATCTCTGAATATTGTTTCTCGACCGCGTCTATTTTTGCTTTGGCCTCATCTTCCCACCTAGAAGAAATAGGCTCAAGAGCAGGTAAAAAAGTCAAGTTTTCAAAGTAGTGATCAGGAAATTGCTCCTCCAGATACGCCCGCTTAACTGTCGTTTCAGCATCCAGCGGTGGAGGTGCAGGGAAAGTCAGCTCGGTATCCCTACGTGTGGAGGGCTCAATAGCCTCTTCATCCCTTCTAGGCCGTTTAGCGAGAACCTTGCGCTTGCTTCGTGATTTGGTATCTTTTGGCGAGCTCCTCTCCGTACTGCGCTTTTCTTGAGAAGAAGTTGAGTCTTTTGATTGCGGCCTGTCATCTTCTCGACGACCTTGGTAGCCCTTATATCGCTCTGGATCTGACCGGACGGGAGAGCGAGAGCGCGAGGACCGCGAATGATAAGCATCATAGGGCCTTCTGTCCTCCCTACCGCGATCTTCACGACGATCATACTCAACATCGTGAGGGGGTCGGTCATGCTGCAATGTAGCTTCTTGATGTCATAGTAAGCACGAGACATTGTTCCTGCACAGTAATGTAAGTGGAATTCAGAATCAGTATTCTCATGAGACGTAAGTGCTGTGAAATGGAGTGCAATTGTGTTAAGTGCATCCTATGTGGTGTCCCCCCTCCAACAAACCAGAGTCTGGAGCTGAGCCAGTACGAGAGGGCTCTTTGGCCTTAACAGGAGTGGCTTCCTCCGAAGAAGTAAAAACTAAAGGATTTATGCCAAAATCCTCGGAAGTGTAAATAGTATCAAGAAGAGGAAGATCTCCCAAGCCCTGAAATGTAGGATCATCAATAGTAGGGGCATCTCTTTGGGAAGTGTATGTTGGTTGATCTTTGGGAGATGGTGATTTCTCAAGAGAAACCACATCCCCAGGAGTGATGTACCCCTCTCGGTGCTTCTCAGGTAAATTAGCCAACTCATCATCTTGAGTCGAACTTGGAGAAGGTGAAGTTCGAAGTGGCGCAGTGGGACATTTCGAGCTCTCGCCCATTTCTGGAATTACATTCACCGGAGGTATATACACATATGGACCTGGCCCGTGACCTATACTACGGGTAATGGATAGCAGCCTATGGTGAGGGAGATATTCGTCCTTGAGGACTTCATCGATAGTTAAAAACTTTTGATCACCATTAAGGAGTCGGTGCATACGATCTAAGAACACTTGGCCCGATATCTGTTTTGGATTGTCAACTGCAAACAAAAAGAAAACGGGTTAGTGTGGCGGCGTGGACATTCAGAGTCGAGGTTTAGAAAACCAGTGCCTTAATCGATTTTGTCCATCTCCTAGCACACCCCGGCTGTTGCCTTATATAAAACCATTCCAGCTTGGAGTTGTCGGCCTTGCTACTGAAGGGCGCTGAAATTATCTTTCTTTTTGGGATGGACTCAAAGTAAGAGAAAGAAGGAGTTTCTCGAGTCCGGTGCTTGATGTTATAGAAGAAATGAACGTCATCAAAAGTGAGCTCTATGCCTAAGATCTCGTGGTATGCTACATATAAGGTATGCAGGTAAGCATAAGAGTTGGGATGCAGCTGCATGGGGGCAATCCGCATCTGTCTTTAAAAGTCGACAACAAAGGGAGAAAACGGTGGAATAGCTCCGACCATGCACATCAATCGAGTGATTGCCATAAATCCCTCCGGAGGATTATGAGGACGGTCGGTTTTAGAGGGCACCAGAGTATCTTTTTTATGTATCCCGTACTTCAAACATATTCGAAGGAGCATGTCATAGTCAATTGTCGATTCAACAGAATCTTGAGGTGATTCCAATATAACGGCAGATTCAAATTCGTTAGGAGCTCGGGTATCTCCAACCCCTCCTTCCTCTTCGTAACCCAGAGAAACTCCACTGTCAGAAGATGTTCCGCTGCTATGCGCCCCCACTTCATAATCCGATCCCTTGTCACCCCATTCAGGGTCTAAGGAAGAAGATATGTCATCAAGAGTAACTTTGTCGGATGTCTCTGGGACCTCTTTCTTTTCTGCTAGTCTAGAAGAATGTCTTTTGGCCATGATCACTAAACTATCGAATAAGTAATAACAGAAGTTAGAGTAAATTAGCCCGTGTCCCCCTGTGCACATGTATGAACTAAAGTGTGTACGGTGTGTGCAGAAGATGTAAAGTTAACACTTGAAAGTGTAATACAAAATCTGGGCAAAGTAATGATGTTAAGAACAATTCTTGATGTTCGTTTATGTTCGCGAGGAACTATCCTAACTGTCCATTAAGTTGAAAATTATGCCAAGAATCGATTTGGCCAGTTAAACAAATTCTTATGCATTAAGATGGACTGCTCTTCGATTAGGTTTGGATGCATTCATTGGGATCGGATCGGGGTCACAACCTTGCCTTGGAATCAAACAAACATTGAAGCCCAGGGATCGAAGTCGGATCGGTTCGGAAGTAGGCCCCTCGAACGGTCCGGATCGAATTAAGTGACCATGCCCCTCTCCTCCCTTATTTCACTTTCCGATCCGATCCGATTGCGAGAGTACTATCCTCCGATCCGATTGCGAGATTACTATCCGACCCGATCCAGTTAGTTAAACTCTGTCTCCCTCTTCGACTTTTTCCCCGACCTGATTTGGCTTTCTGAGCCTTTTCTTCCTTTTCTTATCCTCCGTCTTCCATATCTCCACGCCCGAACCAACTCCCTATGCCCTTCGTCTTCCACTTCCTCTTCAGTCACAACCGAACTCAATCCCATCTCCAAAACCATAGTTGGAACCGAACAGATCCCATCTTCCATCTCCCAGCGCTTCGAGGTGATGACGAAGCCATCAACGACGACGGCGAGGGAGGAGGAAGTCGCGGCGTCAGAGTCAAGCAATAACCACAACCAAATAATTCAAATTGATTGCAAATTTCAATTGAAACTAATTATTATGAAGTTAATCGAAGTTTTAAACCTACCAAGATGTTTAAATTGGAAATCGACGAGAGAATTTCAGAATTTTCGAGCTTTTAGAGAGCTAGGGTTTCGACGAGAGAACTGTGGAGCGAGATAAATGAAAGAAAGGAAGGAAGAGGAAAGGAGTGGATAGCGGGTTAATATATGTATGAGTAGTGACTACTCGTCTTCCCCGTCTTTTTCGCCCTGTTCGGACCTGGAAATAGGCCCATGAACCTAAGCCTGACCTGTTACTTCGATAATCGAGCAATACAAGGAGGAAGTCCCTTCGGATCGTGTCCGAACCGAATGAATTGAGCACAACGACCTGGTGTAAATTCAAGGAAAAATGAAGAAAAAGATTACCTGGAAGAATAACTAGATGTTAACAAGAATTCTCCAAATTGTTTGAAGGTAAAAGGGATCCACACACTATGCAACGTATATATAGGCGATAAAAGACACGACTTTATCAAATAACACGTCTTTTGCAAACAAATGGGAGTGACTTCTCAATGATTTAAAATGGAAGATTGATGTACAGATAACATCAAAGCACGCTTCGTCTTCAACAGAAGCATCCTTTGAGGGGGGAAAAATGTTAGCCTACTTTGTAAACTAGGCTATACAAAGTCAAGAAGTCAGAAGATCAAGTAAACAGAAGACACTCTGTTACACATCCGGTTCAGATCAGAGTTACAGAGGTAAGAACAGAAGCATCACAAAGCTGAAAGATCAAACCGGATCGGATCGGGGGTAATCAAAGAAAAGAAAAGCGAGACAAAGTGAGGAAGGCAAGATTCAAGCCGGATCAGATCGGATGGGATGATCCGATCTGAACCCCATGTTGTTAGCCTATCCGATCCGAGGCTCATTCTGTTACCCTATCTGATCCGAACCCAGTTCGCCTGCTACTCCGCACCATGATCTCCTGAATATTCGGGGCAGTTACACCCACTTTCTACCCACGATGGCCACTCATCTGATGTGCTGGCAACACCAGAACTCATCTGATCCTGAAAGTCATGGAATGGAGGACACGTGTACCTGATCTTAACCGAATTCAGGAGAAGTTTCCATCTATAAATAGACCCCCAAGTGTCATTTGAAAGGATATTTTGGCACTCTGAGAATTCAAACATCTTTGAGAACCGAATTCCAGCACTTAAAACAATTCAAAATCATCATTCAAAGTGAATTTTGAGATAATTGAGTGAATGTATATGAAAAGTGAGTGAAATTGAGTGAATATCCCATTGTATTTTCATCTACATCATCAATCAAAGTGATTATAAAGTGGACGTAGGCTTTCCAACGCCGAACCACTATAAATCCTGTGTCTCTTTTTTATTTTCGATCTCATTTTATTTTAATTTTAGTCAATTTGGGTGTTAGAACCACTTTTTGGTCTAACACTATCATATATATAAAGATCACTTCTTTTACAGAATAAAAATCACTTCTTTTATATGCTACAAGCATAAAAATCACACCTTTATTACCATACATATATAAAAATTATATTTTTAACCTCTCCATGATATAAAAATTATATTTTTAATCTTCACATATAATAAAAATCTTATTGTTAATCTCACTACCTCATGATAAAAATAAAGGTCATATTTTTATTTCACTCTCATATATATTTATTTTTACAACGACGATCACATAGAAAAGATTATATTTCTAAAACGATGCTCATGAAATAAAAATACGAATCAGGGTTTTTTTCTATTAATTAAACTATATAAAATCGAATAAAAACTTACTGTGGTGCTTGGAAGTGGGGTTTTGGTGCTGTGAGGTTGGAGCGGGCCGTGGGGGTCGCTGGAGGAGGTCGCCGGCATCAGGGGGCGCGAGGGATGATGCTGTGGGCTTGGGCGCTAGGTTTGGGTGGGGTTCAGGCGGAAGTAGGAGGGAGGAAATAAAGGGGTGCGGAGTGCTGGAGGTTGGGCTCGATCGACTGGAGGAGGAAAGCACGGGGAGAAGAAGAGGGAGGGGAATCGGAGGGGGGCGCCACCGATCGATGGTGGCTGAGGTGGAGCGCCGCCTCCTGCGGCGTTGGGCGGCAAGGCGACGGGGTGGCATGGCGGCGCTGCTCCGTTCTCTTCCTTCTTTCTCCCTTTTTTTCCTCTGGACAACGGGAAGTGGGAGGGAAAAGGGGGTTGAGAAAGGGTTTTATTGAAATTTTTTATATTATTTTATTTTATTCCATGAAGCAACTTTTTATTTCGACCTCGAAACGAGACCCACTGCCTGTCGTCCATAGCAAATTACCCCCATTCCGAACACAATGGGATATGTATCGTAGGCTGATTCGACTGTTTCGATCAGTTTCCATCAAAATTAAAATATAAATCTTTATATTGAATTTGAACGCACATTTCAATTTACCGGGGCCACATACTAACTCGAAAAATCCCCAAAAAATATTTTCTAGCTTCGTATCGACGATACGGTCCTAACAGAACTAGTTTCATCGAATTCTGAGATCGTTTGAAAAATGGCCATTTTTCAGTCGATTAAAATCAACTAAAACTGGTCAAACGCGTTTAACTACGCCACGCTCACATATTGATTCAAAAAATTACGAAATTTGAAACATAGCAATAAATTTAAATCCCGGATCCAACAAAAGTGGTTTCGTTGAAATCCGAGGTCGTTTGCAAAATTTCCATTTTTATGGGCCAGAATTCCATAGCGACTATTCTGAATTTTCAACTGGACGTAACTTTTGATTCCCGCTATGAAATTTCAATTTTTCGGATTCGTTGGAAAGATATTCTCAAATAGATTATATTATTTTTGGTTTCACTAAAATCCGGTTTATTTTGCACCCGGTACATTCATTTGAAATTTGAAATCGAATTATCGAACTACCGCGCCATTTTCAATTCCTTTTATAATTTAAATAAATATTTATATTCTAACGACGACGTATATAAATATATACGTTATAATTCTATTCAAAATAAATTTCTCATCATTATTATTTAAAATAAATCATTTTAAATCTTCAAACTTCGCTAAAATTGCCAAAATAAAAATTTTAAATTGGCTCGCATTTCCGGGTTGTTACAATCTCCCCCACTTAAAACTTTTCATCCCTGAAAAGGAACGAAGCCGAAAGTTGTTTTACTAATCAAATCAACTTCCTGTATTTTCTTTATGGCTTAAGTTCTTCAACTTTTAAGTTTCTAAGAACTTTTCAAATTTTTCAAAAATTTGGCTAACACCCTAAATTTCCGAAAAATTTCGCCATAACCTCCCCTGCACCGGGGACTTCGGGATATTTCATATAGCCCCCCATGGCCTTCTTCAATCCAAAAGAAAAAGTAAAAGCCAAGCGGCTCACAAAATCATCATCACCCAAACAAAACAGTAAATTATGGTAAACATGTACCTATTTGTCGGGCAAATAATTTTATTCTCTGCTCTAGCCTCCTTGCTATGACCTGTTCAATGTAAGTACATGTATATGCATGCAATTGCAATCATTTTTCAATACAGTTCACTATTCGGTTCCATTAGGCTAAATGGTTCGAAATTATCAAACAAATAAACAACAACACAATCAGCAATCAATTAGTGAATTTGAATTTCAAATTCATTATTTTGATATATATACAAAAATCACATTTTTGCTGCCAATTCACAACAATGTATTCTAGCTATATTTTGGTTCTCACACCAGTCTAATGGAAATATATAGATATCACACCTTCGAAACACGAACATAAATACTGATGATGTCATGACATTTATCAGTACCATCTCCGGGCGACTAGAATGTGATTCTATATCTATCCAGTATATTAAAACTTCGAATATACATTCATGACGCGTATATGCAAAATCTTTGTATATTGGATTGTCCAAATTCAGTACAAATAAAATATTCAAATAAGTATAAACTGGTTTAAATTTTCAAAACAATATTGTTTTATTTTAAAAATATACTCTTCACACTCGTTCTAGGATACTACTGATTCTATCTCTAACTAGTCATTCTAATTGGATATTACTAATCCAATCTCTGATGAATTCTTTCGTATGGTTCTAATGTGTCTTGTTCTCGAGCTCTGTAAACAACAGCTCTGATACCACTTAGATAACCCAACGAAATCCGGTAGGCTTTGCAACCATCCCTTCATCCCCCAAAGCAGCAGGTAAAACACACCATGGCTCCTAGTGGTCCCCTAGTACACTTGTTTTACGGCGACCCTCTCGAGCCTCCCAGCCACTGCCTAACCAACCCCTGTAAGGGACATGTAGGGGTAAGAGTCTCCCGTTCGCCACCAAACCGCGAAGCGAGAACCCCCCATCATAACTGCAACAAGAACTAGTGATACTCCATTCTCGATCACTTTCCAAATTTGATAATTTAAATTATCAATTCACATTTCAATCTAATTACAGATTCATTAAAACTCCACTTAGTTTTAATCTTCTCAAAAACTAATATCCCGTCTTTAACTGGGTTAAAGAACCAATGTCACCTAAAACACGATTCACGATAAACCCAAAATCACTTTCTATTGTTAATCGGGTTAAAGAACAGGTGTTATTCAAAACACCGCTCATGATAAACCTAAAAACTAATTTAAATTCAATTCCAATTAAATACCAAATTAATTGGACAATCCACTAAATCTTAATTAAAAGATTTATTCTTTTCTAAACTAGGTTCAAGAACAGTGTTATTGAAGACACCATTCACGACGAACCCAAAATCTTATTTGATATTAAATACAAGGCTCTGAATAAAAAATATACCGGCTTATATTCAATATCAAATTCTGAAACCAACAAATATCGTATTGGAAATAATGATATAAATATATCTTTCATATTTCCACAACCATATCTGTATAATCACGAAATCCAACATCGAAATATTCCGAAGATAATTTCGATTCAAATCCATTCTAATTCAATTATTGGAAATTCTGGTTACTTTTAAAACCACTTTCAAATTCAATTTATTTATTTCAAAAATAAATTGATTTTAATTCTAGTTCAAAACTAGTTCATTTCGATAAAAATATATTTTTATCCTTTCAAATGTGGAATTTTTCACCCCACTTCTTTCCAATTCATATATTATGATTTTACACAAATTATTAATATTTTTAATAATTTTATCAAGGCCCGTACAGTCGATTTCCATCAACGGCCATCGAACTGCACTTACAACGACCTTTTCCAAATTCGATTTGGACATAATTCCAAATACAACCGTTAGATTTCAAATTTCTAATATTCATTGGAAAGCTCTTTTCGATACGAACCCAACGGTTCCGGTTTTAGGAGAATCCGACGGTCGGGTCTCCCGCAATGTCAATTCGAAGTCAATGGTCGAAATTCACGAACTGCCGCAGCGCGTCGCGTTCTACTCAGGCCATTATATATATTTCATCGATTTCCTTTTACAACGTACTTTATAAATCGTTTTAAATTCGTTTTCGAAACGATTTCAACTTCATATTCAATTTCGAATTGAAATTGAATATTCCACATCATCGATATACAAATGATAATATTTCCAAAACGTTATATTTTGAAATCACTTCCTTTTCTATATTCATTTTAAAAACGAATATAATCGATATAAATATCGCTCACGTCAAAATGGCACATCTCTAATCAACACGACTTTATATATTTCAATAAATTCGTTATTCTATTCAACAAATGAATATTTATTCTATTCAACACATTAATCTATATTTCTTTCAACACATGAATATTCTCTACACATGAGCACTATCAACACATGACTATTTTTGTTATTTAATATATTTTATAAAATTATGATAAAGATGTAAATTTTATTGTTAAAATATTTCGTTCAACACATGAATCTATATTTCCTTCAACACATGACTAATCTCAACAAATGAGTACTGTCAACACATGACTATTTTTGTTATTTAATATATTATATAAAATTATGATAAAGATGTAAATTTTATTGTTAAAATATTTCGTTCAACACATGAATCTATATTTCCTTCAACACATGATTAATCTCAACAAATGAGTACTATCAACACATGAATCTATATTTTATAATATTCTTTATTTTCCAAATTGGAATGAGGCCCAATCAATTACCATATAATGTTAACTATATGGATTCCATACAACACATGTATATAACAGCAACGATAAATAATCAACCATCATCCAAAGTGCACCACACCACTGCATAAGCATCAAATATGAATAATTAACGCTTACACAGTCCGTCGACCAATCAATCGACATACAACTAAATAATTGGGACTAGTGTACGTCAAATATCATCCCAACACCCGTGTGGGGTTTAAATCCACAAACACTGAATATTATTTGTGCAGTTGGACGACGTGTAAAATTTATTGTCCCAATCAATGTCCTTCAAATAGGTGTACATAAACAAACCGTCCGGTTTGTAAATGAATATTTATTTGTTCATATTCACGTTAAAAATTATATTTTTAACGATAAAATATTTTAACTATATAAATATTTTATTTTATTTCACATCACACAATCAATTCAATCAAATTTATCAACCAAACAAATAAATGAATCACCAACTAATTCACTAAACAAACAAGTCGTCCATGGTCTATGGACGACGGGTGTCGGGTGCTAATAAACGTTGTCTGCATCCTAGTATATATTTTTAATTAGAAATTTAAATTAAAGGTGAGGAGTTCTGACCGAGGGTTCCACTCCGCCGTGCTTTGCTTTTGAACTGCTGAACCGTCTGGATCTGTTTGAAATTCCAATGCAGTCCTTTTCAAGCTGTTCATACAAAAATTATTTTTTTATTGCTTCATTTCAATAAATAAAAATCAAATTTTTATTTCTACTTCATATATAAAGATCGAATTTTTACTATCTATATAATATAAAGATCATATTTTTACAATGCTATCATATATATTAAAATCACTTCTTTTACAGAATAAAAATCACTTGTTTTATATGCTACAAGCATAAAAATCACACCTTTATTAACATACATGTATAAAAATTATATTTTTAACCTCTCCATGATATAATAATTATATTTTTAACCTTAACATATAATAAAAATCATATTTTTAATCTCACTACCTCATGATAAAAATAAAGGTCATATTTTTATTTCACTTTCATATATATTTATTTTTTACAACGATGTTCATATAGAAAAGATTATATTTCTAAAACGATGCTCATGAAATACAAATACGAATCAGGTTTTTTTTATTAATTAAACTATATAAAACCGAATAAAAACTTATTGTGGTGCTTGGAAGTGGGGTTCTCGTGCTGTGAGGTCGGAGCGGGCCGTGGGGGTAGCTGGAGGAGGTCGCCGGCGTCAGGGGGCGCGGGGGCTGATGCTGTGGGCTTGGGTGCTGGGTTTGGGTGTGGTTCAGGCGAAAGTAGGAGAGAGGAAATAAAGGGGCGCGGGGTGCTGGAGGTTGGGCTCGATCAACTGGAGGAGGAAAGCGCGGGGAGAAGAAGAGAGAGGGGAATCGGAGGGGGGCGCCACCGATCGATGGTGGCTGTGGTGGAGCGCCGCCTCCTGCGGCGTTGGACGGTAAGGCGACGGGGTGGCGTGGCGGCGCTGCTCCGTTCTCTTCCTTCTTTCTCCCTTTTTCTCCTCTGGTCAACGGGAAGTGAGAGGGAAAAGGGGGTGGAGAAAGGATTTTATTGAAATTTTTTATATTATTTTATTTTATTCCATAAAGCAACTTTTTTTTTGACCTCGAAACGAGACACACCGCCTGTCGTCCATAGCTAATTACCCTCATTCCGAACACAATGGGATATGTGTCGTAGGCTGATTCGACTATTTCGATCAGTTTTCATCAAAATTAAAATATAAATCTTTATATTGAATTTGAACGCACATTTCGGTCCTTACAAAACCAGTTTCATCGAATTCTGAGACCGTTTGAAAAATGGCCATTTTTCAGTCGATTAAAATCAATTGAAACTGGTCAAACGCATTTAACTGTGCCACGCTCACATATTGATTCGAAAAATTACGAAATTTGAAACCTAGCAATAAATTTACATCCCGGATCCAACAAAAGTGGTTTCGTCGAAATCCGAGGTCGTTTGCAAAATTTCCATTTTTATGGGCCAGAATTCCATAGCGATATTCTGAATTTTCAACTGGACGTAACTTTTGGTTCCCGCTATGAAATTTCAATTTTTCGGATTCGTTGGAAAGATATTCTCAAATAGATTCTATTATTTTTGGTTTCGCTAAAATCCAGTATATTTTGCACCCGGTACATTCATTTGAAATTTGAAATCGAATTATTGAACTACCACGCCATTTTCAATTCCTTTTATAATTTAAATAAATATTTATATTCTAACGACGACGTATATAAATATATACATTCTAATTCTATTCAAAATAAATTTCTCATCATTATTATTTAAAATAAATCATTTTAAATGTTCAAACTTCGCTAAAATTGCCAAAATAAAATTTTTAAATTGGTTCGCATTTCCGGGTTGTTACACAAAAAAATCAAAAAGCCAAATAGCTTGCCCAATAGGCTTGTAAACCTCATATTCAATTTAAATATGTACCTTTTTGTCGGGCATCAAATTTATACTTCCATTCGCCTCATTCTGTACTTGCCTCACAAAAACCCATCTAATTCCAATTGATTTCAAATCAAATTCAACTTTAAAATTTCAATCATGTTCACTTTGCCAATTTATTTCCAAATTAGCCTTTTTTGCTTAATCCACTTTTAGTTTGAACCTCTCACATTCAAATATACTTTTATTCACTCGTATATAAGTCGAACTCAAAATCCATGTTATATTCCAAATTTAATTCAAGTTCCATATTCAAATTCCTAATTTCAATTCAGAAATTTAATTTACTTACCCTATTAACTAATTACTCTTCAAATTAGTTAACTTCATTCAATGATTAAAAAACTGATTTTTGCTTCCAAATCAATTCATTTACTCCGATTGAGTTCGTATTTATTTTAAAACTCAAGTGTTGATTTTTCTTATGGAAATCCAATTTTAATTCACTTAAATTTCATTTATTTTATTTAATAAGCCATTATGGATTATAAACGATTATACCTCTGTTTTTCTGGAAATTTGATTTTGACATAACTCAAAATCTATAAGACGAAATCTAGAATTTTCTCTTCCAATGTAAAATTATTACTTAATCGGTCTAGATGATTCTTGTTTCAAAGAATTCTGACTTATATAGAGTTCCAAATACTCCATTGAAGTTCGAAACGTCAAAAGACGAACTACCGAGCTGTAGTGAGCTCGTTTTAATTGTATTTAGATATAAACATTTAAACTTCGTTTGTTAAATAAATTCCAACTCCATTCTTCCATATTTTTAATATGAATTAAAAAAGTTTCTCAAATTCAACTTAAACATTTTGATTATCCAAAATTGTTGATTACGTCATTCAAAATTCATAACTTGGTTATAAATAATTCGCAACTCAACTGTTTTTAGGAATCCAATTGGTTCCCTCTAACCTGTTTTTCCTGCATTCACATATGTTAGACAATAAAAATAATACCAATCCTACTTCAAGGCAAGATATCGCGGTATAGAAGGTCATTCACTCTATATATCATGGGCTCATAGGGTCATCCACTAATGGTACTGCGGGAATATCCAAAAACCAGGCCTAAATATAACTTATATATATATATATATATATATGTATATATATATATAACCAAAATTTATCAACAATTCACCAATGCAACTAAAACAACCAACAATATTTCCAATGACTAAAAATAATTCTAAATAATAAATTCTGAGAGAGATTTGCTCACCTTGATTTTAATTGTTATTCGTTCCAATTCCTATTCCTTAACAAAGATTTTTGCAGCTCCGTACCCCACACGACTTGATTTGATCAATTCAACCTTGTAAATTTATTTATTCCCTCTATTAATTACACAATCAAATATATGCAATTAATCATGTAACTACAAGTTTTTTTATAATGATGATAAATAAATTACTTAGCTTGAATAAATTATATACCTTAAGCAAACTTCTCTTTAAACTTGAAAACTCATGCCTGCTCCATTCCGACATCACCTGGAACCACATCATCCTTCCTCCACCTCCAATTAAGCAAACAATAAGCCATTGCAGGGAATTTTAGTTCCCTTCTCCAGCTCATCGCCTTGAGAAACTCACATCCGAATACACCAATCACCTCACCTTCCAAAACTCTTTCCACTGGATACCTCAAACCACACCTGAAATACATTTGAAAATCGTGAAATCCAGGAATAACAATTTCAAATCGTACAGGATGCAAACCCTACATCACTTGTGAACCTTCCTTTTCGAACCGTATTTTCCTACCCTCACTCATGAACCCTCCCCCAACTCGAGTATCCTCATCACTCCAAGCTCTGACGCTGCTCTAGCTCATGCGTGTTCCTAGCTCCCCTGAATCCTCATAGACGACTACGAAGTCGAATTTTGATTTCTCCCTTTTCCCCCTTTGCTGAAAAAAAGTCGATGTTACCCTCATTCGATCGCACTTATAAATAAACAGTCGAGGTTGAAGTCTTCTTGATAACAAGTTCAATGAATCAAAGATTATTGATTTCGGTTGAGTATTTAATTCTGGAGAATTGGTTGAAGAAATTGAATTGAAACTAGCTTCAATTTCGTGTTTTCACTGAGGAACGGGATTGAGAAGAGTGAAGGTAGATAGGTTTTTTATAAAGAAGATATTTTATTTAAATAATTACATTATATTCTATCGTATTTTTCTGCTTATCGTTATTAATTTGCATAGTCACATATGACATCCAATTGCGATGAAAATTGACATCCTGCTATAGTTTGAAATTACGGACCCAATGAAACTGATTTCTCGAATTCTGATACCGTTTGGAATTATAGCAAAATTTTGAATATTAAATTTTTTCATTGATTCACGTTTTAATTTCACAAGCTCATATAACAGCTCTGATTGGATCGAAACTTGAAATCTTACAACAATTAAATATTTCAGACACGATGAAACTGGTTTGGTCAAATTCCAAGATCGTTTGGGTAAACTCACTTTTTAATTCACAACATCAATCGATACGCAATTGTATTGCGCACGATCACAAAATAATTCCAGTTGACCATAAACTGAAATTCTTACAATAATTAACTATTACGGATTTTATAAAATTAGCTTCATTGAAATCCGAGATCGTTTAAGATTTTACTATTGTTAAGCTCCATATTAAATCGATATAATATTATTTCAATTCAAACAATAAACTCTTCGATAATAAATTAATATTATTATCGTTTATATTCAAATAGAATTTACATTAATCATCTGAATCGTTTCGATTCAGTTTTAACCTTGAATTCAATTATATTTTGTTTCGTGTTATGATTATTCGATATATTTAAAATTAAATCATATTCAATTATTAAATTGATAAACTTCAATAAAAATACATTAATATTATCTAACTCAACATTTAAAACAATATTAATGTTCAAAATTAATGGATAAAAATCCGGGACGTTACAATAACAATAATTAATACCAACTGTCCGAAGATCATTTCTACCCAAATCCACATTGCAATTAATATTAATTAAAATATTTCTCAAAACTCATCTTTCAAATTCAATAAACTAATATTTGGGAATCTTAAGTTTATATAACTTAAATTCACAAAACGTCATTTTACCATTTTCAGCCAATTAGGTTGAAAACACAAATATCCAAAATATAGTTTGAAACTTCATATTTCATTTTCAAATCACTTTGAAATCATTTATTATGATTTATCATAATTTTTCCATTTTTTTTAATAATTTAAAAGTAGTCATCTCATTAAAATCTAGTTTCGGGTCACTAACGCACTAGAGTTGTTTTTCTTTAAATTCAATTTGAACTTATCTCAAAATCTAACTGCTGGATTTTAAAATTTACATGTCATTTTGTTTTTCATTTCGGGAAAATCCGACGGTCAAATCTCCCTGTATGTCAATTTGAAGTCAATGGTTGAAATTCGCGAACTATCAATGCGCGACACGTCCTGTTCAAACCGTATTACTATTTAAATTAAAATTCTTCTGTTCAATTCAAAATTATTTAATGAAATGTTTATAAACTCGTTTAAAAATGATTCTAACTTCATATTCAATTTTAAATCAAAGTTGAATATTTTGTATTATTGTAATATTAAAATAATAATATTTTGAAATCCAAACTTTCCTGAAATCCATTATAAAAATAAATAAGATCACGGAAATAATCCATTTGAGCTAAAAACATTATATATCTAACGCGAATTCACTTTTGAATTTACTATCAAAATTAATATTAAATTAGAGCAAGTCATTTCTAATTCAAACCTATTTCAAATTCATTTCAACCTTTTCAATAATTTTTGAAATCAACTTAACCTCGTTTCCAAATCGTTTCGAATATAAAAATCAATTTTCAATTTCATGTTTATTTCACTTAAATGAATATAATATTATTTAATACCTCAATGGAACTCGACTCAGTCAATTCCCAAATAATTTCAATTTGTGGTGTCAATTGTGTAAACAATAATAATAACATCCATAACAGTTATCAACCATCAAACAGCAGTCATAAGATAAGCATTATATTTGTTAACGCTTAAATGTAAATAGCAGTATAAATAAAACTGTAAATAAACGTCCATCATCCACAGAGAAATCATAGCAACCACAAGCAATCAATACATAATTAGATAAACTTATAACAACTTTTTAAATTAATCCAAGGAGTTCTCATAGTGATTTTTGATCGCTATAATAACAATCACTTTTTGAGTTAAATTAAATGTGGGTTTAATTTAACCCAAAATTCCAACTAGCTCCAAATTCGTCCAAATCAGTTTTTTTTGTGAAGCTCTCGACTTTATAATTCCAACGGATCCAGTCTCGTCTAATTCAGAGTTTATATGAGAGAGATATAACAGTATGAACGTTGATCAATCATTACGTCAGGCGCGGCCATGATACAAAGTGGGGTCCCCATCTCGTCACCATCGTGCTGGAAATCCTCACGAACCAAAATCACGTTGGCCACCCTACCGACCACCACACACAACCATTTTCCACCAAATTTGACATGAACCTCTACCCCACCATCACGAACAATTTTCAAGTTAACCACTTCGCCTGAATCGCCACCCATTTGTAGGAATTCGTTACTTTTCGTTTCCTGCAACCAAAAACAACCCATCCATGTTTATGCAAATGCCACAGCACCACAGCCATTTTTAGGCCAAACCCCCCAACTATAAAGTTGTGATCTTGTCTCCCCTCTCCAGCTTCCTAGTTGACTACTGGCTAATTCTCGACCGTTCGCACGATAAACCCAAAAATCTAAAACCCATACCCCCACGCCTCGGGCCAGATTCAAGCCACCTCCAACCGCCACCAAATTTTTTCAGTAGGTATCTTTCAACATTATCTACAAATTTTGTGGTGGGAACTTTGGCTATTTCTTGAAATTTTAGGGGACAAAAATTAAAAGGAGGAGAGGGGCCTTTTCGCAAAAAGGAAGGTTGAATAATGGTTGGGGAATAAGGGGGAGTTAGGGTTGTATTTGTATAAACGGGTTGGCTTATCGGTGAAGCTTTGGTGTTATTAGTTTATTGACTTTTATTCAATCGTTACTTCCATTCATCGTTTAAGAATTCGCACGGCAACATACGAACTTCGTTCATGGTGAAAATTAATATATAGCTATGTTTTGTCATTGTGGTTCTAATGAAACTTATTTCATCAAAATTTGAGTCTTTTGCTCATATAGCGCACGTTCAAGCTTAAATTATTGATTTATTATATATATATATATATATATATATACATATTTACATTGAGCGTTTATATCTCGAACGGCCATATACTAACTCCAATTAACCCGAAATTTGAAATCTTACAATAATTTAGCGTTGCGGATCCGATAAAATTGGTTACATCGAAATCCGAGGTCATTTGCAAAAAGGATATTTTAATGGCTTATGTAATATTATTTTAATATTATTTAATTCCAAAACTATTCAATTTAATAATAAATTAATTATTATTATCATATATATGTTTATGTATCCTAATTGGTTTGAATATAACATCTAACTCAATACTTACTAATTCCGAGTTAAACGACATTTATATAAATCGTTATGGTTTATAAACGATTCCATAGCGACTTTTTGAAACTTTGTGTAACAACCCGTATATTTAATGATAATATATTTAAATATTTTATTTAAATATAACGTGGTTAATTATTAATTGAGTGTGTGTCAAAAAAGTCACATTTTGCATACGGATGATTTTGGCCTCGAAACCACTTTCAATGAGTTCAAAATGCCATTTATGTGATCGAAAACTATAAACATTGATATAATTCAAGTTTGTGAATTTTGGGACTTTGGTTAGGGCTTGAGTTAGCCAACCTATCCCACTTCCTTAAGCCCCCCCCCTCCATTAGCCACTCTCCCTCATTCTCTTCCTCTCTTCAAAACATGAATAAAAATGGAGGAACATATGAGAAATTAAAATTCCTAAGTTAGGGATTCCAGTTAGGAGCTCAAATCAAGAATAAAATTAAAGAGGTAACCTAGGTAAGCTTCTCCATCTTCCTCTCCATCTTCTCCAACTCAACTCCTCTTTAATTTCTGAAATTTCCTGAACCTAACTCTTAGGAAATTTGTGTGTTTGTGTGTAGATTGGAGATTTGTGATTAGTATTTGTGTAGGTTGGAGATTTGTGATTAGTATTTGAGGAGAGGTTGTTCTAGCTAAGCTTTGGAGAGATTCCTTGCTTCCAACAAACAAAGGTGATTTCTTTAAGAACTCACATTTACGCCTTAAGTTATATGCTTGTCTAGTGTGCCTATGGCACATGTATGTTGTATATATATTGTGCGATTTGGATTGATTGTGTGTGCATTTCAATTTCATGGGTTTTTTGTCGATTATATATGAATTCGAGTGTGAAACCTTAAGTAAGATTTATTCATGTTTTATCGGTTGTTTCGGCAAGTCTAGAAGCCTTATTATTCCATGAATAATGTTATAAAACTTTGTATGTCATCCGAGATCGAGCAAGTGTTTGCGCAAAATTGTGCTTAGATCCCCTATTCAGACGTCTCAATATTTTCATTTATACATCCGACCTGCTATGAATAATTAAAAGAATAGTGTATCCATGTTTTAGACGTCTGAATGGGTAAATTCAAACTTCTGGATACAAGATCAGATGACTAAATTACCCTATTCAGACATTTGAATCTCAGAGCAGAAACATAGTTTCTAGTTTTTCAATTCAAACGTCTAAATTTCTATTTCGGACGTTTGAACTATTATAAAATGGTTTTCTTGCATTTTATAGAATTATTTCGAGTTTTGTCAATCCTACTTGCTTAGGATGGATTTCTATCGTTGTCTCCAAGCTGATAACTCCTTTTCTGACTTTCGATTTATTTGTTGTGAACAAATTTATAATCGACAGTCATGAGATTTAGTTTACGTTATTAAAACGTGAGTTTTTCGTTCGATCGCTATTATACGAGATTTTCCACTTCAAAATATAAAAGGGATTCTAATTTATTAGTAGATGACAAAATCTTTTATTAAAATGGTTTCCAACCCTACTTCATTATATGAAGTTATTTTATAAATTGCTTTATAAATCTACTAGTATGTATTTGATAAATCTTTTTCTCATTCGCATGAGAAATCTAATTAAACGTCTTAGTAAAAACAAGAACTATGGACCCTTGTGTTTGCTTCGATGTTAATTCTTGGACTCATTCGATTGAATACGATGGCAATGATCATTTTGTATTTCTAGTGGAATATACAACTTGTTCGTAAATATTCGAGTAGAGCAAGTGGTTATAGGACAAGTAGCTCGACTCTTATATTTACTAGCCTTGCGTAGTTTACACTATACTCGATTAATTTGATCATCGATGATCTTCGAATCATCTTGAGGTACTTCAATTCATTCGTCTATATCATTGATCTTCGAATCATCTTAAGGAACTTCGGTTCATTCGTCTATATCGATGATCTTCGGATCATTTTTAGGAACTTCGGTTCATTCGTCTATATCGATAATATTTGGATCATCTTGAGGAACTTTGATTCATTCATCTATATCGATGATCTTTGGATCACCTTTAAGAACTTCGGTTCATTCGTCTATGTTGATGATCTTCGGATCATCTTGAGGAACTTCGGTTTATTCGATTATATCGAGTGGAACTTCTCTTCATTCGATTATATAGATGATCTTCGGATCAATCCGACCTTCAGTCATTCTAATGATCTTCTGATCATCTTATGCATCTTCGGATCATTACGACCTTCGGGTCACTTTGAGGAACTTCGGTTTATTTAATCTTATCTATGATCTTTAGATCATTTGCGGGTTCACAAGCTGCGGTCTTCAGACCATTATAGGAGCTTTGGCTCAACATTATAAGGTAGCTACCTAGAGATTGTGTCCCATTTTCAATATACATGCTTCATTTTATTTTATCAATGGTCTTCGGATCATAAGTGGGGTCACGACCCACAGTCTTTGGACCATTTTAGGAGCTTCGGTTCAACATTATAGGTTAGCTACCTTGAGATCACGTCTCAATCCTCGATACACATGTTGGTGAGTCTTCAGGCTCCCGTCTTGATTCCCCCTCTTTGAGATTCGTATTTTATCAATATTAGTTCTATTGATGCTATATTATTAATTTTAGTTCTATTGATACAATGTTATCAATCTAGCCTCATTGATATCGAGATATCCTTATATAGCACAGAGATTTCTTTGGCATATCTCCTGGACATATCGAGCATTCGCATTTTACATATGAACATTGTTGTTATCACTTATATGTCATTTTATGTATATCTCTATTTCTACCTTGGTTTATTATGATGAGTACAATTAAACTGATCCGCTTATTGTTTGTTTTCTTATAAATAGTACTCGGGTCAGACCGAGGTATTACATGTACTCCTTGGCTAAAGCTTGGACTAGCATCTCCTTTTAGCTAAATGAAGTTGTTTAGTAGTTTTAATTTTCATGTATTTGAGATAGAGACTACTCACATGTGTACATATTTTTTTGTGTAGTCCATGTATCTAGTATTTTATGATATAATGGATCTTGCACGACCACTTATATTATGTCCACTTTTATGTATTATATTCATATCTATTTCCGCCTTAGTGATGCGAATATTTGTATCTGACTCTAATTATACTGTTATGTATTTTATATTGATTTTGAATTATATATAGCCACTGTGTAGTAGATTTGAACTTGAATAGGATGTGTCGGATTTCCTCATGAGATTTAAAAACTAAGACCACATTATCCGATATGTTTAACACTCGTTCAAAGCTAATATAAAGATGGTCGCTCTTCAACGGCCTTATTCTTCGGGTTAGTTGACATCATTTCTTGAAATGACTTTGGCTAACGCGAGTATAGAGGTGGGGCGTTACACTTGGTATCATAGCCAAGTTTGGAACAATATAAGATATTATGGCGAGGATCATTGTCCAAGTCTCTCTTAGGAAATCATGTTTATGATTTAAATTGAGTCTTAGGACTCGTCATATCCTATCTTATATTATGATCCTTTATTCGACTAACCAACTTTATTTGAATCTAAACTTTCTCTTCTCTCTTTTAGAAGAAAAGAATGGTTAGAACTTTTAACACGGTGCTGGCTCCACAAGATGGAATATTTATGTCTGCTCAACAACTCTTGGATATTATAAAGATTGCTCAAGATTCAGCTCTCCCTTCCAAACCCGCTGGCCCAGAATCCGGGTTGACGTCCTCATGTTTCTTTTGCACTCATCCCGAGGGAAGGCCACTCAATGGCTCGGGAATGGTGGTATTGTTGGTGGTGTCAAGATGCGGCATCCATATAACAAATCAAAAAAATATCATCGTTACAAGAGAGGAAAACAAACAACTCTGATGACTAAAGCCCTTACCTCTAGTCATGGATCATGTTTTAATTGTGGCACTAAGGATCATTTTTCTAATGAGTGTCTGAAACCCCTCTCTTGCTGATATTGCAAATCCCTGGGCCATTTCATACATTCTTGCCCTAAACTTGAGTGCAAGAAAGGGAAACAACCTGCTTCAGTGACTAAGACACCTACCATTATCTATGGGTCATGCTTCAATTGTGGTGCTAAAGACCACTTTGTTGATGATTGTTCGAAGCCCCACTTTTTTCGCTATTGCAAAATCTCGGACCCTCATACTTTCATGCCTTATGCTGCAAAACAAGAGGTTGGGAAAGCTGAAGATAGGGCAAACTTCCAGCGACCTTCTCTTGGTCAAGGTACTTTTCTCTTTATTATTTAAGTTGTTGATTTCCGTGATCATCTCATTTAAATTCTTAAAAATTGTGACCATTTACCTTTTGTGCGTCGAAAGAACTTGGGGATACCATATCCTTAGGTGTTATAGGGTGGTTAATGCATATCTAAGTATGTTCATTTTTCCAAATCTATGTTTTGCAAAAAAATTACATACTTTCCTTGATTTTATGTTATCCATTTATTTTCCTACCGAGACATCTTGAGCTTACTTTGGGTAATGATTGAGTTTCCTATTTGCTTTGGAGTATTACTTGCTTCCAACAAATAATTTCGCATTTTTGATTGAATAAGGAGTTTAATTAAACGTCTTGGTAGAAATGGGTGGGTCGACACACTTGCGTTTACTTCGTCGGTTAATTTTTGGACTTACTCAGTTAGGATTCGATTTCATTTTTGGATTAAATCTCAGGATCGTATATGGTCACCTTCATCGTCTCATGTGTCATATATATATATATATATATATATATATTATATACATTGATTTTGATCATTTTCTTTACGGTGTGAAGCCACCAAGTCGAAAGTTGAAAAGCCCCATGTAATAATTTGCCACTTTGTGGTGAACAAAATCGCTTATTCTTTCATCGAGTTTAAAACTAATTAATTTGGGTGATTCGAGTTTTCATTTGAAAATTTATCCTAAATCTTCTTTTCGTAATAAGCTATATTTTGCTTACTCTTGTCTCTGTATTTTGGTTCTCGATCTCCTGGTTTTCGTGATGGTGGGTTCTTTTATGATTCCCAATATCCATGTCTTATAATCTAAGTTGGGTTTAGTATCTCAATAGATCAGCTTCGCAAAAAGTTGATAATTCCTCCTGAATTACCTTTAAGGTTAACTTCGGTTGATTTTTTTATTAAAAAAAATCATGTTCTTATGAATAATGAGCTCTCTTTGATGCGAATATTATTCCCATGCTTAATTGCATGCCTTGTTTATTCTTTTTTCATGTAGATTCTCGAGATGGATTGACCTATCCATTCTGAGGACCGCATTTTATTTTCCGAGAGTGCCATCCAGCTTTGGCATCCAATAACTTTGATGCCGATTTCTATTGTTCTTAGTGGTTCTAATTTATATTCATTAACTTCATTGTGTTTCTAAATAAACTAACATAGCAATGAGAATGACATTAAGGAAGACATGTTTTATAATTCACACTACTCGTGAATTTTCTGGAGTCCTTTACACCCATTTTAGAATGACCACCTTACTGGGTAATTGAGTCCGAAATTGATATTTTTATTTTCGCAGCTCAATCTAACTTGCTTTTCCTCCTTAGTGGCCAACCACTAAGGATAAAAGGGGGATTATTTTCGTAAAGTGACTCGATGGAATGTTATGGCTTCGAGACCGCAACAAGCTTAATTAATTCCATGTCTCGGTTTGACGATCTATTCAATAAGTTAGTTGTGCTTAAGTCATTCCACAATTTGACATAGCAATTAGTTTTCGCCAACTCTTTATTATTGTGCTTGTTTTGTCATTGGGGTTGACAAATTTTCCATTTTATTTTGTTAACCTTAATAAAACAAGGTTTTCAAGATCATTATCCGATTGGTTTTACCTCGTTCTTGTTAGTGATAACCTCATGAAATTGAAAACCAAAGTTTTCAAGTTTTAAGAAATTCTCCCAACTTCTGCCATTTATCATGTTCACATGATTAAGGAGTTGTTTGTGAAATATTAGAGGATGTGATAATATTTCAAATTTGAGATTTTTTTTTCTTTGGGGTTTATTGGAAACTTAAAAGTTCCAATTTATTTGTTTTTGGGAATATTAGAGGATGTGCTAATATTTTCAATTTAGGGTGTACAACCCGGATTTTATTTCTTGATCTTGTTTCCCCGATAGGATCACTTATCTTTGTGAATGAGATATATATAACCATCATGTATATCCTTTTCAATATAAGAAAATCTTGCAATCTAAATTACTTTTAAGTGATAAAATTTTCTGGCCAAAAATATAATAGGGAATATTTGACGATTTTGGATAGTCGATACTTCCAAGCTGAATTTAAATATTTAGTTAGTTATGTTGAGAACATAAAATAATAGGTTTACAATTATAAACATGTTGAACAATAAACGAATTAATTAAATTAAAACTAGCTTATCATGTAGCGGTAGTTTGTGATTTTGAGAACTAAACTTCAAATGAATGTGTAGGATCCCATACAAGTGGAATTCTTTGAAACAAGAATTATCCGGATCTATCGGATAATAGTTTTCTAATGAGAGAAAAGTATTTGAATTTCATCTTGTAGATTTTGAGATATGTCTAAACCAAGTTTTCTAAAACTCATGATGTTGTAGTTTGCGATTTAAATTCTAAATAATTAATGAAATTGAGGTTTAGAGTATTTCAAATTTGAGTAAGGAAAATTCATATTCTATAAACCACTTAAGACTGGAATAAATTAGTTGCACATATATGTTTGCGACTTTTATTGGAACATTATATGCGTACATCCTTAAGTTATATAGTGATTTATAACTCAAAGTTAAAATTTTATAAGATTAATCAAAGTTAAATTTTGTGTTAATATATATATATATATTTATATATATATATATATATATATTGTTAATGCGTGGATGTTATTTATATCGATTTTTTCCTTAAGTAATTGCGAGGATGCAATTTCTTTAAGGGGGTATTTAACGATAATATATTTAAATATTTTATTTAAATATAACATCGTTAATCATTAATTGAGTATGTGTCCAAAAAGACAAATTTTGCATAGGGATGATTTTAGACTCGAAACCACTTCCGTTGATTTCAAAATGTTATTTACGTGATTGAAAACTATAAACATTTATATATTTCGAGTTTGTGAATTTTGGGACTTTGGTTGGGGCTTGGGTTAGCCAACCTAGCCCACTTCCTTAAGACCCCCCATCATCCACTCTCCCTCTTTCTCTTCCTCTCTTCAAAACATGAATAAAAATTGGGGGAAATGGGAAATTAAAATTCCTAAGCTTGGGATACCAATTAGGAGCTAAAATCATGAGAAAAATTGAAGGGGTAACCTAGTTAAGCTTCTCTATCTTCTCCAACTCAACTCCTCTTTAATTTCTGAAATTTCCTAAAACTAACTCTTAGGATATTTGTATGTTTATGTGTAGATTGGAGATTTGTAAGTAGTATTGGAGACGAAGTTGTTCTAGCTAAGCTTTGGAGAGATTCCTTGCTTATAACAAACAATGATGAGTTCTTTAAGAACTCACATTTATGCCTCAAGCTATATGCTTGTCTAGTGTGCCTATGGCACGTGTATGTTGTGCAAGTATTGTGCGATTTGGATTGATTATGAGTACAGTTCCGTTTCATTGGTTTTAAGTCGATTATACAAGAATTCAAGTGTGAATCTTTAAATAAGATTTATTCATGCATTATCAGTTGTTTCAGCAAGTCTTAGAAGCCCTATTTTCCCGTGAACAATGTTATAAGACTACATATGTCGTCCGAGATCGATATGTACAAGTGTTTGGGAAAAATAGTGCCTAGATTCAAACGTTTGAATATTTTCATTCAGACGTCTAACATGATATAAATAATTAAAAAATAGTGTACTAGTGTTTCAAACGTCTGAATGGGTAAATGCAGTATCAGAGAATCTTTCAGACGTCTGAAGGGATTTTAATTTATTAGTATATAATAAAATCTTTTATTAAAATTATTTCTAAACCTGCTTCAATATACGAAGTTATTTTATAAATTGATTTATAAATATACTAGTATGTATTGATAAATTGTTTTCTCGTTTGCATGAGAAATCTAATTAAATGCCTTACTAAAAATAAGGACTATGAACCCTTGTGTATGCCTTGACGGTTAATTCTTGGACTCTTTTGATTGAACACCATGGCAATGATCAATTCGTATTTCTAGTGGAATATACAACTTGTTCGTTCCTAAATATTCAAGTGGAGCAAGTGGTTATGGCACATGTAGCTCGACCCCTATATTTGCTAACTTGGGGTCGTTTACACTATAGTTAATCAATTTTGATCATCATTGATCTCCGAATCATCTTAAGGAACATCGATTCGTTCATCTATATCGATGATCTTCGGATCACCTTGTCGAACTTTGGTTCATTCGTGTATATCGATGATCATCAGATCATCTTTAGGAACTACAGTTCATTCATCTATATTGATGATCTTCGGATCATGTTGAGGAACTTCGATCATTCGTCTATATCGATGATCTTCGGATCATCTGGAGGAACTTCGGTTCGTTCAATTATATCAAGAGGAACTCCAATTCATTTGGTTATATAGTTGATCTTTGGATCAATCTGACCTTTTGGGTCATACTGATGATCTTCTAATCATCCTATGGATCTTCGGATCATTCCGACCTTTGGGTCACTTTGAGGAACTTCGGTTCATTTAATCTTAACTATGATCTTTAGATCAATTCTGGTTCGCGACCTGCGGTCTTTGGACCATTGTAGGAGTTTCAGCTCAACATTATAGGGTAGCTACCTAGAGATCGTGCCTCATTATCGATACTCATGCTTCATTTGATTTTATCGATGATCTTCGGATAATAAGCGAGGTCACGACCCACGGTCTTCGGACCATTTTAGGACATTCGGCTTAACATTATAAGTTGGCTACCTCGAGATTGCATCTCAAATCCTCGATAAATATGTTGGTGATTCTTCGGACTCTTATCTTGAATCCCCTTCTTTGAGATAATTAGTTCTATTGATACTATATTATTAATCTTAGTTCTATTGATACAATGTTATCAATCTAAGTTTTGCTAATACTATGTTATCAATTTTAGTCTCGTTGATATCGAGATATCCTTATATAGCACTAAGATTTCTTTGGCATATCTCCTGAAAATATCGAGCCTTCGCATTTTACATGTGAAAATTGTTGTTATCACATAATGTCGTTTTATGTTTATATCTCTATTTCTACCTCATTTTATTATGGTGAGTACAGTTAGACTGATATATTTATTGTTTATTTTCTTATAAATGATACTCGGGTCAGACCGAGGTATTACAGGTACTCCTTGACTATAGCTTGGACTAGCTTCTCATTTTGGCTAACTGATGTTGATTAGCAGTTTCATGTATTTGAGATAGAGACTCACATGTGTGCATATTCTTTTTTGTGGTACATGTATCTAGTATTTTATGATATAGAGAATCTTGCACGACCTCTTATATTATGTCCACTTTTTATGTATTATATTCATATCTATTTCCTCCTTAGTGTTGTGAATATCTATGTCTGAATCTGATTATACTTTTATGTATTTTATATTGATTCCGAATTATATATAGCCACTATGTAATAGATTTGAACTTGAATTATATGTGTCAGATTTCCTCATGAGACTTAAAAAGTAAGACCACATTATCCGATATGTTTATCACTCATTCAAAGCTAATATACAGATGGTCGCTCTTCAACAACCTTATTCTTCGGGTCAGTTGACATAATTTCTTGCAATGACCTTGGCTAACGCAAGTTTATAGCTGGGGAATTACAATTTAATTTGGACATAACTTACAATCTGCAAAACGGAATCTCGATTTTTCACTTTTGCTAGAAAACTATAGTTCACTAGATTCTAATGTTTCTTGTTTCAATGAATTCTAACTTATATTGCATTCTATATATTCATTTAAAGTTCAAAACATAATATTATGAACTACCGCGCCGCTGGGAGCTCGTTTCTAATTATATTATAAATTATAGTTCAAACCTTAAATTAAAAAAATCAAGTCGTTAGTACTTAAAATAAATCATTTTAAATATTCAATATTCATTATATATTACTTAATAAAATCCAGGTCGTTACAGGTAGTCTAGTAAGCCCAATGGCTAGAGTGAGTTCTTATACACATTTGCCTCGAGCCTTTTCCAAACTATTCTTGATGATGGGTTTGATGACTTTGTTGACAACTTCAACTTGTCTATTGGCTTGAGGATGAGCTACTGTAGAGAATCTCTTCTCGAGACGATGTTGGCGACAGAAGTCTTTAAACTCGGAGCTCTTCAATTGTGTCTGATTATCAAAAATGATAGTCTTGGGAGCTCCAAAACGAATGCAGGCAACAAATTTGGTGGTAGTGATTGTCGTAAGGGGCTTGGAATCATCCCACTTGATAAAGTAATCAACTGAGACTATGGCATGTCGAGTACCACCTTTCGCCATCGGAAGAGTTCCGATGATGTTGATTCCTGTCATTACGAATAGACAAGCACTAACCATCTGCATAAGTTTTATAGGCGAGGCTCCATGAATCTTGGAGAATCTCTGGCATTTGTCGCATTTATAGGTGTAGTCTGTTGCATCCCCTTCGAGAGTTGGCCAGAAAATGCAGTATTAGAGAATCTTTTTAGCTAGAGTTTCCCCCCAGTGTGGTCACCACACTTACATGTCCAGTAATACGGATTTGGCGTTGGTGTAGGTTATACACCAAAGTAGTGGAGAAGAGAATCCTATTGGCTAGAGCATTCCTTCTTGAATAATGTAGCATGATGCTTTTCGAAGGAGAGATCGTTTTTCATTTCGGGTGTCATAGAGGATTCCATGTCACATGTAGTTATTGATTGGATTCATCCATGATTATGGTTTACGCCCGGTCTCCATCATTAATATCGAATTAGTCTCCATTTAATCGATACTTGAAGAGTCAAGCAATTCGACTGGGGTAAGCAATTGCTAGTTTGGCTGACGAATCAGCATTCTCGTTTTGTTCTACAGGGATATGAGTGATGATTTAGTGCTCAAAGTTGGTAAGCAATTTATGGACCCAATCTAGGTAAGGAGCGAGACATGCCCCTTTGGTTTGATGTTCCCCACGCATTTGGCTGACGATGAGTTGCGAAACTGAGAAGATTTAGATAGCCTTGATGTTGAGTAATATGGAAATTCTGATACCAACTATTTAGACATCGTACTCTGCACCATTGTTAGTTGTGGAGAAGTTGAGCTTTAAAGCATAACAAATCGAGTGTTCCTTAGGAGTAACAAGTACAACTCCAGTGCCAGCACCCTGATTGTTTGATGAACCATCCATGAACAGTTTCCATTAGATGCTAGGAGGCTCACTAGCTATCTTCCGAAGCATCTTCGAGAGTAGTGAAATCTGCGATGAAATCTTCTTCGGTTTGTCTAAGGATGGCTCTTCGAGAGATGATAGTGAACTCTAATTGACTCTGATCCATATTCCATTTCAGAAGTTTCTTAAATGCCACAGGTCGTTCACAAATCTTCTATAGAGGTTGGTAGCGTATAATATGACTAGATGTGACTGAAAGTAAGGCAAAACTTTTGGGAAGAGATCAACATGAAGTAACTGAGCTTTTCAATCTTTTAGTAGTTTTTTTCGGCTCATCAATCTTTTGCTAATGTAGTATACTAGCCGTTGGACACGATCTTCTTCACACACTAGCGCCGAGCTAATTGTCTGCACAGAAATAGCCAAATAGACAAATAAGTCCTCGTGATACATATGATTTGATAAGGTAGGTGGCGTCTCTACATGATTTAGGAAGTCCTAGAATGCGGTAACACATTCTGGTTCCTATGCAAAGTTGAACTTCCCTTTCTATATTAAATCAAAGAAAGGAATGCACTTATCGGTTGCTTTTGAGATGAATTGACTTAGAACAGCCACTTTTCTGTTTAAGCTCTAAACATCCTTGATGTTCTTTGGAGCTTCAATGCCTTGAATTGCTTCATCTTTTATGGGTTGGCTTCAATCCCTTATGAGTTTACAATGAAACCCAAGAATTTTTTCGATGCAATGCCAACAGAGCATTTCAAGTGATTGTGTTTCATGTCAAATTTGCAGAGAATAATAAACATCTCCGTGAGGTCATTGACTTGGTCGTTCGACAGCTGCATTTTTATGAGCATGTCATCCACGTAAACTTTCATGGATCTCCTGATCTAGTCTTTAAACATTCGGTTAAAAAGTTGTTGATAGGTGGCTCCAACATTCTTGGGACTGACGACATGATGATATAATGGTATCACAACTATAAAATGTGTCGCGACAGAAGGGACTAATGATCTCTGATGGCTTATTTTCGACGGCTTTCGACGGGCCATTGGTAGCCGTCAGAAATTATCAACTAACCTACAGCCAAAGGCTTCTTTTTCCTCATTCCACCAGCATAAGAATACAATTCTAAAATCCCTAAAACACAATTTCAAACTCCCAAACCCCAATTCCAGTATCTTAGAACCTCCCCGACTTCAAAATCAACGTCAGTAGCAATCTATTTTAAGTATAATCTCTTATTTTGATTAAAAACCAAATTTTTATGTTAAACCTACGTTTGCATAAATTGTGAAATTAAGGCTAGTTAGTGATTGCAATTGTTTCTAATAGCATTGTAATGGTTTATAGCATCCCCTCGTGTGCATATTTCATATGTCAAATTGAAAAATGTATGTACAATTTGTGGTCATTTGTATATGTAAACCATTGCATATATGTGTCGGTTCTACCATTGTATTATGTTAATTGTAATAAGATAAAATAAATGCATTAGTTAGAAATATTGTAATGCGCTCATCTTAACCTATGCAACAAAAATGAATGCATGAGTTTAAAAGTGATTTAAGTATGTTGGAAAATGACAATAACACTAAAGTAGTCTTAAATCGATGAAATACATAAAACAAATTTAATAAACTAAAATGTTTTTTGTAAATGTAAAGTTACTAAAAATATATTATTTTTCATAAGATACGCACATCTTGACTTATGTTCCTTAGAGAGTTTTTTGCTCCTTCAAACAGGTATTGTACATAATCGTTGTGACGACCCCAAGACCCCGTACGACGGTGGCAAGGGTAATCTTTGGAATATAACACATAAACAGAAAATAGCAGAACAGAATTATACAAATACACCATATAATGTACAATTAATATACTGGATAAACATAATCATCAGAGTTACACAATATATAGGATCATACTTAGAATAAAATACAGTTCAGCTATACATAAATGTCTACAGCAGAAAAACAGAACATAATATGTACAATAGGAGCTGAACAGCATAAAAAGAGATAAATGATAGAATCCATCTTCAGCTCCAGCTATCCAGAAAGAGCCTACTAAAACCTGAACACAAGGCTGCCCGTGTTGAAAAAGGGGCACCCGAGTTTGCAAGTGAAACAAACTACAAGTCAGTCATGGGGCTGGTATGAGAAATCTACTTAACACATTTTATAATATGGCTAATCACAGGACCACGCCACTTTCGCGGAACAGGTTTACTCCATTGGATTGCCAGTGCTTAAAACATGTAAATCTTTTAAACATCGCAATGCTTTTTACAAAAATGAAACCATTATAAGACTCAGTTCCCATCACACAATGCAACGCAAACCGGAGGATAGAGTTTTTTCCTTATAATGGCCAAAATGTGCTTGATACGAATAAAACAAAAGCATTTGATATTATTACTAGTGTTTATACGTATCAAAAACAACATCAAATCATAAATATCAATCATAGACGGCATTAATGCCCCCATACCACTATGTCGTCATATATAGGTATACAATCCAAACCGCACGGTGTCGTATTCGGAAATTGGATTTACGTCATGAACCAAGGAAAAAGATAGTCCTTACCGACTTCGAGACTCTCTAGCCCGAGCCTCAGGACCCAGACTCAGGTGGGCCCTTGGAGCGATAGGGCCGGTCCATCGATGTGGATTAAAATGCCTGAACACTGCGTTTCCCCACCCTTTGGGGGCGTAAATGAGTCCTATGACTCCATCGGCTTCACATAGTCACCTATATATCTGAGGCGCCTCACAACAGCTACATCCACACAGGTGAAAATAATATAAATGTCAGCCAGTTTAATCACTGACACCACCTCTAGCTAGAAAGAAACGCATGTCCTCCCTGAGGTCCTCTCCCGTTTTTGGCTCATACCGGGGTGTGAGGCTCGCGAATTCACGTTATACACAAAGTTATGCCACACAGGCCGTGCTTTGATCATCAACCACAAGACTTTGCTTTTCAACAGAAGCCTTGATCATTTGCCACTCAGGCGTGCCACACAGGCAGTTCACTCCATGCGACTGATTTCTATCGATATATAACCTCTGAGCTCGTATGTCTCACAGAAGGGCGTTAAGCAAGAGAATAAATTCTCCGCCGCCAAACAGATATATATGTAATAGAGATCAATCAGCACGGAACAAAATCCAATATCAGACACACAGTCCATTTACACGTTCGTTCTGGGTCTAAATGAAACCGGAGGCACTATATACCTCACATACCCATCGATCTCCACGTACGTCTGGATGATCACCACTTATTATCTATATTTCGGGATGCCTCGCAATCAAGACATCAGTTATCATCCAACCGAGGTGAAGATCTCTGGTCTTCAACCACCGTCTTCATCATCGACTTCTTATCGTCGATCAATTATTTGAAATGAGATTTAACTCGGCCTTTTCAAATAATTCACGTATATTTAGAATTTAAATCAATTCATTTCAATGGTTAAATTATTCGACAACAATTCACGCCAAACACATTCAACCAACAAATATCCACTAATTCGGGTAAATTCGGTTTATTTCCATTCCATATCGTTTATAATATTTTATAACGATTTATCGCTATTTTTATTTATTTAAAAATAGCCAATTCATTCAAACGACGCTTCAGGCCATAACGTGGCTGTGGCGCTGTTTTTCTCTAGATTTGATTTATACATATCTAAAAATCTAACCGTTGGATCTTAAAAAAAATTATATCATTAGAAAGATCTTTTCAAAACGGGTCCAACGGTTTCAGTTTTGGGAAAATCCAACGGTCGGATCTCCCGGTACACTCGTTTGAAGTTTCGATTTCAAAATACGAACTGCAGCGTCGTTATTCGATTTAAGTTAATTATATTTATATATATATAATCGACTTTGGCGTTGTTTTTCTACAGATTTGAATTAAACATTCCAGACAATCCAACCATTGGATCTTCACAAAGTGGGTGTCGTTGGAAAGATATTTTCAAGGCGAACCTAACGGTTTCGGTTTCGGGAAAATCCGATGGTCGGATCTCCCGCACTAATCGTTTGAAATCACTGTTTCAAAACACGAACTGCAGCTTCATTATTCGATATATTTTAATTATATATATATATATAAAAATATAATCGATTCTTCTACTTCAAAACCATTTTCACTTCACATATTTGATCAAAACGATATTTTTATCCAATAGATATTTATTTCAACACATGAATTTTGTTTATTTTATTTCCACATAGGAATTTCTATTCAACACATGAATTTTTATTCAACACATGAATTTTATTTCACCATTCAACACATGAATATTTTCTATAGTTTATATATATAATAAAAATGTGATTTTTATTGCAAAACAATTTATTTCAAAACACGACTATTTTATATAGTATATATATATATAATAATAATGTGATTTTTATTGCAAAACAATTTATTTCAAAACACAAATTCCATTCCACACATGAATTTACTTCAACACATGAATTTAATTTCAACATTCAACATATGAATTTTATTTCAACATTCAACACATGAATTTAAATCAAACACAGAAGTATTTCAGAAAATTTCGGTAGCATAACGACAGGGTAGTTAAAACCGGGACCGTCCCTAGTACGGCTCCTCGCTTACCTTAAAGCCTCGCAACTTTTGACAATGGGGATTTTCAATATCTAGTTCGTACGCAGACGAATTTTCCCATATACTAATCCTATTGGGATTTCCAATCACAATCAATCATTTCAAACCAACCATTCATGATATTCACCAAATTTTCACATCAACCAATAATCCAAACAATATCACAACCAATATATATCGTCCATGGTCTGTGGATGAGGGGAGTATATATATACGTATATAACTATATTTCGATTTCATTTCAATATCATTTCAATTTATTTCAATGCACATATCATTTTTACAATGCATATATAACTTATACATCGAACATACAACTTATACAACGCTTATACATATGGTGTACAATGCTTATATAACTCATACTTCGACTATATAATTTATACATCATTGTTTTCCATATCGTTTATAATTTAGAAATCTCACATTGGGTTCCACTCCACCAAAAATTATAGAAGGCTCAGAAAAATATCCGGTCTCTTCTACAATGTAGAAGACGTCCACACGAGTCCATTGTTTCTTGTTTCACTAGAATTCGACAAAATAGCAAAAAGATATGATTTTTAGAAGTTTGTAACGGTTTTAAAGTGTTAAAACTGTTTTAAATTAACAAAGCCGATTACCTCAGCAAATTGATCAAAATTAGGTTTCGATTTAACTTCAAATCCGTGAAGTAGGAAGAGGATCGGGCTATGCAGCGTCGAAGAGGGAGGAGTGTCACTCAGGCGCGTGGGGGAGTGGGCCCACTCGGTGGCTCTAGGTGCTGCCGGTGGCGGTTGAAAGGCTCCGACTTTGGAGGATTGGATCTCACGATTTACTTGACGAGAGGGGGTGCTCTTGGTATTGATTTGAAGAGGGGGAAAAGCTCTACAAAATCCTCAACATCGGCCTTGAATTTTATTGAGTGGATTGGCCAGAAATCAAGAGAGAAGGGGGGTGTTCTTTTCCGCCGTGCATCGATCAGGGAGAGAGAATGTCGGGGGAGAGAGAGAGAGCGAGCTGTCGAATAGAATTTTTTTTATTTATATATTTTAAAAATCCAAAAATACCCTTTATCTCATACGAACTCCATTCCAAACCCAACGACTGTTGTCCCTAGCTAAATACCCCCATTCCGAACACAATGGGATATGTTTCGAAGCACCATTCGACTGTTTCAGTCAGTTTTCCTTCAAATTAAAATATAAAACATTCAATATTTAATTTGAACGTACATTTCAATTTGTCGGGGCCACATACTGATCCCAAAAATTCCCGAAAAATAAATCTAGCTATGTTTTGATGATACAGTCCCAATAGAACTAGTTTCGTCGAATTCTGAGACCGTTTGAAAAATGGCCCTTTTCTGGTCGATCCAATTTAACAGAAATCGAGCAAACACATTTTCCTTTGCCACGCTCACATACTAACTTCAAAAATTATGAAATTTGAAACCTAGCAATAATTTGACATCCCGGATCCAACAAAAGTGGTTTCGTCGAATTCTGAGGTTGTTTGCAAAATGACCATTTTCCCGGGCTATATGAACTCTATAGCGACCTTTCTGAAAATTCATTTGGCCATAACTTTTGATTCCCGCTATGAAACTTCGATTTTTCAGATTCGTTAGAAAGATATTCACTAACAGATTTAAATATTTTTGGTTTCACTAAAATCTGTTTTGTTTTGCACCCGGTACAGTCAGTCAAAGTTTGAATTCAAATTTTGAAACTACCGCGCCATTTCAGGCCTTGTTTATAATTAAAATTATTTATATTTATTTTCAAACATTGATTCAAACTTACTTTTCATCGTTATTATTTAAAATATTTATTTTAAATATTTAAAATTCACTAAAATAGCCAAATTAAAAAATTTAAATTGGCTCAGATTTTCCGGGTTGTTACAATCATTATATAAATAGTCGTTTTGGTCAAAAAACAACTATTTGTATTCACCTAGTACAATGCTTGTTGTATTTGTCCCAGTGTCAAACAAGTTATAAACAAAGTAAGCAATTATAATTTGTATATTATTTCTCTTCAAATGGTTCACAAAATTCGCTGTAACTTTCCTTTTTTGCTATCTACGTACATGCATTTGTATACAATACAGGAAATAAAAGGGAAGTACTGCCCGAATTTTGTTGAATCATTTCAAACAAAATAATGTATGAAATATAATTATTTACCATGTTTGTAATGGGAAGTAGGATGGCTGACCATGGAAAAAAGAACCATAAATCAACATATCTATATTCTATTCTTAAGTGGAATAAAATCGAAATGTATAACTTTTAATTTATCTCGATACATTGAAAATAAAATGTGCAACACATGAAAATATTTTTAAAATTTTAAAATGGTCATTCAAATTCAAATATTAAAAAAATAAAATGAGACCATGAAAATAAGTTCTTTGAAATTTGTACTCGCAAAAATCAATGTTTGTTTTTGAAGTTGTGACTCATTTTCTAGAATAGGAAAAATGGTTGATCATCGAAGGAGATAGATGTATCATAAAAGGGGAATGAGAAGCTCAATAAAAAAATATTTTTATAATGGTATAAATGTATTTTTTGAATTTGCATTAAATAATAACGAAAATGATGTAGAAATTCGTTGTTTGTGTAGTCGGTGTAGACATATGAAGTAATTATTACTAGATATTATGAAAGATCATTTATGCAAAAATGATTTTATACTTGAGTATGATGTTTGGTATCGTTGTGGAGAAGTAATTGTTACTAAATTAGAAGGTGTTGATAATGAAATTATTCTAACGACTCATATAGAAATTAAGGTCAAAGATGCAGCACGTTCTAATGTTCCTACGGTTGAAATTGAGGACAATGATAAAAATGTTGTAGAAACAAATACTGAAGTAAAAGAATTATGATTTATTTGATGCTGCTAATAAACCTATTTAGCATAGTTGTAAAAGTGGCACTCAACTGTCGATAATCGCAGAATACATTGCGATGAAGTCAGAATACCACATCACCAAAGCTAGATTTACATCTGTTGTACAAGCTACAAAAAGACATATAATACCTATAATTTCATGTGTGAAAATCACTATGAAGATGGAAAAAACTAATATCATCTTTTGGTTTACCTTATTAGAAAATAGATATATGTTTAAACGATTGCATGTTGTTTTGGAAAGAATACGTAAATCTTACAAATTGTAAGATATGTAATGATGAAAGATACAAACTACGAAAAAAATAAGCAAAAAGAAGTTCTGGACAAGCACATGTTTTACTTACCCATCACTTCAAAGCTTCAAAGATCGTATGCATCTTCTGTAACAGCATCTCATATGAGATGACATAGTGTTAGAACGGGGGAAGAGGGTATGTTGACATATCCAGACGATGGAGAAGCATGAAAGCATTTCGATAAAAAAATACCCAATTTTGCAATGGAGAGTCATAATGTTAGACTAGGATTATGCACAGATGATTTTTCATCGTTTTTCTCAATTTGGTGTTAAATATTTGTTCTGCCCTGTTATCATCACACCATATAATCTACCTCATTCGATGTATATGAAAACATAATAAATGTTTCTTACTGTTGTCATCCCAAGTCCTAACCATCCAATGCAAGGAATCAGTGGTATTACAACCGTTGATTGAGGGATAAAAACACTATGGAACAAAGGAGTAGAAACATACAATATGTCAAAGAATTTTTTTTTGTGGACTATAAGTGATTTTCCTGCCCATGCAATGCTTTTAGGATGGAGTGTCATGGTTCGACTGACATCGATGTTTTCTCCATGCACATCATCCTTTTAGAGGAGACAAGAAAAACTTTTATCTAATTGAGTAGAAATCAGGCACCACCAACGATATGGTCAAGCAAAGACATATACGAACTTGTTAGGGACTATCCAAATTTAACTGGACTGCAAACTAAACTTGTAGGCAAATTGACTTTTCATAATTGGTGAAAACAGAGTATATTTTGGGAATTTCCGTCTTGGATAAATATTTTGCTTCGCCAAAATATTGATGTGATGAGTGATGCACAATGGAAAAAAATGTGTTTGATAATGTCTTTAACACAATTTTGGAAGCCTATAGGAAGACTAAGGATGATTTGAAATCAAGACATGATATACAAGAATTATGCAAACATCCTGAGTTAAGACGAAACCAAATGATAGTGAAAAACCCAAAGCATGTTATGAATTAGATAATAATCAAGTTAAAGTTGTGTTAAATAGGTAGAAGGGTTAAGATTTCCTGATGGGATTTCATTAAATCTTCGTAGATGTGTTGACTCTAAAAACGTTAGATTAAGCGGAATGAAAAGCCATGACTTCTACATAATGATGGAAAATTTATTACTTGTTCTATTCAAAGAACTATTACCGTTAAAAGTTTGAAAGGAGAGCTTAGTCTATTTTAAAAAGAGCTTTGTTCGAATACCTTAGTACAACGTTTACGTAAACTTGAAGTATATATTCTGGTATTGCTCTTTAAGCTGGAGAAAATATTTCCCTTAAGTTTTTTTAATGTAATAGAACATTTACCTATTCATCTCCCATCTGAAGCATGACTTCAGGGTCCTGTCCAATATGGATGGATTTATCCATTTGAGAAGTATGTAATATGTTACCTAATAATTTAATTGCATTTGAAAGATGAAGTTAATGTAAATTAATATCACGTAGATATCTGAATCGTTTAAAGAAAAGTGTGACAAAAGAACGAGTTAAAGGTTCGATATGTATACCTTGTATCGAAGAAGAAGCTTCGGCCTTTTCTCCCACTATTTCAGTGACCATGTGAATATATCATTTGAAAGTGTTCTTCGTAATGACAAAGGCGACTAGCAAGAATCCACCCGAACAATGTTATCTATTTTTAGACAACGTGGGCGACATTTTGGGATTATATGTAGAAATATGGCTAAACGATAGAGATCTCCATATAGCATATACTTATATTCTTCGAAATTGTGTTGAGGTTGCACCACTTGTTAGAAAATTTAAAATAATAATTTTCATTTTATTCATTTCAATAATTCATGCAATTGTGTAGAATCTAATGCAAAATTTTATTTATATATATAGTGTTTGTGAACGTAAACATACAAACAAAGATCTAAGTAAAGAATTTTTTGGTTAGTTTTCAAATTACGTGTACGAGCTTAAAAATTGTGTTGTTGACAAAGGGTTGAAAATTCTTGCGATGGGACCAAAAAGAGTGGTCAAGACATATCCAATATATTTCATTATTGGATATAAATTGTGTAACGACCGCAAAATTCCTACCCATGGATCGACCATAAGCAACACGAGTGCAGTCCAAAAGGCAAAAACTCTCGAACCGCTATGGGTTACAACACATAAGAACAAACACAAAAAGAATATTTCATTGTTATTACAACAATTTTACATCAGAGTACAGAAGATATCAGAGTACATCACAAATATCAAATAATAATACATTACAATACACGGCGGAAACATAACTACAGTCAAAGGACGACTATCAAATGCTCTGGACACAGCTCTAGCTTCAATCCAGAATCCTGCTCTATAAAATATCTACAAAACCAAAATTGCTAGCTGGCCATGTGGAAAATATGGGTACCCAGAGGTTAGGTGGGAAACAATAAACTCCGAGTCAGTCGTGGGATTGGTGTGAGAACCAAAAATAGTAATTATACTTTATTTTAAAGTTGAGTAAATCATGAGACCATGTCATATAACATGGAATGGGTTTTCTCCAAATGAATACCAGTCATAAAACAATTTGCAATGATTTTTAAAGAATGAAGCTATTAGAAGACTCAACTCCCATCACACAATGCAACGCAAACCAGATGATAGAGTTCTACCTAATAGCCAAACATGCTTGATAAGCAAAATTATCTTTTATTATCACTAATGCATAGTATGGAAACATTTTTCATAAATAAATGTATCAATCTTAGACAGCATCACAGTAAAATACCCCATCCTGTTATGTCTCCATATAGGTTTACAACTGAAAACACAAGGCCCGTATTGGAAGTTGGATTCCATCAATGACCAAGGCAAAGTATCTTCTTAACTGTTCGTAACATCCTAGCAAATGTCCCAGGACTTGCAACCAGTTCATCCTACAAAGCGGTAGAGCTGACCAACACTAACAGGATGGTTGGAATCTTACCTAAACATAACATTCCATCGATCTCATCTAACTATCGTCTTGGTCGTTGTTTGACCATCATCCGAGGCGCCTCAATTCCATCATCCAACTAAGTAAATTTCCTATGCTTTATACCATGGCATCACTTTTCAGCTAGAGGGAAACATTAGTCCTCTGTGTGGTCCATCATCCTGTTTTTGGCAATTTACAGGTTCTGCGGTTTGTCGAAGTCACGTTTCAACATAAAGCTATGCTACATCACCCATGCTTTGATCATCATACACAAAGCCATGCTTTTTCAACAAAAGCTTTGATTAGCATGCTACATTGTCAATTCACAACATATAATCGATGTCTATTAATATATTACCCTCTAAGGACATAAGTTTCAAAGAAGCGTGTTAAGCTAAGAGAATAAATTCTCCACCACCAACCGATATAACCTCAATGGACATCAATTTATTATGTCGTAACTTACAACGTCAGACATACATCCATTTACAAGTTTGTTCTGGGTCTAAACAAAACCGTAGGCACCTTATTCCTCGATCAATTAAGGAGAGAGGCCCTTGCTTATCTAGTCAATCCCCAAGTACGTCTTGACGACTGCTACTTATAACCTCATCTTGAGTGTACCTCCCAATCGAGACATCATAAATAATCCAAACGATGTGAAGATATCTAGTGTTTAACCACCGTCTTCAGTATCTTCAATACTCGTCGTATAGTTCAGAATGGGTTAAAACCCAGCTTTTCTGAATAACTATCACATCTTTAGAATCAAGTGATATATAAAAATATCATAAGTCTCGTTCTAATTGGGAATATTCTTCTTACTCAATTCATTCTTTACATTGGGAACTACTCCCAAAAATCTTATCAAATATTTACATCATTTAAACTCGTGTTTAAGTCTTTCCTTGGAAATCATTTCTCATTCCCATCCTAGTCATCCCATAGAGCAAAACTGGTGGTTCTCTATATCTAATACCACTCGTATTTGGTAAGTTTAATTACCTTCTTTCATTTCAAATCTTTATTGAAAGATTTATTAAAACTCTAACATAGTTTTAATCTTCATTTCATTCAATAAAATCATTATTGAAAGATTTATTAAAACTCAAACTTGAGAAATCATCTTTCCTTTAATTAAGGTTAAAGAATAAATTTTATTTAAAACATCGTTCGTGATAAACCCAAAATCCAATATAACATCAAATATAAGGCTTGGAATAGAAATTATATCGACTTATATTCAACATTAAATAATAAAATCAACCGAAAACGTATAGGGAATAATGATATCTATATCTTCCAAATTCCTCAGACAGTATCGGTAACAACAGAATCCGATATCGAAATATTCGAAGATTATTTCCATTCAAATCCAATGAACTTAAGTTTGAAATCTTTTAGTTTTGCTTCAAGCTACATTTCAAAATATTGATTTACTATGTTAAGTAAATCAGATCAAAAGTCAAAAAATCAAATCATAGTTCAAAACTTTACAATTCTTTCTCAAATCATTTCAAGACCATTAAATATGATATATCAAAATATTTTCCTATTTTTAATAATTTTTTAGGCTCTTTCATTCGGTTTTCAATTCTGGTCACCAAACTGCATTTATAGCGACCTTTTCAAAAATAGATATGAAATTATCTTAAAATCTTACCGTTTGATTTTTAAATTTTCTATTCCATTTGGAAAAAAAATCATTTTGAACCCAATGTTTTTTGTTTCAGGAGAATCCGATAGTAGGATTTTCCGGTACACTAATTTAAAGTTAATGGTCGAAGTTTGCGAATTGCTGATATGCGACAAATCCTATTAAGACCATGTTCAATTTATAATTGAAATTTAATTGAAACCCTTTCAAACTAATTTATTAATTATATAAGACATATATAATTGTTTTTGGAAATTATATTTCAATTATTTCTGTCTGAAATTCAATATTCCATTATTTAATCATTTTAATCATTACAATACTATTATTTTTCAAAACTTATTATTTATAGTCCAAATTTTCCTGAAGTCCATTATAAAAATAAATAAGACAGTTTTGTAAAGAAAATCTTCTTAAAACATTTCCTAGATACCCTAACCGAACTTCACTTTTACCCATTACTATTCATTTTCAATTTAAATTTGAAAACATGCCTTTATCACTTGAAAACTAGTTCAAATCAAATTTTTACTATTATGAAAACAATTCATAATCACTTAAACTTCATTTCCAAATTATTTTGAATTTAAAATTCAAAATTTTAATTTTCATTGAATATTTTATTAACAAAATATTCGAATTAATTCCAAATTGGAATGAGACTCAACCAAATACTATATAATTCAGTTTATATGGATTTCACACACCATTAGCATCTAATAATAGTTATTAATAACTATTAACATCAAATTACCATCTAATGGTTGTTACTACCAAAATTACCTCCGGAACAAACCGACGGTGAAGGGGTAGAAGACCGACATAAGCACAAAAGAATCTTCTATCACCAAAGGTTCAACACAAGAAGCAGCCGACAGAACAAGGGAGCGATCGGAGAGCTGCACAACCGACACCATCAGTAGATCTCAAAGTCCGTACAAAGAAAGGATACCGGTAAGTTGGACCCGATAAGGTGGAAAAGCAGTGGAAGGTCACCCAAGACCGGAAGCCAATGAAGAGAAACACCATTAATCCTATAGACCGAGACCTAGAAGGATGAAGGGGCTATCGATACTAATTTTCTTAATACCAATACATAAGAAGATGGAAGCATTGATGTAACAAAGGCTAAAGCATAAGGGGGATATCCGGAAGCCAATAACTCGGACCTCCATTTGTTGATCCTTGACAATCTATCCTAATAAACAATTAGCAAAACACTGGAAGTAATATCCCACGAAAGAAAGGATACTCTTCACAAGTCTACCGTTAGGCAAGCCGGAACCCCAAAGAGAGACAGGCTATCCACACTAATCTGCTTAGTGTCGATCCCGACAGAGGTGGCGGACCCGGCAATCTTTCACTTAAATCACAAAGACAAGCTCCACAAAGTGTTAGTAACAAGACCAAGTGTCCACATCTGGAAACCTACATTCAGGGACCCACATCCGGGAGCCAAAGTCTTTCGAAAGCCATTCCCACCGATAAACTCGGGACCAATACATAATGGGTGGACAAGAAATCAAAAGGGAGTTCCGCAGACCGGAACCCTCCTCCCGGGAGCATGAGCGCGCACCTCAAAAAGCCATAGGAAAAGCCTTCGGAACCTAAAGAAAAGGCGGCCGAGAGCCAGAACTTTTGGAACCGAAGGGAAAAGCAGCTGACAGAGGCTTTTGCTGGCCCAATAGCAAAAGGGGCCCCAATTTTGGGACAACTTTCTCATTCTTATTCTTATATTCTTTTCTCTACAGTAAACCCTAATTCCTAAATCAAATTGGAAATTTCGGTTGTAACCACTTGTGTATTCTTAATCAAATATCAATAAAGAGTGAATCCATATTTAGTACATTTCCTTATGAGTTTCTCATGTATTTTCTTATTTATTGCCAGTGCAACATGTTGTGTGCTTTCTACATGCTTGCGAGTTCTTACCCAAGCCTGCACCCTTCCACAAAGTCAGTACGGAACTCCTTCCTATAAGCCATTTAGCCCTTATTGAGGGTTGTGCTTAGGAAACCCTTATTCCAAGATAATTGTTGGTTCCTGATTCACTTAAGCGTGATACTCACCCCATCATGGGAAGAGTAACTAATCTTTCAGGCTCAAAACCTTGATATCTAGGAAACGATGCACTAACTCAAATTCGTCAAAGCTAAATAAACCTATTTTTCCCTTAGGCCCACTTCTGTAGACTTATCTCCGATGTTAACGAAAAATATCGTTAACATTTTGGTGTTAGAAGGAGGGCCTAAACCTCCGACCTTGTGGTTAACAACTATATGTATAATTGTTTTGTTCCATTCGAGGATGGACTAAGTTTGGAAGAAGCAAGACCATGGGCAAGAGGTCCTAGCAAGAGTCTTCTGGATCTCAAATGGATATGTCAGGTACTACAGACCCAAGAGTGATGGAGGAAAAAAAGTTACGAATGGAAGCTCTGCGAATAATTAAGCGAAAAAGGGAAGTAGGACAATATGATTCTAGTTATTGGAGCAGTAGCCCTTCCTACCGAGAACAAACCCAAACCTTTCCTCTTAATGGTTCTACATCAAAGGATTATAACATCTTCTCTCCTATAAGGAAGGCTCTCCATAAACAAATCAAAGGAATGACGTTTGAGCGAGAAATAATAGAAGATTTTAACCATTTCGCTTCCAAATGGTCTAAAAATGTAGATCTCCAATCCCAACCTATCTTGGGAAGAGGAAACAAGAGTATGACTGGAGCAATAAGGTTTGGTAACAAAAGGGCTAAGTCTCCGCAACAGGAAAGGAAATTTAACCAAGACTACCCATAGGATACTACTTTACCACTTCAATGGAAAATATCTATTCCCTAACCAGACATAAGCTCAATTATTGGCCATATACAAAAAAGAAACCCAAATACGAAAGGAAGTTGGGAGGGCCTTATTGTCACTATCATATGATGAATGGACATGAGACTAACTGCTGCAGAATTCTCGAAGGAATGATCATTAAGTTCTTCAATCAGGACTAGCTACGGGAATTTGAAAGAGGATCAAACTAAGTCCAATAAATATCCTTAGGAAAAGGATTGTCTCCATGACTTAAGGTATAGAAACCCTCCCAAGAACCGAGATAACCAAAGACGGGCTAACTTACAAAGGGATAAAAATCCTTTTCACTGCCAAGTTGGCCAGGGAAAGGCACCTTCCGGAGTTGGGTGGTGTGTTAGCCTTTCTCTGCGCCCAAACTAGAAAGGGACAGGTTAAGGCATCAAAAGTGTAAGCCTCCGACCCACAACATAAGCAGTCGTGATGTAGGATCTAATTAGAACTCCTTGCCTCTACTTGCAGAAGAGTACACCATGCCTCTGCTATAAACTAAGCACGTCCTACCCCTGCTCGTAGAAAAGCACATTCTACATCTTCTTACATTCTGTGTTACCTGCAGAAGGGAGTGCAAACCACTATCATCACCTACGATGGTCGGGATAGGGAACCGCTTGGAGGAGGGTGGAGTGTAAGCCTCTATCACCAACTACGATGGCCAGGGTAGAGCATCAAAAGAGTAATCCTTAATTCCGCGTCTACGATGGCCCGGTTTAAGCATCTAAGACCTTATCATCGCCTATAATGGTCAGACTAAGGCGCCTCCTGTAGGGAGGTTGGGTAAGTCCTTGGCCCTACTTGTGGATAAGCTAGCCAAGCGCACCGGACGCATAGGCCCAGAGATTGGCCAACAAAGCATGTACATCCTCTGCTTTGATAACCAAAAGCCCAGAGAGTGGCTCAAGAAGTACCTACAACCTCTGCTTCATAAATCAAACCCAAAGGGGCAAAGAAACGTTATACTAGAAGTGTAATTCTGGTCTTTAATATTTAAATGACTGAATAAGGGTTGGTTCGGGGATTCTATTAATACTAGAAGTGGAATTCTGGTCTTCAATCTATTAAATACCCGAATCTGGGTTAGTTCAAATACCCGAATCTGGGTTAGTTCGAGACTTCCATTAAATACCCAAACTTTTGTTGATTCAAGTCTCAATCAATGCTGGAAAGGGATTTCTGGTCCTATCGTAAATAGATGATTCTGGCTCGGTTTGAAAGCCTGCCATGATTGAAAAAAGATATTTGATTTTCTTAATATTCTGAATCTGGTTGGGAACTAGATTTCTGTTACTATCGAAAGAAGATTCCTAGTCTTGCACCTTAATCCAGGAAGTGAATCAAAATCCTATCACTATTAGGAGGTGACTTCTGGGAACCGATTCTTAATACCCTAATTTGGGTCGTGAAGCTCTAATCCTTGGGAAACGGATATACGATCAACCTAACAGCTGAAACCTGATTACCTAAAAGACTTCCAAGCAAAGATAGGAGCCTTTTGTGTCATTCAGGGAAGATTCCTTAACACATATTCATCAAATTCATTATTCACTATGTCAAATACACATGCAATGCATATCGTCACACAAAACTAGAATATATACTAGGGCAGAAGATTAAACATATGTCTTAAATTCCCTTCAATAAAGCCCCAGGATAAGATTTTCTTTTTTTTGGAGAGGAGGATCCCTTGGAAACATTTATCAAGCTAGAAATTTTTTATTAGCGCATGGAGTATACATGAACTCATTAATTATTTCATACTATCAGTATTATGATGCCATAAAATTCAATAAGAGCAAGTGATGCTCCATGAATGTCTTTTAAGTCAATCTTTAATAAAGCACATGCACAACACTATGATGAAATTATGAGAAGAGAACGTTACCATCATAGGCCAAGGCACATGCTAAGTAACACCTGTATAAGTCTTAACTCCGTTCATAAGCACTATCACTATAGACCATTACATATGAAATATAGTACACTAATTACCCCACATTCTGCATAACTATTTACAAAAGGATTTTAAAATAAGCGCATCTCCAGAAAGAAAGGCATCCTTATTCTGATATTGAAACTTATGTAAGCATGATTTAGTTCTCAAATGCACCATTACAGGTGCTTAGTGTGGATTTTGGAATGAAGATGGCCTCCCTCACTTTATCCAAGGTGTCGGCTGGGAGGTCAAGTGGGGAATCAAATGAAATTCCAATTCCATCAGGTATATGAACTGAAGGATACTCGCGATAATCCCACTCTCCAAAGGGTTATCGTAACCCCAAGTTAGCTTTAGTCAATATGCACGAGTTTCTCTTAAAAGATGATCCTTTTCACCACCTAGAAAATCAAGGCGGATCCGAAGATATTAAGTATATACCTTCTCAAGGTCCCTCAAGAAGCAATACTGTGCCAATGAAGAAGAATCAATAAGAAGAGACTTCTCCCAGTATTCTCTTTTCAACTTAAGTCCCCTAGGAGATCCTCTCTCGGGGGAATTTCTTCTTTTCTCCTCATACAAGATATCTTGGACAGGAATATACTAAAGATCGATTGAGAGAAGAAAAGTTTAATTCCGAACATCTATCCATATTATTTGCATAAAGTGGAAGGAAGACATCTTCAAAAGAATTGATCATAGTTTCATCCAAGGTGGTCTAGAGAAAATAGGAAATCCTTTGTTTAGTATCGTTCACCACTCTGGCATAGTTGGCCAATAAGGTGTCCGTCCTGTCAAGCTCGGCCTTGAGAGAGTCATTCTCTTTTTCTAAAAGAGAATGTTGCCTTTGTAAAGAAGAGTAACAAGAATCAAGCGATGAAATGATTTCTTCAGTTTTTTCCAGTGCTTCCTTCAAAGCCCTGACTTCTTCAGCCATGGCTAAGCGGGATTCCATTTCCATGATATTTGAGTCCTTTGCTTCCGCTAAAATCGACTCCAACTCACTCCGCTTCACAACCAAACCTTCTTTAGCAAGGATAAGAGTAGCGTTTTTCCATCTTAAAGATGTGTTTTCTTCTTTAAACCACCACAGCTCCAAAGAAGGTTCAGAGTAGTTATCTTGTGTCGAAAACCGCCACTTAATAACCTATTAAGAGCCCAATTGGCATGCATGAGACAACTAATAGAAAGGGCAGGTGAGCATGGTAGTTAAAGATCCATAATAATAGGAGTTGTTCTACTAGAGCTTGACAACAACCAGGGAAGTCAGGTGAAAGATCAACATTGGAAAATCTAGAAGAGAAAATAATCTGCCCTCTCAATTCATTATAACTATCACCGGTAATAGGATTGATAGAAGTGGGAGGGGCAATGTCCTCGGAAGAAGAATAAGAAGAAGAAAATCCCATTATGTGATGCATTTTATTAGAAACCACAGAAGACCCGATAAGATGAGTGTTCAAACAAAGGGTCTTCATTGGAGAAGTAACCTCTGGGGCATCAGAAACTGCGACAGAGCAGGGACAGACCTGTTGAATTCTTTAACTTCTTTGGAAATGGGTCTCCTGAGCTCTCTTCCATAAGCTTCCTTTTACATTCTTCCTAGACTTTAATAATGCATCCTAAGAGGAGAAACTCCAGGCCTTAGTACCAAGGAAATGGAGCCGATCTTATTGGAATCGGTACGTACGATTCCTAACATGCAAAGAAAGAAAACTGAGTGAAATCTCAATTAAGACTCCATGTTAAAAATACCACATAAAGGGCATACCGGGATTATCAAGAAATAAAGGAGCGTTGGGAGAGAAAGAAGCGTTTCTTCCTAGTGACAAAGAAAGAGTCCCTTAACTAAACAAGACAAGGGTGGTTGCCCAATAATAGATTGACCGGCCGGCATTAGGGAGTGCCTCCGAAGGGAAGAAGAAGTAAGTAGTGAGGACCAATTACCGTATTGCCCAGAAGCAGAGCCAAAGATATCGATTACCTTTTTATCCGCAAAGCTCGGTAGTTTGGGTGAAGAATATACAAAAGCACATACGAAAGGTTTAAAAAAAGAGGAAAAATGCTTTCAGGTATACTCAGAGTATTGAAGCTGCCGGAAATGCCGGGAGGGTGGCGAACAAAGAAAAATTAGGTTTCCCAGTCTTTAAATCTCGTTGTCCCCTTGGATAACAATTTCTTTGTGGGGTTTGCACAGAAGATCTGAGGGTTTGTGTCACTAAGTTTGGAAGGGAGACCAAGTAATCAAGCATAGAAGGGCTTAAAGAACCATTACCCGATTCCAAGGATAACAACTCTAGGCCTAACAAGTAGGTATAGGCATTTGGAGAAAGTTGGATGGGAGTAATTCCAAATATTGTAGATACCGATGGAGGAAGCCGGGAAAGGGGATGAGACCCCTATGCCACATGTAGATCGCAGAATAGGCAAAATAGGCCTCCAGAGGGGATGAGATAGTATCCATTCCACGAGGAGGAATGACTTCAACACTGGAAATCCCAAAATCCTTAAGAATAGCATTCACTTGTTCTTGAGACGAAATCAAGCAATGCTTCCCGACAGCAACAACCTTCCTAGAGCGGAAGGGTCATTCAGCAAATGACAGTTCCTATCAGGTTTAAAGGCAATATGCTTCTTTCACATAATACCAGGTATAATCTGCTTAATTTTGTACAACAAGGTAAGAACAATGCCCGAAAGAGTGGGAATCTTATTATTCTGAGAAGACCTCAATCCTGGCAAGAGGTTATACTTCTGACGCCATCACTAGAATGAAGTCAAAGCAAAAACACTAGTTAAGAGCTGCCAAATATGTCAGGAGTCAGTTGCCGAGAACTAATAGTTAGGAGGCTAAGATCAGTTCACGGCAAGTGAAGCCGATAGTCACCACAGCTGGAAATTAGCTAATCACATTTTTGATTTCAAAACAAAACATGAACGACTTACCAAGTGACTTATTTTAAGATTGATGATGCTTTCCGAAGATAAATTTTTCAGGAAATTATGAAGAGGAAACAGAGCTAAAAAACGCGAGACAAGGAGGGTATATACACACACACACACAAACACACACACACACATATATATATATATATATATATATATATATATGAGAAGAAGGAAGTAATTGGTCCATTTGAAAAGTTTGACTTGAAAAGCCGAAAATACCCCTTCACAAAGGGGGGCAAATGTTACTACCAAGATTACCTCAGTATCAGGCCGGCAGTAAAGGGGTAGAAGACCGACATAAGCACAAAAGAATCTTCCATCATCAAAGGTTCAATACAAAAAGAAGCCGACAGCACATGGGAGCGGTCCGGGAGCTGCACAACTGACACCATCAGTAGAGCTCAATGTCTAAACAAAGAAAGGATACCAGCAGGATGGACCCGACATGGTGGAAAAGCAGCGGAAGGTCACCTAAGACTGGAATCCGATGAAGAGAAAGACCATAAATCCTATAAACTGAGACCTAGAAGGATGAAAAGGGCTATCAGTCTTAATTTGCTTAATGCCGATACATAAGGAGAAAAAAGTATTGAAGTAACGCAGGTTAAAGAACAGGGAGGTTAACCGGGAGACAAATATCGGGACCTCTATTAGTTTATCCTCGAGAAGCTACCCTAATAAACAACTAGCAAAAAACCAGAAGCAACATCCCTAGAAAGCAAGGATACACTTTGGCAGTCTACCAACAGACAAGCCGGAACCACAAAGTGAGACAAGCTATCCACACTAATCTACTTAATGTCGATACCGACAAGGGTGGCGGACCCAGCAACCTTTCACTTGAAGCAAAAGACAAGCTCCACAAAGTGTTAGTAACAAGATCGAGAGTCCACATCCGGAATCTTACATCTGAAGTCCCACATCCGAGAGCCAAAGTCTTCCGAAAGCCATTCGCACTAGAAAACTCAGGACCAATAAAAAATGGGTGGGTAAGAAATCAAAAAGGAGTTCCGTAGACCGAAACCTCCTCCCGAGAGCGTGAGTCGGCACCTCAAAAAGCCGGAGGCAAAGACTTCAGAACCTAAAGAAAAGGCGGTTGAGAGCCAAAACTTCCAAAACCAAAGGGAAAAGCAACCGACAGAGGCTTCTGCTGGCCCAATAGCAAAAGGGGCCCCAATTTGTATATATATTAGACCCCAGGGGACTTATTTTTAGGAAAACTTTTTCATTCTCATTCTTGTATTCTCTTCTTTAGAGTAAATCATAATTCCTAAATCAAATTGGGATTTCGGTTGTAATCGCTTGTGTATTCTACATCAAAGATCAATAAAGAGTGAATCCATACTTGGTACATTTCCTTATGAGTTTCTCATGTAATTTCTTACTTATTGCCAGTGCAACGTGTTGTGTGCTTTCTACATGCTTATGAGTTCTTACCCAAGCCTGGACCCTTCCGCAAAGTCAGTTCGGAACCCCTTCCTATAAGCCATTTAGCCCTTATCGAGGGTTGTTCTTAGGAAACCCTTATCCCAAGATAATTGTTGGCTCCCAAGTCGCTTAAGCGTGATGCTCAACCCATTGAGGAAAGAGTACTAATCTTTCAAGCTCAAAATCTTTTTTTATGAAACGATGAACTAACTCAAACTCGTGAAAGCTAGATAAACTTATTTTTCCCTTAGGTCCACTTCCGTAGACCTATCTCCAGTGTTAACGAAAAATATCATTAACGATGGCATTATCAGCATAAGTGTTTAGATCATTAACACTTAATAGATATTCAACTGGTAGTTATTTAATGTATTATACCCCATTAACTTTCTATTTCCATAATTGGCAAAATAAATCCACATTAACAAACATCACAATCCAATAATCATCCATATCACAATCAATACAAGCCAATGTCACATATGTGTGTTCGTTGACTTACTAAGTACACCTTTTTGGATCAATTTTCATCACTAAGTAATTTATTCAACTAATCATCATTTTCCTCTTCTTGACGACTTATCAATTAACAATTTCAAATACGCAAACCTCATCACATAGCATCAATATGTAAATCACATAACCATTTACCACCAACACATCTTTAGCTGCTATAACCCAACTAGATAATTAAAAAGTGAGTGAGGGGTTCTCACTGAGGGATCCACTCCACCAATCTTTAAGGGTAGGAACCTCTAGTATCACACGTAACCAAGATCCCAACTTTACTACTCCAAATCACCAAATACTAATAATACATATATATTTATACTTATACTTGAAATTGAAAGAGGAAAAATGCTATTTTTAGGAGTTTAAAGGGCTTGGAGGTTTAGTGAGGCCTACGTATTAGAGAGGTGGGTCCACCTAGGGTGCGTAGATCTGGTGATGGTGTTGGAGGTGGTTCCCGGAGGAGGAGATTATGGTGGTGTAATTTAGGTTTAAGGAAAAAGGATTGATTTTTAAAGATTTTAAAGCGAATGGAAGGACTTTGGAGCCAAAGGGGCCCACGTGGTGTAGGATTAGGGTGGTGGGCTGGTGCGTAGGTGGTAGAAGCTGGTGGTGGTGGGTGGAAGTGGTGGTGGAGGAGGTAGGAGGTGGCGTGTAGTTTAGGAGAGAGGAGGGGAAGAAAAATGAATGCTAAGGAAAAAAAGAATGCAAAAGCGGAAAAAGAAATGAAAAGAATTGGTTCTCTCTCTCCACATGCATAAGGACATATTGAAAATAGTGAAATGGAAGTGGGTGACATGTGTAAAAGGGGTACAATGTGTTGTCTAAATATAGGAGGTTGTGGGAAGTTGTGTTAAAGGAGATGTTTATCTAAAGTAAATGTTTAATTAAAAACTTAGGTGTATCTTGGGAAGGTAATATCTATTCTAAAATATATTTAAATTCTTATGAAACTAGTAGTAAATGTTAATATGTCATTTAGGTTTTCGTTTACCATTTTATCAGTATTTCACATTTATTCGATATTACCCAAAACTGCTTATTTTCCAGATTTCAATGGAACGATTTCTATATGTTTTTAACTCGTACGATCAAACCGTAAGTCCAATAAAAAATTTGAAACCCTACCCTATTCCACTAATACAGATCCAATAATATTGGTCTCGTTGAGTTCAGAGACCGTCTGAAAATTGCTTTATTTCTAGCTTTTATTGAATTCTGACTAGATTTTCAATATATGTTTATATTACGTATGCTTGCACACTAGCTCTGATTGACTTGAAATTTGTAACCTTACAATATTTTGATGTTACGAATCCGAACAAATTGGTTTCGTCAGATTCTTAGACTTCTTAAAAATGGTATATTTTTAGGTCATCAAAGTAATATTAAATTATTGATTTTCACAAAATTCATTTTAATTCGATTTTAAAAGTTTTCTAGCCTTATTCTAACCTTACCAAGATATAAAAAACTAGAATCCATTTCCAATAGTTTTCCAAGTCTAGAGTCAATATTTACTGAAATTTGAAATTCAATCGGACTTATCCATTTAATATTTTTTTAAATCTATTCAAATCCTAATTTAAATTGATAGAAAATTTGGGTTGTTACAATCTTCCACACTTAATAGGATTTCGTCCTCAAAATCGAAGATGAAACTGAAGGTTGTTTACTTAACCTACTCAGCCTTTGAACTTAAGTTCTTTAAATTTTCGGTTTCTAAGAACTTCCCAATTTCTCGGAATTTGGCTAACGCCTTAAAGTTTCAAAAAAAATCTCCATAACCACCTTTGTACTGATCGATCAGTGCAACTACCACTTGCCTCTCTGGACCTTCATCAATCAAAAGAAAATACCAAAAGCCAAGCGGCTCATAAAATTATCAAACCCAATCAATACAATAAATATGCACCTTTGTGTCGGGCATTCAATTTTATTCCCTTTCTTAGCTTTCATGCAATAACATGTCCAACATATATATGTTTAATCCTAACTAATTTCTAAATCAATTCAGCATGACTTAGCTTAATTTACCTTCCATTCTCATATTGATTTTATCGTTCCAAATTTATTTAACTTCTGTTAAGTTAAATTTTAGTTCATTCGATTTACTTTCATCCATTCAATCCATTAACTTGTAATAGTTAAACTTATAGTTCAAATCATCCAAATCATGTGTTAAATTACAAACATTAAATTTTGACTAAGTTCTTGGTTCTCACACTAGTCAATTGGAGTTATATAATCATCCCACTTTCGAAATTCGAAAATAAATACAGAAGATGTTGGCCAGTCATCAACAGAATCATCCTTAAATGACTAGAGTGTGAACCTATATCTATCTAGTATATTCAAGACTTCGTATATACGATGGCCAGGCATATATTCAAAATCTTCTTATACTCATTTATCCAACCTCAAATCAAATAAAACACTCAAGTTCTTGTTATAAGCTATATTAATTCGTAATCAAATTCACTTTTATATATAATATTCTTCAAGCTCATTATAGGTATTGCTAACCCTATCTCTAATGAGTTATTCATCCTAGTATACTACCGATCCTATCGTTAATGAGATCTCTTTTATAGGATGTTACTAATCCTACCTCTAATGGTTTTTTAATCTTGTTCTAATGTGTTATGCATCGCACCCCCAAAGCTTTGTAAACCAAAGCTCTGATACCAAATGTAACGACCCGAAAATTCCTAGCCTTGGATCAACCATAAGCCACACAAGTCCGATCCAAAAGGCAAAATCCTCGAACCATTATGGGTTACATAACGTCAAAATAAAACACAAAAATATTATTTTATTGTTATTATAACAATTTTACATCAGCGTACAGAAGATATCAGAGTACATTGCAAATTTCAGATAAAAATACATTACAATACATAGCGGAAACATAATTACACTCAATGAAAGACTATCAAATGCTCTAGACACAGCCCTATATTTAATCCAGAATCCTTCTCTATAAATTATCTACAAAACCAAAACGACTAGCTATCCATGTGGAAAATATGGGCACCCTGATTTCAAGTGGGAAACAATAAAAACCGAGTTAGTCATGGGACTAGTGTGAGAACAAAAAACAATTATTATACTTTATTTTAAAGTTGGGTAAATCATGGGACCATGCCATTGGGTTTTATCCACATGAATACTGGTCACAAAACAATTCGCAATGCTTTTTAAAAAATGAAGTTATTATAAGACTCAGGTCCTATCACATAATGCAATGCAAACCATAGGACAGAATTTTATCTTACAATAGCCAAACATGCTTGGTAAGCAAAATTCTCTTTTATTATCACTAGTGCGTAGTGCGGAAATCATTTTCAAAAATAAATGTATTAATCTTAGATAGTATAATGCCCCATCCCATTATGTGACCAAATAGGTTTACAACTGAAACGAAAGGCTCGTATTGAATGTTGGATTTCGTCAATGACCAAGGCAAAAGATTTTCAAAAACCATTCGAAACATCCTAGCAAATTTCCCAGGACTCACACGCAATTCATCCTCTGGAGCGGCAGAGCCGGCCAGCACTGGCGGGTTGGTTGGAATCTTACCTGAACATAGCGTTCCCCCAGTCTCATCTGACCGTTGTCCTGGTCTTTGTTTGACCATCATTCAAGGTGCATTGATTCAAACATCCACATAAGTAAATTGCTAGGGCTTCATACCGTGGCATCACTTTTAATATAGAACATACGTTAGTCCTCTCTACAGTCCAACATCCAGTTTTCTGTCATTCACGGGTTGTGAGGTTTCTTGAAATCACGTTTCAACACAAAGCTATGTTATATCAGTCATGCTTTGATCATCATCCATAAAGCTCTGGTTTTTCAACAAAAGCTTTGATATATCAGCACCTAGCATGCTACATTATTAATTCACAACATATAATTTGTGTCTATTAATATATAACACTCTGAGTACATAAGTCTCAGAGCAGGGTGTTAAGATAAGAGAATAAATTCTCTGCCACCAACTAATATAACATCAATAGACATCAATTTATTATGTCGTAACTTACAATGTCAGACATATATCCATTTACAAGTTCGTTCCGGGCTTGAAAGAAACCAAGGCACCATATTCCTCATCCAATTAAGAAGAGATGCCCTTGCATATCCATTCAATCTCCAAGTACATCTGGATGACCGCCACTTATAACCTCGTCTTAGGTGTACCTCCCAATCGAAACATCAACAATAATCCAAACGATATGAAGATCTCTGGTCTTCAACTACCATTTCAGTATCTTTAATACTCGTCGTATAGTTTTTCAGAATGGGTTAAAACCCGATCTTTTCGAATGACTATCGCATCTTTAGAATCAAGTGATATATAAACATATCATAAGTCTTGGTCCAATTCGGATTATTCTTCTTACTCAATTCAATTTTACACTGAGAATAAAACCCTTAAATCTTATCAAAGATTTACATCATTTAAACTTTGTTTAAATCTTTCCTTGGAAATAATTTCCCATCCTAGTCGTCCTATAGAGAAAACTGGTGGTACTCCATATCAAATACCCCTCGTATTTAGTAAGTTTAATTACCTTCTTCGATTTCAAATCTTTGTTGAAAGATTTATTAAAACTCTAACATAGTTTTAATCTTCATTTCATTCAATTAAATCTTTATTGAAAGATTTATCAAAACTCAAACTTAAGAAACTATATTTACTTTAGCTGGGTTAAAGAACAAATTTATTTAAAAAATCATTCACGATATACCCAAAAGCCAATTTGATATGAAATATAAGTCTTTAAATAGAAATTATATCGACTTATATTCAACATCGTATTCTGAAATCAACCGATACTGTATAGAGAATAACGATATATGTATCTTCCAAATTCCTCAAACAGTACCCGTGTAACTACGGAATCCTATACTGAATTATCCGAAGATTATTTCCATTCAAATCCAATGAACTTAAGTTTGAAAACTTCTAATTCAGCTTCAAGCTAAATTTCAAAATATTGATTAACTATGTGAAGTGAATTAGGTCAAAAGTCCAAAAAATTCAAATCATAGTTCAAAACTTCATAATTCTTTATCAATTCATTTAAAACCCATTAATTATGATTTATAGTAAGTTTTCCCTATTTTTAATAATTTTTATAAGGCTGTTTTAGTCGGTTTCCAATTCCGGTCACCGAACTGCATTTATAGTGACTTTTTAAAAATTAGATTTAAACTTATCTTAAAATATAACTGCTCAATTTTTAAACTTTTTATTCCATTTGAAAAATCTTTTCATTTTGAACCCAATATTTTTCGTTTCGTAAGAATCCGACGGGCGGATCTCCCGGTACATCAATTTAAAGTTAATGGTCGAAGTTTGCGAACTACCGCTATGTGACAAGTCGTATTAAGACCAAGTTCGATTTATAATTAAAATTAAATCGAAACCCTTCTAAAATAATTTATTAACTATATAAAACATATACAATTATTTTTGGAAACTATATTTCAATTATTTCTCTCTAAAATTAAATATTCCATTATTTAAGCATTTTAATATTCTTTTAATCATTAAAATAATATTATTTTTCAAAAATTATTACGTGATGTCCGAATTTTCCTAAAGTCCATTACAAAAAATAAAAAAGACCGTTTTATAAAGAAAATCTTCTTAAAACTTTTCGTAGATACCATAACCGAACTTCACTTTTATCCGTTACTATTCATTTTCAATTTAAATTTGCAAACATGCCTTTATTACTAGAAAATTAGTTCAAATCAAATTCTTAATCATAATAACTTGGACTACCTATCTAAATTATTTTGAATTTAAAATTCAAACTTATAATTTTTACTGAATTTTTTTTTAATAGAATATTCAAATGAATTCCAAATTGGAATGAGATTCAACCAATTACTATATAATTCGTTTATATGGATTTCACACATCATTAACATCCAATAATAGTTATTAACAACCATTAACATCCAATTACCATCTAATGGCATTATCAATATAAGTGTTAAGATCATTAACACTTAATACCTAATCAACCTATTGTTATTTAAGGTATTAAACCTCGTTAACAAAACAATTCTATATTAATACACATCACAATCTAATGATCATCTATATCACAATCAGTACAAACCAATGTCACATACTATTAACAATGTCACAAATGTGTGTTCATTTACTTACTAAGTATAACTTTTTGAATCAACTTTCATCACTAAGTAATTTATTAAACTAATCATCATTTTCCACTTCTTGATAACTTAACAATTAACCATTTTAAACATGCAAACCTCATCACATAGCATCAATATATAAATCACATAACCATTTAACACTAAAAAATCTTTAACTACTATAACCAAACAAGTTAATTAAAAAGTGGGTGCGAGGTTCTCAACGAGGAATCCACTCCACAAATCTTTAAGGGTAGGAACCTCTAGTCTCACACGTAACCAAGATCTCAACTTTCCTACTCCAAACCACCAAATAGTAATTTTATATACACACACACACACACTTATACTTGAATTTGGAAGAGGAAAAACGTAATTTTTAGGGGTTTGGAGGCTTAGTGGGGCCCACGGCTTAGAGAGGTGGGGTCCACCTAAAGATCGAACCTTTTTGTTCTAATCATCATCAAACCAAATCATAAACCCGAATCATCAATCACAAGTCAACATATAACTCGAACGAGTTCATAATAGCAACTAAAATTAAACTAGCCCTTAATCATTTAGAGATTCTCACCTATAACTATCCCATACCACGACTCTTCTTATGAAGGAATTCTCTAACTCCACTAGCACTTTACATTTCCAAAATAGCAATTTTTCAACCTAAACAACTTCAAACTATAACGTATATATATAATATAGCATTTATAAGTGGATAGGTGGAATATTTATGGGTTTAAGGGGTAAAAGGTAGGGGGGTTTTGGCTAAAGGAGGGGCTCGGCCTTGGTGTGGGGTCCAAAACTTAAAAAAGAGGTGTATGGGGGTAAGATGCAAGGGTGTAGGCTCTAGAGGAGGTGCAGTGATGGTAGGAAGAGTGTAGGAGCTTGAAAATGGAGGTTTAAGTGGAAAAAGGTTAGATTTTGAGACAAAGAAGGGAGCTTCGAGCTTGTGGTGGCCATGGGAAGATGGAATGGGGACAAGGGGAGGTGTGCAAGGAGTGGGGGAGGTCTGGTAATGGAGGAAGGAGGTAGCCATTAGCGCTAGGGAAGAAGGAATTAACAAAAACAAGAAGCTAACTTTTTGGAGAAGATGGTGCTGAAGTGTGGATTGAAAAAAAAACTATGGTGAAATGAGATTATGTGAGAGGAAGGGGTATTTGATTTGAGGGAAGAAATGAAGCAGGGAAAAATAATTGAAAAAAAAGAATGAATCTTTTTATGACCTTCCCTTTTTTTTATTATGTAACAACCCGAAAATCTGGGCCAGTTTAAAATTTTTATTTTGGCAATTTTAGCGAATTTTGATTATTTAAAATGAATTATTTTAAATAATATCGACGAGAAAATTTATTTTGAATATAATTCGAACGTATATATTATACGCGTCGTCGTTAGAATATAAATATTTATATATAATTATAAATAGAATTGAAAATGACGCGGTAGTTCGATAATTCGATTTCAAACTTCAATTGAATGTACCGGGTGCAAAACAATCCGGATTTTAGTGAAACCAAAAATGATAGGATCTAATTGATAATATCTTTCCAACGAATCCGACAAATTGGGATTTCATGGCGGGAATCAAAAGATATGTCCAGTTGAAAATTCTGAATAGTCGCTATGGAATTCAGGCCCTTAAAAATGGACATTTTGCAAATGACATCGGATTTCGACGAAACCACTTTTGTTGGGTCGGTGATGTCAAGTTATTGCTAGGTTTCAAATTTCATAATTTTTCGAATCGATATGTGAGCGTGGCAAAGGAAAACGCGTTTGACCAGTTTCAGTTGATTTTAATCGACTGGAAATTGGCCATTTTTCCAACGGTCTCAGAATTCGATGAAACTAGTTTTGTTAGGACCGTATCGTCAATACGAAGCTAGAAAATATTTTTCTGAAATTTTTCTGGTTAGTATGTGGCCCCGGTAATTTGAAATGTACGTTTAAAATTCAATATAGTGATTTAAATGTAAATTCAACGGAAACTGATTGTAACTATCGAATCAGCTTGCGATACATATCCCATTGTGTTCGGAATGGGGGTGAAACGCTATGGACGACAGGCGGTGGGCCTCGTTCTGAGGTCGAAAATAAAGGTTGCTTTTTGGCGAAAAATAAATTAATTAAATAATAAAAAAAATATCTTTCTCCTTTTAACTTCTGCCCCCCCCCCCCTTTTCGAATTTCATTATACAGATAAAAAAAAAGAAGGCGATTGCGAAAACCCGCCGTCACCCTCGGAGAACCACCGCCGCCTCGAGAAGCTCCATCCCCTAGCCTCCTCCGCCTGCTCCCCTCTTCTCCCAAACCCCGATAGCGCCAATCCCCTCAGCCCCAAATCCGACGCACGTGAACCCCAAGGCCCCCTTTCTTCTTCCCGTGGCGGTCGCAGCTGGAGGTCTCGAGTTGGATGCGCTTGTGGGGGATGGAGGCGCCGGTCTGCGACGATCAGGGAGGAGGGTTCTGATCGAATTCCGACCACCCAGCTAGGAGCAGCGCTGGGTATTCTTGCGCGATGATGGGTTGTATTACGGGTCTGTAAAGTTCAAACGATGAAGAAGAAAACAAAGTAAGTTTTGATTTAGGTTTTCTATTTTATTTCTAATATTTAAAATCAGTTTATATGGAAAAAAAACCTTGTTAAAAATCAGTTTAATATGTATAAAACATACATTCTAAATCAGTTTTTATTTATAAAAACATACATAGTTTTAGAAATAGGTATGCATTGTTTTTTTTTATTATTAAAATAAAATTTGCTTTGTAAAATAAAATTTGCTTTGTAAAATAAAATTTGCTTTGTAAAATAAAATTTGCTTTGTATATAAAATAAAATTTGCTTTGTATATAAAATAAAATTTGCTTTGTATATAAAATAAAATTTGCTTTGTAAAATAAAATTTGCTTTGTAAAATAAAATTTGCTTTGTAAATAAAATTTGCTTTGTATATAAAATAAAATTTGCTTTGTATATAAAATAAAATTTGCTTTGTAAATAAAATTTGCTTTGTATATAAAATAAAATTTGCTTTGTTTTTGAAAATATAAAATAGAATGTTGATTTTGAAAAATAAAAAGTGGAATGTTGTTTTGAAATATATATATCGCATTGTTTTGAAAAGAGAAAATAGCATAATAAAAATTCGATTTTTATATATTGAATAGCATAATAAAAATTCGATTTTTATATATTGAATAGCATAATAAAAATTCGATTTTTATATATTGAATAGCATAATAAAAATTCGATTTTTATATATTGAATAGCATAATAAAAATTCGATTTTTATATATTGAATAGCATAATAAAAATATGATTTTTATATATTGAACTTCGAAGTAAAAATATGATTTTTATATATTGAACTTCGAAATAAAAATATGATTTTTATATATTGAACTTCGAAATAAAAATATGATTTTTATATATTGAACTTCCATAGAAAAATATGGTTTTTATATATTGAACTTCGAAATAAAAATATGGCTTTTATATATTGAACTTCGAAATAAAAATATGGTTTTTATATATTGAACTTCGAAATAAAAATATGATTTTTATATACTGAATAGCGAAGTAAAAATTCGATTTTACATATGTAGAGAATACGGGCGAAAGCGACAAAAAGGCGAGTTGGCGAAGATTTCCTGCATTAGAAGTGCCGTGGAGCTAGGATAGCTATCGGTGAGAACTTCTCACCTTTCAATTTCTTTTTCTAGTTATATATATATACTAGGATGCAGACGGTGTTTAGTAGCACCCGACACAATCGTCCACAGACCATGGACTTGTTTGTTTGGCTGTTTGGTGATTGATTGCGATATTGGTTTGAATGTGGTTTTTGGTGTGGAAAATCGAATCGATAAATGGGTTAGGATTAGACGTGCGCCGTTATAAGGCGAAGGAGTAAGGCTAGGTTAGACTCTTACTCCAAATTTTGTGGTTTGCATAACGAAAGTGATTTGATTGATGTGTGAATGGCGTGGGCCTTCACTAGACCGGGGATAAGGTTAGGCCTCGTCCCGTTTCTAGTATCGTGCCGTTATGCCGCCGAAATTTTCTAAAATAAGTTAGAAAAATAAAAATATCATTTTATTGAATAAATGAATTGAATAGAAATTCATAGGTTGAAATAAAATGTTTTATCGTTAAAAATATAATTTTTAACGTGAAGTGAATAAAATAGAATATTCATTTACAAACCAGACGGTTTGTTTATGTACACCTATTTGAATGACATTGATTGGGACGATAAATCTTACACATCGCCCAACAGCACAAATAAAATATGTGTTTGATTGTTTGAAACCCCACACGGGTGTTGGGGTGAAATTTGAAGTTCACTCATCCTGATTGATTAAATATGTCGATCGATTGATTGACAGGCTGTTATAAGCGTTGAAAATCTATATTTGATGCTTTTACAGTGTAGTGCACTTTGGTTGATGGTTGATTATTTTCAATGCTATTATATACATGTGTTGTATGAAAATCCATATAATTAACTTTATATGGTAATTGATTGGGCCTCATTCCAATCGTGAAAATAAAGAATATTTTGATAATAAGAAATATTTGAAATAGAATATTTGAAAATAGAAATTTATGAAGCCGTGTATGGACGCCATTTTGACGTGAACGATATTTATATCGATTTGAAAACGATTTCGAAATGAATTGAATTGAAAACGATTTCGAAATGAATTGAATTGAAAACGATTTCGAAATGAATTGAATTGAAAACGATTTCGAAATGAATTGAATTGAAAACGATTTCGAAATGAATTGAATTGAAAACGATTTCGAAATGAATTGAATTGAAAACGATTTCGAAATGAATTGAATTGAAAACGATTTCGAAATGAATTGAATTGAAAACGAATTCAAATTGAATTGAAAGTGAATTGGAATGAATTCAAATCGAATTGAAATTTGAATTGAATAGAAATGAATTTTAAAACGAATTTATAAAGAAGAATTCAATTTTGATTTGAATTGAAAAGGAAGTTGAAACTGCTTTTGAAACGAATTTTAAAACTATTTATATAATTCGTTTTAAATAGAAATCGACGAAGCATATATTATATATATTATATATATAATATAATGGCCTGAATAGAACGCGCCGCGCCGCGGCAGTTCGTGAATTTCGACCATTTATTTCAAACGGACATTACGGGAGATCCGACCGTCGGATTCTCCTAAAACCGGAACCGTTGGGTTCGTATCGAAAAGAGCTTTCTAATGAATATTAGAAATTTGAAATCTAACGGTTGGATTTGGAATTACGTCCAAATCAAATTTGAAAAAGGTCGCTGTAAGTGCAGTTCGATGGCCATTGATGGAAATCGACTGTACGGGCCTTGATAAAATTATTAAAAATAGTAATAATTTGTGTAAAATCATAAGAATTGATTTGTGAAGATTTGGGATGAAAAACTCCATATTTGAAAAGATAAAAATAGATTTTTATCGAAATGAACTAGTTTTTGAACTAGAAATATAATTCTATTTATTTTTAAATAAATAAATTGAATTTGAAATGGTTTTGAAAATAACCAAAATTTCCAATGATTGCATTGGAATGGATTTGAATCGAGATTGTCTTCGGAATATTTCAATGTTGGATTTCGTGATTATACAAATGTTGTTATGGAAATTTGAAAGATATATATATATATCGTTATTTCCAATGCAATATTTGTTAGTCGTAGAATTTGATATTGAATATAAGCCGATATATTTTCTATTCAGAGACTTGTATTGAATATCAAATGTGATTTGGGTTTGTCGTGAATGGTGTCTTCACTAACAGTGTTCTTGAACCCAGTTGAGAAAAGATTAAATCTTTTTATTTAGATTTAATGAAGAGTACCAATTAAATGATATTTAATTGGTATTGAATCGATATTGATTTTTGGGTTTATCGTGAACAGTGTTTTAAATAACACTCGTTCTTTAACCCGATAATTAATGAATGTGATTTTGGGTTTATCGTGAACTGTGTTTTAAATGACACTGATTCTTTAACCCAGTCGAAAATTAAAACTAAGTGGAGTTTTAATGAATCTTTAATTAGATTAAAATGATCGAAAATGGAGTATCACCAGTTTTGCTCCAGGCGATAGTTAAATCTTTAATTAGATTTGAACGTGAAATGGTAATTGAAGTTACCGATAACACTGTGGTGTTAGATATGAAGTATTACCAGTTTTACTTCATGGGATGAATAGGTTGGGATTGGGAAATTAAAACAAATGATTACTTCGGTAAGGTTGGCTAATCCCGACTAGTTTTGAATTGATATTCAAAAAAATAGATTAAAGAATAAATTCAAGAAATTTATCTTGGATAAAATTAATGGGAACCTTTCCCCTATGAATGTGAAATCAGAAACTAACTGTCGGTTAGCTAAGCAGAATGGTCTTCTGGATATTGATCTGATGTTGGTTTCGGCCTTCGGGGTTAATATTTGGGGAATTATTCTCTTGATTAATTTACGGTTAGTGACTGATGAATTGGAATGAGGCGTATGTTGTGTTTGTGTAACACTTATTTAAAATATACGCGAGTTATTCGGGAAGACCGGGTTTATCCCATTCTGAATAACTGATACGACGATAAGTCGAAGATGAAGACGGTGGTCGAAGACCAGAAGTCTTCACGTCGTTTGGGTGACTACTGATGATCTTGATTGGGCTGTACACCCAAGAAGATGGAAACAGTTGGTGATCGTCCAGACGTACTTGGAGATCGATGGATATGCGAGGTACTAGGTGCCTCCGGTTTCGTTCAGACCCAGAACGGACTTGTAAATGGACTGTGTGTCTGACATTGGATTTTAGTCCGTGTGATTGATCTCTATTAAATATATATCTGTTTGGCGGCGGAGAATTTATTCTCTTGCTTAACGGCCTTCTCTGAGACGTACGAGCTCAGGGGTTATGTATTGATGGATATCAATCGCATGGAGTGAATTGCCTGTGTGGCACGCCTAAGTGGCAATTGATCAAGGCTTCTGTTGAAAAGCAAAGTCTTGTGGTTGATGATCAAAGCACGGCCTTTGTGGCGTAGCTTTATGTAACGTTGATTCGCGAGTTTCACACCCGGTATGAACCAAAAACGGGAGACGGACCTCAGGGAGGGCCTACGTTTCCTCCTAGCTAAAAGTGGCGTCAGTGGTTTTACACACCCTGACGAGTTTGACTTATGTGGTTGTTGCTGTTGCGAGGCGCCTCGGATTGATCGGTCGTTCTCGAACCGATGGAGTCATTTAGTTGGCTCGCTTACGCCCCAAAGGGCGGCGAAACGTAGTGCTCAGGTATAATAATCCACATCGGTGGACCGGCCCTGTCGCTCCAAGGCTTGCCTGCGCGCTTGCCTGAGACTCGGGCTAGGCAGTCTCGAATCATTGAGGATCTTGCCCCTAGCCTCGGTTCATACCATAAATGATAACCCAACTTCCAATACGACGTCTTGCGGTTTTGATTGTAAACTTATATATGGCGACATAGTGTTATGGGGCGCTCATGCCGCCTATGATTGATACTTATGATTTGAAGTTGTTTTATACACTATGCACTTATAATAGTATCAAATGATTTGTTTTAAACGTATCAAGCATTCTTTGGTTGTTATAAGGGAAAACCCTATCCCCCGGCTTGCGTTGCATTGTGTGATAGGACCTGGGTCTTATAACAGCTTCATTTTTCTTTATTTAGCATTGCGCTGTTTGTTTTATGCACTGGTATTCTTGGGAGGAAACCCGTTCCGTGTTATACGGCGTGGTCCCTTGTTTTACCTAACTTTAAAAATAAAGATAACTGTTTTAGTTCTCACACCAGTCACATGACTGACCTGGAGTTTATTGTTTTAACCTAAACTCTGGGTGCCCCTATTTTCGACACGGGCAGCTAGTAGTTTTGGTTTTGCAGATTTATATTCACAGGATCCTGGTTTACAGCTGGAACGATATCCGGAAAGCTTTGTATCCGTATATCTACTTCTAGTTGTGTATTGTATTATTTTCCGCTGCTATGTATTTAAATGTAATTTAAATCTCTGATATTTCTGTGTAATATTCATTTATACTCTGTATATTCTTGTAATCTGATGCATTGTTGTAATATACAATGAAAGGTTCTTCTGTATGCGCTCTGTTGTGGTTTGTTCTCGAACTATCCGACGCTTTCCTTTATGGGGAAGTTACGGGTTTTCACATATTATTGTTAAAAAAGTGGATAAATAGGAAAGAAACAAATGACAAAAAAAAATGGGAAGAGAGATTTCAGGAAAGAAAGAGAATTGTAAAGGAAGGAAGGAAAGTAATTGTAAAAGATTTGGAAAAGAAATTAAGAAGGGAAAGCAATAAAAGAGAAGACAAAAACAGAAAGAAATTTTTTTTCTTTTGTTTATTGTTGTAAAATTAGAAGAGGATTTTTTTTTTTTGAAAAGAAAGGGAATTTGTAAGAGAAGAGAAGAAATCAAATGTATTGAGAACAAGAAAGACAAAAGAAGAAAGGAAAAAAAATTGCAAAAGAGGAATCTTTTTTTTTTTGAAATTTGTAAAAAGAAAAAGAATGTAGATGATTGGAAAGAAAGTGGAAAGATGGAAAGAATAAAGGAAAATTGAAAGTTGATTTTTTTTTTAATGAAGGAGAGAGCCGGAAAGAAATAAATGAAAAAAAATGGAAAGAGATATTGTAGGAGGTGAATGAGAAAAGCAATTGGAAAGAAATAAAAAAAAAGAATGCAAGTTTTTTTTATGAAAATTTGAACAAGAAGAAAGGGAAAGAAATGAATGGTAAAAACCCAAACAAAAAAGGGAAAAAAAAATAAAAGAGGATGGAAATAAGAGAAAAAAAGCAAGGTTTTTTGAGTAGAGAGGAAGGGTAGAAGGAATTGAGGAAAGAAATAAAAGCAGACAAAAACAAGAAAGAAATCAAAGTAGACAGAGAAGAAATTGCAAAAGTTTTTTTTTTTTTTTTTTAGAAAGTTGTAGACAAAAGATGGAAACAAATAAAAAGAAAAGGAAAGGGAAAAGAGAAATGTGAAAATCAGCAAGGTGGTAGAATGATGGAAAGAAATTGAAGAAAAATTAGGAAGTTTCTTTTTTTTTTGTATATATTTTTTTCTTTTTGAAGAAGGAATTAGATTGGAAGAAATGCAAACAAAAAAAAGAAAGAAATAAATAAATGAAAATAAAAAGAAGGAAAATTAAAAGAAAAAGGGGCAAGATTTTTTTTCCTTGTTTTTGGGAGATTGTAATATCAATAACTAATATCAAATCTGCCAATCAAGATTTTTTTTTTTTTTTGAAGATTGACGGCAGAAGTATAAAAAGGGAAGAAAATCAAGGCAGGCCAGAAACAACAATAGAGAATTGTCTTTTTTTTTGTAATTAAATTATTCAAAAGAGGGAAAGAATTGTGAGAAGGACTGAAACAAAAGAAAATTGGCAACTTTTTTTTCTCTCATGTGTAGAAGATTACGGTATGAACAATCAATACCAAATCATCTAATTGAGAATATTTTCTATATATAAAAGAAAACAAAAATGAGAAAATAAAAAAAATGAAAACTAACACGAATCAGAAATTAAATAAATAATAAAATTTAATCGTTACCTCCCCGGCAACGGCGCCAAAACTTGATCGACGCTAGAAAAGCGCGATATTTGTAATAAAATTCTGCAAGCGCACAGGTGTGTAGCATACAGGTCGAACACAGGGAGGTAAATTAAAATTAAATTATTTATCTAATCTCTTGGGCGAGTTAGACGAAGCCTGGAGATTTTATTGAAATAAAAACAAATTGAAATTGCGAACTTAGGATTATCGTTGAATCTAATCAACGATTAATCACTAAAGAAAGTAAATTGCAAAACAAGAACAACAAGGCAGAAAATAAAAGTGCAGAATAAGAAGAACAACAAAAAGTAAATTAGGATTGTCGTTGAAACTAATCAAACGACTAATCACTAACAAAAAAAATGTAAAATACAATTGGTGTTCTTCCAAAACTAATTGTGAAGACAACACCGATTGCTAAGAAAGAGAAAAATGCAGAAATAATAAAAAGAAGAAGAACTGTTATTAATGGAGAAGAGAATATAGAATAGGATAGGATGGTGGCTACAATGACATTACAAGGGTATTTGTAGGATAGAAAGCCAAACCCTAACCCTAACCCTAATATAATGATAAATGGGCCTTAGGGAAATCACAAGAGAGTTTACAATAAGAAACTTAAATGGGCCTTAGATAAATAAAGCAAATTTGGGCCTTTTCTCTTTTCCTTTTGCTTCCTTGACACTTCTTCATTGATTTGTGATGGGCAAAGCCTTTTTATCAATCCTTTTCTTGTCCAACAGCAACTAGATGTGAGATCTTCATCTACAATTCTTCAAAATGTAAATATATATATCAATTTCATCTCTATTTCTCTTCTTTTCTGGTTGCATGCGGGCTGGGTTGGAATATCTGTAAAAGTAACAAAACAATACCCAAGTAATATTTATTTATATACAAAAGATAAGATATAAGAGCATAAAATAAACACATTTCTATGTCAATCAAATACCCCCACACTTATCTTTTACTCGTCCTCGAGTAAAAAGAAAATGAAAAACTAACTAGATAGGTCGCACTTTCGTAGGAAACACGATTGCATTGAGCGCATGCAACAAGCTGTTAAACCTCTAGGTGTCCCTAGTAGGACGAGTGGTGTCTCGTGAGGGTTTTCAGCGGATACTACCCACAAAATCCAAATGCAGTATGCTATGATTCTAATGAAACTACATGAATGCAATGGACATATGCAAAATAAAAACAAAAAATGAAAACAAGACTTGTTTCAGGCAAGTGGTACAACAAATTAAGTTAACAATTTCTAATCAGTTGATTGTACTTTAAATACCTCAACTTGTCACAAATTTTCAATATAAATCAAGTTTTTGAATGTTAAATTCCAGTTTGGCCAGTTAGTTCGGTCGATAACATAGTGCAGCCATGAAATAAATTCTTAGTTTGCTTGGCACAGTTTGCAAAGTGGTATTCTAATTTTCTCATGTATGGCTAGTCAAATCAGTAAGGTCAAGAAGTGTTTGGGTATCATCGCTTATTCTTTATTCTATAAAATTTTAAGATTTACGATTAAATACATACACCTAACTAAAAAGACCAAGGTTTACCACCCATGCACTGCCTCGCGGACTAACGGAGAGTAGGTAAAGAGCTTATCGGATTTTGCAGGCCGACTTTGACTTTGTCAACAACGTGTCGGTAATCCTTAGGTGTCCAATCTCACAAAATGAGACCAAGATATTCCAACGCTGACTTTATCAACAACGTGTTGGATAGAGCTTGGCGGGTTTGCACACCAACGCTCGATATACAAGCAATGTTGGATACCCTTGGAATACTATTATTATTATTATCGAAAATATAAGCACAAAAGAGAGTTACGCGAATTCAACTTAACACAACTTAGTTTTAAAGATTTGAAAAGCCAATATAAGTATTTTAAGTCCTCCACTTATTTAAACAAAGTCTACAATATAGAATAGATTTCATGGCCATCACCTAAGAATCTCCCTATGTACCGGTTACACTATTATCCCTCAAAATTAAACTTTTCATTATATTTCCTATTCGATCTAAGTTGAGAGAGAAAAATACTATCAACTGGCCAAAAATTGTAAACTTATTTTGCTGTATCAATTGAAAATGAGTCGTATTTCAAAAAAAAAAATTATGGTATGTTACTACAATCTAAAATGTATGATGGTCCTATTTAAATGGCTGAAATTGACAAGAATGAAAATAAAAATAAAAAAAAACGAAAATGAGTGAAATGCAGACTCCCCCCCCCCCCCCACACTAGAACTAAACAGTGTCCACACTGTAAACGTTTCCTAAATTTGAAAGATCGTACCTAAAGATGGATTAAATGTAAAATGATTTGTAAAATGAAATGCAGTCTAACTATATGTAAGAAAGGATCATATATACAATGATATATGTGTTTACGATGCATGCGATGCAAGGAATTCCACCATCTTTTTCCCCCACACTAGGTCCTAGCCCGATGAGTTCTGTTCCCACTATGTCTAGGCATGTTTTCTAATAAGCAAAAGTTTTTGAAAACCATCTCATCTTTATACCTCGATTTATAATCTAGTAAATGAATGTTCAGGGTTGTCCTAACATGAAGTTTTTCAACAAAGCTAACATTCCAAAAATAGTTCATGTGTTCAACAAATTTGTCAGTGTAATTTTTCAAGAATTTGCGATCGTATATAAATTCAGTGAAATTTAAAATCTGAGTGTTGTTCAAGAGTATGTGATCACATTTCTCAACATTAATTGACAACGTATTTTCGACACTGACAATTTCAAGTTCGTTTGAAATTTTCTCAAAGTTAAAATTTTCGAACTCGTGACGTGAATCCACTTCTTCCTCGTTCGGCAACTCATCCTCGTACAATCCAAAGAATTCATGTTCGTCCAAATCCATTTCCACTTCTGAGTTTTCGAAAAATTCAACATTTTCATTTGGTTCAATTTCAAAAATTTCAAGTTTCTCACAGCCTGAAAGATTAAGATCAAAATTTAAGCTTAAATCTTCTTCCTGAAAAGAGTTCAAATCCAAATCATTTGCTGAATTGTGAACAACTTCATTTAGATGATTATTCTCAATTTCCAGAGTCGTTATTTGAAAATTTTCAATGTCAGTAAGAGTTGAATTATTTTCTGATTCATCGCTTATTTGAATTTGGTTTTGTTGTTCTTGTTGCTCTTTCAAAGATGTCAATAAACAAAGAAGTTCATCAGCCTTTTTATTTAGCCTTTCTTCCCTCTCTCTAAGAATGTTAAGACGATCGTTGATTTGAGAGCTCTCGTTTTGGATTTCATGATTTTCAAAATTATAATCCACATCAATTTCACAATCAATATTATTTCCAATGTGGTAGTTGTTTGAATTTTCAGAAAACTACAATGATATTGGAAACTATTTTGATCATAGAAATTTTGTTCATAGCCAAAACTGTTGAAATTCGAGTGAAAATTGCAATTTTGGTCATTTTCAAGATGTTGATATGGGCTATAATTTTGAAAATTTTGGTTTACAACCCCATATTGATGTGGATCAAAGTTATATTGGGATTCAAAACTATTTTCATGTGGTTGTGGCCCATAATCGAAATTGTTGAAATTTGAATTGAAGTCGCAAATTTGATTATATCCATGGTTTTGAAAATGATGGTCAATTGAAAAATTTTGAAAATTGGCATCGGGCTCACGAAATTTTGGAAAATTCTGCCTCATGAGTTGTATTTCAAAATCATACTCTTCAAGAGGACGTCTACTCCGACTATTATCCCACAATTCTCTCAAAGATTTTTTTGAATCAGACATTTGAATGCAATCAAGAAAAGACAGAATTTATTCTCACTTCTAAATAATATAAAATGTCGAGTTGTGCTCTATTAATTAACTGACTCAATTGGAAGGGGGAAGAGGGTCTTATGGCCGTTCACGTATAGTATAAAACTAAGGGATACGACCAATGTTTTACGGGTAGTATGCAACCTCTTTTGCTAAAAGTTCAATAAATTAAACTAATATATATCCGCGATCCAATCATACGAGACAGTCAACTTCACAAAACACCACTTTTCAATTATATTATTTTGAAATCTCTAATCAGATTTGTTGTTGAGATACGACAAGAGATGATTTTGGTTATGGAAATTCGTTTTTCACAGACAGAATCAGAAATTTCAGTCACAGAACAGTCACAGAATAAAAAATTGCAGAATAACAACAGAAAATTAAAATATTGTACAAGAAAGCCGCTGCTGCCCCTGTAGAAGATTTTTACAAGCAATTTCTATATTTTTCAAAACAGCTTCAGCACCTGTAGAGTTTAGAAAAATATTACCGTGGGGTATGGCTGTCCATCCAGAAAAAATGAGTAGCGTCAATGATTGAAATCTCACTATTTGCAATTTCTTTTGATTTCTGAAATCTTGATTTGTTGCTTGAACTCCAGTCACCTTGTCCTTAGTTCGAAATCTTTTTTTTTTGTTTTTTTTTTGAATGAATTGAATAACAACAAAAAAAAAAGCAAAAGAAAAAGAAACAAAGGAATTAACAAAAACAAGAAGCTAACTTTTTGGAGAAGATGGTGCTGAAGTGTGGATTGAAAAAAAACTGTGGTGAAATGAGATTATGTGAGAGGAAGGGGTATTTGATTTGAGGGAAGAAATGAAGCAGGGAAAAATAATTGAAAAAAAAAAGAATGAATCTTTTTATGACCTTCCCTTTTTTTTATTATTGTTGAAAAAGTGGACAAATAGGAAAGAAACAAATGACAAAAAAAAAATGGGAAGAGAGATTTCAGGAAAGAAAGAGAATTGTAAAGGAAGGAAAGTAATTGTAAAAGATTTGGAAAAGAAATTAAGAAGGGAAAGCAATAAAAGAGAAGACAAAAACAGAAAGAATTTTTTTTCTTTTGTTTATTGTTGTAAAATTAGAAGAGGATTTTTTTTTTTGAAAAGAAAGGGAATTTGTAAGAGAAGAGAAGAAATCAAATGTATTGAGAACAAGAAAGACAAAAGAAGAAAGGAAAAAAAATTGCAAAAGAGGAATCTTTTTTTTTTGAAATTTGTAAAAAGAAAAAGAATGTAGATGATTGGAAAGAAAGTGGAAAGATGGAAAGAATAAAGGAAAATTGAAAGTTGATTTTTTTTTTTAATGAAGGAGAGAGCCGGAAAGAAATAAATGAAAACAAATGGAAAGAGATATTGTAGGAGGTGAATGAGAAAAGCAATTGGAAAGAAATAAAAAAAAGAATGCAAGTTTTTTTTATGAAAATTTGAACAAGAAGAAAGGGAAAGAAATGAATGGTAAAAACCCAAACAAAAAAGGGAAAAAAAATTAAAAGAGGATGGAAATAAGAGAAAAAAAGCAAGGTTTTTTGAGTAGAGAGGAAGGGTAGAAGGAATTGAGGAAAGAAATAAAAGCAGACAAAAACAAGAAAGAAATCAAAGTAGACAGAGAAGAAATTGCAAAAGTTTTTTATTTTTTAGAAAGTTGTAGGCAAAAGATGGAAACAAATAAAAAGAAAAGGAAAGGGAAAAGAGAAATGTGAAAATCAGCAAGGTGGTAGAAAGATGGAAAGAAATTGAAGAAAAATTAGGAAGTTTCTTTTTTTTTGTATATATTTTTTTCTTTTTGAAGAAGGAATTAGATTGGAAGAAATGCAAACAAAAAAAAGAAAGAAATAAATAAATGAAAATAAAAAGAAGGAAAATTAAAAGAAAAAGGGGCAAGATTTTTTTCCTTGTTTTTGGGAGATTGTAATATCAATAACTAATATCAAATCTGCCAATTAAGATTTTTTTTTTTTTTTTGAAGATTGACGGCAGAAGTATAAAAAGGGAAGAAAATCAAGGCAGGCCAGAAACAACAATAGAGAATTGTCTTTTTTTTGTAATTAAATTATTCAAAAGAGGGAAAGAATTGTGAGAAGGAATGAAACAAAAGAAAATTGGCAACTTTTTTTTCTCTCATGTGTAGAAGATTACGGTATGAACAATCAATACCAAATCATCTAATTGAGAATATTTTCTATATATAAAAGAAAACAAAAATGAGAAAATAAAAAAAATGAAAACTAACACGAATCAGAAATTAAATAAATAATAAAATTTAATCGTTACCTCCCCGGCAACGGCGCCAAAAACTTGATCGACGCTAGAAAAGCGCGATATTTGTAAAAAAATTCTGCAAGCGCACAGGTGTGTAGCATACAGGTCGAACACAGGGAGGTAAATTAAAATTAAATTATTTATCTAATCTCTTGGGCGAGTTAGACGAAGCCTGGAGATTTTATTGAAATAAAAACAAATTGAAATTGCGAACTTAGGATTATCGTTGAATCTAATCAACGATTAATCACTAAAGAAAGTAAATTGCAAAACAAGAACAACAAGGCAGAAAATAAAAGTGCATAGTAAGAAGAACAACAAAAAGTAAATTAGGATTGTCGTTGAAATTAATCAAACGACTAATCACTAACAAAAAAAATGTAAAATACAATTGGTGTTCTTCCAAAACTAATTTTGAAGACAACACCGATTGCTAAGAAAAAGAAAAATGCAGAAATAATAAAAAGAAGAAGAACTGTTGATAATGGAGAAGAGAATATAGAATAGGATAGGATGGTGGCTACAATGACATTACAAGGGTATTTATAGGATAGAAAGCCAAACCCTAACCCTAATATAATGATAAATGGGCCTTAGGGAAATCACAAGAGAGTTTACAATAAGAAACATAAATGGGCCTTAGATAAATAAAGCAAATTTGGGCCTTTTCTCTTTTCCTTTTGCTTCCTTGACACTTCTTCATTGATTTGTGATGTGCAAAGCCTTTTTATCAATCCTTTTCTTGTCCAACAGCAACTAGATGTGAGATCTTCATCTACAATTCTTCAAAATGTAAATACATATATCAATTTCATCTCTATTTCTCTACTTTTCTGGTTGCATGCGGGCTGGGTTGGAATATCTGTAAAAGTAACAAAACAATACCCAAGTAATATTTATTTATATACAAAAGATAAGATATAAGAGCATAAAATAAACACATTTCTATGTCAATCAGAGACCATTTGAAAAGTGGCCTTATTTCTAGCTTTTATTGAAATTTGATCAGTTTTTAAATATATGTTTATATTTTGTGTGCTTACACACTAACTCTAATTGACTAGAAATTTGGAACCTTACTATATTTTGACATTATAGATCTGGTAAAATTGGTTTTGTCTGATTCTGAGACTGTCTCAAAAATGGTCTATTTTCTAGTCATCAAAATAATATTAAATTATTGATTTTCGCAAAATTCATTTTTATTCGATTTTAAAAGTTTGATAACCTTATTCTAACTTAAGAATATATAAAATAAAATTAGAATTCGCAATAGTTTTCCAATTCTAGGTTCAATATTTACTGAAATTTGAAATTCAATCAAACTTATCCATTTAAAATTCCTTTTTAAGTCTATTTAAATCCTAATTTAAATTGACTGAAAATTTGTGTCATTAAAAATTGTAGTGATCCGATTTTTCAACCCTCGGAGTCGACACTAATACATCCACTGTATTAACATACCCAATAACCATGTGTCGAAAAAACAAATAATTACGGGTTAAAGAAAATAAATAAAACAGAATCTCACAATCGTAGCGAATAACATATAATAATCATAAAATAATTTACAAAGTCAATTACAAAACTAATTACATTAGAACATAGTAGCCTATCCTTATAAATCAAATATAGAGTACACTATACACAGCGGAAACCAAGAAATAACTAACTGTCAACAAAGACTCATGCTTCAAGCTCCTCCAAATGCATTAGTGAAAACCTGAACTACTTGGTTTCTCATTAATTTTTTACTACACATGAGTTTTAGGGAAAAGAAAAATAAAACTATAGGTCAGACCTATGTTATGAAAAGCGCCCTTAAGCGATTTTTGAAACTATATCGCTTAATTTTCTGAAAAGCCGAACGCATTGAGAGATTAGTGCTTAAGCGCGTCTTTTTAGCGATTAATGGTGCCTCTCTTATATTTAAGCATTTGTATAGTAGTATTAAGCAACGACTTATTTGTATAATTGTTAAGCACCGCTTAATTACCTTTAAGCATAGTTTGGTTGTGCATGGATCTAGCGCTTAGACAGCGCTTAAGCACCATTAAGCGAAACGAGCCTTTCATCGCCTCATCTCACTTAGCGCTTGATATAACATAGGGTCAGACATGGGTCTGGTGTGAGAAAACTCAGACAACTTGATTATTATATTTAAAACCCTTCTGGAAAAAAGTATCTCATAAGACCACACCGCACATAAACACGGAAGGGTTTTTACCTTATGATAACTAAAATACTTAATAGAAAATCTCATGATAATATAATAATGTCTAGATACAAATACTTACCAATCTAGCTAAAATCGTTAATTTATTAAATTCTAGCATAATACATGTACTATTAAAATCGTAAAAGTCACGTATTAGAGTTTGGATTCCATACAATGGTCGGGTACTGGAGTACCACCCAAAATGATACACCTCTAGAAGATGTACTTAAGGACCACAAGAACTTTGAAACACCCCACCTCCGTTAGGGTCACTCTCAAAGGGAATGCCCTAATTTTGGTGGAGGTTTATAAGTATAAGTCACAGATATACAAGACAGATATAAGAACACATATTTGTAAACAGCGGAAGAACAATAACTTTTATTTCATAAAAGCAAATACGTGTTACAACAATATCACCATAATTGTCTTACATCTTTTCCAAAAACATAACACTTTCATAATCTGTCTTGATTACATTATTTAAAGAAGCATAAATAAAACATAGATAAACTGCAAAAGTCCCCATAGTGGATTGTCCAAAGCCATAGTTCAAAACAGGAAAGTCCAAGCAATACATTTCTCTTCTTCAAGCTGGATGTTAAGGTTGGTCAAGCTGCTGTGTTCCCTCCCTGTGGACCTGGGGGGGGAAAACGGAAGAAAAGATGACGAAAGAAAGGTAGAGTCAGACATAAAGCCTGAGTAAGTCTAGTACTATTTTGTCTATGAATAAAGAACTGGGTGTGATAAGTATAAACAAGAAGTGTGCAAGCACTATAAACTTGGTTAAGTTGTCTAGGGTCGAATATACTATCGTACCCCATGTTAATCTCTGAACCCATATAAACTAGTTTCCAACTGGCACCCCATAAATCAGGGTGATGTGATCCATTCAATGATGATCGGCTCCTACTCGCATAGTTACATGTGTCTTACGGCCCCCGATGTTGTAGTTACCTATGCTGGTCCCACCATGGGGTGTATCAAGTCCCATGGTGGCGGCCCGACACAACCTTAGAATGCACAGGTATGCTACTGGTGCCCAGTGCCTTATTTTTCTGCGCCGGAGTGTGTGCACGCCCGCACCCCGTTAGAACCTACACTGCTACACCACCGCCGTCGATTTGACCTCTTACAATCAGCCCAGTAATCGTGCCCCACCCTGCCTAGTTTCAGGGTATCCTGATACACCTTCTAGGGTTACTGCTGAAAAGGGTCCCCCGTTACTAGGTTTTCTATCTCTAGCCAACATGCTAAGTTGGATTAAGTGTTTTCTAACCTAACCCCCACCAGTCCGTTTAGTTTAGCATGTTTCATTTTTGATTAAGTCTTTAGTTCACTTAATCCTAACAATCCTGACTCAGCCTTAATTGTCTTATTAAGGCCCTGACCTCTCACATTAGACAGGTATTGTTGTGGCTGCCTGTTGCCGGTTGGTTCCGGGCAGTCTTACGCCACAACTCAGTCTAACCTCGGGTCCTTATTGGGCTCCATGTTTAACCTCCCACATTGGATAGGTATTGTTGTGACTACTGGACAGCCGGGCGGTTCCGGGCAGGTTTACATCACAACTCAATCCAACCTCGGGTTAAACACATCGTATGTTCTACATTTACATATTTTGTCTTTCTTCTTTATTTTCTTATATGTAAATATTCGTGGCCCATTATTAAGTTAATGGTGTAAAGGTTACACCAATCATGGGCCCAACCCATACTTGAATTTGGGCCCTTCTATTTTATATTTTCATTCATTAGTAATTTTAACCCCACGTTATTTTCCCCCGTTTTACACGTCCGTTTATTATATATATGTTGGGCTTAGCCTTTTAAAGCCCAACTTAGCCATGCGAAAAGGGGAGGCTTAAAGCGTGATTACATACACAAAGAGGGGAAGGTGAGCGCATGAACTTGCAATATGACGTTGGACATACAAAATAGAAACTGGTGTACTTGCATATATATACTTTGGTCATAAAGCATAGGTGACATGAATCAAACCATGTAAACTTAAGATAAGAATCTAAATTAGGTGTCACATAGTCTTAACTACAACATAGACCTATGTTCTCATTTAGGCATAATGTCAAACATAAACAAGTCATGTTCATAAGGTTTCTACATGTTTACAAAGGGGATACTTTGTTACTAACACAAAAGCATAGTTCAACTTAATCATGATTTAAGTCTAATCACATAACGATGGTATAAATATACTTATGCATAAATATTCCTAAACATGGTGTTTGCTTTAAACTTGCAAAAAAGGGATTTTTGAGTCTAACCTAGCCATGTCTCACATATGTCATCATATAATTCTTGCTAACAATATAGAACTAACATGGTCAAATATCAATCATAGCCTAGTCATATTCATAAGTTTGCACATAGGTTTTCTAATACAAAGCATGGCTTAACACATAGACCATGATGCCCAATTATCAACATAATTTCATATGGATTATAACAACCTAAACTTGTTCCAATTTCCTCACAAAAATGATGTTTGTGTAAAAATACACATTATGATGGCATAGTAGCAAAACCCCAAACTTGCATGATTTTCAATTTAACAACTACATACATGTAGCTTCAACATAAATTACATATTTTGCGAATATCCAAACGTCATACTTGCATAAAACTACCGCATGTAGTTTTTCATAATGAATAACATAATTCAAGAATATCCAAACGTATACAATATTCCAACGCACAAATATGAATTACTTTATCGCCACAAATCAAGTATACATATCAACACAATTATTTGTTCATACCAAAATAATACTCTACTTACAATCGTTGCGGCGAATTCTCTAATTTAGGAATAAGAAGATGCGGTTTGATTTGATTTGCTTGAATTGCTTTAGGCTTTAGAATTTTCCTCCTAATCTTCTCTCCAATTGGTGGCTACCCCTAGTCGTTCCTCAGCAACATGGCGGCTTTGTTCTTATTTTTGAATGAATAGATTAGGGTTAGTCTAGGGTTGTTTTTATAGGGGTAATGAACTGATTAGAGCCATTGATGTTGCCTGGGTTGATCATAGCCATTCATCCTAAGGAGAGACCAATTAGAGCTTGCCACCTAGCCCTAATGACAAAGCAGACCACAGAAAATCGACCAACATAGAATAGGCCAGCCAGGTTAGACTGGGCTCGACCTGGTCTGGACCAGGTCGACACCCCTGTCGACAGCCCTGTCGACCTGGTTAGACCAGGTCGACAGCCCAGTCGACCTGGGTGCGTCAGGCGGGACTTTTTCCGCCCTGGCCCATTGGGCCCCATTTTTGTTTTCTGAGCTTATTTTATTCTGTTTGAATTTTAAATTTAATTTAGAAACTTCCGAAGGCCATATCTTCTTCATACGGACTCCGTTTTTCGAAAACTCGGACTCTATTTCGCGTATTTTTCCGAGACGAACGCAATGGCGTATCCCGTTTCCCTTAGTTCTTTGATTTGAAATTAATTATACTTTAATTTGTGAATTTCACAGTTATATAATTCGCGGGGTGTTACATTCTCCCCCACTTAAAAGGATTTCGTCCCCGAAATCTTCAATTTAGGAGGAATGTATATCCTAACATCCAATCATCCATCTACTCATCCATCAAACACGAGCATCCATTGTCCTTAAAAGACTTCTAATGCTTCATGATCATATGCGAAGTGTGTGTATATGAACTTATCTAATGAAAAATCAGGCGGTCTACTGATTCAGTTGACCTCCTTAATGCGAATTATGTAAGTGTCATGAATCCATTATGTATGCAAATTTTCCTATTCTTGATTCTACATGAGTGCACAATCATTCAACACAAATGCAACATCCACATGACAACACATTAAAGTTCAACCACATACGAATACAAACATATATGCATATGCAATATGAAGTGACTGAGCCGATCTAAAACCTAGATTGTGTGTGTATATGCAACCACGAGCAACCACTAGCAATCACTTGCAACCACTTGCAACCATCATACATAACATGTTTCAATTACATGTTTCCATCCAAAAAGATTCTACCTAAAAGATAAGGTCGAGGAAATATACCTAAAAAGATAGATAAAAGCGCAACTTAAGGAAAATGAAAGATCAAGGATGTACCCTCGAACAGAAAAGGGTAGGCTATACGGATTCTAGCTTCAGTTTCCCAAGTCGCGTCTTCCTCGGCGTCGCTCCACTGAACTTTGACGAGCTTGACTTCGCGGTTGCGTAGCTTCTTCACTTCCGTTCCTAATATGCGGGTTGGAACTTTCCTTATGGTTGCTTCGCGTTCCACTTCGGCCTCTTCGAGTATATTTGGCTCTACCACTTCAGCAGACTCATGTAGACATTTTCGGAGATGTGAAACGTGAAAAACGTTGTGGACTCCAGCCAACTTCTCGGGTAGCTCTAATCTATAGGCCATTTTCCCAATTTTCTCGATGATAGGGAATGGCCCTACGAACCTTGGTGCTAGCTTTCCTGTGGTTCCAAAGCGAACAACGTTTCTTAGCGGTGATACCTTGAGAAAAACTCTGTCTCCAACCTCAAATTCAAGGTCGGTCCTTCTCTTATCGGCATATGACTTTTGTCTGTCTTGGGCCGTCTTCATCCTTCTCCGTATTAAGTCTACTTTCTCTGAAGTCTCTCGGATCATATCTGGTCCAAGTACGAGCTTATCAGTAGACTCCCACCAACAAGTGGGCGATCGGCACGGTCTTCCATATAAAGCTTCGAAGGGCGCCATTCCGATGGTTGCTTGATAGCTGTTGTTGTAGGCGAATTCCACCAAAGGAAGGTGGTCTTCCCATGTCCCTCCGAAGTCAAGGACGCATAGCCTTAAAAGGTCTTCCAAAACCCTGTTCACTCTCTCTGTTTGGCCGTCGGTTTGGGGATGATAGGCTGTGCTCAAGCATAACTGCGTTCCTACTGCTTCTTGGAGACTCCGCCAAAACTCGCTGGTGAAGATGGGGTCTCGGTCACTAACAATGCTAGATGGTATTCCATGGAGTCGAACGATTTCCTTAAGGTAAAGTGATGCTAGGGATGAGGCAGTTCTTTTACTTTTGACGGGTAAAAAGTGGGCGCTTTTAGTAAGCCTATCCACTATTACCCAAATGCTAGTGTTGCCTCTCCTAGACCTAGGCAGCCCATCGATGAAGTCCATTGAGATGCTATCCCACTTCCACTGCGGGACCTCCAGAGGATGTAGCAGTCCGCCAGGCTTTTTCTGTTCCGCCTTAACCTGTTGGCACACCATACACTTAGAAACGAACTCTGCCACGTCCTTTTTCATGCCGTTCCAGAAGAAAGTCCTTTTTATGTCTTTGTACATTTTATCTCCGCCTGGGTGTATCGTCATCTTGGAGTGATGTGCTTCCTCGAGAACCTTCTTTACTAAATCTTTTATCTGTGGGACGCATAGTCTTCCGTCTCGCCTTAGCAAATCCCTATCGTCGATGGAGTATCGGTTGAGGTGACTTGAAGTCTCACCCCTAATTAGCCTATCAATTATTTCCACAAGCTGAGGGTCTTCGCACTGTGCTGTCCCTACTGAATCCACTAAAGTTGGGCGTACTTCGAGAGATGCTAGCAAGCCTGGTACGAAATTGGAGGAAGGCCTAAAGTCGAAGCTGGCTATAAACTCTAGGCTTTGTCTTTCAACAAACAACGGGCTTAGGGTCAATTTCTTTCGGCTCAACGCGTCTGCTACTACGTTGCCTTTGCCCGGAGTGTAGGAGATTTCGAAATCGTACGAGGCAAGAAACTCCATCCATCTTTGTTGCCTCAAGTTAAGATCCTTCTGCGAGAAAAGATATTTCAACGATTTATGGTCAGTGTAAAGTTCGAACTTCTCACCTAGGAGATAGTGTCGCCAAGACTTGAGTGCAAAGACGATGGCGGCTAACTCAAGATCGTGGGTCGGGTAGTTCTTTTCGTGCACTTTCAACTGCCTCCCGCCATAAGCTACTACCCTTCCTTCTTGCATTAAGACGGCGCCTAGCCCTGTCCCACATGCATCCGTATAAACAGTGAACATCTTGCTCCCATCCGGCAGCGTCAAAACTGGGGCTGTTGTAAGAGCCCTTTTCAATCGTTGGAAAGCAAATTCGCAATCCAAATCCCAATTGAACACTAGATTCTTCTTAGTCAATTTCGTGAGTGGAGCTGAGATTTTCGCAAAATCCCTTATAAATTTTCGATAGAAACCTGCTAGTCCTAGGAAGCTTCGGACCTCAGTTGCATTCCATGGTGTCTTCCAATCATGTACCGCCACTACCTTAGCAGGGTCCACTGCTAACCCTTGTTTGGATACTATGTGCCCAAGGAACCTCACCTCTTCTCTCCAAAAGTGGCATTTGGAGAATTTGGCTTTTAGTTGATGGACTCGCAAAGTTTCCATGATTGCCCTTAAGTGTTGAGCATGTTCCTCTTCACTCTTTGAGAAGATAAGGATATCATCTACGAAGACCACTACGAATTTGTTGAGGAAATCTCTAAATACCCTACACATCAGGTCCACGAAGTACGCAGGTGCATTTGTCAAGCCGAAAGGCATGACAAGCCATTCAAAGAAGCCGTCTGGGGTTCTGAACGCCGTTTTATCGATGCTATCTTCAGCCACCCTTAGCTGATGAAAACCGGTTGCTAAATCGAGTTGGGAGAAAACAGACGCTCCTACAAGCTGGTCAAATAAATCGTCAATTCTAGGGAGATGGTGCCTATTCTTTTTCGTTAGCTTGTTGAGCTCCCTATAGTCAACACATAGACGGAGTGAACCATCCGCCTTTGTAGCGAACACCACTGGAGCGCCCCATTCTGAAATGCTCCTCCTAATGAACCCCTTTTCTAGAAGCTCTTTAATCTGTTTACTGAGCTCTTTCCTTTCTCGTGGAGCCATGTGTCTGACGGGCAACGCAACGGGCTTTGCATTATTTACAAGATATATGCGGAAGTCTATTTCCCGCTTCGGAGGCAAGCCCTTCACCTCTTCAAAGACATCCGGATATTCCCGGACCACTTTAACTGATTGCAAATTTTCAACCGAGGCATCTAGCGATTCAAGATAACTAAGCATAACCGCATACGAGGGATTACAAGAAATTTCCAAAGTATTACCGAGCTGGGTTAGGAGCCTAACAACACTTTTCTCACAATCAAGGATGGCCCCATTACTGGATAGCCAATCCATACCCAAAATCAAACCATAACCCGAAAAGCCCAAAACAAAGGCACTACATTGAAATTCTACACTTAGAATAGAAATTTTCAATCCCACACAGATCATAGACAAATGAGCTGGGCCCCCAATTGGGTTTGAAACAATTAAGGGGTCCTCTACCATACTAGTTTTTAGGTGCAGAGATTCTACTAAAGCAGACGAGATAAAGGAGTGTGATGCGCCAGAATCAAATAAGGTGCGAACGGGGTGATCATAAAGATAAACTACACTTTCTACAGAAGTATTTATACCTCTCTGTTGCAGAGGTGGCGCCTCCAGCACATGAACCTGTGCCCCTGGGGTGGATCCAGCCCTCTGCCCCTGTCCTCGTTTCTTTGGGCAGTCCTTAGCCCTGTGGCCTGTCTCACCGCAAGAAAAGCACCCACCATTCTCCTTGGCCTTCTTTTTCCGGCAGTCCTTTACTAAGTGCCCCACTTTGCCACAGAAATTGCACTTCCTCTTCTCTTTGTTGCCTTTCCCGCCCTTCTTAAAGTCTGTCTTCTTGGGCTGCAAACCCTCTTTCTTCCCTTGAGAGCTTTCTGCCTTCGTCTCCTTCTTGCTCTTATCCTCTTCATTCAGCAATGCCATTTGCACCAATCTTTCATACGTGGCTCCCATGGGTATATGGGTCATGGCCAAACTGTGTAATGGCTCATTCAACCCTTTGACGAAACGGAGAGCCTTCTTGTACGGGGTATTGACTAGGTCAAGCCCAAACCTAGCCAGCTCATCGAACTGATTCACATACTCTCTGACTGTCTTGTCCCCTTGCTTAAGAAATAAGAATTTTTCCAACTGCAAACTTCTTTCCGCATCTGAGAGAAATTTAGTCTCAAACCTTGCCCTAAAGTCCTCCCATGTCTCCACTGGTCTTTCAGCATTAGTGACTTCCCACCAGTAGGAAGCCTCGCCCTTCAATAGCCACACTGCCAATTGTACTTTTTGTCTATCCTCTACCTCAAAGATGATGAATAGGTCCTCAGTTTCTTTCAGCCAATTTCTAGCTGCCACGAAGGACTCAGTTCCATGGAAATCCCTTCCTCCCATAGCTTTAAAATCTTTACATATCTTAGCAAACGTGTTTCCCCGAGGAGGAGGTGGAGGAAAAGGTGCCGCTGCAGCTGGATGATTTCCGGCAGCTGGGGGAGGAGGAATGGTAGGACCTGGCTGAGTGGCCCTTGCTTCTAAGAACCGTCTAAACCAACCAGGTATTGGCACCCCTTCCGGCAAGTTAAGATCTTCGGACATGCTGAAACAAAAAGGATAGATTCAAAACGAAGGATAAGAGATAGTACCTATGGCTTTTGGGAGTGGACTTTGCCTTTTTAAAATAAAATAACATTTTTCTTTTAAAAATGCTTCTTTAAATTTCTTTTTTTTTTTTTTTTTTGAAAATAATTTTTCAAAACTTTTTATCTTATCTGGTAAACCTATGCTCTGATACCAAGTGAAACACCCCACCTCCGTTAGGGTCACTCTCAAAGGGAATGCCCTAATTTTGGTGGAGGTTTATAAGTATAAGTCACATATATACAAGACAGATATAAGAACACATATTTGTAAACAGCGGAAGAACAATAACTTTTATTTCATAAAAGCAAATACGTGTAACAACAATATCACCATAATTGTCTTACATCTTTTCCAAAAACATAACACTTTCATAATCTGTCTTGATTACATTATTTAAAGAAGCATAAATAAAACATAGATAAACTGCAAAAGTCCCCATAGTGGATTGTCCAAAGCCATAGTTCAAAACAGGAAAGTCCAAGCAATACATTTCTCTTCTTCAAGCTGGATGTTAAGGTTGGTCAAGCTGCTGTGTTCCCTCCCTGTGGACCTGGGGGGGAAACGGAAGAAAAGAAGACGAAAGAAAGGTAGAGTCAGACATAAAGCCTGAGTAAGTCTAGTACTATTTTGTCTATGAATAAAGAACTAGGTGTGATAAGTATAAACAAGAAGTGTGCAAGCACTATAAACTTGGTTAAGTTGTCTAGGGTCGAATATACTATCGTACCCCATGTTAATCTCTGAACCCATATAAACTAGTTTCCAACTGGCACCCCATAAATCAGGGTGATGTGATCCATTCAATGATGATCGGCTCCTACTCACATAGTTACATGTGTCTTACGGCCCCCGATGTTGTAGTTACCTATGCTGGTCCCACCATGGGGTGTATCAAGTCCCATGGTGGCGGCCCGACACAACCTTAGAATGCACAGGTATGCTACTGGTGCCCAGTACCTTATTTTTCTGTGCCGGAGTGTGTGCACGCCCGCACCCCGTTAGAACCTACACTGCTACACCACCGCCGTCGATTTGACCTCTTACAATCAGCCCAGTAATCGTGCCCCACCCTGCCTAGTTTCAGGGTATCCTGATACACCTTCTAGGGTTACTGCTGAAAAGGGTCCCCCGTTACTAGGTTTTCTATCTCTAGCCAACATGCTAAGTTGGATTAAGTGTTTTCTAACCTAACCCCCACCAGTCCGTTTAGTTTAGCATGTTTCATTTTTGATTAAGTCTTTAGTTCACTTAATCCTAACAATCCTGACTCAGCCTTAATTGTCTTATTAAGGCCCTGACCTCTCACATTAGACAGGTATTGTTGTGGCTGCCTGTTGCCGGTTGGTTCCGGGCAGTCTTACGCCACAACTCAGTCTAACCTCGGGTCCTTATTGGGCTCCATGTTTAACCTCCCACATTGGATAGGTATTGTTGTGACTACTGGACAGCCGGGCGGTTCCGGGCAGGTTTACATCACAACTCAATCCAACCTCGGGTTAAACACATCGTATGTTCTACATTTACATATTTTGTCTTTCTTCTTTATTTTCTTATATGTAAATATTTGCGGCCCATTATTAAGTTAATGGTGTAAAGGTTACACCAATCATGGGCCCAACCCATACTTGAATTTGGGCCCTTCTATTTTATATTTTCATTCATTAGTAATTTTAACCCCACGTTATTTTCCCCCGTTTTACACGTCCGTTTATTATATATATGTTGGGCTTAGCCTTTTAAAGCCCAACTTAACCATGCGAAAAGGGGAGGCTTAAAGCGTGATTACATACACAAAGAGGGGAAGGTGAGCGCATGAACTTGCAATATGACGTTGGACATACAAAATAGAAACTGGTGTACTTGCATATATATACTTTGGTCATAAAGCATAGGTGACATGAATCAAACCATGTAAACTTAAGATAAGAATCTAAATTAGGTGTCACATAGTCTTAACTACAACATAGACCTATGTTCTCATTTAGGCATAATGTCAAACATAAACAAGTCATGTTCATAAGGTTTCTACATGTTTACAAAGGGGATACTTTGTTACTAACACAAAAGCATAGTTCAACTTAATCATGATTTAAGTCTAATCACATAACGATGGTATAAATATACTTATGCATAAATATTCCTAAACATGGTGTTTGCTTTAAACTTGCAAAAAAGGGATTTTTGAGTCTAACCTAGCCATGTCTCACATATGTCATCATATAATTCTTGCTAACAATATAGAACTAACATGGTCAAATATCAATCATAGCCTAGTCATATTCATAAGTTTGCACATAGGTTTTCTAATACAAAGCATGGCTTAACACATAGACCATGATGCCCAATTATCAACATAATTTCATATGGATTATAACAACCTAAACTTGTTCCAATTTCCTCACAAAAATGATGTTTGTGTAAAAATACACATTATGATGGCATAGTAGCAAAACCCCAAACTTGCATGATTTTCAATTTAACAACTACATACATGTAGCTTCAACATAAATTACATATTTTGCGAATATCCAAACGTCATACTTGCATAAAACTACCGCATGTAGTTTTTCATAATGAATAACATAATTCAAGAATATCCAAACGTATACAATATTCCAACGCACAAATATGAATTACTTTATCGCCACAAATCAAGTATACATATCAACACAATTATTTGTTCATACCAAAATAATACTCTACTTACAATCGTTGCGGCGAATTCTCTAATTTAGGAATAAGAAGATGCGGTTTGATTTGATTTGCTTGAATTGCTTTAGGCTTTAGAATTTTCCTCCTAATCTTCTCTCCAATTGGTGGCTACCCCTAGTCGTTCCTCAGCAACATGGCGGCTTTGTTCTTATTTTTGAATGAATAGATTAGGGTTAGTCTAGGGTTGTTTTTATAGGGGTAATGAACTGATTAGAGCCATTGATGTTGCCTGGGTTGATCATAGCCATTCATCCTAAGGAGAGACCAATTAGAGCTTGCCACCTAGCCCTAATGACAAAGCAGACCACAGAAAATCGACCAACATAGAATAGGCCAGCCAGGTTAGACTGGGCTCGACCTGGTCTGGACCAGGTCGACACCCCTGTCGACAGCCCTGTCGACCTGGTTAGACCAGGTCGACAGCCCAGTCGACCTGGGTGCGTCAGGCGGGACTTTTTCCGCCCTGGCCCATTGGGCCCCATTTTTGTTTTCTGAGCTTATTTTATTCTGTTTGAATTTTAAATTTAATTTAGAAACTTCCGAAGGCCATATCTTCTTCATACGGACTCCGTTTTTCGAAAACTCGGACTCTATTTCGCGTATTTTTCCGAGACGAACGCAATGGCGTATCCCGTTTCCCTTAGTTCTTTGATTTGAAATTAATTATACTTTAATTTGTGAATTTCACAGTTATATAATTCGCGGGGTGTTACAAACTTCTTGCTCCCTGACGATACAGGACCGGCCTACTCGGTCCTGGATAGTACCGAATTTTCTACCACCGCGGTTGTGATCAACAACCACACCAAAGCACGAATAAAAGGGTCAATAATGAATCTAGAATGGCGGTGGTTATACCGTAATGGGAGTGACCCACAAGCCCTGTTACCTTCACCCTACTTTAGTCATTACAGGTTGATGAGGTTAGGGGTTCTATTTTTACCTTTCATACATGGCATACACCCATCTTTGGATGCCTCATCGTCATTGTGTTATCACTAATTGACGTCCAAAAAAATACAATCTCTGATCTCATACATCTCAGAGAAATGTGTTAAGCTAAAATAAGTTGCCTTCTCCACCACCAAACAAGAAGTCCTTGCATCATGCAGAACTCCAGAATGTAGGAACTTCTGCACTAAAGATAATCCTGGTAGCTAACCATAAACATCAACAAGCGGCCCTTTCCACTCCAAAGGTCTACATCTTCAACTTTAGTCTTTAAGTTGTCCTTTATTTCATCATCTCTATAGTCTTCTACATTCGTTTCTCTGCCAGATTGAAGTGGTCTTCGGATACTTGATCTGATCACTACCTCTTGGAAATGACTATCAAAAGTTTTTGGTGACCTCAGCCCCGGTTCTTTAGAAAATAAATAGACAAGGATAACTACAGAGTTCACCTCTTAACCGTTAGTAGATGGATCTCATTATCCCCTGTCCTTAGGGAACTAAATGAGGTTTATACACACAGTGAATCATTAACATGGATGAATATGTCGTATAACTCTAGCGTTTTCCCAACATATTTTCATAACAAGATTTTGGTCCAGATTTGATAGTCGGTTATTTAACTATAAAAATGTCCACAAAAATCAAAGGTTTATTTCCCATACTAATCACTAAGACTCATTTAATTAAATTTTTATTAATTAAATTACAAATATCTTATGACTGAAACATTCACATACTTAACCCTTCGATATAAATATGTACTTAGAACCAGTTCATATTGTTTATCACTTCTAATTTGACGTTAGTGAGTTACTAGAAACCAAATCACTTCATTTAGCTTCTAATACCTTGTCTTTTAAGTAACATATCATTTAAGGAAATAATGATTTAATTTCCAAAATTAGATCTCGATCGCAAACTAATATTATTCCTTGAATCATAGTAAAACCATTCAAATTGGGGTATTTTATTACCTCTCAGACCTTGACTCGACATCAATTTCATCCTTGAAATAATAGTAGCTTACTATCTCAAGTTCTAAATATCCAACTAAAGTTGACTAAATTCCAAATGATATTCATTCCAAAATAATTTCTATAAATCCAATCTATTTTATAACTTCTTTGATAAATATCATAATCATTTGCCATTTCGCTTTTTTCTTTTAAATAAGGAAAGATTTAGAATGCCTTTAAATTAAAAAAACTTCTTTCAAAGAATCATTCTTTTAGTTTTCTTAAACCCAAACAACAATTGATGGTTTTTATCAATCGCTGAACGCACTCCAGAAATCTTTGATAAGATCATTACTTAAATATTATTTTTTAAAATAGTAATAACTCTTATATTGTTCAAAAGAATAGTTACTGATTTCAAAATCAAAAGAGGCTTAGAGACCACAATGGTTCTTATCTAATTTGCTTTAACTTAACCAAGTTATACTAGTAACATATGGTAAATTGTTCTGCGAAACACATATCAAAGTTAACAATATAGCAGAAGGGTTTTTGTTCTGCCAATAGATGTCCAACATAACTAACGACCAAGTTATAGTAGAATGGTGAAGAATTCTACTATCCAAAAAATTTAACCATCACACAACATGTCAATAACAACTGTAATATAACATGTCCACAGTAATACTATTACAAGAGGGTGATTTGTTTTGTTAAACAGATGTCCAAATTCAACTCAGCTACTAGCAGAATGAGTTTTTGTTCTACTAAACAGTATCCCTAATATTCAATTCATTTTGAACTAATAGTAGAATAGTGTTTGGTTCTACAACAAATGTCACCTAATACCTAACCCATGAGGTTACATAAAGGCAATTGATAAAGAGAACCCTTGGAATAAAAATACCTTTCTAAATATAATTGGAAAATAAGAGATTCAACTCAGAAATATTTATTTAACAATCATATAATATTAATCTCATTATCTAATAATAAATAAACTTCTAAATAAAATTATTAGATTACTTAATTAAAAATAAAATTTTAAATAGTTAATTAAAAATAAAATTTTAAATAGTTAATTAAATAATTAACAACATTTCAAATAAATAAATAAGCATTTATTTAACCTTTTAAAATAATAATAGTCATCAAATAACCTTTAAATCAATAATTAAATAATAATCACTACTTAATTAATAATTAAAACTCAATTTAATCCTTATTAAATGATTAAAAAAATTAAACTTCCATTAATAATTAAACAAGCCATAATTAAGTTCCTAAGTTAAAACTGAACTTAATTTATAATTATTAAGCTTTTAAACCTTTATTAAATAAATTAATAGTTAAAATAAATCTTAATCGCATATTTAATCTAATTAACACTTAATTAAAGTCGTTAAATAATTATTAACTTTTATTAATTATCAAATTATAATTAACTTACTTGAATTAAAACTTTAGTACAAAATTTCTTAATTCATTGTTAATTAAGCTCTAACTATTTTACTTAATTAACTAAATAATCGTTAAATAAATAATTATTTAACTAAATAATGTTAGTTATTTTCTAAACTTAAATCAAGTTTTGAAAACATTTTCTAAACATACTTAAAGTAAAAACAAGTTATAATTTAAAAAACAGTTTGTTTTAGCGAAATGTGCTTATAGCGACTATCGCTATAAAAGCCATAATATCAAAAATCGGATTTTTACATAACACAACTTTAAAAATACTTTCTTTTGTACTTTAAACTTATATAAACTTTCCAATAGAGTTTCAAAACAAAAGTACGAATTTTAAAACAAAAGTACGAATTCAGGGGGTCCACTCCCATTTTCACTTTTACCTTACAACTTGTCCTTCTCCCCAATTTTAAAACTTGCCATACTTTTGACTAAAAATTTTGTTAACTTTGTCCTTCACCCTATTTTCCACTTTTTTTTTGGAAACATTATCGAACAAATTAACACATATACCTCCTTGTTTCGAAATAAAATCTCAAAAGTACTTTTCATTTCCAAAAGATCTCAAATCAACATCAAAATCCAAGATTCAAGATTTCCAACACTAAAATATGATTAAACCATCTAGCATACATGAGTATACCATAAATACTCATATTCATACATCTATCCATAGTTAAAGACATAAACTTGCAAATTATAATGAAATTTGCTTACTAACTTTTTTAACTTCCAAACCAAACAATATATAAGCAATATTCTTGTGTATATCAACTACTAACATCAAAAAAATTATAATAACATAAGATATTACAATAAAACATAACCACAAACCAAAGCACAAATTTAAAGTTAGAAACATAAGAAAAAATGTGAGCTTTCTCACCTTAAGTTAGCTAATCATCATCTAAGCTTGTAAATAAACCTAGATCTCAACATTTTCACAAAGAAAAATCCACTTTTGACCATTATTGGTGCATTTAAATTGGACCTCAAGCATGTAGGGGTTCAACCAAACCCTTCCAAGTATCCTAAGTACTTAAAAATGAAGAACGAAGAAGAATGGTTTAAACTTGAAATCAAAAGGGTCTTAAACTAAAAATATTTGATTTTTGAAAGATTTCAAAGGCATGTAAGCCATTAAAGAGTTTTTAAAAAGCTTTAGAAAAGTGAAAAATATGGAAAAAGAATTAAAGAAAGAAATGAAATGAAAGAAGAGAAAGAAAAGAGAATTTATATAAAGTAAAATAACACTTGAAATTACCAAAATACCCTCTCTTAAACTATTGCCACCTCACCACCTTCCCTTTCTACCGCTCCTTCCTTGCCCAACACGTCACCACCTCCTCTATCTCTTACTTTTCCACTCAATAAGCAAAATGATGATATAACTATATTAGGTGTCCTTAAATCCATGTTTTAAGGATCCATTTGTACCTTTTTACTTTTCTTTCTTTAATTAAACTTATTTAACATCACATCCTCAATTATTAACTTAATTATTAATGTTATAAACACTAACTAATTTATCTTATTTATTTATTTTACAAATATTTAGGAATTTTAACAATATTTAAACAACTTTTACATGATAAAAAATCTGCCTTTTTGAAAAAATCATTCGGTCACATTTTCTGTTTTTCTTTGAACTATATATTTTTGTAAACCAAAATTTAAAATGATTTCCACATAATTTATTATGATTTAAAAGAGGGACGTTTTACTTATAAAACCATTATTTTGAATATTTAAAATTAATTAAATATTTCCAACCAAAGCAGTAAAATTCTGGGTTTTTACATAAATATAGTGCAGTAAAATTAACTAATAATACAAGTGTATTTGTTAAAAGTAGCGATGATTCAGAAAATCATATAAATGATTTCTATGTGCTATAACACAAATTTTGCAACTAAAATATTGTGCGGAAGAAGTGTTCCTATTTAAATGTAATTAGTTTAGCAATGTTCCATGCTTTGGAATTAATGTGCTCAAGAATTATAATCTTATTGAAATAAAGCATACGTCCCATTATCATAAGTATGATCCTTTTGTACTAGCTAAACAAGCATTGCAAGTTTGTTACACTCTTTATCCGTCTCTAAAAAGAGATAAAGCAGATTGGTCAATAGTTTTTCAAAACAAAGGCTAGATTTACATTTGATGGGAAGAATATTCCAAATGAACAAGCTTATTAGGCAAATTTTGAGAAAAACAATGAAATAATAATTACAGACGAGCATACGGATTTTGGACCTCTGATTGATGAATCAAACATTTTGGTAGAAGCGTTCTGGAGTACGAAGAAAAATATCATAGAATATGAGACCAATTCTGATTTAGAAGATGATGATTGATGTAGATGATGAGTATTATCTTGCTAGTTATAATGTATTATGCAATATGTGATGTATATTTTGCAACCATGTAACTACGTTGAATTCTTGATGTACTACGAAACTGATGTGACCCAGTCTAATTTATTTACATCTTTTATGTCATTTGCACTTCTATCTATTTAGCAATTTATGTTAAAACTGCAATATAATATGCTTATCCTTGAAATACGAGACCCAGTCTAATTTAGGTATATATAATTCCATTTCTATTTCTATTATTTATTTAGCAATATATATTTTATCTCATTTTACTATTAAAAAAAATCATTATCATGCTATTGTTCTCTTTTAAAATGATGTGTATGTGACAGGTATATACATATCGTTGAGAGGAAGGAGTTCTCCCGTTCTTTTGGATGGATGGTAGTGGTCCATCACAGCATCACAACATACAATCATTAGTTTAGTACTTAGAGCTAAAGGGTAAGCAATAAACTTTATTCAGCACCTTATTATTTTTACCAACTATGTACTTATGTATATCATATTTAACACTAGGGGTATGACCTACAACCACAAAGGTTTTTCTAGATGTTTCAAAAGCGACGTACCGGGCGTGGATGTCGACTTATTGGTTGAAGTAGGATAACATCCTGCTCCACATCGTAGAGTGTATTTGGCAGGATGTCCTTGTAAGTATTTTCTTCTATTTTCATTTTAAATTTGTTTTTATTGTTGATATACTGTATACTTCTTACTGTTTAATGTTTGGTTGGTTGTTTATCGTGTAACACAGGCTGAGATGGACATACAGACAGACGACATGCAGTTGGCCCGACATTACTGGAGGTAAAAGATGAGAAAGTACTATAGGGATTCCATATCATTAATAAAGGACAAAAATATGCAAAAGACAAACTAGATGTGGGCAAGCATAAGAGAAGGGTGGTTGAAATATTTGGATAGTGATGAGACAAAGATAAGTGTACTGAGTTTTCTTAAAATATTTTATTGATAGATAAATATCAAAAAATATTTGATTGATAAATAATGTACCAAAATTTGAATGTACAGGCAAAGTCAGAAAGAAACTTTGCAAATAGGAAAAAAAATCTCATCACTCATCGAGGAGGGTCAAAATCAATTTAGCAACATTGGTTGAAGCTGGTAAATTTAATAAATGCAATTGTAAATCATTTATATAATTTTGAATGTACAATGATTGTATATAGTAATCAATTTCAGAAAGCTAAAGGGCAGGGTCTGGTGTCATATATGAATGTGTTTACCTATACACATGTCGTCGACCATATATATATATATATATATATCTGAACTGGACAGTCTCATATATATGGCACGATGAAAAATCTAGCAATAAATATATCAGCAGATCTGGTAAATTTAATAAATGCAAATCTAAATCGTTTATATAATTTTGAATGTACAATGATTGCATATAGTAATCAATTTCAGAAAGCTAAAGGGTAGCGTCTGGTGTCATATATGAATGTGTTTACCCATACACATGTCGTCGAGCATATATATATATATATATATATATATATATATATATATATGAACTGGTCAGTCTCATATATATGGCACGATGAAAAATCTAGCAAGAGATATGTAAGAATATTTCAGTTTATGTAGTAGTAGTATTTGTTCTAATTGTGAAATTATAATCAAATAAGTTATCATAATATTAATCTTAGCTACATTTTTATTTGTTCATGCAGGAAAAGTTTATGGTACAACACTACCAACTCCTGATTGATACGGGTCGAGAGTAGCTCACGACGGATGAGGAGAATACTATATTTGAGGCAGTTATGGATCCATCATCGCGGAACAGATGACGTGGATTTGGAAATCTAAGCGGTAATCAATAATATACTAGAAACAACAATTTAACAATCTTTTGATGATTTGGTCACATGAAAATTTTAAAGTTCCCTTACTTTCCTTAATAATTTGACATTTTTCAAATATATCCGGACATTCCACTCCAATCTGCCATAATGTAATAGAAGCATTATCTGCAATCGCTATTGATATTATCAGTAACCAGGACATGAATATTGTACAATGCATTAAAAAACCTAGTTAATAAGACAAACCAATATGATATCCAGTACCAAATCGAAAATACAAAATTTTATCATCATCCAAAACACAATACCAATATGATTATGGAAAGGATGTGTAACACCCCGTATTTTCTGTGAACGTATAAGTAACAAATCAAAGAATAATTAATTATAAAAATAAGAATCAAGGGAAATGGGTTAGCCATTGTGTTCGTCTCGGAATTCTGCTTGAAATAGAGTCCGAGTTTGCGTAAAACGGATATCGTATGAAGAAGATATGGACGAACGAAGTTTTGTGGCTAAATAGAAGAAAAAAAAGATTGCACTAGCGCACTTGGGAAGTGCGCCAGTACAAATTTACATTGGTGCACTTCCCAAGTGTGCCCAGGCCAAGAGAAAACCTGCACAGCTTTCTGGTTTGACCCTGGCTGGCCTGGTCGGGTTCTGGTCGAATTTCTGAGCTCTACTGTGTCACTAGGGCTAACTTGTCACTTTCTGATTGGCTTCTCTTGAGATGGATAGCCTTGATTAATTCTAGCTTCATCGAAGGCTCTAATTAGTTTGAAACCCTATATAAACAGCCCCCTAGCCCCATTCTCTTTACACCATTCTTCTCTAACCTTATGCTGCATAATTTCATTCTGCCTCCGTTCTTATTAAATAAAATAATTGCGTCGTTACTATGCTGGAATCAAAACTTGGACTGATGCATCTTCTTCCAACCTGAATAGAATTAAAAGCTAAATCAAGTCTCAAATCAAAGTTTAGAGCTATAACAACAATTAAAGAGGAGTAATTCAGCATTTATGCATCAACAACAGTTTATTACCCTTTCTTAAAACCACGGAAGGCAAGTACAGTTATTTTCTGATATAAACTTTAATTATAATTGTGACATGATTATAAATCTGAATTTGTGGTTGTGTATGTTCTGTTCTGATATATTTTATTCTGTATCACTTTCTTCTTTCTGTTCTATAGCCAGGCTACCACGAGCCTGCGCCACATCTCATAAGAGATTAACGCACAAACGCAAAACTTTGGGACAAATAATGAATGGTTGCATAATTGGACATGGCTAATCTGTGACTGATGTGGTAAACTAGATTTAGATCTATGCATATTCTGTGAATTGGAAGAAGAGGAACCATTGTATATTAACATGTGACTGGAGACTTTGGACATAACGCATATTTTGAATTAAGATCTGTTATAATTTAAAGTTCTAGATTGTTGGGTATATTTTTATATAACGATTCTTGACTTGAGATAAAAAGAGAATATGACTTAGGTGTGAAGATCTATATTAAGATTTGATAACTGTTAAATGTGAATAACACCCAAGTGGGAGATTTTTGAATACATGACATGCATTGAAATCGATGGCTATATTAGGTATAATTCATGTGTGAATCTTTTGTACTAGGCAAGTTTAACTAAAATTGGGACATGAGTTATATGGTAAATTATGACCATAATCTGTGCCATGTAAATTCAATGCAAACGGGGGGTATATGATCATATTGTGAATCATGAAAATTATTTAGGCATGCAAACTTAGGCCAAATTTATAATTAGGCAAGATACGTCAAGGAAACTTTAAGGAATGATTAAATCTGTTATATTGCCTAATCTGCTAGTTCTGTTATATTGCCTAAACTGCTAATTAGATTGAATTGCCTAATATGCTAATTATGTTAAATTTCCTTATCTGCTAGATCTGCTAAATCGCCTAATCTGCAAGATCTGTTATCTGTTTAATCTATTGAATGGTGTAATCTGTTGGAACTGAAACGCTGAAATTTGAAGTATGTAAATCTGTAGGATCGATTCAAAATTAAGCAAAACTTGTTAATAGAACCTCGAATAATCTGCAGTAACTTGTACAGAAGTTAATTTGTTAAATTAGCATGATTAGTCTGATATTAGCATAGTCCGTGAATGAATGCATTGGCTAAACATGAAACATGGCTAACTCGAGGTTAGAATGAGTTTGCGGCGTAATCCTGCCCGGAACCGCCCGGCACATCCAGTGGCCGCAAACAATAGGTTCTAATGTTAGAAGTTTGTCATAACGTGCTTGAAACCCGAGGTTAGACTCAGTTTGCGGTAGAAACCTGCCCGGAACCAACCGGACTAACCAGTGTCCGCAAACTGTCAGTCTAATGTGAGAGGTTTGCGCGTTAATTTTTAATTGATACAAATCTAAGATAAATATGATGTCTAAAACGTGTTTGGTGGATAGGGTTAAAAAAATTGGACTAATGAATTTAACAAACCCATTTCGTGAATATGTAGGCCCAATTACAAAGTTAGACAAATCGGTAAATCTGTTAAATCCGTATATCTGATCCGTTAGTCTGAAAACTTGTCTGATATGTGAACTAGTTGATCTGAACTCTGTATATCTGAACTTGTAAACAAGTTAATCTCAAATCTGTTAGTCTGAGGACACAAGGTTAGGAGGGAAATTACTTGTGTCATCTGTTGTTTGGGACCCATATAAGTCAGTAACCCTTTCTGGTATCAAAACTATGACCCAATAGTAGGTAGGGTCCGGGCACGCTTACTGAACTAATTATAAGCGGTTCGTTCTGATAATGGCGAGGGGTGTTGATGGTGCGTTCCAACCGGGTCATGTGTGTGCATGGATCTCGGACTGCCTCTGAGGATGTAAGATGTCGTGACATCTATAAATAGGTCTGTGCCAATTGGTTGTCACTTTAGGGAGTGATACACCCTACTGTGGGGCCGACACAGGGTATTTATGTATTAGGGAGTCGATCGCTTGGGTAGGGTTTTAGGGTACACTTAGTTCTGTCTATTTCTGTTGGTACCGTCTGTTTCTGTTGGGTGGTAACACCTGTCTGTTTCTGCGTGGTACCGTCTGTTCGGGTGGTAAAGACCCATTTACTAGTGTACACCTAATTCTACATTCTATTTCCGTAGTGATTAATTTGTTTCTGTTTCTGTACCTTCTGTTCGGGTGGTGAAGGCCCATTATTAGCATTCTGTTTCTGTCTGTTTCTGTTAGGGTGGTAAAGGCCCATTACTAGAATTCTCTTCTGTGGAAATTATTCTGTTCCCGTTTCTGTTTCAGTTTGGACATCGGGGTGATACCTAATCCTATTATACTAGTATTAGTGAAGAGAATTTCTTCTGTTTAACCTAAGAACATCTGCTGCTCCTGTTACTGTTATCTCTTATCCAGCTTATTTTCATGTCATAATTATTGTTATCTGTTCATATGCTGAAAGTCACTGGACTTGCCAGACTTTATGTCTGACCTTTCTTGTTTTCGCCCCTTTTTCTTCCGTTCCCCCCCCCCCCCCAGGTTTTCCAAGGAGGGAACGCTTTAGCTTGATCCAGATTTCTTCTGCTTGAAGTACTTAGAGTGCTTAAAGTATGGCTTGACTCCTTATGGCAGCTTCTATGGGGATTATGATTTTACAGTTTTGTACTCTGATGATTTTCTGAACAAGATTGATATTTATGTACTTGAGTTTTTGGTAAAGATGTAAGCAAACTGATTTCTGTTTTCCGCTGTAATAAATTTATAATTTCTCAAGTATTGTTTATCTGTCTTGAAATTTTCTGTTCTGTTTACTAAAATGCTCCACCAAAGTTAAGGCACTCCCTTTGTGAGTGTCCTTAATGGAGGTGGGGTGTTACACTTGGTATCAGAGCCGAAGGTTACCAGATTGGGTAAAGTTTTTGAAAACTATTTTCAAAAAGGTTTTAAAAGAAAGTATTTTCAAAAACGAAGCAGACAGACCAAAGCTGATATCAATTTGGCACTGATCGAGGAGTTGAGTGCTAAGGTGGCGCAACTGGAGGATCAGAATCATCATCAAACCATCGAGATGACGCAGCTGTTGGATCAGCATATTGTTGAGTACATGCAACAATTTAGTGACCGCTTTCCTTCTTCTACTGGCTCTAGAGGTTTTGGAGATTATTTACTGCTGAGATAGGTATGTTTTTTGTTCAATATGATTTGGTGGATGATAGACATGTTCGTTTAATGTTTTGTACTTATTATCTGATGGTAGACTTGATAACTTGGTATATTTGTTGTTATTTGATGACAGACTTTGAGGCATGTAAATATTTATACATTTCATAATTAGTTATTTGATTTGGTAGTGGAATTTGATTTTATGTATTTTTTGGTTAGGTGAATGTGGATTGGTTTAGTTTTTATATTTTGTTGATATACAGTGTACTTGGTTTGTATATTTTTGGTGGAATAGTGGTATGTGTGAGAAATGTGGTTTGAAGTCAAAATAGAAGCTGAAATATATAAAAAATTGCAGGTTTTTCGACGGCTTTCGATAGCTCGCGACAGCCTTCAGGTTTATAATTAGCAATGGCTTCCGACTTTCGAAATGTGCTAGGAGCCATCGGAATCGTAAGAAGTCGTAGGAAGCCATCGAAAGATAAGATGACGAAGGTTGTCGGAAGCCGTCGGAAATTCTATTCACCTATGCCTTTGTTTACAGCTACTTTTTCCGATGGCTTCCGACGTCTATCGATTGATTCATCGGAAAAGCCGCTGCTTCTTATAATTTATAGCCGAAGGTCGGTGATAAATGAAGTACACTCCTGATCATGGATATACATCATAATTTGATTATAATCTTGGTATGCATACATGAAGGAGACAAGCAAGTGACCTGCAACAGAATCAACGAGTCAGTCAATCTTCGAAAACGGGAAGTGGCCTTAAGGGCATGCTATATTCAAGTTAGAATAGTTGATACATGTCCGCCATTTCCCATTTAGTTTTTGACTAATACTAGGTTAGAGACCCATTCTAGATATAGGGAGTTGCAGATTAAGCCATTGCCGAGTAGCTTAGCAACCTCCTTTTTGAGCATGCTAATCTTTCTAATCCTATGATTTAGCGTTTCTATTTGACGGGAAGGTATTTGGGGTCGATACCAAGCATGTGACATGCAATTCCTGGGTCAACGCCATACATATTAGCATGGGCCAAGAGAATGCATCCAGTTAACCGATAGAAAATCCATAATTTCTTCCTTAATAGCTGGATGGAGCTGTAATCCAATCTTCAAGACCTTGGATTGGCAGGGTTGATCGAAACATCAATGTTGGATCAACCAGAATAGGCCTCTAATACTCAAGCTCTTCGTCTTTTCGTGGATCGAGGTTTTGGGAAAGATGATATGGGCATCTGATCCAGGAATCGAACTTCGATGGCTGCTACGCACTGAGAACTTTGGTGTAGAGTGTTGTATCTGCACCTTTTCCCTTCTCCTTGTTGACGACGCTTTCCATTCATCAAGATAGCAAGCTCTTACCGTGACTTGATCACCTCAGATGGTTCCGATCCCCTTTTCACTTGGGAACTTAAGGAGTAGCAATCAAGGCGCCATATAGATATGGATCTCGACGAGGGTCGGTAGTCTTAGGAAGACGTTGATGATGACGAAGGTGAGGATCCGGACTAGGCTACGAACCTCATCTTCGAGTTGAACTGACAGCTCAATGAGGCTGACTGGGAATCTGTGAACGGTAGCCTTGCACGACTTCAGTTCTTTGGCCTTAAGCTTCATTTGGTCATAGGCATGTTTTGAAATGATTGTCATGGAACTCCCCTAGTTGACGAGGATTTTCTTGACATAGGTCGGTTCAATGTAGAGATCACAAGACGATCAATGGTGGCAACCTCGATTCCAGTAGCATCCTTCTCTTGGAAGACTATGTCATCCCTCGTATTCTTTTGAAACTTTGCCGAGAAGGACTCGTCCGGGCCGGAGAACTCTTTTTTGAACACGTGCTTGATTGAGTTTATGTACTCCCTCATATGCTGGAAACTCTCATTCGCAGGGTGAGGATCACCACAAAATGGAGTTAATCACAATACCCCGTGGCGGGGGTCTCGGATTGGACGGTCCAAGTGTCGCTTGGATTTGAGGAGATGCAGGTGTTGAAGAGCCTGCGGTTTCTTCCCAAGGAGAAGGATCCTAAATGTACTTTTTGAGACGCTTCTCACGGATTAGCTTTCCATTTGCATCTTGAAGGTTTCTGCAGTCATTTTTATTGTGGCCAAACATGTCTAATCTACAGTATTTTGTAGAACTCTTCTCTCTATCAGTGGATTCCCTCGATGCAGGCTTCTTGTACTGCATTGTGTTATAGGTCACGAGGTAGATTGTCTCCAACTCAGATCTTAATGGAGTGTAAACCTTGTACGATGGGAAGCATCACGCTTCATGGAGTCTTTCTCTTGATTGTTGCAGCTCCTAGGCTTACTGTTATTTGGTTTGGGCTTGAACTGGGCGATCCTTTTACCTTTGTCAAAGCACTCTCCGACCTGTTTGGCCTTGACACTGTCTTAAGCAGAGCCTTAGTGTGGGTTGTTGGGGGTGGCTAGTTCAAGCGGCCCAATTCTTGTGTGCTTCTTTGTGGAACAAGAATTGATCAGCTTTCTTGTAGAAAAAATCCAAAGACATCAGCTTTTTCTATCAATTCAATCCCCGAGTTCGAAATCTGGAAGTATGCCCTTGGCAAGCTGAATAAGGACAATGTGGGGTTCAAGATATTCTACTTCTAGCAAGGCATTGTTGAATCGTTCGATGCAGCTTTTAAGAGTTTTCTTGATGCCCTGGCAAATGTTCGATATAGAAAGGATGCCTCAGGTTTGGTGACGGGCATCCTGAACTGCTTCACCAATTCGGCAGCAAGTTGATCGAAATTCGAAATGGTTCTCAATGGGATTTAAGGGAACCAAAGCAAAGATATGCCTTTCACAAAGACATAGAAACATTTATACTTCATTGCATTGGTGACGCGGTTAGAGTCCATATGTCACTCGTAACGGTTTAGGAAGTTTTGAGGATCAGATTACCCTGAGTAAGTCGTTAGCTGTGGTATATTGAAGCATTTTGGCGATTCAGCATTGAGGACAATAGGAGCAACGAGGCTACCTCGTACTAATTTCTCAAATGTCAGTGGCGTGCCCCACGATTCCTTCATGATCCTATAGATCATGTTAGTGAGACCGAAGCTTGGATCTCTACCGGATTTCAGTGGTTGTAATCCAGCTCAGGAGTGCGTGGCTTAAGGCGCCTTCTCGAATGGATATCAACATCATCCTCAAGCAAGTTTTCAACCTCGATTCTTGGATTTCGTGGAGTTAAGTTGGGAGGAACTTGATCCTAGTTCAGTACTAGCAGCGTAGGCAACAAGTTCTGGTTGGGGACAGGTGGAGCCTTCCTTGTAGAGGGTTGGATATTAGTTCTTGAATCAACATTTGGCCCCAACCGGGAGCGGTCGGAGTGACGTGCTCCCTCTTTGATGGTAATTGTAGTACCATTACCACTAATCCTCCCCTTTGGCTACGTTTACTAAGGTAAGTGTCGAAGAAGAGCTTTCCAAGATGTTCTAAGGAGGATTGTAACATCCCGTATTTTTAATATAATTAGAAATGTTTATATGCATGGACATATAAATAATGGTGATGCGCATTTTAAATTAGTGGAAAAGACGGAAAAATTAATACGTTAACGATATATGTAACAGAATAGGTAATAAAATAAAGATACTTAATTTAAATATCATAAATTAAGTAAAACAGACATCACCATTGCGTTTGTCTCGGAATTCTGCTTGGGATAGAGTCCAAGTTTGCGTAAAACAGATAATGTATGAAGAAGTTATGAGCTTTAGACATTTGTATACATATAGGGTACATATATATATATATATACAAATTATTTCCAGAATTCAAAAATAGTCAAAAGCGGGTAAGCGGGAAAAATCCCGCTCAAAGGGTGTCGACCCCCCTAAGGGGTGTCGACATAGGTGTCAACCCCCCTATAGGGGGAAGACACCAATGTCGACCCCCTGTATAGGGGTAGACCCCCTCCCAGATCTGAGCGAAATACATCGCTTTGTATGCAGGCACGTTTTCTGACTAGGTTCGTTGGCTTAGAAGCTATATAATAGACTCTAACCCTATTGTTTTCTGGACCTAAACTAATGGTGACGCCATGACGCTGCTCCAACCTAAAATAGTTTAGATTCTTCTTCTTCCCCAAGCAATTCTTAGATCCAGTCTCTTCCTCTCCAAATCTGTTCTTAAAATAAAAAGATAGATCTAGTATTCCTCTACTCCAAAATAAGAGAAAAAAATTCAGATGCCTAGATCTATGCTGCTAAAAAGGGGAGAAAACCATGGATCAGATCTAGAATTGGGTAAGCATACAAGTGAGTGGATTTAAAATACATTTTTTTTATAATAATGGACTTATCGTTCGCTATTCCCCATTTACACACGTAATAAACCTATTGAAAGATCTAATCTGATAAAGTTCACCAATGCCTAATATTGTTGTCATATGCTTAATTATGATCAGTCATTCTATGCCTACGTTGGATTTCCTCCTTTTATCCTTCCCTTTTTATTTTTATATAGCTAGGCTATCTTCGAGCCTATGCGTATTGTGGATTTATGCGATTGAACGATATTGAGAATAAAAAGGGAAAATGTTGATTTGGGTATTATATGTGAATGGGAGGTTTGGAGGCATAACTTATAATGGGGTTTTGGGAATAACTTTGATTGGAATCATAAATATAACTATGGGTATATGAATCAAATTGTAATTATGAATGTAAATTGGTATTATAAATTGAATTGGGATTATGGGCATAACTATACTTGGAATTGTGAATAAAACTATGGTGGGATTTATGTATATAAATAAAATTGAGAATATAGGGCTGTAGTTTAGGGCAAAAACTGACGGTTGGAATTTGGGGCATTATTGCAATAAAATATGAACAATTGGAAAAGTTTGGGAAATTATTTAATAAAATGAAAGTTGGCATAAATTATGGAAATTGATTTGGGCATAATTGGGTGTAACTTGTATACGTAAGATTATAGGTAAAAATTGGATTAGAATTATAAGCATAAATTTGAATTGGAATTTATGGGTAACTGGAAATCATAATGATCCAGACTTGAAATTGGGCATGAATTAAGAAAAAATATTAAGCGCCTAAGACACGAGGTTAGATTTGGTTTGTGGTAGAAGTCTGCCCGGTACCGCCCGGCATATCCAGCAACCGCAAACGGTAATCTAATGTGAGAGGTCTTAGGTTGAAATTGGACCCGTAATGGTGTCAACACACGAGATTAGATTCAGATGCGGTAGAAGTCTGCCCGCAACCGCCCAGCATATCGAACAACCACAAATGGCATTCTAATGTGAGAGGTCTTGCGCATTTAAAGACATCTTAAATAATAATGAACACTTAACCAAGACGACACATGTAAGGTTGATATGGATATAATAAAGGGGTTAAGTGGGTAACATGTGTAACACCCCGAATTTTCTATTAACACTAAAGTTGCTAAAATAATAATAAGTGTGTAGAAGAGGGGATGTATCTAATATGAATATAAAAATATTAATAAGTATGTAAGAGAGGGGATGTATCTAATATGAATATAAAAATATTAATAAGTGTGTAAGAGAGGGGATGTATCTAATATGAATATAAAAATATTAATAAGTGTGTGAGAGAGGGGATGTATCTAATATGTATATAAAAACAATAATAAGTAAAGGGGGATGTATCTAATATGTACATTGTAGAAAATATATATATATGGGCAGTTAATGCAAACATGAATAGAATTTTATTAATATGCTGAGTGTTTGCTGAGTCACTTCTGACTCATTGCTGAGTCAACAAGATAAACCCCATCTTGTCTGAACGGCTGCGGTTATTTCTAGGTTAAATCTAATGGCCTAGAATGAATTCTAAAATCTATAAATAAGTGGGTAGACCCTAGACCTAAATCACTTGTAAAATTAGAGAAGCTACCGTCATGCTGCTGCCATGGAGTTCAGCGTAGCCGTCACAAACTAAGAAGAGGAAGCCTAATCATCTACAACTAAATCTACACAAATCAAATCAAAAGATCTCTCTTTCTCTAATTCTTTTCTTTTGTTGGTGAGTATGATGATTCTCACAAGACTATTACAAACTAATTTGACTCAGTTATGAATGGATCACAAGAAAGTGATGTGATTTGTAATTGTAAATTCTATATATTGTGGATCTCTTATTATGTTATTATGTTGTCGTATGATGTAAATTATATATGCTATGTCATGCTATGTTGTAAATTCTCTTATGCTATGTCGTGCTATGTTGAGAATTATGTCAAGCTATGTTATACTATCATACTATGCCATGTTATAAATCATGCTATATTATGTTGAAAAATCATGATGTTGTTGGATCATGCTTAAAGTTATGTTTTTTTTTCTTAATTTAAATGAATCTTGTTTATGGGAATTTGCCTATTAGGTTAGGTGTACCCATAAACTTGAAACTATAATTAAATAAAACTTGATTATGGGAATTTGCCTATTGAGTTAGGTGTACCCATATAAAACCATGTTGTTAAAAAATTAGATGATGTTGATTCACACATGTTCATATGTAAGTTTATGAAAATTGATTGAGATTATATTAGGTGAATTTTGAACAAGTTGACACCTTTAGGTCCATGACATGTATAATCTATGCAAGTTGGACATATGCAAGTTTCACCCCTTATTATGATTCATTTGGTCACATATACATGTTGTTATTATGATAATCTCTTTTATGCTATGAGTTAGGCTATTCGAGTCTAACATATATTTTGCGAATAAACGTTCAAACGTGGGGTAGGGGTAATATTAGGAATTAATAAATTGGGTGCAATTTTGTAAGATTTTGCATACCATGAATGGATGTCCATAATTGAGTCAATTATGGACATTGTTAAAAATTGGAAGTAATTAATAATTCAAGTAGGGAATTATTAAAATTGGGGGAAAGTGGATTATTATTAATAATCAATGCTTGGGACACGAGGTTGGACCCGTTTGTGATGTAAACCTGCCCGGACCCGCCCGGCAAATCCAGTAGTCACAAATGTCGGCCCAATGTGAGAGGTCCTAGGCCCAAACTAAAGCATAACAGTTGTAAAGACACGAGGTTAGACTCTTTTATGGTGTAAGACTGCCCGGACCCGCCCGGCAAATCCAGCTGCCATAAATGCCAGTCTAATGTGAGAGGTCTTTATGAGGTTATGGCCTTAATGAACTAAGAAATACTTAACCAGATAATCATGTAAGGTGGGACATGGGGGTTAAGTAGGTGCCTTGGGTGGCATGAGGAATTTGGTGGTTGCCTTTAGAGGCATTTGAAATACGATTAGACTTAACCAAACACACATGTAAATGAACATGACTAAGTGGGTTAAGTGGGATGGACTAATGGGGACAAGCTTAGGTGGAATGCTTGTGGTAAATAGTGGGGGCCCATTTCAACCAGTATCCCAAAACGTATCTTTGTGGGCTCGACCCAAGTCGAGGACGGGACACGCATACTGGGTTTGACTATAAGAGGCCAAAACAGGGAGCGGTGGCAACGCAAGTCCAACGGGTTTCATATGCGTGTGTGGACCCGGGCTGGTAGGTAAGACGTTGTTGCATCGTGTAGGTATAAGCCATGCATGTCCGTTGTATCAGGTTGCCACTTTAGGGGAGTGATACACCCCACTGTGGGGCCAGCACGGGTATCTACGAGTTAGGGAGCCAATCGAATAATGGGAAGTAGGGTACACCTAGTGGAGATAGGGGCAGGCGGCACCTATGTAGTCAGCTAGGGGTACGTAAAGCCATTGGGAAAGTTTCTAAGTGAAGCTAAGTGGGATGAATCTTTAGGGTGACTGGTGTGGTGCAGTATAGTGTTTATCCTTTAGTATTTAGGAGCGCCTATAACGTTGCCTTTAGCGATTGTCTATGTCCTTAATCTGCTCTTCATAGACATTTTCTTGTTTTCCAGCTTATGCCTTAGTCCAGTTATTTTGGTAATAGTATTGTAGAATTATCATATTCACCAGACTTTATGTCTGACCCCCTCTTTTCCATCCTTTTTCTCCCTTCAGGTCCGCAGGTTGGGCCAAGTTCTAGTGGAGTCTAGTTGGATCGCTTATCTTCTGGAAAGATTGGACTGCTGAAGTAAAGTCCAGCTTGTTATCTTTCTTTTTAATGGCTATTCATGTAACGGGATTATGTACTTGTTTTATCAAGATAGATATTGTACTTGACATTGAATATGGTGTTATGATGTAATCAAACATGTTTTGACTTCTGCTACAATGAAATAAAGTTTTTGAATTTCCAAGTACTATTTTATATCTGTCTTGTTGTAATTTTACTGTTCTATATTCACTTAAAACCTCCATGGAAGTTAATGCATTCCCTTTGTGAGTGACATTAATGGACGTGGGGTGTTACTCGTGGTATCAGAGCATAAGGTTACCAGAACAGATAAAAAAAATTTTTTAGAAAAATATTTTTTTTTCTAAAGTATTATTGGAAGAAGTGCTTTCAAAAAAAAAAAAAAACATGTTATTTAAAGAGAGTTTTTATGAAAAACATAATCCCAAATAGCCACATCCTTATCTTTATCTTTCGAATTCTCCATTTTGAATCTTTCCTTTTTCGTTTCAGCATGGCTGAAGATCTTAATCTCCCAGAAGGTGTGACGATTCCAGGGTGGTTTAGGAGATACTTGGAGGCTAGGGCCACCACTGCAGGCCCAGCGGATACTCCTCCACCCCTAGTTGCACCCATTCCTCCTCCTCCTCCTCCTCCTCCTCGTGTTGACACTTTTGCAAAGACGTGCAAGGAATTCAAGGCTATGGGAGGAAAAACTTTTCAAGGGACTGAGACGTTTGTGGAGGCCAGAGATTGGCTTAAGGAGACTGAGGAATTGTTGGATATGTTTGAAGTGGAAGATGGGAGGAAAGTCCGTTTAGCTGCTTGGTTAATGAAGGGAGAGGCCTCGTTTTGGTGGGAGGTCACTAACGGGGAACGTCCAGTTGATTCATGGGCGGATTTCAGACGAAGGTTTGAGGCAAAGTTTCTTTCAAGGGCAGAGGAGAACTTAAATATGGAAAAATTCCTGGCACTAAAGCAAGGGAGCTCATCAGTAAAGGAATATGTCAATAAATTTAATCAGGTAGCAAGGTTTGGCTTGGAGTTGGTGAACACGCCAGAGAAGAAAGCTTTGAGGTTCGTTAGAGGCTTGAATGAACCGTTGCAAGGGTTGGCTATGACCCACATCCCTATGGGAGCCACCTTTGAAAAGCTAGTAGAAATGGCACTTATGCATGAGGATAAGGCAGTTGAAAAGAAAGGGGATCAGAAGAAACCCCAACAGCAAAATAAGAAGGGTGGTAAAAACAATAATGGCAAAGGGAAGAAGAAATGCTTCAATTGTGGGACGCCTGGCCATCTCAGCAAAGATTGTAGAAAGAAAAAGAAGACTGGTTGTTTTCATTATGGAGATGCGGGACATTTAGTGAAGGACTGTCCAAAGAAGGGGCAGAGGGCAGGGTCTACCTCGGGAGGACAGGTGCAGGCTCTTATGGCACCAGGGCAGGCAAGGGGGCAAGTTCAGGCTATTGCGGCCCCACCGCTGCAAGAAAGAGGTAGAACAATTTCTGTTGAAAGCTTAGTTTTTCTGTTTGATCATCCTGTCCGTACCTTATTCGATTCTGGCGCATCTCATTCGTTTATCTCTGCATCATTAGTTGAATCACTGCACTTGAACACCAGTTTAGTAGAGGATCCCTTGGTCGTTTCAAATCCAATTGGGGGTTCGGCTCATTTGACCATGATATGTTTGGATTTGAAAATCTCTATACTTAGCGTTGAATTTAGATGTGATGCTTATGTATTGGGCTTCACGGGCTATGGGCTAATTTTAGGAATGGATTGGTTGTCTAGAAATAGGGCCATTCTTGATTGTGAAAGGAGAGTAGTTAGGCTTGTGACTCGCCTTGGTAATGCTCTCGACATCTTTTGTAATCCCATAAATTCCGTTATGCTAAGTTATCTTGAATCGCTTGACGCGTCTGTAGAGAACCTGCGATCGGTAGAAGTGGTCCGAGAATATCCGGATGTGTTTGAGGAGGTGAAGGGCTTACCTCCAAGGCGGGAGATAGACTTTCGAATTTATCTTGTGGATAATTCTAAACCCGTATCTTTGCCAGTGCGCCACATGGCTCCTCGTGAAAGGAGGGAACTCAATAAGCAAGTAAAGGAGTTGCTTGAGAAGGGGTTCATAAGACGTAGTATATCGGAGTGGGGTGCTCCAGTAGTTTTTGCCACAAAGGCGGATGGGTCTCTTAGACTTTGTATGGACTATAGAGAACTAAACAAGCTTACTAAAAAGAACCGACACCCACTGCCGAGGATTGACGATCTCTTTGATCAGTTAGTTGGCGCCTCAGTGTTTTTGCAGTTGGACTTAGCCACTGGCTTTCATCAACTGAGAGTGGCTGAGGATAGTATAGATAAGACTGCTTTTAGGACTCCTGACGGATTCTATGAATGGCTAGTGATGCCCTTTGGTTTGACAAACGCCCCTGCATATTTTGTTGATTTGATGAGTAGGGTGTTTAGGGAATACCTTAACAAATTCGTGGTAGTCTTTGTGGATGACATCTTAGTCTTTTCTAAGAATAAAGAAGAGCACTCCCTACATCTTAGGGAAGTGTTGGAAACCCTTCGAGCACATAACCTTAAGGCAAAATTTTCTAAGTGTCACTTCTGGAGGAAGGAAGTACGGTTCTTAGGGCACGTGGTTTCCAAAGAAGGGATAGCAGTGGATCCCGCAAAGGTGGTGGCCATCCAAGATTGGAAGGTCCCTAAAAATGCAACCGAAGTAAGAAGTTTCTTGGGGTTGGCTGGCTATTATAGGAAGTTTATCAAAGACTTCGCAAAAATATCAGCTCCATTAACACGGTTAACGAAGAAGAACCTGGTTTTTACGTGGGACAAAGATTGCGATGATGCGTTCCAACGTTTAAAGAGAGCCTTAACTTCAGCCCCAGTCTTAGTGCTGCCAGACGGGAATAAACCGTTTACCATCTATACTGATGCTTGTGGGACGGGACTTGGCGCGGTCCTCATGCAAGAGGGAAGAGTAATAGCCTATGGTGGAAGGCAGTTGAGGGTTCATGAAAAGAATTACCCCACGCATGACTTAGAGCTAGCCGCAATTGTTTTCGCGCTTAAGTCTTGGCGTCACTATCTTCTTGGTGAGAAATTCGAACTGTTCACTGACCACAAATCATTAAAATACTTATTCTCTCAGAAGGATTTGAATTTAAGGCAGCAACGGTGGATGGAATTCTTAGCCTCCTACGATTTTGAAATAGCATATACCCCGGGCAAGGGTAACGTGGTGGCAGACGCCTTAAGTAGGAAAAGGTTGTCCTTGAGTCCGTTGTTTGTTGAACGACAAAGCTTAGAATTCATCTCTATGTTTGACTTTAGACCCTCCATTGACTAAGTACCCGGTCTGTTAGCATCCTTGGAGGTTAGACCTACACTTCTAGGACGGGTTGGTGTGTCACAGCGAGACGACCCACGGTTGGTTGAGATAGTAGAAAAGCTCAAAGGGGGGGGGGGAGTCGTCAAGCCATCTTCGTAGGTATACCCTAGACGATAAGGGTTGGTTACGAAGGGATAATAGACTTTGTGTACCACAAGACGAAGACTTAAGGAAGGCCATTCTTGATGATGCTCATCGCTCAAAAATGACCATTCATCCCGGCGGGGATAAGATGTACAAAGATATGAAGTGGGTTTTCTTTTGGGCCGGTATGAAAAAGGATGTGGCCGAGTACGTCGCTAGATGCTTGGTGTGCCAATGAGTTAAAGCAGAACAAAAGAAATCCGGTGGGTTGCTTCACCCATTAGAAGTTCCACTATGGAAATGGGAAAGCATCTCAATGGATTTTGTGGATGGATTACCAAGATCAAGGAAGGGTAACACGGGGATTTGGGTTATAGTAGATAGACTTACTAAAAGCGCCCATTTTATTCCCGTGAAATGTAAGAGGACTGCTCCGTGGTTGGCTTCTGTATACATTAAGGAGATAGTTCGTTTGCACGGTATTCCTTCTAGTATAGTAAGCGACCGTGACCCCATCTTTACTACCGAATTTTGGAAGAGTTTACAAGAGGCGGTAGGGACTCAGCTATGTTTGAGCACCGCATATCATCCTCAGACAGACGGCCAGACCGAGAGGGTGAATCGCATTCTAGAGGATCTTTTAAGGCTTTGTATCCTAGACTTTGGGGGTACATGGGAAGAGCACCTTCCGTTAGTAGAATTCGCATATAATAATAGCTTTCAGTCTAGTATTGGCATGGCACCTTTCGAAGCTCTTTATGGAAGGCCTTGCCGTTCGCCTACATGTTGGTGGGAATCTACCGATAAAATCCTACTTGGGCCCGATATGGTTAGGGAAACCTCGGAGAAGATTGAGTTGATTCGAAGGAGGATGAAAGCAGCACAAGATAGGCAAAAATCGTATGCTGATAAGAGGAGGACAGATCTTGAGTTTGACATTGGGGACATGGTTTTTATCAAAGTATCTCCGTTACAGAATGTTGTTCTCTTTGGGTCCGTGGGGAAATTAGCACCAAGGTTTGTAGGGCCGTTTGCTGTAAAAGACAGGATTGGGAAGATGGCATATAGGGTGGAGTTGCCTGAGAAACTTAGTGGAGTACACGACGTATTCCATGTATCACATTTGAGGAAGTGTTTGCACAAGACCGCGGAGGTGGTAGAGCCGAGCTTGCTTAAAGAGGTGGAAATAAAGCGTGATGCAACAATTAGACGAGCTCCTACATGCATTCTTGGGTCGGAGATCAAAAAGTTGAGGAATCGAGAGGTCAGACTGGTTAAAGTGCAATGGGGAGATGATGAGAGCAACGCAACTTGGGAGACAGAAGAGAAGATGCGTTCGTTGTACCCTTTTCTTTTTGAGGGTATGTCTTTTAATTTCTCCTTTATCGCTTAGCTTATCTTATCTTATCTTTAGTATGTCCTCTCATTAGTATCTTTGACCTTTAGTTAGGATAATCCTATGGTTGAAACATGTGTTTGAGACATGTTATGTATGATGGATGCAAAATGGATGCAAGTGTTTGCTAGTGGTTGCTCGTGGATGCATATATACACACACTTTAGGCACTAGATCGGCTCAGTCACTACATATTGCATATTGCATATATATATGGATGTATTTAGTAAAATGGATGAACGATGGTTGTATTATCATGTGGATGCTGCATTCAGATGATGGTTGTGCACGCATATAGAAGTATTATGTAGCATTAAGAATCTTTTGCATACATAATGGATGCATGGCACTATCATAGTTGCATTAAGGAGGTCAACTGAATCAGTGGACCGCCTGATTTTGCATTAGATACGGACATATACACACACTGTGCATTTAAACATGAAAGCATTAGAAGTCTGTAAGGACAATGGATGCCTGTGTATGATGGATGAGTAGATGGACGTTTGGATGGTAGGATATACATTCTTCCAGACTTGAAGATTTCGGGGACGAAATCCTAAAAGGAGGGGAGAATGTAACACCCCGAATTTTCTAATAACACTAAAGTTGCTAAAATAATAATAAGTGTGTAGAAGAGGGGATGTATCTAATATGAATATAAAAATATTAATAAGTATGTAAGAGAGGGGATGTATCTAATATGAATATAAAAATATTAATAAGTGTGTAAGAGAGGGGATGTATCTAATATGAATATAAAAATATTAATAAGTGTGTGAGAGAGGGGATGTATCTAATATGTATATAAAAACAATAATAAGTAAAGGGGGATGTATCTAATATGTACATTGTAGAAAATATATATATATGGGCAGTTAATGCAAACATGAATAGAATTTTATTAATATGCTGAGTGTTTGCTGAGTCACTTCTGACTCATTGCTGAGTCAACAAGATAAACCCCATCTTGTCTGAACGGCTGCGGTTATTTCTAGGTTAAATCTAATGGCCTAGAATGAATTCTAAAATCTATAAATAAGTGGGTAGACCCTAGACCTAAATCACTTGTAAAATTAGAGAAGCTACCGTCATGCTGCTGCCATGGAGTTCAGCGTAGCCGTCACAAACTAAGAAGAGGAAGCCTAATCATCTACAACTAAATCTACACAAATCAAATCAAAAGATCTCTCTTTCTCTAATTCTTTTCTTTTGTTGGTGAGTATGATGATTCTCACAAGACTATTACAAACTAATTTGACTCAGTTATGAATGGATCACAAGAAAGTGATGTGATTTGTAATTGTAAATTCTATATATTGTGGATCTCTTATTATGTTATTATGCTGTCGTATGATGTAAATTATATATGCTATGTCATGCTATGTTGTAAATTCTCTTATGCTATGTCGTGCTATGTTGAGAATCATGTCAAGCTATGTTATACTATCATACTATGCCATGTTATAAATCATGCTATATTATGTTGAAAAATCATGATGTTGTTGGATCATGCTTAAAGTTATGTTTTTTTTCTTAATTTAAATGGATCTTGTTTATGGGAATTTGCCTATTAGGTTAGGTGTACCCATAAACTTGAAACTATAATTAAATAAAACTTGATTATGGGAATTTGCCTATTGAGTTAGGTGTACCCATATAAAACCATGTTGTTAAAAAATTAGATGATGTTGATTCACACATGTTCATATGTAAGTTTATGAAAATTGATTGAGATTATATTAGGTGAATTTTGAACAAGTTGACACCTTTAGGTCCATGACATGTATAATCTATGCAAGTTGGACATATGCAAGTTTCACCCCTTATTATGATTCATTTGGTCACATATACATGTTGTTATTATGATAATCTCTTTTATGCTATGAGTTAGGCTATTCGAGTCTAACATATATTTTGCGAATAAACGTTCAAACGTGGGGTAGGGGTAATATTAGGAATTAATAAATTGGGTGCAATTTTGTAAGATTTTGCATACCATGAATGGATGTCCATAATTGAGTCAATTATGGACATTGTTAAAAATTGAAAGTAATTAATAATTCAAGTAGGGAATTATTAAAATTGGGGGAAAGTGGATTATTATTAATAATCAATGCTTGGGACACGAGGTTGGACCCGTTTGTGATGTAAACCTGCCCGGACCCGCCCGGCAAATCCAGTAGTCACAAATGTCGGCCCAATGTGAGAGGTTCTAGGCCCAAACTAAAGCATAACAGTTGTAAAGACACGAGGTTAGACTCTTTTATGGTGTAAGACTGCCCGGACCCGCCCGGCAAATCCAGCTGCCATAAATGCCAGTCTAATGTGAGAGGTCTTTATGAGGTTATGGCCTTAATGAACTAAGAAATACTTAACCAGATAATCATGTAAGGTGGGACATGGGGGTTAAGTAGGTGCCTTGGGTGGCATGAGGAATTTGGTGGTTGCCTTTAGAGGCATTTGAAATACGATTAGACTTAACCAAACACACATGTAAATGAACATGACTAAGTGGGTTAAGTGGGATGGACTAATGGGGACAAGCTTAGGTGGAATGCTTGTGGTAAATAGTGGGGGCCCATTTCAACCAGTATCCCAAAACGTATCTTTGTGGGCTCGACCCAAGTCGAGGACGGGACACGCATACTGGGTTTGACTATAAGAGGCCAAAACAGGGAGCGGTGGCAACGCAAGTCCAACGGGTTTCATATGCGTGTGTGGACCCGGGCTGGTAGGTAAGACGTTGTTGCATCGTGTAGGTATAAGCCGTGCATGTCCGTTGTATCAGGTTGCCACTTTAGGGGAGTGATACAGCCCACTGTGGGGCCAGCACGGGTATCTACGAGTTAGGGAGCCGATCGAATAATGGGAAGTAGGGTACACCTAGTGGAGATAGGGGCAGGCGGCACCTATGTAGTCAGCTAGGGGTACGTAAAGCCATTGGGAAAGTTTCTAAGTGAAGCTAAGTGGGATGAATCTTTAGGGTGACTGGTGTGGTGCAGTATAGTGTTTATCCTTTAGTATTTAGGAGCGCCTATAACGTTGCCTTTAGTGATTGTCTATGTCCTTAATCTGCTCTTCATAGACATTTTCTTGTTTTCCAGCTTATGCCTTAGTCCAGTTATTTTGGTAATAGTATTGTAGAATTATCATATTCACCAGACTTTATGTCTGACCCCCTCTTTTCCATCCTTTTTCTCCCTTCAGGTCCGCAGGTTGGGCCAAGTTCTAGTGGAGTCTAGATGGATCGCTTATCTTCTGGAAAGCTTGGACTGCTGAAGTAAAGTCCAGCTTGTTATCTTTCTTTTTAATGGCTATTCATGTAACGGGATTATGTACTTGTTTTATCAAGATAGATATTGTACTTGACATTGAATATGGTGTTATGATGTAATCAAACATGTTTTGACTTCTGCTACAATGAAATAAAGTTTTTGAATTTCCAAGTACTATTTTATATCTGTCTTGTTGTAATTTTACTGTTCTATATTCACTTAAAACCTCCATGGAAGTTAATGCATTCCCTTTGTGAGTGACATTAATGGACGTGGGGTGTTACAACATGGGTAGCATGGATGAATTGATAAATTAAAATACTTAACCCAATTAAGTATGTAGTGGTGTTACGAACCAGTTGAATTGAGTAGGGATTAAGTAAACGTGTTAAAGAAGTAGGGAGGGTTAAGTTAATCTTAATTAATGCCAAAATGGGGAATGATAATAATAACTTATTATGAATGAACTTAAGAAAAGGAAACGATGATAGGTAGGCTTGTCCCAGGGACAAGTGGCAATTATAACTTATGGAATAAGGTAAGTTATAGTGAACGATGGAGATAATAGAATAACTTACGAATAAGGTAAGTTATAAGGAACGATAAGGGAAGATGAAATAACTTATGTAACAAGGAAAGTTGAACTTAATTAAAGATTAAGTAATCTGTAAAAGCAGGAATAAATCTACAAATGAAGATAACATAAGTTATATGAATGACATAACAGAAGACTGGTTGAGTTGAGTAATTCTCTAAGTGTCAATCTGATGTTGATTTCGGTCTTCGCGGTTGATACTTAAAGAGTTATTCTCTTAACCAATGTATATGTGAATTAAGACGTACTTAATTATAAATTAAGTAAAACTTGTTATTATAACGATAAGAGGGATAATTATTAGATTATGAGAATAACATGTCATAGGCTTATTAATGGATTTAAAAGTATTAAGTTATAAATGGAATTAATAAGCAAGGATAACTTGGTAAACTTGAAAAGGAAGTAAATGTGAATAACCAAGTTAAATGAGAAAACTGACGAGACGGCGCAAGCGCATAATTAATGATTAGACGTAGGGGCTAATGACAGATGAAACTAAGGCGCTTGAAGCAGTACGTACGTTATAGGATGAATAGTCCAACGAGGTAGATCATCACGGTGTCATAAGGCACGAGGGGAGCGCACGTTCATTACTATGGCGGCTCCAACGGACTAGAAGGGGAGGCGAGCGACATCCTGAGACGTTAAAGGTGCTCCTGGTAGTCCTCTGTTGTGGTTTAGCTTCGGCCTAGGATTACAGAGGTTGGGTCTGCGCGGAACTACCAGGTGGGTGGGCCTTGACTGCATAAGTAGGGGGCAGTCAGTATGTTGTATGCGGTGGCATTGAGGGTGGTTTGGCATTTGCCTCAGGTGAAGGTGGAAGGTCAAGACCAAACGATAGCAAGATCGTTGGACGCCTGTCACCAACAGCCTAAGGAATGTGAAAAGACAAGAGCTAACCCCTAGATATCGTTAACCTTTGCTATCAAGGGACGGGTACGGGGAGACCCCACATGGATGTTTAGATTGTTTGGTTTTTAGGGGTGGTCTCTTAGCTCGTGTAGTCTTTACTAGTTGAGGGAGGGACTGAGGTGGGGCTATAGCCACCATAGAAAAACCAGACCCGAGGAATATTTGTACATTGAACACTCTTAGAGGCGGGCCCGTACAGATATAGGAAAGCTCCCGACTGGGTTTCGTGTTTCTAGTGTAGCCCTGCCACGGAACTAGGGTGCACAGGTAGAGGTTATGTGCAGTAGAAACATCGAGTATGATTGATGATACATACGTGGGAAGTCTAGGTACAACCATGTCTACTCTGGGTGGTGTATCGTAGACTAAAGGGCATTATTCGATGATGGAACCAAATTCGATCGAAAAGTTCGAGGAAAGCAGTCAGTACGCTTACGTAGCACAGCGATAATGGTTCTATGCGGATGTAGCATTGTACGTTACTCCGGCATAGGATGAGGGACTGCGCATATTACAGTGGCGATACGGAGGAGACCATGCGAGTGGGGTACCATGGGGTGTACCTCAGTTTGGGGGTAGCTACATATACATTATATTAGGTTAATATACTGGGGGTAGATGGGTGTGACGTGTGTGTGAAAGCCTTGAGTGCTAATAACACAAATAACCTAATAAATGAGAAAATGTAATTGAACGGTATATGTGGGATTATTCAAGAGGTGTAGTTTAAATTCGTTCACACAGAACTTATGTTCTGACCCCCTCTTCATAACAATCGAAGGTTAGGTTCATGACATAGACTATATAGCTTTGGATAATGGTTTAGCAGTATTGTTATTAAGGTAAAGCTATGTTTTAATTGTATTATATTTTGTTCCTTTCGCTGTTAGATGTTTTCCGAACTTTGACATGTTTTTATTATTTGTCTTTTCTGCAGGATACCAGAGAAAAACAACACGGGTTTCGATGGATTGGGTTTTTGAAAAAAAACCAGTTCGTCGGAACGCGGTTGTTACATCTGGTATCAGAGCTTCGGTTTAGGATCCCTATATAGATAATGAGTGAACGCATTTGTATTTTCTAAAATGTATTATATACAAACCTAGATCCATAAGAAAGCCCACTAGATAGAAAGAGTAAAATGTGTAAAGAAATGGGATATCTATTTTGTACACTTAAGGAATGAACATAGAAATTTTGAGACCTGTAGGTGGTTTGGTTGGAAAGTGTACAATATGTTTGGTATTAGAGAAAGATGTATCCCATATGTTAGAAACGGAAATGTTAGTGATTCAGATTAGTGGGTTTAGAAGTGAAATCTTATAAGTTAGAAAAAGATTAAAAAGTGGAAAATGGATTAGGAATATATATAGTTAAGAGAATTGACTTTGGGAAAGTGTCTAGGAAAACCTAGTTGAGTTGGAGACCCACTTTGAGTCTAACCCAATGATTAACTTTTTGAAATTGTAAAAGTTTTGGCAAAGGAGTCTATGGTGTTGTAATGTCTCACTTTTTAATCGACTTTGTTTAATAATAAACATTGATTATAATTAGTTAATTTAATTAAAATGGAAACAATTTGTAATAATAACAAAGTTAAACGTGTGAATATATATAAATATACAGATGTGTGTATATGGAAATATGAATATACATAGATTTATGATTTAACACGAAATACATAATAAATGAAAGGACCCGTAACTTCCCCGGTAAGGAAAGAGCGGAAACTTTGAGAACAACACACAAACAAACGCAGACGGAAGAACATTTCATTGTTAATTACAACAATTTCATCAGAATACAAGAATATACAGAGTATAAATCAATATTACACATTTACCAAATATCAGAGATTACCATAAATTACATAGCAGCGGAAAATAATACAATACACAACTGAAGAAGATATACGGATACAAAGCTTTCCGGATATCATTCCAGCTGTAACCAGGATCCTGTGAATATAAATCCGCAAAACCAAAACTACTAGCTGCCCGTGCGGAAAATAGGGGCACCCAGAGTTTAGGTTAAAACAATAAACTCCAGGTTAGTCATGGGACTGGTGTGAGAACTAAAACAGTTATTAATCTTTATTTTAAAGTTAGGTAAATCAAGGGACCACGCCGTATAACACAGAACGGGTTTCCTCCCAAGAACACCAGTGCATAAAACAACAGCGCAATGCTAAATAAAGAACAATGAAGCTATTACAAGACCCAGGTCCCATCACACAATGCAACGCAAGCCGAGGGATAGGGTTTTTACCTTATAATATCCAAGAATGCTTGATACGCTAAATTTCATGTTTTATTACTATAAGTGTATAGTGTCAAAAAAAATTCAATCATAAGTATCAATCATAGACAGCATGAGCGCCCCATCCCACTATGTCGCCATACTAGGCTCTACAATCAAAACTGAATTGTCACGTATTGGAAATTGGATTTCCATCTGTGAACCGAGGCCAGGGATCGTCCTTTACCGATTCGAGACAATCTAGCCCATGTCTCAGGACCCAGACACAAGTGAGCCCTTGGATCGTCAGGGCCGGTCCACCGATGTGGATTAAAATGCCTGAACACTACGTCTCCTCGCCCTATGGGGCGTAAATGAGCCAAATGACTCCATCGGCTCCACACAGTCACCGATATATCCGAGGCGCCTCGCAACAGCAACAACCACATAAGTCAAACTCGTCAGGGCGTGTAAAACCACTAACGCCACTTCTATCTAGAAGGAAACGCATGCCCTCCCTGAAGTCTTCTCCCATTTTTGGTTCACGACCGAGGTGTGAGGCTCGAGAATTCACATTACACAAAGCTATGCTACACAGGCGGTGCTTTGATCATCAACCACAAGACTTTGTTTTTCAATAGAAGCCTCGATCAATTGCCACTTAGGCATGCCACACAGGCAATTCACTCCATGCGTTTGATATCCATCAATATATAACCCCTGAGCTCGTACATCTCAGAGAAGGGCGTTAAGCAAGAGAATAAATTCTCCACCGCCAAACAGGTATATATATTTAATAGAAATCAATCGCAAAGAATAAAATCCAATGTCAGACACACAGTCCATTTACAAGTTCGCTCTGGGTCTGAACGAAACCGGAGGCACCTAGTACCCCGCATATCCATTGATCTCCAAGTACGTCTGGACGACCACTAACCGATTCCCTCCTCTTGGGTGTACGGCCCAATCAAGATCATCAGTAATCACCCAAACGACGTGAAGACCACCGGTCTTCAACCACCGTCTTCATCCTCGACGTCACGTCGAATCAGTTATTCAGAATGGGATAAACCCCGTCTTTCCGAACAACTCGCGTATATAATAAACAAGTGTTACACAAACACAACATACGCCTCATTCCAATTCAGAATATTCTTTTATACAAATATTCTTATACTTTGGGAAAGGTTCCCATTAATTTTATCAAAGATAAATTCTTTAAATTTATTCTTTAATCTTCTTTGAATATCAATTCAAACTAGTCGGGATTAGCGAACCATACCGAAGTAATCATTAATTTTATATTTCCCAATCCCAACCTATTCATCCCATGAAGTAAAACTGGTAATACTTCATATCTAACACCACGGTGTTATCGGTAAATTCAATTACCATTTCACGTTCAAATCTAATTAAAGATTTAACTATCGCCTAGAGCAAAACTGGTGATACTCCATTCTCGATCTTATCAATCTAATTAAAGATTCATTAAAACTCCACTTAGTTTTAATCTTTAACTGGGTTAAAGAATCAGTGTCATTTAAAACACGGTTCACGATAAACCCCAAAATCACTTCACATTAATTATCGGGTTAAAGAACAAGTGCAATTTAAAACACTGTTCACGATAAACCCAAAAATCAATACCAATTCAATTCCAATTAAATATCATTTAATTGGTACTCTTCATTAAATCTAAATAAAAAGATTTAATCTTTTTCTCAACTGGGTTTAAGAACAGTGTTAATGAAGACACCGTTCACGACAAACCCAAATCACCTTTGATATTAAATACAAGGCTCCGAATAGAAAATATATCGGCTTATATTCAATATCTAATTCTACGACCAACAAATATCATATTGGAAATAACGATATCTATATATCTTTCAAATTTCCATAACGCCATCTGTATAATCGCGAAATCCAACATCGAAATATTCCGAAGACAATTTTGATTCAAATCCATTCCAATTCACTTATTGGAAATTCTGGTTATTTTTAAAACCCTTTTTCAAATTCAGTTTATTTATTTAAAAATAAATAGAATTATAATTCTAGTTCAAAACTAGTTCATTTCGATAAAAATCTATTTTTATCCTTTCAAATATGGAGTTTTTCATCCCAATTCTTCCCAAATCATTTCTTATGATTTTACACAAATTATTACTATTTTTAATAATTTTATCAAGGCCCGTACAATCGATTTCCATCAACGGCCATCGAACTGAACTTACAGCGACCTTTTCCAAAATTTGATTTGGACATAATTCCAAATCCAACCGTTAGATTTTAAATTCCTAATATTCATTAGAAAGCCCTTTTCGATACGAACCCAACGGTTCCTGTTTTAGGAGAATCCGACGGTCGGATCTCCCGCAAAATCCGTTCGAAGCCAATGGTCGAAATTCACGAACTACTGCAGCGCGGCGCGTTCTATTCAGCCCATTATATTATATATATAATATATATATATATATATAATATATACTTCGTTGATTTCCTTTTAAAACGTATTTTATAAATTGTTTTAAATTCGTTTTCAAAACAATTTTAACTTCGTTTTCAATTTCAAATCAAAATCGAATTTTTCACTATAAATTCATTTTAATTTCATTTCAAATTGATTTCAATTCAATTTCAATTTAATTCGAATTGGTTTCAATTCAGATCAATTTCAGTTCAATTTCAATACGTTTTAAATTCAATACAAAACGATTTCAATTCTATTTCAATCAAATTCGAATTTCAATTCTTTTCAATTTAAATCGAATTTCAATTCATTTCAATTTAATTCGAATTTCAATTCATTTCAATTTAACAGATTTTGAAATCTCTTTCGATATTCATTATAAAATGAATAAAATCGATATAAATATCGTTCACGTCGAAATGGCATCAATCTAATCAACACGGCTTTTATTCAACACATGAAATTATTTTCTTATTTTCCAAATTGAAATGAGGCCCAATCAGTTACCATATAGTGTTAATTATATGGATTTTCTACAATACATGTATATCTTAACAATGACAAATAATCAACCATCATCCAAAGTGCATTCTACACTGTATAAGCATCAAATATAAATATTCAACGCTTATAACAGTCTATCAATCAATCGATCGACATACAACTAAACAATCGGGATTAGTGTACGTCAAATATCATCCCAATACCCGTGTGGGGTTTCAAACAATCAAACACAGATTTTATTTGTGCAGTTGGGTAATGTGTAAAATTTATCATCCCAATCAATATCAGTCAAATCAGTGTATATAAACAAATCGTCGATTTGTTTATAAATATTCATTTCATATACACGTTAAAAATTATATTTGTATCTATAAAATATTTTCCACTATAAAATATTTTATTTCATTTCACATCACATCACACAATCAACTACACATCAAAATCAAACAAACAAGCATACAAGCCGTCCATAGTCTGTGGACGGCGGGTATCGGATGCTACTAAACACCGTCTGCATCCTAGTATATATTTATAACTAGAAAAAGAAATTTAAAGTGAGAAGTTCTCACTTTTGAGTTCCACTCCGCCATTTCCTTTTTGAACGGTTCAGATTCGCTTGAAATTCTAACTCAACTTTTCCATGCTGTTCATAGTAAAAATCACATTTTTAATATAATGTTTTATATATAAAAATCATATTTTTACTTTGCTACATAAATGATAAAAATCACATTTTTCCTACGGTGTTGAATTATAAAAATCGCACCTTCAATACGATGTTTACATTATAAAAATCATATCTTTACTTTGTAAAAATCATTCTTTTATATTACATAAAAATTGTTCCTTTTACTATATAAAAATCAAAACTTTTATATTATATAAAAATCGTTCCTTTTACTATATAAAAATCAAACTTTTGTATTATTCAAATCGTTTCGTTTTTATAAAATTCAAATCTTTTCGCTAAAACAAAGGTTATATCTTCACCCAAAACAAAGATCATCTCTTCTATATACTAATTACAATAAACAAAAATCAATAAATTAATCAATTAAAAACTTACCGGAGAAGGTGGTTGAAGGGGGGCTTTTCGCCGGAGGAGGGGATCATCGGCAGTGGGGGGGCACCTGTGTGCGGCGGTGGGCTGAGGAACAGGGGGAACTGGTTGAATCGCGATCGACGAGGGGGGGTTTGGGGCTCCTTGCGTTCGATTTGGGTATGGAGGAGGGCGTCGTTCATCAGAAGGGGGAGCGGAGGTTGGCAGCGTGGTGGGTGGTCGGCGCTGAGGCGCGGCGTTGACCGTAGGGAGGGAGGGCGTCGGCCGAGAGTAGATCGGGTTTTTTTATTTTTATTTTAAAACTAATCGAAGGGTTGACTGGAGGGAAGAGAGAGAGCATGGTGAGATTTATAATAATTTATATATTTATTTATTTTTAAATTCAAAAAGTTGACTTTTTATCTCGAACTCGAAACGAGACCCAACGACTGTCATCACCAGCTAATTACCCCCATTCCAAACACAATGAGATATGTATCGTAAGCTGATTCGATCGTTTCAATCAGTTTTCGTCAAAATGAAAATATAACGTTATATATTGAATTGAACGAGAATTTCAATTTACCGGGGCCACACACGAGCTCAAAAAATTCCTGAAAAATATTTTTTAGCTTCGTATCGACGATACGGTCTTAACAAAACTAGTTTCATCGAATTCTGAGATCGTTTGAAAAATGGCCATTTTCCAGTCGATTAAAATCAACTGAAACTGGTCTAAAGCGTTTTCCTTTGCCACGCTCACATATTGATTCAAAAAATTACAAAATTTGAAACCTACAAATAACTTGACATCACGGACCCAACAAAAGTGGTTTCATCGAAATCCGAGGTCGTTTGCAAAATTTCCATTTTTAAGGGCTTGAATTCCATAGCGACTATTTAGAATTTTCAACTGGACATATCTTTTGATTCCCGCTATTAAATTTTGATTTTTTGGATTCTTGGAAAGATATTCTCAATTATAATCTATTATTTTTGGTTTCACTAAAATCCGGTTTATTTTGCACCCGGTACATTCAATTGAACTTTGAAATCGAATTATCGAACTACCGTGCCATTTTCAATTTCTTTTATAATTATTTATATTCTAATGACGACGTATATAAATTTATACGTTCTATTTCTATTCAAAATAAATTTCTCGTCGTTATTATTTAAAATAATCATTTTAAATATTCCAAATTCGATGAAAACGCCAAAATAAAAAATTTAAATTGGCTACTATTTTCGGGTTATTACAATAAAAGCTTGCAACTAAAACCTTAAATAATAGAAACATGCACTTACACTTAAAACATAAGAAGTTTATATGACATTTAGTAATTTAGAAAATATATATGAAATGGGTTTAGTAAACAAAACTTAAACAACTAAATATATGTGTAAAAATGTATATACATATACAAATGTATTTATATAAAGAGATGCATATATTTGGGTTAAGGCTTAACATCTAAAACATAACAAAATCCTGGAACTAAAATCCATATACATTTGAGTTATATATACAAGCATGTGTTACATAATGTATGTATTGATAATGTGGGTTTTAATCCTTTAAGAGATGCAGACAAGGAGCCGTGTAGACAATGGAGTTGATAACACATGCAAGAAACCTTAAAGCAACATACAAAAAGAATTGAACCATTTTAAACATTGAAAGGGCTGCAGAACAAAAGAGAAGACATGGCTCCAAAGTATGTATGCCCTTTCGTAAATAAAAAGTACAAATATTTATAAGATGTGCTGCAAAGTCAAATGGGGTGTTTGGCCTAACCTAATCTATTCCCTAAGTATTGCAATTAATGGATTTAAATAACACCAAACTATTTTATAATTTTAACAAAAAAAATTGTCCAGAAAACAACTCGCAGCATGCATTTATTTGATCAGCCATATGAAAAGATATTATGCTGTGTAAAGACACATAATTGTACCAAGTATGGTATATTTTTATTTCAATCTAGCATGTGTTTCTGAAACCAAATCAAACTAAGGCTGGAAAGTCTAAAGCCTGTCTATGTTGTAATATGTAATATCAAAACAAGGACCTGATCAAGCTTAAAGGTGCTGTAAAATCAAATGTTTTAATCTGTAGGGTAGTGAGCCTACAGGCATTTAATTTAATAAATTGTTTAATGCTATATTATGCCTATAAATACACACCTTGCATCTCAGATTTTCCTCACACAAATCATTCGACAAGTAAACTAAAATCTGCAAAAAAAAAAAAAAAAAAAAGGCTTAAAGCATTCTAAGAACAGGATAGCAGAGCTTTTAAGGTGAGTAAACTTTTCTTAGTCTTCTTCTAAAATTATGTTATGATTACTTATTAAGTTTCAGCTAGCATGTGCACATACATGGAAACTGATTAGGGGTTATCATTTGTATATATAAACATATGTTGACAATAAAATCCATGTTAAATTGAAAACAAGACAATGAACACAATGTATGTGAGTAAACATCTCACATTTTTCCACTGTTTTATGTTAATTCCAATAAGAATAAAAATATATGTGTGTTGATATATGTATCCGGCATCTATGATTTAAGTATCGATGGAAAACAGTTGGGTTATGTCTTGAATATTGAACAAACCTGAGAAACATGGATATAAAATAACAGCGAACTAAAGTAGTGAGTAAACTATACATATTCCTCTTTCAAATTTTATATTTATTCTTTGTAATCTATAAACATACACACCTATATGCTGTTATTATTGTCTTCATCATCTATGGATTCAATATAATATGTTTACTGGAAGGAAATCACTGACTGTAGAATTAAAAAAGACATGTAGCTGCAAACTCTTTGTCACAAATTACTAAATCAACCTAGGATTACACGTTCAAAAACTTGGAGTTCCTAAATTTTACTGATGCGAATAGCAGTGATGGGGATACTTTTATAATAGGACTTGGAGCAGTCTTATGATTAAGCAGTACTGTTGTTTGGAAACGGTTGTCCATGTATGAACTAGTAATATGAAATGATTGTCAACGCATGGCATGAAGATGATCCACAGTGCATGGGAGTGTGATTGAAGAGTCATGCAAGGGGTCCTGGGTCAAGAAAAATAGGAAACAATATATGGTAACAAATATAACCGAAACGCAAGGCATTTTTTTAACAAATTAAAACAAACAAAAGCATTTCTCTCATCCAAGACGTAAACTCTATTTATTTAACAAATCAAACGAAAGAGGCATATTGAAAACGTGAATAGCGGAAACAAGGCGGTCCTGTTGTTGTTGTTTGCAAGTTGAAGTGGATGAGGTTTGCAGGCGGATGGCAAACATTGAGGTGGCAGACCGTAAGGTAGTGGAGGGCGCGTGTGAGTCACAATCGATCCGGAAGGAGGAGTTCACGGCAAAGATATCGGAGTTGCAAAAACAGTCAGGTAGAAGAAAGAAAAGTTGGTGATGAATTGTATCTTCTGGAAGCAAGGTGAAGTCTGGATGTGCAGGGCGCATACTGGAAAGGAGTGATGGAGTTTTCGGTTGGAGGGGGTCTTAGTGAACAAGAGTAGAAAGCTGGAGACCGGGCTCATCTTATTCTATGAAGCAGGGGAGCAGTTATAGCATGGCACGCTGAAGGAAGAAAGAAAGAGGCAGGAACCGTATATTAGAGAAGGATTCCGTGGGTATGGGAATCATACAAGGGAGAAGGGAAGTTGTTTAAATGTGGTAGCTTGTGATTGTCTGTTAGGTGCAGAAGTTGGTGAAGACAAACAGCATACTGGAATGAAGATGACAGGGTAAAGTATATGGTGAGAAGGAAGTAGCATCAGTAGGTACATGTTTCCACGTTTGAAGAAGGAGGCGCAGTCGGCTAAAGGAAGAAAAGAATAATAGCTGAAACCAGAAGAAGGGACGGTAGAAGAATAAGGGGGAGAAAAGGTTTGGGTGTGGAAGTAACGTATTGGGCGGGAAAATGGGCTGATCGGCCCAGAAAGTTAATAAAGGAAATAGGAAGAGAAATAAGATAAGAAAATGAATAAATAAATAAAAGAAAAGAGAAAATCATTTAATAGAAAAGGAAGAAGGAACTTTAGAATGAAATAAAGAATTTGTTTTCTTTTAAACTATATTTGCATAGGTTAGATATATATAAATACTTATTTAAAGGAAATATGAAGAAATATTTAGAAAGGAAAAATAAAAATAAATAAAAAGAGATTTAAAATTTAGTAGGATTAAATAAGAAAAGAAGACAAACATTGTGGACCGGTGAAAGGAAAGACATAAGATCGAAAAGGAATGAAATATCTTGGCAGGTGGAAGGAAGGACATTAGCAGGGAAATCAAACGCAGAAGCTTGGTTTAAGAGTTTCAACGAATTTGAAAATAAAACATGAAAGGAGATATTTATAAATCAAGTTATTTATAATTTACAAAGTATAACAAAGGCATAAAATGTCGTATAAACAAGCGGACGTTTTAAGGTAAAGTACTGTATGCGACGCACATGCTTAAGTTGGTCATTTATAAAAGATAGTCAAAATGTCTGGATTTAAACAATGCAGACATATACCATTCTGTTTTGTTGAAGCTTATAAATTAAAGAGTATAAAAAATGAATTGTGCTGAGTTGATAACTATTCCATTGAACAAGAAATGTTTTGATATAAATGAATATTGAAATCTGTTTCTTAAGCATCGATTAACTGTAAAAGACATTACGCTAATCATTTCGAAGAGTCCGGAATTAATATTCCACTTCGATTTGATTTATACGTCGTGTGTCAGAGATTATTGAAGATGATTGAAGACGGAGATATGCAAGGGCTATTTTGTTTCACATAACAGTGCCTTCGGTTTGTCCAATCTCAGGACAACTTATATGGTCGGGTGTCTGACAAAATATATCTATCAGATCTTACACATCGACTTTTCGGAAATATTTTATGTTGGTGGCAGAGGAATTCGTTTCTCTTAGCTTTATGCTCGCAATGTATTTGGGAAAATAAATTATGTGTTCTGATAGATATGACGGTGTGGCATCCAAAGTGATTAAAGAAGTGATCTGTCAGAAGAACGAAAATGACCTCAAGCCTCACAACCGGAAAATGGCAAAAATCGGGCAGGCAGCATGGCTAGGTGGGTCATTCCCAAGCAGGGTGTATTATCACTATCTAGATAAATTCCTTTTTGTCTTCTCATCTTTTTCACTGCTGCAGCATTTGGTAGTGGTTGCCGATCTTAACCGTGGGGTGATATTACATTCGCTACACTCAAGCTAAATAAGTGGGCGGCCATATGTGGTCGGGTTGCAAGACGTTCTTGTTGAACCCCAGTGTATCCCCTCTAGAGTACACTGATTGGAAGGTGGTCCCATACCTTGTCATAGTTGGAATCCAATCTCCAATAAGCGCCCGCGGTTTTTGATTTTATATTATATATGTGGAGCGTGAGATGCAAGCGTTCCGCTAGATGGTTTTTTATTTGATAAAAACTATCATAATATTAGATGATATGGATATCAAAAATGTTTTGGTTATAGTAAGGTAAAAACCGTCCGTATTTATGTGTGGGTTGGTCTTACTATTACCCTTTCTTTTGGAAAGGTTTTCTAAAGTTAAATCAATATGTTCTCATAAGAGAAAACCCTGTTCCATATTTCTTGCTTTCAAACTATCTAAAAATTGTTTACTCACACCAGTCCCCTGACTGACCTAGAGTTTATTTTTCGGTGTTATTCATAAACTCTTGGGTACTCGTAACAATTGTTATGAGTAGACAAGTGATCCAGGTAATCAATGGAAATCTGTTGGAGTATTTTGGACTGGAAATCATGGAGTCAGCTTACTAGTTATATCTATATCTAAGTATCAAGGTTGAACGTTGTATTGGGCCCATATCATGTATAATGTATTATGATGAAGTATTCTATGATGTAACAGACTCTGATATGTAATATATTAAGTGATATTATATTTTGTTAAATTCCGCTGTGAGATTCTGATGTTCTTGTTAGTTCTTTTCTCTATCAATTCTATTTCTTTATAATGACACGACTTCCGCGGTCATCGAAAGTCGTGCCGTTACAGGTGTTTTCAAGTTTTAATCTTGAAAGTATTTTTGATGTTTGAAAGAGATATGTTAGAAAAATTGTAACGACCAGTACTTTCTGGCCGATTATTTAAATTATTTTATTTTTTTTAAAATGCCAGTTTGAATTTAAATAATCGAATTTAATTATTTTGAATATTTAATTAATAATATAAATAGAATAAAATAATATTTTAATTCCATAATATTGGAAATTGTTGAAATTGCTGTATAGTGTGTATCAGCAAAATATAAAGAGTTAATATCGTCTATATTGAAAATATATCGACGATATCGTTTATTTAACGACCATTGAACGTATAATTTATAATTTTATTATATAACGAGTTGCAGCGACGCGGCAGTTCGTAAAATGGCGGTTTGAACTTTGAACGGCCGTACAGGGCCCAAAATAAGTCGGATTTCCTTGAAACAAGAAATGTCAGGACCAGTTAGACAACATCTTTCTAGTGAAAGAGAAAAATCGAGTTTTCGTGTTGTAGATTTTGTTTTATGTCCAAATCAAATTTTAAAATAGTCGTTGTGGAATTTCCTTTATAATTTTATCGTTATTTATATTAAATAAAGGGGTTTTTAAATATTTTGAATATTGATTTGGCTTGAAATTTAACCCGGGATATTTTATTTTGGTAGTGTATAAAATTTTGGTCGTATATGGCCAATTTCAATATTTTATTAATATTATATTAAGGTATTTTAAAATTGGGTTATTTTCTTTGAATTGGGCAGTTTTAAAAGGGACTTTTTTCAAACGACCTCAGTTTTCGATGAAACAAATTTTATTGAGACTGCAACAATAAATTTTTATTAGATTTCAAGTTGTGCATCAATCGGGTTTATTTTGTGAGCGTGGCAAAATAAAATGAAAATAAAAACGACCATTTAAACCTGAACGAGCTCTATTCGAGATAACGAACTCGGAATTCGATGAAACAAGATCCGTTAGGACCGTATCGTCAAATTATACTATGCCGTCCATTCGCATCTCGAATGGGGTTTGTATGTGAGCACAGTAATCAATAAACAGTATTGAAAATAGCGATTTATACGAAATAAAAATCGTCGGTCGTTGTCAGACATCACGTCAAGTTGAAATAAAAAGAATCCCACCTATATATAACCCCCCTAAATTAGAAATTCCAGCAAAAACATAATTTTCCTCATCAATTTTGCATATAAACCCCTGTTTACAAAATCAATTATTTCTCTCGATCCGTGATGATTTTGCTAGGGGGTAATGGTAGATCGGGGCAAGAGCTACCTACAATAAAAAGTTGGGGAGGTATCGTCAGGTGTGGTGGCCGGAATTCGCGATGAACGACAAAAAATCATTTTCATTTTTGAGATTTTGGTGGTGTTTGGGTTGGCGATTGATGAAGGACCAAAGGAGAAGTTGTAGAGGGGAGAAAGGGCTATGTTTTTGGCTTTGGTTGGAGGTGTTGAAACGGGCTGTGGTGGCCGTGGTGGTTAGATGAACGGAGGTGAACTTTTTGGGTTCGGTTTACTTATGGCGATCGGATTTTTCTCAATTTATGGTGGTGGTGGCCGAATTGGTGGCAGGGCCTGAGGGTTGATCAAAGAGTGGAGGCTGGCGGTTCAGTCTGTGGTGGTTCGGTCGTCCACGGTAGTCTGAGGCATCGGAATTTAGGGGATAACCGGAAGTTTGTGGCTTTCGTATTTCTTGCTCGTGTGGGGGCCACAGAGGGTCCGACGTGGTGACACCGGTCGGGGAGGAAGCGGCGGAGGCAGGCGCTGCCGGGGGTGATGATCGTCAGGGGTCCGGTGGTCTGGAGCATTGGTGGTGGTGGTTTGAAGTTGGGGGTGGCGTACGGGTTTTTGCAAACGATGGTGAGATTTGGGGGATGACGGTTTCAACGGAGGGGATTGAACAAAACGCGTGACGCGGAGAATGGGTGTGCTGACGTGGAACCAATCAGATGAGGTGGAATTATTTTAGGGAGGTAATTAATAATTTAATTAGTAAATTAATATATCGTTAAATTTATACAAATTTTAAAATACGATAACTTTTGCATACATTGACGAAATTCGATGAAACAGGATCCGTTGGGATCGCGGAGACGAGCTCTAGATGATGGCGCTGACTAGGCACTGATCTGATGCAGTTGAGATTTCAACAAATTTTGAATGTTCGTTGCAAATTAAAAGGAACAAACACGTCCATCGTCAACCGTAACCACTGGTGAGTTAATTCTCACACTTTTCTGTACTACCATGATGTGATAAATCCATATTAATATACCAGTTGGTTGATTGGCTGCTTTGGTTGCTTATGGTTGATTGAATGATTGTTGTTGATTATATTATCATCATTAATCTATTTATTTAAAATTATATACTACCGTGAAATGTTATAATAGATTGTGATGCAGGGAAGGACAAGTTGGAGGAATCCGACCGGATTCCTCAAAATATTTTATATGTTGTTTATTTTTATATTGTTTACACATGAACTGATTAAACCAAAATTTGTCATCAAACCCAGTTGAATGTTAACGGTTGAATGGTTGTTCATCGTGTTGTGTTTTTAATCAATCGATAGTATTGATTAAGAAATTGGCAGTGATAGGGTAAAACCCATAGGTTTTGGCGTCGTTTGCCGCTAGGCAAACTGACGAAGATTTTAGTATAAATTTATTTTTATAACTGAATTGAAATTTTAAGTTGTTTATACGAGTTAACTAAAATAGAAATTTATAAATATATTTATAATCATGATTTATCAAAGAATTTGTTTTAAAAGGCTTATATAATGAAGAAAAATGTCATTAATGATCAGAAAAGCATAAACTAATATATTGATTTGTAAAATTGAATCAGTGTTGACAAAACAATTCGAATGATATTTTTTTAAATTAATTAAGTATTAATTAATTTAAGAAGGGGAAACGGTGGATGAATATCAGTTAAGGATTAACTGATGTTGACAGTCGACCAAAAGAAGACTGTTTTAATTAAAGTTGGAAAATGGGATGATTTGATTTCAGTTAATTAAATCGATTATTTTGAATTATTCGTTAAAAACTTAATGAAGGTTGTTTTAGATTAGTTAATCTTTGATTTACTATATTTTTGATAATTATCAAGTTAATTGTGGTTAATAAGGTTAATTATGATTTAATAATCTTTTAAATTGATTAATTATTTTATTTCTAATTTATAGTGGAGTTAACTACGATTAAAGTGGTTAATGTTGAAATAAATTATCATTTTAAATAATGATAATCCAAGTAATTATTTTTAATAAAGAATAAAATTAAAAAGTGATTAAATGGAAATAAGTTTGATTAGAGATCTACTTAGAGTTATATAAAAGGATTTTTATCTGGGTTTACGAACAAAGTTGTAAAAATGACTCGCAAGTCAAATAAGGGTTCCAATAGGAATTACTTAATCAAGTAAGGCGAGTTGGTTAAAATAAGACTTAAAAGGAAGTTGGTAGATGTTTACTTAAATAAAGAGATTATAAGAGGGTTACCAATGAAAGAGATAAGGTTATAAAACCATATTTGAATCAAATGGCAAATGAGGTTTGTCAATGAAGTTACTTAAACAAGAAAAGGGAATTTACATGTAAAGTGAATTTTCGAATCAAAGGGAATGGTTTGGAAAACCATGATGAGTAGAAGTGGAAATAGAATATAAGGTTTTAAGTTGTAAACTTTGATTGTCTGGAGATAAGAACGGGGTCGACCAAGGTCTGAGAGGTAATTAAAATACCCCAACTTAGACGGCTTCACTATTATCAAAAGACGATATTTGTTTGCAATGGTAGAGTGGTTGTGATTATTTATTTGAGAAAGGTATTGGAATATAGATTTGAAAGGATTTGGGAATATAATCAAATCATTTGAGTTTAAAATAAGAATTGTGTAAATTGGGTCAGACAATGGAATATGATTTTTACTTTTATAATGTAATTAAAAGAATAATTTTATTTCTGAAGTAATTAAATGGTATATTTTGGTAAGCGCATTTGTTCAAAGGAAATAAGTCGACAGACCTTAGTTAATTGGAATAATACCTTTTGGTTAAGTATAAATGTAAGGGTATTCCCAGTGATTAATCAAACCGAAAGAAGTTATGAAGCGATAGCGATATTTAAAGATAAGAGAATACCAAGAAGGGTTTAAGGAATGAAATGGATGTTTTTTTTTCAAACCGAGGAGAAATAAAAGATGTGTTGATGAAATATAAGGATATGTCCGAACAAAGGAAATAAAAGCAATTACGTTATTCGAAAATGAGTATCGATAAATGTTTTCAAAGTAAATGAATCATAAAAGTTTTATCGAGATAAGATTTATGAAATTGATTATAAGAGTCGATGAAATGGTTTAATGAAGTGTTTCAAAATAAACGACCTGAACTGCCAATGTACTTAACATCACTGTTAAGATTTGATAGTTAAACAGCCGACTATCAAATGGAATGTTCTACTTACCTTTTGACGAGTTGTTTTCGAAGAGACCGGGATGGGAACTAGACCCAAAACCACTTCGAATCAACTGTACATTCACGACTAATTGGAAGACGATGAAGATGGAGCATTGAAGACCGTATATCTTCATAAATGGAAGAACCACTAACAGTCTATGAGTCGATGCAGAGATATACTGGGGTTCTGTCATGGTTGAAATCTACGGGTTGCAAGGACTTCTCACTACTGATCCTTGGGGTGATTCCTATATAGGATGCGGTAGGAGAGTACCTTCGGTTCATCCTATTCTTGGGTGACTTGTATGGACGGATGTCTGACAGAGTATTTCCAGATGGTCACGTATATTGATTTCTTCAACCGTACCAAGAGTGGAAGCAGAGAAGGAAACTTCTTTTAGCTAACACGTAATGTATTGTTGTCGACGTCAATTCGTGATTTCGATGGATCTGACGTTGTGGCATTCAAAGTGTATGATGACTAGATGTGTTCTAGCCTCAAGCCTCATCAACCGCGAAATGACAAAAAATCGGGCAGGCAGCATGGCTATGTGGGTCGCTCCCATTAGTGTGTATAATCACCTATCTAGAGAAATTCCTTTTGCTTCTTTAATGTATCGATTCTGTTTCTTTTCGGGAAACGGTGGTTTGAGCCCATCCATTAGTGATATACATTCGATACACTCAAGCGAAATAAGTGGTCGGTCATGTGTGGGCCGGGTTGCAAGACGTTCTTGTTGAACCCAGTGTATTCGCCTCTAGAGATACACTATCGGCAGGTGGTTCCATACCTTGTCATAGTCGGAATCCAATTTCCAATAACCGTCCGCGATTTTTGATTGTATACAATATATGTAGAGCGTGAGATGCAAGCGTTCTGCTGGATTATTATTTATTTGTGGTTTGATAGACACTATTATAATATCAGATAAGATATGGTTTCAAAAATGGTTTGGGTTATAGTAAGGTAAAAACCATCCATGTTTATGTATGGACTGGTCTTACTATTATCCTTTTATTTCAAAAGGATTTCCAAAGTTAAATAAGTTGTTTGTGTTATGGATTTATCACTGATAGTATTCCAGACTGACCAGGTGAATTTTGTTTCAAATCAAATGTGCTCGGGTCAGACCAAGTATATTACAGGTTAGTTTTCGCTTGGAGTCCCAGGAGCTGGAAGCAGGAGGCTTCACCGTTAGTTATTCAAAGTGTATTTCCGTTGTGTCTGATATATGATGTACTCTGATGATTGGTATGTGTATATATATAGTTTTCTTTTTGTTAAGAGGTTTGATATATTATATTTATTCGTTCCTCTGTGAGATTCTGATGTGTTCTTCTTCTTTCTTCTATTCTAACATTTCTTTCTTTCTTTTCTCACCCTCGGACTTCTTTCTATTAACAGTCAGGGGTTCGAATACTGGGGTTTTTGGCAAGTGATACGGGATTGTGTATCATTGTTGAAAATTCGAGCGTCGAATTTTTCCCGGGCCGTTACAGTTGGTATCAGAGCTATTGGTTTAGTGATAACCTTGGCTCTGTGGTGTAACTCAATAGAGATTGGGTTAATAATACCCTAGATTAAGTTGTGCATATATATATATATATATATATATATATATATATATATATACGAGAGCGCGTATTTGTAATTGAGTATAAAATTATTTTTTTATATTTTGAAAAGAGGGTAAATGAGATGATTTTGCCTAAATTATATTTTTTATGAAAAGGAATTATTTTATCGAATTATTGAGATATCTTGCTGTTTGATTGTTTTGGATGGAATTAAAATCAAATATGGTAAATACGACTTACCTTGGTTAAGTCGAGTTAAATCAGAAATGGATACGGTGTTGGAACCAAATAAAATACATTAGAATTTGGTAATTGAATTAATAATTGGATAAGAAATCGATTTGACATGAATCGATAAGTGAAACCAAAGCGAAACCAAATGAAAATTATTAATGATGAATCAAATTGATTGGTTGAGTTGATATGCCTTGTTTGTTGGTTGGTTTGTTCATGTTGGATGATTTGTATAAATTTCACCAATGGTTAAATCTAAAAGTTGGATAAATTGAAAGGGTAAGTAAATGAATTCCTGTATAGCAAGTTTGAATGGAATCGATCATGAATTAAAATCGAAATATTTAAACCAGTAATGATGTCATATGTTTGGATTGAACTTGTTTATCCATCCAGTTGTTACTTACTTGGTATTTGAGTTAAGGACAGGAATGAGACGGCTTTGAAGATAGAATTTAATTGCGCAGATTGCTAAAAATTGAAAAGTACGCTAAAATAACGCTCGCAAAAAGGTACGTCTACGCCAAATATAAAAATTTTGGATTTTGATTTGGGTTTTGAGATTTGATTTTTAATTTTCCGACCATGAGAGTTGATGTATATATATTTCTTGAACTTGCGATATTGCAGATGTCCCTCCGTGCAGGGGAGACTCTGCCAAAATTTTTCCAAAATTTAAGGAGTTAGATTTTTTTTAAGATTTTTGGGAAGTTGTGTTATTTGGAATTTATTGGTTTTAAAAACAATTAAATTAATTTTGGAAATAAAACCGTGCTTTTAATTAAATATTTTTGCAAAAATAATAGGGCTGTGCCATTCTTTCGGCCTTGGCAGTTTCGGGGACGAAATTATTTTAAGGGGGAAGGAATGTAACGACCCGTACTTTCTGGCCGATTATTTAAATTATTTTATTTTTTTAAAATGCCAGTTTGAATTTAAATAATCGAATTTAATTATTTTGAATATTTAATTAATAATATAAATAGAATAAAATAATATTTTAATTCCATAATATTGGAAATTGTTGAAATTGCTGTATAGTGTGTATCGGCAAAATATAAAGAGTTAATATCGTCTATATTGAAAATATATCGATGATATCGTTTATTTAATGACCGTTGAACGTATAATTTATAATTTTATTATATAACGAGCTGCAGCGACGCGGCAGTTCGTAAAATGGCGGTTTCAACTTTGAATGGCCGTACAGGGCCCAAAATAAGTCGGATTTCCTCGAAACAAGAAACGTCAGGACCAGTTAGACAACATCTTTCTAGTGAAAGAGAAAAATCGAGTTTTCATGTTGTAGATTTTGTTTTATGTCCAAATCAAATTTTAAAATAGTCATTGTGGAATTTCCTTTATAATTTTATTGTTATTTATATGAAATAAACGGGTTTTTAAATATTTTGAATATCGATTTGGCTTGAAATTTAACCCGGGATATTTTATCTTGGTAGTGTATACAATTCTGGTCGTATATGGCCAATTTCAATATTTTATTAATATTATAATAAGGTATTTTAAAATTGGGTTATTTTCTTTGAATTGGGCAGTTTTAAAAGGGACTTTATTAAAACGACCTCAGTTTTCGACGAAACAAATTTTATTGAGACCGCAACAACAAATTTTTGTTAGATTTCAAGTTGTGCATCAATCGGGTTTATTTTGTGAGCATGGAAAAATAAAATGAAAATAAAAACGACCATTTGAACGTGAACGAGCGTTATTCGAGCTAACGAACTCGGAATTCGACGAAACAAGATTCATTAGGACCGTATCGTCAAATTATACTATGTCGTCCATTCGCATCTCGAACGGGGTTTGTACGTGAGCACAGTAATCAATAAACAGTATTGAAAATAGCGATAGACACGAAATAAAAATCGTCAGTCATTGTCAGACATCACGTCAAGTTAAAATAAAATAAATCCCACCTATATATAACCCCCCTAAATCAGAAATTCCAGCAAAAACATAATTTTCCTCATCAATTTTACATATATACCCCTGTTTACAAAATCAATTATTTCTCTCGATCCGTGATGATTTTGCTAGGGGGTTCTGAAGGGAAATGGTAGATCGGGGCAAGAGCTACCTATAGTAAAAAGTTGGGGAGGTATTGTCAGGTGTGGTGGCCGGAATTCGCGATGAATGACAGAAAATCATTTTCGTTTTTGAGCTTTTTGGTGGTGTTCGGGTTGGCGATTGATGAAGGACCAAAGGGGAAGTTGTAGAGGAGAGAGAGGGCTATGTTTTTGGCTTTGTCAGAGGTGTTGAAACGGGCTGTGGTGGCCTTGGTGGTTAGATGAACGGAGGTGAACTTTTTGGGTTCGGTTTACTTATGGCGGTCGGATTTTGCTGGATTTCTGGTAGTGGAGGCCGAATTGGTGGCGGGGCCTGAGGGTTGATCAAAGAGTGGAGGCTGGCGGTTCAATCTGTGGTGGTCCGGTCGTCCACGGTGGTCCGAGGCATCGGAATTTAGGGGATAACTCGAAGTTGGTGGCTTTCGTATTTCTTGCTCGTGTGGGAGCCACGGAGGGTCTGACGTTGTGACACCGGTCGGGGAGGAAGCGACGGAGGCAGGCGCTGCCGGGGGTGATGATCGCCAGGGGTCCGATGGCCTGGAGCGTTGGTGGTGGTGGTTTGAAGTTGGGGGTGGCGTACGGGTTTTTCCAAACGATGGTGAGATTTGGGGGATGACGGGTTTCAGCGGAGGGGATTGAACAAAACGCGTGACACGGAGAATGGGTGTGCTGATGTGGAACCGATCAGATGAGGTGGAATTGTTTTAGGGAGGTAACTAATAATTTAATTAGTAAATTAATATATCGTAAAATTTATACAAACTTTAAAATACAATAACTTTTGCATACGTTGAAGAAATTCGATGAAACAGGATCCGTTGGGATCGCAGAGACGAGCTCTAGACGATGGCGCTGACTAGGCACTGATCTGACGTAGTTGAGATTTCAACAAATTTTGAACGTTCGTTGCAAATTAAAAGGAACAAACACGTCCATCGTCAACCGTAACCACTGGTGAGTTAAGTCTCACACTTTTCTGGACTGCCATGATGTGATAAATCCATATTAAAATACCAATTGGTTGATTTGTTGCTTTGGTTGCTTATGGTTGATTGAATGATTGTTGTTGATTATATTATCATCATTTATTTATTTATTTAAATTATATTATATCGTGAAATGTTATAATAGATTGTGATGCAGGGAAGGACAGGTTGGAGGAATCCGACCGGATTCCTCAAAATATTTTATATGTTGTTTATTTTTATATTGTTTACACATGAACTGATTAAACCCTAAATTTGACATCAAACCCTGTTGAATGTTAATGGTTGAATGGTTGTTGATCGTGTTGTGTTTTTAATCAATCGACAGTGTTGATTAAGTAATTGGTAGTAATAGGGTAAAACCCATCGGTTTTGGCGTCGTTTGCCACTAGGCAAACTGACGAAGATTTAAGTATAAATTTATTTTTATAACTGAAATGAAATTTTAAGTTGTTTATACGAGTTAATTAAAATAGAAATTTATAAATACATTTATATTTATAATCATGATTTATCAAAGAACTTGTTTTAAAAGGCTTATATAATGAAGAAAAATGTCATTAATGATCAGAAAAGCAGAAACTAATATATTGATTTGTAAAATTGAATCAGTGTTTGACAAAATAATAAGAATGATATTTTTTTAAATTAATTAAGTATTAATTAATTTAAGGAGGGGAAACGGTGGATGAATATCAGTTAAGAATTAACTGATGTTGACAGTCGACCAAAAGAAAACTGTTTTAATTAAAGCTGGAAATTAGGATGATTTGATTTCAGTTAATTAAATCGATTATTTTCAGTTATTCGTTAAAAACTTAATGAAGGTTGTTTCATATTAGTTAATCTTTGATTTACTATATTTTTGATAATTATCAAGTTAATTGTGGTTAATAAGGTTAATTATGATTTAATAATCTTTTAAATTGATTAATTATTTTATTTCTAATTTATAGTGGAGTTAGCTACGATTAAAATGGTTAATGTTGAAATAAATTATCATTTTAAATAATGATAATCCAAGTAATTATTTTTAATAAAGAATAAAATTAAAAAGTGATTAAATGGAAATAAGTTTGATTAGAGATCTACTTAGAGTTATATAAAAGGATTTTTATCTGGGTTTACGAACAAAGTTGTAAAAATGACTCGCAAGTCAAATAAGGGTTCCAATAGGAATTACTTAATCAAGTAAGGCGAGTTGGTTAAAATAAGACTTAAAAGGAAGTTGGTAGATGTTTACTTAGATAAAGGGATTATAAGAGGGTTACCAATGAAAGAGATAAGGTTATAAAACCATATTTGAATCAAATGGCAAATGAGGTTTGTCGATGAAGTTACTTAAACAAGAAAAGGGAATTAGCATGTAAAGTAAATTTTCGAATCAAAGGGAATGGTTTGGAAAACCATGATGAGTAGAAGTGGAAATAGAATATAAGGTTTTAAGTTGTAAACTTTGATTGTTTGGAGATAAGAACGGGGTCGACCAAGGTCTGAGAGGTAATTAAAATACCCCAACTTGGATGGCTTCAATATTATCAAAGGACGATATTTGTTTGCAATAATAGAGTGGTTAGGATAATTTATTTGAGAAAGGTATTGGAATATAGATTTGAAAGGATTTGGGAATATAATCAAATCATTTGAGTTTAAATAAGAAGTGTGTCAATTAGGTCAGACAATGGAATATGATTTTTACTTTTATAATGTAAGTAAAATAATAACTCTATTTCCGAAGTAATTAAATGGTATATTTTGGTAAGTGCATTTGTTCAAAGGAAATAAGTCGACAGACCTTAGTTAATTGGAATAATACCTTTTGGTTAAGTATAAATTTAAGGGTATTCCCAATGGTTAATCAAACCGAAAGAAGTTATGAAGCGATAGCGATATTTAAATATAAGAGAATACCAAGAAGGGTTTAAGGAATGAAATGGATGTTTTTTTTTCAAACCAAGGAGAAATAAAAGATGTGTTGATGAAATATAAGGATATGTCCGAACAAAGGAAATAAAAGCAATTACATTATTCGAAAATGAGTATCGATAAATGTTTTCAAAGTAAATGAATCATAAAAGTTTTATCGAGATAAGATTTATGAAATCGATTATAAGAATCGATGAAATGGTTTAATGAAGTGTTTCAAAATAAACGACCTGAACTGCCAATGTACTTAACATCACTGTTAAGATTTTATAGTTAAACAACCGACTATCAAATGGAATGTTCTACTTACCTTTTGACGAGTTGTTTTCGAAGAGACCGGGATGGGAACTAGACCCAAAACCACTTCGAATCAACTGTACATTCACGACTAATTGGCAGACGATGAAGATGGAGCATTGAAGACCGTATATCTTCATAAGTGGAAGAACCACTAACGGTCTCTAAGTCGATGCAGAGATATACTGGGGTTCTGTCATGGTTGAAATCTACGGGTTGCAAGGACTTCTCACTACTAATCCTTGGGGTGATTCCTATATAGGATGCGGTAGGAGAGTACCTTCGATTCATCCTGTTCTTGGGTGACTTGTATGGACGGATGTCTGACAGAGTATTTCCAAACGGTCACGTATATTGATTTCTTCAACCGTACCAAGAGTGGAAGTAGAGAAGGAAACTTCTTTTAGCTAACACGTAATGTATTGTTGTAGACGTCAATTCGTGATTTCGATGGATCTGGCGTTGTGGCATTCAAAGTGTATGATGACCAGATGTGTTCTAGCCTCAAGCCTCATCCACCGGGAAATGACAAAAAATCGGGCAGGCCGCATGACTATGAGGGTCGCTCCCATTAGGGTGTATAATCACCTATCTAGAGAAATTCCTTTTGCTTCTTTAATCTATCGATTCTGTCCCTTTTCGGGAAACGGTGGTTTGAGCCCATCCATTGGTGATATACATTCGATACGCTCAAGCGAAATGAGTGGTCGGTCATGTGTGGGCCGGGTTGCAAGACGTTCTTGTTGAACCCAGTGTATTCGCCTCTAGAGATACACCATCGGCAGGTGGTCCCATACCTTGTCATAGTCGGAATCCAATTTCCAATAAGCGCCCGCGGTTTTTGAATGTATACTATATATGTAGAGCGTGAGATGCAAGCGTTCTGCTAGATTATTATTTATTTGTGGTTTGATAGACACTATTATAATATCAGATAAGATATGGTTTCAAAAATGGTTTGGGTTATAGTAAGGTAAAAACCGTCCGTGTTTATGTGTGGACTGGTCTTACTATTATCCTTTTATTTCAAAAGGATTTCCAAAGTTAAACAAGTTGTTTGTGTTATGGATTTATCACTGATAGTATTCCAAACTGACCCGGTGAATTTTGTTTTAAATCAAATGTGCTCAGGTCAGACCGGGTATATTACAGGTTAGTTTTCTCTTGGAGTCCCAGGAGCTGGAAGCAGGAGGCTTCACCGTTAGTTATTCAAAGTGTATTTCCGCTATGTCTGATATATAATGTACTTTGATGATTGGTATGTATATATACAGTTTTCTTTTTCTAAAGAGGTTTGATATATTATATTTATTCGTTCCGTTGTGAGATTCTGATGTGTTCTTATTCTTTCTTCTATTCTAACATTTCTTTCTTTTCTCACCCTCTAACTTCTTTCTATTAACAGTCAGGGGTTTGAATACTTGGGTTTTTGGCAAGTGATACGGGATTGTGTATCATTGTTGAAAATTCGAGCATCAAATTTTTCCCAGGCCGTTACAAAAATATTTGTAAAAATGCATATTGGGTTTTAAAGTAAAGTGGGGTATACTTTGTAAATTAATAATTTCCTGTTTTAAAAGAATTCTCTCATGAAATAGTGTACATTATAGAGCAAGTATAGCTCAATAGTTTTCATATTTTAATATATGGAAGGATTAAAAGGTAAAGCATACAAAATGTTGCATTTTGTGAAAGAAAGTTTTGAAATCTCTATTCTGTTAACAATGAATTTTGTTTATTGTTTTAAAAAGTAAATTTTGTTGGGTGGACAAAATAAGTTATACAGAGTAAAATTAGAGTAGATTTTTACACCTTGTAGAAAGCAGCCAAAATTAACGTTGTAGGTAGAAACAATGTAACCTGATAGTTGTCGTTATCTACTCCAGTTTTGTGATTTGATTTTTTTTTTTGCATTTTTGTTGTGACATGTTTTTATGGTTTAGCAAAAGTAAGTTTTGGAAAAGAAAATAAAGTTTTACCACTTTTAATTTTTGGAAGAAAAAATCAGTAAAAAGAGAAGCCAAACCATGTTTTGAAAAAAAATAAAGCAGATAAGGATTAGTACCTAGGAAAGGCGGCAAACGTTAGAGGTTAGGAAGTAAATAGCAAGGACTATCTTGGAATATTAAAAAAAATTCCAATCGAATGCATAAGCATTGGGAAGCCTAGGATTATTGCTTGAAAAAAAGTGTAGGCTAGTAATACACAGCAAGAACTAGTAGTGACTACTAGATAGTGGAAGGGCAAGTAAGCTTTGAGAGTTTGCGGTTGGACTTTTCTTTAGTGAAATGGTTTTATAATTCTTGGCCCTTGATAGTAGTTGTGTAGGATGTCGAAAGATGGAAAGGCTTAATGGAAAAAAAAGCTAAGAAAGAGAATAGCCTAACTAAGAAGAAAACAACAAATTCAGGCAAGCAACAAATGTGACGTGAAAAGAAAATGAAAATTTTAAGAAAAGATGAATAAAAATGGAATTTTTCTAAGATAAATTGAAAAAGAAGAGAGAATTTTCTTATTAGTTGTACCTGGATAGGAAAATAGGAAATCTTTATAGAATAGTTACATAAAAATCCAAGTATAATTAGAAAAGGTACAAAAAAGAAAATAGGAAGAAGTGAATTTTTTCCATTTAATACCTTTTTGTAACATAAGAAATCAAATTTAGAAAATTATATTTTTCTAAATTTTGAATTTAATGATGGTTGGTAGGATTTTGGATGCAACAATTGGATGAACTATGCTCTTATTCTGTAAGAGTGTGGGAAAATTTGGGTGAAAAATGTTTTGATTTTTCAAAAATATTGCATTCATATAGAACTACAAGTATATTTAGGATGTGAGCATCATGTTTTGAAAGAGTTTTTAAAAGTTTGCATAATATAGGTGGTACCAATTAGGCATACATGTATTACTATGATGTATTTCACTTTGCACCTGCGCACAATGTTTGCAAAAATTGGATGCAGACGTCATGGTTTGATGCGAGGGATTATATATTTTACCCCTATCGAATTTCGGGGACGAAATTCTTTAAGGGTGGGAGAATGTAACACCCCGCATTTTTAATATAATTAGAAACGTTTATATGCATGGAAATATAAATAATGGTAATGTGCAATTTAAATTAGTGGAAGAGATGGAAAAATTAATACGTTAACAAATATGTAATAGAAGAGGTAATGAAATAAAGATACTTAATTTAAATATAAGAAATCATCACCATTGTGTTCGTCTCGGAATTCGGCTTGGGATAGAGTCCAAGTTTGCGTAAAACGGATAATGTATGAAGAACTTATGAGCTTTAGAAGTTTTTATACATATAAGGCTCATATATATACAAAATATCTCCGGAACTCAAAAATATTCAAAAACAGTCAAAAGTAGGTGAGCGGGAAAAATCCCGCTTGAAGGGTGTCGACCCTGAAAAGTCGGAGTGTGTACGACTTGTGCAGGATCTATAATATGGCTATGCGGAATGTATGTGATAACTTAATCTATTCAATAGTTACGCAGGTAAAAATTTGCAAACAAGAAATAGCGACTTTGGAAATAAATTTAATAATCTTAGAAATAGTACTAGATATGCTTTCATGTACAATAAGAATATCACTGCTAGTACTAATACACATCCAAGACCCAATTATTATATAAATTCGAATACTTCTATAACTAGAAAATTTTATAATAAATCTAGAAGTACAAAAAGGAATATCAATAGAGATTGCATAAGTATTTGGGTTCCTATAAGTTGGAAGAACAGAGAAAAATATATCAATGATTATTTTGATTCAGTAGTTAATAATGAAAATTATATTTTTAAAGGTTCCATTAGACCCTCTTGGGTATGGTTACCTTTCATCTAACCTCTGGACCCTAATGAAGTAAGTGGGTACCAAAAGTATATATGTCATATTTTTTTGCACGTACACCACAACAAAGAGAAGGCTATTCGGTATCTCTAAATATCTTTGAAAATTTAGCTTATCAAAAAGCACATGTTTCAATATTTCATCGTCATCGAGGACACAAAATTCATGGGATAGGAATTATAACAAAAATGAAGGCGGAAGCGGAAAATATTCTCCATGGGAACCAAGAAAATAATGATTATATTGGATCTAAGGAGATTTCTTTATATTCCGTTTAATAATGTTTTTAGTTCCTTTTTTATGAGTTTACATTCTTTTATTTTAATAAAATGATGTTTGAGTATTGATTTCATTCAAAATATAGCCGAAAAAACAGTTTTATACATATCCTGTCGACCTAAAATAAAAAGCTGTCGACCTAAATAGATGAATTTCAAACCAGAGAGTTTTTAGGTCGACCGGTCCAAGAATATAGGTCGACCGGTTTTGATTTTCACAATCCAGAGAAGTTTTCGGTCGACCGGTCAAAATATTATGTCGACCGGTATCATATTTTTTTGAAACAGAGAAATTTTAGGTCGACCTGTATACATTTTTAGGTTGACCGGTTTTTGTTTCAGCAAGAAAATGGTTGACCGGTAGAACATGTCGGTCGACCGCTTTGTACTATTTCTTTCATTTTCTCCAACCCGAAACTTTTTAGGTCGACCGCCTTGATTTTATAGGTCGATCGGTCTCTCTGAAAACTGTTTTTTATAAAGACACGTCGTTTCAAATTCCAAACTCAAACACCATTTCTTATACTATTTTAAAATTATACTACTCTCGATTATTGAGGTTATTATGATATTTATTCTTTTTAATCGATGACAAAGGGGGAGAAATATTTTACATATACTATTTAAAATGTATGTGCTTAATATGGTAAAAGTATATGTGTGCTGACATTTGTTAATGCAAGAATCAAAAGGTAAGATTATTTACTAACAAATGTTGCAGAAATTCAGGGGAAGCTTTATATTCAAAGGGAGAAAATCCAAGATGTTGTCATCAATCAAAAAGGGGGAGAATGTTGAGACACGAGAATTTCGATTGATAACAACAAAATAAAGATCAATGGAAATCATGAAATGGAGCTAAGATTATGGATATATAGATGTTTAAAGGGAGACAGAGCTTATATACAGGGGGAGATAGCAATAAAGATTAAAATATCAAGCTATATTGTCATCAATCAGATAGGGGGAGAATGTTGAGTCAACGGTTTCAATGCTTATTTTGATTAATGACGAGAAGAAGCTTCATGATCGACAAAAAGAAGATTCAATGGTTTCATAGGTTAGAAGTTGGTTATTTAGAGTATTTTGTGTTAAAATCTATCCTCAAATAATCATACTTCTCATTGCTTTCAAAATTATGCATGAAAACTCGTTTTTACTGTATATTGACAAAAACAGGTCACCCTGTTAAAAATAATAGGTCAACCTATTTTTAAATATAACAGGTCAACCTGTTAAAATTAACAGGTCAACAGCTTTTTCAAATAACGGTCAAAAACCTGTCAACCTATTAATTTTTTCCTGTCAACCTATTTTTGAATTTCATGAAGAGTCATCTTCTTTCTTGAAAAGTTGCATCCATTTCTCTTCATTAAAAATCACTCCTTTTGATTGCAACTTTTCACTAATAATTACAACTTCTCATTTGCTATAAATACATCATCTTTAATTCATGTATTCGAATTTCTATAATAATTGGGTCTTGAATGTGTATTAGTACTAGCAGTGATATTCTTATTGTACATGAAAGCATATCTAGTACTATTTCTAAGATTGAGAATTATAAGTTGGGATTACGGGCATAACTATACTTGGAATTATGAATAAAACTATGGTGGGATTTATGTATATAAATCAAATTGAGAATATAAGACTGTAATTTGGTGCAAAAACCGACGGTTGGAATTTGGTACATTATTGCAATAAAATATGAACAGTTGGAAAAGTTTGGGAAAATATGTAATAAAATAAAAGTTGGCATAAATTGTGGAAATTGATTTGGGCATAATTGGGCGTAACTTATATACGTAGGATTATAGGTATAAATTGGATTAGAATTATAAGCATAAATTTGAATTGGAATTTATGGGTAACTGGAAAACATAATAATCCAAGACCTGAAATTGGGCATGAATTAAGAAAAAAATATTGAGCGCCTAAGACACGAGGTTAGATTTGGTTTGCGGTAGAAGTCTGCCCAGAACCGCTCGGCATATCTAGCAACCGCAAACGGTAATCTAATATGAGAGGTCTTAGGTTGAAATTGGACCCGTAATGGTGTCAACACACGAGATTAGATTCGGATGCGGTAGAAGTCTGCCCGGAACCGGCCGACATATCCAGCAACCGCGAACGATAATCTAATATGAGAGGTCTTGCCCATTTACGAACATCTTAAATAATAATGAACACTTAACAAAGACGACACATGTAAGGTTGATATGGATATAATAAAGGGGTTAAATGGGTAACATGGGTAGCATGGATAATTTATAAATTAAAATACTTAACCCAATTAAATCTGTAGTGGTGTTACGAACCAGTTGAATTGAGTAGGGGTTAAGTAAACATGTTAAAGAAGTGGGGAGAGTTAAGTTAATCTTAATTATTGCCAAAATGGGGAATGATAATAATAACCTATTATGAATGAACTTAAGAAAAGGAAATGATAATAGGTAGGCTTGTCTTAGGGACAAGTGGGAATTATAACTTATGGAATAAGGTATGTTATAATGAACGATGGAGAAAACAGAATAAGTTATGGAATAAGGTAATTTATAAGGAAGATAAGGGAAGATGAAATAACTTATGTAATAAGGAAAGTTATACTTAATTAAAGATTAAGTAATCTGTAAAGGCAAGAATAAATCTACAAATGAAGATAACATAAGTTATATGAATGACATAACAGAAGATTGGTTGAGTTGAGTAATTCTCTGAGTGTCAATCGGATGCTGATTTCGGTCTTCGGGGTTGATACTTAGGGAGTTATTCTCTTAACCAATGTATATGCGAATTAAGATGTACTCAATTATAAATTAAGTAAAACGTGTTATTATAACCATAAGAGGGATAATTATTATATTATGAGAATAACATGTCATAGGCTTATTAATGGAATTAAAAGTATTAAGTTATAAAAGGAATTAATAAGCAAGGATAACTTGGTAAACTTGAAACGAAAGTATATGTGAATAACCAAGTTAAATGAGAAAACTGACGAGGTGGCGCAAGCGCGTAATTAATGATTAGACGTAGGAGCTAATGATATATAAAAATAAGGCGCTTGAAGCAGTCCGTACGTTATAGGATGAATAGCCCAACGAGGTAGATCATCACAGTGTCATAAGTCACGAAGGGAGCGCACGTTCGTTATTATGGCGGCTCCAACGGACTGGAAGGGGAGGAAGGCGGCTTCCTGAGACGTTAAAGGTGCTCCTGGTAGTCCTCTGTGGTTGTTTAGCTTCGGGCTAGGATTACAGAGTTTGGATCTGTGTGGAACTACCAGGTGGATGGGCCTTGAGTGCATAAGTAGGGGGCAGTCTGAATGTTGTACGCGGTGGCACTGAGGATGGTTCGGCGGTTGCCTTAGGCGGAGGTGGAGGGTCAAGACCAAACGATAGAAAGATCATCGGATGCCTATCACCAGCAGCCTAAGGAATGCGAAAAGACAAGAGCTAACCCCTAGAGATCGTTAACCTTTGCTATCAAGGGACAGGTGCGGGGGGACCCCACATGGATGTTTATATTGTTTGCTTGTTAGGGGTGGTCGCTTAGCTCGTGTGGTGTTTACTAGTTGAGGGAGGGGCTGAGGGAGGGCCATAGCCACCATAAAAAACCAGACCCGAGGGATATCTATACATTGGGCACTCTTAGAGGTGGGCCCGTACAGATATAGAAAAGCTCCCGACCGGGTTCCGTGTTTCGGGTGTAGCCCTGCCACGAAATTCGGGGCACAAGTAAAGGTTATGTGCAGTAGAAATATCGAGTACGATTGATGATACGTACGTGGGAAAGTCTAGGTACAACCATGTCTGCTATGGGTGATGTATCATAGACTAGAGGGCATTATTCGATGATGGAACCAAATTCAATCGAATAGTTCGAGGATAACAGTCAGTACGCTTACATAGCACAGCGATACTAATTATATGCGGATGTAGCATTGTACGTTACTATGGCATACGATGAGGGACTGCGTATATTACTATGGCGATACGAAGGAGACCGTGCGAGTGGGATACCACGGGGTGTACCTCAGTTTGGGGGTAGCTACATATACATTATATTAGGTCAATCTACTAGGGGGTAGATGGGTGTGACGCGTGTGTGAAAGCCTTGAGTGCTAATAACACAGATAACCTAATAAATGAGAAAATGTATTTGAACGATATATGTAAGATTATTCAAGAGGTGTAGTTTAAATTCATTCACACAGAACATATACATTCGCAGGTTAGGTTCATGACAAAGACTGTATAGCTTTGGATACTGGTTTAGCAGTATTGTTATTAAGGTAATGCTATGTTTTAATTATATTATATTTTGTTCCTTCCACTATGATATGTTTTCCGAACTCTGACATGTTTTTATGTCTCTGTCTTTTCTGCAGGATACCAGAGCAAAACAACATGGGTTTCGATGGATTGGGTTTTTGAAAAGAAATCGGTCCGTCGGAACGCAGGATGTTACAAGGATGAGTGTTTCTATTGGCTTGAAGGCACGTGATATCTCTATGGGTATTCTGTTGGAGCTTTTGTATCAAGTCAATATTTTTCTTGATTTGATCATTAAGTTGCCTCTGAGTCTCCTCCGGTTTCTTAGCAACTTCAAAGAACTATGCTTGGATAACTGAAGCTTCCAAGATGGAGGAGGTAGCCATATCCATGGCGGCTAAAGCTTCAAGAGGTAGGCACAGAGAAGCGGTTTCCGGTTCAACATTGGAATGTCCAACCATAACATCTTTTCCTTTCTTAACCATTTCGAGTAAACTTGGAAGGTAAGTCTAAGGAGACCTAAGTAGCACTTCAAGTTTTAGATGGGAGACTGTAGGAAAAAGGTAAAGTCATTAGTTTCTCAGTGAAAGCACCATAATGTTGATGTCCAAATGTTGGCACAACACCCAAAGGTTTCCAAGATAATGAAAACAGACGTCCAATAAGGAAAAATAAGGTAACGTAGATCATATAGGAGTTTATCGTGGTCTGGTTTTTGAGAACCTACGCCCATTTTGAAGGTTTTTCCCTTTTATTCACTTCTCTATTATACGTACAATGGTGGGAACAATAGTTCCAAGTAGCTACAACGGAAATGGTAGAGATAGGTCCAAATATGTCTAAGATGGAGCATAGATTTTTCTTTGTGAAATGCCCATGTCAATCCAAAAGTCCAAGTGTCCAAGTAGGAGGTAAACTTCTTACTGAAATGATGGAGCAAGTATGAGAGTGAAAGATGCAAGATCTTGTTCCCAAAGTGTCAAGAGAGCAAGGAACCAACCCTTTTCTCGTATTTGAACGGGGGGTATTTATAGGTGATGGGAGCAGATAGTGGCGGGGGCACATGAATCACGTAGGCACAAGGCCTAGTAGTTCGTCTTCTGGGATCGATACTTGTCCCGAAAGCCTTAGCTCCTTTCTCTATTTCTTGGAAGCCCTATTTCCATCTCCTACTATTGGCATCGTATTTTGGGATTGCTTCGAAGAATACCGATCCTGCATACCTTTATGTTTTGCACTGATCCTTGAAGCCCCGTGTGAATACCGATCCGAGGGGAATGTTAAAGAATATCAAACTCGTGAGCTTGTATGAATTCTGGACATCTAGGGAAAAAGCACCAATCTACAAAGACTTAGGTAAATTTGTTGAGAAGTCCTGGAGCTTGGGTATATGAACAAATCCTAGGAATGGTTTATACCGATCCCCAAACACTTAGTCATCTGAGAGCAGTTTTGACGTGCCAAGAAGATTATACTTGAATATTTCCATTTGGGCTTGATTTGTAGGTGTTTGGACAACATTATTGAATTGTTTCACCACGTGATGGGCCGAGTCATGTGGGCCTAGACTGATTCTGATAACCACGCCAAATGTTGGATAAACCTATAGATTTGAAGTTCAACATTTGCAAACGTGTTTCATATTCCTTTTGAGAAATCGATAAGTTATTTGCAAACCTGGGACGCTACTGTAAAGGTAAAATTTGGAGAATTAAAAAGGACGGATTGAAAATTTGGGTACAATACATGTTAGCACATATAAATAAATAAATAAACATTATATCAAGCAGAAACAATTCAAAGCAGTGGAAAAATGAAAATAGTTAGGTATGAAAATAAAGAACGTGAGTTACACACCTGAGAATTGGAGGACGTAAATATGATTCAATGTATAGGTTAACAGCGATGGTGGAGGAGGCGATTAAAGCAGTGTAGACAGGATAGTCGCAAGAATTATCAATTAAAAAATTACGTTGAGAGGGAAGACGGAATTGGAGCAGTAATTGTTGGGTAAAAGCAATTTCAGGTTAGAGGAGAGGGAATGGAATCGAAAAAAGAGAGATAAAAACTGAGGAAATCATGTTGTTTTTTCAATTGGATTTATGAAAAGAAGTTTATTTTGAAATAGCAAAGTTACATATGTCTAGATACTAGATACACAAAAATATTTTACTACTTTACAATCTATTAAATAATAGTAAAGGAGAAACTTTTAAAGCACTCTCCTTACTTTCAGGAGTTTTCTCTCTTCTCCTTGAATCTCTCTGATATTTTATAATTAAATTACATTATCATTTTATGCTTATTTACAATTTCTCTTACGTTATTTTTACCTTTTCATCATTTTACATTTTGACGTGGACATTTAAAGGTTACACAATTATTTATTGATAGTTAGCTCCTAACATTTTACATTTAAATCTAGATATTTAAATTAATTACAAAACCCGAAAATTAAGCAAGTTAAATAAATCTAACTAAATTATATTTTTTAAAATACTAAAAACGACAAAATAATAGTTTTTGGCTCTAAATACATACACTTTAAATTTTCTATAACAATTTAAGTCTCTTTCAATTCTTTCTTAACATTTTACATTTAGTACCATAATTTATAATTAATTACATAATAATAAAACTACATAAATAATTTTAGCAAACTATTATTCATTGATTCGTCTAATAAATCACATCAAGATTAACCATATTCGTATCAACAAAAATGAAGAAAAAAAATCAAATATATAAGCACGTCAATCACTAAGCATAAATTATACACACAATCAAATATTCAAATTTTCAGGAGCCGTTTAATGGCAGACGTCGCTTCTGTTCTTATTCCCTCAACTCTATCGAGCCTCCCCCAATCCATCACATCAATCACTTCTCCATAAATTCTGCTACCTCCGCCTCCTCCTGTCCCTCCGGCCGCTGCGCCTGATCCCACCGCCATCTCCCTTCCTTCAAATCCTCCTCCCCCGATCCTCGCCAATTCTTCTGACCTTTCCTCCGCTGAATTTCCTCCTCTTCAAATCGGCTTTGAGCAATTGCCTAGTCAATGTCACTGGACTTCCTTTCAGCATCTCCCGCGCAATGCGGGGAAGTACAACCCCATTGACATGGTTCCTTCTTTTGACGATAACGGTGCTATGGAATACACTGATGAAATTTTGGAAGCTAGATCGAAAGTGTGGAACGACTCCCTCGTTGGCTTGTTCTTGGACGAACCTCTGAACTTCACTGCTGTGCTTCAAAAAGTAAATTCTAACTGGAAGCTAAGAGGTATATTTAGAGTTAAATCTGATGGTGTTCTCTTCTTGTTTCAATTTTCGCACCAAGAGGACAGGATGAAAATTCTTATGGGTGATCCTCTTATCATGAGGAATAAACTTTTTATAATCAAACCCTATGATTCTCAAGTTAGTAACATCACTAGACAGATTAAAGCAGTTCCGATATGGGTTCAATTCAATAATATACCTCTCTTTGCTTGGTCGCACCCCGGAATTAACTGGCTTGCTTGCCGGCTTGGTAAAATGGTGTGCCTTGATGAAACAACTGAGAAGGTTGAAAGATTACACTATGCAAGGTGCCTGATAGAGATCAAACCTGACAAAGAGACTATCGACGACTTCCTTGTTAAGATACCAGGTCGAGGAACGCAATATGTTAAGATAACCTATTTATGGAGGCCTCTGGTATGCGTGAGCTGTAAAGCTTTTGGTCATATCACTGATAAATATGAAGTGCACGTTGTGGAAGGTCAAAAATATGTTGTAAGCATCGGCAAAAAGGACTCTAATGTTACCAGCAAACCTAAGGTCACTAATGAAAACAGCAAATGTAATGTCACTAATGCTTGCGGCAACGGTAAGAGAATCCACCCAGCAGCCAGAGTTAGTGTTGTAAAGGTTGTAGCTAACAATTTTACTTCGAGTAATGCTGTCAATACTTACGGAAGGAGACCGGTCTCTCACAACACTCAAGCTTGGAAAAAAATAGAAAATAAAAAGTATGAAGCTTTCAAGAGAAACAAGGGTAAACGAACTCTTGGTGATTACTGGCCTTCTGGCATCAATTCTTCTGTGCCTTCCATAAGTTATAACTCAGCAGATCAAAATAACACTTTAACGGAAGAAATGGAGAAAGGAGAAATAAGGAAAGAACAAGAGGGAAACAGAGGAAATGAACAGCTTCTAAAGGAAAAGAACGATGTTAATGCTATTCGTAGTGGCAATGTCCTTGCCAAATCTAATAGTCTTGGTTTTCCAATGGAAAATAGTTATGATGTTCTTCAGATGATTGATGAATTAGGAGTTGCCTATGATGAATCGAATGATGACACTGATAAAGAACAGAACAACCGCTCTGGCTTGCAAGGAGTTCATCGGGAAGTAAATTTGCAAAATGTAAATAGCAATATAAATAAGGAAGATCAGCTCATAGAAAACACTCTTCAAAGTAAACATGCTGAAGTGAACGTTCAAAGAGGTTCTCAGTTGGAAAACAACTTAATGACAATTAACGCTTCTATCTTTGAAGATAATGGTAATAGTATGGAAGACTCTCACAACTCTGTTGTGCCCTTAACTGTTGAAGAGCAACTGGGTACGCTCCCTACTCAAGGAACTAACGATGAAGGTGGTCTTAATCTTTTTGATACCTGCTCGAGTGGCTTTAAACCTTTACTTGTGAAAGTACTGCCTGCTGCGTGCTTTCTTCATAAGGTCACTACAAAGGAAAAAGATAAATCTGCAGGAACTTTGCAAAACAAAAAAAATACCGAGGAGGTTACCAATGCAAGTCCGAACAGCCTCAAAACTTCGGTAGAGGTTAATAAGGTTCAAGAGGATGGTCTGTTAAGTACCTTATGGGGATATAGCTCCACCTCCTGGTTTCAAGGCTGCCATTGAATCTAATCTATTTGACCCTAGAAGAACGAGCTGTGAAAAGAGGAGCAGCATGAAAAATAAAACTCCAAACGTCGAGCAAGGACAGGTCCAGACGCGATCTATGGCAAATCAGCAACAAAATGAAGAGTATACCAATGCAGTACAACATTAGTGTATGGAACATTCGCGGAGCTCACGATGACTTGAAGCTCGATCAATGTAAAAACTTAATACGGAAACACAACCTGAGTGCGCTAGCGATTCTTGAAACCAAGCTCAATGATGTTTTAATGCTTAGAGCTGCCAGGTACATCAACCCCAATTGGGAAATTTTACACAATTTAAATAACTCTAGCTATGGTAGGATTTTACTGATTTTTTGATCCTACTATGCACAATTTTTCTATGATTACGTCTTCTTTTCAGCATATACACTGTCATTGTACTCACCTGCCTACCTCTACTTCTTATTTTTTTACTTTTGTATATGCTTCGAACTCGTGTAATGCTAGAGGCCTGCTTTATAAGCAGATGTGAGACTTTAGGCAACACACTCACCCTTGGGTGGTGTGTGGCGACTTTAACTCTCCACTCAATCACTCTGATAGAGTTGGAGGAAATCCTGTTTCTCAGGCTGAAATTCGTTCAATTAATACTGCTATTAATGATTGTGATCTCCTTGAAATTAACTCATTTGGTATGTCTTACTCCTGGAATAACAGTAAACGCGACGGTCCTAGGATATATTCTAAAGTAGATCATGCTTTCTGTAACATGACAGCAATTAACATGTGGCCGTACATGTTGAATGAACTGCCTCCTCCCCTACTATCTGACCACTCGCCGCAGGTGCTTACCTTAGGTGATAAATACCTCACTAGGCATCCTAGTTTCAAATTCTTTTCTGTTTGGACTTTAGAACCTGATTTTAATGATATAGTCAAGCAACAGTGGGCTTTAACTGTGTACGGTAATCCTATGGTCGTTTTAAGTAAAAAGCTTAGAACCCTTAAGAAAACTCTAAAAACTTGGTCTTTTATTAAACTTGGTAATGGTTCTAACCGATCTAAGATCCTGGAGCAACAATTAAACTCTATTCAGGTTGCCATGCAAAATTACCCTACTGATGCCTCTCTTGTTTATCAAGAGGTTGTTCTCTCTAACAACTATAAGAATACTTTACTTTCTGAATCTTTGATGAGCAGACGAAAAGCTATAATTAAATGGCATGATGATGGAGACAAGAACATTGCTTATTTTCACGCCACGCTTAAGGCCAAGCATAGAAGGGAGACGATACATAGAATCAAGGATGTTAACGATCAGCTGCACGTTACTCCTCCAGCGGTTCAAACTGCTTTTGTTAACTATTTCTCTGATCTCCTAGGTAATATCAACAAATTTGTTCTGAATTTAGACATTATTGACCCTATTCTTTTTCCAGTCATTAATCAATCTCATTTCAACTCATTAAGAGCTGAAATTACTGATCAGGAAATTAGAAATGCTATGCTCTCACAGAACAAGAATTCCAGTGGCGGGCTGGATGGCTTTAGCGCTCCTTTTTACACTCACTGCTGGAATATTATGCAAACTGATGTTATTAAGGCGGTTCAACAATTTTTTAAACGGGCTAAAATGATGAACTCTTTTAATTACACTAACATTGCTTTAATTCCCAAAACCAAGAATTCTTGTACTGTGAGTGACTTTAGGCCCATTTCCTGTTGCAATAACATTTATAAATGTATATCTAAGATTTTAGCAGCTAAGCTTAAATTTGTTCTCCCTGACATTATTTCTATGAACCAATCGGCATTTCTTCCTACGAGAAGCATTCTCAACAATGTTCTCGTAGCGCATGAACTTCTGAAAGGTTACAATAGGAAAAACAGTTGCCCTAGAATAATGCTTAAACTTACCATTCAATGGACTGCTATTTCTAGAATTCTTAGTTATATGAATTTTCCTTCCTGTTTTGTTTCATGGATTTACACTTGCATTAGCACTGCTAGGTTCTCTATCAATGTTAATGGTTCTCCTCTAGGTTTTTTTTAGAGTAGTCAGGGAATCCGTCAAGGCGATCCTATCTCCGCGTATCTTTTCATTATTGTAATGGAATTGCTATCTAGAATGTTAAATGATCTTGTAGACAATAATAAATTCTCCTTGCACCCTAAGTGTAGTAACCTAAGAATTACTTCACTTGTGTTTGGCGACGATTTAATAATTTTCTGCAAACCAGATGCTAACACTCTCTTGAATATAATAGCCACTCTTGATAAATTTTACACTATGATCGGTCTGAAAGTTAACACCGAAAAATCGAAATTTAAAGTTGCTGGTATTTCCAACACTCATATTTTGCAAATACAGAACTTAACTGGTCTCACATGCAACACTGCCACTACTTCCTACCTTGGCTTACCTCTTGTGACTTCTAGGATTACCACACTTCAGTGTTTACCTTTATACAATAAAATTATCGCTCACCTTGACTGTTGATCAGCTAGATCGCTTAGTCAAGCCGGAAGTGTCACCTTAATTAAAGCGGTGATTACTTTCATGCAAGTTTATTGGAGTAGAACCTTCCTTCTACCCCCAAAAACTGTTGCATATGATAAGGATGGCGTTTATGAGATTTTTGTGGAAAGGAAATGTGCATACGAAGTATTTAGCTCTTGTATCCTTGGCTAAACTAGAAAGACCTATAATTAAAGGTGGTTTAGGTATCATAAATATGTGCAAATGGAACATTACTACAGTAGGCAAACACTTAAATGATATTTTGTTCAATAACAAAAGCCTTTGGGTTGAGTGGTCTCACTCTCATGTTCTAAAAACCAGTAGTCTATGGAATGTGGCAGTAAATCAAAATCACAGCTAGACATGGAGGAGTTTAATAAAGAATAGGCATCTTTTTCTTCCTTTTTTTAAATTTGGTGTGAATGCTTTTCATTTGACTAGTTTTTGGCACGACCCTTGGATTGATTTTGGTTACGTTATTGGCAATGATATCTCATACTTGGATATCATGCAAACTGGTATTGGACAAAATGCTTTTGTTAATTGTGCTAGGAACGGAGGTCAATTTGTGCTTCCTGTTTCTTCTAATCAAAATATCAATGAAGTTTGGGTTAGGATTCGCGCTAGCAATGTTTTCAGCGGTTCCGCTAAGCACGCGCTCTGAAAATGGCAAGGTGAACTCTATTCCGTTAAAAATATGTATTATGAGCTACATGATGTTTCAACAATGATTAATTGCAGATGGAGTAAGATCATTTGGCGTAAAGACAACACTGCTAAAGAGAATATGCTCCTCTGAAAAGTTTATCATCATGCCATACTGACGAATGACAAACTGCTACAGTGTGGAATGCAAATCACTCCCACATGAAGTATGTGCACTTCGATTGATGAGAATGTGGACCACCTTTTCCTTTTTTGCAACTCCACCCCTTGCATGCTGAAGGAGGCGCTGAGTAAAGTTGGTAATTGAGTGGTTGTCATGGCTTTCAACTGGTACGAACTGTTTTGGAAATGCAAAGGGAAGTCCTCAAAAGCTAGAACCACTGTGTATGTTTTGAAGAAGTATATTTGCAAGATATGGAAAGAAAGAAACTACAGAACTTTTCAACCTACCAAGGCTTCCACGCTGCCTCAAATTAAACATCAGCTCTGGATGGAAATACGTGAGGGACTCAAGTATTTGAAGTTTACTTTTGACCCGGGTCTCCTTTCGTTTTAGCGCGCTGCGCCTTTTCCTATGTAATTATTTGTTTTGTTCTAGCCTCCTTTAGCATTGATACGCTGTGTATGCTTTGTTTTTTGTTTTTTTTTCTCCTCCTGGTTTCTATGTATTCGTCTTTGGTGTATCAATAAAGTGGTAGGGGACCACTCAACCCCGTCTGCCTTGCCAATAAATTATACACATAATTAATTATCACAAATTTAAAGTTGAACTCATTTACGTTAATATATTTAACGTATATTGCAATGTAATATTGATGTCAAATGTCAACATTTTAAAATTTATTTAGTCATTTATAAAACGCTGAACAATATCAATTAACATTGTACATTTAAATTAATAAGTTTAGAATAATTATGTGATTTTGAGTTCAGTTAATAAATTGTTCTTAATTCATCTAATTAATGCTAAGTGTGTTGTTTTAAAATGTAAATCATGTACATTTTAATACAAATGGCAATTTTAATCTTTCTTTTAAATATAAAGTTAAATACGTCAAACAGTTTAAATAATATATGTAAAAAAATAATAAAAATTTTAATATGTTATACAATTATCTAAATAAATTTAACATAAATTGAAGAAAATATTTTCCGCTTTAATACTTGCATTTAAACATTTTTATATTTATTTGTTGAACCTCAATGATTCTTTCATGATATTTTATATTTCAGTCCATATGTTTAAACTACTCATGAAATCTTAAATTCTAATTATTTAAATAATTTTAGAGAGTAGTTAGTCCATTTTTCTAATAGCTCTTAAAAATATATGCCAATTTTACCATATATATTTCCTCAAAAAATAAATAAATGTTACTATGTATATTCATATTAAAAAAGTAGTTTTCTATGCAACTATAAAGATATATAAATCATGTAACATGAACTACGTATATCAACAATAATGACAAAGTTAATTAGTAAATTAGTTATGATTCATTTATATTAAAAATTTACGATATATTATCATAAAATTCTTTTTGAACATCAATAACTTCACAATAAATTTATACGTTATTTTGCAAATTTATTTTCAATTCTTTCTGCTATGATACTTATACATTTAACTTATTTAAACAAACTCTATCAAATAATATTTGTTGATTTATCAAATAAATTACTAATATACATCAGTTTCAACAGGTATATCTATATTAACAAAAATAATTAGATAAATTTTCAAATATAGATACATACATATTGTTTGTGTAAGTCATACAACATAAATTATACATAAACAACAATAATAATTTTAATTAATAGTTTATATATTTCACATCAAAATTTATTTTATATTTCATAACAAAGTTCGCTTTTTAACATTAAAATAATAAATACTATTTTTAATAATATTATCATACAACGCACGGGTTACACATTGGTTTAAGTAATAGAGTCAAGATACCAAATTGAAAATATAAACCACATGACAGTGAGGCAATAGCAAGTGAAACAGTTGAGTCCAATATAAACGTCTCAAACAAGAACTGCTCACATTACGCATACGGTACAAATATTGAAGATACAGATAAACCTGGTAAGTAGATAAGTTTTACAGGGCATCACAGCCAGAACCTAAAGCACGCCAAAAGTTCATACCACATTAAAATTACACAGATACGTAAGCTCTATAACCCATCTACCTCACTCATGCTAGCCTCACAAACAAGGGAAAATCTAAAATAAGAACTCATATTTTATAACGTAGACGCTTTCTGATAGACGGTACATGTGGATATTAATAGATTTCTTCCTTGGATGAACTCTTTGATAGACATCAGCCTGCATATCCATTGAAAACTGAAAGTTAAATAACTGAAAAAACTACAAAGATATTGTCAAGTTTACTGCTAAAATCCACATTGACATGCTTAGACATAAATTATTATGCAGAGGTTAGAGCAAGATAACTTACATCAATAATAGGGTGCGATCTTCCACCTCTGGTTCTTTCCCTTAAACCACTCATAAAGGACAACACTGGTTCCGTCATGCACGCCACCATGTTCTTCATCTCCATGAAAAGCATCAAGGTTTAGTCGTATGTTATTCACCATCCTTATGCATCTGAAGCCGTCTCCTAAGTCGTTGCTTTCGCTCCAAAGTACAGACTCGTCAAGGTAGTCCGGATTATAAGGTACCAATCTAACCTGATATGCATAAACCAAACAACTTCTTCGTTAAGTACTTAAAAACGAGTTTTAGGCAATTCATTTGATGTCAGGATTTCAATTACAGGGTGCTCTTTTCCAAGAGAGTGCTTCAGCGCTTGGCCTGTGGCTTTGTTGATCAAAGCAAAACTGGGAAAGCCTTCCTCATCCTTCACACTTGTGCTGTATCGCAGCTCTTTGAACCAGTGCTGTAAAAAGATAAACTTTATCATCATTTACTGTTTTTTTATGAAATGTTATGTATATGAAGCCAAGGGTTTAACTTGTACCTGATGGTCATCCCTTGGGTTAGCTGGTGCAAGCACAACCTTGCCTTCTCTAACAGCAAGGGAGTAATCTTCAGCTGCTTTGGTGTACACTCTCACCGTCGGATTACGAGTCGGTGGAAGTTCGTTCACAACAGGCAACTCTTGTCCTTAAAATATTTAACCATATTATATAATAAGTATGAATATGCAGCACTAATATATGTATATGTATGTGTGTGTATGTTGTATATATTGTAAAGGGTAAATTGCATTAATGATTTTTGTGTAGTTTTATGTCATAAAACTACAGAGCAAGTGTTTTTTAACTTGATAGAGAGTTTTTACCACCGCATACATGCATTCCAATATAAACTGAAAAACAATTCTCACGAAGCCACAATTTTGTAATCATAATAGCATGTGAAATGTGTAAGTACAGCCAGTGAGAATCAAATAAATTATTAAGAAGAAGAAATACGAAACCATGTTAGAAGTTATTGCCTGATCCCTAATTGGTTTTGAACCACCATGACACTTGTGTATGATATGTACTGATGTAATGCAATGAATCTAACTTTTACCTGTTGGAATATTTCGACAATTGGGTCACATATGTAAAATAAAATGTGTTACGCTATTTTGGTGTAAAGCCTAATTAAAGTGATCTAATTTTTTATTAGAATTAATAGGCTTAAAGTTTAAGTTATCATGGGCCTAATGTGTAGATACCGGGGCATTTTATAATTTGTTGAAGGGCCGAATTACAAAATGTCAACTCTATAAATAAAGGGTTATGTTCCCCGAATTACACAAGCCTTAGCAACTCTCTAACCTCTTCTACGGAGAGCTGATTTCAGATCTAGGGTTTGTGTCAATTTGGATGACCAAACCAAATTACATCTTCTCCGTGGCAACCGATTATAGATTCAGGTACTGCAATAATTAACTTCGGGATTCAGGTACGCTTCCGCAAATTTGTTTATCAGTTCTCTGATTTGTTCTCAATTAAATCAATATGGATTACATATTTGGATCTAGGGTTTCATGATTGTCTGCTGTTAATATATATTGAAATCCTAACATTACCTTTGAAGTGTATATATTATAAAGTTATGGAATTTGTTTAATTCTAACTCAAATGAATGTGTATACTTTATATTGTGTGGGGGTGTGTGTGTGGGGGGGGGGGGGGGGTTATAAACGTAGGACATGTCTAATTACTTATGAAACATACCTAACTAATGTGAGGAATCTCACCCTTATCTTTGAAGGACAGACATTATAAAGTTGTAGGTTTTGTTTAATTCTAATCTGTATACGTCTATGCTTCTACAGAACTAAAGATTTAAGTGAGCAACTGAGACATACAACCGTCACTGGTTTGGCTCTTAGTACCATAAATTTTTTGCCATAGACTACCATGTTTCAAACATTGTAGCTCATGATAAAAGAGCAAGGGAAAAAAAGTTCAAAGTGAAATATTACCATAGGGTGAAATCTTCCAGCGCTGGTTTTTGCCTTTGAACCACTCGTAAAGAACAACCGGAGTTCCATCACGAACTCCACCATGGTCTTCATCTCCATTCAAAGCATCAAAGTTTAAGCGGATGTTATTTACCATCCTTATACAGCGGAAGCCATCTCCTAGATCCGTGCTCTCGCTCCAAAGGACAGACTCATCGAGGTATTCGGGGTTATAAGGGACAAGCCTAACCGGGTGATGAGGTCCAAGGGAGTGCTTGATAGCCTGACCAGTGACTTTGTTGACGAGGGCGAAGCTTGGAAATCCTTCTTCGTCCTTCACCTCTGTACTGTGCCTTATGTCCTTTATCCAGTGCTGTTTATTATGTACAAAAGTAGAATAAATATTCTACCTCAAAGGTATTCTCAATGGTAAAACTTGGAAAATTTTAGTGTATACATCTGAATTCCTGTGTGAACATTTAAAATTGGTATAGAATTAAATAAAGGTTAATACTTAATACTGAAGAATATTCATGTGTAAATAAAACAAAAACAGAAAAAAACTTTTACCCCACCTATATTTTATTAAAACAGGAGTTATTGTTAGTATTATCATCATACACAACAATAGTTCAGCATTTGATCGGCACTGCACAATGTGTTTTCAAACTAAAACGAACTTAATGTTTTGAATGGAGTATTGTTTATGCTCCAGCTTTAGATATGAGGGGTAGTAATCAAGTTAGATCCCTCATAAAGTCACGTATCCTAATTCTCGTTTAAGCGTCATTAACATTACCTCTATGCAAGACTTTGAAATATTTCAAAAATAATTGTCAAATTGACGATTAACCTGATTTAAGGGGTTAAATGTTTCAGAATGGTTCAGAACTGTGGACCAATCACCTTGCTAACAAAATACAGAACGAATCTGCAAAAAATCACTTAGATCCAATTTCTTTTTGCACAAAAAGATGTAGGATGAGAAGGGGTAAATAAAAGGGGATCTTAAATTCTTAACAATAACCAATATTTGTTCAATCATAATCCAATAATTGATCAGATTCAACAGTTTTAACTTCGTAGCAAAGTAAATAGATCTCTAGTGTCCCAACTACTCAACTACCGGTGGTTATAACGCGTTGCTCCAAAAATTACGTGGATTCTAAGTTTCTAACATAATCAAACTTTGACGTATAATTCAAAACTGTGGTTCGTCTTTTATGCTTGATCAAGAATCTTATAATCCAGAATAATCGGAATATTTTTGGCTAATAACGTACCTGAAACTCATCCCTCGGATTAGCCGGAGCCAAGACAACGTCCCCGTTTCTAACAGTTAGCGAGTAATTCTCTTCAGCTTTTGTGTATATTCTCACCGTGTGCTGCTGCGGCTGCGGTTGGTGGCTGCTCTGCTGTTGTTCATGATGATGTCGATGACCGAATAGACTCATTTCTCTAAAGTTTTATTACAATTTTTGATCGATCTGAGTTAAATGCAGAGCATATATTGGGAGTAAAATATGGTTGTTGTCTGGACAGATTTATAGAAACTAGAGAAGGTAAAGTAGGTGAAATTAGGTGGGAAGATAAAATTTAAATCATTTGAATATTTGAAACTCATTGTATGTAACGTCTCGAAAATGTTGTTTTGCTCTTGTCATTGTCCCTTTTGATTTCAATAAACTTTTTTGAATCCATCGACTGTTTGACAGGTGCTGTGTTAAACAATGGTATCAAATCAAATAGTATCTTACTATTGTTATGATCTGACCCAGTCACGTGGAGTCTCGAATAAAACCCTGAAATTCGTAGTGACGTTACTCTTCATCCAAATCTCTTTCATCTTCTATAATCATGTTGTGTAGAACGATGCAAGCAAACATGATTATAGACATCTTTTTCCTAGACCGCAACCGACATGGATTACTTATCATTGCAAATCTAGATTGTAAAACACCGAAAGCACGTTCTACATCTTTCCTTTGTGCCTCCTGCATCGCCGCAAATCTGACTTGTTTAGGAGTCAATGGATTTGGACATGTTTTAACAATGGTGCTCCATTTCGGGTAAATGTCGTCATCTAGGTAATAGCCATACACGTAAGTATTTTGACCGAGGGTAAATATTAAAGGAGGTACCTGGCCTTGAGCAAGATCATTAAAAAGATGGGATCTTTCTACAACATTTAAGTCGTTATTCAAACCAGGGATTCCGAAGAAAACGTGCCATATCCACAGATCATACGATGCCACGGCTTCCAAAATGATGGTTGGTCGTCTTTTCTTGCCGTTGTACGCACCTTGTAATCCCTTAGGACAGTTCTTCCATTCCCAATGCATGCAGTCCAGACTTCCTAACATTTTCGGCCAACCCCTGCTTTCGTGCATCTCTCTGATTCGCACTACATCTGCTTCGTTCGGAGACCGTAAGTATTCTTCCCCGTAACCACTACTTGACAGAAAGTTTCAAGTGTTTAAAGTGTCGTGCTCTCTACTATGTGGTATGCATCGTCCAAAGCATCGGCTGAAGTGCCATAAGCTAACATTTTCATAGCGGCCGTCATTTTCTGTTCACCGGACAATCCCTGTGTCTTCGATGCATTTTGTTTGTACTTAAAGTAATCATTGTTGCCTTGAATACCAGCCAATATCCGAAGAAATACATTTCTCCGCATCTTGTATCTTCTACGAAACATATCAGGCCCGTAAGTGCAATCGTCATCGAAGTAATCTTGCATCAAAGACTTATGGTATTTAGCATGATTTCGGTGTATAAACCTCCTTCCAGCAACCGATCCCCCTCTAGTTGTGCATAATGAACCATACACTTCACGGTATAGGTCCCGTATTTCTTGTATTTCTTCCGCTTCCTCTTGAAGGATTTCATCTTCCTCCGAATCGCTATCAAAAGCCAGCACACATTTCGTAAAACTGGAATCCATTTATATTTGTGAATAAGTTTTGGTTTGAGATATGAATTGCAATGTTGCTTTTTATATAAGGTATACGGTATTGGTAAGTGGGTAGCTTTTGTGGGTGGAGTGTTCTCCTTTATTGGATTAAGTGCTCCTTTATTGGACAGAGTGTTCCTTTATCGACATGGTGCCTCTTTATTGGTACAAGTGCCTCTTTATTAGACAGCGTGTCCTTTATTGGATAGAGTGCTCCTTTAATGGATAAATTGTTCTTTATTGGATAGAATGCTCCTTTATTGGTAATAGTGTTCCTTTATTGGACGAAGTGCACCTTTATTGCACAGTGTAGATTCTCTGTCATGGCTCCAGCAAATTGGTACGAATGATCTTTTATTGGTACAAATGGTCTTTAATTGAACATCAAATATTTTGCATTACATAAATATTTTGCGTTACATAACTTAGAAGCTTACAACAACGACAATTACAACATGCATAAATGCCAAAGTACAATTGAAGGAACTACAACAACTAAACACATAAACATCAAATTTAAAGTACAGTAATAAACAATACGGTAGTTTCCACCCACACCTACCACGGACGTGGGTAAAATCCAGCTCTAGCTGCCTCAGCAACATTCTTGTTCAAACGTCGTATTTCACCTTGCGCTTCCAATGCATATTGAACTCCACGTTCGCACATCGGTGGGTCAATCCACTGCTTGAAGTAACAACAGCCATTTTCGTCAGGAAAAACGTTGTGATCCTGTTAGGCTGGTCAACTAAAAAATCGGCGCCCAACATCTTTTTCGGTCTTCGAAACAACGACAACCGATTCTTCTCCACAACGGCACATAGGGTTGGATCCACCTAGACGTATTGGCTTGAGAACGCGTCCTTCAACAACCATTTCTTTTCCACGTCTTTGATTTGCTACCATCTCATCGTCATTTTCCCATTTGTCCATGTTGGAGGCTACACTTTCTTTTCCCTGTTCTGACATACTCCAAAAAGGGAAGTATACTATTTTCTTAACAACTTGGCTCCTTTGGGGAAAGAGGAAGGAGGTGGCGGCTGGAAGAAAATAATTTGTGATTAAGGGTTTTAAAGAAACCGCTATATATAGGGAAAACAAGAGTGCGGGTCCGGGGTCGTCCACTTACCCGAATTATTTACACATTTTGAAGTTAGGAACGTTATAAAACGAGGGTCCTCCACTTACCCGCATAATTTAAACATTTAAGCACACAGAGGAGTTTAAAATGAGGGTCGTCCCCATTTTATTTTATAAAAATCCTTTAACTTATATATGTAAACCATATATTTTATAAACCATTTCTATGGCAGCTTTTTGGAATTTTGATTTGGACGTAAAACAAAATCTACAACATGAAAACCGATTTTTTCTCTTCCACAAGAAAATTATTGTCGATCAGATGCCAACGTGTCTTGTTGTGAGGAAATTCGACTTAGATTGGATTTCGTACGACCAATTGAAGTTCGAAACATTATAAAACGAACTGCAGCGATTATAAACCAGATTTGGCACTTGGCAAAGTACCAGATTTGGCACTTGCCAAAGTACCAGATTTGGCACTTGGCAAGGTACCAGATTCGACACTTGGCAAGGTACCAGATATGGCACTTGCCAAACTACCAGATTTGGCACTTGCCAAAGTACCAGATTTGGCACTTGCCAAAGTACCAGATTCGGCACTTGGCAAGGTACCAGATTCGGCACTTGGCAAGGTACCAGATTCGGCACTTGGCAAGGTACCAGATTCGGCACTTGGCAAGGTACCAGATATGGCACTTGCCAAGGTACCAGATTTGGCACTTGCCAAGGTACCAGATTCGACACTTGCCAAAGTACCAGATTTGGCACTTGGCAAGGTACCAGATTCGGCACTTGGCAAGGTACCAGATATGGCACTTACCAAGGTACCAGATTTGGCACTTGCCAAAGTACCAGATTTGGCACTTGCCAAAGTACCAGATTTGGCACTTGGCAAGGTACCAGATTCGGCACTTGGAAAGGTACCAGATATGGCACTTGCCAAGGTGCCAGATTTGGCATTTGCCAAAGTACCAGATTCGGCACTTGCCAAAGTACCAGATTTGGCATTTGGCAAGGTACCAGATTCGGTACTTGGCAAGGTACCAGATATGGCACTTGCCAAAGTACTAGATTTGGCACTTACCAAAGTACCAGGTTCAGCACTTGGCAAGGTACCAGATTCGGCACTTGCCAAAGTATCAGATTTGGCACGGAACATAATAAACTGGCAAACATTACACAAAACATAATAAACGATCAATCATTACACAGAACATAATAAACGAGCAAACATTACACAGAACATAATAAATGAGCAAACATTACATAAAACACATTATAAAATAACATAATGTCCAAAACATCGAGACATGCACATATATACATCGAGCCATACACACATATACATCGCGACATACACAAATATACATCATGATAAATCTGCGGCATCATCATCATCAAAACCATCCAAAGACATGTCGTCCCCGGTATCAGAAGGGTCATAATACGGAATATCGTCATCATCACTACCACCTCCCGAACCGCCACCACCACCTAGCCCATCACCGCCTCCTAGTCCGCCACCCCCTCCTAATCTGTCACACCCTCCTAACCCGTTACCCCCTCCTAGTCCGCCATCACCCCCTCCTAGTCCGCCATCACCACCTGGTCTGTCACCCCTCCTAGCCCGCCATCACCACCTGATCCGTGAACCCCTCCTAGTCTGCCTCCTGAACCTCCACCAGTACATGTCCCTACAACAGTACCTGATGCTACTGTATCACCACCCCCTGCTGCCGCTAATCTGGCATGTAAGTCATCGATCTACTCCTACAATCCCTGAACAATCGCCTGGTGCTTCTGATATAAGGATTGAGAATGTAGCAGGGCCATCTCCTGAATAGCCGCAATATGTAGCCTATGTCGGTTTAACCGGGGTGCATATTGCATATACAGAATATATAAAATCATTTTCTACAGCGTATAACATACAACGTAAATTCACAAGAACAAATTTTACCTCATGTGGCAGATATAATCCAGCAATAGGGACACCGTGCACCATGTGTGCAGGTGGGTAAACAATAGGAAGGAATATATGTGCACCGCTAAGATCAAATGTCTGAAATGTATCGGCCAGAGCGAAATCCGTAGAAGGGTCAGAGATCTGTGAAGGGGTCGGGTCAAAAGTAAACGGTGGAGGATGAACTCTACCACTAACCAATCGGGAACCAATGTGATCATAGTTCACACCCCGCATATAATTCGGCAGCAAGTACCGTCTGGGAGCTACCCGAACCCAATAAGGACCAAACTTTGCGTAGGGTAAGTGAAAATCGGTTGTATCAACCCATCCTGCCTTTCTCAAACCATCCACATACTGTCTCCCAATAGAATGTTGCGACCCGAAGATATCAAGTGGCAGAGGTGGATCTCCAGGTACTCGCAACTGAATGGGACCATGATAATAACATCGATCTCCCAAGTACCAAATGGGAAGGTGGGCCAGTGGGAACAAGAGGACACATCAAGTTGATAAGCGACATGCAATGGCTAATGGATGAGCATCAGGTAGTGGGCCATCCACTGCAAGTAACAACCAATAATAATTCCAAGGTGCTCGTAATATGTTCCCCTTCTCCTTCATATCTAATTGAGTACAAGCCTCCATCAAGTCATGTCTCACACCAGCAGGAGCATGCTGAACTCCGTACTCTCCCATCTACGCATGCGTGGGAAAAAGGTCTCAGCAGCATGACGGGTGGTAGGCTGTATGCGTGGATGCATGTTGGCCGTGTACTCGTAGTACCAGCACGGCAACATGTACCAAAAACCAAACATCCGGCGAACCTCTCCAAAAGCATAGGAGTCAAGAGCGGCATATAGATAACCCAATATGGCAGAGCCCCAATCAATCATATGCAGCTGCTCTAACTCGACTAGTGCTGCTAGGTAGCCCAGCCTAATCGTACTCCATTGGTTCAAAAAGAATGTCGAACCAAGGAGGTATAAAATGGTAGCCCTGTATACTATGTCGTGGAAATCTACCACATCAAGATGCGCTGTAATATACTGAAGTAAATATGTGACTGAAATGGCACCATTAGCTATATGAGCCGCTGATAAATCTGGCAAATACTATAGGTAGGAAGCGGGTGACTCTAAAGAGGCATCGAATGGACAAGTTACTCTATCTGGAAGGCCTATCTCAATCCCCGTAAGCATGTAAAAATCGGTTGGGGTGATACCTAGCTCAAAATCCGAAAAGTGAAAAGTGTGTGTCGTAGGCCACCATCTCTCTGCTAAGGCGTCTACCAAAGGTCGATCGAAGGACTGGGGAGGTATAATACGTAAAAAGAGTCTGAACGGACTAGCAAGTAGCCTCTCCTGCATATGCAATTGTAATATGTCAAGGGCATGTGTAACAAACTTCGCCTAACTCACGCGAAGGTAGACGTACTCAGTCTATTAAAATTATACCAGTTGAATGACTATAAAACCAATAGTTCATACTATTAAAACGTATAATGTACATGCACTAAACTATAACGTAAAACCAACAGGGCATACTTTTTAACGGTTCAGTAACTACAAATGTTAAAAAAATTAAAATTAATACCGAAACGGTGGCCAACACGGTAAAAGATCGATGAGTGAATGGATGTGGCAGCTCGTGGAGGATACGTAAGTCCTCAATCATTGTCCCCTCTGGTGGAGGAAGGTGAGTTGGACTAGATGCATTGTATGGCATAACTGGAACTGTCCGTCTCCCCATCTTCGTTACGCATGGTGGCATCCCAGCGTCGTAACGAATAAAAAAAATTAAAAAGGAGGAAAAAAGAAAAATATAACAACCCCCCCTCCCCCCCCGCGCGCGCGCGTCATATATAGGCATGGGAGCTTCGCGAGCCGATAAAATCGGCTCACGCCTGTTGGGAGATATCAAAGATATCTCCCAACATGTTACGGGTCGTAACGTTACAACCCGTAACCTTGTTGGAGATGCTCTAAATAATGAACTACATGACTTCATTCTTCATGGTTGCAATCTCCCCCAAGACAACTATAAGATTTATCAAGTTTGTTACCTTTCATCGTTGTGCAATGCTTTTGTTTGCACGACTATAGTTGCATTTGTGCAGTTATGCACTACAACAATACACAGTTTCGATTGTATACTTTAAAGGCCATTTATAGCTCAATACATTATTTTGTTAAAATATTTTTGCATATACTTTGTGGTAAAATTTGTAATTTTTCATGAAAAAATTCATAGTTCTGGTTGTTTGACATGTCGAATCATCAGAACTTTAAATCTTTAATTGTCATGATTCAAATAAAAATCTGATTACAAAAAATATGGTTAACAATTTCAAATTTTGTATTTGTAATTGTGTCTTGTATTATTGACCAATGTTTTTTGTAGACATGCTAAATTCAACTGCCATAAAAAAACGTCCCAGCTCAATATTATATGCATAGATCATGTCTAGTGGCTAGTACAACAGAATCCATATTTGACATTTGATTCTTTTTCTAATGCTCGATAGATCATTGTAAAATAGCCTATGATAATTAGAATAAGTTAACATGTTCCCTTTGGCATGTGTTTATATTTGTAAATTAATTATAAAACCCGTCGGAACTTTTTTTTTAATTGCATAGGTATAGTGAATACATTGTGGAGTATGTGTCTTATGCGAAAGCCGTTTGCCCATTAGGATCTTATTCATCCAATTACTTAAAGATAATTTTGACGAAAAACAACACTGATATGAAATTACACGCAAACACAAGATATTTCACCCAAGCACCCTCTATTAACTCAAAAAATAACCTTTGTTTACAAACTCTAAATAAGCAAAATTACAAAAGAATCAATAACCTAATTAGGAAAGGTAAAGAATATCTAGATAACTAAAATATTGTTATAGAAGAAAAGCAGTGAAAAACGACGACAAAACCCTTGTATTACATTTCTCCCAGTTTCTAACAGCCTAATTCGTCCATATCCTAATCTAGTCCTGAAAGTGGCATATATAGAAAAATAGAAGGCCTAGACAAATATCCAAATTTCTCTTTAGAAATGTTAGAAATATATCTCAGGAAATACTCAATTAAAACAGAAACATGTCGGCTCAGACGTCTGAAATATAACTGCCAATTTTTCAAAATTGTTTGAGTTTAAAAACTGTCACAACCAATTTATGTCTATTCATTTTAAACGAATTTCAGAGTCTATAGATACATATTTCTGCCAGAAAAAATTATCTATTCATTACTTCTTAATATTCATTTATTATATTTTCAATTTTATCATTCTATGGCTTCTACAATTCTTAGTTTAAGCAAAAATCTTGAAGAAACACTCAATTCCTTCAAAAATTTCCTCTCTGTCATTCTTCGTAATCAACGTCACTTAGAATTGAGTCAAATGAAGATGAACATGAATCAGGGAAGACATTTAAATAACATTCATTGGATGATCTCCGCACTCAACAAGGAAGAAGAGAAAATGATTTGAAAGGAACTTCTGTCAAAGAAAATGAAGAATGAAAGGCTTTAAAGGTTGATCCTATCTTTGGAGAAGAAGGATGGGTAGAAGTTACAAGAAATGGTTAAATAATATGTGTTTGAATTTGGTTTTGGTTTGTTTGATTTGATTTCATGTCTTGTAAGAACCAGATTTAAATTGGTTGGTTGGTTTGAATTAATTGTTTATTGGATTGTATAAATTTGATAGTTTGGTTTGAATGACATACTAATTATTACTCTAGTTTAAATATTGTAATGCATTGATTTTATTAGTAATATCATAGTTTTAGGGGTATTAGAATTATTCCTTAGTCTAGGTTAAGTCTTGTATTAGTTTAAGTGGGGATTATAGATTAAACTTAGGGTTATAGTTTTTGTTGATTTAGATTGAGGGGGAGTTAGTAATTCCATAAGAAGTTGTTGGATATAGGGGGAGTAATTGAAGTAACAAGATATCAGGTTAGTATATTTTATAAACAAAGGTTGTCATCATATAAAAGGGAGAGTTTGTTAGGGACCGAAATGATGGTTTTGATGACAACAGTCTTGTTTTAACCAGCCTTGTTTTAACTATTATTATAAAATATATACTAGCACTGTTGTATAGAAATATATATATATTTTTAAGTATATTCAGGAGTTATATACAAATATTGTTTATTGAAGACTGTGCAGTTTAGAGATTCAAGATTACAAAGAAGATGGGTTTAAGATTGAAGACTCATAAGTAACAAGTGTTCAAGAAAATAGGACAAGTTATAGAGTCTAGAATATTTAGTTAAAACTCCGTAATAGCACCGAATCTCTATTTTAAGTCTCTTATCATTTTTATCTTATAATTTTCTTACAATTATTAATTTAAAAATTACTTCCTATATAAAAAAATATCTTTTAATATCTAAATTTATTTCTTGGATTTTAAATCTGACTCCTAATTTTTTTTTTAGATTTGATTACTTATATTTTGCAAAGCCGACCGGTTTTTATAGTGATCCGTGACATTTATTATTATAACAAATAATAATAACTATAAGTACAGCAGTTTGGCAGATTTCTAGGCTACATTTTGGTTTTTAAAGTGGACCATCCACTAGATTACTTATATTTTAGTTTTAAGTAATTTAAATATTTTATATTTGCTTGCTTATATTTTAGTTTTATTATATTTTTTACATAAGTTATAATTTCTTTATGTCATAGTTATAGTTTTATAGATCTTTAGTTTTAAAACATTGCTTATATAGTTATATGATTTATATAATTTTAAATTATCATTTTATATATATGTTTTGAACTTATATTTTTAACTCCATTATACTATTTTATTATATGGAACAATAATGTGTTTAAACTCTAGAATTACCTTGATTTATTTCAACATTATTTACATTGTTTTCAAAAAATTCAGATTTCAAAATTTTCCTAAGGCATATCGACAACTACTACCCCCTATGTCGACATGGTGGCCATCATTTTTCAAAATTCAAAAGTTGTGTCTAATTGTTTAAATCTTTTTATGAAGAGACATAACTATTTTCTCACTATAAATGTCATCTAATTTTGAAAAAAATTAACGACTTTATTCTTCTTCCTCTTCTCTTTTCTCCTCTCCATTATTACTCTTAAAATTCAAGTTCTATAATCAAACTCTACTGAATTTCAATGATAATTAAATCAATTCAACTCTAGTTTGATTCTATATCTGGCTCTCTCAAAGATTCAAGTGTTATTTAGTTATAGGAGCTTTGTAATCAAAGAACAAAGTTCTATCGAGTCTTCCTTCCAAACTGATACTGAAAATGTGTGGTTTTAGTCCATTTAAATCAACTAGGTGAGATTGCAGCCAGCAAATCAATTGGGTGTGATTATATCCCGAAAACCAATTGTGTCTCACTATACACGGAAACAGGAGGGGTGGACCTCGTGGCCTGTGAAACCGAGGATTATAATTTGGATATTATTTAAAAAGAAATTAGCATCAATCCAAAGTTATGTGAGATTGGATGTAGAGTAACTCTGGACCAGTATAAAAATCATGTTGTGTTCTTTCCTTCACTGCTTTTACATTTTATTCTACATCTGTGTTTGATTTTGTGATTGTTTCATATCTGTGGTTTGCATCTATTTCTAATTTATTTAAAAAGATTCCATAAAAATTATAATATTCCATTAAACATTATTCACCTCCCTTTAGTGTTAAGTTTATCTTAAGATCCATGATCCGTATTTCCCAACAACTACAACCTTTAGTTTACTCAGCATATTTTGGTTCTCATTAAAGTAAGTGGGACTTTTATAGTTATATCCCATCTACAACTCCCAGCATAAAGTTAATTATGCCTCTAATTATCTTTGCGACCTTTAGTATGCTCAACAAATCATGAAGTACATTGGATACGCCAAATTTACCATTTTGTGATATTATAATGGGGTTTATGTAACCTTTGAGTTTTTACAACAAAATTACATAAACGTTATTACTCGTATAGAGATAATATAAACATCACCTTATATACTCAATGACTCGAGTTTGCTCAACTAACATATGTACGTAAGGTACTATATTTATATTTTAAACGATGAAGGTCATTATTGCTTCAAAATCATCATTTAAGAATAATCATGCTTAATATTACCGATTATCTATAGGAAGTGAATATAAATCATGATAACATATATCTTTTATATACATCTAATGTATAGCCCTTCGGGTCTCATGGGTTCTTATTCTACTTACTATTTTGAGATATATAATAAATAAACATATTTAGTTATTATAACATTTAAAATTTACAACACACACACACACATTCTCTCATAAATATTCATTTATAAATTAAACAATTTATAAGTATGACACTTGTATGTTTTTAGATTTAATCTATTAAATAATAGTAAAGTAGAAGCATTTCAAGCTCTCTCCTTAATTCTCTCAATTACCCTTAATTCTCTCAATTACTCTTAATTCTCTCAGTTCTCCTTAAAACTCTAAAGATACTTTTATTAAATCAAAGTCTATTTAAATTATAAACCAGTAACATGAAGTTGCTTTCGTGAACATCTGCCATTTCAAAATAAAACTCTTTGTTAAGTAGCATTTTTTTTCTCACTTTCTCCGTAACTACACCAAAACAACGACCTCCTCCAAACTGGAAACTTTTTGGTTCTTCTTCCTTGATCCAATATTTTATTCCGCTCTTGCTCTCTCAATTTCAGTTATCCTTTTTAATTTTGGTTTTTAGATTTGGAAACCTATATCTTCGTGGCAATTTTTTTCTTCATCTCACTACCGCTAAATTTAAAATCCCCTTAAACAAATTATATCATTCCGATTTGCTTCCCTCTAACAGCTGCTTCACAATTCAAATTCCCCAATTTTTATTACCTACCCCTAATTCAACTATTTGAACTACTCGATCCCCTAATCTGGACCTTCCTTACATTGGAAACTATAATGTTCCGTATTTTTTTTGTTGTCAAATATTTAATATATTTTATTATTTTAAACATTATCTTTGGAATATCAATCGATTTTAATATTGAATTCATTAATAAAATGACGATTGAATATACATAAATTTTATTTAATTATAAACGAGCTCGAAATGGCGCTGCAGTTCGTAATATGGAGTTTTGAACTTTGATTGGATATATAGAATCCATTTTAAGTCGGATTTCTGTGAAACAAGAAACGTGTGAATCTTGTCGATAATAATTTTCATATGAAAGAGAAAAATTCGGATTTCGTGTTATAATTTGTTTGTTATGTCCAAATCAATTTTTAAAATAGTCGCTATGGAAATCGTTATTAAAATATAACGTTTATTTAATATATTTAAAAGGAAAATTTAAATCGTTTAACTCAAAATTAACGATATTGAGTTGTGTAAATTATATTTGAAGTTGTATATATATTCTGTTTGGATATAAATAATTTATTATTATTTTATTGAATTAATTTGGAATTCATAAAATATTTTAATCAATATTATATAAATGTTAAAAATAGCCATGTTTGCAAACGGCCACAGTTTTCGATATAATTAGTTTCATTGGAACCGTATCGTTAAATTATTGTAAGAGAATTAATTTCGTGGAAAACCGCTATCGTATGTGACTTCGGTGGCCAAAAACGTCTCTGTTTCTATTCAATTATTTAGATTATTTAGACAGAGGTAACTTTTAACGAATAAACGACTGGCCAAACAAACTCCAAATTTAGCAAAACAAGATTCATTAGATCCGTTAGGAAAAGGTCTAGTAAAATGTCAAGGTCTCATATTTTTTTGGATTTTTTCTGCAGTTATAGGAATTTTAAACGCTTGATTTTTCATTGATATTTATAAAGGAATTTTCACAAACGACTTCAAAATTCGACGAAACCTATCCCATTGGGTCCGGAATATTTTTTTATGCAAAGATTAGGTATTACATCTCGATTTGAAGATAGTATGTGGAGTTTTTTTAGCGATACTTAGTGGTGATGTTTCGTTTTAATAAAATATTAACAAATTCTTCCTATATATACCCATTGTGCACAAATGACCTATAATTTGGTCAAACTTTCTAACGTGGCCAAACATTCTAAAATTTCAGCCTCCACATCTTAAACCGATGGCAGCGAAATTCTTTAACTTTCCCCCTAAAAACTTATGATCCGTTCATAAGAATTAAAATCTTTCAACTGTAAAAAACTTTGGCTTGGTGTGGTCTTTCTATTCGACGGCTATGATGGGGTTTCGAGCTTCGTAGTGACCGCAATTCCATCGACAGGTGAGCACAGTTATGGGTTCACTGCGGATAAATGAAGGGTCCAACTGAGGTGAGGATGAGGTCGAACGAGGAGGAGGGACTGGCGTATGTTGCAGTGGTCTCCGATCATCATCTGGGGGACGGTGGAAATCGCGGTAGATTATTGATAAAGGGGAAGCGGGTTTTGTCTGGAACGAAGAAGCCTGGGTTGAAATCTATACGTGTATTTCAGAACCTATATTAAGTTAGGTAATAACTAACTAATCTGTTAATTAAAACTAGTATTAAACTTTGATTAAGTTAAAGCATATATATATATATATATATATATATATATATATATGTTTGATTAACATAGAAATGTGTTTATTTTATGCTCTTATATCTTATCTTTTGTATATAAATAAATATTACTTGGGTATTGTTTTGTCACTTTTACAGATATTCCAACCCAGGCCGCATGCAACTAGAAAAGTAGAGAAATAGAGAACATATTGCTATATATTTACATTTTGAAGAATTGTAGAGGAAGATCCCACATCTAGTTGCTGTTGGACAACAAAATGATTTATAAAAAGGCCATGCACATCTCAAATCAAGGGAGGCTTGTCAAAGAACCAAGAGAAAAAGAAGAAAGGTCAAAAATTTAATAGATATAACTAAAGCCCATTTGAGATTCTCATTGTAAACTCTTTTGGTGAATTCCCTAAGGCCTATCCATCTATCATTGTATTAGGGTTAGGGTTAGGGTTTGGTTATCCCCTATATATACCCTTGTAATATCATTGTAGCCACCATCCATTAGTCTGTATCCTATTTTCTCTTCTTCTCCATTAATAAAGTTTCTAGTTCTCTTTTATTTTTTCTGCATTTTTCTTTTTCTTAGCAATCGGTGTTGTCTTCATAATTAGTTTTGGAAGAACACCAATTGTATTTTACATTTTTTAGTGATTAGTCGTTTGATTAGTTTCAATGACAATCCTAATTTACTTTTCGTTGTTCTTCTTTTCCTGCAATTTTAATTTCTGCATTTTATTTCTGTTTTGCATTTAATTTCCGATTGATAATTGTGATTTGATCGTCGGTTCAATTAGATTTGTTCTGAATCGGATCGCAGTTTCAATTTTTATTATTTTCAAAATCAACCTCCAAATTTTGTCTAACTCGCCCAAGAGATTAGATAAATAATTTGATTTTAATCTACCTCCATGTGTTCGACCTGCATGCTACACACCTGTGCGCTTGCAGAATTTATTACAAATATCACGCTTTTCTAGCGTCGATCAAGTTTTTGGCGCCGTTGCCGGGGAGGTAACGATAAAATTTTATTATTTATTTAATTTCTGATTCGTGTTGGTTTTTATTTTATTTTATTTTTCTTTTGTGTTTTTGTATATATATTACCAAAAAAAAACTTGATTGGATTGGATTTGATATTATACATTGATATCGTAATCTTTCAAACAAGGGGAAAAAATTCACTTGCCAAATTTTCTTGATTTTTTAATAGAATCTTTCCTTCCTTCTCTTTTTTTTTTTAAAAAAAAATCCTCTTTACAATTCCTCTCACCTCTGCTTTTGATTTATTGTTGTTCTTCCCGATCCGTATTCAATTTCTTTCTTTTTTTTTATTTCCTTTCCTTCTTTCTTTTACAATTCTTCCTCTTTTCCACAATTCTAAAAAAAATACTGCATTTTTTCCTTTAGTTTCTTTCTCTTTACAAAATTCTTTCCTAATATCTCACATCCTTTCCTCTTCTACAATTTTTCAAAAAAAACAAAACAAAACAAAAAAAAGAAGAAGAAGAGAAAATCCCTTCCTTTTTATATACTTCAGTATCCTCCTTTACATCTTACAATCCCAATCTACTTCACACCATCACTGTTTTGACCAACTGTACACCCTCATCTGAAACTTAACCATCTTCCAATACCATAGACAATCCCCGTCCGCAACCATCCTTCAACCATTCACTATACCCCACGTTTCTTCTCTTCATCAACCTTCTTCTCAGACAATACTCCACACACAACTTCAGCAACCCAATTCTACACCAAAACGCAGACCACCCTCTTCACAATATCACCACATCTTCAACACCAGCCACCAAAAATTCAACATACAAACGCAAAACCCAAATCACAACTCCAATCAGGTCAGAAACCCCACCTCAAGTACTACAACCATTTCCCCTTATCAACACCGCAATTTTCATTAACCTCACTATATCCAGTCCATTCCCCTCACCGTTCAACACATAACCCCCAAAGCCATCATAACCCACTCACCACTATAATCACCTTACAGTTCCTACAATCCCCTCCACCACTACAGATCAAACCATCTCATGACCTTCAGTTCATAAACACCAAACAATTAGCGCTGCTATAATCAATTTCCATCATCCGCAACTAGCTCCTTTAGCACCAAATTCCATCATCTTCCCTGTCACACGTCTTTCACAACCAACAGTATCACCTTTGATACCCAACTTCATACACCTGAAACCCCAATCATCTACCACAAACTTCACCATACATCATCATACAGTATCAAATCCTATCCCCACCTTCACCATACACCATCATACATCTACATACCAATACCACAAACTTCTCACCATCAGTTCATCATTCCCCCTTACCACCTCCATATGTCATCTCCAAACAGCGATCAGTACAGACCCCTTCACCATCGCACAACCAAACTCCGCTCATAAACCAGATACATCTCAGCGCCACCTTATTCAGATCCCACCAACCTGTTTCAGACCAACACCGCAAAGTTTACAAACTCCACCATAAATCAGTTCACAACGCCACCACTTCTACCCTCTGTTTCACCATACATCTCTTTACGCCACAATCCATATCACCGAAACCTGAACCTCAAAACAACAATCACCCACATACCCGACTAACTAGTAAACTGTTCAAAACCGCACTTACCTGTAATAACCCGGAAAATGTGAACCAATTAAAAATTTTTAAATTAGGTTATTACCAAGGAATTTGAATAATTGAAATAGCCTATTTCAATAAAATAAAGAATTGGGTATGGTATGGCAGTTTGAAATTTTGAATACAAACTTTGTCTGACTGTACCGGGTGGAAAATATAACGGATTTTAACGAAACTGAAAATATTTAAATCTGTTTATGAATACCTTTCTAACGAATCTGAAAAATCGAAGTTTCATAACGGAAACCAAAAGTTATGGCCAAATGAATTTTCGGAAAGGTCGCTATATAGCATATATAGCCCTTGAAAATTGATATTTTGCATACGACCTCGGAATTCGACGAAACCACTTTTGTTGGGTCCGGGATGTCAAATTATTGCTAAGTTTCAAATTTCATAATTTTTGAAGCTAGTATGTGAGCAGGACAAAAGAAAATGTGATTGGTCAAATTCTGTTAAAATGGGTCGACCTAAAAATGGCTGTTTTTCAAACGAGCTCAGAATTCAACGAAACTAGTTTTGTTAGAACCGTATCATCAAAACAAAGCTAGATTTATTTTTCTGGAATTTTTCGATTCAGTTTGTGGCCCTGGCAAATTGAAATGTACGTTTAAATTAAATATCGAATGTTTTATATTTTAATTTGAATAATAACTGACTGTAACAGTCGAATTGGCCAGCGAAACATATCCCATTGTGTTTGGAATGGGGGTATTTAGCTAGGGGCGATAGTCGTTGGGTTTGATTTCGAGTTCGTATGTGGAGGGGGGTATTTTTGGAAATAAATAAATAAAAAATTAAAATAAAAAGGAGCCGACCAATCAGAATTCGTCTCCCTCATCGTTCTTCCAGGCGCGAGGCGGAATAAAGCTCCGAACTTCTCTCTTCAATTTCTCCACAACCACACAACGAAATCAAGCAAACTAAGATCCATTTTGAAGAGCGTTCAGAGATCTTCAAATCCATAGCAACTTCAAGATTTATCGTTGAGTGTAGAGGGAGATATCGCGCCGAGAAAGCTCGAACTTCGCGCCGCCGCCGTGGTCGATAGAGACCATCTAGCCGATCATCAGGGGTAGCGCCGGGAAGCTCTTCCCTTCCTCTTCGACGCAGCACTGGCCGTTCGTCCTATCGCTTTGCGGTTTAGCCGAAAAATTTAACCCTAGTTTCGAGCGCAAAGGAGGTATACGGCTAAACCTATTTTCAACTGATTTTTACACTATAAAGCGTTGCAAACTTGTAAAAATCGTATCTTTTTGCTATGTGATCGAAATTCGATGAAATAGGAGACACCGTGACCGTAAGGAGGCTCTCTACATTCTAGAAGAAGCCGCGGATTTTTCTGACCTTCCTACGATTTTTAGCACTGCAATAACCAATGTGAGGAATCTAAACTATGTGTGTGAATGAAATCGTGTTGTATAAATTATATAAGCGAAGTGTAAATTATATACGCATGGTATACCTCATGTACATGTGTTGTATAAGTTATATTAGCGATGTATAAATTATACAAGCGTTGAATGAAACATATATGCTTTGAATTGTGATGAAATGCAAGTGAATTATTATATATATATATATATATACTCCCCTCGTCCACAGACCATGGACGATATTTATTGCTTGAAATTGACGTGATATTATATGGTATGACGAATGGTTGGAAATAATTGTTTGTGGTTGATATTATGGTTGAAAAATACCTTTGTGGTTGAAAAATACCTTTGTGGTTGAAAAATACCCTCTTCTGGTTGAAACAAAATAGAATAGGATTGTGGAATTGAAAATAAAACATGCCGCCTGCGTGCGAACTAGATGCATGATCCCCATTGTCAAAAACCGCGAGGTTTTAAGGTAGAGCGAGGAGCCGTACTAGGGACGGTCCCGGTTTTAACTACCCTGCCGTTATGCTGCCGAAATTTTCTGAAATATTTATGTGTTAGAATAATTTTCATTCGTTGAAATAAATTACATATGCTACAGCGAATATTCATGTGTTGAGTTGCAATTCATTCGTTGAGTTGAAATTCATGTGTTGAATATTATTTGAATTTAAACAAATAGCTTTAGCGATAAAAATCACATTTTTATATATATACGAACTATAGAAAATATTCATGTGTTGAGTTGCAATTCATTCGTTGAGTTGAAATTCATGTGTTGAATATTATTTGAATTTAAACAAATAGCTTTAGCGATAAAAATCACATTTTTATATATATATACGAACTATAGAAAATATTCATGTGTCGAGTTGCAATTCATTCGTTGAGTTGAAATTCATGTGTTGAATATTATTTGAATTTAAACAAATAGCTTTAGTGATAAAAATCACATTTTTATATATATACGAACTATAGAAAATATTCATGTGTTGAGTTGCAATTCATTCGTTGAGTTGAAATTCATGTGTTGAATATTATTTGAATTTAAACAAATAGCTTTAGCGATAAAAATCACATTTTTATATATATACGAACTATAGAAAATATTCATGTGTTGAGTTGCAATTCATTCGTTGAGTTGAAATTCATGTGTTGAATATTATTTGAATTTAAACAAATAGCTTTAGCGATAAAAATCACATTTTTATATATATACAAACTATATCGAATATTCATGTGTTGAGTTGCAATTCGTCCGTCGAGTTGAAATTCATGTGTTGAATGTTATCGTATTTTAAAATAAAATGAATAGACAATAAAAACTACACCTTTATTGTGAATATGAAGAGTTAAAAGACATTCACGTGTTGAATAAATATTTTTAACGATAAAAATATTTCTTTTACCATGTATATGCTTTGATAAAAATACACACGTGTTGAAATAAATAATAGTTTGCTAGAAATATTATTATTAGCTTTGTTCTGCATATATATACATGTGTCGAACAGGAAAAATGGATTAGCTGTAGAGTAGAGAAATTATTTGCATGCCCGACAAATAGGTAAACCTTGATGAGTTGGCTGCGCAATTTTATTTTTATATGAACTCCTGTGAATGCCATTGGATGCGGAGTGCTGGTTATTCTGTGTGAAATAATAAACATCGCCCTAGGATAGTAACAATTAATTTTGAACTACACTACATGGCATACTTCATGACGATAGGCATACTTCATCATATTCCACATAAGCAATTGGAGCTTGTGTGACGAGGTGGAAGATTTACCATACGAGCGAGAGGCTTGTATGGCGATGACTATATACTACAGGTTGAACTGATGACTGATATGGACTATATAAAATATAACGATAACTTGCCAGATTAATAAAAACCCCACACGGGTCTGGAGTTGACAATAATCACGTCTCTCTAGTTATTAGATACGGCACATGGACTATTTATTTCCACACGGAAACGTGGTGACGAGAATTTTTTCTCTGGAGTGATTATCAGTACATACTCCCCCGTAAACACCAGAATATATCACTATAAATATGTGAATGCTTTTTAGGATTTATTGGGTACCTAATACGGCCCAATAAATTTCCAAACCCCTCCCCATACAAAGGAGGTTATGGCGAAATTTTTCGAAATATTAAGGCGTTAGTGAAATATTTGAAGTGAAAACGAAGTTGAAAATATAGAATGAACTATAGTTGAAATAATAGAATGAACTATATTTATATATATAAATATAAATATAATTAAAAGGAATAGAGGCCGTGCAGTTCGTGTTTCGGAATCGTAATTTGAAACGATTAGTGCGAGAAATTCGACCATCGGATTTTCCCGAAACCGCAACCGCTGGGTTCGCCTTGGGAATATCTTCCCAACGGCACCAACCTTGTAAAATTCCAACGGTTGGATTGTCCGGAATGTTTAATTTAAATCTAAAGAAAAACAGCGCCAGAATCGTTTATATTTATATATAAATATATTTAAATTAAATCGAATAACGACGCTGCAGTTCGAATTTTGAAACCGTAACTTCAAACGACTAGTGTGGAAGATCCGACCGTCGGATTCTCACGAAACTGGAACTGTTGGGTTCGCTGTGGGAATATCCTCCCACTGACATAGACTTTGTAGAAATCCAACGGTTAGATTTTCCGATATGTTTAAAACAAATTAGGGAAAAAACAGCGCCAGTGCCACGACACGACCTGAAACGTCGTTTAATTAAATAAGGCCATTTTTAAATAAATAAAAATGGCGAAAAATCGTTATAAAATATTATAAGCAACGTAGGTTGCAAATAATCCAATTGGGCTTGAATTGTTTGATATTTGATGGTTGTTTGTGTTTGACATGAAAATAACACTAAAGAACTGAAAGATGGATGTCGAATAATATAACCATAGAAAGAATCGATTTAAATTCTAATGACGTGAATTATTTGAAAAGGTCGAGCTAACCCTCATTTCGAATAATTTATCGAGCGATTCGAATTGGAAGATGCAAAGACGATTCAAGACCGACGATCTTCGTATCGGTTGGATGGGCGCTACTGAGGTTCCTGACCGGAGTAGCTACCGGAAGGGGACAGAAGTAGTAGCCGTCTGAACGTATGTGTTGATTGGACGGATATACGAGGAATTTGACGCCTCCGGTTTCGTTCAGACCCAGGACGGACTTGTAAATGGACTGTGTGTCTGACATTGGATTTTGTTCTATACTGATTGATCTCTGTTAAATATATATCTGTTTGGCGGCGGAGAATTTATTCTTTTGCTTAACGCCCTTCTCTGAAACGTACGAGCTCAGAGGTTATATATCGATGGAAATCAATCATATGGAGTGGACTGCCTATGTGGCATGCCAAGATGCTGTGAACAAGGCTTCTGTTGCAAAGCAAAGTCTTGTAGATGATGATCAAAGCAAGGTCTGCGTGACCTGGCTTTGTGTATTTCGTAGATTTGCGAGCCTCACACCTCGGTATGAGTTAAAAACGGGATACGGGCCGCTGTGAGAGTATGACGTTTCTTTCTAGCTATGGTGGTGTCAGTGATTTACCAGCCCTGACATATATATCTATTTTTCACCTAAGTGGTTGTTGGAATGCGAGGCGCCTCGATTATAGGTCTGTAAGGACCGGTAAACGTGTGTTCAGGAATAACTAATCCTCAAACGTAAGAGAGGACTGGCCCAGCCGATCCAGGGGTTACCCAGAGTGTGTAGTCCCGAGGCATTTGCTAGAATGTCTCGAAGCGGAGAGGAGCTTGCCCCTTGCCTCGACTCATGACGGAAATCCAATTTCCAATACGAAATAACAGACTTGATTGTAGAACTAGTATGGTGACATAGTATACGGTAGCTATGCCGTCTATGATTGATATTTATGATGTTATTCGTTTTTGAAACATATATGCACTAGTAATAATATCAAATGATTTTGCTTTATACGTATCAAGCATATTTGGCCATTATAAGGTAAAACTCTATCCTCCGGCTTGCGTTGCATTGTATGATGGGACTTGAGTCTTATAATGGCTTCATTCTTTTTAAAAGCATTGCGTTGTTTTAAAAGAATTTACTTTGTTTTAAATGCACTAGCAATCACTGGAGTAAACCCGTTCCGCGAAAGTGGCGTGGTCCTATGATTTTCTTATTACTGTTGTTTTAAACTATTAAATAGATTCCTCATACCAGTCCCCATGACTGACTCGTTGTTTGTTTCACTTTGCAAACGCGGGTGCCCTTATTTTCACACGGGCAGCCTAGTTCACAGGTGACAGGTTGTTTTTGGCTCTGCACTGTTGCATAGAGTGCATTTTTGGCTCATGGCGAGGCTGACTTCACAGAGACGACTTTGACATTTTCCGCCATTATTGTTCTTATATTATGATTCCGCCACGGGCGATGCAGACTGATTTACTTTCCGTATTTCTTATATTATGTATATGTACCGCCTTCGGCGATGTAGACTGATACCCTTATTATGTCTCACTGCATGTATGTATTCCGCCTCTGGCGATGATGACTGATCACTTTCCTTTTTATTTACTAAGTTATATCCCACGCTATGCTATTCTAATGTTATTACATGTTGTGATTCCGCTGTCATATCCATGTAAAAGTATTCTATTTATTGTTTCTGCTATTATCTGTACTCTGCTTTGATGATTAATGTGTTATATTCCAATGATTATCCTTAATACCGCCCCTCGGATTTTGGGATCGTCACATTACCAGTCCTTCTCCTTTGACCATCACTGCCCCCTCCGAAAACTGTAAGTAGCTCCAACCTTAAGAACTCCTACCGCAAGTCCTCATCAGAACGCAACTAGGTTCGAAAGCCCCATTATATATCACCACGACCCTAGTCTTCATCACCCTATTCCATTCAAAAATAAAACTCGAATCCATCAGACAACCCAAAACCCTAACAGCTCAAGTAGATCCAATAGCTAAACCCCAAAAGTCCGAATCCTCTAATCTCGAATCAAACTCGGGGCGCTCAATCGCAGAGCAAACCCGAGCCTGATTTGATCGAATTCGAACTTGGAACCATGTCCATTCAGATACACAATTCGAGAGAAAGAAACCAAAAGAGAAGGGGCAAGATTCGTGAGTATGAAGGAAGTCTCCTGTTTATTCTTTATTTTTATTTTTGAGAGACGAGGTTTAGGCTAGAGGATATTTAAGGTTGAGCCTGAGTCGTGACTATTTGGGTGCACACTAGCCTATTTAGCTTGAGTTAGTTCAGTTCTGTTTAGTTTCGTTTAGCCTATTTATTTGATTTTCAATTTTATTAAATTTTTTAAGCTTGTTTTTTTAGTTTCCCTTTTGTTTGCAATTTTAAATTTCTTTTTGTTTCGGCATTTGTTTAGTTTAGTTGTTTTCAATTTTTTTGTTGAGTTTAGTTTGTTTCTTTTATTTTATAAGTCTAGTCACTTTTTATTTATTTAGTTTTTACTTTAATTCCAAGTCAATTTCTATTTTCTTTTCAAAAAAAACAAAAAAAAGAACGAAGGCAAAAATTGAAGGAGTTCAAGCAAGCAAACCAAAGTGAGAATCAAATTCGAGCAACAAAACAAGGATCTGAATAGCTAGTGCCACTCAACTGCTCTCAACAGGCTGCCATACCCCATTGTAAAATTTTCTGAACTCTACAGGTGCTCTGCTGCTGTGAAAAATATAGAAATTGCTTGTAAAAATCTTCTGCAGGGGCAGCTGCTTGCTTGTACAATATTTTAATTTTCTGTTATTATTCTGTGACTGATATTTCTGAATCTGTTTGTGAGGAACGAATTTTCATAACTCAAATCATCACTCTCGTCGTTTTTCAATTCTGAAACTTGATTTGACATTGCAAGATAATATAATTGACAAGTTGTGTTTTGTGAACTTGACTGTCTCGTATAATTGGATCGTAGATATATAGTAGTTCAATTTATTGAACTACTAGCAAAAGAGGTTGCATGCTACCCGTAAAACATTGGTCGTATCCCTTAGTATTTATACTATACGTGAACGGCCATAAGACCCTCTTCCCCCTTCTAATTGAGTCAGTTAATTAATAGAGCACAACTCAGTATTTTATACTATTTTGAAGTGAGAATAATTTTTGTCTTGCTTTGATTTCATTAAAATGTCTGATTCAAAAAAATCCTTGAGAGAAATGTGGGATAATAATTGGAGTAGACGTCCTCTTGAGGAGTATGATTTTGAGTTACAACTCATGAAGCAAGATTTTCCAAAATTTCGCGAGCCAAATGTCAACAACTTTCAATATTTTCAAAATGACCAACATTTTCAAAGTTATGATCGAAATGGCGACTTCAATTCAAATTTCAATAATTTCGATTATGGGCCGCATCCACATCAAAATAGTTTTGAATCCCAATATAGCTATGATCCACATCAATATGAGGTTGTAAACCAAAATTTTCAAAATTAAAGCCCATATCAACATCTTGAAAATAATCAAAATCACTCAAATTTTAACATTTTTGGTTACGAACATAATTTTTATTATCAAAATGATTTCCAATATCATTGCCATTTTTCTGAAAATTCAAACAACCATCACATGGGAAATAATTTTGATTGTGAAATTGATATGGACTATAATTTTGAGAATCAAGAAATCCAAAATGAGAGCTCTCAAATCAACGATTATGAAGAATGTCATTTTGATGAGAGGGAAGAAAGTCTAAATGAAAAAGATAGACAGCTTGATGAACTTCTTTGTTTAATGACGTGTTTTAAAGAACAACTCGAGCAACAAAATCAAATTCAATGTGATGAATCAGGAAATAATCCATTCTTTACTGATATTGAAAATTTTCAGATTACAACTTTGGAAATTGAAAATGACGATCGAAATGAAGTTGTTCACAATTCAGCAAATGATTTAGACTTCAACTCTTTTCAGGAAAAAGATTTAAGCTCAGATTTTGATCTTCCTCTTTCAGACTGTGAAAAACTTGAAAGTCTAGAAATTGAACAGAATAAAAATGTTGAATTTTTCAATTCAAATTTGGAGCAAGATTTTAATGAACATGAATTTTTTGGGTTGTACGAGGATGAGTTTCCAAATGAGGAAGAAGTAGATTCAAATCACGAGTTCAAAAATTTTAACTTTGAGAAAATTTCAAACGAACTTGAATTTGTCAGTGTCGAAAATACGTTGTCAGTTAATGATGAGAAATGTGATCACATAGTCTTGAACAACACTCAGATTTCAAATTTCACTGAATTTATATACGATCACAAATTTTTGAAAAATTACACTGATAAATTTGTTGAACACATGAACTATTTTTGGAATGTTAGCTTTGTTGAAAAACTTCATGTTAGGACGACCCTGAACATTCATTTACTGGACTATAAATCGAGGTATAAAGATGAGATGGTTTTCAAAAACTCTTGCTTGTTAGAAAACATGCCTAGACACAGTGGGAATGGGACTCATAGGGCTAGAATCAAGTATGGGGGAAAAGTTGGTGGAATTCTTTGCATCGCATGCATCGTAAACACATATATCATTGTACATATGATCCATTCTTACATATAGTTAGACTGCATTTCATTTTACAAATCATTTTACATCTTATTCACCTTTGGGTACGATCTTTCAAATTTAGGAAACGTTCACAGTGCGGACACTGTTTAGTCCAAGTGTGGGGGCAGTCTGCATTTCAGTCATTTCTGTTTTTTCTTTATTTTTCTTTCTTTTCATTTTCAGCCATTTAAATAGGACTGTCATGCATTCTAGATTGTAGTAACATGCCATTTTTTTTGGAAAATACGACTCATTTTAGATTGATACAACAAGATAAGTTTACAATTTATAGTCAGTTGATAGTATTTTTTTCTCGCAGCTTAGATCGAATAAGAAATATAATGAAAAGTTTAATTTTGAGGGATAATAGTGTAACTAGCACATAGGGAGATTCTTAGGTGATGGCCATGAAGTTTATTCTATATTGTAGTCTTTGTTTAAATAAGTGGAGGACTTAAAATACTTATATTGGCTTTTCGAATCTTTAAAACTAAGTTGTGTGTTGAATTCGCGTGACTCTCTTTTGTGCTTATATTTTCAATAATAATAGTAATCCAAGGGTATCCAACATTGCTTGTATATCAAGCGTTGGTGTGCAAACCCGCCAAGCACTATCTGACATGTTGTTGACAAAGTCAACGTTGGAATATCTTGGTCTCATTTTATGAGATTGGACACCTAAGGATTACCGACACGTTGTTGACAAAGTCAAAGTCAGCCTGCACAATCCGCCAAGCTCTTTACCCACTCTCCGTTAGTCCGCGAGGCAGTGCATGGGTGGTAAACCTTAATCTTCTAAGTTAGGTGTATGTACTTAATAATAAATTTTAAAATATTATAGAATAAAGAATAAGCGATGATGCCCAAACACTTCTTGACCTTATTGATTTGACTAGCCATACACAAGGAAATAATAATACCACTTTACAAACTGTGCCAAGCAAACTAAGAATTTATTTCATGGTTGCACTATATTATCGACCGAACAAACTGGCCAAACTGGAATTTAACATTTGAAAACTTGATTTATGTTGAAAATTTGTGAAAAGTTGAGGTATCTAAAGTGTAATCAACTAATCAGAAATTGTTAATTTAATTTGTTGGGCCACTTTCCTGAAATAAGTCGTGTTTTCATTTCTACTTTCATTTGAATATGTCTGTTTCATTCATGTAGTTCCATTAGAATCATAGCATACTGCATTTGGATTTTGTGGGTAGTATCCGCTGAAAACCCTCACGAGACACCACTCATCCTACTAGGGACACTTAGAGGTTTAACGGCTTGTTGCATATGCTAAATGCAATCATGTTTCCTATGAAAGTGTGACCTATCTAGTTAGTTTTTAATTTTTGTTTTACTCGAGGACGAGTAAAAGATAAGTATGGGGGTATTTGATTAACATAGAAATGTGTTTATTTTATGCTCTTATATCTTATCTTTTGTATATAAATAAATATTACTTGGGTATTGTTTTGTCACTTTTACAGATATTCCAACCCAGACCGCATGCAACCAGAAAAGTAGAGAAATAGAGAACATATTGCTATATATTTACATTTTGAAGAATTGTAGAGGAAGATCCCACATCTAGTTGATGTTGGACAACAAAATGATTTATAAAAAGGCCATGCACATCTCAAATCAAGGGAGGCTTGTCAAAGAACCAAGAGAAAAAGAAGAAAGGCCAAAAATTTAATAGATATAACTAAAGCTCATTTGAGATTCTCATTGTAAACTCTTTTGGTGAATTCCCTAAGGCCCATCTATCATTGTATTAGGGTTAGGGTTTGGTTATCCCGTATATATACCCTTGTAATATCATTGTAGCCACCATCCATTAGTCTGTATCCCATTTTCTCTTCTTCTCCTTTAATAAAGTTTCTAGTCCTCTTTTATTTTTTCTGCATTTTTCTTTTTCTTAGCAATCGGTGTTGTCTTCATTATAAGTTTTGGAAGAACACCAATTGTATTTTACATTTTTTTAGTGATTAGTCATTTGATTAGTTTCAACGAAAATCCTAATTTACTTTTTGTTGTTCTTCTTTTCCTGCAATTTTAATTTCTGCATTTTATTTCTGTTTTGCATTTTAATTTCCGATTGATAATTGTGATTTGATCGTTGGTTCAATTAGATTTGTTCTGAATCGAATCGCAGTTTCAATTTTTATTATTTTCAAAATCAACCTCCAAATTTTGTCTAACTCGCCCAAGAGATTAGATAAATAATTTGATTTTAATCTACCTCCCTGTGTTCGACCTGTATGCTACACACCTGTGCGCTTGCAGAATTTATTACAAATATCACGCTTTTCTAGTGTCGATCAATGCTAAGTTGAGAACGAGACAGCAAAGAACGGGATCAACGTACTATGTTTTTCAATGAGCTTGAGAAGGAATTGAGCGAAGAAACAGTTCAGCCGGTATTCTCTTCTAACGTAATTAAATACTTAATTATTTAATTAAGGAATTGTCGGTCTGCTTTATAATGTTGCCGTTAGTTTTGAATCTGGAGTAAGCAATGCAAATCAGGTTTCCTTTAGTATAATGAAATCAGTTGTTAAGTATAATTATAACCGCTATGTTTCCATATTTCGAATCGCCTGCTTAAGGTTTAATAAAATGATTAGCTTATTCTTAAACTTAATTAAGAAAAGGAATGGGATAAGACATGCTGCCCAATATTTGAATTTCAAAAAAAATTGGACTGGGTAATTAGATAATTAATCGGCTGCTAAAAACTGTTTACAAAAGAAATTTGTTAAACTAAGTTAAATTAGAATTATAATTATACCATTAAGGTTTAAATATTGGTAGTTTGTGCCTGTGGAATTAGAATCAAACAAAAGTGTCGGCCTAGGGTAATAAGAAGTTAATATTTAGTATAATTAGTTTAGTCTAAGCGTAATTAAGGGTTTAATAGTTTATTTAATTTATATTAACTTATTATATTAATAACAAATTCATATGTGATCAGAATTGGACGATTCAAGAGACGTTGGACTTGTCTCAATGAGCACTGCATTATGGAACAAAAATGAACGAAATTGGAATCAACCGGAAATTTTAATTAAATTAAACGACCGTTTATTTTAATTAAAACGAGCCGTTGACAATGGAATCAGATCTAGGTGAGTTAAACTCACTCAGTTATTCCCACTTATATTTTATATAAATCGGGTTTTTATATTTTGTTGTGCTATGGTTGCTAATGATTGATTTGTTGATTGTTTGTTAAATATATATTCACATAATGATTGAACCAACGAAATTAAACATTGTTTAATTTCAATGGAAAACTAAATTGTTATTTTAACGATTATTCCCGAACGAGGTAGCTTACCTTGTTGGTCACGGTTATGAAATAACCGTGTTTAATTTAGTGAATTAATTGAATTGTCTAAATTGTTTGTTAGTGTTAAATAAATTGATTGATATTAAATTGCTGTTATCTTACTGTTTTAGAATTAAATCCGTAAAATTAAATTGAATGATATTATTTGAAGTAACCCATTTGGATGTAGAGAAGAACAGGTTGGAGGAATCCAACCGGATTCCTCAAAATATATTAGATGTTATTTATTTCCATATTTTCGTTATAAGAATTGTTTGAAACCCCTATGTTTGGATGATTGATTTGATTATTAACCATTGACCTGAAATTCAACAAATGGTTTTGTTTTAACCAATGGGCAGTATTAGTTGAGTAATTGGCAGCAGTTGGCCTATAAATAAATCGTTTTGAAATATGGATTTACCATCAGGTAAATTGATAAGAATGAAGTTATGAAATTTATTTTATAACTGAGTATAGATTTTTAAATATGTGATTTTAAAATGAAGTTTATGAAAAAAAGAAATCAGCCATGTGCGAAGCACGTGCCTCATCTAAATTGTTAAACAATTTATAACTAAGTTTAACTGTTTAAGAAACAATTAAAATGGGATTATATATTTATTTATTTAATATTAATCAAAGTAAATAAGGTTATTTAAATTAATTTATTAATTAATTTAAATGAAGAGACAAGTTAAAGTGGATCAACAAGTTAATCATGTTTTAGAGTTGATCAAGTCAGCTGTTTTAATTAAAATTGATTATTTGATTAAATAAGTTTGTCCCAATTAGAAATGAAATAATTTAGAATATAGTTGTTTAGGTTGAATAATATTTTGAAAAGAAATTAAATACTAATTTTAGTTACTAATGAAGTAAATTATTATTTTAATTAATAATAATTTTAGTAATTACTTGCTAAATGAAATACATTTAAGTAGGCAACCGATTTTGAAATGGAATATGGCTGAGTCTGGAAAAGATATTATAAACGAGTTTTCTATGTAAAAACCGAGTTTTATAACAAAGTTATAAAAGGAATTATAATCGCATACGATGGTTTAAATCAATATTTACTCAACATTTGAAAATAAGATAGAAAAGGAAAATTGAGATAAAAAGGGAAATCGAGATAAATAGGGATTTATATAAAATTTGAGATTTTATAAATAATGTTTATGAAAGGAAATGTGAAGTCAAAGCATGATTTGAATTGGCGATACTTAATAATGGAATTAAGTAAAAGGGTTAGGATTGAAATGAGATTTTGAAAAGTAAACAATTAAAAAGGATTTGAAATTGAAGTTGGTAAAGGATCAAATAATGGGATGTGGTAATATTAATTCATATACAAATTGAATTCTTCGAAAGGAAGTTAAGGTTAAGAAGTGGTTTGATTAATAAATTACTTAATCAACATATTATTTAATAATTAATTATAATTAAAAAGAAGGTTTTATGAACCACCATTTAAAGTTTAACGAGATGGGGTTGATACTAAAATGAATATGGGTTTTGATATACAACTCAAACCTATCTTAAGATAAGAACGTTGTTGGTTAAGGTCTGAGAGGTAAATGAATACCCCAACTTGAATGGCTTCAGGATTATCTGAAGGTGATATATGTTGTAATGGGAAAGGGGTTAAGAACAGTTTATTATTTCCATACGAGAAATAATAACGCAATGTAAATTGCGAGGTTTGATAATATAAAGGCGACTTCCAAAGTAACGGGAATAAAAAGATTCGAGAATATAAAATGTGATTTCCAAAGTAACGGAAATGGAAAGATCTGAGGATATATATGTATATAATGAATTCTGGAAATAAAGAAGAGTGCGTGAAAATATTACGATATTTTCGGATTAAAAGGGGAATGAAAAGTAACGCGTTGAAATGAGTTGATCGAAAAGCATAAGTGTTGGTATTGTTTTCAAATCATGAAACAAAAGAGATCTGTAACGTTATTTTACGAATGTTAAGAAGGATTGATTTTCCCAATTATAGATAATAAGAAATGATATAGGAAATGTTTGAAATGATAATAGAATAGAAAATTGGTTATGATGATAGGATATTTTCCTAAGCATTAAAATTAAATAGTTTTGAAATTTATCTTATGTTAAATAAGAATAGAGAAAATGATATTCGTAATATCGAAACATTTAAAGAATTTTATATTAACCTTCGTTAATTGTTTATAAAGGCCAAGTGAATATCGAGTACTGAATCAGTAAACTCATTTTATTTTGTTTTGTTTATTTGATACTTAAATAACCGACTATCAAATCTGGCCAATACGATTGTTGGTACGGAAAGACCGGGATCAAATTTATATTCGAAAACCATTCCGAACCAGCAAATATGTGAAGGTAGAAGATGGAGCAATTGAAGACTGTGAATCTTCATAAGCCGAAGATTGACTTCTTGAATATTCTCTGTGTTGCAAAATAGAGGTGTTCTGATGTGATTCGGTCGTTGTTGAGATTTTTCGGATTTCAAGGACTACTCGCTGCTGATCCGTGGGGTGATACCTATATAGGATGTGGTAGGAGGGTGCCTTCGGTTCATCCTGTTCCTGGATGACTTGTATGGTCGAGTGTCTGACAGAGTATTTCCAAAAGAGTTACGTACATTGATTTTTACAAATGTATTTCTGTTGGTGGTGGAGAAGACACCTTCTCTTAGCTTAACGCTCAGAGTATTTTTGTGGAAATCAATTAAGTGATATGTAGCAGATCTGACGATGTGGCACTCAAAGAGAACGGTGGCCGATGTTCAGAAGAATTAAAAATAATAATATAATAATGATTAATTAATTAATTAATTTGGACCTTAAGCCTCATCAACCGGTAAATGGTATAAAAACGGGTAGGTCGCATGGCTATGTGGGTCGCACCCATAAAAAGGGTATATCATTACCTGATCTGGTGGAATTAAATGCCTTCGGTTGTCACTTATTTTATTTGTATGCTATCTGTTCGGTTGGCTGGCCCCCAACCGTGGTAATGATATATGCGGTACTCTCAAGTGAAGTGAGGGGCCGGTCATGTTTAGCCAGGGTTGCAAGATGTTCTTGTTGAATCCCCAATGTATTCATCTCCAGAGGTACATTGTCGGAAGTTGGTCCCATACCTTGCCATAGTTGGAAATCCATTCCCCAATAAGAGCCCATGGTTTTGAATGTATACTATGTATGTAGAGCGTGAGATGCAAGCATTCTGCTAGATTGCTATTTACTTTATATTAGACATTATTATAATATTAGAAAATATATGATTTCAAAAAGGTTTTGGGTTATAGTAAGGTAAAAACCGTCCGTATTTATGTGTGGATTTGGTCTTACTATTATCCTTCTTTCGGAAAGATTTTAACTTTAAAATCAATTTGGATGTTACCTATAAACTTAGTGTGTTTTTCTCACTCTGGTTCACCAAACTGATCCGTGCGTTTGTAATGCTCGGGTTGGGCAGGGTTGTACAGGTTCAGTTATCGGATGCAGTGAAGAGACGAGTTGGAAGTGTCTACGAGAATGATATATAAATATTCCGCTGTGTGTTGTATATGAGGACAAAATATTATTATAACTGTCCAGATGTGTGATGTACTCTGATGATTGTAAGTTTTTATTTTAAGGCTCTCTATAAAATTTATTTCTATATTATATTTTGTTCCGCTGCGATGTGATACTCTGATTCTGTGTTTGTGTTTCTTCTTCTTCTATTCTAATATTTCTTTCTTTCTTATCTAACCCTCTGACTTCTTTCTATTAACTATCTGATGTTTTTGATACTTGGGTTTTGGCAAGTAATACGAGTTTTTATGTATTACTATCAGAATTCAGGTGTCAAATTCTGTCGGGTCGTTACAGTGGTATCAGATCTATTGGTTTAGTAATAACGTCCTTGGCTCTGTAGCGTAGCTCGATAGAGATAGGATTAGTAATACCCTAGGTCGATTTGAGTGTATATATGAGAGCGCCTATTTGTAAATTTTATATACAAATGTTTTGTATTGTGTTGTTCGATCAGTTCAAGTGTGGAGAAGCATTTGAATTAATAATGGACACAATATTGTTTTGTAAAGAGGGTAAATGAAATAATTTTGCCAGAAATATATTTTTGTCTAGAAAAGAAATAATTTCATCAAATTATTTAAATGTTGGTTTGTTTATTTGTTTGTTTGTTTGGTTGATTTGAATTGAATTAAGAATTTGGAATGGTTTAATATAACCAGAAGAAATTTTGCATATAAAATTGTGAATAAGAATTGTAATATGAAAGTGAATGAATAAGAATTTAACTTAAAAATAAGTTAAAACGTAATAAATTAGAAAGAATGATTTTTGAAATAAAATCAGAAATTGGATTATCAAATGATAATAAACTAATTAGAAAATCAATTAGTCAATTGGATTTAAAATTTAAACTTAACTTGATTAAGTTAAGGATGGGTATTGAAATTATATAAGATAAATCTGAGATTTGGAAACTAAATTAATATAATTGAATGGAAATTAATCGGATATTAATCGGTTGATAATTATAATATGATAAACTCAAGTGATTGTATTAAAATAAAAATTGATTTTGGGTATGGATTAAATCGATTGGAGTATGTTGTTATGCGTTGTTTGCTTATTGTGTGTTAGATTGGTTGAATAACTAATCAATGGTTTAATAAGAAGTTAAATAAATTTAAAGTTAAATGAATTCCAGTAAAATAATTTGAATGGAATTGCATATGAATTGAAATTAACGATTTAACCCTGTATTTGCAAGTGATATGATGTTCATGTTTAGTTCTTGGAATTTGTATAGTCATACTTGATGATTAATGAAATGGTATTTAAATTATTTATGTAATTGTTGCTTACATGACATACTGAGTTGAGTACAGGTAGCTGAAAGTTATGAGGACAGGTTTTGATCGCATATAAATTGAGTAATATGCTCAATAGCGCTTGCATGAGGTACGCCTACGCGAAAATATGAATTTTGTGTTTTGATTTTTGTTTTTCGGTCGTGTGGTCGATGTATATATTATTTGTTCCTGCGATATCGCAGAAGTCACTCCGTACAGGGGAGACTCTACCGAATTTTTCCAGGAATTTAAAGTGTTAGAAATTTTTCGATATTTTTGAAAATTTATATTGATTATAATGAATTGGTTTTTGATTTATAATAAATTAAAATTTAAAATTTACGGGTTCGTAACATTTTTCTTACCTTAGTAATTTCGGGGACAAAATTCAATTAAAGGGGGAAGATTGTAATGTCCCGTATTTTTTTGTCAAATATTTAATATATTTTATTATTTTAAATATTATCTTTGGAATATTAATCGATTTTAATATTGAATTCATTAATAAAACGACGATTGAATATACATAAATTTTATTTAATTATAAATGAGCTCGAAATGGCATTGTAGTTCGCAATTTGGAGTTTTGAACTTTGATTGGATATACAGAATCCATTTTAAGTCGGATTTCTATGAAATAAGAAACGTATGAATCTTATCGATAAAAAATTTAATATGAAAGAGTCAAATTCGTATTTCGTGTTATAATTTGTTAGTTATGTCCAAATCAATTTTTAAAATAGTCGCTATGGAAATGATTATTAAAATATAACGTTTATTTAATATATTTAAATGGGAAATTTAAATCGTTTAACTCAAAATTGACGATATTGAGTTGCGTAAATTATATTTGATGTTGTACATATATTCTGTTTGGATATGTATGATAAAAATAATTTTTTATTATTTTATAGAATTAATTTGGAATTCATATAATATTTTAATCAATATTATATAGGCATTAAAAACAGAGCCATTTTTGCAAACGGCCTCAGTTTTCGATGTATTAGTTTCATTGGAACCGTATCATTAAATTATTGTAAGAGAATCAAATTTCGTGGAAAACCGCTATCGTATGTGACTTCGGAGGCCAAAAACGTCTCTGTTTCTATCCAATTATTTAGATTATGTAGATAGAGGTAACTTTTAACGAATGAACGACTGGCCAAACAAACTCCAAATTTAGCGAAACAAGATTCATTGGATCCGTTAGGAAGAGGTCTAGTAAAATGTCAAGGTCTCATATTTTTTTGGATTTTTTCTGCAATTATAGGAATTTTAAACGCTTGATTTTTCATCGATATTTATAAAGGACTTTTCACAAACGATCTCGAAATTCGACGAAACCTATCCCATTGGGTCCGGGATATTTTTTTTATGCTAAGACTAGGTATTACATCTCGATTTGAAGATAATATGTGATGTTTTTCTAGCGATACTTAGCGGTGAAGTTTCGTTCTAATAAAATATTAATAAATTCTTCCTATATAGACGCATTGTGCACAAATGACCTATAATTTGGTCAAACTTTCTAACGTGGTCAACCATTCTAAAATTTCAGTCTCCACATCTTAAACCGATGGCAGCGAACTTCCTTGACTTTCCCCCTAAATACTTGTGATCCATTCATAAGAATTAAAATATTTCAACTGTAAAAAACTTTGGCTTGGTGTGGTCTTTCTATTCGACGGCTATGATGGGGTTTCGATCTTCCTAGCGACCGCAATTACATCGACAGGTGAGCATAGTTATGGGTTCGCTGCGGATAAATGAAGGGTCCAACTGAGGTGAGGCTGAGGTCAAACAAGGAGAAGGGACTGGCGTATGTTGCGGTGGTCTCCGATCATCATTTGGGGTACGGTGGAAATTGCGGCAGATCATTGATGAAGGGGAAGCGGGTTTTGTCTGGAACGAAGAAGCCTGGGTTGAAATCTATATGTGTATTTCGGAACCTATATTAAGTTAGGTAATAACTAACTAATCTGGTAATTAAAACTAGTATTAAACTTTGATTAAGTTAAAGCTTATATATATGCTAAGTTGAGAACGAGACAGAAAACAACGGGATCAAGGTACTATGTTTTTCAATGAGCTTGAGAAGGAATTGAGCGAAGAAACAGTTCAGCCGATAATCTCTTCTAACGTAATTAAATACTTAATTATCTAATTAAGGAATTGTCGGTCTGCTTTATAATGTTGCCGTTAGTTTTGAATCTGGAGTAAGCAAGGAAAATCGGGTTTCCTTTAGTATAATGAAATCAATTGTTAAGTATAATTATAACTGCTATGTTTCCATATTTTGAATTGCCTGTTTAAGGTTTAATAAAATGATTAGCTTATTCTTAAACTTAATTAAGAAAAGGAATGGGATAAGACATGCTACCCAATATTTGAATTTCAAAAAAATTGGACTGGGTAATTAGATAACTAATCGGCTGCTAAAAACTGTTTGCAAGAGAAATTTGTTAAACTAAGTTAAATTAGAATTATAAATATACCGTTAAGGTTTAAATATTGGTAGTTTGTGCCTGTGGAATTAGAATCAAATAAAAGTGTCGGCCTTTGGTAATAAGAAGTTAATATTTAGTATAATTAGTTTAGTCTAAGTGTAATTAAGTGTTTAATAGTTTATTTAATTTATATTAACTTATTATATTAATAACAAATCCATATGTGATCAGAATTAGACGATTCAAGAGACGTCGGACTTGTCTCAACAAGCACTGCATTATGGAACAAAAATGGACGAAATTGGAATCAACCGGAAATTTTAAGTAAATTAAACGACTGTTTAATTTAATTAAAATGAGCCATTGACAATGGAATCATATCTAGGTGAGTTAAACTCACTCAGTTATTCCCACTTATATTTTATATAAGTCGGGTTTTTAAATTTGTGTGCTATGGTTGCTAATAATTGATTTGTTGATTGTTTGTTAAATATATATTCACATAATGATTGAACCAACGGAATTAAACGTTGTTTAATTTCAGTGGAAAACTAAATCGTTATTTTAATGATTATTCCAGAACGAGGTAACTTACCTTTGTTGGTCACGGTTATGAAATAACCGTGTTTAATTTAGTGAATTAATTGAATTGCCTAAATTGTCTGTTAGTCTTAAATAAATTGATTGATATTAAATTATTGTTATTTTACTGTTTTAGAATTAAATCGATAAAATTAAATTGAATGATGTTATATGAAGTAACCCATTTGGATGCAGAGAAGAACAGGTTGGAGGAATCCAACCGGATTCCTCAAAATATATTGGATGTTATTTATTTCCATATTTGTTAGACCGAAAATTGGGCCTAATAACCAAGTTTTATGTGAAAACCTCATGATCACAGATTAATGCAGAAAAAACCGTAAAATAAGAGGAGACATACGAGATTTTTATAGTGGTTCGGCTCAATCCGAGCCTACGTCCACTCTATAGTTTCTTATATCTTGAGGAATTGCAATTACATGCGGTCTTACAATCCGTAAGAGCTATTTATACACAATAACCTTGTGTTGTAATAAAGAAGAGGAGATTAGAGGTTGATTTTACACACGTATTCCTCGTTGAGTTGAATTTATTCGGTCTTCCAGTTGTTGTTGCAACATCCTTGCAATGGCAATGGTGGAAGGAATGGCCAAAAGAGAAGAACCCAAAAGTCCCCCCAAATGTCCATCTCACGGTGTATTTATAGGCGTGGAGGGGCCTTGCCAGGCCCAGAAGCGGTCCGGTTCGGATGGGCCACGTGGAGGGAAGAGAGGCCATCTCGGAGAAAGTGGAAGAAGTGGTCTTCAGATCGTGCAAGGACAGGTGGAAGCCGATCTGAATTAATAGGAGGCGGTTATGCTTTGTGAATCGGTCAAACACACGATATAGGAGCAGGTCCAGGGGGTCGGTTCGGATCCGATCTAAACCGAGTCGGTGTCTTCAATCCGAAGACTCCGCGTCCAATGCTTCGAAGGTGGAGCGGATCGGGTATGCTCCCTTTGATCCGATCCGTGCTAATGTGAAAGCGATGATCAAGTGCCAAACTGTCCATCTTAAGGCAGCGTCCGATCCGAACAGACTTGTCTGATCCGATCCAAGGATCTATTCAATGTTAAATTCCAGGTTTCCGGTTCTGCATGCGTTCACGGAAACGAGCATAACTTTCAAACCGTAAGTCCGTTTTAGCCAAACGAAAGCTCAAACTAAAGCTAATTCAGAGGGCTACAAGTGTTATTAAGATCAGCTCTGTAATTGTTGTTTTCGGGCCCAAAAGAGATCTTCTGATAGGAGTTTCGGGCCATTCTTTGTTTGCAATGCGATTTCAACCAAATCATTTTCTGTCTTCTGACGATGTTCCCAATACTTGAGCGTATTGTTTAGAAGAGACTTCACGTGTGACTGCTTTGACTAAAAAGCGGGTCAACATTTTGCCCCCCAGAATGTATCTTGCTGAACGAAGGAAGATGTGTTCTGGATAATCCAAAAAGTCCAAGGCCACGCTGGGCCTGCTAGCTGCAAGTATAAACCATACCTGCGAAGAAAACACTACACCATAATGGCCAATTGGCAACTTTTATTTTTTTCAACTGCCAACACTTATATGTGTTGTAGACTAGTGACACTTATATATGTTGCGGTAGCAAAAATGTGTCACCAAAAATGTGTCAACACTTTTATGTGTTGTTATGCTTGGTCAACTCTTCTTTTCTAAGGGCAAAAGAGTAAGTTGCCAAACATAACCCTAATCAGATGCTCAACGCTTTGTCCTCAACGCTTATTCTTTCTAGGCCGCAACATATGCAAATAAACAGAATGGACTTGGAAGATTGAAATCAACGATTAAATCATCAACATCAGAGCACGGCGGAAATCGAAGAATTGAAATCTTGGATTGAAAGAATGAACTTCGAATTGGGGCTTCTAGGGATTGAAGCTTCTAGGAATCACGGCGGCTTCTAGGGATCACAATAAGAGGTAAAAAAAATCGATTTCACTTCTAGGATTTCACTTCTAGGAATCCTATAAAAATCTGCATATTTGATTCATTATAAATCATCTATTAATCTATGTTATTATCCTAAAAAATCAAACCAATTATGCAAAGTTATGTATTCATTGCAATTCATTACAACCCATCAGTAGCGGATCTGGGAATTAATTTCAGGTAGGGCGGAAGGTAAAACAAAGGCTGAAAATCATATCAGCTTAGTCAAAATTTCAATTTTTGCAAAGGATTTACTAATTTCCGTGCCCTAGCTTAGTCAATTTTATGAAATAGATGAATGGTCTTGACATCCCTTGGGTTGCTATTCTCACACTCGTATTAATATTTCACACTTTACTTTAATTTTGATATTATAAATGCAATTACGTTTTGGAAAAACATCGGTGACAACGCGTTTTCACCGCTGGCGAGATCACTATATATATATATATATATATATATATAAACTATCAGATAGTCACTTTTAGCTTTAAAAAATGCAGTAGCATTGAACTGCTGCTATAAAGCAGCTAAGCAGCAACAAGTTGGTGCAAGAAAAAGAACTATAATGAAAAAAATTCTTTCAAGTTTATGCAATCTAGTTTATTACAGTAAAACATCTAAAAGTTAACAATTATCATATTTTATTCTTAAAAATAGTAGAAATATTACAATATTGTTGACCTTGAATTGTAATAAATACTAGGAGGTATTTACTGAATGTAGATTAATTAAATCCAGCTTGCTGAAATATATGCCAGTGTTGTTTTTGAGAAATTATACCTAAAACATATATGTTAGCATGAGGATAAAAGTACAACTTTTAACTCGGGTACTCTAAATATATGGTGAACAAGGTTTCTTTCTTTGTAAGTAAGAGGCTGAAACGAAGCAATAATTTGCGGCAAGATGTATATAGTGAGGATGAAAATATATTTGTTCATAGAGCAAAAAAAACTTACATTTGTGTTCATTTAATTGATGGAGCATCTAAGGGATGGTTAAGGGTAGTAATGACTCGATAGAACAGAGTTATGCAGAAAGGCCTTTTTTGTTTTGTTTTTTTTTTTTTTTTTTGACATTTTCCCCCCATAAAGGCTAGTAGTTTTTTTAGTCATCAACATAAAAGTTAATTAATTAAAATTTACGTGTAGTAATGACTCATGCGTTACAACAATGTTAATACCATCGACTGATTTCTTGCACTACCACAAACTTATAATTAAAGATACACATTTAATATTGCCTATTAAATCAGCTTGGATATGTTTCCTGATTCATCCCATATGTAGACCCTGTTATTTTCAATGTGCTAATTGTTATCCACGTTTTTTTTTTTTTTGAATTTACTGTTTTTTGAAAATATCAATTTGACAATAAGGTGGATATTTTCAGAAAATATTTGATCATTCTATGCATTTTTAGATTGATATTTAATAAAATACTAAATAAATGTATGACCATTCTTTTTACTACTAAGATTATAGCTATGTTTGAAGGGTAATTAACCACATTCAGTGTATTTCATGCATATATCTAGAGGAATATCTTTCCAGATTCATTCACAGTAACATGGAAAAAAAATGCAATTTTAAACACAGGTATAACTTGCCATGATTCAGATTTTTTCTTAAAAAAACATATATATGATTTTCAGCATACAAACAATAATGCACTTCCATAAAATTACCGCAACATGCAAATCAAGGCAACAAGTGAAGTTGCCAAAAACATAACTAAGACATTAGAACTGAGATTTATCAAATGTGTCAAAGTTGGGATGTTCCATTCTGGCTTTTTCCGATATCCTATTAACAAGATTGTACTGTAGGATTTTCTGCCAATTAATTGTGTGGCAAGTTGAACTTATTTCAAAAATGGTTTGAATTTTATTTGTTTAATATATTTTATGACTAATTTTCTTTTACAGAAAATTGATGTTTAGTTATTGAAGTTCATCTAATATAGTTTGTTTTTTAACTAATTTTCTTTAGGTAATTATAGAACTAGTAGTTACAAAATCCATATAAAAAAGGTTAAATGGTAAAACATCAAACATAAGACTATAATAGTAGTAATAATAATAATCTATACTTAGTACATTTCATTAAATTAAATATAAACATGTAATTGCCTATTTCATTCAGCAATTTTAATCTTCTATCATATATTATTCACTATATTTAATTCGTTGCTTAATTTCAGTTTTTCCTGCATTTTATATTTCTTTCATTCTTTCAGTTTTAACAATATAACATATTTGTTGCGCTAGTATTATGCCATGACAATTTTCCTTGTTTGAAAATATTCCCTTTTTTCCCCAATTTATGTGTTGTAAATGTGTGTTAGTATGGTATAATTCTCAATTTTAATTTCTTAACTTTATTTAGTATTGTCATTAAGAAGCACATATAAGAATGTTTGATGAACTTCCATTAATTTCTGTTGTTATACAATACAAAGATACTGAAGCTCATTAGAAAGACAAATAGCTCAATTTGAACCAAATGAATTCTTCTTTATCTACTTAAAATAGAACCAACCAAGATTACATAAATATGACTTAGCTGGGAGGCCATCAAAAATTTCATCTTACTTGATCTAATACAGAAAGTAAATCTAGCGGAAATTAATTAGAAAAATAATGAATATCAGTATAATCCTCTTTCTTTCCAAGACTTCCAACACTTATTTTTTTGGGCTGTTGCTTAATCTTTTCCTAGACTCCTAACATATATATTAAAAATAAATAACATGATTATCATAAAAAAGCACTATTAATGATCTAACTCTTAAATTTGTTTACTTACACTTTCAAAGTGCTAATCAAAATCAGTATAAATTTACAAAATCTGTTATATTATTGTTGTTGTGTACATATTTTACAGCTGAACATTTGTGTATATACTTGTAGAAACTATGATTATTCTCCCATGGAAATTCTGTCATTTGCAAGTGAGACCTGGGTTTTATTTGCAGAAGGTATCTTTTGTTATCTTTTGCCATCATTGACTTGTCCGTCATGAAAAATAATTATCGTCGGTAGTGCGTTTATTATATGCTTCAATTATTTAAGTACTTGATAGCTACATCTTGCTCAAGAAAAATAAGAAGAAATCAAGAATGCTCTTACACTAGAACACTTGTCCAGTCACACCCTGACCACAGAACAATATTAAAGGTTCATATGGATGTTTATTGATCTTGCAGCTTCTGTCAGGCAGCGGCTGCAGCTCAAGCAGGTGCATCAGTTATCCAAATATTTGTTGGATGCATTAAGGTATTTCAGTAGTTTGTAACTTTTCTTCGCTGCACGGTTAATCACTCAATTTTTACAATATGTTATGATATATAACACTCAATAGGATTGGGCTCGTACCAACTCCGGGGATCCTGAAATAGCTGCTGCGATTGAAAGGGGAGAAGATCCTGGATTAGCTTTAGTAAGTTCTGTTGGTCAATTGATCTGAGCTTTTCCCCTAGCTTGTTTATTTATTATATTGCCTATAGCTAAAAGCATAATCTAAAAAACTGATTGTGGGAACAATGCATATCGCTTGTTGAGGGAATCAAAATTCTAAAGTATGACAACAGCATATTTTAGGAAGCAAATATATACCTTTTTTTAAACAAATAAATAGGCGGAATAGCTGACAATTTGATATACAAAAGTTGAAATTCAAAATTGCCGGTTGAACCCAGATGTACATAATTAGCATCTTTAGGATGCTTATGATAGTCAAACTTCTAAAAATTATGTTTGAAGATTAAAAGGATTTGGAATTCTGAATGCGTGCAGCTTATCTGTGCAAGTACCAAGTAAAATGTGCATGTTATGAGTTAGATGTGAATAAAGAAAAGGAAATGGACAAATTTTCACGTTGGTAATGCACAAAATCTTTTTGTGCACATATACAGACGCAATTTGAAATTTATTGTCAATGTATGGCTCATAGAGTGGAAATAAAAATAAAATAGGGGCATTTTTTCAAAAAAAAAAAAAAAAAAAAAAAAAAAAAAATTGTACATGTACAATTCTCACTGTTGGTTTGTTTTTCAATTTGAAATTTGTGCATGCATTCTGTGAATGTGCATATATAAATTTCCATCTGCATGGGGCAACAAGCTGTATATTCGCGCATTTCCTTTGCTTCCAACTTAATGGGAAAAAAAGGGAAACAAAGGGGGAAAAGGAGGACCTCAAGTCCCTTCTCATTTTTAGATCTAAAAACATTGTACCTTTTTCCTTCTACATAAGTTATAGTTAACTGAGTATAAACAGTTTCTGAAGTTTACATTAATGGTAAATATAAATTAGTTAAAGAATTATAATAACTACAACCTTTAGGATGATTGTAGTCGAAATCATTTTGTATGAATGCCCATGGCTACAACTATATTATTTAACAAAGTTGTATACAAACACAAATTTACGCCAAACAGATTCATACAATGCCTATGGTTTTGGATTCACAACACGAAACCAGTTTACCCACTTTTTTAAGTATCTGCACTATCCCTTGAGTATCTAACACCTTGTTCAAAATCTATCATAAGGGGTAAAAACATAAAGTTTCTTGCAGGAGTAGATTGCTGCTGTCGATAGGCAATTTGTTGTATAAATAATAATAAATGTCGGGTGGGAAATAGAAAAGAAAATTGCGCAAGTGAACCAATAAAAGCACTTGTATAATAATGCAGCCATGCGCGTTTTAACTTAAAGGTATGCAGAGAGGCTTATGATTGGTATTTTGTCTGTATCAGGGATGATAATGCAGAAAGTCAAGCATCTTTTAACTAGTTGTAAGTCATTGTATGAGCATGCGACCTTTTGATATTTTTTTGTTGCCAACTTTCAGAACTCACAACCGGCAACTGAGGTTAAAATTAAGCTCTGTATTTGCATATGTTGTATTCAGTAGTAGCAAGGGTTGCCATGCTACTTGAGAGTTACAGCTACTGCCATCAAACACAAACCCAAGTACATAATTCTGCTTGCTTCCGGACTTCAACTTTTATGGTTTGAAAGAAAACATGATCTGATTTCTTTTAAAGAAAAAAAATGATCCAAACCAGTCAGCGTAGCATATTGCATATTTATTTCCGTACAATTAATCACAGCTTAATTCTTGACATACATTTAAGTATGTATTATTTTTGTGAAAATGGCAGCAGGGAAAGGACAGGTTTGACGAAGTTTCCATATATCACATCAAGGACCATGAGTTCCAGTTGTTGGGATCACATTTGGTATTTGCTCCCATATTATTTATATCTCCTATTTTAATATTGCACGTACACAAAACTGTACATTATTCGCAAGGCTGTCTGATAATAATACTCTGTAATCTGTATCATTCAAAGCTTAACAAAGACTATATAGTACACTACAATGGATTACATGTCATTAATTGTATAATTCAAAGCTTAACAAAGACTCATGTTACAAACTGAGTTGCCACAGTTTTTGCAAACTGAGTCGCCTCGGTTCGTAAAAACTGCGCTCGACTCGGTTTGCAAACCGAGTCGGCGAATCAGTTTAGTTTTTACAAACCCAGTCGGCGAATCAATTTTTACAAACCGAGTCACCGACTCGGTTTGCAAAAACTAAGTCGCCGTCTCGGTTTGCAAACTAAGTCGAGCCAAAGGCTTTGCAAAACTGAGTCGAGCCTCAGTTTTTGCAATGCAAACTGAGTCGGCAACTTAGCATTTGCAATTTGGGTCGGCGACTATGTTTTGCAAAATTGGGTCAGCGGCTCAGTTTTGCAAAATTGGGTCAGCGACTCAGTTTTGTTGTTTATAAATACACTTGTTATTTTACCAGTTTTGCAACTTCTAATTTCTGTAAAAATGAGTGCATTTATATTTTGTAGGCACTTGTAGAGGACGAGGAAAAAAATAGAATTTGGAATGTAATGTCGACAAGAAAGCAAATACATGTGACCTTGACAATGATCCCATCTCCAAAGTTTTTTGTTCTGATAAAAAGAAAAATTATTGTTGTGCAATTAGCTCTAATTCTTCCATAAAGCAGGTGAAGATGATACAATCTTCAAAAGCAATTGCTGAGGAGAATAAAAAGGAAGATTTTCGTCAATGGTCTGTGGAATTACAAAATGAAGTTGCAAGTCAAGTGTCAATAAAATCAACGATATTATGGTATTTTGAAAGTGTAAAATTTTGTATTGTTTTTTTTATAATTTGAACTTGATATTATGGTATTTTGGAATTGGAAACATGTAACAAATATTTGAGCATCATGGGGATGTGACATTGTTGAATTTGAAATATGGAAGTGTACTGAATCTTATATTGAATTGATTTGTTGAACTATATGTGATTGGAAATCAATAAAGACATGTTATACTCATTTATAAGTGTTAGCAATTTATGTATGCCAACATTTATAAGTGCTAGTAGGATGATGATACTGACATTTATAAGTGTTACTATATCTTATAGTTCCAACATTTATAAGTGTTAGCAATGAATATGTTTGTAACTCTTATAAGTGTTACCATATATTATAGTTCAACATTTATAAGTGTTAGCAATGAATATGTTTGTAACACTTATAAGTGTTACCATATCTTATAGTTCCAACATTTATAAGCGTTAGCAATGAATATGTTTGTAACACTTATAAGTGTTAGCAGTTACTCTATTTGTAACACTTATAAGTGTTAGCAGTTACTCTGTTTGTAACACTTATAAGTGTTACAGGAAATTCCTCACAGGCCGTTGGTGACACATAAAAGTGTTACAAAAATTATTTGTAACACCTATACTTGTTGGGAATCCACTGTTTTGGTGTAGTGAAAGAGAGCAAACAGGTATGTCAAAACCTAACAAAACTGATTATACTTTCGAGCATAAACCATGCTTGGGCATTTGTTTGAGCATAAACTACACTCGTGAGACGTTCGAATCATCCTGCCAAAACCTGACGAGGGACCTAACCTTCCGGGTATAAGCCATACCAGGAAGTTCAAACTGAGCATAAGCCATACTCGGGTTTTATTGAGTTTCTCTGCCAAATACTGACAAGATCGTTCGTCGTTCCTAAGTATACTCCATACTTAAGAATCCTAGTGAGTACAAACCATACTCATGTCGGGATAGAGCTATACTTGCCAAAACCTGACAAGATAGTCTGTCCCTAGGCATAATCCATGCCTAGGGGTCCGAGATAAGTATAAGCCATACTTTAACTGAGATTGAGAATCCTTCCACAACCTGACAAGACACTTAAATTCGCCAAACATAATCCATGTTCGGAAAGTCCTTCCTTATTTAATTCAAAGTACAAAACCAAAGCAAATCCTGATTGGTTTGTCATCGAGTGCAGAGCACGCTTTGGAGCTAAATCCTAACCCCGAACGTGTGTACTCCGATTTAGCCAACCGGAAAACCTAAAGAAAGCAAAAAGACATATCTTAAATCCTAAGAAATGCTGAAAATGTAGAGTGATCCAATTCAGAGCAGTTAATGATGAGCCTACGAGAGCTCGTTCCAGGGTCATTCTCTCTCCGGGGAGCAGGAGGTAGCAGCGCAGGTGCAGGCACTGTCGGTAGTTTCACATACTCTGGCAGCTCTCCACGTCTAACTCGTTCGTCAATCAAATCACGAAGATGCCTGCAGTCATTTGTGTCATGTCCATCCATATCGTGGAATATGCAGTGCTTTCCAGAATCGCGTTCTCTTTGTGATGGCTCCCTTCTGGGAGGCTTTGGGTAGGAGATAACACCGTTCGTGTCCAGATAGATGTATGAGAGTGGGGCATTGATTTCAGTGTACTTTTCATATCTGGGCCCTCTCCGGGGCTGAGTGTTGCGGTCATTCCTGACGGCGGCTTTTCCTTTGCCATTTCCAGAATCGGACGGTTCTCCGTTTTTAAGCATGTTGACATCGAGAACTTTCTTCTCGGAGGTTGCATCTTCTTCCCGCAGAAATCTGTCTGCTTCAAGATAAAATTCGCCAAGGTTTCGCGGTGGGTCTCGGTACAAGGACTTTTTGAACTCCGAGCTATCCAAAACACCGGATACTACTTCCATCAGCACCATCGATGGTTCAGATCGGTCAACTGATGCTGCTGCAACGTTGAATCTTTCCAGGAATGAACGCAGAGTTTCTCTAGGCCTCTGCTTGATTGTAGTTAGTGACATTACATTCTTGGGTCGAGCGATGTGGACCCGAAATTGTTCAATAAAGCGAGCGACCAACATGTTCCAGCTGTTGATCGATTCAGATTCCAGCTGCCGAATCCACATAGCAGCAATATCAGTCAAGAAGAGAGGGAAGCACTTTGCCATGACGTTTTCCGACGCCGATTGAACTTCCATATGACGTTTGTAGCGCATCAGGTGCACGGTAGGATCCGTCCTGCCGTTGTAGGGATCCAGTTGTGGAAGTTTGAAATCTGGAGGCTTGCGGGAATTCCTGATTTCCTGTGTGAATGGATTGTGATTGACGTCATCCATGTCATTCTGATAAGTGCGGCCTCTCGAGAGGCGTTCAATGAGATTGGCGAGCCGGTCGCCTTCAAAGAGCTATTGCAAACTGCCAAGATCAGAGCTGGTGCCCCCAGTGTTGAATCCAGAAGAGTGTGGAAGTGTATAGGGAGCTTGGAAGGCTATCTGATTCGGTTCGTAGGTGCCTCCATATTACAGGTCGTGGAGGCCGAACCGGTTCGGTTTGTGGGGCCCGATCCGAACTGATGCTTGGTTGCCATTCTGAGCTGCTTCGTGCTGCTGCACTCGCGTGGGTTCTACCCGAACTGGAGCGGACGTGGGTCGTGCTCGACCTGTTCCATGATTTCCAGAGGGGAAGCTTCTGCCCCCGAGCTTAGGTAATGCTGCGGTTCGGATCGGATCCGATCCGACCCGATGTGGATTGCCCCTTGTTTCCATCTGAACTGGGTTCTGATTTGCTGTGATGTGCTCGGGTTGGATAAGGACCGATCCGATCCGATTCGCTTCAGCTGCTCGAGCCGTTTCCATGTTATTTCCAACGAGTTGTGTGTTGCCGCTCGGCCTGCCTTCCATCCGAGCGAAGAATTGGTCAATCGTCTCTTGTTGTTTGCGGAGGAGATCATCTTGCCTTGCCATCTGGGTTCTCAATTCAGCGAGAACGCCGTCCATTTCGTCTCTGGTTAAGTATGTTGATAGATCACCATGAGAGGAAGCCTCCTGGCTCGCCTCATTCCTCGCGCCTTCTGTACCAACGTCCTCAGTACGAGAGAAGGTTCCATCTTTCTTTCGTTTAACCATTTATCCAATAGCCAAGCGATCTGATTCCTTTAGAGCTAGAAATTGAAGCAGTATCGTGTGCCCCCTACCTGGCGCGCCAAAATGTTAGACCGAAAATTGGGCCTAACAACCAAATTCTATGTGAAAACCTCACGATCACAGATTAATGCAGAAAAAACCGTAAAATAAGAGGAGACACACGAGATTTTTATAGTGGTTCGGCTCAATCCGAGCCTACGTCCACTTTATAGTTTCTTATATCTTGAGGAATTACAATTACAATGCGGTCTTACAATCCGTAAGAGCTATTTATACACAATAACCTTGTGTTGTAACGAAGAAGAGGAGATTAGAGGTTGATTATAAACACGTATTCCTCGTGTTGAGTTGAATTTATTCGGTCTTCCTGTTGTTGTTGCAACGTCGTTGCAATGGCAATGGTGGAAGGAATGGCCAAAAGAGAAGAACCCAAAAGTCCTCCCAAATGTCCATCTCACGGTGTATTTATAGGCGTGGAGGGGCCTTTCCAGGCCCAGAAGCGGTCCGGTTCGGATGGGTCACGTGGAGGGTAGGGAGGTCATCTCGGAGAAAGTGGAAGAAGTGGTCTTCAGATCGTGCAAGGACAGGTGGAAGCCGATCCGAATTAATAGGAGACGGTTATGCTTTGTGAATCGGTCAAACACACGATACAGGAGCAGGTCCAGGGGGTCGGGTTGGATCCGATCCGAACCGAGTCGGTGTCTTCAATCCGAAGACTCTGTGTCCAATGCTTCGAAGGTGGAGCAGATCGGGTATGCTCCCTCCGATCCGATCCGTGCTGATGTGAAAGCGAAGAGCAAGTGCCAAGCTGTCCATCTTAAGGCAGCGTCCGATCCGAACAGACTTGTCTGATCCGATCCGAGGATCTATTCAATGCTAAATTCTAGGTTTTCGGTTCTGCATGCGTTCACGGAAACGAGCATAACTTTCAAACCGTAAGTCCGTTTTAGCCAAATGAAAGCTCAAACTGAAGCTAATTCAGAGGGCTACAAGAGTTATGGAGCATAGCTCCATAAATGCTGTTTTCGGGCCCAAAAGAGATCGTTTGATAGGAGTTTCGGGCCATTCTTTGTTTGCAATGCGATTTCAGCCAAATCGTTTTCTGTCTTCTGACGATGTTCCCAATACTTGAGCGTATTGTTTAGAAGATACTTCACGTGTGACTGCTTTGACTAAAAAGCGGGTCAACAATATTTTCATTATATGAATTGTTCGAAACCCCTATGTTTGGATGATTGATTTGATTATTAACCATTGACCTGAAATTCAACAAATGGTTTTGTTTTAACAAATGGGCAGTATTGGTTGAGTAATTGGCAATAGTTGGCCTATAAATCAATCATTTTGAAATATGGATTTCCCATCAGGTAAATTGATAAGAATGAAGTTATGAAATTTATTTTATAACTGAGTATAGATTTTTAAATGTATGATTTAAAAATGAAGTTTATGGAAAAAAAATCAGCCGTGTGCGAAGCACGTGCCTCATCTAAATTATTAAACGATTTATAACTAAGTTCAACTGTTTTAAGAAACAATTAAAATGGGATTATATATTTATTTATTTAATATTAATCGAAGTAAATGAGGTTATTTAAATTAATTTATTAATTATTTAAATGAAGAGACGAGTTAAAGTGGATCAACAAGTTAATCATGTTTTAGAGTTGACCAAGTCAGCTGTTTTAATTAAAACTGATTATTTAATTAAATTAGTTTGTGCCAAACAGAAATGAAATAATTTAGAATATAGTTGTTTAGCTTGAATAAGATTTTAAAAAGAAATTTAATACTAATTTTAGTTACTAATGAAGTAAATTAATATTTTAGTTAATAATAATTTCAGTAATTACTTGCTTAATGAAATACATTTAAGTAAGCAACCAATTTTGAAATGAAATATGGTTGAGTTTGGAAAAGATGTTGTAAACGAGTTTTCTATGTAAAAACCCGAGTTTTATAACGAAGTTATAAAAGTAATTATAATCGCATACGATGGTTTAAATCAATATTTACTCAACATGTAACGACCCGCATTCTACGTATCGAAGGATCATAGAATATTTATTTCTTTCACATACGAAATCGTATGGTTATGTAACTTTGGGAGACGACTATTGGAGTCATTTCCCATGTTCTTAATTTTTGCTGATTTTCAAATGACCGTTTTACCCCTAGCCGATCTTGTTTTGGCCATAACTTTTGATTGGAAAGGAGATTTGACCTGAAACCACTTCCATTGGCTCCGGATGATGGTTTACCTTTCCGTAGATTGGTCACATTAGCCAAACGGACTCACCGTTTGGGAGATATGGCTGAAACAAGTTTCAGATGGTGAAAAACAGCTTAATTGGGCTTAACCGGGTGATTAACACCTAGGCCCAAAGGGGAATTTCGGGATTAGGAGTTTAAAAGGGCTGTTAGGGTTTGGAGAATACCATTTTCTCATTTTTCAACCGTCACTATTCATTCCTCTCAACCTAGCCATGACCTCCAACATCTAAAACATCCCCGAACTACTTTCTAGTTGAAGATTAGCCTAATCAACATCAAATTAAAGATAAATAGCACCAAAGCAAGGTTAGAGCTACTGTGTTGCATTGGGAACAACGCCAGACAGAGAATCATCTCAGATTTGATATTTTATTTGTGGCAAAGGTGAGTGATTAACATTGTTTAGACACTGATTACAGTTAATTAGGGTGATTAGTGTTAATTGGTGAATTTATGCATAAATAAATTCTGGAAAAATATTTATAAATTCTAAAACATTATTTTAGACCTCTGTTATAAAATTTGGCTAATTCGGTTAAGTTTTGTTAATCCTATCATTAGTTGTTCTTAACATGATTAAGGGGAAAATATGGGTTTTTGGGTATGTTTGATCCATTTTACATGCTATGATTATTGTTTTGGTGTTTGTTGTTGATACTACATGTGGCTATGAATGTATGGTATGCTTTGTGATTGATTAGAAAAGTTAGAATGGTCGAAAACGCCGTCGAATGGCGTATAACAGTCGCTGGAAGAATTGCAGGAAATTAGCTAGCAACCGGATCGGATAGCTCCCATGTGTCACGAGTCGACCGGATCGAGTCCATGTGCCATGAGCCGCCAGATGTTCCTTATCCCTTCGATTTTGGTCACCACGAGCTGCTCGCGCCGGAAGCACGATCTGAACCGAAGCTCCACCACGACCTGAACCAGTGGGTACTCACGATCTGAACTGACGAAGGCTCGACCCACGAGCCAATGGAGGACCCTGACCATTGTAGCAGTGCGACCCGACCCGGTGGAAGGAGCACGACCTAGAGCCTGACCACGAGAAGAAGGAGGCCGACCCGATCTGTATGCATCAACCCGATCCGAACCAGAGGAGATACTACGAGATGAACCAAGGAGCTTGGACGCGAGGCACGAGTTACGAACCAAATGAAGACTGATTCGGAGAAGAAGACCAAAACCCGAGATGCAAAGGTAGTCCAAGTAAGAAGTTTGTACCCGGGTTCCAGATGGGAACCAACGAGTTAACTTCATGATTGGGCTTTGTTGCAGGACGTGTGCTAAGGGGTTGTCGATGTCTGTAACTATGGATCACTATGTGTAGGGGGTACGTGAACGGATTCAGGCCACAGTGGCCTAGGTATGACTAAAGATCTATAGACCAATGGTGTGGGGTCATTTGTAAAGATTTGGTCATGACTCCATGGGGTACGCTTGGTAGTAGCAGTAGTTGTACAAGTCGAACTCCGTCACTACTCTGATGGTTCTAGTGATTGACAGTGGTGGACATCGTATGCTTTACGCACTGAGTGAGAGATGTGAGGATGGTTTCTATGTTTGATTTGTTTGTCATCACTATGACGTGCACACCCCCACCCCCGTATTTTTTACACCATATGTTAGTGGCACCTTAGAGTATTGTACGGTATGTAGTGCTAACTCTTTGGTAGCAGGTCCAGGTTCAGGTATGGTTTAGTATACCTGTTATTGTTCTGTTTAGCTGCTTATCGCTTATACCAGAATTTTTGTATGACCTAGAGTTTTATGTCTCTTCTTATTACTCTGGGTGCTCTCACGAGCAGACTAGAGACAGGTTAGGTGGTATGCACGAGTAGCTGTATCAGAGACGAGCAGGAGGCTTCTACGTATGATATATAGATATTCTCCCTGTGTCGCCACTGGTTACTACTTTGGGCATTAGTAGTGTACCTTTCCTTTCATTTTTCTTTAGAGACGGCATTTTACAAAGTTGTAATAATGGTATTGGAACATAAGCTGTATTTTGATTTTCCGCTGCTATGATGTTTAGTTTTCAGCTTATGCACTGTCTCGCCTGTTTTATGTCAAGTATGTTGTTATTATATTTTATTTCATGCGCTGTGAGGCATTTTACAGGTTCTTGATTAGTTCATTCTCTTCTTTCCTTTCTTTGGCGACCGTTTCATGCTAGTCGGGCATGTGTACAGCGCACTTTCGGAGGAAATGCCGGCTGGTGCGGGGCGGGGCGTCACACTTGGTATCAGAGCTCTAGATTGCGTAGTTAACCTAGGGAAAGACACCAGGGAGAGATAATACGTATATGAGAGCGCGTATTTGTGATTATTTTGGTTTTCAAAAGCTATATATATATACTATTATTATAGTTAAGGATGAAGTCGCACTGCACTGACACCACAAAGAGGATGGTTAATCGTTTTCTCTGTGCAGATTAAACGATGAGCCGATATGCAAGGGGTTTCGATAGAGGAGCCAATAATGGGAATGCTGCTGAGATGAGGACGATGTTTACTGACCTCATGAGGAAGATGCTTAGGGATGTGCAGAGGGCAGCTCCCAATGCTAGTAATGGAGGTGGTCCAATACTGCAGGCTCCTAGGGCCGATTTCACCATGCTGAATAAGGATTATACTAGTCTTGGTGGGAAGCCGTTCCACGGAACGGAGTCAGCTACGGATGTTCAGGATTGGTTGGATAGCTGCGAGCGTATCTTCGAAGACTCGGGTATCGAGGATGTGATGAAGAGAATGCTAGCATCCCGTCAGCTACAAGGACGGGCAATGAATTGGTGGAATGCTATAAAGGCAGCTACTCCCGAGGATCAGATTACTTGGGTTCAGTTTAAGGCTCGCTTTAGCGATAAGTTCATTCCAGCTGCTCAGAAGTCAGTGTTGTTTAAGAGATTCTTGGAACTCAAGCAGAATGGCAGAGCTGTCTTGGAGTATATTGCCGAATTCGACACTTTGTCGAAATATGGGTTATCCCTAATAGATACTGCCGAGAAGAAGAACGAGAAGTTCATAACTAGTTTGGATGGATACTTGGGAGAAAGTCTTATTAACCACATCTATGAGACGCTTGAGTCGATTGTGGGGAAAGCTTTAAGATCGGAAAGTCTTTACCCTAAGTCGAAGACTGAGGTCGCATCTGCAGAGGAGCCAAAACCGCAAGCAAGCGGTGGAGGCAAGAATGGTTCTCAGAATAAGAGGAAGCAGAACCAAACTAAGGATGACCAGAAGAAGAAGAAAGATGTTGAGTGCTTTAGCTATGGCAAGAAAGGCCACTATGCCAGTAATTGTCGAGCAAAGCCAGCAGACAGGAAGTGCTTCAACTGTGGCCAGGTGGGACATCACAAGGACAAGTGTCCGCAACCCCCTAAAGAAAAGCAGATGGTGAAAGCATATGCCCTTAATGTTATTCCTTCTTCGTCGAATGCCCCAACTGCAGCGGAGAAAGGAAAGAATGTCGTTATTCAAGGTATGATTTCTGTTTATGATGTTCCTGTTAGAGTTTTGTTTGATACCGGAGCTTCCAGTTCTTTCATATCTATTGACCTGGTAGATAGGTTGGGATTAGAGCCCGAGATTGTCGATAGACCTTTAGTAGTGACGAACCCGATTGGTGGTTCGGCTAACCTTAGCATAATTTGTCGTAATGTGGTCTTATCGAGTCATGGATGCATGTTTGTTTGTGATTGCTTTGTTTTGGGCTTTACTGGGTTTGGCATTATTTTGGGAGTCGATTGGCTCCAAAGATACGGGGTGGTGGTAGACTGTGAGGGCTTTTTGGTGACAGCCAGAGCGGATGATGGGTAGAGGGTAGTGTTTGGTGGTCTACCTAGTGATGGGGTAATGGATAGTTTTCTAAATTCCCTCGACATCCCGCATGATGAGTTGTCAGGTTTTCCTGTGGTTGGCCAGTATCCGAATGTCTTCGAGGAAGTCACCGGGCTTCCACTACACCGAGAGATTGAGTTCCATATTGATTTGGTGAAAGATGCTAGACCTATAGTGATGCCACTTCGTCGTATGGCGCGAAGGGAGCAGCGAGAGTTCGGGGTACAAGTAAGCGATCTTTTGAAGAAGGGATTTATCAGAAGAAGTGTTTCTGAGTGGGGAGCACTAGTTGTGTTTGCTACCAAGGCCGATGGTTCCCTTCGATTGTGTGTAGACTACAGCGAGTTGAATAAGGTGACGAGGAAGAACAAGTATCCTCTACCGCGGATAGATGATTTGTTTGATCAGTTGAGTGGCGCAAGAGTATTCTCTCAGTTGGATCTCGCGAAAGGTTTTCATCAGCTTAGAGTGGAAGCAGAGAGTATAGCTAAAATGGCATTTCAGACGCCGTCTGGATTTTATGAATGGTTGGTCATGCCATTCGGGTTGACCAATGCGCCAGCATATTTTGTGGATCTTATGAATAGGGTATTCAGAGATCAGTTGAATAAGTTTGTCCTTGTGTTTGTGGATGATATTTTGGTCTACTCGAGGACAGAGGAAGAACACAAGGAACATTTGAGGATAGTGATGGAGGTGTTGAGAAAACACCAATTGAAAGCAAAGTTTTCTAAGTGTCACTTCTGGAGAAGGGAAGTGAGATCTTGGGCCATGTTGTTTCAGAGAATGGTATTGCCGTGGATCCTACGAAGGTGGCTACGGTACAAGATTGGTCTACGCCCAAGAATGCAACGGACATAAGAAGTTTCTTGGGATTAGCTGGATATTATCGTAAGTTTATCCAAGACTTTTCCAAGATAGCAGCACCGTTGACTCAGTTGACCAAGAAGAATCAAGCTTTCGTCTGGGACGAAAAGTGTGAAAATCCATTCAAGAGTCTAGAGGAAAAGTTGACATGTGCACCAGTGTTAGTCATTCCTAAGGGGAATGAAGAGATGACAGTATATACAGATGCATGTAGTACTGGACTAGGTGTTGTATTGATGCAAGGAGGTAGGGTTGTAGCTTATGCAAGCCGACAACTGAAACCGCATGAGAAAAGATATCCTACCCATGATTTGGAATTGGCAGCAATCGTGTTCGCATTGAAGATGTGGAGTCATTATCTCTTGGGAGAAAGATTCGAGTTGTTTACCGATCATAAATCGTTAAAGTATCTCTTCTCTCAGAAGGATCTAAATCTCCGACAGTAAAGATGGTTAGAATTCTTAGCTTCCTATGATTTCGACATTGCATATACACCAGGAAAGGGCAATGCGGTGGCTGATGCATTGAGTAAAAGACATGCCAGTTTAAGGGCTATGTTTCTTGAATGGAAGCAACTGGAGTACATCGCTGGGTATGATTTCAGGCCAAAGTGCGAATTGGATCCAGAAATGTTAGCAAGTTTGACAATCAGACCCACTTTGATTGAGCGGATTGGTTCCAGTCAGAGGGACGATCCTAACCTATTGGAAATCATCTCAAAGTTAGAGATGGGAATCGACGAAGAGATGAGGAAGTATGGGCTTGATCGAAATGGATGGCTTAGAAAGAATGGAAGATTAGTTGTACCCTATATCAATGGATTGAGAGTGAAGTGCTTAGAGAATGTCATCACTCAAAACTGACTATACACCCCGGTGGTAACAAGATGTATCGAGACATGAAGCCGACATACTACTGGGAAGGGATGAAAAGAGATGTTGGGAAGTTTATATCCAAATGCATGAATTGCCAGCTAGCTAAAGCTGAGCAAAAGAAGCCAAGTGGTTTGTTGCAATCATTAGAAATTCCAAAATGGAAATGGGAGCAAGTCTCAATGGATTTCATTGACGGGTTAACAAGAACTAGGTCGGGCCATGATAGCATTTGGGTGATTGTGGACCGATTGACTAAGAGTGCAAGGTTTATACCCGTCAAGTCAAACAGGACAACAGCTAAGTTAGCTGAACTATATGTAAAGTGGGTAGTGAGACTTCATGGAATACCCAAAGGCATTGTAAGTGACCGAGATCCGTTGTTCACTAGTGAATTTTGGAAAAGCTTACAAGAGGCGTTAGGATCAGAATTACATCTCAGTACCGTGTATCATCCTCAATCCGACGGACAGACAAAGAGGGTGAATCGAGTATTAGAAGATCTCTTGAGAGCTTGCATATTAGACTTTGGTGGATCATGGGATGACCATTTACATCTAGTAGAGTTTGCATATAATAATAGTTATCAATCCAGCATTGGTATGGCTCCATTTGAAGCTTTGTATGGAAGACCGTGCAACTCGCCGTCATGTTGGTTAGAGACTGGTGAGAAATATGTGCTTGGACCAGAAGTGATAAGAGAAACTTCAGCTAAGATTAAGGTTGTCCAACAGTGAATGAATGCTGCCCAAGATAGGAAGAAAAGTTATGCTGATAAGAGGAGAAGAGAATTAAAGTTCTCCATTGGCGACTTGGTATTTATCAAGATTTCTCCATTAAAGAGCGTGATACGATTTGGCAGGAGAGGCAAGTTAGCACCAAGATTCGTTGGTCCATTCCCAGTTCTAGAGCAAATTGGGAATTTGGCATATAAAGTTGAATTAACAGAGAAGATGGCAGGAGTTCATCATGTATTTCATGTTTCCCAGTTAAGGAAATTCGTGCACGACCCCGATGTGACTATTTCACCTGATCAGTTGGATGATATCGAGGTTGAACCCGAGGCGGTTGGGAACCGCAGGCCTATGCGTATTGTTGGGAACGATACGAAGCAACTTCGAAGGAAAGCAGTGAAATTAGTCAAAGTTCAGTGGGGCGAGAATGAAAATGATTGTACTTGGGAGACAGAGGAGAGCATTAGGAAGACGTATCCAGAACTCTTCACATGGTAAGATTTTAGCTTCGATTTAGTCTTTCCACATGCTAGGATAAGCTTGTTTTGTTTGTTTTGAATGTTTGATTGTTGTTTGTGGCTGGTAGGCATGCAGGATCCTTTGTGTGTTTTGGGTTAAGGAATTTCGAGGACGAAATTTCTTAAGGGGGGGAGAGTGTAACGACCCGCATTCTACGCATCGAAGGATCATAGAATATTTATTTCTTTCACATACGAAGTCGTATGGTCATGTAACTTTGGGAGACGACTAATGGGGTCATTTCCCATGTTCATGATTTTTGCTGATTTTTAAATGATCGTTTTGCCCTAGATGATCTTGTTTTGGCCATAACTTTTGATTGGAAAGGAGTTTTGACCTAAAACCACTTGCATTGGCTCCAATTGATGGTTTACCTTTCCGTAGAGTGGTCACATTTGCCAAACGGACTCACCGTTTGGGAGGTATGGCTGAAACAAATTTCAGATGGTAAAAAACAGCTTAATTGGGCTTAACCGGGTAATTAACACCTAGGCCCAAAGGGGAATTTCGGGATTAGGAGTTTAAAAGGGCTGTTAGGGTTTGGAGAATACCTTTTTCTCATTTTTCAGCCGTCACTATTCATTCCTCTCAACCTGGCCATGACCTCCAACATCTAAAACATCCCCAAACCACTTTCTAATTGAACATTAGCCTAATTAACGTCAAATTAAGGAGAAATAACACCAAACCATGGTTAGAGCTGCTGTGTTGCATTGGGAACAATGCCAAACAGAGAATCATCTCAGGTTTGATATTTTATTTGTGGCAAAGGTGAGTGATTAGCATTGTTTTGACACAGATTACAGTTAATTAGGGTGATTAGTGTTAATTGGTGAATTTATGCATAAATAAATTCTGGAAAAATATTTATAAATTCTAAAACATTATTTTAGACCCCTGTTATAAAATTTGGCTAGTTCAGTTAAGTTTTGTTAATCCGATCATTAGTTGTTATTAACATGATTAAGGGGAAAATATGGGTTTTTGGGTATGTTTGATCCATTTTACATGCTATGATTATTGTTTTGGTGTTTGTGGTCTATACTACATGTGGCTATGAATGTATGGTATGCTTTGTGATTGATTAGAAAAGTTAGAATGGTCGAAAACGCCGTCGAATGGCGTAAAATAGTCGTTGGAAGAACTGCAGGAAATTAGCCAGCAACCGGATCGGATCGCCCCCATGTGTCATGAGTCGACCGGATCGAGTCCACGTGCCACAAGCCGCCAGATGCTCCTCATCCCTTCGATTTTGGTCACCACGAGATTCTCGCGCCTGAAGCACGATCTGAACCGAAGCTCCACCACGACCCGAACCAGTGGGTACTCACGATCCGAACTGACGGAGGCTCGACCCACGAGCCAATGGAGGACCCCGACCCATTGTAGCAGTGCGACACAACTCGGTGGAAGGAGCACGACCTGGAGCCTGACCTCGAGCAGAAGGAGGCCGACCAGATCCGTATGCAGCAACCCGATCCGAACCAGAGGAGATACCACGAGCTGAACCAAGGAGCTTGGACGCGAGGCACGAGTTACGAACCAAATGAAGACTGATCCGGAGGAGAAGACCAAAACCTGAGATGCAAAGGTAGTCCAAGTGGGATGTTTGTACTCAGGATCTAGATGGGAACCAACGAGTTAACTTCATGATTGGGCTTTGCTGCGGGACGTGTGCTAAGGGGTTGTCGATGTCTGTAACTTTGGATCACTATGTGTAGGTGGTACGTGAATGGATTCAGGACCATAGTGGCCTAGGTATGATTAAAGAGCTATAGACCAATGGAGTGGGGTCATTTGTAAAGATTTGGTCATGACTCCATGGGGTACGCTTGGTAGTAGCAGTAGTTGTACAAGTCGAACTCTGTCACTACTCCGATGGGTCTAGTGATTGACAGTGGTGGACATCGTATGCTTTACGCACTGAGTGAGAGATGTGAGGATGGTTGCTATGTTTGATTTGTTTTCCATCACTATGACGTGCACACCCCCACCCCCGTATTCTTTACACCATATGTTTGTGGCACCTTAGAGTATTGTACGGCATGTAGTGCTAACTCTTTGGTTGCAGGCCCAGGTTCAGGTATGGTTAAGTATACCTATTATTGTTCTGTTTAGCTGCTTATCGCTCATACCAGACTTTTTGTCTGACCCAAAGTTTTATGTCTCTTCTTATTACTCTGGGTGCTCTCACGAGCAGACTAGAGACAGGTTAGGTGGTATGCACGAGTAGCTATACCGGAGACGAGCAAGAGGCTTCCACGTATGATATATAGATATTCTCCCTGTGTCGCCACTGGTCACTACTTTGGGCATTAGCAGTGTACCTTTCCTTTCTTTTTGCTTTAAAGACAGTATTTTACAAATTTGTAATAATGGTATTGGATCATAAGCTGTATTTGGATTTTCCGCTGCTGTGGTGTTTAGTTTTCAGCTTATGCACTGTCTCTCTTGTTTTATGTCAAGTATGTTGTTATTATATTTTATTCCATGCGCTGTGAGGCATTTTACAGGTTCTTGATTAGTTCATTATCTTCTTTCCTTTCTTTGGTGACCGTTCCGTGTTAGTCGGGCATGTGTACAACGCACTTTCAGAGGAAATGCCGGCTGGTGCGGGGCGGGGTGTCACACAAAATTTGAAAATAAGATGGAAAAGGGAAATCGATATAAAAAGGGAAATCGAGATAAAAAGGGATTTATATAAAATCTGAGATTTTATAAATAATGTTTATGAAAGGAAATGTGAAGTCAAAGCATGATTTGAATCGGCGATACTTAATAATGGAATTAAGTAAAATGCTTAGGATTGAAACAAGATTTTGAAAAGGAAACAATTAAAAAGGATTTGAAATTGAAGTTGGTAAAGGATTAAATAATGGGATGGGGTAATAATAATTCATATACAAATTGAATTCTTCGAAAGGAAGTTAAGGTTAAGAAGTGGTTTGATTAATAAATTACTTAATCAAAATACTAAGTAATAATCAATTATAATTAAAAAGAAGGTTTGATGAACCACCATTTTAATAAAATAGTTTAACGAGATGGGGCTGATACTAAAATGAATATGGGTTCTGAGTTACAACTCATACCTATCTTAAGATAAGAACGTTGTTGGTCAAGGTCTGAGAGGTAAATGAATATCCCAACTTGAATGACTTCAGGAATATCTGAAGGTGATATATGTTGTAATGGGAAAGGGGTTAAGAACACTTTATTATTTCCATACGAGAAATAATAACGCAATGTAAATTGCGAGGTTTGATAATATGAAGGAGATTTCCAAAGTAACGGGAACAAAAAGATTCGAGAATATAAAATGTGATTTCCAAAGTAACGGAAATGGAAAGATCTGAGAATATATATGTATATAATGAATTCCCTAAATAAAGAAGAGTGCGTGAAAATATTACGATATTTTCGGATTAAAAGGGGAATGAAAAGTAACGTGTTGAAATGAGTTAATCGAAAAGCATAAGTGTTGGTATTGTTTTCAAATCATGAAACAAAAGAGATTCGTAATGTTATTTTACGAATGTTAAGATGGATTGATTTTCCCAATTATAGATAATAAGAAATGATATAAGAAATGTTTGAAATGATAACAGAATAGAAAATTGGTTATGATGATAGGATATTTTCCTAAACATTAAAATAAAATAGTTTTGAAATTCATCTTATGTTAAATAAGAATAGAGAAAACGATATTAGTAATATCGAAACATTTAAAGAATTCTATATTAACCTTCGTTAATCGTTTATAAAGGCCAAGTAAATGTCGAGATTTTATTTTATTTTGTTTATTTGATATTTAAATAACAGACTATCAAATCTGGCCAATACAATTGTTGGTACGTAAAGACCGGATCGAATTTATATTCGAAAACCATTCCGAACCAGCAAATACATGAAGGTAGAAGATGAAGCAATTGAAGATCGTGAATCTTCATAAGCGGAAGAATGACTTTTTGAATATTCTCTGTGTTGCAACGCAGAGGTGTTCCAATGTTATTCGGTCGTTGTTGAGATTTTGCGGATTTCAAGGACTACTCACTGCTATTCCTTGGGGTGATACCTATATAGGTTGTGGTAGGAGGGTGCCTTCGGTTCATCCTGTTCCTAGATGACTTGTATGGTCGAGTGTTTGACAGAGTATTTCCAAAGGAGTTAGGTACATTGATTTTTACAAACGTATTTCTATTGGTGGTGGAGAAGACACCTTCTCTTAGCTTAACGCTCAGATTATTTTTGTGGAAATCAGTTAAGTGATATGTAGCAGATCTGACAATGTGGCACTCAAAGAGAATGGTGGCCGATGTTCAGAAGAATTAAAAATAATAATATAATAATGATAAATTAAATAAATTAATTTGGACCTTAAGCCTCATCAACCGGGAAATGGTATAAAAACGGGTAGGTCGCATGGCTATGTGGGTCGCACCCATAAAAAGGGTATATCATTACCTGATCTGGTGAAATTAAATGCCTTCGATTGTCCCTTATTTTATTTGTATTCTATCTGTTCGGTTGGCTGGCCCCCAACCGTGGTAATGATATATTCGGTACTCTCAAGTGAAGTGAGGGGCCGGTCATGTTTAGCCGGGGTTGCAAGATGTTCTTGTTGAATCCCCAATGTATTCATCTCCAGAGGTACATTGTCGGAAGTTGGTCCCATACCTTGCCACAGTAGGAAATCCATTCTCAAATAAGAGCCCGTGTTTTTGAATGTATACTATGTATGTAGAGCGTGAGATGCAAGCATTCTGCTAGATTGCTATTTACTTGATATTAGACATTATTATATTATCAGAAAATATATTATTTCAAAAATAGTAAGGTAAAAACCGTCCGTATTAATGTGTGGATTTGGTTTTACTATTATCCTTTCTTTCGAAAAGATTTTAACTTTAAAATCAATTTGGATGTTACCTATAAACTTAGTGTGTTTTTCTCACTCTGGTTCACTAGACAGATCCGTGCGTTTGTAATGCTCGGGTTAGACCGGGTTGTACAGGTTCAGGTTATCGGATGCAGTGAAGAGACGAGCTGGAAGTGTCCAGGCGAATGATATATAATTATTCCGCTGTGTGTTGTATATGAGGACAGAATATTATAACTGTCCAGATGTGTGATGTACTCTGATGATTGTAAGTTTTTATTTAAAGCTCTCTATAAAATTTATTTCTATATTATATTTTGTTCCGCTGCGATGTGAGTCTCTGATTTTGTGATTGACATAAAAATGTGTTATTTTTATGCTCTTATATCTTATCTTTTGTATATAAATAAATATTACTTGGGTATTGTTTTTCCACTTTTACAGATATTCCAACCCAGCCCGCATGCATCCAGAAATGTAAAGAAATAGAGTTCAATTTGCTGTGTATTTGCATTTTTGAAGAATTGTAGATGAAGATCTCACATCTAGTTGCTGTTGGACAAGAAAAGGATTGATAAAAAGGCTTTGCACATCACAAATCAATGAAGAAGTGTCAAGGAAGCAAGAGGAAAAGAGAAAAGGCCCAAATTTGCTTTATTTATCTAAGGCCCATTTATATTTCTCATTGTAAACTAATTAGTGATGTAATGACCAGGCCTAGTTATCATTAGGGTTAGGGTTAGGGTTAGGGTTTGGCTATCTACCCTATATATACCCTTGTAATATCATTGTAGCCACCATCATATATCTCATTCTATTCTCTTCTTCATTAATAAAACTCATTTTTCTTTTTATTTTATGCAATTTTCTACTTCTTAGCAATTAGTGTTGTCTACACGATTAGATTCGGTAGAACACTATTTGTATTTTGCATTTCTTTTAATTAGTGATTGACCGTCTGATTAGATTCAGCGGTAATCCTAATTCTATTTCCTGTTGTTATTTATATTCTGCACTTTTATTTTCTGTATTTTAATCGCGTTCATAGGTTAAATTGGATTTGATTAGATTTGAATCTGATTCATAGTTTCATTTCTTTTCCATTGAAATTGTGATTTGATCGTCGGTTCAGTTAGATCTGTTCTGAATCAAATTATAGTTTTAATTTTGTTTTGTTTTATTTTCAAAATCAACCTCCAAAGTTTTGTCTAACTCGCCCAAGAGATTATATAAATAATTTGATTTAATTCACCTCCCCGTGTTCGACCTGTATGCTACACACCTGTATGCTTGCAGAATTTATTACAAATGTCGCGCTTTTCTAATTCATAGGAAAGCGTCGAACAAGTTTTTGGCGCCGTTGCCGAGGAGGTAACGATTAAATTTTATTATTTATTTAATTTCTGATTCGTGTTAGTTTTTGTTTATATTTTCCTTTTGTTTTCTTGTGTATAGATACAGAAAAAATTCTTGACTGGTTGATTTGGTATTATAAATTGATATCATAATCTTCTAAATCAGGAGAAAAAAATCTTACCAATTTTTGTTTTAATTTGTTTCCCTTTCTCCCATATACTTCTTTCTTTTCTTTGTACAAATTTCTTTCCTCTTTTCTAAATTTCAAAAAAAAAAAAATTCCAATTGTCCTTTTATTTCTGTTCTTTCCAAATTTCACAATCCCTTTTCCCAGTTCCTTCTTCTGCCTGATTTCTTCCCCTTTATCAACTTCCTTCCAATAATTTTCTACATTTGATTGTTTTCTTCTTGTACAAGTTCTCTAAAAAAAAATTATCTTGCCACTTTTGTTTTTTTTCCTACCTTTCTTCTATTTACAATTGTTTTAGAAAAAAAAAATCTTTCTAATTTTTCTATTCCTCTGTACATTGCTCTTCTTTCCTCTTTCTACACTTTCCAGAAAAAAAAACAAATTTCCTTCTGTTCCTCTTCTTTCTTCATCATCCTCCACCCCATAACAAACGTTCATCCTTCATCTGCAATCAAACCACTGAACCCACAGATCCGAAACTGCCCTCACCACAGTCACTTGCACAACAACCCCACATCAAATGTAACGATCCAATATTTTTGGAATTTAATTTGAATTAATATGAAATTTAGATAAAGTTTGCAATGTTTAAATAATTGTTTAATAAAATTTCCTAGGAGATAATAGTATTTTAAATGATTAAAAATTAAATTTTATTGTGAAATCAGTTGTAACAATATTTGTTTTAGAGGAACGGTTCGTCGTAAGTTGAAATATTGAAACGAGTTGTAATTGAGTTGCTTGAAATGATCAGTATTTGAAATTTAATTATAATTAAATATTTGTTTCAAAATTTTGTTCAGTTTCAGTTCGCGTAGTCTTAGAATATTTTATTGGATTTTTCTGTAATTTTTATTTTAGAAAATAAACACATATTTTTCTAACGTATTTTGGGGTAACCGTGGTCCCTTTTGACACTTTACAGAATCGATTAACCGGTCTGTTTTATTACGGTTCTAGGATCGTAGCACATTATTGTATACGGTTATATTATTAGTTTAGTGTCATTGGTTATCGATAACTAAGAATTAAAGAAATTAGAAAGGAAAATTTTGGTTTACATGTTGAGTCAAAATACAAAATGCATGGAACAAGGACTTCATGCATAAAAATATATAATGTATACCGTATGTATTGTAGGCACATTTTCTTAGGTCTTAGAACATGATTCAAATTCAAGCTTTTGCACGGACCCAACATAAATGATGCGGGAGTAACATGATAAGTCGGTAAACATTTGAACACATAGAAAAAGAAATACACGTGTGTGTATATTTAAGGAGTTGGACACGTGTAATTTGTTCATAACCATCCCACCACGTGTAACCACTAGAAGCTACGTGTAAGCCATCTCTTCTCGCAAAAGCCATGCGTTCTCTCCTCCACATTGTATACTTGCTACATGAGTTCGAAACTTTGCTCTTCTACACTTTATCTTCTTTGTTCTGCCAGTTATTAAAAAAAATTGTGAAAAAGCTTGCATGCTATACTCTCCACTTACATCTCATTTTCCACCCGCATGCAATTTCAGTCCCGCATAAACTGACAAGCTTCCACCGTGTAAAACCCAGACCCCATTAGCGCAACACCGTCGGCTTTCCCTTTTCCAAGCCTCCGCAGCTACCGTAGACAATTCACCGATGCCATACCCCTCCGCCACTATCACTTCACCGCTTTCATACCGTCAGTCCGCTTGATATTGCAAAACTATCGCAAGAAAAAAAAAGTTCTAACTTCAGATCCGAGCCTTTCAGCAGTCACCATCCTCCCGTTAGCATCAGTACACCCCCTTTCAATGTGAACTTCATGCAAACCAAAGGGCGAAGACCTGTTGTTGCGCATGTGAGCTTGTCAAACAACATTTCAGGCGTGAACCTGTTTTGTGCCGAGCCTCTCCTTAAAATATATATATATATATATATATATATATATAAAGAAAAAGAAAAGAGGTAACGTAAGGGAAAGGGGAGAGACGTTAGAAAAGAGGGAAGGAAGAAAAGGAACGACGAGTATAGGGAGGGACAGAGACCGGAGCACATTCGTAAGCACATGCGAACGCCAGAAGGACTATATTGGAAAGCGACTGGGTGAGAGCACTCACATTTAATTTTTTTTATTTAATATGAGCTGAATATATATATTCGTAATCTATGGATGCGGTAATGAATGGTAATTTGGCTGCATGACGGTTAATTTCTGGTTATTGAACAATATTAGTGGACAACATTTCCGTTGAATATGGTTGTGATGTTGTATTAGGTTGCCAATAAATGTATGTCGGGACGCGTTTGTGGTATAACGCGTGTCCGTAAATGTTTTGTTGTGTGCATGTAAGGAATGGATGCATTAAACAGTTGTTGAATGTGTGAATTCGAATATGTACCGGTTTCAACAGAAATTTAGTAATGTCCTAAATTTAATTAAATTAAATAACGATTTATTGGTCAAATGACATTTTAAATGACTATGTAGCGTTTTATTTAACTTAATGATATTGATTTAATAATGTTTATTGATCTAATAATATTATTAATATCCTTTGATTCAATGATATTTTGTTACTAAGTGATATTTAATTTAATAGCTAATTACCATTTTAGTAAATGATATTGAATTTAACCGGATAACTTTGGCTTAACTATATGTTGTCATTTAAGACATTATTTACAAAGTGCGTTAAGAATATGTTAACATAATTGTATAAATTAAATAATGGTTAGGGTACTTAGGGAAATTTGTTAAATTGATTTAATGGTATAAATAAATCGATTTTGGAAGACTAATTAACATGTTATTATCAATATAATTGATATTATAATTTATTTTAAAGTAGCTCAAGATGGAAATTTTTGAGTTTGAACTTAACGATACAATATTTGTGAATAAAAATTGTAAATTGAATATTAAGAAATGTTAATGGTTTTGTGAGTTAAGGGTTAAGTTAATGATATAAGAAGTTCGATTTCTAACCAATCATATCTATGTATATCTAGTGTAAATCGGTTAGAATAACTTGGAAGATATGACAATGTCATTTAGTTACTCAAATATGATTAGGTCAACTAGGGAAGTTGTTACGAAACTAAGTGAACGAAAGAGAAAGTGAATGTCTTCGAGTCAATTTAATTAACTCAAGATTCTTTTGGATTAGTTATACTCTTCGAGTATGAATGTGAATGCAAATCATCGGTACGGGAAGGAAACAATTCCAATTTAAAGTATTTAGTATATGTATATGAGTTTAACGATTTAAATATGGTATGCTAATTTCAAAAGATATTTAAATAAAATTTATTGATTTAAAAGATATGTATATGTCATAAATATTTCATTTGTATACTTCTTCAAAGTAAATATATGTTAAGTAATTATTTTTAACCATTCTAATCCTTTTTAAAAGTTAGTACCTATATATATATATATATATATATATATATATATATATATATAAATTTAGTCTATAACAAATGTATTATTTTCAAATCTTTTAATTAAATTTTGAATTGTTTTCGGTCCTGAATCCTTTGATTTGAATATAATGAATCCGTTTTGAATGATTTAGTGAATTTGAATTTAGGAACATTGGAAACGTGATCCTTGGTTTATATTGATTGTTCGGAAGTAAGGCATTAAGAAGAAGACTATCTATAAACGATCATCTCTTAAAAACAATCATTTCTAGATTTAGAAAAAGATTTAGAGATGTAAGTGTGTATATATGATGGAAAGAACTTGTTTTGAAGTATGAAGCGCTGGTTATTTGGAAAGACCAGGATTGGAATTTATTTTTCGAAGACCATTCAAAATAACCATATGACGTAAATAATGAAGATATGAAGACGACGATTGAAGACCGTGGTTCTTCACATCGAACGGACTGCATGCTGATTGGTTTCTTTACTGAATAGCTACAGTAGAGAGATGCCCTTATTACCGGAGTGGCAGAAAGTCCGAACGTATTTGGAGAATTTTCGGATTTGGGTCCGTTTAGACCTAGGACGGACTTGTATGGATGGTGTGTCTGACATTGAAATTGACCGCATAGCACTGATTTCCGTTAATGTATATCGGATTTGTGGCAATATATTATCCTCGTCTCTAAGTCATATAAACTTAGAGGGTATGCATTGATTTAAACCAGTGATATGTCGTGAATTGTCGATGTGACATACCCGAGTTATGAAACGAGCTAGTGATGATCAAAGAATGGCTTATCGAAGCATAGCTTTGTGTATGACGTGACATCGACAAACCTCACACCCCGGATCGATGAGAAACTGGCGGTTAGGTTTTATACTTATATATGAATTGATGATGAAGCTGTGCAGCAGTGGGAAACCACTTATGAACCTGGGGAAGTTGGGTATGTTCGGGGGGGCCGTGTCTGGTCGAAAACCGTTGATCTGCCCTGACGATGTGTATTGGTGTCCGCGTCTGGATGAAAAACCCTTGATTGCACTTCGTTTTGTATCCCTGATTGATCTTTCGTGTCAGGAATCATCAAGTTGGAAATCCAAATCTCCAATACGAACCATACGATTTTGATTGTATATATATATAGCGACATAATATCATGGGTATTATGCCGTCTAGGATTAATACATTTATTTGCGAAATTGTTTTCCACACTATATAATAATATTGAAGAGGATTTTCACGTATGAAAGCATGTTTGGTTATCATAAGATAAAACTCACCCATCTGGTGTGCGCTTGCATTGTGTGATGTGGGACGAGCTTATGATAGCTCCATTTTCAAAAGTCATTGCGTATTTATATGCACGGGTGTTCACATGGAGTAAACCCGTTCCGCGTTAGCGGCGTGGTCCGGTGAATTTCCGAACTTTAAATTAAACCTTAAAGCAGCTGTTTTTGTTCTCACACCAGTCCCATGACTGACCTGGAGTTTTTTTGTTCCTTCCTAAACTCTGGGTGCCCATTAATTTTCTCACGGGCAGCCAGTAGTTTAGTTTTGCAGCTATCATTCGTTGGAGCAAAGTTCGAAGCACTTTCTGAGTTGGCGTCCACGCTAGAGTTAAAGTTTCCGCTGTGTCTTTTGATCTTCCGATGAGAGTAAATTTCTTTCTTCCGCTGTAAAGTATATATGTACGCGTAACTCTGATATTCAGGTAACTCTGATGAAATATTGTTCTTGAGAAATGGGAAGTTTTGATATTTTGTTCAATGTATGTATGTACTCATAACAATTCGTCTTTCTGAAAGGTTTAAGTTGGTTTAATTACCGGCGAGAATCGAGAAAAAAGATGGGTCGTTACAGTTGGTATCAGAGCTTTGGTTCATACAAAGCTACAGGGTGCGACATATTTTGAACAAAGAATGGGACTCATCAGAGTTATAATATCTCGTTAGAGATAGGGTTAGAAATACCCTAGAATGAGATTTGGAATAGTTCGGTGAGAGAGCATCTTTTGAAAGTGAATTATTTTGAACTAAGTAAATCATGTTGAAATAACTTCTAATAAGAATTTTCGAGTATTTTATTCGACGTCGCGATTGGACTATCGTGTATGTAAGGATTTTAAATATACGCCTGATCAGCGTATATACGAAGTCCAATATATACTAGATAGATATAGAATCACATTCTAGTTGCTCGAGGATGATTCTACTGATGACCATGGCACCATCGGTACTTATTTTCGAGTTTCGAAAGTGGGATGACTATATGATTCTGGTTAAGACGTCGAGGAATACTTAAATGATTTCGATATGATTGGAAATATTTAAAGAATTTAATATATGATAGATAAGCTAAAAACATACTTGACCTGGATAATATGTTAATTCCAGAAGTAAATCTCACTTAAAGAATTGAGAAATGAATTTTGATAGTGCACGTAAGTAAGTTTATTCATTAATCATGTATGTTAAACATTACTCAGTTTTAACAAAAGGAATTGATCAAACGGTAACCATGGTTTGAATATTAAAATTTATAAGATATCATACTTACACATGTAAATGAGTGCTAAATAAATAAATTCGAACCTATACCTAGCTTGAATTGTAAACAATAGAATGCAAGTTAAATTTTTTTCTCGGAAGTATATTTCGGCTACCAAACTCCCTTAAGAAATTTGAAGGTAATTTTTACTTAAGTTAAGAATTTGGTTAAAAAGATGATTTAAAATTGTAACAAATATCTAAGTGGGGAAGGAAACTGTTTTTCCCCAATTGGAACTATATGAGCAATCCAAATAGAAAGTATTAAAGAGAAACCGCATACGATACAAATGGAAAACGAAATTTGAAGTAAGATTTACTCAAGAGGTAGTAATGAAAAAAAAAACGAATATCCCGAGAATGAATTACTTATGGTTGTATCCTTAGGTGCGCTCAACTTTCCTATCTTGGCCTAAGTTAGTTCCATTGTTTAGTTCGAACCATCGAGTAGCATCGTTCCTCTTCTTTTACTTAAGCTTGGTCGAATATCTTGACTTAAATCGTCGTACTCTGAACTGCCTATACTCATATCCTTGGGTGCACTTGATTTTCTTGTCTTGATCCTATTTGGGAATGTGAACCAAACTTATTTGATCTAGAATAGTTTATCTTTTGGATTTAGGCGTGTCTTGATTTAGGCCATTATTCCTTTCGATGCTCATTTGATATTAAGTTTTGTCTTGAACACGTGGAATCTGACTTGATCCATGCATGTATACCCTTTTGTGCCGTTTGTCGAATGAAACCAAGATTGAGTTCAACCAAGATAACTTTGATTTATCCAAGACATTATGTTAGCAAAACTTAAACAAATGAGTTTGCATAGAAATTAGAAGTGTTCGGAATATAGAATTCAATTTACGCAAGGAAATGGATTTGAAAATGAATTGTCAAGGATTGGTTCTAAAAATTTAAAAACTTATTTCTAATGTTCTGAATACTAATGGTTTGGAACATGTACGTACTAAATCCGAGTGCGCAGCGAAAGCGTGATGGTATATTTGAATAAGAAATGTTTCAAGAATCTTCTAACTATAGAGAAAGGTAACCTTTTCAAACACATTCTTGATATTTGAAATAAGAACGAATATAAAGCCCTATAGTCTGGTGTAAATGATGTTGGAATGAGTTATGTCTGAAAAGGAAAGGAGTTCAGCTATATGAATCATAAAGAGATTTCTGAGATTTCAACTTATGACTCTTGAAGTATTCTATCTTGTGATATAAAAAGATATTCGAAATGAAGTGTAAACGATTTTCGAAAACTTTAGAAAGTAGAAAAGCTTGAATCTGTATGGAATTGAATTTGGAAGGCTCGAATGGGTTAAATACGATCATAGATTTCGAAATATGAAACCTAAAGCTGTATACTTGGAAGTCGGAGATTTTATTGAATGAATTTGTTTTCCAACTGGTTTAGATGTGATGAATGGTTTATAAAAGAAATTTCGACGACTTGAAGCCCGATAATTTTGAAAATATTAGAAATACCAAAATTATGGTTAAGTATTTGAAAATTTTGGTTTACAACTTCGGATATGAAATGATTTGGTTTGTTCGAGTAATCATGACTAAAACTGGGTTGTGATGAGGGAATGGATCTCGTATGAGGGGTGGTACTCGGTTGCCCTGTCATGAGGATGGACTTCTCGAACTAATAACACATAGATTTGATCATAGTATTTTGAAACTTTGAAAGCAAATTTGGTTTTGAAGATCCCGAAGTAAAGTGTGGTTATGACATAATATTTCAATGGTTTGAAATGGAATGGGATTCAAAGTCGGAGAATTCATTTTGAAGTGCTTTGCAAAATATGATATGTAATTATAACCAAAACTCAAACTTCTTTAAATTGAACTTTCCAAAACTTTATCTTTCTAACAAACGGTTTATGTTTAGTTAATTAAGTTTGGATGCAAAAGGGTTTTGACAAATTTAATCATATGAAATTTTCTTTTAAGTCGCATTGACAAAATTTAAGTTTAATATATGAATTTGTAAGTCTAGCAAATTATAGCTAAGATTTATCTTACTTATGAATAATTTTACGAACCCTCCTTTTCGAGGACGAAAAGTTCTTAAGTGGGGGAGAATGTAACGATCCAATATTTTTGGAATTTAATTTGAATTAATATGAAATTTAGATAAAGTTTGCAATGTTTAAATAATTGTTTAATAAAATTTCCTAGGAGATAATAGTATTTTAAATGATTAAAAATTAAATTTTATTGTGAAATCAGTTGTAACAATATTTGTTTTAGAGGAACGGTTCGTCGTAAGTTGAAATATTGAAACGAGTTGTAATTGAGTTGCTTGAAATGATCAGTATTTGAAATTTAATTATAATTAAATATTTGTTTCAAAATTTTGTTCAGTTTCAGTTCGCGTAGTCTTAGAATATTTTATAGGATTTTAATGTAATTTTTATTTTAGAAAATAAACACATATTTTTCTAACGTATTTTGGGGTAACCGTGGTCCCTTTTGACACTTTACAGAATCGATTAACCGGTCTGTTTTATTACGGTTCTAGGATCGTAGCACATTATTGTATACGGTTATATTATTAGTTTAGTGTCATTGGTTATCGATAACTAAGAATTAAAGAAATTGGAAAGGAAAATTTTGGTTTACATGTTGAGTCAAAATACAAAATGCATGGAACAAGGACTTCATGCATAAAAATATATAATGTATACCGTATGTATTGTAGGCACATTTTCTTAGGTCTTAGAACATGATTCAAATTCAAGATTTTGCACGGACCCAACATAAATGATGCGGGAGTAACATGATAAGTCGGTAAACATTTGAACACATAGAAAAAGAAATACACGTGTGTGTATATTTAAGGAGTTGGACACGTGTAATTTGTTCATAACCATCCCACCACGTGTAACCACCAGAAGCTACGTGTAAGCCATCTCTTCTCGCAAAAGCCATGCGTTCTCTCCTCCACATTGTATACTTGCTACATGAGTTCGAAACTTTGCTCTTCTACACTTTATCTTCTTTGTTCTGCCAGTTATTAAAAAAAAATGTGAAAAAGCTTGCAAGCTATACTCTCCACTTACATCTCATTTTCCACCTGCATGCAATTTCAGTCCCGCATAAGCTGACAAGCTTCCACCGTGTAAAACCCAGACCCCATTAGCGCAACACCGTCGGCTTTCCCTTTTCCAAGCCTCCGCAGCTACCGTAGACAATTCACCGATGCCATACCCCTCCGCCACTATCACTTCACCGCTTTCATACCGTCAGTCCGCTTGATATTGCAAAACTATCGCAAGAAAAAAAAAGTTCTAACTTCAGATCCGAGCCTTTCAGCAGTCACCATCCTCCCGTTAGCATCAGTACACCCCCTTTCAATGTGAACTTCATGCAAACCAAAGGGCGAAGACCTGTTGTTGCGCATTTGAGCTTGTCAAACAACATTTCAGGCGTGAACCTGTTTTGTGCCGAGCCTCTCCTTAAAATATATATATATATATATATAAATAAAGAAAAAGAAAAGAGGTAACGTAAGGGAAAGGGGAGAGACGTTAGAAAAGAGGGAAGGAAGAAAAGAAACGACGAGTATAGGGAGGGACAGAGACCGGAGCACATTCGTAAGCACATGCGAACGCCAGAAGGACTATATTGGAAAGCGACTGGGTGAGAGCACTCACATTTAAATTTTTTTATTTAATATGAGCTGAATATATATATTCGTAATCTATGGATGCGGTAATGAATGGTAATTTGGCTGCATGACGGTTAATTTCTGGTTATTGAACAATATTAGTGGACAACATTTCCGTTGAATATGGTTGTGATGTTGTATTAGGTTGCCAATAAATGTATGTCGGGGCGCGTTTGTGGTATAACGCGTGTCCGTAAATGTTTTGTTGTGTGCATGTAAGGAATGGATGCATTAAACAGTTGTTGAATGTGTGAATTCGAATATGTACCGGTTTCAACAGAAATTTAGTAATGTCCTAAATTTAATTAAATTAAATAACGATTTATTGGTCAAATGACATTTTAAATGACTATGTAGCGTTTTATTTAACTTAATGATATTGATTTAATAATGTTTATTGATCTAATAATATTATTAATATCCTTTGATTCAATGATATTTTGTTACTAAGTGATATTTAATTTAATTGCTAATTACCATTTTTGTAAATGATATTGAATTTAACCGGATAACTTTGGCTTAACTATATGTTGTCATTTAAGACATTATTTACAAAGTGCGTTAAGAATATGTTAACATAATTGTATAAATTAAATAATGGTTAGGGTACTTAGGGAAATTTGTTAAATTGATTTAGTGGTATAAATAAATCGATTTTGGAAGACTAATTAACATGTTATTATCAATATAATTGATATTATAATTTATTTTAAAGTAGCTCAAGATGGAAATTTTTGAGTTTGAACTTAACGATACAATATTTGTGAATAAAAATTGTAAATTGAATATTAAGAAATGTTAATGGTTTTGTGAGTTAAGGGTTAAGTTAATGATATAAGAAGTTCGATTTCTAACCAATCATATCTATGTATATCTAGTGTAAATCGGTTAGAATAACTTGGAAGATATGACAATGTCATTTAGTTACTCAAATATGATTAGGTCAACTAGGGAAGTTGTTACGAAACTAAGTGAACGAAAGAGAAAGTGAATGTCTTCGAGTCAATTTAATTAACTCAAGATTCTTTTGGATTAGTTATACTCTTCGAGTATGAATGTGAATGCAAATCATCCGTACGGGAAGGAAACAATTCCAATTTAAAGTATTTAGTATATGTATATGAGTTTAACGATTTAAATATGGTATGCTAATTTCAAAAGATATTTAAATAAAATTTATTGATTTAAAAGATATGTATATGTCATAAATATTTCATTTGTATACTTCTTCAAAGTAAATATATGTTAAGTAATTATTTTTAACTATTCTAATCCTTTTTAAAAGTTAGTACCTATCTATCTATATATATATATATATATATATATATTTAGTCTATAACAAATGTATTATTTTCAAATCTGTTAATTAAATTTTGAATTGTTTTCGGTCCTGAATCCTTTGATTTGAATATAATGAATCCGTTTTGAATGATTTAGTGAATTTGAATTTAGGAACATTGGAAACGTGATCCTTGGTTTATATTGATTGTTCGGAAGTAAGGCATTAAGAAGAAGACTATCTATAAACGATCATCTCTTAAAAACAATCATTTCTAGATTTAGAAAAAGATTTAGAGATGTAAGTGTGTATATATGATGGAAAGAACTTGTTTTGAAGTATGAAGCGCTGGTTATTTGGAAAGACCAGGATTGGAATTTATTTTTCGAAGACCATTCGAAATAACCATATGACGTAAATAATGAAGATATGAAGACGACGATTGAAGACCGTGGTTCTTCACATCGAACGGACTGCATGCTGATTGGTTTCTTTACTGAATAGCTACAGTAGAGAGATGCCCTTATTACCGGAGTGGCAGAAAGTCCGAACGTATTTGGAGAATTTTCGGATTTGGGTCCGTTCAGACCCAGGACGGACTTGTATGGATGGTGTGTCTGACATTGAAATTGACCGCATAGCACTGATTTCCGTTAATGTACATCGGATTTGTGGCAATATATTATCCTCGTCTCTAAGTCATATAAACTTAGAGGGTATGCATTGATTTAAACCAGTGATATGTCGTGAATTGTCGATGTGACATACCCGAGTTATGAAACGAGCTAGTGATGATCAAAGAATGGCTTATTGAAGCATAGCTTTGTGTATGACGTGACATCGACAAACCTCACACCCCGGATCGATGAGAAACTGGCGGTTAGGTTTTATACTTATATATGAATTAATGATGAAGCTGTGCAGCAGTGGGAAACCACTTATGAACCTGGGGAAGTTGGGTATGTTCGGGGGGCCGTGTCTGGTCGAAAACCGTTGATCTGCCCTGACGATGTGTATTGGTGTCCGCGTCTGGATGAAAAACCCTTGATTGCACTTCGTTTTGTATCCCTGATTGATCTTTCGTGTCAGGAATCATCAAGTTGGAAATCCAAATCTCCAATACGAACCATACGATTTTGATTGTATATATATATAGCGACATAATATCATGGGTATTATGCCGTCTAGGATTAATACATTTATTTGCGAAATTGTTTTCCACACTATATAATAATATTGAAGAGGATTTTCACGTATGAAAGCATGTTTGGTTATCATAAGATAAAACTCACCCATCTGGTGTGCGCTTGCATTGTGTGATGTGGGACGAGCTTATGATAGCTTCATTTTCAAAAGTCATTGCGTATTTATATGCACGGGTGTTCACATGGAGTAAACCCGTTCCGTGTTAGCGGCGTGGTCCGGTGAATTTCCCAACTTTAAATTAAACCTTAAAGCGGCTGTTTTTGTTCTCACACCAGTCCCATGACTGACCTGGAGTTTTTTTGTTCCTTCCTAAACTCTGGGTGCCCATTTATTTTCTCACGGGTAGCCAGTAGTTTAGTTTTGCAGCTATCATTCGTTGGAGCAAAGTTCGAAGCACTTTCTGAGTTGGCGTCCACGCTAGAGTTAAAGTTTCCGCTGTGTCTTTTGATCTTCCGATGAGAGTAAATTTCTTTCTTCCGCTGTAAAGTATATATGTACGCGTAACTCTGATATTCAGGTAACTCTGATGAAATATTGTTCTTGAGAAATGGGAAGTTCTGATATTTTGTTCAATGTATGTATGTACTCATAACAATTCGTCTTTCTGAAAGGTTTAAGTTGGTTTAATTACCGGCGAGAATCGAGCAAAAAGATGGGTCGTTACATCAAATAAATCCGAACAAGTTTTCACATAGCACCAAATCCACTTCCTGAAAAAATAATCAAAGTAGTGCCATCCACGTTCTCAATCATCCAGAGTCTACCCCTTGTACCACACCCCAACGAAAATCTCTAATCCCATAACTACTGCAACCTCAACGCAGCACCCAATCAAGCAACTTCCAAAGCCAATCATCATCTCCAGACCAATTTTCATAGATCCAAACATCCATAACCCCCTTACAAAAAAATCGCTCAACAATCCATCGTGCAGCCTCGACAACACCAAAACCGTATCAAACAATACCCAACATACCCCGTTCACCACAGCTTCAGTCTCTCTCGCCATCAGTCCGCAACAAACACATGCCACGTCCTCTCTACAATCCACCCTCATCCTTCACCACTATCACGCAACTCCACCTCACACGTTCCTTCTCCCCCTACAGCAAACAAGTCTTAAACTAATCAAATAGCCAATTCGAAACTATCTGAAACCCTAGCTTCAACCCATACCACATCGCACCTCAGTTCGAACAACCAATCGAAACCCCACAAGCCGATTCAAATTGGATCCTTGAAACTCTCCTAGAAATCCGCCACTCTACAGTTCACCAATATCCACGAGCTCGCCAAAATCGCACCTAAAAACAAATTCAGTTCTGGCAACCTAAATTGCAATCCAATTCGAAACCGATCCCTACCCGAACTCGAATTGAATCGCAAGCCTGCCTGTTGAGTTGGGTATTTTATTCAGATATCATCTAGCCATGTAAACCCATAGGTTATTTTAGGAAAGAATGAAACAGGTAGCGTGAGTTTGGGGGTTCCGATTATTCACTGATTTATAAACGTGGCGTGATTTAATTTTTGGGTTGACCGTGTTTTGAGAGGCGTGATTTAATTAAATTGGTGGGTCTGTTTGTTAACCGTGAGTTGTGTTCTTTATAGACAAAAGTTAAAACAAAAAAAAGGGGTGTGATCTTTTGTTTGTTTCCTGGAATATATAATGTGAAGAATGTTATTTGAGACTTTGAGTTAAGACAGCCTGTGTATTTTAATTTTTAAACACTTTAGTAGCTCGTTCTCTGCATTGTTTAATTAAGTGGGGTTTGGTTCCCTTCCTTCGATTATCAGAGTGTATTGTTTTATTTATTTTCTTCGGGTTTGTTCGCTTTGATCGAGTCAGTTGTTTAGATTTGTGTTGTAGTTTCGTTATATTTTCTTTTTACTCTTTGAGTGCTTAGGTTGTTTTTCTGTTTTTACTTTTTGCTTTTTTGTTTTTTGTTTTTTTTTGTTTTCAAGTTCACAAAAAAAGTGAGAGAGAGAATGAGAGGAGAATCAAAATCAAAGAAAGAACAAAGTTCAAGCGGATAAACAAGAAATTAAGAGCTCAAGCAAACAAATCAACGACATAGCAGTCGAGCAAAGCAAACGGTGTGATTTTAGTCTTTGCTACTACTCAACTGCTTTGGACGGACAGTCATACCCCACGGTAATATTTTTCTAAACTCTACAGGTGCTGAAGCTGCTTTGAAAATATAGAAATTGGTTGTAAAAATCTTCTGCAGGGGCAGCGGCTTGCTTGTAAAATATTTTAATTTTCTGTTCTTTGACTGTTCTGTTCTGTGATGGTTCTGTTCTGTGATTATTCTGTGACTGTTCCGTGGCTGGTAATTCTGAATTTGTGTGTGAGAAACGAATTTCCATAACTAAAATAATCACTCTCATCGTTTTTCAACAATAAAATTTTGATTTTCAAAATAATATAATTGAACAGCGGTGTTTTGTGAAGTTGACTGTCTCGTATAATTGGATCGCGGATATATATTAGTTCATTTTTTTGAATTATTAGCAAAAGAGGTTGCATACTACCCGTAAAACATTGGTCGTATCCCTTAGTTTAATACTATACGTGAACGGCCATAAGACCCTCTTCCCCCTTCCAATTGAGTCAGTTAATTAATAGAGCGCAACTGAGTATTTTATATTATTTTGAAGTGAGAATAAATTCTGTCTTTCCTTGATTTCATTCAAATGTCTAATTCAAAAAAATCTTTGAGAGAATTGTGGGATAATAAACGGAGTAGACGTCCTCTTGAAGAGTATGATTTTGAATTACAACTCATGAAGCAAGATTGTCCAAAATTTGGTGAAGCCAATGTCAACAATTTTCAAAATTTTCCAACTGACCAACATTTTCAAAATCATAGATATAATCGAGACGACGATTTCAATTTAAATTTCAATAACTTCGAGTATGGGCCACATCCACATCAAAACGGTTTTGAATCGCAACGTACCTTTGATCAACATCAATATGGGGTTGGAAACCAATTCGAAAATAATTTTGAAAATGATTTTCAAATCGATCATAATTTTGAAAATTACAACCCATATCCACATCTCGAGATCAACCAAAATTGCAATTTTCCTTCGAATTTCAACAGTTTTGGTTACGAACCTAATTTTCCAAATCAAAATGATTTCCAATATCAATGTCAATTTTCTGAAAACTCAGATAATTTTGAGAATCAAGAAATCCAAAACGAGAGCTCTCAAATCAACGATCGTCTTAACATTCTTAGAGAGAGGGAAGAAAGACTAAATAAAAAGGCTGATGAACTTCTTTGTTTATTGACATCTTTGAAAGAACAACGAGAGCAACAAAATCAAATTCAATGCGATGAATCAGGAAATAATCCATTCTTTACTGATATTGGAAATTTTCAGATTACAACTTTGGAGATTGAGAATAACGATCTAAATGAAGTTGCTCACAATTCAGCAAATGATTTAGACTTCAATTCTTTTCAGGACAAAGATTTAAGCTCAGATTTTGATCTTCCTCTTGTGGGCTGTGAAAAACTGGAAATTTTAGAATTTGAACATAATAAAAATGTTGAATTTTTCAATTCAAATTCGGAAAAGGATTTTACTGAACATGAATTCTTTGGACTGTACGAGGATGAGTTGCCAAATGAGGAAGAAGTAGATTCACGTCACGAGTTCGAAAAATTTAACTTTGAGAAAATTTCAAACGAACTTGAAATTGTCCGTGTCGAAAATACATTGTCAGTTAATGATAAGAAATGTGATCACATAGTCTTGAACAACACTCAAAATTCAAATTTCACTGAATTTATATACGATCACAAATTTTTGAAAAATTACACTGACAAATTTGTTGAATACATGAATTACTTTTGGAATGCTGGCTTGGTTGAAAAACTTCAGGTTAGGACGACCCTAGATATTTATCTCCTGTACTACAAATCGAGGTATAAAGATGAGATGGTTTTCAAACACTCTTGCTTGTTAGAAAACATGTCTAGACACAGTGGGAATGGGACTCATAGGGCAAGAACCAAGTGTGGGGGAAAAAGTTGGTGGCACTCTTTGCATCGCATGCATCGCAAACACATTTATCATTGTACATCTGATCCTTTCTTACATATAGTTAAATTGCATCTCGTTTAACAAATCATTTTACATTTAATCCATCTTTGGGTTCTATCTTTCACATTTTGGAAACGTGTTTACAGTGTGGACACTGTTTAGTTCTAGTGTGGGGGGGAGTCTGCATTTCACTCATTTTCGTTTTTTCTTTAATTTTCTTTCTTTTTCAATTTCATCCATTTAAATAGGACCATCATGCATTTTAGACTGTAGCAACATGCCATTTTTTTTCCGACTCATTTTAGATTTGATACAACAAAATAAGTTAAGGATTATTAATCAGTTGATAGTATTTTTCTCTCTCAGCTTAGATCAAATAAGAAATATAATGAAAAGTTTAATTTTGAGGGATAATAGTGTAACCGGTACATAGGGAGATTCTTAGGTGATAGCCATGAAATCTATTCTATATTGTAGACTTTGTTTAAATAAGTGGAGGACTTAAAATACTTATATTGGCTTGTCAAATCTTTAAAACTAAGTTGTGTTAAGTTGAATTCGCGTAACTCTCTTGTTGTGCTTATAAATTCAATAAAAATAATAGTAATCCAAGGGTATCCAACATTGCTTGTATATCGAGCGTTGGTGTGCAAACCCGCCAAGCTCTATCCGGCACGTTGTTGACAAATTCAGCGTTGGAATATCTTGGTCTCATTTTATGAGATTGGACAACTAAGGATTACCGACACGTTGTTGACAAAGTCAAAGTCGGCCTGCACAATCCGCCAAGCTCTTTACCCACTCTCCGTAAGTCCGCGAGGCAGTGCATGGGTGGTAAACCTTGGTCTTTTTAGTTAGGTGTATGTACTTAATCATAAATCTTAAATAAAGAATAAGTGATGATACCCAAACACTTCTTGACCTTATTGATTTGACTAGCCATACATGAGAAAATTAGAATACCACTTTGCAAACTGTGCCAAGCAAACTAAGAATTTATTTCATGGCTGCACTATGTTATCGACCGAACTAACTGGCCAAACTGGAATTTAACATTTGAAAACTTGATTTATATTGAAAATTTGTGACAAGTCGAGGTATCTAAAATAAAATCAACTGATTAGAAATTATTAACTTAATTTGTTGTACCACTTTCCTGAAATAAGTCGTGTTGTCATTTTTTCGCTTTTATTTTTGCATATGTCCATTGCATTCATGTAGTTTCATTAGAATCATAGCATACTGCATTTGGATTTTGTGGGTAGTATCCACTGAAAACCCTCACGAGACATCACTCGTCCTACTAGGGACACCTAGAGGTTTAACGGCTTGTTGCATGCGCTCAATGCAATCGTGTTTCCTACGAAAGTGTGACCTATCTAGTTAGTTTTCCATTTTCTTTTTACTCGAGGACGAGTAAAAGATAAGTGTGGGGGTATTTGATTGACATAGAAATGTGTTATTTTTATGCTCTTATATCTTATCTTTTGTATATAAATAAATATTACTTGGGTATTGTTTTGTCACTTTTACAGATATTCCAACCCAGCCCGCATGCAACCAGAAATGTAGAGAAATAGAGTTCGATTTGCTGTGTATTTGCATTTTTGAAGAATTGTAGATGAAGATCTCACATCTAGTTGCTATTGGACAAGAAAAGGATTGATAAAAAGGCTTTGCACATCACAAATCAATGAAGAAGTGTCAAGGAAGCAAGAGGAAAAGAGAAAAGGCCCAAATTTGCTTTATTTATCTAAGGCCCATTTATGTTTCTCATTGTAAACTAATTAGTGATGTAATGACCAGGCCCAGTTATCATTAGGGTTAGGGTTAGGGTTTGGCTATCTACCCTATATATATACCCATGTAATATCATTGTAGCCACCATCATATATCTCATTCTATTCTCTTCTTCATTAATAAAACTCATTTTTCTTTTTATTTTATGCAATTTTCTATTTCTTAGCAATTAGTGTTGTCTACACGATTAGATTCGGTAGAACACTATTTGTATTTTGCATTTCTTTTAATTAGTGATTGACCGTCTGATTAGATTCAGCGGTAATCCTAATTCTATTTCCTGTTGTTATTTATATTCTACACTTTTATTTTCTGTATTTTAATCGCGTTCATAGGTTAAATTGGATTTGATTAGATTTGAATCTGATTCATAGTTTCATTGCTTTTCCATTGAAATTGTGATTTGATCGTCGGTTTAGTTAGATCTGTTCTGAATCAAATTACAGTTTTAATTTTGTTTTGTTTTATTTTCAAAATCAACCTCCAAAGTTTTGTCTAACTCGCCCAAGAGATTAGATAAATAATTTGATTTAATTCACCTCCCTGTGTTAGACCGGGTTGTACAGGTTCAGGTTATCGGATGCAGTGAAGAGACGAGTTGGAATTGTCCAGGCAAATGATATATAATTATTCCGCTGTGTGTTGTATATGAGGACAAAATATTATTACTGTCCAGATGTGTGATGTACTCTGATGATTGTAAGTTTTTATTTAAAGCTCTCTATAAAATTAATTTCTATATTATATTTTGTTCCGTTGTGATGTGAGTCTCTGATTTTGTGTTTCTTCTTCTTCTATTCTAATATTTCTTTCTTTCTTATCTAACCCTCTAACTTCTTTCTATTGACTATCTGATGTTTTTGATACTTGGGTTTTGGCAAGTAATACGAGTTTTTATGTATTATTGTCAGAATTCGGGCATCGAATTCTGTCGGATTGTTACAGTGGTATCATAGCTATTGGTTTAGTAATAACCTTGGCTCTGTGGCGTAGCTTGATAGAGATAGGGTTAGTAATACCCAAGGTCAATTTGAGTGTATATACGAGAGCGCGTATTTGTAAATTTTATATACAAATGTTTTGTATTGTGTTGTTCGATCAGTTCAAGTGTTGAGAAGCATTTGAATTAATAATGGACACAATATGTTTTGTAAACAGGGTAAATGAAATAATTTTGCCTGAAATATATTTTTTTATAGAAAAGAAATAATTTCATCAAATTATTTAAATCTTGGTTTGTTTATTTGTTTGTTTGGTTGGTTGATTTGAATTGAATTAAGAATTTGGAATGGTTTAATATAACCAGAAGAAATTTTGCATATAAAATTATGAATAAGAATTGTAATATGAAAGTAAATGAATCAGAATTTAACTTAAAAATAAGTTAAAACGTAATAAATTAGAAAGAACGATTTTTGAAATAAATTCAGAAATTAGATTATGAAATGATTATAAACTAATTAGAAAATCAATTAGTTAATTGGGTTTAAAATTTAAACTTAACTTGATTAAGTTAAGGATGGGTATTAAAATTATATAAGATAAATATGAGATTTGGAAACTAAATTAATATAATTGAATGGAAATCAATCGGATATTAATTGGTTGATAATTATAATATGATAAACTTAAGTGATTGTGTTAAAATAAAAATTGATGTTGGGTATGGATTAAATCTATTGGAGTATCCTGTTATGCGCTGTTTGCTTATTGTGTGTTAGATTGGTTGAATAACTAATCAATGGTTTAATAAGAAGTTAAATGAATTCCAGTATAATAATTTGAATGGAATTGCATATGAATTGAAATTAACGATTTAATCCCGTATTTGCAAGTGATATGATGGTTCATGTTTAGTTCTTGGAATTTGTATAGTCATATTTGATGATTAATGAAATGGTATTTAAATTATTTATGTAATTGTTGCTTACATGACATACTGAGTTGAGTACAGGTAGCTAAAAGTTATGAGGATAGGTTTTGATCGCATATAAATTGAGTAATATGCTCAATAGCGGTCGCATGAGGTATGCCTACGCGAAAATATGAATTTTGGGTTTTGGTTGTTGTTTTTCGGCCATGTGGTCGATGTATATATTATTTTTTCCTGCGATATCGCATAAGTCACTCCGTACAGGGGAGACTCTGCCGAATTTTTCCAGAAATTTAAAGTGTTAGAAAGTTCTAGATATTTTTGAAAATTTATATTAATTATAATGAATTGGTTTTTGATTTATAATAAATTAAATTTTAAAATTTACGGGTTTGTAACATTTTTCTTACCTTAGTAATTTCGGGGACGAAATTCAATTAAGGGGGGAAGATTGTAATGTCCTGTATTTTTTATGTTGTCAAATATTTAATATATTTTATTATTTTAATTATTATCTTTTGAATATTAATCGATTTTAATATTGAATTCATTAATAAAACGACGATTGAATATACATAAATTTCATTTAGTTATAAACGAGCTCGAAATGGCGTTGTAGTTCGTAATATGGAGTTTTGAACTTTGATTAGATATACAGAATCCATTTTAAGTCGGATTTCTATGAAACAAGAAACGTGTGAATCTTGTCGATAATAATTTTCATATGAAAGAGTCAAATTCGGATTTCGTGTTATAATTTGTTAGTTATGTCCAAATCAATTTTTAAAATAGTCGTTATGGAAATCGTTATTAAAATATAACGTTTATTTAATATATTTAAAAGGGAAATTTAAATCGTTTAACTCAAAATTGACGATATTGAGTTGTGTAAATTATATTTGAAGTTGTATATATATTCTGTTTGTATATGTATGATAAAAAATAATTTATTATTATTTTATTGAATTAATTTGGAATTCATATAATATTTTAATCGATATTATATAGGCGTTAAAAATAGAGCCATTTTTGCAAACGGCCTCAGTTTTCGATGTAATTAGTTTCATTGGAATTGTATCATTAAATTATTGTAAGAGAATCAAATTTCGTGGAAAACCGCTATCGTATGTGACTTTGAAGGCCAAAAACGTCTCTGTTTCTATTCAATTATTTAGATTATGTAGATAGAGGTAACTTTTAATGAATAAATGACTGGCCAAACAAACTCCAAATTTAGCGAAACAAGATTCATTGGATCCGTTAGGAAGAGGTCTAGTAAAATGTCAAGGTCTTATATTTTTTTGGATTTTTTCTGTAATTATAGGAATTTTAAACACTTGATTTTTCATCGATATTTATAAAGGTCTTTTCACAAACGACCTCAGAATTCGACGAAACTTATCCCATTGGGTCCGGAATATTTTTTTTTGCTAGGACTAGGTATTACATCTCGATTTGAAGATAGTACGTGATGTTTTTTTAGCGATACGTAGCGGTGAAGTTTCGTTCTAATAAAATATTAATAAATTCTTCCTATATATACCCACTGTGCACAAATGACCTAGAATTTGGTCAAACTTTCTAACGTGGTCAACCATTCTAAAATTTTAGCCTCCACTTCTTAAACCGATGGCAGCGAACTTCCTTAACTTTCCCCCTCAAAACTTATGATCTGTTCATATGAATTAAAATCTTTCACCTATAAAAAACTTTGGCTCGGTGCGGTCTTTCTATTCGACGGCTATGATGGGGTTTCGAGCTTCCTAGCGACCGCAATTCCATCGATAAGTCACAGTTATGGGTTCACTGCGGATAAATGAAGGGTCCAGCTTAGGTGTGGTTGAGGTCGAACAAGGAGGAGGGACTGGCGTATGTTGCGGTGGTCTCCGATCATCATCTGGGGGACAGTGGAAATCGCGGCAGATCACTGATGAAGGAGAAGCGGGTTTTGTCTGGAACGAAGAAGCCTGGGTTGAAATCTATACGTGTATTTCAGAAACTATATTAAGTTAGGTAATAACTAACTAATCTGGTAAATAAAACTAGTATTAAACTTTGATTAAGTTAAAGCATATATATACGCTAAGTTGAGAACGAGACAGCAAAGAACGGGATCAAGGTACTGTGTTTTTCATTGAGCTTGAGAAGGAATTGAGCGAAGAAACAGTTCAACCGATAATCTCTTCTAACGTAATTAAATACTTAATTATTTAATTAAGGAATTGTCAGTCTGCTTTATAATGTTGTCATTAGTTTTGAAACTGGAGTAAGCAATGCAAATCAGGTTTCCTTTAGTATAATGAAATCAGTTGTTAAGTATAATTATAATCGCTATGTTTTCATATTTCAAATCGCCTGCGTAAGGTTAAATAAAATGATTAGCGTATTCTTAAACTTAATTAAGAGAAGGAATGGGATAAGACAGGCTGCCCAGTATTTGAATTTCAAAAAAATTGGACTGGGTAATTTGATAACTAATCGGCTATTAAAAATTGTTTACACAAGTAATTTGTTAAACTAAGTAAAATTAGAATGATAATTATACCGTTAAGGTTTAAATATTGGTTGTTTGTGCATGTGGAATTTGAATCAGACAAAAGTGTGGCCTAGGGTAATAAAAAGTTAATATTTAGTATAATTAGTTTTGTCTAAGCGTAATTAAGGGTTTAATAGTTTATTTAATTTATATTAACTTATTATATTAATAACAAATCCATATGTGATCAGAATTGGACGATTCAAGAGACGTTGGACTTGTCTCAACGAGCACTACATTATGGAACAAAAATGGATGGAATTGGAATCAATCGGAAATTTTAATTAAATTAAACGACCATTTAATTTAATTAAAACGAGCCGTTGACAACGAAATCAGATCTAGGTGTGTTAAACACACTTAGTTATTCCCACTTATATTTTTTATAAGTCGGGTTTTTATATTTGTGTGCTATGGTAGCTAATGATTGATTTGTTGATTGTTTATTAAATATATATTCACATATTGATTGAACCAACGAAATTAAACGTTGTTTAACTTCAGTGGAAAACTAAATTGTTATTTTAACGATTATTCCCGAACGAGGTAACTTACCTTATTGGTCACGGTTATGAAATAACCGTGTTTAATTTAGTGAATTAATTGAATTGTCTAAATTGTTTATTAGTGTTAAATAAATTGATTGATATTAAATTGCTGTTATTTTACTGTTTTAGAATTAAATCAGTAAAATTAAATTGAATGATATTATATGAAGTAACCCATTTGGATGCAGAGAAGAACAGGTTGGAGGAATCCAACCGGATTCCTCAAAATATATTAGATGTTATTTATTTCCATATTTTCATTATATGAATTGTTTGAAACTATGTTTGGATGATTGATTTGACTGTTAATCATTGACCTGAAATTCAACAAATGGTTTTGTTTTAACCAATGGGCAGTATTGGTTGAGTAATTAGCAGCAGTTGGCCTATAAATCAATCGTTTTGAAATATGGATTTACCATCAGGTAAATTGATAAGAATGAAGTTATGAAATTTATTTTATAACTGAGTATAGATTTTTAAATATATGATTTAAAAATGAAGTTTATGAAAAAAAGAAATCAGCCGTGTGCGAAGCACGTGCCTCGTCTAAATTATTAAATGATTTATAACTAAGTCTAATTGTTTTAAGAAACAATTAAAATGGGATTATATATTTATTTATTTATTTAATATTAATCGAAGTAAATGAGGTTATTTAAATTAATTTATTAATTAATTTAAATGAAGAGACGAGTTAAAGTGGATCAACAAGTTAATCATTTTTTAGTGTTGATCTAGTCAACTGTTTTAATTAAAACTGATTATTTAATTAAATTAGTTTGTGCCAATTAGAAATGAAATAATTTAGAATATAGTTGTTTAGCTTGAATAAGATTTTAAAAAGAAATTTAATACTAATTTTAGTTACTAATGAAGTAAATTATTATTTTAATTAATAATAATTTCAGTAATTATTTGTTAAATGAAATACATTTAAGTAAGCAACCGATTTTGAAATGGAATATGGTTGAGTTTGGAAAAGAGGTTATCCTTGGGGTGATACCTATATAGGATGTGATAGAAGGGTGCCTTCGGTTCATCCTGTTCCTTGATGACTTGTATGGACAAGTGTCTGACAGAGTATTTCCAAAGGAGTTACGTACATTGATTTTTACAAACGTATTTCTGTTGGTGGTGGAGAAGACACCTTCTCCTAGCTTAACGCTCAGAGTATTTTTTTGGAAATCAATTAAGTGATATCCAGCAAATCTGACGATGTGACACTCAAAGAGAATGGTGGCCGATGTTCAGAAGAATTAAAAATAATATTAATTAATTAATTTGGACTTTAAGCCTCATCAATCAGGAAATGGTATAAAATCGAGTAGGTAGCATGGCTATGCGGGTCGCACCCATAAAAAGGGTATATCATTACCTGATATGGTGAAATTAAATGCCTTCGGTTGTCCCTTATTTTATTTGTATGTTATCGGTTCGGTTGGCTGGCCCCCAACTGTGATAATGATATATTGGGTACTCTCAAGCGAAGTGAGGGGTCGGTCATGTTTAGCCGAGGTTACAAGATGTTCTTGTTGAATCCCCAATGTATTCCATCTCCAGAGGTACATTATCGGAAGGTGGTCTCGTACCTTGACATAGTTGGAAATCCATTCTCCAATAAGTGCCCGTGGTTTTGAATGTATACTATGTATGTAGAGCGTGAGATGCAAGCGTTCTACTAGATTGGTATTTACTTGATATTAGACATTATTATAATATCAGAAAATATATGATTTCAAAAAGGTTTTGGATTATAGTAAGGTAAAAACCGTCCGCATTTATGTGTGGATTTGGTCTTACTATTATCGTTTCTTTCGAAAAGATTTTAACTTTAAAATCAAGTTGGATGTTACCTACAAATTTAGTGTGTTTTTCTTGCTCTGGTTCACCTGACTGATCTGTGCGTTTGTAATGCTCGGGTTAGACCGAGTTGTACTGGTTCAGGGTATCGGATGCAGTGAAAAGACGAGCTGGAAGTGTCCAGGCGAATGATATATAATTATTCCGCTGTGTGTTGTATATGAGGACAGAATATTATAACTGTTCATATGTGTGATGTACTCTGATGATTGTAAGTTTTTATTTAAAGGTCTTTATAATGATTTATTTCTATATTATATTTTGTTCCGCTGCGATGTGAGACTTTGATTCTGTGTTTGTGTTTCTTCTTCTTCTATTCTAATATTTCTTTCTTTCTTATCTCACCCTCTAACTTCTTTTTATTAACTATCTGATGTTTTTTATACTTGGATTTTGGCAAGTAATACGAGTTTTTATGTATTATTGTCAGAATTCGAACGTCGAATTCTGTCGGTCGTTACAGAAACCCTAATTTCATGGCCCTACCCAATCAACCCTTACTGAATTTTCACCCTACCTATATTGCAGCAGTATATTTTACTGGTGCAGCATGTGTCCTTCAAAACGGCTGACTTGGACATTTCCTCTGCAATGCATGTGGATTTGCTGGAAATTTTGGTGAGTTAAAAAGTATTACACTTATGTGCTTCTTCTTTGTCCTGTAAACTATGCCCAATTTGTGGTCCTATATCAGTGAGTTGTTTTAAATTTTACAGGTTTTTGATTATCTCGCATGATATCAGTATGTTATAACAACTTTATTTGTCTTTCTAACCACAAACAATTGATAACGCTGTGTGAACACAAGTTAAACTGATTTTTGTATTCTTTATTTTCACAGTATGCTGCTGAAAGTTTGAAGATGCATTCAAACTACTCTGCCTTGTCCCTGCTCACTGTTTTGGTACGTGCTATATTGTAACAATTTTGTATGCTTGAATATATATTTATTTCAATGCCAGATTTGTATTATTGTCGACGTTCATTTATCATATTTGTGACGTAATGTGTTCCAACATATGGATATGTTGCTAGGGAGTTGGCTGATACCTAAGGATATATAGGCGCCCTTTGATGTTTGCATTAACTAAAAAATGGATTTGGTATAAAGTGTGCGATGAATACTTTTTGCTGGTCTAAATTTTGTACTGTTCCTACACAGCATTCTCGACCATCGCTTACTGTAACTTCTTCTCAATTTTGTTCTGTTCCTTTGTCATCCTAATTGCTTCTCCTTAGAACTCTAATCCATTCAGCTCCTCCATCCGCAAAGCTTACCTTTGTTCTAGGATTGGACACGGAGTAGAACGATCAAAGTGCTTCCCTTCCGCTTCTGCCACCAAGCGGCCAGGTCATTCCGCATTTTGTTTAGGTATCAGGGTCATCAAAATTAGGTTGGATACGCTTTTTACTAGGTATTATCATCTCCCACGTTAATCAAAACTAATGTTTCTGACCATTGTTCATTCTACCTTTTGATTTCCCTGCTGCTTTAATTAAAACAATTTTCATACTTCTTGAAGAAATTGGAATACATCTGAAGAGCTTGCTTTGGATAGGGGTGCACGGAAGTTAGCAATCCATGTACCAGAACCTTAGGGTTTTTTTGTTCTTTGAAACTTTTTAATCTTCGTTTTTGCCTTTTTCAAACCTTTATTTTACCTATACGGTAGATTTTAACTCCTTTTTATTTTTATTTTGGGTTTCATGTCTAGCCAACCCCAACTTGTTTGGGATTTATGGCTTTGTTGTTGTTGTTGTTGAAAAAAAACTATTTCAGTCCAGATTTTCTTCTACATTATTAATATATTTGCTTCTTTTTGTCTTTTTAGTATAGGCTTTGGCTTGCATATGGTTCAGTCGGTTTTTTCCTTAAATTTCTGTTTTGTCTTTTGATGGGAATTCTTAGATTTTAATTTTTTGGTTTACTACCTATTTAATGCCCTCATTTTAATTTTTAAGCAATCACTGGCAAGTTTCTTCCCTTGAAGAATACATAATAAAAAGATTGCAACTATTTAAGGTTGGCAATGAACCAATAAACTTTTGAACAACCTTTTTTTAATAGTAGATGGACCAAGGATATCTCTGGGTCCTATGGAGAATAAGGTGCATGAATCATGATGCAACTCAATTTTTTTTCTATATTTGTCACAAACAGTAATTTACTTTATTGGGTTCCAAACGCTTTCTCACATTAATTATTATTATTATTATTATCTAACACTGACTTCTAGACGATGTAAGAGTTGTGGCTTCAAAATTTTAGTATATATTACATAAGAGCTATGCATTTTCCGTCCATAGCGGTGAGTTACATACCAACGAAATGATATCTTTGATATGATAGCTGCTCTATAAAATCAAGTCGGTTAAAAATAATTCATTTGACACAAATACATCTTTGTCAAATCCTATTTGAGTTCCTATATTTGAAACAGCAAGGAACATGATTGGTGAGACAGTCTTTCTACATGAACTTTGGCCATTGCACTGTGCTATGTAGTGCATGAAGATTTATAGTCAAATAGGATCAGAGTCATAACATTGAAACACTGGATAAAATGTAATTTTCTTTTTCTTAATTATTATAAATGAAGAAGGTTATCAAGTTTTTTCCTAGACTGTGTACTGTTGGCAAAGAAGATGGGTAGTGATGCCAGTGAATATGTATTGTTCCTTTAATCATTGTTCATTTATTAATTTAAAGATCTTATTAATCCAGATATAAAATTAGAAATCTTTTCGCCCAACACCACTTCTCTAACCCTCATTAATCTATGCATTCTGAACTCAATACATTACATTTTCATCTTTTTCTTCTTCTCTTTTAAATTTTCCTACACATTTATACTAAATTGTTATTTGATTATTTTCTCTTTTAACATGTAATGTGTATGAATGCTCTTTGTTTTATCACGCCTTTCGTTTCGTACCCATTGCACTAATGTATTTCTTCTCATATGCTTAATTTTCCTTTCGTTGAAACTATATACTACTTTTACAATAATATGTACGTCTCTTTTATAATTAGAAGTCAATACTGAAATTGCTTGCTTCGTTAGTCAAAAGACTATGATTTGATGAATCCTCCACCATTAATTTCTACCTTACGGTAATTTATTCAACACCACTTCATTCTCATTACACTTTCACTACTAATTTTATAATTTCAATGTTTTACGTAGAAAATTGGGCATTTTTCCATTGATTTGCTGAACTTGCGAGGAGTTTTAAAAAGAGTCCATGGATATATGGTATCATGCGCATGAGATGTTTGAAATAATGATCCAACTACTGTTCCCTATTTTATATTACATCTATTATTATTATTACATATAATCAATATGACAACATAATATACCTTAGAAATTATGCAAATTATAAATCCTTTAGCCTATATGCTTTTTTTAATCTCTTTCCTATATTTTGTTATATTATCACTTATATTTCAAAAATAATCACCCATGAGTAATAGGTATGTAACGAATGTTCTAATTCGGTGTTGCACTGATTTTTAGTGGGTTAATTTGAGCTTAACATTCAAACAGTTGTTTTTGTCTTTCGTACCGCTCATGTATCTCAACTGACATGAACTTTTTGCTCCAATTCTGAATGAATTGGTAGGTAATATTTCTTATGTGTTTTACTACCTGGGTGAATTTTACCTTTTACTTACGCTAATTAGGTTCTAAGGTTAAGAACGGAGAAATGAATTTATTTTTTGATTCAAATACCCTATCATATAGTAGTTAAACATGCATACTAATTAAGACTAACATCCTACTATTTTGGTAGGCTAATTACTTTATAATAATGTATTATACATCGCACTTCTGTTAATTTGTAAGATTTTTGAACGTAATTAAGCTTCCTTATTTATCCTATAATTTTTTACTCATAAATAACAAATAAATTTTGTACATAAGGATTGTATATTCAAATATGTGTGTGTGTGTGTGTGTGTGTTTGTGTGTATATATATATATATATATATATATGTATGTGTGTGTATATATATATGTGGCAAGCGTTAAAGAGAACCCCAAAAATTGAGCATCCCAATAGCACTCATGTTTTTCACCTTTCATTTATATTAAAAAAAGTGAGTGGGAAGTGAGGGACTTAGTGGAAGGGGAGTTAGTGGGAAATGAGTGATGGAAAAGTGGGAGGCTAAAAGGGTGCTCACTATTTGGGGTGCCATTGAACCTGCTTCTATTATATATATATATATATATATATATATATATATGGAAGCAGGTTCAATGGCACCCCAAATAGTGAGCACCCCATTTGCCCTTCTGTATAAACCAAGTATTTACATTAGAATAAGTGAGTGGGAGGTGAGAGAATGAGTGGAGGGAGAGAGAAACGGGATATGTGGTGGATATCAGGGGGCATTTAGGGGTGCTGCACTATTTGGCTTGCCATTAAACGCTCGCCTATATATATATATATATATATATATGTATGTATGTATGTATATATATAAGCGTTCCGTTGCACCCCAAAAATGGAGCACCCCAAAAGCCCTCTGATTTCCACCTCTCATTTATATTAAAAAAAGTGAGTGGGAAGTGAGAGAGTTAGTGCAAGGAGAGAGAAGGGGAGTTAGTGGGAAATGAGTGGTGGAAAAGTGGTAGGCTAAAGGGGTGCTCACTATTTGGAGTGCCATTGAACCTGCCTCTCTCTCTCTCTGTGTATATATATATATATATATATATATATCTAGGCAAGTGTTCGGTTGCACCCAAAAATGGAGCACCCCAAATACCCCCTGGTTTCCACAACCCATTTATATTAAAGAATGTGAGTGGGAAGTGAGAGAGAGAGAGAGAGTGGAAGGAGAGAGAAGGCGAAATACTTGGTGGAGATTGACGAGCATTTAGGGTGTTGCACTGTTTAGGGTGCTCTCGAACCTGCCTCATATATATATATATATATATATGTATGTATGTATGTATGTATGTATGTATGTATGTGTGTGTGTATGTGTATATACACATACACACACACATACATACATACATACATACATACATACATACATATATATATATATATATATATGGAGGAGTGAAATTCATGGGTGATCCAATGGTGTAAATTAATTGTGTCACCAATTGTTTCTAAATCTTGTGTTCAAATAGACTTTCCCTATATATACAAGCAAAACTTAGGTACCTTTTGGCTTCCTTACGTATTTCAGGTTTTTTCCCCTCAACATTCTTTACAAACATGAAAAGAACGGGAGATAATAATCAAAATTTAAGACATCACGATGAATGAGTGACGACGAAAGGCATGTAAGGACGACGAAGGGAATGAATTTCTTTCAGCATTTTTGTTATCTTCAAAAACATGGAAAACAAAATGAATTTGATTTCTGTTTTGTATGTTCGACTCTATTTTCAAATCTGCTATCTTCAAAAATTACACAAGTACGTATTTCCAGTTGGACACAACCCCAAGAAAAATTAAAGCAGACCAAACGGTGGCTTAATGTTCATGGGCAGGTTTATTTCACTTTAGCTATATTTGATCTGCTAAGCCATGAGTTAGCTTTATTGAAAAAGGTGTTTATTCCTGACATGGTTTATAACTCAACCAACAGCCTTTACTAAAAAGACTTACAAATCTGGTTTGATATCTGGACGAGTTTGTCAAAGCATGAAAGCTATCTTTTGTTCATACCTCCAAAAAGTTATAAATAATCTACGAATGAGAACATTGTACAAAATAGAAGAATGAACACTTGAAACTTGAAGAGATAGTGCCCTTCTCCAATCATTATAATTGTGCTCTTATTGTAACACCCCACCTCCGCCAGGGTGGCTCTTGCAAGCACTCTGACTTTGGAGGGGCGTTTGTATCGGGTAAACATGCATAATGATATATCAAGGCAGAACAAGAACATATGTATATATGTAAACAGAGTAAATAAGATAAGTAAAACAGCGGAAGATTTCAAACTATTTCAAAATGAGTCTGGTACAACATAATGTCAATTTTCCAAATACACAGGTCTAGATAAAAACAACATCACTGAGAAACTGAAATACATAAGTACTATCCCCAAAATAAGTGATAACCATAGCTAGCTTCATGTCAAGACCGTACATGAGCTAAAATCCCACAAGCAAGCAATCCGAAATCCAAGCTAAGCTCCAACGTTCCCACCCTGAGAACCTTGGGGGGGGGGGGGAAACGGAAGAAAAGAGGCGAAAGAAAAACAGGTCAGTCAAAAAGACTGAGTAAGCCCTACTACAATCAATGTAAACTGATAAAGTTAACTGGCATGAGAAGCAGGGATGAACATAAGGATAACAACATACTAGCATGATGATTAACTAACAAGGTAGATAAAGGTGTCATCGCATAATCAGGTTTAAGGTTTTTGCACCACAGGTGTACTAGCAAACTAACATGACTTGAATAAACAAGTATTGATCCCTTGGCCCAAGCTTTGGCCCAATAACATGAAGTGACCCTAATACGCGGTCCAACCAAACGGTCTAGTCGATCGGCTCCCTATAAGCCTAACTCGTCACGTGTTGGTGTCAATGCGGCCCAAACATAATTGTAGTCAGACTGTGCAGGGTCTCCCGTCGGGTGTATCAAGCCCTAGGGTGTCAACCCCTGGACACCATAAACATAAGTGCACAGTCTCGATCTATTGGTACCCGTGCATGCTTTCCCCGGCTTCGGACTATGTGCACGACCATAGTCTGCCCGGAACTACACCGGCGTACCACTCTGCCGTCGTTTTTGGTCACTTACCTCAAGTCCAGTAATCGTACCCCCACCCTAGCCTAGTCCCTAGGGTCATAATGATACAAACTTGGGATTACTGCTGGAGTGGACCCCCATTGCTAGGATTTTCTAGTGGGTTAAGTACGGTTTAACCCTCTTGCTAATCATGGATTAACTTGGTTAAGTGTAACGATGAGTTCACGACTTAACCCTGATTAATCTACCAAGCCCAAATTGGTTAAGTATTAAGTGGACCATGACTTAACCCTAATCATGAGGCATTAATTAATTTCACGTGCCTTAACCTCTCACATTAGACCTTGTTGTGGTTACTAGTTAAGCCGGGCGGGTCCGGGTAGCTTTACACCACAACTTGGTCTAACCTCGGGTTCAAGGTACCACATGGCCAACTTCTCACATTGGGTCCTATTGTTTGTAGCAACTAGTTAGGCCGGTAGGTTCCGGGTAGGTTTACGCTACAAACTCAACCCAACCTCGAGTTGGTCACACTTATCTTTTCTAAGTGTCATGTCCATCATGTTTCCAAAACATATTACAAATTTTCAAGCATTTGGGTAGACCTAACTTAATAGGTAAATTCCCAATGGGTAGACCTAACTTAATAGGTAAATTCCCAATCTTATGTTTTTATGTCTTTTAAGTTTACCCAACCCCAAACGCAATCCCATCGCTTACATATCGCAATAGCGCATAAAGGATAGAAAGAGGGAACTTGGCATAATCATGACATAAAGGTGTTGAAGCCACAAGTTTAACATGGTGGCATATGAAATGTACATATGTTCATATACTTGCATATTACATTTTTAGGCCTCAAAAGCATGCATAAAACCAAACTTAGCATATTAGTGATACATGGTGATAAATGACATGTAGAAATGGCCATAAGTTCGCATTTAGCCTCACATGCAAGTTATCATAAGAGATATGATAACTTACATGTTGCCAAAATGCAACCTTTAGCATAAAGCTTGAAGCTTTATGTTCATATACTCAAAGTAAGCTTGCATAATATGATAACATGAATAAAATGATCACCCCAAACTTGCATAACATACATGGCAAACTTGCATATCATAACATTGCAAACTTGCATAACATAACATGGCAAACTTGCATATAAACTTGCATATCATAACATGATAAACTTGCATATCATAACATGGCAAACTTGCATAACATAACATGATTAACTTGCATATCATAACATGGCAAACTTGCATAACATAACATGATAAACTTGAATATCATAACATATCAATCTTGCATAACATGGCATAGTAAACTTGCATATCATGGAAAACTTGCATATCATAATGATCAAACACAACTTGCATCATTCATTTAACTTTAGAGTTTAAATATGAAAGTAGAAAAGGGCTTACAATGCTTATGAAGACACAAAAATATGACAAAGCCCTTATGCAATCAATTAGACCCAAAATGCAAGCTCTAATAGAAAAACCCTTGAGCCAAAATGATCAAAACCCTTGCTTTATGATGCAAATATAGAAACTTGACTTGAATGCAAGCTAATGATGCTCATACAAGCTTGAAAACACTTGTATGCATGGAAAATCTCTCATAGAAATAACTTAGGAATTTTATGAAGAGAGTGGAGGCCATGAGAGGAATGATTTTGCCATAGTTTAGTTGTATGAGTGAATAATGTTGATTTAGGCTTAGGTTAGGGTCTTATTTATAGAGATTAGGATTAGTTCTAGCCTTAGGATTAAACCCTAGTTCCAATCTCAGCCCTCAAAACCGAATCTGGCCCCCAAACTCAACACAACTCCAAAATGGTGCACCAGGCAAAACTGCCCGGCTGAGCCAAGTCGACAGCCAAGTCGACAGGGCTGTCGACTTGGGTCCAACCAAGTCGACTCCCAAGTCGACAGGGCTGTCGACTTGGGTGCTCTGGCGGGAATTTTCCCGCCTGGCCCAATCTGACCTAATTTCCAAATTCAAACTTGAATTTGAAATCTGTTTTTACTTTGAATTTTTCTGAAAACTTCGTTGGGCCTTAATCGGGTCATACGGACTCCGATTTTCGAAAACTCGGACTCTATTTCGCGTATTTTTCCGAGACGAACGCAATGGCATAGCCTGTTTCCCTTGATTCAGATTTATAAATTAAATTCTGCCTCGATTTACGTTATAACAGGTTATTGAAAATACGGGTTGTTACATTCTCCCCTCCTTAAAGGATTTCGTCCCCGAAATCTCTAAGTTAGGAAGAACATATCCTACCATCCAACATCCATCTACTCAAAACATCATCCACGAGCAATCATTGTCCTTACAAGATTCTAAATGTTGTATGAACATATGCAAAGGTGTGTGTATATGTACTTATCTAATGCAAATATCATCAATGCAAATTATGTTAGTGGAATGAATCCATATGTATGCAATTCCTAACATAATGTATAACATCTATATGTGTGCACATAACATACATCCATATGCAACATCCATGTGATAACACAAAAATTTTCATCCATGAATAAGCATAAACACTCATGCATATGCAATATGAGGAGTGTGTGAGCCGATCTAGTGCCTAACGTGTATAATGCATCCACGAGTAACCACTTGCAAACACTTGCAACCACTTGCAAACATCAAGCATAACATGTTTCAAACACATGTTTCATCCAAAGGGTTTCTACCTAAGGTTCTCATGACAAGATTAACATGATAAGCTAGATAATCAAGACAAACATGGATAGCAAAAGATATGCTACAAAGAGATCGGGAAGATAACCAGGATATACTCCTTTCGGATTACAAGAAATCCCTTCCTAAACCAACCCATATTCTATAAAAGCCCAAAAGGTTTAGCCAACCTAACGGACCCCTTCAAACCCTGACATGTATTACTAGTCAATAAGTCATACCTCCCGACAGAAATAGGACCGAGAATGGGACCGAGAGGATATACGTAAAAAGATAACATGCGAGTAAGTTCCACAGGAAAACAAGGATCAAGAATATGCTCTTAAAAAGAGATATGATGCGCGTATCTAGCCTTCAGTCTTCTAAGTCACGTTTCCTTGAGCTTAACTCCACTGTGCTTTGACCGTCTTTTACCTCATGATTTCTTAGCTTCTTAACTCTTATTTCCAAATATGAGTTGGAACCCATTTCATTGTCGCCTCTCGTCTTCCTTTTTCACTTACTCTTCTATCATTCTTGGCTTAAACATAACTATGACCTCATGGTTTCATGCAAGCTCTCCAAAATTCACTAGTGAATCCTGGATCTCATTTACTTACTATAAAGTATTCCACGCAGCAAAACTTTTCTTGGAAATACCAATCCATGTTGCCAATTGCTCTTACTAACGTGATTTTCTATAACTCATGCTTGAACGAAATAAACCATCCGCCTGCGAATGATAGGCCGTACTTAGATTCAGCCGTTTGCCCATGACTTCCCGTAGACTATCCCAAAACTGGCTGAGTCATGGTTACTAACTATCCTTTAGGGAACCCCGTGCAACCGCTTTATTTCTTGAAAGTAAACTGTCGCTAGTTATGATGCAGTCCTTTCGCTCTTTACCGGAGTGAAATGAGCACTCTTCGTGAGTCTACCTACTATGACCCACATGCTCGTATTCTCTTTCCTTGACCTAGGCAGTCCATCCACGAAATCCTTCGTGACGCTTTACTATTTCCATTGCGGGGACCTCCAATGGATGTAATAGCCCACCGGGCTTTTTATGACTCAGCCTTAATCTGTTGGCACAACATGCACCTTGGGACAAAATCGGCCACTTCCTCGGATGATGTGCATCTTCAAGAACCTTCTTTCTCTCATCGCGTCTTAGCCATCCCTTGTTATCTATGGCGAGGTGACTTAACATCCTGCCTCTAACCAACTTGTCCATGATCTCGACTAACTGCGGGTCTTCTTCCTGCGAAGTCCCTACTTGGTCCATAAGGGTAGGTCTAAGCTCAAGGGATGCTAACTAACTAATTAAACTGAGAGAACTTCTTACTTCAGTTGCATTCCTTGGAGTCTTCCAATCCTGAACTGCAACTACCTTAGCGGGATCCACCGCTAAGCCTTGCTTAGATACTATATGCCCTAGGAATCTAACTTCTTTTTCTCCAAAATGACATTAGGAGGACTTGGCTTTCAACTGATGCGCTCTAAGCGTATCCATCACCTCCTTGGGATGTCTAGCATGTTCTTCCTCGTTCTTTAAGAAAGTCAGGATATCGTCTACAAAGACTACCACAAACTCGTTCAGGAACTCCCTAGACACCCTACTCATCAAGTCCACGAAGTAGGCGGGTGCATTAGTCAAACCGAATGGCATGACCAGCCATTCTAAGAATCCATCTGGAGTTCTGAACGCAGTTTTGCCTATACTATCCTTAGCTACTCTGAGCTGATGGAATCCAGTAGCAAGATCAAGAGAAAACAGATGTTCCTACAAGCTGAACAAATCATCGATCCTTGGTAATGGTTGTGTATTCTTCTTGTTCAACTCACGATAATCAACACACGGGCGAAGCGAACTGTCCACATTAGTAGCGCATACTACTAGAGCACCCTCCTCGGAAATGTTTCATCGTATGAAGTTCTTCTCAAGCAACTCCTTGACTTGCTTTCTTAACTCTCATCTCGCGGGACCATGTGCCTAACCGGCCACGTAACTGGCTTGGCATTATCAACCAGATAAATGCGGAAATCTATCTCTCGTTTAGGGGTAACCCCCTTCACTTCACCCAATATCAGGATATTCTCGGACCACCCTCACCGATTGCAAACTATCGATAGACGAGTTGAGGGATTCAAGATAACACAACATGACGGGACCCATAGGGTTACTAGAAATTTTTAGGGTATTACCGAGGCGAGTCATGAGCCTCTCAACCCTATGCTCAAAAACCAAGAATGGCTCCAAAACTGGACAACCAATCCATGCCCAAAATCAACCCATACCCCATGAAACCGAGAATATAAGCATCACGCGAGAACTCTACACTCAAGATAGAGATTTTCAAATCCACGTAGATAATAGACAAATGGGCGTAAACCCCAATTGGATTTGAAACACGCACGGGATCATAAACTAGACTAGTACTTAGGTGCAAACTATCAACAAGATCAGATGAGATAAAGCTATGCGATGCACCAGAATCAAACAAGGTACGAACTGGAAAATCAGAAATATATACAAGGCTCTCAACAGAAATACTACCTCGATCGGGAACTGGAGCGGCATTGAGAGCATGAACTTGCCCTCCCGAAGGTCCAGCACGCTGAGTCTGACCCTGGCCTTGCCCTTGCTTCTTCGGGCAATCCCTAGTGAAGTGTCCCATTTCTCCACAGTTAAAGCAAGTGCCCTTCCTTTTTCTGCAATCCTTGTTTAGATGAGTCGGGCTTCCACAAGTAAAGCACCTTTTTTCCTTCTTATCTTTAGAATTCTCCTCCTTCTTGTCACTCCTATTCTCTTCATTGAGTAGGGCCATATTCACCAAACTCTCGAAAGTTGCCCCCAAAGGTATATGAGACATGGCTAAACCATGTAATGGCTCGTTTAATCCTAGAGCAAAGTATAGGGCCTTCTTCTGAGCTGTGTTAACCAAGTCTAAACCGACCCGAGCCAGTTGATTAAACTTATCTATGTATTCCCTAATAGTCATGTCCCCTTGCTTCAGTGATAGGAACCTTAGTCCAAACTTTCCCCGAAAGTCATCCCAAGTCTCAATTGGCCTAGTAGCGGTGGTGACCACCCACCAACGTGCAGCTTCTTCCTTTAGCAACCACACTGCCAATAAAACCTTCCTACGGTCATCTATATCAAAGAAGGCAAAAAGATCTTCGGTTTCTTTCAACCAATTCCTTGCCTCTACAAAAGTCTCGGTTCCCATGAAATTCTTGCAACCCATCGCCTTAAAGTCTTTGCAAATCTTTGCGAAGTCAACTTGAGGATGCTGAGGGGGAGGAGGAAGAGGAACCTCAGCGACAGGAGGAGGAGGAACATTAACTACCAGAGGAGGAGGAGGAGGAACATCTACGGGGCCGGCTTCGGTCGCCCTAGCCTCCAAAAGTCTCCTATACCAAACAGGTACGTGTACTCCCTCCGGAATGGCAAAGTTATTGGCCATACTGAAAACGAAGAGAAAGATAGATTCAGAATGGAGAAAAACGAAGGAATTTTTGCTAATGGCTTTTTGGGGAATAGCCTTTAAAATAAACTAGACTTTTCTTTGGAAAATACTTTATACTTGGTTTTGAAAATAGTTTTCCAAAAGTTTTAAAAAAAACCTTTTTGTTCTTTCTCGTAAACCATATGCTCTGATACCAAATGTAACACCCCACCTCCGCCAGGGTGACTCTTGCAAGCACTCTGACTTTGGAGGGCGTTTGAATCAGGTAAACATACATAATGATATATCAAGGCAGAACAAGAACATATGTATATATGTAAACATAGTAAATAAGATAAGTAAAACAGCGGAAGATTTCAAACTATTTCAAAATGAGTCTGGTACAACATAATGTCAATTTTCCAAATACACAGGTCTAGATAAAAACAACATCACTGAGAAACTGAAATACATAAGTACTATCCCCAAAATAAGTGATAACCATAGCTAGCTTCATGTCAAGACCGTACATGAGCTAAAATCCCACAAGCAAGCAATCCGAAATCCAAGCTAAGCTCCAACGTTCCCACCCTGAGAACCTGGGGGGGGGGGGGAAATGGAAGAAAAGAGGCGAAAGAAAAACAGGGCAGTCAAAAAGACTGAGTAAGCCCTACTACAATCAATGTAAACTGATAAAGTTAACTGGCATGAGAAGCAGGGATGAACATAAGGATAACAACATACTAGAATGATTATTAACTAACAAGGTAGATAAAGGTGTCATCGCATAATCAGGTTTAAGGTTTTTGCACCACAGGTGTACTAGCAAACTAACATGACTTGAATAAACAAGTATTGATCCCTTGGCCAAAGCTTTGGCCCAATAACATGAAGTGACCCTAATACGCGGTCCAACCAAACGGTCTAGTCGATCGGCTCCCTATAAGCCTAACTCGTCACGTGTTGGTGTCAATGCGGCCCAAACATAATTGTAGTCAGACTGTGAAGGGTCTCCCGTCGGGTGTATCAAGCCCTAGGGTGTCAACCCCTGGACACCATAAACATAAGTGCACAGTCTCGATCTACTGGTACACGTGCATGCTTTCCCCGGCTTCGGACTATGTGCACGACCATAGTCCGCCCGGAACTACACCGGCGTACCACTCTGCCGTCGTTTTTGGTCACTTACCTCAAGTCCAGTAATCGTGCCCCCACCCTAGCCTAGTCCCTAGGGTCATAATGATACAAACTTGGGATTACTGCTGGAGTGGACCCCCATTGCTAGGATTTTCTAGTGGGTTAAGTACGGTTTAACCCTCTTGCTAATCATGGATTAACTTGGTTAAGTGTAACGATGAGTTCACGACTTAACCCTGATTAATCTACCAAGCCCAAATTGGTTAAGTATTAAGTGGACCATGACTTAACCCTAATCATGAGGCATTAATTAATTTCACGTGCCTTAACCTCTCACATTAGACCTTGTTGTGGTTACTAGTTAAGCCGGGCGGGTCCGGGTAGCTTTACACCACAACTTGGTCTAACCTCGGGTTCAAGGTACCACATGGCCAACTTCTCACATTGGGTCCTATTGTTTGTAGCAACTAGTTAGGCCGGTCAGTTCCGGGTAGGTTTACGCTACAAACTCAACCCAACCTCGAGTTGGTCACACTTATCTTTTCTAAGTGTCATGTCCATCATGTTTCCAAAACATATTACAAATTTTCAAGCATTTGGGTAGACCTAACTTAATAGGTAAATTCCCAATGGGTAGACCTAACTTAATAGGTAAATTCCCAATTTTATGTTTTTATGTCTTTTAAGTTTACCCAACCCCAAACGCAATCCCATCGCTTACATATCGCAATAGCGCATAAAGGATAGAAAGAGGGAACTTGGCATAATCATGACATAAAGGTGTTGAAGCCACAAGTTTAACATGGTGGCATATGAAATGTACATATGTTCATATACTTGCATATTACATTTTTAGGCCTCAAAAGCATGCATAAAACCAAACTTAGCATATTGGTAATACATGGTGATAAATGACATGTAGAAATGGCCATAAGTTCGCATTTAGCCTCAAATGCAAGTTATCATAAGAGATATGATAACTTACATGTTGCCAAAATGCAACCTTTAGCATAAAGCTTGAAGCTTTATGTTCATATACTCAAAGTAAGCTTGCATAACATGATAACATGAATAAAATGATCACCCCAAACTTGCATAACATACATGGCAAACTTGCATATCATAACATAGCAAACGTGCATAACATAACATGGCAAACTTGCATATAAACTTGCATATCATAACATGATAAACTTGCATATCATAACATGGCAAACTTGCATAACATAACATGATTAACTTGCATATCATAACATGGCAAACTTGCATAACATAACATGATAAACTTGCATATCATAACATATCAATCTTGCATAACATGACATAGTAAACTTGCATATCATGGCAAACTTGCATATCATAATGATCAAACACAACTTGCATCATTCATTTAACTTTAGAGTTTAAATATGAAAGTAGAAAAGGGCTTACAATACTTATGAAGACACAAAAATATGACAAAGCCCTTATGCAATCAATTAGACCCAAAATGCAAGCTCTAATAGAAAAACCCTTGAGCCAAAATGATCAAAACCCTTGCTTTATGATGCAAATATAGAAACTTGACTTGAATGCAAGCTAATGATGCTCATACAAGCTTGAAAACACTTGTATGCATGGAAAATCTCTCATAGAAATAACTTTGGAATTTTATGAAGAGAGTGGAGGCCATGAGAGGAATGATTTTGCCATAGTTTAGTTGTATGAGTGAATAATGTTGATTTAGGCTTAGGTTAGGGTCTTATTTATAGAGATTAGGATTAGTTCTAGCCTTAGGATTAAACCCTAGTTCCAATCTCAGCCCTCAAAACCGAATCTGGCCCCCAAACTCAACACAACTCCAAAATGGTGCACCAGGCAAAACTGCCCGGCTGAGCCAAGTCGACAGCCAAGTCGACAGGGCTGTCGACTTGGGTCCAACCAAGTCGACTCCCAAGTCGACAGGGCTGTCGACTTGGGTGCTCTGGCGGGAATTTTCCCGCCTGGCCCAATCTGACCTAATTTCCAAATTCAAACTTGAATTTGAAATCTGTTTTTACTTTGAATTTTTCTGAAAACTTCGTTGGGCCTTAATCGGGTCATACGGACTTCGATTTTTGAAAACTCGGACTCTATTTCGCGTATTTTTCCGAGACGAACGCAATGGCATAGCCCGTTTCCCTTGATTCAGATTTATAAATTAAATTCTGCCTCGATTTACGTTATAACAGGCTATTGAAAATACGGGTTGTTACACTTATAACCAACCAGGGGTATCGTTACTTGGCCTTATTTAGGATAGTTATAGCTATGGTGATATTGTCCACTTTGGTACTGTTAATTTGTAAGCTTACATTGTAAATTAATTTTGTTATGATCCATTCAGAGATTGTTGGTATAATACCTGAGTTGTACATAAGCAGATACAAGCATTGGGATAATTGACTTTAAAAGAATGTTGGTAACTACATTCTTTTATTTATAAACACTGTAAATTTCCAATTAGAGTGCTTTTTTAGAAACTTGCCAATCAAAATTTCGAAATATACCGTGCATATCTAACTTAGTTGACCGTGAAAACGATGAAACAAATGCAATTTTGTGATTTCATATTTATGGATTTCTGCAATTTTTTAATAGGAATTTTCAATGGTGGAGAAACGAACAACTCTGCCTTATTTCAGGCACATCAGCGCATTTCTATGCAATTGTACAGGGACTTTTGAAAGTCATTGCAGGTAAAACAGATTTCATTTATGCTTACTTCCAAATTCGCTTCAGAGGGCAATGATGATATTTACGCTGACTATATATTGTGAAGTGGTCTTCGCTTATGATACCGCCTGTTACCATAGTAATGAACCTTACAGGTATTGCATTTTTATTTGCAAGGACTATATACAGTGTAGTACCTAAATGGAGTAAGCTACCTAGAGGTGTGTTTTTTTAGCTTCTGGGTGCTAGGCTTATTTGTACTCTTTTACTAAAGGGTTGATGGGAAGAGGGAAATTACCTATGATTGTGTGGGTTTGATCTGGGCTTATTTCAATTACTATTTCTTTGCTTTGGGTTGCCATTGTTCCACCTATAGGCAGCAAAGTGACCCTTTGAGATGGGTTTCAGTTTCCTTGATAAACATTTGGATGTAGATTTTTTACTTCTCTTTGCCACACTTTATTTAGTTGGATTATATAAATGTATATAGGATTTTATGATCACCAGACAGTTATTTATGTTTGGGACTTGGTTTAAACCTGTTGTACATCTGATGAAATTAATAAATGGTTTATTCGTTCCTTGTAACATTTGGGATTATATTCACAATCTTGAGGTATTGTTTACAGATTCAAACTTGTCATTGTTTCCATCCCTTCTTTGAAGATGCGAGATATTTCAGACTGGTAACTTATATTGCAACACTGATTCTATCAAATGCAAAAATGGTAATGCTCTGTCATGATATGTTAAATATGTCAACCGGATGAATCAATTAGGGGTGAATGGCTAGTCATTTAAATTTTAATATGACAAGAATTACAAAGATAAATTAATTATTCCAAAAATAAATAAACAAAGCATAAATCAAACTGATTTTTTTATGCTAATACTAACAAACATTAAAAACACCACTGCAATGTGGTTAATCTAATTGTGATATACCTTTTACTTGCTAAAATAATATAAGATTGAAACGTTAGGCTCATTCAAAGACCCGATAATGCAAATATATAGAACAAAATATTTCTTTTTTAAACACATTAATATAGCCTAAAAAAAATTGTAATATTATTAAGATAATATTGCAAATAATGATGTTTTACTTCACCCTTGATCATATATTAGTCATTTATTTGATGAATCAGCAAATATTATTTAATAGAATTTGTTTAAATAAGTTAAATGTAAAATTATGAAGTTAGTTTAACTGTATAGCTATCATAGCAGGAAAGATTGAAAAGAAATTTGCAAAATAACATATAAATTTATTGTGAAGTTATTGGTGTTCAAAAAAATATTATTATAATATATTGTAAATTTTTGATATAAATGAATCATAACTAATTTACTAATTAATTTTGTCATTATTGTTGATATACATAGTTCATGTTATGTGATTTATACATCTTTATAGTTGCATAGAAAACTACTTTTCTAATATGAATATACATAGTAATTTTTTTGAGGAAATATACATAGTAAAATTGACATATATTGAGCTATTAGAAAAATGAACTGAATACTCTCTAAAATTATTTAAATAATTAGAATTTAAGATTCCATGAGTAGTTTAAACATATGGACTGAAACATAAAATATCACGAAAGAATTAGTGAGATTCAACAAATAATTATAAAAATGCTAAAATGCAGGTATTTAAACCGGAAAATATTTTCTTTAATTTATGATGAATTTATTAAGATAATTGTATAACATATTAATTTTTATTTTTATTTTTCACATATATTATTTAAATTGTTTGACTTATTTAACTTTATATTTGAAAGAAAGATTAATTTTGCCATTTTTATTGATATGTACATGATTTACATTTTAAAACATCACACATAGCATTAATTAGATGAATTAACAACAATTTATTAGATGAATTCAAAATCACATAATTAATATAAACATATTAATTTACATGTACAATGTTAATTGATATTGTGCAGCATTTTGTAAATGACTAAATAAATTTTAAAAAGTAGACATTTGACATCAATATTACAATGCAATATACAGTAAATATATTAACGTAAATGAGTTCAACTTTAAATTTGTGATAATTAATTATGTGTATAATTTATGCTTTGTGATTGACGTGTATATACATTTTTTTTCCATTTTTGTTGATATGAACATGGTTAATCTTGATGTGATTTATTAGATGAATCAATGAATAATAGTTTGCTAAAATTATTTATATAGTTTTATTATTATGTAATTAATTATAAAATATGGTACTAAATGTAAAATTTTAAGAAAGAATTAAAAGAGACTTAAATGATTATACAAAATTTAAAGTACAAGTATTTAGAGCCAAAAAACATAATTTTGTCATTTTTAGTATTTAAAAAAACATAAGTTAATTAGGTTTATTTAAATTACTTAAATTTTGGGTTTTTAATTAATTTAAATATCTAGACTAAAATGTAAAATGTTAGGAGATAACTGTTAATAAATTATTGTGTAAACTTTGAAATGTCCTTGTCAAAATGTAAAATGACAGAAAAAGTAAAAATAATGCGAGAGAAATTGTAAATAAGCATAAAATAATAATGTAATTTAAAAATAAAATATCCGGAGAGATTTAAGGAGAAGAGAGAAAACTCTTAGAAGTAAGGAGAGAGCTTTAAAAATGAGAATGTGTGCATATATATGTACGTACATATGTATGTATGCGTGTGTATTTACACATATGTATATATGTATGTATTAATATATGATCTCAAGCTACAGCGATTATACAACTAGATTGAAATAGGATAAAAAAGAATTTTCTAAAAGGCTATTTTGGTTTAATTACGACGGCTAAGGCTGTATCTCTATTTTGGTAAAATATATTTATTAGACAACATTTAATTTAAAATTTCTATATTTAAAATGGTAAAATATATTTATCATGCATTGCATTATAGAATTCCACATTTTACTCAAAATACCAGTATTTAAACTTTACCACAACTATTTACAAAACCCATCTCACTTTCTCCTATGATTTACATTTCAGTCCTTATTTATAAAACAATTATAAAGTGTTCAACTTGAAATAATAAGATAAATGCAATTAAGTGATATTCATTAGTTCAGTCACTAATGATAGTATGGATATTTTAATAATATAAATCATACCTATATTGATAAAAAATGCATTTTCATTAAACTTAATCACATAAGTTACACGACATTCAGTATAACATAAACAATAAGAAATTTTTGTAAAATACACTCTATAATTTCGTAATACATAAAATTTCTTTCTTAGAAACATGTTTAAGAAACACTATTATTTTTAGTTCCAGTTAACCTGTAAATAACTGTAGTAAAAACAAAAATATGAAAATCTGTGTTTGCAAAAAATTTGCACTTTAGCAAAGATTTTTTTTCTTTCGGAAATGTGAAATTAAGTGCAAATTTAACTTTTGAGATAATACAAAAACTAAAAGCAAAATAAAAAAGTATCAACATATTCATCTTGCATTACAAAATTATGTTTTTTTATAGCAAAAACTTTAATTTTATAATTCCTTCAACCTCCTACCAAACTATATGTCTCAGTTCTCTTCTAATAATTTATATTTGACTTCATATGTTAGACTCAATCAAAAATCTTAAAACTATAATATTAATTTTTTATGTGACAAATAAATCATAAATATATGAAAATTTCAATATTTGTACAATATTCAAATTAACAAAAAAGGTTATAAAATTCATTTGGATATACAAATATATCGGTCACATAACATGATCATATATATAAGCGATGATTGCAAATTTTATTTATGATTCTTCTATATCGATACATTGGTGCATTATATTGTACAAGTCTTATTTTAGCTAAAGTGCCTATATTATAAAATTTCTGCGGTTGCTTACAAAACTCACCTCATTGTCACATAATTTTGTACGCTTACATCAATATATTTTTAATTAACCATGTAATCTTCTTTTTAATTTATTAGAATAAATTTAATTAATAAATAATTATTAATTCATCCAATAAATCCTTAAATGTGATGGTTTCAGTTAATATATCACATTAATGTTAAAAAAGCAATTAAATGGATTTTTCATTTAAATATAAAGATATATAATTCAGTTATCATAAATATTTAATAACGATAACATTACCAAAACTAAATTATTATTCATTTACCTCGATAAATTTATATTCATTATTGAATTCTATTTTTTAACTTTAAATATCCATATTTTGACATTTTATAGTTATGTGCCGCTTCATTAACTATTTTCTATCATGTTTAGATCCATGTATTTAATTATTAACGAAATCTCAAATTTAAAGAATAATCTGTATATCAGTCGTATATGTATACATACACTTATTAATAAAACGACAACAAAATTTCTGTGTTTAACTACACACACACACTCACACACACACACACACACATATATATATATGTATATATATATATTTGTTTATTTATGTGCATGAACAATAACAACATGAATTTGCAAAATTATGTACACAAACAATAAATTTATCATATACAACATAAAAAATTCTATCTTTAACATCAAATAACTCTACATTAAAATCTCTGTAATCTTTTTGAAGAATCCTTTTCAATTTATTCAAATTATTTACTATTAGGTCAATATATTTAACTAATTACATAATTTCAAATTTAACATATACAAAATTTTGTTAATTCGTCTAAAATATTTATAATATGTTAATTTCAACTAGAATACTTGCTAATAACAGTAGTAAGAATAACGAAATTGTTGTTTTCCTTCAAAGAAATATAAATTACAAACACATATCATGTATAATTAAACAACAACAATAATTATATTATACTTATTTTGGCGATTTATCGTGTGTTGTGTAATAAAGTTCCAATTTTAACATTAAAATTTGAAAATATATATTCTATAACATTATCGTGTGCAACGCACGGGTTACACACTATAATTTACTGAATTCAAGTTTTTATTAAATCAATGGCGGTCGTCTGTTCTTCTTCTCGAATTAAAATTCTCAATCTTTTCTCTCAAACACTTCTAAATTGATTTCTGGGAATTACCGTTCATATGCTGATGTTATAAGGAATCCGCACAATTATCCAAATCGGATTTTCGAATCTTCTCAAATTATACCCGTGAACAACAGGCAAATCAAATGGGGAAGATCTAGTAAATGCTTCTGATGTGGAGAATTATACCATATGGCTAAAGATTGTAAAAATCTTTTACTATGCTTTCAATGCGGTAAATATAGGCATCATAAATCAAGTTATTCAGAGGTATTTAGAGGTAATTCAATTTTAGAATTGTTGAGATTTAATTGCTTACAATTCTGTCAAAAAATACTCTTGTTCTTCAGCATTTACAAAAAGACTGTTTCTAAAAAGGATGATGAGGGTTCATATTTGTTACTTTTGATGGGTTGGCAAATAGAGGGATTAGTTGATGGAATCTTATGGAAAAAGAAGAAATCTTATGAGACAGTATGCTATCCTCCATCACCGAGATCACAAGGAAAGAAAGAGAACGTTGTTTCTTTTTGTGTAGGCTTTTTGAAAATGAAGAGCATGTTCTCTAAATCGAATTCTGGGTTCAAGCTAAAGGGTCTGAAATTGTTGAATGAATTACTAAAGCATTTCGATGTTATTAATGCTGCAGTGAATTGTAAGCCTAAGGTTGTTTTTTTAATCAAGATTTGAAGCGTATCAGTGATGGGGTAGCTGTGGTTAGTGATTCTATGGTTTCAAATAATGTTGTTAGAGATTTTGTGGTTAGTGAGGTTGTGGCTAGTGATCTAATGGGTACTGCAGATCTGTTTCCAGATAGTACTAAATTTGATATTATGTTATTAGACCCATCAGTGCAGAAATGTTTGGTTCAGTCATGTGTGAGCATTGTTGAACTTTCGGAGATGTATATGGGTAGATTGTTGAAAGAGATAATGGCAGGGGTTGACAGTGATGACATGTAAAACAGAGTAATAGAGGAATACTTGCCTAATATTGCAACATAAGTTTTGTATGAGGTTGGTGAATCAGATTTAGATGGATGGCTGGTGGCTGATGATATTTCATTGTTCAACAAATATGAAGTTTTGAGGCAGTTTGGGGATAGAGATGAGATTAATTCTAGTGGGATAAGGAATGATTTATATGGTTTGAGTCCTGACATTGTTGAGGATGTTGATATAAAAAAGTTATTGTCAGACATAGATGAATTTGGGGATAGTAGAGAGATAGATGATAGTGCAATAAAGGTTGTTAGTAGAGTAAAGGATTGACATTGGAATTTGGTGAATACTGCTGGGCGGAATTTTGTTGGAAGGAGTTGTTTTCTTCTAATAATAAAAAAATGCAGGAAACAGGTTTTTTAAGGGAAGTAAAAGATTGGGGAGGTAGAAATTATATCTAACTGATGGTGTGTTTTGTAATGTTGGAAGAGGATTGTTGAATCGCAAATGTTCAGCGTGAAAGTTCGGGAATGGATAGTATTCGTGAGGCAGTTCATGTTGAAAATAATGATTCTGGTAATCAGAGATCAGTCAGTCTTCTTAGGGGTGTAAAGAATAGAGTTTCCTTGGTAAATTCTGAAATGTCAGAGTCTAATGGTATTTGTGATGATTTTTGGGTTGAGAATAATGGTATTTTTATGATTGATAGTAAGGATTCTGGTAGAGGGTTTGTGAGTTCAGATAGAAAGCTTGAGTATAATGTGTATAATAATTTGGATTATGTTTTGAGGTATACTGATATGCATGATATTCATAATTCTTGTTTCCTTAGAGATACTAATGATGATATTCAGAATGAGGAGGATGATATAAAGATTGATGCTAGGAAGTGCTTACATAAAAGTTTACTGGGGGACTTTGAGCCTAACCTAAATGATTGTAGTATGCATGATAACTGGAAAGGGACTTCGATGAGTAAGCGGGAAAACAATAAGAGTGATATGCAGGTGCTTTGTATGCGTAGTAGGCACACAAGGATCAGTTATGTTTTCAACAAATATGAGGTGAAAGTGGTTTGGTATTCGAGAAGGTTTACTGCAAGGCTTTTTGGTGGATGTGTGGTTAAGTCGAATGGGGATGACAAGCAGATTGGTGACAAGGATGTACGGGTTTGTGTTTCGGGAAATTGGAAGTGTGTTAGTGAGTTGGAGATAGGAGGTTTTGTATTCAGAATGGATATATGTGCGTGTACCCTATTTTCCGAGAAGATGGGTATTTTGTTTGTTTCTTTAGTGCTAAGACCATATTTAGATATTTCTCATATGTATAATAGGATGGAGGCGACGAATTCAGACACTTGGATTCGAAGATATTCCATATGTTCATCTTAGGGATAGAGTAGAGGTTTCTCTTAGAAGTGATTCGAGATCTACATCAAATAGAGGAGGTTGACGTAAGAGGGAGCCCCCTATTAGTGGTCTTGCTCGTCGCAGCGCAAGGATTAGATCTATTGCCTCATCATCCTGTGGTAGGTTTCCTGATTCGAAAGCTAATGGCAGCACGTCGAATTCGGGCTCAGGTATGATTTATGTTTTTGGTAGTAGTTATACACTATATGCTTTGGGTAATTTTTCTACTGGACAGCTGGGTCAGCTAGCTAACGATACAACATTTATTTTCACTAATATGGAGTTAGATGTTGATTGCATTAGAAGTAGAGAATTAGAGAGGGTTAATACTTTCAAATGTTGAAGTTAGTTAGTTGGAACATTAGGAGTATTAATGATCCTAAAAAAATGTGATAAAGTTAATTTTTTTTAAGGATTACCATATAGATATTGCATATTTGCAAGAGACAAAAATAAATAATCCTGATTTAAGATTTTATATAAGGTTGGGGGGTTCTCAATTCCGTAATTGGGAATTCCTACCTTCTATTAGTAGTTCGGGGGGGGGGGGGTTAATAATTGGTTGGAGGGAAAATCAATTCAGGCTTCTTCAGGAATTTCCAAAGAAGCGTTCCCTTCATATATTATTTTATCCCTAGTAAATAATTCTATTTTGGGTATTACTAATGTATATAGTCCTCATACAAAAATAGAGAGGAGAATTTTGTGGGACGAATGTACATAATTCAGAAATATAGTCCCAAATCAGTGGATTATGAGGGGAGATTTTAATGTCACCAGATTTTTGGGAGAGAGATCGCCTCTCTGATATGGAAGAATTTAACGAATTTGTGTTAGTCATTAATTTAATTGAGGTTCCATTAAATAATAGATCGTTCACTTGGTCCAATGTGTGAGATGAACCATCTTTTTCATTATTGGATAGATTTTTCATAAGTAACGAGGTTGAGGATAGGTTCTCTTTTTGTAGTGTAAAGGGTTTACCTTTTTTATATTTGGAACATTGTCCCATTGTCCTTTCATGTGAATCAAATATTCTCATTAGCAATAGTTTTAAATTTGAAAAAATGTGGCTGTTAGATTCTATCTTTTCTAATTTTGTTACTTTTAAATGGAATTCCTTATCTTCTTTTAATAAATTATATGTTGGTAATTCAACTAAGATTTTTGTTGCAAAGTTGGGAAAACTAAGATTTTTTTTTTCTTCTAAAACGCTGGAATAAGTATGTTTTTGGTAATGTTATAATTAGGAAAGATAAGATTATGTGTATAATGTTCGATTTAGATAAGATTAGTGAGTGCAGGAGCCGTAATCCTACTGAGAGTGATAAACTCTGCAGCCTTAAAAATGATCTTAAATCGATTTTAGAAAAAGAGGAGGTCATATGGAAGCAGAGAGCTTGTATTCAATGGATTAAAGAAGGTGATAACAATACGAAATTTTTCCATAGTGTAGCTAATAAGAGGCGTTGTAACAATTTTATTCATTCTATTGTTATTGATGACATGGAATTGACTATTCAAAAAGATTTAAATGAGGCTTTTACTAATAATTATAGACATATATTTGGAACTCAAGTCAAGATAAGGATAAATATTAGATGGAATGACATTTATCTTTCCAATACTAAGATTTATTTAGTTGATCTAGATGCACCATTTTCCGAACAGGAGATTTGGAAGGCTATCAGTGATATGCCTAGTGATAAAGCTCCTGGTCCGGATGGTTTTTCTATTCTTTTTTATATAAAAAATGGGATGTTTTGAAATTTGATACGATTAATTTACTTGAAGATTTCTATAATGGGAATTTGCAGATAGGTAGATTTGACTTTGCTAATGTTAACTTATTCATAAGAAATTAGATGCTAATAAATTAAAAGATTTTAGACTTATTTCCTTAATCAACTGTTCCGTTAAGATCATTATTAAGATTTTAGCGAATAGGATTAGTCTTAAGATGAATGATCTTATTGATTATTCCAAACTGCATTTATAAAAGATAGAAACATTGTTGATGGAGTGGCCGCTGTGCAAGAATATATTAACTTATGCTGTAAAAGTAATTTTTCTTGCGTTATTTTGAAAATAGATTTTGAAAAGGCTTTCGATTCTGTTGATTGGGATTTTATATGTGAATTATTACTAGCTAGGGGCTTAGTATAAGGTGGGTGAATTGGATTATGCTTTTACTCAAATTGGGTTGTTCTAATATTATAGTTAATGGGATAGTAGGTAAGAAAATCCAGTCTAAAAGGGGACTTAGACAAGGCGACCCTTTATCGCCACTTTTGTTTAATCTCGCTATTGATGTTTTCGCTAAAATTATAAAGGGAGCGAAGAGGAAAAGAGTTTTAGGGTATGTAGGTAATGGGTCTTTTAATTATAATATATCTATTCTTCAATTTGCGGATGATACACTATTATTTTCCTCTCACCTTTCCAAACATATTATTGCTTTGAAATTTATTCTTTATTGTTTTGAGATGCTTTTTGGTCTTAGAATTAATTTTGATAAAAGTTCCGTTATGGTTCTAAATGATTTTGACAATGTAGAGAATCAAGTTGCTGATACCTTAAACTGTTCAACAATGAAATTCCCTTTTGATTATTTAGGTTTTAATATTGGGCCAAAAAAACTCAAATATGAAGATTAGGTGACTATTACAGATAAAATCAATAATAGGCTATCTAGTTGGAATAACAGATTTTTATCAAGAGCAGGTAGATTAGTCCTTATCAACTCTGTGTTATCTGCTATTCCAAAATATTGGATGGTCGTCCATCGTTTTCCACAATGGGTGATTGAAAGAATAGACAGAATTAGACGCAATTTCTCTGGAGTGGAGAAAACATTTGTAGAGGATATAAATATTTAGTTAATTGGGAAATTTGTTGTAAATCCATGAAAGATGGGGGTCTTGGGGTAATCAATCTTTATAATTTTAACTCCTCATTATTAGCAAAATGGTTATGGAAGTTTAGAAACCCTAAAGTATTGTCTACTTAAAGCAAATTGTTTCTAAATTTTATACTGATAGAGACAATATTATATTTGATACTAGTTATAGTTGGAATGATAGATTATCATCATTTTGGAAGTCCATATTGAAATGTTTTGATTATTTTAATCTAGGTTGTAAGTTGATTGTTCATTCAGGGGATTTTACATTTTTTGGCATGACTCTTGGATTTCTCGTTTGCCTCTGGAAAAAAAATTAAAGAACTTTTTGAGAATTGTTGCTTTAAGAATGCTCTGATTAAGGATGTTTTTAGAGGTAGCTTAGATCCCCAGTGGGAGTTCAAATTTGATATTATTTTAGAAGGGGTTGTTTTTAGGTAATTTGCTATATTATGAGCTATGCTGTCTATGTATCATTTTGATAATAATGGGGGTATCATCTATTGGGGCCTTGATAAAAGTTTAAAGTACAGTTCAAAATCAATGTATAAATTTCTTAATTTTTCTGGTATTTCGTCTCTAAAATTTATGTTTATTTGGAAGACTAACGCTTCGCCTAAGGCCAAATTACATATGTGGCTAATTATTTGTAACAACCCGGAATTTTTGGCGATATAAATTAATTATTAGAATTTCAAAAATATAAATTTTTACAAACGATGAAATTATGCACAAAACTTTAACCGTTTCACTCGTCTCAGAATTCTGGTCAACTTTCATGTTTGGAGTTTCGTGAGCGGAGTCCGTATGAAAAAGTTACGGACGAAATACGAAAACGGACGGAAAATAAATAAACCAGAATATTTAATTAATAACTTACCTAAATTAACCAAGCTGACCTGGGCAGTTTGATGCCCAGGTAGTCGACCTATCATTCAGTGGAGCTCTGTCATTTTTCTTCCTCTTCTTACCTAATTTCTAAAATAAAAATATGTTCATACATATCAAGTCAAATCAAAATCATATGCAATTGGGAAGATAATTAGATTCAGTGGAAGAGGATGCTCAATGATAGGTTCACCGCTCTCTTCCATTTTTCTTACATTTCTACAGATCTAGAATTTTCCATTTTCTAGATAAATTGTAGGTTTATAAGAATTTGGGGATTATAAGCCTAAAGAGTTCAAAACTTATAATTTGGAGGCTATAAGATGAGTGGGAAATTTACTAATACGATTGTAATGACTTATCTATTTCGTTTGAATCCAATATATGTTTTATGCCTATCAGATCTGTTTGTTTAAATAATTGTGAATTGTTGGCAACCATCAGATCTGATTATGAATGTGGTTAAAATTGGTAAATGATAAGTTGTGATTATGTATAACATGAATTGTAGGATTCTTAAATATTTTTCCCACATATTCCTACAGTTATGTCATGAAATGCATTGTACATGTTACATAACACTGTGGATCTGGAAATCTGTCTCATTAAACATAAATTAGTTGTAGTTATGTTCCAGATCTTTAGTTCAGTGCTGAAATATGAATTATGTGAATTTGGGGAAAAAGATGAAATTTGGGTATTATGTGATTGTAAGAATTAAAAAAATATCCCTGTTATATTCCATATTGTTAGGTTTTGGCTTAAGCATTTTAAATCATGTCGTTTTCCTCCTTTTAATAAAGAGGCATTATTTTGAAATCACAAGAAGTATGATAAAAAGGATTAAAAAGGATAGAGTGGTGCAAAGGTACACATAAATATAAATACATATATTTGTGTGTAATTTGCATCGACTATTCCATAACATATATTTACATATATTTCTTGTGATTTGGAAATATGTTAATTCCACAAAATATGCATTATTTACAATGATTACGGCTAACGGTCCTTTGTGTGACTTGAAACCTTTTGGCAAGTTTGAATATAAAAAGGAAATATTTAGTTAATTGATTAGACCAAATCATTAATTCAAAAAGAAGAATAAAATAAAATAATAATAACTACGTTGACCGCACGAAAACATAAAAATAAATATATACATATTATCCATCCAAATCAGCGTAAAACGATGAAATATAAATTGTGTGGAATGTTTGGATAAGGTTCAATTATGGAATTATGTGTAAATATAATCCATTTTGAATTAATATATTTGTAGTGACCATTTGTAACAATAAATGTAATTAACTCCTATAAATGAGACCACAAATAAAGAAATAACCATTGTAACCAATATTGATTTGGGGAAAATAAATGTGATGGGAAAATTTCTTACAATTTCTAAAATTAATTAGGATAAATGTTGCGAACCCCAATTAGGAAATTTGAATTATAACTGCATTTAGACATGAGGTTAAACTCAACTTGTAGTGACCATTTGTAACAATAAATGTAATTAACTCCTATAAATGAGACCACAAATAAAGAAATAACCATTGTAACCAATATTGATTTGGGGAAAATAAATGTGATGGGAAAAATTGTTACAATTTCTAAAATTAATTAGGATAAATGTTGTGAACCCCAATTAGGAAATTTGAATTATAACCACATTTAGACATGAGGTTAAACTCAACTTGTGGTGTAAGTCTGCCCGGAACCGATCGACAAATCCAGCAACCACAGGTAGTCAGTTTAATGTGAGGGGTCTAATACATAAATATAATTGTATTAAGGCACGAGGTTAAGTTCACTTGTGGTAGAAGTCTGCTCAGAACCAACCGGCAAATCAAGCATCCATAGGTAGTCAACTTAATGTAAGAGGCCTGATACTTATATATATATATATAACAGTCAAACAATAAATAAATGAATAAGAATAGAAATTATCATTTGGGGTACAACAAGTATATAACTTCGGATTTATAAATAGTTGTCTTAGGAAAATATGGCTGTTAGAGTCATAAAAGGCAATAAAAAGGAAATAAAAGGAAATGGGTGTCATAAAGGAATTTATGATTGTCGTTTAAACACTAAGCCCAAATTAGGGAAGGCGTTATATAATATCTCAGGGAAAAAGGAATATAACCTTCCTTATTAATAGTAATGAAAATAGAAAATATAGTTGGAGTTAGTAGGTTAATAATGTAAGATATTATTAACCATATAAACAGGTGATGCAAATAAATGGTGTACGTATAGTATTTCCGTATAAAGGGACTAAATAGGAATGACTTAATAACGTAGCCTACTTTATCCCAAAAAAGGGAAGATGCTTAAGGAAAATGGGGTACGAACTAATAACCTTCGCATATAGTCCGCTTCCTGGGTCCTAAAAGGCTAAGTGATTAGGGTTGAAGAGTCCACCTGGGAATAGGTTTTTGGGTATATGGATCTTAAATGGTAGGTGTGTGTGGGCCAACCCAAACCTGGAAATTAAAATGGTTAGATATGGCCACCTATCCTATGAGAAGTAATAAGCGACTAAGGAGGTTATCTAATAAGGTCAGCTAAAAGGTATAACGAGCGATAAAACACCTTCTCTCTCCTTATGCGGGGAAAGGGTATATGCGTGAATGATGGAAGCCTTAACTAGTAGGGCCTGTAACTAGTGCCCTCTTGTTTATGTTAATGTTGAATATACTATCAAGGGTTAATAAGTGACCAATCGGTCCGCCTAGGGTCTTAAGCGATCATGAAGAATCCACTCTATCTATCATTGATAGTCAGGCGATAAATAATAAAGAATAGTTAATGAGGATATAGATAGAAACCCTGAAATTAGGGGCCCACTCTCAATGTAGTTAACCAGTTAAGCTCTAGTATAAAGGCTTCACAAAAATGTGTGTAAATGTCCTATCTCGGTAATGTAATATGAGAATACTACTTTGGGAAGATAGTAGAGTCATGCGTAAACATTAACAAGGTTAGTTTAGAATCACTAACCTTGTTAGGCAAACAGCTTGGGTTGAACCAAACAGAATATATCTGTGTTATAGTTTGTGTTATTCATTTCTTAGTTACTAGAACTTGTTGTTCTGACCCACCTCCTTATTACAACCTATCAGTTTCCTAGAGAAGGATGGGTCTTCACAGATGATTAAGTTTGGCTTTCGGTTCTCGTACTCCCTCATACTCGGTATTGACAAAGTGACTTACTTTGAAAAAGGTAGTCACTTGAGTTAATACTAGTTTATCCTATTTTGTTTCCGCTGTGAGTTATATTTATCGTACCATGATTATGTTCATGCTCATTTGTTGCAAGTACCAGATATACACGCTCCATTTTTAGATGTGTTTAAGTTTCGATTTTTGTCGAAATTTGGGTGTAGAAAAGTGTGGGGTGTTACATTTGGTATCAGAGCCTAGGTTAAATGATCAAAGGAATTAGTTGAGTTAGGAATCGTGAGAGAACGTAATTCGATTTTCTTTTCTGTTTTTATTCGTATTTCTTACTCAACTTTAATCTATTTCGACAATAAAAATTAGTCATGGGCCTAATTATATAAAACGGGCTATGAGCGACTAAGATTTGAAATATGTTGAGTTCGGGTTTCTAGCCGATTCTGTCTTACCCCACAGTACGTTGGCAATCACGTTGTGAAAAGAATGAGACGACATATGGTGGATTCCGTTGATTCGAGATTGGAAACTGGAATAAAATATTTATTAATATAAAAAGCTAGCTACAACCGAGATAGTCATAAATTCCAGGTTTGGTTTCGTTGGTAGTTCCATTTAATACCATTACTCGATCCAAAACAGGGCAAAAGCCCACATTAATATGTCGTATCCATTTCAGAAATATAATTACCGGGTGTTATTATTTATTACTTTGTTAAAATTCTGAATCTACCTTTATTGAGATATTCAATCGAGTTCTGGTTAAAACTATTTGAAAAATAAAAATGGATTTCAACGGTTTTGAAATACGGTTTAGGAAAATAGTTTATGAAGATATGGCTTTAAATTCTTAATCTATTCTTGTTTTAAAAAAAATTGGGGCCATTCAGTAATTTTAATAAATGTGGTCTTGCTAGGAAAGAAGGAATTAAAAATAACAAAGAATATCAGTAAAAGTCAAGAATAATATCTATTCCTTGTTATTTTCAGTATCCATCTTCCTATATATATTAGATAATTTATTAAAGTTAAAAAAAATTAATCTAAATTGTTTTAAAGGTCCAATGTTTTTAAACACGAAAAGGTTTTCCAGTTTAAAATATAAATCTAGAATATAAATAGTAACAATAAAATGGATTTATAAATACGAAACCGTTAGTTTAAAAGTAAATCCCATTTTTGGAAAAGTTTTAAAATTTTCTTCGGAAAGGCTAAGGAAAATCCTTCATTTTGATTATTGAAGTATTTGAATTTGAATCGCTTAGTTTATGAATCCTAGTAAGGGCGAAAAAAAATCCATTTTGGAAATTTACTTTGGATTTCTAGTTGATTTCCTATTTTTAGTTCGTTCATTTCGGTGGTCACAAATCTTTTTGGAGGTAGGCAAAAGGCATTGGAAAATTAAATTCTCGACTAGACGAGTGGTGGAAGTCGATACGAGAATTTGGTTGGAGTAGAAGTTGTTTCGACGTAAATAGAAAATTTAAAATTTAATTTATATAATTTAAACGGGCCATTCGGCCGAGGCTCAGACCGCACCCGCTATGGAGCAAGTGGTCGACCACATAGCAGTCGACCGGCGATCGACCGCCCTCTAGGGGCCAGGCTGACCGCGACCCCACGCATGAGCATGGTCGACCCAACCCGTATTCTGCTGAACGATGTATATAACATCGTTCGGCCGACCCTTCTCCCCCAAACCCCGTTCCACCAAAAAAACCAAACCCTCCTCCTTTCCATGCTCCAATTTGAGCAACCCCCGCTCCGTTTCGCCCCTAGTTACCACCAAAATCCTCGTCGTGAAAATCTCTACCCGATTATACCCCGGATTTGCAATTTTTCTTGCCCGTTTCGCCGATTACTCCATGGCACCTCGCAAACAATACCCCGAGCTCACGCCCCAAGAAGCCACTTGGCTAGACCATGATGATGCTAAGATCAAGCACTACCTAGCCACGGCTAGTTATAAGTTCCAAGTTGGTCGTCCGGTGAAGTTTGCCGACTTTGACGCATTTGGTCTAGAGGAGACTTTTGTCGACACAGGTCTGGCACCGATTCTATGCTTCAACACTTTGGAGCGTGATCTGTATTCGTGTTGTGTCCGTTTGTTTGATGTCCAGGTGGATGCCGATATCGATGACGAGGCCTATATATGTCATCAGATCTGAGGTCATGGGAACCCATATCGAGTTCACTGATGCTGACTTGTCCCAGATTTTGGGTATCTCGGCAGAAGGAGCCGAGCTTGATGCTATTGAGATGGAGGACCCTCAGATCCTTTAGCGTATCTTTGTTGGAGAGTCCGGAGCTTGGACCACCGCCAGTCTGCGATCAGTAGCCTATGTACTTGTGCGCATCATACAACATCACATAATCCCGAAGATGGGAAGCTTGGAGAAGATTTATCCTTCTGTTCGCCACACCATCTATGTTATCATTGGCGGCATAGCCATCAATTGGGCGCGCATGCTTATGATCCATCTCGATGAGCCTTTCGTCGGCACCCCGCGGAGCCATTTTCCCTAGCCATCTTCTCACTCGTGTCTTCCGACACTTCCAGGTGAGACTTTCTAGGGAGACGCCTACGAGGAAGACACATACTGCCATCAGTCACGCCACTCTCCGGAAGATAGGCATCCCGCTTCTCGATGCTCCTGCACCCGCACCACCTGCTCCAACTCAGCAACCCGATCATGAGAGTCTGGAGTTCACTATCATCCGAGCCGTGCAGGCCGAGATCTGAGAGGTTCGCGAATATTAGCGCCAACAGGTGCAAGATATTGCTTGCATCTCTGCTATACTACTCTCCTAGCGTGGATGTGGTAATGGATCAGGCTCCAGTCGTGGAGATAGATTAGCCTACAGTGGGTAGTGTAGTCGTCGTTGTTGTTGTTATTAGTACATCCTTGTGCATGTTGTATCATGTGTTTCCCTTTTTAGCATTTTTCTTTTTCTTTGATGTTGGGTGTATTGTAGCTGCTAGTAATGAAAAATTCGCACGATTTTAGTAATGAGATTTCTATGTTGAAAGAAAATGTTTTGTCATTCACGCACGATTAAGTGAATGAAATCGCATTTATTTACTCGCACTTGTTCTAGAGCTGGAAAGATTAAAATTCTGTGTTGGATAAATTTAAGTAAAGGAATGGTTCTAAGTCATGGGTATATAAATAAATAAACCACCATTCCTTGTCAAAACTAAAATTTATTTTGTCTTTTGTGTGATTTCAGTTTTTGCATTTTTGGCGTGACTGACTTCCTGTTTCGACAACATGTGACTTGAATCGTTTAAATTTCAGCAAAATACATTTTTGACAGTCTATGAAAAATGTTGTTTGAAAAAAGACATTTTTCTATCATTTTCTTATTTTATAGGAAAATGAAACAGTTTTGGAAGGGAATTTTCAAAATAAACATGATAAGTTTTCAAGCGAAAATTTATTTTTATGAAGAATTTCGATTTTCGGTCACATGAACGGTGTAAGAAATTTTTTTGGATGCTTTGTATGCGCATTGTAGCAGTGCAATAGGAACGATGATACAATAAAAACGTTAACGGTAACGAGGAAAAGACTGTTTTAACCTTGTAAACGATGTTTCCATACCTTGTCAACGATGCACACGAGCTATTAATTAACTCGTTTTACGTTTTAGAGTTTGTTTTAAGCCTCCTTTACAGTCTACAGTTGGAATTTTTCGGGGTATTTTGGATAACTGAGGTGAATATTCCACTGTAGGATGGGAAATGGAATATTTGAAAGCAAACGAAATGTTAAAATTCTTCTCCTTAATTTCCTTTTTCCAATTTAAGAGAAGTTAAATGGTAGAGGATTTGATTGCGTACGTTTTGGATGGTAGGGTTTGGACGCAAAATTGGTTGCTTCACACTTCTATTCATAATTGTGTGAAGGTTATGGATGAAAAGAATTTTCAAAATTTGCATTCGTATAGAACTGCCAGTATATTTAGGATGTTCTACATCATATTTTCATAAATATTTCAAAAATTTAATGCAAACGTATAGGAGGTCCGATTAGAATCATCTTGCATGCATATTTTATGATTGAAATTGCATTATGTACATCATGCACATATACACAAGGTGCAAAGTGTATGTACACAAATTGATTGTGTAGCATATGATTATAGACGTCAGAATTTCGGAACGAATTTCCTTTTAAGGAGGGAAGAATGTAACAACCCGGAATTTTTGGCGATATAAATTAATTATTAGAATTTCAAAAATAGGAAGTTCTACAAACGATGGAATTTAGCCACGAGACTTTAACCGTTGCGTTCGTTTTGGAATTCTGGTCAACTTTCATGTTTGGAGTTTCGCGAACGGAGTCCATATAAAAAAGTTACGGATGAAATACGAAAATGGACGGAAAATAAATAAACCAGAATATCTAATTAATAACTTACCTTAATTAACCAAGCTGACCTGGGCAACTTGATGCCCAGGCAGTCGACCGTAGGGAGTCGACCTCCCCGGTCGACCTATTGGGCGTCAAACAGCCCAGTGACGACTAGGTTTTGAGGTATTGGTTTATTATATTATTAAAAAGGAATGGATGGATATAACTTAAAACTAATCCGAAGGTTCTATGCCATTTCCACCTCTATAAATAAAGGGGTAGAGCCTCATTCTTTTCCATTCAAATCCACTGAGGCGGCGGAGCTCTGCCATTTTTCTTCCTCTTTTAACCTAATTTCTAAAACAAAAATATGTTCATAAATATCAAGTCAAATCAAATTCATATGCAATTGGGAAGATAATTAGATTCAGTGGAAGAGGATGCTCAATGATAGGTTCACCACTCTCTTCCCTTTTTCTTACATTGCTACAGATCTAGAATTTCCTCTTTTTGGATAAACTGTAGATTTATAAGAATCTGAGGATTATAAGACTAAAGGGTTCAAAACTTATAATTTGAAGGCTATAAGGTGAGTGGGAAATTTACTAATACAATTATAATGACTTATCTATTTCGTTTGAATCCAATGATCTATGTTTTATACCTATCAAATCTGTTTATTTGAATAATTATGAATATTTGGCAACCATCAGATCTGATTATGAATATGGTTAAAATGGGTAAATGATAAGTTACGATTATGTATAACAAGAATTGTAGGATTCTTTAACATTTTTCCTACATATTCATACTGTTATGTCATGAAATGCGCTATACATGTTACATAGCACTATGGATTTGGAAATCAGTCCCATTAAACATAAATTAGTTGTAGTTATGTTCCAGATCTTTAGTTCAGTGCAGAAATATGAAATATGTGAATTCAGGTAAAAAGATGAAATTTGTGTATTATGTAATTGTAAGAATAAAAGAAATATCCCTGTTATATTTAATATTGTTGGGTTTTGGCTTAAGCATTTTAAGTCATGTCGTTTTCCTCCTTTTAATAAAGAGGCATTATTTTGAAATCACAATAAGTATGATAAAAAAGGATTAGAAAGGGAAAAGTGGTGCAAAGGTACATATAAATATGAATACATATATTTATGTGTAATTTGCATCGACTATTCCATAACATATATTTACATATATTTCTTGTGATTTGGAAATATGTTAATTCCACAAAATAGGCATTATTTACAATGATTACGGCTAACGGTCTTTTGTGAGACTTGAAACCTTTTGGCAAGTTTGAATATAAAAAGGAAATATTTGGTTAACTGATTAGACTAAATCATTAATTTAAAAAGAAGAATAAAATAAAATAATAATAACTGCGTTGACCGCACGAAAACATAAAAATAAATAATAAATCTATACATATTATCCAACCAAATCAGCGTAAAACGGTGAAATATAAATTGTATGGAATATTTAAATGTTTGGATAAGGTTTAATTATGGAATTATGTGTAAATAAAATCCATTTTGAATTAATATATTTGTGGTGACCAATTGTAGCAATAAATGTAATTAACTGCTATAAATGATATCGCAAATAAAGAAATAACCCTTTAAGCAATATTGATTTGGGGAAAATAAATGTGATGAGAAAAATGGTTACAATTCCTAAAATCAATTAGGATAAATGTTGTGAACTCCAATTAGAAAATTTGAATTATAACTGCATTTAGACACGAGGTTAAACTCAACTTGTGGTGTAAGTCTGCCGAGAACCGACCGACAAATCCAGCAACTTGTGGTGTAAGTCTGCCGAGAACCGACCGACAAATCCAGCAACCACAGATTATCAGTTTAATGTGAGGGGTCTAATGCATAAATATAATTGTATTAGGGTGTGAGGTTAAGTTCACTTATGGTAGAAGTCTGCCGAGAACCGACCGACAAATCCAGCAACCACAGATTATCAGTTTAATGTGAGGGGTCTAATGCATAAATATAATTGTATTAGGGTGCGAGGTTAAGTTCACTTATGGTAGAAGTCTGCCTAGAACCGACCGACAAATCCAGCATCCACAGGTAGTCAACTTAATGTGAGAGGCCTGGCACGTGTGTGTGTGTGTATATATATATATATGACAGTCAAATAATAAATAAATGAATAAGAATAGAAATTGTCCGTCGGGGTACAACAAATAGATAACTTGGGACTGATAATTAGTTGCTTGTGGAAAATATGACCGTTAGAGTCATATAGGGTAATAAAAAGGAAATAAGAGGAAATGGGTGTCATAAGGGAATTTTTGATTGACGTTTAAACACTAAGTCCAAATTAGGGAAGGTATTAAATAAATATCGTAGGTAAAAAGGAATGTAACCTTCCTTATTAATAGTAATGGAAATAGAAAAAATATAGTTGGACTTAGTAGGTTAATAATGTAAGATATTATTAACCATATAAACCCGTGATGCGAATAAATGGTGTACGTATAATATTTCCGTATAAAGGGACTAAACGGGAATAACTTAATAACGTAGCCTACTTTATCCCAAAAAGGGAAAGGTGCTAAAGGAAAATGGGGTACGAACTAATAACCTTCGCATATTGTCTGCTTCCTGGGTCCTAAAAGGCTAAGTGACTAGAGTTGAAGAGTCCGCATGGGAATAGGTTTACCAGTATAGGGGTCTTAAATGGTAGGTGTGTGTGGGCCAACCCGAACCAAGAAATTAAAAAGGTCAAATATGGCCACATATCCTACGGGAAGTAATAAGCGACTAAGTAGGTTATCTAATAAGGTCAGCTGGAAGGTATAACGAACGATAAAATACATTCTCTTACCTTATGCGGGGAAAGGTATATGCATGAATGATGGAAGCCTTAACTAGTAGGGCCCGTACCTAGTGCCCTCTAGTTTATGTTAATGTTGGATATACTATCGAGGGTTAATAAGTGACCAGTCAGTCCGTCTAGGGTCTTAAGCGATCAGGAAGAATCCACCTTATCTATCATTGATAGTCAGGCGATAAATAATAAAGAATACTGAATGAGGATATAGATAGAAATCCCAAAATTAGGGGGCCACTCTCGATATAGTTAACCAGTTAAGCTCTGGTATAAAGGCTTCACAAAAATGTGTGTAAATATCATATCTCGGTAATGTAATTTGAGGATACTACTTTGGGAAGACTAGTAGAGTCGTGCGTAAACATTAACAAGGTTGGTTTAAAATCACTAACCATGTTAGGGATAAAGCTTGGGTTGAACCCAACGGAGTATATCTATGGTATAGTCTGTGTTGTACATTTCTTAGTCACCAAAACTTGTTGTTCTGACCCCCCTCCTCATTACAATCTAGCAAGTTTCCTTGATAAGGTCGGGTCTTCATAGATGATTAAGTTTGGATTTCGGTTCTCGTTCTCTCTCATGCTCGGTATTGGCAAAGTGACTTACTTTGAAAAGGGTGGTTACTTGAGTTAATACTAGTTTATCCTATTTTGATTCCGCTGTGAGTTATATTTATCGTACTCTAATTATGTTCATGCTCATTTATTGCAGGTACCAGGTATACATGCTCCATGCTTGGATGTGTTTAAGTTTCGATTTTTGTCGAAATTTAGGTGTAGAAAAGTGTGGGTTGTTACATTATTCATATGAAATTAAACACGGTAGAGCACTTAAGGATGAAAAATATAATTTTTGACTCTAAGTGTTGTTTCTGTGATTTATTTGCTGAAAATATTAATCATTTATTTTTCTCCTATACTAAAACTTTCTTTATATTAAAAATGGTTTTGTTTTAATTATTCCAATATTTTTAGGAATTGTGATTATTATTGGAACAGTTTTAGAATTGATTTTAATTTTAAAATCAGGTATGTGCTAAATTCTTTAGTAACTGTTATTAGTTAGTTTATTTGGTTTGATAGAAATCAGAAAATGTTTTCAAACTCTGATTCTATAGATAAATTAATTATTAAGATAGTAACTTATTGTCTTGAATGGATATCTAATCCTCAGTTTAAGATAAATAGGGACCCTTTGCGTGATAGATTTTTAGTTAAAATTAGAAATAATATGGGTTTGTTTATTAGGATTAATAAGTATTTTAGTTCCAATAGAATTCGTATTTGTTACTGATTCCGGATTTATATGTTTATTAGTGTGTGGCCCGTGCTGCGCATACGGGTAGAGTGTAAATATAGAAATGTTAATGGTGTAATCGTTGATGTTGAAGGTAGTGGCAGTAATTTATTCGATGATAAATACTACTCAGTGTGGCAGTGCATGAAATATTTGTAATATGATGTTGCTGTCGTGCGAACTTTATAGAGATTAGTAATATGTCATGTAGATACAAATGATATCCACGGGCTCAGATGATCGTACTAGTGCGTGTAATTTGGAAAAGAATATAGTTTTGCTAAGTCATAATGTGAAGCAGTCGTAGCTGGAACCAATGTTGCAGCTTGTGTATGTAAGACAATAAAAAAAGACTTTGTACAAATTGCATCGGCAAGTATCTCATTAATAGCAGACAAATTTTTTTTTGTACTTGTTCGCTTGAACATTTTCAAAATCTGTATAAATAATTACCTCAAACTAAAAAGTGCACATCATAGGCATGACGTAACACTTGTTACACATTCGTAAATTTGGAAAAAGGATATAATTTGACCACATGTTTTAGGGTCCCTCCAAAATCAATGTAATATGAGACAGTATGATAGCATTATTTTCTAACATAATGGTTTCACATAGCGCAAAGTATAAAGTCAGTCTGACAAATTTGACATGACCCAAACTCGCCCTTGCGGGAAAGCCCGGATTGAGTTGAGAACACGAAAAATCATAACACAAACAGAAGAACATTTCATTGTTATTACAACAATCACATTAGAGTACAAGAATATTCCAGAGTATGAATAAACATTATACAGCAGAAAATATCAGAGATATAAATTACACTACTTAGCAGCGGAAAAATAATACAAAACACAATTGAAAGAAATACACGGATACAAAGCTTTCCGAATATCTCTTCAGCTGTAAACCGGGATCTTGGAAAAGAAATATCTGCAAAAACCCAACTACTAGCTACCCGTGTGGAAAATAGGGGCATCTAGAGTTTAGGTTAAAACAATAAACTCCACGTCAGTCGTGTGACTAGTATGAGAACTAAAACAGTTATTTAAAACTTCACTTTAAGATAAAGTAAATCAAGGGACCACGCCGTATAACACGGAACGGGCTTCCTCCCAAGCATACTAGTGCATAAAACAAACAACGCAATGTTTTTTGGCAAAATGAAGCTATTATAAGACTCATGTCCCATCACATAATGCAACGCAAGCCGGAGGATAGAGTTTTCCCTTATAATAGCCAAACATGCTTGGTACGTTTAAAACAAATCATTTGATACTATTATAAGTGCATAGTGTTAAAAACAACTTCAAATATAAATGTATCAATCATAGACGGCATCGGTACCATATATCATGTCGCCATACTAATTCTACAAATTAAACTGCAAAGTCACGTATTGGAAGTTGGATTCCATCTATGAACCAAGACAAGGGATCGTCCTTACCGATTCGCGACAATCTAGCCTACCATGTCTCAGGAACAGAACGAATCGTCCCTTGGATCTTCAGGGCCGGTCCACGTGTTAAGTGGATTAATAATCCCTGAACAATATGTTTCCCTGCCATATGGGTCGTAATGGTCAGTATGTCGACCATATCATCCATCGGCCCCGTAGTGACCGATATATCCGGGGTACCTCGCTTTCCAACATCCACATATGTAAAAATGTCTGGGCTTCATACCATGACACCACTCCTAGCTAGACAGAAACGCATGTTCTCCCTGCAATCCTCTCCTGCTTCTGGTCCATACCGGGGTGTGAGGCTCTCGAATTACCGCTATACACAAAGCTATGCGATATTAAAGTCGTGCTTTGATCATCAACCACAAGACTCTGCTTTTCAGCGGAAACCTTGATCCTTTGCATCTCAGCATGCAACACAGGCAATTCACTCCAGGCGATTTGATGTATGTCGATATATAACCTCTGAGCTCGTACGTCTCAGAGAAAGGTGTTAAGCAAGAGAATAAATTCTTCGCCACCAAACAGATATATATATTTAATAGAGATCAGTCAACACAGAATAAAGTCCAATGTCAGACACACATCCATTCACAAGTTCATTCTGGGTCTGAACGAAACCGAAGACACCTTATTCCTCGTCCCATATGTCCAATACAGGAGAGAGGTCCTCGCATATCCGGTCGATCTCCAAGTACGTCTGGACAATCACCACTTATTACCTCGTCTTGGGTGTACAGCCCAATCAAGACATCAGTAATCATCCAAACGATGTGAAGACCTCCGGTCTTCAACCACCGTCTTCATCCTCGACTTATCGTCGAATCAGTTATTCAGAATGGGTGTAAACCCGACCATTCCGAATAACCCGCGTATATTATAATCAAGTGATATAAATACACAACATAGCCTCATTCCAATCTAGAATATTCTTTTATTCAAATATTCTTTTCACAATTTAAACCAAATTAAAGTTTTACAAACTAGTTGGGATTAGCGAACCTTCCCGAAGAAATCATTTATTTTATTTCCCAATCCCAACCAATTCATCACGTGGAGCAAAACTGGTAGTACTCCATATCTAACACCCACAGTGTTATGGGTCAAATTAATTACCATTTCACGTTCAAATCTAATTAAATATTTAACTATCGCTTGGAGCAAAACTAGTGATACTCCATTCTCGATCATTTCATGAATTCGATAAATTTAATTATCCCGTTCACATTCCAATCTAATTAAAGATTCATTAAAACTCTAATTCGGTTTTAATCTCAAAAATCATTACTTAATGATTATTCAAAGTTAATAAATTAATCTTATCTTTAAATAAGTTAAAGAACTGTTGTCATTTAAAACACAGTTCACGATAAACCCAAAATCACATTCCATTAATTATGGAATCTTCACGGAAAACATATCAATATATAATCGATATCAATTTCCGCATCCGACTAAAAATATAAATGGAATAACGACAAAGCCTTTTAAATTCCATATATATTAACAGTCTTCCTCAACAGAAGCTCATCTTGATTATTACCAAATCGAACTCCATTCCATTCCAATTTATTTTATTAAATTGGAAAACTTTACTTTGGAAAATTTCCATTAAATCTTAATAAAAGATTTATAAATTCCAAATTATATTTCAGTGTTAATCGGGTTACTGGACGAGTGTCATTTAAAACACAGTCCACAATAAACCCAATTCACATCCCATTTATTCCAATTAAATGTTAATTAACTGGAAACTCTAATAATCTTAATTAAAAGATTTATTCTTTTCACACTGGGTTCAAGAACAGTGTTATTTAAGACATCATTCACGAAAAACCCAAAGTCCAATTCTTTTGTTCAATTCCAATTAAATATTAATTAATTGGAAAACTTCACTAAATCTTAATTAAAAAATTTAATCTTTTCTCAACTGGGTTTAAGAACAGTGTTAATGAAGACATCGTTCATGACAAACCCAAAATCCAATTTAATATTAAATACAAGGCTCTAAACAGAAATTATATCGGCTTATATTCAATATCAATTCTGAAACTAACGGATATCGTATTGGGGATAATGATATCTGTATGTTCAAAATTCCCATAACAATATCAGTATAACCACGGAATCCAATATTGAAATATTCCGTAGATTATTTCCATTGCAATTTATTCGAATTTATTCATTGGAAAATTCTAGTTATTTTTAAAACCATTTCTAATCCAATTTATTTATTTTAAAAATATTTGATTATTATTCTAGTTAATAACTAGTTCATTTCGATAAAAATATATTTTTATCTTTTCAAACTCGGAATTTTTCATCTAAATTCTTTCCAAATCATTTATTATGATTTTACACAAATTACAAATATTTTAATAATTTTATTAAGGCCCTTTCAGTCGATTTCCATTAACGGTCATCGAACTGCACTTACAGCGACCTTTTCCAAATTTGATTTGGACATAATTCCAAATCCAACCGTTAGATTTCAAATCTCTTATATTCGTTGGAAAGATATAATTAAACAGGTTCAAATATTTAGTATTCCAAATCTATTAAAATAGCTAAAATAAAAAATTTAAATTGGTTTAGAAATTCTGGGTTGTTACAATCTTTCCCACTTAAAATCTTTTCGTCCTCGAAAAGGAACGGAGCTGAAAGTTGTTTAACCAAACAACTCAACTTTCATTCTGGCTTTCATTCTTCAACTTTTCAGTTTCTAAGAATTTTCTAATTTCTCTAAAATTTGGCTAACACCATAAATTTTTGAATTTTTTTACCATAACCTCCTTTGTATGGGTTGATCGGCAAAACCACAACTTGCCTCACAAAGCCCTCATCAATCCAAAAGAAAAAGAAAAAGCCAATCGGCTCATAAAATCATCAAAATCGAATAAATACAATAAACACGTACCTATTTGTCGGGCATACAATTTTATTCCATGCTATGACTTGTTCAATATATTCGTGTACATATATGCAATTTCAATCAATTTTCAATTCAGTTTGATATTTGATTTGATTTGGCTTAATTTACCTTTCATTTTCATATTGGTTTGATCATTCCAATATTTTAATTAGTTGTACTAATAATCACACAACACAACCAGCAATCAATTAGTGGATTAGCTTTTCAAATATATAGCCTTTATATACTTAAAATCATATTTTCTAAGATCGGATTATATATATAATCCCAAATATGTTAGTTATAAACTTGTCACTCTCAACTCATTCTAGGGCATTTCTAACCCTATCTCTAACGAGTTTCTCATTCTAGGATACTACTGATCCTGTCTCTAATGAGTTTTCTTTTATAGGATATTACTAATCCAATCTCTGATGCGTCTTTTATTCTGTTCTAACGAGTTGCACCCCAAAGATTTGAATTAACCAAAGCTCTGATACCATATGTAACGATACGGATTTCGCCCAGACCTAATCGTTCGCTAAACCGACCAAGACCGTTCGAATCCTGCATACGCTAACTCTGGGCATAGAACATATCAGAACAAATAACAGAAGACTTTTATAAACATCATAATAATGTTACATCAGAGTACAAAATATATCAAAGTACATTGAAAAAAACTAATACAACGGAAGAATAATTTACAATAAGTGTAATACAATGCAGCAAAAACAAATAAATTAACACAGCGGATGTCTATCAATGATCTGAATACAGCTTTAAGCTTCGACCCAGAATCCTGCTAAATGAAATAATCTGCAAAACCAAAACTACTAGCTGCCTGTTTGAAAATATGGGCACCCATAGTTTAGGTAGAAACAATAAACTCCAGAGCATTAAGCTCTGATACCAAGCTGACACGACCCAAACTCACCCTTGCGGGAAAGCCCGGATTGAGTTGAGAACATGACAAATCATAACACAAACAGAAGAACATTTCATTATTATTACAACAATTACATCAGAGTACAAGAATATTACAGAGTGAATAAACATTATATAGTAGAAAATATCAGAGATTTAAATTACATTACTTAGCAGCGGAAAAATAATACAAAACACAATTGAAAAAAATACACGGATACAGGGCTTTCCGGATATCGCTTCAGCTGTAAACCAAGATCTTGGAAAAGAAATATATACAAAAACACAACTACTAGCTTCCCATGTGGAAAATAGGGGCACACAGAGTTTAGGTTAAAACAATAAACTCCGAGTCAGTCATGTAACTGGTGTGAGAACTAAAACAATTATTTAAAACTTTACTTTAAGATAAAGTAAATCAAGGGACCATGCCGTATAACACGGAACGGGTTTCCTCCCAAGAATACTAGTGCATAAAACAAACAACACAATGCTTTTTGGAAAAATGAAGCTATTATAAGACTCAGGTCCCATCACACAATGCAACGCAAGGCGAAGGATAGAGTTTTCCCTTATAATAGCCAAACATGCTTGGTATGTTTAAAACAAATCATTTGATACTATTATAAGTGCATAGTGTTAAAAACAACTTCAAATATAAATGTATCAATCATAGACTGCATGAGTACCATATATCATGTCGCCATACTAGTTCTACAATTAAAACCGCAAAGTCACGTATTGGAAGTTGGATTCCATTTATGAACCAAGGCAAGGGATCATCCTTACCGATTCAAGACAATCTAGCCTACCATGTCTCAGGAATAGAACGCATCGTCCCTTGGATCCTCAGGGTCGGTCCACATTTTAAGTGGATTAATAATCCCTGAACACTACGTTTCCCCGCCCTATCGGGCGTAATGGTCAGTATGTCGACCATATCATCCATCTGCCCCGTAGTGATCGATATATCTGAGGTACCTTGCTTTCCGACATCCACATAAGTAAAAATGTCTGGGCTCCATATCATGACACCACTCCTCGCTAGAAATAAACGCATGTTCTCCCTGTAGTCCTCTCCCGTTTCTGGTCCATACCGGGGGGTGAGGCTCGTGAATTACCGCTATACACAAAGTTATGCTATATTAAAGTCGTGCTTTGATCATCAACCACAAGACTCTGCTTTTCAATAGAAGCCTTGATCCTTTGCATCTCAGCATGCCACATAGGCAATTCACTCCATGCGGCTGATGTCTATTGATATATAACCTCTGAGCTCTTACGTATCAAATAAGGGTGTTAATCAAGAGAATAAATTCTCCGCCACTAAACAGATATATATTTAATAGAGATCAATCAACACAGAATAAAATCCAATGTCAGACACACATCCATTTGCAACTTCGTTCTGGGTCTGAACGAAACCGAAGGCACCTTAATCCTCGTCCCATATGTCCAATACAAGAGAGAGGTCCTCGCATATCCGGTCGATCTCCAAGTACGTCTGGACGATCACCTCTTATTACCTCGTCTTGGGTGTACAGCCTAACCAAGATATCCATAATCATCCAAACGATGTGAAGAGCTCTGGTCTTCACCCACCGTCTTAATCGTCGACTTATTGTCGAATCAGTTATGTAGAATGGGTATGAACCCGGCCTTTGCGAATAACCCGCGTATATTATAATCAAGTGATATAAACACACAACATATGCCTCATTCTAATCCAGAATATTCTTTTATTCAAATATTCTTTTCACAATTTAAACCAAATTAAGGTTTTCCAAACTAGTCGGGATTAGCGAATCTTACCGAAGAAATCATTTATTTTATTTCCCAATCCCAACCTATTCATCCCGTGGAGCAAAACTGGTAGTACTCCATATCTAACACCCACAGTGTTACCGGTAAAATTAGTTACCATTTCACGTTCAAATCTAATTAAAGATTTAACTATCGCATGGAGCAAAACAGATTTTACTCCATTCTCGATCATTTCATGAATTCGATAAATTTAGTTATCCCATTCACATTCCAATCTATTTAAAGATTCATTAAAACTCTAATTCAGTTTTAATCTCAAAAATCATTACTTAATGATTATTCAAAGTTAAGAAATTAATCTTATCTTTAACTGGGTTAAAGAACTAATGTCATTTAAAACACAGTTCACGATAAACCCAAAATCACATTGCATTAACTATGGAATCTTCACGGAAAACAATTCAATATGTAATCGATATCAGTTTCCGTATCCGACTAAAAATACAAATGGAATAACGAAAAAGCCTTTTGAATTCCATATATATTAACAGTCTTCCTCCACAGAAGCTCATCTCGATTATTACCAATTCGAACTCCATTCCATTCCAATTTATTTTATTAAATTGGAAAACTTTACTTCGGAAAATTTCCATTAAATGTTAATAAAAGATTTATAAATTCCAAATTACATTTCACTATAAATTGGGTTAAAGGACGAGTGCCATTTAAAACACAGTCCACAATAAACCCAATTCACATCCCATTTATTCAAATTAAATGTTAATTAACTGGAAACTCTAATTATCTTAATTAAAAGATTTATTCTTTTCATACGGGGTTCAAGAACAGTGTTATTTAAGACACCATTCACGACAAACCCAAAATCCAATTCTTTTATTCAATTCCAATTAAATATTAATTAATTGGAAAACTTCTCTAAATCTTAATTAAAAGATTTAATCTTTTCTCAACTGGGTTTAAGAACAGTGTTAATGAAGACCATTCACGACAAATCCAAAATCCAATTTAATATTAAATACAAGGCTCTAAATAGAAATTATATCGATTTATATTCAATATCAAATTCTTAAACTAACGGATATTGTATTGGGAATAACCATATCTGTATCTTCCAAATTCCCATAACAATATCAGTATAACCACGGAATCCAATATCGAAATATTCCGAAGACTATTTCCATTTCAATCCATTCCAATTTATTCATTAGAAAATTCTGGTTATTTTTAAAACCATTTCAAATCCAATTTATTTATTTTAAAAGTATTGGATTATTATTCTAGTTAATAACTAGTTCATTTCGATAAAAATATATTTTTATCTTTTCAAACTCGGAATTTTTCATCCAAATTCTTTCCAAAATCATTAATTATGATTTTACACAAGTTATTAATATTTTAATAATTTTATTAAGACCCTTTCAGTTGATTTCCATAAACGGTCATCAAACTGCACTTAAAGCGACCTTTTCCAAATTTGATTTGAACATAATTCTAAATCCAACCGTTAGATTTCAAATCTCTTATATTCATTGGAAAGATATAATTTAACAGATTCAAATATTTCTGGTTTTACTGAAGTCCGATTTATTTTGTATTATGTACATTCATTTGAAATTAGAAATCGAATTTTTAAACTACGGCGTCATTTCAAAATTTATTTATAATTAAAATAAATTTATACGTTCTAACTTCGATTAAAATAAATATTTAATCATTATTTTTTAAAATAAATCATTTTACATATTCCAAATCCATTAAAATAGTTAAAATAAAAATTATAAATTGAATCAGAAATTACGGGTTGTTAGAAAATTATAATAACAGATACGACAGAGAAATTTCAAACGCATTAAAATTGTTAAATCTTGGACCAAAACACCAGGTTGGTTAGTGAAGTAAGTAGAGAAGATTGTATCCTTCTTTGTAGGAATGATGGTGTTTCTTGGAATCAAGACTGTCATGAAACTACCGGTTGTCTCAAGTCCTAGAGTCAGAGAAATGAGATCAAGAAGTAGGAAACCTTGCGTGCTGTCGTTAGCATTTTCACTCTGGATAGTTGCTTGCACATCTACAACATAAGCAACTACTTCATCGGGGTTGTTGATCTTACAAAGCACATTTCCATTAAAGAAGTCTTGCAGCAACTGCTGCCATTTTGGCATTCTAGAACCATTGACCAACACAATATGTGGATGTTGCTTTTTCCCATCTTGTCATCAGTTAAATATTTGTAGATCGGGTCCGTATGCTTTCTGAATAGGTCATTGTTTAGCTCTTCTAAGCTAGCCCTAGTTATTTTTGAGTAAAGATTAATACCCACATATGTTGCGTCAATTTCAAAATTCCATTCCACCGATTAATGGGTAATCTCTATTCCTGGTAATTGCTTCTCTTCATTGGCTTCTCCTCAGGACCAAAAATGATCCTGAATGGTTGCATCTTGATATTAGCCATCACTGAGGCATCACAGATTATTCTCTTGATCAAACGGTTTGCATTAAAAACAATGTTAACTGACATAATAGTGGTAATTAATGAGAAAAATAAAAGGGAAATTTAAAAAATATATCAACCCCATTGTGATACGGAATAAAAAGTTTGTAAAAATAATTGTTGATTAGCTTATTTTGTATCGAAATGATAATTCGTTGGAAACAGCGCAGAAAAATTACGAATCAACATTACTTAATGTAGAGAGCCTTATTTGTTTATAAAATAAAGGCAAAATTATTGGTAGTGGTGTAGATGTGTATAAATACGAATCCTTATTCATAAGATTGAAATATATTAGTAAGAAATAATGTATTTTTTTGAAAGTAAATTCAAGATTTAAAACAACCCCACCCCAAATAAAGTTTTCTGTCATCATTTGAATTCCTAATAATATTTAATAAACCAACATTTCCATCCATTCATTCATTTGTTAAACTGAAATAACTGTGGCTAAGAATACAAAAAGGCTGACATAATGTTGCAAAGAAGTTGAGCATTTCTTAAGAGAGATATCAAATTGGTGGTACAATAAAGAAAAACAACGAATGATATGTTAAACCAAATTGTCGTACTCTCATAAAACTGAAAATGGGCTACTGTATAAGGAAAAATAGACCACCAGGTAAGCAATTCTCTAATCTCTACAACATAAACTAAAGGAAAAGTTCTTAGTAGGTTATGGAGTTATTGTTCCAAATGCTTCAGAGTATTAAAATTAATGTAGAGAGAGTTTGGATCCCTTAGTTTACAATAAAAGCTCATAATAAATGGAATCATTGTCCATTGGTGTAGGAGTAGCTTCATATTGCATATCAGTATCTGCGTAATACTTCCTTTTATAGCATGGCTACACCTTTAGTCCATTGTAGATACTGGTTATTCCATGAGATTACATGTCTTTGGAATTATGATATTGTTGTATTTATTTACACTACATATATGGTGTACAAAATCATCAATAAGAAGGCCAAGCGTCTTTCGTATGATAAGCCTCATGATTTTCGGTTACACATTGACAAAAAGTTAGAACTTGGTGCCATGTATCTAGTATATTATTTTTATGATGTTCCTGAAAGAGTACACCAATTATGAAGCAAGTGAAACCTCCCACTTAAAACTAACTTTCAACTACTAATCGCTACGTTTATAAAAATGTACTTTAGTCCATTTTCATGGCAAATGAAGTAGTCAAAACAATAAAAGCAGTTAACTTTGTAGGAGTGTACACATAATTTTTACGCTAAAAATGTGTCGAGAAATATTACCCAAAACATAAAGCTTCATGTGCGAGAGATGCCAATGATTTTGATTATTTTGTGAATACAATGAAAGAGTAAAAAGTATCTTTCATTCAATTGCTTAGATTCATATATTACATCGTGCATGGTGATTGAAAAATGCAAATGAAATTGGAATTTGAGGAAGGTAATGAATAGGTATTTGGAATGTGACAAACTATAGATGCAAAATTCTAGAATAACTGTTGTCCCCAAATCCATGAGAACAAAATAAATGAACCGTCTCCCATCTCAATGTTTGAGATGGGTTGATCTAATAGTTTTACACAGATAGTTGTGAATTTCATAATTAGGTATCTTTTTTGCGGTGTTCATTAAATTACTATTATTATTATTATTTTGTGATTCATTTTCTCTTTCAACATGAAAAAGATGATAAGTAAAAAAGTCATACGAACAATAAATTATGATCTACCTAAGATTGAGATTGGTTTTGCATAGCTTGTCAATTTAATGTGCGAAATATTTAGAAAATTATGAGGGTTTTGTTAAAAGTAAGTGTCTTTGATATTGAACATATGAAATATTTTTCAATGAACAGAGAAAGATAGTAGTTGTGGCAATTCAGATAACACCAGGCTTTGTCAACTATGCTTCGTGTACATACGTAGTAGAGCTACAAATGTTGTGACTATGTTTCGATGATATCGTAGTGGTCAACTCTCCAATTTTATGGGCATTCTACCGGAAGATGTTCAACAGTCCACATTAACTGTAACACCCCATATCCGTTAATGTCCTTTACAAAGGGAATGCATTAACTTCCATGAAGCATTATAAGTAAATAGAACAGAATATTACAATATAGATACATAAAGTAGTACTTGAAAAATTTATAACTTTATTACAGCAGAAACAGAAATAAGCTTGGTTACATCCTTCAAAATCACAATAGCAAAACCCAAGTACACAAGTATCAGTCTTATACCAAAATCCTTCAGAACACATAATTTTAAAACCATAATCCCCAACATAAACTGCCATAAGAAGGTAGAGTCAAAGCCAAGCAATACTTTAAGCACTTCAAGCAGAGAGAATCTGAATCAAGCTCCTATGTTTCCTCCCTGAGCACCTTCGGGGGGAACGGAAAGAAAAAGAGGCGAAAACAAACGTGGTCAGACATAAAGTCTGGCGAGTCCAGTGACTTTCAGCATATAAACAGATAGTAGTATCATGACATGTAAATAAAGTTGGATGAGAGATTACAGCAACAGGAAAAGCAGGTATGCTTAAGTTAAAAAGAATGATATAGACCAAGATATGCTTCCTACCTATACCTTACTTCTCTGGATTAATACTTAGTATAACAGGATTAGGTGTTACCCTAATGTCTAAACTAAAACAGAAACGGAAACAGAATAACCTCTACAGAAACAGAATGCTAGTAATGGGCCTTTACCACCCCAACAGAGATAGAAGGTACAGAAACAGAATGCTAGTAATGGGCCTTTACCACCCCACTAATGGGCCTTTACCACCCCAACAAAAACAAAATGCTAATAATGGGCCTTTACCACCCAACTAATGGGCCTTTACCACCCCAATAGAAACAGATGGTACACCAACAGAAACAAACAAAACTAGGTGTACCCTAAATTCTACCCCAAGCGATCGACTCCCTAATACATAAATACCATGTGCCAGCCCCACAGAAGGGTGTATCATTCCCTAAAGTGGCAACCTATAGACACAGACCTATTTACAGATGTCACGGTGTCTTACATTCTCAGAGCAGACCAGATCCATGCACGCACATGACCCGGTTGAAATGCGCCATCGACACCCCTCGCCATTATCAGAGTGAACCTCTTACAATTAGTTCAGTAAGCGTGCCCCGGACCCCTCCTAGTGTTGGGTCATAGTTTTGATACCAGAAAAGGGTTACTGACTAATATGGGTCCCACACAACAAATGACACACGTAATTACCCCTCCTAACCTTGTGTCCCCAGACTAACAGATTTCAAATTAACTTGCTTACAGATTTCAGATGTACAAAGTTTAGATTAACTAGTTCTCAGATCAGACATACAGGTTAACAAGTTTTAAGATTAACGGATTAGATATAAAGATTAACAGACTTACAGATTGTTTCACCTAACCTTTTATTGGGCCTACAGATTTACGAAACGGGTTTATTAGATTCATCCCCCAGTTGATTTAACCTTATCCACCCAACACGTTTTAGGCATCATATTTATCCTAGATTTGCATTAATTAAATATTAATGCACATACCTCTCACATTAGGTCGGTAGCTTGTGGCCGCTGGATGTGCCGGGCGGTTTCGGGAAAACTTCTGCCACAAGCCAGACCTAACCTTGTGTCTAAGCATCTTTTAGTTATGCCTACGACCTCTCACATTAGACTGACAGTTTGCGGTTGCTGGTTAAGCCGGTTGGATCCGGGCAGGCTTCTACCGCAAACAGAGTCTAACCTCGTGTCTCAGCCTTCTTATTTTAGCTAAAGTATTCATTCACAGATTATGCCTATATCAGACTAATTATGCTAGTTCAACAAATTAACTTCTTTACAAATTACAGCAGATTATTCAAAGATCTATTAACTTGTTTTGCTCAATTTTAGATCGAGCCTACAGATTCTCATACCCCAAATTACCATATTCAGTTTCAACAGATTTAGTAGATTAGGCAATTTAACAAATTTAATCATCCCTTAAAATTCCATTGACGTGCCTCGCCTGATCATAAAATTAATTCTAATTTTACATGCCCAAATTATGGTCATAATTCACAATATAACATATGCCCCAAATTTTAGTTAAACTTACACAGTACAAAATATTCTCCAAAACCCCAAATCATGATATGCAATTTGAATTACGCCAAATTATAGCCTTTGATTTCAGCGTATGCCAAATGTCCAAAAATCCCCATTTAGGCGTATTCACATTTAATAGTTATCCTATTATAATATAGATCTTTACGCCTAAGTCATATACACAATAATTCTCCTTCTTCCAAATCACAGACTATTATATATATTGTGTGCCCAGATCTAGATCTTTAATTACAACATATGTTCTTTTCTCAAATCAGTCACAAATCAGTCATGTCCAATTATGCATCATTCACTATTTTCCCCAAATTTAGCGTTTGTGCATTAATCTCTTATGAGATTTGGCTCAGGCTCGTGGTAGCCTGGCTATAGAACAGAAGGAAGGAAGAGATACAGAATAGTTACTATAATATTAATAAGATAGATCTACATAGAAAAACAGATCTGATAAACAAGAATATGCATAATGTCAAATTCAGATTTATAACCATGTCAGGATCATAATTAAATTTCATATCTGAAAATAACTGTAGTCACCTTGGTTGGATTCTAAAAGAAAAAAGGGTTGTAGTTGTTCTCTTTTAATCATATTCAGATTGGAAGAAGAAGGAGCACTAGTTCTAACATAGGTTTCAGCAGAGTTGTGACGCCATTGATTTATTTTAGTATGAATTAGGGAAGAGTATAGGCGTAATGAAGTTGTGTAGAGAAAACTGTAGCCTTAGGGGTGTTTATATAGCATAGGGATCAACGAATCTTGTTAGAGCGGGCGTCCAAATGCAGAAAAATGAACCAGTCCTCAGATCTGGAAAAAGGGGGGAGGTCGACCCCCCTGGTCGATCTGGGTCCTGGGCGGGAAATTTCACGCCCAGTCCGGGTGTGTGTTTTGAATTTTGAACTTTTAAATTTTGAATTCGGGCTGGTTTCTATTTTAAATTCCTGAAACTTCTAAGTGCCATAACTTCATCATACGAAGTCCGATTTATGCAAACTCGAACTCTATCTCAAGCAGAATTCCGAGCCGAACGCAATGGCGCAACCCGTTTCCCTTAATTCTTCTTTTAAAAATTAAGTAAACTTTGTTTTGTTACTTTAGGTTCACAGAAAATACGGGGTGTTACATTAACTTTGAATGACAATTAGCTAAGTGATGCTCTGATCTAAGAAATGTCAACTCCGAAGGAGAGTTTCCAACTTATCAAATATAATATTATGCACTTATTGTGATACGCTTGATTTTTAATCAAAAATAAGTTCTTCGTACTTTGCATTTTGTTGCCAAGTTAAACTAACATGTACAAGATAGATAAGTTGGTTATTTACAAACAGGCCCAAACTATAGCTATATACATGCCTATAGAACTTACCCGCATACGACCTAAGTTCCTTTACTCGTTTATTTAAGGTTGCAATCCACTTGCATCCACAATATGAAGCACCAAAAAAACAGCAGTAATCTAAAGGTAGCGTTTTATGCGATTCATTTTCCAATGTATGTGCGATGAAAGAATTATTCATCCAAATTTTGAGGTATGAGCCAGGAATAGTAGCATGTCAATGTAAAAGCTTATATAAATCTCAATATAGGTTGTCAAATGATACTTTCAGATGTGGATAGTGTCATATTCGTATCCGTATCCAAAATAAGTTTCGGATGCTCGTATCCGCGGATACAGACGAATATCGAATACTTATCCTATCCGCTAATGGACGATAAACTAAGTAGCACAAATGAAAAAAAAACATAAATATTTTTCTATTCCATTAGTTACTAAAGTGTTAAAAATTAACAAATATGATGAAAATTTATGGATTTGAGTAGATAATATAATATGTATTTACGTACAATATTAACATCTAACTTAACAAAGAAAAATGGATATCTTTCACCGTACTAAAATACATATAATTCGAAGCATAATCTTGACAAAAATCGAACGGGTAATATCCGCATTTGCATCCATTTTCCCGGATATCAGATATTAGTTTTTCGGATACAGATGCAGGCGAATTTTGATTTTTTCGAGTATCCATTGACAAATGTAGCTGAATGTGTAAAGGGTCATAAAATAATAATATTAACTTCATTAAGATAAATAATTTATCATTAAATATCAAACAGTTTTTGTTCTTGGCTATGATTTTCCGAAGAACACCATTGACAGCCAAGCGCTGCCAAAAGTTATTGGTTGCCAAGTTGTAAAATAAGTTTTACCACATATCTGAAGGCAATCCAACTACAGCTTGGTTTACTAGTAGCCATTAGTTGTCTCTCAGCTTAATGCCTAGTCTTACCCGAACTACACAACAACCGTGTCTGCAACATGGCATGTTGGAGCATTCAACTATGTCCAGCACCTACTACCTACTACCATATTGATGTAATAAGTTTTAGGAAGTTAAAATTTCCGAATATTATGTCATATTAAAGAAACAAAGTGAATTAATTTAGAATTATTTTGTAGTTATATATGGCGCAATAGGCGCAATGAACAAAAGATATAACATTTTATATTACTTCCCAAATTGCATGGTAAGAGAAATGATAAATACTAAAAATAAAATAAAAAAATGGTAAACATTAGCCATGGTGTTGCCTAGATAATTGTAATCATGCATTAGTTATCATGTTATGCATACAGTAGATGATGAAATACATAGGTTAAGCAAACACAAATCTTGGTGTATCAGTTTATTTTATACATTTCTGTAACAAATAAAACCCAAATACAAAAATTAAATATTACATAACAAATGGATTTAATCATGCAATGATCATCAAGGATTTAAATCATTTCTTAAATTAAGTTCAGCAATAATATAGTCTATTCCTCCACTGCATCCTTGTTGTTCCTGTGCGGTCCTTCAAGTTCCAATGCATCAGTTCTTAATTCAGTCCAATGCTAGTGTAGGTTACATAATACTTTATGTTGTGCAGATATGCCTCTGTGTTATATTGTACCTGAGGATAACCAACCTCAATTAGTATGATGTCTGAATCCATAACAGGCTCATTTATGTTGAACAGTTTGGAATAAGTATGGAATTTTCGGTGGATTTGTAAGTGTAAGCGCAAGTTCACCATACCAGGCATTAGTTGAAGTCTACAACTTCATTTGTATTTGTCTTCATATAGTCCTGAGTTGCACTTAACAGAAGATGACAACCACGATAGTCATCATTATATATTCTCTTATCTTTCCAAGGCAGCGGGACAATATACGCCGCAAGAGAACTTTGAAAGTGTGACTTTCAATGGGCTAAATGTAATGCCGATTGAAGTACATCGTGTCGGAGATGAATATTGGTCTGATCGCCTTGTAGGTTTTTTCCTTGGATCATCCCTACCATATTAAGTGGTTCGTGAACAATGCAATATATATTGGAGATTGAGAGGTAGACTGCATGTACAGTATTTTGATTCAATGTTTTATACGAAATTGAGAAATCCAAATGATAAATTATGTGTACTTGAGAGGAACCCGTTAGTTATTAAAGGCTATATCCTTGTATAATTACACCTTGGAGTGTCACTGTTAGTAAAGCTAGAGAACAAATCTTATCCATTCCAGTTTGGACAACTTTCACCAATATTCCGTTGGTTCTGCAGCCTTTGATTGGATTGGTTAGCTAGTCTAGTTGTAAAATTGAGATGCTTTGACTCAAATACGGTGGCTAGAAAGAGTCTTAATTATTCTAGAGCTCTAATAGAAATTTCACCTTTGAGGCATATGCCTAAAAAGTTGTACGTGACACTTGTGGAAGGTTTTGATGTTGATGTTGATGTAAATGTATGATATAGTTGGTTCCTGGACATTTGCACCAAATGCCAGTCCTTCGGTCACTCTACTAATGTTTGTGTTCCTACCTCTTAGACTACTACATAGTTCCCCCTATGTAATCCTAACCTGCAATGGGTACCGAAGCCCCGTGTGCCGCCTCCTGCACCTGTTGATCCTGAGCCTCTGGTTGAAGCGACACATGACATTCAACATACTAATGTCTCTGACGATGGTCAGATTTTCGTTTGGAACAATGTCGAAGAAGTTTTGGTTCATTCTAAAACTGAAATGAGATACAAGCCGAGTGTAGAGAGGTATTATATATTTATAGGTGAAGATGGTGAAACTTGAAAGTTTCTATATCATGTCGAAGGTGAAGGTCTTGTATTGACAAATGTAGGGGAGGATGGCATTAGAAATGTACAACTGCTGAATGACATAACCTCGGACAAACATTTCCTATATTCCGAGCTCTCTCCGCACTTTGTTGCAGACCTGGCCACGCATTTTACTGAGGCCATGCAGGAAATTCCATCTGGTGATGCTAATGGGGAGTAATTTCCCTATTATCACATAGTAGTATTGGCGTCTTTATCAAGCTCCTATTTCTACTATTTATTGTAGTCTAGTAAATAAGCTAGCTCCTATGTTGCAAGCCTGTTTTGGGTAGAGTGGACATAACAATATAAATTCCGCATGCGATGGACGGTCCACCTTAAAAACCGATGTAGCTAATTGTCAACTAACAATCACCTGTACTTAAATGTATTTTATTATTAGTTATAATAAAATGTGTTTGTAGTCACCTTAAAAACTGGTCAGCTTTGCCAAAAAAATGTGGGCTTTGATATATTTGTTGGATGACGGGCATTGGCAAAAAAGGTGAATTTCAAAAAAATGCTTTTATATTAATTTGCATATTATTTGTCATGTTTATGTGTATACTATTTATTTCATTTAAATAAAATTTAGAATCTATTAATAAAATAAATTTGATAAGTAATCCTATTTTTTAAAGTCGAAATGTATCTCGCATCCTCATTTTTGAAAATGTTTCACTGCGCATCCCTCTTCAAGTTTCATTACAAAGTGGGTCCCTATTTACTGTAGCAACGCAGTTTTCAAATTTTTTTGCGCTATTGTATAAAAAAAATCAAAAAATTGTAAATATTCGCAGAAGCATTCTACGAAAAAAAATGCTGAAATATCAACAAATTTATTGAATAATTGCTGATATTTCAGTAATTATTCATCCAGAATTTAGTTGAAAGGCGGACGAATAATTGCTGATATGTCACAATTATACATAAATAGTTTCTGATATATCAACCACTTTTCTACAATAGATGCAAATAAATGAAAAAGTTGTTAAAATATCAGCAATTTTAATTGATTATTGTTGATATTTCTGCAATTATTCACGTAATATATAGTTGAAAGGTAGACGAATAATTACTGAAATATCAGCAAATATTGCAAATAGTTGCAACATATGTAACAATTTACTAGAAATGAATTATTCTCATTTAGAAAAAGTTGTGTAATAACCCGCATTTTACGTATCGGAGGAATGTAAAATGTTTTTTATTTAATTCCCTGAGGGTTGGATCATTCTCATATTTTGGTATGTTGTGTATGGGGATGTGAGACATGTCCATAATTTTTACCAATTTTATTTGTGACTGTTCTGCCTCTGTCAGTTTTGTACAGAGCATAACTTTTGACTGGGATCGACTCAGGTGCTGAGATCGATTTCATTAGAAAGGAAATGGTGTTGTAAATTCCGTAGAGTGGTCATATTAAGGATTGGTTCTGTGGTTTGCGAGGAATCGCTGTTTTAGTGTTTCACAATTTTCTGTTCATATTTTTGAACTAATGATGGGCTGATTTGAAGAGGCCCATTAGTGGGTTGGTGGGAGGGTATAAATAGGGGATTGGAGGCATGGAGAATAGTTTACTTTCTTCATTCTCTCATTTGGTTGAGCTCGTAATCCTTCTTGCTCAATCAAATACACCTTTCCACCATTTGGTTCTAGATCTAAGAAAGAAAATCAAAGATATACATTGTTTGAAGCTAGATCTGCGTCAAGTGAAGAGAGATCGCATCAAACCAAGAGGTTTGAAGCATATTCTTTGCTGTCGGGATTGAGAATTTAGTGATTTCGAGTTAATTCGAAGAATTGGCGAGTGGTAAGCATCTCTCACATAGATTCAATCAAGTATATGGGTTGTTTGATCTCATTTTCGTCATTTTAAGTCGTTGTCACCTAGAATCAAGGTTTACCATTAGCCCTCGACAGTTGATGGAAGGGTGTTTAGCCGATCATACGATTAACGATGGTTTCAAAGTAGGATAGCCTGTGATAGCCAGAGTCATGAATGTTGGTTGTTTTGCTTGTACTGTGTCACGTAGATTGTCTAACGTCGAAGGAGAAATTTCTTGGGTGCTTGTCTGATATTGGTTTAGGGCTTCGGGGCTTGTGCTTGAGTGATGTTGATCTCGATTAGGATGGTTTACGTGAGATATAACTAGTTGCTATGATTGCTAATTGCTTTTTCATTTCTGGTTTCCATTAGTGTACTATTGTTTTCAAATGCTTGTTTGTAAAGGCTATCACTGTTAAATGTGGAAAAGACAGGGTTTTGGTTCTTTTCTAGTGTTTTGGTAGATTGGTTGGTTAATCTACCTATTCTCATATACTTTATTGATGATGTTAGATAGCTTGTTTATCGCTCGCTAAGACTGTTAACTTACTCAAGGTTTTATGTTTTCCCTCTTATTACCTTGAGTTGTTCATCCGGTTTTGGATGGGCAGACTGAGTAGCAGGTTACAGGTGATTAATCTTAGTAAGGACGATGCTGTTGTGTGGTGGCGAGTAGGATGCCGGCGTATTACTTTTCTACTATCTAGTATCTGTTGTTTCCTCTATTTGATGTTTGCTCTGAGTGTTGTAGTGAGGCCATTTTGCATAAACACTTATGTTGTAATCTAAGGATGTATGGAATTCTTTCTAGGTTTTATGAAAATTCAAGTTTCTGTTCAAATATGCTTCACTGTTATTTCCTGTTGTATATGTTCTATTATATTTTATCCTTGCGCTGTGAGTTATACGACAGGTTCCGCTTGTGTTATCTTACTTTGGTGATCGTCCATAGCTGCCTGGCACACCTTTCAGCGCATTTTCCCCTTGTTCAGTGCAAGAGTTGTAGGCAGTCGTCACCTTTATTATCAGAGCTCTGGTTATCGATTTTAGCCAAAGCTCGAAGACGTAATTACTTATGAGAGACGTACTTGAAGATTTATGATGGACGTATACTATATTAGTGTATAGTATAGTAGTGTTTGAACTCCGTTTACAGGTTTTCTCGGAAATGGCTAATCATTCTATATTGCAGATTTAGAATGAGTCGTCGACCATTGAGACACGTTGCTATGGAGGAGACTGTTCCTGAAGGGGGTAATAGCGGTACACCATATTATCCATCCATGTTTGAGGCTATGATGGAAGTGTTTATGAGAAGGATACCCGCTCCAGGATCAGCTGCGGTAGATGAAGGGGCTCGAGTCTAGGTTCATAGAGTCGTGGACTTCGCGAAGTTGAGCAAGGACTTCACTTCTCTAGGGGAAAACCATCAAGGGGACATAGCAAACTGAAGAGGTTCAGAGGTGGTTAGATGCTTGCGTACGGATTTTGGAGACTTGGGAATAGATGATGCAATGAAGAGGAAGCTTGCATCAAGACAATTGCAGGGTAGGGCCATGGATTGGTGGAACTCTATTACTCTTGAGATTCCGGAGGATGAGATAACATGTTAATAGTTCCAAGTCAAGTTCGAGACGAAGTTTATCTCTACTGCTCAGAAGTCTGTTCTGTTCAAGAAGTTTGTGGAACTGAAACAGAATGGTAGACCAGTGTTTCATTATGTTTCTGATTTTGAGGCCTTGTCCAAATATGCTCGTTCATATATTGACACACCCTATCAAAAGAACGAGAAGTTTGTTATAGGTCTGGATACCTATATTTGAAGACCATTAACGAATCATCTTGATGATCCATATGAGAAGATAGTGAAAAAAGCCGTGAGACATGAAAGTTTTTTCCTAAAGAAGAAGATGTCGTTGTTGCAGCCAAGGAAGCCCCAAAACCACATCAGGGTGGTAATAACAATAAGTAGAGGAAGCAGCAACAACAGAAAGGAAAATATGGCCAGGAGAAGCAGAAAGGCAAAGTGACTTGCTACAACTGCTGGCTGAAGGACCATTATTCCAAGGATTGTAAGAATCCAATGGCTGAAAAGTAGTACTTCAAATGTGGAAATCCTGGGCATGACAAGAAGGATTGTACGGAGCTAGTAAAAGGGAAGCAGATAGTGAAGGCGTATGCTTTGGAGGCTGTGCCATCTTCTTCAAGAGCTCCTATTACAGAAGAGAAAGGAAAGGGTGTCTTTGTCCAAGGTACTCTTTCTGTTAGCGGTGTTTCAGTTTGAGTGTTATTTGATACTAGAGCATCACATTCTTTCATTTGTAATGAGCTTGTGTGCCGCTTGGGTTTGGAACCCGAGATTTGTGATAGACATTTGGTTGTGACTAATCCAGTTGGGGGTTCGTCCAGCCTTTGTATGCTTTGTCATGGTCTTGTGTTGTCGAGTCATGGTTGCTCCATCTTGTGTGATTTCTTTTTTTTGAACTTTGCTAGGTTTAGGATTATCTTGGGTATGGATTGGCTCAAGAGGTATGCGGCAAGAGTGAATTGCGTGAAGCTTGAGGTGAGAGTTGGGGGTGTGGAAGGGCGAAAGGTTTTGATTTGATGTAAGCCTGAAGATGGTGTCTTCGTGAGCTATTTATATTCGCTAGTGATTCCACAGGAAGACTTGTCATCTATGCTGATCGCTAATGAGTTTAAGGATTTCTTTGAAGAAGTCAAAAGTTTGCCGCCGCATTGAGAGATTCAGTTTAGAATCGATTTGGTCGAGGGTGCTAAACCTATCGTTATGCCTCTCAGGAGGATGGCGCCTAAGGAACAACAAGAGTTAGAGGTGAAAGTTTGTGACCTTTTAGGAAAAGGGTTCATTCGAAGAAGTGTTTTCGAATGGTGTGCACCAATTGTGTATGCAACCAAGCCGTATGGCTCATCGTGAGCTGAACAAGGTGACCAAGAAGAATAAGTATGCATTGTCGAGGATCGATGACTTGTTCGATCAGCTTCACGAAGCCGAGGTGTTTTCTTAGATGGATTTGGCAACGGGATTTCACTGGTTGAGGGTGGCAAAGAATAGTGTGTCGAAGACTGCTTTTAGAACACAGTCCGGTTTCTTTGAATGGTTGGTGATGCCATTTGGGGTGACTAACGCGCCAGCGTATTTCGCGGATCTTATGAATAGGGTTTTCAAAGATCAATTGAACAAGTTCGTGCTTGTGTTCGTGTATGATATCCTGGTTTACTCTCGGAATAAGGAAGAGCATAACACGCACTTGAGAGTTGTTTTGGAAATTTTGCGAAAGCATCAGCTGAAGGCTAAGTTTTCGAAGTGTCACTTATGGAAGAGCGTAGTGAGGTTCTTAGGCTATGTTGTTTCTGGAAATGGGATAGCGGTTGACCCCATTAAAGTGGCTGCAATGCAGGACTGGGACATACCTAAGAATGCGACAGACGTGAGAAGTTTCCTTGGGTTAGTAGGATATTATCGACGGCTTATCAAGGATTTCTCCAAGATAGCTGCACCATTAACAGGATTGACGAAGAATAACCAAGTGTTCACATGGGATGCGAAGTGTGAGCAAGCTTTTGGAATCCTGAAAGAGAGATGACGAGTGCTCCTGTTTTGACCATTCCGAGTAGGAATGAAGATACAGTTATGTATACCGATGCATAAGGTTCTGGACTTGGAGCAGTGCTGATGTAGAAGGATAGGATTGTGGCCTGCGTAGGTCGACAGCTGAAGCCGCATGAAAGGAATTACCCAACTCATGATTTGGAGTTGGCAACCATTGTGTTTTCTTTGAAGTTGTGGAGACATTACCTGTTGAGAGTTCGATTCGAGTTGTTCACGGATCACAAGTCGTTGAAGTATCTTTTATCCCAAAAGGATTTGAATCTTCGGCAGCAACGGTGGTTAGAGTTCCTGGCATCGTATGATTTTCGTATCGCCTATACTCCTGGTAAATGTAACACAATGGCAGATGCATTGAGTTGAATACATGCAAGTTTGGGGGCGATGTTTTCATAATGGAAGCACCTCGAGTACTTGGCAGGATTTGATTTCATGCCTAGGTGTGAGTTGGAACCCGAAATGTTAACAAGCTTATCGATAAGACCTACTCTCATCGAAACGATTGGCGAGAGCCAAAAGCGTGATATGATGCTTGTCGAGATTATCCAGAAGTTAGAATCAGAGGATAAAGAGTTCGAGGTCGATCGAGAAGGTTGGCTTCAAAAGCAAGGACAACTGGTTGTTCCTGATATCGACGGATTGAGAGATGAGGTTCTGAGGGAATGTCATCACTCAAAGTTGATGATTCATCCTGGTGGTAATAAGATGTATCGGGACATGAAGCGAGCCTACTACTGGGAAGGGATGAAGAAGGATGTTGGAAAGTTCATTTCCAAGTGCATGAACTGTCAGTTGGTGAAAGATGAACAGAAGAAGCCGAGTGGATTGCTTTTGCCGTTGGAAGTTCCTACATGGAAGTGTGAGCATATATTGATGGATTTTAACAATGGACTACCTAGAAACAGGGCAGGAAACGAAGGAATTTGGGTCATCGTGGATCGTTTGACCAAAATTGCAAGATTTATTCTAGTCAGATCGACTTGAACAACATCGAAGTTGGCTGAGTTTTATATAAAATGGATTGTTCGATTCCATGGTATCCTGAAGAGCACAGTGAGTGATCGAGATCCATTGTTCACGAGTGGATTTTGGAAGAGTTTGCAATTGACATTGGGAACCAAATTGTGTTTGAGTACGGCTTATCATCCACAAACCGATGGTCAAACCGAGACGGTTAACCAAGTTTTGGAAGATCTCCTAAGAGCTTGTGTATTGGACTTCGGGGGATCGTGGGAAGACCATCTACATTTAGTTGAGTTTGCGTGTAACAACAACTACCAGTCGAGCATTGGGATGACACCATACAAGGCGTTGTATGGTAGACCATGTAATTCTCCAGCATGGTGGTTGGAAACTAGAGATAAGTTGGTACTTAGACCTAAGATGATTAGAAATACCTCAGATTGTATCGAGATCATTCAGAAACGAATGAAGGCAGCCCAAGATTGTCAGAAGAGTTATGTCGATAAGCGTTGTAAGGATTTGGAATTCGACGTTGGTGACATAGTTTTCGTGAAGATTTCACCATTGAAGCATATTGTCCGATTTGGAAGCAAAGGAAAGCTAGCTCCTAGGTTTGTTGGACCATTTCTGATAGTCGAGCGAATTGGGTAGCTCGCATATAGATTGGAGTTACCGGAGAAGATGCTGAGTGTGCAAAATGATTTCCATGTGTCTTTCTACGGAAGTGTGTGCTTGATTCGAATGTGGTGATATCTTTGGAACAATACGAAGACCTAGTAATCGAGACCATAATTATGAAACCTCGTAAGCCGCTTTGCGTTGGGGGAAATTGCATGAAACATCTTAGGAGGAAGTCGGTTAAGCTAGTCAAGGTGCAATGGAGTGAGGATGATGATGATTGTACATGGGATACAAAAGAGAGTATAAAGACGACCCATCAAGAACACTTCATCGGTATGACCCATTAATATCGTGTCACTCTTACACCATTATAGCTTGTGCCATTGTTGTTGTTAGAATTCCATGTGCTAGGATAAGGCTATGGATGCATGGTTTGATGGCTGCTAGTTTGGATGATAGAATTGGCTGCTTATGTATGATAGGCATGTGGAATTGTTTTGGTTGTTTGTGTTTGTTGGGATTTCGGGGGCGAAATTCCAAAAGGTGGGAGGGGAGAATGTAACAACCCGCATTTTACGTATCGGAGAATCGTAAAATATTTATATTTAATTACTTGAGGGTTAGATCATTCTCATATTTTGGTATGTTGTTTATTGGGATATGAGACATGTCCAAAATTTTTACCAATTTTATTTGTGATCATTTTACCCCTGTCAGTTTTGTACAGGACATAACTTTTGAGTAGGATCGAATCAGGTGCTGAGATTGATTTCATTGGAAAGGAAATGGTGTTTCCAATTCCGTAGAGTGGTCACATTAAAGATTTGGTCCAGTGGTTTAAGAGGAATTGCGGTTTTAGTGTTTCGCAATTTTATGTTCAGGTTTTTGCACCATTGATGGGCTGATTTAAAGAGGCCCATTAGTGGGCTGATCGGAGGCTATAAATAGGGGGTTAGAGGCATGGAGAATAGTTTACTTTCTTCATTCTCTCATTTGGTTGAGCTCGTGATCTTCCTTGTTCAATCAAATACACCTTTCCACCATTAAAATCTATATCTAAGAAAGAGAATCGAAGATCTACATTGTTTGAAGCTATATCTATGTCAAGTGAAGAGAGATCGCATCAAATCAAGATGTTTGAAGCATATTCTTTGCTGCCAGAATTGAGATTTTAATGATTTCAAGTTAATTCGAAGAATTGGTGAGTGATAAGCATCTTTCACGCGGATTCAATCAAGTGTATGGGCTGTTTGATATTATTTTCGTCATTTTAAGTCGTTTTCACCTAGAATCAGGGTTTACCATTAGCCCTAGACAGTTGATGGCAGGTAGTTTAGCCGGTCATACGATTAACGATGGTTTTAAAGCAGGATAGGCGGTGATAGCTAGAGTCATGAATGTTGGTTGTTTTGCTTGTACCGTCTCACATAGATTGTCTAACATCGAAGGAGAAATTTCTTGGGTGCTTGTCTGATATTGGTTTAGGCCTTCGGGGCTTGTGCTTGAGTGATGTTGATCTCGATTAGGATGGTTTACGTGAGATATAACTAGTTGCTATGATTGCTAATTGTTTTTTTATTTCTGGTTTCCATTAATATACTGTTGTTCTCAAATGCTTGTTTGTAAAGGCTATCACTGTCAAATGTGGAGAAGATAGGGTTTGGATTCTTCTCTGCTGTTTTGGTAGATTAGTTGGTTAATTTACCCATTCTCATATATTTTATTGATGATGTTAGATAGCTGTTTTATCGCTCCCTAAGACTGTTGTCTGACTCAAGGTTTTATGTTTTCCCTCTTATTACCTTGGGTTGCTCATCCGGTTTTGGATGAGCAGGCTGAGTAGCGGGTTATAGGTGATTAATCTTAGTGAGGACGACCCTGCTTTGCGGTGGCGAGCAGGAGGCTGGCATATTACTTTTCTACAATCTAGTATCTTTTATTTCCGCTATTTGATGTCTGCTCTGAGTGTTATAATGAGGCCAATTTGTACAAACACTTATGTTATAATCCAAGGATGTATGGATATTCTTTTTTTCTCATTTTTTTATATCTCATAATCAGCTTGTGGATATTCTTCTAGTTGTTATGAAAGTTCAAGTTTCTATTCAAATATGCTTTACTATTATTGCATATTGTATATGTTCTATTATGTTTTATACTTGCGCTGTGAGTTATACGACAGGTTCCGCTTGTGTTATCTTACTCTGATGATCGTCCATAGCTGCCTGGCACACTTTTCAGTGCATTATTTCCCTTGTTTAGTGCAGGAGTTGTGGGCAGTCGTCAAAAGTTGCATGAAATTCAGTATCCTTTTGAACTAATTGTTGCAATATCAGCAGTTACACGAAAATTTGCATAAAAAATCTGTAGCTAGCGTGCTTCTTTTTTTTTGAGTCAATTTTTTTGTGGTTTTAATGCATGAATACGACGATGATTATGTGTTGAATTTAATTTTGAAGTTTGGTAAATTTTTATGTTACTTTTTGTTGATTTTTGAAAAACAGAGACTATATTTATAAAGTTTTTAGACAGGGAGTTTTTTTTTTGTATTTTGAAACTAAATAGGGATGTGAGCCAAACTTACCCTTTTTAAATTTTTTGTTTGTTGAATAATTTATTATTTGTTTGCTCCAAGAATAGATCATATACCGAATCAATAAAAAATATAAGAATCATAAGAAAGAGAGAAACACTCACTAAATTCAACAATCAACATCTAACGTTATCTTCTTCACTGATTACTTTTGCAATTACAAAAGGAAAGCAACAATATTAAATTTAAACCATTTCATGACAACAGGAATACTATAATAGTACAACGACAGCTTTGCAACGGTCTAGATAAAACCATTGTAATAGAAAGATTTTATAATAGTTTAATTTAGCTCATTGTAATATAGGCTAGTTTTCAACGTATAGTACGACATGCCAAAACAACCCATTGTAGTATAATTCTATTACGACGATTTAGTCTCGTCCGTTGTAATAGGTGCCAGTTTTCATCAATATAGCATGACGATCCAAAGTAGCCTATTGTACTAGAAATATATTACAACGGTTTCAATTAGTCTGTTGTAGTAGATGTTATTTTTCAATAACCCAATACAATGGTCTAACAAAGTCTGTTGTAATATACCAAATACAACAATCGAAAAAAAACAGTTTTAACTTGTAGGTAGTAACTAGTAATACTTAATAATTTATAAATGGTAATTTATAAATAAAAATTATAAATTTCAACTTATATAAATGAACTCATCTATAATTTATAACAGTTAATGATTATTAATAAATAATCACTTATTACAAATTATTGTTTATAATCTATAAATAAAGTATAATTAGTGAAAAATAAGTTAGTAATCACTAAATATAATCTATAAATATAATTATTAATTCATTTTTAATAAATAATTATTAATAGATAATTCATAATCACTAATTATAATTTATAGACAATAATTTTATTTTATGTCTGACTAGTTTTTAAAGTTAATCATTTATAAGTTGTAAATTATAGTTAATATCTTTATTAATAATTGTTCTAAAAACAGAAACTTTTGGTTCGAATTTGAAGTACCAAAAAAGTCCTTAGATATAATTTTTAGAAGTTAAAATCCTAAAAATTTGTTCGTTTGATCTTTTCAACCACAAATTGCAACCGTAAACCATAACTATTTGATATATTCAATGCTCTTTTTATGCAAACTATCAACTTTTAAAAAGTTAAAATCCTAAAATTTTGTTCGTTTGATTTTTCTCAACCAAAAAATATAGTCATGAAAATATAATTGTTTTAAATATTCAGCATCCTTTTTAAACTAACCATCAAATTTAAGAAACCACGTAACCGTCGAATGATTCAAACATAGGGGTGGCAATTAGACCCGACCCGTTGGACCCGGACCCGACCCGGCGGATCTCGATTCTAGGCGGGTCGGGTTTTGTTGGGTCTAAACTATACGTTTCAAAAATCTGGACCCGACCTGAGCTTCGTGTAATAACCTGAAATTTCGGGCAGTAAATATTTAAATATTGAGGTTATTTAAATATTGGATTTAATATTTTTATAACCGTGATTAAATCCCTTTATAACTTGTAATTAAAGAGAAGAAAATATGTTGTTGAATTTTTGTTTACAAATATAAGTAGTTCAAAGAAAAATCGATAATGTGGCCGAAAACAATTTTGTCGATAAACGAGGTTTTGCTTATTAAAAGTGGTTGGAATATCGTGCATGTAGTAACGTTATAAGATCATATATATGTGTACATATATATCATAGAAGTAACATACAAATGGTATATGTGTACATGTTCTAGAAAATGAGAAATGGCTTAAAATGATAGGGACATGTGTCATAAAATGAAAGGTGCACATGTCATGAGAATTAAGGAGGTAAAGACTCATATACACATTAGGGTCCATGTGTAGAATCCTCTTAAGACACATAAGAGGGCATGTGTCTACATCATAAAGAATGCATGAATATGTAGTGGACAAGTGTCCAAAGCTAAATTACCAAACTAGCCTTGAAAACTACTATATAAAGGGATGAAATATCACTTCATTTCATACATTCACAAGTGAAAAACAAATGCAAGAGAAGGAGTTGAAGTTTGGGAGAAGCTTAGAGGATAAATACAAGATGAAGATACAAGTATAAGGTGAGAAAAATTATTTAAGTTTATATATTCATTTCATGTTTTGAAGAAAAGTTGTGAAAGTTAAGAATGAATGATTACTCTCGACCTTTGAAAATATTGTTCGTTATTTTGGGCATAACTTTTACAATTATTGATGAAATTTCGACTTCTCTATAAATTTGGAAAGCTAATTCAAAAGGCTACAACTTTCGCCTATGCACTTTTTTCTAGTTCGGCCGTTTGCATACCAAAAAACTGGATGCAAAGTAAGGTAAAAATCAACTCGAATTAGACATGTTAAACATGCCTTGAATTATTGAATTTTATTTATTGATTAAATAAATAATTTTAAGGGTCTCTTTTTATGATAATTAATTAGACTAAGAGAGATTCTTACTGTAGAAAATTTTGAGTCAAAAGCTATTTTTATTATGGAGAAACGAAGTCAAACTTTTTGCCCAAAACCAGGAGTAAAATAGAATTTCGGAGCTTTTTGTAGCGTTTTAAAATGCCATCTTTTCCCTGAATTAGTTATGAAGCATAATAGGCTATACAGAACTTTTCATAGCATTGCAGAAACGCTATACTAAGCTACTTTTGTCTAAAATCATTATAAGCTAACCAGAACTTGCCATAGTATTTCTGGACGCTGTCTTTCGTTGTGTTGATTGTGAAGTACTTTCAAATGAGCAGAACTTTTCATAGCGACACAGGAACGCTATAATATCTGTTTTGAGTCCCAAAAAAAAAAACTATTCCAAACTATAGAGAACTATACATAGCGTAATCGAAACGCTGTAATAGATGTTTTGAGTATAAAACCATGGTAAATTGCTCCAAATCCTCTCAAAATTGGATTTGACATTTGATGTGACATATAATAATAAATGATTGATGAGACCTTTGATGAGACCTTTGATGTGACCTTTGATGAGAACTTTGATGAGACCTTTGATGAGAAATTCGATGTGACATTTGATGTGACCTTTGATGTGACATTTGATGTGACGTTGATGTGACAATTGATGTGATATTTGACGTGACAATTGATGTGACATATAATATTAATAAATGAGTAACGCTTAAAGAACATTTTAGAGAAATACAAAGGTGGGTTGAAACTTGTTTATAAAGGAGCTTTTGCAAAAAGAAGATGATTAGTATTTAAAATAAAAGATGTTTATCTTTTGAAAGGAAGATCTATAGGAGATATATATATGTTTTTCAAATAAAAGGCTGGAACGTTCTAGGGTGACAGAGAGGATAATGTTTGGGCTTGGGTTTGGAAAATATAGTTTTCTGCTCTCCCTGGCTGTCCCTAACTGATCCGACGAATGGGATGGTTAATTCAAAATTATTTGAAAAGTAATTTAAGATTACTTTTGAAAATCTCTACACGATACAAAGAGTATTTTGAAAGTAAACAATGATGATGATTTTAAATGTTTTGTGTAAAGAAGAACTATGTTGGCTTGATCCTATATCTAATACCCAATTAGATAAAGGTACGTAGGCAGTCACAAGGGGTAGTGACGCAGCTGCTTTATTAATAAAAAATATTTTTTTTGTTGATATTACAAAATAGAGCTATCATAAAATGGCAATTCGCGTATTTGAGTTATAAACTTTAAACGTTTATAACTTTTGGAATTTAAATCGGATTTTCACCAAACAAAGAACGTTTTATTTATGTTGGCAAAAGCTTTCAAATGATTGAAAGCAGATTTTAATTTCGGGGTATAATTTTCAAGTTATGTTTCAAACTGTTTCGGAAAAGAACGCTATAAGTGCAATTATCGACTGTAACCATAAATAGTTATTTTAATGTTTTAAAAATATGGAAAAATATTGTAAAATTATTATAAATTATGTAAGAGTGGGTTGAATTGGATTGGTGCATTTTTCATGTTTATTATTTAAGTCATGCTAATGTGTTTATCAAGTGTGCAGGAATGAATATCGATGTCCATCTTATTTTTAATGTTTTAAAAATATGGAAAAATATTGTAAAATTATTATAAATTATGTAAGAGTGGGTTGCATTGGATTGGTTCATTTTTCATGTTTATTATTTAAGTCATGCTAATGTGTTTATCAAGTGTGCAGGAATGAATATCGATGTCCATCTTATTAGAGTTGCACAATGATAGATTTACGGTAATTGTGTTTAATTTAAGCACAAACGGTTAATTAGATAAGTGACATTTATTAAAAAAAATATGTAGAGCAATTATTGATATTGTATGCTTATCAAATAAATGGCAACTATAATTGTTTGTTGTATTTTTGGACACACGATGTTTTCAACAATTTTGACTGGTTGGAAATTCCGGGGCGTTACAAAGTGGTATCAGAGCTTAGGTTAGGTGCCTAAGTAAAATTTCATATAAAATTAGGAAAACATTTTTAGAAAATTTAAAATGAAGTTACCTCGATTTGATAAGGTAAGGCACCATTCCTCTGACCAGGTATATGAGTATTATTTATTTGTTTAACTTTTGTTTATGAATAATGTGTTAATTATTTTTCAAGCACCACATAAAGAGGTTTGACGAAGTTGTAAGTGCATATGATAAGTTATAAAGTAGCGAAGGAATGGAGCGGCTTATAAAGGGAGGTATGTAGTAGCATAAAATGGATGCAATGGAGTGGCTTAGACCGAATGTGGAATAGCAACTTGTTGAGGAAGCAATTGAATGAGCTTGGGAAAACAAAATTGAAGAAGACCAAGAGAAGTAAATTGAATACTGCATTCATGCAAAACCGAGGTGAGAATTTCTTTTACATAATGAGATGTTAGTATTGTTTAGCCTTGATGATGTTAACTTAGCTACTAAAAGATCTTTTAGCAATTCGGTGATAACTTTTGATTGCTTGATGGGATTTAACATCACTTATTGGGAAGCTAGATTAATTATCTAGAATACTTATATCGTACACATTTTAAATCTTTAAAGTTTGCTATCTCAGAACATTTTTTTTTTGCAAACTGAACTATGTGTTTGGCAAAAAAGAAGAAGAAGGGGGGTTTATACTTAAGATGGTTTTTGAAGTTGAGAGTGTGGATTTTCCAAAAAGAAATGGCTATCCATATGGGAGTAATGATTACAAAGTATAAAAGTACTTTTAGAGAATACTTTGTTTAAACTTATTAAAGATTTTTATGGATTATTTCAATAATGGTGGATACTTTCGGATGATGATGACGATGTGCGGTATAAGACAATAGATCTTGGGTAGTGCACTATTACTCTATGTTGGTATCGAGCCGAGTAGAGTACATCCTATTTGATGACGGGATGTCGGCATAAGACAATAGATCTTGGATAGTGCAACTATTACTCTATGTTGGTATCGAGCCGAGTAGAGTACATCCTGTTTGATGACGGGATGCCGACCGCAATAGGATAAAATATCCTAAATTGAGTACATTGGATCCACTTTGATGAATATAATCTTAGTTTTGACAAAAGAATTTCTTATACTGCTTGACTTATTTGAAAGTCTGCTTAGGAATTCTTATAGTAAGAGTCTCATGATTACTCTCTGGTTCATTCCGACGGAGAGTACACCATTATTTGATGTATTGTTTTGATGAATATAATCATGTTTTTAAGATATTACGTGAGATGTCTAGATTACTCTCGGGTACATTTTGATGAGTACAACAATATGGAGAATACATCCTTACTTGATGATAATGAGTCGGATGAGCCGAAGTATGATGAATCTCTGGCACAATTCGATGGGTACCACACAAGAAGAGGAGGAGACCGGCTTGCAGGAGTGACAGAATGTTAAAAGGATTGAATCATAAAATATCCAGGTACAATTTCAATTTATAAAATTTTCTTTAAAGTATAATTGCAAGAAAATTTCCTGGATATATAGAGTTTCTTTTATGGAATATCTAGTTAAGTATTGCATAGAATTTCAGGGACGAAATTTCTTTTAAGGAGGGTAGAATGTTACAATATGAAATTTCGGGCAGTAAATATTTAAATATTGAGGTTATTTAAATATTTGAATGTTGGATTTAATATTTTTATAACCGTGATTAAATCTCTTTATAACTAATAATTAAAGAGAAGAAAATATGTTGTTGAATTTTTGTTTACAAATATAAGTAGTTCAAAGAAAAATCGATAACGTGGCCAAAAACAATTTTGTCGATAAACGAGGTTTTGCTTATTAAAAGTTGTTGGAATATCGTGCATGTAGTAACATTAGAAGAACATATATACGTGTACGTACATATCATAGAAGTAACATACAAATGGTATATGTGTACATGTTCTAGAAAATGAGAAATGACTTAAAATGATAGGGACACGTGTAATAAAATGAAAGGTGCACATGTCATGAGAATTAAGGAGGTAAAGACACATATACACATTTGGTGTCCATGTGTAGAATCCTCTTAAGACACATAAGAGGGCATGTGTCTACATCATAAAGAATGCATGAATATGTAGTGGACATGTGTCCAAAGCTAAATTACCAAACTAGCCTTGAAAACTACTATATAAAGGGATGAAATATTCACTTCATTTCATACATTCACAAGTGAAAAACAAATCCAAGAGGAGTAGAAGTTTGGGAGAAGCTTAGAGGATAAATACAAGATGAAGATACAAGTATAAGGTGAGAAAAATTATTTAAGTTTATATATTCATTTCATCTTTTGAAGAAAAGGTGTGAAAGTTAAGAATGAATGATTACTCTCGACCTTTGAAAATGCTTTTCATTATTTTGGGCATAACTTTTACAATTATTGATGAAATTTCGATTTCTCTATCAATTTGGAAAGTTAATTCAAAAGGCTACAACTTTTGCCCATGCACTTTTTTCTAGTTTGGCCATTTGCATAGCCAAAAACTGGATGCAAAGTAAGGTAAAAATAAACCCGAATTAGACATGTTGAAAATGCCTTGAATTATTGAATTTTATTTACTGATTAAATAAATAATTTTAAGGGTCTCTTTTTATGATAATTAATTAGACTAAGACATCTTCTTACTGTAGAAAATTTGGATTCAAAAGCTATTTTTATTATGGAGAAACGAAGTCAAACTTTTTGCCTAAAAACAGGCTTAAAATAGAATTTTGGAGCTTTTTGTAGCGTTTTAAAATGCTATCTTTTCCCTGAATTAGTGATGAAGCATAATAAGCTATACAGAACTTTTCATAGCATCGCAGAAACGCTATACTAAGCTGCTTTTGTCTAAAATCATTATAAACTAACCAGAACTTGCCATAGCATTTCTGGAAACGCTGTCTTTCGCTGCGTTGATTGTAAAGTACTTTAAAATGAGCAGAACTTTTCATAGCGACATAGAAATGCTATAATATCTGTTTTAAGTCCCAAAAAAAAAAAAAAAACTATTCCAAACTACATAGAACTATACATAGCGTGATCGAAACGCTGTAATAGATGTTTTGAGTATAAAACCATGGTAAATTGCCCCAAATCCTCTCAAATTTGGATTTGACATTTGATGTGACATATAATAACAAATGATTGATGAGACCTTTGATGAGACCTTTGATGTGACTTTTGATGAGACCATTGATGAGACATTCGATGTGACATTTGATTTGACCTTGATATGACATTTGATGTGATATTTGACGTGACAATTGATGTGACATTTGATTTGACATATAATATTAATAAATGAGTAACGCTTAAAGAACTTTTTAGAGAAATACAAAGGTGGGTTGAAACTTGTTTATAAAGGAGCTTTTGCAAAAAGATGATGATTAATATTTAAAATAAAAGATGTTTATCTTTTGAAAGGAAGATCTATAGGAGATATATAGATGTTTTTCAAATAAAAGGCTGGAATGTTCTAGGGTGACAGAGAGGATAGTGTCTAGGCTTGGGTTTGGAAAATATAGTTTCCTGCTCTCCCTGGCTATCCCTAACTGATCCTACGAATGGGATGGTTAATTCAAAATTATTTGAAAAGTAATTTAAGATTACTTTTGAAAATCTCTACACGATACAAAGAGTATTTTGAAAGTAAACAATGATGATTATTTTAAATGTTTTGTGTAAAGAAGAACTACGTTGGCTTCATCCTATATCTAATACCCAATTAGATAAACGTACGTAGGCAGTCACAAGGGATAGTGACGCAGCTGCTTTACTAATAAAAAATATATTTTTTGTTGATATTACAAAATAGAGCTATCATAAAATGGCAATTCGCTTATTTGAGTTATAAACTTTAAACGTTTATAACTTTTGGAATTTAAATCGGATTTTCACCAAACAAAGAACGTTTTATTTATATTCACAAAAGCTTTCATATGATTGAAAGCAGATTTTAATTTCGGGGTATAATTTTCAAGTTATGTTTCAAACTGTTTCGGAAAAGAACGCTATAAGTGCAATTATCGACCATAACCATAAATAGTTATTTTTAATGTTATAAAAATATGGAAAAATATTGTAAAATTATTATAAATTATGTAAGAGTGGATTAAATTGGATTGGTGCATTTTTCATGTTTATTATTTAAGTCATGCTAATGTGTTTATCAAGTGTGTAGGAATGAATATCGATGTCCATCTTATTAGAGTTGCACAATGGTAGATTTACGGTAATTGTGTTTCTTTAAGCACAAACAGTTAATTAGATAAGTGGCATTTATAAAAAAAAAAATGTAGAGCAATTATTGATATTTTATGCTTATCAAATAAATGGCAACTATCATTGTTTGTTGTTTTTTTGAACGCACGGCGTTTTCGGCAATTTTGACTGGTTGGAAATCCCGTGGCGTTACACTTCGGGTCGGGTGGGTTCGGGTTCGATTGATAATAAAACTAAAAATACATATATTTCAATGCTTTTTGGTCGGGTCTTTCGGGTCGGGTCTATGCGGGTCGGGTTTGATCGAGTCTTGATTGTATTTTTCATCACCTAGACCCGACCCGAGACCCATCGGGTTCAGTTCGGATTCAGGTCTTTTCAGATAGGTTCGGTCCGGGTTTCGGTTCTCGATTCTAATTGCCAACCCTATTCAAACTTTATTGCACTATATTCGCACTACCTATTTATTTAGACTTTGACTTTTGAATTTTTTATGTTGTTTAATATTTCTATTTCTATCTCTTTTCCTTGAGTGATGGTTTATAAATTATGCAACATTCGTACAATTCACGTGCAAATCTTATAAATAATTGACTTGAGAACGCAACATTAGCTCAACGGATAAAGACTTGTATCGAGGTAACAATGATGCGAGTTCGAAACCCAGAATGGCATGTTAAGAGTTTATCATGTGCATACGCTAAGATCGGCCACTTATGTGGTACCCATGGACCGAGCTAGTTGCACTAAGGGGGTTTTACGGCTCCGGTCGGTTTCCTCCCTGAATAAATTAGAAAAAAATTGTCTTAAAAGCGCTAAATTTTGGTCCGAACGTGAAATACCAAAAATGCCCTTAGATACAATCTTTAAAAAGTTCAAATCCTAAAAATTTGTTCGTTTGATCTTTTCAACCACAAATTGCAACTGTAAATCATAAATATTTGATATATTCAAGGCTCTTTTTAATCAAATCATCAATTTTTAAAAAAATGAGAACCTAAAATTTTGTTTGTTTGATCTTTTCAACCACAAAATGTAGTCGTGAAAATATAATTGTTTGGACATATTCAACATCCCTTTTAAAGTAACCATCAATTAAAAAAAATCATGTAACCATTGAAAAATTAGAACTTTGTCGCAATATATTCGCCCTATCTATTTATTCAAACTTTGACTTTTGAGTTTGTTTATGCTGTTTAATATTTGTACTTCTTGTTCTCGAGTGATAGTTTATAAATTATGCAACATTCGTGCAATTCACATGTAAACAAATGTAAAATCGCAATATTTCAAAAACAATAACTCACGCGCGAAGCCTGTGCCATGAACACACAAAGCGCATGTTGTTACGCTCATTAATTTTTTGGCATGGCCAACCGGTTTTTATAGTAGGCCGATAAAGATTGTAAAAGTTAGACTAGATGCCTAACTACTATTTGGATATGCTATGCTAGTTAAGAACTGGAGTTAGGCTTACTTGCCTAAACCACAAAACCACCGCCTAGGATGGACGTACAACCTCCACGCAGGGAGAACATAACAATATCACAATATAACAATTACACACAACTAACTCAACGCAAGGAGATAAAATGTCAAGTTAACTGGAAAACAGCAACACTAAGCTATCAAACTTCAACTTCCAAACTTCACACAGGGAGTGAAAACCCATAAAGTAGATCACTGCCTACTACCAACAAAACCAAAAATGACCAACACATCTAGGAGATGGATTCAACCTAAAAATAGCCAGTCTAATGCCTTAACACTCCAAGAATACCCAAACAGACCAACACTGAAACAGCTCAAAAACCAATAACATAATCCCAAGACGATGCTCAGTGCACACACTCACCTAAGCTTAGAGATCTCTAGTAAGAACAAATATAGAGCATCACTTATGACCAAAACCCAAAACGCCGCCTGCGGCACAAAGAGAAAAAGAATACTAGCCAAGTGGGACGACTCGCCCCGCACCAACCGACATTTTCCCGAAATGCGCTACGCCAATGCCCGACCAGCACGAGACGGTCATCAAAGGAAAAGGATTTGAAACGATGAACCACCAAGAATTTGTAGTATATCTCACAACACATGGGATAAAATATAATAATAATATGACTTGACATAAAACAGGCGAGACCATGCATAAGCTGAAAACTAAACCACCATAGCAGTGGAATCCAAAATACAGCTAATGATCTAAACCATCATTATTACAACTTCAAAATACTGTCTCTAAAGAAAAATAGAAAAGGTACACACTACAACAAATTGACCATATAACAACGGTGGAAAAACGTTGTAAAATACATTTTACAACGGTGCGGTAACCGTCGTGTATTAAGCTGTAATAGACAAAAAAAATTTACAACTTTTTTGCACTGTTGCAACACTGATGTAATATGTATATTTTACAACTTCTTTTCACCGTTGTAATAAACAACTGTTATGCACCTTTGTTGTTATAATTTTTACAACAGTTTATAACCGTTTTGATATATTATATTACAATTATTATTTTACAGTTGTAATATATCCATAAATTATATACATATTACTAATAAAAGAATTCATTCCATAACATATTATTTACAAACTGAAGATATCAAACAAACTTAAGACATAAACCAAAACAATATATTAGTTTTTTCAAACTCTCATCATTTTTTACATAATACATTGACAAAACACAATACATATATACCAACAAAACATAATACATACATACAAAAGTGTTGGTGTAGCATACTCAGACTTCCTCTTTCTTAAAGCCCCATATTCTGCATGTGTTGTCTTCGCTTGCAGATGCTGAATGGTATCCATTAGGTGAGAAACTTACTCCAAGAACAGGCTAAACATGGCCTTCCAATGCATGAATGCTTCTCTTGTGTGCAGATCCCATACACCAGTAAGAGCATCCCCAACAGGGGTTCAGTTGCTTTTCAACTGACCCCCAACGGGGATGTCAAGAGGTGAGCCAGGGTTGCTTCAGCAACCCTGGAGGTTGTTGGAGCAACCGATTGGTTGCTCCAACAACCGAAGCTTAGCCGACTTTTAATAAGCCGGCTAAGAATAACGGTTCAGATCCTTGCGCAAGGCGCATGGAAGAGGATCTGAAGGACCAAAATTTGAAGGATCTTAACCGGCAAACTTTTGGCCGGTTAAGCGCATTAACTTCCAACTGCTGTTGGGGTGGGTCACAATGTTGACCCACTGGAAGTGATGGAAGTGATGGCACCCAACCATTTGCTGTTGGGACTGCTCTAAGTGCATCGATACCACATGAAGCTACTAAAGATCCATCAGGATGAAAGTCTACCGCATAAAAACTTCTACTATAACCCTCTTGCAGTAGCAGTCGATACATGTATCTATGACCCAAAGTCCCCATGTCTTAACCAAAATTGTAGTTCCCATATACTTACCAGGTGGGTGTCTAAATGACCTTCGAATATCATCAGCTGAGGCCCATAAGTTTCCATTATAGTTCGGCGGACTTAACTGTAGATGCAGTTATCAATATGTCTTCTACAAGAGGAAACACTATATTTATCACGCGTTTTGCATGGCCTATGTTGCAATTCTTTTCACTTGTGGCATGCTCCATATTTTGGCAACACCACTCCAATCAGTAGCAATCATAGTCCCATCTCTAGAATATGAACACTCACATCATCCCCTACTCCAACACAAACTCTACAGCCCTAATACAGGCCCTAGCGTGAGCAGTAGTTTGTCGAGACATCCCGCAAATGGTGTACATCCAGGTGCAATCATATCATAACATTCCTTAAGTGTTACCATTCATATGATGAAAAATAATTTGAGAGGAAGAGATGAAAATTTTGGAGAAGATAATATTTTATTGCTTGTCTTTCTTCATTACATAGATGCTTCTTTTATACATGCTTTGAATGAAAATTCTAGATAAGATCACATTAATACATTTCCAAACATAATCAAATAAGCAAAAACTGGAAATGTAATTAACAAATGCAATATTTAATGCAATGACTAATGCAATTTTAATTTATTCCAACAATGTCTCCCCTAAATTAAAACTTGCTTCTTGTTTCCAAATTCTCTGCACTTCTTCTGAAGACTTGTCTGCTATGTGCCTTTGTCAAAATATCAGTCATCTGATCACTTGTTTGCAATATCTCGATTTTGATTCCTTTATACCTAACGTGCTTTGGCAAGAAAAAAATAGAAAATTTCCAGGTTTTCTTTCTCATCAGCTTCTCTTCTTTTGCTTCTTCACTGGTAGAGACTCTAGGTTTTGCTTTAGCTGTTTGTTTTGATTTAGGCTCTTGCTTTTCTTCTATTTTCTCATTGCCTACGTTTCCTGCTGAAGCTCCTTGTTCGAATATTGCAAGCTCCTGTCCAACATTCCCTATTGGCATAACACCAGTGCCACCAACAATTCTTGCAGCTGTGTTGCCCACTAGATTAACATACAGGTTTGGGGTAACCATCACATCAAATTGTTCCGGCTTTGACACAAGTTGCATACATTGTACTTGATTCCAGGGTATTCTTTTGCTATATCTCTGCATGACTCCAGAAATAATCCATCAGCTAGCTTCATGATATTGACTTTATGTACAGCCGTGACTTTCTTCCAATCATTCAGATACGCATACTCAAATGAATACTTTGCTATTCCAAACATGCCCAATATCTCAGCAGGCTGTTCAAAAACCACTTTTTTTCTATAATGTTTTTCATCGCAGTAGAACTCTTACTGACCTTTGCTGGATCACTCTTATCTATGATGTACTTATTATTCCCAACATAACTCTCATGACCTAAAGACTGTTTTGTGCTCTCTTCAGTGCCAGCAACTATGTAGGAGCTCTTCTCATACTCTTTAACTTCCAAAACACCTACTTTTTTTTCTTCCTTCTTTTGTTTTGTCTCAAGCATACCAACATTTTGATTATCTTTATCACATATATCTATTTCCACTTCAGCTGAAATAAGGGAATCTGATGCCTTCTTAGCATCAGAACTCTCAATCTTCTTCTTCATACTGCTGTGCTTCGTCGTGCCGGCATCAACCGGATTCAGACTCTTTTCGGCGACGAGATCTGAAACTGCCATCTCTTCCCTTCTCCCTCGCTTCGTGTCAGAACCGAGATTATCATGTTCAGAATCCTCTCCTGATTCATCGAATTTCTTCTCATTTTTTCTTCTTTAGCAGCTTCTTCAACCACCTTTTCATCTTCTTTTTCGTTCTCTACCGAAGTCACCTCAACATGACATGTAATGGTAATTTGTACTGACTTCTCATCAGCAGCCTCATCTTCTTTATTTTCCATTAAGGTCTCCTCAGCATGGTCTATATCTCTCTCTCTTGCTTTTGGCTTTTCCTCTGCTTCTTCTTCTTTAGAAGTTTTCTCTTCTTCCTCCTTTTTTAACGTGTTTTCTCTCTCCACCTTTTCCTTTTCTTTTACTTCTTCATCTGCCTTGTCAGCTTCTACATCGGCCATGTTGGCATCTTCATTAGCCTTTGCAGGTTCTACGTCATCCATATTAGCATCTATATCTGCCTTTTTAGCTTCGGTTACTTCCTTTTCAGCTTCTTTGCTTTCATCCTCTTCTTCCTCTTCTTCGACCTCTTCATCTTCTTCTTCTGCTTTTGTGTTATCCATTGCATACACCTCTTTCAATAAATTCCACGAATCTTTTGCGAATTTTTCTCCATGAATATGTCTCCACGCTTCTCCATCAATGTTCTCACTCATCAAAAAACGAGCTTGGATATCTTTCTGTCTCAAGCTTACAAATGTTTTACTCTCTTTCTCCGTCATGTTTTTAACATCTTTTGGCCATTCGTTGTCACACTCAACAACCTCCCATAATCCTTTGGATATCAACTCTTCTTTCTTTTTATTACTCCACTCTTCGTAATTTTCTTTTGTGAGAACAAACGATGAGAAAAATAGCATTGCCATAGTTTCAACCTGACGCTTTGATACCAATTGATGAAAAATAATTTGAGAGGAAGAGATGAAAATTTTGGAGAAGATAATATTTTATTGCTTGTCTTTCTTCATTACATAGATGCTTCTTTTATACATGCTTTGAATGAAAATTCTAGATAAGATCGCATTAATACATTTCCAAACATAACCAAATAAGCAAAAACAGGAAATGTAATTAACACATGCAATATTTAATGCAATGTTTAATGCAATTTTAATTTATTCCAACATCATAATACAAACACAAGTTAAAAGGCTACCACTTCATAAAGTAAATGGCACTTACCATACATAATAAATATAACAATCCTTTGTAGCTATGTTTAAAATTTCGGCAAAAATTGGTCATTCCCCTCCTATTTATAAGCTTCTTAGCAAACCAACCATTTGTGTCGGTTCAGTATATGGTTAAATTTTAACTCCACAATGGAAATTTACTTCATAATCATGCTTCAATTCTTTAAGGGTACTTCTACAGGGTACCTCTACAACATAAAATTAAAAGTCAAGTGCCTAGTCATAATTTCTTTCATGGAAAAAATGATATAACCGTTACCATTAATTAATTATATAAAAATACATGTGACTGATCAGAAAATGATATGTGAAGATGTCTCAAATCATCCTTGTCACATATGTCGATCAAGGAATAAATGCCAGGTTTTAACGCTTCATCTACCTCTCTGCATGTGGAAAGAATTATCCATGGTTAAAATTTAAAAACCTAGGTTGCCCTGCTTTTAAGAGTAATTACACAGCATGATGTAATTGACATTTTGATGCATGTTTTTAATGGGCCACAAAACCTAAGTATTTAGATACATAATGGGAGAGAAAGTACATAGCATAGCACATAGCCTCCGTGTCCTCCTCTTCTCCATCCTGATATGGGTCCTCCCTCGTCTCCTTGTCGTCCCAATCCTCACCTTTGCCTTTTCCACTGAATACATCCACATATTCTTCCTTCACTGTTTCCTTCAAGAAAAGAAGAAACTAGGAGCTCTACAATTTTTAGTTCAAGAGGTAGACTCACAACATGGTCGATTCAGGTAATGGCTCTTGGTAAGATAAACACTGGAGGCATGTGGTTGCGAATATGATAGGGGTTCGGATCTGGTTGTAGGAGCATCCGATGGTGGCAGTTTATGGAGGATGCAACCGAGAGCGGGTTAGATGATTGCATAGGTCGATGTGGCTGCTAAGGCAGATCTGAAAGGGTTGTGATGAGCTTCGACTGGTTTTCGATTTGTGGAGTTAGGCTGGAGGAACAGGGACTATTGTTGTGAGAGGAAAAGGGTATGATGGATTTTGCGGTTTTCCTGATGACGAGATGTTTGATGATCTAAAATTGGTTTTTACAGTAGATTAGCGACGGTTGTGGTGTGGCGTGGTGCTTCAATTTTCAAAGGGATTGGGAAGTGATGTTGTCTGCGTTATTCCGCCATGGATGAGTGAGGTCGAGTGCGAAGGAAAAGAAGGCGGAGGCAGGTTGATGAGGAAAATGTAAATTAGGTTATCCGGAGCAGTCGGAAACAAGCGAATAAGACGAAAAAGCGAATAAGTGAAGAAAAGGAAGGAAGATAAAGCGAACAGGGACATAGAGGGAAAAGGAAATATCAGGCTATCTGGAGCAGATGTTTATGTGAAATTTTAGTTTCGAACCCAAAATTTCGGTTTTGGAGCCAGCCGGAAATTTGATTTTGGAACAAGAGAGCCATTAATGCATCAACTTAAAACATTCCATGTAAATTAGGTTTAACGTAAATAACCGAATAATTCAAAATCTATCTATACTCATATTAAAATAAAAAATTATCTGATATCCTGATAAACGATTAACAATATGAATATGGTAACAGCAAGATTGATAATTATAATTTATGTTTTACATTTGGTTTTGATTAAGATTAAATGTACTTTTTCATGTAATTTAGTAGATAAAATGATTATCTTCACTATTCTATATAGAAAAATGTGATGTGTGCATAAAAATTAATATTTGTTGCTTAGTTTTTTCCTTATCGTGCTTAGTTTTTAAAAAGTTTTTAGCACTAGAGTTTATTTTTGTTTAATAAGTTATTAATTACTAATAAGTTAGTAATTACTAATCGATAACATCAACTATTTCATATTTCAAGTTAATATTAATTATTATCATTTAACTGTAGTTATTAATTATTATATATTAATATTTCATTATTTTTATTAAAGTTTTTATTATTATTTATTAAAAAAATTGTCATTACTATTTTGATGAAATAACATTAATTATAAAAAATCGATATTTTTTTAGTTTTTATATAACAATAATTATTAATTACGGTTACTTATTAAATAATGATATTATTTCATATTTTCAAATTAATAGTAATTATTGATTATTAATAATTGTTAATAGTTTTTATTAACTATTAAGTTAGTTATTTAATTATATATCTATTAGTGCATTATTACAATAACAAACGGACTAATAATTTTTATTATATACCTATTACAACAGATGAAAAAAGAAAGGTTGTAATAGATATTTATTACAACTGGCAAAATATAAGAGTTGTTGAAAATAAGTTTATTACAACTTTTTGAAAAAAAGTTGTAAACAAGCTTTATTACAACTGTCATTTTGTGACAGTTGTAAAACTACAGTTGTAATAGGGTATTTTTGTTGTAGTGCACTACTAATGTCCAAAGCAGTGCACAGCAATAACACAGGGAGAATATATGTAAATAGTACGTGGAAGCCTCCTGCTCATCTCCGGATTGCTACTCGTGCATAACCACCTAACCTGTCTCTAGTCTGCTCATTTAGGAGAACCCAAAGTAATAAGAAGTGACATAAAACTTTGGGTCAGACAAAAGTATGGTATGAGCGATAGCAGCAAAACAAAACAATAACAGGTATAAATAACCATACCTGAATCTGGACCTACAACCAAAGAGTTAGCGCAACAAGATGTACAGTACTCTAAGGTAACAATAACATAAAGTGTAAAATGGAAGTGCACATGTCATGGTGATAGAAAACGTCAAACATAGCAGTCATCCTCACATCTCTCACTTAGTGCGTAAAGCATATGATATCCACCGCTGTGGTAACCAGAACCATTGGGGCCATGATGGAGCCCGGCTCCGTCCAAATCTTACTACGACCACTTTTCCCTTGGGGGTCTTAATGGAGTTCAGCTCCATATAACTTCGACCCCCCATCAATATTGAATCAAAGTTACAGATATCGATAACCCCTTTGCACACGTCCCGCAGCAAAGCCCAACTCTAGAAGTTAATACGTTAGTTCCCGTCTGGATCCTAAATAATAACTTCTCACTTGGATTTCCTTTGCATCTCGGGTTTTGGTCATCATCTCGGTTTGGTCTCCATCAAGTTCGTGGTTCACGGTTCGTGGTGCTCCATTCGTGAGTCCTGCTCCGGTTCGTGGCTTCCTGGCTCGGTTCATGGCTTCCCGGCTCGGTTCGTGAGGAGCGATTCGTGACTCGCCCTGGAGCTGGCTCGTGGCTCGTGTCCTTAGTCCCCAGGTCGTGGTGCTTTGGTTCGAGACAACGGGTCGGCTCGTGGTGAACATCCGGTTCATGATGCATTGGCTCAACTCATGGTGGGAGGTGCTTCATAGTTCGACTCGTCGTGGTTCAGCTCGTGGCATCGGCTCGTGGTACCTAGGTCACGATGGGGTCGGTTCGTGAGGGGTACTCCACGATTGGGGGTCTGACCAATTTCCTACAACTTTCCAACGAACTATTTATGCCATACGACGGCGTTTTCGACCATTATAACATTTCTTTGCAATCGCAAATCATATCAAACAGTAATAGAAAAATATAGGATCAACCATAAACATCAAAACAATGAATAATCATGAAAATATGGATCAACATACCCAAAACCCATATTTTCCCCTTAATCCCCTAAATTCCGGGATTATCAAACTTAATCTAAATTAACTCAAATTATTATCAGTGACGTAAAATAATATTTTATAATTTTTACATATTTTTCCATAATTTTCTGAATCATAGTTTCGCTAGTTATCACTAATCACCCCTAATTAGCCATAATTAGTGAATAAACATGCTAACCACTTACCTTAGCCACAAATAAATTATAGATCTGTTTGTGAACAAATTTTACAATTGTAAACAACTGTAAAATCCGTTCGGCTTTCCTAAACAACAAGGATTGTTGTAGAGGGTGTCGAACTCTGGGACCAAAAGTATTTTAATTAATAAATCCAATCAAGTTATTCCAGGATTTTGATTGATTGAAACACATAAAATAACAGCAATTAAATAAAAAGAGAGATTTATATAATAAGAGAAAGCAATTAGGGGATAATGACATAGATTGGATTCACACTCATCAATAGCCAATAAATAAATATAGATCTAATTCATGTTTCTGTCACACACATGAATCAACGATAATTAGGTTCTTAGAAACAATTAAGTAAATAACGACAAGCATAGCCGATGCAGGAGCTGAGCTCTTAAACAACCGTAGACTATCAGGACAGATCCACCAATTAATTTCTAAAACCCTAAAATTAGATCTAAATCTGATAATTGTTAGATCGAACACGAATATACCCTGTGAAGGAGCATAGCTCTTAAACGACACAGAGTATGAAGGTTCAGATCTAACCCTTGATTAAGATCCAGATCTACATGTATAAAGTCCTCATCTATTGGCTATGTGATTCATGTTGAATCATATCTATTAGCGTCATCACCCCCTAATCAAAGGGGATTAGCTGGACATAGCTAAAGAAGAAGAGAAAAATAAAATAACAGACATAAATAAAATACAACTAAAACTAAATAGAACAGGGGAAGAAGAATAATTTTATTCCTAGAAGAGAATTACAGAATAAAACCTAATGTGTCTTACAATGAATGAGATACAATGTATTTATAGCTGATGTGACAAAGACTACTTGGCAAATTCCACAATGTGGGACAAAACCCCTTTTCCAAAATAGCACATAAATCAAATAGCTCAGTGTGAACGCGTGCAGCGCATGAATGAGAAGCCTTGCAAATTACATGATATGGGACAAATAACTTAGCCCAATTAGCAACTAGACCAATGTGAACGCATGCAGATGTCATGGAAAATAGGTTGCGGGCTTCAACTCCAATTGCCTTGAGAATGAATAACAACTCTAAATGATCACTATGGAAAAGCATTGAATCTTGTCTTTAAAATATGCAGCAGAAGGCGATTGAATATCACTTTTTCTTCAGGTCTTCAAGCTTTAATCTAGCTCTAAAATTCAACACTCTTCTTGCACAAATTATTCAAGCTTTTCAACAATTAAGTGCGTTAATCCATTCATAAAAAATAATCTGTAAACACAACTATAAATGCACAATATCAATTATTTAAAAGATAAAATAAGATAAATATGCGGATAAAATATACACATTTACGTGTATATCAAATACCCCCACACTTATCTTTTTATTCGTCCTCGAATAAACTAAACTAAGATATGTCACACTTTCGTAGGAAACACGATTGCATTTAGCATATGCAACAAGCCGTTAAACCTCTGGGTGTCCCCAGTAGGACGAGTGTTGTCTCGTGAGGGTTTTCAGCGGATACTACCCACAAAATCCAAAGCGTCTTATGTACGCGTATTAATCAAACAATATATTTAAGGTCTTTCACATTCCAAGGACTTTACCTAACTCCAATAATAATGGTTCAATCCCAAATTGTCCATCCCATTGTTGGTGCAAAAATGAATAAAAAATTTCAAGCTAAATCGTAACTCCTTGATAACACTGTAATTGTCTTGAAGGTTAAGAGCATGGTGTCAACCAAAGTTCTACATATCGACAATGTGCACCCAATCAATTATTTTTATTTTTATTTTTTTTGAATAATTTTGCACCAGTGTATCTGTAATGTATTGGATGTGAGTTATGCATAGATGAAGGAGAATTTTGTAAGTTCTAAAAATATTCTAGATAAGAGGGCAAGTGTATTAGTTAAACTTCAGGCTACAAAAGATAAAGTAATACTAAAGCACATATGAACATTTTTGTTTCCTTTCATCTCCTCTACTACAATCTTCACTTCCAAGTACGGTATAATGGATGTGGATGGAATGGAACTGAATGCTTTATAGTCAAGAATGATGAATGACTATTTTATTCTGAGAGACTCTCTCTTTATTTCATTTTTTTTCTTTTTCTTTTTTTTCTTTTTTTTTCTTTTGCATGATGAATGATTAATGGAGATGGAATGGAATGATGTCGTACATTATTTCATTTGATTCCTCCTCTACTAAACCAACACTTCATGAAAGGAAAGTTTTGTGCCCTTGTTACTCTACTTCTATAACCCTAATTCAACACAGAAGTCTGAATTGATGTTATACAAAAAGCTGAAAGGAATGATAAGTAAAGTTTCGTAAGATCGATAACCCATATAAAATAAGATGTTGTATATGGTTATCCTATCTTAAAACAAGTACGGAGTGGGTGGTGTACTATTGGTATAAAAAGTGACGTTTTTGACCTTTAAACAAAGGTTCTTGAGTATACCAATATAAGATAAACTTGTCGAAACATGGATGTAAATCGACTAAAAAGTTGGGTTTGAATAATGTGGGGTATCGAAGAAGAACACTACCATGAGTCATTTCTCCTTAAGTGGGCCAAGTGGATTTTAAACCTTACGATTTTGAAAATTTGAGTGAGAAAAAATATTATGCATGAAAACAACTCAGAAAATCCAACAAATGTTAGTGCAAAAATCATTATTATTTGATTTTTTTTACTTGCACATTCTAACATGTATAACAAGGGTTGACACGCTTACTCCAGAACTCGACTAACGTCTGCACAGTCTCAAGCTAGCATCTTAAAAAGACACATTACGATTCAATGAATAAATAATGTTCATTCCCACCACCCAACAATTCAACTTATCAAACAAGAACCAAGGTGTTATTTATGAATTTAAGTTAATCCTTGTTCAATGAATGACCTACTTCATAAAATTTGATTGCTGATGTAATGTAGATTCCCCCCACACTTGAGTGTGACTGTGTTCTCACAGTCTTAATCAGACATATCTTAGTGAAAGGGAAAAACGAATAAGAGAATATTTACATATGTACAAAAGAGGGTTAGTGCGTCTTACCGAATGTAATGTGGCTCATGGAGGACCATGAGCTCTTCCTCTTGGTTGGGTATTGGTTCCAAGTAAGGTTTAAGGCGTTGACCATTGACCTTATAGGATGATCCATCGGTTGGATTCTCAATTTCTACCGCACCATACGGAAAAACAGTCCGTACAGTGTAAGGTCCTGTCCATCTAGATTTTAGCTTACCCAGAAATAAATGTAGTTTTGAGTCATACAATAGAACTTTTTGACCTAGCATGAAAGTTTTACGTAAAATTGATTTATCATGAAAAACTTTTGTTCTGTCCTTGTAAATTCGTTCATTTTCATAGGCATCATTTCGAATTTCATCAAGTTCATTAAGTTAAAGCTTCCTATGTTCACCTGCTTGCTCTAAATCAAGATTCAAAGTTTTTATTGCCCATAATGCCCTATGTTCTAGTTCAACTGGCAAGTGACATGGCTTACCAAAAATCAACCTATAAGGGGACATACCTAAGTTTGTTTTAAAAGCAGTGTGGTAAGCCCAAAGAGCGTCGGTTAACTTTTGGGACCAATCTTTACGATTTCGATTCACAGTTTTCTCAAGGATTTGTTTAATCTGCCTATTCGATACTTCAACTTGCCCACAAGTTTGAGGATGGTAAGGAGTGGATAACTTATGGGTTATTGAATACTTTCTCATGAGAGCTTCAAAAGAACGATTACAGAAGTGTGTTCCATTATCACTGATTATTGTGCGAGGTGTGCCAAACCTAGAGAAGATATTTTCTTTCAAGAAGCGCACAATAACCTTGTTATCGTTTGTTTTGCATGGAACAACTTCGACCCATTTGGAAACATAATCAACAGCTAAGAGAATGTAAAGGTTCCCAAAAGAATTAGGGAAGGGTCCCATGAAGTATACCACAAACATCAAAAATTTCGACCTCTAGAATGGGGTTTAAGGGCATCATATTCCATTTAGAAATTTTCCCTAAGAATTGGCATAGATCACAAGTTTTGCAAAATTCGCACGCGTCTTTGAAAAGATTGGGCCAGTAGAAACCCGATTGGAGAACCTTTTCGGCTGTCTTTTTGGGACCGAAGTGACCACCACAGGTTTGGTCATGACAGAAAGAGAGGACACTGTGAGTTTCAGTGTCAGGAACACACCTTCGAATGATTTGATCGGGACAATACTTGAAAAGATAGGGGTCGTCCCAGAAAAAATGTTTCACTTGGGAAAAGAATTTGTGTTTATCCTGCTTGGACCAAAAAGAAGGGGTCTGCTTGGTGACTAAGTAGTTGACAATGTCAGCGAACCAAGGATCAGTGGACAACGAGAAGAGTTGTTCATCCGGGAAGTTCTCGTTGATCGGAAGAGAAGAAGACGGGACATTTGGAAGACGAGACAAGTGGTCTGCAATAACATTGTTAGATCCTTTTTTATCCTTAACGGTAAGGTCAAATTTTTGAAGTAGAAGGATCCAACGAATGAGACGAGCCTTAGCATCCTTTTTAGAGAAAAGATACCTAAGTGCGGAATGATCGGTATAAACCATGATGTGTGAGCTAACTAGATAAGGCCTGAATTTTTCTAGAGCGAAAACAGCTGCCAAAAGTTCTTTTTCAATGGTCGTATAATTGATTTGGGCATCGTTCAAAGTCTTACTCGCGTAGTAAATGACATGAAGAATTTTATCGATGCGTTGTCCAAAGACAGCGCCAACAGCGAAATTCGAGGCATCACACATGATTTCAAAAGGAAGCTTCCAGTTGGGAGAGCAGATGATTGGGGCAGAGACAAGTTCATTTTTAAGATGCTCAAAAGATGAAATGCAATCAGAATTGAAGTCGAAAGGAACATCCTTACCAAGAAGATTGGTCAAAGGTCGAGTGATTTTGCTAAAATCCTTTATAAAGCGATGATAGAAGCCAGCATGACCTAAAAAGGATCGGATGTCCTTAACGGATTTGGGAATGGGAAGATTCGAGATAACCTCAATTTTGGCTTTGTCTACTTCAATTCCTTTATTAGAGATGACATGTCTTAAAACAATGCCATGTTTAACCATGAAGTGACACTTTTACCAATTAAGCGTTAAGTGTTTATCTTTGCAACGGTTAAGAACAAGATCCAGGTGATGTAAACACTCAGTGTAGGAATCCCCGAAGATGGAAAAATCATCCATGAACACTTCCAAAAATCGCTCGATCATATCAGAAAAAATGCTAATCATGCACCTCTGAAAGGTTGTAGGTGCATTACAGAGACCAAAAGGCATACGTCGGTATGCAAATGTACCAAATGGACAAGTGAAAGTAGTTTTCTCTTGGTCCTGAAGAGCGATAGGAATTTGATTATAGCCCGAGTACCCATCAAGGAAACAATAGTACTCGTGATCCGCTAGCCGTTCTAACATTTGATCGATAAATGGCAGAGGGAAATGATCCTTACGTGTTGCAGCGTTAAGTTTCCTATAGTCAATGCAGACATGCCAACCAGTCTGGGTGAGGGTTGGGATAAGCTCGTTAGCTTCATTTTGGATCACGGTAATCCCTGATTTCTTAGGTACGACATGAATCGGACTAACCCATTGACTATCGGAAATTGGGTAAATGATTCCATTGTCAAGACATTTAAGGATTTCAGCACAAACTGCTTCTTTCATGATAGGGTTTAGTCGACGCTGGGGATCACGAGTGGGTTTGGCATCATTTATAAGGTGGATTCGATGTTGGACTATCGAAGGACTAATCCCCTTAATATCAGCCATGGACCAACCAATTGCTTCCTTAGTTTTCTTAAGGATAGGAAGGAGCAATTATTCTTGCTCTAAAGTAAGGTCAGAAGCGATAATGATAGGAAAAGTTTCATTGTCTCCTAAGTAAGCGTACTTAAGATGACTGGGCAGCACTTTGAGTTCAGATTTTGGGGATGACTCAATTGAAGAAACTGGTTGAGGGACATACTCAATTGTGAGTGGCTCGACAGGAATCGAATCAGAGACATTTTCGGGAATATCTTGAAACAAGGTTTCGTAATTCGATTCAATTTCATTATTCAGATGATCGAGCTCGGGTTCATTGTCATGGACTGAATGAATTTTAGAAAACTAATCCACGTAAGAGTTAGGAGAGTTCAATTCTAAAAATGTTTAGCTCGACGGTCATGTTACCAAAAGAAAGTTTCATAGGCCCATTTCTACAGTGGATAAGCGCATTAAAGGTTGCTAAATAGGGTCATCTTAGAATCAAAGGGATCTGGTTTACAGGATTGCTTACCTGTTGAGTTTCTAGGACAATGAAATCAATAGGAAATATGAATTCGCCTATTTTGATCAATACATCCTCGATTTCACCCACAGGTTTTTTAATTGAACGGTCAGCAAGCTGAAGGGTAACCTTTGTGGGTTTCAGTTCTCCTAGCCCTAATTGGCGATAGACGGAATATGGAAGCAAGTTGACACTTGCACCTAAGTCTAGCAGGCATCTATCGATTTTCTTGTCCCCAATAGTACATGATATTGTGGGGCAGCCATGATCTTTGTATTTCACTGGCATTGATTGGGACAAGACCTCGCTTAGAGTTGCCACCAGAAACACTTTCTTAGGTACATGTGTATGACGTTTTTGAGTGCATAAATCTTTTAGAAATTTTGCGTACTGTGGAACTTGTTGTATAATATCTAAAAGAGGGATGTTCACTTTAACTTGCTTAAATATTTCAGGGGTCTTTTCTAGCTGATCCGTCTTTTTCCTAGGTCGAAGTCTATGAGGAAATGGAGCAGACAACTCAGTAGGTTGGTCTACTTGAGTTTGAGGATGGTCCTTGTCAGAAATTGGCTTAATGTTTTGATCTGAGTTGGTCGAATTTTTGATAGGGTTTGGAAGATCGTCCGGTAAAGCATTTGGGTTGACCACATTGTTGTCAATCTTTTTGCCCGATCTAAGAGTCGTGACAGCATTCAATTGACTAACGTTTGAATCCTGAATGATGTGAATTTGGTTGGGATTTGAATTTTGTCCTCTAGGATTTTGGATGGGTTGACTTGGAAACGTACCCTTTTCCCTTTCACTTAATCTAGCGTTAAGTTGAGACATTTGTTTTTGAAGTTCACTCATTTGTTGATTCGTGTTTTTCATATATGATTGCAAGGAGTTGTCTAACTTGTTTTGATTTTCAACACTTTGTTTAGTCATTTGCGCTAATAGGTTGCTCACCTCAGATAAATTCCCCTCAATCGTAGAAAGGCGTTTTTCATATTGGGGTGCAACCGTTTGATTGTGGAAAGGCGCCTGGTTCAAAGTGTACTGATTTTGCCTAATATGACGGTTCACAGCATTATTCGGAAATGCTCGATTCGAAGGTCTGTTCATCAGAGGGTTATTCGGACCATAAGAAAGATTTGGGTGGTTGTTGGGTCTGTTGAAAACATTTACTTGCTCAAGGGACTGGGGATAGTCATCAGCCATGTGATTAGTGTCAAGACATATGTGACACATAGCTTGGGAAACGTTATTAGACTAAGTGTGTGTTCTAACAACGTTCATAATGGCATCAACAAGAGTATTAGAAGAAGAAGAAGAGGATTCAATAGAATTACTAGTGGATCGTGAATAGAGAGATTTTTCATTCTTTCATTCCCATTGTTTCGATTTTTCTGCTAACTCATCCAGAAATTCCCAAGCTTCTACATCAGTCTGTTTTAGAAAGTTGCCCTGACAGATGGATTCTAACATTTGTCTGGAACTATTATCGAGTCCAACGTATACAGTTTGACATAACGACCATGTTTCATAACCATGATGGGGACAACTTAACAACAATTCTTTAAATCTTTCGAAGTATTGCCAAAAAGATTCACCCCCTTTTTAGTGGAAGTTAGTGATTTCATTTCTGACTCTAGCTGTTTTTTCTGGGGGGTAGAATTTTTTTAGGAAAACTGCTGTAAATTCATCCCATTTTTTAATCGAATTTGGGGGCAAGCTGCGAAACCATTTTTCTGCATAGTCAGTTAGTGCGAATGGAATCAAACGAAGTTTAATACCATCCTCACATAACTGTTGTAATTTAAAGGTTGCACAAGCACATTCAAATTTGGTTAAGAAACTATATGGTTCGTCATGAGAAAAATTACCAAATTTGGGAAGGATGTTTATCCGACTCAATCGAATTTCAAAGTGATTACCCACAGGATTGGGTAACTGAATGCAAGAAGGGACAGAAACTCTATCGGGAAGAATTCTGTCCATCAGGGTGCGAGGTGCAGTCTCGTTGGCCATTTCTAAAGGTTGATCGAGTAAGTTAGGTTTTGAGGAAAGAGAAGGTGGTTCGATTTTAACTAAACGACGAGATTCTTGGTCACGGGTCCAAGTTTGCATGCACCAGAAAGAAGAAGAAGAGAGTTCATCAAGGAAATTTAGACACTGAGGTGGTCGAAAAGAGGTGAGAAGGGGGAAAAAAATTGTAAATGGGAGTTTTTTTGGAAAAGTACGACCTACAGACTAGCGAGGTTTAAAAAAAGATATGAAAACTCCACTGATTTGGTCGATTTCCTATGTGTTCCAGCAGCTCTATCTCGATCTTGATGCTAATCCATCTTAATTTGATGTAGTTTTGCTTAATTAGTGATTAAAAGGTGATTTGGGAGTGATTTAGAAGATGGAGGCTATTGCTAGGGTTCAAGAGAGGTTAGTGGCCACCATAATCCTAATCCCGAAATAGGATATGGGCCTAGCTGCTAATTACCCTATTAAGCCCGGTTAAGTTGTTTTTCCGTCTTCAACCCTTATTTCAGCCATATGTCCCAAACGGTAAGTCCGTTTGATTGATGTGACCACTTTATGGGAAGTTAAACCATAATCCAAATCCAATGGAAGTGGTTTCAGGTCGAAATTCCTTACCAATCAAAAGTTATATGAGAAACAAGATTCACTAGGGGCAAAAAGGTCATTTAAAATTCGGCAAAAATCGTGAAGAAGGGAAATGACCCCAACAGTCGTTTCCCAAAGTTACACGGCCATATGACTTCATATGAAAATGAAATAAATATTCTACGATCCTCCGATGCATAGAATGCGGGTCGTTACACTCTCCCTCCCTTAAGAAATTTCACCCCCGAAATTTCTTAACCAAGAAACGTATAAAGGTATCTCGCATGCCTATCAACCATTTACAAACAATCAAACATACATGATAATGCAACAAACCTACCCTAGCATGTGGTTTACTAACAAGGGAATAACTAAATGGTCATTAAAATCTTACCAGGCTAAGAGTTATGGATACAACTTCCTTTTGTTCTCCTCTGTTTCCCAAGTACAGTCATGCTCATTATCATCCCACTGGACTTTCACTAATTTCACCGTCTTCCTCCGAAGTCGCTTCGCATCATTCTCGACAATACGAATCGGTCTGCGGTTCCCAACCGCCTCGGGTTCTACCTCAATAGGGTTCTACCTCGATATCATCTAACTGATCCAATGAAATAGCCATATCAGGATCATGCACGAACTTCCTTAACTGGGAAACATGAAATACGTTGTGCACTCCCACCATCTTGTCTGGTAATCTAACTTTATACGCTAAATTTCCAACTTGTTCGAGAACCGGAAATGGACCAACAAACCTTGGTGCCAATTTACCTCTCCTACCAAATCGAATCACATTCATTAGCGGATAGATCTTGACAAATACTAAGTCGCCAATGGAGAATTTCAAATCTCTTTGTCTTTTATTAGCATAGCTCTTTTTCCTATTTTGGGCAGCTTTCATTCACTGTTGAATAACTCTGATCTTATCTGAAGTTTCTCTTATTACATCCGGCCCAAGCACAAATTTTTCACCGATTTCCAACCAACATGATGATGAGTTGCATTGCCTCCCGTACAAATGGAGTCATACCATTACTGGACTGATAACTATTATTATATGCAAACTCAACCAGATGCAAATGGTCATCCCATGACCCTCCAAAATCCAATATATAAGCTTTTAAGAGATCCTCTAATACACGGTTCACCCTCTCTGTTTGACCGTCGGTTTGAGGATGGTATGCGGTACTGAGATGTAATTCTGACCCTAAATCCTCTTGTAAGCTCTTCCAAAACCCACTAGTAAATAATGGGTCTCGGTCACTCACAATACCTTTAGGTACTCCATGAAATCTCACCACCCACTTCATATACAGTTCTGCTAACTTAGATGTCGTTCTATTCGACTTGACCAGTATAAAACTTGCACTTTTGGTCAGTCGATCCACAATCACCCAAATACTATCATGACCTGATCTAGTTCTTGGTAAACCATCAATGAAATCCATTGAGACTTGTTCCCATTTCCATTCAGGAATTTCCAATGGTTGTAACAAACCACTAGGTTTCTTTTGCTCGGCTTTAGATAACTAGCAGTTCATGCACTTGGATATAAACTTCCCAACATCTCTCTTCATCCCTTCCCAGCAGTAGGTCTGCTTCATGTCTCGATACATCTTGTTACCACTGGGATGTATAATCGAGTGATGACACTCTCTAAGCACTTCATCTCTCAATCCATTTACGCTGGGTACAACTAGTCTCCCATTCTTTCAAAGCCATCCTTCTCTATCAAGTCCATACTTGGTCATCTCCTCATCTTCGATACCTATCTCTATCTTAGAGATGATTTCCAATAGGTTAGGATCGTCCCTTTGACTGGAACCGATCCGCTCAATCAAAGTCGGTCTGATCGTCAAACTTGCTAACATTGCTGGATCTAATTCGCACTTAGGTCTGAAATCATACCCTACGATATACTTCAGTTGCTTCCATTCCAGAATCATAGCCCCCAAACTGGCATGTCTCCTACTCAATGCATCAGCTACCGCATTGCCCTTTCCGGGTGTGTATGCGATATCGAAATCATATGAAGCCAAGAACTCTAACCATCTCTACCGACAAAGATTTAAATCCTTTTGTGAGAAAATGTACTTTAATGACTTATGATCGGTAAACAACTCGAATCTTTTTCCCAAGAGATAATGTCACCACATCTTTAACGCGAACACGATCGCTGCCAATCCCAAATCATGGATACGATACCTTTTCTCATGTGGTTTCAATTGCCCACTAGCATAAGCTACAATCCTACCTCCTTGCATCAATACAGTGCCTAGTCCGGTACCACAGGCATTCGTGTATACCGTCATCTCTTCGTTCCCTTTAGGAATAACTAATACTGGTGTGCATGTTAACTTTTCCTTTAGACTCTTAAATGCATATTCACACCTTTCGTCCCAGATGAAAGCTTGATTCTTCTTGGTCAAATAAGTTAACGGTGCCGCTATCTTGGAAAAGTCTTGGATAAACTTGCGATAATATTTTGCTAACCCCAAGAAGCTTCTCACGTCCGTTGCATTCTTGGGCGTAGACCAATCTTGCACCATAGCCACCTTGCAGGGTCCACGGCAATACCATTCTTTGAAACAACATGGCCCAAGAACCTCACTTCCCTCATCCAGAAGTGACATTTAAAAAATTTCGCTTTCAATTGGTGTTTCCTCAACACCTCCGTCACTATCCTCAAATGTTCCTTTTGTTCTTTCTTTATCCTCGAGTAAATCAAGATATCGTCCACGAACACAAGAACAAACTTATTCAGTTGATCCCTGAATACCATATTCATAAGATCGACAAAATATGTGGGTGCATTGGTCAACCCGAATGGCATGACAAAAAACTCATAGAATCTAGACGGCGTTCGAAATGTCGTTTTAGGTATACTCTCAGCTGCTACTCGGAGCTGATGAAAACCTGTCGCAAGATCTAACTGGGAGAACACTCTTGCTCCATTCAACTAATCAAACAAATCGTCTAACCGCGGAAGAGGATACTTATTCTTCCTCGTCACCTTATTCAACTCGCGGTAGTCTACATATAAGCGAAGGGAACCATCGGCCTTAGTAGCAAATACAACTGGTGCTCCCCACTCGAAAACACTCATTCGGATAAATCCCTTCTTCAAATGATCGCCCACTTGCACCTCGTGCTCTCGCTGCTCTCTTGGCGCCATACAATGAAGTGGCATCACTATAGGTCTGGCATCTTTCACTAAATCAATCCGGAACTCGATCACTTGGTGTGGTGGAAGTCCAGTCACTTCCCCGAAGATGTTCGGATACTCGCCAGCAATAGGCACATCTGACAACTCATCATGTGGGATGTCAAGGGAACTTAGAAAACTAGCCATCACCCTCATCACTAGGTAGGCTACCAAACAGTACCCTCAGCCGATCATCCACTCTAATGGTCACCGAAGACCCCTCACAATCCACCACTACCCCATACATTTGGAGCCAATCGACTCCCAAAATAATGTCATACATAGTAAAGCCCAAAACAAAGCAATCACAAGCAAATATACATCCATTACTCGATAAGACCAAATTACGAAAAATTATACTAAGGTTAGTCGAACCACCGATTGGGTCCGTTACAACTAAAGGTCTACCGATTATCTCAGGTTCCAATTCCAACCTATCTACCAGGTCACTAGATATGAAGGAATGGGAAGCCCCGGTATCAAACAACACTCGAACAGGAACATCATAAATAGAAAGCATACCTTGAATAACGACGCCCTTTCCCTTCTACGCCATAGTTGAGGCATTCGACGAAGAATAAACAACGTTGATAGCATATTCTTTCACAATCTGCTTCTCTTTAGGTGGTTGGGGACATTTATCCTTATGATGTCTCACTTGGACGCAATTGAAGCACTTCCTGTCTGTTGGCTTTTCTCGACATTCTTTGGCATAGTGGCCCCTCTTGCCACAGCTATAGCACTCTATATCTTTCTTATCCCTCTTTATCTGACCATCCATGGTTTGGTTTTGTTTTCTCTTATTCTGAGAATTATTCTTACCTCCACCGCTTGCCTGCGATTTTGGCTCTCCTGCAAATGCAATAGCAACCTCAGTCTTTGGCTTTGGTTAAAGGCTCTCTGATCTCAATGCCTTCCCCACAATAGATTCGAATGTCTCATCTATATGATATATCAGCCTTTCCCCCAAGTACTCATCTAAGCCCGTTATGAACTTCTCGTTCTTCTTCTCGGCAATATCGATAAGAGATAATCCATATATCAATAAAGTATCGAATTCAACAATATATTCCGAGACTGCCCTACCATTCTGCTTAAGCTCCAAAAATTTCCTGAACAATTCTGATTTCTGACCAGCTGGGATAAATTTGTCACTGAAGCGAGTCTTACACCGATTCCAAGTAACTTGATCCTCAGGAGTAGCTACTTTAATAGCATTCCACCAATTCATAGCCCGTCCTTGCAGTTGACGTAACGCTTACTTTCTTTTCATTGCATCATCGATTCCCAAATCCTCGAAGATGCGCTTACAACTATCAATCCAATCTTGAACTTCCATAGCCGATTCCGTTCCGTGGAACGGCTTTCCACCAAGACTAGTATAATCCATGCAGAGCTTGGCGAAATCGGCTATGGGCGCCTGCACTGCTGCACCACCACCGTTAGCAGCATTAGGAACTGCTCCCTGAACATCCCTAAGCATCTCTCTCATGAAGGTAGTAAACATCGTCCTCATATCAGGGGCATTCCTATTATTGGCCCCTGAACCCCTACTCCTCATATTTCGGCCCATCGTTCAATCTGTAAAGAGAAAACGATTAACCATCTCCTTAGTGGTGCCAGTATAGTACGACTTCTTCCTTAGATATACTAATAGTATATATATAGTTTTTGAAAACCAAAATATCACAAATACGGCTCTCATATACGTATACTATCTCTTCCTGATGTCTTCCCTAGGTTAAACTACGCAACCTTGGCTCTGATACCAAGTGTGACGACCCTCCCCGCACCAGCCGACATTTTCTCGAAACGCGCTGCGCCAATGCCCGACCAACATGGGATAGTCGTCAAAGAAAAAGGATTTAAAATGATGAACCACCAAGAACCTGTAGTATATCTCACAGCGCATGGAATAAAATATAATAATAGCAACATAACTTGACATAAAACAGGCGAGATCGTGCATAAGATGAAAACTAAACCACCATAGCAGCGGAATCCAAAATACAGCTTATGATCTAAACCATCATTATTACAACTTAAACATACTGTCTCTAAAGAAAAATAGAAAAGGTACACTAATACTGGCCAAAGCAATGACCAGCAACAACACAAGAAGAATATATGTAAATAGTACGTGGATGCCTCCTACTCGTCTCCGGACAGCTACTCGTGCATAACCACATAACCTGTCTCTAGTCTGCTCGTTTAGGAGCACCCAGAGTAATAAGAAGAGACATCAAACTTTGGATCAAACAAAAAACGGGTATGAGCGATAGCAGCAAAACAAAACAATAATAGGTATAAATAATCATTCCTGAACCTAGACCTGCAACCAAAGAGTTAGCACAACAAGATGTACAGTACTCTAAGGTAACACTAACATAAAGTGTAAAGTGGAAGGGCACATGTCATGGTGATAACAAACATCAAACACAGCAATCATCCTCATATCTCTCACTAAGTGCGTAAAGCATACAACATCCACTGCTTTGGTCACCAGAACCATTGGGGCCATGACGGAGCCCGGCTCCGTCCAAATCTTACTACGACTACTTTGCCCTTTGAGGTGCTAATGGAGTTCGACTCCATACAACTTTGATCCCACCGCACTGGTCCATTGTTAATCCCCCCCATCAATAGTGAATCAAAGTTGTTGATAACATAACCCCTTTGCATACGTTCCGCAGCAAAGCCCAACTCTAGGATTTAATACATTGGTTTCCATCTGGATCCTGAGTAATAACTTCTCACTTGGACTTCCTTTGCATCTCGGGTTTTGGTCATCATCTCTGTTCAGTCTCCATCCAGTTCGGGGTTCATGGTCCGTGGTGCTCCATTCGTGAGTCCTACTCCTGTTCGTGGCTTCCCGGCTCGGTTCGTAAGGAGCGGTTTATGACTCGCCCTGGTGCCGGCTCGCGGCTCGTGTCCCCAGTCTCCAGGTCGTGGTGCTTTGGTTCGTGACAATGGGTTGGCTCGTGGTGAACATCCGGCTCATGATGCATTGGGTCGGCTCGTGGTGGGAGGTGCTTCACGGTTCGTCTCGCCATGGTTCAGCTCGTGGCATCGATTCGTGGTACCTAGGTCACAAGTGGGGTCGGTTCGTGAGGGGTACTCCACGGTCGGGGTCTGACCAATTTGGTGCAACTTTCCAGCGAACTATTTACGCCATACGATGGCGTTTTCGACCATTCTAACTTTTTAATGCAATCATAAATCATACCAAACAGTAATAGCAACATATAGGATCAACCATAAACATCAAAACAATGAATAATCATGAAAATATGGATCAATATACCCAAAACCCATGTTTTCCCCTTAATCTCCTAAATTCCTGGATTATCAAACTTAATCCAAATTAACCCAAATTATTATCAGTGACGTAAAATAATATTTTAAATTTTTTCCATATTTTTCTGTATCATAGTTTCGCTAATTATCACTAATCACCCCTAATTAGCCATAATTATTGAATAAACATGCTAACCACTCACACTAGCTACAAATAAATTATAGATCTGAAAACTCCACTGATTTGGGTCGAATTCTTACACGTTCCAGCAGCTCTATCTCGATTTTGATGCTAATCCGTCTTAATTTGATGTAGTTTTGCTTAATTAGTGATTAAAAGGTGATTTGGGAGTGATTTAGAAGATGAAGGCCATTGCTAGGGTTTAAGAGAGGTTAGTGGCGGCTGGAAAACCGAAATGAAATGTTTTCCCAAACCCTTTTAGCCCTCCCATAACCCTAATCCGGAAATGGGTTATGGGCCTAGCTGCTAATTACCCTATTAAGCCCAATTAAGCTGCTTTTCCATCTTCAACCCTTATTTCAGCCATATCTCCCAAACAATAAGTCCGTTTGATTAATGTGACCAATCTACGGAAAGGTAAACCTTCATTTGAATCCAATAGAAGTGGTTTTTGGTTAAAACTTCTTACCAATCAAAAGTTATAGGCAAAACTAGATTCGCCATGGGCAAAACGGTCATTCAAAATTCGGCAAAAATCGTGAACATGGGAAATGACACCAATAGTCGTTTCCCAAAGTTACACGACAATATGACTTCATTTGAAAATGAAATTAAATAATCTACGATCCACCGATGCTTAGAATACAGGTCGTTACACCAAGAAACCAACATTGTAACAACCCATATTTTCAATAACTTGTTATAACATAAATTGAGACAGAATTTAATTCAAAAATCTGAATCAAGGGAAACGGGCTATGCCATTGCGTTCGTCTCGGAAAAATACGCGAAATAGAGTCCGAGTTTTCGAAAATCGGAGTCCGTATGACCCAGTTAAGGCCCATTGAAGTTTGCAGAAAATCCCTAAGTAAAAACAGATTTAAATTTTAAATTAAAAACTAGGGTTAGGGCAATCTGGGCAGGCGGGAAAAATTCCCGCCCAGGGCCCCATGTCGACAGGCCTGTCGACAGGGGTCTTAGGGAGTCGACTGCCCTGTCGACAGCCCTGTCGACAGGGGGTGCCCGGCTGTTTAGCCTGGTGCACCATTTCTGATTAGGGTTGGGTCTTGTGGCCTGTTTCTAGAGAGTTCCGAGATCTGATGGACCTAATTGAATCTAGGGTTAATCCTATGGTCCAAATCCCTAGCCTAATCTATAAATAAGACCCTAACCTACCCTAAATCATTCATTATTCATCCTAGCAACTAAACTATGGCAAAATCAAAACTCTCATGGCCTCCACCCTCTTCATACAATTCCTAAATTAATTCCTAAGTGATTTTCCATGCATACAAGTATATTTAGGCTTGTATGATCCTCCTTAGCTTGCATTAAAGGCTTGATTCTCTATTGGCATCATAAAGGAGGAGTCTTGATCAAGTTTGCTTGCACTTGGGGGTTTTAATTAGTGCATAAGGGGTTTCTTACATTTGCTATACTCATTTGAGTCCGCATAAGCATTGTAAGCCCTCTTACCTTCATTTTAGAAACTCTAAAGTTAATATGTGGTGAAAGTTGGGATCTTTGCAAGTTTATTTAGTTATGTATGTTTATGCGTGTTCACCAAGCCATGATTTGCAAGTTCATTGAGTTATGCATGTTCACTATGCCATGTTTTGCAAGTTTATTGAGTTGTGCATGTTTATGCAAGTTCACCATGCCATGATTTGCAAGTTAAATGAGTTATGCATGTTTATGCGAATCCACTATGCCATGATTTGCAAGTTAAGTGAGTTATGCATGTTTATGCGAGTCCACTATGCCATGATTTGCAAGTTAAATGAGTTATGCATGTTTATGCGAGTCCACTATGCCATGATTTGCAAGTTAAATGAGTTATGCATGTTTATGCAAGTTCATTATGCCATGTTGTGCATGTTTGACAAGTTATGCATGCTTATGCAAGTTTAAAATGACAAGTTATGCAAGTTTAACATGTTATGCATGTTTATGGTAATATGCTAGTTCACTATGCTAAGTTGTGCAAGTCTAACATGTTATGCATGATTGTTGTGCAAGTTTATCATGTATGTTGTGCCAAGTTCCCTCTTCCTATCCTTTATGCGTTATTACGAATATGTAAGCGATGGAATGACGTTGGGGGTTTTGGGTAAACTTAAAGTACATGAAAATATAAGATTGGGAATTTACCTATTAAGTTAGGTCTACCCCTTGGGAATTTACCTATTAAGTTAGGTCTACCCAAGTATTTGTTGACTTGTAAGTATGTTTTGAAATAAAGTGGACATGACACTTAGAAAACATAAGTGTGGCCAACTCGAGGTTGGGTTGAGTTTGTAGCATAATTCTACCCGGAAATTACCGGCTTAACTAGTGGCTACAAACAATAGGACCCAATGTGAGAAGTTGGTCATGTGGTACCAAGACCCGAGGTTAGACCAAGTTGTGGTGTAAAGCTACCCGGACCCGCCCGGCTTAACTAGTAACCGCAACAAAGTCTAATGTGGGAGGTTAAGGTGCATTAAATTAATTAATGCCTCATGGTTAGGGTTAAGTCAGGGTCCACTAATACTTAACCAATTTGGGGATTCGAGGGATTGAAATGGGGTTAAGTGCGAACTGTTGGTTACACTTAACTAGTTTAATCCATTTTGGGAGTTCGAGGGATTAGAATGGGGTTAAGTTACACTTAACCAATTTAATCCATGATTAGTAAAGGGTTAAATCGCATTTAACCCTCTTAGAAAACCCTAGCAGCGGGTCTGTTCCGGCAGTAATCCCAGTTTGGTATCATCACAACCCTAGAGGACTAGGCTAGGGCGGGGCACGATTACTGAACGGATGTAAGCGACCAAAAGGCGATGGCTGAGTGGTACAGCGGTGCGGGTCCAGGCGGGCTACGGACGTGCACGTAGTCCGGTGTTGGACAAACTCGAGGCACGGGTACCAGTAGGTTAGGGCTGTGCATTATTGCTTAAGTGTCTGGGGTTGGCACCCGAGGGCTTGATACACCCAAAGGTGGACCCAGCACAGCCTAACTACAACCATATGTGGGCCATATGGACACCAACACTTGACGTGTTAGGTTTATAGGGAGCCGATCGACTAGGCCGTTGGGCTGGACCTTATATTAAGGTCACTTCATGTTATTGGGTTAAAAACTTGGGCCAAGGGATCAATACCTGTTATGTTGGTTTGCTAGTACACCGTGGTGCAAAACTTAAACTTGTTTTATGCGATGACACCTCTATCTATCTTGTAGTTGATTTATCATGCCAGTATGATGTTACCTATGATCATCTCGGTTTCCATCATGATGTTAACTTTATTAGTTCATAGACTGATCGTAGCAGGGCTTACTCAGTCTTTTTGACTGACCTGTTTTCTTTCGCCTCTTTTCTTCCGTTTCCCCCCCCCCCCAGGTTCTCAGGGAGGGAATACTGGAGCCTAGCTTGGATTTTTAGCTGCTTCCTTGGATAGCTCAAGTATGCTTTGGACTTGAGCCGCTATGGTTTATCACTCTTATTTGGGGATAGTACTTATGTATTTCAGTTTATCAGATGATGTATTTATCTAGACTTGTAATTTTGGGAAATTGACATTTTGATGTACCAGACTTGTGTTTTGAAATGGTTTAAAAATCTTCCGCTGTTTTATCTACTTACTCTGTTTATTTACATATATATGTCATGTCCTGCCTTGCTATATCATTATGCATGTTTACCTTATTTAAAAACGCCCCACCGAAATCAGAGTTGCTTGCAAGAGCCACCCTGGCGGAGGTGGGGTGTTACATTTGGTATCAGAGCATATGGTTTACGAGAAGGGATAAAAAGGTTTTTAAAACTTTTGAAAAACTATTTTCAAAACCATGTATAAAGTATTTTCCAAAGAGAAGTCTAGTTATTTTTAAAGGCTATTCCCCAAAGGCCATTAGCACTATCCTTTGACCCCTCGTTTGAACTCTTCTCTCTTCGTTTCCAGCATGTTTGATAATCTCATCTTGCCCGAAGGGGTAACAATACCCGATTGGTTTCGTCGGTACTTGGAAGTCACGGCACCGGTCTCGGGTGTCTCTAATGTTGTCTTTCCAGTCAAGGCCGTTGTTCCTCCTCCCCCTTCCGTACCTCTTCTCCCTCAAGCCTCCACAAGCGGATTTTGCGGAAACTTGTAAGAACTTTAAGATGATGGGTGGCAAGAATTTTCGAGGCAAGGAATTGGTTGAAAGAAACCAAAGATCTTTTAGCCACCTTTGATATAGGTGACCGCAGGAGGGTTTTATTGGCAGTATGGTTGCTAAAGGAAGAAGCTGCACGTTGGTGGGTAGTCACCACCGCTACTAGGCCAATTGAGACTTGGGATGACTTTAGAGGAAGGTTTGGACTGAGGTTCTTATCATTGAAGCAAGGGGACATGACTATTAGGGAATACATAGATAAGTTTAATCAACTGGCTCAGGTCGATTTAGACTTGGTTAATACAGCTCAGAAGAAGGCCCTACACTTTGCTCTAGGATTAAACGAGCCATTACATGGTTTGGCCATGTCTCATATACCCTTGGGGGCGACTTTCGAGAATTTGGTGAATTTGGCCCTACTTCAAGAAGAAGATAACAATGACAAGAAAGAGGTCAAGGCGAGTGAGTCTCAAGGCAAGAGAGTAAATTCCGGGAAACGGGGCAAGAATAACAACAACCGCAAGGACAAGCCAAGAGGGAATAGGAAATGCAACTTCTGTGGTGAAGTTGGACATATAGCCAGGGAATGTAGGAAGAAGGAGAAGAGAAAGCGGGGCGAATGCTTTCATTGTGGTGAGTTTGGACATCTCAGCAAGGATTGCCCGAGGAAACGAGGGCAAGGTCAGACTCAGTGTGCAGGACTATCTGGAGGGCGAGTTCATCCCCTCAATACCGTTCGTCCAGCTTATGATAGAGGTAGTGTTTCTGTTGAAAGTCTTGTTTACATTTTCTGATTTTCCCTGTTCGTACTTTGTTTGATTCTGGCACATCGCATAGTTTTATTTCATCTGATCTAGTTGAAAGTTTGCACCTAAGTACTAGTCTAGTTGATGATCCCGTATGTGTTTCAAATCCAATTGGGGGTTCTGCCCGTTGTCTGTGGTCTGAGTGGATTTGAAAATTTCTATCTTGAGTATAGAATTCTCGTGAAATGTTTATATTCTCGGTTTCCGGGGATATGGGTTGGTTTTGGGCATGGAATGGTTGTCCTGTTTTGGAGCCATTCTGGGTTTTTGTATATAGGGTTGTGAGGCTCATGACTCGCCTCGGTAATACCCTAGAAATTTCTAGCAACCCTATGGGTCCCGTCATGTTATGTTATCTTGAATCCCTCAACTCGTCTATCGATAGTTTGCAATCTGTGAGGGTGGTCCGAGAATATCCTGATATCTTGGGGGAAGTGAAGGGGTTACCCTTAGACGTGGGATAGATTTCCGCATTATCTGGTTGGTAATACCAAGCCAATTTCGTGGCCGGTTAGGCACATGACCTCACGAGATGAGAGTTAAGAAAGCAAGTCAAGGAGTTGCTTGAGAAGAACTTCCTGAGACGAAGCATTTTCGAGTAGGGTGCTCCAGTAGTATTCGTTACTAATGTGGACAGTTTGTTTCGCTTATGTGTTGATTATCGTGAGAGGAATAGATAACCGTTACCAAGGATCAATGATTTGTTTGATCAGCTTGTAGGAGCATCTGTTTTCTTTGATCTAGCTACCGGATTCCATCAGCTTAGGATGGCTGAGGATGGAATTGACAAGACTGCGTTTAGGACTCTAGATGGGTTTTAGAATGGCTAGTCATACTATTTGGTTTGACTAATGCACCCGCATATTACGTAAACTGGATGGGTAGGGTGTTTAGGGAGTCCTTGAACAAGTTTGTCATGGTCGTCATAGACGATATTTTGATCTCCTCAAAAGAACGAGGAAGAACATGCTATACATCTCAAGGAGGAGATGGATACGCTTAGAGCCACCAGTTGAAGGTCAAGTTCTCCAAATGTCACTTTGGAGGAAAGAAGTTGGATTTCTTGGGCACATAGTTCTTAAGTAGGGCTTAGCGGTGGATTCCGCTAAAGTGGTTGCGGTTTAAGACCGGAAAACCGGGAGGAGGGCAATGGAAGTAAGAAGCTTTCTCCGTTTGGCTAGTTGGTTAGCATTCCCTGAGCTTAGACTTACTCTTCTGGATCAAGAAGGGGGTTTCACAGGAAGAAGACCCGCAGTAGGTCAAGAACATGGACCAGTTGATTCGAGGCGAGATGTTAAGTCACCTCGCTAGATATATTATAGATGACAAGGGATGACTAAGGCGCGATGAGAGATTATGTGTTCCTCGAGTGAAAGACTTGGTAAAGAAGGTTCTTGAAGATGCGCATCACTCGAGGAGGTGGCCGAGTTGGCCTCAGGATGCATGATGTGCCACCAGGTTAAGGCCAAGTCATAGAAGCCCAGCGGGCCATTACCTCCATTGAGAGGTTCCGCAAGGGAAGTATGAAAACATCTCGATTGATTATGTGGATAGACTACCTAGATCAAAGAAAGGGAATACGGGTATGAGGGTCATAATAGGTAGACTCACGAAGAGTGCTCATTTCAGTCCAGTAAAGAGCGAGAGGACTGCATCATGGTTAGCAACGGTTTATCCTCAAGAAGTTGGCCAGTTTTGAAATAGCCTACAGAAAGCCATGGGTAGGCAACTGACTCTAGGTATGGCCTATCACTCATAGGCGGATGGTTCATTTCGATTAAGTCTGAGTTATAGAAAATCACATTTATAAGGGCAATTAGCAACGTGGATTGGTATTTTCAAGAAAAGTTCTGCTGCGTGGAATACTTTATAGTAAGTAGACGAGATCCAGGATTCACTAGTGAATTTTGGAGAGCTTGCATGAAATCATGAGGTTATAGTATGTTTAAGCCAAGTATACAGAAGGAAGAATAAATGGAAAAGAAAGACGAGAGGCGATAATGAAATGAGTTCCAACTCGAATTTGGGAAATAGGAGTTAGGAAGCCAAGGAATCATGAAGTAAAAGACGGTAAAAGCACAGTGGGATTGAGCTCAAGGAGGCGTGACTAAGAAGAGTGAAGACTAGACACGTGCATCATATCTCTTTTTTTTAGAGTGCATCCTTGATCCTTGTTTTTTTCTGTGGAGCTTGCTTGCAAGTTATCTTTGGTATATATCCTCTCGGTCCCATTCTCGATCTTATTTCTGTTGTAAACTCCATAAGCGGGTTATGACTCATCGGTTAGTACTATATGTCAGAGCTTGAATGGATTTCTTGTAATCCAAAAAGGAGTTTATCTTGCTTATCTTCTAAGCATATTCCTCTGTCCATGATTATCTAGTTTATCGTGTTTATCTTGTCATGAGAACCTTAGGTAGAAACCCTTTGGTTGAAACATGTGTTTGAAACATGTTATGGTTGATGGTTGCAAGTGGTTGCATGTGTTTGCAAGTGGCTGCTCGTGGATGCATTATACACGATTAGGCACTAGATCGGCTCGCACACTCCTCATATTGCATATGCATGAGTGTTTATGCTTGTTCATGGATGAAAATTGTGTGTTATCACATGGATGTTGCATATGGGTGTATGTTATGTGCACACATATAGATGGTATACATTATGTTAGGAATTGCATACATATGGATTCATTTCACTAACATAATTTGCATTGATGATATTTGCATTAGATAAGTACATATACACACACCTCTGCATATGTTCATCCAGCATTTAGAATCTTTTAAGGACAATGATTGCTCGTGGATGATGCTTTGAGTAGATGGATGATTGGATGGTAGGATACGTTCTTCCTAACTTGAAGATTTCGGGGACGAAATCCTTTAAGGAGGGGAGAATGTAACAACCCATATTTTCAATAACTTGTTATAACATAAATTGAGACAGAATTTAATTCAAAAATCTGAATCAAGGGAAACGGGCTATGCCATTGCGTTCGTCTCGGAAAAATACGCGAAATAGAGTCCGAGTTTTCGAAAATCGGAGTCCGTATGACCCAGTTAAGGCCCATTGAAGTTTGCAGAAAATCCCTAAGTAAAAACAGATTTAAATTTTAAATTAAAAACTAGGGTTAGGGCAATCTGGGCAGGCGGGAAAAATTCCCGCCCAGGGCCCCATGTCGACAGGCCTGTCGACAGGGGTCTTAGGGAGTCGACTGCCCTGTCGACAGCCCTGTCGACAGGGGGTGCCCGGCTGTTTAGCCTGGTGCACCATTTCTGATTAGGGTTGGGTCTTGTGGCCTGTTTCTAGAGAGTTCCGAGATCTGATGGACCTAATTGAATCTAGGGTTAATCCTATGGTCCAAATCCCTAGCCTAATCTATAAATAAGACCCTAACCTACCCTAAATCATTCATTATTCATCCTAGCAACTAAACTATGGCAAAATCAAAACTCTCATGGCCTCCACCCTCTTCATACAATTCCTAAATTAATTCCTAAGTGATTTTCCATGCATACAAGTATATTTAGGCTTGTATGATCCTCCTTAGCTTGCATTAAAGGCTTGATTCTCTATTGGCATCATAAAGGAGGAGTCTTGATCAAGTTTGCTTGCACTTGGGGGTTTTAATTAGTGCATAAGGGGTTTCTTACATTTGCTATACTCATTTGAGTCCGCATAAGCATTGTAAGCCCTCTTACCTTCATTTTAGAAACTCTAAAGTTAATATGTGGTGAAAGTTGGGATCTTTGCAAGTTTATTTAGTTATGTATGTTTATGCGTGTTCACCAAGCCATGATTTGCAAGTTCATTGAGTTATGCATGTTCACTATGCCATGTTTTGCAAGTTTATTGAGTTGTGCATGTTTATGCAAGTTCACCATGCCATGATTTGCAAGTTAAATGAGTCATGCATGTTTATGCGAGTCCACTATGCCATGATTTGCAAGTTAAGTGAGTTATGCATGTTTATGCGAGTCCACTATGCCATGATTTGCAAGTTAAATGAGTTATGCATGTTTATGCGAGTCCACTATGCCATGATTTGCAAGTTAAATGAGTTATGCATGTTTATGCAAGTTCATTATGCCATGTTGTGCATGTTTGACAAGTTATGCATGCTTATGCAAGTTTAAAATGACAAGTTATGCAAGTTTAACATGTTATGCATGTTTATGGTAATATGCTAGTTCACTATGCTAAGTTGTGCAAGTCTAACATGTTATGCATGATTGTTGTGCAAGTTTATCATATATGTTGTGCCAAGTTCCCTCTTCCTATCCTTTATGCGTTATTACGAATATGTAAGCGATGGAATGACGTTGGGGGTTTTGGGTAAACTTAAAGTACATGAAAATATAAGATTGGGAATTTACCTATTAAGTTAGGTCTACCCCTTGGGAATTTACCTATTAAGTTAGGTCTACCCAAGTATTTGTTGACTTGTAAGTATGTTTTGAAATAAAGTGGACATGACACTTAGAAAACATAAGTGTGGCCAACTCGAGGTTGGGTTGAGTTTGTAGCATAATTCTACCCGGAACCTACCGGCTTAACTAGTGGCTACAAACAATAGGACCCAATGTGAGAAGTTGGTCATGTGGTACCAAGACCCGAGGTTAGACCAAGTTGTGGTGTAAAGCTACCCGGACCCGCCCGGCTTAACTAGTAACCGCAACAAAGTCTAATGTGGGAGGTTAAGGTGCATTAAATTAATTAATGCCTCATGGTTAGGGTTAAGTCAGGGTCCACTAATACTTAACCAATTTGGGGATTCGAGGGATTGAAATGGGGTTAAGTGCGAACTGTTGGTTACACTTAACTAGTTTAATCCATTTTGGGAGTTCGAGGGATTAGAATGGGGTTAAGTTACACTTAACCAATTTAATCCATGATTAGTAAAGGGTTAAATCGCATTTAACCCTCTTAGAAAACCCTAGCAGCGGGTCTGTTCCGGCAGTAATCCCAGTTTGGTATCATCACAACCCTAGAGGACTAGGCTAGGGCGGGGCACGATTACTGAACGGATGTAAGCGACCAAAAGGCGATGGCTGAGGGGTACAGCGGTGCGGGTCCAGGCGGGCTACGGATGTGCACGTAGTCCGGTGTTGGACAAACTCGAGGCACGGGTACCAGTAGGTTAGGGCTGTGCATTATTGCTTAAGTGTCTGGGGTTGGCACCCGAGGGCTTGATACACCCAAAGGTGGACCCAGCACAGCCTAACTACAACCATATGTGGGCCATATGGACACCAACACTTGATGTGTTAGGTTTATAGGGAGCCGATCGACTAGGCCGTTGGGCTGGACCTTATATTAAGGTCACTTCATGTTATTGGGTTAAAAACTTGGGCCAAGGGATCAATACCTGTTATGTTGGTTTGCTAGTACACCGTGGTGCAAAACTTAAACTTGTTTTATGCGATGACACCTCTATCTATCTTGTAGTTGATTTATCATGCCAGTATGATGTTACCTATGATCATCTCGGTTTCCATCATGATGTTAACTTTATTAGTTTATAGACTGATCGTAGCAGGGCTTACTCAGTCTTTTTGACTGACCTGTTTTCTTTCGCCTCTTTTCTTCCGTTTCCCCCCCCCCCCCCCCAGGTTCTCAGGGAGGGAATACTGGAGCCTAGCTTGGATTTTTAGCTGCTTCCTTGGATAGCTCAAGTATGCTTTGGACTTGAGCCGCTATGGTTTATCACTCTTATTTGGGGATAGTACTTATGTATTTCAGTTTATCAGATGATGTATTTATCTAGACTTGTAATTTTGGGAAATTGACATTTTGATGTACCAGATGATGTATTTATCAGATGATGTAATTTTAGACTTGTAAATTTGGGGATAGTACTTATTTAAAAACGCCCCACCGAAATCAGAGTTGCTTGCAAGAGCCACCCTGGCGGAGGTGGGGTGTTACAAACATGTTAATAAAATGATCCATAGCTAAAATCTGGACTATCAGAGGCAGCCTCCCTTTCGGAGGTTGATGGAGCACCCAATCTAGTGAGAAACTATGATAGAGAGGGAGACAACTAAAGTGAGCAGTCGCGAATATTCAAAGCAGAAAATCGGAAAAGATAGGGACATAATGATTGTTAAGGAACTCAAGCGGGCATAGATTGGTGGGTAAGGGGGGCTTCAAAGGTTTGGAGGGGGGGGGGTAATTGATAGTAATTAAATTAAGGTTGGGACGTAAACACTTGTTAATGACATCTAGGCGTTTTTCCTTTCTACCTTCTCTTCGCTTTCAAATCCTCTCCTACCTCCTACGAATCCTCCTCAACCAAATGATCCACCCCTTCTCATCTCCTAATTTTTCTATGCCTAGTGTTGATCCCTAAAAATCCATACGCACATTGAGTTACTAGATCTGAGCAGGAACTACAGAACAGACACCATCAGGGTCGGTCGTGCATAATGTTGTCTGAGGCACTCAAACGACTCACGAAAGATAGGAAGCAACTGTGCAGAACAAGATTCGAACATCAAATCCAAGACAAGTCAGTTGCCCAGCGCGACCGAGAATGATGGCACAATATATTATGAGTAGTACAACTCAATAAAGATAAAGGTCGTATATTTTATAAAAGTCGCCCACAACAATGGAAGACGCTTGACCTAATACCAAAGTTCAGTTGTACGTATCAGGGTTGGATTCAAGGTCGCACGTACATTTGACAACCGCTCATGGATAGCAACTCCTATCGCTCGAATGTTCCTGCCAGTCGAACACCAACACTTTGGCCAGATATCATCTACCAGTCTGTCGTGCATCAGCTCTTAAAAAGAGCACAATTACATCTCAAGTCGCAAGACTTGGTCAGTCACCTCCAGACTAAAAGAATCGTTGCCTGCTCACTCCGAATCAGACATAGCCGCATCAGGGAACTATGATCGTCCGCCCGCTCGTCTCACAATCAAGCGAATCGGGTAACCACTCATCGATTACCAGATATAGCCACGCCCGAAGAACATCGATTAAAGTCACCCACTCAATTACTCAAAACGTTCGCTCCTATAGAGTCGCTCGCACATGACAACTGGATACAGCTACGAACAGCTGGCTACAGCTAGGCAATGGCATGTTTGTAATTAATGGGATGAACGACCCATAGCCTACATATACAAACTTCAGATCATTTCCTGAAGAGAGCTCACCTATAAATACGCCATGGATGCCAGCGTAAAAGGGATCGAATCTTTTCAGTCACAATGTGCTGCAAAATTCTATTCTCAGTCACTCCTCAAGCACTTGGAAGTAATGATCAGCTTCTCCACTCGAAATTCCATCACCCATTTGGCCATGGCGTCAAGGATAACCTTGTAATTAGGGGAAACAAAGACATCCTCCTTCTTAATCATTCATCCATCCTTCTCCTCCTCAAAATCTATCGTTCTCTCATAAAATCCCAGGATTGAAATGTATGAATGAGAGTATATTGAGCGAATTTAGAGATGCATGAAAAAGAGAGTTTATGTATTTTGTAATCCCTGTTATAAGAATGGAAACTATCTTCATAGTGGACGTAGGCCTAATATAAGGCTAAATCACTCTAAATCTTATCTCTATTTTATCTTCCTCGCGTTTTCATTTTCAATTATTATCAAGTATGGCTATATTTATTTCCCTACCATACTGGTGAAGTACAATTTTAGTACCTTTGGTGTTTAAGCCATTTTTTGGTGAAAACATTTTGGCGCCCACCATGGGGCCTTATTCATAATTTCTTGCCTCGCACTTTCTTTTAGAGTTTAGCAACTTAAAAATCCAAAATCGCTTTCTCCCTTGAAAGACATGGCCGGATCGAAGAAAAGCAGCAAATCCGCTAAAGCTACTACTATCAGTGAGGATAATAATGAAACTGTACCACAAACTTTGAACCAAGGGGCTGGGGAAACTCCTAGACCGTTTGTAACACGAGATGAGTTGAAAGTGGTTGTAACAGACTTGAATGAAAAGATGGACGCTATGACAAAAATGATGATGGAAAGGTTTGATGTCCTGACTAATGCTCAAACCAATTTGCTGCCACCAAATGCTGTAAATAACACTGGTGAAAAAAAAGACTCATCAGCCTCAGACCTTGGTCGATCTCAATATTTAGTGGGAGGCAAGGGAGAGGTCGGCGTTGTGGACTCTAAGGCCAGATCTCCACAGCGTAAAGAAAAACTGCGATTCAGGCTGTCGCGAGTCCTACCAACATAACATCTCCCAAAAAAATTGCAAGGCGTCAAAGCTCAAATCGTGGCCGCTCTGATAAAAACATCGATGTCGATCCCGATGAACAAGCAAGTGACGAGAGACGCATCAAAGACATGATACAACGAATAATGAAAGAGAAAGCGACCCGAGAAGATGAAGAGAGAGAGTGGGAGTTTTCACCCAGCAAAAATCCGTTCACAGAGAAAATCCATCAAGCAAAGTTCCCAAAGAAATTCATGCCCCCAACGATAACACCTTATGGCGGAGTTGGAGATCTGAATATTTTTTTGTTCAAATACGACCAACATATGAATGGAGATAGGGCTACCGATGAAATAAAGTTCTTGTATTTTCCCATGTGTCTTGAAGGTGTGGCCTCGCTATGGTTCACTAGACTTCCACCTAAATGTATTGATCAGTTCGCCAACTTGGTAAGGAGATTTCAAGATCAATTCCAACTACAAACCACCAAGGCAAGGGATGTGATGTCACTCAACGAGATGGAACAAATGCTTGGGGAAACCATCAAAGCTCTCCTTACACGCTTCTATGCTGCAGCAGCAGAGGTCATAGAACCAGAGCCTTGGTACTTACTGGCAGCCCTGAAAGGGTCTATCGATAAGAAGTCAGAATTTGGGAAGTGGCTCAAGATGAAGAAACCAAAGACTCTAAAGAAGTTCTACAAGAAAGCCAAAGAATACATGAGCGTGGAAATTGATACCCAAAATATTCAGAAGGACACGAAAAGTAGTGAATCTCAAATAATTCAGAAGGATGAATCTGGGCATAAGAGAGGGTCTGATTAAAGAGACCGTAAAATACACAAGAAGTCAAGATTTTTTAAGCAAACAAAATTGACTCCTTTAAATGAAACTCCAGATAAAATCTACTCTGCCATGAAGGACTCAGATATATTCCCTCAGGTGAAACCACAAAGAATTATGGAACAACAGGCCATTTCTGGGAAGTTCTGTCGGTTTCATAATCAACCTGGGCATAACAAGAATGAATGTCAACACTTGATAAATTTAATTGAGGAGCTCATCCAAAAAAATCAACTGCAGCAATATGTCCAGAATCCTCAAAATGTGTCAGAAAGTCAGGGGCAAGGTAAGGTTGCCAGTCAGCCCGGGTCACATGAGATAACCCAAGCACCCGAAGACCTACGGTCGATCATCGACTGATAACCACCAGTCATAATTCAACATCCAGAACTAGAGATGCGCGACCCCCATTGTCTTTATTTTACTATTTTCATACTTTGTTTTACCCCTAGCTGTGTTTCCATGAAATGATCTATGATTCACCTGTACTGTATTAAGCAAAAACTCTACAAGTTAAAAGATATTTGCTCATAGATCATAATCTCACGTAAGATAAAAATTGTTTGCAAGCTAATGCTAAAAATTGGTCTCTAAAATATAGGGAAAAAATGATGAGTGACGGCTCAGACACGGCCCGACCGTAACCGAAAGCCTCCCAAAAGCATTTGGACCAAGGCAATTCAAGTATCAAGCACCAAAAGCATTGGTCAAACTAGGGAGGATAATCAAACCCATCATCTTGCAAAACTAAAAAGGAAAGAATCATTCCAAATCAAGTCATGGAGAGCTCGCGAAAATCAAGAGGCTGCACTCTCTAATACAAAAAAAAGTCCAATTCAAAAATCCTAGCCGAAAGGGGGTAACAGAAATCCTAGCCGAAAGGGGGTAATAGAAATCCTAGCCGAAAGGGGGTATCCAATTTAGATATCTATTTGATCGTAATAAGCCAGATCAAATAGGATCGAAATTGGGTCGAAAACTTATAACCCAAGTCCTCCCATGGGGGCACGTGCTCAAAACCAGTCTCCGAGGGGCTCGGGTAACTGAGTTAGTGAGATATGGGGTTGAGTACATACAAAAAAAAACAATAAATTGTATATACGAAGATGCATTTAATTGTCTCTTCGAAGGACTTGGGACGCCAAGTCAATGAGGAACACAATTAAATGTACAAAAGGATACCTGAACTTTTCAAAAAAGCACATTCGAATATAAGCTTTAAAGGTTTGGACTACCAGGCCGTGAAAGAATGCGAACATATACGTAATATGAACTAGGCCCCTCAAAAAAGGGGTAAAAGATGGAAAATGATATTCTAAAATTAAAACAAACCAGCGATACTGACGTTGCATGTTGTAAAAACATAACCGTTGCACAACCAATAAAGAGTAACACGATGCAAATAAAAGCTGTGACAAAAAGTACAACATACAACGCCAATGAGAAATAATAAACCAAAACACAATTTCATCACAAAGATACAAGGTCATAAAATTGGTACCACAAACATAAAATAACAAACGAGGACTGACACTCGCATACACAACTAGTCTGAGAATCACCATTTTCCTTCACCATCCAGTACATCATTTGACAATGTCTTCAGGAGTAGCGTGGTCATAAGAAGAATGAACCTTAGAGTTACCTTCATTAACAACAGAAGACTCCGTCAGGAAAACTTGGGATCCTGAAGCTCCAGCACTCACAAGACCAGGGGCATGAGTAGGAATGACGTTCTGAACCTCTTTCTTAGGGGGTTGAGCTTGTTCATCCACCAATATCCTCCTACCTTTCTCCAAAGCATCGCGGTCGCTTGCCTCAAGGAGGGCCTCTTGAAGAACACTATCTTCCTTATCCTTGGAATATTCACGCACCTGCTCCCAGATGAGAGCTAATGTGCGAGGGAAATCCTTGTTCAGATAACACAAACTTCCACGGGTTATAACACTGAGGGTGTAAAATTGAAACAAGGTCTCATCAGTCTTAATTCTGGCTTTCTCAAGATCACTGGTTAACCTCTCTTTATCTTCTTCCAAGGATTTTAAGAATCTTAGTTTGGGAAGTAAGTTTACCTTCGAGTACTGCCTTCTCCTACTGACAAGTAACCACAGCTTGTTGTATAGAAATCAATTGAGATTCAGCAACTCGCGGTTGGTTTGAGCCTCATAAAGTTGTTTTTTGACAGCTTCAACCTCTTCCTGGAGTTTTCTGTTGTCAGTCTCTAAGCCGTTCACCCTGCCGTTCCCATCATTGAAGGATACAATTTCGGCTGCTTGACTTTCGATTACACGGATCGCCTTATCGTTCTCAAGAAGCTCGATGTGCTCAAGATGTGAGTATTCAGCCTCTGGAATTCGAAGAAAAATCTGTTCCAAGACTCAAATCGATCTATGGTAGTATCTTTGGCCTCGTCTAGCTGAACTACAAGCTGATCCTTAACACTGGCGAGTTGGGTGGTCATATAATTTTTGTAACAACCCGTATTTTTGAATAACATATTATAACATAAATCAAGGCAGAATTAAATGTTAAATTCTGAATCAAGGGAAACGGGCTCTGCCATTGCGTTCGTCTCGAAAAAATACGCGAAATAGGGTCCGAGTTTTCGAAAAACGGAGTCCGTATGACCAAGTTATGGCCCAATGAAGTTTTCAGAAAATTCCAAGCCCGAAAATAGTTCAAATTCGAATTCAGAATCGAATTTCAGCCAAAACAGACTGGGCGGGAATTTTCCCGCCCAGGCAGGGTCGACATAGGTGTCGACACCAGTGTCGACCCCCCCAATGGGTCGACACCCATGTCGACCCAGGGGTCGACACCCATGTCGACCCAGGGGTCGACCCCCCCGGTCGGACCAATTTGTCTGGTGCACCATTTGTGACATGCTGAGTCTTGTTCCAGAAGTTTCTGACGGGATTTGACGGACCTGATGTGCTTTAGGGTTAATGTAACACCCCACCTCCACTAGGGTCACTCTTTCGGGGGCACTAGCTTCTGGGGGGCGTTATAACTGGGTAAGCATGCATAATGATATATCAAGGCAGAACAAGAACATAAATATATACGTAAAACAGAGTAAAACAGCGGAATATTTCAAACCATCTCAAAACAAGTCTTAGTACATCATAAAGTCAACTGCCGAAATAAACATGTCTAGTACATCATAAACAGAAATACTGAAATACATAGTGCTATCCCCAAAATAAAGATAATAAACCATAGCGAGCTCAATGTCCAAGCATACATGAGCTATCCAGCGAACAAGCAAGCGATCCAAGCTAAGCACCACTGTTCCCTCCCTGAGAACCTGGGGGGGGGGGGGGAAACGGAAGAAAAGAAGCGAAAGAAAACAGGTCAGTCAAAAAGACTGGTAAGCCCTACTACGATCAGTCTATAAACTAATAAAGCTAACATCATGATGGAAACTGAGATGAACATACTGGTAGTAGATAAAGGTGTCATCACATAAAGAAGATTAAGCTTTGCACCACAGTGTACTAGCAAACTAACATAACAGGTATTGATCCCTCAGCCCAAACTTTGGCCCAATAGCATGAGGTGGCCTTAATACAAGGCCCAGCCCAACGGTCTAGTCGATCGGCTCCCTATAAACCTAACACGTCAAGTGTTGGTGTCCATACGGCCCACATATGGTTGTAGTCAGACTGTGCTGGGTCCACCTTTGGGTGTATCAAGCCCTCGGGTGTCAACCCCAGACACCTAAGCAATAATGCACAGTCTAAACCTACTGGTACCCGTGCCTCGAGTTTGTCCAATACCGAACTACGTGCACGTCCGTAGCCCGCCTGGACCCGCACCGCTGTACCACTCAGCCGTCGCTTTGGTCGCTTACATCAGTCCAGTAATCGTGCCCCGCCCTAGCCTAGCCCCTAGGGTTGTTAATGATACCAAACTGGGATTACTGCTGGAACAGACCACGTTGCTAGGGTTTTCTAAGAGGGTTAAGTGTGGTTTAACCCCTCACTAATCATGGATTAAATTAGTTAAGTGTAACCAACAGTTCACCACTTAACCCCATTTAATCCCTCGTATCCCCAAAATTGGTTAAGTATTAGTGGGCCATGACTTAACCCTAATTATGAGGCATTAATTTAATTGTACCTTAACCTCTCACATTAGACTTTGTTGCGGTTACTAGTTAAGCCGGGCGGGTCCGGGTAGCTTTACACCACAACTTGGTCTAACCTCGGGTCCCAGGTACACATGACCAACTTCTCACATTGGGTCCTATTGTTCGTAGCAACTAGTTAAGCCGGTTGGTTCCGGGTAGGTTTACGCTACAAACTCAACCCAACCTCGAGTTGGCCACACATGTTTTCTAAGTGTCATGTCCACTTTATTTCAAACCATAATTACAAGTTTAACTTGGGTAGACCTAACTTAATAGGTAAATTCCCAAGGGGTAGACCTAACTTAATAGGTAAATTCCCAATCTTATATTTTCATGTATTTTAAGTTTTACCCAAAAAATCCCCCCCAACGTCATTCCATCGCTTACATATTCGTCATAACGCATAAAGGATAGAAAGAGGGAACTTGGCACAACATACATGATGAATCTTACATATCATAATAAGCATGCATAACATGTTGGACTTGCATAACTTAGCATAGTGAACTTGCATAACTTGTTAAACTTGCAAATCATGGCATAGTGAACTTGCATAAACATGCATAACTTGTTAAACTTGCAAATCATGGCATAGTGAACTTGCATAAACATGCATAACTTGTTAAACTTGCAAATCATGGCATAGTGAACATGCATAACTTATCAAACATGTGTAACATGGCATAGTGAACTCGCATAAGCATGCATAACTCATTAAACATGCATAACATAGCATAGTGAAGTCGCATAAGCATGCATAACTTATTAAACATGCATAACATAGCATAGTGAAGTCGCATAAGCATGCATAACTTATTAAACATGCATAACATAGCATAGTGAACTCGCATAAGTATGCATAACTCATTAAACATGCATAAATCCCAACTCTCATCACACATTAGCTTTAGAGTTTCTAAAATGAAGGTAAGAGGGCTTACAAATATTGTGAAGACACAAATCTACTAATAAAGATTGAGAAGCCCTTTTATGCAAGCAAATAAAACCCCAAAACAAGCTCCAATTAACAAAAATCCCAGAAACTCTAGCTTAGCAAATAAAGCTTGCAACTTGATGATGTATGCAAGCTAATGATCATTCATACAACTTAGAAAAGCTTGTATGATCATCAAAATCTTAATAGAAATGATTTTTGAAGATGGTGGAGGCTAGGGTTCTTAGGCGGAGGCCATTTGAGATTTCAATTTGACATAGTTTGGTTGCTAGATTGAATAATGAGGCTTTAGGGTAGGATTAGGGGCTTATTTATAGAAGATTAGAGTGTTTTTAGCCCTAGGATTAACCCTAGGTTGTATTTGGTCCATCAGATCTCGGAACTCTCTAGAACCAAGCCACCCAATCAGGCCCAAATCAGAAATGGTGCACCAGGCTAAACTGCCCGGGCACCCCCTGTCGACAGGGCTGTCGACACCCTGGAGGCCCTGTCGACAGGGCTGTCGACATGCGGGTCCTGGCGGGAATTTTTCCCGCCTGCGCCAGTTTGCCCTAACCCTTGTTTTTAAATTAAATTTAAATCTGTTTTTACTTAGGAATTTTCTGAAAACTTCAATGGGCCTTAACTGGGTCATACGGACTCCGATTTTCGAAAACTCGGACTCTATTTCGCGTATTTTTCCGAGACGAACGCAATAGCATAGCCCGTTTCCCTTGATTCAGATTTTTGAATTACATTCTGCCTCGATTTATGTTATAACAGGTTATTTAAAATACGGGTTGTTACATTCTCCCCTCCTTAAAGGATTTCGTCCCCGAAATCTTCAAGTTAGGAAGAACGTATCCTACCATCCAATCATCCATCTACTCAAAGCATCATCCACGAGCAATCATTGTCCTTACAAGATTCTAAATGCTGGATGAACATATGCAGAGGTGTGTGTATATGTACTTATCTAATGCAAATATCATCGATGCAAATTATGTTAGTGAAATGAATCCATATGTATGCAATTCCTAACATAATGTATATCATCTATATGTGTGCACATAACATACACCCATATGCAACATCCATGTGATAACACACAATTTTCATCCATGAATAAGCATAAACACTCATGCATATGCAATATGAGGAGTGTGCGAGCCGATCTAGTGCCTAATCGTGTATAATGCATCCACGAGCAACCACTTGCAAACACTTGCAACCACTTGCAACCACCAAGCATAACATGTTTCAAACACATGTTTCATCCAAAGGGTTTCTACCTAAGGTTCTCATGACAAGATTAGCACGATAACTAGATAAACATGGATAGAAAAGAGAAAGATATGCTAAACAAAGGAAAGAGATTGAGAGTGTACCCTCAAAAAGGAATGGATAAAGCCCACGCATCTTCTCCTCGGTTTCCCAAGTTGCGTCTTCTTCGGCTTCACCCCATTGAACCTTCACCAACCTGACCTCCCGATTCCTAAGCTTCTTGGTCTCTGTCCCCAAGATACGAATCGGAGCTCTCCTCAAAGTTGCCTCTTTCTCTACTTCCACGTCTTCAAGAATGCTAGGTTCAACCACCTCAGCGGACTCATGTAGGCACTTTCGGAGATGCGAGACATGAAAAACATTATGCACTCCGGACAGCTTCTCGGGCAATTGCACTTTATAAGCCATCTTCCCAATTCTCTCTATGATAGGGAAGGGTCCAACAAATCTCGGTGCTAACTTCCCAACAGCTCCAAATCGGACCACGTTCCGCAAAGGAGAAACCTTCACGAAAACCATGTCCCCAACCTCAAATTCCAAATCGGATCTCCGCTTGTCAGCATAGGATTTCTGTCGGTCTTGGGCCGCCTTCATCCGTCTTCTAATCAACTCGACCTTCTCGGATGTATCTCTAATCATGTCGGGTCCAAGTATAAGCTTATCTGTAGTCTCCCACCAACATGTAGGCGACTTGCACGGCCTCCCATATAAAGCTTCAAATGGTGCCATCCCTATGCTCGCCTGATAACTGTTATTATATGCAAATTCAACAAGAGGAAGATGGTCTTCCCAAGCACCTCCAAAGTCCAGGATACAAAGCCTCAACAAGTCCTCAAGTACCCTATTCACCCTTTCTGTTTGGCTGTCTGTTTGTGGGTGATAGGCCGTACTTAGGTTCAACCTTGTGCCCATAGCTTCCTGCAAACTGTTCCAGAACTGACTAGTAAAGATGGGGTCTCGGTCACTGACTATGCTGGAAGGAACTCCATGTAGTCGTACTATCTCACGAAGATATACTGATGCTAGTCCAGATGCGGTCCTTTTGCTCTTTACTGGGATAAAATGAGCACTCTTTGTAAGCCTATCCACAATGACCCATATGCTCGTATTCCCTTTCCTTGACCTTGGAAGCCCATCAATAAAGTCCATAGAAATGCTCTCCCACTTCCATAGCGGGACCTCTAGAGGATGCAATAGCCCACCGGGCTTCTTCGACTCAGCTTTTACTCTTTGACAAACAACACATCTGGAGACAAACTCTGCCACATCTTTCTTCATTCCAGGCCAGAAGAAAATGCGCTTCATATCCTTATACATCTTATCTCCACCCGGATGTATAGTCATCTTGGAGCGATGTGCTTCCTCAAGAACTTTCCCCACCAAGTCTTCCACCATCGGAACACAAAGCCTTCCGTCTCTCCTCAGCCAACCCTTATCGTCTATAGAATATCGAGCAAGGTGACTAGATGTCTCCCCTCGAATCAGCTTCTCCATAATCTCAATTATCTGAGGGTCTTCCTTCTGCGAAGCCCCAACTTGATCCAGAAGGGTAGGCCTGAGCTCGAGGGATGCTAAAGAACCGGTCACCGACTCCATTGTCAAAGAGAAATCAAAGGTTGCCAAGAACTCTAAATTCTTCATCTCAACAAATAGAGGACTTAGTGTCAACCTTTTCCTACTCAGCGCATCCGCTACAACATTCCCCTTGCCAGGGGTATAGGCTATATCAAAATCATAGGAAGCCAAGAATTCCATCCATCTCTGCTGCCTCAAGTTCAGATCCTTCTGCGAAAAGAGATACTTCAAAGACTTATGATCAGTATACAGCTCAAACCTCTCTCCCAGAAGATAATGATGCCAAGCCTTGAGTGCATATACAATCGCTGCCAGCTCTAGATCATGAGTGGGATAATTCTTCTCATGCACCTTAAGTTGCCTCCCACCAAAACATATAACTCTGCCCTCTTGCATCAGAACGGCGCCCAATCCCGTGCCACAAGCATCAGTGTACACCGTAAATATCTTACCACCATCGGGTAAAGCTAGAACGGGTGCAGAGGTAAGGGCTCTCTTGAGTCTCTGAAAAGCAAGCTCACAATCCATATCCCAAGCAAAAACTAAGTTCTTCTTCGTCAACTTAGTAAGAGGAGCGGATATCTTCGCGAAGTCCTTGATGAACTTCCGGTAAAAACCCGCAAGACCCAGAAAACTTCTCACCTCGGTTGCGTTCCTTGGAGTCTTCCAATCCTGAACTACAACCACCTTAGCGGGATCCACCGCTAAGCCTTGCTTGGATACGATATGCCCAAGGAATCTAACTTCCCTTCTCCAAAAGTGGCACTTGGAGAACTTGGCCTTTAGCTGATGCGCTCTAAGCGTATCCATCACCTCTACAAGATGCCTCGCGTGCTCTTCTTCATCCTTGGAGAAGACCAGAATATCATCCACAAAGACCACGACAAACTTGTTCAAGAACTCCCGAAACACCCTACTCATCAAGTCCACAAAATACGCGGGTGCATTCGTCAAACCGAACGGCATAACAAGCCATTCAAAGAATCCATCTGGAGTTCTGAATGCAGTTTTGTCTATACTGTCTTCAGCCACTCTGAGCTGATGAAATCCGGTAGCAAGATCAAGCTGAGAGAAAACAGAAGCACCAACAAGCTGATCAAAGAGATCATCGATCCTCGGTAACGGGTGTCTGTTCTTCTTAGTCAGCTTATTCAATTCTCGATAATCCATACAGAGTCGAAGAGAACCATCTGCCTTAGTAGCAAACACCACAGGCGCTCCCCATTCGGATATACTTCTTCTGATGAAGTTCTTCTCAAGCAATTCTTTCACTTGCTTGCTCAGCTCCCGTCTCTCACGCGGAGCCATATGCCGAACGGGCAAAGAAACAGGCTTAGCATTATCCACCAGATAGATGCGAAAATCAATCTCTCGTTTAGGGGGCAACCCCTTAACTTCTTCAAAAACATCTGGATAATCTCGGACCACCCTTACAGACTGAAGGGCTTCCTCTGACGAGTCGAGAGATTCGAGATAGCACAACATGACGGGATTCTTCGGATTGCATGAAATCTCTAAGGTGTTGCCAAGGCGAGTCACAAGCCTCACAACCCTATGCTCACAATCAAGAATGGCTCCATATCGGGACAGCCAATCCATGCCCAGTATCAATCCGTATCCCTTGAAACCAAGAACATATGCACTACACAAGAACTCTACACTAAGTATAGAGATCCTCAGATCCTCACATATCATAGATAGATGAGCAGAACCCCAATGGGATTCGAAACACAAACGGGATCATCCACTAAGCTAGTACTAAGGTGCAAGCTATCAACAAGATCAGATGAAATAAAGCTATGTGATGCACCAGAATCAAACAAAGTACGAACTGGAAGATCAGAAACATAAACAAGGTTCTCAACAGAAACACTACCTCGATCGGGAACTGGAGCGGTATTGAGAGCATGAACTTGCCCTCCTGAAGGTCCAGCCTGTCCTTTCTTCTTCGGGCACTCCTTGCTGAAGTGTCCAGTCTCACCACAGGAAAAACATCCACCACTAAGCTTCCTTTTCTTCTTCCTACAATCCTTAGCAAAGTGTCCAGGCACACCACAGTAATTGCACTTCCCCTTGCCTTTGTTGTTGTTGTTCCCCTTCTTGTTCTTTCCCTGATTCCCCTGGCTGCTTTGACCACCTTGATTGCCTTTGCCTTGAGAATCAGTCTTCTTTGCTTGAGTATCACTCGTCTTGACCTCTCTCTTTCCATCTCCCTGAAGTAGAGCCATATTGACCAAACTCTCAAAAGTAGCTCCATGCGGAATATGTGACATTGCCAAGCCCTGCAGTGGCTCATTCAACCCTCTAGCAAATCGAAGAGCCTTTTTCTCAGGAGTGTTCACCATATCCAAACCAAAACGGGCCAGCTGATTAAACTTGTTCACATACTCCTTGACAGACATATCACCTTGCTTTAATGCAATGAACTTCTCCATCTGTAAATTCACCTCAGCAGAAGATAGAAACTTGGTCACAAATCTAGCCCTCAGATCGGCCCAAGTCTCAACGGGCCTCGTCCCATTGGTGACCTCCCACCAATAGGCCGCTTCATCCTTCAAAAGCCATACTGTCAACAAGATCTTCCTCTCGTCATCAATCCCAAAGATAGCAAACAAGTCCTCAGTGTCTTTCAGCCAATTCCTAGCTTCAACAAAAGATTCCGTGCCTAGGAAATTCTTGCCTCCCATCGCCTTGAAGTCTTTACAAACCTTTGTGAACTCAACCTGAGGATGCTGAGGGGGAGGAGGAGGAAGAGGAGCCTCAGCAACAGGAGGGGGATGAACATTAGCAACGGGAGGAGGAATATTAACTGCTGGAGGAGGGGGAGCAGGAACCACCGGAGGAGGGATATTAGGGAGAGGATTCTCAACTACAGGAGGAGGAGTGGGAGTAGGGTTTGCGGGGCCGGCTGCCGCCCTAGCTTCTAGAATCCTCCTATACCAGAGTGGCACATTTACTCCATCGGGGATGGCAAGATCCTCAGCCATACTGAAACGAAGGATAAGATAAGATTAGGTCAAGGGAACGAAGGATAACGCTAATGGCTTTTTGGGGAATAGCCTTTTTAAAATACTAGACTTTTCTTTGGAAAATACTTTATACTTGTTTTGAAAATAGTTTTTAAAAAAGTCTTTTAAAAACTTTTTGTTCTTTCTCGTAAACCTTATGCTCTGATACCAAATTTGTAACACCCCACCTCCGCTAGGGTCACTCTTTCGGGGGCACTAGCTTCTGGGGGGCGTTATAACTGGGTAAGCATGCATAATGATATATCAAGGCAGAACAAGAACATAAATATATACGTAAAACAGAGTAAAACAGCGGAATATTTCAAACCATCTCAAAACAAGTCTTAGTACATCATAAAGTCAACTGCCGAAATAAACATGTCTAGTACATCATAAACAGAAATACTGAAATACATAGTGCTATCCCCAAAATAAAGATAATAAACCATAGCGAGCTCAATGTCCAAGCATACATGAGCTATCCAGCGAACAAGCAAGCGATCCAAGCTAAGAACCACTGTTCCCTCCCTGAGAACCTGGGGGGGGGGGAAACGGAAGAAAAGAAGCGAAAGAAAACAGGTCAGTCAAAAAGACTGGTAAGCCCTACTACGATCAGTCTATAAACTAATAAAGCTAACATCATGATGGAAACTGAGATGAACATACTGGCAGTAGATAAAGGTGTCATCACATAAAGAAGATTAAGCTTTGCACCACAGTGTACTAGCAAACTAACATAACAGGTATTGATCCCTCAGCCCAAACTTTGGCCCAATAGCATGAGGTGGCCTTAATACAAGGCCCAGCCCAACGGTCTAGTCGATCGGCTCCCTATAAACCTAACACGTCAAGTGTTGGTGTCCATACGACCCACATATGGTTGTAGTCAGACTGTGCTGGGTCCACCTTTGGGTGTATCAAGCCCTCGGGTGTCAACCCCAGACACCTAAGCAATAATGCACAGTCTAAACCTACTGGTACCCGTGCCTCGAGTTTGTCCAACACCGAACTACGTGCACGTCCGTAGCCCGCCTGGACCCGCACCGCTGTACCACTCAGCCGTCGCTTTGGTCGCTTACATCAGTCCAGTAATCGTGCCCCGCCCTAGCCTAGCCCCTAGGGTTGTTAATGATACCAAACTGGGATTACTGCTGGAACAGACCACGTTGCTAGGGTTTTCTAAGAGGGTTAAGTGTGGTTTAACCCCTCACTAATCATGGATTAAATTAGTTAAGTGTAACCAACAGTTCACCACTTAAACCCATTTAATCCCTCGTATCCCCAAAATTGGTTAAGTATTAGTGGGCCATGACTTAACCCTAATTATGAGGCATTAATTTAATTGTACCTTAACCTCTCACATTAGACTTTGTTGCGGTTACTAGTTAAGCCGGGCGGGTCCGGGTAGCTTTACACCACAACTTGGTCTAACCTCGGGTCCCAGGTACACATGACCAACTTATCACATTGGGTCCTATTGTTCGTAGCAACTAGTTAAGCCGGTTGGTTCCGGGTAGGTTTACGCTACAAACTCAACCCAACCTCGAGTTGGCCACACATGTTTTCTAAGTGTCATGTCCACTTTATTTCAAACCATAATTACAAGTTTAACTTGGGTAGACCTAACTTAATAGGTAAATTCCCAAGGGGTAGACCTAACTTAATAGGTAAATTCCCAATCTTATATTTTCATGTATTTTAAGTTTTACCCAAAAGATCCCCCCCAACGTCATTCCATCGCTTACATATTCGTCATAACGCATAAAGGATAGAAAGAGGGAACTTGGCACAACATACATGATGAATCTTACATATCATAATAAGCATGCATAACATGTTGGACTTGCATAACTTAGCATAGTGAACTTGCATAACTTGTTAAACTTGCAAATCATGGCATAGTGAACTTGCATAAACATGCATAACTTGTTAAACCTGCAAATCATGGCATAGTGAACTTGCATAAACATGCATAACTTGTTAAACTTGCAAATCATGGCATAGTGAACATGCATAACTTATCAAACATGTGTAACATGGCATAGTGAACTCGCATAAGCATGCATAACTCATTAAACATGCATAACATAGCATAGTGAAGTCGCATAAGCATGCATAACTTATTAAACATGCATAACATAGCATAGTGAAGTCGCATAAGCATGCATAACTTATTAAACATGCATAACATAGCATAGTGAACTCGCATAAGTATGCATAACTCATTAAACATGCATAAATCCCAACTCTCATCACACATTAGCTTTAGAGTTTCTAAAATGAAGGTAAGAGGGCTTACAAATATTGTGAAGACACAAATCTACTAATAAAGATTGAGAAGCCCTTTTATGCAAGCAAATAAAACCCCAAAACAAGCTCCAATTAACAAAAATCCCAAAAACTCTAGCTTAGCAAATAAAGCTTGCAACTTGATGATGTATGCAAGCTAATGATCATTCATACAACTTAGAAAAGCTTGTATGATCATCAAAATCTTAATAGAAATGATTTTTGAAGATGGTGGAGGCTAGGGTTCTTAGGTGGAGGCCATTTGAGATTTCAATTTGACATAGTTTGGTTGCTAGATTGAATAATGAGGCTTTAGGGTAGGATTAGGGGCTTATTTATAGAAGATTAGAGTGTTTTTAGCCCTAGGATTAACCCTAGGTTGTATTTGGTCCATCAGATCTCGGAACTCTCTAGAACCAAGCCACCCAATCAGGCCCAAATCAGAAATGGTGCACCAGGCTAAACTGCCCGGGCACCCCCTGTCGACAGGGCTGTCGACAGGGCTGTCGACACCCTGGAGGCCCTGTCGACAGGGCTGTCGACATGCGGGTCCTGGCGGGAATTTTTCCCGCCTGCGCCAGTTTGCCCTAACCCTTGTTTTTAAATTAAATTTAAATCTGTTTTTACTTAGGAATTTTCTGAAAACTTCAATGGGCCTTAACTGGGTCATACGGACTCCGATTTTCGAAAACTCGGACTCTATTTCGCGTATTTTTCCGAGACGAACGCAATGGCATAGCCCGTTTCCCTTGATTCAGATTTTTGAATTACATTCTGCCTCGATTTATGTTATAACAGGTTATTTAAAATACGGGTTGTTACAGTTAATCCTATGGTCTAAACTAACCTAATCATCTATAAAAAGACCCTAATACCTAGCCTAAATCATCATAAATCAATCCTATAACTAAACTATGCCAAAATGTTTCTTGATCATGGCCTCCATCTTCATATCATGACCTCCATCCTGTTCATGAAAGTTTGAGAGTTCCTAAGCTTGATTTAAGGCCAAAGTTCAATCTTTCTTCATCAAAGCAAGGATCTTTTGCTTGTTTCTCAAGGGTTTTCATTGGAGCTTATCATTTGAGAGTGTTTATAGTTGCTAGTGGCTTCGTCTCAATCTTATTTTATTTTATAAGTCTTCATAGCATTGTATGCCCTATACTACTCTTAGATTCTAACTATGAAGTTAAATATGACATGTTGAAAGTTTGAGTTTGGGCCTAAGTATGATTTGTGCTTTGATTCTATCATGTTATGCATAGATTTATCCTATGCATGTTTGGAAAGCTATCACCTTGACTTTGTGCATAGAAAGCTATGACCTTTGATTTGGAATGTTGCATAAAGCAACATAGAAACTCTCATAAACCATATGTTATCTTGCATTTGATGTTATATGCGAATCACTAGCTATCATCCTATATCATTTATGATCATGTTTCACCTATTTTCTAAAGTTTGATATCATGCATGTTTTGAGGCTTATAATGTAATATGCAAGTTTATGAACACATTTTGCCTCATATGCCACCATGTTTAACTTGTGGCCAAACCTTAACCCCTAATGATATTATGCATGCTTGTGGCCAAATCACCCTTATGCTATTATGCATGCTTGTGGCCAAATCACCCTTATGCTATTGTGCATGCTTGTGGCCAAATCACCCTTATGCTAGTGTGCATGCTTGTGGCCAAATCACCCTTATGCTATTATGCATGCTAGTTGCCAAATCACCCCTACACTATTTGATATGTTTGAGGCCAAGACACCTTTTATGCTATCATACATGTTGAGGCCATAAGCTAGTATGTTGAACCCCTTTTTGGCCTCAAATATCACCATGTTTGACTTGTGATAGACTTTGCCACCTTATGCCCACCTTGTCATATTGTTTTGTTCCCTTTTTGATCTATTTGTGTTGATGCGAATTTACGTGCGATGGGAATACGTTATGGGTAAGTTTGACATGTGTTTATGCTTGAAAATATGGACTTGGACATGACTTCTAGAAAACATGAGAATGGCCAACTCGAGGTTGGGTTGAGTTTGTAGCATAAATCTACCCGGAACCGACCGACTTAACTAGTGGCTACAAACAATAGGACCCAATGTGAGTAGTTGGTCATATCGCACTTAAAACCCGAGGTTAGACTAGGTTGTGGTGTAAAGCTACCCGGACCCGCCCGGCTTAACTAGTAACCACAACAAAGTCTAATGTGAGAGGTTGGAGTGCATTAAGTTAATTAATGCCACATGGTAGGGTTAAGTCATGAACTACTTGAATATACTTAACCAATTAAACACGATGGATTGGTAGGGTTAAGTCATGGACTACTTGAATATACTTAACCAATAGGTTTAGTCGTGCACATTAAGTCCGGAGTTGAACATGGGCACCAGTAGGTTTAGACTGTGCGTGCTTGAATTGTGTCTGTGGTTTACACCTTAGGGCTGGATACACCCTGGGGTGGACCTAGCACAGTTAACTACATTCCACAATTAAGCCGTATGACACCGATACACGACGAGTTAGGCTTATAGGGAGCCGATCGACTAGACCGAGTAGTTGGACCTCGATTTAGGTCATCTCATGATGAGGGCCAGCTTTGGGCCAAGGGATCATTTCTTGTTTATACTTGACATGGATTGGAATACTAGTACACACCTGGTGCAACTTAACCTTGTATATGCGATGCCACACTTGATCTATCTTGTTAACTCTTTACCATGCCAGTTGTCACCCTACAGCTCATCCCTGTTTTACATGTTCAGTTAACTTTATTAGTTTTTATACTAATAGTAGATAGGACTTACCAGTCTTTTTGACTGACCCGTTTTCTTTCGCCTCTTTTCTTCCGTTTCCCCCCCAGGTTTACAGGGTGGGAACACTAGTACCTAGCTTGGATCTTTAGCTGCTTTTCCTGGATAGCTCATGTACGGTTTGGACTTGAGCTCGTTATGGCTTTCTTCTACCTTGGGGATAGTTTACTTTATGTTATTTCCAGTTTTCAGTTTATGTTTTTCTAGACTTTGTTTTGTGGAAAATAATGACTCAGTACTTTGATGTAACTTGACTATGGTTTTGAAATACTAGTTTTATCCGCTGCTTTATTCACTCTGTTTTTACTTATATGTTCTGTCTTGTGATATCTGCATGCATGTTTACCTCGTTTAACGCCCCTCCAAAGCTAGTGCCCTTGCAAGAGTGGTATTGGCGGAGGTGGGGTGTTACATTTCGTATCAGAGCATAAGGTTTACAAGATTTGAGCAAAAGGTTTTTAAAACTTACCTTTTTGGAAAACTATTTTCAAAACCAATTAAGTATTTTCCAAGAAAAGTCTAGTTTATTTTAAAAAGGCTATTCCCCAAAAGCCATCAGCACTATCCTTTGTTTCCTCGTTCTCAATCTATCTTTTTCTTCGTTTCAGTTTGGCCGATAATTTTGCCATTCTGGAGGGCGTACCAGTACCTATTTGGTTTAGAAGGTACATGGAGGCAAGGGCAAATGAAGCCGGCCCCGCGAACATTCCTCCTCCTTCCCCCGTGGCTAACATTTCTCCTCCTCCCGTAGCTGAGGTTCCTCCTCCTCCTCAGCATCCGCAAGAGGATTTCACAAAGGTTTGCAAGGACTTTAAGGCAATGGGTGGCAAGAATTTTGTCGGGACGGAGACTTTTGTTGAGGCAAGAAACTGGTTGAAGGAAATTGAAGACCTCTTTGCTATCTTTGATATAGAAGACCGTAGGAAAGTTCTGTTAGCGGTATGGCTGTTGAAAGGGGAAGCTGCATATTGGTGGGTGGTCACCACCACTACTAGGCCAATTCAGACTTGGGATGACTTTAGGAGAAGGTTTGGACTGAGGTTTCTATCATCGACAAAAGAGAACCTTCAGATGGAGAGGTTCCTATCACTAAAGCAAGGGGACATGACAGTTAGGGAATACGTGGATACGTTTAATCAACTTGCTCGGTTCGGTCTAGACTTGGTTAACACAGCTCAGAAAAAGGCCCTACGCTTTGCTCTAGGATTGAATGAGCCATTGCGCGGTTTGGCCATGTCTCATATACCCATGGGGGCGACTTTCGAGAGCTTGGTGAATATGGCCCTGCTTCAAGAGGAAGATAAGAGGGGCAAGAAGGAGGTCAAGGCAAATGAGTCTCAAGGCGAGAAGGTAGATTCCGAAAAAGGAGGCAAGAACAACAATAGCAAGGACAACAAGTCAAGAGAAAGGAGGAAGTGCAACTTCTGTGGGATTACTGGGCACATAGCCAAAGACTGTAGGAAGAAGAAAAGGAAGTTGGGAGAATGCTTTCATTGTGGAGAGTCTGGACACTATAGCAAGGATTGCCCGAAAAAGCGGGGACAAGGGAAAAGGAAAACTCATCGAGCAGGACCTTCTGGAGGGCTAGGGCATACTCTCAACATCGCTCCAGTTCTTGAGCGAGGTAGTATTTCTATAGAAGGTCATGTTTACATTTCTGATTTCCCTGTTCATACCTTATTTGATTCTGGCACATCGCATAGTTTTATTTCTGATCTTGTTGAAAGTTTGCACCTAAGTACTAGTCTAGTTGAGAATCCCGTTAGTATTTCAAATCCAATTAGGGGTTCCGCCCATCTACCTGCGATTTGTATGGATTTGAAAACCTCTATCTTGAGCATAGAATTCATGTGTAATGCTTATGTTCTCGGGTTTATGGGACACGGGTTGATTTTGGGCATGGGTTGGTTGTCCAGTTATGGAGCCATTCTTGACTTCGAACATAGGGTTGCGAGGCTCATGACTCGCCTCGGTAATACCCTCGAAAATCTCGTGTGACCTTTAGGGGTCCGTCATGATTAGTTATCTAGAATCCCTTGGCACTTTTTGGAAATCTGTAATCCAATCGAGTAGTGTTCTCCACTAAGGCGGATGGTCCATTCCGCTTAAGCACGGGTTATAGAAATCACCCTAGTAAGAACATTTGGCAACGTGGAGTGGCAGTTGTTTTCAAGAGATAGTTCTTTTGCATGGAATACCATACGGTATGTAAACGAGATCCAGGATTCACTAACGAATTTTGGAAAGCTTGCATGAAACCTTGAGCACGCAGTTATGTTTAAGCCAAGTATTTTAGTGGATGTGGAACGAGAGGCAACGGTGAAATGAGTTCTAACTCATATTTTGGAAATAATAATTAAGAGCTACGAAATTGTGGAGTTAAAAGACGGTCAAGGCATGATGGGATTAAGTACAATAAAATGCGGCTTAGAAGATTGAAGACTAGATGCGCATTATATCTCTTTCTAAGAGTATATCCTTGATCCCTATTATTCTGTAGAGCTTACTCGCATGTTATCTTTTAAGTATATCCTCTCGGTCCTATTCTCAATCTTAGCTCTGTTGCAAACCCCATAAGGAGTATGACTCGCCTGTTTGTGATTTATAGTTGGGGTGAAGATGTCCATTAAGATGACCGAACTATTTGGGCTTCATGGGATATGGGTCATAGTTGATAGACTTACGAAGAGCACCCATTTCCTTCTAGTAAAGAACAAGAGGACTGTATCAGGTTTAGCATCTGTTTATCTTCGAGAGATAGTGCGATTGCATGGAGTTCCTTCTAGCATAGTTAGCGATCGTGACCCAATCTTCACTATCCAGTTTTAGAATAGTTTGCAAGGAGCGATGGGTACGCGATTGAATCTACGTACAGCTTATCACCCCCCCAGGACGGATGGCCAAACCGAGAGGGTGAATAGAGTACTAGAAGATCTGTTGAGGCTATGCATTCTTGACTTTGGTGGTACTTGGGAAGACCACCTCCCTCTTGTAGAGTTTGCTTATAATAATAGTTATCAAGCTAGCATAGGGATGGCTCCATTTGAAGCTCTGTATGGGAGGCCATGTAGGTCACCATCTTGTTGGTAGGAGACAACGGACAGGCTTATACTTGGGCCCGATAGGATACGGGACACATCTGAGAAAGTTGAATTGGTGAGAAGACGGATGAAAGCGGCCCAAGACAGACTGAAATCCTATGCTGACAAGCGAAGGACAGATTTGGAATTCGAAGTTGGAGATATGGTTTTCGTGAAGGTTTCTCCTTTCTGAAACGTGGTTCGTTTTGGAACAGTTGGAAAGATAGCACCAAGGTTCGTAGGACCCTTCCCTATCATAGAGAGAATTGGGAAGACGGCCTATAAGGTGGAATTGCCCGAGAGGCTGGCCGGAGTGCATAATGTTTTTCACGACTCGCATCTCCGAAAGTGCCCACATGAGTCAGCCGAGGTAGTTGAGCCTAGCATTCTTGACGACACGGAGGTATAGAAAGAGGCGACCTTGAGGCGATCTCTGATTCGTATCTTGGGAACGGAGATCAAGAAGCCGAGGAATCAAGAAGTCAAGTTAGTAAAGTGAAGCCGAAGAGGATGCAACTCGGGAAACCGAGGAGAAGATGCGCGCGCTTCACCCATTTTTTTTTTGAGGGTACATTCTCAATCTCCTTTCCTATTCAGCATATCTTTCTTTCACTATCCATGTTTACCTGGTTATCTCGTTAACCTTGTCATGAGAACCTTAGGTAGAAACCCTTTGGATGAAACATGTATTTGAAACATGTTATGCTTGATGTTTGCAAGTGGTTGCAAGTGTTTGCAAGTGGATACTCATGGATGCATGATACACGTTAGGCACTAAGATCGGCTCACACACTTTCATACCGCATATGCATGAGTGTTTATGCTTATTCATGGATGAAACTTGTATGCTATCACATGGATGTTGCATATGGACGGATGTTATGTGCACTCATGTAGAGACTATAAGTTATGTTAGGAGTTTGCATACATATGGACGCATTGCACAAACATATTTTGCATTAAGGAGATTTACTGAATCAGTAACCGCCTGATTTTCGCATTAGATAAGTACATATACACACACCTTTGCATATGTTCATACAGCATTAGAAATCTTTTAAGGACAATGATTACTTGTGGATGATGTTTTGAGTAGATGGATGATAGGATACGTTCTTCCTAACTTGAAGATTTCGGGGACGAAATCCTTTAAGGTGGGGAGGATGTAACAACCCGTATTTTTGAATAACATATTATAACATAAATCAAGGCAGAATTAAATGTTAAATTCTGAATCAAGGGAAACGGGCTGTGCCATTGCGTTCGTCTCGGAAAAATACGCGTAATAGAGTCCGAGTTTTCGAAAAACGGAGTCCGTATGACCAAGTTATGGCCCAATGAAGTTTTCAGAAAATTCCAAGCCCGAAAATAGTTCAAATTCGAATTCAGAATGGAATTTCAGCCAAAACAGACTGGGCGGGAATTTTCCCACACAGGCAGGGTCGACATAGGTGTCGACACCAATGTCGACCCCCCCAATGGGTCGACACCCATGTCGACCCAGGGGTCGACCCCCCCGATCGGACCAATTTGTCTGGTGCACCATTTGTGACATGCTGAGTCTTGTTCCAGAAGTTTCTGACGGGATTTGACGGACCTGATGTGTTTTAGGGTTAATCCTATGGTCTAAACTAACCTAATCATCTATAAAAAGACCATAATACCTAGCCTAAATCATCATAAATCAATCCTATAACTAAACTATGCCAAAATGTTTCTTGATCATGGCCTCCATCTTCATATCATGACCTCCATCCTCTTCATGAAAGTTTGAGAGTTCCTAAGCTTGATTTAAGGCCAAAGTTCAATCTTTCTTCATCAAAGCAAGGATCTTTTGCTTGTTTCTCAAGGGTTTTCATTGGAGCTTATCATTTGAGAGTGTTTAGAGTTGCTAATGGCTTCGTCTCAATCTTATTTTATTTTATAAGTCTTCATAGCATTGTAAGCCCTATACTACTCTTAGATTCTAACTATGAAGTTAAATATGACATGTTGAAAGTTTGAGTTTTGGCCGAAGTATGATTTCTGCTTTGATTCTATCATGTTATGCATAGATTTATCCTATGCATGTTTGGAAAGCTATCACCTTGACTTTGTGCATAGAAAGCTATGACCTTTGATTTGGAATGTTGCATAAAGCAACATAGAAACTCTCATAAACCTTATGTTATCTTGCATTTGATGTTATATGCGAATCACTTGCTATCATCCTATATCATTTATGATCATGTTTCACCTATTTGCTAAAGTTTGATATCATGCATGTTTTGAGGCTTATAATGTAATATGCAAGTTTATGAACACATTTTGCCTCATATGCCACCATGTTTAACTTGTGGCCACACCTTAACCCCTAATGATATTATGCATGCTTGTGGCCAAATCACCCTTATGCTATTATGCATGCTTGTGGCCAAATCACCCTTATGCTATTGTGCATGCTTGTGGCCAAATCACCCTTATGCTAGTGTGCATGCTTGTGGCCAAATCACCCTTATGCTATTATGCATGCTAGTGGCCAAATCACCCCTACGCTATTTGATATGTTTGAGGCCAAGACACCTTTTATGCTATCATACATGTTGAGGCCATATGCTAGTATGTTGAACCCTTTTTGGCCTCAAATATCACCATGTTTGACTTGTGATAGACTTTGCCACCTTATGCCCACCTTGTCATATTGTTATGTTCCCTTTTTGATCTATTTGTGTTGATGCGAATTTACGTGCGATGGGAATACATTATGGGTAATGGGGCAAACTTAAATAACATGAAAACATGACTTGAAAATATGACATGAAAGTTTGACATGTGTTTATGCTTGAAAATATGGACTTGGACATGACTTCTAGAAAACATGAGAATGGCCAACTCGAGGTTGGGTTGAGTTTGTAGCATAAATCTACCCGGAACCGACCGGCTTAACTAGTGGCTACAAACAATAGGACCCAATGTGAGTAGTTGGTCATATCGCACTTAAAACGCGAGGTTAGACTAGGTTGTGGTGTAAAGCTACCCGGACCCGCCCGGCTTAACTAGTAACCACAACAAAGTCTAATGTGAGAGGTTGGGGTGCATTAAGTTAATTAATGCCACATGGCAGGGTTAATTCATGAACTACTTGAATATACTTAACCAATTAAACACGATGGATTGGTTGGGTTAAGTCATGGACTACTTGAATATACTTAACCAATTAAACACGATGGATTGGTAGGGTTAAGTCATGAACTACTTGAATATACTTAACCAATTAAACCCGATGTATTGATAGGGTTAAATCATGAACTGCTTGAATACACTTAACCAACTCAATACATGGTTAGGATAGGGTTAACCACACTTAACCCGCTTGAAATCCTAGTTACGTGGTCCTTTTCAGCAGTAACCAACTTAGAAGTATCATGGGTACCCTGGACTAGGCTAGGGTGGGGCACGATTACTGAACTGATTGTAAGAGACCAAAAGAGACGGCTGAAGGGTGCACCGGTTGTTCAGGCGGACCATGGTCGTGCACATTAAGTCCGGAGTTGAACATGGGCACCAGTAGGTTTAGACTGTGCGTGCTTGAATTGTGTCTGTGGTTTACACCTTAGGGATGGATACACCCTGGGGTGGACCTAGCACAGTTAACTACATTCCACGATTAAGCCGTATGACACCGATACACGACGAGTTAGGCTTATAGGGAGCCGATCGACTAGACCGAGTAGTTGGACCTCGATTTAGGTCATCTCACGATGTGGGCCAGCTTTGGGCCAAGGGATCATTTCTTGTTTATACTTGACATGGATTGGAATACTAGTACACACCTGGTGCAACTTAACCTTGTATATGTGATGCCACACTTGATCTGTCTTGTTAACTTTTCACCATGCCAGTTGTCACCCTACAGCTCATCCCTGTTTTACATGTTCAGTTAACTTTATTAGTTTTTATACTAATAGTAGATAGGACTTACCAGTCTTTTTGACTGACCCGTTTTCTTTCGCCTCTTTTCTTCCATTTCCCCCCCACCCCAGGTTTACAGGGTGGGAACACTAGTACCTAGCTTGGATCTTTAGCTGCTTTTCCTGGATAGCTCATGTACGGTTTGGACTTGAGCTCGCTATGGCTTTCTTCTACCTTGGGGATAGTTTACTTTATGTTATTTCCAGTTTTCATTTTATGTTTTTCTAGACTTTGTTTTGTGGAAAATAATGACTCAGTACTTTGATGTAACTTGACTATGGTTTTGAAATACTAGTTTTATCCGCTGCTTTATTGACTCTCTTTTTACTTATATGTTCTGTCTTGTGATATCTGCATGCATGTTTACCTCGTTTAACGCCCCTCCAAAGCTAGCGCCCTTGCAAGAGTGGTATTGGCGGAGGTGGGGTGTTACAATTTTTTATGGTACTCAGCTCCCCAATGGTACTTTGGTCATCATATGGAAACAGATCTAAGTCAAGATCCATTCCTCTTAAGTCCCAATCTCCAAACCGATCCTTCAATTTTGGATTACCAGAGGCAATTTCATAAGGAAGCCTGTCGATAATCGCTTGAATCTGGCAGAGAGCGGTTACATCAGGTGTGGAGGATGTAAGCGATGGTTCCAGAGGAACCGAAGAACTGGGACATAAAAGTTCGGTTGATTTAAGAGATCCACCGAGCACATCCTTATCTTGTGTATTATTGTCTTCTCTCCCCTCAGCATCCTGGGCTTCTCTTTCAGATACTTAAGAATGATCATACTTCTTATTCTTTCGTAAACTCGCCAATGGTGCTTCGAGAGAATGTTGAGTTAGGATATCTGAAGATGACCGGGGAGGCTTGGAGCAACGAGAAAGACTGGACTGGAAAATATTCCACGGGTCGACAAGGGAAACTTGCTAGAAAAAACTGTCTGATAAGGATGATCCCATTCGCGAATCTAAGAGGAAAAAGAAAGTCTTAGCACATGAATAATAGAATACTAAGAAAGAAAACGAGAAGAGGAGATACACTGAATGCATAAAGAAAACCTAAAGCAGTTCCAGGCTTTGTAACATATCCCTTTGGACTAGAAACAAGGTTTTTTTTGTAAATTATTGCGTTAAGGGTTCGGAACATAAATGTTCGAGTAACAATGTTACCTTGAATAAGGTCTTTAGCTAAGTCAAGTGGATCAAGACCTCTAAAAGTTTCTAAACCACCTTCTTCTTGATTATCCTTAGTAGGAAAACTTTCACCAACCCCCAGAGTTTCTTTAGAAGTCACTGCAGTTTCATCAGGCTGCTCCTCTTCTCGCACTTGATCCGAGGTGGTTTTCCAAGAAGTCACATTGGAATTCCCTGGACGACTTCCTCTAAAAACGACCCTTCCTTTTCAGACAAGACCGCCGAAATCACAGGAGCTTTGTGCTTTGGACACTTAGATACTACCTTTTTGGAGAAAATAGGTATGCTTTTGAAAGATGCCTTGCTGCTCCCTACGGGGCTGGAGCACTCCTTTCTCGAAGACTTCTTGATAGGGGATTTGTTGGTATCATCCTTTTTATCAAAAACATCCACCGCGAAGATAAGAAAGTAAGGAAGCAGATCATATTGCCGTAAGAACCCTTCAGTAATCAGGAATTTCCTGTTTCACTTTCTCTCATCAACAGCTAATAGTGAATTGCATAAATCTTGGTCAAAGGGTATGCTTTGATTAGGAAGTGCTATAGTATAACCAAAAGATTTATTTTTTCAAAAAGAGGGGGGCAAGAGGAAGTCTAAAGAATAAAAATACTCACCGCTTTCCATCCAAAAGCCGCAGAAATTATTGGGACATCGGACAAAGAAATAATGATTGGGAAATCCTCGTACACTGTCCACTAAGCCAGTGATTATTTTCAAACCCCGACTTTTCACAAAGATAAACGAAGGGCGCCGGTTCCTTTCCTAAAAGCATATAATGAGCATATGTCCTTAAATGAAGGAGCCCGATGTTTTTCCCTCATAAAAAGAATATAAAGGCTTATCAAAATCGCATAACCATTAGGATGTAACTGGTACGTGGCAATAGCCAGGCTCCAAAGAATCATTTCTAGATAAGGATTAAAAGGAGGAATCGCTCCGCTTATCAGCATGCCGCGATTAACAGCAACATATCCTTTGGGAGGAATATCTGCGAACTCCTCTCCAGGCAGTTTGGCCTCTTCTTTTTCTAAAATTCCGAATTGATTGCACAATTTTTGGAACGATCTGAAAGAAAGCTCTGTCTCGTGACTCTCCTAAGGTACACTAAAAAGTGCACAAGGTTATGGGAAATCTTGGGCTGCACCTGTTAAAGAGGCAATATTTGGCATAGATACAACTCGATCAGAACTTCCCACTTGATAAGACCCTCTGGCTTGGTCAGACATAGTTCGATTCCTGAAGTAATGTTTATAGGACAAAAGAGAACATTTTATTCAATCTCGTATAAATTTAAGAAAGACTATTGCAAAAAAGAGAAAAGAAAACCCTACTTGGAAACCCTGCAATATCTTGGTTAGGATTGTGAGAACCTTTAAGAGATCCACAAAGGTCAATCTCGCTTAACACTTAGAAATCCCAAAACTGCATTCAGAATAATCAAATTCATACTTCAAATTAGGACAAGGTAAGATCAAAAGAAGAATTTACTTATGGGCGAGCGAACAGTCTCAAATCCAGCGAACAAACTGGCCAAACCAATCTTGAGATTGTGGAGGCCTTGATAGGAGTACTATGCATGGGTGCAAATCAGAGCAACGAAAGAGCTGAAGCAATCAAAAGTTATGAAAAGTATCAGAACAATGAAGAGGAATGCTCAGAACAACGCCGCCATTAAAAAGTTTCTCTTGGGGAAAGAAGAAAATAGGAAAACAATATATAAGGAAAGGCCAAAAGGGTTAGCAAACCAAAATAGTATGTCCGTCCGGTCGCTCATACGTGATAATACAGACAAGCGATCCTATGTTCAGGCTAACGAACTCGGCATTCGAGCAATTGGGGGGTCATTCAAACGAGCACATATAAGTGGGCCATGTAAGAACACTACCGCCATATGGAATTTGAGTTGAACCACCAAATCTCTTCGAAGTCCCGTATACCAGTTTACAAGTGTACAAGATAAACCAGTCAATTGCGTACAGATAAGAAAATAAGGGGGGAGATTAAAGGACATACATCAAGAGAATTCCTCGCCACGCCAGATCAATACTCGATTGCAGAAATAAGTGTCCCATCAGAATCCAGCTGGCATGATCACTTCCCCATGATTCAGCCATTTGCAATGATGACAAGATAGTTCAAACGTCTTACTCGAAGGAAACGACACCAATCAACCACAATGAAACAATCCTAAGTTTTTCACGAATGACCCTTCGATGAGTCAGGTTAGATCTACCAAGTAATATCGTGATCAATCATGTCAAAGCCAGTAATTCTCTACCAAAGAAAATTTCAAGCTTCGATGGGCAAATGTTGATCCCTAAAAATCCATACGCACATTGAGTTACAAGATCCGAGAAGGAACTACAGAAAAGACACCATCAGGGTCGGTCGTGCACAATTTTATCTGAGGCACTCAAACGACTCACGAATGATAGGAAGCAACTGTGCAGAACAAGATTCGAACATCAAATCCAAGACAAGTCAGTTGCCCAGCGCGACCGAGAATGATGGCACAACATATTATGAGTAGTACAACTCAATAAAGATAAAGGTCGTATATCTTATAAAAGCCGCCCACAACAATGGAAGACGCTTGACCTAATACCAAAGTTCAGTCGTACGTATCAGGGAAGGATTCAAGGTTGCATGTACATTTGACAAACGCTCATGGATAGCAACTCCTATCGCTCGAATATTCCTGCTAGTCGAACGCCAACACTTTGGCCAGATATCATCTACCGGTCGGTCGTGCATCAGCTCTTAAAAAGAGCGCACTTACATCTCAAGTCGGAAGCCTTGGTCAGTCACCTCCAGACTAAAAGAGTCATCGCCTGCTCACTCGGGATCAAACATAGCAGCATCAAGGAACTATGATCGTCCGCCCGCTCGTCTCACAATCAAGCGAATCGGCTATGATCGTCCGCCCGCTCGTCTCACAATCAAGCGAATCAGGTAACCACACATCAATTTCCAGATATAGCCATGCCCGAAGAATACCTATTAAAGTCACCCACTCAAAACGCTCGCTCCTATAGAGTCGCTCGCACATGACAACTGGATACATCTACGAATAACTGGCTACAGCTAGGCGATGGCATGTTTGTAATTAATGGGATGAACGACCCATAGCCTGCATATACAGACTTCGGATCATTTCCTCAAGAGAGCTCACCTATAAATACGCCATGGCTGCCAGTGTAAAAGGGATCAAATCTTTTCAATCACAAAGTGCTGCAAAATTCTATTCTCAGTCACTCCTCAAGCACTTGGAAGTAATGATCATCTTCTCCACTCGAAGTTCCATTACCCATTTGGCCATGGCGTCAAGGACAATCTTGTAATTAGGGGAAACAAAGACATCCTCCTTCTTAATCATTCATCCATCCTTCTCCTCCTCAAACTCTATCGTTCTCTCATAAAATCCCAGGATTGAAATGTATAAATGAGAGTATATTGAGCGAATTTAGATATGTATGAAAAAAGCGAGTTTATGTATTTTGTAATCCCCGTTATAAGAATGGAAACTATCTTCATAATGGACGTAGGCCTAATATAAGGCTGAACCACTCTAAATCTTGTCTCTATTTTATCTTCCTTGCATTTTCATTTTCAATTGTTATCAAGTATGGCTCCATTTATTTCCCTACCCTATTGGTGAAGTACAATTTTAGTACCTTTGGTGTTTAAGCCATTTTTTGGTGAAAACACCTAGCGTACGCCTGCGTGAATGTTGTTTTCTGAACTATGTTTTCAGTAATCGACTTTTGTAGATCTGAGCACTTTTTTTTTTAAATCCCATCTTTTTATCGATCCTCCAATCCAACACCCCTTCTAGAACCCTTCCAATCCCTAGACACATCCCTTTACTGTTGCATGGTGTCCTTCTCAGGTACTTTCTTTCTCCAAGACTTTGCCTGCAAATTTCTGCCTCGTGATTTCCCAACCTTCCCATCTCCTTCTAGTGTGATCATTTACAATGCAAGATCTCTAAGCGAGTTTGTGCTAGTCATTTCTTTGTGTTTTTTGTCCTGCGCTTGTCTGGATTTTGTCAAGAGGAGTTGGTAGTGTTGGTTAGTTTGGTGCTGATCTATGTTGGGTTATGTTGAGGGTTTAGGTTTGTTTCCTAGAATGTGTTGGCTTGCTGGTTGTGACATCCTTCCTCCATGACCTCTTTTGATATTCCCTTATCTCTGTATTCTACTAAGTCAGCTGCAGGGAAGTAGAGCAATGCTCTCTATTTTTGTGCGTTACTGATGTTACATCTCAGTTGATTTTTTTGGTGGGGAAGAACTCTGTTGTGCATATTGTGGTGTAAGTGTGTCTGCTTGCTTTTGGTGTCATCTTGATAGTTTTTGAGCCGATGTTGTTCTTTTTTGTCTCGGGTTTTGTGTGCTTGTGTTGTGGTTTGGACGTGTTGTTTTGGGAGTTTGAAGGAATGTGATGGTCTCCATATTGTGTTGTTACTTGGTGCTGGTGGTGGTTCACATGGAGATGTGCGGTGTTGATCATTACTTACCTTGGTAGGCATTGTCTTGTCAACTTTTTTTCTGGTAGTTGTTGTTCTCTAATGATAGTTCATCATTGATTGTGTTGTACTTTGCTCTGTGCACAACTTTATTATGTATGGTCTTGAGTACAATGCTGATGTGAGTTGATTGGTAGTGTTAGATTGTTCCATGTGGCATATAGGGTGCTTGTTTGCATGTAGCATTGTTGCTATCTTGTGCAACATGGTATTTTGTATAGACTTATTAGGTTAGGTCTTTACTTTGTGTAACCTATATTCTTCTGCATTCTAATTGTCTCCCTGCATGGAGTCGAAATTTTATAGCCTAGAATAGTGTCTAGCTCCAGTGCTGTAATCTAGATAGAATGCAGTGGACGATCCACTTTAAAATACATAGGTGATGGACGGTCCACCTTAAAAACGAATGTAGTAGGTTAGTAATCTGCCAATCTTCTGAAATTATTGTAATTATTATTATTTGTTATAATAATAAGTGTTTGTTGTCACTATAAAAATCGGTCGGCTTTGCCAAAAATAAATGATAATAATAATGTATAAATAAAAATAAATAAGTGGTAATATATACTCGATATTTAATAATGTCTAATCAAAAAGTTTAATGATGATATTTACAAATAATTATTCTTATATTTAATTATTAGTAGTCTAAAAAATTATACACAATATGAATAGTAATAAATTATAGTAATATTGTACCAATAATTTGAGATTTCGCCATTGTTTCGAGCTTAAGTTTGTTCACACTATTTTTGATAGTGTGCACATAACTCACGGTGGTGATTGGTAGAAATCAGAGGGTCCCAACGGGACCCTCTGATTTCCACCAATCACTAGTAGCGTTTTGTTCACATTATAAAAAATTGTGTGAACAAAATGCTACTGCATTGTTTCTCCCTAAATTTTCGTAACCCGCTATATTTTTAGGGAGTCTCTTCTGCATCTCGTTCAGAAATCCTCATTCCCAAATTCGCCTCTCACGCATTGCCCTCTCCTCTTGTTCCCCTTTACACGTATCATTATACCCTAAGAAATTAATCTCGCTTTTAATTCGATTTTCTTCCCCCTCCCCTCTGGTAAAACGCTTGAAGCCCTCATCGTACGCAGTGCAAAAAGTTGTAATTTTCTTTTTCCTCATGTAACTTGTATGCTGCAATCATACGCATAAGTGCCTGACTAAACATGGATGCAGTTATGGGGAAGCTAGATCTTGGCAACCCATTTGCCCCAGTGATAATTGGAGGCAACGATGGCACCTACGGTGGATATTTGTTCGTTGTCTTATTTTGTACACAATAAAGGAATTGTCGTATTTACTTAAGTAATTTTGATAGATATTCATCAATGGTTTTGTGTTTTTTATTATTCATGGCTTATATTTTTCCTTCTTCTCTGGATCTGGGTATGTTTAGTTTTCTTGTGAAGTAGACAATATGCAATTAATTCTAGCACAAATGAAGGAGAATTTAGTGAAGAAAAAAAAAATAGAGAGAGAAATGAAGAAGAATTTGTGATGTGGACATAACATAGGGGTAAAGTAAGGTTCTTATATATATATATATATTTATTTTTATTTGAGGAAATTAGTTAAAAGGAAACAGTTTAATAAAAATTAATTTTAACAAACATTAACTTTTATCTTTTGTCTCAAGGACAAGCGGTAAATTTCTCTATCGTGCCGCACTACATTCATTTCCTCTGTGAACTATTTTTTATAACCTTCAACAAACAATGGCAGTCGAAACACAAACTTAAATACTTCAATAAACAAGAATAGGGATTCTTTACATAACTGACTCATCATTGGACGTAAATCCGCCAATTCCGATAGGTTCTACACAAAAAACGAAGAATCGAAAATCTTTGAAACTAGGGTTTTCATATGAAAAGCTCAAATTTCACAAACTAGGACTTCGCCACAAAAATCTAAACCAGACGATTCCATTATTATTTATGAGAAAAGAAGATGAGAAGGTTAATGGCAGCTGAAACCGAGAAAGAATATGAACTAAAGCAACAAAAGCTGTGTGATGAAATATTCACTAGGAAAAAAACAGAGGTATAATATCTGATTTTTTTTAAATAAAGAATAATTTTAAAATGGTAGTACAATATATCATTTTATTTTTTGCATGCATCATATAGAAATATTAGATGATAGACGAACATAACATTCAATGTTTGACAGATGGTAAATAACTATAAAATGAATAGCTATAGAATGATAAGTAAATATAACATTAGGAAAAAAAATGATAAACAAATATAGCATGACATATTTATAGTTGAATATGTCGGTTTGTTTTGCTGTGTGTACTATGATGAGTGATAAATGATTGAACATAACATTCAATGTTTGGAAGATGATAGATAAAAGTTAGATGAATAGCCATGGAATTATAAGTAAATATGCGATTAAAAAAATGATAGACAAATATAGCAGGCCATAATTATAGTTGAATATGTCATTTTGTTCTGTTGTGCGTATTATGGTGAATGATAAATGATAGAGGAACATAACATTCAGTGTTTGAAATATGATAGAAAAAAGTTAGATGAATAGTTATAGAATGATAAATAAATATAGCATTCAGAAAATGATAAACAAATATAGCATGACATAGTTATAGTTGAATATGTTAGTTTATTTTGTTGTGTGTATTATGGTGAATGATAAATGATAAACAACATTGCATTCAGTGTTTGGAAGATGATAGACAAAATTTAGATGAATAGCTATAGAATGATAAATAAATATAGCATTGAAAAAAATGATAAACAAACGTAGCATGACATAATTATAGTTGAATATGTCACTTGTTTAATATGTGTTATGGTGAAATATTAAATGATAAAGGAGCATAATTTTAGTGTTTTGAATATAGTTGACAGAAGTAAGATGTGTGTATGTGTGTGTGTATATATATATAATGATAGATAATAATATCATTGGAAAAAATGATAGACAAACAGAGCGTGATATACTTACAGTTGGATATGTTACTTTGCTTGCTTAATGTGTTATGCTGCAATGATAAATGATAGAGAAAATAACATTCATTATTTGATAGAGAAAGGAAAAAGCAAGATGAATAGCTATAGAACAATAGACAAATATATCATTGAGAAAAAATGATAGACAAACATAGCATGTGGAATATATCTACATCCAAGATATATTGTTTAACCGAACAAGCTAAAAAATGCAAAAGACGTCCGAATTCAAACCTAAGTGGGTACTTATGGGATGTAATGGGCGTCCGTACTCAAACTTAAGCGGGTAATTATGGGACGCAAAGGACATTTGGATTCAAACTTAAGCGGGTACTTTTGGAAATCAATCTATACCACAAACATATTGTTTAACCAAACAAACTTAAAAAATACGAAGGACGTCCGAACTCAAACCTACTTATGGCAATCAATTTCCATTTGTTGTGTTCTTGAATGTAGTACTGGATTAACTATAAGTGATATTGTTGTCACATTCAGTTCACCAAGTAATGATTGCACCCACATAATCTCAGTAGTTACCACTACACCATAACAGCCATTTCGTAACACTTAATTTTTTTTGATTGCCAACACTTATTTTCATTGTAGACTAATCACTGTAATAAGCGTTGGTAAGGAAAAAAAGTGTCACCAAAAATATCGGGGCAAAGAAGTAAAATGGCATGTTTCTCGCCCGTAACCCTAATCCCTTTGCCTTCACAACAATTACGGCTGGAAAAAAAAAGATTTTGGACTTCATGCGATTCGATTTTGGCTTCCAAGTCAGGCGAATCGGCTTCCAAATCTGGCGAATCTTCTTCCAAATCTGGCAAATCGACCTTCACTTTAGGCGATTCGGTTACGGGCTCACTTCAGGCCGTTCGATTTCAAGCCTCTACTCCAAGCGATTTTTCTTTCCAACTTGGTGTTCATTGTTGTCTTGCACGTAAGTATGCTTATTTAATTCTTTGTTTTACTCAAATAACCTCTTTTCTGAATAATTTTGGGAACAAAAATCGTTTCTCGGTTGGACATAGGTTTGACTTCTCGATTTTAGAACTAACGCCATGATTTTTTGGCACATACGAATACGAGCTCCAGTAAATGATTTTTTTTATAAATGTACTTTGGATTACAAATTACCGTAGGTGGTTTTGAGTATATGGGAAATTACCATATGTGGTTTTGATTATATAGCAAATAATTTTTTGTTTTCTGTTGAGCTTTTGTTTTCAGTGGTAGTTGTTAACGTATGCGTAATGTTCACAAGTTAATTGTTCACCAGACAAATTTCCCTGAATATCAAGGGCAAGAAAAGATTGTAATCAGACATTGTAGTGACTTCATCTGGCTACGTGATAGGCTTGCCGAGAACTACAAAGGAGTGTTCATTCCTCCTGTACCAGAGAAGAACGATGTAGGTAACTATTTTTGTACTATTTTTGTATATTTTATGCCTGTGAGAAATTAAGTGTTTGCTCTGATCATTAATTTCATCAACCTTTTTGTTGTCATGCTCACGGTATCTTATGCGACTCAGAAAAATTTAGGTTCAGTGCTGAATTTATCGAGATGAGAAGGCGAGCGCTGGACATATTTATAAATTGGATAATTTCTCACCTTGGACTAAAGCGAAGTGAGGATTTCTGGGTATTTCTGGTGGAAGATGAAGAGCTAATATTCGTACCATTTTACAGAGTTTCTAAAAACTAGCTTATGGGTTTATTTGTATTTGGTTACAAACTATGTCAAGAAATCATGGTTACAAATAAAATAATTCATATTTAAGTTCTTATTCTGTTGTTTATGGCAGTAGCTATTATGGCAGTAGCTATTATGGCTTAATATCTTTCTTTATCATCAATATAAAAAATTTGTTCACACTTATTTGGCCACTAGTTGGCAGTCATTTGTTTTATAATTATGGCAAAGAATTCAGCTGTGCAAATAATAAGATAATGTGAACCAAGGAACTTGTTTGGATATATTAATAAGTACGTAAGAATTCAAATGTACCGAACTTTATAGTAATTTTTGGAGGAAGATTTGTATTACAGGCTTGAATTTGGAAGTAAAGTAAAACCAAGTTGATAATTAATCAATTTTGTACTAACATGTTTTATTTTCCACTATCTCTAATATGCAAGTCTTGCAGCTTCCTCCTCTATCCTTTCCTTGCTCAGTCTTTTTTGCATTGAAATTTACTAAATAGCAGTTTATATTTTATCATATTGTTGCGGCAAATAATTTAAAAATCATAATTAGATGAATATGCATGAACGTATGTATGCACATGTGTGTGTGTGTATTTGTGTGTATGCATGTGTATAAGTATGTATGTATGTATATGTATATACAATAGGGTGTTTATTTATTATATATATATATATAACACATAGGGGCTGAGCTTGCAATAGGGTGTATATACAATGGAGCACTGTCATATTTGTGCGCACTGCTTATCAATCAATTATAAATTATAGGAAATAAACTACATAATTGGGAGAATGTAAAACTGTTTGTATGGCTGAGCTTGCAATACTCGGTACTCTATACACAATTAAAAGCTAGTGAAGTATATGAATTGAAGTGATTAGATTAAAAAAAGGATACAAACTTTATTCTATGTACAATTGACGATGTTAAGTTGTGCATGAGTATAATGTTTGATCTTTAAGAAAAATGTTAAACATTTAAAATATGGGGAAACAGTTTTTCTCTATCTGAAATTGGTTATTACAAAATTTAATGATCAAATACTAATGATTTAAATATACACCACCTATTCACTTAAGGAAAGATGCAGTTCAACTATTTATCCCAAGCTTATGGCATGTGACAATTTATCGTTTATGAATTTTCTGTTTTAAACCTACTGTTACTGTCATTGCTTGGGCAGCTTTATTCTACTTTCTCACTGTAATGAGAATTATGAATAGTATATACATTTTTTTTAATTTTTTAGTCAAGCGTGCATATGAATAATTAAAAAAAATCTAGTTATAAATCGTTTAAGTTCATTTACGTAGAAAATTTTGACAGATTTACATACAAATAAACATAACATAGATTACTACATAAGTTATTTGAAACAGACTAAGAAGATTTTTTAAAAAAAAATTGAATTCATCAAAAATATCACTAAGACTTTAGAATTTAGCAATATTCCTGTCAGTATTCATTATCACATGATATACAAGCGAACCATAAAGTTTGATTTTCTTCAAACAGTAAATCCAGGAGGTAACTTCAATTTTCTTCGCAAAGTTTCAATGAAAAGGTAGCTCCGTTTTCAGGGTTTTCACTACTGAAAATTGATGCATTTTGGTTAAGTATTAGGTATGTTATCTGATTGTTACTCGTTCATTACAGTCATATATCATGGAAAGTCATTAAAAACCATGCTAGATACCATATGTGAATGTTTCAATAGCTTCAGCATATGTGACGTTTCAGTTTAATTCTCTGCCAAATTTGCTGTTAATTGATTCATATATATACGACACACAGAAAAGTGATACTGTTCCATTCATAAATTTCTTTTACAGTACTTAAATATTTTGCAGTTAACAACATCGTTTTATGGCTAATAAAAGTCATGTACACAAATGAGAATAGTTTATAAGTGGGGAAGTCTGAATACTGAAGTTCTTGTGTTTGGACCAAAATGCAATGCACCTAATGAGCACAGATAGCTGTTTCAACATAAATGGGTTGTTATTTCTCATTACAATTTTTTTTCTATGCTTCTTCTAACAAACCTTTCATTTTAGTTTGACATTTTTTGTGGAGAAATTGAATAGAAAGTAGTTCTGACACTTGAAGAATGATCATAGTTCTTATTTATTCAAAATTTGATTAAATAGTTGTGTTGTTGCCTTATTATGCCTTTGGCATTGTATTGACTCTTTGTATATCATTATTTATTTATTTGCAGCTAATTCCAATTTATGCGAGATAACTCTATAATCTTCATTTCCTTCATTATGCATAAATCAATATATTTGTTGGCAGGTACTTGTTGGAAATAAGAACCTGAAGATGGCATTCTCAGTATTTGAAGACATGAAACGATGCAGTGTAAAACTGATTTGGTTAGTACTTTTGTAGTCCATCTTTATAGTTTATCAACTATTTCTGCACTTCTGTCCTCCCGGGCATGCACACGCTGTATTTAATTAATTTTATTTATATGAAGATATCAGTTAGTTTTATTTCTGTCATAGAAACATATTTATACCTGTTATGCGACTGAGCCAAACTGGGCGGCTCAGTTTCAAGCAGTTCCGAGACTGAGCGCCGCAGGCTCGGTTTCGAGACAGAGCCCCAGTTTCGCAACTGAGCCAGGCTCAGTCACAAAACTGGGGCTGTCTCGAAACTGAGCCTACGGCGCTCAGTCTCGAAACTGAGCCAACTAATGCTCAGTGTCAAAACTATGCCTTAGGCGCTCAGTTTCGAAACTGAGCAAACTAAGCCTCAGTTTCGAAACTGAGCCAACTGAGGCTCAGTTTCAAAACTGTGCTTGAGGCGCTCAGTTTCACGACCGACCCTCGCGCTCTGTTTCGCAATCGAGCCTCGCTCTTCGTTTCGCGACGATGATATTTCTGTATTGGAACATTGATGTTGAATGTTGAACTTATCACGCCCCTATAATTTCTAGAACACTAATTAAGTAAATAGCTCAGTTATGCAACTCAGTTTTCGAAACCAAGTTATGCAACTCAGTTTTCGAAACTGAGTTGCAACTCAGTTTTTGAAGCTGAGTTTGCAACTCAGTTTCGAAAACTTAAAGCATTATTGATAGACTTAGTATGACCAAGGCTGTATGTTTTCCTATTTATTTTTGTACTCAGCAAAAGCATATCTATTTATGAGTGGTCTTTAAGCTATTTACTTGATTGGTGGATATGTCGTTGTTAAGATTGGTTTTTGATTGTTGATGTATGTATCTATCACCTTAATGAAAAATGTTCCATTACAACTTTTTGTTTCTAATATTTTTTATTATAAAAATGAGTGCATTTATATTTTGTAGGCACTCATGGAGGAGGAATAAAACATAATTTGGAATGTAATGGCAACGAGAAAGCAAAAACGTGTGACATTGACAATGATCTTTATCTCTGAAGTTTTTGGAATGTGATGAGTGCATTTATATTTTACAGTTTGGACATGATATTATGGTATTTTGAAATCGAAAGCATGTAGCTCATATTCGAGTATTATGGAAATGTGACATTGTTGAATTTGAGATATCGAAGTGTACTAAATCTTATATTGAATTGATATGTTGAATTATATATGTGATATGAAAATCATAAAGATATGTTATATTCATTTATTTTGAGAATTTTAATATTAATTGTGCAAAAAATAGAAAAGAACTTAATTTTGTACTGTGATGCATATAAGTGTTAGCAATTTATGTATGCCAACATTTATAAGAGTTAGTAGGATTATGGTACTGACATTTATAAGTGCTACCATATCTTATAGTTCCAACATTTATAAGTGTTAGCAGTGAATATGTTTGTAACTCTTATAAGTGTTACCATATCTTATGGTTCCAACATTTATAAGTGTTAGCAATGAATATGTCAGTAACACATATAAGTGGTAGCAATGAATATGTCTGTAACACTTATAAGTGTTAGCAATGAATATGTTTGTAACACTTATAAGTGTTAGCAGTTACTCTGTTTGTAACACTTATAATTGTTACAGGAAATTCCTCACAGGCCGTTGGTGACACTTAAAAGTGTTACAGAAATTATTTGTAACACATATACTTGTTGGGAATCCCCTGTTTTGGTGTAGTGTACATTTGCAATGCTTCTGAATTCTATTTCTGTACTTGACCTTGATATAGTGGGCTGTTTATTGAACACTAAGAGATAGGGGTTTGTTCCCCAATAGATGCAGTAGCCTGAAGTTGACCTTCTGTCACCAGGGTCTATAGCCCATTCGACATCACTATATCTAGTTATACTTAGTTGGTTGCATGTTTGAAAATGTAGAACATAGTCATTTTCCCTTCAAGTATCTCAATATCCATTTAATTGCTTTCCAGTGCTCCTCTTTGGGATCCTACATAAATCGAGAGGTTTTGTTAACACTGTTAGCTATTTCGGGTCTAGTGATGGTAGCATATTGTAATGCACCCACTAGACTTCTGTATTGTTTAACATTATCTATATTCTCCCCTGTGTTTTAATAGTTGATGACTGATAATCATGGCCGTAGGCAGACAGTTAGCAACATCCATTTTTATTTTGACTCGTATTTCATTGATATACTTCTTTTGATAGAGAAACAACACTGATTAAGATACCTTGGACACTTCAATACCCAAAAAGTAATTGATCGCACCAAGGTCCTTGATTGAGAATTGTTTGTCCAATATATGTATGAGCTTCTTTATTTCTATTTCGTTGCTTCCTATAATAATAAGGTCATCAACATAAATTAGCACATATATGATTATATAATCAATATTTTTGACAAATAGGGAATGGTTTGATTTAGTAGATTGAAACTTTAATTTAGTCAAGGTGATTTCAATTTATCAAACCAAACTCAACAAGCTTGTTTAAGCCCTATAGATTGCTTTGTTTAATTGCACACAAGCTATTTGTCTTTTTGATATCCTTGTGGTTAACACATGTACACTTCTTCTCTTAAATCACCATTTAAGAAGGTAACATCTAATTGATGAATTCTCCAGTTGTTGTGTAATGCTATAATAAGAACTATTCTTATTGTAGTTGGCTTAACAACTAAAGAGAAAGTTTCTTCGAAGTCAGATCCATATTGTTGAGTTTATCCTTTTGCTACTAGTCTTTCTTTGTGTCCATGTATGGATCCATCTGCATTTCTCTTTAGTCTAAATGTCCATTAGCTATCAACAATGTTTTTGTCTTTTGGAGCTTTGACTAGAGTTCATGTTTTATTATTTATTAGTGCTTGGTACCCTTCATCTATGGCCATTTCCCAGTTTTTGTTATTGACAGCTTAATTGTATTTCACGGGTTCTTCAGAAGTAACGATAGCTGTATAAACTTCGGGTTTTAAAATGCCTCTTTTTGACTTTGTGATCATCGGATGACCAATTTGAGGTTGTTCACTTTCTTGTTCATACCCTCTTGTACTGTCTTCAATGATGTTTGCTTGATCATTGCTGACTTCTTGACTTGAATTATGTGACTGAATTTCAGGTTGTGTTTGAATATCAATGGGTTGAGTGGATGGTTCAGACTGCTCATTACTTGATTTAGAATGTATGATGCGTTGATAGTCTGAACAACCACCATCCCTTTCTTCAACCTGGTCATCTGTGTATAAGGTATGATTGGAACTAATTTCCTTGCATTGTATGCTTTCTGAGTAGTAGTAATTTCTACACTATGAAATAGGAATATTTTTCCTTAAATTCAACAGTCCGCTATTCCTATTTCTCCTTAAATACAACAGTCTGCTAATAAAAACTTTTCCTTTTTCATCCAAGCAATTATAACCTTTTTGGTCACTAGCATACCCCATAAAAGTACATGGTAAAGATCTGAAATTTTATTTGTGAACATTATATGGTCTTAAGTAGGGATATTGTAACACCCCGTATTTTTTAAGAATATAAAAGTGACAAATTAAAGAATACTAAATTTTGGGAAGAAGAATTAAGGGAAATAGGCTGCGCCATTGCGTTCATCTCGAAATTCTGCTTGGGATAGAGTCCGAGTTTGCGTAAAACGGATATCATATGAAGAAGTTATAAGCCTTAGAAGTTTGTTTACGCACAAGGAATATATATATAAAATAATTCCAGAAACCATTCAAAATTGAAATGAAACTGACATTGGGTGAGCGGAAAAATTCCCGCTCGAAGGTGTCGACCCCCCCAGGGGGTGTCGACATGGGTGTCGACCCCCCAGGGGGTATCGACATGGGTGTCGACCCCCCTTAGGGGGTGCCGACAGGGGAGTCAACCCCTCTATAGGGGTGTCGACCCCCCTCCCTCTGCCAGATCTGGGCAGATTCATTTTTCTGGTTGTGGACTGATTCGTGGCCTGGTTCGTTGACTCCTATGCTATATAAGGGACCCTAGACCTACTGTTTTCTCCACACCTAATCCATGGCAACACCATGCTTCTCTAATCAAAATTAAAATAGGCTTTCTTCTCCACCAAGACCAATCAGATTAGGAGTTTTTGAAGATTAAGATTTGCAATAACAAAGCCTAGTTCTTTTCTCTAAATCTCGTTGAGTTCATGTTACTTTTAGATCTGAAATTCAATTGTAATCCTAACATGTTAATAAACCTGAATATGAGACTATGCCTATTTCTGTTCATCAAATATGTTCATCATATGCCTATTTCTGTTAATCAAATGCCCATTTATGTTAGTTTTGATTCTATGCCTATTCTATTCTTCTTCCTTTATTTTTTTTATTTTTATAGCCAGGCTACCTTCGCGCGTAGGCCTAACGCTGAAATATGCGAACGCGCAAAATTGGGAATCGTTGGTAAATATAAATTTAGGGCATAAAGTGTATTGGAAAATATGACTTGGGATTTGGGGGCATAATACATGTTGTGATTTAAGATCTAATTTTGGAGGCATACTATATATGACGATTTATAACTTGGAAAAAAGGGAATATTGTGCATAATAATATATGACTTGGGAAAAGGGCATGAAAACCTATAATGAAATAGGGATAACTGTGAACACTCCTAAATTGGGATTTTGGGTAATTAGCATACACTATAATCAAAAACTTTAATTTGGGCATAGTTTGTATTATGAATCATGACTGGGGTTTTTAGGGCATAACCTATACTGTGCAATTTGACTAAAACTTGGGGCAAATGTTATATTTTGAATTATGACCGTAATTTGAGGCATGTAAAATTGTAGGCTTAATTTATGATTAAGAGAAATATGTTAATGGAACAGTAAAGAGTCTTTGAAGCCTGTTTAATCCATTGAAACTGAATAATGTAATTGAAAAAAAAAACGATGAACATGGATAATTGTTTAAGAATGAATATGCCTAAAACTGAACCGCGTCTAGGCACGAGGTTATATTGCACTTATGGTATAAGTCTACCCGGAACCATCCGACATATCCAGTAACCACAAGTGGTGAATCTAATGTGAGGGGCCTAGTGCGTACTTATGAAATAGTACTCAGACACGAGGTTAGATTACACTTGTGGTAGATGTCTGCCCGGAACCACCCATCATATCCAGCATCCACAGGTGGTAAATCTGATGTGAGAGGTCTGGTGCATTAACCGGAAATGATAATAATTTGTCAACTTGGAATACTTAACCTAATTGAATCTGTAGGGGTTACATGAACCTGTTAAACTGAGTAGGGTTAAGTAAACTTGCTTGAATAAGTGAGGGGGGTTAAGTTAATCTTAATAAACCGATGGGGTGGGTTATATGTATATAGAACCGACAAACTTAACCTATTGTATATGTTGAATCTATACATTATGATCTATTAATCTGTAAATATGACAATCCGTACATCTGATCCATTAATTTGCGAACCTGGTAATCCGTTAACATGTTAATTCGTAAATCTACTATATTAATCTGTAAACCTGTGAATATGTAAATATGCTATGTTAGTCTGCAAACGTGTTAATCTGAAATCTATTAGTCTGGGGACACAAGGTTAGGAGGGGTATTTGCTTGTGTCATCTGTTGTATGGGACCCATATCAGTCAGTAACCCTTTCTAGAAACAAACGGCGACCCAACACAAGGTCGGTGTCAGGGCACGCTTACTGAATTGGTTATAAGAGGTCCATTCTAATAATGGCGAGGGGTGTTGATGGTGCGTTCCAACTGGGTCATGTGCGTGCAAGGATCCGGTCTACTCTAGGGAAGTTAGGACGCCGTGACATCTGTAAATTGGTCTGTGTCTTTTTGTAGGTTACCTCTTCAGGGAGTGATACAACCTGCTATGGGGACGACACAAGGTATTTATGTATTAGAGAGCCAATCGCTTGGGGTAGAATTTAGGATACATCTAGTTCTGTCTGTTTCTGTTTGGGTACCATCTGTTTCTGTTGGGGTGGTAACACCTTTCTGTTTCTGTGTGGTACCGTCTGTTGGGGTAGTAAAGGCCCGTCACTAGTATACACCTAGTTCTAACATTCTATTTCCGTAGGGATTATTCTGTTTCTGTCTCTGATTCCGTTTCTACTTCTGTTTCTGTACCGTCTGTCTCTGTTGGGGTGGTAAAGGCCCATTACTAGAATTCTGTTTTTGTAGAGATCATTTTGTTTCCATTTCTATTTCAGTTTAGACATTAGGGTAACACCTAATCCTATTATACTAGTATTAGTGCAGAGAAGTGAAAAGTAAGTAAGTAGCATAGCTTGGTCTATATCATTCTGTTTCCTCTGTTTAACCTATGTATACCTACTACTCCTGTTACTGTTATCTCTCATCCAGTTTTATTTACATGTCATGATACTATTATCTGTTTTTATGATGAAAGTCACTGGACTCGCCAGACTTTATGTCTGACCCTTTTTGTTTCGCCTCTTTTCTTCCTTTCCCCCCTCCCAGATCTCAGGGTGGGACCATAGAAGCTTGAATCAGATTTCTTTCTGCTTAAAGTGCTTGGAAGTGCTGAAAGTAATGCTTAGCTTTGTTTCTCTTACATATGGCATTTTGGAGTGGGATTATGGTTTTAAAAATTATGTACTCTTATGGCTTTTGTACAAGACTGATATTATGTACTTGGTTTTGGTGTTTGAAGATGTAACCAAACTTATTTCTGTTTCCTCTACAATAAAGGTATAAATTTTTGAAGTACTACTTTATATATCTATCTTGTAATATTTTGTTCCGTTTACTTATAACGCTCCACGAAACTTAATGCATTCCCTTTGTGAGTGACATTAATGGACGTGGGGTGTCACACTTGGTATCATAGCTGAAGGTTACCATATTAGATAACAGTTTTTGAAAACTATTTTCAAAAAGGTTTTAAAAGGAAGTATTTTCAGAAGGAAAATTTATTTTGAAAAACATAATCCCCAAAGCCATATATCTATCTTTCGATTCTCTGTTTTGAATCTCTTTTTCTTTCGTTTCAGCATGTCTGGGGATCTTAATCTTCTAGAGGGCGTACAGATACCTGGATGGTTCCGAAGGTATCTGGAGGCTACAACACCTGCTGTAGGCCAAGCAGACGCTCCTCACCCAGCTACAGCCGTTGTTACTCCTCCTCCTCCGCGTGTATATGCTTTTTCAAAGATATGTAAGGATTTCCGTGCTATGGGCGGAAAAACCTTTAATGGAACTGAGACGTTTGCGGAAGCTCGGAATTGGCTCAAGGAAACAGAGGATTTGTTTGATATCTTTGAAGTCGACGATAGAAGAAAGATTCAGTTAGTCGTTTGGAAACTAAAGGACGAAGCTTCTTTTGGGTCGGAGGTTACTAATGCTAAACGTCCGGTAGAGAGTTGGGTGGATTTCAGACGAAGATTCGAGCTGAAGTTTCTTTCGCAAGCCGAGCAGAGTTTGCAAATGGAGAAGTTTTTGGAACTCAAACAGGGAAGCATGTCTGTTAAAGAATATGTTAACAAGTTCAACCAGTTGGTGAGATTCGGATTGGAGTTGGTAAATACTCCACACAAGAAAGCTTTACGGTTTGCTAGAGGATTGAACGAGCCGTTACATGGATTGGCTATGTCCCATGTCCCAATGGGCGCAACTTTTGAAAGGTTGGTTGATATGACGTTGTTACATGAGGAAGCCAAAGGTGAGAAGAAAGAGGAGAAGCTCGAAGAACCACAGAACAAGAAAGTGTGGCCCAAGAAGGAAACACAAAAGAAGGATGAAAAGATTGAGAATAAGAAGGAGAAAAAGTGCTTTACTTATGGGAGTTTGAGTCATCTGAACAAGGATTGCAGAAAAAGGAAGGGCGCTTGCTTCAACTGTGGTGAAATGGGACACTTTACTAGGAACTTCCCGAGGAAACAAGGAAAAGGCCAAAGGGTAGAATATTCTGGAGGGCAGGTGAATGCTATTGAAGCCAATAGACCGAACAGAGGTAGGAAAGTTTATGTAGAAGGTTTGATTTTCCCTATCTGATTATCCAATTAGAACTCTTTTGATTTTGACACTTCTCATTCTTTTATTTCTGATTCTGTGGTTGAGTCTCTACACCTTAATACTAGTTCTTTTTCTGATTCCATTATTGTCTCAAACCCCATAGGGGGTACGACTCATCTGTCTGATGACGGGGTTTGAGGATATCTATGTTATGCGTTTGAGTATATCCTATCGATCGAATCTTCGACCTTTAGGTAGAAACTAATGGGTGTAAACATGTGTTTGATACATGTTAAGCTTGATGGTTGCAGGTGGGTGCAAGTGATTGCTAGTGGTTTCTCGTGGATGCATATACACACATTAGGCACTAGATCAGCTCAAAAACACTCTCATATTGCATATGGATGCATGTGCATATTTTTGTTTCTTTGATGGATGAAATTGGATGTATCATCACATGGGTGTTGCATTTGGATGAATGATTGTGCACGCATATAGTACTTTTATGATGCATTAGGATTGTTTGCATACATGATTGGACTCATGGCACTGACATAAATTTGCATTAAGGAGGTCAACTGAATCAATGGACCGCCTGATTTCTGCATTAGCATAGTGGCATATACACACACCTTTGCATATGTTCATACAACATTAGAAATTTTCTAAGGACAATGGATGCCTGTGATTGGTGGATGGGTAGATGGTTGATGGATGGTAGGATATACATTCTTCTTAACTTAAAGATTTCGGGGACGAAATCCTTTAAGGAGGGGAGAATGTAACACCCCGTATTTTCTAAGAATATAAAAAGTGACAAATTAAAGAAAACTTAATTTTTGGTAGAAGAATTAAGGGAAATAGGCTGCGCCATTGCGTTCGTCTTGGAATTCTGCTTGGGATAGAGTCCGAGTTTGCGTAAAACGGATATCGTATGAAGAAGTTATAAGCCTTAGATGGTTGTTTCGCACAAGGAAAAAAATAATATATATATATATAAAATAATTCCAGAAACCGTTCAAAATTGAAACGAAACCGACATTGGGTGAGCGGTAAAATTCCCGCTCGAAGGTGTCGCCCCCACAAGGGGGTGTCGACATGGGTGTCGACCCCCCTTAGGGGGTGTCGACAGGGGAGTCGACCCCCCTATAAGGGTGTCGACCCTCCTTGCCAGATCTGGGCAGATTCATTTTTCTGGTTGTGGACTGATTCGTGGCCTAGTTCATTGACTCTTGTGCTATATAAGGGACGCTAGACCTATTGTTTTCTCCACACCTGATCCATGGCGACACCATGCTGCTCTAATCTAAATTAAAATAGACTTTCTTCTCCACCAAGACCAATCAGATTAGGAGTTTTCGAAGATTAAGATTTGCAATAACAAAGCCTAGTTCTTTTCTCTAAATCTTGGTGAGTTCATGTTACTTTTAGATCTGAAATTTAATTGTAATCCTGACATGTTAATAAACCTGAATCTGAGACAATGCCTATTTCTGTTCATCAAATCTGTTCATTATATACCTATTTCTGTTAATTAAATGTCTATTTATGTTACTTTTGGTTCTATGTCTATTCTATTCTTCTTCCTTTATTTTTTTTATTGCCAGGCTACCTTCGAGCGTAGGCCTAACGTTGAAATATGCAAACACGCGAAATTGGGAATCGTTGGTAAATATAAATTTAGGGCATAAACTGTATTGGAAAATATGACTTGGGATTCTGGGGCATAATACATGTTGTGATTTAAGATCTAATTTTGGTGGCATACTACATATGATGATTTATAACTTGGAAGAAAGGGAATATTGTGCATAATAATATATGACTTGGGAAAAGGGCATGAAAACCTATAATGAAATAGGGATAACTGTGAACACGCCTAAATTGGGATTTTAGGTAATTGGCATACACTGTAATCAAAAACTTTAATTTGCGAACAGTTTGTATTATGAATCATGACTGGGGATTTTGGGGCACAACCTGTTCTATGCAATTTGACTAAAACTTAGGGCAAATGTTATATTGTGAATTATGACCGTAATTTGGGACATGTAAATTTGTAGGCTTAATTTATGATTAAGCGAAATATGTTAATGGAACAGTAAAGAGTCTGTGAAGCCTGTTTTATCCGTTGAAACTGAATACTGTAATTGAAAAAAAACCAACGATGAACATGGATAATTGTTTAAGAATCAATATGCCTAAAACTCAACCACGCCTTAGCACGAGGTTAGATTGCACTTGTGGTATAAGTCCGCCCGGAACCTCCCGACATATCCAACAACCACAAGTGGTGAATCTAATGTGAGGAGCCTAGTGTGTACATATGAAATAGTGCTCAGACACGAGATTAGATTACACTTGTGGTAGAAGTCTGCCCGGAACCGCCCAGCATATCCAGCAACCAAAGGTGGTAAATCTAATGTCAGAGGTCTGGTGCATTAACTAGAAATGATAATAATTTGTCAACTTGGAATACTTAACCTAATTGAATCTGTAGGGGTTACATGAACCTGTTAAATTCAGTAGGGTTAAGTAAACTTTCTTGAATAAGTGGGAGGGGTTAAGTTAATCTTAATAAACTGATGGGGTGGGTTATATGTATATAGACCCGACAAACTTAACCTATTGTATATGTTGAATCTGTACAATCTGATCTGTTAATCTGTAAATCTGATAATCCGTACATCTGATCCATTAATCTGTGAACTTTTAATCCGTAAACATGTTAATTCGTAAATCTAGTATATTAATTTGTAAACCTATGAAATGTAAATCTGCTCTATTAGTCTGCTACCGTGTTAATCTGAAATATGTACATTTGAAATCTATTAGTCTGGGGACACAAGGTTAGGAGGGGTATTTGCTTGTGTCATCTGTTGTGCGGGACCCATATCAGTCAGTAACCCTTTATGGTATCAAACGACGACCCAACACTAGGTAGGGGTCAGGGCACGCTTACTGAATTGGTTATAAGAGGTCCATTCTATTAATGGCGAGGGGTGTTGATGGCGCGTTCCAACCTGGTCATGTGCGTGCATGGATCCGGTTTGTTCTAGGGAAGTTAGGACGCCGTGACATCTGTAAATAGGTTTGTGTCTTTCTGTAGGTTTCCCCTTTAGGGAGTGATACACCCTTCTGTGGGACCGACACAGGGTATTTATGTATTAGGGAGTCGATCGCTTGGGGTAGAATTTAGGGTACATCTAGTTCTGTCTGTTTCTGTTGGGGTACCGTCTATTTCTGTTGGGGTGTTATCACCTGTCTGTTTCTGTGTGGTACCGCTGTTGGTGTAGTAAAGGCCCGTCACTAGTGTACACCTAAATCTAACATTCTGTTTCCGTAGGGATTATTCTGTTTCTGTCTCTGATTCCGTTTCTACTTCTGTTTCTGTACCGTCTGTCTCTGTTGGGGTGGTAAAGGCCCATTACTAGCATTCTGTTTTTGTAGAGATCATTTTGTTTCCGTTTCTGTTTCAGTTTAGACATTAGGGTCACACCTAATCCTGTTATACTAGTATTAGGGCAGAGAAGTGAAAAGTAAGTAAGAATAGCTTGGTCTATATCATTATGTTTCCTCTGTTTAACCTATGTATACCTGCTACTTCTGTTACCGTTATCTCTCATCCAGTTTTATTTACATGTCATGATACTATTATCTGTTTTTATGCTAAAAGTCACTGGAATCGCCAGACTTTATGTCTGACCCTTTTTGTTTCGCCTCTTTTCTTCCTTTCCCCCCACCAGGTTCTCAGGGTGGGAACGTAGAAGCTTGATTCAGATTTCTTTCTGCTTAAAGTGCTTGGAAGTGCTGAAAGTAATGCTTAACTTTGTTTCTCTTACATATGGCATTTTGGAGTGGTATTATGGTTTTAAAAATTATGTACTCTGATGGATTATGTACAAGACTGATATTATGTACTTGGTTTTGGTGTTAGAAGATGTAACCAACCTTATTTCTATTTCCGCTGCAGTAAAGTTATAAAATTTTCAAGTACTACTTTATGTATCTGTCTTGTAATATTCTATTCTGTTTACTTATAACGCTCCACGAAACTTAATTCATTCTCTTTGTGAGTGACATTAACGGACGTGGGGTGTCAAGATAGCATAGACAATCAAACACTCTTAATTTCTTATAGTATGGTTTTACGTTGTATAATACTTCTAGTGGACTTTTGTCCTTTATCACTTTAGTTAGTAATCTATTTATCAAGTATAATGAGGTGCTAAAGGCATCTGGCCAAAACTTCATGGGTAGATCAGGATGACTCTGTGCTACCAATGTAATACCACTCTCAACAATATGTCTATGTTTTCTTTCTACTAACCCATTTTTCTTAGAAGTACATTGGCAACTTAATCTATAAAAAATACCTCTTTTGAAAGAAATCATTTAGAGGTTTAAATTCAGTGCCCTCATCAGTTTGCAGTATTTTCAATTGCTCACCTATTTGCTTCTCAGTTTGGTTAATAAAATGAATAACTACTCTGCTAGTTTCAGACATTGTTTTCATAAAGTATATCCAAGTGTATCTAGTATAGGAATCAACAAAATATATGTTATAGTTGAAACCATAATCAAAATTTATTGGTGTAGGACCCCATAGGTCAACAACATCTAATTCAAGGGGTTTGTTATAAGTAATTTGAGAATTTGAGAAAGGAAATAAATGACTTTTACCCATTTGGCAGTAGGTGCAAACATATGGCATAGGTATATTCTCAAATGAAATTTTATTGTCATATAAAACTTTCTTGATAATATTAACATTGGGATGACCAAGTTTTACACGCCATAGATCAAACACAGTAGAGTTTTCATTAAGTTCTGAAAGATAACAAGTATTGCTTTTTCTTTTCACTGCTTGTACAGTTGAAAACATTGAACTTGTACGGTCCTTTGTATGCTTCACCCTGCAAAACGGTTTTATTATTCGGTAAGTCTTTAATCAAACAGTGATAAGGATGAAATTCAAAATACCCACTATTGTCTTTAGCAAACTGTGAAACAATGAGTAAATTCTTTTTTATTTGAGGTACCATATGTAAGTTGTTCATATATAGTTGCTTTTTACCTTTGATGCTGCTAAAGCCAATGTGTGTATAATATTTACACTATCACCATTACCCATTTGTAAAGAAGTCATACCTCTGTACTCTTTTTGGTTAAGATTTATATTGTTGAGGTTATTAGTAATGTGATTAGTTGCCCCAGAATCAAGGTACCAGTTATCATAAGCTATTTCATCAGTTTGACTTTACTGATTATTTCTTGAGTTTTTGCTTTGACTGTTTACATCCAGTTGTGTCATGTTTGCATTAGGATTTGTTTTTCTTTGATTAATCTGACCATGTCTAGCAACATAGTTTGAATTGAACCTAAAATAGCACTTCGCAGTAGTGTGCCTAACTTTTCACAAATTTGACAATTGGGTATGTTGTTGTTATTATTCCACCTTCCTCTGTTTTTGTTAGAATAGCCACCTCTTAGAGTGGTCTGATCACCTCTGTTTTGCTTCTTGTTTTTTCTTTCAGCATAGTTGACTGGTAGATCAGTTAGTTGAGACTTTCTGGTTTCAATTCTTTCTTCATATGCAAGTAAGATAGAATGTACATCTTCCATAGACCACACTACCTTTTGTGATGATATTACTACTACCACAACTTCATACTCTTCACTGAGACCATTCAAGATAGTCTGAATTTGTTCAGATTCACTAATCTTATGTCCAGCTGCTTCTGAATGATCACAAGCGTTTTTCACTTTGGCAAGAAATTCTCTTATGGATAGATTGTCCTTTCTTGAGCTTTGAAGCTGATTCTTGTAGAACATTATCTTGGTGGCAAATTGAGTGTTAAACGATTTCTCAATTATAGTCCAAATTTCATTGGCAGTTTTGCACCTTATAACTTGAGACAATAGCTTTTCACTAATTGAAGACAAAAGCCAGGCACAAATTAGCCTGTCTTGCCTATGATACTTTACAAATTCATCATTGCTAACTACTATATTTTCTGCATCAGTTATAAACTTTGAAGGGACAACAATGGTTCCAAGAATGTATCCCTTAAGCCTATATCTTTGAATTGCAATTTCAACCTGCAATTTCCAAAGCAGATAATTGTTCTGCTCGTGATGAACAGTAATCAGTTGGGTCTAGGGATTAATACCAGTTTCACCAATGATTCAACATTGGGTGTTGTTTGATTGTTGGATGTGGCTTGGCTTTGGATGGCAAGATGGTTTGTTGCAGTAGCTGAATTGTTGTCTTCGGGCAAGAATATAACAGTTATGTTCTTTCAGCAACAGTAAAGGTATGAGTCTCTGAATTTTATGATGCTTTGAATTGAGATTTTCTTAGAAAAGATGCACGGTTAATGATAGATGCAATCTTGCAAGCTTGTATGATGATTTCTGATAAGTTTCACTATAAGAAAAAAGGCTATTTCCAACGGCTGAAAACTGTCGGCGGCCGTCGGAAATAGCCGTCGCTTTTAGAGTCGTCGAAAATCTGATTTTCTGATGGTTTTCGACACAACCCATGGTTTTTGTTCCAACAGCTTTAGGCGATTTGTAACGGTTTCCGACGGTTTTCATCGGCCGTCGGAAGACGTCGAAAAACCTGCATTTTTTTTTAAAAAAAAAATTCAGTTGCTATTTAGCCTTTCATTTACACTTCTTCACTCAAACCACTTTCTCATCAATCAAAAGATAACCCAACATGTCAGCTCTCAACCTAATAACAAAAACACAAAAATTTCACCACAAACTTAAACTATTAACTACACAATATATAAGTTTGTGCATACCACATGGTCCACCATTATACCAACAATAAATACACTGCCCCCAAAAAAATCGCTTGATTTCTAAATCCTAACTCATATTTTGTACATATTATGATGATGTGTAAATTTGAATCCTAACTCATATTTGTACCAACTCTGTAAGGATACATGATTTTATTTCTAAACTAAAAAATTAAATTAAGAAAAAAATCGTTTACCACTTGATTTCCAAATCAACACCGCCTGTTTCGCATCACTTTCGCATACGCCCATCCAAAATCAGAATTTAAGCACGCTTAAAATCAGAATTAACATACCTTAAAAAAATATTTAACACAAAAAATAGAAAAACATACCTTAAAATAAGAATTTAAGCATCTCTTTCGGATAGGCCCATCTAAAATAGTTAAAAGAAATGTGTCCTCGTCGTCATCTATAATATACATGCATTAAAACTAACAAAAAAAAGGAATCGAGATTCCAACAGAAGCACCAAGATATAGATAAAGGATTTTACCTTTGATGACTACATAAAGGGGGTGACTGCGACTATAATCGAAGAGAGGTTCAAATTCGTCCAATTTGTCTCCCTATAATCATTTCCAAGAGTTCATTAGTTGACTACATGAAAAAGCCGGCGAAAACAAAATCGGTCAAGCTCGTATCATCAAATTTGGTAGAACATGATTTAGTTGCTTGTTTATTTTAAGCAAGAGATGAAGTAAAGTAGTTAATAACTCATGATGATATTATCACCAGCATCACGGACAATACGTGCGCAAGTATGGAGGTTGCTGGGCCGGGTCTGCAAAGAATGACATTATCAATAAAATATTATTGATATTTACAAATAATTTAGTGCACTTACCTTTGCCTCATCAGTGTTCCAATACTTGACAAATCCTTCCCACACGGTTGTTCCAACGTCGAAAATAGTTAGCTTTGTACGTTACTTCACAAGTTTATTCATACATGTAATATTCATAGATATAATGCATCGATTTTATGAATATTATCCTATTTTGATGTGTTCTCTAATGTAAAAATAAATAAATATGTACACTATTTTCATTGAACTTATATTATATATTAATGGACAGGTTGACTCTGCGTATATATTAGCCTAAATCTGCATCGTTGATTCATAAATAACTTAAATCACAAAAAGGGTTTTTGTTCTGTTACATGTACTCAAGCAATTTTTGTAAGAATTCCCACTTTTGCAACAAATACAAGATTAACATGTACATAACGGTGCACATATACACAAATAACCACAATATTACAATGGTTAAAACCAAGTTAAGGGGGACATATGCACAAATAACCAAACATTGCACATAAAATTTTCAATTTCATTATATCATATTAAATACGCACATAATAGGATGCTATAACCCACTACAATGCTATTTGAACCAATTGCAATCAATAGATAACCATAATTTTCTAATTTAAGCAAATATAGATTTAGATAAAAATTGAATTTTTATGAAAAAAAAGAGATTATACCTCAATTTGATTACTCTAGAGATCAAAATGAAAGCCGAGGAGGTTCTTACGCGAAGAAATCGGGGTTTGAAGGGAAAAAAATCGGATTTGGGGTGGTAGGGTTTTAAAAACTGTAGCTGGAAAAAAATGGCTGAGCAAAAGAAATCAGGAAGAAAGAGTTTGGTAGGCAGTTTATCAGGATAATTTCCGACAGCTTCCGACGGCCGCCGACGACCCGTTTGAAGCCGTCGCAAATAACATGTTTTCTTGTAGTGTTTTCTTTGATTTCTTTTCTGAAAGCCTTCTTGAATGGCACTTTTATTCAGCTTTGATTCTTTTCTTGAATTTCTTGATCCTTTTCCTGCGAATTCAGAGTGCGTTTGCCACAAGCTTGATTGTTTGATGTTGATGCAACCGGTATTGACTTGGCGAGACACAACTTCATAGTTTTCAAGCCTTAATTACTCTCAAATGATGAGATAAGAATACATATCTAATGTGAAGAATCCAGATGATGAAACAATTCTAATGGATATTCTGTCAATAGACAGAATTGCTTTAGAATATGAGTTTTTTTTTAAATTACGAATCAATGCCCAGTTTTGCTGTTGAGCTCTATGGTGCTCTGATACCATGTGAAGAATTGATGTGTAATTGAAGTTGATATAGAGTATTGTTGTGGAAGGAGGAAAGATGATTTTTATTCTTTATATAATACTAAAGTTACAATGTTGTATACTTATATATGTACAATGCTTTGTATGCGGGCTTAAATCTGAAAATAAAAAGATATTGGCCCAAGACCAATATTACACGGCCTACACAACCTAATCCACAAATAGCATACTTGCCCAAATTACGTTTGTCTCATATTCATTTTTATTTGTGTGCCTTAAAGAATGACAAGTTAAACAAAGTTCAATCAAAGCCTTTTTCATATACAAGTCTTCTTCTGGTTACCATAGCGTCTACATTTTTATTTTCATAAAAAACACTTCGGATTTCAAACAAGGTCAGCAAGCCAATTCATGCCAGTTAAGGTTTGTAGTACTAAAGGGGTATATTGTGCCATAGTGGAACGGTCCTCGTGTATTGTGAACTAAAGGGTACATGAATTAATGATAAATGGCTCGTCGACAATCAATGAAAGCTCGACTTCTAGAATGTTGTTTCTCTTCATTATTATAGAATTTGAAATAGAACATTGGGTCGTTAAAGTGAACTTTTGGAACCTTAAGCTTCCAAACGCGGTGGCATTAGTCCATTAACTATTAGATACGTTTGAATCTAGGGAGAAGCCTACACAAGGAACTTAGACCAAAGATCAATATTTGTTTGCGTACTTCAGCCGGAGGCGCCATAATTGCATTATTCTCTTCTATATCAAATGATTGTCGGCCCCAAAGTTAAGTGGAAAAATGTAAATGATACTGACAGCATTAAGTCGGAGAGTTAGATAAGCTGAAGTTGCAAAGATGGGAACAAAAGTAGTGCCAGAATTAGAGTTTTAACATGAGTTATAGGACCTGCAAAGGCAAGAACGAAATCTAAAGGACGATCTGAATTTAGGAGAAGAATAAGCATTCCATTCAACAACAAGGGATGATGACTTTGATGCGAAGCCGGGCAGCTTCTGCTATGACATAGTAGGCGGAGTAAATGATATTCAACGTGAATTTGCAAGCAAATTAGTCTAGTCATTTCCTTGAATGTCATGAGAACATTGCAGTGAGTTTTGTGTGGCCTAATCTCAAGGCATTATCTCATCTACCATTAGAATGTTGTTGTCAGAAATACCTACAGTACTGTCAACACATAGGCTAAAATTTTCATCGCACTAACTTGGTCTACAGGAGGAACATTATCATGATCAATAATTTCAAAGACAGCTACGAAGGCAAATAGACCAGAGATTGTAGCTATGCACAGATAGCATTGCAATGCATCTAAGGCAATAGCCATCTAAGCCATGTTATACAAGAATCAGATAGCATATCGAGGAATTGTATCGTTCCACAATGATAGAAAAAAACAGAATCGAAGGAAGTAATAGCACTAAAATCGGATGGTGGGAGAGTTACATGCTAAAAGGGCCTGGTCAGTGAAGCTCCTCTGTTCATGGTGAAAAGTTGAACTGCAGAGAGAGTATAGGGTTTTTTGGGAAGATGATGACGTGGTAATGGCTCCGATTTGTGAAAAAAGGGGGGAACTGTATGTTTGAATCAGGCAATGGATTAAGAACAGAGCTAATACTCAAAATACAAGAATTCAATAGGAAATGGTTTAACAAAGTAGGCAACCAAAAATGATCATGAAGTGATGAAAGAAAAATAAGATGTGGGAACACAAGATTTTGATGTAACAAATTTTTGGAGAAGACTGAATTTCTATAAGAAAAAACAAGAACAAACTGAAATGGAAATAACAAGAGATATATAGACACCAAGAATAGGCAACCAAAACAGTTCTGCAACATTTATGCAAAAAATTGCTCTAATACCAATTTGTTATGCAAAAATTGCTCTGATACCAATCTGTTACGCAAAAAATTGCACAAACGCGGAAGCGCAATAAGCAGGATCTAGGTTTTCCAATTGAACATCAATCTAATATGTTAGCAATTATTCTATTGCATCAAACAAATAGTAAATAACTATAACAGAGAAACAAAGAGACATAATATTTGTACTGGTTCCAATATTCTCCATAAGATAGTGTACGTCCAGTCCAAAAGAGAGAGATTTTATTCCACATAAGAGAATACAAGAGATTACAAAATAAGAGTATACATAACCAAAACCTCCAATTAGGCCTAACTAGAAGAAACACCATTGAGGATCGCTAGCTCCATGTCAGGATGTGCTTACACTATAGTCTACCCCTCAATATACAGCCAATGCAAATCTATGTAAGTCATCAATTACATTACCAACATATGGTAATAATATTATGGAGGAAAATTACCATAGCAACAATTGTGCAAACATAGAAAGTAAATCAATCCGTTTCTTTAGCATAGACGGAAGAAATTAATCTCTTCATTTATTTCTCTACCATCTCATCAAATGCAATCAGTGCATTCCCATTATAAAAATATTTACTTTCCATTCTTTGCAAATTTGTTCTAATCAACTTGTGATTTTGTATCAACAAATTTAACACTCCACTTTGATGCAAAATCACATATCTGCAACACCCCACCTTGAGTCAAATTCTCTTCACAACATAAAACTCTTAAAAAAAAGAAAAACTCCACCTTCAATCAAAATCTCACAATGAGATAGAAACCAAAAAATGAATATTTGCCTAATGAGTTCTAGCAAAGCGACCCCCATCACACCATGTTAACGAGCTTAGACTACGTCCCCGTCCGCCAACAAAATGTTGAAAATAACCAAAAATAAAAAGAAGGCTGATTCCAAAGTAATCTCAACACCATCAAGGCCAAAAATAATTCTTTCAATATCCAATTCAAATACAGAACCAAAATCCAAATCTCTGTACGCACAAAAAATCTCTCTTCTGCCACTTAGTTATTACAAACTTCACCCACCGCCTGCAAAAGATGCATCTACCACAATGAGCTGCACCGCGCATAAATCAACAGTCTAAAATGTTAGATCACAGGTTTTTGATTCATGACAAGAAAGAAGAGAAGATCAAAGGAAAAGTGATATAGGTTATGATTATCTATTTAATTGTGTCTTAGAGGTGTTATATATTGTTAAAATCTGTCCTCAAATATATAGCATACACAAATGCACTTACGAAAAGACACTTCGGGAAAAGACACTTCGCGAAAAGACACTTCGCGAAAAGACACTTCGTGAAATGACACTTCGCGAAAAGACACTTCGTCACTTCGTGAAAAGACACTTTGAGAAAAGACACTTCGCGAAAAGATACTCCATGAAAAGACATTTCGCGAAAAGACACTTCATCACTTCGCGAAAAGGCACTTCGCGAAAAGACACTTCATGAAAGGACACTTCATGAAAAGACACTTCATCACTTCGCGAAAAGATACTTCGAAAAGACAATTCACGAAAAGACACTTCACGAAAAGACACTTCACAAAGAGACACTTCATATTTCCAACGGTCATATTTTACAACGGTCATATTTTACAACGGCCATATTTTCTAACGGTCATATTTTCTAACGGTCATATTTCCAACGGTCATATTTTACAATGGCCATATTTTCTAAAAGGCATCATATATCAAGAAGAGATTCCTTTTGATTTCTGAAAGAAAATGTGTGCATCTCTTTGATAAAACTCTTCATGGAAGTTGACAACTCTTCAACGATTATATATACATCAAAGCATTTTTTCACTACACAAAATCTTCTCATATTTTCTGATCTTAAACTCTATACATTCTTGCATACTAAAAAGCTCTCCATTATTCAAATTACTTGTTGAATCATTGAAATTATTTCATATCTCTTGATTCAATAAGTAATATACTTCCTTCAATCTTCATAAACACGTTATATACTTGAGGATAAGATTATAGGAAGGGTGTACTCAACTGTTGGCTATTCAGTGTTATTCAAGAACACAATCAGAAGTCAAACTCTTGTTATTTGTTGAAGTCCTCTGTGTTGTAAGAGGCAAGTTGTGAAGTCCTCGTGTTGATAGAGGCGTGTGTTCGGCTGCTTGGGTGTTGTATACCTGTTCCTCCGGGTGAAGTGAGGTTGTTGATTAGTGAAAATCCAGATAGAATTCTGGGACAGGACGTAGGACGGTGCTCCGAACCAGTATAAAAATCCCTGGTGTGATTTTTCTATTTTTACTGCATTTACTATTATATAGTTCTGTGATTATCTATTACTTCATACTTGACTATTGTTCGTCATATTACACGATCCTTGTGTGTATTATAATTAGCAAGCACACGCACACTTTCATAAAAGTGCTTGCAATAACATCGACACCCGTCTAACACTTGACCTGAGCTCCTTCCTCGATCACCCTGGATCCCTCGAGCATCATCAATGTGAAGACCCCTGTCTAAACCACAATGATCTCTGTCTCGACACCCATCTATCACTTGACCTGAGCTCCTTTCTTGATCATCTTGGATCCCTCGAGCATCATCAACATGAAGACCCGTGTCAGAAACATGATCAAAACTTCCAAAATCCAATAGCCCTCTTCAACACAGTAAACTCCATATCACATCAGAGTTCCCAGATTGGAAAGCTCTTCACTCTCAACATAATCTCCCTCCACCGAAGTCTTCTTTATCCCCTCAAAATTGAAGTAGAATAATTACCAACAAATTTTCCTCTCTTTCTTGAAGACATTGATGCACAATCTAAACAAATCGCCTTACTCTGATATCAATCTGTTATGCGAAAAATTTCTCTGATACCAATTTGTTATGCAAAAATTGCTCTGATACCAATCTGTTACGCAAAAAATTGCACAAATGCGGAAGCGCAATAAGCAGGATCTAAGTTTGCCAATTGAACATCAATCTAATATGATAGCAATTATTCTATTGTATTAAGCAAATAGTAAATAACTATAACAGAGAAACAAAGAGACATAATATTTATACTGGTTCCACTATTCTCCATACGATAGTGTACATCCAGTCCAAAAGAGAGAGATTTTATTCCACATAAGAGAATACAAGAGATTACAAAATAAGAGTATACATAACCAAAACCTCCAATTAGGCCTAACTAGAAGAAATACCATTGAGGATCGCTGGCTCCATATCAGGATGGTCTTACACTACAGTCTACCCCTCAATATATAGCCAATGCAAATCCATGTAAGTCATCAATTACATTGCCAACATATGGTAATAATATAATGGAGGAAAATTACCATAGCAACAATTGTGCAAACATAGAAAATAAATCAATCCGTTTCTTTAGCATAGATGGAAGAAATTAATCTCTTCATTTATTTCTCTACCATCTCATCAAATGCAATCAGTGCATTCCCATTATAAAAATATTTACTTTCCATTCTTTGCAAATTTGTTTTAATCAACTTGTGATTTTGTATCAACAAATTTAACACTCCACTTTGATGCAAAATCACATATCTGCAACACCCCACCTTGAGTCAAATTCCCTTCACAACATAAAACTCTTAAAAAAAAAGAAAAACTCCACCTTAAATCAAAATCTCACAATGAGATAGAAACCAAAAAATTAATATTTGCCTAATGAGTTCTAGCAAAGCGACCCCCATCACACCATGTTAACGAGCTTAGACTACGTCCCCGTCCGCCGACAAAATGTTGCAAATATCCAAAAATAAAAAGAAGGCTGATTCCAAAGTAATCTCAAAACCATCAAGGCTAAAAATAATTCTTTCAATCACCAATTCAAATACAGAACCAAAATCCAAATCTCTGTATGCACAAGAAATCTCTCTTCTGCCACTTAGTTATTACAAACTTCATCCACCGCCTGTAAAAGATGCATCTACCACAATGAGTTGCACCGCGCATAAATCAACGGTCTAAAAGTGCTTGCAATAACATCGACACCCGTCTAACACTTGACCTGAGCTCCTTCCTCGATCACCCTGGATCCCTCGAGCATCATCAATGTGAAGACCCCTGTCTAAACCACAATGATCTCTGTCTCGACACCCATCTATCACTTGACCTGAGCTCCTTTCTTGATCATCTTGGATCCCTCGAGCATCATCAACATGAAGACCCGTGTCAGAAACATGATCAAAACTTCCTAAATCCAATAGCCCTCTTCAACACAGTAAACTCCATATCACATCAGAGTTCCCAGATTGGAACGCTCTTCACTCTCAACATAAGCTCCTCCACCGAAGTCTTCTTTATCCCCTCAAAATTGAAGTAGAATAATTACCAACAAATTTTCCTCTCTTTCTTGAAGCCATTGATGCACAATCTAAACAAATCGCCTTACTCTGATATCAATCTGTTATGCAAAAAATTGCTCTGATACCAATTTGTTATGCAAAAATTGCTCTGATACCAATCTGTTACACAAAAAATTGCACAAATGCGAAAGCGCAATAAGCAGGTTCTATATTTGCCAATTGAACATCAATCTAATATGTTAGCAATTATTCTATTACATCAAGCAAATAGTAAATAACTATAAAAGAAAAACAAAGAGACACCATATTTATACTGGTTCCACTATCCTCTATAAGATAGTGTACGTCCAGTCCAAAAGAGAGATTTTATTCCACGTAAGAGAATACAAGAGATTACAAAATAAGAGTATACATAACCAAAACCTCCAATTAGGCTTAACTAGAAGAGACACCATTGGGGATCGTTGGCTCCATGCCAGGATGGATTTACACTAAAGTCTACCCCTCAATATATAGCCAGTGCAAATCCATGTGAGTCATCAGTTACATTACCAATATACGGTAATAATATAATGGAGGAAAATTACCATAACAACAATTGTGCAAACGTAGAAAGTAAATCAATCCGTTTCTTTAGCATAGATGGAAGAAATTAATCCCTTCATTTATTTCTCTACATCTCATCAAAGGCAATCAATGCATTCCCATTATAAAAATATTTACTTTTCATTTTTTGCAAATTTGTTCCAATCAATTTGTGATTTTGTATCACCAAATTTAACAGCAACAACAAGGAAAGATAATGGCAGTATAATGGTATCTAGTGGAACAAATACTGAATGGTGCAGTAAAAAGGATAGGGATAATTTCAAGAACTATCAAGAACTGATATGTAAATTGTGAAGAAAAGTGTAAATTGCAAGAATGATAAAGGAACAGGAATTCCGGAATATAATGGTAATATCAGATATGTTAATTCCAGAATCAATATTTGCTGATCTTAGATACATCTGATAAAGGAACAGGATATTTTCTTCAAATTTGGTGATCTCAAATACGTCTGAATGAAGCCTACAAAGTAACTTGATCCAAAATCAATATTTGCTTGCGTACTTCAGCGGGAGGCGCCATTACTGCACTATTCTCTTCTATATCAAATGAGCGAGGAGTGTAGGCCCCAAAGTTAAGTGGAAAAATGTAAATGATGCTGACAGCATTAAGTAGGAGAGTTAGATAAGCTGAAGTTACAAAGATGGGAACAAAAGCAGTGCCAAAATTAGAGTTTTTAACATGAGTTGTAGGACCTGGAAAGGCAAGAACGACATCTAAAGGACGATCTGAATTTAGTAGGAGAGTAAGCCGTAAGCATTTCATTCAACAACAAAGGGATAATGACTAATTTGCTGCCAAGCCGGGAAGCTTCCGCTATGGCTCAAAAGGCGGAGTAGATGATATTCATTGTGAATTTGCAAGCAAATTAGGCTAGTCATTTCCTTCAATGTCGTGAGAACGCTGCAATGAGTTTTGTGTAGCCTGATCTCTAGGCATCGTCTCATCTACCATTAGACTGCTGTCAGAAATATCTACAGTACTGTCAACACACATAGGCTAAAATTTTCATCGCATTACCAGAGCTTTAACATGATCAATAATTTCAAAAACAGCTACAAGGGAAGATAGACTAGATTTTGGAGCTGTGGCAAATAACATTGCAATGCATCTAAGGCAATAGCCATGTCATACAAGAATCAGGTAGCAGACCTAGGAATTGTGTCATTCCACAATCATAGAAAAAAAACAGTGTCGAAGGAAGTAATAGCAGTAAAATCGGATGGTAGAAGAGTTACATGCGAAAAGGGCCTGGTCAGTGAAGCTCCTCTGTTCATGGCGAAAAGTTGAATTACTGAGAGAAAATAGGGTGTTTAGGGAAGATGATGATGTAGTAATGGCTCAGATTTGTGTAAAAAGGAGGGAACTATATGTTTGAATTAGGCAATGGATCGAGAATAGAGCTAATATTCAAAATACAAGAATTCAATAGGAAATAGTTTAACAAAGTAGGCAACTGCAAATTATCATGAAGTGAAAGGAAAAAAAGATGCGGGAACACAAGATTTTGATGAAACAAATTTTAGGAGAAGACTGGATTTGTTTAAGAAAAAACAAGAATGATTTGAAATGGAAATAACAAGAGATATTTAGACAACAAGAATAGGCAATCGAAACAGTTCTGTAAATGGTGGCAGTATACTGGTATCCAGTGGAATAAATAATGAATGGTGCAGTAAAAAGGATAGGGATTATTTCAAGAACTATCAAGAACTGATATACAAATTATGAAGAAAAGTGTAAATTTCAAGAATGATAGAGGAACATGAATTAACATGAAATAGAATTAAATTGGACAAAATCATGACAACAAAATTATATCTAATTACAAGCTGAAAGGAAATGGAATATAAATCTGAACTAAACCTGAATATAACTGAACTGGAATTAAATGAATAAACTTGAATTTGATAGCTTCAGATTTTCTTCACTGCACTACGTTGCATGTTCACACATCTATATCTGCATACCCAAGCACATGCCTCCTTGACCCAGCCAAACCATAAGCCCAACTCAATTAGAGGTAACTGGTAAGGGTTCGACCTAGTTAAAATCCCAAAACAGGATCCAAAACTTATGAGTACATTAGATAAAAATATGTAGCCATCAACAACAGAAGAAGACATGCATCAGCCTGTGCACACGCACGCTGACACCAGCATGCACCCATTAATACTTGCAAATACTTCATTCCTTAAACCCTAGTCTTTTTTTTTTGAAAATGGGTTAACAAAGAGGCCCAAGGCCAAAGCCTACAAGTGGGAAAAGAAAATAAAACGGGTTAGAAATGAAACCCGCTTCAACAACCCTACAATTATAACCAACGACACAGCCGACAAAAAACCCACAAACCCTAATTGTTTTCAAATCCAAGGCGGCTGATCTCTTGAACTCTAAAATGGCGATCAGAGAGAAATAGCTCTACGAAGGCTTTCTCACTTCCGATTCTCTTCCCTTCATCGTCTTAACTTTAAATCTCCCTTCTTCAAGCTCATGGTAGCTTCTGTTTGACTTATTTAGATTCAGATCTAAAATATATAGTTCAGATCTGAGCTCTTCAAGGCCAGTTCAACGGGAATTAAGTTGTTTCCTTGTCTGGAGCAACTGGATTCACCTCTATTCCACACAGATAAGTGATAGATACGCCCATCTAACTCGCTTTTGTAGTGTAAATCATCCATTCTTTGAACATCGTTGCTAAGAATGTTGTTGTCTTTGTTTTGAAGCTTCAGCATGGCTGAATCACTGTTGGAAGCCTGATCTTTAGATCTGAAAAAATCAGGTAAAACACTCGAATTAAAATCCCTTTTATAGCTACTAAAAGACTTCTTTTTATTAAGAATGACCATTTTACTTCCCTGACGTTTCATAATTCTATGAGTAGGCTTTCCAATCAGGAAGTTAGTCTTGATGTTGCTTTTCATCTGGGGTCTTCGATTAATGCTCTTGCTTAAATCCTCAGGAACACTGTTGATAGGAAAATCATACCTGTTATCAGCAGGTAAATGATTATTCCTACAATTATTTATATAAAAATTGTTGTTATAATTATCTATCTGTGCACTTCCCTTTTTAATAATTGTATTATTCATATCAGGATGTTTTCCTTCAATATGGGAGCCTGATGAAAGCAAGACATTATTTTTCCCAGAGAGATTATGATTTGAAGTTGCATCCTCTTTAGTTTTGCTATGAATAATTCAAGCCCTAGTCTTAGCAACATCTGAACCTGACATAATTATGGCATCACTAAGCGTCACCTTTGTTGATCTTAGCTATGGATTCCAGCAAACTTGACCGGAGATGGAATTTTCTTCAAATTTGGTGATATCAGATACGTCTAAATGAAGCCTACAAAGTAACTTGATCCAAAATCAATATTTTCTTGCATACTTCAACTGGAAGCGCCATAACTGCATTATTCTCTTCTATATTAAATGAGCGAGGAGTGTAGGCCCCAAAGTTAAGAGAAAAAATGTAAATGATGCTGACACCATTAAGCAGGAGAGTTAGATAAGCTGAAGTTGCAAAGATGGGAACAAAAGCTGAAGTTGCAAAGATGAGAGTTAGATAAGCTGAAGTTATAGGACATGGAAAGGTAAGAACGACATCTAAAGGACGATCTGAATTTAGTACGAGAGTAAGCCGTAAGCGTATCATTCAACAACAAATGGATAATGACTAATTTGCTGCCAAGCCGGGAAGCTTCTGCTATGGCACAACAGGCAGAGTAGGTGATATTCATTATGAATTTGCAAGCAGATTAGGCTAGTCATTTCTTTCAATGTCATGAGAACACTGCAGCGAGTTTTGTGTAGTCTGATCTCTAGGCATCATCTAGTCTACCATTAGACTACTGACAGAAATATCTATAGTACTATCAATGCACATTGGCTAAAATTTTCATCGCACTACTGGAGGAGCTTTATCATGATCAATAATTTCAAAAACAACTACGAGGGAAGATAGAACAGATTTTGGAGCTGAGAGCCTGTGACAGATAGCATTGCAATGCATCTAAGGCATTATCCATGTCATGCAAGAATCAGATAGTAGACCTAGGAGTTGTATTGTACCACAGTGATAGAAAAAATAAGTGTCGAAGGAAGTAATAGCATTGATATCAGATGGTGGAAGAGTTACGTGCTAAAAGGGCCTGGTCAGTGAAGCTTCTCTGTTCATGGTGAAAAGTTGATCTATTGAGAGAATATAGGGTGTTTTGCGAAGATGATGATGTGGTAATGGCTCAGATTTGTACAAAAAGGAGGGAACTCTATGTTTTAATTAGGCAACATGTTAAGAACAGAGCTAACATTCAAAATACAATAATTCAATAGGAGATGGTTTAACGAAGTAGGCAACTGAAAATGATCATGAAGTGAAAAGAAAAAAAGATGCGAAAGCACAAGATTTTGATGTAACAAATTTTAGGAGAACCCTGAATTTCTTTAAGAAAAAGCAAGAACAAACCGAAATGGAATTAACAAGAGATATAGACAACAAGAACAGGGAATCAAAACAGCGCTGTAACAACAAGAGAAGATAATGGCAGTATAATGGTATTTAGTGTAACAAATACCAAATGGTTCAGTAAAAAGAATAAGGATAATTTCAAGAACTATCAAAAAAAAAGGCTGGAAGGAAATGGAATATAAAAACTGAACTAAATCTGATTATACCTGAACTGGAATAGAATGACATAAATTTGAATTTGATAGCTTCAGATTCTCTTCACTACACTACGACATGTTCACACATGTTAGATTGAAGAGGATGAAGGTAGCTTCGCATCGGAGGAGACGATTCGCAAATCCAAGCTTGTATATAGGAATTATGAGCAGAAATGTACATGGTTTCAGCTGGGTGGGGCAACAGATGTCTGTCATGGGGTGTGACATACGTCTGTGTTGTCAAGGAAATTATCCCGAGACTTGCAATAGACGTCTGTCATTTTGACAGACGTCTGAGCCGAAGTAAGAATAATTCCCGGTTATGGGCAGACGTCTGTCCCCCCACATGACAGACATCTGAAGGCGTATTTCGGCTATTTCGGGCTGAAGGTTTAACGAGCTAATTTGTGAAATTACCAGAGGTAGTTTTGGGAATTGCCTAATATTCTTCTCTCCTTATATAAGTTATTTTCAGGTTTTCAAAATGAAAGCTTAGAGACTTGATCAAATCAATGGTTTAATTCTCAAGGGTTAAATTATGGTTTATAACCTAATTGCAATTTTTCAATTATATTCTCCTCAGACTCTTTTCTATATTGAAATACGGTGATCATTGTATCAATCTCTTGTATTCCTTTCATCGTAGTAATAAAATACTCTCTCCAAAATGGATGTACACTAATAATATTTTAGTAGAACCACTTTAAATATGCGTGTGATTTAATTTTGCTGCTATTGTCATTATTATATTACTTGTGATTGAGATTTGGGTTGTTCTAGAATGGTTGATCATTGTTTGGTGACTTGAGCTATTGATTTGGTTGTTTTTGCAAATCTAACAATGACCCCGTCTTTCACAAGGCGCTTATGGTTTACGTATTCGATTTGAGTGGTCTTGAATTGAATTAACCACATTGGTTACAATAGTTGGTATCGACGCAATTGGTGCTTGTTAAGTTTTCTGAAAATGTTGGATAGAGATAATAGCTCGTTAAGCCCTTCAACCGTAAGTCTGAATAGTGTGGCGCCGTATGTACATGGTTCATATGCAGTGTCGGGTTCTCAATTGGTAATTGACAAGTGGAATGGTGATAATGACTTTAAGAAGTGGCAATGGAAAATGAAAGCATTTCTTAGGCGGAATCAGGTGCACCGAGTGGTATTTGATACTCACTTATTGCCAAGTGATATCTAGGATGTTGAGAGAGAGGAGATGGAGGAATGAGTTTACACTACTCTTCAACTTGCTATGAGGGAGAATGTGATCTCTGAAATTAGTGGTGAGACAACCGCTAAAGATATTTGGGACAAGTTAGAGGAACTGTATATGAAAAAGTCGCTCACTAACCAGTTGATCTTGTTGCGGAAGTTTTTCACCTTCAAGATGAAGGAGGGTAATTCGCTTAAGGAACACTTGATGTCTTTGATGACATGCTTATGAAGATGAAGGCCGTTGATTTGAAGATTGAGGTAGAGTAGAAGGTGATGATATTATTATATTCATTGCCGGACCATTATACGGGTTTCTCAAATAGTTTGATATATGGCCGACATACATTGACTCTTGGTGATATCAAGACGGATCTTCTTAGTGAGGAGTTGAGAGATCAAATGAAGGGTATGAGTGAAGGTAGTAGTGGAGCTAGTAGTGGTCATGGGATGTTTGTGGAGAAAAAAAAGAATGTGAAGAAAGGAAACTGGGGGCGTTCTAAATCAAGGAAGCCCGGTGGGAGACGTAAATCGAAAGAAAGAAATGGCAAGTGCTTTATTTGCAAGAATCCAGGACATTGGAAGAATGAATGTCCGGACAAAGATAAGAAGGAAGTAGCATCTTCATCCGTAATGGTGGAGAGTAGGAATGGTGAAGTAGATGAAAATGCATTGACAGCGGTAGCATCGGGTGTTTCGGGTAGCGAATGAGTACTCGATTCGGATGCGTCGTATCATATGACGCCAAATAGGAATTATTTTTCGTCTTATGAAGTCAAAGAGGGAAATACAATTGTTATAGGAAATGGTTCTATTTGCAAGTTGAATTGTATTGGCTCTATGCAAATAAGGATGTTTGATGGAGTTGTTCGGATGCTCACCAACGTTCGCTATGTTCCGGGACTTAGGAGTTCACTTATATCTTTGGGGCAATTGGGTTCTCTATGATTCAAGATCACTATCGAGAAGGATTGCTTGAGGGTATCGAAGGGGGCACTTGTAGTTATGAAAGGTGCAAGGACTCATGGTATATATTTGCTTCAAGGTATGGCCGTAGGAGGTGAAACTTGTGCGGGTGTTGATAGTTCTCGTGACTTGGATTCGACACGGTTGTGGCATTTGAGATTAGGTCATATCTCGGAGAGGAGTTTGGATATTCTTCGGAAGCGGGAGATGATCAAGGGTGAGAGTTTCAACAAACTGGAGTTTTGCGAGGAATGTATCATGAGAAAGCAAACAAAGGTATCATTCAATGAAGGGAAGCATGATTCAAGTGAGGTTCTTGAGTATGTTTATTCCGATGTTTGGGGACCGACACCGATTGCTTCTTTAGGTGGAGCACGTTATTATTTCTCTTTCATTGATGATTTGTCTCGGAAGGTATGGGTGTATGTAATGAAGTGTAGTGTCCCGAAATTCCGGTCCAATTTGAGCTGACTAAATAACACAAGTCCCACCCACATTACACTGGAAATCAGAAAACTAATAGAAAGAAAACATAGGGTGAGAATAGATAAGATAGAAACTTACAATAGAAGAAGAACAACATACAACATCAAAGAAAACACGAATCTCACAGCGGAACGAACAACATATAATAGATAATATATCCTTGAAATAAATCAGTATATGTATACAGTAACATTATCAGAGTACAACACTTACAACTCAGCAGAAATAACTATAATTATATAATCCTGAAGCCTTCTGCTCCAAGCTCTCCAAGTATATCTGTAAAATCCTGACTACTTGACTGCCCGTACAAAATTGAGCACCCAAGAGTTTAGGGAAAACTAAACAAAATAAACTCCGGGTCAGTCATGGGACTGGTATGAGTAAAACAGTTTAAAACAGTTTGAGCCATTAAACGATATCTTATAAGACCACGCCGTATAACGGAATGGGTTTTTCCCTTATGAGAATACAAAATATCTTTATATCACAAACCTTTTGATATTATAATAATGTCTATCAACCACAATATAATAATCATCTAGCAGAATTGCTTTCATCTCACGTTCTACATATATAATATACAATCAAAACCGCAAACACGTATTGAGTAATGGATTTGCAACTATGACAAGGTATGGAACCACATTTCACTAGTGTACCTCTAGAGAGGAATACACTGGGTTCAACAAGAACATCTTGCAACCCGGCCACACATGACCGACCACTCATTTTGCTTGAGTGTATCGAATGTATATCACCAACGGTTGGGATCAGCAACCGTTTCCCGAATGGGACAGCATCGACAATAGATTTTTAGAAGTAAATAAAACTCTAGATCAGGTGATTATACACCCTAATAGGTGCGACCTACATAGCCATGCTGCCTGCCCGATTTTTGTCATTTCCCAGTTGTGAGGCTAGAGGCCACACTTATCTCAGACAGATCACATGTTTATTCACTTTGAATGTCACATCGTCATACCCCCCAAATCAAAAATTGATTTCCCCAAAAATACCACGGGTATACAGCTAAGAGAAACGAATTCCTCCCCCACCAAACGTAAATACATTTGAAGAGATCAACTTACGCGATCTATTAAATATACTCTGTCAGACATTCTTCCATACAGGTCGTCCTGGAACTGGACAAACCGAAGGCACTATTTAGTACATCCATCTTAGGCAATCTTTACATAAGATTTATACAACAGCCCTTGCACTTTACTCCGTCTTCAATTATCTTTGGCATATATGATTCACACGCTTATGCCAATACAGAGTGGTTCTTCAGATAATAATCCAACCGGTCTCTCCATATTAACAACGTTAAAATGGTCAAAACTTTGATAGTCGGTGAGTTAACTATCAAAGAAAAACACGTGTGCAAACAATGATATTATTTCCAGATGGAAATTCTATCGATCAATCACCAATCAACTTTTATCCTTTAAATTAATTTATTATTAGTTTACTTCATTTGTCATTTCCTGTTTCCATATATTCAACATTCCTTATTTTCTAAATTTAGAAAATATATGTTATTAACACTGGAAAACATTTCGATTTCTTGTTTTCTATATTAGAAAACATTGTTGGTTCTTAATTGGAAAACATTTCCAAAACTCCTACATTGGACTTAGACAGATGTTTAAACAAACCATCGCTATGCCAACTCACCATTACACTTATTAACTAAATTCACTTAACCATCCTTTACTATCAAACCTTAGCCATTCCTTAGTTAAGAAGGAAGTCAATCAAGTTGGGGTATAATTAGCTCTCAAAACGTAACTGAACAACGTTTTAACTTCGGGATAGACCAAGTTTATCTCTTAAACCTTTAATAAACTTCCTTACGTAACTCTCAGATTCTATTTACGAATCCACTTCTTTATTGAAAACATTGATCATAACTATAGCGTTATAATCCCCACTTTCGAAATATCTAACTTCGAGTATAACTTTTATTCTTTAATTTGAATAAATAAATAAACACCCAAATTGTTTATGTATACTCTTGATTTAAAAACCGGAAAGTAAATATTACTTTTCCGAATTCGATATAATTGAATTCGACTCGTAACTGTCTTTCGAGTAATCACTATTCGATTTAACTCTTCCCGAATAATTTATATTCGGTTTACTTACTTCGAATAACCAATATTCGATAACCTCACTTCGAATAACCAATATTCGATTAACTCACTTCGAATAATCAATATTCGATTAACGCACTTCGAATAACCTATATTCAATTAACTCTTTTCAAATGATCTTCATTTGATTTAATTCTGTTTCGAATACTTATATTCGATTAACTCCTTTCGAATAAATTATATTCGATTAACTCCTTTCAACTATGTTCGAATAAACTAAATTTGATTAACTCCTTTCAACTCTGTTCAAATAAACTAAATACGATTAACTCCTTTCGAATAAATTATATTCGATTAACTCCTTTCGAATACACTATATTCGATATCTCTACTTCGAATAAGTGATATTCGATAACTCTACTCGATTAACTCCATTTGAATAACTATAACTGGTTAACTGTAAGTCTAACTAGTTAACTCTAACTCTAACTCTAACTGGTTAACTCTAACTGATTAACTCTAACTGCTCAACTCTGACTGATTAGCTCTAACTGATTAACTCTAAGTGATTAACTCGGACTGATTAACTCTAACTGGTTAACTCTGACTGGTTAACTCTGACTGATTAACTCTAACTCATTAACTCTAACTGGTTAACTCTAACTTGTTAACTCTAACTCTAAACGAGTAATTCTAACTCTAAACGAGTAATTCTAACTCTAATCGATTTATTCTAACTCTAATTGATTAATTCTAACTGATTAACTCCTCTAACTCATTTTGATTAACACATTTTGATAACTTTAATCGAATAACTAATATTCGATTAACTTCTTTGAATAACCAATATTCGATTAACTCCTTCGAATAAATTATATTCGATTAACTCTCTTCTTCGAATAACTAAATTCGATTAATTCCTGTCGAAGAACTAAATTCGATTAACTCCTTCGAATAACTAAATTCGATTAACTCCTCTCGAATAAACTATATTCGATTAATTCCTTTCGAATAAACTGTATTCGATTAACTCCTTTTGAATAACTAAATTCGATTAACTCCTCCGATTTATTCTTTTGAATTAACTCCTTTGATTTATTCCTTTTCTATTTGTTTATACAAATATTTCCTTTTCTATTTGTTTACTTAACAAATGACTATTCCCTTTTCAATTCTATTTATTTAACAAATAAATATTTCTTTTATCTTTTCTATTTATTCTCTAAATAAATAATCCTTTTAATTTTATTTATTTCCTAGATAAATAACCCTTTTACTTTTAATTATTCTCTATAAATAAATGATCCTTTTATATTTTTATTTATTCTCTAAATAAATAATCCCTTTTACTTTTATTTATTCCCTAAATAAATAAATTCCATTTTTATTCTATTTATTTAACAAATAAATAATTCTTACAATTCTATTTGTTTAATAAATAAATATTCCTTTTCTATTTGTTTTCACAGATATTCCTTTTCCATTTTATTTGTTTTCACAAATATTTCTCCTTTATATTTGATTGACAAATATTTCTCCTTTATATTTGTTTGACAAATATTTTCCCTTATATTTGTTTTACAAATATTTCTTCTTCTAACTATTTGATTTTATAATTATTTCCTTTTATAAAATCCCTTGATTTTATATAAATAATTTATTTTCAAAATACACTTTTGAAAATCCCCCGTTCTACATCCCAGTATTTATTACGGTATCTAAAATACCAAATCACAATGATTGATATCATTTAAACACACATAATTATCAACAGATTATATATCACATCATATATTTCAATATATGAAAAACAGTAAAATAAATGTTGAGGATCCAGTTGGATTCCTCCAATCTGTTTCCCTGCATCACAGATGTTAAACAGTATAATTAACATCTATTTCATTTCAATATAGAATATTCTGCGAAACAGAATCAATATTTGATTAACGACTTATATATATATATATATATATATATTGTTATCTATGATTTCAACCAATACACAAGCAATTCAACCAAACAGTTAACACACAACAATCATCAGGTGATTAATAGTTCTAAAAATACGTTATAAAAATATAACTGTTCAGAGTTGGTGAGTTTTACTCACATTGGACGATCATCATTAATAACGATAACCATCGCTTGATTCTGACGGACAATTTATTTTGCTATAAATTGTAACGAGCTTCAAATTCTCTCCCAGTTAGTTCTATTGGGTAGCTCTCGTCTATACGATCCTAAAGGATCTTGTTTCGCTGATTTCCGAGAATATACGAGAAAGTTATTCAGTTTACAAGTTTTTAAATAATTAAAATGGAAATAAACTTAAACTATATAATTAACTGGGCCTTTACCACATTCTCAACCCAATAAAAACCCGCACCCACGCAGCTCGTCTTCCCCAACGCTGCTCTCAGCTTCAGGAAACCATCACCGATTCATTTTCATCCTTCCCTACTTGGTTTCTCCACCGAAAAGCATGGAATCACCACTAATCTCTTCATCTCCGAATAACGCACTCCTCCGTCGCCATTTCATACAACTCGGTGCCCAACTGTAGATCGACCCTTCTCTCACGAACTGACAAGGTGCGAAACAAACAACCACCGAATACTCCAAATCCTCCACATCACGTTCGGTTTACATCGCTGAACCCGAATATAACCTCAAAACTGCATCTCGACGCTTCCAGAGCTCGAAATTGGCAACCCTAGCTCTACTATTCATTTTTGAGTTCCAGAAAGGGTGCATCGCACATTACAAAACTCACCCTGAATCGAAGAGGACAGCTCCAGCAACCCAATTACACTTGTCTCATGATTTATCGATTTTTATTTTGATTGTTCTTGATTTTCTTTTCACTGCGTTTTGTTTTTATGAGGAGATGGGAATTTGTTTCAGCGTTATATCATTGGGGTTGTGGCTGAGAAGAGGTGGACGTGGCTTGTTTTAGATCAGTTAAAATGTTGGATATTTTATTTATTTATACTTTATTTTGCCAATTTCTCATTGTATCTATCATCTAAAAATTCGTGTGATCACACGTGATACCCAAAAATCACAGAAATGGACATACACCTTCAGTTCGACATTACGATCCCAACGAAACTGGTTTCGTCGAATTCCGACTCCGTTTGCTCACACAGCGTATTTTTAACCGTCAGAATACTGACTGTTTTTCACATTAAAATCCCGTACGGCCACATACTAACTTCAAAAATCACGAAACTTAACATCTAGCAATAATTTAATATTGCAGATCCAATAAAATTAGTTTCGTCGAAAACGAAGGTCATTTGCAAAACTGGTTATTTTTAAAGCTCTAAATAACCCTTTTTTTAAATATTAAATATATTTAAAAATAATTAAATTTAATATTTATAAATAAATATTATCGTATATATTCACATACGATTCCATACAGCTCCACAATATTCCTATATGAATTTCTAACTCTATATTTCAAATCCCGGTTAAATCGATATTCAATTTATAATGAAATTCCCTTTATAAATATAAATAAATCGTTATAAATAATAAATGAATTCCACAGCGACTTTTCTAAAATTTGATTTGGACATAACTCAAAATCTACACAACGAAATCTCGATTTTTCTCTTCCACTAGAAAAATATACTTCACCAGCTCCTAACGTTTCTCGTTTCACAGAAATCCGATTTAAAACAGACTCTGTATATTCAGTTGAAGTTGGAATCGCCAAATTGCAAACTGCTGCGCCATTTCAAGCTCGATTATAATTATATTATAATTATACGTTCAAACTGTCGTTATTTAAATATATTCGTTATTCTAATTCAACTCTAAACTGAATATATATATATATTTTAAATAATCCAATTCACACTATATTGTGAATTCCACTATTTTTGAATATTTCCGAATTAAATATACTATTCTATTATTTAAATTAATTAAATAATCTATATAATTTAATTAAATAACCATTTAATTCTCTATATCACTATTTAAATAATTAAATAAATTAATTATTACACCATAAAAATACGGGACATTACATTCTTCCCCCCTTAAAATAATTTCGTCCTCGAAATTGCTAAGGTAGAAAACAAACCCTATTAACTAGGCTAAAAATTATTCGTTACTTCTTAAATTCCAGTTTCACTGTACCAACTAATTTTAATTAAAATATTAATTATTCCTACTAACGAAAATTTCCATAAACTCTGAAAATTTTCCAACACTCGAAATTTCTGAAAAATTTCGCCAGCACCTCCTTTGTACTTGTCAATCGGTACAATTACAACTCGCCTCTCTAGGCCTTCTCCAACCCAAAAGAAAATTAAACAGCCAAGCGGCTTGCCAATTCAACTCATCAAAAATCTCATACCATATGAAATATAAACTTGTACCTTTTTGTCGGGCATATCATTTTATCTTTGCCATATGTTACCAATTTAGCAGATACTAATGCCACCCTAAACAAACTCAAATTACTTTTATTTCCATCACAACCATTCGCTTATCCAAGCCAAATTCCACTTTGACTTGATATTATTCCATTTCAATACAGCTTCCACTTGACTGGCTTTAACTCACTTTTAATTTGCCTTCACAAATTTCTATTTAAATTTGTTTTAATTCAAACAGTCTATTCCTGGGGAATTTTAAACAGCTTTGCTTTTCTCAAAACAATTCAAAAACAAAATCTTTGGTAGTAATCCGTCACTTAGAAACTCGAAAATGAACACCGATGATGTCCGGATCAACATCATAATTTATTTCCCAGCGATCGAAGTGAGTTCAATACTAAATCACTTTCGAAACCATATTTAAACATTTCCATTTTGAAATCATTTTCAAAATATCCTTCACAATGCTTGTAAACAATTTAAAATCTCCCAGGATCTTAAAATTCTCATATACTTAATTCAATTCCATTTACAAACACTTCTCCAACTTTTAATTCCAGTTCTGAATTTAATTTCAGATTCAATTCATTTCGTAATACTTATACGAATTCTGATTGGTTATTTACATAACCATTTAATTTATAATCTTACTCAATTATAATAACAGCCAATATATCCAATATATATCATAATAATTCCAATATACATCCTTTATATCAAAATATAATCTTGGGTAAAATTATTTCGTTTACCCTTTTCAAAATATACCATGACGGTTCATCGTATTCGAGCATTTATAAACTCCTACCGATACAGTGGATCAAACTGATCGACTAGAGCATATAAACAACTCAACCAATAAAATTTCACAATATAAACCAATTTTATATCAAATAAGAATTATGTTCACTCGTATATATACACTCAAACTCAATCTAGGGTATTGCTAACCCCATCTTTACCGAGTCATGCCACAGAGCCAAGGTAATAACTTAACCTTAAGCTCTGATACCAACTGTAATGTCCCGAAATTCCGGTCCAATTTGAGCTGACTAAATAACACAAGTCCCACCCACATTACACTGGAAATCAGAAAACTAATAGAAAGAAAACAGAGGGTGAGAATAGATAAGATAGAAACTTAGAATAGAAGAAGAAGAAGAACATACAACATCAGAGTAAACACGAATCTCACAGCGGAACGAACAACATATATGAGATAATATATCCCTGAAATAAATCAGTATATGTATACAGTAACATTATCAAAGTACAACACTTACAACACATTGGAAATAACTACAGCTATATAATCCTGAAGCCTCCTGCTTCAAGCTCTCCAAGTATATCTGTAAAATCCTAACTACTTGACTTCCCGTACAAAATTGGGCACCCAAGAGTTTAGGGAAAAGAAAACAAAATAAACTCCAGGTCAGTCATGGGACTGGTATGAGTAAAACAGTTTAAAACAATTTGAGCCATTAAACGATATCTCATAAGACCACGCCGTATAACGGAACGGGTTTTTCCCTTATGAGAATCCAAAATATCTTTATATCAAAAACCTTTTGATATTATAATAATGTCTATCAACCACAATATAATAATCATCTAGCAGAAACGCTTTCATCTCACGTTCTACATATATAGTATACAGTCAAAACCGCAAGCACGTATTCGGTAATGGATTTCCAACTATGACAAGGTATGGAACCACCTTTCGCTAGTGTACCTCTAGAGAGGAATACACTGGGTTCAACAAGAACATCTTGCAACCCAACCACACATGACCGACCACACATTTCGCTTCAGTGTATCGAATGTATATCACCAACGGTTGGGATCAGCAACCGTTTCCTGAATGGGACAACATCGACAATAGATTTTTAGAAGTAAATGAAACTCTAGATCAGGTGATTATACACCCTAATAGGTGCGACCTACATAGCCATGCTGAATGCCTGATTTTTGTCATTACCCAGGTGTGAGGCTAGAGGCCACGCTTATTTCGAACAGATCACACGTTTATTCACTTTGAATGTCACATCGTCATACCCGCCAAATCCCAAATTGATTTCCCCAAAAATACCATGGGTATACAGCTAAGAGAAATGAATTCCTCTGCCACCAAACGTAAATACGTTTGAAGAGATCAACTTACGCGATCTATTAATTATACTCTGTCAGACATTCTTCCATATAGGTCGTCCTGGGACTGGACAAACCGAAGGCACTATTCAGTACGTCCATCTTAGGCAATCTTTACCTAAGATTTATACAACAGCCCTTGCACTTTACTCCGTCTTCAATTATCTTTGGCATATATGATTCACACGCTTATGCCAATGCAGAGTGGTTCTTCGGATAATAATCCAACCGGTCTCTCCATATTAGCAATGTTAAAATGGTCAAAACTTTGATAGTCGATGATTTAACCATAAAAGAAAAACACGTGTGCAAACAATGATATTATTTCCAGATGGAAATTCTATCGATCAATCACCAATCAACTTTTATCCTTTAAATTAATTTATTATTAATTTATTTCATTTGTCATTTCCTGTTTCCATATATTCAACATTCCTTATTTTCTAAATTTAGGAAATATATGTTATTAACACTGGAAAACATTTCCATTTCTTGTTTTCTATATTAGAAAACATTGCTGGTTCTTAATTGGAAAACATTTCCAAAACTCCTACATTGGACTAAGACAGATGTTTAAACAAACCATCGCTATGCCAACTCACCATTACACTAACTAACTAAATTCACTTAACCATCCTTTACTATCAAACCTTAGCCATTCCTTAGTTAAGAAGGAAGTCAATCAAGTTGGGGTATAATTACCTCTCAAACCTTAACTGAACAATGTTTTAACTTCGGAATAGTCCAAGTTTATCTCTTAAACCTTTAACAAACTTCCTTATGTAACTCTCGGATTCTATTTACGAATCCACTTCTTTATTGAAAACATTGATCATAACTATAGCGTTATAGCCCCTACTTTCGAAATATCTAACTTCGAGTTTAACTTTTATTCTTTAATTTGAATAAATAAATAAACACCCAAATTGTTTATGTATACTCTTGATTTAAAAACCGAAAAGTAAATATTACTTTCCCGAATTCGATATAATTGAATTTGACTCGTAACTGTCTTTCGAGTAATCTCTATTCGATTTAACTCTTCCCAAATAATTTATATTCGATTTACTTACTTTGAAAAACCAATATTCGATAACCTCACTTCGAATAACCAATATTCGATTAACTCACTTCGAATAACCAATATTCGATTAACGCACTTCGAATAACCTATATTCGATTAACTCTTTTCAAATGATCTTCATTTGATTTAATTCTCTTTCAAATACTTATATTCGATTAACTCCTTTCGAATAAATTATATTCGATTAACTCCTTTCAACTCTGTTCGAATAAACTAAATTCTATTAACTCCTTTCAACTCTGTTCAAATAAACTAAATTCGATTAACTCCTTTCGAATAAATTATATTCGATTAACTCCTTTCGAATACACTATATTCGATATCTCTACTTCGAATAAGTGATATTCGATAACTCTACTTGATTAACTCCATCTGAATAACTCTAACTGGTTAACTCTAACTCTAACTGGTTAACTCTAACTCTAACTGGTTAACTCTAACTGATTAACTCTAACTGGTTGTGAAAACCCGCAACTCCCCCGTGAAGGAAAGTGTCGGATAGTTCGAGAACAAGCCACAGAAAAACGCATACGGAAGAACATTTCGTTGTATATTACAACAATGCATCAAATTACAAAAATATACAGAGTATAAACGAATACACATTACACAGAAATATCAGAGATTTAAATTACATTTAAGTACATAGCAGCGGAAAATAATACAATACACAACTAGAAGAGATATACGGATACAAAGCTTTCCGGATATCGTTCCAGCTGTAAACCAGGATCCTGTGAATATAAATCTGCAAAACCAAAACTACTAGCTGCCCGTGTCAAAACAAGGGCACCCAGAGTTTAGGTTAAAACAATAAACTCCAGGTCAGTCATGTGAATGGTGTGAGAACTAAAACAGTTATTATTCTTTATTTTAAAAGTTAGGTAAATCAAGGGACCACGCCGTATAACACGGAACGGGTTTCCTCCCAAGAATACCGGTGCATAAAACAAACAACGCAATGCTAAATAAAGAAAAATGAAGCTGTTATAAGACCCAGGTCCTATCACACAATGCAACGCAAGCCGGGGGATAGGGTTTTCCCTTATAACAGCCAAAGAATGCTTGATACGTTTGAAACAAATCATTTGATACTATTTTAAGTGCATAGTGTATAAAACAACTTCAAATCATAAGTATCAATCATAGGCGTCATGGGTACCATATATCATGTCGCCATATTTAGGTTTACAAATAAAACCGCAAATGTCACATATTTGGAAATTGGATTTCCGTCTATGAACCGAGGCAAAAGATAGTCCTCAACCGATTCGAGACTGCCTAGCCCGAGTCTCAGGATCAGAACGCATCGACCCTTGGATCGTCAGGGCCGGTCCACACGGAGTGGATTAAAATGCCTGAGCACTACGTTTCGCCGCCCTTTGGGGCGTAAGCGAGCCAATGAATGACTCCATCGGACCTGGATCGTCCGATCTAACCGAGGCGCCTCGCAACAGCAACAACCACATAAGTCAAACTCGTCAGGGCGTGTAAAACCACTGACGCCACTTTTAGCTAGGAGGAAACGTAGGCCCTCCCTGAGGTCCTTCTCCCGTTTTTGGTTCATACCGGGTGTGAAACTCGCGAAGCAAACGTTACACAAAGCTATGCCACAAAGGCCGTGCTTTGATCATCACCACAAGACTTTGCTTTTCAACAGAAGCCTCGATCAATTGCCACATAGGCATGCCACACAGGCAATTCACTCCATGCGTTTGATATCCATCAATATATAACCCCTGAGCTCATACGTCTCAGAGAAGGGCGTTAAGCAAGAGAATAAATTCTCCGCCGCCAAACAGATATATATTTAATAGAGATCAATCACACGGACTAAAATCCAATGTCAGACACACAGTCCATTTACAAGTCCGTTCTGGGTCTGAACGAAACCGGAGGCACCTAGTACCCCGCATATCCATCGATCTCCAAGCACGTCTAGACGATCACCAACTGTTTCCATCTTATTGGGTGTACAACCCAATCAAGATCATCAGTAATCACCCAAACGACGTGAAGACCTCCGGTCTTCGACCATCGTCTTCATCTTCGACTTATCGTCGTATCAGTTATTCAGAATGGGATAAACCCGGTCTTTCCGAATAACTCGCGTATATTTTAAATAAGTGTTACACAAACACAACATACGCCTCATTCCAATTCATTAGTCACTAACCGTAAATTAATCAAGAGAATAATTTCCCAAATATTAACCCCGAAGGCCGAAACCAACATCAGATCAATATACAGAAAACCTTTCTGCTTGGCTAACCGACAGTTAGTTTCTAAATTTCACATTCATAGGGAAAGGTTCCCATTAATTTTATCCAAGATAAATTCCTTGAATCTATTCTTTATTCTATTTTTGAATCTCAATTCAAACTAGTCGGGATTAGCGAACCTTACCGAAGTAATCATTTATTTTAATTTCCCAATCCCAACCTATTCATCCCATGAAGTAAAACTGGTAATACTTCATATCTAACACCACAGTGTTATCGGTAAATTCAATTACCATTTCACGTTCAAATCTAATTAAAGATTTAACTATCGCCTAGAGCAAAACTGGTGATACTCCATTTTCGATCATTTCAATCTAATTAAAGATTCATTAAAACTCCACTTAGTTTTAATCTTCGACTGGGTTAAAGAATCAGTGTCATTTAAAACACGGTTCACGATAAACCCAAAATTACATTCCATTAATTATCGGGTTAAAGAACAAGTGTTATTTAAAACACTGTTCACGATAAGCCCAAAAATCAATACCAATTCAATTCCAATTAAATATCATTTAATTGGTACACTTCATTAAATCTAAATAAAAAGATTTAATCTTTTCTCAACTGGGTTCAAGAACAGTGTTAATGAAGACACCATTCACGACAGACCCAAATCACATTTGATATTCAATACAAGGCTCTGAATAGAAAATATATCGGCTTATATTCAATATCAAATTCTACGCTTAACAAATGTCGTATTGGAAATAACGATATAAATATATATCTTTCAAATTTCCATAACAACATCCGTATAATCACGAGTTCCAACATCGAAATATTCCGAAGACAATTTCGATTCAAATCCACTCCAATGCAATCATTGGAAATTCTGGTTATTTTTAAAACCCTTTTCAAATTCAATTTATTTACTTAAAAATAAATAGAATTATAATTCTAGTTCAAAACTAGTTTATTTCGATAAAAATCTATTTTTATCTTTTCAAGTATGGAGTTTTTCATCCCAATCCTTTCTAAATCATTTCTTATGATTTTACACAAATTATTACTATTTTTAATAATTTTATCAAGGCCCGTACAGTCGATTTCCATCAATGGCCATCGAACTGCACTTACAGCGACCTTTTCCAAATTTGATTTGGACATAATTCCAAATCCAACCGTTAGATTTCTAATTTCTAATATTCGTTAGAAAGCCCTTTTCGATACGAACCCAACGGTTCCGGTTTCAGGAGAATCCGACGGTCGGATCTCCCGCAATATCCGTTCGAAGTCAATGGTCGAAATTCGCGAACTGCCGCGGCGCGGCGCGTTCTATTCAGGCCATTATATTATATATATATAATATATATAATATATACTTCATCGATTTCAATTCAAAACGTGCTTTATAAATCGTTTTAAATTCATTTTCAAAACGGTTTCAACTTCATATTCAATTTCAAATCAAAATTGAATATTCCAATTTAAATTCATTTTAAATTCATTTCAAATTGATTTCAATTCAAATTGATTTCTAATTCAATTTCAGTTCATTTTCAATTCAATTTCAATTCGAATTCATTTCTATTCCATTTCAATTCGAATTTATTTATATTCAATTCTTTTCAAAATATCAGTTTTTGAAATCACTTTCGATATTCATTATAAAATGAATAAAATCGATATAAATATCGTTCTCGTCAAAATGGCGTCAATCTAATTAATACGGCTTCATATATCCCTATTTTCAAATATTCTATTTCAAATATTTCTTTTTCAAATATTTCTATTTTAAAACTGGAATGAGGCCCAATCAGTTACCATATAATGTTAATTATATGGATTTTCTACAACACATGTATATATCAACAACGATGAATAATCAACCATCATCCAAAGTGCATTCTACACTGTATAAGCATCAAATATAAATATTCAACGCTTATAACAGCTTGTCGATCAATCGATCGACATACAACTAAACAATCGGGATTAGTGTACGTCAAATATCATCCCAATACCCGTGTGGGGTTTCAAGCAATCAAACATAGATTTTTATTTGTGCAGTTGGGCGATGTGTAAAATTTATCGTCCCAATCAATGTCCTTCAAATAGGTGTACATAAACAAACCGTCAGGTTTGTAAATAAATATTTATTTATTCACATTCACGTTAAAAATTATATTTTTAACGACCAAAATATTTTATTCAAACTATGAATATTCTATTCTGTTCATTTATTCAATAAAATGATATTTTTATTTTTCTAACATATTTTAGAAAATTTCGACGGCATAACGGCACGATACTAGAAACGGGACGAGGCCTAGCCTTATCCCCGGTCTAGTGAAGGCCCACGCCATTCACACATCAATCAAATTCACCAAACAACCAAATTCAAATCAAATCATCTAACTAATCTATGCAACCAAACAAACAAGTCCATGGTCTGTGGACGATTGTGTCGGGCGCTACTAAACACCGTCTGCATCCTAGTATATATATATAACTAGAAAAAGAAATTGAAAGGTGAGAAATTCTCACAGATAGCTATCCAACCATCTCGACTCTTCTTTTGCAGAAGTCTTCGTTGTTCTCGCCTTTTTGCCACCTTCGTTGACCGTAGCCACTACATATATAAAAATCGAATTTTTACTTCGTTGTTCAATATATAAAAATCCAATTTTTACTTCGCTACTCAATATATAAAAATCGTATTTTTACTTCGCTACTCAATATATAAAAATCGAATTTTTACTTCGCTACTCAATATATAAAAATCGAATTTTTACTTCGCTATTCAATATATAAAAATCGAATTTTTACTTCGCTACTCAATATATAAAAATCGAATTTTTACTTCGCTATTCAATATATAAAAATCATATTTTTACTTCGATGTTCAATATATAAAAATCATATTTTTACTTCCACTTCATATATTTAAAAATCGAATTTTTATCTTCCTATTTAAATTAAAATTATATTTTTATATCGTTTTTCCATATATGATAATCATATTTTGATTCTCCGCACATAATAAAAATTATATTTTTTTTCCTCTCTACATATAATAAAAATTATATGTTTGACCCTCTACTATAATAAAAATTATATTTTAATCTTCTACTTATATTTTGAAAAACATGGATTTTTCTATATTTTTTCATATCAAAGATTAGATTTTTATAATTTCTACATATATGAATTTCAGATTTTAACAATGCTTTAAACCTCAATTGCATATATTTTAAATAAAATAATTAATTAAGTTAACAAAGGGGATTACCTCCTCTCACCTTCATTCCTGTATCATTAGCAGACCCCGTTCAAAATGCTGGACGCCTCAAAACCCTTCCTCGCAAAGAACATCCACCTGGGCCCGTTGTTCGATGGAGAGGGGGGTTGTGGCGTCGGAGGGAGGGCGTAGTTTTCGTCGGAGGTGGGGCTGAGCATCCAGGCGACATGGTGGAGGGCTACAGGCGGAGGTGATGGCGATTTGGGGCCGTGGAGTTCGAGCTAGAGGCTGGTTTCAGTTCGAAGAAGGGGAGAGAGAGGAGAGGCGGAGAGGTCTGGGGCGGAGCGGCCGGTGGCCGGGGGTGCTTGGGCGACGACGATCGACGTCAAGGGGAGGGCTGGAGCAACGAACGATTTGGGTTTTTTATTTTTATTTATCTGTAGTCAACGGTGGAACAAAGGGGAGAGAGAGAGGGCTCCAATATATATATATATATATATATTTATTTATTTCTTTAATTAACTCCCAAAAAGTAACTTTTCATTTTGAACTCGAAATCGAGTCCACCGACTGTCGCCCCTAGCTAATTACCCCCGTTCCGAACACAATGGGATATGTTTCGTAACCCAATTCGCTTGTTACGACCAGTTTCCATTTAAATCAAAATTTAAATCTATTATATTCTATTTTAAACGTACCTTTCTATTTACCAGGGCCACATACTAACTCAAAAAAATTTCCCACATAATATTTTCTGGCTTCGTATTGACGATACGGTCCTAACAAAACTAGTTTCGCCAAATTCTGAGACTGTTTGAAAAATGGCCATTTTCCAGTCGATTAAAATCAACTGAAACTGGTCAAACGCGTTTTCCTTTGCCACACTCACATATTGATTCGAAAAATTATGAAATTTGAAACCTAGCAATAACTTGACATCACGGACCCAACAAAACTGGTTTCGTCGAAATCCGAGGTCGTTTGCAAAATTCCCATTTTTAAGGGCCTGAATTCCATAGCTACTATTCAGAATTTTCAACTGGACATATCTTTTGATTCCCGCTATGAAATCTTGATTTGTTGGATTCGTTGGAAAGATATTATCAATTAGATCCTAATGTTTTTGGTTTCACTAAAATCCGGATTGTTTTGCACCCGGTACATTCAATTGAAGATTGAAATCGAATTATCGAACTACCACGCCATTTTCAATTCCTTTTATAATTATATATAATTATTTATATTCTAACGACGACGTATATAATATACACGTTCTAATTATATTCAAAATTAATTTCTCGTCGATATTATTTAAAATAATTCATTTTAAATAATCAAAAATCGCTAAAATTGCCAAAATAAAAATTTTAAATTAGCCCAGATTTTCGGGTTGTTACAATCTCCCCCACTTAAAACTTTTCGTCCCCGAAAAGGAACAAAGTCGAAAGTGGTTTGATCATTCAACTCTACGTTCGATCTGGCTTCTATTCTTTAACTTTTCAGTTTCTGAGAATTTTCAAATTTTTCAAAAATTTGGCTAACACCCTAAATTTTCGAAAAATTTCGCCATAATCTCCCCTGTACCGGAAGCCACGGGAAAATCCCGAAATTGCCATACAGGCCTTCTGATCTCAAAAAGAAAAAGAAAAAGCCAAGCGGCTAGCCAATAGGCTCATAAAATCATCATCACCCAAACAAAACAGTAAATTATGTTGTAAACATGTACCTATTTGTCGGGCAAACAAATTTTATTCTCTGCTCTAGCCTCTTTGCTATGACCTGTTCAATGTAAGTATAGGTATATGCAAGCAAATGCGACCAATTTTCAATACAATTCAATATGTGATTCAATTAGGCTAAATGGCAAAAAATTAGCAAACAAATAAACAAACAACACAAACATCAATCAATTAGTGAATTAGAGTTTCAAATTCATAATTTGATATATATACAAAAAATCATGTTTTGATGCCAAATCACAACAATGTATTCTAGCTATATTAGTTTTGGTTCTCACACCAGTCTAATGGACATATATAGAAAATCACACCTTCGAAACTCGAACATAAATGTTGATGATGCAATCGCTATCATCAATATCATCTTCGGGCGACTAGAGTGCGATGCTATATCTATCCAATATATTAAAACTTTGAATATACGTTTGCAAGGCGTATATGCAAATTCTTTATATACTGAATTGTCCAAAATCAATATAAATAAATTATTCAAATACGTGTAAAACGATCTAAATTTCAAAACAGAATTGTTTTCATTTGAAAAATATACTCTCCACACTCGTTCTAGGATACTACTGATCCCATCTCTAACGAGTCATTCTCATTGGATATTGCTAATCCAATATCTGATGAATTCTTTCGTATGGTTCTAACGTGTCTTGTTCTCTAAGCTTTGTAAACCAAAGCTATGATACCAACTATGAAAACCCGCAACTCCCCCGTGAAGGAAAGTGTCGGATAGTTCGAGAACAAGCCACAGAAAAACGCATACGGAAGAACATTTCGTTGTATATTACAACAATGCATCAGATTACAAGAATATACAGAGTATAAACGAATACACATTACACAGAAATATCAGAGATTTAAATTACATTTAAATACATAGCAGCGGAAAATAATACAATACACAACTAGAAGAGATATACGGATACAAAGCTTTCCGGATATCGTTCCAGCTGTAAACCAGGATCCTGTGAATATAAATCTGCAAAACCAAAACTACTAGCTGCCCGTGTCAAAATAAGGGCACCCAGAGTTTAGGTTAAAACAATAAACTCCAGGTCAGTCATGTGACTGGTGTGAGAACTAAAACAGTTATTATTCTTTATTTTAAAAGTTAGGTAAATCAAGGGACCACGCCGTATAACACGGAACGGGTTTCCTCCCAAGAATACCGGTGCATAAAACAAACAGCGCAATGCTAAATAAAGAAAAATGAAGCTGTTATAAGACCCAGGTCCTATCACACAATGCAACGCAAGCTGGGGGATAGGGTTTTCCCTTATAACAGCCAAAGAATGCTTGATACGTTTGAAACAAATCATTTGATACTATTTTAAGTGCATAGTGTATAAAACAACTTCAAATCATAAGTATCAATCATAGGCGGCATGGGTACCATATATCATGTCGCCATATATAGGTTTACAAATAAAACCGCAAATGTCACGTATATGGAAATTGGATTTCCGTCTATGAACCGAGGCAAAAGATAGTCCTCAACCGATTCGAGACTGCCTAGCCCGAGTCTCAGGATCAGAACGCATCGACCCTTGGATCGTCAGGGCCGGTCCACACGGATTGGATTAAAATGCCTGAGCACTACGTTTCGCTGCCCTTTGGGGCGTAAGCGAGCCAATGAATGACTCCATCGGACCCGGATCGTCCGATCTAACCGAGGCGCCTCGCAACAGCAACAACCACATAAGTCAAACTCGTCAGGGCGTGTAAAACCACTGACGCCACTTTTAGCTAGGAGGAAACGTTGGCCCTCCCTGAGGTCCTTCTCCCGTTTTTGGTTCATACCGGGTGTGAAACTCGCGAAGCAAACGTTACACAAAGCTATGCCACAAAGGCCGTGCTTTGATCATCACCACAAGACTTTGCTTTTCAACAGAAGCCTCGATCAATTGCCACATAGGCATGCCACACAGGCAATTCACTCCATGCGTTTGATATCCATCAATATATAACCCCTGAGCTCGTACGTCTCAGAGAAGGGCGTTAAGCAAGAGAATAAATTCTCCGCCGCCAAACAGATATATATTTAATAGAGATCAATCACACGGACTAAAATCCAATGTCAGACACACAGTCCATTTACAAGTCCGTTCTGGGTCTGAACGAAACCGGAGGCACCTAGTACCCCGCATATCCATCGATCTCCAAGCACGTCTGGGTGATCACCAACTGTTTCCATCTTCTTGGGTGTACAGCCCAATCAAGATCATCAGTAATCACCCAAACGACGTGAAGACCTCCGGTCTTCGACCATCGTCTTCATCTTCGACTTATCGTCGTATCAGTTATTCAGAATGGGATAAACCCGGTCTTTCCGAATAACTCGCGTATATTTTAAATAAGTGTTACACAAACACAACATACGCCTCATTCCAATTCATTAGTCACTAACCGTAAATTAATCAAGAGAATAATTTCCCAAATATTAACCCCGAAGGCCGAAACCAACATCAGATCAATATACAGAAAACCTTTCTGCTTGGCTAACCGACAGTTAGTTTCTAAATTTCACATTCATAGGGAAAGGTTCCCATTAATTTTATCCAAGATAAATTCCTTGAATCTATTCTTTATTCTATTTTTGAATCTCAATTCAAACTAGTCGGGATTAGCGAACCTTACCGAAGTAATCATTTATTTTAATTTCCCAATCCCAACCTATTCATCCCATGAAGTAAAACTGGTAATACTTCATATCTAACACCACAGTGTTATCGGTAAATTCAATTACCATTTCACGTTCAAATCTAATTAAAGATTTAACTATCGCCTGGAGCAAAACTGGTGATACTCCATTTTCGATCATTTCAATCTAATTAAAGATTCATTAAAACTCCACTTAGTTTTAATCTTCGACTGGGTTAAAGAATCAGTGTCATTTAAAACACGGTTCATGATAAACCCAAAATCACATTCCATTAATTATCGGGTTAAAGAACAAGTGTTATTTAAAACACTGTTCACGATAAGCCCAAAAATCAATACCAATTCAATTCCAATTAAATATCATTTAATTGGTACACTTCATTAAATCTAAATAAAAAGATTTAATCTTTTCTCAACTGGGTTCAAGAACAGTGTTAATGAAGACACCATTCACGACTGACCCAAATCACATTTGATATTCAATACAAGGCTCTGAATAGAAAATATATCGGCTTATATTCAATATCAAATTCTACGCTTAACAAATGTCGTATTGGAAATAACGATATAAATATATATCTTTCAAATTTCCATAACAACATCCGTATAATCACGAGTTCCAACATCGAAATATTCCGAAGACAATTTCGATTCAAATCCACTCCAATGCAATCATTGGAAATTCTGGTTATTTTTAAAACCCTTTTCAAATTCAATTTATTTACTTAAAAATAAATAGAATTATAATTCTAGTTCAAAACTAGTTTATTTCGATAAAAATCTATTTTAATCTTTTCAAGTATGGAGTTTTTCATCCCAATCCTTTCTAAATCATTTCTTATGATTTTACACAAATTATTACTATTTTTAATAATTTTATCAAGGCCCGTACAGTCGATTTCCATCAATGGCCATCGAACTGCACTTACAACGACCTTTTCCAAATTTGATTTGGACATAATTCCAAATCCAACCGTTAGATTTCTAATTTCTAATATTCGTTAGAAAGCCCTTTTCGATACGAACCCAACGGTTCCGGTTTCAGGAGAATCCGACGGTCGGATCTCCCGCAATATCCGTTCGAAGTCAATGGTCGAAATTCGCGAACTGCCGCGGCGCGGCGCGTTCTATTCAGGCCATTATATTATATATATAATATATATAATATATACTTCATCGATTTCAATTCAAAACGTGCTTTATAAATCGTTTTAAATTCATTTTCAAAACGGTTTCAACTTCATATTCAACTCCAAATCAAAATTGAATATTCCGATTTAAATTCATTTTAAATTCATTTCAAATTGATTTCAATTCAAATTGATTTCTAATTCAATTTCAGTTCATTTTCAATTCAATTTCAATTCGAATTCATTTCTATTCCATTTCAATTCGAATTTATTTATATTCAATTCTTTTCAAAATATCAGTTTTTGAAATCACTTTCGATATTCATTATAAAATGAATAAAATCGATATAAATATCGTTCTTGTCAAAATGGCGTCAATCTAATTAATACGGCTTCATATATCCCTATTTTCAAATATTCTATTTCAAATATTTCTTTTTCAAATATTTCTATTTTAAAACTGGAATGAGGCCCAATCAGTTACCATATAATGTTAATTATATGGATTTTCTACAACACATGTATATATCAACAACGATGAATAATCAACCATCATCCAAAGTGCATTCTACACTGTATAAGCATCAAATATAAATATTCAACGCTTATAACAGCTTGTCGATCAATCGATCGACATACAACTAAACAATCGGGATTAGTGTACGTCAAATATCATCCCAATACCCGTGTGGGGTTTCAAGCAATCAAACACAGATTTTTATTTGTGCAGTTGGGCGATGTGTAAAATTTATCGTCCCAATCAATGTCCTTCAAATAGGTGTACATAAACAAACCGTCAGGTTTGTAAATGAATATTTATTTATTCACATTCACGTTAAAAATTATATTTTTAACGACCAAAATATTTTATTCAAACTATGAATATTCTATTCTTTTCATTTATTCAATAAAATGATATTTTTATTTTTCTAACATATTTTAGAAAATTTCGACGGCATAACGGCACGATACTAGAAACGGGACGAGGCCTAGCCTTATCCCCGGTCTAGTGAAGGCCCACGCCATTCACACATCAATCAAATTCACCAAACAACCAAATTCAAATCAAATCATCTAACTAATCTATGCAACCAAACAAACAAGTCCATGGTCTGTGGACGATTGTGTCGGGTGCTACTAAACACCGTCTGCATCCTAGTATATATATATAACTAGAAAAAGAAATTGAAAGGTGAGAAATTCTCACAGATAGCTATCCAACCGTCTCGACTCTTCTTTTGCAGAAGTCTTCGTTGTTCTCGCCTTTTTGTCACCTTCGTTGACCGTAGCCACTACATATATAAAAATCGAATTTTTACTTCGTTGTTCAATATATAAAAATCGAATTTTTACTTCGCTACTCAATATATAAAAATCGAATTTTTACTTCGCTACTCAATATATAAAAATCGAATTTTTACTTCGCTACTCAATATATAAAAATCGAATTTTTACTTCGCTATTCAATATATAAAAATCGAAATTTTACTTCGCTACTCAATATATAAAAATCGAATTTTTACTTCGCTATTCAATATATAAAAATCATATTTTTACTTCGATGTTCAATATATAAAAATCATATTTTTACTTCCACTTCATATATTTAAAAATCGAATTTTTATCTTCCTATTCAAATAAAAATTATATTTTTATATCGTTTTTCCATATATGATAATCATATTTTGATTCTCCGCACATAATAAAAATTATATATTTTTTTCCTCTCTACATATAATAAAAATTATATGTTTGACCCTCTACTATAATAAAAATTATATTTTTAATCTTCTACTTATATTTTGAAAAACAAGGATTTTTCTATATTTTTTCATATCAAAGATTAGATTTTTATAATTTCTACATATATGAATTTCAGATTTTAACAATGCTTTAAACCTCAATTGCATATATTTTAAATAAAATAATTAATTAAGTTAACAAAGGGGATTACCTCCTCTCACCTTCATTCCTGTATAATTAGCAGACCCCGTTCAAAATGCTGGACGCCTCAAAACCCTTCCTCGCAAAGAACATCCACCTGGGCTCGTTGTTCGATGGAGAGGGGGGGTTGTGGCGTTGGAGGGAGGGCGTAGGTCTCGTCGGAGGTTGGGCTGAGCATCCAGGCGACATGGTGGAGGGCTACAGGCGGAGGTGATGGCGATTTGGGGCCGTGGAGTTCGAGCTAGAGGCTGGTTTCAGTTCGAAGAAGGGGAGAGAGAGGAGAGGCGGAGAGGTCTGGGGCGGAGCGGCCGGTGGCCGGGGGTGCTTGGGCGACGACGATCGACGTCAAGGGGAGGGCTGGAGCAACGAACGATTTGGGTTTTTTTTATTTATTTATCTGTAGTCAACGGTGGAACAAAGGGGAGAGAGAGAGGGCTCCAATATATATATATATTTATTTAATTCTTTAATTAACTCCCAAAAAGTAACTTTTCATTTTGAACTCGAAATCGAGTCCACCGACTGTCGCCCCTAGCTAATTACCCCCGTTCCGAACACAATGGGATATGTTTCGTAAGCCAATTCGCTTGTTACGACCAGTTTCCATTTAAATCAAAATTTAAATCTATTATATTCTATTTTAAACGTACCTTTCTATTTACCAGGGCCACATACTAACTCAAAAAAAATTCCCAAATAATATTTTCTGGCTTCGTATTGACGATACGGTCCTAACAAAACTAGTTTCGCCAAATTCTGAGACCGTTTGAAAAATGGCCATTTTCCAGTCGATTAAAATCAACTGAAACTGGTCAAACGCGTTTTCCTTTGCCACACTCACATATTGATTCGAAAAATTATGAAATTTGAAACCTAGCAATAACTTGACATCACGGACCCAACAAAACTGGTTTCGTCGAAATCCGAGGTCGTTTGCAAAATTCCCATTTTAAGGGCCTGAATTCCATAGCGACTATTCAGAATTTTCAACTGGACATATCTTTTGATTCCTGCTATGAAATCTTGATTTGTTGGATTCGTTGGAAAGATATTATCAATTAGATCCTAATGTTTTTGGTTTCACTAAAATCCGGATTGTTTTGCATCCGGTACATTCAATTGAAGATTGAAATCGAATTATCGAACTACCGCGCCATTTTCAATTCCTTTTATAATTATATATAATTATTTATATTCTAACGACGACGTATATAATATATACGTTCTAATTATATTCAAAATAAATTTCTCGTCGATATTATTTAAAATAATTCATTTTAAATAATCAAAAATCGCTAAAATTGCCAAAATAAAAATTTTTAACTGGCCCAGATTTTCGGGTTGTTACACTGGTCAACTCTGACTGATTAACTCTAACTGGTAAACTCTGACTGGTTAACTATGACTGATTAACTCTAACTGATTAACTCTAACTGGTTAACTCTAACTGGTCAACTCTAACTCTAAACGAGTAATTCTAACTCTAATCGATTTATTCTAAATCTAATCGATTAATTCTAACTGATTAACTCCTCTAACTCATTTTGATTAACACATTTTGATTAACTCTATTTGAATAACTAATATTCGATTAACTTATTTGAATAACCAATATTCGATTAACTCCTTCGAATAAATTATATTCGATTAACTCTCTTCTTCGAATAACTAAATTCGATTAATTCCTGTCGAATAACTAAATTCGATTAACTCGTTCGAATAACTAAATTCGATTAACTCCTCTCAAATAAACTGTATTCGATTAACTCCTTTCGAATAAACTGTATTCGATTAACTCCTTTCGAATAACTATATTCGATTATCTCCTCCGATTTATTCCTTTGAATTAACTCCTTTGATTTATTCCTTTTCTATTTGTTTATACAATATTTCCTTTTCTATTTGTTTACTTAACAAATGACTATTCCCTTTTCAATTCTATTTATTTAACAAATAAATATTTCTTTTATCTTTTCTATTTATTCTCTAAATAAATAATCCTTTTACTTTTATTTATTTCTTAGATAAATAACCCTTTTACTTTTATTTATTCTCTATAATTAAATCATCCTTTTATACTTTTATTTATTCTCTAAAAAATAATCCCTTTTACTTTTATTTTTTCCCTAAATAAATAAATTCCATTTTTATTCTATTTATTTAACAAATAAATAATTCTTACAATTATATTTGTTTAATAAATAAATATTCCTTTTCTATTTGTTTTCACAGATATTCCTATTCCGTTTTATTTGTTTTCACAAATATTTCTCCTTTATATTTGTTTGACAAATATTTCTCCTTTATATTTGTTTGACAAATATTTTCCCTTATATTTGTTTTACAAATATTTCTTCTTCTAACTCTTTGATTTTATAATTATTTCCTTTTATAAAATCCTTTTCCTTTTATATATAAATCCCTTGATTTTATATAAATAATTTATTTTCAAAATACACTTTTGAAAATCCCCCTTTCTACATCCCAGTATTTCTTACGGTATCTAAAATACCAAATCACAATGATCGATATCATTTAAACACACATAATCATCAACAGATTATATATCACATCATATATTACAATATATGAAAAATAGTAAAATAAATGTTGAGGAATCCTGTTGGATTCCTCCAACCTGTTTCCCTGCATCACAGATGTTAAACAGTATAATTAACATCTATTTCATTTCAATATGAAATATTCTGCTAAACAGAATCAATATTTGATTAACGACTTATATATATATTGTTATCTATGATTTCAACCAATACACAAGCAATTCAACCAAATAGTTAACACAAAACAATCATCAGGTGATTAACAGTTCTAAAAAACGTTATAAAAATATCTATTCAGAGTTGGTGAGTTTTACTCACATTGGACGATCATCATAAATAACAATAACCATCGCTTGATTCAGACTGACAATTTATTTTGCTATAAATTGTAACGAGCTTTGAAATCTCTCCTAGTCATTTCCATTGGGTAGCTCTCGTCTATATGATCCTAACGGATCTTGTTTCGCTGATTTCCGAGAATATACGAGCGAGTTATTCAGTTTACAAGTTTTTAAATAATTAAAATGGGAATAAACTTAAACTATATAATTAACTGGGCCTTTACCACATTCTTATCCCAATAAAAAACCGCACCCACGCAACCCGTCTTCCCCAACGCTGCTCTCAGCTTCAGGAAACCATCACCGATTCATTTTCATCCTTCCCTACTTCGTTTCTCCACCGAAAAGCATGAAATCACCACCAACCTCTTCATCTCCGAATACTGCACTCCTCCGTCGCCATTTCGTACAACTCGGTGCCCAACTGTCGATCGGCCCTCCTCTCACGAACTGACAAGGTGTGAAACAAACAACCACCGAATACTCCAAATCCTCCGCATCAGGTGCGGTTTACATCGCGGAACCCGAATATAACCTCAAAACTGCATCTCGATGCTTCCAGAACTCGAAATCGGCAACCCTAGCTCTACTGTTCATTTTCGAGTTCCAGAAAGGATGCACAGCGCGTTACAAAACTCACACTGAATCGAAGAGGACAGCTCCAGCAACCTAATTACACTTGTCTCATGATTTATCGATTTTTATTTTGATTGTTCTTGATTTTCTTTTCGCTGTGTTTTGTTTTTCTAAGGAGATGGGAATTTGCTTCTACGTTATATCATTGGGTTGTGGCTGAGAAGAGGTGGACGTGGCTTGTTTTAGATCAGTTAAAATTTTGGATATCTTATTTATTTATTTATACTTTATTTTGCCATTTTCTCATTGTATCTGTCTTCTAAAAATTCGTGTGATCACACGTGATACCCAAAAATCACAGAAATGGACATACACCTTCAATTCGACATTACGGTCCCAACGAAACTGGTTTCGTCGAATTCCGACTCCGTTTGCTCACACAGCGTATTTTTAACCGTCAGAATACTGACTGTTTTTCACATTAAAATCCCGTACGGCCACATACTGACTTCAAAAATCATGAAACTTGACATCTAGGAATAATTTAATATTGCGGATCCAACAAAATTAGTTTCGTCGAAAACGAAGGTCGTTTGCAAAATTGACTATTTTTAAAGCTCTAAATAACCCTTTTTTTAAATATTAAATATATTTGAAAACAATTAAACTTAATATTTATAAATAAATATTATCGTATATATTCACATACGATACCATACAGCTCTACAATATTCCTATATGAATTTCTAACTCTATATTTCAAATCCTGATTAAATCGATATTCGATTTATAATGAAATTCCTTTTATAAATATAAATAAATTATTATTAATTATAAAGGAATTCCACAGCGACTTTTATAAAATTTGATTTGGACATAACTCAAAATCTACACGACGAAATCTCGATTTTTCTCTTCCACTAGAAAAATATACTTCACCAGCTCCTAACGTTTCTCGTTTCATAGAAATCCGATTTATAACAGACTCTGTATATTCAGTTGAAGTTGGAATCACCAAATTGAGAACTGCCGCGCCATTTCAAGCTCGATTATAATTATATTATAATTATACGTTCAAACTGTCGTTATTTAAATATATTTGTCATTCTAATTCAACTCTACACTGAATATTTTTTTTTAAATAATCCAATTCACACTATATTGTGAATTCCACTATTTTTGATTATTTCCGAATTAAATATACTATTCTATTATTTAAATTAATTAAATAATCTATATAATTTAATTAAATAACCATTTAATTCTTTATATCACTATTTAAATAATTAAATAAATTAATTATTACACCGTAAAAATACGGGACATTACATGAAGGCTAAGTAGAAGGCATTTGCTAAGTTCAAAGTGTGGAAGGCTCTTGTTGAGAATGAGAGTGGCAAGACTTTGAAGATTCTAAGGGCCGACAGTAGTAGAGAATATGTTTCCAGGTAATTCTTGGAGTATTGCAAGCATCATGGAATCCAAAGACATTTTACTACACTGGGAGATCCGCAATCTAATGGAGTGGCGAAAAGAATGAATGAAACTCTACTTGTGAAAGCTCGATGCTTGAGATTGACATCGGGTTTGTCTAAGGGATTTTGGGCCAAAGCTTTGTCAACCACAGTGCATATTGTGAATCGAATTCCGTGCTCAGCTATTGATAACAAAATTCTGGAGGAAGTGTGGAAAGGATAGAGTGTTGACTTGAGATATCTTCGTGTGTTTGGAAGTCCGATTTATGCTCATGATCCAGGAAATGATAAGCTTGAGGCTAGAGCTTTCAAGGGGGTCTTGCTTGGTTTCACGGACGACTTGAAAGGCTATTGGATTTGGAATCCGTAAACGAAGAAGGTTGTTAATTCTCACCATGTCACTTTTGATTAGTCGGCTTTATTCAAGGAGAATGTGAGCTCATCTGATGTCTGGATTTGGTTCTTGGTGAATCAAAGGAGAAGGAAGCATTTCGACATTCCATCCAAGTGGTAGTAGAGTTGAAGAAGAAGCTCGTGGGGTTGAAGCGGTTGATGAAACATCACATAATCCAAATGGTTCCTCTAGTGATGTTGGTGATGTACATGATACTAGAGGGGATCCGACTAAAGGTGGAGCCGAAAGGGATTTGGTTGATAGTATTGCTACTCGGGTTGGTCGACGTGCAATAAGGCAACCCGAAAGATACAGTGATTGGAACTACCTTAGCTTTTGTGATAATTTGGACTATGCACTTCATGTAGTCGAAGATGAGCCGATGGACCTTAATGATGTCATGGATTCGAGTGATAGCTCGAAGTGGATTTGCGTCATGGAGGAAGAAATACAATCATTAATGAAGAACCAAACTTGGGAGTTGGTTCCACTTCCAAATGGAAACTATGCTATAGGGTGCAAGTGAATTTACAAGGTGAAGGATGATGCAAGGTACAAAGCAAGGTTAGTGGAAAAGGGGTTTGCAAAAAGAAAAGGGAAGGAGTACGATAAACTTTTTGCACCAGTTGTACGCCATATTTTGATCCGAGTTTACTAGCTGTAGTTGTTATTCATGATTTGGAGTTGGAGCAACTTGATGTGAAAACCGTCTTCTTGCATCGTGACTTGCATGAAGACGTCTACATGAATTAACCATAAGGGTTTGTTATAGCTGGTAAGTCAAAATTGGTTTGCAAGCTAAAGAAATCATTATATGGTTTGAAGCAATCACCTAGACAATGGTACAAGAGATTCGATCATTTCATGCTTGAATGTGGATTCCATCGAAGCATCAATGATGCTTGTGTATTTTCAAGAGGTTGGGAAATGATTGTTGGATGTATTTACTCTTGTATGTGGATGATATGATCATTGCTTCCATGGACAAAAATGAAATCAGCAAGTTGAAGATGCTTTTGAAAGTGGAATTCAAAATGAAAGATCTTGGAGAAGTAAGGAAAATCTTGGGCATGGAAATTGAAAGGGACCGAAATCGTTTTGAGTTGAGATTGACTCAAAAGGAGTACATTAAGAAAGTACTTTACTTGTTCAGCATGAAGAACGCAAAGGCGTTGAATACACATGTACCTTTTCATATGAATCTTTCATATAAGGTGTCACCTATCGGGGTAAAAGACAAGGCTTACATGGCAAAGGTGCCATATGCAAGTGCGGTTGGTAGTTTGATGTATGCCATGGTGTGTACAAGGCACAATATTGCAAATGCCATCGGGGTGGTTAGTCGGGTATATGGCTAATCCGGGAAATTCGCATTGGGATGCCGTAAAGGCTATATTGAGAAACTTGAAAGGAACAACATCTCACGGTCTTGTTTTTGGTGGTATCAATGGCCTGGGTTGCAAGTTAGTTGGTTATTGTGACTCGGACTACACCGGTGATAGGGATCAGAGGAAATCAACTTCCGGGTATGTCTTTGCACTTGGTGATACAGACATTAGTTGTAGATCGAGATTACAAACCGTAGTTGCTTTATCCACTACGGAGGCAGAGTTGATTGCTGCGGTGGAGGTGGCAAAGGAGGCACTTTATTTGAAGCGATTATCGTGTGACTTGGGTTTCGAACATGAGAGTATCGATGTTAGATGTGATAGCTAAAGTGCAATACATTTGGCGGAGAATTTGGCATTTAGCTCATGGACTAAGCTCATTGAGGTGAGAGAGTCATTTTTAGTTGAAAGGAATATCAGTCAGAGACTGGATTTCTAACTTCATGGTAAGTACTAATTTTCACTCCTAAGTACATTGTCTTTTGGTGAGACGCGTACGGTTTTGGTTTGAACACTTTAACACTTCATTGGCAGGCGGTGGCTTTGCTAGAGCTCGTTAACAGAGTGCAATGGGTGGTGACTTTGCCAAAGCTCATAGGGAAATTATTCATGTTATTGGTTGAAGGTAGAAGGAAATGCTTGGGTGCATTGGAGTTTGGTTTATGGAGATGGATATAGTATCGAGGTGGAGTGTTGAAGTTTGCGATACTATATGTTAGATTGAAGAGGACAAAGGTAGCTTCGCATCGGAGGAGATAATTTGCAAATCGGAGCTTGTATGTAGGAGTTATGAGCAGAAAGGTGCATGGTTTCAGCTGGGTGGTGCGACAAACGTCTGTCGCGGGTTGTGACAGACGTCCGTGTTGTCAAGGAAATTATCCCGAGACTTGCAACAGACGTTTATCGCTTTGACAGACGTCTGATCTGAAGCAGTAATAATTCCTGGTTATGGGCAGACGTCTGTCCCCCCACACGACAGATGTCTGAAGGCGTATTTTGGCTATTTCGGGTTGAAGGTTTAACAGGCTGATTTGTGAAGATACCAAAGGCAGTTTTGGAAATTGCCTAATATTTTTCTCTCCCTATATAAGCTATTTTAAGGGTTTCAAAAGGAGAGCTTGGATACTTGATCAAATCAAGGTTTTAATTCTCAAGGGTTAAATTAGGGTTTATAACCTAATTGCAATTCTTCAATTCTATTCTCCTCGAACTCTTTTCTATATTGAAAAACAGTGATCATTGTATCAATCTATTATATTCCTTTCATCATGGTAATAAAATACTCTCTCCAAAGTGGATGTACAATAACAAGTTGTTAGTAGAACCACTATAAATCTGCGTGTGATTTAATTTTGTTGCTATTGCCATTATTATATTGATTGTGATTGAGATTTGGGTTGTTCGAGATTGGTTGATCATTGTTTGGTGACTTGAGCTATTGCTTTGGTTTTTTTTGCAAATCTAATAACGACCCCATCTTCCGCAATGCGCTTGTGGTTTAGATACTTGATTTGAGTGGCCTTGAATTGAATTAATCACATCGGTTACAACACCACATCTACTATATATACATAACCAGGCACATGCCTCATTTACTCAGCCAAACCACAAGCATAACTCAATTAGACCTAACTGGCAAGGGTTTGACCCAGTTACAAGCCCAAAACAGGATGCAACACTTATCATTACATTAGATAAAAATATATCGCCATCAACAATAGAGAAAGACATGCATCAGCCTGTGCACATGCACACTAACACCAGCATGCACCCACTGGTACATGAAAATACTTCATTCCTCAAGCGTCTTAGCAACATCTAAACCTGACATAATTATGGCATCACTAGTATCACTTTGGTGATCTTAACTATGGATTCTAGTAAACTTGGCTGGAGATGGAATTGTCTTCAAATTTGGGCATGCAAAATAGTTTTTTTATCCTTCTTAATCATGGAAATCATTTGTGTGGTGTCTACACATGCATTGGAGATGAAGGTCATTGAAATTGAATACATAGCCAAAATGCGTAGTTGAATCACCAACCAATGGAGTTTGGCTCCAGGCCTGAAAGTTTGAGTGTCGGTTAATGGCACATTTTACAGGTCATGAGGCAACAAATACATGGAGAAAAAAGAGTGTATGCAGAGGAAAGGGCCAAGTGGACAGGAAGGGTCAAATGCAAGACGAATTAAAAAATCTTGCGAAGACAGACAGGTGGTACCCACTAAAATCACAATAATTTCCCTTTACTTTAGACTTTTTTTTGATTTTATGACGTAGTTTTATTACAAAAATGTTTACAACCGCAACCGTATAGTGTTCAATTCAACCTTGAATTGATCAAAACACACTTACGCAATTTGACGTGTAAATGTAGTAAGCAACTTAGTCCTTCATATAAAAAGGACAATATTTGAAATACCGTTAATGGACGGGATGACATTTCAAATGCCGCTCACTTTCTTGAACTAAAAAAACAACAAATCCTCACTTCTTTTTCACTCTAAAAGCATCTCCAGCAGCATCTCGTTTTTCATGACGAGTAAGATATTTAAAAACGCCACAAACTCCCATCGTTCCGGCAACAAGTGGGATTTGGAAGTATTTTTTCCCTTTTATAATTAAACCCAAAAACGGGTTTATGAACATCGCTATAGGTTTAATCGGTTGTCAGAAATCCGTTTATCCTATAAACAGTATTCATAAATTCGTTTAAACCATCCACTGAAAATTGCCAACAGTGGTGCGCCACCATACAATCTATAACCCATATTCCGCATTGAATTCCAACAGAGATCTCGTCTTCCATCTTAAAACAAAATCTTTAACTCATCTTACACTGTCATAATTTCAACCTCCGAGCAAGATATAAATCACGATTTAAATCTTCGGACCAAATTTGGTTGTCAACGAAGGATCCTGGGAGCCTTAGATTTTTTTATGTGTACTGGAATGCGCTCTTCAATGAAATCACAATTCCAGAAATCCTTATTGTCATTATTAGTTGGACTGGGATTAGAATCCCATTTTAACATTAAATTGTGTTTTTGAAACCTGTACAATGTTTAAACGGGTTTAAGAACCCCGTTTTAAACTCACGCTTAAAAAAATCGGGGTGCTTCCCTGTTTCAAATCGTTCCCCATGCTCGAATCGGCTCTGCTAGAGCGTGGGGACACGATTTAAAATGGGAAAACACCCCATTTCAGCATCTCTAGCCACTGCTAGAGATGCTCTAAACCTTACCAAATTCAAAACAAAAAAAATCCAAAATCCTTTCTATTATCTTTTTATGAAATATCTTATCTTCTACACTAAATTTGATGAAATTTAGTGTTTTAAGTGATCTACTTCAAGAATAATTACAATTTCTCATTTTGTACCAATCAAGTTATGAATTTTGAAACCATATTTTTTGATAGGTTTGTAACTGAAAATTGTTAAATGTTGAACCCATTATTATTGCAGAATTCTCCTGACTTTATATATTCTAACTGTATGCTTTTATGATGGTAAATTAGTTTATTGATGATTAGATGTGTTGAAAAAATATTAATTGTTCATACAAACCTGCTAAAATTCGTGAAGGATCAAATTTAGAATATTTGAACGGTTAGCTTAAATGCAGATTAAGATAAATCAGAGAAGTTGGGTATTGATTCAGTTTGCAATTGACTTACAGTTTCTGGATATAATGCATTAAAAAATGTCAACAATGACAAGGTCGAATTAATGTTTTCTATTATTTTAAATAAAAAAAGTCGCTTGTTGAGAAAAACATATGGTTTTCTATAGAACAACATATTATGGCACTTACAACTAACTATTTTTCTCAAGCAATTTCACCCTATATTAATGATAATCCACCTATGAATGTGGCGCAATACTTTAGATGTCCTCCTTTCATTGATTTTGAACACTATATGTGGTTTAGCTATGTATGTTTAATGTAGGATAGTTTTGTACGAATAAGTTAAAAGTTACATATATTTGCTAGTTTTCTAAAATAATGTATTGTTCATGCTGGTAGATATGGTATCAAATTTTATTTTCATGTGCAGTTTTATGTTGCAACAACATCAAGCATAAAATTGTATTGGACCATTGAATGATTGTATGTGTTGTCCAGTGCAGCATACACCATCTGAATTATACCATGCATATTAGCCAAAAGCACATTATGTTTGGAAATGAGAATGAATTATGTTGCACCTTGTAACTATATTATAAATATTACATACCACTGTATGCTTTTCGACTCATGATATTGATACGCAATCAAACTTTAAACCAACAATTGAAGTTGGGAGTTTCGAACATATCCGATGATGACATGTATATAGATGCAGTTTTTGATGTAAAAGTGCATCTAAAGCAAAGTGAAAAGGAAATTCTCCTCCTAGTTTGCAATAATGGAAGCTCATCATTGCGTACGCCAAAGAATGTAGAATTCATGCAAAGGTAGGTGGTTGACCTTTTTGATACAGGTTAATGAAGATGAAAATGGATATGACAGCCACACCCCTTAACATCACCCATATGAGGATGCGTTAAGGTTTATGAAGCGCTCAGGTATAAAGTATCAACACAGAGGCTAAAATTCACAAGACGGAAATATAAAATACAACGGGAATTTTAAAATATTTTTAAAGAAGCAAGTCAAATCACAGTAGTTATTACATTTCAAAATACCAGATAGTCAGCATCATAAACCAAACATACTGTCTCGTGGAAAAATCAAAGTACATAAGTAAAACCATAAAAACCTGTAACGGGTGGAAATTTCCGACTCCTCGAGAGTCGGAAATTCCGAGACGTTAGTGAAAGAATTTAGAAGGTGAGAAAGAAAAGATAGAACTAATAGAATAGAAGAAGAAGAAGAACATCAGAATCATCAGAGTAACACGAATCTCACAGCGGAACGAATAACATATAATATATAACATAACTTTGAAGTAAACAGTTATATATATACAATAGCACTTATCAGAGTACAACACTTACAACACAGCGGAAATAACTATAGCTATAGAATCTTGCAGCCTCCTGCTCCAAGCTCTCCAAGTATATCTGTAAATCCCGACTACTTGACTGCCCGTACAAATTTAGGCACCCAAGAGTTTAGGGAAAACAACAAAGTAAACTCCGGGTCAGTCATGGGACTGGTATGAGTAAAACAATTTAAACATGTATATGAACAAGTAAACGATATCTCATAAGACCACGCCGCATAACGGAACGGGTTTTTCCCTTATGAGAATCCAAAATATCTTTATATCAAAAACCTTTTGATATTATAATAATGTCTATGTACAAATAGATATCAACTAGCAGAAACGCTTGCATCTCACGTTCTACATACATAGTATAAAATCATAAACCGCAGAGAGCTTAACGGAGAATGGATTCCAACAGACAAGGTATGGGAGCACCTTCTGATCAGTGTACTCTAGAGGTGATACACTGCAGGTTCAACAAGAACGTCTTGCAACCCGGCCACACATGACCGCTCACTCATTTAGCTTGAGTGTCGCGAATATATTGCCACCACGGTTATAGGCCATCAAACCGTCATCCGAAGATACAGAATCAAAAAGAAGTATAAATATGAATATTCACTAGATCGGTGACAATACACCCTGCTTGGGGATGACCCAACTAGCCATGCTGCCTAGCCCAACTTTTGTTACTTCCTGGTGTGAGGCTAGAAGCTACGTCTATCTTCAGAACATCTGATCACCATTCACTTTGAATGCCACATCGTCATACCCGCCAAATCACAAATTGACTTATCCAAAAATAACACGGGTATACAGCTAAGAGAAACGAATTCCTCCGCCACCAAACGTGAATACGTTTGAACAGATCAACTTACGCGATCCATTGGATATACTCTGTCAGACCTCCTTCCATATACGTTGTCCTGGGACTGGACAACCCGAAGGCACTATTCAGTATATCCATCTTAGTCACTGTTATCTAAGACTTATACAACAGCCCTTGCACTTTACTCCGTCTTCAATTTATCTTTGGCATATATTGCTCGCAACGCTTATGCCAATACAGAGTGGTTCTTTGGATAATAATCCAACCGGTCTCTCCACATTAACAACGTTAAAATGGTAAAAACTTTGATAGTCTGTGATTCAACTATCAAATGAAAACATGTCGGTGTACAAACAACGATCTTATTTCCAAATGGAAATTCGATCGATCAATCATCATATGTTCATATTTCCTTATTTCATATATTTAGAAAATATATGTTATTAATCATTGGAAAACATTTCCATAGCTTATTTTCACATCACTATTATTTCGCAACTATCAGTCCCTAACTGTAACTAGTATGAGAACAATTCTCTAAGTATCAATCCGGAAGGTCGAAACCAACATCAGATCGTCACTTAGAAAACCGTTCAACTTACCCTCTCCAGTCAGTTTCTGAATTTGTTTAACTCTATTTCTTAAATTCTTATCATGAAAACATTTCATTTTCTATGTTTAGAAAACATATCTGACTATATTTGGGAAACGTTTCCAAAACTCATTTACGGATTTCAAATGAACGTTGTATAAAACATCGTTTCGCTTAATCCATTTATCGCTTATTCCTTAGCTTTATTCCTAATCAACCTTTTAGATCGAACCACAACTATTCCTTTGTCAATTCTGAAGTCAATCAAGTTGGGGTATAATTACCTCTCAGACCTTAATTGAACAACACTTCTAACCTTGAAAATAGGTAAAGTTCGCTTTAAATTCCTTTAACTAACTTCCTTACTTAACCTTTCTGTCGAATAACTATATTCGATTTACTCTTTCCAATTAACCCTAGTGGACTGACCCTATTGGATTAACTCTATTTGCTTAACTCTATTTGATTAACCCCATTCACTTAACTCCTATCGAATAAACTATATTCGATATCTCCTCCAACACTATTCGAATAACTATATTCGATTAACTTCTCTAGCTCTACTCGAATAAATTATATTCGATTAACTCTTTTAACTTTACTCGAATAAACTATATTCGATTACCACTTTCTTTCGAATAACTATATTCGATTAACTCTTCGACTAACTCCTTTGGATTTACTAACTTCGAATGACTCCTTTGGATTAACTCTTCGACTAACTCCTTCGGATTAACTCTTCGGTTAACTCCTTCGGATTAACTAACTTCGAATAACTCCTTTGGATTAACTCTTCGACTAACTCCTTCGGATTAACTCTTCGATTAACTCCTTCGGATTAACTAACTTCGAATAACTCCTTTGGATTAACTCTTCGACTAACTCCTTCGGATTAACTCTTCGATTAACTCCTTCGGATTAACTAACTTTGAATAACTCCTTTGGATTAACTCTTCGACTAACCCCTTCGGATTTACTCTTTGATTAACTCCTTCGGATTAACTAACTTTGAATAACTCCTTTGGATTAACTAACTTCGAATAACTTCTTTGGATTAACTAACTTCGAATAACTCCTTCGGATTAACTCTTCGATTAACTCCTTCGGATTAACTAACTTCGAATAACTCCTTTGGATTAACTAACTTCGAATAACTCCTTTGGATTAACTCTTCAACTAACTCCTTCGGATTAACTCTTCGATTAACTCCTTCGGATTAACTAACTTCGAATAACTCCTTTGGATTAACTAACTTCAAATAACTCCTTTGGATTAATTAACTTCAAATAACTCCTTTGGATTAATTAACTTCAAATAACTCCTTTGGATTAACTAACTTCGAATAACCAATATTCGATAACTACTCTTCGAATAAATAATATTCGATAACTCTTCTCAAATGAACCACATTTGATTCTCCACTCGAATAAACTATATTCGATTACTCTTCCCTCGAATACACTGTATTCGATAACTCTACTTCGGATAACTCTAACTGATCAACTCTAACTGGTCAACTCTAACTGGTCAACTCTAACTGGTTTAACTTAACTGGTTAACTCGTCTAGATTAACTGAACTAATCCACTTAGTTTAACTTAGCTAATTCACTTTGATTAACTCTAACTGATTCACTTAGTTTAACTCAACTAATTCACTTTGATTAACTCTAACCAATTCACTCAGTTTAACTTAACTAATTCACTTTGATTAACTCTAACCAATTCACTTAGTTTAACTCAACTAATTCACTTTGATTAACTCTAACCAATTCACTTAGTTTAACTCAACTAATTCAATTTGATTAACTTAACTAATCCACTTAGTTCAACTTAACCAATTCACTTTGATTAACTCTAACCAATTCACTTAGTTTAACTCAACTAATTTACTTTGATTAACTCTATTTATTTAACAAATAAATATGTCCTTTGATTCTATTTATTCTAACAAATAAATATGTCCTTTGATTTTATTTATTCTAACAAATAAATATGTCCTTTGATTCTATTTATTTAATCCCTAAATAAATGTCATCTTTTTAACTCTATATAAATAAAGGGTTTTTCAAATATTTCTCTTTTTATTTTATTTGTAAATGTTTTACAAATATTATTCTTTATATTTGTTTCACAAATATATTTCCTCTATATTTGATTTACCAAATATATTCCTTTATAATTGAATTACCAAATATATTTACTCTATATTTGTTTTACCAAATATATCTCCTTTATAATTTAATTACCAAATATATTTACTCTATATTTGTTTTACCAAATATATCTCCTCTATCATTGAATTACCAAATATATTTACTCTATATTTGTTTTACCAAATATATCTCCTTTATAATTGAATTACCAAATATATTTACTCTATATTTGTTTTACCAAATATATCTCCTTTTCTTTGTTTTAAAATATATCTCCTTTTCTTTTATATATAAAATCCATCGATTTTATATAAATAAATTATTTCCAAAATATACTTTGAAAATCTCTTTATTACATTCTGGTATTTTCTTATGGTGTTTAACACACCCTATAACAACGATGAATATCGTCCAAACACACATAATCACAACAGATTATAAATCACATTCATATATCACAATATATAAATCACAGTAAATTAACTGTTGAGGAATCCAGTTGGATTCCTCCGACCTGTTTCCCTGCATCACAGATGTTAGACAACACCAGTATATTATTCTGTTAAGCAGAATCAACATATAAATAATTAACAGTTTATATAGATATATATATATATATACAGATATATATATAATTTCTGCTAACTGACTAGCAGTTCAATCAAACAGTCAACACACAGTCAAACAACAGATAATTAACAGTTCTAAGAATACAACGTGAAAATAAAACTGTTTAGAGTTTGTGAGATTTACTCACATTGGCGGTTTATCGTTAAATATCGATAACCGTTGTCGATTCAGATGGACAATTTATTTCGCTATAAATTGTAACGAGCTCCGATGGACTTCCAGTCAGCTCCATCGTGTAATGTCCGTCCATACGATCCCAACGTGACTGACCGTTCTGAATTCTGACACAGTATGATAAAGATATACATTTTATAAGATGGTATACATTTAAATTTAAAAATAAACTTAAGTTATTCTCCTATTGGGCTTAACCTTTGCAATTGGGCCCATCTCAAACTCTAAAGACCCAGACCCACCCACCTTCTTCCTCCACTTCTTTAACACGTCCGCTCCATTCTATGAACTGCCATTTCCGAACACCCTCATTTTAGTTCAACTCCTCCCCTTCTCTACTTATATCCGCAGCTTAAAACAACTGCTCCAGCTAAATGTATACTTCCCTACCGATAATGAACTCCACCTGCTTCTCATATTCTCCCCCTCACGTTCTTTTCGTCAAAGGACAGCCTCCACGCCTTAGTAAAGACCCCGTACCCATTTTCCATCAAAACATAAGTTGCGACTCCCAGTACATCATTTCCTTCATGCACCTGAGCGTTACCCCCATGCACGCGTTCATTTAATGCACCAATACTACACCCTTCTACTAAAACAAACACTACCACATATTTTATCCCATTCGAACCCCCTTTGGACAATCGCGATGAACAGCGACAAACTCCCTGGCATGGTAAAACGTGCGTTTCACTTTCCGGATCTCCATGTTACTCTTTGAATCCCCCAACGTTGCTTCCATCACGTAAACACCTATGTTCCAGGTCACCACAGTAAACTTCGAGCACCCCCAACCTCTATCGAGTGGCGCAAGAATTTGTAAGTGTGAAGAGGATACTGATCTAGGATTTTCATGGAGGATATGCTCTCGTTTTTGACAAATTCGAAGCTATTAAAAGCTTCAGCATAATGGGTTTTCTAAAAACAATTGAATTCGGCGGCTTGTATTTTGATTTTATACGGGATGGAAATCTTGTGTGGTTTAGCAGATGGTATGTGGCCTTGTAATATGACACAAAGAATTTGTGGATAGAAAAAAGAAGGGCGTGGAGCATTAAGGAACCATACATTTTGTTTTAACTTTTAGTAACATAAGGTTTCATTTATGTCCGACTGCTACAGACAGAAATAAACACACCATCGTGATGAGCGAGGTGTCCCGACTCCAGAAATATAATAATACCGGTAGGTGGTCCTATATTTTGAAACTTCAAAATGTTGATTTCAGGGTGCGGAATACTTCAAATAAAAAGTCGCATATTTAATTAATTAAAAATTACCATAAAATTCTAAAAATTAAATTATCGCTATGTCTCTAAAGAACATTGTCTATATTCAAACCCCATATCAAGTTATATTGAAAAACCCTTTTATAACGTATATAAAGCGTCGCAAATTATAAAGGAATTCCACAGCGACTTTTCTAGAATTTGATTTGTACATATCTCAAAATCTACACGACGAAATCTCGATTTTTCTTCTCCACTAGAAAGATATACTCCATCAGCTCCACACGTTTCTTGTTTCATAGAAATCCGGCTTAAAACGAATTCTGTATATTCAGTTGAAGTTCGAAATCGCCAAATTTCGAACTGCCGCGACGTTTCAGGTTCGTTTTAATTATAATTATAAATTATAAGTTCGTACGTTGTACTTTAAGTTATCGATATCGCCGAATCGATATATAAATCCTTAAATAAATTAATTATTCGACAGCTAACAAAACGCGCCATTACAGACTTCCCCCCTTAAAATAATTTCACCCTCGAAATTGCTAAGTTAGAGGATGACCCTATATATTGGAACTCCTAATATTGGTTTACCCCTTATTTCTGATTTCAACCGAACCACTTAATATCGACTGAAATATTTATTCTTCCGACTAATTAAAATTTTCAAAAATTCTGAAAATTTTCTAACACTTTAAATTTTCGGAAAATTTTGTCATAACCTCCTTTGTACAGCCCTATCGGTAAAACCACAACTCGCCTCTCTAGGCCATCTCCAACCCAAAATAAAATCAAACAGCCAAGCGGCTTGCCAATTCGGCTCATAAAATCCAAACTCATATATAATATAAACTTGTACCTTTTTGTCGGTCGTATCATTATATCCTTTTGATCTGTTATCACTTCTGCATATATCATGGTCATTCCACTCAGTTTATATCCTCAAACCAAATCATTCGCTTATACCCAAGCCGAATTCCATTCAAACTCCAATATCAAATTCCAAATTATTGACTTATCAATTTGGTTCCATTCTAGATTATCTCTTATCCAATTCAATTTTATTTAACTCGGTTCAAGTTAAATTTCAATTTATTTTTACCATCTCATTTTATTTAACTTCATTAGTTAAATTTTAATTCCAGAACTTAAGTACCTGGGTTTCTTTCAAATCAATTTGAAATCATAATGCCAATTCAAAACCTTTGAATTTCCAAACAACTTGTTTTCTCAAAACAATTCAAAAACAAAACCTTTGGCAGTAATCCGTCACTTAGAACTCGAAAATGAACACTGATGATGTCTAGATTCATCATCAGAATCTATATTCTAGCTATCGAAGTGAGTTCAATACTATATCATTTTAAACCTTTTCATTTTGAAATATATTTCAAATATTTTTCACACTGCTTGAAAACATTTCAAAATCTCCCAGGAACTTAAAATTTCCTTATTTTAAATTCCAAATTCTGATTTAAATTCATATTTAATTCAAACTATTTCGTATATTACATTCATATGAATTTTGATTGGTCGTTTATAACCATTTCACCCTTTTATAATCTTATTCGATTATAATAACAACCAACACAATCAATATACTATAATAATTTCAAGATATATATTTCTTCTATAAACAAATATATTTTGGGAAAAATTATTTCATTTACCCTCTTTCAAAACATACCATGACGGTTCATCGTATTCGAGTGTTTAGTAACCCTTATCGATACAGTGGATCAACTGATCGACCAGAATTCATAAGCCACTCAACCAATGAGTCTCCACAATATAAAACCATTTTATATTGAATAACAATTACGCGCTCATAAATATACATTCAAACTCAATCTAGGATATCACTAATCCCATCTCTATCGAGTTATGCCACAGAGCCAAGGTAATCACTTAACTTAAGCTCTGATACCAACTGTAACGGCTGGAAATTTCCGACTCCTCGAGAGTCGGAAATTCCGAGACGTTAGTGAAAGAATTTAGAAGGTGAGAAAGAAAAGATAGAACTAATAGAATAGAAGAAGAAGAAGAACATCAGAATCATCAGAGTAACACGAATCTCACAGCGAAACGAATAACATATAATATATAACATAACTTTGAAGTAAACAGTTATATATATACAATAGCACTTATCAGAGTACAACACTTACAACACAGCGGAAATAACTATAGCTATAGAATCTTGCAGCCTCCTGCTCCAAGCTCTCCAAGTATATCTGTAAATCCCGACTACTTGACTGCCCATACAAATTTAGGCACCCAAGAGTTTAGGGAAAACAACAAAGTAAACTCCGGGTCAGTCATGGGACTGGTATGAGTAAAACAATTTAAACATGTATATGAACAAGTAAACGATATCTCATAAGACCACGCCGCATAACGGAACGGGTTTTTCCCTTATGAGAATCCAAAATATCTTTATATCAAAAACCTTTTGATATTATAATAATGTCTATGTACAAATAGATATCAACTAGCAGAAACGCTTGCATCTCACGTTCTACATACATAGTATAAAATCATAAACCGCAGAGTGCTTAACGGAGAATGGATTCCAACAGACAAGGTATGGGAGCACCTTCTGATCAGTGTACTCTAGAGGTGATACACTGCAGGTTCAACAAGAACGTCTTGCAACCCGGCCACACATGACCGCTCACTCATTTAGCTTGAGTGTCGCGAATATATTTCCACCACGGTTATAGGCCATCAAACCGTCATCCGAAGATACAGAATCAAAAAGAAGTACAAATATGAATATTCACTAGATCGGTGACAATACACCCTGCTTGGGGATGACCCAACTAGCCATGCTGCCTAGCCCAACTTTTGTTACTTCCTGGTGTGAGGCTAGAAGCTACGTCTATCTTCAGAACATCTGATCACCATTCACTTTGAATGCCACATCGTCATACCCGCCAAATCACAAATTGACTTATCCAAAAATAACACGGGTATACAGCTAAGAGAAACGAATTCCTCCGCCACCAAACGTGAATACGTTTGAACAGATCAACTTACGCGATCCATTGGATATACTCTGTCAGACCTCCTTCCATATACGTTGTCCTGGGACTGGACAACCCGAAGGCACTATTCAGTATATCCATCTTAGTCACTGTTATCTAAGACTTATACAACAGCCCTTGCACTTTACTCCGTCTTCAATTTATCTTTGGCATATATTGCTCGCAACGCTTATGCCAATACAGAGTGGTTCTTTGGATAATAATCCAACTGGTCTCTCCACATTAACAATGTTAAAATGGTAAAAACTTTGATAGTCTGTGATTCAACTATCAAATGAAAACATGTCGGTGTACAAACAACGATCTTATTTCCAAATGGAAATTCGATCGATCAATCATCATATGTTCATATTTCCTTATTTCATATATTTAGAAAATATATGTTATTAATCATTGGAAAACATTTCCATAGCTTATTTTCACATCACTATTATTTCGCAACTATCAGTCCCTAACTGTAACTAGTATGAGAACAATTCTCTAAGTATCAATCCGGAAGGTCGAAACCAACATCAGATCGTCACTTAGAAAACCGTTCAACTTACCCTCTCCAGTCAGTTTCTGAATTTGTTTAACTCTATTTCTTAAATTCTTATCATGAAAACATTTCATTTTCTATGTTTAGAAAACATATCTGACTATATTTGGGAAACGTTTCCAAAACTCATTTACGGATTTCAAATGAACGTTGTATAAAACATCGTTTCGCTTAATCCATTTATCGCTTATTCCTTAGCTTTATTCCTAATCAACCTTTTAGATCGAACCACAACTATTCCTTTGTCAATTCTGAAGTCAATCAAGTTGGGGTATAATTACCTCTCAGACCTTAATTGAACAACACTTCTAACCTTGAAAATAGGTAAAGTTCGCTTTAAATTCCTTTAACTAACTTCCTTACTTAACCTTTCTGTCGAATAACTATATTCGATTTACTCTTTCCAATTAACCCTAGTGGACTGACCCTATTGGATTAACTCTATTTGCTTAACTCTATTTGATTAACCCCATTCACTTAACTCCTATCGAATAAACTATATTCGATATCTCCTCCAACACTATTCAAATAACTATATTCGATTAACTTCTCTAGCTCTACTCGAATAAATTATATTCGATTAACTCTTTTAACTTTACTCGAATAAACTATATTCGATTACCACTTTCTTTCGAATAACTATATTCGATTAACTCTTCGACTAACTCCTTTGGATTTACTAACTTCGAATGACTCCTTTGGATTAACTCTTCGACTAACTCCTTCGGATTAACTCTTCGGTTAACTCCTTCGGATTAACTAACTTCGAATAACTCCTTTGGATTAACTCTTCGACTAACTCCTTCGGATTAACTCTTCGATTAACTCCTTCGGATTAACTAACTTCGAATAACTCCTTTGGATTAACTCTTCGACTAACTCCTTCGGATTAACTCTTCGATTAACTCCTTCGGATTAACTAACTTTGAATAACTCCTTTGGATTAACTCTTCGACTAACCCCTTCGGATTTACTCTTTGATTAACTCCTTCGGATTAACTAACTTTGAATAACTCCTTTGGATTAACTAACTTCGAATAACTTCTTTGGATTAACTAACTTCGAATAACTCCTTCGGATTAACTCTTCGATTAACTCCTTCGGATTAACTAACTTCGAATAACTCCTTTGGATTAACTAACTTCGAATAACTCCTTTGGATTAACTCTTCAACTAACTCCTTCGGATTAACTCTTCGATTAACTCCTTCGGATTAACTAACTTCGAATAACTCCTTTGGATTAACTAACTTCAAATAACTCCTTTGGATTAATTAACTTCAAATAACTCCTTTGGATTAATTAACTTCAAATAACTCCTTTGGATTAACTAACTTCGAATAACCAATATTCGATAACTACTCTTCGAATAAATAATATTCGATAACTCTTCTCAAATGAACCACATTTGATTCTCCACTCGAATAAACTATATTCGATTACTCTTCCCTCGAATACACTGTATTCGATAACTCTACTTCGGATAACTCTAACTGATCAACTCTAACTGGTCAACTCTAACTGGTCAACTCTAACTGGTTTAACTTAACTGGTTAACTCGTCTAGATTAACTGAACTAATCCACTTAGTTTAACTTTGGATTAACTAACTTCAAATAACTCCTTTGGATTAATTAACTTCAAATAACTCCTTTGGATTAATTAACTTCAAATAACTCCTTTGGATTAACTAACTTCGAATAACCAATATTCGATAACTACTCTTCGAATAAATAATATTCGATAACTCTTCTCAAATGAACCACATTTGATTCTCCACTCGAATAAACTATATTCGATTACTCTTCCCTCGAATACACTGTATTCGATAACTCTACTTCGGATAACTCTAACTGATCAACTCTAACTGGTCAACTCTAACTGGTCAACTCTAACTGGTCAACTCTAACTGGTTTAACTTAACTGGTTAACTCGTCTAGATTAACTGAACTAATCCACTTAGTTTAACTTAGCTAATTCACTTTGATTAACTCTAACTGATTCACTTAGTTTAACTCAACTAATTCACTTTGATTAACTCTAACCAATTCACTCAGTTTAACTTAACTAATTCACTTTGATTAACTCTAACCAATTCACTTAGTTTAACTCAACTAATTCACTTTGATTAACTCTAACCAATTCACTTAGTTTAACTCAACTAATTCAATTTGATTAACTTAACTAATCCACTTAGTTCAACTTAACCAATTCACTTTGATTAACTCTAACCAATTCACTTAGTTTAACTCAACTAATTTACTTTGATTAACTCTATTTATTTAACAAATAAATATGTCCTTTGATTCTATTTATTCTAACAAATAAATATGTCCTTTGATTTTATTTATTCTAACAAATAAATATGTCCTTTGATTCTATTTATTTAATCCCTAAATAAATGTCATCTTTTTAACTCTATATAAATAAAGGGTTTTTCAAATATTTCTCTTTTTATTTTATTTGTAAATGTTTTACAAATATTATTCTTTATATTTGTTTCACAAATATATTTCCTCTATATTTGATTTACCAAATATATTCCTTTATAATTGAATTACCAAATATATTTACTCTATATTTGTTTTACCAAATATATCTCCTTTATAATTTAATTACCAAATATATTTACTCTATATTTGTTTTACCAAATATATCTCCTCTATCATTGAATTACCAAATATATTTACTCTATATTTGTTTTACCAAATATATCTCCTTTATAATTGAATTACCAAATATATTTACTCTATATTTGTTTTACCAAATATATCTCCTTTTCTTTGTTTTAAAATATATCTCCTTTTCTTTTATATATAAAATCCATCGATTTTATATAAATAAATTATTTCCAAAATATACTTTGAAAATCTCTTTATTACATTCTGGTATTTTCTTATGGTGTTTAACACACCCTATAACAACGATGAATATCGTCCAAACACACATAATCACAACAGATTATAAATCACATTCATATATCACAATATATAAATCACAGTAAATTAACTGTTGAGGAATCCAGTTGGATTCCTCCGACCTGTTTCCCTGCATCACAGATGTTAGACAACACCAGTATATTATTCTGTTAAGCAGAATCAACATATAAATAATTAACAGTTTATATAGATATATATATATATATATATACAGATATATATATAATTTCTACTAACTGACTAGCAGTTCAATCAAACAGTCAACACACAGTCAAACAACAGATAATTAACAGTTCTAAGAATACAACGTGAAAATAAAACTGTTTAGAGTTTGTGAGATTTACTCACATTGGCGGTTTATCGTTAAATATCGATAACCGTTGTCGATTCAGATGGACAATTTATTTCGCTATAAATTGTAACGAGCTCCGATGGACTTCCAGTCAGCTCCATCGTGTAATGTCCGTCCATACGATCCCAACGTGACTGACCGTTCTGAATTCTGACACAGTATGATAAAGATATACATTTTATAAGATGGTATACATTTAAATTTAAAAATAAACTTAAGTTATTCTCCTATTGGGCTTAACCTTTGCAATTGGGCCCATCTCAAACTCTAAAGACCCAGACCCGACCACCTTCTTCCTCCACTTCTTTAACACGTCCGCTCCATTCTATGAACTGCCATTTCCGAACACCCTCATTTTAGTTCAACTCCTCCCCTTCTCTACTTATATCCGCAGCTTAAAACAACTGCTCCAGCTAAATGTATACTTCCCTACCGATAATGAACTCCACCTGCTTCTCATATTCTCCCCCTCACGTTCTTTTCGTCAAAGGACAGCCTCTACGCCTTAGTAAAGACCCTGTACCCATTTTCCATCAAAACATAAGTTGCGACTCCCAGTACATCATTTCCTTCATGCACCTGAGCGTTACCCCCATGCACGCGTTCATTTAATGCACCAATACTACACCCTTCTACTAAAACAAACACTACCACATATTTTATCCCATTCGAACCCCCTTTGGACAATCGCGATGAACAGCGACAAACTCCCTGGCATGGTAAAACGTGCGTTTCACTTTCCGGATCTCCATGCTACTCTTTGAATCCCCCAACGTTGCTTCCATCACGTAAACACCTATGTTCCAGGTCACCACAGTAAACTTCGAGCACCCCCAACCTCTATCGAGTGGCGCAAGAATTTGTAAGTGTGAAGAGGATACTGATCTAGGATTTTCATGGAGGATATGCTCTCGTTTTTGACAAATTCGAAGCTATTAAAAGCTTCAGCATAATGGGTTTTCTAAAAACAATTGAATTCGGCGGCTTGTATTTTGATTTTATACGGGATGGAAATCTTGTGTGGTTTAGCAGATGGTATGTGGCCTTGTAATATGACACAAAGAATTTGTGGATAGAAAAAAGAAGGGCGTGGAGCATTAAGGAACCATACATTTTGTTTTAACTTTTAGTAACATAAGGTTTCATTTATGTCCGACTGCTACAGACAGAAATAAACACACCATCGTGATGAGCGAGGTGTCCCGACTCCAGAAATATAATAATACCGGTAGGTGGTCCTATATTTTGAAACTTCAAAATGTTGATTTCAGGGTGCGGAATACTTCAAATAAAAAGTCGCATATTTAATTAATTAAAAATTACTATAAAATTCTAAAAATTAAATTATCGCTATGTCTCTAAAGAACCTTGTCTATATTCAAACCCCATATCAAGTTATATTGAAAAACCCTTTTATAACGTATATAAAGCGTCACAAATTATAAAGGAATTCCACAGCGACTTTTCTAGAATTTGATTTGTACATATCTCAAAATCTACACGACGAAATCTCGATTTTTCTTCTCCACTAGAAAGATATACTCCATCAGCTCCACACGTTTCTTGTTTCACAGAAATCCGGCTTAAAACGAATTCTGTATATTCAGTTGAAGTTCGAAATCGCCAAATTTCGAACTGCCGCGACGTTTCAGGTTCGTTTTAATTATAATTATAAATTATAAGTTCGTACGTTGTACTTTAAGTTATCGATATCGCCGAATCGATATATAAATCCTTAAATAAATTAATTATTCGACAGCTAACAAAACGCGCCATTACAAAACCATCTCTTTTATATGTCAATACAGCGATCACTAAACAGGAAGTAAACTAATATATTAGTCTGAAAAGAGTCCGAATCCAAGCTGAACCGAATAATCAAGAATCACTACTGAGACCCTCCTCCCTGCGAACCTGGGGGAAGGAAGAGATAAGGAGAAAACAAATTAGGTCAGATATATGTCTGGTGAGTTCTTGTAATTTCTAGCATGAGCATATGATAAGGAAGCATTTAGACAGATAAATAATTCTAAGAGCAATAAACATAAAATCATAAATGAAATAGCATGAAAGATAAACATAAATAAAGACAGGCTTCTCATTCATATCTAAGATTGTTTCACTAACTACCAAGATATCTCAATAAGGCTTTATCTAATTTTTACTCGTCAACGAGCTACTTTACCCAAAATGTGATAACTTATGCCAACTATGGAATTCAGGGTTATCAATACTGAACCCATCAACTAAAAGGACATAACCATAAATCACATGTGTTACAACGACTTATCTTCCCAGGTCGGCACGATACAAGCTCATCATCCCATCAGAACGCGCCCATACCCACCCCGTTTGAACCGCTTACTATCCAGTACAATGAAGTGTGTCCTAGCCTCTACCTAGTGTGAGACCTCCATGATAACAAAGAGATTGTAACCGCCCGAATTTCCGTACTATTTGAGTTGACAAAATACACCACACATCCAATCCAAATTGCACAGAAATATGAATCATTATGAATAAAGAAGAAAAACATAGAAGAAGAACAGAAATAACAACACAGAATCTCACATCACAGCGAAATAAAATATATAATATATAACAACTTTTGGAATACAAAATTTTAACTGTATAAACATACCATTATCAAAGTACAACACTTACAACACAACGGAAATAATAATAGCTATATAACGCTGAAGCCTCCTGCTCTAAACAGCTCCAAGGGTATCTGTAAACACCTGAATTACTTGACTGCCCATACAAATTTTGGCACCCAAGAGTATAGGGTAAAACAAAACAAAATAAACTCTAGGTCAGTCATGGGACTAGTGTGAGTAAACTCCAACCACTTGGTTTAACTTTTAAAATTCGTTTTTAAACTAATCGTAAGACCGATCCACACATAAACACGGATGGTTTTTACCTTACGATAACCCAAAACATTCTTTGAATACATACCACTCTGATATTATAATAGTGTCTAAACCAATAAATAACAATCTAGCAAAACGCTTGCATCTCACGCTCCATATACATGTAATACAATCAAAACTATGGGCGCTTATTGGAGAATGGATTCCAACTATGGAAAGGTATGAGTCCACCTTATGATAGTGTATCTATAGAGAGGAATACGCCGGGTTCAACAAGAACATCTTGCAACTCAAGCTAAACAGGACGGGCTACTCACTTCGCTTTAGTGTTATGAATGTAGTATCACCAACGATTGAGATCAACAACCATTACCGAATCATACAGCAGCGATAGAATAAAGAAGCAAATAGATTTTCTCTAGATTAGATGACAATACACCTCAATGAGAGCGACCCACTTAGCCATGCGAACTACTCGATTTTTTACCATTTCTCGGTTGTGAGGCATGAGGCTGCATCTTACCTTTTTAATACCATAGCATTATTCACTTTGAATGCCACATCGTCAAACCCGACAAATCATTAATTGATTTCCCTAAAAAGATCACGGGCATAAAGCTAAGAGAAATGAATTCCTCCACCACCAACGTAAATCCATTTGAAGAGATCAATTTATATGATCCGTTAGGCATACGTACTCTGACTGACACTCGTCCATACAAGTTGCCCTAGGACTGGACAAACCGAAGGCACTATTTCCATTAATCCATCTTAGGAAATTTCTCCTAGGATTAACAGAAAAAGCCCTTGCAATTTCTCCGCCTTCGATTATCTTCAATATAATCTGATTCATAAAGCTTATGCCTATACGTAGTGTTTTTTTGATAATAAATCCAACTGGTCTCTCCGTTTTGACAATGATGGTATTAAATTAACCAATACTTCGATAGTCGGTTATTTAACTATCGAAGAAACAAATATACGTCCAAAGATCTTATTTTCAAATGGAAATATTATTCCATAGCACCAAACAATTACTGAGCTCTTTTTAATTAATATTTAATTAATTAAATCATTTCCCAATTCATCGTAAATATCCTTATTGATATATTTTTCAAACTGTTTTGTCCACAAACACATTCATTTCCTATACTTGCAAAAATACTCCTCATTATATTAGGAAATCGTTTCCAAATCACATTTACTTGGGTTAAAACGAATATTGTGTAAAACATCGTTACAATAACACAAAATACTACATTTAAGTAACTATATTTAAAACTACTATTAATTCTGACTCGTTTTCTTTTCGGAAATCACTAACTATAACAATAATGCTATAGTCCATGCTTTTCTATCTTATTTTTTAAACATCTATTACAATACGTTAAATTTTTATTACCTTATTTGGTTCCAAATTCTGTATATAATCGATACATCGATTTTGTTTATCAAATTTTCTTAAATTTTTCTATCTCCTTAAATTTTCGGAAATTTTCACCAATGTTTCCTTTGCACGACTCGATCGGTACCACTACAAATCGCCTTTCTGGCCCTTTCCATTCAAAAAGAAAACCAAAAAGCCAAGCGGCTTGCCAAATAGGCTCATTAAATCTCATATTAAATTAAATATTTACCGCTTTTGTCGGGCATTCAATTATTTCTTCCATTAGCTTCATTCCATACCTGTTCAAACATTTATTCAAATATTCCCAATTTATTCCAACTTAATCCAATCGTTTTTAACTCAATTCGCTAATTTATTTTTTAATTAGCTCATTTGCATAATCTTCTTTTCATTTGAACATACCACATTCGTAAATATTTTATATTTGCTTATATATCAATTGAATTCCATTTTCAACTCAAGTTTCATACTCAATTTCGAATATGAATTCACAAATCTCATTCACTTATCTAAAGTCAAATTCAATTCAAAACTCCGTTAACTAATTATTCTTCTAAGTAGTTAATTCAATTCAATAATTAAAATTCGATTTTTATTTCAAAAATCTATCCATTTACTCCACTTGGGTTCATATTTATTTATAACTCAACTCTGGATTTTCCTTACCGAAATCTAAGTTTAATTTGCTTAAAATCCTTTTATTTTATTAAATAAACCGTTATAGTTTTTAAATGATTATACCGTGATTTTTTTGGAAATTTGATTTTGACATAACTCAAAATCTATAAGACAAAATCTAGATTTTTCTCTTCCATTAGAAAGTTACCACTCACTCGGTCCGGATGACTCTTATTTCAAAGAATTCCAATTTATATGAGTTCTATATACTCAATTGAAGTTTGAAATATCAAATTATTGTGGCGAGTTCGTTTTAATTATATTTAAATATAAACATTTAAACTTCGTTTATTAAAAATTTCAATCTCATTCTTTAATATTTAAATATAAATTAAGCTATAAATCGTTGACTATTTCATTACTCAATTATAAATTTATTTATAACCCAATCTTCTATATTAAATTCCAATTCCCTTGGAAATAAATTATTTTACAAATTTCAGTATAATCGAATTCTAAATATAAATCCATTGAATTTATCTCAATTTAGTTTATATTCTGAATTCTAGAATAAAATCTATCGTTCCCTTTTGAAACTATTTCCAATTCCTTTTAAATTCACATTTGAATTTATTTTCCCAAATTATCCAATGGTAATTATCCTACTTTATTTATAAACATCATTTATAAATTTACTTCCTTGTTTATACATTCAGACAAGTTCCATTTCAAAATCTATTCAAAATCCCAATTCCTATATTTGGAATATTTTATTATAACTTATATATATAACATGGAATCTAATTTCATATTTAATTTTAGTTTCTATCTAATACAATTCCAATATCCTTACTGAAAATAATTTATTTTTTATGAATTCGAGATAGTTGAATTCAAAGCATAAATCCGTATGGATTTATTCCAATTCAATTTACCTTCCGAGCATCAGAATAAATTTCTTCATTTCCTTTTTAAAACGATTCCCAATCCCCATTTTAAATTCACCTATGAATTTAAAATTCCCATATTTATCCAATGATAATTATTCCATTTCATTTATAAACATTGTTTACAAATTCACTACTTGTTTTTATTATTCAAAACAAGTTAATAATTCCTAGCCCATTCAAAATTCAAATTCTATTTTGGAAAAATAAATTTTCCTTCCAATATCTCAAATTCCATTTCACTATATTTTTATATATCAATATTTAAAGCCAGTGATATTTTAAAATCCAAAACACCCAATTATCAATCACAGATTATGTACCATATCATATAACACTATATATGGAAACAAACAATAAAATTGTTGAGGAATCCAGTTGGATTCCTGCAACCTATTTTTCCTGCGTCAATAGATGTTAACCGACATAAATAATACCAATCCTTCTTCAAGAAAGGATATCGTGGTATAAATGGTCATCCACTATATATATTGTCGGGCGCATAGGGTGTCATCTTCTAATAGTACTGCAGAAAATATCAATATCCAACCACCAAGCCTAAATATAACTAATATATATATATATATACAATAGTCACAATTGATCAACAATTATTTAATGCATCCAAACAACCAACAAAATAACATATAAAAATTATATATTAAATAAAAATTCATTTATAATAAATTATAAACGAATCCAGAGAGTGGGCTTACTCACCTTGATTTTATTTTACAGGAATATCGATTTATATTCGATTGAATTAAACATATTTAATTTAACCAAAAATCCTCATTGGCTACAAATAAAATTCCAGATCGTATGATTTGCAATTACGAATCCAAATACCCTACTTCCCGATCTTCCAACCTTGTATAAATTAAAAACAAGATTTCTAAGGAATTGATTATATAAAATAGTAACTAAAACTTAATTAACTAAATTAAATTAACTTTCTTCTCATTCCTTAATCTCCGTTAATTATGTTTTAATATTGTACTAATTATAAGTTAACAGGATTATATATCTATAATCAATTAAATAAATCCTAAATTTATTTTAATAAATTACCAATAATCCATGCCAATAACACTAAGGACGCTTAACCCCATTCTTCTCTACTGCATGCACTACAGCAATAATTTTCAGGGTCGAAAATCACCATGCTCCTTCAGTTTACACACCATCAAAACCTGAGTCTACCCTTACTGCCTCAACCTTGGCAACAACTATGACGCATCCCCAAAACGATTCCAAATGTCGGTTCATCTACCTCCAGATCACCTCTTCTATGAACATGAAACAACATCCACCTGATTTAACCAACGTCGCCCTGCCCATTCCATCTTCACCCAAATCGCAACTTCACAAAACCTCGCACAACTATAGAAAATCACGTGGCATTTCCTCAAATTGGAATCTGTAACAACCCGAATTACAACAGACCGAATTTTTTTCTTCAAAAATCCCAATATATCGAAACTCGAGTTGGATTTTATGGTATCCTGCAGAAAAGACAGAGATATAAATTATATCATAGCTCATAAAACATCTCACAGTGGAATGGATAAAATATAATATAATCAAGTACAGCCTTACCAAGGTAATAATACTACATAATTAGTTTCCAAAGCTATCATATCTCTGATACACGCCTAAACCGCGAGTGTGTTATGAGGAGGGGGTCAGAACACTAGTTCTGGTGATTGGACTAAATTACACAATCTGTAATAACCCTACATATACCATTCAGTTATGTTACTTATTTATTAGGTTGTTTGGGTTAATAACACTCAAGGCTTTACACACACGTCATACCTATCTACCCCGTAGTAGATTAACCTAATATAATATATATGTAGCTAACCCCAATATCTAGGTACTTCCCATGGTACCCTCCTCACACGGTCTCCACAGTCACGCCATGGAAGCGTATGCAACTCTCATCCTACGCTTGAGCGACGTACGGATCTCCATAAAACTATACCACATTTTGCACAGAACTACCATAGTCATGCTACGTAAGCGTACAAATTGCCATATCCGAAACTCATCGGCCAAGCTTGATCTTAACACGGAGTAATGCCCTAGAGTCTACAACACACCACCCAGTGCGGCGTGCATGTATCCTCACACGTACGTACTGTCTATTGTACCTCGATTTCCATAATAGGGTCGCATCTGAATGCACAAAACTCAATTGGGAGATTTTCTATATTTGTATAGGTCTGCTAAAGAGGCCTAAAGTACAGATATCTAAACTACGGTCTGCATTTCTACGCTAGCTCTGGTCCCACCTCGACCCCTCCCTCAACTAGTGAAAGACTACATCAAGAGCTAAGTGACGTGCCCGTAGCAAACAATCTACATCCAAATTGGCATGTCCCGCAACCAAAGTCTAGATAGTGAAAGATCAATGGTCTGTATGTTTAGCTCTAGTCTTTCCACGTCACATTGATTGCCGATGACAGGTACCGGACGATTATTATCCTTTAGTTGGTCATGACCAGCCTCTCTGTTGGCAAATCGTTGAATCATCCCAATGTCATTCCGCCACAGGCTTCTGGCTGCCAAACTACTGTTGCGGTCAAGGTATATTCACTAGATGGTAATGCATGGATCCAACCTATGCAAGTACAACCTGATCATGCACAACAATAGAGGACCACCACGAAGTACCCTACCATGTCCCTTGGAAGTCACGTGCTTACTTCCAGTTCTACAGAGCTAGCAAGCAGACTATCAGGAGAGTAATCAGATGGACGTGCTCCTTTGGGCCTTTAGACATCATGATGATCTACCCCGTTGGGTTCTTCTCCTTCAAACATGTGGACTGGTCCAAGCGCATCATGCTAACATGTTAATAGACCTTATGTCTAAACGTTTGATTACGCGCTTGTTCTACCTCATCCGATTTCCAGTTAACTTGGTTATTTCCAATTATATTAACTTTTTATTCAAGTTACCAAGTTCTCTCCAAGCCCCTTATATCTCAAGGAATGGACCCCTCTCGCTTATTAATTCCAGTTATATAACTTAAACCATTTATGTCCATTAATAAGCCCATAACATGTTATTCTCTAGATTGTAATTAAAGGTCTATAATCTACAATCTTCTTACATTATTATCATGTCATTCATCGTCCAATTTCAGTGTTTATAGGTTACAATAACATGTTCTACTTAATGTATAATTAAGTATATTTTATCTCAATTAGCAGGCTTCATGTTAACATGTTACTTAATATATATCATTAAGTACAACTCATTTCATTTCATAAGTTTTCTTACTTCATTCAGTCTTATGCCACCTGAGCGGGCTTCCACTTATTATTACTTTTTGTTATTAGACTTCTTAATTCCCATTTATATGTCTACTAATAATAAGTTTACTTCATTCTTATTCATTAACCAAGTCTTGGTTTAATACAACCTCTTGTTGTTCTTTACTTATTTACTTAGTTCTCTTAACTAAGGTTTATCAACAAGTTTCTTTCCACTAATTTTAACCTTGTTATAATTTCCACTTGTCCCTAGGACAAGCTTACCTATTATATAAAATTCTTATTAATGTAATTAATTATAATACGTTATTACCATTCTCCGTTCATTCCAATTCTTATATTGTTGTAACCTCCATTCATTACCATTAATGCTATTTACTTATCTCCCGTTATACACATATATTCATATATATATATATGTATATATGTATATATACTTATTTTGGCACCGGACCTCTCACATTAAGCTAACTACTTGTGGATGCTGGATTTGCCGGGCGGTTCTGGGAAGACTTCTACCACAAGTTGAACTAAACCTCGTGTCTTAGTCCGTTATTTACCATTACGTGTATGTTTATGCACCGGGCCCCTCACATTAAATTGATCACTTGTTGATGCTGGATTTGTCGGGCGGTTCTGGGCAGGCTTCCACCACAAGTTGAACTTAACCTCGTGTCTCAGTGCGATTACAATTTCCTATTTACTGTAAATTTTCCATATAATTTAGGCATATTCATTGTTCCAATTTTTACTATAATTTTATTTACAACCTTTTGGCATCATTATATTCTTAAACAAATATTCATGTTTATCATAAATTCCATAATTACAGCATTTACAGTAAATTCTAATTCAGATAGATGTTTAAATAGAAACAGGCTTATATGACATAATTGTTCTTAGCAGATTTAACCCCAATTACCACAATTATTCACAATTTCACTCTACTTGACTTGCAATATCCAATTAACAGGTTATTAGAGCAGATTCATATACAACAATAATCTTTTAACGCGTCCTAAATAGTTCTAATACCCAATTTTCTATTGTTTAGCAAATTAATTATAACGGGGAATTCAAACGATAAATATACCATTATTTAAAATGGTATAATTTAGATCCACTCACCTAACAACTTTCCAATCCATGAATCTGATCCAAATATGTTATTTCATAGCCTTCCTAACAGAATCGATAATCCAAATAATCATGGATTCACAAATCTGATACTAAAGAATAGGGGAAAGGAAGAGAAACCTAAATAAACAAGATTCAAAGACTTAACTAATGCCGATTAGAATTCTAAACACTCATTTGTAGATATATATATATATATATATATATTCCTCCAAATCTTGAATCAGAATTTCCTAAGACTAATTACTCTATTTTCTAAAGAGATTTGAGGATGAAGAAGAATGGCAGAGTCTATGCAACCTTTCAGAAAATATGACATTTAGGCTAGGCTCTACTAGTCTATTTATAGGTGTTCAAGAAAGTGTATTTGATCTTAACTGTACACGCAGTGGAAACGAATAAAGCCTTAAAACAGTCCAGGTTCGAAGTACGAATCCGCCCAGAACTGGGGTGGGTCGACCCACTTACCCCCTGGGTCGACCCTAGGGTCGACTTAACCCCCTTGGGTTGACCTATGGGTCGACTTAGGCCGAGCGTGGGTCTCCCCACAATGGGCTTGGTTCCCATTTTACTTTCTTGCTTCGTTCGTTTGAATTTATGGAATTATTTAAATATTATATTTACATATAAATTCCATATATATATGTACAAAAAATTTCTAATGCCCATTTTACACGTATATATACGTGCAACTTTTATTTCATTTTCAAAATTCGAACGACGTTAGGTTGTCATTTAATTCTTACCTATTTTCATTGATTGCAGGTTTATTTTGAATTTTTCTTTTGTATATATATATATATGTACTTTTTCACATACATATGCATATATTTACATATGCATCTATACATATATTTTTGCATTTCCTTTTATGTATAATTTTCCATATATGTGCATTTATATGTATTTTCTTCTTAGAACATGTATTATTTTAGTCGTTCCTCTAAAATAAAAATATGGCGCCGTCGGGATTCTTACTTGCACCACTCACTTGGGAGCCCCATGTCTTTACCAACTGAGCAACATAGGCTTTTGTTAACAAGACTAAAAACAATGGTGGTCATTGTTCTTTTCTTATACCTTCGTTTCATGTTTGTTGTAATATTTCATTTAAAGATATCTCTTTCATCTTAAATTCATTTTCTGCAATCCATAGGTCTAAATTAATCAGAAAAATTGCCATGGACAAAATGTCGCTAATTTCGTGACCAAATTTTGAAAGCTTTTCTAATATTATTTTATTATTTAACTAAAAATATGGGGTGATACATAATCCATGAAACCCACGACTTCTCCCCACCAGGTCAGCGCAAGCACCCCTTACTTGATTCCTTATTACAATCTCAATTGCTTTCCCCATCGCGTCTCTTCCAGTAGAAGTCTCCCATCACGTGTGAGTTCCTGCTTTAACTTGTTGCTCACAAACATTGCTTCAGATACGGATTCGAAATCGATTTCCCTTTTTTTATATGACTGGTTCAAATTGATTTGAGGAAGAAATCGAATTAGAAGAGGGGTTCAATTTTTCTACTTTGAAATGAAAATATAGGGGAAGGAGGTAGAGGCTATTTCCCTTTTGAAACGAATTTAGGAAGAATGGCACAATTTATTTTATAAGGGAATAGAAGAGATAGGAACGATGTCATTCTCAATAGGTCTATGTTTCTCAGTATTTAGGTAGTGATATTTCAAACTTTAGGCATGTGCATATAGGTCTGCGTGTATTAAGTTTTAGGGTGATGCATTAAGGTGATTAGAATAGGATAGATTTTCTTACAGATTTTGATTAGATTTATATAATATAATATTCTAAAATATCTCATGGTCCATAACTTGCAAACCCGAACCTCCATTCAAATGTAACGACCGACATTTCCAAGGTTATACGCTATTCTGAACTTAACAGAATAGATTCTAAAATTTAATTCGATGATTTATACAGTCTATCAATATTAAATTGACGATTTAAATATACGTTGATTTAATTATTTCTAGGCGTTTTCTGATTGTACGATAAAACGATAAATCCAAATGCCATGAAAATTGAAATCCGATAATAATACACTTTTACGAATCTGATAAAATTGGTTTCGTTGAATTCCGAGATCATTTGCAAAATTACTATTTTCACGTATAAAATTAAATCGATAAAAATATATTTTAAATTCTAAACAATCAACTCCTCTTATTATTATTGTAGTTTATATTCAAATAGAATCTATATTTATCATCTGAATCTTTTCAATTTAGTTTTAACTCATAATCAATTATATTTTGTTTTCGTATATGATAATTCGATATATTCGAAATAAATCATATATCGAATATTTGACCGATAAAATCAATAAGAAATCCATTTATATTATAAATTCAACATTTAAAAGATCATTAAAAGTTTAAAATTAATCGACCGAAAATTCGGTACGTTACGGAGATACTGACTGATACGGGTTCCCAATCAAAAATGCAATTGACACAAATCATCCCTAGACTTGGTCCCCATTCATTATTTTATTAGGCCTCTTATCTTCCCAATTAGCCTCACGTTGCCAGAACTGACCTAAACTAGGACTTCATTATGTTATTAGGCCTCTTATCTTACCCAATCATCCCCACGCTACCGGAACGGACCTAATTTAAGAGCCATTTATCTTCCATAACTAGCATCACGCTATCGGAACGGACTTCCTCTATCTTAGCTTATTAATTTTATCAATTAAACTTAACATAATTCAAGTTTATTAATACGCTCAATATAACCTCATATTATGATCCTAGGTTATATTAACATTTTTCATCTTTTTGTACAACCCATTCCCACGTTACTTAATATTCAATTAAATTCAATCTATTCAAGTTTACATGTTACATGTTCTTCAATTACATGTTAGGATTTATCCCCAATTTACAGTCCAATCTGATTACAATCCTAATCAGTTTCAATGTGCGCAAAAATCCCTTTTATTCAATTTTTAACATTATTCCAGTTTAACACACAAACAACAATAAAGGCCTAGGCTCTTTTCAGGCCTAGGCTCAACGGCAAAAGAAAAGGGAAACGCTCTAGACTACTCGCATGGCCTAGACACAAAATATAAAAAAGCAAATAAAATAGGCATAAGCATAACTGTAAATAAACTATAACAAAGAATGGGATAAGAAGAAGAAGAATTGCTTATAAATAATAAACAACTAGAAAGAAATAGGCATAGACAATAATTAAACTATAGTAACTTAAATAAAAACTAAACATATAAATATTGTAAACATAAAACTTGCAAATAAAAGCTATTTAATTGTCTAAACTTTCCTATGCTAATAACTAATCTAAAAATTACACAAATCTCACAGATCTGATGCACAAAGCTACCCCTGTGTTCTTCTTCTTAAATCTAGCAGAACTCCGCCTCTAGAAGTGTTTATAAAAATAAATATTTAAAATTTAAGAACTTCTTTATCACCATAAAAAATTAATCATTTAGCCCTTTCTAATTTTCAGGATAGGCCTAGGGAAGAACAATAAGAGAGAAGAAAAAATGGATGTGAAGAATCGAGACAGGTTCTGCTAGTTTATTTATAGGGTTTAATGGATGCCCTCAATCGTTATAATCTAAGATTATATCTAGTCGAGCCACGTCATTGGACTAATATGTAAGTTCCATATCAACCTTTAGTTTAAAATAAGCCAATAAAACCTCGCCAACTCAGAAAATTAACACTGAAATTATAATAATCGTTCGCTGCCTGGCGTGCAGGCCAAGGCACGCAATTTACTCGACCTAAGTCAACCCACCCACCTACCTGGGTCGACATATGGGTCAACTCAGGTGAGCTGAGTCGCCCTGTGTTTGATTATTCCACCTGTTTATTTATTTAATTTTTCTGAATTCTTCTTTAATTCATAACTAATTCATTTTAACTTCAATTTTAGCGAACCAAGTGTCCATTTTGATTATAAAATAACAACGGGCCAAATAATGCTAGTTCCATTGTCCAATTCTGAATATTATTCTGATTAATATTTACTTTATTAACCTTTTACATTTAATTATTGTTTTTAAAATTTAGGGTTGTTGCATTCTCCCCTCCTTAAAGGATTTCGTCCCCAAAATCTCTAAGACTAGAAGAATGTTATAAATATTATCAACCATTGTCTACACCCATCTACTCAACCATCAACCATTGGCATCCACTGTCCTTAAATTTTATAATGCTCACCATGAACATATGCAAAGGTGTTGTGTATATGTCTCTAAGTTAATGCGAAAATCAGGCGGTCCACTGATTCAGTTGACCTCCTTAATGCAATCCATGTCTGTGCCATGCGTCCAATATGTATGCAAAGGAACCCTAACGGTACATATAAAATTCTGTAAATGTGCAACAACCATTCATTAAAATACAACATATAAGTGATGATTTAACCATTTTTCATCATATAAATTAAATTAAAATGCACACACATCGATATGCAATTATTTAAGTGTCCTACTTTTGCTGATCTCTAACGAGTTCCTAGTGTGTGCATATGCATCCACTAGCAAACACTTGCATCCACATGAATCCATTCAAACATAACATGTTCTATTAACATGTTTTAAACCATTTCCTACCATCCATAGGCTTCTACCTAAGACTTATGATTCTAACGATAGAAAAAATAGGCTCAAATTCAAAGCTTAGGAGCGTACTGTCAAAGAGAAAAAAAAGAAGCGCAAATCCCATCTTCTGGTTCCCAAGTCGCATCATCACTGTCCTCTCCCCGTTGAATCTTAACAAGATTGATCTCTTTATTCATAACTTCTTCACCTCAGATCCTAGTATCCATGTAAGAAATCTCCTCACTGATACCTCGCTGTCTACCTCGATCTCCTCTAGAGTACTTGGATTTACTACTACGGCCAAATCATGTAGGCACTTCCGCAAGTGCGAAACATGGAATACATTATGAGCTCTAACCAATCTCTCTGGTAGTTTAACCATGTAGGCCATCACACCTATCCTCTCTACTATAGGGAGTGGCCCTACGAACCTAGTTGCCAACTTCCCTACTGAGCCGAACCGAACAACATTCCTCAAAGGTGACACTTTAATGAAAACCATGTCTCCTACCTCGAACTCTAGGTCAGTCCTCCGCTGATATGCATACGACTTCTATCTGTCCTGTGCTGCCTTCATCCTCCTTCGAATCAAGTCTATCTTCTCTACGGTCTCCCAAACTATCTTAGTCCCAAGTAGAAGTCTATCATGGTCTCCCACCAACAAGTAGGTGATCTACAGGGCCGCCTATACAATTCCTCGAAGGGAACCATAAATATACTCATCTGGTAGCTTTTATTATATGCGAACTATACCAACAGAAGATGCTCCTGCCAAGTCTCTCCAAAGTCTACGATACACAATCGCAATAAATCCTCAAGAATCCTATTAATCATCTTTGTATGTCCATCTGTCTGAGGGTGATAGGCAGTGCTAAATCATAGTTGCGTCCCCAATGCCTCCTGCAGGCTCCTCCAAAAATCGCTAGTAAAGATGGGGTCTCTATCACTAACAATACTAGAGGGAACTCCATGAAGTCAGACGATCTCTTTAAGTTATACTGATGTGAACAAAGTTATCGTCCGCTTACTCTTAATTTGGATAAATTGAGCGCTCTTAGTCAACCTATCGACTATAACCCAAATACTAGTGTTGCCCTTCCTCAACCTAGGCAACCTATCTATGAAGTCCATCGAGACGCTCTCCTACTTCCGTTGTGGCACAACTAGAGGCTGAAGAAATCCACCAAACTTACTCTGCTCAGCCTTCACTCTTTGACAAGTCGTACATCTAGCCACATACTATGCTGCGTCCTTCTTCATCCCAATCCAATGGAAAACTCTTCTCATGTCTCAATACATCTTATCACTACCTGCATGGATGGTCATCCGAGAATGATGATCCTCCTCTAAAATAGATTTCAACAAACCATCAACTCGAGGAACACATAATCTCCCATCACAATGTAGCCACCCTCTCTCATCTACAGAATACCTAGCAAGGTGACTAGAGGTTTCTTCTCTATTAATTCATTCCATGATATCCACTAACTATTGATCCTCATGCTCACTGGATCCAATGCATTCTAAGAGAGTAGGTTGCACTTCCAGAGATGCCAATAATCCTGGTGTATAATTCGTAGATGGTCTAAAAACAGACGAAGATATAAACTCCAAACTCTGTCATTATACGAACAATGGACTCAACGTCAATCTCTGCCTACTCAGTGCATCTGCTACTACATTCCCTACCCCGGTGTATATACTACCTCGAAGCCATAAGATACAGAGGACTCCATCCAACGCTGCTGTAGCAAATTAAGATCTTTTTGCGAGAACAAGTACTTAGAGACTTATGATCCATCTAAAGCTCGAACCTCTCACTTAATAAATAATGTCTCTAAGACTTAAGCACAAACACTATCGCCGCTAGCTCCAAATCATGGGTAAAGTAGTTCTTCTCATGTACCCTCAACTGCCTACTCCTGTAATAGACAACCTTACCCTACTGCATAAGCACCACACCTAAACCCATGCTACAAGCATTCGTATATACGGTGGACATCTTCCTACTATCAGGAAGAGTCAATACTGGAATTTATGTAAGAGCCTTATTCAATCTCAAGAATGTATTCTTGCAATCCACGTTCCATGCAAAAACTAGGGAGTTCTTCATAAGACGGGTAAGCGGAGCTGAGACCCACACAAAATCTTTGATGAACTTCCGACAATATCCCGCCAAACCCAAAAAGCTCCTCAGCTTTATCGCATTCTTGGGGACTTTCCAAACCTATACTGCGACAACCTTAGTGGGGCCTACCGCTATACCGTCACTAGAGACATCATGCCCCAAGAACCTTACTTCCTTTAACCAAAAGTGGAACATAGAAAACTTTTCCATCAACTGATGTGCATGGAGAATATGGAGGAGCTCTCCCAAGTGCAAGGCATGCTCCTCCTCGCTCCTTGAGAATACCAAGATATCATCTATGAATACCACCCTGAACTTATTCAGGTACTCCCTAAATACCTGGCTCATCAAATTCACAAAATACGTTGGTGCAATGATTAGCCAAAATGACATAACCAACCACTCAAAGTATTTGTCGGGAGTCCTAAAAGCAGTCTTATCTATACTATCATCCGCCACCCTAAGCTGATGAAAACCTATAGCTAAATCCAACTACGAGAAAACCGAAGCGCCAACCAAATGTCAAGCAAGTCATCTATTAGTGGGAGTGGGTGTCTATTCTTTTTGGTGAGCTTTTTCAAATTCCCTGTAATCCACACATAAATGGAGACAGCTATCTACCTTAGTCGCGAAGATTACTGTGCTCCAGACTCATAAATGCTCCGTCTAATAAACCCTTTCTCGAGCAACTCCTCCACTTGCTTACTAATTAAGCTTCCACCTCTCTCTCAGAGCCATATGTTGCACTGGCAACGTAGCAGAATTAGCATTCTCCACCAAGTATATTCGGAATTTATATTGCGCCCAGGAGGTAGCGCTCTTACCTCCTCGAATATGTCCAGAAAGTCTCTAACTATGGACACCAATTGAGATCGTCGACAGAAGCATCTAGGGAATCCAAGAAACTAAGCATAACTGTCCCTTGCGGTCGCAAGAAAACTCGAGAGTCCTAACATGGCACGTCAAAAGCCTAAAAACTGTACTCTCACAATCAAGGATGGCACCATACATGGCTAGCCAATCCATTCTTAGAATAAGCTCATAACCCAAAAAACCCAGTACATACACGTTGCACTCAAACTCGACGCCAGAAATAAAAATCCTCAAACCCCTACACATCATGGACAAGTGAGCCACACCTCCTATGTGTTAGGGAATGCAGAATGGATCGTTAAGGAAAAACTAACACTAGAGGGGAGGCGAATAGTGTTTCCAAAGAATAAAAAAATAAAACATATACGATCTACTAAATGAATTACACACCACAGAAACAATCATAGACACAGAATCAAACAAAAACACAGAAATAAACAGAAATAAAATGCATAAAAGACAAGAACACACCAGATTTTATACTGGTTCGGATTACTCCTACGTCCAGTCCCACACAATGCGGGATTGCATAGAGTTTTATAACTATATCAATATCCATGTACAATCTCCTTGATTTCACGGCCAAAAGGTTACCACCGACTCCAAACTCCAAACACCCTTGATTAAGTATATGTCCCTTAATTTCCCTGGCTATAAGGTTACCACCGATTCCTTTCCTTTATTTCAAGGCTACAAGTAACACAACTTATTCCAAACACTTCACAAAAAATTACAACATTCCTATAACTCTTCAATAACACTTCGATTCAGAGAGTAATGAGTAGAGAGTGGGAAGAGAAGAAGCTTTATATAAATAGAATTGAATTCGGCAAAGTATAAGTGTAGAAATCATACAAATATGACATATTAATGGTGTAAAGAAAGGAGATGAAGATGGAGAAGAAGAATGATGAAAAAATTCGAAATAACCCCCTATTTATAAGATTTAAAGGTTGCAACGCTTCTGGAACGTAAGAAATAGTGAAAAGACATTTCCTTTCAAAATAAAAAATGTGACAGTTATATGTCGACGTGACCAATAATGTATGTCGACATATCCCTTCATAAAATTGAATTTTGAGCATTTTCGAAGTGTTTTAGTATATAAATATATATATGTATGTATGTATATATATTATTTTGGAAATTCTTGAATTAAAACACAGTGTTATAAATAAGTATTATAAAGTAGAAAATCATATGAAATCATTAATATAAACTATATAAACATATTTATAAAATTATAAAGTTTAAAACTATATAAATATAAAGTATACAAAAGTATATAACTTTATAAATTTATGTAAAACTTATAGACATAAAAACATGAGTTTAAAATCAAAAAGTAAGATAGAAAAATGAATTAGAATTAGAACAGGATTAGAAAATGGAATTTGGAATTTGAAAATCAGAATAGAATTTGTAATTAAATTTGAAATTGAACTTGGCGTGCTCTTCAAAGTCTTACGTAAACTAGACTCTATTACTATATTTATTTTGAAATCTTGATTCCTCATGAGTCTTGAACCATTTTTGAATTCTAAATCTCTAAAAGTTCTTAAACTGTACAGATTTAATTCCTGTATAAAAATCTTGGATATGTGTGTATATATATATATATTCTAGATAAAGGTGTTAGTATATATTTTATAATCAATTAATATTGAAATAATGTTGTTGTCATCAAAACTCCATTCTCCAACAATCTCCCCCTTTTTGATGGTGACAACCTTAGTTTATAAAATAACATACCTTACATACATGTTGATGGTGATCCTTCTAATACTCCCCTTGTCTATATGAATCATATATATTCTATTTAAACTAAGACTATATTTTATAATTTCTCTCGCTTTGTCATTTTCAAAAAGAAATTCTAAATATACTCCCCCTAAATCCTATATTTATCTATACATATCCTATAATATTTGATACTATTCTAAAGTAATAGTACAAATAACACCCCCTAAATTTATTCTATAAATGTTTCTAATATAACTATCCCTGGTTCTATAATATCCTTATATCTCCCTCTAAATCTATGATTCTAAGCCTAAAAGATTATAAATCCCCCTAAAACTATGACTATACTAGTCTAATAAACTAAATAAAAGGATAATAAACTAAGAAAAACCAATCAAATTTTATAATCAATCCAAACAGGAAAATCAAACAATCTAAACAACCAAAGCAAAAGTATATATCAATTCAAAAACACTTTCAACTAATCCTTAGAAACTATAAAACTCCACCTTAGTCTAATACATGACTAAACCTATTCTCAAATCTAATTTCCTTAAAACTATAATAAGACTTTAATCTAGACTAAGAATTATCTCTGATAAGATATAAGTAAAGCAGTTTAATCCAAACAGTTAGTCAATTTAAGTTTTTTTGTCACAAAACATCCATTCAAACATAAAACCAAATATTTCTTGTAACTTCTATTTATCCTAAAACCTATATAGCTCCTATCAACAACAAATGCATAAGTATTTTTCTAACAAACCTATCAACCACTAATGAAATTTAACCATCTTAAGTAAGTCAATCAAGTTATTCAAGTCAAACAGATCAAACAAGTCAATCAATCCAATCAATTCAATCAGTTCAAATAAGTCAATTAAGTTAATCAAGACAAAGTAAATATGTTTTGTATTTGATTAACAATCCTATATTTCTAATTAGATAAAAAAAACTTCTCATACAGTATACGTGTTGTGTGTGGATTTAAAGTTAACATGTAATGCAATATGTTATATAACTATATGTTGTGATACATTGAATGAAATGCAATTTGTGATGTGAATGATTTTAATTTGAAATGCACTGAAATTTGTAATAATGATGTATGATGTGTAATAATTTTATGGTAATAATATATAGAATGATTTGATGATGATATGTATTTCTATAAAAGATACTTAAAGTAATATCTAACTATTATGCATATATATTATAAATTATTCAAATTAAACAAAGGTAATATATATAAATTTCTAGACTTAGGTTAATGAAAATGGAAAGGATAGTAAAGATAAAAGTTTTATGGTAATTAAAAATTTTCACAATAGATAATAAACTATTTAGAATAGTTCTATGAGAAATGTGGAGTTAAATAATCTTAGCAAGGTGCTTCTTTATTATAGTAAAAATTGAAGATCTTTTTAAAGAGAATATAGAGTTGCATCATATAAAGTAAACTATTTTTATATAAACATATATTCGTAATTGTATATATATATATATATATATTCATATAAACTAATTTTAAAAAGGACTTAAAATTTAATTTATTATGAAATATAAATCAATCTTATGATACAAATCAATTTTGAATTTAAACTTTTTGAAATCAAAATATATTAATTTGCTAAAGAACCATTTATATGTTAAAACTTTTAAAAGTAAATCTATAGTCATAACAAAATTATGAAATCTGAATATAAATTAAACAATAAAACTATAACTTCTTATATTTTTTAAACTACATATTTAAGACATACAATCATATATATTATTATTATACCAAAATATTAGGTTAAATAATCAAGCCTTTATAAATCCTAATAACAAATCAAAATAAGTATTAAGTTACAAATAGTATTTGTGATACTGTAACCCAAAATTATTATGAAATCATATGAACAATATATAAGTTAAACTATGTATGTTTAAACTATATATAAAAGATAAAAAAATTATATTTATAACAATATAAAAAATTATATTAACTCTATATATCATATCAACATGCCTACGTAATTTTATTAATTTACATACTTTTAGTATAAATATTTTGAAATAAGAAATAAAAAAATTAATAACTAGAGTTTGAACTAGCATTTTCTAATTTAAAAGATGGAGGGAATTTTGAAAGTTTAAGCTTTTAAAACTCAAAATTTGACTTTCATTTATTGCTACATATGCCGACATGTCAATTTCTTTATGTCGACATATATGTTTGTTTTCAAAAGACAAGTTTCTTTCTAATTTTGTTTTATTATTTTAACTTTCATATTTTCTGTTTAATTTTTCTCCTAAAATAAAATTAATCTTAATCAAATATTTAAAATTATATTATTATTTATTATTCCTTTATTGTTTTGAATTTCAAAATTTGAATTTGAATTTTAGAGTTCAAGATTGAATTTCAGAATTTAAATTTCATTTTCAAACAAGGCAAACAAAGCATTTGTTCATCCGATTCAACCAAAAAACTTGAATTTTTTATTAAGGTGTACCTAGTTTTTTGATCCATTTCTTTGTTATTCTATGAATTCTGAATCAATATGAGACACATATTTGGATTTCCAGTTTCTGACTCTTTATCGCTTGATGATGAATCTGAATCATCTAATGTTGCTCCATATGCTCTTTTCCTTTTTCTTGATGAATTGTTGTTATTATTATTTCAACAACTATAAGCCTAAAAGTCATGTCCCTTCATAAACTATTCTTTTGATGAACGATCATCTTGGTGCCTTTTGGCCAACAATCTTCTGATAACTGCTTTTCCTGCAAAACAACATACCTTTTCAAAGAATCAAGTGACTTTTCAAAATAACTAATTGTAATTTGAGATAAAAACATCATGATGATTCTGTGATATATCCATTTAAACTTTTCAAGAAATCATATCATAATAACTTGATTTTTCAATAAAATGCAAGGAATGAATTTAAACAAGTGTTGAAATTTGCCATTTAATATTTTCAAAAATCAGATTATGAACTTTTTGAAAGACCTTGCTCTGATACCAATTGCTAGGGAATGCGGAATGGATCGTTAAGGCAAAATTAACACTAAAGGAGTGGTAAAAAGTGTTTTCAAAGAATTTAAGAAAATCTAAAACTTATATGATGTACTATATGAATCACACACCACAGAAACAATCACAGACACAGAATTAAACAAAAAAATAAAAAGAAATAAAATGCAGAAAAGGAAAGAACACACCGGATTTTATACTGGCTCGGATTACTCCTATGTGCAGTCCCACCTAACGCTGAATTGGATAGAGTTTTATTACTATATCAATATCCAAGTACAATCTCCTTGATTTCATGGCCACAAGGTTACTGCCGACTCCAAAATCCAAACACCCTTGATCAAGTATATTTTCCTTGATTTCCCCGGCTATAACGTTACCATTGATTCCTTGATTTCAAGGCTACAAGGAACACATCTTATCCCAAACACTTCACAAACAAGTAAAATAGCCCTATAACTCTTCAATAGCACTTCGATCCAAAAAGTAATGAGTAGAGAGTGAGAAGAGAAGAAGATTTATATAAATAGAATTGAATTCGGCAGAGTATAAGTGCAGATAAAAATATGAAATATTGATTGTGTAAAGAAAGGGGACGAAGATGGAGAAGAAAATGATGAAATATTCGAAATTAGCCCTTGTTTATAAGATTTGAAAGGCTGCAACGCTTCTAGAACGTTACAAATAATGAAAAGACATTTCCTTTCAAAATAAAAAATGTGACAGTTATATGCCGACCTAGCCAATAATGTTTGTCGGCATATCTGTGACGAGCAGGAATTTCGCTCGGTCCGAACCAGTCGCTAAACCGACCCAGACCGTTCGAAACACCCTATCGTTTTGAGAACAAGACAAAATAGAACGTATACAGAAGAACATTTCACTGTATATTACAACAATGCATCGGATTACAAGAATATACAGAGTATAAATGAATAAATATTACACAGAAATATCAGAGATTTAAATTACATTTAAGTACATAGCAGCGGAAAAATAATACAATACACAACTAGAAGAAGATATACGGATACAAAGCTTTCCGGATATCGTTCCAGCTGTAAACCAGGATCCTGTGAATATAAATCTGCAAAACCAAAACTACTAGCTGCCCGTGTCAAAATAAGGGCACCCAGAGTTTAGGTTAAAACAATAAACTCCAGGTCAGTCATGTGACTGGTGTGAGAACTAAAACAGTTATTAATCTTTATTTTAAATCATTAGGTAAATCAAGGGACCACGCCGTATAACACGGAACGGGTTTCCTCCCAAGAATACCAGTGCATGAAACAAACAGCGCAATGCTAAATAAAGAAAAATGAAGCTGTTATAAGACCCAGGTCCCATCACACAATGCAACGCAGCCGAGGATAGGGTTTTCCCTTATAACAGCCAAAGAATGCTTGATACGGTTAAAACAAATCATTTGATACTATAATAAGTGTATAGTGTCAAAAACAATTTCAATCATAAATATAAATCATAGACGGCATGAGTGCCCCATCCCACTATGTCGCCATACTAGGCTCTACAAATAAAGCCGAAATACACGTATTGGAAATTGGATTTCCATCATGGTGGCTCCTGATTCGAAAGATCTATCGCGTAGTACAAATCACCGCGGCTTACGTCTCAGCGAGAGAAAACACCGCTATGCACATCCGCACTTTTGGGACTCAAGTATCACCGCGGCTTACGTCCCAGCAAGAGAAAACACCGCTTACTCTATCCCTCCGAGCACAAAGCTCAATATCGGTCGACCGAATCCACTACACTAAAAATGTATACTGATCAAACCATCAGTTTACCACCATCCCGGGCTGTGAGGCTCGCGGATTCACGTTATACACAAAGCTACGCCACACAGGCCGTGCTTTGATCATCAACCACAAGACTTTGCTTTTCAACAGAAGCCTTGATCAATTGCCACTTACGCATGCCACACTGGCAATTCACTCCATGCGACTGATGTCCATCGATATACAACCTCTGAGCTCGTACGTCTCAGAGAAGGGCGTTAAGCAAGAGAATAAATTCTCCGCCGCCAAACAGATGTATATTTAATAGAGATCAATCAACACAGAATAAAATCCAATGTCAGACACACAATCCATTTACAAGTTCGTTCTGGGTCTGAACGAAACCGGAGGCACTTTCCTCGCATATCCATCCATCTCCAGGTACGTCTGGACGATCACCAACTGATTCCCTCATCCTGGGTGTACAGCCCAATCAAGATCATCAGTAATCACCCAAACGATGTGAAGACTTCCGGTCTTCAACCACCGTCTTCATCTTCGACATCTCGTCGAATCGGTTATTCAGAATGGGTATAAACCCGGCCTTTCTGAATAACCCACGTATATAATAAACGAATGTTACACAAACACAACAAACGGCTCATTCCAATTCAGAATATTATCTTATCCACAAAATCACATTCTTAGGGAAAGGTTCCCATAAATTTTATCCAAGATAAATTCTTCTAAATTTATTCTTTAATCCTCCTATGGATATCATTTCAAACTAGTCGGGATTAACGAACCACACCGAAGTAATTATTTATTTTATTTCCCAATCCCAACCTATATATCCCATGGAGAAAACTGGTAATACTCCACATCTAACACCACGGTGTTATCGGTAAAATTAATTACCATTTCACGTTCAAATCTAATTAAAGATTTAACTATCGCTTTGGAGCAAAACTGGTGATGCTCCACTCTCGATCACTTTTCAGATTTTGATAATTAAAATTATCAATTCACATTTTAATCTAATTAAAGATTCATTAAAACTCCACTTAGTTTTAATCTTTTCAGAAATCGATATTATGTCTTTAACTGGGTTAAAGAACCAATGTCATCTAAACACGACTCACGATAAACCCAAATCACATTTGATATTAAATACAAGGCTCTGAATAGAAAATATACCGGCTTACATTCAATATCAAATTCTGAAACCAACAAATATCGTATTGGAAATAACGATATAAAATATATCTTTCAAATCCCCATAACAATATTTGTATAGTCACGAAATCCAACATCGAAATATCCCGAAGATAATTTCGATTCAACTCCAGTCCAATCCACGTATTGGGAGTATTGATTATTTTTAAAATCACTTTCAAATTCAATTTATTTATTTCAAAAATAAATTGATTTTAATTCTAGTTCAAAACTAGTTCATTTCGATAAAAATCTATTTTTATCTTTTCAAATGTGGAATTTTCCAGCTCAACTCTTTCCAATCCATATATTATGATTTTACACAAATTATAGATATTTTTAATAATTTTACCAAGGCCCGTACAGTCGATTTCCAACAACGGCCATCGAACTGCACTTACGACGACCTTTTTCGAATTTGATTTGGACATAACTCCAAATCCAACCGCTAGATTTCAAATTTCTAATATTCATTGGAAAGCTCTTTTCGATACGAACCCAACGGTTCCGGTTTTAGGAGAATCCGACGGTCGGATCTCCCGCAATGTCCGTTTGAAACAAATGGTCGAAATTCACGAACTGCCGCGGCGCGGCGCGTTCTATTCAGGCCATTATATATAATATATATATATATTATATATATTTCGTCGATTTCCTTTTTTAAACGAATTTTGTAAATAGTTCTACATTCGTTTCAAAACAATTTCAACTTCCATTTCAATTCAAATCAAAATTGAATTCTTCTTTATAAATTCGTTCTAAAATTCAAATCGTTTTCAATTCAATTCATTTCGAAATCGTTTTCAATTCAATTCATTTCGAAATCGTTTTCAATTCAATTCATTTCGAAATCGTTTTCAATTCAATTCATTTCGAAATCGTTTAAAATCGATATAAATATCGTTTACGTCAAAATGGCGTCAATCTAATCAACACGGCTTTATATTTTCAAAACTTCTTTATTCTATCCAACAAATGAATATTTATCCCATTCAACACATGAATCTATATTTATTTCAACACACGACTAATCTCAACACATGAGTACTGTCAACACATCACTATTTTTATATTCAACACATGAATTTTCTTTTATAATATTCATTACTTTACCGATTGGAATGAGGCCCAATCAATCACCATATAACGTTAATTATATGGATTCCATACAACACATGTATATGATAGCAATAATAAACAATCAACCATCAACCAAAGTGCACTACACTGTATAAGCATCAAATATAGATATCTTACGCTTATAACAGCCTGTCAATCAATCGATCGACATATTTAATCAATCAGGATGAGTGAACTTCAAATTTCATCCCAACACCCGTGTGGGGTTTCAAACAATCAAACACAGATTTTTAGTTGTGCAGTTGGGCGATGTGTAAAATTTATCGACCCATTCAATATCAGTCAAATCAGTGTATATAAACAAATCGGCCGATTTGTTTATAAATATTCGTTTATTCACTTTCACGTTAAAACTATATTTTTAATGATAATATATTTTATTTTAACACATGAATTTCTATTCATTTCATTTACACAATAAAAATGATATTTTTATTTTTCTAACATATTTTAGAAAATTTCGGCGGCATAACGGCACGATACTAGAAACGGGACGAGGCCTAGCCTTATCCCCGGTCTAGTGAAGGCCCACGCCATTCACACATCAATCATATCAATTTCAATTTTACCAGAACAATCCAATCCAAATCAAATAATCTAACCAACTACACAACCAATCAAGCAAGTCCATGGTCTGTGGACGGGTGTCGGGTGCTACTAAACACCGTCTACATCCTAGTATATATATATAACTAGAAAAAGAATTTTGAGTGAGAAGTTCTCACCGAAAGTTATCCAATACCACGACTCTTCATTTATAGAAATCTTCTTCTTCTCGCCTTTTTATCATCTTCGTTGCCCGTAGTCACTACATATATAAAAATCACACATTTTTATATTTCGATGTCTTTAAAATAAAAATCACATTTTTATTTATTCACTTTCAATTTAAAAATCATATTTTTATAATCACTTCATATATTTAAAAATCGAATTTTTTCTATGTTATTCAATATATAAAAACCATATTTTTATTATCACGCTCTATGGATAAAAATTCTATTTCTACATTGCTACTATATAGATAAAAATTCCATTTCAAAAATATAGATTTCGCCCTTATAAAAATATAGATTTCGCCTTTATAAAAATAAAGTTTTCTCCTTTCAAAAATATAGATTTCTCCTTATAAAAATTATCACTTTATTTCAACGTATATAAAATAAAAATCAGATTTTTATTTCGCTACATATACAAAGATGATATCTTTATATTCTCTATCCTATAAAGATTATATTTTTAATACTTTAAAAATATAAAAATCATATTTTTAATATTTCTATATAGTAAAGATTATATTTTTACTACTTTAAAAATATAAAGATCATATTTTGATTATCTTCCTTATATAAAAATTATATTTTTACTTCACTACTCATCTCAAAATATCTTGTTTATAGTTCCTACTATGCAAAGATCATATTTTGACATCATCTATATAGTAAAGACTATATTTTTAATACTTTAAAAATATAAAGATCATATTTTTAATTCTTTAAAAATATAAAAATCATATTTTTAGTTCATTCAAAATCATACTTTCACATATGAGATTTACAACTAAAGTTCACATTTTTAAAATTCAGTTTTGCAGATAAAACTCTAAAGGAAAATAAAATAAAAACTATGTCATTTAAAAACAAAACTGATTTTAAATAATGTATAAAACTGATTTTGAATAAGCTAAAAATTAAATAAAATAAAATAAAGGATGAAGCGGCTCACTGTAAATCGAAGAGGGAGGAGGACTGGGGGTTTGCAGTGATGGACGGGAGGTAAGAGGGAAGGAGCTCGGGGGTGCTGGCTCGAGGTGACCGGGGGGGGTTGACTGCAGTGGCGCGGAGGGCTTCAGATGCGGCGGAGGGTTCGATTTAGGGATTTGGGTGCTCGCGATCTGGAATGGCAAAGGAGAGGAGGATAGGGCGGCGGATGGAGGGGAAAGAGGAGGGGGAAGGTGCGGCTGTCCCCAGGGGAGGAGCACGCGACGGTGGTGGCCTCCCAGACGATGGCGTCGAGCGTTTTTTTCTTTTTTTCTTTTTCTTTTTTTTTTCCTAATTCTGATCTGGTCAACGGTTGAAGGAGAGAGGGAATAAAAGGGGGAAAGGAATTATATATTTAATTTTATTATTTTAATTTAATTTTTTTTTCTTCAAAAAGTAACTTTAAAATTCGAACTCGAAATCAAGCCCACCGACTGTCGTCCATAGCGTTTTACCCCCATTCCGAACACAACGGGATATGTATCGTAAGCTGATTCGGCTGTTACAATCAGTTTCCTTTGAATTTACATTTAAATCACTATATTGAATTTTAAACGTACATTTCAAATTACCGGGGCCACATACGAACTCTAAAAATTCTAGAAAAATATTTTCTAGCTTCGTATTGACGATACGGTCCTAACAAAACTAGTTTCGTCGAATTCTGAGACCGTTGGAAAAATGGCCAATTTCCAGTCGATTAAAATCAACTGAAACTGGTCAAACGCGTTTTCCTTTGCCACGCTCACATATTGATTCGAAAAATTATGAAATTTGAAACCTAGCAATAATTTGACACTGCGGATCCAACAAAACTGGTTTCGTCGAAATCCGAGGTCGTTTGCAAAATGTCCATTTTTAAGGGCCTGAATTCCATAGCGACTATTCAGAATTTTCAACTGGACATATCTTATCATTTATAAAGTGAAATCTCGGTTTGTTAACTTCGTTGGAAAGATACCGTCAATTAGATCCTAATGTTTTTGGTTTCACTAAAATCCGGATTGTTTTGCACCCGGTACATTCAATTGAAGTTTGAAATCGAATTATCGAACTACCGCGCCATTTTCAATTCTATTTATAATTATATATAAATATTTATATTCTAACGACGACGTATATAATATATACGATGAATTATATTCAAAATAAATTTCTCGTCGATTTTATTTAAAATAATTCATTTTAAATATTCAAAATTCGCTAAAATTGCCAAAATAAAAATTTCAAACTGGCTCGCATTTTACGGGTTGTTACAATCTCCCCCACTTAAAACTTTTCGTCCCCGAAAAGGAACAAAGTCGAAAGTGGTTTGATCAATCAACTCTACGTTCGATCTGGTTTCCATTCTCTAACTCTTTAGTTTCTGAGAATTTTCAAAATTTCAAAAATTTGGCTAACACCCTAAATTTTTGAAAAATTTCGCCATAACCTCCCCTGCACCGGGAGCATCGGGGAATTTCAAATAGCTTCCCCGGTCCTTCAGATCTCAAAAAGAAAAAGAAAAAGCCAAGCGGCTAGCCAATAGGCTCACAAAATCATCATCACCCAAACGAAACAGGAAATTATGTAGTAAACATGTACCTATTTGTCGGGCAAACAAATTTTATTCTCTGCTCTAGCCTCCTTGCTATGACCTGTTCAATGATATATATGTATACAAGCAAATGCGACCAATTTTCAATACAATTCAATATTTGGTTCAAATTAGGCATAATGGTTCAAAACTAGCAAACAAATGAACAAACAACACAAACATCCATCAATTAGTGAATTTAACGTTTCAAATTCATAATTTTGATACATATACAAAAATCATGTTTTTGATGCCAATTCACAACAATGTATTCTAGCTATATATAAGTTTTGGTTCTCACACCAGCCTAATGGAAATATATAGAAAATCACACCTTCGAAACACGAACATAAATGTTGATGATGCGATCGCTATCATCAATAATATCTCCGGGCGACTAGAGTGTGATGCTATATCTATCCAATATATTAAAACTTCGAATATACGTTCATGACGCGTATACGCGAAATCTATATATACTCGATTGTCCATATTCAAAATAAATAAATATTCAAATACGTGTAAGACGATTTAAATTTCAAAACAAAATTGTTTTTATTTGAAAAATATACTCTTCAGACTCGTTCTAGGACACTACTGATCCTATCTCTAACGAGTCATTCTAATTGGATATTACTAATCCAATATCTGATGAATTCTTTCGTATGGTTCTAACGTGTCTTGTTTTCGAGCTCTGTAAACCAAAGCTCTGATACCACGTGTGACGAGCAGGAATTTCGCTCGGTCCGAACCAGTCGCTAAACCGACCCAGACCGTTCGAAACACCCTATCGTTTTGAGAACAAGACAAAATAGAACGTATACAGAAGAACATTTCACTGTATATTACAACAATGCATCGGATTACAAGAATATACAGAGTATAAATGAATAAATATTACACAGAAATATCAGAGATTTAAATTACATTTAAGTACATAGCAGCGGAAAAATAATACAATACACAACTAGAAGAAGATATACGGATACAAAGCTTTCCGGATATCGTTCCAGCTGTAAACCAGGATCCTGTGAATATAAATCTGCAAAACCAAAACTACTAGCTGCCCGTGTCAAAATAAGGGCACCCAGAGTTTAGGTTAAAACAATAAACTCCAGGTCAGTCATGTGACTGGTGTGAGAACTAAAACAGTTATTAATCTTTATTTTAAATCATTAGGTAAATCAAGGGACCACGCCGTATAACACGGAACGGGTTTCCTCCCAAGAATACCAGTGCATGAAACAAACAGCGCAATGCTAAATAAAGAAAAATGAAGTTGTTATAAGACCCAGGTCCCATCACACAATGCAACGCAGCCGAGGATAGGGTTTTCCCTTATAACAGCCAAAGAATGCTTGATACGGTTAAAACAAATCATTTGATACTATAATAAGTGTATAGTGTCAAAAAAAATTTCAATCATAAATATAAATCATAGACGGCATGAGTGCCCCATCCCACTATGTCGCCATACTAGGCTCTACAAATAAAGCCGAAATACACGTATTGGAAATTGGATTTCCATCATGGTGGCTCCTGATTCGAAAGATCTATCGCGTAGTACAAATCACCGCGGCTTACGTCTCAGCGAGAGAAAACACCGCTATGCACATCCGCACTTTTGGGACTCAAGTATCACCGCGGCTTACGTCCCAGCAAGAGAAAACACCGCTTACTCTATCCCTCCGAGCACAAAGCTCAATATCGGTCGACCGAATCCACTACACTAAAAATGTATACTGATCAAACCATCAGTTTACCACCATCCCGGGCTGTGAGGCTCGCGGATTCACGTTATACACAAAGCTACGCCACACAGGCCGTGCTTTGATCATCAACCACAAGACTTTGCTTTTCAACAGAAGCCTTGATCAATTGCCACTTACGCATGCCACACTGGCAATTCACTCCATGCGACTGATGTCCATCGATATACAACCTCTGAGCTCGTACGTCTCAGAGAAGGGCGTTAAGCAAGAGAATAAATTCTCCGCCGCCAAACAGATGTATATTTAATAGAGATCAATCAACACAGAATAAAATCCAATGTCAGACACACAATCCATTTACAAGTTCGTTCTGGGTCTGAACGAAACCGGAGGCACTTTCCTCGCATATCCATCCATCTCCAGGTACGTCTGGACGATCACCAACTGATTCCCTCATCCTGGGTGTACAGCCCAATCAAGATCATCAGTAATCACCCAAACGATGTGAAGACTTCCGGTCTTCAACCACCGTCTTCATCTTCGACATCTCGTCGAATCGGTTATTCAGAATGGGTATAAACCCGGCCTTTCTGAATAACTCACGTATATAATAAACGAATGTTACACAAACACAACAAACGGCTCATTCCAATTCAGAATATTATCTTATCCACAAAATCACATTCTTAGGGAATGGTTCCCATAAATTTTATCCAAGATAAATTCTTCTAAATTTATTCTTTAATCCTCCTATGGATATCATTTCAAACTAGTCGGGATTAACGAACCACACCGAAGTAATTATTTATTTTATTTCCCAATCCCAACCTATATATCCCATGGAGAAAACTGGTAATACTCCACATCTAACACCACGGTGTTATCGGTAAAATTAATTACCATTTCACGTTCAAATCTAATTAAAGATTTAACTATCGCTTTGGAGCAAAACTGGTGATGCTCCACTCTCGATCACTTTTCAGATTTTGATAATTAAAATTATCAATTCACATTTTAATCTAATTAAAGATTCATTAAAACTCCACTTAGTTTTAATCTTTTCAGAAATCGATATTATGTCTTTAACTGGGTTAAAGAACCAATGTCATCTAAACACGACTCACGATAAACCCAAATCACATTTGATATTAAATACAAGGCTCTGAATAGAAAATATACCGGCTTACATTCAATATCAAATTCTGAAACCAACAAATATCGTATTGGAAATAACGATATAAAATATATCTTTCAAATCCCCATAACAATATTTGTATAGTCACGAAATCCAACATCGAAATATCCCGAAGATAATTTCGATTCAACTCCAGTCCAATCCACGTATTGGGAGTATTGATTATTTTTAAAATCACTTTCAAATTCAATTTATTTATTTCAAAAATAAATTGATTTTAATTCTAGTTCAAAACTAGTTCATTTCGATAAAAATCTATTTTTATCTTTTCAAATGTGGAATTTTCCAGCTCAACTCTTTCCAATCCATATATTATGATTTTACACAAATTATAGATATTTTTAATAATTTTACCAAGGCCCGTACAGTCGATTTCCAACAACGGCCATCGAACTGCACTTACGACGACCTTTTTCGAATTTGATTTGGACATAACTCCAAATCCAACCGCTAGATTTCAAATTTCTAATATTCATTGGAAAGCTCTTTTCGATACGAACCCAACGGTTCCGGTTTTAGGAGAATCCGACGGTCGGATCTCCCGCAATGTCCGTTTGAAACAAATGGTCGAAATTCACGAACTGCCGCGGCGCGGCGCGTTCTATTCAGGCCATTATATATAATATATATATATTATATATATTTCGTCGATTTCCTTTTTTAAACGAATTTTGTAAATAGTTCTACATTCGTTTCAAAACAATTTCAACTTCCATTTCAATTCAAATCAAAATTGAATTCTTCTTTATAAATTCGTTCCAAAATTCAAATCGTTTTCAATTCAATTCATTTCGAAATCGTTTTCAATTCAATTCATTTCGAAATCGTTTTCAATTCAATTCATTTCGAAATCGTTTTCAATTCAATTCATTTCGAAATCGTTTAAAATCGATATAAATATCGTTTACGTCAAAATGGCGTCAATCTAATCAACACGGCTTTATATTTTCAAAACTTCTTTATTCTATCCAACAAATGAATATTTATCCCATTCAACACATGAATCTATATTTATTTCAACACACGACTAATCTCAACACATGAGTACTGTCAACACATCACTATTTTTATATTCAACACATGAATTTTCTTTTATAATATTCATTACTTTACCGATTGGAATGAGGCCCAATCAATCACCATATAACGTTAATTATATGGATTCCATACAACACATGTATATGATAGCAATAATAAACAATCAACCATCAACCAAAGTGCACTACACTGTATAAGCATCAAATATAGATATCTTACGCTTATAACAGCCTGTCAATCAATCGATCGACATATTTAATCAATCAGGATGAGTGAACTTCAAATTTCATCCCAACACCCGTGTGGGGTTTCAAACAATCAAACACAGATTTTTAGTTGTGCAGTTGGGCGATGTGTAAAATTTATCGACCCATTCAATATCAGTCAAATCAGTGTATATAAACAAATCGGCCGATTTGTTTATAAATATTCGTTTATTCACTTTCACGTTAAAACTATATTTTTAATGATAATATATTTTATTTTAACACATGAATTTCTATTCATTTCATTTACACAATAAAAATGATATTTTTATTTTTCTAACATATTTTAGAAAATTTCGGCGGCATAACGGCACGATACTAGAAACGGGACGAGGCCTAGCCTTATCCCCGGTCTAGTGAAGGCCCACGCCATTCACACATCAATCATATCAATTTCAATTTTACTAGAACAATCCAATCCAAATCAAATAATCTAACCAACTACACAACCAATCAAGCAAGTCCATGGTCTGTGGACGGGTGTCGGGTGCTACTAAACACCGTCTACATCCTAGTATATATATATAACTAGAAAAAGAATTTTGAGTGAGAAGTTCTCACCGAAAGTTATCCAATACCACGACTCTTCATTTATAGAAATCTTCTTCTTCTCGCCTTTTTATCATCTTCGTTGCCCGTAGTCACTACATATATAAAAATCACACATTTTTATATTTCGATGTCTTTAAAATAAAAATCACATTTTTATTTATTCACTTTCAATTTAAAAATCATATTTTTATAATCACTTCATATATTTAAAAATCGAATTTTTTCTATGTTATTCAATATATAAAAACCATATTTTTATTATCACGCTCTATGGATAAAAATTCTATTTCTACATTGCTACTATATAGATAAAAATTCCATTTCAAAAATATAGATTTCGCCCTTATAAAAATATAGATTTCGCCTTTATAAAAATAAAGTTTTCTCCTTTCAAAAATATAGATTTCTCCTTATAAAAATTATCACTTTATTTCAACGTATATAAAATAAAAATCAGATTTTTATTTCGCTACATATACAAAGATGATATCTTTATATTCTCTATCCTATAAAGATTATATTTTTAATACTTTAAAAATATAAAAATCATATTTTTAATATTTCTATATAGTAAAGATTATATTTTTACTACTTTAAAAATATAAAGATCATATTTTGATTATCTTCCTTATATAAAAATTATATTTTTACTTCACTACTCATCTCAAAATATCTTGTTTATAGTTCCTACTATGCAAAGATCATATTTTGACATCATCTATATAGTAAAGACTATATTTTTAATACTTTAAAAATATAAAGATCATATTTTTAATTCTTTAAAAATATAAAAATCATATTTTTAGTTCATTCAAAATCATACTTTCACATATGAGATTTACAACTAAAGTTCACATTTTTAAAATTCAGTTTTGCAGATAAAACTCTAAAGGAAAATAAAATAAAAACTATGTCATTTAAAAACAAAACTGATTTTAAATAATGTATAAAACTGATTTTGAATAAGCTAAAAATTAAATAAAATAAAATAAAGGATGAAGCGGCTCACTGTAAATCGAAGAGGGAGGAGGACTGGGGGTTTGCAGTGATGGACGGGAGGTAAGAGGGAAGGAGCTCGGGGGTGCTGGCTCGAGGTGACCGGGGGGGGGGGGGGTTGACTGCAGTGGCGCGGAGGCCTTCAGATGCGGCGGAGGGTTCGATTTAGGGATTTGGGTGCTCGCGATCTGGAATGGCAAAGGAGAGGAGGATAGGGCGGCGGATGGAGGGGAAAGAGGAGGGGGAAGGTGCGGCTGTCCCCAGGGGAGGAGCACGCGACGGTGGTGGCCTCCCAGACGATGGCGACGAGCGTTTTTTTCTTTTTTTCTTTTTCTTTTTTTTTTCCTAATTCTGATCTGGTCAACGGTTGAAGGAGAGAGGGAATAAAAGGGGGAAAGGAATTATATATTTAATTTTATTATTTTAATTTAATTTTTTTTTCTTCAAAAAGTAACTTTAAAATTCGAACTCGAAATCAAGCCCACCGACTGTCGTCCATAGCGTTTTACCCCCATTCCGAACACAACGGGATATGTATCGTAAGCTGATTCGGCTGTTACAATCAGTTTCCTTTGAATTTACATTTAAATCACTATATTGAATTTTAAACGTACATTTCAAATTACCGGGGCCACATACGAACTCTAAAAATTCTAGAAAAATATTTTCTAGCTTCGTATTGACGATACGGTCCTAACAAAACTAGTTTCGTCGAATTCTGAGACCGTTGGAAAAATGGCCAATTTCCAGTCGATTAAAATCAACTGAAACTGGTCAAACGCGTTTTCCTTTGCCACGCTCACATATTGATTCGAAAAATTATGAAATTTGAAACCTAGCAATAATTTGACACTGCGGATCCAACAAAACTGGTTTCGTCGAAATCCGAGGTCGTTTGCAAAATGTCCATTTTTAAGGGCCTGAATTCCATAGCGACTATTCAGAATTTTCAACTGGACATATCTTATCATTTATAAAGTGAAATCTCGGTTTGTTAACTTCGTTGGAAAGATACCGTCAATTAGATCCTAATGTTTTTGGTTTCACTAAAATCCGGATTGTTTTGCACCCGGTACATTCAATTGAAGTTTGAAATCGAATTATCGAACTACCGCGCCATTTTCAATTCTATTTATAATTATATATAAATATTTATATTCTAACGACGACGTATATAATATATACGATGAATTATATTCAAAATAAATTTCTCGTCGATTTTATTTAAAATAATTCATTTTAAATATTCAAAATTCGCTAAAATTGCCAAAATAAAAATTTCAAACTGGCTCGCATTTTACGGGTTGTTACAATATCCCTTCATAAAATTGAATTTTGAGCATTCTTGAAGTGTTTTAATATATATATAATTTTGGAAATTCTGGAATTAAAACATTGTGTTATAAATAAGTATTATAAAGTAGAAAATCATATAAAATCATAAATATAAACTATATAAACATATTTATAAAGTTATAAAGTTTAAAACTATATAAATATAAAGTATATAAAAGTATATAACTATATAAATTTATATAAAACTTATAGACTTAAAAACTTGAGTTTAAAATCAAAAAGTAAGATAGAAAAATAAATTAGAATAGGATTTGAAAATGGTATTTGGAATTTGAAAATCAGAATAGAATTTGAAATTAAATTTGCATTTGAACCTGGAGTGCTATTCAGAGTCTCACATAAGCTAGACTCTATTACTATATTTATCTTGAAATCTTGATTACTCATGAGTCTTGAATCATTTTTGAATTCTGAATCTCTAAAAGCTCTTAAACTCTACAGATTTAATTCCTGTACAAATCCTGGATATATGTATATATATATATTCTATATATAGGTGTTAGTATATATTTTATAATCAATTAATATTGAAATAAGGTTGTTGTCATCAGAACTCGATTCTCCAACATTCTTCCTCTTTTTGATGATGACAACATTAATTTATAAAATAACATACCTATACATACCTATTGATGATGATCCTTCTAATACTCCCCCTGTCGATATGAATCCTATATATTCTATTTAAACTAAGACTATATTTTATAATTTCTCCCCCTTTGTCATTATCAAAAAGAAATTCTAAATATATTCCCCATAAATCCTATATCTATCTATACATATCTTATAATATTTTATCCTATTCTAAAGTACTAGTATAAGTGACTCCCTCTAAATTTATGTTATAAATGTGTCTAATATAACTATCCCTGATTCTATAATATCCTTATATCTCCCTCTAAATCTATGATTCTAAGACTAAAAGATTATAACTCCCCCTAAAACTATGACTATACTAGTCTAATAAACTAAATAAAAGGATAATAAACTACGCAAAACCAATCAAATTTTATAATTAATCCAAACAAGAAAATCAAACAATCTAACAACCAAAGCAAAAGTATATATCAATTCAAAAACTCTTTCATCTAATCCTTAGAAATTATAAAACTCCCCCTTAATCTAATACAAGAGTAAACCTATCCTCAACTCTAATTCCCTTAAAACTATAATTAGACTTTAGTCTAGAATAAGAATTAGCTTTAATAAGATATAAGTTAAGTAAAGAAATTTAATCCAAACAATCAGTCAATTTAAATTTTGTTGTCACAAAACGTCAAGTCAAACATAAAACCAAATATTTTTTGTAAGTTCTATTTATCCTAAAACCTATATAGCTCCTATCAACTACAAATGCATAAGTATTTTTTTAACAAACCTATCAACCACTAATGAAATTTAACCATGTTAAGTAAATCAAGTTATTCAAGTCAAACAAATCAAACAAACCAAACAAGTCAATCAATCCAATCAATTCAAGCCAATCAATTCAAATAAGTCAATCAAGTTAATCAAGACGAAGTAAATATGTTATGTATTTGATTAATAATCCTATATTTCTAATTAGATTAAAAAAAACTTCTCATACAGTATACTTGTTATGTGTGCATTTAAATTTAACATGTAATGTAGTGTGTTAATGATAATGCAATATGTTATATGCAAAACTATATGAAGTGATATATTGACTGAAATGCAACTTATGATGTGAAGGATTTTAATTCGACACGCATTGTAATTTGTAATAATGATGTATGATGTGTAATAATATTATGGTAATAATATATAGAATGATTTGATGATGATATGTATTTCTATAAAAGATACTTAAAGTAATATTCAACTATTATGAATATATATTATAAATTATACAAAATAAACAAAGGTAATATATATCAATTTCTAAACTTAGGTTAATGAAAATGGAAAGGATAGTAAAGATAAAAGTTCTATGGTAATTAATAATTTTCACAATATATTATAAACTATTTAGAATAGTTCTATGAGAAATGTGGAGTTAAATAATCTTAGCAAGGTGCTTCTTTAATATAGTAAAAATTGAAGATCTTTTTACAGGGAATATAAAGTTGTATCATATAAAGTAAACTATTTTTATATAAACATATATTCATAATTGTATATATATTCATATAAACTAATTTTAAAAAGGGCTTAAAATTTAATTTATTATGAAATATAAATCAATCTTATGATACAAATCAATTTTGAGTTTAAAATTTTAGAAATCAAAATATATTAATTTGCTAAAGAACCATTTATATGTTAAAACTTTTAAAAGGAAATCTATAGTCATAACAAAATTATGAAATCTGAATATAAATTAAACTATAAAACTATAATTTCTTATATTTAAACTACATATTAAAGATATAGTTACATATATATATATATATAATTTTTATACCAAAATATTAGTTTAAATATTCAAGCTTTTGTAAATCTTAATAAGAAATCAAAATAATTATTAAGTTGCAAATAGTATTTGTGATACTGTAACACAAAATTATTAAGAAATCATACGAACAATATATAAGTTAAACTATGTATGTTTAAACTATATATAAAAGATAAATAAATTTATATTTCATAACAACATAAAAAATATATTAACTTTGTATATCATATCAACATGTCCATATAATTTTATTAATTTATACACTTTTAGTATAAATATTTTGAAACGAGAAATAACAAAGTTAATAACTAGAGTTTGAACTGGCATTTTCTTAATTAAAAGATGGAGGGAAGTTTGAAAGTTTAAGCTTTTGAAACTCAAAATTTGAATTTCATTTATTCGTACATATGCCGACATGTCAATTTCTATATGTCGACATATATGTATTTTTTCGAAAGACAAGTTGCTTTTTGATTTTATTTTATTATTTTAACTTTTATATTTTCTGTTTAATTTATTTCCTGAAATAAAATTATTCTTAATCAAATATTTAAAATTATATTATTATTTATTATTTTGAATTTCAAAATTCAAATTTGAATTTTAAAATTCAAGATTGAATTTTAGAATTTCAATTTCAACTTCAGACAAGTCAAACAGAACATCTATTCATACAAATCAACCAAAAAACTTAATTTTTTATTAAGGCGTACCAGGTTTTTAGATCCATTTCTTCGTTATTCTCTGAATTCTGAATCACTGTGAAACACAAATTTGGATTTCCATTTTCTGGCTCTTTATCACTTGATGATGAATCTGGATTGTCTAATGTTGCTTCATATGCTCTTTTCCTTTTTCTTGATGAATTGTTGTTGTTATTATTTCAACTACTATAAGCCTAAAAGTCATATCCCTTCATAAACTGTTCTTTTGATGAATGATTATCTTGGTGTCTTTTGGCCAAAAATCATCTGATAACTACTTTTCCTGCATAACAACACACCTTTTTAAAGAATCAAGTGACTTTTCAAAATAACTAATTGTAATTTGAGATAATAGCATCATGTTGATTCTGTGATATATCCATTTAAACTTTTCAAGAAATCATATCTTAATAACTTGATTTTTCAATAAAACGCAAGGCATGAATTTAAACTAGTGTTGAAAATTTGCCATTTAATATTTTCAAAAATCATATTATGAACTTTTTGAAAGACCTTGCTCTGATACCAATTGTTAGGGAATGCAGAATGGATCGTTAAGGAAAAACTAACACTAGAGGGTGTGAATAGTATTTTCAAAGCATTTAAGAAAACCTAAAATTTATATGATCTACTTTATGAATCACAAACCACAGAAACAATCACAGACATAGAATCAAACACAAACACAAAAATAAATAGAAATAAAATGCAGAAAAGGAAAGAACACACCGGATTTTATACTGGTTTGGATTACTCCCACGTGCAGTCCCACGCAACACTGGATTACACAGAGTTTTATTACTATATCAATATCCAAGTACAATCTCCTGGATTTCACGGCCACAAGGTTACCAACGACTCCAAACTCCAGACACCCTTGATCAAGTATATTTCCCTTGATTTCCCTGGTTACAACGTTACCATTGATTCCTTGATTTCAAGGCTACAAGGAACACACCTTATCCCAAACACTTCCCAAACAATTACAACAGCCCTATAACTCTTCAATAGCACTTCAATTCAGAGAGTAATGAGTAGAGAGCGAGAAGAGAAGAAGTGTTATATAAATAGAATTGAATTCGGCAGAGTATAAGTGTAGAAATCATAAAAATATGAATATTAATGGTGTAAAGAAAGGAGATGAAGATGGAGAAGAAGAATGATGAAAAATTCGAAATCAGGCCCTATATATAAGATTTGAAAGGTTGCAACGCTTCTTGAACGTTACAAATAGTGAAAAGACACTTTCTTTCAAAATCAAAATTGTGACAGTTATATGTCGACATGGCCAATAATGTATGTTGACATATCACCTCATAAGATTGAATTTTGAGCATTTTTGAAGTGTTTTAATATATATATACATATAATGTTGGAAATTCTTGAATTAAAACATAGTGTTATAAATAGGCAATATAAAGTAGAAATCATATGAAATCATAAATATAAACTGTATAAACATATTTATAAAATTAGAAAGTTTAAAACCATATAAATATAAAAGTATATAACCATAAAAATTTATATAAAACTTACAGACTTAAAAACTTGAGTTTAAAATCAAAAAGTAAGATAGAAAAATTAATTTGAATTAGAATAGGGTTTGAAAATGGAATTTGGAATTTGAAAATCAGAATAGAATTTGAAATTGAACCAGGAGTGTTATTCAGAGTCTTACATAAACTAGACTCTATTGATTTATTTATCTTGAACTCTTGAAATCTTGATTACTCATTAGTCTTGAATCATTTCTGAATTCTAAATCCCTAAAAGCTCTTAAACTGTATAGTCTTTGGTTTTAGTTCCTGTATACAAATCTTGCATATGTGTATGTGTGTATATATTCTAGATAAAGGTGTTAGTATATATTTTATAATCAATTTATATTGAAATAAGGTTGTTGTCATCAAAACTCCATTCTCCAACACTATGGGGCTTGAGACAACTACTAGATTAGAAACTATAGAAGTATTTAGGTGCAGACTATCAAATAAAAACTGGATATGAAAGAATGAGAAGCACCAGAATCGAAAAAGGTCATAATGGGAAAGTCGAAAGAGAAATTGAACCTTCTACAGTAACCTTCCTACCTCTGTTCTGACTGCTACCACCAGTCTGAGTCACCTAAAGCGCATGAACCTGTGCTCCGGATGAACCTGCTCCCTGTCCCTAATTCTCAAAACTCTACCTGCTATAATATCCCATCTATCTGCATTTAAAACAATCACCCTTCTTAGTTGTCTTCATGCAATTTTTGATGAAGTGTCCTTCCATACCACATCCATGATACTTCATTTCCTTCTTGATATGTGCTTTATCTGGCTTCTCTAACTTTTTCATTGTACCTTTCTTGGGCCACCACTTTTTCTAACCTGTATTTGTCTTGGCCACTTCAGTCTTATCCTCTTGTTTACTCTCCTTTCCATCCTCATGCATAAGATCCATGTCCACAAGCCTTTCAAATTTAGCTCACATCAGTATACGTGTCATTGCTAGTCCTTGGAGGGGTCGGTTCAGTCCCCTCGCGAACTTCAAAGCCTTCTTATGTGCAATATTAACCAACTCTAAGCCAAATCTCGCCAACTCGTTAAAGTTATTCACATACTCCTTAACTGTCATATTACCTAGTCTCGGACTCATAAAGTTTTCTAATTAAGTCCCTTCTTCAGCTTGTGATAAGAACTTTTTCTTGAATTTATCCTTGAATTCATCCCATGCCTCTACAGCCCGCTCTACCTCAGCTGCTTCCCACCAATACGACGTCTCTCCTTTCAATTATCATGTAGCCAACTGAATACTCTTCCGGCCATCAAGCTCAAATAATCCAAACACTCGATTGGTCTCCCTCAGCCAATTGCGAGCATCAAAAAAATCTCCGATCCAAGAAATGTCTTGCTGCCCATAGAAGAAAAATCCTTTCAGAGCTTAGAGAAATTAACTATCGGATTTGGTGGAACTACAACGGCTACGGCTAAAGGTAGGGAATTTCCTTGCCCTTCGGCAGGCGCCGTAACTTCAATATATCTCTGGAACCATGCCGAAATGAGAACACCCTCTGGAAAATTAGGAGCCCTAGACATGCTAAGAAGGAAAAAGACACGGATTCATAAAGGGATCAAGGAAATATTATAGTTTCCTTGAGGGGAATTTTTTGAAAAATAAGTTTTACTTGAAAATCCTTTACTTTTGAAAACACTTTTTCAAAAAAAAAAAAAAATCTCTGATCTTGTAACCTTAGGCTCTGATACCAAATGTGACACCCCACACCACTTAACGTCACCCATATGAGTATGCGTTAAAGTTTATGAAGCAATAAGATATAAAGTAAAAACACAGAGGCTAAAATTCACAAGATAGAAATATAAAACACAGCGAAAACTTAAAGCATTATTTAAAGAAGCAAGTCAAATCACAGTGCTTATTATATTTCAAAATACCATATGGTCATCATCATAAAACAAACATATTGTCTCGTGGAAAATATAAGAGTACATAAGTAAAACCATAAAAACCATCCCTCTCATTCCAACTGAGAGAAAACCGAAGCGCCCACCAAATGGTCAAACAAGTCATCTATTAGTGGGAGTGGGTGTCTATTCTTTTTCTGAAACGACCCGAACCTCCCCGTGAAGGAAAGCACGGATTGAGTTGAGAAAACGACAAATCAGAACACCAACAGAAGAACATTTCATTACTTATTATAACAATTCCATCACAATACAAGAATATACAGAGTATGAATAAATAATATACATCAGAAAAATATCAGAGATTTAAATTACATTACATAGTAGCGGAAAATAATACAAACACAACTGAAAGTAATACACTGTAATAACCCGCAATTTCTGAACCAATTTAAAATTTTTATTTTAGCAAATTTAATGAATTTTGGATATTCAAAATAATTTATTTTAAACAATAATGATTAAAAATTTATTTAAATCGAAGTTAGAATGAATAAATTTAATTATAAAAGGAGTTTGAAATGGCGCGGCAGTTCGAAAATTCGATTTCTAATTTCAATATAGTATACAAAATTCATTTTAAATCAGAATTGGAGGAAACAAGAAATATTTAAATCTGTTTAATTATATCTTTCTAACAAATGTAAGAAACTAAAATTTCACTTTGAAAATAGAAAGTTATGTCCAGTTTAAAATTCAGAAAAGTCGTTGTAGAATTTATATATATTTATGTAACACCTCTAAGTCCCACATCGTGGAAGCCTGTGTGAAGTGGGTACTTATATAGTAGAGCCCATCTCTTACAAAAGCCGAGGCCTTTTGAGGAACAAAACCCCACACCTATACGATGGCTAAGTTGGGGACAATATCTTGTGCAAACGGAGGTGCGGGCTGTTATAGTGGTATCAGAGCCAATACCCAACCGGAATTGTGGCTCCTGTGTGGACCACAACACCTGGGTGAAGTGTTTGTGAGCCAACGGGGACGTTGGGCTCTGTAGGAGGGGAGAATGTAACACCCCTAAGTCCCACATCGTGGAAGCCTGTGTGAAGTGGGTACTTATATAGTAGAGCCCATCTCTCTTTCAAATGCCGAGGCCTTTTGAGGAACAAAACCCCACACCTATACTGTGGCAAAGTTGGGGACATTATCTTGCGCAAACGGAGGTGCGGGCTGTACCCAACCCTAATTCTCTTATACGCAGCCGCCAACCCTTATCATCAATGGCCGATTTTGTCCGATCTTTGATCCTCTAAAACTTCCAATCCTTCGCAAATCAAAACATGAAAATAAAACAAAAATCAAAGAGATCTTCGAGGGCTATAAATCCATTAGGGTAAGATTGGATTTAGTCAGCTATCTTGTTCGGATTTGGGGCTTAACCCGTCGCCGTTTAGGGACGGTTTCCAGAACATTGGGGGGTTCGAGCTCCCTATGGTTGCGGGCAGAGGTGCGGAATTCGAAGGCAGTGGTTATGGGCTATTTGGATGGAGAACCGATCATCGGTGGCGAGGGCAGTTGTTGGATGATGGAGTGGGGCACCCGATGTTATACAGGAGGAACGTGTATTGAAAGAAGGAGGGTAACGCTTATGCTAAGTGTAATTAACTAATTTTAATTTACTTAAATTGCTTTAAAAATTTCAGATCTGAAAATGAAGTTTGCATTGTAATTTGTAAATAAAATAAAAGGTATTGTTTTGCAAATGTTTTGTAAATTAACTATTTTTTTTAAATAAAGTAAATATCATTGTTTATATAGGAAAGTAAATATAATTGTTTTTATAATGAAATTGACAGTTGTTTAAAAAGTAAAAGTACATTTGTTTTGAAAATAAAATAGGACAATGTTTTGTAAATAAATAGAATAATATTTTGTAGAAATAAAAGATCAAAGTTTATAAAATCAAATAAAAAATGTTTTGTAAAATCAAATAAGATTACCATTTGTTTCTCAAATAAGATAAACATTGTTTTTCAAATAAGGCTAACATTGCTTTTCAAATAAGATTTACATTGTTTTGCAAACAAGATTAGATTTGTTTTACAAAAGAAAATAGATTGTTTGAAAATAAAACAAACGTGGTTTTTGATAGTAATGTATACATGGATTTTGATAGTAAAACATATCATGGTTTTGAAATAAAATAATCATGTTTTGTAAAATGAACATTGTTTTATATATGAAATAAACATTGTTTTGTAAACAAAATCGACATTGTTTTGCAAATGAAATTAGCATTGTTTTAATATAAAGATAACACTTATTTTTAATATAAAGATTGCATCGTAAATAGAAATATGATTTTTATATAAGCATTAAAAATATGATTTTTAATACAGACTATGTGAAACTAAGTACGATGGAACCGGCTGAAAGTAGAATGGAATCAAAATCATCAGTTAAAGACTGACAGAGTGGAAACTGAGGTGAGAACTCCTCACTAAAATTTCTACACAGTTATTTATTTACTTTTATAACTGAAAAATCTATAGAATTGCCAGTTTAGATTTTTATCAGTTTAATCACTATAAACTGTACACTGTGCTTGATTTGATCACTCCCCTCGTCCACAAACCATGGACGATTTAAAATTGACTATATTGTATGTTGTTTGTGATGTTGAAATGATCAAAAATAAGGTTAACGTAAATTTGGTAGTTGAAATTAGATTATAAATATTTATTTATAATTTCAAGTTTGAACAGTGAAAATTGGTTAAATTTATTAAGCAATAACTTGTTTAAATAAAATGCTGTTGTTTGAAAACCCCACACGGGTCAGGGGATGATAATTTGTTCACATCTCCCTTGAATTTATTTATATGTCAATCGATGGATTGATAGTCTGTGATGAGCGCTATTTATTTATTTTAATGCTCACACAGTTGTAAATTTCACTCTGGTTGTGAATGGACTGTTTGCTGATGATTTATCATGATTGTGCACACATGTGATGTATGAAATCCATATAATCGAAATTATATAGTAATTGACTGAGTCGCATTCCGATTCAGAACATTTATAATGTAATCGAACATTTTGATGTAAATAATGAAATATGACAATTTTTAATATGAAAGAACATTTTAGAATAAAACAATATTTTAGAATGAAAAGAAAAAAGAAAAAAAAGTACATTTTAGAATAAAATAACATTTTAGAATTAAAGGGGACAATTTAGAATTACAATTAACATCTTGTTTGAAATAGAATAGTTGAAACCAAAATATCATTATTTTTTGAAATGAAATAGTCAAAACAAATATAACATTTTTGTTAAATAGATTGGTGTAAAACAAAAATGTCAATCTTGTTGAATTAGATTATTGTAAATAAAATGAAGCTATCCTTTTAACTCATTTTGTTAAAATAGAAATTGTTAACAAAATGAAGTTTCACTTTTTATTCATTTGTTGGAATAGTATTGTCAACAAAATTAAAAGAATCATTTTGATGTAATCGTACATTTTAATGTAAAGAATATGTTTTAAGTTTATATATATAAAAGACCATTTATGTGTAAAGACCCTTTTATATGTAAAGGCCATTTATATACAAAAGGCCATTTATATGAAAAAGATCATTTATATATAAAAAGAACATTTCGATGTAAAAGATCATTTTAATATAAAGAATATTTTAAATAAAGAATATTTTAAAATAACAAATATTTTACAATAATATTCAGCGTAGAATGAAATCATGTAACAACCCAAGAATTTTCTTGACTTAACTGGATCTCTATAATATATTTTGGGTCTTTGAAATATAATTTACAGGAAAAATGGTGTCCAAATGAATTTTTAACATTTTTGGATAATGGATTTAAGAAGCTAAGTTTGACCTTCGGAATTATTTTGGAAATGGTAAGCGTTTTATTTGAGCATTTTATGGATTGAAAGTGTCGAGTAGTGGCAGTTCATTTATATTGATTTCCATTTTTCAAATAACTGTAACTGGAACAGTTTGGATCGAAATAACGTAAAAGAAAAAGAAAAAAAAGAATGTTAGATTTTATTAATAGTTTCTTCTGATTTGAAAAGAAAGGGAATTTTTTTTTGAATAATCATATTTTATTATTTTAAAGCAATATTTCTTAAATATTGAGTTGTGGGAAAATCTATTTAAATAGCCAATTCAACATTTAGTAATGTTTTAATGTTATTACAATTTCCTTTGAGAGTAATTGGGTATTGATATCATTTAAATCTTATAACATATATTAGTATTAATATAGGAATATGATTTTAATGGTACGACAATATTAGACCTTCATTTATAAGGATTTATTCAAGATATGTAATCTTATTTAACATGGCAATTTAATGTTATTTATAACATATGAAATTAGGAATATAGAATTTATATCTTAAAATGTTCTTAGGAAATTTATAACTTATAATTATTTTCATTTATAGATTTGTAGAAGTAAGATATTTTTTTGTGTTGAAACATATATTTTAAGTAATGTTATATTTTCGACGTCATATAATGTTTATATATATGTAATACTATTTTGACAAATTTATTTGCGAAATATTTCAAATTTTGATAATATAAAATTTTGAGTGGCATATATTTTTAAATAATGTTTTGATATTTTAAGTTGTGATATAGTGTAGTAGCTACATATGCAATGTTGAATTTAGTCACGCGTATACACCACAAATTAGTTGCATACATAGATAATGCATGAATGTTATTAAAATTTTATTCTATTTTTGGGTTAGATATATTTTTTTTAAGTAAAAATTTCAATATTTGTAGGTATATATATAAAAAAAACACCATATATTGGATGATACATTCATGAATGTAAGTAATTGGTTACATGTATTTGGGTTACAAAGGATTACTAAATTTCAATTTATCATAAATAAATAAATAAGTGCATTTTGTTGAACATGCATTGGTGGGAATTTGAATAAAAATAAATACATGCATTTTTGTCTCTATGCATGTCATTATAGTTGCCAAGTGTCTTTATGGTGCTGAGAGAATTTAGGAAATTAAAATTTTGAAATGGTCAAAAATCAATTAAAGGGGAAACACAACGTCAGTCTATCATTACTTTTCTTTGGAAATTATAAACATCTTGTTTCACGCGACTTCACCTCTATCTCCTATTTTATCAGCTCCCTTCACCGTATTTCATTCTCTCACACGTTCTTTTCTTGTCCTTCGTTTTTTTTTTCTTTCTTTCTTCATTTCTCCGCTCCAGCATCTTCCCACCGTTCAAAACTCTCCTCCGCGAAACCACTACTCCACAAACTCCACCGCTACCTTCTGTTTTTTTTTTTCGTCTCTCAAACCATTCAGTCTTCTCCGCTCCTCCAACCTTTAGCCAGCTCCGCCTCAATAGCACCTCGGCCTCCATTTTTCCGCACCACCTTTCAAGCTTCGTCAGCCACCCTTCACTCGCCGGCGTCCGCCTCAGACCGCACTCCTCTGGTGATCGTATTCTTCCACTCTCTCCCCTCTAAAAACTCTCGCCTTTCTCTTAAAAAAAAAAAAAAAAAAAGAAGAAGTCTGTTGGTTCCATACATCAGTCCGCATCTCTCACCTCACCGTCCGCCACCTTTATTTCCGTAGTCCACCAGTCTCCTCTCAAGCTCGCCCAGTCCACCAAACCACCACGTTAAGTCTTTCACCATTCTTGTCTTCATCTGTTTCAAGAAAAAGTGAAAAAAGAAAAAAAAACAGTCCAGTGAAGAAAAAAAAAAGTTCTAGCTGTGTTTCGCAGATTTCAGTCCATGCACCATACTTGAATGCAGAAGTATTGAAAAAAAAAAAAACAGTCCAGAGAAGTAAATAAACGAAAACAGTTGTTGCTAATAGAGAAAATATATAGTGTGTCCGCAAGCCGATATCTTCTGCTGAGAGAAAAGGCCAAAGAGTAAGTGCATGTAGAGATTTATATCTATACGTTGAATTCAGTTTGTCGCAAAAAAAAAAAAAAAAAAAAAAAAAAAAAAAAAACTTAATATGAATAGCAATTCGTAGGTGATCCGCTTTCCATAAAAAGGATCCGGTTAGCGAAAGAAGGGAACGCAATGGAGGTGAGAACAATGTATTTAAATTTTATATGATTCTATATGCTGCATATATCTTAGATATGGTAATATTTTGCTGGCATGCATGATTGCTTGTTGGTTATGAAATAATGTGTTGGATTGGTTGATTATATTTCCATGTTTGAACATACAACGTGTGTCAAGGCGCTTTAGCACCTTAATGCATGTTATGAATTTGTTGCATGATTTACATAAATGGTATGTGATGAAATTTGTGAGCGTTATTTGAATATAACGCCGCATTAAATTCTATTGATTGCTATGATGAAATGTTAAATGTTGTATTGTAGCAAATTTATATAGTTGACTATGGTTGTATGAATGCACTCATTGTAGTCGTGGGTTTACGCGGAGAAATAAATTTAAATACTCCTTCCTATGATTTAATGTGGAAATTTTACGTTGAAATGTAATATTTATAAATTTCATTTAATATTGAACATTTTTGGAAGTTAGAAAAATGGTTTTTAAATGTTGGACTCGAATGAAATTTTTAAACATTATTTAGAAAATAAATTTAAGTTTTAAATATAAAATTTTATTGAAAATGGTATGACGTTTATTAAATCATTATATGAACTCAACGCGTCGCCGCAGCAGTTTTAAATATTGTTCCATTTCCAAATAAATATAACTTGACAGTTTGAATCGATTCTACATGAACAAGAAATGTTGAACTCTCATTTGCAATAGTTTGATTTGAAAAGAATTTTTGAAATTTCAACATGCAGTTTCCAAATTACGGTTAAACTATAAAATAAAATAATTTTTTTTTTTTATAGTTTTAATATAAGAAGCGAATTGGGTAGTTTGTCAAATTTTCAAAGAAAAATATTTTATTAAACTGAATTTTTTAGAATGGATAGAAAACCTTTTTGAATTAAGTTGGAAAAATAAAAGGGGGTGAAATATTTCATCCGAAATCTAAACCAAGTAGATTTCGAGGTATTAGAAGCATATAGCAACAACTTAAGACCTTATGTTTTGAAATATAAGTTGAGATGAGATTTTGTTTTTTTGAGAAGGGTAAATTATTATAAGTATGAAATTTAAGCTAATATTGATCATCGATGCAAGTAATAATAATAAGGAAGGAGATTTGAATTTGAACCTCGCATACTCCATAACTATTGTTTAAATTGAGCTTATCACTTGGAAAGACCGGGATCGAATATCATTTCGAAACCATTCCAAGTAATAATACGACGTTGTTCGAGACTTGGTCAACGACGAGTGAAGACCGAAGATCTTTGGATGTATTCGGGTTGATTGCTGATGTCTCGGTTGGGCTGATCCCCTGATACGAGGTTATAAGTGGCATGAGATTTGAGTATATTCTGTGATTTCGGATTTTGTTCCGTTCAGACCCAGAATGGGCTTGTATGGATTGTGTGTCTGACATTGTAATTGACAGCATAATACTGATTCCATTAACATGTACCTGGTTTGTGACGTATGAGCTCGAAATAGTTATGTAACGATGGAAATTAGTGTTCATGTTGTAAATGGACAAATGTGACATACTAAGATATGGAATGAGCTTGTACGATCAAGGCATTGCTTATCTAGGCATCACCTTGTGTACGACGTGACATCGACAAACCTCACACCCGGATTGATGATAAACTGGCGGTTAGGTTGTACGCTATATTATGACTGATGATGACGGAGGTACCTCTTTTGAATTTGAGGAATAGGTATGTTCGGGGGTCCGTGTCTGGACGAAAACCGTTGATCTACCTCGCGATTTGTAGTTGGTGTCCGTGTCTGGATGAAAAAGCCGTGTTACATCTTGCTTGAGTTCCGATTGATCTTTCGTGCCAGGAATCATCAAGTTGGAAACCCAACCCTCCAATACGAGCCATACGGATTTTTGATTGTATATATATATATATATATGGCGACATAATAGGATGGGGTATTATGCCGTCTAGGATTAGTACATTTATTTTCAAAATGGTTTTCCACACTATATATATATAAGTATTTAAAGAGAATTTTTCACGTATGAAAGCATATTTGGTTATCATAAGATAAAACTCGCTCATCTGGTGTGCGCTTGCATTGTGTGATGTGGGACGAGCTTATGATAGCTTCATTTTTTAAAGTCATTGCGAATTTATATGTGAGGGAATTCATCTGGAGTAAACCCGCCCCGCGCAAGCGGCGTGGTCCGGCGAATGTCCCAACTTTAAATAACATTCTTAAATAACTGTTTTATGTTCTCACACCAGTCCCATGACTGACTTGGAGTTTATTGTTCATTCCTAAACTCTGGGTGCCCATAAATTTTATACACGGGCAGTTAGAGTTTAGTTTACAGTTATAGATCGCTAAAGCTGGATTTGGAGCGCCTTCTGAGTTAGAGTTCAAGTTAGAATTTGGAGCTTCCGCTACATCGTACTGTTTTCTTCTGTTAAGAGTTTTCCTTTTCCTTCCGCTGTTATTATTGTAACTTCGATATTCTGTATAACTCTGATGTAATAATTGTATTATGCAATGAAAGGTTCTATTATCTTGTTCAATATATGTATGTACTCCTAACAATTCGTCTTTATGAACGATTTAAGTTGGTTTAATTACCGACGAAAATCGGTCAAAAAGATGGATCGTTACAGTTGGTATCAGAGCTTTGGTTATACAAACCTATGGAGTACGACATATTTTGAATAGAAAATAGAACTCATCAGAGTTATAATAACTCGTTAGAGATAGGGTTAGAAATGCCCTAGGACGAGATTTTGGAATATTTCTTTGAGAGAGCGTATCGTGGAAATAGGTTATTTGTAAGCTAAGTAAATTATTTTGGTATGCGTAATTTTATAAACTTTAATAAGATTTTTGAGTCATGCTCCCTCAACAAATGTTGTGGGTGAAAAATAGATCTAATATAAGTAGTTATGTAAATTACCCCTAACCTAGACGATAAGCTAAAAGTTTAACCAAACTATTTTGTCGAAAACTAAGAAGTAAGCTTAACTTAAGGTGGAATTAAGTAACTAAATAATTTTGAAACCTTAAATTCATAAAATAATGAATAAGGTTAAGTATCTTTAGTAAGTAAGTATGAAATTATAAACTAGTTAAGTGAACAAGAAAATAATATAACCTTTTTGAAATCTTAGGTTACCCCTGAAACCACAGTGGAATTCTGGATGACGCCAAAGCAAGCAAAGAGGGCACTGGCTCGAAGGGAAGAAGAAGAGGTAGAAAATTTGAGAAAGCTTAGGAAGGTCCAGTGTTTTAGGTGTTTTAGAGATGGACATTTTGCAGTCAACTGCCCGAATAAGTCTAAAAAGAAGGAGAAAGTCGTTCGGAAGAATATACGTTGCTTCAAGTGTAAGAGATTCGGACATTTTAGAAATAAGTGTCCTAAGAAAAAGAAAGAAATCAAGGAACCTGCAACAGAAAAGAGGTGTCATAGATGCAGAATGGTAGGGCATGTAGTTCGGGATTGTCTAGTAAAGAAGGGAGTAGTAGCGCCATCGCAGACTGTAGCACAAGGAAGTAAAATCATTCATTCCATAAGGTTAGTTCCAAGAGTAATACGAGGTCAAGAAGTGAATGAAGTAGGATCAAAAACCTGGAATGAATGAATGTATGAATGCTTGTATTAATGGAAGTCTTAGTTGTTAGTTTATTTCTCTAAAATGCAAATGTATCAAACTATCATTTGAAGTTATAAGAATTTTTTTGTTTTGGGTTCAAATTGATATAATTTCTTGGGTTTGGGACCAAAATCTTGGGTAATGCAAAACATGGAATTTAAAGTTTTGAAATAATGAAATAACTTTAATTGGAATTTGATCTAAATGAGTTAAGAGGATTTTTGAAAGTAGGAACAAGTCCATGGAAACTCAAATAGTAAAAGATTTGAATTGCATAAGAATCGAATGCAAGCGTATGAATTAAATGTGTTCTAAAGGAATTTTTGTACTAGCTCATAATGGTTGGATAGTTCAAAATTAATTCTTAAATTTGAGATGTTGGATGAATGTGAGTGAATATTTGACAAACTTTGATAGGATAACTTGAAATTGCTAGATCTGCATTGGGACCTACATAAATGATAGTAACAAATTGGAAAGGGTAGTGATTTTGGACAACAATAAATAGAAACCTTTAGCATGTTTTGAATACTTGGAAGATTTGGGATAGGATTTAAATTTGAACCTAAGAACCGTTGGAATAGTAATGATCCTTTGATTTATAATAAATAGGAATGGCATATAGAAACCTATATAATTTTATTTAATAATGAATTTGGATGTTTTCTAAGCTTAGATTTTCTTTTGTCTAGGGTGACCGATCCCTTAGAATAAGGCAGTCTCAGTTTAGTAATTACAATGGCAGCAGTAGCAGTTCAGAGTCTGACTCAGATAGTTCCAGTAGCTCGAGCGGCCTTGAGTTAGATCCACAGCAAAGGGAGTATTTGAAGAGATTGGCAAGTATTCCAGCCCCACTGATTGTAGACCAGATGACGGGTGCTACAGCCGTAGACTATTTTGGAGTTAACGTTCCACCAGGGATTGATGACGCTACAGTAGAGGCTGTATGGCAGCAGATCCTCAACGAGAGAGACCAGCACCTAACAGGCCATAAAGCGATACCGGATCTCTTTGGTTTAGTCTTGGACCCGGCATTAGTTGAGAGATTCGAGGAGATGCTTTACGCAGAACAGCCAGGAGTCCCTGAGGCAGGAAATGGTGAGCTCAATGATATCGCAGAGGATGTAGAGCAGCCGGGGGTTATAGTCGAGAACGAACCACTACCAGAGGCAGGGGCCGAGGGACATGGCGAGATTGCAGAGGAGGTGGAGCAGCCTCTACACGTGGATGAAGTGGTAGCCGGCGAAGAGAACATGGAAGCTGGAGATGATATGATAGTGGATGACGACGATGGTTTTCCAGTTGATGAGGTTTTAGAGTTGGTTGAGCAGCCCATAGATGAGGCTGAGGGAGGTTTTATGGTTGAGGAGGGTGACTTTATAGCAGATGATGAAGAAGAATTTGAGGATGAGGAACCTGAGGAATTCGAGGATATGGAGCCTTTTGTTGATGATGGGCCTGAGGAGATCAGCTTGTCGGGTCCATCGGACGATGGATCGGATACATCTGATGATTAGTCTGGACTAGTTTGGATCTTGTATAGTATAGGCTATGTGTTATCTTAAGTGCTTAGACGCACTAGGATAATTTGGGCTAGTACGGGTTTTTGAGGGACTAGTACCTTGATAGGTGTACCTTTTGTGATCGTACATTTTGGACTACCTTAAGTATGTGATACATACTAGGGTAGGGATACCTTTTGTATGCTAACTTGGATGGATGTATGATATGATCTTTTGGATGGTTAAATATGTATGTTTATGTGGTAATCCGAGTTTGTGTATTTTGATATTTTGGAATTTATTCCAAAAATTGTAGAGGAGTTCGGTTAAAACTAACCATTCCGCTTTTCGAGGACGAAAAGCCTTAAGAGGGGGTGAATGTAACAACCCAAGAATTTTCTTGACTTAACTGGATCTCTATAATATATTTTGGGTCTTTGAAATATAATTTACAGGAAAAATGGTGTCCAAATGAATTTTTAACATTTTTGGATAATGGATTTAAGAAGCTAAGTTTGACCTTCGGAATTATTTTGGAAATGGTAAGCGTTTTATTTGAGCATTTTATGAATTGAAAGTGTCGAGTAGTGGCAGTTCATTTATATTGATTTCCATTTTTCAAATAACTGTAACTGGAACAGTTTGGATCGAAATAACGTAAAAGAAAAAGAAAAAAAAAGAATGTTAGATTTTATTAATAGTTTCTTCTGATTTGAAAAGAAAGGGAATTTTTTTTTGAATAATCATATTTTATTATTTTAAAGCAATATTTCTTAAATATTGAGTTGTGGGAAAATCTATTTAAATAGCCAATTCAACATTTAGTAATGTTTTAATGTTATTACAATTTCCTTTGAGAGTAATTGGGTATTGATATCATTTAAATCTTATAACATATATTAGTATTAATATAGGAATATGATTTTAATGGTACGACAATATTAGACCTTCATTTATAAGGATTTATTCAAGATATGTAATCTTATTTAACATGGCAATTTAATGTTATTTATAACATATGAAATTAGGAATATAGAATTTATATCTTAAAATGTTCTTAGGAAATTTATAACTTATAATTATTTTCATTTATAGATTTGTAGAAGTAAGATATTTTTTTGTGTTGAAACATATATTTTAAGTAATGTTATATTTTCGACGTCATATAATGTTTATATATATGTAATACTATTTTGACAAATTTATTTGCGAAATATTTCAAATTTTGATAATATAAAATTTTGAGTGGCATATATTTTTAAATAATGTTTTGATATTTCAAGTTGTGATATAGTGTAGTAGCTACATATGCAATGTTGAATTTAGTCACGTGTATACACCACAAATTAGTTGCATACATAGATAATGCATGAATGTTATTAAAATTTTATTCTATTTTTGGGTTAGATATATTTTTTTTTTAAGTAAAAATTTCAATATTTGTAGGTATATATATAAAAAAAACACCATATATTGGATGATACATTCATGAATGTAAGTAATTGGTTACATGTATTTGGGTTACAAAGGATTACTAAATTTCAATTTATCATAAATAAATAAATAAGTGCATTTTGTTGAACATGCATTGGTGGGAATTTGAATAAAAATAAATACATGCATTTTTGTCTCTATGCATGTCATTATAGTTGCCAAGTGTCTTTATGGTGCTGAGAGAATTTAGGAAATTAAATTTTTGAAATGGTCAAAAATCAATTAAAGGGGAAACACAACGTCAGTCTATCATTACTTTTCTTTGGAAATTATAAACATCTTGTTTCACGCGACTTCACCTCTGTCTCCTATTTTATCAGCTCCCTTCACCGTATTTCATTCTCTCACACGTTCTTTTCTTGTCCTTCGTTTTTTTTTTCTTTCTTTCTTCATTTCTCCGCTCCAGCATCTTCCCACCGTTCAAAACTCTCCTCCGCGAAACCACTACTCCACAAACTCCACCGCTACCTTCTGTTTTTTTTTCGTCTCTCAAACCATTCAGTCTTCTCCGCTCCTCCAACCTTCAGCCAGCTCCGCCTCAATAGCACCTCGGCCTCCATTTTTCCGCACCACCTTTCAAGCTTCGTCAGCCACCCTTCACTCGCCGGCGTCCGCCTCAGACCGCACTCCTCTGGTGATCGTATTCTTCCACTCTCTCCCCTCTAAAAACTCTCGCCTTTCTCTTCAAAAAAAAAAAAAAAAAAGAAGAAGTCTGTTGGTTCCATACATCAGTCCGCATCTCTCACCTCACCGTCCGCCACCTTTATTTCCGTAGTCCTCCAGTCTCCTCTCAAGCTCGCCCAGTCCACCAAACCACCACGTTAAGTCTTTCACCATTCTTGTCTTCATCTGTTTCAAGAAAAAGTGAAAAAAGAAAGAAAAAAAACAGTCCAGTGAAGAAAAAAAAAAGTTCTAGCTGTGTTTCGCAGATTTCAGTCCATGCACCATACTTGAATGCAGAAGTATTGAAAAAAAAAACCAAACAGTCCAGAGAAGAAAATAAACCAAAACAGTTGTTGCTAATAGAGAAAATATATAGTGTGTCCGCAAGCCGATATCTTCTGCTGAGAGAAAAGGCCAAAGAGTAAGTGCATGTAGAGATTTATATCTATACGTTGAATTCAGTTTGTCGCAAAAAAAAAAAAAAAAAAAAAACTTAATATGAATAGCAATTCGTAGGTGATCCGCTTTCCATAAAAAGGACCCGGTTAGCGAAAGAAGGGAACGCAATGGAGGTGAGAACAATGTATTTAAATTTTATATGATTCTATATGCTGCATATATCTTAGATATGGTAATATTTTGCTGGCATGCATGATTGCTTGTTGGTTATGAAATAATGTGTTGGATTGGTTGATTATATTTCCATGTTTGAACATACAACGTGTGTCAAGGCGCTTTAGCACCTTAATGCATGTTATGAATTTGTTGCATGATTTACATAAATGGTATGTGATGAAATTTGTGAGCGTTATTTGAATATAACGCCGCATTAAATTCTATTGATTGCTATGATGAAATGTTAAATGTTGTATTGTAGCAAATTTATATAGTTGACTATGGTTGTATGAATGCACTCATTGTAGTCGTGGGTTTACGCGGAGAAATAAATTTAAATACTCCTTCCTATGATTTAATGTGGAAATTTTACGTTGAAATGTAATATTTATAAATTTCATTTAATATTGAACATTTTTGGAAGTTAGAAAAATGGTTTTTAAATGTTGGACTCGAATGAAATTTTTAAACATTATTTAGAAAATAAATTTAAGTTTTAAATATAAAATTTTATTGAAAATGGTATGACGTTTATTAAATCATTATATGAACTCAACGCGTCGCCGCAGCAGTTTTAAATATTGTTCCATTTCCAAATAAATATAACTTGACAGTTTGAATCGATTCTACATGAACAAGAAATGTTGAACTCTCATTTGCAATAGTTTGATTTGAAAAGAATTTTTGAAATTTCAACATGCAGTTTCCAAATTACGGTTAAACTATAAAATAAAATAAATTTTTTTTTTTATAGTTTTAATATAAGAAGCGAATTGGGTAGTTTGTCAAATTTTCAAAGAAAAATATTTTATTAAACTGAATTTTTTAGAATGGATAGAAAACCTTTTTGAATTAAGTTGGAAAAATAAAAGGGGGTGAAATATTTCATCCGAAATCTAAACCAAGTAGATTTCGAGGTATTAGAAGCATATAGCAACAACTTAAGACCTTATGTTTTGAAATATAAGTTGAGATGAGATTTTGTTTTTTTGAGAAGGGTAAATTATTATAAGTATGAAATTTAAGCTAATATTGATCATCGATGCAAGTAATAATAATAAGGAAGGAGATTTGAATTTGAACCTCGCATACTCCATAACTATTGTTTAAATTGAGCTTATCACTTGGAAAGACCGGGATCGAATATCATTTCGAAACCATTCCAAGTAATAATACGACGTTGTTCGAGACTTGGTCAACGACGAGTGAAGACCGAAGATCTTTGGATGTATTCGGGTTGATTGCTGATGTCTCGGTTGGGCTGATCCCCTGATACGAGGTTATAAGTGGCATGAGATTTGAGTATATTCTGTGATTTCGGATTTTGTTCCGTTCAGACCCAGAATGGGCTTGTATGGATTGTGTGTCTGACATTGTAATTGACAGCATAATACTGATTCCATTAACATGTACCTGGTTTGTGACGTATGAGCTCGAAATAGTTATGTAACGATGGAAATTAGTGTTCATGTTGTAAATGGACAAATGTGACATACTAAGATATGGAATGAGCTTGTACGATCAAGGCATTGCTTATCTAGGCATCACCTTGTGTACGACGTGACATCGACAAACCTCACACCCGGATTGATGATAAACTGGCGGTTAGGTTGTACGCTATATTATGACTGATGATGACGGAGGTACCTCTTTTGAATTTGAGGAATAGGTATGTTCGGGGGTCCGTGTCTGGACGAAAACCGTTGATCTACCTCGCGATTTGTAGTTGGTGTCCGTGTCTGGATGAAAAAGCCGTGTTACATCTTGCTTGAGTTCCGATTGATCTTTCGTGCCAGGAATCATCAAGTTGGAAACCCAACCCTCCAATACGAGCCATACGGATTTTTGATTGTATATATATATATATATATGGCGACATAATAGGATGGGGTATTATGCCGTCTAGGATTAGTACATTTATTTTCAAAATGGTTTTCCACACTATATATATATAAGTATTTAAAGAGAATTTTTCACGTATGAAAGCATATTTGGTTATCATAAGATAAAACTCGCTCATCTGGTGTGCGCTTGCATTGTGTGATGTGGGACGAGCTTATGATAGCTTCATTTTTTAAAGTCATTGCGAATTTATATGTGAGGGAATTCATCTGGAGTAAACCCGCCCCGCGCAAGCGGCGTGGTCCGGCGAATGTCCCAACTTTAAATAACATTCTTAAATAACTGTTTTATGTTCTCACACCAGTCCCATGACTGACTTGGAGTTTATTGTTCATTCCTAAACTCTGGGTGCCCATAAATTTTATACACGGGCAGTTAGAGTTTAGTTTACAGTTATAGATCGCTAAAGCTGGATTTGGAGCGCCTTCTGAGTTAGAGTTCAAGTTAGAATTTGGAGCTTCCGCTACATCGTACTGTTTTCTTCTGTTAAGAGTTTTCCTTTTCCTTCCGCTGTTATTATTGTAACTTCGATATTCTGTATAACTCTGATGTAATAATTGTATTATGCAATGAAAGGTTCTATTATCTTGTTCAATATATGTATGTACTCCTAACAATTCGTCTTTATGAACGATTTAAGTTGGTTTAATTACCGACGAAAATCGGTCAAAAAGATGGATCGTTACAAATCATGATTTGGATGTCCATCTTTAGATGGACACAAAATAATAAAATATGAAGCCGTGTTATGTAGAAACGCCATTTTGACCCGAACGGGTTTATCAATCGATTTATTCATTTCATAATGAATATAGAAAAGAAGTGATTTTAAAATCTGATGTTTTAAAAATATTATTTTAATATGATAAAATAATAGAATATTCAATTTTTATTTGAAATAGAAAATGAAGTGAGAATCGTTTTGAAATGGAATTATAAATATTTTATTAATATGTTTTAAAGGAAGTCGACGAGATATATATTATATATATATATATATTTAATGGCCTGAATAGAACGCGCCGCGCAGCGACCGTTCATGAATTTAGACCATTAACTACAGTTTGACATTATGGGAGATCCGACCATCGGATTCTCCTAAAACTGGAACCGTTGGGTTCGTATCGAAAAGAGCTTTCAAATGAATATAAAAGATTTGAAATCTAACGGATAGATTTGGAGATATGTCCAAATCAATTTCAGAAAAGGTCGCTATGGATGTAGTTCGGTGGCCGTTGTTGGAAACCGACTGTATGAGCGATAATAAAATTATTAAAAATACAGAAAAATTATCTGAAATCATAACAAATGGTTTGGAAAGATTTTTAATGAAAAATTCCAGTTTTGAAAAGATAAAAATATATTTTTATCAAAATAAACTAGTTATTAACTAGTATAATAATTTAATTATTTTTTTAGAAATAAATAAATTGGGCTTTGAAAATGGTTTTAGAATAACCAGAATTTTCCAACATATATTTATATATATTGGAATGGATTTGAATGGAAATTATCTTTAGAATACTTCGATATTGGATTCCGTTATTATACGAATATTGTTATGGAAATTTGGAAGATATATATGTATATATATATCGTTATATATATCGTTATTCCCAATACAATATTTGTTGGTTTTAGAATTTGATATTGAATATAAGCCGATATAATTTCTATTCAGAACCTTATATTTAATGTTAAATTGGATTGTGGGTTTGTCGTGAATGGTGTCTTTAATAATACTGTTGTTAAACCCAATTTAGAAAAGAATAAATCTCTTATTTAAGATTTAGAAATTTTACCAATTAATTAATATTTGATTGGATAAAGAATTGGATTTTTGGGTTTACCGTGAACGGTGTTTTAAATAGCACTTGTTCTTTAACCCAATTAACCATGAAGAAATAATTTGGAAATTATAATTTATTTATTAAGATTTAAATGGGAATTTTCAAAAATAAAGTTTTCCAATTTAATATATTAAATTGGAATTGAATGGAATTCGATTAGGTAACAATCGAGATGAGCTTCTGTGAATGAAGACTGATACTATCTATGGAATTTAAAAGGTTTTGCCGTTATTCCATTTATATTATTAGTCTGACACGGGAATTTATATCGATTATTACTATTATGATTTCCGTGTAGATTTCATTTTAATGGAAGGAGATTTGGGTTATCGTGAACTGTGTTTTAAAAGATATTAGTTCCTCAACCCAGTTATTTATTTCTTAAAATTGGAATGATCATTAAGTAATGATTATTAATATTAAAGCTGAACTAGAGTTTTAATGAATCTTTAATTAGATAAAAATGTCAATACTTTATTAAAAGAATATTCTGAATTGGAATGAGGTGTTGGATGTTCTTTCACAACACTTGTTTATAAAGTACGCCAGTTATTCAGAAAGACCGGGTTTAACCCATTCTGAATAATTGATACGACGACTAACAGTCGAAGAGATTGAAGATGGTGCAAGACCGACGATCTTCACATCGAATGGATGAGTTTCTACGGATGCCCATGATTGGAGTAGCTACCTTGAAGGGGCTACAGTGGTAACCATCCAGACGTACTGGTTGATTGTTCGGATATGCGAGGACCTCTCTTCCAAGATGCCTCCGGTTTCATTCAGACCCAGAACGGACTTGTAAATGGATGGTATGTCTGACGTTGTATTCCTTTATGCTGTATTCGTTGATCACTGCTAAATATATATATCTGTTGGTGGCGGAGGATTTATTCTCTTGCTTAACACCCTTCTCTGAGACGTATGTGCTTAGAGGTTATATATATTGGCAGAAATCAATGGTATGGTATGGATTGACAATGTGGCATGCTAAGATGCAATTGATCAAGACTTTTGCTGAAACGCAGAGTCTTGTGGATGATGATCAAAGCATAGCTTTAATTAGCATAGCTTTGTGTAGCATTACCTCGCGAGCCTCACACCTAGGTATGACGGTGAACGATTTGTTTGATTAGTAGGTTTGACCAATATAATTATATATATATATATATATATATATGGATTTGGACGGCTGAGTTGTGCTGGGTGTGGTCGCACCACACCTTGTGATTTGGGATAGGGCCATTTTCCCCCGATTCCCATATATAGGGATAAAGTAAGCAGTGTTTTCTCTCGCTGGGACGTAAGCCGCGGTGATACTTGATTTCCAAAAAGTGCGAATGTGCATTACGGTGTTTTCTCTAGCTGGGACGTAAGCCATGGAGTATTGCACTACGCGATAGATCTTTCGAATCAGGACCCATCATGATGGAACCCAACTTTCCAATACGAGCATTGCGGTTTCGATTGTAAACCTATATATGGCGACATAGTGGGATGGGGCACTCATGCCGTCTATGATTAATACATTTACTTTCAAAATTGATTTCTACACTATGCACTTATAGTAATATTAAATGAGAAGTTTCTCGTATCAAGCATGTTTGGCTATTATAAGGTAAAACTCTATCCTCCGGCATGCGTTGCATTGTGTGATGGGACCTGAGTCTTATAATAGCTTCATTTTTTCCAAAAAGCATTACGCTGTTTATTTTTGGTATTCATGGGGTTAAACCCGTTCCGTGTAATACGGCGTGGTCCCTTGATTTACCTAATTTTAAAATCAAATTAATAACTGGTTTGAGTTCTTATACCAGTCCCATGACTGACCTGGAGTTTATTGTTCCTTCCTAAACTCTGGATGCCCATATTTTCCACATGGGCAGTCAGTAGTTTAGTTTTGCAGATATTATCTTCACAGGATCCTAATATACAGCTGAAGCGATATTCGAAAAGCTCTGTGTCCGTGTATTTCTTTCAGTTGTATTTTGTATTATTTTTCCGCTGCTATTTAAATGTAATTTAAATCTCTGATATTGTATATATCAAATGTAAGATATTTATTCATACTCTGATATATTCTTGTACTCTGATGTAATTGTTGTAATAAGCAATAAAATATTCTTCTGTTTGAATTCTGATATGTCATGTTCTCAAAGCAATTCAGGCTTTTCTTTACGGGGAAGTTTGGGCCGTCACATTTGGTATTAGAGCTTTGGTTTACAGAGCTCGAGAACAAGACACATTATGACCGAACAAAAGAATTCACCAGAGATAGGATCAGTAGCATCCTATAAGAATGACTCATTAGAGATAGGACCAGAAGTATCTTAGAATGAGTCCGAAGAGTGTTATTTTTTTTAAATATTGTGACAACCCGCAATTTCTGAACCAATTTAAAATTTTTATTTTAGAAAATTTAATGAATTTTGGATATTTAAAATAATTTATTTTAAATAATAACGATTAAAAATTTATTTAAATTGAAGTTAGAACGAATAAATGTAATTATAAAAGGAGTTTGAAATGGCGTGGCAGTTCGAAAATTCGATTTCTAATTTCAATATAGTATACATAATTCATTTTAAATTGGAATTGGAGGAAACAAGAAATATTTAAATCTGTTTAATTATATCTTTCTAACAAATGTAAGAAACTGAAATTTCACTTTGAAAATAGAAAGTTATGTCCAATTTAAAATTCAAAAAAGTCACTGTAGAATTTATATATATTTTATATATAATATATGGCCCTTAAATATAGCCATTTTTCAAACGACCTCCGTTTTCGATGAAACAACTTTTGTTGGAACCGAAATGTCAAATTATTGCTAGGTTTCAATTTTCATAATTTTTAGAATTAATATGTGAGCGTGGCAAAAGAAAATGTGTTTTGTCAATTTCAGTCAAATTTAATTGACTTGAAAAAGGCCATTTTTCAAACGGTCTCGGAATTCAATGAAATTAGTTTTATTAGGACCGTATCATCAAAACAAAGCTAGAAATATTTTTTCTGTAATTTTTAGAGTCAGTATGTGGCCCCGGTAATTTAAAATGTACGTTTAAATTAAATATACATTGTTTTATATTTTAATTCTGATAAAAACTTATCGTAACAGCCGAATTGGCTTACGAAACATATTCCATTATGTCTAGGATGGGGGTTATTGGCTGGGGGCGACACTCGTTGGGTTTGATTTGGAGTTCAGAACGATACAAGAGTTGTATTGAAATAAAAAGGAATTAAATAATTAAAATAATCGAAAGATAATTACTTTGACCAATATAAGAAAGAATGATAAATTTAACTAAATCGAATTTAATATTGAACTGAATTGATTAGAACTGAAAGTTGAGTTAGTTAGTTAAACAACTTTCAGCTTCGTTCCTTTTCGAGGACGAAAAGATTTTAAGTGGGGGAGATTGTAACAAACTGCAATTTCTGAACCAATTTAAAATTTTTATTTTAGCAAATTTAATGAATTTTGGATATTTAAAATAATTTATTTTAAATAATAACGATTAAAAATTTATTTAAATCAAAGTTAGAGCGAATAAATTTAATTATAAAAGGAGTTTGAAATGGCGCGGCAGTTCGAAAATTCGATTTCTAATTTCAATCTAGTATACAGAATTCGTTTTAAATCGAAATTGGAGGAAACTATAACAGCCCGCACCTCCGTTTGCACAAGATATTGTCCCTAACTTAGCCACTGTATAGGTGTGGGGTTTTGTTCCTCAAAAGGCCTCGGCGCTTGTAAGAGATGGGCTCTACTATATAAGTACCCACTTCACACAGGCTTCCACGATGTGGGACTTAGGGGTGTTACATTATTCCCTCCTACAGAGCCCAACATCCCCGTTGGCTCACAAACACCTCACCCAGGCATTGTGGTTCACACAGGAGCCACAATTCTGGTTGGGTATTGGCTCTGATACCACTATAACAGCCCGCACCTCCGTTTGCGCAAGATATCGTCCCCAACTTGGCCACCGTATAGGTGTGGGGTTTTGCTCCTCAAAAGGCCTCGGCGTTTGTAAGAGATGGGCTCTACTATATAAGTACCCACTTCACACAGGCTTCCACGATATGGGACTTAGGGGTGTTACATACACGGATACGGAGCTTTCCTAATATCGCTTCAGCTGTAAATCAAGATCCTGTGAATATAAATCTGCAATACCAAAATTACTAGCTGCCCTTGTGGAAAATAGGGGCACCTAGAGTTTAGGTTAAAACAATAAACTCCAGTTCAGTCATATGACTGGTGTGAGAACTAAAATAGTTATTAATCTGATTTTACAGTTAGGTAAATCAAGGGACCACGCTGTATAACACGGAATAGGTTTATCCCCAAGAATACTAGTGCATAAAACAACATCGCAATGCTAAATAAAGAATAATGAAGCTATTATAAGACTCAGGTCCTATCACACAATGCAACGCAAGCCGGAGGATAGAGTTTTACCTTATATTAGCCAAATATGCTTGGTACGTGAAATTTCATCTTTAATTATTACTATAAGTGTATAGTGTCAAAATAATTTCAATCATAAGTATCAATCATAGACGGCATAATTGCCCCATACCACTATGTCGCCATACTAGGCTCTACAAATAAAACCGAAATGTCACGTATTGGAAATTGAATTTTCATAATGAGTTGAGGCAAGGGGCAAGCTCCTCACCGGCTTCGAGACACTCTAGCAAATGCCCCAGGATTCCCCGCAGAGAACCCTTGGAATTGGCTGTGCCGGTCCACACTTACGTTAGTGGATTGGCAATTCCTGAGCACGCATTTCCCTGTCCTATCAGACCTATCCATCGGCTCCAAAGAGACCGATATATCCGAGGCGCCTCGCATTCCAACATCCACAAAGTTATAATAATCAATGATGACAGGGCTAGTATAACGCTGACACCACCCATAACTAGAAAGAAACGTCGTGTTCTCCCAGCGGTCCTTATCCCGTTTTTAACTCATACCGAGGTGTGAGGCTCGCGAATTAACGCAATACACAAAGCTATGCCACAAGGTCGTGCTTTGATCATCAACCACAAGACTCTGCTTTTCAACAAAAGCCTTGATCACTGCATCTCAGCATGCCACACAGGAAATTCATGCCATGCGATTGATATCCATCGATATAACCCCTGGGCTCGTACGTCCCAGAGAAGGGCATTAAGCAAGAGAATAAATTCTCCGCCGCCAAACAGATATATATTTAATAGAAATCAATCAACACAGAATAAAATCCAATGTCAGACACACAATCCATTTACACGTTCGTTCTGGGTCTGAACGAAACCGGAGGCACCTTATTTCTCTCCCGTATGTCCAATACAGGAGAGAGGTCCTCGCATATCCGTCGATCTCCAAGTACGTCTGTACGATCACCACTTATTACCTCGTCTTGGGTGTACAACCCAATCAAGACATCAGTAATCATCCAAACGATGTAAAGACCTCCGGTCTTCAACCACCGTCTTCATCGTTGATTTATCGTCGAAACAGCTATTCAGAATGGGTATAAACCCGACCTTTCCGAATAACTCGCGTATATAATAAACAAGTGCTATAAAACACCACATACGCCTCATTCCAATTCTAAATATTCTTGTATTCAAATATTCACATACTTTGGGAAATGTTCCCATTAATTTTATAAAAGGTAAATTCTTTAAAATTTATTCTTTAATCCTCCTTTGGATATCATTTCAAACCATTCCATTCCATCAGCCTCTAATCGTAAATTAGTGAATAAACAATTCCCTAAGTATTAACCCCAAAGGCCGAAACCAACATCAGATCAATACCCAAGAAACCAGTCAACTTAACTAATCTCCAATTAGTTTCTGATTTTCTTAACTCTATTGGGTCCAAGAACAGTAATATTAAAGATACCATTCACGACAACACAAAACCTCATTCCATAGTTAATCGGGTTAAAGAACAAATGTTATTTAAAATATAGTTCACGATAAACCCAAATCACACTCTATTTTCAGTTCCAATTAAATGTTAATTAATTGGTAATTCTTCTTCAAATCTTAATTAAAAGATTTATTCGTTTCACCCTGGGTTTAAGAACAGTGCCATTTAAAACACAGTTCACGACAAACCCTAAATTCCCATCAGTCTCTAATCGTAAATTAGTAAGAGAACAATTCCCTAAGTATTAACCCCGAAGGCCGAAACCAACATCAGATTAATACCCAATAGACCATTCAACCTCGCTGATCTCCAGTCAGATTCTAATTTTCTTAACCTCCATTGGGTTTAAGAACGGTATTGTTAAAGATACCATTCACGACAAACCCAGAATCCAATTTGATATTAAATACAAGGCTCTGAATAGAAAATGTATCTGCTTATATTCAATATCAAATTCTGAAACCAACAAATATCATATTGGAATAATGATATATATATATCTTCCAAATTCCTCCACAATATCTGTATAATCCCGGAATCCAATATCGAAATATTCCAAAGATAATTTCGATTCAAATCCATTCCAATTCATATATTGGAAATTCCGGTTATTTTTAAAATCATTTCAAATCCAATTTATTTATTTTAAAAATATTGGATTTCTAATTCTATTTCATAACTAGTTCATTTCGACCAACTATGTTTTTATCTTTTCAAATATGGGATTTTTCATCCCAATTCTTTCCAAATCATTTACTATGATTTTACACAAATTATTGATATTTTTAATAATTTTGTCAAGGCCCGTACAATCGATTTCCATTAACGGCCATCGAACTGCACTTACAACAATATTTTCCAAACTTGATTTGGACATAATTCCAAATCCAACCGTTATTTTTCAAATCTCTAATATTCATTAGAAAGGTCTTTTCGATATGAACCCAAGGGTTCCGGTATTAGCAGAATCCAACGGTCGGATCTCCCGTAATGTCCGTTCGAAGTCAATGGCCGAAATTCACGAACTGCCGCGGCACGGTGCGTTCTATTCAGGCCATTATATATATATATATATATAAAACATATATATTATATATATTTCGTCGATTTCCTTTTTAAAACGTATTTTATAAATCGTTTTAAATTCATTTTCAAAACGATTTCAACTTCATATTCAATTTCAAATCAAAATTGAATATTCCATATCATTGATATATAAATGATAATATTTTCAAAACATTATATTTTGAAATCAATTCCTTTCGATATTCATTATAAAAATGAATAAAATCGATATAAATATCATTCACGTCAAAATGGCGTTAATCTAATCAACACGGCTTTATATATTTAAATATATTCGTGTCCATACCAAATCGGACATCAAAACCATATTTTGATCTTTTACTAAATATTATTTTATAATATTGATTATTCAAAAATATTCGTTATTTTAAAATATTCATTCTTTCTGAATTGGAATCAGACAAAGTCAATTACCATATAATTTGATTATATGGATTTCATACAACATGTATACAACAACAATCAAACACAGTTAACCATCATCCAAATGCATAGTACACAGCATAAGCATCAAATACAAATATTTAATGCTTATAACAGTCTGTCAACTAATCGATTGACATACAAATTTATCGTTCCAATCAACATCAGTCAAATGTGTGTACATAAACAAATAGTCCGATTTGTTTATAGATATTTTTATTTATTTATATACACGTTAAAAATTATATTTTTAACTATAAAATATTTTATTCCATTCCACATCACACAATCAATTTTCACAACATAATCAAACAAATAAACAAGCCGTCCATGGTCTGTGGACGATGGGTGTCGGGTGCTGCTAAGCACCATCTGCATCCTAGTTTATATTTTTAACTAGAAAATAAATTAAAGTGAGAAGTTCTCACCTTGAAGCTAAACCAAACGTCACGACTCTTCTTATATAGAAAATCTTCGCCGCGTTTCCAACGAGATCTGTTTCACGCGTTTGTATTAAAAATCAGATGTTTACCAACGCCTGGTATAATTAAAAATCACATTTTTATTTCGCTACATGTATAGAAAAGATTATATTTTTTTAAAACGATGTATGTATAGGAAAGATTATATTTTTTTAAAACGATGAATCTATAGGAAAGATTATATTTTTATTCTAAAACTATATACATAAAATTCAATTCTTATAACAAGTAAAAGTCCAATCTTTATGTTGTTATTGATCATTACTTTATATAATGAAAAAAAATCAAAGCTTTTCCTATTTTAAAAAAATCTAATCTTTCCTATATAAAAAATCTAATCTTTATCTATTTCAAAATCGCATCTTTATCAATTTAAAAATCACAACTTTTCAATATAAAAATCATTTCTTTTCTTATATAAAAATCTATTCTTTTACCTATATAAAAATCTAATCTTTTCAAATCAAAAATCAAATCTTTTATTTCATAAAAATAGAATCTTTCCAATGATAAAGATCAAATCTTTTATTTCATAAAAATAGAATCTTTCCTATGATAAAAATCAAATCTTTTATTAACTCTATATATTTTTAAAACTAAAATGAAAATAAAACATTGTTAAAAACTCACTTTCATGTAAAAACTTCATCTTTAAATCAAATATATCTATATAAAAATTTCAGTTTTCAAAATCATACTATTTATAAATTTAAAACTGATTTAAAAAAAAACACTTATTTCATTAAATAAACAAAACAAATAATAAAACTTACAATCGGTGGAGTAGGGGTGAGAATGGCGCAGTAGGGGGTTCAAGGAGGTGGTGGGGTGCGGTCAGGCGACTAGCGGTAGCCTATGGTGGTGGGCGGCGCATTTCCCGGCGGTTTGGGGTTTGGGTGCGGCCGATTTGGGGATTGGGGGTCGCGGTTTCATGTAGAGGAAGGGGAGAGGAAGGAGCAAAGGGAAGGGTCATCGGAGGTGGGAGGAAAGGCAGAGGGAGGCGCGGCTTAGGCTGAGGCCGACGGTGGGCGTCGAGCTGGGCGCGATGGTTTTTTTCTTCTTTTCTACGTTGAACGATTTTGGGAAAGTGAGGGAGAGAAAGAGGAAAAGGGGAGGGCTTTGACTTTATATGTTTAATTAATTATTTAATACTAAAAAGTTACTTTAAAATTCGAACTCAAAATCGAGCCCACCGACTGTCGCCCCTAACTAATTACCTCTATTCCGGACACAGTTAGATATGTCCCGCAACCCAATTCACCGTTATGATCATTTTTCGTTAAAATTACGGTATAAATCAATATAATAGTCAAACTTGATTTTAACGTATATTTTAATTTACCGGGGCCACATACCAACTCTGAAAATTCCAAAAAAATTATTTCTAGCTTTGTATTGACGATACGGTCCTAATAAAATAAATTTCATCAAATTTGAAGACCGTTTTAAAAATGGCCCTTTTCTGGTCGATCCAAATTGACTTAAACTGTCAAAACACGTTTTCCTTTGCCAAGCTCTCATATTGATTCAGAAAACTATGAATTTCGGAATCTAGCAATAACTTGACATCCCGGATCCAACAAAAGTGGTTTCGTCGAAAATGGAGGTCGTTTGCAAAATTTCCGTTTTTAAGGGCTATATTTTCCATAGCGATTATTCTGAAATTTCAGTTGGGCATAACTTTTTATGCCCGCTATGAAATTTCAATTTTTCGAATTCTTGGAAAGACATTTTCAAATAGATTTTAATATTTTTGATTTCGCTAAAATCTGGTTTGTTTTGAATCCTATACATTCATTTGAAATTTGAATTTGAATTTTCAAACTACGGCGCCATTTTCAATTCCTTTTATAATTAAAATAAAATATTTGTATTATAACGTCGATCCAAATAAATATTTACGTTCTAATTCTATTCAAAATAAATTTCCCTTCGTTATTATTTAAAATAAATCATGTTAAATTTTCAAGATTCACTAAAAGGGCCAAAATAAATTTTTTAAATTGGCTCGGATTTTCCGGGTTGTTACAATATCCCCCACTTAAAATCTTTTTGTCCTCGAAAAGGAACGGAGCTGAAAGTTGTTTTACAAACCAACTCAACTTTCATTATTTTCATTATGGCTTATGTTCTTCAACTTTTCAGTTTTCAAGAATTTTCCAATTCTTCAAAAATTTGGCTAACACCTAAATTTTTGAAAATTTTCGCCATAACCTCCCCTATACGGAGCACCAGGAAAATCCCGAAATCGCCATACATGCCTCTCCAATCCAAAAAGAAACAGCCAAGCGGCTAGCCAATCGGCTCATAAAATCATCAAAAACCCCAAGAAATACAATAAACATGTACCTATTTGTCGGGCAAACAATTTTATTCCTCTTCTCCAGCCTCCTTGCTATGACATGTTTACACAGATATATGTACATGCATGCATTTCCAAATAATTTTCAAGTCAGTTCAATATTCGGTTCAATTTGGCCTAAATTTACCTTTCTTTCATATGTTGGTTTAAATAAATAATCACACAATATAACCATCAATCAATTAGTGAATTAACGTTTCAAATTCATAATTTTGATACATATATGGAAAATCAAGCTTTTGGTGCCAATTCACAACAATATCCCTATCTAGTTTTTGGTTCCCACACCAGTCAATTGGAAATATATAAATATCATACTTTCGAAACTCAAACACAAATATTGGTGATGGAGCTCCATCATCAAAATCATCTCCGAGCGACTAGAGTGTGATTCTATATATATCCAGTATATTAAAACTTCGAATACACGTTTGCAGGGCATATATGCAAAATCTTTATATATTGGATTGCCCAAATTCAATACAAATAAATATTCAAGTACGTATAATACGATTTAAATTTTCAAAACAAAAATTTGTTTCCACTTTAAAAATATACTCTTCACACTTATTCTAGGATACTACTGATCCTATCTCTAACGAGTCATTCCTGTTGGATATTAATAATCCAATCTCTGATGAATTCTTTCATTTGGTTCTAACGTGTCTTGTTCTCCGAGCTCTGTAAACCAAAGCTCTAATATCACTCTGAAACGACCTAAACCTCCCCGTGAAGGAAATCACGGATTGAGTTGAGAACACGACAAATCATAATACAAACAGAAGAACATTTCATTGCTTATTACAACAATTCCATCACAATACAAGAATATACAGAGTATGAATAAATAATATACATTAGAAAAATATCAGAGATTTAAATTACATTACATAGAAGCGGAAAATAATACAAAACACAACTCAAAGTAATACACGGATACAGAGCTTTCCGAATATCGCTTCAGCTGTAAATCAGGATCCAGTGAATATAAATCCGCAAAACCAAAACTACTAGCTACCCGTGTGGAAAATAGGGGCACCCAGAGTTTAGGTTAAATCAATAAACTCCAGGTCAGTCATGTGACTGGTGTGAGAAATAAACAGTTATTAATCTGATTTTAAAGTTAGGTAACTCAAGGGACCACGCCGTATAACATGGAACGGTTTTACCCCCAAAAATACCAGTGCATAAAACAACAGCGCAATGCTAAATAAAGAACAATGAAGCTATTATAAGACTCAGGTCCCATCACACAATGAAACGCAAGACGGAGGATAGAGTTTTACCTTATAATAGCCAAATATGCTTTGTACGTGAAATTTCATCTTTCGTTATTACTACAAGTGTATAGTGTCAAAACAATTTCAATTATAATTATCAATCATTGACGGCATAAGTGCCCCATACCACTATGTCGCCATACTAGGCTCTAAAAATAAAACTGAAATGTCACGTATTGGAAATTGGATTTCTATCATGAGTCGAGGCAAGGGGAAAGCTCCTCACCGGCTTCGAGACACTCTAGCAAATGCCCTAGGATTCCCAGCAGAGAACCCTTGGAATCGGCCGGGCCGGTCCACAATTACATTAGTGGATTGGCAATTCCTGAACACACGTTTCCCGGTCCTATCGGACTTATCCATCGGCTCTGAAGAGACCGATATATCCGAGGCGCCTCGCATTCCAACATCCACAAAGGATTAATAATCAACGATGTCAGGGCTAGTAAAACGCTGACACCACCCATAACTAGAAAGAAACATCGTGTTCTCTTAGCGGTCCTTATCCCGTTTTTAACTCATACCGAGGTGTGAGGCTCGCGAATTAATGCAATACACAGAGCTATGCCACAAAGGCCGTGCTTTGATAATCAACCACAAGACTCTTCTTTTCAACAAAAGACTTGATCACTGCATCTCAGCATGCCACACAGGCAATTCATGCCGTGCGATTGATATCCATCGATATATAACCCCTAAGCTCATACGTCTCAGAGAAGAGCGTTAAGCAAGAGAATAAATTCTCCGCCGCCAAACAAATATATATTTAATAGAAATCAATCAACACAAAATAAAATCCAATGTCAGACACACAATCCATTTACACATTCGTTCTGGGTCTGAACGAAACCAGAGGCACCTTATTCCTCTTCCGTGTGTCCAATACAGGAGAGAGGTCCTCGCATATCCGTCGATCTCCAAGTACGTCTGGACAATCACCACTTATTACCTCGTCTTAGGTGTACAGCCCAATTAAGACATCGGTAATCATCCAAACGATGTAAAGACCTACGGTCTTCAACCACCATCTTCATCGTCGACTTATCGTCGAAACAATTATTCAGAATGGGAATAAGCCCGGCCTTTCCGAATAACTCGCGTACATAATAAACAAGTGCTATAAAACACAACATACGCCTCAGTCTAATTCTGAATATTCTTTTATTCAAATATTCACATACTTTGGGAAAGGTTCCCATTGATTTTATCAAAGATAAATTCTTTAAAATTTATTCTTTAATCTTCCTTTGGATATCATTTCAAACCATTCCATTCCATCAGCCTCTAACCGTAAATTAGTGAGTGAACAATTCCCTAAGTATTAACCCCGAAGGCCGAAACAAACATCAGATTAATACCCCGGAAACCATTAAACTTAACTAATCTGCAGTTAGTTTCTGATTTTCTTAACTCTATTGGGTCCAAGAATAGTATTATTAAAGATACCATTCACGACAACCCAAAACCTCATTCCATCGTTAATTGGGTTAAAGAACAAATATTATTTAAAACATAGTTCACGATAAACCCAAATCACATTCTATTTTCAGTTTCAATTAAATGTTAATTAAATGGTAATTCTTCTTCAAATCTTAGTTAAAAGATTTATTCTTTTCACCCTAGGTTTAAGAACAGTGTCATTTAAAACACAGTTCACGACAAACCCCAAAATCCCATAAGTCTCTAACCGTAAATTAGTAAGAGAACAATTCCCTAAGTATTAACCCCGAAGGCCGAAACCAACATCAGATCAATACCCAAGAGACCATTCAACCTCACTAATCTCCAGTCAGATTCTAATTTTCTTAACCCCATTGGATTTAAGAATGGTATTGTTAAAGATACCATTCACGACAAACCCAGAATCCAATTTTATATTAAATACAAGGCTTTGAATAGAAAATATATCGGCTTATATTCAATATAAAATTATGAAACCAACAAATATCGTATTGGAATAACGATATATATATCTTTCAAATTCCTCCACAATATCCGTATAATCATGGAATCCAATATCGAGATATTCCGAAGATAATTTCGATTCCAATACATTCCAATTCATATATTGGAAATTCCGGCTATTTTTAAAACCATTTCAAATCCAATTTATTTATTTTAAAAATATTGGATTTCTAATTCTAGTTCATAACTAGTTCATTTCGACCAAATACGTTTTTATCTTTTCAAATATGGGATTTTTCATCCTAATTCTTTCCAAATCATTTATTATGAATTTACACAAATTATGGATATTTTTAATAATTTTATCAAGGCCCGTACAGTCGATTTCCATAAAAGGCCATCGAACTGCACTTACAACGACCTTTTCCAAATTTAATTTGGACATAATTCCAAATCCAACCGTTATTTTTCAAATCTCTAACATTCGTTAGAAAGATCTTTTCGATACGAAACCCAACGGTTTTGGTTTTAGGAGAATCCGTCGGTCGGATCTCCCGTAATATCCGTTCGAAGTCAATGGTCGAAATTCATGAACTGCCACGGCGCGTTCTATTCAGGCCATTATATATATATATATATAATATATTTTATATATTTCGTCGATTTCCTTTTTAAAACGTATTTTATAAATCGTTTTAAATTCATTTTCAAAACGATTTCAACTTCGTATTCAATTTCAAATCAAAATTGAATACTCCATATGATTGATATATAAATGATAATATTTTCAAAACACTATATTTTGAAATCAATTCCTTTTAGAAATTCATTATAAAAATAAATAAAATCGATATAAATATCATTCACGTCAAAATGGCGTTAATCTAATCAACACGGCTTTATATATTTAAATATATCCGTGTCCATACCAAATCGGACATCAAAATCATATTTTGATCTTTCACTGAATATTATTTTATAGTATTCATTATTCTAAAATATTCGTTATTTTAAAATATTCATTCTTTCTGAACTAGAATCAGACACAATCAATTACCACATAATTTGATTATATGGATTTCATGCAACATGTATACAACAACAATCAAACGCAGTCAACCATCATCCAAAGTGCATAGTACACTGCATAAGTATCAAATACAAATATTTAACGCTTATAACAATCTGTCAACCAATCGATTGACATACAACTAACTATTGGGACTAGTGTATGCCATATATCATCTCAATACCCGTGTGGGGTTTCAGTCAACAAATAATGAATTTTATTTGTGCAGTTGGGCGATGTGCAAAATTTATCGTCCCGATCAATATCAGTCAAATGTGTGTACATAAACAAATCATCCGATTTGTTTATAAATATTTATTTTTATTTATATACACGTTAAATATTATATTTTTAACTATAAAATATTTTTAATTATAAAATATTTTATTCCATTTCACATCACACAATCAATTTTCACAACACAATCAAACAAACAAACAAGCCGTCCATGGTCTGTGGACGACGGGTGTCGGGTGCTGCTAAGCACCGTCTGCATCCTAGTATATATTTTTAACTTGAAAATAAATTAAAGTGAGAAGTTCTCACCTTGAAGCTAAACCAAATGCCATGACTCTTCTTATGTAGAAAATCTTCTCCTCGTTTCCAACGAGATCTGTTTCACGCATTTGTATTAAAAAATCAGATTTTTAACAACGCCAGGTATAATTAAAAATCACATTTTTTGTAACAACCCGGAAAATCTGAACCAGTTTAAAATTTTTAAATTGGTTATTTTAGTGGATTTCTAATATTTAAATAAATATTTTAAATAATAGTGACGAAAAGTATGTTTGAATTGATGTTTGAAAATAAATATAATTATTTTAAATTATAAAACAAGGCCTGAAATGGCGCGGTAGTTTTAAAATTTAAATTCAAACCTTGACTGACTGTACCGGGAGCAAAACAAAACGGATTTTAGTGAAACCAAAAATACTTAAATCTGTTAGTGAATATCTTTCTAATGAATCTGAAAATTTGAAGTTTATTATCGGGAAGCAAAAGTTATGGCCAAATGAATTTTCAGAAAGATCGCTATAGAGTTTGTATAGCCCGTGAAAATGGCCATTTTGCAAATGACCTCAGAATTCGACGAAACCACTTTTTTTGGATCCGAGATGTTAAATTATTGCTAGGTTTCAAATTTCATAATTTTTGAAGCTAGTATGTGAGCGTGGCAAAGGAAAATGTGTTTGGTCGATTTTTGTTAAATTGGATCGACCAGAAAAGGGCCATCTTTCAAACGGTCTCAGAATTCGATGATACTAGTTTTTTTGGGACCGTATCATCAAAACATAGCTAGATTTATTTTTCGGGAATTTTTAGAATCAATATGTGGCCCCGGAAAATTGAAATGTACATTCAAATCGAATATTGAATGTTTTATATTTTAATTTAAAGGAAAACTGACTGAAACAGTCGAATGGGCCTTCGAAACATATCCCATTGTGTTCAGAATGAGGATATTTAGCTAGGGACAACTGTCGTTGGGTTTGGATTGGAGTTCGTAGGAGATAAGGGGTATTTTAGCAATTTAAAAATATATAAATAAATAGAAAAACCCTCATTGGCCAGAATCATTCTCTCTCTCCCCGACACCTTCGACGCACGAGGGAAAAGCTTCAAAACCTTCTCTCTTCAAATTCTCCCAATCCACTACCGCAGTAATGGATTTTGTAGTACTCTTCAAGATCTACACATCCCTATAGAATTTGTGATTTATCGTCTCGTATTTGGAGAGAATCGACGCCAGGAAGTCCGGGCGTTCAAACCGCCGCTGCGCCGCCTATAGGCCACCAAAGTGGCCCCCGCTCCAGGCGCCAGTGCGCCTCTCTCACCTCTTCCTCGCTGCGAAGGCCGATCGTCGATCCGCTTCACCGTTTGATCGAAAAGTTCAAACCTAGTTTTGAAGAATTCAGAGAGGTAACGGCTGATAATTATTTAAACTATTCTATAGCACTTTAAAGCGCTACGGTTTTTGATTTCACTGTAAAAATCATATCTTTCTCGTTTGTTGACGAAATTCAGTGAAACAAGAGACAGTGGACTCATGTGGACGTCTTCTACATTCTAGAAGAGACAGGATATTTTTCCGAGCCTTCTGCTATTTTTGGTGGAGTGGAACCCAATGTGATATTTCTGAATTATAAACGATATGGAAATGACGATGTATAAATTATATATTCGAAGTATGAGTTATGTAAGCGTTGTATAAGTTGTATGTTCGATGTATAAGTTATATATGTATTGTAAAAATTATATATGTGTTGAAATAGATGTTGTATGTCCACAAACCATGGACGATATTTATTGGTTGTAATTGGTGTGAAAATTGGTTGATAGCGAATGGTTGATTAGTATTTTTTGTGGTTGAAATTGATTGATTGTGGTTGAAAAATACCCATTTGTGGTTGATAATTATTTGGTTGAAACCATATAGGATTAGTTTGTGGAAAAGAAAATAAACATGCCGCCTGCGTGCGAACTAGATGCATGAAATCCCCATTGTCAAAAGCTGCGAGGCTTTAAGGTAGAGCGAGGAGCCGTACTAGGGACAGTCCCGATTTTAACTACCCTGCCGTTATGCTGCCGAAATTTTCAATAATATTCATGTGTTAGAATTATTTTCATGTGTTGAAACTATATTCATGTGTTGAATAGAAATTCTTGTGTTGAACGACATTCCTGTTTTGAAATAAATTGTTTTATAATAAAAATCATATTTTTATCATCTATATGAACTATATAAAATAGTCGTGTTTTGAAATAAATTGTTTTATAATAAAAATCATATTTTTAACATCTATATGAACTATATAAAATAGTCGTGTTTTGAAATAAATTGTTTTATAATAAAAATCATAATTTTATCATCTATATGAACTATATAAAATAGTCGTGTTTTGAAATAAATTGTTTTATAATAAAAATCATATTTTTATCATCTATATGAACTATATAAAATAGTCGTGTTTTGAAATAAATTATTTTACAATAAAAATCACATTTTTATTATATACATGAATTGTTAAAAATAGTGAAGTGTTGAAATAAATGTCTGTTGGAAAAAAATATCATTTTTATCAAATATATGAAAAGAATATGGTTTTGAAATCAAAGAATAGATTATATATATATATATATATGTATAAATATAATTAAAATATATTGAATAACGAAGTTGTAGTTCGTGTTTTGAAACCGTGATTTCAAACGATTAGTGCGGGAGATCCGACCATCGGATTTTCCCAAAACTGAAACCGTTGGGTTCGCTTTGGAAATATCTTTCCAACGACACCAACTTCGTAAAGATCCAATGGTTGGATTGTCCGGAATGTTTAATTCAAATCTGAAGAAAAACAGCGCTAGAATCGATTATATATATATATATATATATATAATTAAAATAAATCGAATAACGACGCTGTAGTTCGTATTTTGAAATCGAAACTTCAAACGAGTGTACCGGGAGATCCGACCGTCGGATTTTCCCGAAACTGAAACTGTTGGATTCGTTTTGAAAAGATCATTCTAATGATATAAAATTTGTGAAGATCCAACGGTTAGATTTTCAGATATGTGTAAATCAAATCTGAAGAAAAACAGCGCCACGGCCACGTTATGGCCTGAAGCGTCGTTTGAATAAATTGGCTATTTTTAAATAAATAAAAATAGCAATAAATCGTTATAAAATATTTTAAATGATATGGAATGGAAATAAACAAAATTTACCCGGTTTATTAGATGTTTGATAGTTGAATGTGTTTGACATGCAAATTATACTAAAGAATTTATCTTTGATAAAAATAATAGGAATTTTTCCCTAAGAATGTGAAATTTATAAACTAACTGAAGGTTAGCTAAGTCGAATGGTTTCCTGGGTTTTGATCTGATGTTGGTTTTGGCCTTCGGGGTTAATACTTGGGAAATCATTCTCTTACTAATTTACAGTTAGTGACTGATGAATTGGAATGAGGCGTATGTTGTGTTTGTGTAGCACTTGTTTATTATATACGCGAGTTGCTCAGAAAGACCGGGTTTATCCCATTCTGAATAACTGAATCGACGATAAGAAGTCGATGATGAAGACGGTGGTTGAAGACCGGAGAACTTCACCTCGGTTGGATGGTAACTGATGTCTTGATTGGGAGGCATCCCGAAATATAGATATTAAGTGGTGATCGTCCAGACGTACGTGGGGATCGATGGGTATGCGAGGTATATAGTCCCTCCGGTTTCGTTCAGACCCAGAACGAACTTGTAAATGGACTATGTGTCTGACATTGGACTTCATTCTGTGTAATTGATAGACGTCAGTTACATGGCGTGAATTGCCTGTGTGGCATGCTAAGATGCAGTGATCAAGGCTTCTGTTGAAAAGCAAAGTCTTGTGGTTGATGATCAAAGCACGGCCTGTGTGGCATAGCTTTGTGTATAATGTGAATTCGCGAGCCTCACACCCCGGTATGGACTAGAAACGGGAGAGGACCTCAGGGAGGGCATGCGTTTCCTTCTAGCTTGAGGTGGTGTCAGTGCTTAAAACTGGCTGACATTTATATTACTTTCACCTGTGTGGTTGTTGTTGTTGCGAGGCGCCTCGGATATATCGGTCGATCCGGGACCAATGGAGTCATTCGTTGGCTCATTTACGCCCCAAAGGGCTGGGAAATGCAGTGTTCAGGCATAATAATCCACATCGGTGGACTGGCCCTGACGATCCAAGGGTTGATGCGTTCTGATCCTGAGACATGGGCTAGATTGTCTCGAATTCGGTAAGGACTATCTTTTGCCTTGGTTCATGACGGAAATCCAATTTCCAAACACGACACCGTGCGGTTTTGATTGTATATATATATGGCGACATGATATATGGTACCCATGCCATCTTTGATTGATAGTTATGATTGAAATTGTTTTTGAAACATAAAACACTAGTAATAATATCAAATTCTTTTGTTTTATTCTTATCAAGCATATTTTGGCCATTATAAGGTAAAACTCTATCCTCCGGTTTGCGTTGCATTGTGTGATGGGAACTAAGTCTTATAATGGCTTCATTTTTATAAAAAGCATTACGATGTTTAAAAGACTTACTTGTTGTAAAGCACTGGCAATCCAATGGAGTAAACCCGTTTTGCGAAAGTGGCATGGTCCTGTGATTAGCCATATTATAAACGTGTTAAGTAGATTTCTCATACCAGTCCCATGACTGACTCGTAGTTTGTTTCACTTGCAAACTCGGGTGCCCCTTTTTCTACACGGGCAGCCTTATATTCAGGTTTTTGCAGGCTCTTTCTGGATAGCTGGAGATGAAGATGGATTCTATCATTTATCTCTTTTTATGTTGTTCAGCTCCTATTGTAGATATTATGTTTGTTTTCCGCTGTAGACATTTATGTATAGCTGGGCTGTATTTGTACTAAGTATGATCCTGTATACTGTGTAACTCTGGTGATGTTTATCCAGTGTATTATTTGTACATTATCTGGTGTATTTATTTATTTCTGTTCTGCTATTATATGTTTATGTGTTATATTCCAAAGATTTCCCTTGTCGCCCTCAGTACGGGGTTTGGGGTCGTCACAACGTGGTATCAGAGCTTTGGTTAAGCTTAGTTCTGGAATATAACATATTAACGAACTCGTCAGAAATAGAACCAGTAGTGTTCTAGGATGGGTAACTCATTACAGATAGGATCAGTAAGGTCCTAGTATGGGTAAAGCAGAATGAAATACACCCCAATAGACACGTTTACATTTGAAGTATATGTCTCTATGTTTGAAATATCCTTTCTGTTGACCTGACACTTTGTCTGCCATTTGCAGACGTACTAGAAAATGAGTGCCAGAAACAGAAGAAGTAATACTGACCCGGATATAGAAGCTCTATTTATGAAATTTAGAAATCTCGGTGGAATACCATTCTTGGGCAAAGAATCTATTATGAAAACACAAGCTTGGATTCGTTCTGCTGAGAAAATCTTTGACGGTTTAAAGCATAGAGATGACCAGAAAAGATTACTGGCATCTTGGGCACTCAAGGACGAAGCCTTGTTCTGGTGGGATTCGATTATTGAGGATAACCCAGAAGGTAATATTACATGGGATAGATTTAAAGTGATTTTCCTGGAAAGATTTATTCCTCCTGAAGCAACTGAGAGGTTATGTGATGAATTCTCTTATCTGATACAAGGAGATATGACCATTCCCGAATATCATAAGAAATTCAATGAACTTTCTCATTTTGCCCCTCATCTAATTCAAGATCCAAAGAGGAAGAATTTGAGGTTTATTCATGGCCTGCAAAGAAAATACGATAATAGTGTAATGAGGAATGTAAAGCTTCCTTTTTCAGAAATGATATACATGGCTTACCAATACGAGGATCTCGACAAGAAAGGTATGTTACGCTACGAAGAGGAAGTCAGTTCTAGTAATAAAGGGGAGTCTGGAACTGATAGTCCTGAGGTCAGTAAGATGCCGAGAGTCAATCGGAAAAGGGCTAGATCTGAGGAAGAACCAGTAACGACTGACATATGCAACAACTGCCATAAACAAGGGCATTTGCAGGGGAATTGCAAATCCTCGAAGAAACGAATAAAGAGTGGATGTAAATCCAAGAAGAATTTTAAAGAGAATAGAGATTGCAGTAAATGCCATCATACACGTCATCTTGCAAAGGATTGCTGGCTCTTAAAGAAGCCTGGAATGGTACGAGTGAATGAAGTGGCAGAAACTTCAGCACCCTCAGCTAGTTAGGGGAGTTCAGATGTTTTGGAAGGCACGCTTACTGTCAAAAACATTCCAGTTAAAGTATTATTTGATACAGGCGCGTCACGAAGCTTTATTGCAAAGAATGCAGTTAAGAAGTTGGATTTAAATTTGAAAAAGCTCAAAGAACCCATCACTGTCCATAATCCGGTTGGAGGTTCTCTCGATCTTAGCTGGATTTGTGAGGTGCCTGTCTCTTTTTCCAGATATCGGTTTCCTACCATCTCGATCGTCATGAATTTTACCGAATTCGATCTTATTTTAGGATTGGATTGGTTAACCAAATATGAAGCAGAGGTTAAATGTGCCGAGAGAGTGGTTAGAGCAAAGATCAAATCAGGGGATTATATCACCATACCATGCGAAGGTCCGAATTCAGATAGAAAAGACTTTTGGTCAGCTCTAGATGTTTCTCCTGCTCAAATAGAAAATATCCCTGTAGTCACAGAGAATATACAGGACCTCATAAAAGATATTTCTATTAGACCAAAAAATGGTCCTAACACCCAAATCGTCGTATTTTGAGCATAAGATATGAAGAAATAACTGAAAAATAGAGAAAAAAGCAAGACAACGAGATTTTTATAGTGGTTCGGCGTTAACGAGCCTACGTCCACTTCATATTTTCTCATTTCACTCATAGATTACAATTACAATGAATATTGTCTTTCAATCACTTGAATTCAATGAATAATTCTCTCCGAATCCATTGAATTTATTGAGGAAGATAGTGGTTATTCATGGAGAAGTGTTGGCCATGGCAGCCATGGATGAGGAGATGCCAAAAGTCCCCTGAAAATGCCCTCTGAAGGTGTATTTATAGCTGTAGGAAAGCTCCTGGGAGGACTGGTTCGTGATTGGGTACGTGGCAGGCGATCCAGAAAAATAGGAGAGCCAGTAGCCTTGAGAATAGGTCAAAACAAGTTGCGTTTGAACAGGTCCGAAGGTCGGATCGCGGTCATGGGTCGGATCGGATCGCGTAGGCAAGGGCGGATCGGATCGCGGTCATGGGTCGGATCGGATCGCGTAGGCAAGGGCGGATCGGATCGCATAGGCAAGGGCGGATCGGATCGCGGTCATGGGTCGGATCGGATCGCGTAGGCAAGGGCGGATCGGATCGCGTAGGCAAGGGCGGATCGGATCGCGGTCATATGCCAGCTTACACTCGTTCACGGAAATGGGCGTAACTTTCAAACCGTAAGTCCGATTGAGCCAAACCAAAGCTCAAACTGAAGCTAATTCAAAGGGCTACGAGTATATGAGGTGAATAGATCCAAATGAGGTCATTTGATAGGGGTTTCGGGCCAGTTTATACTGATGTTGTGATTTTGACCAAACTGCCTTGTGTCTTCTGACGATGCTTCCAATGCCAGAGAGCAATGTTATCCAGAGATTCCATATCAGACAACATTTACCGAGAGGTGTGTCAACATGATCTTTGCTTTGGGTAGCCTGGTCACAAAGCAGGCTAACAATTTATGTCGTCAAGAATAATGCAGATGTGTTCGAAGAAGTTGTTAGCTTACCTCCGCAGAGAGAAATTGATTTCAAGATCGCTTTAATTCTGAACGCAAGGCCAATAGTGCACGCTATTCGGAGAATGACTCTAAAGGAGAAAGAAGAACTAGACAATAAAACTCGACAGCTTGTATGGAAGGGTCTGATCAGGCCTAGTTTCTCTGATTGGGGAGCAACAGTGGTGCTTGTCCCAAAGTCTGACGGTACTCTGCGACTATGTGTGGATTATCGTGACTTGAATAAGCAGACAATAAAGAATAAATATCCATTGCCGCGAATCGATGATTTATTGGATCGTCTGAATGGAGCACAAATATTTTCAAGGATGCACCTAGATACAGGCTTCCATCAGCTTCGTATTACCGAAGAGTGTGTTCCTATGACAGCATTCAGAGGTCCTAATTTGTTCTATGAGTGGTTAGTAATGCCGTTCGGCTTATGTAACGCTCCAGCTTACTTCGTCGATTTGATGAATCGAGTGTTCAGAGGAGTCTTGAATAAGTTTGTTCTGGTTTTTATTGACGATATTCTAATCTTCTCTAAGTCAAAGGCCGAACATGAAAAACATTTGGAGCAAGTTCTAGAAATTCCGAGGAGGAATGTATTGAAAGCTAAACTTTTCAAATGTATATTCTGGCAAGATGAAGTAAAGTTTCTTGGCCATGTCGTATCAAAAGAGGGAATTGCTGTAGATCCAAGTAAAATCACCGCTATTCAAAATTGGAAGCAACCTAGTACTCCGACAGAAGTTCGAAGTTTTCTTGGATTGGTTAGTTATTATCGGAAGTTCGTTAAAGATTTTTCGAAGATATCTAGTTCCTTAACAAAGCTTACGAAGAAGCACGCAAAATTCAAGTGGACTCCCGAATGTGAGGAGGCTTTTCAGAAGCAGAAATTAAGATTAACAACTGCTCCAGTGTTAACGATAATCGATGGCAATCAAGACTTGAAAGTCTGGAGAGATGCCTCTAGAGAAGGCCTTGGTGCAGTCTTAATGCAAAGAGGCCAAGTTGTTGCTTATGCTAGCCGTCAGCTGAAGCCACATGAAAAGAATTACGTTACTCATGATCTTGAGTTGTTGGCTATCGTATTCGCTTTGAAAATCTGGAGGCATTATCTTTTGGGTGAGAAATTCGAACTGTTTACAGATCATCAGTCGCTAAAGTATCTGTTCACCCATAAAGACTTGAATCTGAGGCAGCAACGTTGGCTAGAATTTCTTGCAGCATACGATTTTGAGATTTTGTACACTCCAGGGAAAGCCAATGTTGTGGCCGATGCGTTAAGTAGAAAGAATGTAATGATCACCAGTTTTATTATTACGACTTCATTAATTGATAAGATATCTGCTCTTCAGAAGGACGATCACTTCATTCAGAGGATTAGAGAAAGAATACAGAAAGGCGAACACTTGAGTTTCCAGATTGATAACCAAGGGGTTCTAAGGCTAAAGGGTCGAATTTGTGTTCCTAACATTGCTGAACTCCGAAAGGAAGTGCTGGATGAATGCCACAAGTCAAAACATAGTATCCATCCAGGAGTGGGCAAAATGTATAATGATATTAAGCGTACATTTTGGTGGAGATCGATGAAGAGAGACATTTCTTTATATGTTAGCAGGTGCTCTACTTGCCAACTAGTCAAAAGCGACCAACAGAAACTTGCTGGATTGTTGCAACCGCTGGCCATTCCAGGTTGGAAGTTGGAACATATTTCCATGGACTTCATAGATGGTTTGCCCAGAACCAGGAAAGGAAATGATAGTATTTGGGTGATCGTAGATCGCTTCACGAAGACCGCCCATTTCATACCTGTCAGATCGAACAGAACTGCTTAGAGTCTGGCGCAGATATATTTCAAGGAAATTGTTAGGCTACATGGAGTGCCGATCAGTATAGTTAGTGATAGAGATCCAATATTTACTAGCAAATTCTGGGAGGCATTTCAAGTAGAACTGGGAATGAAGCTAAATCTAAGCACCGCTTATCATCCTTAGACAGATGGTCAAACTAAGAGGGTGAATCGTATACTAGAAGATTTATTGCGGGCTTGTGTTCTAGATTTTGGTGGATCATGTGAGGACCATTTACATTTGGCTGAGTTCTCATACAACAACAGCTACCAAGTGAGCCTGACAATGTCACCATTCGAAGCATTGTATGGTAGACCGTGCCGATCTCCTGATTGTTGGGTAGAACCTGGTAATAGACTTGTATTGGGACCTGATATGATCCGTGAAGCTGTAGACAAAGTCGATTTCGTTAAGAAACGATTACTCGCCGCTCAAAGCCGACAGAAGAGCTATGCTGATTCGAGAAGAAGAGATTTGGCTTTTTCTGTTGGTGATTATATGTATATAAGGGTTTCTCCGATGAGAGTAGTGATTCGATTTGCCAAAACTGGGAAGTTGGCGCCCAGATTTATTGGTCCATTCCCTATTCTTGAACGGATTGGAACCCTCGCTTATAGAGTTCAATTACCTGATTGGTTGCCTGGAGTGCATGATGTATTTCATGTATCTCAACTTCGAAAGCATGTTCATGACCCAGACTTGGTTGTGGAAGAAGCCGCACAACCAGATATAGAAATTACTCCAGAATTGGCTGTGAGAAGAGAGCCGCTAAAGATTGTTGGCAAAGAAACCAAAGAGCTGAGGAACAAGAAGGTCCACTTAGTCAAAGTGCAATGGAGTGGAGATCCGCAAGATTGTACTTTGGAAACAGAGGAAAGCATTAAGAAATCCTATCCTAAGCGCAGGGTGGATATCTCTGATTGACTCCGGTGCAAGGTACATTTACCATACTTTGCATTACCATTTGTTCTCTACTTTGTTGTTATTTTCTTTTCTGGATGTAAACTTTTAATTCTATAGTCTGATTATCTTAAAAGAGTATATGAATCGATTAGTATATTTCTGAAAAGTTAAAAACAAATAGATTGTTGTTTGTATTGTGTGATAGTGGATAGGATTAACTAAATTATTAGAATGATAGTTAATTAAACCAAGTACTGAACTGATTTAAAAATAGATAGAAATATATACATGTGCATTATATATGTTTGAACAGGTAAAGGGATTAGCTGTTGAGTAAAGAATTTATTTGCGTGCCCGACAAATAGGTAAACCTTAATGAGTTGGATGTGCAATTTTATTATTATATCAACTCTTGCGAATGCCATTGGATGCGGAGTGCTGGTTGTTTTGTGTGTAATAATAAATGTCGCCATAGGATAGTAACAATTAATTTTGAACTACACTACATGGCATACTTCTTAAAGATAGGCATACTTCATCATATACCACATAAGTATTTGGAGCTTGTGTGACGAGGTTGAAGATTTACCATACGAGCGAGAGGCTTGTATGGCGATGACTATATATTACAGGTTGGACTGATGACTGATATGAACCATATAAAATGTAACGGTAAATTGCCAGATTAATTAAAACCCCACACGGGTCTGGAGATGACAATAAACACGTCTCTCTGGTCATTAAGGCACAAAAACCATTTATAGGGTGACGAGAATTTATTCTCTGGAGTTATGATCTATACACACTCCCCTGTGGACACCATAATATATCACTATAAATATGTGCATGCTTATTAGGATTTATTGGGTAACTAATACGGTCCAATAAATTTCCAAACCCCTCCCCGTACAAAGGAGGTTATGGCGAAATTTTTCGAAAATTTAGGGTGTTAGCCAAATTTTTGAAGAATTTGAAAATTCTTAGAAACTGAAAAGTTGAAGAATGGAAGCCAGATTGAAAGTAGAGTTGATTAATTAAACCACTTTCGACTTTGTTCATTTTCGGGGATGAAAAGTTTTAAGTGGGGGAGATTGTAACAACCCGGAAAATCTGAACCAGTTTAAAATTTTTAAATTGGCTATTTTAGTGGATTTCTAATATTTAAAATAAATATTTTAAGTAATAGTGACGAAAAGTATGTTTGAATCGATGTTTGAAAATAAATATAATTATTTTAAATTATAAAATAAGGCCTAAATGGCGCGGTAGTTTCAAAATTTAAATTCAAACTTTGACTGACTGTACCGGGAGCAAAACAAAATAGATTTTAGTGAAACCAAAAATATTTAAATCTGTTAGTGAATATCTTTCTAACGAATTTGAAAAATCGAAGTTTCGTAGTGGGAAGCAAAAGTTATGGCCAAATGAATTTTCAGAAAGGTCGCTATAGAGTTTATATAGCCCGTAAAAATGGCCATTTTGCAAACGACCTCAGAATTCGACGAAACCACTTTTGATGGATCCGGGATGTTAAATTATTGCTAGGTTTCAAATTTCATAATTTTTGATGCTAGTATGTGAGCGTGGCAAAGGAAAATGTGTTTGGTCGATTTCTGTTAAATTGAATCGACCAGAAATGCAACGACCCGAAATCCCCCTTACGGGAAATCACGGATTGAGTTGAGAACAAGCCACATCAGGACGCAGACAGAAGAACATTTCATTGTATATTACAACAATTCCATCAGAATACAAGAATATACAGAGTATGAATCAATATTACACATCATAAAATGTCAGAGGTTACAATACATTATTGCAGCGGAAAAATAATACAATACACAACTGAAAGAGATATACAGATACAAAGCTTTCCGGATATCATTCCAGCTGTAAACCAGGTTCCTATGAATATAATCTGCAAAACCAAAACTACTAGCTGCCCGTGTCAAAATAAGGGCACCCAGAGTTTAGGTTAAAACAATAAACTCCAGGTCAGTCATGTGACTAGTGTGAGAACTAAAACAGTTATTAATCTTTATTTTAAAGTACGGTAAATCAAGGGACCGCATCGTATAACACAGAATGGGTTTCCTCCTAAGAATACCAGTGCATAAAACAACAACGCAATGCAAAATAAAGAACAATGAAGCTATTATAAGACCTAGGTCCCATCACACAATGCAACGCAAGCCGGAGGATAGGGTTTTCCCTTATAATAGCCAAACATGCTTAGTACGTTTAAAACAAATCATTTGATACTATTATAAGTGCATAGTGTATAAAACAACTTCAAATCATAAGTATCAATCATAGGCGGCATGGGTACCATATATCATGTCGCCAATACTAGGCTCTACAAATAAAACTGCAAAGTCACATATTTGGAAATTGGTTTTCCATCTTTGAACTGAGGCAAAATATAGTCCTCTACCGATTCGAGACTGTCTAGCCCGAGTCTCAGGAACAGCGGCCACTGCCCCTTGGATCGTCAGGGCCGGTCCACTGATGTGGATTATAATGCCTGAACACTACGTTTCCCCGCCCTTTTGGGCGAAAATGAGCCAACAAATGACTCCATCGGCTTCACATAGTCACCGATATATCCGAGGCGCCTCGCAAACCAACAACCACATAAGTCAAACTCGTCAGGGCGTGTCAAACCACTGACGCCACTTCTAATTAGAAAGAAACGCATGTCCCCCCTGAGGTCCTCTCCCGTTTTTGGTTCACCACCGGGGTGTGAGGCTCGCGAATCAACGCTACACAAAGCTATGCCACACAGGCCTTGCTTTGATCATCAACCACAAGACTTTGCTTTTCAACAGAAGCCTTGATCAATTTCCACTTATGCATGCCACATAGGAAATTCTCTCCATACGTTTGATATCCATCAATACATAACCCCTGAGCTCGTACGTCTCAGAGAAGGGCATTAAGCAAGAGAATAAATTCTCCGCCGCCAAACAGATATATATTTAAAAGCAATCAATCACACAGAATAAAATCCAATGTCAGACACACAGTCCATTTACAAGTTCGTTCTGGGTCTGAACGAAACCGGAGGCACCTAGTACCTCGCATATCCATCGATCTCCAAGTAAGTCTGGATGACCACTAACTGATTCCCTCCTCTTGGGTGTACGACCCAATCAATATCATCAGTAATCACCCAAACGACGTGAAGACCTCCGGTCTTCGACCACCGTCTTCATCCTCGACACCACGTCGAATCAATTATTCAGAATGGGATAAACCCGGTCTTTCTGAATAACTCGCGTATATAATAAACAAGTGTTACACAAACACAACATACGCCTCATTCCAATTCATCATTCACTAACCGCAAACTAGCAAGAGAATAATTCCTCAAATATTAACCCCGAAGGCCGAAACCAACATCGGATCAATACCCAGGAAACCATTCTGCTTAGCTAACCTACAGTTAGTTTCTAAATTTCACATTCTTAGGGAAAGGTTCCCATTAATTTTATCAAAGACAAATTCTTTTAAATTTATTCTTTAATCTTCCTTTGAATATCACTTCAAACTAGTCAGGATCAGCGAACCACACCGAAGTAATCATTTATTTTATTTCCCAATCTCAACCTATTCATCCCATGAAGTAAAACTGGTCATACTTCATATCTAACACCATGGTGTTATCGGTAAATTCAATTACTATTTCACGTTCAAATCTAATTAAAGATTTAACTATCGCCTAGAGCAGAACTGGTGATACTCCATTCTCGATCTTTTCAATCTAATTAAAGATTCATTAAAACTTCACTTAGTTTTAATCTTTAACTGGGTTAAAGAATCAATGTCATTTAAAACACGGTTCACAATAAAGCCAAAATCACATTCCATTCTATTAGCCTTTAACCGTAAAATAGCAAGTGGCAATTCCCTAAGTATTAACCCCGAAGGCCGAAACCAACATCAGATCAATACCCAAGAAACCATTCAACTTAACTAATCTCCAGTTAGTTTCTGATTTTCTTAACTCCTTTTGGTCTAAGAACATTATTATTGAAGATACCATTCACGACAACCCAAATCACATTTGATATTAAATACAAGGCTCTGAATAGAAAATATATCGGCTTATATTCAATATCAAATTCTACGACCAACAAATATCGCACTGGAAATAACGATATAAATATATCTTTCAAATTTCCATAACAATATCTGTATAATCACGAAATCCAACATCGAAATATTCCAAAGACAATTTCGATTCAAATCCATTCCAATTCAATTATTGGAAATTCTTGTTATTTTCAAAACCATTTCAAATCCACTTTATTTATTTTAAAGATAAATAGAATTATAATTCTTGTTCAAAACTTGTTCATTTCGATAAAAATCTATTTTTATCTTTTCAAATATGGAAATTTTCATCCCAATTCTTCACAAATCATTTCTTATGATTTTACACAAATTATTACTATTTTTAATAATTTTATCAAGGCCCGTACAGTCGATTCCATCAACGGCCATCGAACTGCACTTACAACGACCTTTTCCAAATTTGATTTTGACATAATTCCAAATCCAACCGTTAGATTTCAAATCTCTAATATTCGTTAGAAAGCTCTTTTCGATACGAACCCAATGGTTCCGGTTTTAGGAGAATCTAGCGGTCGGATCTCCCGCAATATCCACTCGAAGTCAATGGTTGAAATTCGCGAACTGCTGCGGCGCGGCGCGTTCTATTCAGGCCATTATATATATATATATATAATATATATATTATATTTCGTCGATTTCCTTTTAAAACGTATATTATAAAACGTTTTAAATTCATTTTCAAAATGATTCCAACTTCCATTTCAAATTCAAACCAAAATTGAATTTTTCAATATAAATTCGTTTTAAATTCATTTCAAATTGATTTCAATTTAAATCGATTTCAATTCAATTTCAATCCGTTTTAAATTCAATTCAAAACGATTTCAATTCTGTTTCAATCTAATTCGAATTTCAATTCATTTCAATTTAATTCAAATTTCAGTTCATTCCAATTCAATTCGAATTTCAATTCTATTCAGTTTAATTCGAATTTCAATTCTATTCAGTTTAATTCGAATTTCAATTCTATTCAGTTTAATTCGAATTTCAATTCATTTCAAAATATCAGATTTTGAAATCACTTTCGATATTCATTATAAAATGAATAAAATCGATATAAATATCATTCACGTCAAAATGGCGTCAATCCAATCAACACGGCTTTAATTCAACACATGAATTTATTTTCAATTCAACACATGAATTTATTTTCAATTCAACACATGAATTTATTTTCAATTCAACACATGAATTTATTTTCTATATTGGAATGAGGCCCAATCCATTACCATATAATGTTAATTATGTGGATTCTCTACGACACATGTACGTAACAGCAACGATAAATAATCAACCATCATCAAGAGTGCACCACACAATTGCATAAGCATTAAATATAAATAATTAACGCTTACACAGTCTGTCGACCAATCAATCGACATACAGCTAAATAATTGGGATTAGTGTACGCGAAATATCATCCCAATACCCGTGTGGGGTTTCAAATCAACAAACACATATTTTTATTTGTGCAGTTGGGCGATGTGTAAAATTTATCGCCCCAATCAATATCAGTCAAATCAGTGTATATAAACAAATCTCCGATTTGTTTATTACTATTTACTTTATATACACATTAAAAATTAAATTTTTAACTATAAAATATTTCCCACTATAAAATATTTTATTTCATTTCACATCACACAATCAAATTTCACAACACAGAAATCAAACAAACAAGTCATCCATGGTCTGTGGACGACGGGTGTCGGGTGCTACTAAACACCATCTGCATCCTAGTATATATTTCAAACTAGAAATAAATTAAAGGTGAGGAGTTCTCACCGACTAGCTAATCCAAACGCCACGACTCTTCATATGTAGAAAATCTTCGTCGTGTTCGCCTTTTGGTCACTTTCATTGTCCGTAGCCACTACATATATAAAAATCACACCTTTATATTCTTGCTGTGTATATAAAAATCACATTTTTATACCACTATTATATAGATAAAAATCTATTTTTCTCTCGCCATTCTCTATATAAAAATCACATTTTTATATTCTCTCTACTTCACGATAAAAATAAAGTTCAGATTTTTATTTCACTTCATATATTTACAACGCTTCTTTCTATATAAAAATTATATTTTTATACTTCTACTCCTTCAATAAAGATCGAATTTTTATCTCACTACACTTATACAAATTATATTTTTAACCTTTCTATAATATAAAAATTATATTTTTAACCTTTCCATGATATAAAAATTATATTTTTAACCTTTCTATGATATATAAATTATATTTTTAACCTTTCTATGATATAAACATTATATTTTTAACCTTTCTATGATATAAAAATTATATTTTTAACCTTAACTAGAAATCAAATCTTTTTATAAGCAAATAAAAATCAGTTTTTATTTCCTATATAAATCAGTTTTATTCCTATATAAATCAGTTTTATATAAGCAAATAAAATCAGAAAACTTACGGGGTTATCGGAGGAAGGGGATGATGTTGTTGTCGACTGGAAAGGGGAGGGGTTTCTGCCCTTTGAAAAGGAGAGGGGGGGTTCGCCACTGGTCTGTGGCAGTTTCAAGTGGGAGGCTCGAGCTCCTCCGGTGGTGGCTTGCGCTACGGTGTAGAGAGGGGCTCCGAAGGTGGCATCGCGGGTCGAAGGGGCGCGGGGCTTAGCGTCGGAGAAGGGGAGAGAGAGGCAGTAGGGGGAGGAGAGAGATGGGAGGTCGGAGGTGGGGTCTCTCGGCCGAGGGTGACAGCGTGGAGGCGGTGGCGGCCTGATGACATCGCCATAATTTTTTTCAATTTGGGGGTGCTAGGTTTGAATGAGGAAAACTGAACCAGAGGGGGGGGCTTATGCAAAAAAAAGGGAATTATATTTTATATATTTTATTATTATTATTTTCTCCAATAAAAGTTGGCTTTTCGTTTGAACTCGAAATCAAGTCCACCGACTGTCGACCATAACTAATTACCCCCATTCCGAACACAATGGGATATGTATCGCAAGCTGATTCGATTGTTTCGATCAGTTTTCTTTAAAATCAAAATATAACACTATATATTGAATTTGAACGCACATTTCAATTTACCGGGGCCACATACTAACTAGAAAAATTCCCAAAAAATATTTTCTAGCTTCGTATTGACGATACGGTCCTAACAAAACTGATTTCGTCAAATTCTGAGCCCGTTTGAAAAATGGCCATTTTCCAGTCGATTAAAATCAACTAAAACTGGTCAAACGCGTTTTCCTTTGCCACGCTCACATATTGATTCAGAAAATTACGAATTTTGAAACCTAGCAATAACTTGACATCACGGATCCAACAAAAGTGGTTTCATCGAAAACCGAGGTCGTTTGCAAAATTTCCATTTTTAAGGGCCAGAATTCCATAGCGACTATTCTGAATTTTCAACTGGACACAACTTTTTGTCCCTGCTATGAAATTTCAATTTTTCGGATTCGTTAGAAAGATATTCATGAATAGATTCAAATATTTTTAGTTTCACTAAAATCCGGTTTATTTCGAATCCTGTGCATTCATTTGAAATTTGAAATCGAATTTTCGAACTATCGCGCCATTTTCAATTCCTTTTAAAATTAAAAATAAATATTTATATTCTAACAACGATCTATATAAATATATATGTTCTAATTCTATTCAAAATAAATTTCTCATCGTTTTTATTTAAAATAATCATTTTAAATGTTCAAAATTCACTAAAATTGCCAAAATAAAAATTTTAAATTGGCTCGGATTTCCGAGTTATTACAATCTCCCCCACTTAAAACTTTTCGTCCCCGAAAAGGAACGAAGCCGAAAGTTGTTTAACAAATCAACTCAAATTTCCTTATTTTCTTTACGGCTTAAGTTCTTTAACTTTTCAGTTTCTAAGAACTTTTTCAATTTTTTCAAAAATTTGGCTAACACCTTAAATTTTCGAAAAATTTCGCCATAACCTCCCCTGCACCGGGGACTTCGGGATATTTCATATAGTCTCCCATGGCCTTCTTCAATCCAAAAGAAAAAGAAAAAGCCAAGCAGCTAGCCAATCGGCTCATAAAATCATCCAAACCCAAAGAAATACAATAAACATGTACCTATTTGTCGGGCAAACAATTTTATTCCTCTGCTCTAGCCTCCTTGCTATGACCTGTTCAATGTAAGTACATGTATATGTGTGCAAATGCGATCATTTTTCAATACAACTCAATATTTGATACAATTTGGCTAAATGGTTCAACATTTAATTAGTCAAACAATAATCAAACAACACAATCAACAATCAGTTAGTTGATTAACGTTTCAAATCCCTAACTTTGATCTATAGTCAAAAATCATATTTTTGATGCCAAATCACCACAATAAGCCCTATCTAATTTTGGTTCTCACACCAGTCAATTGGAATCATATAGATATCCCACCTTCGACACTCGAATATAAATGCTGATGATGATGCACCGTCATCAGGATTATCCCCGGGTGACTAGAGTGTGATTCTATATCTATCCAGTATATTAAAACTTCAAATACACGCGGATCAGACGTATATGCAAAATCTCTATATACCTGATAGTCCAAATCAATATAAAATAAATATTCAAATACGTATAAAACGATTTAAATTTCAAAAAACTTGTTTTCATTTTATTAATATACTCTTCACACTTGTCCTAGGATACCACTGATCCCATCTCTAACGAGTCATTCCTATTGGATATTACTAATCCAATTTCTAGTGAATTCTTTCGTATGGTTCTAATGTGTCTTGTTCTCTGAGCTTTGTAAACCAAAGCTCTGATACCAAAATGTAACGACCCGAAATCCCAATTAAAGGAAATCACGGATTGAGTTGAGAACAAGCCACATCAGAACGCAGACAGAAGAACATTTCATTGTATATTACAACAATTCCATCAGAATACAAGAATATACAGAGTATGAATCAATATTACACATCATAAAATATCATAGGTTACAATACATTACTGTAGCGGAAAAATAATACAATACACAACTGAAAGAGATATACGGATACAAAGCTCTCCGGATATCATTCCAGCTGTAAACCAGGTTCCTGTGAATATAATCTGCAAAACCAAAACTACTAGCTGCCCGTGTCAAAATAAGGGCACCCAGAGTTTAGGTTAAAACAATAAACTCCAGGTCAGTCATGTGACTGGTGTGAGAACTAAAACAGTTATTAATCTTTATTTTAAAGTTTGGTAAATCAAGGGACCACGCCATATAACACGGAACGGGTTTCCTCCCAAGAATACCAGTGCATAAAACAACAGCGCAATGCTAAATAAAGAACAATGAAGCTATTATAAGACCCAGGTCCCATCACACAATGCAACGCAAGCCGGAGGATAGGGTTTTCCCTTATAATAGCCAAACATTCTTAGTACGTTTAAAACAAATCATTTGATACTATTATAAGTGCATAGTGTATAAAACAACTTCAAATCATAAGTATCAATCATAGGCGGCATGGGTACCATATATCATGTCGCCATACTAGGCTCTACAAATAAAACCGCAAAGTCACGTATTTGGAAATTGGATTTCCATCTGTGAACCAAGGCAAAAGATAGTCCTCTACCGATTCGAGAGTGTCTAGCCCGAGGCTCAGGAACAGCCGCAACTGCCCCTTGGATCGTCAGGGCACGTCCACCAATGTGGATTATAATACCTGAACACTACGTTTCCCCGCCCTTTGGGGCGTAAATGAGCCAACAAATCACTCCATCGGCTTCACATAGTCACCGATATATCTGAGGCGCCTCGCAAACCAACAACCACATAAGTCAAACTCGTCAGGGCGTGTCAAACCACTGATGCCACTTCTAACTAGAAAGAAACGCATGTCCCCCCTGAGGTCCTCTCCCGTTTTTGGTTCACCACCGGGGTGTGAGGCTCGCGAATCAACGCTACACAAAGCTATGCCACACAGGCCGTGCTTTGATCATCAACCACAATACTTTGCTTTTCAACAGAAGCCCTGATCAATTGCCTCTTAGGCATGCCACATAGACAATTCACTCCATACGTTTGATATCCATCAATATATAACCCCTGAGCTCGTACGTCTCAGAGAAGGGCGTTAAGCAAGAGAATAAATTCTCTGCCGCCAAACAGATATATATATTTAATAGAAATCAATCACACAGAATAAAATCCAATGTCAGACACACAGTCCATTTACAAGTTCGTTCTGGCTCTGAATGAAACCGGAGGCACTTAGTACCTCGCATATCCATCGATCTCCAAGTACGTTTGGACGACCACTAACTGATTCCCTCCACTTGGGTGTATGGCCCAATCAAGATCATCAGTAATCACCCAAACGACGTGAAGACCTCCGGTCTTCGACCACCGTCTTCATCCTCGACACCACGTCGAATCAATTATTCAGAATGGGATAAACCCGATCTTTCTGAATAACTCGCGTATATAATAAACAAGTGTTACACAAACACAACATACGCCTCATTCCAATTCATCAGTCACTAACCGCAAACTAGCAAGAGAATAATTCCCCAACTATTAACTCCGAAGGCCGAAACCAACATCAGATCAATACCCAGGAAACCATTCTGCTTAGCTAACCTACAGTTAGTTTCTAAATTTCACATTCTTAGGGAAAGGTTCCCATTAATTTTATCAAAGATAAATTCTTTTAAATTTATTCTTTAATCTTCCTTTGAATATCACTTCAAACTAGTCGGGATCAGCGAACCACATCGAAGTAATCATTTATTTTATTTCCCAATCCCAACCTATTCATCCCATGAAGTAAAACTGGTCATACTTCATATCTAACACCACGGTGTTATCGGTAAATTCAATTACCATTTCACGTTCAAATCTAATTAAAGATTTAACTATCGCCTGGAGCAGAACTGGTGATACTCCATTCTCGATCTTTTCAATCTAATTAAAGATTCATTAAAACTTCACTTAGTTTTAACCTTTAACTGGCTTAAAGAATCAATGTAATTTAAAACACGATTCACGATAAACCCAAAATCACATTCCATTCTATCAGCCTTTAACCGTAAAATAGAAAGTGAGCAATTCCCTAAGTATTAACCCCGAAGGCCGAAACCAAAATCAGATCAATACCCAAGAAATAATTCAACTTAACTAATCTCCAGTTAATTTCTGATTTTCTTAACTCCATTGGGTCTAAGAACAGTATTATTGAAGATACCATTCACGACAACCCAAATCACATTTGATATTAAATACAAGGCTCTGAATAGAAAATATATCGGCTTATATTCAATATCAAATTCTACGACCAACAAATATCGTACTGGAAATAACGATATAAATATATCTTTCAAATTTCAATAACAATATCTGTATAATCACGAAATCCAGCATCGAAATATTCCAATGACAATTTCGATTCAAATCCATTCCAATTCAATTAATGGAAATTCTGGTTATTTTAAAAACCATTTTAAATCCACTTTATTTATTTTTAAAATAAATAGAATTATAATTCTAGTTCAAAACTAGTTCATTTTGATAAAAATCTATTTTTATCTTTTCAAATATGGAAATTTTCATCCCAATTCTTCACAAATCATTTCTTATGATTTTACACAAATTATTACTATTTTTAATAATTTTATCAAGGCCCGTACAATCGATTTCCATCAACGGCCATCGAACTGCACTTACAGCGATCTTTTCCAAATTTGATTTTGACATAATTCCAAATACAACCGTTAGATTTCAAATCTCTAATATTCGTAAGAAAGCTCTTTACGATACGAACCCAACGGTTCCAGTTTTAGGAGAATCCGACGGTCGGATCTCCCGCAATATCCATTCGAAGTCAATGGTCGAAATTCACGAATTGCCGCGGCGCGGCGCGTTCTATTCAAGCCATTATATATATATAATATATATATATTATATTTTTTCGATTTCCTTTTAAAACGTATGTAATAAATCGTTTTAAATTCGTTTTCAAAATGATTCCAACTTCCATTTCAAATTCGAACCAAAATTGAATTTTTCAATATAAATTCGTTTTAAATTCATTTCAAATTGATTTCAATTTAAATCGATTTTAGTTCAATTTCAATCCGTTTTAAATTCAATTCAATTCTATTTCAATCTAATTCGAATTTCAATTCATTTCAATTTAATTCGAATTTCAATTCATTTCAATTTAATTCGAATTTCAATTCATTCCAATTTAATTCGAATTTCAATTCTATTCAGTTTAATTCGAATTTCAATTCTATTCAGTTTGATTCGAATTTCAATTCTATTCAGTTTAATTCGAATTTCAATTCTATTCAGTTTAATTCGAATTTCAATTCTATTCAGTTTAATTCGAATTTCAATTCTATTCAGTTTAATTCGAATTTCAATTCATTTCAAAATATCAGATTTTGAAATCACTTTCGATATTCATTATAAAATGAATAAAATTGATATAAATATCATTTACGTCAAAATGGCGTCAATCTAATCAACACGGCTTTAATTCAACACATGAATTTATTTTCAATTCAACACATGAATTTATTTTCAATTCAACACATGAATTCATTTTCTATATTGGAATGAAGCCCAATAAATTACCATATAATGTTAATTATATGGATTCTCTACAACACATGTACGTAACAGCAACGATAAATAATCAACCATCATCCAGAGTGCACCACACAACTGCATAAGCATTGAATATAAATAATTAACGCTTACACAGTCTGTCGACCAATCGATCGACATACAGCTAAATAATAGGGATTAGTGTACGCCAAATATCATCTCAATACCCGTGTGGGGTTTTAAATCAACAAAGAAATATTTTTATTTGTGCAGTTGGGCGATGCGTAAAATTTATCGCCCCAATCAATATTAGTCAAATCAGTGTATATAAACAAATCTCCAATTAGTTTATTACTATTTACTTTATATACACGTTAAAAATTATATTTTTAACTATAAAATATTTCCCACTATAAAATATTTTATTTCATTTCACATCACACAATCAAATTTCACAACACAGAAATCAAACAAACAAGTCATCCATGGTCTGTGGACGACGGGTGTTGGGTGCTACTAAACACCGTCTGCATCCTAGTATATATTTCGAACTAGAAATAAATTAAAGGTGAGGAGTTCTCACCGACTAGCTAATCCAAATGCCACGACCCTTCATATGTAGAAAATCTTCGTCGTGTTCGCCTTTTGGTCACTTTCATTGTCCGTAGCCACTACATATATAAAAATCACACCTTTATATTGTTGCTGTGTATGTAAAAATCACATTTTTATACCGCTATTATATAGATAAAAATCTATTTTTCTCTCGCCATTCTTTATATAAAAATCACATCTTTACTATTTCTACTATATAAAAATCACATTTTTATATTCTCTCTACTTTACGATAAAAATAAAGTTCAGATTTTTATTTCACTTCATATATTTACAACGCTTCTTTCTATATAAAAATTATATTTTTATATTTCTACTCCTTCTATAAAAAATATATTTTTAACCATTCTATGATATGAAAATTATATTTTTAACCTTTCTATGATATAGAAATTATATTTTTAACCTTTCTATGATATAAAAATTATATTTTTAACCTTAACTAGAAATCAAATCTTTTTATAAGCAAATAAAAATCAGTTTTTATTTCCTATATAAATCAGTTTTATTCCTATATAAATCAGTTTTATATAAGCAAATAAAATCAGAAAACTTAAGGGGTTATCGGAGGAAGGGGATGATGTTGCTGTTGACCGGAAAGGGGAGGGGGTTTCTGCGCTTTGAAAAGGGGGGGTTCGTCACTGGTCTGTGGCGGTTTCAAGTGGGAGGCTCGAGCTCCTCCGGTAGTGGCTTGCGCTACGGTGTAGAGAGGGGCTCCGAAGCTGGCATCGCGGGTCGAAGGGGCGCGGGGCTTAGCGTCGGAGAAGGGGAGAGAGAGGCAGTTGGGGGAGGAGAGAGATGGGAGGTCGGAGGGGGGATCTCTCGGCAGAGGGTGGCGGCGTGGAGGCGGTGGCGGCCTGATGACGTCGCCATAATTTTTTTGATTTGGGGGTGCTAGGTTTGAATGAGGAAAACTGAACCGGAAGGGGGGCTTATGCAAAAAAAGGGAATTATATTTTATATATTTTATTATTATTATTTTCTCCAATAAAAGTTGACTTTGCGTTTGAACTCGAAATCAAGTCCACCGACGGTTGACCACAGCTAATTACCCCCATTTCGAACACAATGGGATATGTATCGCAAGCTGATTCGATCGTTTCGATCAGTTTTCTTTAAAATCAAAATATAACTCTATATATTGAATTTGAACGCACATTTCAATTTACCGGGGCTACATACTAACTAGAAAATTTCCCAAAAAATATTTTCTAGCTTCGTATTGACGATACGGTCCTAACAAAACTGATTTCGTCAAATTCTGAGAACGTTTGAAAAATGGCCATTTTCCAGTCGATTAAAATCAACTGAAACTGGCCAAACGCGTTTTCCTTTGCCAAGCTCACATATTGATTCAGAAAATTACGAATTTTGAAACCTAGCAATAACTTGACATCACAGATCCAACAAAAGTGGTTTCGTCAAAAACCGAGGTCGTTTGCAAAATTTCCATTTTTAAGGGCCAGAATTCCATAGCGACTATTCTGAATTTTCAACTGGACACAACTTTTTGTCCCCGCAATGAAATTTCAATTTTTCGGATTCATTGGAAATATATTCATGAATAGATTCAAATATTTTTAGTTTCACTAAAATCCGGTTTATTTTGAATCTTGTGCATTCATTTGAAATCGAATTTTCGAACTACCGCGCCATTTTCAATTCCTTTTAAAATTAAAAATAAATATTTATATTCTAACAACGATCTATATAAATATATACATTCTAATTCTATTCAAAATAAATTTTTCGTCGGTTTTATTTAAAATAATCATTTTAAATGTTCAAAATTCACTAAAATTGCCAAAATAAAATTTTTAAATTGGCTCGGATTTCCGAGATATTACAAGAAAAGGGCCATTTTTCAAACGGTCTCAAAATTTGACGAAACTAGTTTTGTTGGGACCGTATCGTCAAAACATAGCTAGATTTATTTTTTGGGAATTTTTAGAATCAATATGTGGCCCCGGCAAATTGAAATGTACGTTCAAATCGAATATTGAATGTTTTATATTTTAATTTGAAGGAAAACTGACTGAAACAGTCGAATGGGACTTCGAAACATATCCCATTATGTTCAGAATAGGGGTATTTAGCTAGGGTCGACAGTCGTTGGGTTTGGATTGGAGTTCGTAGGAGATAAGGGGTATTTTAGAAATTCAAAAATATATAAATAAATAGAAAAACCCTCATTGGCCAGAATCATTCTCTCTCTCCCCGACACCTTCGACGCACGACGGAAAAGCTTCAAAACCTTCTCTCTTCAAATTCTCCCAATCCACTTCACGAAATCCACTACCGCAGTTATGGATTTTGTAGTACTCTTCAAGATCTACACATCCATATAGAATTTGTGATTTATCATCTCGTATTTGGAGAGAATCGACGCCAGGAAGTCTGGGCGTTCAAACCGCCGCCGCGCCGCCTATAGGCCACCGAAGTGGGCCCCGCTCCAGGCGCCAGTGCGCCTCTCTCCCCTCTTCCTTGCTGCGAAGGACAATCGTCGATCCGCTTCACCGTTTGATCGAAAAGTTCAAACCTAGTTTTGAGGAATTTAGAGAGGTAACAACTGATAATTATTTAAACTATTCTATAACACTTTAAAGCACTGCGGTTTTTGATTTCACTGTAAAAATCATATCTTTCTCGTTTGTTGACGAAATTTAGTGAAACAAGAGAGTGGACTCGTGTGGACGTCTTCTACATTCTAGAAGAGACCAGATATTTTTCTGAGCCTTCTGCTATTTTTGGTGGAGTGGAACCCAATGTGAGATTTCTGAATTATAAACGATATGAAAATGATGATGTATAAATTATATATTCGAAGTGAAATACACTTATATATATATATATACGCCCCTCGTCCACAAACCATGGACGATATTTATTGGTTGTGATTGGTGTGAAAATTGGTTGATAGCGAATGGTTGATTAGAATTGTTTGTGGTTGAAAAATACCCGTTTGTGGTTGAGAATTATTTGGTTGAAACCACATAGGATTAGTTTGTGGAAAAGAAAATAAACATGCCGCCTGCGTGCGAACTAGATGCATGAAATCCCCATTGTCAAAAGCTGCGAGGCTTTGAGGTAGAGCGAGGAGCCGTTCTAGGAGCAATCCCGATTTTAACTACCCTGCCGTTATGCTGCCGAAATTTTCAATAATATTCATGTGTTAGAATTATTTTCATGTGTTGAAACTATATTCGTGTGTTGAATAGAAATTCATGTGTTGAATAGAAATTCATGTGTTGAACGACATTCCTGTTTTGAAATAAATTGTTTTATAATAAAAATCATATTTTTATCATCTATATGAACAATATAAAATAGTCGTGTTTTGAAATAAATTGTTTTATAATAAAAATCATATTTTTATCATCTATATGAACTGTACAAAATAGTCGTGTTTTGAAATAAATTGTTTTATAATAAAAATCATAATTTTATCATCTATATGAACTATATAAAATAGTCGTGTTTTGAAATAAATTGTTTTATAATAAAAATCATATTTTTATCATCTATATGAACTATATAAAATAGTCGTGTTTTGAAATAAATTATTTTACAATAAAAATCACATTTTTATTATATACATGAATTGTTAAAAATAGTGAAGTGTTGAAATAAATGTCTGTTGGAAAAAAATATCATTTTTATCAAATATATGAAAAGAATATGGTTTTGAAATCAAAGAATAGATTATATTTATATATATGTACAAATATAATTAAAATATATCGAATAACGAAGCTGCAGTTTGTGTTTTGAAACCGTGATTTCAAACGATTAGTGCGGGAGATCCGACCATCGGATTTTCCCGAAACTGAAACCGTTGGGTTCGCTTTGGAAATATCTTTCCAATGACACCAACTTTGTAAAGATCCAACTGTTGGATTGTCTGGAATGTTTAATTCAAATCTGAAGAAAAACAGCGCCAGAATCGATTATATTTATATATATATATAAATATAATTAAAATAAATCGAATAACGACGCTGCAATTCGTATTTTGAAATCGAAACTTCAAACGAGTGTACCGGGAGATCCGACCGTCGGATTTTCCCGAAACTGAAATCGCTGGATTCGTTTTGAAAAGATCTTTCTAATGATATAAAATTTGTGAAGATCCAACGGTTAGATTTTCTGATATGTGTAAATCAAATCTGAAGAAAAACAGCGCCACGGCCACGTTATGGCCTGAAGCGTCATTTGAATAAATTGGCTATTTTTAAATAAATAAAAATAGCGATAAATCGTTATAAAATATTATAAACGATATGGAATGGAAATAAACCGAATTTACCCGGTTTATTAGAAATTTGATGGTTGAATGTTTTTGACATGAAAATTATACTAAAGAATTTATCTTTGATAAAAATAATGGGGACCTTTCCCTAAGAATGTTAAATTTATAAACTAACTGAAGTTTAGCTAAGTCGAATGGTTTCCTGGGTTTTGATCTGATGTTGGTTTCGGCCTTCAGGGTTAATACTTGGGAAATCGTTCTCTTACTAATTTACGGCTAGTGACTGATGAATTGAAATGAGGCGTATGTTGTGTTTGTGTAGCACTTGTTTATTATATACACGAGTTGCTCAGAAAGACCAGGTTTATCCCATTTTGAATAACTGAATCGACGATAAGAAGTCGATTATGAAGACGGTGGTTGAAGACCGGAGATCTTCACCTCGGTTGGATGGTAACTGATGTCTTGATTGGGAGGCATCCAGAAATATAGATAATAAGTAGTGATCGTCCAGACGTACGTGGGGATCGATGGGTATGCGAGGTATATAGTCCCTCCGGTTTCGTTCAGACCTAGAACGAACTTGTAAATGGACTGTGTGTATGACATTGGATTTCATTCTGTGTGATTGATAGACGTCAGTTACATGGCGTGAATTGCCTGTGTGGCATGCTAAGATGCAGTGATCAAGGCTTCTGTTGAAAAGAAAAGTCTTGTGGTTGATGATCAAAGCACGGCCTGTGTGGCATTGCTTTGTGTATAACGTGAATTCGCGAGCCTCACACCCCGGTATGGACCAGACACGGGAGAGGACCTCAGGGAGAGCATGCGTTTCCTTCTAGCTAGAGGTGGTGTCAGTTCTTAAAACTGGCTGACATTTATATTACTTTCACCTGTGTGGTTGTTGCTGTTGCGAGGCGCCTCGGATATATCGGTCGATCCGGGACCGATGGAGTCATTCGTTGGCTCATTTACGCCCCAAAGGGCGGGGAAACGCAGTGTTCAGGCATAATAATCCACATCCGTGGACCGGCGCTGACGATCCAAGGGTTGATGCGTTCTGATCCTGAGACATGGGCTAGATTGTCTCGAATTCGGTAAGGACTATCTTTTGCCTTGGTTCATGACGGAAATCGACGGTGGGCGGAAAGGCTAGACATGGGCCGTCGGAGGTGGGAGGAAAGGCGGAGGGAGGCGCGACTTGGGCGGAGACCGACGGTGGGCGCCGCGCTAGGCACGAAGGTTTTTTTTCTTCTTTCCTACGTTGAACGATTTTGGGAAAATGAGGGAGAGAAAGAGGAAAAGGGGAGGGCTTTGACTTTATATATTTAATTAATTGTTTAATCCCAAAAAGTTACTTTAAAATTCGAAGTCAAAATCGAGCCTTCCGACTGTCTCCGCAAACTAATTACCCCTATTTCGGACACAATGAGATATGTCCCACAAGCCAATTCAACCATTACGATCAGTTTTCGTTAAAATTACGATATAAATCAATATAATAGTCAAACTTGATTTTGACGTATATTTTAATTTACGAGGGCCACATACCAGCTCTGAAAATTCCAGAAAAATTATTTCTAGCTTCGTATTGACGATACGGTGCTAATAAAACAAATTTCGTCAAATTTGAACACCGTTTGAAAAATGTCCCTTTTCTAGTCGATCCAAATTGACTTAAACTGTCAAAACACGTTTTCCTTTGCCACGCTCACATATTGATTCAGAAAACTATGAATTTTGGAATCTAGCAATAACTTGACATCCCGGATCCGACAAAAGTGGTTTCGTCAAAAACGGAGGTCGTTTGAAAATTTTCCATTTTTAAGGGCTATATTTTACATAACGACTATTCTAAAATTTCAATTGGGCATAACTTTTTATCCCCGCTATGAAATTTCAATTTTTCGAATTTGTTGGAAAGATATTCTCAAATAGATACTAATATTTTTGATTTTGCTAAAATCCGGTTTGTTTTGAATCCTGTACATTCATTTGAAATTGAATTTTCAAACTACCACGCCATTTTCAATTCCTTTTATAATTAAAATAAAATATTTATATTCTAACGTCGATTCAAATAAATATATACATTCTAATTCTATTCAAAATAAATTTCTCGTCGTTATAATTTAAACTAAATCATGTTAAATATTCAAAATTCACTAAAAGGGCCAAAATAAATTTTTTAAATTGGCTCGGATTTTCCGGGTTGTTACACATGAGCTTGTTCAATTCCCTATAATCCACACATAAAAGGAGAGAGTCGTTTGCCTAAGTCACGAATACGATTGGTGCTCCACACTCATAAATGCTACGTTTAATAAACCCTTTCTTGAACAACTCCCCCACTTGCTTACTAATTAAGCTCCCTCCTGTCTCTCGGAGCCATGTGGAGGCACTGTCTACGCAGTAGGCTTAGCGTTCTCCACCAAGTATATCCAGAAATCTATATCGCGCCTAGGAGCTAGCCATCTTACGTCCTCGAATATGCCCAGAAAGTCTCTAACGGTGGGCACCAATTGGGATCGTCGACAGGAGCATATAGGGAATCCAAGAAACTAAGCATAAATGTCTCTCGCGGGTCGCAAGAAATTTCGAGAGTCCTACCATGGCATGTTAAAAGCCTAACAATTCTACTCTCACAATCAAGGATGGCCACATACATGGCTAGCCAATTCATTCCTAGAATAAGCTCATAACCCATAAAACCTAGTACATACGCGTTGCACTCAAACTCAACGCCAAGAATAGAAATCCTCAAACCCCACATATCATAGACAGATGAGTCGTACCTCCTATGGGGCTTGAGAAAACTACTGGATCAGAAAATACAGAAGTATCTAGGTGTAGACTACCAACAACAAAACTGGATATGAAAGAATGAGAAGCAACAGAATCGAACAAGGTCCTAATGGGAAAGTCGAGAAGAGAAATTGATCCCTCTATAGTGACCTTCTTACCACTGTCCTGACTGCTACCACCAGTATAAGCCGCCTCAAGCGCATGAACCTATGCTCCAGATGAACATGCTCCCTTTCCCTGATTCTGAGGGCACTACCTACTATAATGTCCCATCTGTCCGCACTAAAAACAATTACCCTTCTTAGTTGTCTTCTTGCAATTTCTGATAAAGTGTCCCATCATACCACATCCATGACACTTCATTTCCTTCTTGATCAGTGCTTTATCTAGCTTCTCTAACTTTTTCATTGCACCTTTCTTAGGCCACCACTTTTCCTGACTTGTATCTATCTTGGCCACTTCGGTCTTATCCTCTTGTTTACTCTATTTTCCATCCTCATGTATAAGAGCCATGTCCACAAGCCTTTCAAATGTAGCTCCCATTAGTATATGTGTCATTGCTAGTCCTTGGAGGGTTCGGTTTAGTCCCCTCACAAACCTCAAAGCCTTCTGATGCGTAGTATGAATAAAATCTAAGCCAAATCTCGCCAACTCGTTGAAGCTGTTCACATAATCCTTAACTGACATATTACCCTGTCTCGGACTAAAGAAGTTTTCCAATTGCGCCCCATCTTCAGCTTGCAATAAGAACTTTTTCTTGAATTTATCTTTGAATTAATCCCATGCCTTTGTGGCCCGCTCTGCCTTAGCTACGTCCCACTAATACGACGTCTCTCCTTTCAGTTACATGCAGCCAACTGAGTCCTCTTCTGATCATCAAGCTCTAAAATACAAACACTCGATCGGTCTCTCTCAACCAATTGCGAGCATTAAAAAAACTCTTCGATCCAAGAAATAACTTGCCTCCCATAGCAGAAAAATCCTTATAGAGCTTACAGAAATTAACCATTGGATTTGGTGGAACAACCGTGGCTATGGCCGGAGGTAGGGCATTTCCTTGCCCTACGGCAGCCGTTGTAGCTTCAACATGTCAACGGAACCATGCCAGAATGAGAACACCCTCTGGAAAATTGGGAGCCCTAGACATGCTGAAAAGAGACAAGGATTCAAAAAGGGATCAAGGAAATATTATAGTTCACTTGAGGGAAACTTTTTGAAAAATAAGTTTTACTTGAAAATCCTTTACTTTTGAAGATACTTTTTCAAAAACTTTTCTCTGATCTTGTAACCTTAGGCTATGACACCATATGTGACACCCCCACACCCTTTAACGTCACCCATATGAGGATGCATTAAGTTTTATGAAGCGCTAAGATATAAAGTAACAACACAGAGGCCAAAATTCACAAGACATAAATATGAAACACAACGAAAACTTAAAGCATTATTTAAAGAAGGAAGTCAAATCACAGTGCTTATTATATTTCAAAATACCAAATGCTCATCATCATAAAACAAACATATTGTCTCGTTGAAGATATAAGAGTACATAAGTAAAACCATAGAAACCATCCCTCTCATATGTCAATACTACAATCAGAAAAAAGACGAAAACCAAAACATGAATCTGAATCCAAGCTAAACCGAATAATCAAGAATCCTCTCCACTCTGCGAACCTGGGGGGAAAAGGAAGAGAGAAGGAAAAAACAAACTAGGTTAGACATACATCTGGTGAGTTCTAGAAATTTCTAGCATGAGCATAAGTTAAGGAAGCATTTAGACAGACGAATAGTTCTAAGAGCAATGGGCATAAAAGCGTAAATGAAATAGCAGAAAGATAAATACAAATAAAGATAGGCTTCTTGTGACGGCCCATCCCGGACCAACTGACATTTCCCTGAAATGCACTGTGCTAATGCCCGACTAGCACAGGATGGTCGGCAAAGGAAAAGAGTTGGAAAGATGAAACACTAAGAATCTGTAGTATATCTCACAGCGCATGGAATAAAATATAATAGTAACATAACTAGATATAACACAGGCGAGATAGTACGTAAGCTAAAACTAAACCATAACCATCAGAGTAGCGGAATCCAAAATACAGCTTATGATCCAAATCATTATTACAACTTAAAAATACTGTCTCTAAAAAGGAAATAAAGAAGGTGCACTACTAATGCCCAAAGCAGTGACCATAAAAGCACAAGGAGAATATATGTATATAGTATGTGGAAGCCTCCTGCTCATCTCCGGACAGCTACTCGCGCATTACCACCTAACCAGCCTCTAGTCTGCTCATTTAGGAGCACCCAGAGTAATAAGAAGAGAAATAAAACTCTAGGTCAGATGAAAGTCTGGTATGAGCGATAGCAATAGAATAAAGCAATAAGCGGTATAAGTAATCATACCTAAACCTGGACCTACAACCAAATAGTTAGCACAACAAGACGTACAATACTCTAAGGTAACACTAACATATAGTGTGAAAACGGGAGTGTGCGTGTCATGGTCATAGAAAACATCAAACATAGTAATCATCCTAACATTTCTCACTCAGTGCGTAAAGCATACAATATCCATGGCTTTGATCACCAAATATATTGGGGCCATTACGGCAACTCCATACTACTATTGCTATGACCATACTTCCCTGGTCTATAGTCAATAACCCTACCCGGTCCATGCATCCCTGGCTCTAGGTTAAGGGCCAACCAGTCCACACTTCCCTGGCTTTGGTTCGTTTACATAGCCTGTAATAACCCGGAAATCCGAGCCAATTTAAAATTTTTATTTTGGCGATTTTAGTGAATTTTGAATATTTAAAATGAAATATTTTAAATAATATCGACAAGAAATTTATTTTGAATAGAATTAGAACGTATATATTTATATACGATGTCATTAGAATATAAATATTTATTTATATATATAAAAGGAATTGAAAATGGCGCGGTAGTTCGATAATTTGATTTCAAAGTTCAAATGATTGTACAGGATTCAAAATAAATCGGATTTTAGTGAAACCAAAAATATTAGAATATAATTGAGAATATCTTTCCAATGAATCCAAAAAATGGAAATTTCATAGCGGGGATAAAAATTTACGCCCAGTTGAAAATTCAGAATAGTCGCTATGGAATTCTGGCCCTTAAAAATAGCCATTTTGCAAACGACCTCGGTTTTCGACGAAACCACTTTTGTTGGATCCGTGATGTCAAGTTATTGCTAGGTTTCAAAATTCATAATTTTCTGAATCAATATGTGAGCGTGGCAAAGGAAAATGCGTTTGACCAGTTTCAGCTGATTTTAATCGACTGGAAAATGGCCATTTTTCAAATGGTCTCACAATTCAACGAAATTAGTTTTTTTAGAACCGTATCGTCATTACGAAGCTAGAAAATATTTTTCGGGAATTTTTAGAGTCCGTATGTGACCCCGGTAAATTGAAATGTGCGTTCAAATTCAATATATATAGTTATATTTTGATTTTGGTGAAAACTGATCGAAACGATCGAATCAGCTTACGATACATATCCCATTGTGTTCGGAATGGGGGTAATTAGCTATGGACGACAGTCCCTGGGTCCAATTTGGAGTTAGAAAGAAAAAGTCAACTTTTTAAATTAAATATAAAAATATAAATTAAATATAAAAACACTCTTAACCCCTCCCCCACACCTCATTTCCCCGATCCCCAAATCCAATTAGAAAAACACGCTCCCCCTTCTTGCAGTCACTACGTCGGAGCCGCCAACCCGCCGCCCAAGCCATCCGCCGCGCGTTAGGCGAAACCCATCCCACTCCTTCTCCTCCGCACCTTCTTCTTCCTCCTCAGTTTTCCCCGTTCTAATCCCGCAAGACCCCAAAATCCCCATCACCAAACGTAGTCAACGCCGCCTACCCCTGCCACCAACACGCCGCCGGTCTCGGGCACCTCCGCCTCCTCGATCCGCGCTGCAGCGGACCCCCCCTCTAAGCCGCTGTAAGCCTTTATTTTATTTCTTTTATTTTGTTTATTTCAGTAAATTTGATTTTTCTTTATTTGAGAAAAACTGATTTATTTTATTTTATTTAAACTAACTATTTAGTTTAACTTAAGCAAACAAAAAAAGGGGGCGAAATTTCAGTTTTACTTAATAAAATGCATTGTAAAATTCAGTTTTTATTTAATAAATTAACATGATGTTTTAAACTAAAAAGATTATATTTTTAATACTGGAAAGATATGATTTTTAGAAATGATGAAGATTTGATTTTTAAAAATGTAAAGACATGATTTTTATATTATAGAAAGAATAAAAATATAATTTTTATATGAAGTAGATAATAAAAATATAATTTTTATATGATGTAGATAGTAAAAATATAATTTTTATATGATGTAGAGAATAAAAATATAATTTTTATATAAAGTAGATAATAAAAATAAGATTTTTATATATGTAGTGGATGCGGGCAACAAAAGTGATAAAAGGCGAGTGGCGAATATTTCCTACATATGAAGAGTCGTGGTGTAACAACCCGAAAATCTGGGCCAGTTTAAAATTTTTATTTTGGCAATTTTAGCGAATTTTGAATATTTAAAATGAATTATTTTAAATAATATCAACGAGAAATTTATTTTGAATAGAATCGAACGTATATATTATATACGTCGTCGTTAGAATATAAATATTTATTTTAAATTATAAAAGGAATTGAAAATGGCGCGGTAGTTCGATAATTCGATTTCAAACTTCAATTGAATGTACCGGGTGCAAAATAAACCGGATTTCTGTGAAACTAAAAATAATAGGATCTAATTGATGATATCTTTCCAACGAATCCGAAAAATCGAAATTTCATAGCGGGGATCAAAATATATGTCCAGTTGAAAATTCTGAATAGTCGCTATGGAATACAGGCCTTTAAAAATAGCCATTTTGCAATCGACCTCGGATTTCGACGAAACCACTTTTGTTGGATCCGTGGTGTCAAGTTATTGCTAGATTCCAAATTTCATAATTTTTCGAATCTATATGTGAGCGTGGCAAAGGAAACCGCGTTTGACCAGTTTCAGTTGATTTTAATCGACTGGAAAATGGCCATTTTTCCAACGGTCTCAGAATTCGACGAAACTAGTTTTGATTGGACCGTATCGTCAATACGAAGCTAGAAAATATTTTTCCGGAATTGTTCGAGTAAGTATGTGACCCCGGTAATATGAAATGTACGTTTAAAATTCAATATAGTGATTTAAATGTAAATTTGACGAAAACTGATCGAAACAGTCGAATCGGCTTACGATACATATCCCATTGTGTTCGTAATGGGGGTAATTAGCTATGGACGATAGGCGGTGGGCCTCGTTTTGAGGTTGAAAATAAAAGTTGCTTTTTGGAATTAAATAAAATAAATTAAATTAAAAAAAACCCTCTTCCCTCCTTCTATACCCTCTGCCCCCCCCTTTTCATCTTCGTTCAGATCGAAAGAAAAAAAAGAGAGGAAAATATCGCGCCGTCCCCCTTTGGCCGACCGACGTCGCGTCCAGGGAGCCGCCGCCTCCGGCGAGGTGGAAACCCCCCTCCTCCTTCGCGATCAACGCGGACCCCCTCTCGCAGACCCGAAACCCCCCCCTTGCACCCATTCGAGTTCGCACTGCCTGCCGACGCCCTGACCACCTCCCCACCACCTGTAGACCACGGCGCACCACCCACAACCACTAACTCCGGCCCTCTCCGTTCTTTCCCACCCTATCCCCTTCTATCTCCGGCCAAAACCCGCCAAACCCGCACCCAAATCGACGCAGCACTCGACGACGAAGACCAGCAGCCCCTACGCCCCTTTTCGAACCACCTGTGAGTTGTTTTTATTTTTATTATTCAGCTATATAAGTAAAAATATGGTTTTAATATATAAAGTTAAGATTTTTATATAGAAAACTAGTCTATAAAGATGATATTTTCGAAAGTATAAAAATATAATCTTTTATATTGTAGAAGTATAAAAATATAATCTTTTATATTGTAGAAGTATAAAAATATAATCTTTATTATATGAACACCGATGTAAAAATAGAATTTTTATCTATATAGTAGCGACGTAAAAATAGAATTTTTATCTATATAGTAGCGACGTAAAAATAGAATTTTTATCTATATAGTAGCGACGTAAAAATAGAATTTTTATCTATATAGTAGCGACGTAAAAATAGAATTTTTATCTATATAGTAGCGATGTAAAAATAGAATTTTTATCTATATCGTAGCGATGTAAAAATAGAATTTTTATCTATATAGCATCGATGTAAAAATAGAATTTTTATCTATATAGTAGCGATGTAAAAATAATTTTTTTATCTATATAGCATCGATGTAAAAATAGAATTTTTATCTATATAGTAGCGGTGTAAAAATAGAATTTTTGTCCATATAGAAGCGGTGTAAAAATAGAATTTTTATCCATATGGAGTGATTATAAAAATATGATTTTTATATACATAGCAACAATATAAAAATGTGATTTTTATATATGTAGTGGCTACGGGCAACGAAAGTGACAAAAGGCGAGAACAGCAATGACTTCTACATAAGAAGAGTCGAGATGATTGGATTAGCTAGTTGGTGAGAATTTCTCACTCTTCAATCTCTTAGCAGCACCCGACACCCGTCGTCCACAGACCATGGACGGCTTGTTTGTTTGATTGATGTGTTGTGAAAATTGATTGTGTTGTGGAATGATTGAATAATAAAATATTCTTGTGTTGAAAGGAAATAAAATATTTATATAGTTAAAAATATTTTATCGTTAAAAATATAATTTTTAACGTGAATGTGAATAAATGAATATTTATAAACAAATCGGCCGATTTGTTTATATACACTGATTTGACTGATATGGATTGGGATGATAAATTTTACACATCGCCCAACTGCACAAATAAAAATCTGTGTTTGTTGATTTGAAACCCCACATGGGTGTTGGGATGATATTTGAGTACACTAATCCCAATTATTTAATTGTATTTCGATCGATTGGTCGACAGGCTGTATAAGCGTTAATTATTTATATTTGATGCTTATGCAGTTGTGTGGTGCACTTTGGATGATGGTTGATTGTTTATCGTTGCTATTATATACATGTATTGTATGGAATCCATATAATTAACATTATATGGTGATTGATTGGGCCTCATTCCAATCGGGAAAATAATGAATATTATAAAAGAAAATTCATGTGTTGAATATAAAAATAGTCATGTGTTGAGAATATTTACGTGTTGAAAAGATCCATGTGTTGAGTAAAATATTTTAACAATAAAATTTACATCTTTATCATATTTAAAATTAGAAGCTACTTCACGGTGGAGTCCGATTTGAAAATCAAATTATGGAGACCATAATTTATAAAATATATTACATAACAAAAATAGTCGTGTGTTGACAGTACTCATGTGTTGAGATTAGTCATGTGTTGAAAGAAATATAGATTCATGTGTTGAATAGAATAAATATTCATTTGTTGAATAGAATAACGAATTTATTGAAATATATAAAGCCGTGTTGATTAGAGTTGCGCTATTTTGACGTGAACGATATTTATATCGATTATATTCGTTTTTATAATGAATATTGAAAAGGAAGTGATTTCAAAATATAACGTTTTGAAAATATTATCATTTATATAGTAATGATATGAAATATTCAATTTTGATTAGAAATTGAATGTAGCGTTGAAATGGTTTTGAAAACGAATTTAAAACGATTTATAAAATACGTTTTAAAAAGAAATCGATGAAATATATAATATATATATTATATATATAATGGCCTGAATAGAACGCGCCGCATCGCGGCAGTTCGTGAATTTCGACCATTGACTTCGAATTGACGTTGCGGGAGATCCGACCGTCGGATTCTCCTAAACCCGGAACCGTTGGATTCGTATCGAAAAGAGCTTTCCAATGAATATTAGAAATTTGAAATCCAACGGTTGGATTTGGAATTATGTCCAAATCAAATTTGAAAAAGGTCGTTGTAAGTGCAGTTCGATGGCCGTTGATGGAAATCGACTGTACGGGCCTTGATAAAATTGTTAAAAATATTAATAATTTGTGTAAAATCATAATATGTTAATTGAAAAGAACTGGGATGAAAAACTCCATATTTGAAAGGATAAAAATAGATTTTTATCGAAATGAACTGGTTTTGAAGTAGAACTAAAACCAATTTATTTTTGAAATGAATAAATTGAATTTGAATCGGTTTTGAAAATAACCAGAATTTTCAATGTATATAAAGTGGAAGTGGATCTGAATCGAAATTATCTTCGGAATATTTCGATGTTGGATTTCGTGACTATATAGATAGTGTTATGGGAATTTGAAAGATATATTTATATCGTTATTTCCAATACGATATTTGTTGGTTTCAGAATTTGATATCGAATATAAGCCGATATATTTTCTATTCAGAGCCTTGTATTTAATATCAAATGTGATTTGGGTTTGTCGTGAACCGTGTTTTAGATGACATTGGTTCTTTAACCCAGTTAAAGACAGGATATTGATTTTTAAGAAGATTAAAACTAAGTGGAGTTTTAATAAATCCTTAATTAGATTGAAATGTGAATTGATAATTTAAATTATCAAATCTGAAAGGTGATCGGGAATGGAATACCACCAGTTTTGCTCCAAAGCGTTAGTTAAATCTTTAATTAGATTTAAACGTGAAATGGTAATTAATTTTACCGATAACACTGTGGTGTTAGATATGGAGTACCACCAGTTTTGCTCCATGGGATGAATAGGTTGGGATTGGGAAATAAAATAAATAATTACTTCGGTGTGGTTCGCTAATCCCAACTTGTATGAAATGTTATCCAAAAGAAGATTAAAGAATAAATTTAGAAGAATTTATCTTGGATAAAATTAATGGGAACCTTTCCCTAAGAATGTAATTTTGTGAATAAAGGAATATTCTGAATTGGAATGAGGCGTTTGTTGTGTTCGTGTAACATTTGTTTATCATATACGTGGGTTATTCAGAAAGGTCGGGTTTATACCCATTCTGAATAACCGATTCGATGAGATGTCGAAGATGAAGACGATGGTTGAAGACCGGAAGTCTTCACATCGTTTGGGTGATTACTGATGATCTCGATTGGGCTGTACACCGAAGATGAGGGAAACAGTTGGTGATCGTCCAGACGTACCTGGAGATTGATGGATATGCGAGGAAAGTGCCTCCGGTTTCGTTCAGGCCCAGAACGAACTTGTAAATGGATTGTGTGTCTGACATTGGATTTTATTCTATGTTGATTGGTCTCTATTAAATACACATCTGTTTGGCGGCTGAGAATTTATTCTCTTGCTTAACGTCCTTCTCTGAGACGTACGAGCTCAGAGGTTGTATATCGATGGACATCAGTCGCATGGAGTGAATTGCCAGTGTGGCACGCGTAAGTGGCAATTGATCAAAGCTTCTGTTGAAAAGTAAAGTCTTGTGGTTGATGATCAAAGCATGGTCTGTGTGGCGTAGCTTTGTGTATAGCGTGAATTCGCGAGCCTCACACCTCGGTATGAGTCAAAAACGGGATAGTGACTACAGGGAGAGCACGACGTTTCTTTCTAGCTAGGGTGGTGTCAGTGACCTACCAGCCCTGACATTTATATACTTTTCACCTGTGTGGTTGTTGGATACGAGGCGCCTGGGATATAGGTCTGTAAGGTCCGGGAAACGTATGTTCAGGAATAACTAATCCTCAAAAGTAAGAGAGGACCGGCCCTGAAGATCCAAGGATCATAGTGGGGTCCTGGGACATTTGCTAGAGTGTCTCGAATCGGAGAGGAGCTTGCCCCTTGCCTCGACTCATGACGGAAATCCAATTTCCAATACGTGTATTTCGGTTTTATTTATAGAGCCTAGTATGGCGACATAGTGGGATGGGGCACTCATGCCGCCTATGATTGATATTTATGATTGAAACTATTTTGACACTATACACTTATAATAGTATCAAATAATGTGTTTTTAACGAATCAAGCATGCTTTGGCTGTTATAAGGTAAAAACCCTATCCTCCGGCTTGCGTTGCATTGTGTGATGGGACCTGGGTCTTATAACAGCTTCATTTTTCTTTATTTAGCATTGCGCTGTTTGTTTTATGCACTGGTATTCTTGGGAGGAAACTCGTTCCGTGTTATACGGCGTGGTCCCTTGATTTACCGAACATTAAAATAAAGATTAATAACAGTTTTAGTTCTCACACCAGTCACATGATTGACCTGGAGTTTATTGTTTTAACCTAAACTCTGGGTGCCCCTATTTTCGACACGGGCAGCTAGTAGTTTTGGTTTCGCAGATTTGTATTCACAAGGTCCTGATTTACAGCTGGAACGATGCTCGGAAAGCTCTGTATCCGTGTAACACTTTCAGTTGCATTTTTTATATTTTTCTGCTGCGATTTATTTAAATGTAATTTAAATCTCTGTTATTTGTTGAATGTAATTTATTCATTTATACTATGTATATCCTTGTATCTGATGGAATTGTTGTAATAACAATGAAATGTTCTTCCGTCTGCGTTCTTTTGTATGTTGTTCTCAAAGTATCCGCTCTTTCCTTCACGGGGAAGTTACGGGTTCTTACACGTGGCATTTGGTTTAGCTAGTCGGTGAGAACTCCTCACCTTTAATTTATTTCTAGTTTGAAATATATACTAGAATGCAGACGGTGTTTAGTAGCACCCGACACCCGTCGTCCACAGACCATGGATGACTTGTTTGTTTGATTGCTGTGTTGTGAAATTTGATTGTGTGATGTGGAGTGGAATAAAATATTTTATAGTGGAAAATATTTTATGGTTAAAAATATAATTTTTAACGTGTATATAAAATAAATATTTATAAACAAATCGAACGATTTGTTTATATACACTGATTTGACTTATATTGATTGGGACGATAAATTTTACACATCGCCCAACTGCACAAATAAAATCTATGTTTGTTGGTTTGAAACCCCACACGGGTATTGGGATGATATTTGACGTACACTAATCCCGATTGTTTGGTTGTATGTCAATCGATAGGTTGACAGACTGTGTAAGCGTTAATTTATATTTAATGCTTATGTAGTTGTGTGGTGCACTCTGGATGATGGTTGATTATTTACCATTGCTATTATATACATGTGTTGTAGAAAATCCATATAATTAACATTATATGGTAATTGATTGGGCCTCATTCCAATATTGAAAATAAATTCATGTGTGGAATAGAAAATAAATTCATGTGTTGAATAGAAAAAAATTTCATATGTTGAAATAAAATAATTTCATGTGTTGAATAAAAGCCGTGTTGATTAGATTGACGCCATTTTGACTTGAATGATATTTATATCGATTTTATTCATTTTTATAATGAATATAGAAAAGAAAGTGGTTTCAAATATAACGTTTTGAAAATATTATCATTTGTATATTGATGATGTGGAATATTCAATTTTGATTTAAAATTGAATATGAAGTTGAAATCGTTTTGAAAACGAATTTAAAACGATTTATATATTACGTTTTAAAAGGAAATCGATGAAATATATATAATATATATATTATATATATAGAATGGCCTGAATAAAACGCGTCACGCCGCGGTAGTTCGCGAATTTCGACCATTAACTTCGAATGGATATTACGGGAGATCCAACCGTCGGATTCTCCTAAAACCGAAACCGTTGGGTTCGTATCGAAAAGAGCTTTCTAACGAATATTAGAAATTAGAAATCTAATGGTTGGATTTGTAATCATGTCCAAATCAAATTTGGAAAAGGTCGTTGCAAGTGCAGTTTGATGGCCGTTGATGGAAATCGACTGTACGGGCCTTGATAAAATTATTAAAAATAGTATTAATTTGTGTAAAATCATAAGAAATGATTTGGGAAGAATTGGAATGAAAAACTCCATATTTGAGAAGATAAAAATAGATTTTTATCGAAATGAACTAGTTTTGAACTAGAATTAAAATAAATTTATTTCTGAAATAAATAAATTGAATTTGAAAAAGGGGTTTTAAAAGTAACCAGAATTTCCAATAATTGAATATATGTGAATCGAAATTGTCTTTGGAATATTTCGATGATTGGATTTCGTGATTATACAGATATTGTTATGGAAATTTGAAAGATATATTTATATCGGTATTTCCAATACGATATTTGTTGGTCGTAGAATTTGATATTGAATATAAGCCGATATATTTTCTATTCAGAGCCTTGTATTTAATATCAAATGAGATTTGGGTTTGTCGTGAACGGTGTCTACATTAACACTACTCTTAAGCCCAGTTGAGAAAAAGATTAAATCTTTTTATTTAGATTTAATGAAGTGTACCAATTAAATAATATTTAATTGGAATTGAATTTGGTATTGAATTTTGGGTTTATCATGAACAGTGTTTTAAATAACACTTGTTCTTTAACCCGATAATTAATGGAATGTGATTTTGGGCTATCGTGAACGGTATCTTCAATAATACTGTTCTTAGACCCCACGGAGTTAAGAAAATCAGAAACTAACTAGAGATTAGTTAAGTTGAATGGTTTCTTGGGTATTAATCTGATGTTGGTTTTGGCCTTCGGGGTTAATACTTAGGGAATTGCTCACTTGCTATTTTACGATTAAAGGCTGATTGAAATGTAATGTGATTTTGTGGTTTATCGTGAACCGTGTTTTAAATGACATCGGTTCTTTAACCCAGTTAAAGATTAAAACAAAATGGAGTTTTAATGAATCTTTAATTAGATTGAAAAGATCGAGAATGGAGTATCACCAGTTTTGCTCCAGGCGATAGTTAAATCTTTAATTAGATTTGAACGTGAAATGGTAATTGAATTTACCGATAACACCGTGGTGTTAGATATGAAGTATTACCAGTTTTACTTCATGGGATGAATAGGTTGGGATTGGGAAATAAAATAAATGATTACTTCGGTAAGGTTCGTTAATCCCGACTAGTTTGAATTGATATTCAAAAGAAGATTAAAGAATAAATTTAAAAGAATTTATCTTTGATAAAATTAATGGGAACCTTTCCCTAAGAATGTGAAACTTAGAAACTAATTATAGGTTAGCTAAGAAGAATGGTTTCTTGGGTATTGATCTGATGTTGGTTTCGGCCTTCGGGGTTAATGTTTGGGGAATTATTCTCTTGCTAATTTACGGTTAGTGACTGATGAATTGGAATGAGGCGTATGTTGTGTTTGTGTAACACTTGTTGATTATATACGCGAGTTATTCAGAAAGACCGGGTTAATCCCATTCTGAATAACTGATTCGACGTGGTGTCGAAGATGAAGACGGAGGTTAAAGACCGGAGGTCTTCACGTCATTTGGATAATTACCGATGATCTTGATTGGGCCGTACACCCAAGAGGAGGGAATCAGTTAGTGGTCGTCCAGACATACTTGGAGATCGATGGATTTGCGAGGTACTAGGTGCCTCCAGTTTCGTTCAGACCCAGAACGAACTTGTAAATGGACTGTGTGTCTGACGTTGGATTTTATTCTGTGTGATTGATTTCTATTAAATATATATTTGTTTGGCGGTGGGGAATTTATTCTCCTGCTTAACACCCTTCTCTGAGACGTACGAGCTCAGGGGTTATATATTGATGGATATCAAACGCATGGAGTTAATTGCCTGTGTGGCATGCCCAAGTGGCAATTGATCAGGGCTTCTGTTGAAAAGCAAAGTCTTGTGGTTGATGATCAAAGCACGGCCTGTGTGGCATAGCTTTGTGTAACGTTGATTCGCGAGCCTCACACCCTGGTTGTGAACCAGAAACGGGAGGGGACATCAGGGAGAACATGCGTTTCTTTCTAGTTAGAAGTGGCATCAATGGTTTTACACTCCCTGACGAGTTTGACTTATGTGGTTGTTGCTATTGCGAGGCGCCTCGGATATATCGGTGACTATGTGAAGCCGATGGAGTCATTCATTGGCTCATTTACGCCCCAAAGGGTGGGGGAACGCAGTGTTCAGGCTTAATAATCCACATCGGTGGACCAGCCTTGACAATCCAAGGCTTGTCTGCGCGCTTGCCTGAGGCTCGGGCTAGAGAGTCTCGAATTCGGTAGAGGACGATCCCTTGCCTCGATTCACAGATGGAAATTCAACTTCTAATACGTGTGTAATGACCCGCATTTTTCGACGATATAATAATTAATTTATTTAATTATTTAAATAGAGTTTAGAGGATATAATGGTCGTTAATTAAATTATAAGGAATATTTAATTTAAAATATTAATTAAATAATATATTTAATTCAGAAATAGCCAGAAATAGTAAATTGACAATATAATGTGAGCTGGGTCATCCCTAGGGATTTATTCAGCTTAGAGTTGAATTATATTGACGAATATATTATATAAACGACAGTTTGAACGTAGAGTTATAATATAATTTTAATCGAGCTCGAAATGGCGCGGCAGTTCGCTATTTGGTGATTTGAACTTCAACTGAATATACAGAAGCCGTTTTAAGTCGGATTTCTGTGAAACAAGAAACGTGTGGAGCTGGTGGAGTATATCTTTCTAGTGGAAGAGAAATATCGGGATTTCGTCGTGTAGATTTTGAGTTATGTCCAAATCAAATTTCAGAAAAGTCGCTGTGAAATTCCTTTATAATTTGCGATGCTTTATATACGTTATAAATGGATTTTCGATATAAACTGAATATCGATAAATCTAAAATCTGAAATATCAAACTGTAAATTCTGATATGATATTCTGGAGCTGTACGATATCATATGTGAAGACATACGATAATATAAATTTATTTATATTTAATATAATTATATTTATATATATTTATATATTTAAATGGGCTATTCAAAGCGTTAAAAATAGCCACTTTTGCAAACGAAGCCGGAATTCGACGAAACCAGTTTCGTTGGGACCGTAATGTCGAACGCTAGCTACATGTCCAGTTTCGTGATTTTTAGGTACCATGTGTGATCACAAGAAATTTTTTGAGACAAATGCAGATAGCGTAGAAGTAAAAACGAATATTATAATCGAATATAATATTATAAAATCTACCTATAAAATCCTACAAACCCTTAACCTAATTTCTAAAATTCCAAAGTCAATAGAAGGAGCCGCCTCCATTTTATTTCTTCCAACGTGAATATTTCCTCTTTTGAAAATCATAATCAATTCATAGAAAATGTTATAAATTCCCAAAGTTGTATGTATGGGTTTGTGGTATATTTCTCTTCATTTTGATGTGGGTTTTGTGGTGTTCGAATCCCTTTCCGTCGAAGTCTGGGTGTTCACCGAAAACTAGGGTTGCCATTCATCTTCGATTCGTCGAGTTTTGGGGCAAATGGAGTTCGGATTTGGGTTCAACGGGTGAAACCGCACCTAGCGGTGGTGTTCGGAGGATGTACGGTTGACTGGGCGGAGTGCGACATTTGCGTCGCCGGTTGTGGAGGTAGCGTCGAGTTCGAGGCTATGGGTGTTGGCGGATGGGGATTTCGATGGCGAACTGGATGGAAGAGGTGGCGCTCGAAGTAGATGGACGGAGGAGGACGTGTAGGCGGTCAAAGGTGGAGTCAACGGGGATGTTTTGGAGCAGGAACCCGTCGAGGAAGAAGGGAAAGGAAGTCGGGTTGGGTTTTTAGCAGGAGGGTCTTGGGCTTTATAAAGGGTAGTGGGCCGGTTCAAGGAAAATGAGGGGTGAGGCCCAACGTATCTAATTTATAAGTTTTATTTTAAACATAAAAGTGTATTAACTTCGTAATGCTATAACTTGGTCATCCGATATCAGATTGACGAACCGTAAGTTGCATTGGGACCATATGGACGAGAGCTTCACAATGAAGCTGACTGGAGGTGGATTGGGGCTCGTTTGAATTTATGGGAAAATAAATTGTTTGATTCAAATCAAATAACAGTTTATCGTTCTTTAACGATGAACTGCAAATGTGAGTAAATCTCACCAACTCTGAACAGTTTATAATTTCATGTTGTATATTTAGAACTGTTAGAGATTGTCTGATGTACTGTGTGTTGACTGTTTGATTGAACTGCTAGTCAGTTAGTTAAATTTCTATATTGATTCTGTTTAACAGAATATATCATATGGAACTGAAAGTGATGTTATCTATACTGTCTAACATCTGTGATGCAGGGAAACAGGTTGGAGGAATCCGACTGGATTCCTCAACAGTTATTTTATTGTTTTTCATATATTTTGATATATGATGTGAATTATAACCTGTTGTTGATTGTGTGTGTATGGACGATATTGAACATCGTGATTTGATATGATTGGATACCATAACATACCGGAATGTAGATAAAGGAGATTTTTCAAAGTGATATTGAAAAAGAGATATTTATAAAGTGGAATATTTATAAATAAGAAATGTTTATAAATTGGAATATTTATAAATAGGAGATATTCAAAAAGGAAATAACTGCAAAAAAAATTCTTTTTGAATGGAAAGGCCTGTGTGGCGGGTTTGGGGATTTTCCCGATGCTCCCAGTACAAAGGAGGTTATGGCGAATTTTTCCGGGAATTTAAGGAGTTAGAATATTTTCAAGAATAGAATTGAAAAGGAGATATTTATTTGTTAGAATAAATAGAATTAAAGGAAATATTTATTTGATAAATAAATAGGATTAAATCAAAGGGATATTTATTTGATAAATAAATAGAACTAAATCAAAGTGAATTAGTTAAGTTAAACTAAATGGATTAGTTAAGTTAAACTAAATGGATTAGTTAAGTTAATCAAAGTGGATTAGTTAAGTTAAACTAAATGGATTAGTTAAGTTAAACCAAATGGATTAGTTAAGTCAAACCAAGTGGGTTAGTCAAGTTAATCAAAGTGAATTAGTTAAGTTAAACTAAATGGATTAGTTAAGTTAAACTAAATGGATTGGTTAAGTTAACCAAAGTGAATTAGTCGAGTTAATCAAAGTGATTAGTTCAGTTAATCGAGGTAAGTAAATCAAGTTAGGGTAATCGAGTTGAATTAGTCAGTCGAGTAAATAAATTGAGTTAGTCAAACCAAGTAAAACCAGTTAGAGTTAAACAGTTAGAGTTAAAACAAACATAGTTATTCAGGATGAGTTGCCATTTAGCACGACTGCTAGCGTAATTCGCAGGGCTGTAAATAGCCTACGGCGGTCGGATGTTTCCTGAGGGAATCAGGCGTAACCCTTGTGATCGCGGCGATCTAGAGTTGAGCGAATGGAGTTAAAGAATATAGAGTTAAGCAAAAGTAGAATCTGACTAGAGATTAATAAGTTGAATGGTTTCCTGAGTATCGATCTGATGTTGGTTTCGGCCTTCGGGGTTTATGCTTAGGGAGTTGTTCTCTTATTAGTTTATAGTTAGAGTCTGATAGTTGTGGAAGGATAGTGATACTTAAATAAACAATGGAAATGTTTTCCAACGTTGATAACAAATATTTTCTAAATAAAGAAAATAAGGAAAACATGTATAGATATACATGATGATTGATCGATATAATTTCCATTTGGAAATAATATCGTTGTTTGCACACTTGTTTTTCTTTGATAGTTAACTCACCGACTATCGAAGTTTTGACCATTTTAACGTTGTTAATATGGAGAGACCGGTTGGATTATTATCCAAAGAACCACTCTGTATTGGCATAAGCGTTGCGAATCATATATGCTAAAGATAATTGAAGACGGAGTAAAATGCAAGGGCTATTGTATAAGTCTTAGATAACAGTGCCTAAGATGGATGTACTGAATAGTGCCTTCGGTTTGTCCAGTCCCAGGACAACTTGTATGGACGAAGGTCTGACAGAGTATATCTGGTAGATCACGTAAGTTGGTATTTTCAAACGTATTCACGTTTGGTGGCGGAGGAACTCGTTTCTCTTAGCTGTATACCCGTGGTATGTTTGGCGAAATCAATTTATGATTTGGCGGGTATGACGATGTGGCTTTCAAAGCAAATGAAGATTTTATAAAAAGGGTAAGTTACGACCTCTGGCCTCACATCCAGGAAAAAGGTATAAAATCGGGTAGGTCGCATGGCTAAGTGGTTAGCTGCCAAGTAGGGTGTATTGTCACCTGATCTAGAGTTTCATTCATTTCTATAATCTATTGTTGATGCTGTCCCTTTCGGGAAACGGTTGCTGATCCCAACCGTTGGTGATAATACATTCGGTACACTCAAGCGAAATGAGTGACCGGTCATGTTTAGCCTGGGTTGCAAGATGTTCTTGTTGAACCCGGTGTATTCCTCTCTAGAGGTACACTGTCGGAAGGTGGTCCCATACCTTGCCAGTTGGAAATCCATTACCCAATACGTGCTTGCGGTTTTGATTGTAAACTATATATGTAGAACGTGAGATGAAAGCGTTTCTACTAGATTGATATCTAATTGTATTTAGACATTATTATAATACCAGAATGATATTGCTTTACAAAGTTGTTTGGATTTTCATAAGGGAAAACCCGTTCCGTTTTCACGGCTTGGTCTTATGATATATCCTTTATTTAAACTAAGTGTTTTAAACTGTTTTACTCATACCAGTCCCATGACTGACCCGGAGTTTACTTTGTTGTTTTCCCTAAACTCTTGGGTGCCTAAATTTGTACGGGCAGTCAAGTAGTCGGGATTTTACAGATACACTTGGAGAGCTTGGAGCAGGAGGCTTCAGGATTCTATAGCTATTATTATTTCCACTGTTGTTGTAAGTTGTTGTACTCTGATAAGTGTTATTGTATACATATACTGATGTTATTTCAAAGATATGTTATGTTATATTTTATTCGTTCCGCTGTGAGATTCGTGTTTACTCTGATGATGATGTTCTTCTTCTTCTTCTATTCTAAGTTTATATCTTATCTATTCTCACCTTCTAATTTCTTTCATTAATTACCGGGATTTTTCGATGTTTTGGTTATCGACGTCATGCTTACGTCGATAACCAAAGTCGCTGAAAATCCGGGTCGTTACAGTTGGTATCAGAGCTTAAGGTTAAGTATTACCTTGGCTCTGTGGCGTGACTCGGTAGAGATAGGATTAGTAATATCCTAGATTGAGTTTGAGTGTATATATATACGAGTGCGTATTTGTTATTCAATATAAAATGGTTTTATATTGTGGAGATTTATTGGTTGAGTTGTTTGTGAATTCTGGTCGATCAGTCTGATCCACTGTATCGATAGGGGTTACTAAACACTCGAATGCGATGGACCGACACGGTATGTTTTGAAAGGAGGGTAAATGAAATAATTTTACCCAAAGTATATATATTAGAATTATAATATATATTGGATGTGTTGGTTGTTATTATAATCGAATGAGATTATAAGAAGTGAAATGGTTATGTAAATAACTGATCAGAATTCATATAAGTAAAGCATATGAAATGAGATGAATTAAATATGAATTTAAAACAGAATTAGGAATTAAAATAAGGAAATTTTAAGTTCCTGGGAGATTTTGAAAATGTTTTTCAATTTGAAAGTAATATAGTATTGAAATCACTTCGACTGCTGGAAAATTGATTCCGATGATGACAGCTGCATCATCGGTGTTCATTTTCGAGTTGCTAAGTGACGAATTACTACCAAGGTTTTGTTTTTGAATTGTTTTGAGAAAACAAGGTGTTTAGAAATTCAAATGTTTTGAATTGGTATTATGATCTCAAACTGATTTGAAATAAAACCCTGGAATTTAAATCATGGAATTTAAATTTAACTTATGAAGTTAAATAAAATAAGATGGTAAAAATAAATCAGAATTTAACTTGAGATGATAGGTTAAGAAAACTGGAAGTGATTAGAGAATAATCTGGATTGGAATTGAAAGGATAAGTTGAGAGTTTGAAATTTGAAACTCGAATTGAAATTGAATTCGGCTTGGATAAGCGAATGGTTGGATCTGAGGATGAACTGATTTAAGTTTGATTAGAATGGCATTGGTATATGCCGAAGTGGTAACAGATAGTAGGGATATAATGATATGCCCGACAAAAAGGTACAAGTTTATATTTTATATGAGTTTGGAATTTATGAGCCGGATTGGCAAGACACTTGGCATTTTGATTTTCTTTTGGGTTGAAGAAGGACAGAAAGGTGAGTTGGAGTTTGAGATATTGACCAGTACAAAGGAGGTGCTGGCGAAATTTTTCAAAAAGTTAGGGCGTTAGAAAATTTTCAGGATTTTTGGAAATTTTCGTTTGTAAGAATTAATTAATTTTTAATTGAAATTAAATTAGTTCAGTTGGAAACTGAAGTTGAGAAGTGGACCGATAAGTTCTAACCAGTATATAGGGTTTGTTTCCTACCTTAGCAATTTCGAGGACGAAATTATTTTAAGGGGGGAGGAATGTAATGACCCGCATTTTTCGACGATATAATAATTAATTAATTTAATTATTTAAATAGAGTTTAGAGGATATAATGGTCGTTAATTAAATTATAAGGAATATTTAATTTAAAATATTAATTAAATAATATATTTAATTCAGAAATAAACAGAAATAGTAAATTGACAATATAATGTGAGTTGGGTCATCCCTAGGGATTTATTCAGCTTAGAGTTGAATTATATTGACGAATATATTATATAAACGACAGTTTGAACGTAGAGTTATAATATAATTTTAATCGAGCTCGAAATGGCGCGGCAGTTCGCTATTTGGTGATTTGAACTTCAACTGAATATACAGAAGCCGTTTTAAGTCGGATTTCTGTGAAACAAGAAACGTGTGGAGCTGGTGGAGTATATCTTTCTAGTGGAAGAGAAATATCGGGATTTCGTCGTGTAGATTTTGAGTTATGTCCAAATCAAATTTCAGAAAAGTCGCTGTGAAATTCCTTTATAATTTGCGACGCTTTATATACGTTATAAATGGATTTTCGATATAAACTGAATATCTATAAATCTAAAATCTGAAATATCAAACTGTAAATTCTGATATGATATTCTGGAGCTGTACGATATCATATGTGAAGACATACGATAATATAAATTTATTTATATTTAATATAATTATATTTATATATATTTATATATTTAAATGGGCTATTCAAAGCGTTAAAAATAGCCACTTTTGCAAACGAAGCAGGAATTCGACGAAACCAGTTTCGTTGGGACCGTAATGTCGAACGCTAGCTACATGTCCAGTTTCGTGATTTTTAGGTACCATGTGTGATCACAAGAATTTTTTTGAGACAAATGCAGATAGCGTAGAAGTAAAAACGAATATTATAATCGAATATAATATTATAAAATCTACCTATAAAATCCTACAAACCCTTAACCTAATTTCTAAAATTCCAAAGTCAACAGAAGGAGCCGCCTCCATTTTATTTCTTCCAACGTGAATATTTCCTCTTTTGAAAATCATAATCAATTCATAGAAAATGTTATAAATTCCCAAAGTTGTATGTATGGGTTTGTGGTATATTTCTCTTCATTTTGATGTGGGTTTTGTGGTGTTCGAATCCCTTTCCGTCGAAGTCTGGGTGTTCACCGAAAACTAGGGTTGCCATTCATCTTCGATTCGTCGAGTTTTGGGGCAAATGGAGTTCGGATTTGGGTTCAACGGGTGAAACCGCACCTAGCGGTGGTGTTCGGAGGATGTACGGTTGACTGGGCGGAGTGCGACATTTGCGTCGCCGGTTGTGGAGGTAGCGTCGAGTTCGAGGCTATGGGTGTTGGCGGATGGGGATTTCGATGGCGAACTGGATAGAAGAGGTGGCGCTCGAAGTAGATGGACGGAGGAGGACGTGTAGGCGGTCAAAGGTGGAGTCAACGGGGATGTTTTGGAGCAGGAACCCGTCGAGGAAGAAGGGAAAGGAAGTCGGGTTGGGTTTTTAGCAGGAGGGTCTTGGGCTTTATAAAGGGTAGTGGGCCGGTTCAAGGAAAATGAGGGGTGAGGCCCAACGTATCTAATTTATAAGTTTTATTTTAAACATAAAAGTGTATTAACTTCGTAATGCTATAACTTGGTCATCCGATATCAGATTGATGAACCGTAAGTTGCATTGGGACCATATGGACGAGAGCTTCACAATGAAGCTGACTGGAGGTGGATTGGGGCTCGTTTGAATTTATGGGAAAATAAATTGTTTGATTCAAATCAAATAACAGTTTATCGTTCTTTAACGATGAACTGCAAATGTGAGTAAATCTCACCAACTCTGAATAGTTTATAATTTCATGTTGTATATTTAGAACTGTTAGAGATTGTCTGATGTATTGTGTGTTGACTGTTTGATTGAACTGCTAGTCAGTTAGTTAAATTTCTATATTGATTCTGTTTAACAGAATATATCATATAGAACTGAAAGTGATGTTATCTATAATGTCTAACATCTGTGATGCAGGGAAACAGGTTGGAGGAATCCGACTGGATTCCTCAACAGTTATTTTATTGTTTTTCATATATTTTGATATATGATGTGAATTATAACCTGTTGTTGATTGTGTGTGTATGGACGATATTGAACATCGTGATTTGATATGATTGGAGACCATAACATACCGGAATGTAGATAAAGGAGATTTTTCAAAGTGATATTGAAAAAGAGATATTTATAAAGTGGAATATTTATAAATAAGAAATGTTTATAAATTGGAATATTTATAAATAGGAGATATTCAAAAAGGAAATAACTGCAAAAAAATTTCTTTTTGAATGGAAAGGCCTGTGTGGCGGGTTTGGGGATTTTCCCGATGCTCCCAGTACAAAGGAGGTTATGGCGAATTTTTCCGGGAATTTAAGGAGTTAGAATATTTTCAAGAATAGAATTGAAAAGGAGATATTTATTTGTTAGAATAAATAGAATTAAAGGAAATATTTATTTGATAAATAAATAGGATTAAATCAAAGGGATATTTATTTGATAAATAAATAGAACTAAATCAAAGTGAATTAGTTAAGTTAAACTAAATGGATTAGTTAAGTTAAACTAAATGGATTAGTTAAGTTAATCAAAGTGGATTAGTTAAGTTAAACTAAATGGATTAGTTAAGTTAAACCAAATGGATTAGTTAAGTCAAACCAAGTGGGTTAGTCAAGTTAATCAAAGTGAATTAGTTAAGTTAAACTAAATGGATTAGTTAAGTTAAACTAAATGGATTGGTTAAGTTAACCAAAGTGAATTAGTCGAGTTAATCAAAGTGATTAGTTTAGTTAATCGAGGTAAGTAAATCAAGTTAGGGTAATCGAGTTGAATTAGTCAGTCGAGTAAATAAATTGAGTTAGTCAAACCAAGTAAAACCAGTTAGAGTTAAACATTTAGAGTTAAAACAAACATAGTTATTCAGGATGAGTTGCCATTTAGCACGGCTGCTAGCGTAATTCGCAGGGCTGTAAATAGCCTACGGCGGTCGGATGTTTCCTGAGGGAATCAGGCGTAACCCTTGTGATCGCGGCGATCTAGAGTTGAGCGAATGGAGTTAAAGAATATAGAGTTAAGCAAAATTAGAATCTGACTAGAGATTAATAAGTTGAATGGTTTCCTGAGTATCGATCTGATGTTGGTTTCGGCCTTCGGGGTTTATGCTTAGGGAGTTGTTCTCTTATTAGTTTATAGTTAGAGTCTGATAGTTGTGGAAGGATAGTGATACTTAAATAAACAATGGAAATGTTTTCCAACGTTGATAACAAATATTTTCTAAATATAGAAAATAAGGAAAACATGTATAGATATACATGATGATTGATCGATATAATTTCCATTTGGAAATAATATCGTTGTTTGCACACTTGTTTTTCTTTGATAGTTAACTCACCGACTATCGAAGTTTTGACCATTTTAACGTTGTTAATATGGAGAGACCGGTTGGATTATTATCCAAAGAACCACTCTGTATTGGCATAAGCGTTGCGAATCATATATGCTAAAGATAATTGAAGACGGAGTAAAATGCAAGGGCTATTGTATAAGTCTTAGATAACAGTGCCTAAGATGGATGTACTGAATAGTGCCTTCGGTTTGTCCAGTCCCAGGACAACTTGTATGGACGAAGGTCTGACAGAGTATATCTGGTAGATCACGTAAGTTGGTATTTTCAAACGTATTCACGTTTGGTGGCGGAGGAACTCGTTTCTCTTAGCTGTATACCCGTGGTATGTTTGGCGAAATCAATTTATGATTTGGCGGGTATGACGATGTGGCTTTCAAAGCAAATGAAGATTTTATAAAAAGGGTAAGTTACGACCTCTGGCCTCACATCCAGGAAAAAGGTATAAAATCGGGTAGGTCGCATGGCTAAGTGGTTAGCTGCCAAGTAGGGTGTATTGTCACCTGATCTAGAGTTTCATTCATTTCTATAATCTATTGTTGATGCTGTCCCTTTCGGGAAACGGTTGCTGATCCCAACCGTTGGTGATAATACATTCGGTACACTCAAGCGAAATGAGTGACCGGTCATGTTTAGCCTGGGTTGCAAGATGTTCTTGTTGAACCCGGTGTATTCCTCTCTAGAGGTACACTGTCGGAAGGTGGTCCCATACCTTGCCAGTTGGAAATCCATTACCCAATACGTGCTTGCGGTTTTGATTGTAAACTATATATGTAGAACGTGAGATGAAAGCGTTTCTACTAGATTGATATCTAATTGTATTTAGACATTATTATAATATCAGAATGATATTGCTTTACAAAGTTGTTTGGATTTTCATAAGGGAAAACCCGTTCCGTTTTCACGGCGTGGTCTTATGATATATCCTTTATTTAAACTAAGTGTTTTAAACTGTTTTACTCATACCAGTCCCATGACTGACCCGGAGTTTACTTTGTTGTTTTCCCTAAACTCTTGGGTGCCTAAATTTGTACGGGCACTCAAGTAGTCGGGATTTTACAGATACACTTGGAGAGCTTGGAGCAGGAGGCTTCAGGATTCTATAGCTATTATTATTTCCACTGTTGTTGTAAGTTGTTGTACTCTGATAAGTGATATTGTATACATATACTGATGTTATTTCAAAGATATGTTATGTTATATTTTATTCGTTCCGCTGTGAGATTCGTGTTTACTCTGATGATGATGTTCTTCTTCTTCTTCTATTCTAAGTTTCTATCTTATCTATTCTCACCTTCTAATTTCTTTCATTAATTACCGGGATTTTTCGATGTTTTGGTTATCGACGTCGTGCTTACGTCGATAACCAAAGCCGCTGAAAATCCGGGTCGTTACAACGTGACATGTGCGGTTTTGATTGTAAACCTATATATGGCGACATAGTGGCATGGGACGCTCATGTCGCCTATGATTTATATTTATGATTGTATATAAAATTAGAAACTAACTGGAAACGAGCTAAGATGGGTGGTTTCCTGGGTATTGGTCTGATGTTGGTTTCGACCTTTGGGGTTAATACTTGGGGAATCGTTCTCTTATCAATTTACGGTTGGAGTCTGATTAAGAATCAAAAGATAAAATTTCACGTATCAAGCATTCTTTGGCTGTTATAAGGTAAAACCCTATCCTCCGGCTTGCGTTGCGTTGTGTGATGGGACCTAGGTCTTATAATAGCTTCATTTTTCTTTATTTAGCATTGCGCTGTTATTTTATGCACTGGTATTCTTGGAAGGAAACCCGTTCCGTGTTATACGGCGTGGTCCCTTGATTTACCGAACTTTAAAATAAAGATTAATAATTGTTTTAGTTCTCACACCAGTCACATGACTGACCTGGAGTTTATTGTTTTAACCAAAACTCTGGGTGCCCTTATTTTGACACGGGCAGCTAGTAGTTTTGGTTTTGCAGATTCATATTCACATGATCCTGATTTATAGCTGGAATGATATCCGGAAAGCTCTGTATCCGTATATCTTCTTCTAGTTGTGTTTTGTATTATTTCCGCTGCGATGTATTTAAATGTATTGTAATCTCTGATATTTTCTGTGTAATATTTATTCATACTCTGTATACTCTTGTATTCTGATGAATTGTTGTAATTGACAATGAAATGTTCTTCTGTTTTGCGTTCTGATTCGTCTTGTCCTCAACTCAATCCGTGATTTCCTGTAAGGGGGATTTCGGGTCGTTTCAGCTTGGTATCAGAGCTTTGGTTTACAAAGCTCAGAGAACAAGACACATTAGAACTATACGAAAGAATTCATCAGAGCTTGGATTAGTAATATCCAACAAGAATGACTCGTTAGAGATGGGATCAGTAGTATCCTAGAACGAGTGTGAAGAGTATATTTTTAAAATGAAAACAATTTTTCTTTTGAAAATTTAAATCAATTATTCGTATTTGATTATTTATTTTATATTGAATTTGGGCAATGAAGTATATAAAGATTTTGTGTATACGTCTGATCCGCGTGTATTTGAAGTTTTAATATACTGGATAGATACAGAGTCACACTCTAGGCGCCCGGAGATGATTCTGATGATAGTCGAACATCATCAGAATTGGTATTCGAGTTTCGAAGGTGTGATATCTATATATTTCCATTAGACTGGTGTGAGAACCAAAATATAGTTAGAATATATTTTTGTGGCTTGGCATCAAAAATGTGATTTTTGACTATATATCAAAATTATGAATTTGAAGAGTTAATCAACTAATTGATTGCTGGTTGTGTTGTTTGATTATTGGTTGATTAATTAAAATTTGAACCTTTAGCCAAATTGATCAAATAGTGAGTTGTATTGAAAATTTGTCGCGTTTGCATGCATAGACATGTACTTACATTGAACAGCTCATAGCAAGGAGGCCAGAGCAGAAGAATAAAATTGTTTGCCCGACAAATAGGTACATGTTTATTGTATTTCCTTGGGTTTTGGATGATTTTAAGAGCCGATTGGCTAGCCGCTTGGCTTTTTCTTTTTCTTTTGGAATGAAGAAGGCCATGGGAGGCTATATGAAATATCTCGAAGTCCCCGGTGCAGGGGAGGTTATGGCGAAATTTTTCAAAAATTTAGGGTGTTAGCCAAATTTTTGAAAAATTTGAAAAGTTCTTAGAAACTGAAAAGTTGAAGAACTTAAGCCGTAATGAAAATAACGGAAGTTGAGTTGATTGGTTAAACAACTTTTGGCTTCGTTCCTTTTCGGGGACGAAAAGTTTTAAGTGGGGGAGATTGTAATAACCCGGAAATCCGAGCCAATTTAAAAATTTTATTTTGGCGATTTTAGTGAATTTTGAATATTTAAAATGAAATATTTTAAATAATATCGACGAGAAATTTATTTTGAATAGAATTAGAACGTATATATTTATGTACGCCATCATTAGAATATAAATATTTATTTATATATATAAAAGGAATTGAAAATGGCGCGGTAGTTCGATAATTCGATTTCAAAGTTCAAATGAATGTACAGGATTCAAAATAAACCGGATTTTAGCGAAACCAAAAATATTAGAATCTAATTGAGAATATCTTTCCAACGAATCCGAAAAATGGAAATTTCATAGCGGGGATAAAAATTTACGCCCAGTTGAAAATTCAGAATAGTCGCTATGGAATTCTGGCCTTTAAAAATAGCCATTTTGCAAACGACCTCGGTTTTCGACGAAACCACTTTTGTTGGATCCGTGATGTCAAGTTATTGCTAGGTTTCAAAATTCGTAATTGTCTGAATCAATATGTGAGCGTGGCAAAGGAAAACGCGTTTGACCAGTTTCAATTGATTTTAATCGACTAGAAAATGGCCATTTTTTAAACTGTCTCAGAATTCGACGAAATTAGTTTTGTTAGGACCGTATCGTCAATACGAAGCTAGAAAATATTTTTTGGGAATTTTTAGAGTCCGTATGTGACCCCGGTAAATTGAAATGTGCGTTCAAATTAAATATATAGAGTAATATTTTGATTTTGGCGAAAAGTGATCGAAATGATCGAATCATCTTACGATACATATCCCATTGTGTTCGGAATGGGGGTAATTAGCTATGGACGACAGTCGCTGGGTCCAATTTGGAGTTAGAAAGAAAAAGTCAGCTTTTTAAATTAAATATTAAATAATAAATTAAATATAAAAACACTCTTAACCCCTCCCCCACACCTCATTTCCCCGATCCCCAAATCCAATTAGAAAAACCCGCTCCCCCTTCTTGCAGCCACCAAGTCGGAGCCGCCAACCCGCCGCCCAGGCCATCCGCCGCGCCTCAGGCGAAACCAATCCCTCTCCTTCTCCTCCGCACCTTCTTCTTCCAACTCAGTTTTCCCCGTTCGAATCCCGTGAGACCCCAAAAGCCCCATCACCAAACGCAGTCAACGCCGCCTACCCCTGCCACCAACACGCCGCCGGTCTCGGGCACCTCCGCCTCCTCGATCCGCGCTGCAGCGGACCCCCCTCTAAGCCGCTGTAAGCCCTTATTTTATTTCTTTTATTTTTTTTATTTCAGTAAATTTGAGTTTTGTTTATTTGAGAAAAACTGATTTTATTTGTTTTATTTAAACTAACTATTTAGTGTAACTTAAGCAAAGAAAAAATAGGGGGGAAATTTCAGTTTTACTTAATAAAATGCATCGTAAAATTCAGTTTTTATTTAATAAATTAACATGATGTTTTAAACTAAAAAGATTATATTTTCAATACTGGAAAGATAAGATTTTTAGAAATGATGAAGATTTGATTTTTAAAAATGTAAAGACATGATTTTTATATTATAGAAAGAAGAAGAATATAATTTTTATATGATGTAGATAATAAATATATAATTTTTATATGATGTAGATAATAAAAATATAATTTTTATATGATGTAGATAATAAAAATATAATTTTTATATGATGTAGATAATAAAAATATAATTTTTATATGATGTAGATAATAAAAACATAATTTTTATATGATGTAGATAATAAAAATATAATTTTTATATGATGTAGAGAATAAAAATATAATTTTTATATAAAGTAGATAATAAAAATACGATTTTTATATATGTAGTGGATGCGGGCAACGAAAGTGATAAAAGGCGAGTGGCGAAGATTTCCTACATATGAAGAGTCGTGGCATTTGGTTTAGCTAGTCGGTGAGAACTCCTCACCTTTAATTTATTTCTAGTTTGAAATATATACTAGGATGCAGACGGTGTTTAGTAGCACCCGACACCCGTCGTCCACAGACCATGGATGACTTGTTTGTTTGATTGCTGTGTTGTGAAATTTGATTGTGTGATGTGGAGTGGAATAAAATATTTTATAGTGGAAAATATTTTATGGTTAAAAATATAATTTTTAACGTGTATATAAAATAAATATTTATAAACAAATCGGACGATTTGTTTATATACACTGATTTGACTGATATTGATTGGGATGATAAATTTTACACATCGCCCAACTGCACAAATAAAATATGTGTTTGTTGGTTTGAAACCCCACACGGGTATTGGGATGATATTTGACGTACACTAATCCCGATTGTTTAGTTGTATGTCAATCGATAGGTTGACAGACTGTGTAAGCGTTAATTATTTATATTTAATGCTTATGCAGTTGTGTGGTGCACTCTGGATGATGGTTGATTATTTACCGTTGCTATTATATACATGTGTTGTAGAAAATCCATATAATTAACATTATATGGTAATTGATTAGGCCTCATTCCAATATTGAAAATAAATTCATGTGTGGAATAGAAAATAAATTCATGTGTTGAATAGAAAATAATTTCATGTGTTGAAATAAAATAATTTCATGTGTTGAATAAAAGCCGTGTTGATTAGATTGACGCCATTTTGACGTGAACGATATTTATATCAATTTTATTCATTTTTATAATGAAAATAGAAAAGAAAGTGATTTTAAAATATAACGTTTTGAAAATATTATCATTTGTATATCGATGATGTGGAATATTCAATTTTGATTTGAAATTGAATATGAAGTTGAAATCGTTTTGAAAACGAATTTAAAATGATTTATATAATACATTTTAAAAGGAAATCGATGAAATATATATAATATATTATATATATATATATATATATATATATATAGAATGGCCTGAATAGAACGCGCCGCGCCGCGGTAGCTCGCGAATTTCGACCATTGACTTCGAATGGATATTACGGGAGATCCGACCGTCGGATTCTCCTAAAACAAGAACCGTTGGGTTCATATCAAAAAGTTCTTTATAACGAATATTAGAAATTAGAAATCTAACGGTTGGATTTGGAATTATGTCCAAATTAAATTTGGAAAAGGTCGCTGTAAGTGCAGTTCGATGGCCATTGATGGAAATCGACTGTACGGGCCTTGATAAAATTCTTAAACATAGTAATAATTTGTGTAAAATCATAAGAAATGATTTGGGAAGAATTAGGATGAAAAACACCATATTTGAGAAGATAAAAATAGATTTTTATCGAAATGAACTAGTTTTGAACTAGAATTAAAATCAATTTATTTCTAAAATAAATAAATTGAATTTGAAAAAGGGGTTTTAAAAGTAACCAGAATTTCCAATAATTGAATTGGAAGGGATGTGAATCGAAATTGTCTTTGGAATATGTCGATGATTGGATTTCGTGATTATACAGATATTGTTATGGAAATTTGAAAGATATATTTATATCGGTATTTCCAATACGATATTTGTTGGTCGTAGAATTTGATATTGAATATAAGACGATATATTTTCTATTCAGAGCCTTGTATTTAATATCAAATGAGATTTGGGTTTGTCGTGAGCGGTGTCTTCATTAACACTGCTCTTAAGCCCAGTTGAGAAAAAGATTAAATCTTTTTATTTAGATTTAATGAAGTGTACCAATTAAATAATATTTAATTGGAATTGAATTGGTATTGATTTTTGGGTTTATCGTGAACAATGTTTAAAATAACACTTGATCTTTAACCCGATAATTAATGGAATGTGATTTTGGGCTGTCGTGAATGGTATCTTCAATAATACTATTCTTAGACCCCACGGAGTTAAGAAAATCAGAAACTAACTGGAGATTAGTTTAGTTGAATGGTTTCTTGGGTATTGATCTGATGTTGGTTTCGGCCTTCGGGGTTAATACCTAGGGAATTGCTCACTTGCTATTTTACGGTTAAAGGCTGATTGAAATGTGATTTTGGGGTTTATCGTGAACCGTGTTTTAAATGACATCGGTTCTTTAACCCAGTTAAAGATTAAAACTAAGTGGAGTTTTAATGAATCTTTAATTAGATTAAAAAGATCGAGAATGGAGTATCACCATTTTTGCTCCAGGCGATAGTTAAATCTTTAATTAGATTTGAACGCTAAATGGTAATTGAATTTACCGATGACACCGTGGTGATAGATATGAAGTATTACCAGTTTTACTTCATGGGATGAATAGGTTGGGACTGGGAAATAAAATAAATGATTACTTCGGTAAGGTTCGTTAATCCTGACTAGTTTGAATTGATATTCAAAACAAGATTTAAGAATAAATTTAAAAGAATTTATCTTTGATAAAATTAATGGGGACCTTTCCCTAAGAATGTGAAATTTAGAAACTAACTGTAGGTTAGCTAAGAAGAATGGTTACCTGGGTATTGATTTGATGTTGGTTTTGGCCTTCGGGGTTAATGTTTGGGGAATTATTCTCTTGCTAATTTACGGTTGGTGACTGATGAATTGGAATGAGGCGTATGTTGTGTTTGTGTAACACTTGTTTATTATATACGCGAGTAATTCAGAAAGACCGAGTTTATCCCATTCTGAATAACTGATTCGACGTGGTGTCGAAGATGAAGACGGTGGTTGAAGACCGGAGGTCTTCACGTCGTTTGGATAATTACTGATGATCTTGATTGGGCCGCATACCCAAGAGGAGTGAATCAATTAGTGGTCGTCCAGACGTACTTGGTGATCGATGGATTTGCGAGGTACTAGGTGCCTCCGGTTTCGTTCAGACCCAGAACGAACTTGTAAATGGACTGTGTGTCTGACATTGGATTTTATTCTGTGTGATTGATTTCTATTAAATATATATCTGTTTGGCGGCGAGGAATTTATTCTCTTTCTTAACGCCTTTCTCTGAGACGTACGAGCTCAGGGATTATATATTGATGGATATCAAACGCATGGAGTGAATTGCCTGTGTGGCATGCCTAAGTGGCAATTGATCAGGGCTTCTGTTGAAAAACAAAGTCTTGTGGTTGATGATCAAAGCATGGCCTGTGTGGCATAGCTTTGTGTAACGTTGATTCGCGAGCCTCACACCCCGGTTGTGAACCAAAAAGGGGAGAGGGCATCAGGGAGGACATGCGTTTCTTTCTAGTTAGAAGTGGCGTCAGTGGTTTTACACGCCCTGACGAGTTTGACTTATGTGGTTGTTGCTGTTGCGAGGCTCTTCGGATATATCGGTGACTATGTGAAGCCGATGGAGTCATTTGTTGGCTCATTTACGCCCCCAAAGGGTGGGGGAACGCAGTGTTCATGCATAATAATCCACATCGGTGGACCGGCCCTGACGATCCAAGGCTTGTCTGCGCGCTTGCCTGAGGCTCGGGCTAGAGAGTCTCGAATTCGATAGAGGACGATCCCTTGCCTCGGTTCACAGATGGAAATTCAACTTCCAACACGTGACACGTGCGGTTTTGATTGTAAACCTATATATGGCGACATAGTGGCATGGTGTAACGGCTGGAAATTTCCGACTCCTCGGGAGTCGGAAATTCTGAGACGTTAGTGAAAGAATTTAGAAGGTGAGAAAGAAAAGATAGAACTAATAGAATAGAAGAAGAAGAACATCAGAATCATCAGAGTAACACGAATCTCACAGCGGAACGAATAATATATAATATATAACATAACTTTGAAGTAAACGTTTATATATATACAATAGCACTTATCAGAGTACAACACTTACAACACAGCGGAAATAACTATAGCTATGGAATCTTGAAGTCTCCTGCTCCAAGCTCTCCAAGTATATCTGTAAATCCCGACTACTTGACTGCCCGTACAAATTTAGGCACCCAAGAGTTTAGGGAAAACAACAAAGTAAACTCCGGGTCAGTCATGGGACTGGTATGAGTAAAACAGTTTAAAACAGGTATAGGATATCTCATAAGACCACGCCGTGAATACGGAACGGGTTTTTCCCTTATGAGTATCTGACAACTTTGACAAGCAATATCATTGTGATATTATAATAATGTCTAAGTACAAATAGGTATCAATCTAGCAGAAATGCTTGCATCTCACATTCTACATACATAGTATAAAATCATAAACCGCAGGGCGCTTATCGGAGAATGGATTCCAACAGACAAGGTATGGGAGCACCTTCTGAATAGTGTACTCTAGAGGTGATACACTCAGGGTTCAACAAGAACGTCTTGCAACCCGGCCACACATGACCGCTCACTCATTTAGCTTGAGTGTCGCGAATATATTGCCACCACGGTTATAGGCCATCAAACCGTCATTCGAAGATACAGAATCAAAAAGAAGTATAAATATGGATATTCCCTAGATCGGTGACAATACACCCTGCTTGGGAATGACCCAACTAGCCATGCTGCCTAGCCCAACTTTTGTTACTTCCTGGTGTGAGGCCAGAAGCTACGTCTATCTTCAGAACATCTGATCACCATTCACTTTGAATGCCACATCGTCATACCCGCCAAATCACAAATTGACTTATCCAAAAATAACACGGGTATATAGCTAAGAGAAACGAATTCCTCCGCCACCAAACGTGAATACGTTTGAACAGATCAACTTACGCGATCCATTGGATATACTCTGTCAGACCTTCTTCCATATACGTTGTCCTGGGACTGGACAAACCGAAGGCACTATTCAGTATATCCATCTTAGTCACTGTTATCTAAGACTTATACAACAGCCCTTGCACTTTACTCCGTCTTCAATTTATCTTTGGCATATATTGCTCGCAACGCTTATGCCAATACAGAGTGGTTCTTTGGATAATAATCCAACCGGTCTCTCCATATTAACAACGTTAAAATGGTAAAAACTTTGATAGTCTGTGATTTAACTATCAAATGAAAACATGTCGGTGTACAAACAACGATCTTATTTCCAAATGGGAATTCGATCGATCAATCATCATATGTTCATATTTCCTTATTTCATATATTTAGAAAATATATGTTATTAATCATTGGAAAACATTTCCATAGCTTATTTTCACATCACTATTATTTCGCAACTATCAGTCCCTAACTGTAACTAGTATGAGAACAATTCTCTAAGTATCAATCCGGAAGGTCGAAACCAACATCAGATCGTCACTTAGAAAACCGTTCAACTTACCCTCTCCAGTCAGTTTCTAAATTTGCTTAACTCTATTGATTTAATTCTTATCATGAAAACATTTCATTTTCTATGTTTAGAAAACATATCTGACTATATTCGGAAAACGTTTCCAAAACTCATTTACGGATTTCCAATGAACGTTGTATAAAACATCGTTTCGCTTAATCCATTAATCGCTTATTACTTAACTATATTTCAAATCAACCTTTTCTATCGAACCACAACTATTCCTTTGTCAATTCTGAAGTCAAACAAGTTGGGGTATAATTACCTCTCAGACCTTAATTGAACAACGTCTTTTACTGGGAAATAGATGAAGCTCATCACTCACTTTTTACAATCATCTGTTTACGCAAATTCTCGGATTCAGGTTACGAATCTACTTCTTATATGAAAACGTTTGATTATAACTATAACGTTATAATTCCTACTTCTGCAATATCTAACCTAAATTATAACTTTATCTCCTAACTCGAATAATTTAACAGACACCTAATTTCTAAATCAATAACTAAATCTTGATTTAAACCCTGGAAAGTAAATAGTACTTTCCCGAATTCGATATAATTGAATTCGACGTATTACTCTCTTTCGAGAAATCTCTATTCGATTAACTCTCCCCTTTTAATAACTGATATTCGATAAACTCTATTTCGATTAATTCCTATCGAATAAAACTATATTCGATATCTCCTCCAACACTATTCGAATAACTATTTCGATTAACCTTTCTAACTCTACTCGAATAAATTATATTCGATTAACTCTTTTAACTTTACTCAAATAAACTATATTCGATTAACATCTCTAACTCTACTCGAATAAATTATATTCGATTAACTCTTTTAACTTTACTCGAATAAACTATATTCGATTAACACTTTCTTTCGAATAACTATATTCGATTAACTCTTCGTCTAATTCCTTTGGATTAACTCTTCGACTAACTCCTTCGGATTAACTCTTCGATTAACTCCTTCGGATTAACTAACTTCGAATAATTCCTTTGGATTAACTAACTTCGAATAACTCCTTTGGATTAACTCTTCGACTAACTCCTTCGGATTAACTCCTCGATTAACTAACTTCGAATAACTCCTTTGGATTAACTCTTCGACTAACTCCTTCGGATTAACTCTTCGATTAACTCCTTCGGATTAACTAACTTCGAATAACTCCTTTGGATTAACTAACTTCGAATAACTCCTTTGGATTAACTCTTCGACTAACTCCTTCGGATTAACTAACTTCGATTAACTCCTTCGGATTAACTAACTTCGAATAACTCCTTTGGATTAACTATTCGAATGAATAATATTCGATAACTCTTCTCAAATGAATAACATTTGATTTTCTCCACTCGAATAAACTATATTCGAAACTCTTCTCAAATGAATAACATTTGATTTTCTCCACTCGAATAAACTATATTCGATTACTCTTCTCTCGAATACACTATATTTGATAACTCTACTTCGAATAAGTGATATTCGGCAACTCTACTCGATTAACTCCACTTGGATAACTCTAACTGGTCAACTCTAACGGATCAACTCTAACTGAGTAACTCTAACTGATCAACTCTAACTGGTCAACTTTAACTGGTCAACTTTAACTGGTCAACTCTAACTGTTTATCTTTAACTGGTTAACTCAAATGGTTTAACCTAACTGGTTAACTCGTCTCGATTAACTGAACTAATCCACTTAGTTTAACTTAGCTAATTTCACGTTGATTAACTCTAACCGATTCACTTAATTAGTTTAACTCAACTAATTCACTTGGATTAACCACTTAGTTAACTTAACTAATTCACGTTGATTAACTCTAACCGATTCACTTAGTTTAACTCAACTAATTCACTTCGATTAACCACTTAGTTAACTTAACTAATTCACTTCGATTAACCACTTAGTTTAACTTAACTAATTCACATTGATTAACTCTACCCGATTCACTTAGTTTAACTTAACAAATTCACTTCGATTAACTCGACCAATTCACTTGGTTAACTCGACCAATTCACTTGGTTAACTCGACCAATTCACTTGGTTAACTCCTATTTATTTAACAAATAAATATCTCCTTTAGTTAAATTCTATTTATTTAATCTCTAAATAAATATCCTTTATATTTCTTTTAACGAATATAATTCCTTTATATTTTGATTAACAAATATATCCCCTTATATTCGATTAACATATATATATTCCCTTGTATTTGATTTACAAATATAATTCTTTTATATTTGTTTTTACCAACTATATTCCTTTATATTCAGAATCCTTTTTCTTTTATATATATATATATATATATATATAAAATCCCTTGATTTTATATAAATAAACTATTTTCAAAATATACTTTGAAAACCCCTCTCCTACATTCTGGTATTTCTCATGGTATTTAACACACCATATAACAACGATAAATATCGTCCCACCACACATAATCACACAGATTATATACATCACATTATATATCACAATATAAAAATCACAGTAAAATAACTGTTGAGGAATCCTGTTGGATTCCTCCAACCTGTTTCCCTGCACCACAGATGTTAGACAACAACAGTATAATATTCTGATAAACAGAATCAACATATAACTATTTGACGGTTTATATATATATACGTAAATATATATATATAAAATCTCTACTAACTGACTAGCAGTTCAATCAAACAGTCAACATACAGTCAAACAGACAATATTTAACAGTCCTAAGAATACACAGTAAAAATAGAACTATTCAGAGTTGGTGAGTTTTTACTCACCGTTGGACGATCATCGTCAATGACGATAACCATCGCTTGATTCAGACAATTTATTTTGCTATAAATTGTGACTCGCGGTCAGTTCCATTGTGGAGTGCTCGTCCATATGATCCCAACGCAACTTACGGTTCGTCGATCTGATTCCATACGAACAAGTTATTTAATTACGAAGTTAATACCCATTATATTTGAAATAAAACATGATTTATAAAGAAATGGGCTTTGACTTTAACTTCCCGGCCCACATACCTTTTAAATACCCGACCCTCTCCTTATTTCTTCCCCAAATTCATTTCGTTTTCTACAGAAAATCAACCCCCCTTGACCGCCCCATTCCTCGTCACTCCGGCCATCAAGTCGGTGCGCCACCACCACCATCCGGTTCACTGTCGGAATCTGCACCTGTCAGTGCCCTCGAACCCAAGCTCGATGAACCCTCGTCGCCATCGACCTGCTGCCTCCCACGAAGTCGCGCATCGCCAGAGACCGCCGTGTTCCTCCTCGTCAACGCCAATCGATGCACCTCCCCTCTTGAACACCCCGACCTCCTCGAATTCGCCTTCGACCCCTCCTATCTCAAACCCTGTCGAACCCTAAGGGTTCGCTGGAAAAACCCCATCGTCGGAAACCCAATCGAACACCCCAACAACTATGCCAAAACGAAGGGCAAGCGACAACGATCTCCTATATATATATGTATTTATTTATAGAATCCTTCATGATTTTCTATTGATTTTCTTTCTGGGAAAACTTTACTGTGTTTGGGTTTATACGCCTTATATAGGCTGTTTGGGTTAGGTAAGGTTTGTGTTGGAGATCGAAGGCCGTGTGGCCTGTGCTGAACCATAGAAAATGGAGGGGATATTTTCAATTTGATTTTTATATTTTTATATTCGTTTTCTGCACTCTAAAAATCCGTGTGATCACACACGATGCCCAAAAATCACGAAACTGGACATGTAGCTAGAGTTCGACATTACGGTCCCAACGAAACTGGTTTCGTCGAATTCCGACTCCGTATGCTCACACAGCGTATTTTTAACCGTTGAAATACCGACTGTTTCTCACTCTAAAAATCCGTACGGCCACACAGTGACTCTAAAAATCACCAAACTGGAAATCTAACAACTATTTGACATTGCGGATCCAACAAAACTGGTTTCGTCGAATTTCGACTTCATATGCAAAAGTGGCTATTTTTCAAAGCTCTAAATAGCCTATTTAAATATATAAATATATTTAAATATAATTAAATTGATTGTTTAAAATTAATTATTATCGCTCATATTCACAGTGGCATACCATATAGCTCAGAATAAATACTGTATGTATTTACAGCTCGATATTACCTCGTCAGAGTTATACCGACGCTTGATTTCTATTTAAATCCTTACTTAATATATAATTAAACCGTTATGGTCAAGGCGCTGCATTTCTGATATTTTGATTTGGACGTAACTCAAAATCTACACGACGAAATTCCGATCTTTCTCTTCCACTAGAAAGATATACTCCACCAGCTCCACACGTTTCTTGTTTCACAGAAATCCGACTTATAACGAATCTTGTATATTCAGTTGAAGTTCAACTCGCCAAATAGCGAACTGCCGTGCCATTTCGAGCTCGATTATAATTATATTATAAATTATACGTTCAGCTATCGTTTATTTAATATATTCGTTATTTAAATAATTAAATAACTTAATTATTATACCTTACAAAACGCGCCATTACAGACTTCCCCCCTTAAAATAATTTCGTCCTCGAAATTGCTAAGCTAGGAAAATGCTACCAACTTTACTAACTAGATTCAAATATCTTTTAGTTTACTTCTCAACTCCAGTTTCAACTGAACCATTAAATTTTCAAATAAATTATTAATTCATTCTGGCTAACTGAATTTCCATAAATCATGAGAATGTTCTAACGCCTGGAATTTTCGAAAAATTTCGCCATAACCTCCTTTGTATTGGTCAATATGACAAACCACCCCTCGCCTCTCTAGGCCTTCTCCAACCCAAAAGAAAATCAAACAGCCAAGCGGCTTGCCAATTTGGCTCATAAAATCCAAACTCATATATAATATAAACTTGTACCTTTTGTCGGTTATATTAACCTTATCACTTTCACCTGTATCAACCCAACATATACCAATGTCATCTCAATCCAACCTTCAACTCAAACACTTGGTTTTATCCAAGTCAAATTCTATTCAAACTCCAATATCAGATTTCACACTCTTAACCCATCAACTTAATTCCAATCCAGATTATTCTCTAATCAAATCCCGATTTATTTAACTTGGTTCAAGTTAAATTTTACTTTACTTATTTGTTTTTACCATCTTGATTCATTCAACTTAACAAGTTAAATTTTAAATTTCAAGATTTAAATTCCTGGGTTTTATTTCAAATCAATTTCAAACCATAACACCTATTCAAAACCTTTTGAATTTCTACACAACTTGTTTTCTCAAAACAATTTGAAAACAAAATCCTTGGTAGTAATCCTCCACTTAGAAACTCGAAAATCACACCGACGATGTATCGATCCATCCTCGGAATTATTTTCCAGTCATCCAGGTGAGTTAGATACTATATTTATTTCAAATTGAAAAACATTTTCAAAATCTCCCAGGAACTTAAAATTTCCTTATTTTAATTCCAAATTTTGATTTAAATTCAGATTTACTCATCTGATTTCACTTATATGAATTCTGGTTGGTTATGTATAACCCTTTCACTATATAATCTTACTCGATCATAATAACAACCAACACTACCAATATATTATATCAAAATATATTCGGGTAAAATTATTTCTTTTACCCTCCTTTCAAAACATACCGTGTCGGTCCATCATATTCGAGTGTTTAGTAACCCCTATCGATACAGTGGATCAAACTGATCGACCAGAATTCACAAACTACTCAGCCAATGAGTCTCCACAATATAAAATCACTTTATATTAAATAACAAATACGCACTCGTATATATACACTCAAACTCAATCTAGGGTATTACTAACCCTATCTCTATCGAGTCACGCCACAGAGCCAAGTAATTCTTAACTTAAGCTCTGATACCAACTGTAACGGCTGGAAATTTCCGACTCCTCGGGAGTCGGAAATTCCGAGACGTTAGTGAAAGAATTTAGAAGGTGAGAAAGAAAAGATAGAACTAATAGAATAGAAGAAGAAGAAGAACATCAGAATCATCAGAGTAACACGAATCTCACAGCGGAACGAATAATATATAATATATAACATAACTTTGAAGTAAACAGTTATATATATACAATAGCACTTATCAGAGTACAACACTTACAACACAGCGGAAATAACTATAGCTATGGAATCTTGAAGTCTCCTGCTCCAAGCTCTCCAAGTATATCTGTAAATCCCGACTACTTGACTGCCCATACAAATTTAGGCACCCAAGAGTTTAGGGAAAACAACAAAGTAAACTCCGGGTCAGTCATGGGACTGGTATGAGTAAAACAGTTTAAAACAGGTATAGGATATCTCATAAGACCACGCCGTGAATACGAAACGGGTTTTTCCCTTATGAGTATCTGACAACTTTGACAAGCAATATCATTGTGATATTATAATAATGTCTAAGTACAAATAGGTATCAATCTAGCAGAAACGCTTGCATCTCACGTTCTACATACATAGTATAAAATCATAAACCGCAGGGCGCTTATCGGAGAATGGATTCCAACAGACAAGGTATGGGAGCACCTTCTGAATAGTGTACTCTAGAGGTGATACACTCAGGGTTCAACAAGAACGTCTTGCAACCCGGCCACACATGACCGCTCACTCATTTAGCTTGAGTGTCGCGAATATATTGCCACCACGGTTATAGGCCATCAAACCGTCATTCGAAGATACAGAATCAAAAAGAAGTATAAATATGGATATTCCCTAGATCGGTGACAATACACCCTGCTTGGGAATGACCCAACTAGCCATGCTGCCTAGCCCAACTTTTGTTACTTCCCGGTGTGAGGCCAGAAGCTACGTCTATCTTCAGAACATCTGATCACCATTCACTTTGAATGCCACATCGTCATACCCGCCAAATCACAAATTGACTTATCCAAAAATAACACGGGTATATAGCTAAGAGAAACGAATTCCTCCGCCACCAAACGTGAATACGTTTGAACAGATCAACTTACGCGATCCATTGGATATACTCTGTCAGACCTTCTTCCATATACGTTGTCCTGGGACTGGACAAACCGAAGGCACTATTCAGTATATCCATCTTAGTCACTGTTATCTAAGACTTATACAACAGCCCTTGCACTTTACTCCGTCTTCAATTTATCTTTGGCATATATTGCTCGCAACGCTTATGCCAATACAGAGTGGTTCTTTGGATAATAATCCAACCGGTCTCTCCATATTAACAACGTTAAAATGGTAAAAACTTTGATAGTCTGTGATTTAACTATCAAATGAAAACATGTCGGTGTACAAACAACGATCTTATTTCCAAATGGGAATTCGATCGATCAATCATCATATGTTCATATTTCCTTATTTCATATATTTAGAAAATATATGTTATTAATCATTGGAAAACATTTCCATAGCTTATTTTCACATCACTATTATTTCGCAACTATCAGTCCCTAACTGTAACTAGTATGAGAACAATTCTCTAAGTATCAATCCGGAAGGTCGAAACCAACATCAGATCGTCACTTAGAAAACCGTTCAACTTACCCTCTCCAGTCAGTTTCTAAATTTGCTTAACTCTATTGATTTAATTCTTATCATGAAAACATTTCATTTTCTATGTTTAGAAAACATATCTGACTATATTCGGAAAACGTTTCCAAAACTCATTTACGGATTTCCAATGAACGTTGTATAAAACATCGTTTCGCTTAATCCATTAATCGCTTATTACTTAACTATATTTCAAATCAACCTTTTCTATCGAACCACAACTATTCCTTTGTCAATTCTGAAGTCAAACAAGTTGGGGTATAATTACCTCTCAGACCTTAATTGAACAACGTCTTTTACTGGGAAATAGATGAAGCTCATCACTCACTTTTTACAATCATCTGTTTACGCAAATTCTCGGATTCAGGTTACGAATCTACTTCTTATATGAAAACGTTTGATTATAACTATAACGTTATAATTCCTACTTCTGCAATATCTAACCTAAATTATAACTTTATCTCCTAACTCGAATAATTTAACAGACACCTAATTTCTAAATCAATAACTAAATCTTGATTTAAACCCTGGAAAGTAAATAGTACTTTCCCGAATTCGATATAATTGAATTCGACGTATTACTCTCTTTCGAGAAATCTCTATTCGATTAACTCTCCCCTTTTAATAACTGATATTCGATAAACTCTATTTCGATTAATTCCTATCGAATAAAACTATATTCGATATCTCCTCCAACACTATTCGAATAACTATTTCGATTAACCTTTCTAACTCTACTCGAATAAATTATATTCGATTAACTCTTTTAACTTTACTCAAATAAACTATATTCGATTAACATCTCTAACTCTACTCGAATAAATTATATTCGATTAACTCTTTTAACTTTACTCGAATAAACTATATTCGATTAACACTTTCTTTCGAATAACTATATTCGATTAACTCTTCGTCTAATTCCTTTGGATTAACTCTTCGACTAACTCCTTCGGATTAACTCTTCGATTAACTCCTTCGGATTAACTAACTTCGAATAATTCCTTTGGATTAACTAACTTCGAATAACTCCTTTGGATTAACTCTTCGACTAACTCCTTCGGATTAACTCCTCGATTAACTAACTTCGAATAACTCCTTTGGATTAACTCTTCGACTAACTCCTTCGGATTAACTCTTCGATTAACTCCTTCGGATTAACTAACTTCGAATAACTCCTTTGGATTAACTAACTTCGAATAACTCCTTTGGATTAACTCTTCGACTAACTCCTTCGGATTAACTAACTTCGATTAACTCCTTCGGATTAACTAACTTCGAATAACTCCTTTGGATTAACTATTCGAATGAATAATATTCGATAACTCTTCTCAAATGAATAACATTTGATTTTCTCCACTCGAATAAACTATATTCGATAACTCTTCTCAAATGAATAACATTTGATTTTCTCCACTCGAATAAACTATATTCGATTACTCTTCTCTCGAATACACTATATTTGATAACTCTACTTCGAATAAGTGATATTCGGCAACTCTACTCGATTAACTCCACTTGGATAACTCTAACTGGTCAACTCTAACGGATCAACTCTAACTGAGTAACTCTAACTGATCAACTCTAACTGGTCAACTTTAACTGGTCAACTTTAACTGGTCAACTTTAACTGGTCAACTCTAACTGTTTATCTTTAACTGGTAAACTTTAACTGGTTAACTCAAATGGTTTAACCTAACTGGTTAACTCGTCTCGATTAACTGAACTAATCCACTTAGTTTAACTTAGCTAATTTCACGTTGATTAACTCTAACCGATTCACTTAATTAGTTTAACTCAACTAATTCACTTGGATTAACCACTTAGTTAACTTAACTAATTCACGTTGATTAACTCTAACCGATTCACTTAGTTTAACTCAACTAATTCACTTCGATTAACCACTTAGTTAACTTAACTAATTCACTTCGATTAACCACTTAGTTTAACTTAACTAATTCACATTGATTAACTCTACCCGATTCACTTAGTTTAACTTAACAAATTCACTTCGATTAACTCGACCAATTCACTTGGTTAACTCGACCAATTCACTTGGTTAACTCCTATTTATTTAACAAATAAATATCTCCTTTAGTTAAATTCTATTTATTTAATCTCTAAATAAATATCCTTTATATTTCTTTTAACGAATATAATTCCTTTATATTTTGATTAACAAATATATCCCCTTATATTCGATTAACATATATATTCCCTTGTATTTGATTTACAAATATAATTCTTTTATATTTGTTTTTACCAACTATATTCCTTTATATTCAGAATCCTTTTTCTTTTATATATATATATATATATATATATAAAATCCCTTGATTTTATATAAATAAACAATTTTCAAAATATACTTTGAAAACCCCTCTCCTACATTCTGGTATTTCTCATGGTATTTAACACACCATATAACAACGATAAATATCGTCCCACCACACATAATCACACAGACTATATACATCACATTATATATCACAATATAAAAATCACAGTAAAATAACTGTTGAGGAATCCTGTTGGATTCCTCCAACCTGTTTCCCTGCACCACAGATGTTAGACAACAACAGTATAATATTCTGATAAACAGAATCAACATATAACTATTTGACGGTTTATATATATATATGTAAATATATATATATATATATATATAATCTCTACTAACTGACTAGCAGTTCAATCAAACAGTCAACATACAGTCAAACAGACAATATTTAACAGTCCTAAGAATACACAGTAAAAATAGAACTATTCAGAGTTGGTGAGTTTTTACTCACCGTTGGACGATCATCGTCAATGACGATAACCATCGCTTGATTCAGACAATTTTTTTTGCTATAAATTGTGACTCGCGGTCAGTTCCATTGTGGAGTGCTCGTCCATATGATCCCAACGCAACTTACGGTTCGTCGATCTGATTCCATACGAACAAGTTATTTAATTACGAAGTTAATACCCATTATATTTGAAATAAAACATGATTTATAAAGAAATGGGCTTTGACTTTAACTTCCTGGCCCACATACCTTTTAAATACCCGACCCTCTCCTTATTTCTTCCCCAAATTCATTTCGTTTTCTACAGAAAATCAACCCCCCTTGACCGCCCCGTTCCTCGTCACTCCGGCCATCAAGTCGGTGCGCCACCACCACCATCCGGTTCACTATCGGAATCTGCACCTGTCAGTGCCCTCGAACCCAAGCTTGATGAACCCTCGTCGCCATCGACCTGCTGCCTCCCACGAAGTCGCGCATCGCCAGAGACCGCCGTGTTCCTCCTCGTCAACGACAATCGATGCGCCTCCCCTCTTGAACACCCCGACCTCCTCGAATTCGCCTTCGACCCCTCCTATCTCAAACCCTGTCGAACCCTAAGGGTTCGCTGGAAAAACACCATCGTCGGAAACCCAATCGAACACCCCAACAGCTATGCCAAAACGAAGGGCAAGCGACAACGATCTCCTATATATATATGTATTTATTTATAGAATCCTTCATGATTTTCTATTGATTTTCTTTCTGGGAAACCTTTACTGTGTTTGGGTTTATACGCCTTATATAGGCTGTTTGGGTTAGGTAAGGTTTGTGGTGGAGATCGAAGGCCGTGTGGCCTGTGCTGAACCATAGAAAATGGAGGGGATATTTTCAATTTGATTTTTATATTTTTATATTCGTTTTCTGCACTCTAAAAATCCGTGTGATCACACACGATGCCCAAAAATCACGAAACTGGACATGTAGCTAGAGTTCGACATTACGGTCCCAACGAAACTGGTTTCGTCGAATTCCGACTCCGTATGCTCACACAGCGTATTTTTAACCGTTGAAATACCGACTGTTTCTCACTCTAAAAATCCGTACGGCCACACAGTGACTCTAAAAATCACCAAACTGGAAATCTAACAACTATTTGACATTGCGGATCCAACAAAACTGGTTTCGTCGAATTTCGACTTCATATGCAAAAGTGGCTATTTTTCAAAGCTCTAAATAGCCTATTTAAATATATAAATATATTTAAATATAATTAAATTGATTGTTTAAAATTAATTATTATCGCTCATATTCACAGTGGCATACCATACAGCTCAGAATAAATACTGTATGTATTTACAGCTCGATATTACCTCGTCAGAGTTATACCGACGCTTGATTTCTATTTAAATCCTTACTTAATATATAATTAAACCGTTATGGTCAAGGCGCTGCATTTCTGATATTTTAATTTGGACGTAACTCAAAATCTACACGACGAAATTCCGATCTTTCTCTTCCACTAGAAAGATATACTCCACCAGCTCCACACGTTTCTTGTTTCACAGAAATCCGACTTATAACGAATCTTGTATATTCAGTTGAAGTTCAACTCGCCAAATAGCGAACTGCCGTGCCATTTCGAGCTCGATTATAATTATATTATAAATTATACGTTCAGCTATCGTTTATTTAATATATTCGTTATTTAAATAATTAAATAACTTAATTATTATACCTTACAAAACGCGCCATTACACATGGGACGCCCATGTCGCCTATGATTGATATTTATGATTGTATATAAAATCAGAAACTAACTGGAAACGAGCTAAGATAGATGGTTTCCTGGGTATTGGTCTGATGTTGGTTTCGGCCTTCGAGGTTAATACTTGGGGAATCGTTCTCTTATTAATTTACGGTTGGAGTATGATTAAGAATCAAAAGATAAAATTTCACGTATCAAGCATTCTTTGGCTGTTATAAGGTAAAACCCTATCCTCCGGCTTGCGTTGCATTGTGTGATGGGACCTGGGTCTTATAATAGCTTCATTTTTCTTTATTTAGCATTGCACTATTATTTTATGCACTGGTATTCTTGGGAGGAAACCTGTTCCGTGTTATACGGCGTGGTCCCTTGATTTACCGAACTTTAAAATAAAGATTAATAATTGTTTTAGTTCTCACACCAGTCACATTACTGACCTGGAGTTTATTGTTTTAACCTAAACTCTGGGTGCCCTTATTTTGGCACGGGCAGCTAGTAGTTTTGGTTTTGCAGATTCATATTCACAGGATCCTGATTTACAGCTGGAATGATATCCGGAAAGCTCTGTATCCGTATATCTTCTTCTAGTTGTGTTTTCTATTATTTCCGCTGCGATGTATTTAAATGTATTGTAATCTCTGATATTTTCTGTGTAATATTTATTCATACTCTGTATATTCTTGTATTCTGATGAATTGTTGTAATTAACAATGAAATGTTCTTCTGTTTTGCGTTCTGATTCGTCTTGTCCTCAACTCAATCCGTGATTTCCCGTAAGGGGGATTTCAGGTCGTTTCATACCCCCTCTCTTCAACGGTGAACCAAAGTTTTAGATATTGATAACCCCTTTGCACACGTCCCGCAACAAAGCCCAACTCTAGAAGTTAACTCGTTGGTTCCCGTCTGGATCCTGAGTAATAACTTCGGATTTGGACTTCGTTTTCATTTCGGGTTTTGGTTAGATTGTAGTTCATCTTCAGAAGAGTTCACAATTGTCGTTGCGTGGTAGAAGTTTGAATCTGGTTCGGTTCAGAGTCTTCATCTCGGTTCGGGTCGTAGTCCTCCACCAAGTCGGTTCATGACCACCCTTGGCTCGTGACCCCCCGGCTCGTGACCGCCCCCTCGGCTCGTGAGTCCTCATATTGGAGCGGTTCATGACCATAACCTTGGAGTGGTTCGTGACCATCATCTTGGGGTGGTTCGTGACCATCATCTTGGAGCGATTTGTGAGACATACCCCCTTCGGAAACCGAAGTCCTCCTGGGCAGTTCGTGAGACATACCCCCTTCAGGAACCGAAGTCCTTCTGGGCGGTTCGTGAGGCATACCCCCTTTAGGAACACATTTTGTGCAGTTTCCCCAGCAAAATAATTTCGCCAAATGACGGCGTTTTCAACCATTCTAACCTTACTATGAAGTCACAAAACATAACAAACAACAGTAGTAACATGTAGAATTAACCAAAAACACCAAAATAATATTTTCATATGATAACATACCTAAAACCATGATTTTCCCCTTAATCCCTTTAACCATGTTTTAACTATAGTATTAGCAAACTTAATCCAAATTAACCCAAATTTACAACAGAGGCATAAAATAATATTTAAGAATTTCTACATATTTTTCCAGTTTTTTATGATGCATAATTTCGCTAACTATCACTAATCACCCCTAATTTGTCGTAATTAGTGAATAAAAATGTAAATCACTCACCTTAGCCACAAATGAAATCTTAGATCTGAAACTTTACTGTTATGGCATGGATCTCTATGTATTACAGCAGCTCCAACCCTGATTTGATGCTAATTTGACTTGATTTGGTGTAGTTTTGGTTGATTAGCGATTAGGAAGCGATTATAATGAGATTTGGGAGTTGAAGGCCATTGTTAGGATTCAAGGAAATATTAGTGGCGGATGGAAAATTGAAAAAGAATTATTCTCTAACTCCTTTTAGCCCACCTATAAGCCTAATCCCGAAATGGGTTATGCGCCTAGCTGCTAATCACCCTATTAAGTCCGATTAGGCTGTTTTTCATCTTCCAAACCTTATTTCAGCCATATCTCTCAAAAGGTAAGTCCGTTTGATTAATGTGACCACTCTACGAAAAGATAAACCATTATCCGTACCCAATAGAAGTGGTTCCAGGTCAAAACTCCTTACCCATCAAAAGTTATAGGCGAAACAGGATTCGTCAGGGGCAAAATGGTCATTTAAAATTCGGAAAAAATCGTGAACATGGGAAATGACCCCAATGGTCGTTTCCCAAATTTACACGACCATACGACTTCGTATGTGAATGAAATAAATATTCTATGATCCTCCGATGCGTAGAATGCGGGTCGTTACGCTCCCTCTCCCTCCCCCCCCCCCCACCCCCCCAAGAAATTTCGCCCTCGAAATTCCTTAACCAAGAAACATGCAATGGCGTCGCGCATGCCTATCAGCCATTTACAAACAATCAAACAAACATAATAACACAACAAGCCTATCCTTGCATGCGGTTTACTAACAAAGGAATAACTATATCGCAATTAAAACCTTACCAGGTAAAGAGTTCTGGATACGACTTCCTTATGTTCTCCTATGTTTCCCTAGTACAGTCATTCTCATTATCACCCCCACTGGACCTTAACCAGTTTCACCGTCTTCCTTCGAAGTTGCTTCGTATCGTGTCCGACAATACGAATCGGTCTACATTTTCCAACTGCCTCGGGTTCTACCTCGATATCATCCAACTGATCTGGTGAAAGAGTCATATCCGAATCGTGCACAAACTTCCTTAATTGGGAAGCATGAAATACGTTGTGCACTCCTGCCATCTTGTATGGTAATCCAACTTTATATGCTAAATTCCCCACTTGCTCAAGAACTGGAAATGGACCAACAAACCTTGGTGCCAACTTACCTCTCCTGCCAAAACGAATCAAACTCTGTAACGTAGAAATCTTGACGAATACCAAGTCTCCAAGGGGAATTTTAAATCTCTTCATCTTTTATCAGCATAACTCTTTTGCCTATCTTGGGCATCCTTAATTCCCTGTTGAATAACCTTGATATTATCTGAAGTTTCTCTTATTACATCCGGCCCAAGCACAAATTTCTCACCAGTTTCCAACCAACATGATGGTGAATTGCACGGTCTTCCGTACAAAGCTTCAAATGGAGCCATACCAATACTGGACTGATAATCGTTATTATATGCGAATTCAACTAGATGGAAATGGTCATCCCACGACCCTGCAAAATCCAATATACAAGCTCTCAAGAGTTCCTCTAATACAAAATTCACCCTCTCTGTTTGACCGTTGGTGTGGGGATGGTACGCGGTACTGAGATGTAATTCTGACCCTGAAGCCTCTTGTAAGCTTTTCCAAAACCCACTAGTAAATAAAGGATCTCGGTCACTCACAATACCTTTAGACACTCCATGAAATCTCACTACCTACTTCATATACAGTTCCGCTTACTTAGCTGTCGTTCTATTCAAATTGACCAGTATAAACCTTGCACTTTTGGTCAATCGATCCACAATCACCCAAATACTATCATGACCTGATCTAGTCCTTGGTAAACCATCAATGAAATCCATTGAGACTTGTTCCCATTTCCATTCAGGAATTTCCAGTAGTTTTAACAAACAACTTGGCTTCTTTTGCTCGGCTTTAACTAACTGGCAATTCATGCACTTGGATATAAACTTCCCAACGTCTCTCTTCATCCCTTCCCAGTAGTAGGTCTGCTCCATGTCTCGATACATTTTGTTACCACCGGGATGTATAGTCAGTTTTGAGTGATGCCACTCTCTAAGCACTTCATCTCTCAATTCATTAACGTTGGGTACAACTAGCCACCCATTTTTTTCTGAAGCCATCCCTCTCGATCAAGACCATACTTATTCATTCTCTCTCCATCGATACCCATCTTTACCTTGGAAATGATTTCCAATAGATTAGGATCGTCCCTCTAACTGGAACCAATCCGCTCATTCAAAGTCAATCTGATCGTCAAACTTGCTAACATCTCTAGATCCAATTTGCACTTAGGTCAGAAATCATATCTCGCAATATACTCTAGTTGCTTCCATTCAAGAAACATAGCCCCCAAACTGGCATGTCTCATACTCAATGCATCTACTACCGCATTGCCCTTCCCGAGTGTGTATGCGATATTGAAATCACATGAAGCCATGAACTCTAACCGTCTCTGCTGACGAAGATTTAAATCCTTTTGAGAGAAAAGGTACTTCAATGACTTATGATCGATAAACAACTCGAATCTTTCTCCCAACAGATAGTGTCTCCACATTTTCAATGCAAACACGATCGCTGCCACTTCCAAATCATGGGTCGGATACCTTTTCTCATGCGGTTTCTGTTGTCGACTACCATAAGCTACAACCCTATCTCCTTGCATCAGTACAACACTTAGCCCGGTACCACAGGCATCCGTGTATACCATCATCTCTTCTTTCCCTTTAGGAATAACTAACATCGGTGCGCACGTTAACTTTTCCTTTAGGCTATTAAATGCGTTCTCACACCTTTCATCCCAGATGAAAGATTGATTCTTCTTGGTCAACTGAGCTAATGTGCCACTATCTTGGAGAAGTCTTGGATAAACTTACGATAATATCCAGCTAACCCCAAGAAACTTCTCACGTCCGTTACATTCTTGGGCATAGATCAATCTTGTACCATAGCCACCTTCGTAGGATCCATGGTAATACCATTCTCTGAAACAACATGGCCCAAGAATCTCACTTCCGTCCTCCAGAAGTGACACTTAGAAAATTTTGCTTTCAATTGGTTTTTCCTCAACACCCCCATCACTGTCCTCAAATGTTCCTTGTGTTCTTCCTCTATCCTCGAGTAAGATAAGATATCGTCCACGAACACAAGGACAAACTTGTTTAATTGATAATTGAATACTCTATTCATGAGATTCACAAAATATATGGGTGCATTGGTCAACCCGAATGGCATGACCAACCACTCATAGAATCCAAACGGCGTTCGAAATGTCGTTTTAGATATACTCTCAGCTGCTACTCGGAGATGATGAAATCCTGTTGCGAGATCCAACTGGGAGAACACTCTTGCTCCATTTAACTGATCAAACAAATCATCTATCCGTGGAAGAGGATACCTATTCTTCATAGTCACCTTGTTCAACTCGTGGTAGTACACACATAAGCTAAGGGAACCATCTGCCATAGTTGCAAATACAACTAGTGCTCCCCACTCGAAAACACTTCTTCGGATAAATCCCTTCTTCAAAAGATTGGCAACTTGTACTTCGAGCTCTCGTAACTCCCTTGGTACCATACAACAGAGTGGCATCACTATAAGTCTGACATCTTTCACTAAATCAATCTGAAACTCGATCTGTCGGTGTGGTGGAAGTCCGGTCACTTCCTAGAAGACGTCTGGATACTCGCCAGCAATAGGCACATCTGATAACTCATCTTGTAGGATGTCGAGGGAATGTAGAAAACTAGCCATCACCCCGTCACTAGGTTGGCAACCCAATACCACCCTCCGCCCATTGTCCTCTCTAATGGTCACCAAAGACCCCTCACAGTCTACCACTACCTCATATCTTTGGATCCAATCGACTACCAAAATAATGCCAAACCCAATAGAGCCCAAAACAAAGCAATCACAAGCAAATTTACATCCATGACTCGATAAGACCAAATTACAACAAATCGTGCTAAGGTTAGTTGAACCACCGATCAGGTTCGTCACAACTAAAGGTCTATCGACAATCTCGGGTTCCAATCCCAACCTATCTACCAGGTCACTAGATACGAAGGAATTGGGAGCCCACGTATCAAACAACACTCTAACAATAACATCATAAATAGAAAGCATACCTTGAATAACAACACCCTTTCCCTCATGCGCTACAGTTGGGGCATTCGATGAAGAAGGAACAACATTGATAGCATATGATTTCACGATTTGCTTCTCCTTAGGGGATTTTGGACATTCATTCTTAAAATGTCCCACTTGGCCACAGTTGAAGCACTTCTTTTTCCCTGGTTTTGCTCGACAATTGCTGGCATAGTGGCCCTTCTTGCCACAGCTAAAGCACTCGATATATTTCTCATTCTTCTTCTTTTGACCATCCTTGGTCTGATTCGGCTTTCTCTTATTTTAGGAATTATTCTTGCCTCCGCCGCTTGCTTGTTGTTTTGGCTCCTATGCAGATGTAATAGTTTAACCTCGGTCTTCGACATAGGGTAAAGGCTCTCTGATCTCAATGCCTTTCCCACAATAGATTCGAATGTCTCATCGATATGGTTTATAAGTCTTTCCCCCAAGTACTCATCTAGGCATTATGAACTTCTTGTTCTTCTTCTCAACTGTATCGATATGGGGCAATCCATATTTCGATAACGTATCAAATTCACCAATATATTCCAAGACTGCCCTACCATTCTGCCTAAGCTCCAAAAACTTCCTGAACAATTATGATTTCTAAGCAGCTGGAATAAACTTATCACTGAATCGGGTCTTAAACTGATTCCAGGTAACTTGATCATCGGGAGTAGCCGCTTTGATAGCATTCCATCAATTCGTTGCTCATCCTTGAAGTTGACGCGATGCTAGCTTTCTCTTCATCGCATCATCGATCTCCAAATCCTCGAAGATGCGCGCATAACTATCAAGCCAATCCTGAACCTCCGTAGCCGACTCCGTTCCGTGGAACGACTTCCCACCAAGACCAGCATAATCCTTGCAGAGCTTTGCGAAATTGGCTCTAGGCGCCTGCTCTACTTCACCACCACCTTAGCAGGTGTAACATCTCGTATTATTACGGTATAATAATTTATTATTTAATTATTTAAATAGTGATTTAGATATTTAAATTGCTTGAATTTAATTATATTGAACATTTAATTGATATTAATAATTAAATAATATCTTTAATTTCCGAAATAGTCGGAAAGAGTAGAATTCACAATGTTGTGTGAATCAGATGATTTAACTAATTTAATTCAGTTTAGAATTGAATTATAATAACAAATTTATTATTTAAACGAAGTTTGAATGTATAATTATAATATATTTATAATCGAGCTCGAAATGGCGCGGAGTTCGTAATTTGGTGATTCGAACTTCAATCGAATATACAGAATCAGTTTTAAGTCAGATTTTTGTGAAATAAGAAACGCTCGGAGCTGGTGAAGTATATTTTTCTAATGGAAGAGAAAAATCGAGATTTTGTTGTGTAGATTGTGAGTTGTGTCCAAACCAAATTTTCGAAAAGTCGCTATGGAATTCCTTTATAATTTATAGCAATATGTTTATATTATAAATGGATTTTCAATATAAATTGAATACTGATTTAATATGGATTTGAAATGTCGAGTTATAAATTCAGATCGGAATATTTTGGAGCTGTATTATATTCTATGTGAATATATATGATAATATTAAATTATTATTATTATTTTATTTAATTAATTGTAAATATATTAATATTTAAATGGGATTATTTAGAGCTTTAAAAATATCCAGTTTTGCAAACGAACTCCGTTTTCGATGAAATTAATTTTGTTGGAACTGGAATATTAAAATATTGTTAGATTTCAATTTTCGTTATTTTTGGAGTCAGTATGTGGTCGTATGGAATTTTAATGTGAAAAACAATCGATATTTTGACTTTAAAAATACGCTGTATGAGCAAACGGATTCGGAATTCGATGAAACAAGTTTCTTTGGGTCCATAATGTTGAACTGTTGCTGCATGTCCATTTTCGTGATTTTTGGATATCGCATGTGATCATAGGAATTTTTAATAATAGATATCGACAGCGTTTGATTAAAAAAAAATATAATAATCGAATATAAAAATGTTATACTTTTTCTATAAATACCTTACAAATCTTCCTAAACCTAAATGAGTTCATTCTCTGGTCAACCAAACTTCTATCTTCTATTTCTCTCTTCACAGAAAAATATCGCGAGATATTAAATTCAAATCAAATAGAATGAAATTCCTAAAATCGAAAGACACATGTATTTAAAATCCAAGGAGGAAGATCTTTAACGCAGTAGGGTTTGTTTTGAGCTTGACTTGGTGTTTCTATGATCGAAAATACACAGTGTGAGTTTAGTCGTTCTAGGGTTAAGGTTCTTGGAGTTTCGAAGCGTTGATTCAAGTTTTCATGATCAGTTTTGGGTTTGTGTGATGAAATAGGATGTGTTGGCCAAAGTTTGCAGGGATCGACATGTATTTATGTTGTGAGTCATGCTGGGTTCGTGGAGATCCGTACTTTAGACGTAGGTGAAAAACGAATTCGAGTTCAACAGAAATGGTATGGAAATGATGAGGAGCCGATGGGATGAATATTGGATATTTTTGTTTGATTTTAAATGATGGAGGAGAGGAACAACAGAAGGGAGAAGCAAGCGCTTGGAAGTTTGGTAATTTTCCTGAAGCGTATAATTTTATTCGAGGAAGAAGAAAGGGGGAATGGGTATGGGTTTGGGCCGGGTTTGACAAGGTATGGCCCAATTCAAGTAAAATATAGTTAATTTGAAATTTTATTATATAATCAAACTTGTAAAATGAATATCTTTGTCATACGTTATCAGTTTTGCGAATAGTCGGATCAATTGGGATCGTAGGGACGAGGGCTACGCGATGGAACTAACTGGGAGAGAATAGGAGCTCATTACAATTTATAATGAAATAAATTGTTTGTTTGAATCAACCGACAGTTATCGTTATTTAACGATGACCATCGAATGTGAGTAAATCTCACTAACTCTGCACATTTATACTTTTATAATGTATTTTTAGAATTGATAAATGATGGTTGATTGCTGTGTGTTGATTTTTTGGTTGAACTGCTAATTGATTGGTTGAAATTATAGATATAGTTATATATATAAATCATTGATCCAATATGAATTCTGTTTATCAGAATATTTCATGTTAAAATGAAATTGATGTTATTTATATTGTTTAATATCTGTGGATGCAAGGAAACAGGTTGGAGGGATCCGACAGGATTCCTCAACATTTATGTTTTTTTTTTCATATATTGTGATATATAATGTGATATATAATCTGTTAATGTTTGGATAATGTTGATCCTTGTTATTTGGTATTTTAAGTACCACAAGTAATATTGGAATGTAAAAAGGGAATTTTCAAAGTGTATATTCGATTTTTTTATATAAAATCAAATGATTTTGTATAAAAAGAAATTTTGAAGTGTATATTGAAAATAAAGTATTTATAAAATTAAAGGATTTTATAAAAGATAAAAGGAATATTTATTTAGAAAATAGATAGAAAGATAAAAGGAATATTTATTTAGAAAATAAATAGAATTATAAAAGGAAAATTTATTTAGAAAATAATAGAATTATAAAAGGAATATTTATTTAGAAAATAGATAGAAAGATAAAAGCAATATTTATTTAGAAAATAAAAAGAATTATAAAAGGAATATTTATTTGGAAAATAAATAGAATTATAAAAAGGAAATATTTATATGAAATAAATAGGATATTGAAAAGGAAATATTTATATGAAGTAAATAGGATATTGAAAAAGGAAATTGACGAGATATAAAAGAATTATGAGAAGATTTTTTAACGTGGATATTAAATAGAAATCTGTTTTAACAGATAAATTGAGAATATTAATTTATAAATAATGTTTTATAAATTAAGTAAATTATTTATCATTGGATAATTGGATATATAAGTCTGAAATTATATGGAGAAGTAGAAATCGGTTGTAACACTGATATTTTAAATAAAATGTGAACCCAGCATTTATAAAGTGAATTATAAATGAGATTTTAAGTGTTAGAAATAAAAAGGAGATTTCGTATGAATAATTCTATAAATAGAAGTATAAATAGAATTTGGAAATGGGATATTATTTTAAAATACGAAATAAAACTTAATGGATTATATAAAAGAAATACTTTTCACATTCAATATGAATAATGGATTAAAATGAATATTTTATAAACTAAAACATTTATAAGGAAAATTGGGTTTTGAAACAGAAATTCAAATGGGAATTTGAACAAGATAGGAAATAAGAGTTAATCGAATTAGAGTTATTCGAATAGTGTTAATCGAATTAGATTTGATCGAATATAAGTTATTCGAAGAGAGTTAATCGAATAAAAGTTATTTGAAGAGAGTTAATCGAATATAAGTTATTTTAAGAGAGTAAATCGAATATAAGTTATTCGAAGAGAGTTAATCGAATATAAGTTATTCGAAGAGAGTTAATCGAGTATAAGTTATTCGAAGAGAGTTAATCGAATATAAGTTATTCGAAGAGAGTTAATCGGATATAAGTTCTTCAAAAGAGAGTTATCAAATAGAGAATATTCGAGAGAGGATTATACATTGAAATTCGATTTTATCGAATTCGGGAAAGTATTATTCACTTTCCATTTTTAATCAAGATTTATTTATCAATAAATTAGTTATTTGTTTATTTATACATATTAATAAATAAAAGTCATATTTAAATTATTATATTTCGGAAGCATGGGATTATAACACTATTATTATAATCAAATGATTTCTGTAAAAGAAGTGGATTCGTAAATAAAATCCGAGAGCTACGTAAGGAAGTTTGTTAAAGATTTTAAAGGTGAACTTTGTCTATTTCAAGGTTAGAAATGTTGATCAGTTAAGGTCTGACAGGTAGTTATACCCCAACTTGATTGACTTCATTTTTAAATAAGGAATGGTTAAGGTTCGATAGTGAAGGCTGGTTAAGTGAATTTAGTTAATGAGTGTAATGGCATGAGTTGGCGTCGCGATGTTTTATGTAAACATCTATTTAAATCCAATGAAGGAGTTTTGGAAATGTTTTCCAAATAAGAATCAGAAATGTTTTCTAATATAGGAAATATGAAATGGGAGTAATTATGGAAATGTTTTTTTATGTTAATAACATATAGTTTCTAAATATAGAAGTTGTGTGACTAAACGGGATTTAAGAAATATATGGAAAACGAAAAGTAGGGAAATGAATAAGTTAATGATAAATCAATTTAAATGGATAAATGATAAATGTTGATTGATGATATTTCCATTTAGAAATAAGATCGTTGTTTGTACACATGTTTTCCTTTGATAGTTAATTCACCGACTATCAAAGTTTTGACCATTTTTCCATTGTCAATACGGAGAGACCGGGATCAGATTTATCATCTGAAAACCACTCCGTATGGGCATTAGCGTTGCAAATCAAATATGATGAATATTTTGAAGACAGAGTTTATGCAAGGGCTGTTCTGGCAAATCCTAGGTAGAAATTGCCTAAGATGGGCTTATAGAATAGTGCCTTCGGTTTGTCCAGTCTCAGGGCAACTTGTATGGAAGAATGTCTGACAGAGTATATTTAATTGATCACGTAAGTTGATCTCTTCAAACGTATTTACATTTGGTGGCGAAGGAATTCGTTTCTTTTAGCTGTATACCTGTGGTATTCTTGGGGAAATCAATTTGTGATTTGGCAGGTATGACGATGTGACATTCAAAGTAAATAAAGGTGTTGCCTGTACATTTCGACCTCTAGCCTCACAACCAGGAAATGGTATAAAATTGGGTAGGTCGCATGGCTAAGTGGTAATCTACCAATTAGGGTATATTGTCACCTAATCTAGAGAAATTCCATTTACTTCTATAATCTATTTCGATGCCGTCCCTTTCGGGAAACGGTTGCTGATCCCAACCGTTAGTGATAATACATTCGGTACACTCAAGCGAAATGAGTGACCAGTCATGTTTATCCTAGGTTGCAAGATGTTCTTGTTGAACCCGGTGTATTCCCCTCTAGAGATACACTGTTGGAAGGGGATCCCATGCCCTGCCAGTTGGAATCTATTACCCAATAAGCGCCTGCGGTTTTTGATTATGTATTACATATGTGGAACGTGAGATGAAAGCGTACCACTAGATTGCTATTTATTTGATTTAGACATTATTATAATATCAAAAGAGTATGGATTTTAAAAAAGTGTTTTGGGTTATTGTAAGGTAAAAACCATCCGTGTTTATGTGTGGATTGGTCTTACGATTATTATTTCTTTAAAAAGGATTTTAAAAGTTAAACAAATGGTTGGAGTTTACTCACACCAGTCACATGACTAACCCAGAGTTTAATTTTTTTTGTTTTCCCTAAACTCTTGGGCGCCCAATTTTGTACGGACAATCAAGTAGTCGGGATTTACATATATACTTAGAGAGCTGGAGCGGGAGACTTCAGAATTATATAGCTATTGTTTATTTCCGTTGTGGTGTAAGTGTTATACTCAAATGACAAATTTATATTTCCAAGTAATGTTGTATACTATATTTTATTTGTTCCGCTGTTAGATTCGTATTACTCTGATTCTGTTGTTATGTTCTTCTTCCTCTTCTATTCAAATTTTCTATCCTATCTATTCTCACCCTCTAACTTCTTTCTATGAACTATCCGGTATTTCCGATTCTTGAATAGTCGACATAGTGTTGTGTGTCGATTTTCGAAGTCGAAAATTTCCCGGGCCGTTACTTTAATATCCCGAAAATTTTAACTAAGTTAAAATTGAAATTTTTATTGTATAATTTAATTTTTCTGAGTATAAATTGATTTTGAATAAGGTTTAAATATAGAATTTAATATCTTGTTCATTATATAAATATGATTTTGGTATAAGAAAACTTGTTTTAAGAAGTTATATTTAATTTATAAAATTTTATGAATATTTCAATATTAAGGACTAATGTATTTATTTGATTTAGACAATATTGATTGTAAAATGTGAATTTGGTAAAGAATAATTTATTTTAAGATTTTTAAAGGATGATTTTTATTTTATTATAATTATGTTTATAAATTTGTATAAGGATTGATATTTACTTTAACCATTTGTTAGTATAGATTTTTGTAAAAATACATATAGATATATAAATATTTTAAAATATTAATAAGTTATAAATGTATTGATATTATGAATTTTGCAAAACCCTAACCTAGAAATTTGTGATGACCCTGAAACCCCGTACGACGGTGGCAAGGGTAATCTTTGGAATATAACACAGAAACAGAAAACAGCAGAATAGAAATAAATAAATAAATACACCAAATACTGTACAAATAATACACTGGATAAACATAATCATCAGAGTTACACAGTATACAGGATCATACTTAGTACAAATACAGTTCAGCTATACATAAATGTCTACAGCGGAAAACAAACATAATATGTACAATAGGAGCTGAACAACATAAAAAGAGATAAATAATAGAGTCCATCTTCAGCTCCAGCTATCCAGAAAGAGCCTGCTAAAACCTGAATACAAGGCTGCCCATGTAGAAAAAGGGGCACCCGAGATTGCAAGTGAAACATACTACGAGTCAGTCATGGGACTGGTATGAGAAATCTACTTAACTGGTTAATCAATAATAATAAGGCAAATCATAGGACCACGCCACTTTCGCGGAACGAGTTTACTTCAGTGACTGCCAGTGCTCTAAAACAAGTACGCCTTTTAAACATCGCAATGCTTTTTATAAAAATGAAGCCATTATATGACTCAGTTCCCATCACACAACGCAACGCAAACCGGAGGATATAGTTTTTACCTTATAATGGCCAAAATATTCTTGATACGAATAAAACAAAAGCATTTGATATTATTACTAGTGTTTATTTGTTTCAAAAACAATTTCAAATCATAAGTATCAATCATAGACGGCATTAATGCCCCATACCACTATATCGTCATATATAGGTATACAATCAAAACCGCAAGGTCACGTATTTGGAAATTGGATTTCCGTCATGAAACAAGGCAAAAGATAGTACTTACCGAATTTGAGACTGTCTAGCCCGAGCCTCAGGACCCAGACACAGGTGAGCCCTTGGATCGTCAGGGCCGGTCCACCGATGTGGATTAAAATGCCTGAACACTGTGTTTCCCCGCCCTTTGGGGCGTAAATGAGTCCTATGACTCCATCGGCTCCACATAGTCACCGATATATCCAAGGCGCCTCGCAACAGCAACAACCACACAGGTGAAAATAATATAAATGTCAGGGCTGGTAGGTCACTGACACCACCCTAGCTAGAAACGCATGCCCTCCCTGAGGTCCTCTCCCGTTTCTGGTCCATACCGGGGTGTGAGGCTCGCAAATTCACGTCATACACAAAGCTATGCCACACAGGCCGTGCTTTGATCATCAACCACAAGACTTTGCTTTTCAATAGAAGCCTTGATCATTTGCCACTTAGGTGTACCACACAGGCAGTTCACTCCATGCGACTGATTTCTACCGATATATAACCTCTAACTCGTACGTCTCAGAGAAGGGCGTTAAGCAAGAGAATAAATTCTCCGCCGCCAAACAGATATATATTTAATAGAGATCAATCAACACAGAACAAAATCCAATGTCAGACACACAGTCCATTTACAAGTTTGTTTTGGGTCTGAACGAAACCGGAGGCACTATATACCTCGCATATCCATCGATCTCCAAGTACGTCTGGATGATCACCACTTATTATCTATATTTCGGGATGCCTCCCAATCAAGACGTCAGTTATCATCCAACCGAGGTGAAGATCTCCGGTCTTCAACCACTGTCTTCATCATCGACTTCTTATCGCCGATCAATTATTTGAAATGAGATTTAACTCGGCCTTTTCAAATAATTCACATATATTTAGAATTTAAATCAATTCATTTCAATGGTTAAATTACTCGACATCAATAATTCTGTTCTTAATTGTAATTTTCACGCCAAACACATTCAAACATCAAATATCCACTAAACCGGGTAAATTCGGTTTATTTCCATTCCATATCGTTTATAATATTTTATAACGATTTATCGCTATTTTTATTTATTTAAAAAAAATAGCCATTTCATTCGAACGACGCTTCAGGCCATAACGCGGCGGTGGCGTTGTTTTTCTTCAGATTTGATTTACACATATCTGAAAATCTAACTGTTGGATCTTCACAAATTTTATATCATTAGAAAGATGTTTTCAAGACGAATCCAACGGTTTCAGTTTTGGGAAAATACGACGTTCGTATCTCTCGGTACACTCGTTTGATGTTTCGATTTCAAAATACGAACTGCAGCGTAGTTATTCGATTTATTTTAATTATATATATATAAATATAAATATAATCGATTCTGGCGCTGTTTTTCTTCAGATTTGAATTAAACATTCCAGACAATCCAACCGTTGGATTTTCACAAAGTGGATGTCATTGGAAAGATATTTCCAAGGCGAACCCAACGGTTTCGGTTTCGGGAAAATCTGATGGTCGGATCTACCGCACTAATCGTTCGAAATAACGGTTTAAAAACACGAACTAGAGCTTCGTTATTTGACATATTTTAATTATATATATATATATAAATATAATCGATTCTTCGACTTCAAAACCATTTTTCATTTCATATATTTGATAAAACGATATTTTTATCCAACAGATATTTATTTCAACACATGAATTTTGTTTATATTATTTCGACACAGGAATTTCTATTCAACACATGAATTTTATTTCAACATTCAACACATGAATATTTTCTATAGTTTATATATATAATAAAAATGTGATTTTTATTACAAAACAATTTATTTCAAAACATGATTACTTTATATAGTTTATATATATATAATAAAAATGTGATTTTTATTGCAAAACAATTTATTTCAAAACCCGATTATTTTATATAGTTTATATATATAATAAAAATGTGATTTTTGGTGTTAAAACAATTTATTTAAAACACTAATATTTTATATAATCTATATATATGATAAAAATGTTATTTTTATTTTTCAAAGAATTTATTCAATACATGAACTTCATTCAACACATGAATTTACTTCAACACATGAATTTAATTTCAACATTCAACACATGAATTTTATTTCAACATTCAACACATGAATTTAAATCAAATACAGAAGTATTTCAGAAAATTTCGGTAGCATAACGGCAGGGTAGTTAAAACCGGGACCGTCACTAGTATGGCTCCTCGCTCTACCTTAAAGCCTCTCAGCATTTGACAATGGGGATTTTTAATATCTAGTTCGTACGCAGACGAATTTTCCCATATACTAATCCTACTGGGATTTCATCACAATCAATCATTTCAAATCAACCATTCATGATATTCACCAAATTTTCACATCAACCAATAATCCAAACAATATCACAACCAATATATATATCGTCCATGGTCTATGGACGAGGGGAGTATATATATATATATATAGATATACGTATATAACTATATTTCGATTTCATTTCAATTTATTTCAACGCACATATAATTTTTACAACGCATATATAACTTATACATCGAACATACAACTTATACAACGCTTATACATGTGGTGTACAACGCTTATATAACTCATGCTTCGACTATATAATTTATACATTGTTGTTTTCCATATCGTTTATAATTCAGAAATCTCACATTGGGTTCCACTCCACCAAAAATTGCAGAAGGCTCAGAAAAATATGCGGTCTCTTCTAGAATGTAGAAGACGTCCGCACGAGTCCACTGTCTCTTGTTTCACTGAATTTCGACAAGAAACGAAAAGGATATGATTTTTACAGTGAAATCATAAACCGTAGCGTTTAGAAGTGTTATAGAATAGTTTAATATAATAACAGCCATTACCTCCATGATACCTTCAAAACTAGGTTTTAGTTTTTCAAGAAATCCGCGAAGCTAGGGGGCAATCGGCCAGCACTACAGCGTAGAGCGTCGAGAGGGCTTCCAGGCGAGGGTAGTGGGGTCCAGTTCGGTGGTCAGAATCTAGCGGCGTGGCGGTTCAAAGACCCGATCTTTCCGAGGGTCGTTCTCCTCAATGGTGACACGATGGGGGCTCTAACTAGTATGGATTTGAAGAGCTCGGAGAGGTCTACAAAAAGTTCAACTGGGGCAGGGGGTGGTTCGACGTGTGGAGGGAGGAATGGAGGAGAGAAGTTCTGAAGGGTTTTCCGCCGTCGCGCGCTGAAGGTCGGGGAGAGAGAAAAGAATGAGGGCCAATCAGATTTTTTTATTTATATTTATATATTTTAAAAATCCAAAAATATCCCTTATCTCCTACGAACTCCAATCCAAACCCAACGATTGTCGTCCCTAGCTAAATACCCCCATTCCGAACACAATGGGATATGTTTCGTAGGCCCATTCGACTGTTTCAATCCCTTTTTCTTCAAATTAAAATATAAAACATTCAATATTTGATTTGAACGTACATTTCAATTCGCCGGCGCCACATATTGATTCTAAAAATTCCAGAAAAATAAATCTAGCTATGTTTTGACGATACGGTCCCAACAAAACTAGTTTCGTCGAATTCTGAGATCGTTTGAAAAATGACCCTTTTCTGGTCGATCCAATTTAATAGAAATCGACCAAACATATTTTCCTTTGCCACGCTCACATATTAACTTCAAAAATTATGGAATTTGAAACCTACCAATAATTCGACATCCTGGAACCAACAAAAGTGGTTTCGTCGAATTCTGAGGTCATTTGCAAAATGTCTATTTTCAAGGGCTATATATTCTCTATAGCGACCTTTCTAAAAATTCATTTGGCCATAACTTTTGATTCCCGCTATGAAACTTCGATTTTTCAAATTCGTTAGAAAGATATTCACTAACAGATTTAAATATTTTTTGTTTCACTCAAATCCGTTTTATTTTGCACCCGGTACAGTCAGTCAAAGTTCGAATTCAAATTTTGAAACTGCCACGCCATTTCAAACCCTGTTTATAATTAAAAATAATTATATTTATTTTCAAACATTGATTCAAACATACTTTTCGTCGCTATTATTTAAAATATTTATTCTAAATATTTAAAATTCACTAAAATAGACAAATTAAAAATTTTAAATTGGCTCAGATTTTCCGGGTTGTTAGAATCTCCCCCACTTAAAACTATTCATCCCCGAAAAGGAACAAAGTCAAAAGTGGATTCATTAACCAACTCTACTTTCAATCTGGCTTCCATTATTCAACTTTTCAGTTTCTAAGAATTTTCAAATTCTTGAAAAATTTGGCTAACACCATAAATTTTCGAAAAATTTCGCCATAACCTCCTTTGTACGGGGAGGGTTTTGGAAATTTATTGGGCTGTATTAGGTACCCAATAAATCCTAATAAGCATGCACATATTTATAGTGATATATTCCGGTGTCCACAGGGGAGTGTGTATAGATCATAACTCGAGAGAATAAATTCTCGTCACCCTATAAATGGTTTTTGTGCCTTAATGACAAAAGAGACGTGTTTATTGTCAACTCCAGACCCGTGTGGGGTTTTTATTAATCCTGCAATTTACCGTTACATTTTATATGGTCCATATCAGTCATCAGTTCAACCTGTAATATATAGTCATCGCCATACAAGCCTCTCGCTCGTATGGTAAATCTTCTACCTCGTCACACAAGCTCCAAATGCTTATGTGGTATATGATGAAGTATGCCTATCTTCAAGAAGTATGCCATGTAGTGTAGTTCAAAATTAATCGTTACTATCCTATGGCGACATTTATTATTACACACAGAACAACCAGCACTCTGCATCCAGTGGCATTCACAGGAGTCGATATAATAACAAAATTGCGCATCCAACTCATTAAGGTTTACCTATTTGTCGGGCACACAAATAAATTCTTTACTCAACAGCTAATCCATTTACCTGTTCAAACATATATAATGCACATGTATGTATTTCTATCTATTTTTAAATCAGTTCAATACTTGATTTAATTGCATAGATTTACCCTTCATTCATTGATTAAATTAACTATCGTTCTAATAATTTAATTAATCAAATCCACTATCACACATCACAAACAACAATCGATTTGTTTTTAAATTTTCAAAAATATACTAATTGATTCATATACTCTTTTAAAATAATCAGACTATAGAAATTAAAGTTTACATCCATGAAAAGAAAATAACAACAAAGTAGAGAACATAAGGGAAATTTCAAAATATGGTAAATGTACCTTGCACCAGAGTCAATCAGAGATATCCACCCTGCACTTAGGATAGGCTTTCTTAATGCTTTCCTCTGTTTCCCAAGTACAATCTCGCGGATCTCCACTCCATTGCACTTTGACTAAGTGAACCTTCTTGTTCCTCAGCTCTTTGGTTTCTTTGCCAATAATCTTTATCGGCTCTCTCCTCACAGCCAATTCTGGAGTAATTTTTATATCCTGTTGTGCGGCTTCTTCCACAACCGAGTCCGGATCATGTACATGCTTTCTAAGTTGGGAAACGTGAAATTCATCATGTACTCCAGGCAACCAATCAGGTAATTGAACTCTATAAGCGAGAGTTCCAATCCGTTCAAAAATAGGGAATGGACCAATAAATCTGGGCGCTAACTTCCCAGTTTTGCCAAATCGAATCACTCCTCTCATCGGAGAAACCCTTAGATACACATAATCACCAATAGAAAAAGCCAAATCTCTTCTTCTCGAATCAGCATAGCTCTTCTGTCGTCTTTGAGCGGCGAGTAATCATTTCTTAACGAAATCGACTTTGTCTGCAGCTTCACGGATCATATCAGGTCCCAATACAAGTCTATTACCAGGTTCTACCCAACAAGCAGGAGATCGGCACGGTCTACCATACAATGCTTCGAATGGTGACATTGTCAGGCTCGCTTGGTAGCTATTGTTGTATGAGAACTCAGCCAAATGCAAATGATCTTCCCATGATCCACCAAAATCAAGAACATAAGCCCGCAATAAATCTTCTAGTATACGATTCACCCTCTCAGTCTGACCATCGGTCTGAGGATGATAGACGGTGCTTAGATTCAGCTTCGTCCCCAGTTCTACTTGAAATGCCTCCCAGAATTTGCTAGTAAATATTGGATCTCTATCACTGACTATATTGATCGGCACTCCATGTAGCTTAACAATTTCTTTGAAATAAACTTGTGCCAGACTCTGAGCAGTTCTATTGGATCTGACATGTATAAAATGGGCGGTCTTCGTGAAGCGATCTACGATCAACCAAATACTGTCATTTACTTTCCTGGTTCTGGGCAAACCATCTATGAAGTCCATGGAAATATGTTCCCACTTCCAACCTGGAATGTCCAGCGGTTGCAACAATCCGGCAAGTTTCTGTTGGTCGCTTTTGACTAGTTGGCAAGTAGAGCACCTGATAACATATATTGAAACATCCCTTTTCATAGCCTTCCACCAGAATGTTCGCTTGAGATCGTTATACATTTTGGTCACACCTGGATGGATACTCAGCTTGGACTTGTGACATTCGTCTAACACTTCGCTTTTGAGCTCGGGGATGTCGGCAACACAAATCCTTCCTTTCAATCTCAGGATCCCATCGTTATCTATTTGAAAACCCGAGGGTTCGCCTTTCTGAATCCTTCTGATCATATCCTTAATAAAATTATCATCCTTCTGAATAATAGATATTTTGTCAATCAAGGAAGTTGTAATAATAAAACTGGCGATTATTGCATTCTTTCGACTTAGTGCATCCGCCACGACATTGGCTTTCCCTGGAGTGTACAAAATCTCAAAATCGTATGCTGCAAGAAATTCTAGCCAACGTTGCTACCTCAGATTCAAGTCTTTCTGGGTGAACATATACTTTAGCGACTGATGATCTGTAAACAGTTCGAATTTCTCACCCAAAAGATAGTGCCTCTAGATTTTTAAAGCAAATACAATGGCTAGCAACTCAAGATCATGAGTAACATAATTTTTTTCATGTGGTTTCAGCTGACGACTAGCATAAGCAACCACTTGACCTCTTTGCATTAATACTGCACCAAGGCCTTCTCTAGAGGCATCTGTCCAGACTTTCAAGTCTTAATTGCCATCGATAATCGTTAACACTGGAGCAGTTGTTAAACTTAATTTTAGCTTCTGAAAAGCCTCCTCACATTCGGGAATCCACTTGAATCTCGCGTGATTCTTGGTAAGCTTCGTTAAGGAAATAGATATCTTCGAAAAATCTTTGACGAACTTCCGATAATAACTAGCCAATCCCAGAAAACTTCGAACTTCTGTGGGAGTACTAGGCTGCTTCCAATTTTGAATAGCGGTGATTTTACCGGGATCCACAGAAATTCCATCTTTTGATACAACATAGCCCAGAAAATTGACTTCCTCTTGCCAGAATATACATTTGGAAAGTTTGGACTTCAAGACGTTCTTTCTGAGAATTTCTAACACTTGTTCCAAATGTTTCGCGTGATTGCTCTCTGACTTAGAGAAGATCAATATGTCATCGATGAAAAACAGAACAAAATTATTCAAGACATCGCGGAATACTCGATTCATTAAATCCACAAAATAGGCAGGAGCGTTACATAAGCTGAACGACATTGCTAACCACTCATAAAACAAATCGGGACCTCTGAATGCTGTCAAAGGAACACACTCTTTGGCAATACGAAGCTGATGGAAGCCTGTAGCTAGGTCCATCCTTGAAAACACTTGTGCACCATTCAATCGATCCAACAAATCATCAATCCGCGGCAATGGATATTTGTTCTTCAATGTCTGTTTATTCAAGTCACGATAATCCACACATTGTCGAAGAGTACCGTCTGACTTTGGGACAAACACCACTGTTGCTCCCCAATCAGAGAAACTAGGCCTGATCTGACCCTTCCATACAAGCTGTCGAGTTTGATTGTCTAATTCCTCTTTCTCCTTTAGAGTCATTCTCCTAATAGCGTGCACAACTGGCCTTGCAATCGGAATTAAAGCGATCTTGAAATCAATTTCTCTCTTTGGAGGCAAGCTAACAACTTCTTCGAACACATCTGCATAATTCTTGATGACATGAAAATCTTTTATGAGGTCCGGAATATTCTCTGTGACTACAGGGATATTTTCTATTTAAGCAGGAGAAACATCAAGAGCTGACCAAAAGTCTTTTCTATCTGAATTCGGACCTTCGCATGGTATGGTGATATAATCCCCTGATTTAATCTTTGCCCTAACCACTCTCTCCGCACATTTAACCTCTGGTTCATATTTGGTTAACCAATCCAATCCCAAAATAAGATCGAATTCGGTAAAATTCATGACGATCGAGATGGTAGGAAACCGATATCTGGAAAAAGAGACAGGCACCCCACAAATCCATCTAAGATCGAGAGAACCCCAACCGGATTATAGACAGTGATGGGTCCTTTGAGCTTTTTCAAATTTAAATCCAACTTCTTAACTGCATTCTTTGCAATAAAACTTCGTGACGCGCCTGTATCAAACAGTACTTTAACTGGAATGTATTTGACAGTAAGCGTGCCTTCCAAAACATTATACCTGCCCTGACTAGCTGAGGGCTCAAAAGTTTCTGCCACTTCATTCACATGTACTGCTTCAGACTTTTTCTTTAACAGCTAGCAATTCTTCTCAATATGACCAGCCTGATGGCACTTCCGGCATTTCCTAATCTCTTGAGACTTCCTACCGGGTTTAAATCCACCTTTCTTCAAAGATTTACATTTCCTGGACATATGGTCCTTTTGATTGCAGTTAAGGCATATGGCAGTCGTTATTGGTTCTTTCTCATATTTAACCTTTTTCCGACTAGCCTTTGGTCTTTTATTGCCTTCAGACTTTGTACTCGCTTCAGGATGCATACTTGTCTCTGGACTATTAGCTTCAAATTTCCTTTTGTTGCTAGCGCTAGCTTCCTCTTCGTCGACAAAAAGACCTCGCTTATCAAGATCTTCATACTGATAAGCCATGTATATCATTTCTGTAAAAGGAAGCTTTACATGCCCCATCACACTATTCTGGTACTTCCTTTGAAGACCATTAATAAACCTCAGATTCTTCCTCTTCGGATTTTGAATTAGATGAGGGGCAAAGTGGGAAAGTTCATTGAATTTCTTATGATATTCTGGGATATTCATATCTCCTTGTGTCAAATAGTAGAATTCATCACATACCCGCTCAGTTGCTTCTGGAGGAGTAAATCTTTCACTGAACATCTCTTTGAATCTATCCTAGGTGATATCACTTCTGGATTATCCTTAATGATTGTTTCCCACCAGATTAAAGCTTCATCTTTGAGCGCCCAAGATGCCACTAATCTTTTTTGATCATCTCTCAGTTGGAAACGCTCAAAAATTCTTTCAACTGAACTCATCCAACCTTGAGTTTGAATAATCGATTCATTGCCCGAGAATTGTGCTACACCAGATTTCGATATCTCTTAAATAGAGCCTCTAGATCTGGTTCTGCATTCCTTCTTCTGTTTCTGACACTCATTTTCTAGTACTTCTGCAAATAGCAGATCAAGTGTCAGGTCAACAGAAAAGATATTTTAAAGCATAGAAACATATACTTGAATGTAAATGCATCTATCGAGGTGTATTTCATTCTGCTATACTCATACTAGGATATTACTGATCCTATCTGTAATGAGTTATTCGTCCTAGAACACTACTGGTTCTATTTCTGACGAGTTCGTTAATATGTTATATTCCAGAACTAAGCTTAATCAAAGCTCTGATACCACGTTGTGACGACCCCGAAACCCCATACGACGGTGGCAAGGGTAATCTTTGGAATATAACACAGAAACAGATAACAGTAGAACAGAAATAAATAAATACACCAAATACTGTACAAATAATACACTGGATAAACATAATCATCAGAGTTACACAGTATACAGGATCATACTTAGTACAAATACAGTTCAGCTATACATAAATGTCTACAGCGAAAAACAAACATAATATGTACAATAGGAGCTGAACAACATAAAAAGAGATAAATAATAGAGTTCATCTTCAGCTCCAGCTATCCAGAAAGAGCCTGCTAAAACCTGAATACAAGGCTTCCCATGTAGAAAAAGGGGCACCTGAGTTTGCAAGTGAAACAAACTATGAGTCAGTCATGGGGCTGGTATGAGAAATCTACTTAACTGGTTAATCAATAATAACAAGGAAAATCATAGGACCACGCCACTTTCGCGGAACGGGTTTACTCCAGTGATTGCCAGTGCTCTAAAACAAGTAAGCCTTTTAAACATCGCAATGCTTTTTATAAAAATGAAGCCATTATAAGACTCAGTTCCCATCACACAACGCAACGCAAACCGGAGGATAGAGTTTTTACCTTATAATGGCCAAAATATGCTCGATACGAATAAAACAAAAGCATTTGATATTATTACTAGTGTTTATATGTTTTAAAAAAATTTTCAAATCATAAGTGTCAGTCATAGACGGCATTAATGCCCCATACCACTATGTCGCCATATATAGGTATACAATCAAAACCGCAAGGTCATGTATTTGGAAATTGGATTTCCGTCATGAACCAAGGCAAAAGATAGTCCTTACCGAATTCGAGATTGTCTAGCCCGAGCCTCAGGACCCAGACACAGGTGAGCCCTTGGATCGTCAGGGCCGGTCCACCGATGTGGATTAAAATGCCTGAACACTGCGTTTCCCCGCCCTTTGGGGCATAAATGAGTCCTATGACTCCATTGGCTCCACATAGTCACCGATATATCTGAGGCGCCTCGCAACAGCAACAACCACATAGGTGAAAATAATATAAATGTCAAGGCTGGTAGGTCACTGACATCACCCTAGCTAGAAAGAAACGCATGCCCTCCCTGAGGTCCTCTCCCGTTTCTGGTTCATACCGGGGTGTGAGGCTCGCGAATTCACGTCATACTCAAAGCTATGCCACACAGGCCGTGCTTTGATCATCAACCACAAGAATTTTCTTTTCAACAGAAGCCTTGATCATTTGCCACTTAGGCGTGCCACACAGGCAGTTCACTCCGTGCGACTGATTTCTATCGATATATAACCTCTGAGCTCGTACGTCTCAGTGAAGGGCGTTAAGCTAGAGAATAAATTCTCCACTGCTAAACAGATATATATATTTAATAGAGATCAATCATCACATATCAAAATCCAATGTCAGACACATAGTCCATTTACAAGTTCGTTCTGGGTCTGAACGAAACCGGAGGCACTATATACCTCGCATATCCATAGATCTCCAAGTACATCTGGACGATCACCACTTATTATCTATATTTCGGGATGCCTCCCAATCAAAACGTCAGTTATCATCCAACCGAGGTGAAGATCTCCGGTCTTCAACCACCATCTTCATCATCGACTTCTTATCGCCGATCAATTATTTGAAATGAGATTTTGCTCGGCCTTTTCAAATAATTCACGTATATTTAGAATTTAAATCAATTCATTTCAATGGTTAAATTATTCGACATCAATAATTCTGTTCTTAATTGTAATTTTCACGCCAAACACATTCAACCATCAAATATCCACTAAACCGGGTAAATTTAGTTTATTTCCATTCCATATCGTTTATAATATTTTATAACGATTTATCGCTATTTTTATTTATTTAAAAAAAAATAGCCATTTCATTCGAACGATGCTTCAGGCCATAACGCAGCCATGGCGCTGTTTTTCTTCAGATTTTATTTACATATGTCTGAAAATATAACCGTTGGATCTTCACAAATTTTATATCATTAGAAGGATCTTTTCAAAACGAATCCATCTGTTTCAGTTTTGGGAAAATCTGACGGTCGGATCTCCTGGTACACTCGTTTGAAGTTTCGATTTCAAAATACGAACTGCAGCGTCGTTATTCGATTTATTTTAATTATTTTTATATATATATATATATAAATATAATCGATTCTGGCGCTGTTTTTCTTCAGATTTGAATTAAACATTCCAGACTATCCAACCATTGGATTTTCACAAAGTGGATGTCGTTGGAAAGATATTTCCAAGGCGAACCCAACGGTTTCGGTTTCGGGAAAATCCGATGGTCGGATCTCCCGCACCAATCATTTGAAATCACGGTTTCAAAACACGAACTGCAGCTTCGTTATTCGATATATTTTAATTATATAAATATATAATTGATTCTTCGACTTCAAAACCATTTTTCACTTCATATATTTGATAAAAACGATATTTTTATCCAACAGATATTTATTTCAACACATGAATTTTGTTTTTTCATTTCAACACAGGAATTTCTATTCAACACATGAATTTTATTTCAACATTCAACACATGAATATTTTCTATAGTTTATATATATATAATAAAAATGTGATTTTTATTGCAAAACAATTTATTTCAAAACACGATTACTTTATATAGTTTATATATATAATAAAAATGTGATTTTTATTGCAAAACAATTTATTTCAAAACACGATTATTTTATATAGTTTATATATATAATATAAATGTGATTTTTGGTGTTAAAACAATTTATTTAAAACAGTAATATTTTATATAATCTATATATATGATAAAAATGTTATTTTTATTTTTCAAAGAATTTATTCAATACATGAACTTCACTCAACACATAAATTTACTTCAACACATGAATTTAATTTCAACATTCAACACATGAATTTTATTTCAACATTCAACAAATGAATTTAAATCAAACACAGAAGTATTTCAGAAAATTTCGGCAGCATAACGACATGGTAGTTAAAACCGGGACCGTCCCTAGTATGTCTCCTCGCTCTACCTTAAAGCCTCGCAGCTTTTGACAATGGGGATTTTCAATATCTAGTTCGTACGCAGACGAATTTTCCCATATACTAATCCTATTGGGATTTCAATCACAATCAATCATTTCAAATCAACCATTCATGATATTCACCAAATTTTCACATCAACCAATAATCCAAACAATATCACAACAAATATATATATCGTCCATGGTCTGTGGACGAGGGGAGTGTGTGTATATATATAGATATACGTATATAACTATATTTCGATTTCATTTCAATATCATTTCAATTTATTTCAACGCATATATCATTTTTACAACGCATATATAACTTATACATCGAACATACAACTTATACAACGCTTATACGTGTGGTGTACAACGCTTATATAACTCATACTTCGACTATATAATTTATACATCGTTGTTTTCCATATCGTTTATAATTCAAAAATCTCACATTGGGTTCCACTCCACCAAAAATTGCAGAAGGCTCAGAAAAATATGCGGCCTCTTCTAGAATGTAGAAGACGTCTGCACGAGTCCACTGTCTCTTGTTTCACTGAATTTCGACAAGAAACGAAAAAGATATGATTTTTACAGTGAAATCATGAACCGTAGCGTTTAGAAGTGCTATAGAATAGTTTAATATAATAACAATCGTTACCTCCATGATACCTTCAAAACTAGGTTTTAGTTTTTCATGAAATCCGCGAAGCTAGGGGGCAATCGGCCAGCACCATAGCGTAGAGCGTCGAGAGGGCTTCCAGGCGAGGGTGGTGAGGTCCAGTTCGGTGGTCAGAATCGAGCGGCGCGGCGGTTCAAAGACCCGATCTTTGAGAGGGTCGTTCTCCTCGATGGTGGCACGATGGGGGCTCTAACTGGTATGGATTTGAAGAACTTGGAGAGATCTACAAAAAGTTCGACTGGGGCAGGGGGTGGTTCGACGTGTGGAGGGAGGAATGGAAGAGAGAAGTTCTGAAGGGTTTTCCGCCGTCGCGCGCTGAAGGTCGGGGAGAGAGAAAAGAATGAGGGCCAATCAGATTTTTATTTATTTATATTTATATATATTTTAAAAATCCAAAAATACCCCTTATCTCCTACGAACTCCAATCCAAACCCAACGACTGTCATCCCTAGCTAAATACCCCCATTCCGAACACAATGGGATATGTTTCGTAGGCCCATTCGACTGTTTCAGTCCCTTTTTCTTCAAATTAAAATATAAAACATTCAATATTTGATTTGAACGTACATTTCAATTTGCCGGGGCCACATATTGATTCTAAAAATTCCAGAAAAATAAATCTAGATATGTTTTGACGATACGGTCCCAAAAAACTAGTTTTGTCAAATTCTGAGATCGTTTGAAAAATGGCCCTTTTCTGGTCGATCCAATTTAATAGAAATCGACCAAACTCATTTTCCTTTGCCGCGCTCCCATATTAACTTCAAAAATTATGAAATTTGTAACCTAGCAATAATTCGACATCTCGAATCCAACAAAAGTGGTTTCGTCGAATTCTGAAGTCGTTTGCAAAATGTCTATTTTCAAGGGCTATATATTCTCTATATCGACCTTTCTGAAAATTCATTTGGCCATAACTTTTGATTCCCGCTATGAAACTTCGATTTTTCAGATTCGTTAGAAAGATATTCACTAACAGATTTAAATATATTTGGTTTCGCTAAAATCCGTTTTATTTTGCACCCGGTACAGTCAGTCAAAGTTCGAGTTCAAATTTTGAAACTGCCGAGCCATTTCAGGACCTGTTTATAATTAAAAATAATTATATTTATTTTCAAACATTGATTCAAACATACTTTTCATCGCTATTATTTAAAATATTTATTCTAAATATTTAAAATCCACAAAAATAGCCAAATTAAAAATTTTAAATTGGCTCAGATTTTCCGGGCTGTTACTAAATTAATATATTACTTACATTTATAAGGATGGCTAAATTTGAGACATTTATAAGTGTTACAAAGGTGTAGCTATAATAAATTAATTTTAAATAACCTTAAGATAAGGATGAATGTGAGGTGTCCTTCTACTTGTCATGATACATGGAGTAGTTCATGAATTTAAGCCATGTGACCATGTATGTGTAATTTAGCATGTAGTTTGATCTAAAGAAAGGACATGTGTCCATGAAGAAATTGACCTTTTTGCCCTTGAAATCACCCTATATAAGGAGAGATAAACCCATTATATTGCTCACTTCAACCATAACTTCAGCCTACCTCACGTTCAAAGCCATTTCTTCTTGTTAGTTCCCTGTTGCAACTTCTAGTACATGAAATAATAACACTTCCACTCATTCAAAAATCAATAGCTCTCAAACCATCATGTATTAGCTTCCATATCCAACGCGAATGTTGTTCATATCACCGTTTCCGATTTTTAGAAATTGACGGATCCATGTTTCATTGAGTATCGAAAGAGATATCGCGGATTTACAAAGAAAGTAAGAAATGGGTTCAATGATTCAAAAAATCATATCTCATAATCTGAGAAGAATTGATCGATGCTGTTTACGCCATTGCGATCAGCGGAGTATGTAGTATGTTTCATGTGATTTCGGTGCGATTCCGTGTCGATGATCGGAAAGGTTCGAAACTAGGGTTGGGATTGGTCGGAGAATCAGGCGACGATAGATGAATTGGTCAGCAGCGTTGAGATGAGAATGGAGTGGGCTGTGATGTGATGAATTTTGATGAAGTTCAGACAAGGATTTGAAGGTGCGACATTGGTGGTTCACGCGAGTTTGTGGGTTCCAAGTCACGGCATGGAGGAGTTCGCATTTCAATTCAAGGGGTTGGACTCGAGTTGAGGGGGGGGGGGCAAACGAATGAGGAGGAGAAGAGAAATTGGTCGATGGTCTCGGGTTGATGATCGGTGGAGGTTTGGAGGTGTGCACGTGCACATGGTGCACGGTGAAAATGGGTTCTAGGAAATGGTGCATGAATTAAATGGTGCGTGGGAGGAAGAAGAAGGAAGGAGGAGGATGGGCCGGAATTTTGAATGTGGTAAAGCTATTGGGCCGGGCCTTCATTGATTTGGGTAATGTTTATTTATTTTGTTTTAAATTAAATTACTTTAAAACTTTAAACCCTTATATCTCATTTGATTTTAATCCGATTAACTCGCCGTTAGGTCCGTTAGAAACACAGCAGAAAATAGAACACGTTGATATATAATTTTGATAATTTAGTTAAATACAAATTTATATAAAAATAAAATAAAGGGTCCTTGTATATGAATATATATAACGAATAATGTTATTAATTTAATTTCAATATATATTAATTAGCAGAAAATTACCAGCTGCTAATGGAAGTGAATTGAAAGCAATACGAGTAACGGTGGTAGTGTTCTTTGGTTCATCCGTCCTGGTAATGAAGATTTTGGAGCTATTATGGTGAGAACACCTAATTTAAATTATTTATTTAAATTAATAGTGGTTGAATAATTATTATTAACTATGATAAATATTATTTGGTTGGATATGGATGTTATTGTCTGAATGGATGTGTAGATAGCACACTGAACACTGATAAGTGTTATTTACCATAATGCTTGTGCACAACTGAAATGGTTATTCGTTGTGATTATAATGCATGTTCATCTGATTTACACGGTTGATTTATGATTGCATGAATTCACTCACGGTAGTTGTGGGTTTATATAGATGATCGATTTTATCTCCTTTCCATATAAATAAAGATTGATTTTTCAAATGCTAAAATATTATTTTTAAAGTTCAGATTTTGAAATTGGAATGTGGTTTTAAATATATATATATATATACTAGAATGTTCTAGGATGACAAAAAGGATAGTTTCTAGGCTTGGGTTTGGAAAATATAGTTTCCTGCTCTCCCTGGCTATCCCTAACTGATTCGACAAATGGGATGGTTAATTCGAAATCTGATTCGAAATAAAACTGAAACTATTTTTCCAAATGAATTGGAAATATAAATTCAATTTGAAAAGGATTTGAAAGATTTATATTTAAATCGTTATACGGCGTGAATAAAATAAGCTACGGTGCAACAGCTCGTAAATATCGATTTTAATTCAATGGGTTATAACTTGATTGTTTGAAATCAGTTTGACTTGAAATAAGAAACATTGGATTTCAAACGATAATAGCTTTTAAATGAAAAAGGAATTTTCAAATTCCAACGTATGATTTTCAAGTTATATTTAAACGAAATTAGAAAAGTTCGCTATACATGTAGTTCGACGACCGTAATGGAAAATCGAATTAAATGAGTTATAAAATTATTTCAAAAAAAATCCAGAAAAATATAATAAATCCTATTTTATTATTTAAAAGGGATTTAAGTTAGAATATGTGGATTTTGAATGATTCTGGATCTATTTGTTTAGATAACCGTTTTGCAGCACTTTTAGTAACGCTTTTAACGTTATTAAGCTATTTCTTTGAAATTGATTGGAATTTGAAGATTAGAAACCATGAACTATTATGAAAAAGGATTTGTTAAATGTGTTGGGAGATTTTAAAAGAGGTTAAAATGAATGGTATGACGTTTATTTAAGTTATAAGGAAGAGATGATATGTTTGAATTTAGAAGGAATGAGTTGGGATAGAATTGGTCGTCGGATATTCGATATGGAATCCCAGGTTTGGACAAATACTATCAGAAATAACAAACCCTATTCATATTCAAATTCTGATGGTGTTTTCTCATGTTGGTGAATCGATTTCAAATATAAGTCGATTAAATTCTGTTTTAAACTTACATTTATCAATGGGGATTTAAATCCAAATTAAGGTTTGAATACCTAAGGAAAGGGAAAGGGACAATAATGAGTAAATGGATTTTGGTTTGATATGTAAGGTTGGGAATGAATATTGAATTTCTAGAAAAGTTAAGGTGATAAAAGGTTTACGGGAATTGAATAAATCCAACCTTAAATTGAAATGAATTGATAACAATTTGGGAAGGAGATTTGAATTGAGAAACTTGTATAGTCCATAGTTACTGATTTTAAAAGTACGCTTATTATTTGGAAAGACCGGGATCGAATATATGTTCGAAAACCATTCCAAGTAATAATACGACGTTATTGAGCAATTAAAGACTTGGAAAGCGACGAATGAAGGCCGGGATTCTTTGAATTGTTTGGATTGATTGTTGATGTCTCGGTTGGGTAGGCCACCCGATACGAGGTTATAAGTGGCATAAGATGTGAAAATATTTGGAGATTTTCGGATTGATGTTTCGTTCAGACCCAGAACGGACAATTATGGATTGTGTGTCTGACATTGTAATTAACTACGTAGCACTGTTTTATCAATATATATCTGTTTGGTGGCGGAGAATTACTCTCTTTCTTAACACCCTTCTCTAAGACGTACGAGCTTAGAGGTTATATATTGAAATTCAGTGATGCGTTGTTAATGGATAATGTGGCATACTTAAGATATGCGATGAGTTATGGATGATCAAAGCATGGCTTGTTTAAGCGTAGCTTTGTGTATCGTGACCTCGGCAAGCCTCACAACCCGGTAAATGACTAAAACAAGAAAGATGCAAAGAGGTTAAGGGTAGCCATTTCATTCTAGATAAAAGGTGTACTATGGTATGGAGCCCAGGTATAAGCCTATGTGGATAACTTCTATTTATATGGATGTTGATGTTGCGAGCGCTCGGTTTAAAGGTTGGTAATGACCAGGAAGTGATTTACTCAGGCGTGCTCTAAATTACCCAGTTAAGGGGTAACCCAGCCTCGTGTTGGTAGAGAGCCCGATTTGGTTCTCGGGGCGTCCCTCTAAAGGCGTACCCATTTGTTCGATAAGGAAGTTCCTTTGCCTAGTCATTTGTTGGAAATCCAATTTCCATTACGAGCCCGTATGATTTTATTGTATAGCCTGCTACCAGTAGGATTGTCGGTATAATGGGATGGGGCATTATGCTGGCTAGGATTTATACATTTACTTACGAAATTGTTTTCACACTATGCACTAATGATAATATCAGAGTATTTCCACGTATCAAGCATTTTTTACTATCATAAGGAGAAACCTCGCCCATGTGTGCGTTTGTATTGTTTGTGTGCCGCGAGACCTTATGATAGTTTCAGTTTTCAAAAGTCATAGCGAATTTCTATGCACGGGAATTCATATGGAGTAAACCCGTTCCACGGAAGCAACGTGGTCCGTTTAATTACCCAACTTTAAAATGAATCCTAAATAACAACTGTTTTTGAGTTCTCACACAAGTCCCACGACTGACCTAGAGTTTATTGTTCCCTCGCCTAAACTCTGGGTACCCATAATTTTGACACGGGCAGCCTAGAAGTTTGGTATGCAGAGTTAGCCTTGGAGTTGATTGGAGCAGGATTCTGACTTTAGTTGGTGCTATATGTTTTGGAGCATCTGTATTCTTCCGTTGAATTGGTATCTCTTCCGCTGTGTAATCGATGTACTCTGATGTATTTCTTGTAACTCTAATGTTATATTATGGTAATGAAATGAAAAGTTCTGTTATTTTTTTGTGCAAATATGTAAGTACCCATAACTATCCGTCTTTATGAACAGTTTAAGTTGGTTTAATTACCGACGAGAACCGGGCAAAAGGGCGGGTCGTTACAAAAGTGGTATCAGAGCTTTGGTTTATACAAAGAAATGGGTACGACATATTTGAACAAAAATAAGGACTCATCAGAGTTATGATATCTCATTAGAGATAGGGTTAGAAATACCCTAGAATGAGATTTGGGAATATTACGCTTGAGAGTGTCCTTTACCATAAAATCAATATGTTTTTGAATTATAATGAGATTCATGAGTCGAAATTAAACATTAGAAACATTATAATCTTATATGGGAATAAATAACTTAAGTGAGTAAAATCCTTAAAAAAAAGATAAAGGGAATTTTAGATTTGTATTGGAACTTAAATTAAAACTCATTTGTCTGTTAATGATTTCTGGGTTGATAAGTAAGTATAAGAACGACTTAAGTTTGTAAAATTAAGTCCCTTCATTATTTTTAGAATTCTTTGGGTTAGGAATTCAAAGTACGAATATTAAATAAGTATGAATTTGACTTGTAAATGGATTAATATGAAATTGGAAACAATTGGAATAAAATTGAAATCGAATGAGTATTCTCGAAAATATAATTCTATCTCTTTGCTTGTCGATGTGTTTTGTTTGAATCATTGTCATCTTTTGATTATTATCCAACTTCATTCTTGAATTCTTTTTTTTCCTACTTTAATAATACCATGGATAGGTGGATTAGTGACATGGTTTTAAATTTGAAATAAGTATATCGAATTACCTCTTAAATTGAATTTGAATTTGTATTAAGTGCAAAGGAATTTAAAATAATCCAAAATGTTATTTTTGCAAGATAATTGGATGATTTGGGAAAATGATTATTGATATGAGAAATTGGATTCAAATTTATTTTGAAATTTAAAAAAATTGAGTTATGAACACTTAGTATTAAGTAAACCATGGATTCCATAATTTCAGCGGTAAGTTGGAAAGTTAATTACTAAACTTTAAAGTTTCTTAGGGTCGTAGACATCTAAGTACTAGATAGTATCTATCCCAGTTTCTCCTTTGTGGTAGTGGTAGCAGCTCTGGGTCTAACTCAGAGAATTTGATTATGAACATGATTGGTGACGACCCTAATAATTTCGAGATTATATAAACCTCTATGAGAATCGGATAGAGTATCCTGAGATGATATGGGCCTTGGTTCTGACCATTACATTCCAGTATGTTAAGAGAGAAATAGGAATTTAAATTTGGTAGAGGAGTTTCAATTTACTCGTCTCTCTTTTCGAGGATGAAAAGTCTTATAGGGAGATGAATGTAATATCCCAGAAATTTTAACTAAGTTAAAATTGAAAATTTTATTGTATAATTTAGTTTTTCTGAGTATAAATTGATTTTTAATAAGGTTTAAATATAGAATTTAATATCTTGTTTATTATATAAATATGATTTTGGTATAAGAAAACTTGTTTTAAGAAGCTATATACAATCTATAAAGTTTTATGAATATTTCAATATTAAGGAGTAATGGTATTTATTTGATTTAGACAATATTGATTGTAAAATGTGAATTTGGTAAAGGATAATTTATTTTAAGATTTTTCAAGGATGATTTTTATTTTATTATAAATGATGTTTATAAATTTGTATAAGGATTGATATTTACTTTAACCATTTGTTAGTATAGATTTTTGTAAAATACATATAGATATAAAAATATTTTAAAATATTAATAAGTTATAAATGTATTGATATTATGAATTTTGCAAAACCCTAAACTAGAAATTAATATATTCCTTACATTTATAAGGATGGCTAAGTTTGAGACATTTATAAGTGTTACAAAGGTGTAGCTATAATAAATTAATTTTAAATTAACCTTAAGATAAGGATGAATGTGAGGTGTCCTACTACTTGTCATGATACATGGAGTAGTTCATGAATTTAAGCCATGTAACCATGTATGTGTAATTTTGCATGTAGTTTGATCTAAAGAAAGGACATGTGTCCATGAAGAAATTGACCTTTTTGCCCTTGAAATCACCCTATATAAGGAGAGCTAAACCCATTATATTGCTCAATTCAACCATAATTTCAATTTGTACCTCATGTTCAAAGCCATTTCTTCTTATTAGTTCTCTATTGCAACTTCCAGTATATGACATAATAACACTTCCACTCATTCAAAAATCAATAGCTCTCAAACCATCATGTATTAGCTTCCATCTCCAACGCGAATGTTGTTCAGGTCATCATTTTCGATTTTTAGAAATTGACGGATCCATGTTTCATTGAGTATCGAAAGAGATATCGCGGATTTACAAAGAAAGTAAGAAATGGGTTCAATGATTCGAAAAATCATATCTCATAATCCGGGAAGAATTGATCGATGTCATTTGCGCCATTGCGATTAGCCGAGTATGTAGTATGTTTCATGTGATTTCGGTGCGATTCCGTGTCGATGATCAGAAAGGTTCGAAACTAGGGTTGGGATTGGTCGGAGAATCAGGCGACGATAGATGAATTGGTGAGCAGAGTTGTGATGAGAATGGAGTGGGCTTCGATGTGATGAATTTTAGTGAAGTTCGGACAAGGATTTGAATGTGCAACATTGGTGGTTCACGCGAGTTTGTGGGTTCTAGGTCATGGCATGGAGGAGTTCGCATTTCGATTCAAGGGGCTGGACTCGAGTTGGGGGGCAAACGAATGAGGAGGAGAAGAGAAATTGGTCGATGGCCTCGGGTAGATGATCGGTGGAGGTTTGGAGGTGTGCACGTGCACATGGTGCACGATGAAGATGGGTTCCAGGAAATGGTGCGTGAGTTAAAGGGTGCGTGGGAGGAAGAAGAAGGAAGGAGGATGACGTGCCGAGATTTTGAACATGGTAAAGCTATTGGGTCGGGCCTTCATTGATTTGGGTAATGTTTATTTATTTTGTTTTAAATTAAATTACTTTAAAACTTTAGACCCTTATATCTCATTCGATTTTAGTCCGATTAACTCGCCGTAAGGTCCTTTAGAACCACATCCGAAAATCGAACACGTTGATATATAATTTTGATAATTTTAGTTAAATACAAATTTATATAAAAATAAAATAAAGGGTCTTTATATATGAATATATATAATGAATAACGTTATTAATTTAATTTCAATATATATTAATTAGCAGAAAATTACCAACTGCTAATGGAAGTGAATTGAAAGCAGTACGAGTAACGGTGGCAGTGTTCTTTGGTTCGTCCATCCTGGTAATGAAGATTTTGTAGCTATTATGGTGAAAACTCCTAATTTAAATTATTTATTTAAATTAATAGTGGTTGAATAATTATTGTTAACTATGATAAATATTATTTGGTTGGATATGGATGTTATTGTCCGAATGGATGTGTAGATAGCACACTGAACACTGATAAGCGTTATTTACCATAATGCTTGTGCACAGCTGAAATGGTTATTCATTGTGATTATCATGCATGTTCATATGATTTATATGGTTGATTTATGATTGCATGAATTCACTCACGGTAGTTGTAAGTTTATATTGATGATAGATTTTATCTCCTTTTCATATAAATAAAGTTTGATTTTTCAAATGTTAAAATATTATTTTTAAAGTTCAGATTTTGAAATTGGAATGTGGTTTTAAATATATATATATACCAGAACGTTCTAGGATGAGAGAAAGGATAGTGTCTAGGCTTGGGTTTGGAAAATATAGTTTCCTGCTCTCCCTGGCTATCCCTAACTAATCCAACAAATGGGATGGTTAATTCGAAATCTGATTTGAAATAAAATTGAAACTGTTTTTCCAAATGAATTGGAAATATAAATTCAATTTGAAAAGGATTTGAAAGATTTATATTTAAATCGTTTTATGGCGTGAATAAAATACGCTGCGGTGCGATAGTTCGTAAATATCGATTTTAATTCAAAGGGTTATAACTTGATTGTTTGAAATCAGTTTTACTTGAAATAAGAAACGTTGGATTTCAAATGATAACAGCTTTTAAATAAAAAAGTAATTTTCAAATTCCAACGTATGATTTTCAAGTTATATTTAAACGAAATTGGAAAAGGTCGCTATACATGTAGTTCGACGACCGTAATGGAAAATCGAATAAAATGAGTTATAAAATTTATTTCAAAAAATCTAGAAAAATACTATAAATCCTGTTTTATTATTTAAAATGGATTTAAGTTAGAATATGTGGATTTTGAACGATTCTGGATCTATTTGGTTAGATAACCGTTTTGCAGCACTTTTAGTAACGCTTTTAACGTTATTATGCTATTTCTTCGAAATTGGAATTTGAAGTTTAGAAACCATGAACTATTATGAAAAAGGATTTGTTAAATGTGTTGGGAGATTTTAAAAGAGGTTAAAATGAATGGTATGACGTTTATTTAAGTTATAAGTAAGATATGATATGTTTGAATTTAGAAGGAAATAAGTTGGGATAGAATTGGTCGTCGGATATTCGATGTAGAATCCCAGGTTTGGACAAATACTATCAGAAATAGCAAACCATATTCATATCCAAATTCTGATGGTGTTTTCCCGTGTTGGTGAATCGATGTCAAATATAAGTCGATTAAATTCTGTTTTAAACTTACACTTATCAAGGGGGATTTAAATCCAAATTAAGGTTTGAATAACTAAGGAAAGGGATAACGATGAGTAAATGGATTTTAGTTTGATATGTAAGGTTGGGAATGAATATTGAATTTCAAGAAAAGTTAAGGTAATAACATGATATAAGATCCCGTAACTTCCCCAGTAAGGAAAGAGCGGATACTTTGAGGACAAGACAGATCAGACCACAAACAGAAGAACATTTCATTGTTTATTACAACAATTTCATCAGAATACAAGAATATACAGAGTATGGATGAATAAAATACTTCACAAAATATCAGAGATTACAAAACATTACATAGCAGCGGAAAAATAAAACAATACATAACTGAAAGGGATATACGGATACAGAGCTTTCCGGATATCATTCCAGCTGTAAACCAGGTTCCTATGAATATAAATCTGCAAAACCAAAACTACTAGCTGTCTGTGTCGCAATAAGGGCACCCAGAGTTTAGGTTAAAACAATAAACTCCAGGTCAGTCATGTGACTGGTGTGAGAACTAAAACAGTTATTAATCTTTATTTTAAAGTTAGGTAAATCAAGGTACCGCGCCATATAACACAGAATGGGTTTCCTCCCAAGAACACCAGTGCATAAAACAACAGCGCAATTCTAAATAAAGAACAATGAAGCTATTATAAGACCCAGGTCCCATCACATAATGCAACACAAGCCGAAGGATAGGGTTTTTACCTTATAATAGCCAAAGAATGCTTGATACGCTAAATTTCATCTTTTATTATTACTATAAGTGTATAGTGTCAAAACAATTTCAATCATAAGTATCAATCATAGACGACATAAGTGCCCCATACCACTATGTCGCCATACTAGGCTCAACAATCCAAACCGCAAAGTCACGTATTGAAAGTTGGATTTCCATCTGTGAACCGAGGCAAAAGATAGTCCTCACCGATTCGAGACAATCTAGCCCATGTCTTAGGAACAACCGCAACTGCCCCATGGATCTTCAGGGCCGGTCCACCGATGTGGATTAAACTTAAACCCTGGACACTGCGTTTCCCCGCCCTTTGGGGCGTAAATGAGCCAAATGACTCCATCGGCTCCACATAGTCACCGATATATCCGAGGCGCCTCGCAATCCAACAACCACACAAGTGAAAATAATATAAATGTCAGGGCTGGTAGGTCACTGACACAACCCTAGCTAGAAGGAAACGCATGCCCTCCTTGCAGTTCTCTCCCGTTTCTGGTTCACAACCGGGGTGTGAGGCTCGCGAATTAACGCTACACAAAGCTATGCCACACAGGTGGTGCTTTGATCATCAACCACAAGGCTTTGCTTTTCAACAAAAGCCTTGATCATTTGCCACTTAGGCATGCCACACAAGCAATTCACTCCGTGCGACTGATGTCCATCGATATACAACCCCTGAGCTCGTACGTCTCAGAGAAGGGTGTTAAGCAAGAGAATAAATTCTCCACCACCAAACAGATGTATATTTAATAGAGATCAATTAACATAGAATAAAATCCAATGTCAGACAAATAGTATATTTACAAGTTCGTTCTGGGTCTGAACGAAACCGTAGGCACCTTGTACCTCGCATATCCATCGATCTCCAAGTACGTCAGGACGATCACCAACTGATTCCCTCCTCTTGGGTGTACAACCCAATCAAGATCATCAGTAATTATCCAAATGATGTGAAGACCTCCGGTCTTCGACCACCGTCTCCATCCTCGACACATCGTCGAATCAGTTATTCAGAATGGGATAAACCCGGTCTTTCTGAATAACTCGCGTATATAATAAACAAGTGTTACACAAACACAACATACGCCTCATTCCAATTCATAATATTCTTTTATTCAAATATTCTTATACTTTGGGAAAGGTTCCCATTAATTTTATCAAAGATAAATTCTTTAAATTTATTCTTTAATCTTCCTTTGAATAACAATTCAAACCAAATTATGGTTTATCCAAACTAGTCGGAGTTAACGAACCTTATCGAAGTAATCATTTGTTTAATTTCCCAACCCCAACCTATTCATCCCATGAAGTAAAACTGGTCATACTTCATATCTAACACCCCGGTGTTATCGGTAAATTCAATTACCATTTCACTTTCAAATCTAATTAAAGATTTAACTATCGCCAGGAGCAAAACTGGTGATACTCCATTCTCGGTCATTTCAATCTAATTAAAGATTCATTAAAACTCCACTTGGATTTAATCTTCCCAAAGATCACTATTAATGATTATTTAACTTGGGAAATCATATCCTGTCTTTGACTGGGTTAAAGTACCAATGTCATTCAAAACACGGTTCACGATAAACCCAAAATCACATTCTATTCCATCAGCCTTTTAACGTAAATTAGCAAGTGATTAGTTCCCTAAGTAATAACCCTGAAGGCCGAAGCCAACATCAGATCAATACCCAAGAAACCATTCAACTTAACTAATCTCCAGTTAGTTTCTGATTTTCTTAACTCCGTTGGGTCTAAGAACAGTATTATCGAAGATACCCTTCACGGCAACCCAAAATCACATTTGATATTAAATACAAGGCTATGAATCGAAAATATATCGGCTTATATTCAATATCAAATTCTACGACCAACAAATATCATATTGGAAATAACGATATAAATATATCTTTCAAATTTCCATAACAATATCTGTATAATCACGAAATCCCACATCGAAATATTCCAAAGACAATTTCGATTCAAATCCATTCCAATTCAATTATTCGAAATTCTGGTTACTTTTAAAACCATTTCAAATCCAATTTATTTATTTTAAAAATAAATGGATTTTAATTCTAGTTCAAAACTAGTTCATTTCGATAAAAATCTATTCTTACCTTTTCAAATATGGAATTTTTCATCCTAATTCTTTCCAAATCATTTCTTATGATTTTACACAAATTATTACTATTTTTAATAATTTTATCAAGGCCCGTACAGTCGATTTCCATCAACGGCCATCGAACTGCACTTACAACGACCTTTTCCAAATTTGATTTGGACATAATTCCAAATCCAACCGTTAGATTTCAAATCTGTAATATTCGTTAGAAAGCTCTTTTCGATACGAACCCAACAGTTCCGGTTTTAGGAGAACCCGACGGTCCGATCTCCCGTAATATCCATTCGAAGTCAATGGTCGAAATTCGCGAACTGGTGCAGCGCGACGCGTTCTATTTAGGCCATTATATATATTTCATCGATTTCCTTTCAAAACGTATTTTATAAATCGTTTTAAATTCATTTTCAAAATGATTTCAACTTCATATTCAATTTCGAATAAAAATTGAATATTCCATATCCTTAATCTCTAAATGATAATATTTTCAAAACGTTATATTTTGAAATCACTTCCTGTTCTATAATCATTATAAAAATGAATAAAATCGATATAAATATTGTTCGCGTCCAAATGGCGCATATCTAATCAACACGGCTTTATATATTTCAATAACTTCGTTATTCTATTCAACAAATGAATATTTTCTTCAACACATGAATTGACATTTTTATTCAACACATGAATATTTATTCTATTCAACACATGAATTTATAATTTTATTCAATACATGAATATTTATTCTATTCAACACATGAATTTTTATTTTTATTCAACACATGAATATTTATTCTATTCAACACATGAATTTTTATTTTTATTCAACACATGAATATTTATTCTATTCAACACATGAATTTTTATTTTTATTCAACACATGAATATTTATTCTATTCAACACATGAATACTTATTTTGTTCAACACATGAATTTATATTTTTATTCAACACATGAATATTTATTCTATTCAACACATGAATTTATATTTTTATTCAACACATGAATTTTTCTTTTATAATATTCCTTATTTTCCAAATTGGAATGAAGCCCAATCAATTACCATATAATGTTATTTATATGGATTCCATACAATACATGTATATAATAGCAACGATAAATAATCAACCATCATCCAGAGTGCACCACACAACTGCATAAGCATTAAATATAAATAATTAACACTTACACAGTCTGTTAACCCATTGATTGACATACAACTAAACAATCGGGATTAGTGTATGTCAAATATCATCCCAATATCCGTGGGGGCTTTCAGTCAACAAACACGGATTTTTATTTGTGTAATTGGGCGATGTGTAAAATTTATCGTCCCAATCAATATCCTTCAAATGGGTGTACTTAAACAAATCCTCCGATTTGTTTATTCATATTTATTTTATATGCATGTTAAAAATTATATTTTTAACTATAAAATATTTTATTCATTCCATCTCACATCACACAATCAATTTTTCACATCACATCAATCAAACAACCAAGTCATCCATGTTCTGTGGACGACGGGTGTCGGGTGCTACTAAGCACCGTCTGCATCCTAGTATATATTTCAAACTAAAAATTAAAATTAAAGTGAGGAGTTCTCACCAAGAGCTAAATCAAACGCTACGACTCTTCATATATAGGAAATCTTCGCCGTGCTCGCCTTTTGTCACTTTCGTCGTCCGTGTTCACTACATATATAAAAATCACATTTTTATATTCTCTATTACATAAAAATCATATTTTTAATCCGCTACTCGTATAAAAATCAAATCTTTATTCTCACTACTTCATGTTAAAAATAAAGTTCATATTTTTATTTCACTTCATATACTGTAAAGATTATATTTTTATTACTCTACATCATTAAAAATCATATTTTTATCCCGCTAACTTCACAACAAAACCAAAACTTTATTCGCTCTTTACATATATAAAAATCCTATTTTTATTATTTCTCTTTCATGACTAAAAATATTTTTTTATATATACATTAAAAATCACACCTTTTCTCTAATTAAAAATCTATTCTTTTTACTATCAAAGATCAAATCTTTCTACATATAACAATCAAAGCTTTCTAAATAAAAATCAAAGCTTTCTTTATATAAAAAATCCGATCTTTCATACAAATAAAACCATAGCTCTTACGTATTTTAATAATCAAAGACTCACATTGAAGGGAGGAGCACACGGAGGCGTCGACTGGTGTAATACCCCGTATGTTGAATAACTTGCTATAATATAAAACAGGGCAGAATTAAATTTAAAAATCTGAATCAGGGGAAACGGGCTATGCCATTGCGTTCGTCTCTGAAAAATACGCGAAATAGAGTCCGAGTTTTCGAAAATCGGAGTCCGTATGACCCAGATATGGCCCGAAGAAGTTTCAGAAAATTTAAAAACAGATTTAAAAACAGAAATTTCAAATTTCAGAAGTGGCGGGAAAATTCCCGCCAGACCCAGGGGGTCGTCCTGGGGGTCGACTGGGGAGTCGACCCTAGTGTCGACCTGGGGGTCGACCTCCCTGGTCGAGCCCAGGTAACCTGGGTGCATCAGTTTGGCTTTTGGGCTGTGTTTTGGTGGCTAGGACGAGATCTGACGGCTCTAATCTGATTTAGGGTTAATCTAATGGCCTAAAACACCTAACTACTCTATAAATACACCCTAAGACTACCCTAATTCATACTAAAAATAGAAACAATGCCATCATGCCGTCAAAATGCAACTTGAAGGAGCCTCCATCAATTTGTAGAAGAAGATAGCATCTCAAATCAATCTCTAATCAACTCTAGCAACTTAATCTTCTTCTTAGGAGTGCTAATCAACAAGTTGTGAGTTTTCTATAGCCTTAATGACCAATTGTTGAAATGATTATGATAGGATATAACGAGGTTATGGCTATGAATGTGGATCAATGCATGTTATGAAAGTTATATGCTATGTGTTAATGATGTTATGCATGTTATGCAAGTTATATAATGTTATGCATGTTATGCAAGTTATGTGCTATATGTTCATGATGTTATGCAAGTCATATGCTACATGTTCATGATGTTATGCAAGTTATGCAAGTAATATGCTATATGTTCATGATGTTATGCAAGTTATGCAAGTCATATGCTACATGTTCATGATGTTATGCAAGTTATGCAAGTCATATGCTATGTGTTTGTGATGTTATGCAAGTTATGCAAGTCATATGCTATGTGTTTATGATGTTATGCAAGTCATATGAGAAACATTGATCCATTATGACACCATGATATGCAAGTTTGGTGTATGATTATATGCAAGTTCATCTATGATATGTACGGAAGTTTGGTGTATGATTATATGCAAGTTCACATATGACATGTTATGCAAGTATGGTGTTTGATTATATGCAAGTAACATGTGCAAGTTTACACCTTTATATGTCATACATACATATGCAAGTTAACCCCTTTGTATGTCATACATACATATGCAAGTTTACCCCTTTGTATGACATAAATAACTTATGCAAGTTAACCTCTTTATGACATATGTGATTCATGCAAGTTTGTGTTGATTATTTATGCTAGTTGGGTTTGATGCTATATGCATGTTGACACCTTTAAAACCCATGTTGATGCTAATGTTATGCAAGTTGAACCCATTGTATTTGTGATGAATCTTCCCTTTTATGTCATGTTCGCGAATTACGTGGGGAACGATGGGGTTAATATACATGTTAATGAAATGGTGTGAAGTTGGTATGATTATGCATACCATAAAGTGGATGGACATAATTGAGTCAATTATGTACATCGTTAAATTTGTAATTAATTAGGGATAATTAATACAAATTATGGGGGTGATTAATTAGGTGTAATTAATCGACTAAGACACGAGGTTGGACCCTTTTGTAGCATAAGACTGCCCGGAACCGACCGGCATATCCAGCAGCTACAAATGATTGGCCCAATGTGAGAGGTCTTAGGCACAAACTAAATACGTGACAAGTGTATAGACACGAGGTTAGACTCGGTTATGGCGTAAGGCTGCCCGGACCCAACCGGCAAATCCAGCTGCCATAAAAGATAGTCTAATGTGAGAGGTCTTTACAATGGTTACGTTCTTAATCAATTAAGAAACACTTAACCAGATAAGCATGTAGTGGGGCATGAAGGGTTAAGTGGGTGCCTTGGGTGGCATGTGGAGATTAAGTAAGTGCCTTGGGTGGCATGAGAAAATCTAGTGGTTGCCTTGGGTGGCAATAGAAAATACGATTAGAATACTTAACCAAAGTGGAACATGTAATTAAACATGATTAAAGGGTTAAGTGGGTGCCTTGGGTGGCATGAGGAAATCTAGTGGTTGCCTTGGGTGGCAATAGAAGATAAGATTAGAATACTTAACCAAAGCGGGACATGTAATTAAACATGATTAAAGGGTTAAGTGGGTGCCTTGGGTGGCATGTGGAAAAATCTAGTGGTTGCCGTGTGTGGCAATAGAGAATACGACTAGAATACTTAACCAAAGTGGAACATGTAACTAAACATGATTAAAAGGTTAAGTGGGTGCCTTGGGTGGCATGTGGAAATCAAGTGGGTGCCTTGGGTGGCATGTAGAAATCTAGTGGGTGCCTTGAGTGGCAATTGAAATATGATTAGATGACTTAACCAAACCTTAACATGTAAGTGGGCATGATTATAAAAAAAGGGGATAAGTGGGATGCACTAGATAAAATGACAAGCTTAGGTGGTAGCTTGTGGGGGCCCATTTCAACCAGTAACCCATTTGTATCTTATTGGGCTCGACCAACGTCGAGGACGGGACACGCGTACTGGGCTTGACTATAAGAGGCCAAAATGGGGTAGCGGTGGCAACGCGAGTCCAACGGGTTTCATATGCGTGTGTGGACCCGGGCTGGTAGGTAAGACGTTGTTGCATCGTGTAGATATAAGCCGTGCACCATTGGTAGTATCGGGTTGCCACTTTGGGGAGTGATACACCCCACTGCGGGGCCAGCACGGGTATCTACGGTAGGGAGCCGATCGCTTGGGGAGTAGTGGGTACACCTAGTGGAGATAGGGGCAGACGGCACCTATGTAGTCAGCTAGGGGTACACGAGACTACTATTAAAATTACTAAGTTGTGGGTACACCTAGTGGAGATAGGGGCAGACGGCACCTATGTAGTCAGCTAGGGGTACATGAAACTATTATTAAAAATTACTAAGTACACTTAGTGGGATCAACCTTTAAGTAGGAATTACCCTTGGGTGGGTAGATCTGGTGTGGTGCAGTGTAGGAATTATCCTTGGGTGGGTAGATCTGGTGTGGTGCAGAATAGTATTTATCCTTGGGTGGATAGGCGCGTCTTTACCGTTATCTTAGTTTATCCTAAGTCTAGTTGGCTGCTTAGTGTAGTCATTTATCCCCAGTCGTACCGTACCAGGTTTATATCATACCCTAATTACTTCAATGATTGTATTGTTAAAGTTATAGGGCTCACTCAGACTTATGTCTGACCCCGTTGTTTTTATCTTTTTCCCCCAACCCTCAGGTTACCAGTGTGGGCCTAGCACTAGTGGGCTTTGATCGGATTGCTTTATCTATCTTTTGGAGCTTGGACTCTTGAAGAAAAGCTCGGTTATCTTTTCTATTATGGCTATTAGTATGTAGTGGGATTATGTACTTATGTTTTAATGAGATGGATATTTTGTACTTGACTCTTGTTGGTTTTGATATGTAACCAAACATGTTTACCTTCTGCTGCAATGAAATGATGTTTTAAATATCAAGTATTACTTATATCTGTCTTGTTGTAACTTTTCAGTTCTATATTCACTTAAATACTCCACCGAAGCTAAGGCATTCCCTTAGTGAGTGACCTTAGCGGGTGTGGGGTGTTACACGTGGTATCAGAGCTTAAGGTTAACAGAACAGATAAAACTTTTAGAAAAATATTTTTCTAAAAACATTTTTGGAAGAAGTATTTTCAAAAACATGTTTTTAAGAGAAAAGTTTTTGAAAGAAAAGAACATAATCCCCAAGAGCCATATATCCTTCCTTCGATTCTCCGTTTTGAATCTCTTCCTCTTTCTCTTTTTGAATTTCCCCTCCGCGTATAGAAGTCTTTTTAAGATAAATAAGGACTTCCGTATGAAGGACGGAAGAACCACTTCAAGGGATTAAGACGTTTGTCGGGCTAAGAAGTTAGTCCAAGGAGGTGGAGGGCTTATGGGTACCTTTAAGATGGACGATAGAGGAAGGTTCAAATAGCTATTAGGTAAATAAAGGACGAAACCTCATTCTGGTAAGAAGGCCACGAAAGGAGAATGGGAAGGGGAAGGCTAGTTGTTTTGGAGAAATAGGACACCTTAGGGTTGTCCAAAGAGGTAAGGACGAAGTACAGGATCTTCTGGAGGGTAGATGTATTCCCTCACGACGGGTATACCTGATGGGGGTAGGACCATCTAAGTTGAAATTCGGCTCTCTCGATCATCCTGTTCGAACTTTATTCGACTCTGGCGCACCACATTTGTTTATCTCATCATCATTAGTTGAGTCACTGCACCTAGACACCAGTTTAGTAGATGATCCCGTGGTTGTTTCAAACCCAATTGGGGGCTCCACTTATTTGTCCATGATATGTTTGGGTTTGAAGATTTCTATACTTAGCGTTGAGTTTAGATGTGATGCTTTTGTTTTGGGCTTCACGGGCTATGGGTTGATTTTGGGCATGGACTGGTTATCCAGTAATGGTGCCGTTCTTGATTGTGAAAGGAGAGTTGTTAGGCTTATGACCCGCTTGGGGAACACTCTCGAGATCTCTTGTAATCCCATGGATTCTGTTATGCTAAGTTATCTTGAATCGCTTGACACTTCGGTCGAGAGTTTGCGATCTGTTAGAGTGGTCCGGGAATACTCGGATGTGTTTGAGGAGGTGAAGGGCTTACCTCCGAGGTAGGAGATAGACTTCCGAATATATCTGGTGGACAATGCTAAACCAGTATCTTTACCAGTACGCCACATGGCTCCTCGTGAGAGGAGGGAACTCCATAAGCAAGTAGGGGAGTTGCTTGAGAAGCGGTTCATAAGACGAAGTATATCGGAGTGGGGTGCTCCAGTAGTTTTTGCCACGAAGGCGGATGGGTCCCTCAGACTTTGGGTAGACTATAGAGAACTCAACAAGCTCACAAAGAAGAATAGACACCCATTGCCGAGGATTGATGATCTCTTTGATCAGTTGGTTGGCGCCTCAGTGTTTTCGCAAGTTGGACTTAGCCACGGGTTTAATCAGTTGAGAGTTGCTGAGGATAGTATAGAGAAGACTGCCTTTAGGACTCCGGATGGTTTCTATGAGTGGCTGGTGATTCCATTTGGTTTGACGAACGCCCCTGCATACTTTGTTGATTTGATGAGTATGGTGTTCAGGGAGTACCTAAATAACTTTGTAGTGGTCTTTGTGGATGACATCTTGGTCTTCTCTAAAAGCGAAATAAGTTTTCGTGTGTGCTTAATAGGTTAAGCAAAGCCAGTTATTTGATCAACGGTAGTCTTGGAGCGAGATTCGCAAGGACATCCAAAGTTGGACAAGGGCTTAATTATTTAGCCGTTTTTACTAGTATCATCTCACGTAGGTCGTCTGAATTCGAAGGAGGTGTCCCTTGGGTGTTTGTCTGATATTGGTTTAGGCCTTTGGGGCTTGCACTTGGGGGATGTCGAGTTCGACTAGGATGGTCTGCGTGAGAGATGGATAGTTGTGACGATTTTGTATGGGAGAATATCCTGGTTTTCTCCAGAAGTGGAGAAAAGCATGCCCTACATCTTAGGGAAGTGTTGGAGACTCTTCGAGCGCATAGTCTTGAGACAGCAAAGGTGGATGGAGTTCTTAGCATCCTAAGATTTCGAGATAGCGTATACACCTGGCAAGGGTAACGTGGTGGCGGACGCCTTGAGTAGAAAAAGGTTGTCCTTGAGTTCATTGTTCGTGGAACGACGAAGCTTGGAATTTATCTCGATGTTTGATTTCAGACCTTCTGTTGACTTTATACCCGGTTTGCTAGCATCCTTGGAGGTCAGACCTACTCTTTTGAGACGGATTGGCGAGACACAGCGGGACGACCCACAGTTGGTTGAGTTGGTTGAGAGGCTCATAAGGGGGGAGACGCCCAGTCATTTGAGTAGGTACACCCTAGACGATAAGGGGTGCTTGCGTAGAGACGGTAGACTTTGTGTACCGCAAGACGAGGGTTTGAGGAAGGCTATACTTGATGATGCGCATTGTTCGAAGATGACCATTCATCCCGGTGGGGACAAGATGTACCAAGACATGAAGCGAGTTTTCTTTTGGGCCGGTATGAAGAAAGATGTGGCCGAGTATGTCGCTAGATGCTTGGTGTGCCAACAAGTGAAAGCGGAGCAAAAGAAACCTGGTGGATTGCTTCACCCATTGGAAGTTCCGCAATGGCAATGGGATGGTGTCTCGATGGATTTTATTGATGGGTTACCTAGGTCGAAGAAGGGTAATACGGGAATTTGGGTTGTGGTAAACAGACTTACTAAGAGTGCCCATTTCATACCTGTGAAGAGCGAGAGGACTGCTCCATGGCATATAGAGTGGATTTACCCGAGAGACTTAGTGGGGTACATGGTGTATTCCATGTGTCACATTTGAGGAAGTGCCTACATGAGACCGTACAGGTGGTAGAGCCGAGCTTGCTTAAAGAAGTGGAGGTAGAGCGTGTTGCGACTATTCGACGAGCTCCTACCCGCATCCTTGGGTCAGAGATTAGGAAGTTGAGAAACAGAGAGGTTCGACTAGTCAAAGTGCCAAGGGGAGAAGATTAGAGTAATGCTACTTGGGAGACAGAAGCGAAGATGCGTTTATAGTACCCATTCCTTTTTGAGGATATGTCTTTTAACTTCTCCTTTATCGTTTGTCTAGTACTTATCTTATCTTTAGTATGTCCTCTCATTAGTACCTTTGACCTTTAGATAGGGTAAACCTATGATTGAAACATGTGTTTGAGACATGTTATGATTGATGGATGCGTGTGGATGCAAGTGGTTGCTAGTGGTTGCTCGTGGATGCATATACACACACTTTAGGCACTAGATAGGCTCAATCACTTCATATTGCATATTGCATAAAATTGTGTGTAGGTAGCTATATTAATGGATGTATAATGGTTGTGTTATCACATGGATGATGCATTTTGGTGAATGATTGTGCACTCATGTAGAGATAGTATGTGTCGATAAGGTTCTTTCGCATACATATAGGATGCATGGCACTATCATGGTTTGCATTAAGGAGGTCAACTAAATCAGTAGACCGCCTAATTTTGCATTAGACAGGGAACATATACACACACTCTTTGCATAAGTTCATACAGCATTAGAAACTTTAAGGACAATGGATGCCAGTGTTTGATGGTTTGAGTAGATGGTTGTTTGGATGGTAGGATACGTTCTTCTTGACTTAGAGATTTCGGGGACGAAATCCTTTAAGTAGGGGAGAATGTAACACCCCGTATGTTGAATAACTTGCTATAATATAAAACAGGGCAGAATTAAATTAAAAATCTGAATCAGGGGAAACGGGCTATTCCATTGCGTTCGTCTCGGAAAAATATGCGAAATAGAGTCCGAGTTTTCGAAAATCGGAGTCCGTATGACCTAGATATGGCCCGAAGAAGTTTCAGAAAATTTAAAAACAGATTTAAAAACAGAAATTTCAAATTTCAGAAGTGGCGGGAAAATTCCCGCCAGACCCAGGGGGTCGACCTGGGGGTCGACTGGGGAGTCGACCCTAGTGTCGACCTGGGGGTCGACCTCCCTGGTCGAGCCCAGGTAACCTGGGTGCATCAGTTTGGCTTTTGGGCTGTGTTTTGGTGGCTAGGACGAGATCTGACGGCTCTAATCTGATTTAGGGTTAATCTAATGGCCTAAAACACCTAACTACTCTATAAATACACCCTAAGACTACCCTAATTCATACTAAAAATAGAAACAATGCCGTCATGCCGTCAAAATGCAACTTGAAGGAGCCTCCATCAATTTGTAGAAGAAGATAGCATCTCAAATCAATCTCTAATCAACTCTAGCAACTTAATCTTCTTCTTAGGAGTGCTAATCAACAAGTTGTGAGTTTTCTATAGCCTTAATGACCAATTGTTGAAATGATTATGATAGGATATAACGAGGTTATGGCTATGAATGTGGATCAATGCATGTTATGCAAGTTATATGCTATGTGTTAATGATGTTATGCATGTTATATAATGTTATGCATGTTATGCAAGTTATGTGCTATATGTTCATGATGTTATGCAAGTTATGCAAGTCATATGCTACATGTTCATGATGTTATGCAAGTTATGCAAGTCATATGCTATATGTTAATGATGTTATGCAAGTTATGCAAGTCATATGCTACATGTTCATGATGTTATGCAAGTTATGCAAGTCATATGCTATGTGTTTGTGATGTTATGCAAGTTATGCAAGTCATATGCTATGTGTTTATGATGTTATGCAAGTTATGCAAGTCATATGAGAAACATTGATCCATTATGACACCATGATATGCAAGTTTGGTGTATGATTATATGCAAGTTCATCTATGATATGTATGCAAGTTTGGTGTATGATTATATGCAAGTTCACATATGACATGTTATGCAAGTATGGTGTTTGATTATATGCAAGTAACATGTGCGAGTTTACACCTTTATATGTCATACATACATATGCAAGTTAACCCCTTTGTATGTCATACATACATATGCAAGTTTACCCCTTTGTATGACATAAATAACTTATGCAAGTTAACCTCTTTATGACATATGTGATTCATGCAAGTTTGGGTTGATTATTTATGCTAGTTGGGTTTGATGCTATATGCATGTTGACACCTTTAAAACCCATGTTGATGCTAATGTTATGCAAGTTGAACCCATTGTATTTGTGATGAATCTTCCCTTTTATGTCATGTTCGCGAATTACATGGGGAACGATGGGGTTAATATACATGTTAATGAAATGGTGTGAAGTTGGTATGATTATGCATACCATAAAGTGGATGGACATAATTGAGTCAATTATGTACATCGTTAAATTTGTAATTAATTCGGGATAATTAATACAAATTATGGGGGTGATTAATTAGGTGTAATTAATCGACTAAGACACGAGGTTGGACCCTTTTGTAGCATAAGACTGCCCGGAACCGACCGGCATATCCAGCGGCTATAAATGATTGGCCCAATGTGAGAGGTCTTAGGCACAAACTAAATACGTGACAAGTGTATAGACACGAGGTTAGACTCGGTTATGGCGTAAGGCTGCCCAGACCCAACCAGCAAATCCAGCTGCCATAAAAGATAGTCTAATGTGAGAGGTCTTTACAACGGTTACGTTCTTAATCAATTAAGAAACACTTAACCAGATAAGCATGTAGTGGGGCATGAAGGGTTAAGTGGGTGCCTTGGATGGCATGTGGAGATTAAGTAAGTGCCTTGGGTGGCATGAGAAAATCTAGTGGTTGCCTTGGGTGGCAATAGAAAATACGATTAGAATACTTAACCAAAGTGGAACATGTAATTAAACATGATTAAAGGGTTAAGTGTGTGCCTTGGGTGGCATGAGGAAATCTAGTGGTTGCCTTGGGTGGCAATAGAAGATAAGATTAGAATACTTAACCAAAGTGGGACATGTAATTAAACATGATTAAAGGGTTAAGTGGGTGCCTTGGGTGGCATGTGGAAAAATCTAGTGGTTGCCTTGTGTGGCAATAGAGAATACGACTAGAATACTTAACCAAAGTGGAACATGTAACTAAACATGATTAAAGGGTTAAGTGGGTGCCTTGGGTGGCATGTGGAAATCAAGTGGGTGCCTTGGGTGGCATGTAGAAATCTAGTGGGTGCCTTGAGTGGCAATTGAAATATGATTAGATGACTTAACCAAACCTTAACATGTAAGTGGGCATGATTATAAAAAAAGGGGTTAAGTGGGATGCACTAGATAAAATGACAAGCTAAGGTGGTAGCTTGTGGGGGCCCATTTCAACCAGTAACCCATTTGTATCTTATTGGGCTCGACCCATGTCGAGGACGGGACACGCGAACTGGGCTTGACTATAAGAGGCCAAAACGGGGTAGCGGTGGCAACGCGAGTCCAACGGGTTTCATATGCGTGTGTGGACCCGGGCTGGTAGGCAAGACGTTGTTGCATCGTGTAGATATAAGCCGTGCACCATTGGTAGTATCGGGTTGCCACTTTGGGGAGTGATACACCCCACTGTGGGGCCAGCACGGGTATCTACGGTAGGGAGCCGATCGCTTGGGGAGTAGTGGGTACACCTAGTGGAGTTAGGGGCAGACGGCACCTATGTAGTCAGCTAGGGGTACACGAGACTACTATTAAAATTACTAAGTTGTGGGTACACCTAGTGGAGATAGGGGCAGACGACACCTATGTAGTCAGCTAGGCGTACACGAAACTATTATTAAAAATTACTAAGTACACTTAGTGGGATCAACCTTTAAGTAGGAATTACCCTTGGGTGGGTAGATCTGGTGTGGTGCAGTTTAGGAATTATCCTTGGGTGGGTAGATCTGGTGTGGTGCAGAATAGTATTTATCCTTGGGTGGATAGGCGCGTCTTTACCGTTATCTTAGTTTATCCTAAGTCTAGTTGGCTGCTTAGTGTAGTCATTTATCCCTAGTCGTACCGTACCAGGTTTATATCATACCCTAATTACTTCAATGATTGTATTGTTAAAGTTATAGGGCTCACTCAGACTTATGTCTGACCCCGTTGTTTTTATCTTTTTCCCCCAACCCTCAGGTTACCAGTGTGGGCCTAGCACTAGTGGGCTTTGATCGGATTGCTTTATCTATCTTTTGGAGCTTGGACTCTTGAAGAAAAGCTCGATTATCTTTTCTATTATGGCTATTAGTATGTAGTGGGATTATGTACTTATGTTTTAACGAGATGGATATTTTGTACTTGACTCTTGTTGGTTTTGATATGTAACCAAACATGTTTACCTTCTGCTGCAATGAAATGATGTTTTAAATATCAAGTATTACTTATATCTGTCTTGTTGTAACTTTTCAGTTCTATATTCACTTAAATACTCCACCGAAGCTAAGGCATTCCCTTAGTGAGTGACCTTAGCGGGTGTGGGGTGTTACAACTGGGTTGCTCTGGCACTGGTGCCTCACGGTGGTGGTCGGAGCAGTGGGATTTAGGCTAGGGTTAGCGAGGTTTTGGGGGGAACTGCTGAGGGGAGGAGTTCAGAGGGGCGGCGCCGGGTCTGAGGTGGTGGGGCACCTCTATCGCGGCGGTGGTGGGCTCCATGGGTGGCGCAGCGGGTTTAGGTGGTGAGGGTCGGGTTTCTTCATTTGGAGGGAGAAGAAGGAAGGAGGAGAGATGGAGGAGGGGGGAGATCGCCGGAGCACGGCGGAGGTGGGCGCCATGCCTAGTTGCGGCGGCGCAGGTCGCGAAGGGGTTTTTTTATTTTATTTTTTTATTTCGATAATGAAAAATGACCGGGGGAGGGGGGCTGAGCAAAGAGAAAACGAAGGAGGGGTTTTTATTTTAATTTAATTTTATATTATATTTAATTCCCAAAAGTTGACTTTTAATTTCGAACCCCGATTCAAACCCAACGACTGTCAACTTCAGCTAATTACCCTCATTATGAACACAATGGGATATGTCCCGCATGCTGATTCGACTGTTTCGATCAGTTTTCATCAAATTTAACATATAAATTATTATGTTAAATTTCAAATGTACATTTCAATTTACCGGGGTTACATACTAATTCTAAAAATTCCAGAAAAATTATTTATAGCTTCGTATTGACGATACGGTCCTAACAAAACTAATTTCATCAAATTATGAGACCGTTTTGAAAATGGTCATTTTCTAGTCGATCGAAATTGACTAAAACTGACAAAACACGTTTTCCTTTGCCATGCTCACATATTGATTCAGAAAATTATGAATTTTTAAACCTAGCAATAACTTGACATCATGGATCCAAAAAAAGGGGTTTCGTCAAAAACCGAGATCGTTTGCAAAATTTACATTTTTAAGGGCTCAAAATTCCATAGCGACTATTCTGAATTTTCAACTGGGCATAACTTTTTATTCCCGCTATGAAATCTCAATTTTTCCGATTCATTGGAAAGATATGCTCAAAAGGTAAAATCCGGTTTATTTTGAATCCTGTACAATCATTTGAAATTCGAAATCGAAATTTCAAACTACCACCCCGTTTTCAATTCCTTTTATAATTTAAAATAAATATTTATATTATAAAAACGATTCAAATAAATATATATGTTCTAACTCTATTCAAAATAAATTTCTCGTCGTTATTATTTAAAATAATTCATTTTAAATATTCAAAATTCGCTAAAATTGGCAAAATAAATTTTTTAAATTGGCTCGGATTTCCAGGTTATTACACAGGATTTACGGGAATCGAATGAATCCAACCTTAAATCGAAATGAATTGATAACAATTTGGGAAGGAGATTTGAATTGAAAAACTTGTATAGTCCATAGCTACTGATTTTAAAAGTACGCTTATTATTTGGAAAGACCGGGATCGAATATATGTTCGAAAACCATTCCAAGTAATAATACGACGTTATGGAGCAATTAAAGACTTGGAAAGCGACGAATGAAGGCCGGGATTCTTTGAATTGTTTGGATTGATTGCTGATGTCTCTGTTGGGTAGGCCACCCGATACGAGGTTATAAGTGGCATAAGATTTGAAAATATTTGGAGATTTTTGGATTGATGTTTCGTTCAGACCCAGAACGGACAATTATGGATTGTGTGTCTGACATTGTAATTAACTACGTAGCACTGTTTTATCAATATATCTATTTGGTGGCGGAGAATTACTCTCTTTCTTAACACCCTTCTCTAAGACGTACGAGCTTAGAGGTTATATATTGAAATTCAGTGATGTGTTGTTAATGGATAATGTGGCATACTTAAGATATGCGATGAGTTATGGTTGATCAAAGCATGGCTTGTTTAAGCGTAGCTTTGTGTATCGTGACCTCGGCAAGCCTCACAACCCGGTAAATGACGAAAACAAGAAAGATGCAGCGAGGTTAAGGGTAGTCATTTCCTTCTAGATAAAAGGTGTACTATGGTATGGAGCCCAGGTATTAGCCTATGTGGATAACTTCTATTTATATGGATGTTGATGTTGCGAGCGCTCGGTTTAAAGGTTGGTAACGACCGGGAAATGATATACTCAGGCGTGCTCTAAGTTGCCCAGTTAAAGGGTAACCCGGCCTCGTGTTGGCAGAGAGCCCGATTTGGTTCTCGGGGCATCCCCCTAGAGGCGTACCCATCGGTTCGGTAAGGAAGTTCCTTTGCCTTGTCATTTGTTGAAAATCCAATTTCCACTACGAGCCCGTACGATTTTAGTTGTGTAGCCTGCTACTAGTAGGATTGTCGGTATAATGGGATGGGGCATTATGCTGGCTAGGATTTATACATTTACTTAGGAAATTGTTTTCACACTATGCATTAATGATAATATCAGTGGATTTTCACGTATCAAGCATTTTTGACTATCATAAGTAGAAACCTCGCCCATATGTGCGTGTGTATTGTGTGTGTGCCACGAGACCTTATGATAGTTTCATTTTTCAAAAGTCATAGCGAATTTATATGCATGGGAATTCATATGGAGTAAACCCCTTCCGCGGTAGCATCGTGGTCCGTTGAATTACCCAACTTTAAAATGAATCCTAAATAACAACTGTTTTTGGGTTCTCACACCAGTCCCACGACTGACCTGGAGTTTATTTTTTCCTCACCTAAAATCTAGGTGCCCATAATTTTGACACGGGCAGCCTAGAAGTTTGGTATGCAGAGTTAGCCTTGGAGTTGATTGGAGCAGGATTCTGACTTTAGCTGGAGCTATTTGTTTTGGAGCATTTGTATTCTTCCGCTGAATTGGTTTCTCTTCCGCTGTGTAATCGATGTACTCTAATGTATTCCTTATAACTCTGATGTTATATTATGGTAATGAAATGAAAAGTTCTGTTATTTTTTTATGCAAATATGTAAGTACCCATAACTATCCGCCTTTATGAACGGTTTAAGTTGGTTTAATTACCAACGAGAACCGGGCAAAAAGGGCGGGTCGTTACAGTTACAGTGGTATCAGAGCTTAAGGTTAAGTATTTACATAGGCTCTGTGGCATGACTCAGTAGAGATGGGGTTAGTAATATCCTATATCGAGTTTGAGTGTATATATACGAGAGAACGTAACTGTAGATTTTATAAAAAAAAAATTATATTGTGGAGATTTATTCGTTGAGTTGTTTATGAGTTCTGGTCGATCGGGTTGATCCACTGTATCGTAGGAGTTTCTAAACACTTGAATACAATGAACCGACATGGTATGTTATTAAAAGGGTAAATGAAATAATTTTACCCAAATTATGTTTCGATATATAGGATTTTTATTGGAATGATTATAATATATTGGATATATTGGTTGTTATTATAATCGATAAGATTATAATTGAAGTGGTTATGTAAATAATCAATCAGAATTCAGATAAGTGTAATATATGAAATCAGATGGATTAAATCTGAATTTGAATCAGAATTGGAATTAAAATTCCTGAAATTTGGAAAAGCGTTTGTAAATAGATTTGGTTTAAATATAAGAAAATTTTAAAATCCTGGGAGATTTCAAATTGTTTACAAACAATGTGAATGATAATTTGAAATGTATTTCAAAGTGGAAATGTTTAGAAATGGTTTTAAAAAGTGATATAGTATTGAACTCACTTCGATCGCTAGAAAATAGATTCCGATGATAACAGCTGCATCATCAGTGTTCATTTTCGAGTCTCTAAGTGACGGATTACTACCAATTTTTTTTAAAAATGTTTTAATGAAACAAGTTATTCAGAAATTCAAAGGTTTTGAGTTGTTATTATGATTTCAAATTGATTTGAAATAAAAACCCAAGAATTAAAATTTTGGAAATTTAAATTTAACTTATGAAGTTAAATAGGATGAGATGGTAAAAGTAAATAAATAAATTAGAATTTAACTTGAGATAAGTTAAATAAAACTAGAATTGATCAGATAATAATCTGGAATGGAATTTAGTTGATAAGTTAGGAGTTAGGAATCAAGAATGGAACTTTGATTTGAAATGGAAATTGGCTTGGATAAGCGAATGATTGGGTTTGAGGATAAAAATTTATTAGAGTTTGATTGGGATGATATTGGTGTATGTTGGATTGGTAGCAGATGGAAGGGATATAATGATATGCCCGACAAAAAGGTACATGTTTATTTTTTTGAGAGTTTGGTGATGTTATGAGCCGAATTGGCAAGCCGCTTACCTGTTTGATTTTCTTTTAGATTGGAGAAGGCCTAGAGATGCAAGTTGTAGTTGTACTGATTGACCCGTACAAAGGAGATGCTGGCGAAATTTCCCGAAAATTTAAGGTGTTAGAAAATTTTCAGAATTTTTGAAAATTTTTGTTTGTAGGAATAAATTAATTATTTAATTAAAATTTATTGGTTCAGTTGAAACTGAAGTTAATAAGTAAAAAAATAATTTTTATCCCAGTTAATATGGTTTGTTTTCTACCTTAGCAATTTCGAGGATGAAATTATTTTAAGGGGGGAAGAATGTAACGTTCCGTATTTTTACGGTATAATAATTAATTAATTTAATTATTCAAATAGTGATTTAGATATTTAAACGACTTGAATTTAATTATATTTAATATTTAATTAATATTAATAACTAAATAATATATGTAATTTCTGAAACAGTCCGAAAGAGTAGAATTCGCAATGTTGTGTAAATCAGATGATTTAACTAATTTAATTCAGTTTAGAATTGAATTATAATAAAGAATTTATTATTTAAATGAAGTTTGAACGTATAATTATAATATAATTATAATCGAGCTCGAAATGGCGCGGTGGTTCGTAATTTGGCGATTCGAACTTCAATCGAATATACAGAATCCGTTTTAAGTCGAATTTTTGTGAAACAAGAAATACTCGCAGTTGGTGAAGTATATTGTTCTAACGGAAGAGAAAAATCGAGATTTCGTCATGTAGATTGTGAGTTGTGTCCAAATAAAATTTTCGAAAAGTCGCTATGGAATTCCTTTATAATTTATAATGATATATTTATATTATAAATGGATTTTCAATATAAATTGAATACTGATTTAATCTGGATTTGAAATGTCGAGTTATAAATTCAAATAGGAATATTTTGGAGCTGTATTATATTCTATATGAATATATACGATAGTATTAAATTATTATTATTTAATTTTTTTTTTTTTAAATATATTAATATTTAAATGGGTTTATTTAGTGCTTTAAAAATATCCAGTTTTGCAAACAAACTCCGTTTTCGACAAAATTAATTTTGTTGGATCCGGAATACTAAATTATCGTTAGATTTCAATTTTCGTGATTTTTGGAGTCAGTATGTGGCCGTTCGGAATTTTAATGTGAAAAACAATCAATATTTTGAATTTAAAAATACGCTGTGTGAGCAAATGGATTCAGAATTCGACGAAACAAGTTTCGTTGGGTCCGTAATGTCGAACTGTAGCTGCATGTCCATTTTCATGATTTTTGGATATCGCATGTGATCATAGGAATTTTTAATAACAAATATCGATAGCGTTGGATTAAAAACAAATATAATAATCGAATATAAAAATGTTATACTTTTTCTATAAATACCTTACAAATCTTCTTAAACCTAAATGAGTTCATTCTCTGGTCAACCAAACTTCTGCCGTTCTCATTCACCCTTTACAGAAAAATATCGCGAGATATTAAATTAAAATCAAATAGAATAAAATTCCTAAAATCGAAACACACATGTATTTAGAATCCAGGGAGGGAGATCTTTAACGCAGTAGGGTTTGTTTTGAGCTCAACTTGGTTTTTCTATGATCAGAAATGCACAGCGTGAGTTCAGTCGTTCTAGGGTTAAGGATTTGAAGCGTTGATTCAAGTTTTCGTGATCAGTTTTGGGTTTGTGTGATCAAATGGGATGTGTTGGCCAAAGTTTGCAGGGATCGACATGTATTTCTGTCGCAAGTCATGCTGGGTTCATGGAGATTCGTACTTTCGATGCAGGTGAAAAACGAATTTGAGTTTAACAGAAATGGTATGGAAATGATGAGGAGCCGATGGGATGAATACTGGATATTTTTGTTTGATTTTAAATGATGGAGGAGAGGTGCAACGGAAGGGAGAAGCAAGGGCTTGGAAGTTCGGTAATTTTCCTAAAGCGTATAATTTTATTCGAGGAAGAAGAAGGGGGAACGGGTATGGTTTTGGTCCGGGTTTGACAAGGTATAGCCTAATTCAAGTAAAATATAGTTAGTTTTAAATTTTATTATATAATCAAACTTGTAAAATGAATATCTTTGTCATACCTTATCATTTTTGCGAACGGTCGGATCCATTGGGATTGTAGGGACGAGGGCTACGTGATGGAACTGACTGGGAGTGAATTGGAGCTCGTTACAATTTATAGCGAAATAAATTGTCTGTCTGAATCAACCGATAGTTATCGTTATTTAACGATGACCGTCCAATGTGAGTAAATCTCACTAACTCTTCAAAGTTATATTTTTATAACGTATTTTAGAATTGATAAATGATGGTTGATTGTTGTGTGTTGATTGTTTGGTTGAAGTACTAATTGATTGGTTGAAATTATAGATATAGTTATATATATAAATCATTGATCAAATATGAATTCTGTTTATCAGAATATTTCATGTTGAAATGAAATTGATGTTATTTATATTTTTTAACATCCGTGGATGCAGGGAAACAGGTTGGTGGGAACCAACTAGATTCCTCAACATTTATGTTATTGTTTTTCATATATTGTGATATATGATGTGATATATAATATGTTAATGATTATGTGTGTTTGGTTAATATTGATCCTTGTTATTTGGTAATTTAAATACCACAAGTAATACTGGAATGTATAAAGGGAATTTCAAAAGTGTATATTGGGAAAAAAATATCTATATAAAATCAAATGATTTTATAAAAAAAGAAATTTTGAAGTGTATATTGAAAATAAAGTATTTATAAAATAAAAGGATATTATAAAAGATAAAAGAATATTTATTTAGAAAATAAATAGAAAGATAAAAGGAATATTTATTTAGAAAATAAATAGAAAGATAAAAGGAATATTTATTTAAAAAATAAATAGAATAATAATAGGAGTATTTAGAAAATAAATAGAAAGATAAAAGGAATATTCATTCGCTGCCTAGCGTGCAGGCCAAGGCACGTAATTTACTCGACCTAGGTTGACCCACCCGCCTACCTGGGTCAACATAAGGGTCGACCCAGGTCAGCAAGGTCTCCCAGTGTCTGATTATTACATTTGTTTATTTAATTCTTCTGAATTCTTCTTTAATTCATAACTAATTCATTTTAATTCCGATTTTAGCAAACCAAGTGTCCATTTTGTTCAGAAAGTTACAATGGCCCAATGGTGCTAGTCTCGCTGCTAATTCTGAATATTATTCTGATTAATATTTAGTTAATTAACCTTTTACATTTAGTTATTGTTTATTAAAATTTTGTGGTGGTACAGTGGAGTAGTGATGTATTGGGGACCTTGAGATATCTTTTAAATACATTTATGAAATGTCTTATTGTAAATGTATTGCGTCATTTCCGATATATGAACGGTTAATATATAGACTCTATATGTACTCTTTTTCCTTGCAAAGTACCCAATATGGGTTGTGAGGTTTTGATGAGGCATATAGACGAAGTATATGATTTGTATTTGCAATAAAGTGTACCAATTTTCAAAAAAAAAAAAGATGTAAAAGTGCATGATGTTTCTACTCTTGATAGCACGATAGTTGTTATCTCATAAGAGGATGATACAACGTTGATCACTAACAAGCAAATAAAAAATAACCATTGAACTATGATTTTGTAGGCATAAATGGTGCTTGTAGGGGTAGTAGTTGACCGGAAATGGAGATACCAATAGATGATAACTTGTGTAATACACAAACGGTGGTTACATTCGTCGTTGTGAATGTGCATTTGATGATGAAATCTTTTCATTGTTTAGTATTCAAAACAATATAAAGTCGGTATGGCATTCAAGAGAAAAGCCAAATTTCTCCAATAACTACCTGAATGGTCAATTTTATATGCAAATTCTTTTAATCCTACTAGATCAAAGAAAGAAAAATACAAAGATATTTGAAATATTGATTCAATTTGTCAGTGGAGAACAAATGTCGTATATTTGAGAAAATCATAACTATAACGACTCGATAGGAGTTTGACGCCCGAATTCTGTCAATAATTCATAAACCTGTATTACTTTCCAAAAATCAAGTATCGAAAACACCAGATAGTTAGGAGAAAGAAATTAGAGGGTGAGATAAGAAAGAAAGAATTATTAGAATAGAAGAAGAAGATGAACCAACACAACACAGAGTCTCACATCGCTGCAGAACAAAATATAGTATAGAAATAAATCTTTATTTAGAGCTTTGAAAAATACTTACAATCATAAGAGTACATCAACACATCTGGACAATTATAATAACCTGTCCTCATATACAATAACACTGTGGAATAATACTATATAGTATCATACGTCTGAACTCTTCCAGCTTATCTCTTCATAGCATCCGATAACCTGAACCTGTAAAACTCGGTCTAACCCGAGCATTACAAACGCCGGATCAGTCTGGTGAGCCAGAGTGAGAAACCCACTAAGTTTACAAGCAACATCCAACTTGATTTTAAAGTTAACAAATATTTTCTGAAAGAAAAAGATAATCGTAACACTGATCCATACATAAACACGGATGGTTTTTACCTTACAATAACCCAAAACATTTTGAAATCACATCTTTTCTAATATTATAATAATGTCTAATACAAATAAATAAAAATATAGCAGAGTGCTTGCATCTCACGCTCTTCATACATAATATATAGTCAAAAACCGCAGGCTCTTATTGGAGAATGGATTTCCAACTATGGCAAGGTATGTATCTCTAGAGAGAAATACACCGGGTTCAACAAGAACATCTTGCAACTCGGGCTAAACATGACCGACCATTCATTTTGCTTGAATGTTCTGAATATATTGTCACCTTATGGTTGGCACCAATATAACCATTCCCGGGAGATACAGAAACGAAAAGAAGAACAAATATGAATATTCTCTAGATGGTGACAACACACCCTAATGAGAGCGACCCACATAGCCATGCGACCTACCTAATTTTTGCCATTTCACAGTTGAAGAGGCTTGAGGTTATAAATCTTCTTTTTAGAACATCTAGTCACCATTCACTTTGAATGCAACATTGTTGGATCCGTCAAATCACTAATTGATGCCCACAAATATACATCGGGTATAAAAGAAGTGCTCTTCTTCACCACCAACTCGGTATGTTTGTAAAAATCAACATACGTGGTTTTTAGGAAATAATCGGTCAGACACTCGTCCATACAAGTCATCTAGGAATAGGATGAACCGAAGGTACTCTCCTACTGCATCCAATATAGGAATCACCCCATGGATCAGTAGCGAGTAGTCCTTTCAATCCGTAGATTCCAATCACGACAGAATTATCGCCAAAGTACCTTTGGTGGCCACCAGAGAAATTTAACGAGTGGTTCTTTTGCTAATGAAGATCAATGATCTTCAATTTCTCTATCTTCAACCAACATTTGATATCTTCATGTATTTGTTGGTTGGAATGGTATTCGAATATAAATTCGATCTTGGTCTTTCCGTAACAACAACCGTATAGGTTAGATTTGATAGTCGGTTATTTCACTATCAAATAAACAACCATTCATCCATAAAAATAAAATAAATTTGCCGATTCAGTACCCAACATCATTTAGCCTATTTAATTAACCAATTGTTAATTAATTGTTAAAACTTCTAATTCAGAAAACATTTCCCCTTTCTTATTTAATATAAGAGTATTCAATTATCAATATGCTTCTACCCATTAGACCCTCATTGTAAATTGGTAAGTGAATAAATCTTTCAATTTCAACCCCAAAGGCTGAAACCAACATCAGATTGACATCTCGAAAATTACTCAACTCATCCAACGTACAATAAGTTCATATTTCATAAAACCACATCATATTCCTTTATTAATCATTTTAAAAAAAAAATTGCACTATAATCTCACTAATCATTTCCAAGTTTATTTTAAATATCATTTCATAAAATTAACTAAAATAATATAATTTAACCATTGTAAATAAATACTGCAGATTCCATTTCAAAACCATTCATCCTTCATTTACAAAATCACACCTTTCATTCACAAATTGTTTTATTATCAATTATAAATTCCTTAACCATTCATACATAAATCCCTTAACTATTCATTTATCAATATCTTAACCATTCGTTTATAAATAACTTAACCATTGTTTATAAATAACTTGTCCATTCATTTACAAATAACTTAACCATTTGTTTATAAATAACTTAACCATTCGTTTATAAACACTTTTTATTTGCAAATATTTTGCAAATATCTTATATTCTTTTCTTCGCGTATTCTTTTAACAGTTTGCTAATATTTACTTCTAATTCGACAATTCCATTATAAATCCATTTCATAACTCTCCCTATATAACTCAATTTATACGTATTTCCATTTATAATTCCTTTTCAACAAATCTTGACTTGAAAACTTAGTTATTAAATATTGGTCTCAAAACAGTTACATTCCAAGTCAATATCCCATTTTCAATTCTATTTATTCGCTAATGTCATTCACGAAATGTAAGTTAATCACTTTTCATATATTTAAAAAGAATAGTTGTAGGAAAACGTTCATTGATTTCGGGAACTCACTTTTAAATCAATTTCCGAACATTTCCAATCCCATCAGTCCATTTCAACATTTTAGAACCGTTTAAAAATTCCATTTATGCCACTAAAACCTTTCTTCGTAATCATTTTAACATTCCCATTTTATTTATCTCGTTTGCCCCTTTATTTATTAATATCTTAAAATTTCCATTAATTTATAATTTAAATATTTTTAAGAACATAAATAAATCTTTGATGTTTATTTTTAAAATAAACATTGTATTTAAAATATATATAACTTTGAAAATGTTCACAATCGATTTAATATCGATTTCAAAAATCTTTTACTTAATCAATGATGCTAATGAGGTAACCGTGAAATATTAACTAATTTCACGTCCAAATAAACACAACGTTAACGACATTTTTCGTCAACATACTGATTACAATATATGGGACATGTGTTCATGAGATTTGACACCGCCAATACTTAGAGTTATTGAAGTACATCCTAAGGCCTGTAAATCTAAGCTAGTCTGCCTTCCCTTGGGCATCAGAATTTCGAATCTAATGATTAATTATCTTACCTCTGAAGGACGGACACCGCACATGTTACACAATGGCATTCCGAATTGACCTTTTGAAGTTTATCTAGCTTGATATTGCTAGGCTTTATGAAATTAATGGGTTCCTAAATCATGAAGGTGCCACTATGTATTGTGATAAGAAGAAATCAGGCTAACGTTTCCCCTAATTTCGGTGAAGAAGGCATTATGATGTGTATTAACTCTAATGATCATTCCGCGTCGGACCAACACAAGAGAGGGGTCCGAATCACGTAGGAGATCGAGTTATAAACCCACAAATGACCTCCCTTCTCGAGGATTAGGAAACGTTACGCACATCATGAGAGTATCGATTAATCATGGCGAACCCTCAAGGCGAGGGGAAGGAGACTTCGTATTCTGCAAAGGCCCTTCTCCATTGCTGGGGTGCCTTGATTGATCTTCTCATCAGAAAGGTTAGTGTTGACTCCCCGTTTCATCATTATGGCACAACAAGATTATCAAATCGCTAGATGTTTAAGACCCGTAGTTCTCCATACATAAGTTGTAGATGTATTACAAGAATTTATGATTTTCTGCTCCTTAGAAGAAAAGAACTGAATTGGGAAATAAAATGTTCATCCCTTTTTATGAGGCTCTTGGAGTCCTATTTATAGAGAATCCAGGGTCCTTTTGTTGCTAGGCTATTGGGCCTGCATGGGCTTCTATCGACTGCTTTTTCCCTTGGTCTCGGGCGTTTGGTTCTCAGATGTCCTTGTGGTGTCGATTACGGTCCTCGAAGTGAGGGTTCCAGGCGGTTTGGGCTTCCCTGAGACCGATACAGGTTTGTTGCTGTAGCGGTTTATGGATGGTGTTTGAACTTCCGGTAGCAGCTTCTGGGGGTTGGCTCTCAGACGTAAGCTTTCGGCTTTATCATGAGTACTTAGAAGAGCCTGCCCTCATGATGTACATGGATATCTGTCAGTTCGAAACTGTTGCTAGTTTAGGTACTAGGTAGATAAGTAAGGGTAGTCTGTATCTCCGCTTGGGTCTCGGTTTAGCCTTTCGTTGGAACTTTTGAGATGGTTTGGTTCTCCGGAAGGTGGCTTCCGGTGATATCTTCATTACTTATGAAGGTAGCCATTCGTCATTCATGGAGTCTATTTTCAGAAGTCGTCCCTGGACAATATTTATGTACTGGCCCGATACTCTTCTCCCTCTGGTGTGTCGGTGTCAAGTGGGTTAATTTCGGTAGTCCTTCTGGGCTTCGGTAAGTTGAGCTTGTGCTTTCCTCTTTCCTCGTTCCTATTCCATATCTTAGGTTACCTTTCGTAACGGAGTTCTCCTTCGGGTAGTCCCCGTCAGATGGACCATACCGGATGTACTTTGATGGCGTTCTGTAGGTCTAGGGCCTCTATCTTCCTAAGGGGTGACAATCTATGTTGCTCTCGGATCCTTCTTTCCTATATTTATTCAACATCCCTTCCTCATCAACTTATGCTAAGATAATTTTGGTAGTAACATTTGCCCCCCTTTTAGTGAAGGGGTGTCTTCGACTTTCCAGGTCAAGCTTTCCTTTCCAGGCTCTCTCCTATTCATTTGCCAGTTTCCTCTCAATGCTAGATCACATCATGGATCCTAGTGCAGAGATCCACTTTCGGCGTTTGTGGAGAAATGAACTGACCCAGATTCGGGCGTTGATATAAATGGAAGTCTGGAAATTCCTTCCAGTAATAATGAAGAGTCGAATCCTACCCAGATTCGGGGATTCAATTGAAGTCCGGGAAACCTTTCGGTATTAATGAAGAGCTGAATCCACCTATATTCGGGTGTTTATAAATTGAAGCGGGAACCCTTCCAGTATTAATGAAGAGACGAATCCACCCAGATTCGGGTATTTAAAGATTAAAGAACGGGAACCCTTCTGGTATTAATGAAGAGCCGAATCTACCCAGATTCGGGTATTAAAAGATTGAAGACAGGAACCGTTCCAGTATCAATGAAGAGCTGAATCCACCCAGATTCGGGTATTTAAGGATTGAAGATCGGGAACCCTTCTGGTATTAATGAAGAGCCGAATCCACCCAGATTCGGGTATTTAAAGATTGAAGATCGGGAACCCTTCCGGTATTAATGAAGAGCCGAATCCATCCAGATTCGGGTATTTAGAGATTGAAGACTGAGAACCCTTCCATTATTAATGAAGAGCCGAATCCACCCAGATTCGGGTATTTAAAGATTGAAGACCTGGAACCCTTCCGATATTAATGAAGAGCCGAATCCACCCAGATTCGGGTATTAAAAGATTGAGGACCGGGAACCCTTTCGGTATTAATGAAGAGCCGAATCCACCCAGATTTGGGCATTTAAAGATTGAAGACCAAGAACCCTTCCGGTATTAATGAAAAGCTGAATCCACCCAGATTCAGGTATTCAAAGATTGAAGACCGGGAACCCTTCCGGTATTAATGAAGAGCCGAATCCACTAAGATTCGGGTACTTAAGAATTGAAGATTGGGAACCCTTCCGGTATTAATGAAGAGCCGAATCCACCAAGATTCGAGTATTTAAAGATTGAAGACCGGGAACCCTTCCGGTATTAATGAAGAGTCGAATCCACCCAAATTCGGGTATTTAAAGATTGAAGACCGGGAACCCTTCCGGTATTAATAAAGAGTCGATCCACCCAGATTCGGTTATTTAAAGATTAAAGATCGGTAACCCTTCCGATATTTATGAAGAGACGAATCCACCCATATTTGGATATTTAAAGATTGAAGACAGGGAACCCTTCCGGTAATAATGAAGAGCCGAATCCACCCAAATTCGGGTATTTAAAGATTGAAGACCGGGAACCCTTCCGGTATTTGTTGTTTTGGCATCCCTTTTGGATTCGATTGGTGAAGCAGAGGTTGTACATGCTTCTTGAGCCTCTCTTTGGGCTTTTGATGTCAAAGCAGTGGATGTACGTGCTTTGTTGGCCACTCCCTGGGCTTGTGCGACCGGAGCGCTTGGCTAGCTTATCCACAAGCAGGGTCCAAGGACTTACCCAACCTCCCTCCAGGAGGCACCTTACCCTGACCATCATAGGCAATGATAAGGTCTTAGAAACTTAGACGGGGCCATCGTAGACACAAAACTAAGGTTCACTCTTTTGATGCTCTATATGGACCATCGTAGGTTCTGATAAAGGCTTATACACCACCCCCCTCTGAGGGGTACCCTATCCTGATCATCGGGGCGATTATAGGGGTTTGTGTTCCCTTCTGCGGGTAACGTGGAACATAAGCAGAGGTAGAGTGAGCTCTTCTGTGAGCAGAGGTAGGACATGCTTAATTCCAGTAGAGATAGGGCGTACTCTTCTGCAAGCACAGGCAGGGCATGATAATTTTAGATGCACCGCCACGACCATCTCTGGTGTGAAACGGCGGTTATGCTTTTGATGCTTTAACCCTGCCACCTTTGGTTTGGGCAAGGAGAAAGACTAACACACAATCCCCCTCCGGGGGATGCCTCGCCCTAGCAAATTTGGCGATTACGAGGGATTTAATCCTTTTTTCGACTCGACCCCTTTTAGGTCTCTCCTGAGCCACTAGAAGGGTTTCCGTGCCCTTAGCCGTGTAATTATCTTTGGAGGAAAATTTTGTTTCTGATTCCTTTATCATTGAGAAATATGGTCTTAAATGTTCCGAGTTCCATGTTCTTGGAATAAGATCACCATTGGCCTGCATAATCGATATGTTCCGGGCATAACTTCTTGATGAATGATCAGGGGTCCTTCCCAATTTGGACCGAGAGGGCCATCGGCTGGGTTCTTAGTGTTATCCATCACTCTTCGCAGTACTGATTCACCTTTAGTGAAGTTTCTAGCTCTGAGCTTTGAATTGTAGTATTTCATAATCCTCCTTTGATATTCAGCAGTTCAAATTGCAGCATCATCTCTTAGTCCTTGTATTAAGTTTAGTGATTGTTTCCTGAACTCTTGGTTGGGGTAAAATGCTTATGCTATCCTTCTATGTGATGGGATTTTGACCTCAACCGGAAGCATAGCTTCGCAACCATATGTTAGGGATAAAGGGGTGTTCCCGTGGCTGTTTTAGTAGAGGTTCTGTACACCCACAACACTAAAGGCAACTCTTCTGCCCAGTTTCCTTTAACTAGATTTAGGCCTTTTTTTTAAGGATTGTCTTAATGGTCTTGTTGGCGGCTTCCACATCTCTATTAGCTTTCAGATGGGCTACTGAGGAGAAACTTTTGATGATTCCATTGTTTTCACATAATCGGGTGAACTCTTCGCTTTCAAATTGTGTTCCGTTATCCGATATGATTTTATTAGGAATTCCGAAGCGGGTAACGATATTTATTATTACGAATGTTAATACCTTTTTGGACATGATTGTCAGAAGGGGTTCTGCCTCGACCCACTTGGTGAAGTAGTCGACAGCTACTACAACATATTTAGCTCCACCCTTGGCGAGTGGTAAGGGTCCAATTAAATCTATTCACCATACATCGAACGACCAAGGGCATGATATAGTGGTTAGTTCGCTAGGAGGAAGCCATGGCACCTTAGAGTACTTCTGGCATTTATCACATCTCTTGACGTACTCAAGTGCTTGACTAACCATCCGCAGCCAATAATAACCTTGACGCATGACCCTTTTGGCCAGCTTAACTCCACTGGAATGGTCTCCACACCATCCTTCATGAGCTTCTTTTAACAAGCTAAGTCCATCTTCGGAATTTACACACCTCAAGTAGGGAAGCGAATGTCCCATTTTATAGAGTATGTCGTTCACAATCACAAAAGTAGGAATTTGGTGTTTTATCCTTCTTGCATCTTTCTTACTAAGGGGTAAAGTTTCTCTTACAAGATAATCTACTATGGGAGTCATCCATGTAGTTTTCTGCTGGTGGTTTGTTTTCATTATGGGAGGTTCCCTATTGGAGTTTTCTTCTTGGTTTTCTTCGTCTTCCCTTATCAAGGCTTGGGATCTAGTTAAGACCAATAACTCTTTCCCCATTTTTGATTCCTCCCGCTCGATGCTAGGTGTTTCCTGATAACCCACCGAAACTATTCGAATTTCGGGGTGCCCCCTAGGAACCGGCTAACTTGGCTAGTGAATCCGCTTGGGCATTCTCCCCGCGGGTTATTGGATGAACTGAGAAGTCCTCAAATAGGGAAAGCATCTTCAGTTCGTCTTTGTGTATAAGATCAGCCACTTATCATTGGTTTGATATGTCTGTTTTATTTGGTTTACCATTAATTGTGAATCACTAAAGATTTCTATCCGCGGTATCCTCAACTGTTGTGCCAGATTCAAACAAGCTATCATTGATTCATACTCGGCCACGTTGTTGGTTGCCGGGAACCCTAATTTCATGGAATAGTACAAGCGGTGTCCGTCAGGGGTAATTATAACATAACATGCCCCTGCTCCCTGCTCGTTGGAGGCTCCATCTACAAAGAGCTGCCATTTGGTCTTTAAGTCATTTTCTTTAACTGGTTGTTCTGAAATGAAGTTCGTGCGCTCATTCACGAAATCTGTGAGAGCTTGTCCTTTAATTGCTGCTTGAGGATGGAACTCGATCTCGTATTGGCTAAGCTCGACACCCCATTTAATTAGTCTCCCCGAGGTTTCCGATTTGCTGAACACTTGCTTGAGTGGAATGTTTGTTAATACTTTAATAGGTGATCTTGGAAATAACCTCTAAGCTTTCGTGCAGTAAGGATTAAGCAATACGCTAGTTTCAGTATAACAGGGTATCGGGTTTCTGCATCCTTTAGCCTTCGGCTAACGTAGTAGATGGGATGTTGAGTCCTATTATTCTCTCTTAATAGGACTGAGCTTACTGCATGTTCTGAAACAGCCATATATAGGTATAGATCTTCTCCTTTCCCGAGACTGGACAAAATCGGAGGCGTACCCATATAGACTTTTAATTCCTGGAATACCTTCCTATACTCTTCATTCCATTTGAAATTCTTCTTTTTTCATGATGTCGAAGAAATGAACACATGTGTCGGTGGCTTTGGAAATGAACCTGCTAAGGGCTGCTACTTTCCCATTTAGGCTCATGACTTCCTTGCTCGTTTTAGGTTCCTCCATATCTTTAATAGCATGTATTTGGTCAGGGATAGCTTCGATTCCTTGTTCACTTACCACATACCCCAAAAATTCCCAGATTGAACTCCAAAAGAACACTTTTGAGGGTTTAGCTTCATTTGGTAACTTCTTAGGACATCGAACATTTCCTCCAGATCCTTAAATGGTTCTCTGTTTTGGTGGACTTCACCAGCATGTCATCCACATATACTTCCATATTGCGCCCTATTTGCTCTTGAAACATCCTGTTTACCAGTCTTTGGTATGTTGCCCCCGCATTCCTCAAACCGAAGGGCATCACATTATAACAAAACATTCCCCAGTCAGTGATAAAGCTTGTGTGCTCCTCGTCGGGTTTGTGCATCGGAATATGGTTGTACCCCGAGTAAGCATCCATAAGGGATAATACCTTGTGACCACTCGTGGCATCAACCAATTGATCAATCCGCGGAAGAGAATAGCAATCTTCCGGGCAAGCCTTGTTTAAATTCGTGTAATCAACACACGTCCTCCACTTCCCATTGGACTTTTTCACTGGCACAGAATTGGCTAACCATTTTAGGTAAAGGACTTCCTAGATAAACCCATTAGTTTCCAACCTTTTGACTTCCTCTTTCAAGGCTATCCGGTCTCTATTATATTGTCTCTTCTTTAGTCGGACTGGGGTTACCGAAGAGTTAATTTTTAAGGCATGGCTCATGATAGAAGGGTTGATAACGATCATGTATGAATGGGTCCAGGCGAAGACATCCTTGTTGAGATGTAGGAACCAGATTAGGTCGCTTCTGAGGGGCTTCATTAGCCTTTTCCCTATGTTGATGACCTTCGATTTATACTCCAAATCAACATTTACTTCTTCCACTTCTTCTATATGTTTTATTCTTTCAATGTCTTCTCTAGTATCCAAATTTGTGATGATTTCTCCTTCCTCAGCCGAGTTCACCTCGTCGGACCTTCTCCTCTTTCTTTTCAAAGATGCGTACCTACCATTAGTGAGTTTGTTAGCCCTATTCATTTTTACCTTAGCTTCGAATGAGAGATGTAAGAATCCCCTATCCGGAGGCATAAAAACAGCAGAAGAAGCAAAGTACGAAGAACACTCCCTTTCGTATTTGTCAACCGTTGTGAAGTACAACTCACGGGAACTAAACCGTTCTCCCCTGATGGTACCCCATCCTTGTTTGGTTAGGGATTTTAACATAAGATACTTGGAAGAAACGAAAGCATCCATCTCTTCCAAAGCTGGTCGCCCAAAGAAGGCGTTGTAGTAGGATGGTTGATCGTTCACAACAAAGATAGTCTCTAAGGTTCTGTGAAGTGGGGATAGCCCAACTTGAACCAAAAGGTTGGTCTTCCCCCACCAGAGTTGACCCCTTATTGTTGAAGCCGAAGATTGGTTCATTGCTTGGTTCTAACTTCTTCTCAGAAATCCCCATTTGATCAAACGTGTGCTTAAAGATGACATTGACGACACTCCCTGTGTCCACAAGAATCTTTGAAACAACCGAGAGCCCTATTTGTGCTGTTGTCATAAAAGGGTCATTATGAGGGTGGCGGACCCCTTTCTTCACTTTTCTGGAGAAACGACTAGGTTGTGCATTTTGAGAGTGTAATTCGTGTTCTTCAACGATAGTTCTTCTTGAATGGAGAAGATTCCCTCCATGGCTTCTTTCATGTACTGGTTTCTGGCTTTTGGACAGCTTCCGGCAGGGTGTGGCCCTTCATGAATCACATTGATTCGGTTTATGGGTAGCCCCAAATCTAGTTTGCTCTCCTCCGAAGCAACTCCTATCGCATTTACCGAAACCTTCAGCTGTCAACTTGCGTGCTGAGCTGATGTTGTCTTGTTTAAAACAAATTCCTTCAGATGTCCCTCTTGGACCAGCTTCTGGATAATCTTGTCCAATACCTTGCACTCGTCAGTCTTGTGTCCATTGGTTTTGTGGACTTCGCAACATTTACCACCGGAATGAGGTTCGGGGCAAATCTTGGCTTTGAACGAGACGGGGAAGTTGTTGACCCTTTCTTTTACGACAGCATACACATACGAGATGGCCTTGTCCAAGGCAACCGAGTTGGTATTAGAATCTTCCCACCTAAACCTCTTTTGATTTCCTCTCGGAACCTTTCATCCAAAGTTAGGCCTTCCTCCTTTCCCTCGAGGCCCATACTTCCTCTTCGTGAAGTACAATTCATCCATGCGAATAAACATGTCGGCTTGGAAATGGAATTCTTGCAAGTCTTTGCAGCCATGAATATATAACTTCTTCTAGAAGGGGGTGTTTTCAATTAATCCTGAATGTACGGCAATTAGCTTGTCACGGTCGTTCATATATTAAACCTTTTCAAATAATCCCCTAGAGACTCCCCTTGCCTCTGTTTGATGTTAGCAATGACTCTATAGTCTACGGTTGGATCTTTGCAGATGTAGATCTGCACAGAAAATTCATAAGAGAATTGTTTCCACGAGTAAATGGTGTTTTCCCTATACTGGCGATACCACTTCGTCGCTGCCCTTTGAAAGGTAACCGGGAAAGGGCGGCATCTGACGGCTCCGGAAGCATTGTAAAGACCTATATGGTTGTCGAGGGCCATCAGATGATCATCGGGGTCAGTCGTCCCAAGATACTTTATGGTTGGAACTTTCACTCTCAATGGTATTATGGTGTTCATAATTTCATCAATGAATGGAGCTTCTCTTTCATTGTCGTTTACCCTGTCATCTTGGGTCCTCTTCCCCTTGCTTCCCAACAAGTCCTTGATGGTTTTCTGAGTGAGATCCTTGATGTAAGCTTATGTGTTATCATAGTTCACTCTTTAGTGATCACAGCCTTTAGAGGTGGAGCTCCCAGACTGTTCTTGCTTGCATTTATTCCCTTAATGATCTATTCCCGTCAGACGGGACTTCTTCTTCTTGGAGGAAGTTGCTTTAAGCTTCTCTTTTTCTTTTGACTGTTGAATGGGAGCCTTTCTTTTCGGAGATTCATTCGTCTCTCTCTGACTAGATCTGGGGAGCCTCGAGGACTTCTATGCTTGGACACCGTCGAGCTGAGCCTGCATTTCTTGGAGTTGCTTTTCCAAGATCTATGACCTTACCCTCCATGACGTTTAGGTCTAGTGGTTGTTGTGGATTGGATGTCGTTCCTTTCTCGTTATTATTTGGGTTGAGCGCTGGACCCTCATTTCCTTCAAGGGTGACGTTGGGATCCAGCTCTTGTTTCAATCCTCCAATCTGTTAGATTTCATCCTTCCTACCATGGAGCAATAAATTCACCAAATTAATTTTGACATAATAACCACAAGGACAGAGGTTTAGGCCCTCCTTCTAGTGCCAAAATGTTAACGACATTTTTCGTTAACATTTGGATTATAGTATATGGGACGTGTGATCATAGGATTTGACATGGCCATGACTCAAAGTTATCGAAGTACATTCTAGGGCCTGTAAATTTAAGCTAGTCTGCCTTCCCCTGGGCATCAGAATTTCGTATCTAATGATTAATTATCTTACCTCCGAAGAACGGACATTGCACATATTGCATGATGGTATTCCGAATTGACATTGGGAAGGTTATCTAGCTTGATATTGCTTCGATTTATGAAATTAATGGGTTCCTAAAACATGAAGGTGTCACTATGTACTGTGATAAGAAGAAATCAGGCTAACATTTCCCTCAATTTCGGGGAAGAAGGCATCATGATGTGTATTAACTCTGATGATCATTCCGCGCCGGACCAACACAAGTGGGGGGTCCGAATCACGTACGAGATCGAGTTATAAACCCACAGATGACCTCCCTTCTTGAGGATTAGGAAACGTTAGGCTCATCATGAGAGTGTCGATTAATCAGGGCGAACCTTCAAGGCGAGGGGAAGGAGACTACGAATTTCTGCAAAGCCCCTTCTCCAATGCTGGGGTGCCTTGATTGATCTTCTCATCATAAAGGTTAGTGTTAACTCCCAGTTTCATCATTATGGCACAACAAGATTATCAAATCGCAAGACGTTTAGACCCGGAGTTCTCCATTTATAAGTTGAAGACGTATTACAAGAATTGATGATTTTCTCCTCTTTAGAAGAAGAGAACTGAATTGAGAAATAAAAAGTTCTTCCCCTTTTATGAGGCTCTTGGGGTCCTATTTATAGATAATCTGGGGTCCTTTTGTTGCTGGACTATTGGGCCTGCATGGGCTTCTGTCGGCTGCTTTTTCCCTTGGTCATGGGCGTTTGACTCTCGATTTTCCTTGTGGTGTCGATTACGGTCTTCGAAGTGAGGGTTTCGGACGGTTTGGACTTCCCTGAGATTGATACGGGTTTGTTGCCGTGGCGGTTTGTGGACGGTGTTTGAACTCCCGATAGTAGCTTCTGGGCGTTAGCTCTCAGATGTAAGCTTTCGAATATAGGTTTTCGGCTTTATCGTGAGTACTTAGAGGAGCCTGCCCTCATGATGTACGTGGATATCTCCCAGTTCGAAACCGTTGTTGGTTTAGGTACTAGGCGGATTAGTATGGGTAGCCTGTATCTTCGCTTGGGTCTCGGTTTAGCCTTTCGGTGGAACATTTGAGATGGTTTGTTTCTTCGAAAGGTGGCTTCTGTTGATATCTTCCTTACTTATGAAGGTAGCCCTTCGTCATTCATGGAGTCGATTTTCAGAAGCCGGCCCTGGACAATCTTTATGTACTAGCCCGATACTCTTCTCCCTCTGGTGTGTCAGTGTCAAGTAGGTTAATTCCGGTAGTCCTTTTGGGCTTCGATAAGTTGAGCCTATGCTTTCCTCTTTCCCGTTCCTTGTCTTAGGTTACCTTTCATTATGGAATTCTCCTTTTGGTAGTCCCCGTAGGATGGACCATGCTGGATGAACTTTGCTGGCATTCTATAGGTCTAGGGCCTCTCTCTTCCTGAGGGGTGATGGTCTATGTTGCACTCGGATCCTTCTTTCTGTACTTATATTTATTCAACATCCCTTCACCATCAGCTTATGCTAAGATTATTTTGGTAGTAACACAAAACAAATCATATTGAAAAACAGTATCATTACCGGTAAGGAATCCTGTTGGATTCCTCTAAACTGTCAATTCCTGCATCACAATTTCATATTATTCAACATATATTTGAATATAATAAAAATTACCAAGTATTGTGAGGAATCCAGTTGGATCCCTCCAACCTATTATTCCCTGCATCCAAATAGTTACCTCAAATAAAATCATTCGATAAGAATTATTAAATTTAAACTAATATTTTTTTAAACAATCAATAATAAAATTTTAACACAATAAACAATTCATTACAATAAACACGATTATTTTATAAACGTGACTAACAAGGTAAGTTACCTCAATTGGGTCCAATCGTTAAATAACGATTTGGTTTTTCATTGAAAATTTTATCGGTTCAATGAATATAAATAAATAAATATATATATATATATATATATATATATATATTTAACAAACAGTCAACCATTAGCAACCATAGCACACAATTATAAACCCTACTTGTGAAAAATATAAGGGGAAAGAAATGAGTGAGTTTAACTCACCTTGATTCCCATTCATCGTTGAAGCGGGTAAGCTACAGTTAAGTTAAATAGTCGTTCAATTTAATTGTTAATTCCCGTTGTCTCTAAATTTGTCCAGAACAGTTCCATAATGTTGTACCTGCCGATATGGTTCCAACGTATCTGAATTTTCCAATTCTGTTGATATATGCATGAGATATTGACGTTAAAGTTTATACAATTTAAATATAATTAACTATTAAGTATAGTTTAATTTTAAACTTATTACGTTTTGATTTTTATAACAGGCCGACAAATTCGAAAACACATTCTCTTCTGCGTTGTTCGAAACAGTACCATCAAGCTTGTTCCATTCTGTGCATGGGACAGAAGTTAGTAAAGTTTTTATATTAATAAAATTTAATTAAACCAATTTGAATTTCCTAATTATTATTAACTTAACTAATCACACTTGGTTAGGCCAAATTAACAGGTCATTCTTCTTTGTTTCTCCTTACTGTGCAGCGATTGATTTGTTCCCAGTACCTTTACGACGCCCAGACGTCACTGCCGCATTCCATCTCTGATCGCCGACTGCCAATCCAATCCCGCCACCAGATGTGCCACTTGTTTCTGGACTCACGCCCTAAGCACCATCCATCTCCACTCCTTCGTTAGCCGCTAGTTCACATACAATTGCCTTGACTTTCTGGTGCCGATCCGATCACCCCAGCGCTCCAAATCTAATCCTGGTCGGTCAAACTCAGGACCTCACATCCCCAAACAAAATACTAGTTGAATGTTTTTGAAGAAAATTAGTGGTTTAGAAGATAATTTAGGAAGAATGGATCAAAAATTCTCGTACGTTTATTTCATGGAGGTGTTGTTGAAACGCGTTGACCACAGGAGTAGAAAAATTAGGGTATTGACTGGTGAATGTTATTTATAGGGTAGGGACTGATTATAATAACATTATACCATACTTCGTCGTGAAGTTATGCGTAAAATCAACCTCGGACGATCTCCTATTGGAATGAAAATTTACATCCTAACATAAAATGATACTCTAGACACGATGGGATAGGTTTCATCAAATTCCGAGATCGTCTGTGAAAATTTCTTTATAACTCATATATGTGAATCGACACACATTTAAATTGTGTACAATCACAAAATAAATCCAAATAACTTGAAATTTGAAATACTACAATTATACATCATTACGCATTTAATAAAATTAGTTTCGCTGAAAATAGAGCTCGTTAGATAATCATTTATTCATAATTTCAAATTTAAACTGACAAAACGACTAAATAAAAACCAAGGCGTTTACGACTACCATTGATACATACGACATCGGTTTGCAATGAAATTTGGTATCGTAAAATAATTTTAACATTATAGTTCCAATGAAACTAATTTCATTGGATACCGAGACAGTTTTCAAAATGGTTATTCTTAAGGCTTATATATAATATAAATAAAATATTTTTAAATCATAAAATAATCTAATTAAATAATAATAAATTATTATTATTATAAATATCCAAATAAAATTATCAACTAGCTTCACAAATAAACAATATGGATTTATAACCCAAAATTAACAGTTTCGAGTTAAAAACGGTATCCAAATTTATATAGAAATCCCTATTAAATTTAACAAATAAATGTTATAGTTTATTGATGAATTCCATAGCAACTATTTTAAAATTTGATTTGGACATAACTAATAATATGTAGTATGAAATCTGGAATTTTCTCTTTCATTAGAAAATTATAATCAATAAATTCAAACATTTCTTGTTCCACGGAATTCCGACTTACATCGGATCATGTATATTCAGTTTATGTTCCAAGCTTAATATTACGAAATACCACGACATTACGATCTAGTTTTAATTAAATATAAATTTAACGTTCAAACTTCATTTTATAAACGAATTCAAATCCATTAATATACCTAATAAAATATTTAAAACATATTTAAATACCAAAGTTTAAATGACCGGAAAATCTGGGTCGTTACAATAACTCAGATGGTGGGCTATTAAGAAATATGTTAGTGGTCATACTAGTATTTGTCTGACAATTAACTTCAATCATAAGTAAGCAACAATTAACTTTTTGGCTTCGAAGTATATAACTTTCGTTAAAGTAGAATAAAGCATAACAGTTAGAACAACACAAGTTTTAATGGGGAGAGCAACTTCTTACCAAAATTGATTATATGAACGCGTGGAGAGCATTAACCAAGGCAATGGAATGGGTTTATTGTGATTGTACAGAGTCATACTCTGATAGTATTCTTCTAAAACTATTAAAACGAGCCCAGACAGTATTGGACACGTAACAACCGATGAGGTTGAAATTTTTGAATGTGCTTTTTGTTCTTTATGGTTTTGTATCTAAGGTTTTGAATATTGTCAACGTTTGTTTAACATTGATGGAAAATACAAAGGTACCTTACTTGTAGCAACTATGGTGGATGCAAAAAAAATTATCCTTTAGCTTATGTCGTTGTTAGGGCAGAAACAATGGGATAGTCATACTTAGATTTTTGCTTTCATACGAAGAATAATTCATAGTTTTAACAACCAATGTGTTACACTAATTTCTAATAGAATGAAAGAATACTAACAACATCGGAGAACCATTAGAGATTTCCTCATAAGCATAGATTATATTCTAGACAATTGAAAGTTAACTTTAGAATCGCTAGTTTTATAAACAAATTTGGTTTTACTATACGCTACAACATATGCTTCGGAGAAAGCTATGTCTCAAAAATTACAAAAAAAAGAGAAAGGCCACCAGATCGACAGAAGTATGCTACGGAAGAAGGAACACTGGAATTTGTGTAAGGAAGATGAGGGACAATTACGTGTTATGATGACTAATGTGTTAGAAAGTTTCAACGGTGCACTAAAGATATACAATTGTTAGTTGTTAAAATTTTGGTTGCTCATACATTCTTTCAATCATTGGATTATTTTTGTTAAAGAATCGAGTATGCTAAGACTTTGACATGTCATTTAACTCCAAAATGGAAAGAAAAGATATTGAGTGATCAAACGAAGCAAGAAATTCGAGATTTTCCGATTTAGTCAAGTTAAATGGAAGCAATTCACTAATTTAGAGATGAATATAAAGTAACAATCAATGGTAACACCTGCTCTTATACATGCAACATTCTATTATTTCAATAGTTACTTTGTGCATATTTCAGGTGTAACGACCTGTCTTTTGACCGCTTCAAGTTGGTAATTAAACCAACTCGGACCGTTCGAAAGCGACAGATTGTTATAATCTTATGATATTTATTATCAGAATCAACACATAAAATCACAACATAGAATAAAATAATAATATCTCACAGCAGAAAATGAACCAAGGCAAGTGCGTCTTCACGTCTCTAACTTTATCAGCTGAAATATTTAAGCTGCAACACTCAGTCTGACCCGAGCGTTTCATGCAAAACAAAAAATACTCCAGTCAGGATTAACTTCATTCAAGTAAATCAACTTCAATAAAACACTGAAATATAACAGTTAATCCTGACTTGAATGAGAAGTAATTAAATTTCGAGTATACCAAATATCCAAGTAAACTACCCAACATATTTAGGCAAAATTGAAGCAATCATGGAAAATCAAGGTGGCATGTTTGTTTGGTTCAATATGACAGAGTATCATGACAACAATTTGACCAGCAAAAACATAAAACAGGTGGTATAAGCATAGTGCGAACAGATGCCCCAACAAAATGGTGAACTAAAAAAGGAATTAAAGGTAGATAATTTATCATCAAAATAGATTCACACCCAGGGGATCAAGGCACAAAAATGACAAGGCAGCGGGTTATGTCCATGCTTATCAATACTAACATATATATACTTTTTCCATGAAACATATATATTGCTTCACTTAATGTATATATATATATATATATGGAAACAGTTTCATAAAAAGGTAGTAGGGTGTTCCAAACTATAAGGGACATTTTGCAAATTTCTTACCGAATTATTTACAGTTAAACACATTCATGAGTGAAAAAAAATAGATCTATATACATGTTGGTACCCATCTGTATGCAAACCATGCATTTCTAATTATAACTTGCACGAGTGTATGCCAAATAAAGTCAGATCAGTAAGGGATGAATGTGAATACGAGTGAACACAACTTCCAAACAGGGAAATAAGGGGGTATATATGTGAGCATAATAAACACTACATAACATCAAGCAGCAAGTGTATATAAAATAAGGTATGGTATATATAAACCAAGTGTCTCGGGATTTCCAAAACGAGGTAGGACAAAACATGTATTTACATTTCCATTCAAACCGAAGTGGGTTGACATAACGATAAATGACCCAGATGGGTTCGAGTTTTTATAAATCAAACAAGATGCATAAAAATATATATTCCAACTTTACAAAACAAGGTAAGCATGTAATTTATGTCTGTTAACATGGAAACATGTTAAGCACGATAACAAAAACATTCTTTAATAGTGGCATTTTGCTGCTATTAAATAATACTATGGCGGTTTGATAAACGTTGTATATCGACATGTTATAAAAATCAATCACACATTTATAGCACTAAAATGGGTCATTATAAGAGAGCATAAATTTATAGCACAAATTTGCTAGTATGTTATATAAATAATATATCTCATTTTTACTGATATAAAACATCAAAATCTTAATGGAAGTAACACAGGTTTTATAACAAAGTATAGCCGCTATAAAACTATTATTCTATAGCGCCTATTTCGAGCTATATATCAACATTTTATAGTACATTCTAAAATCATTTACAGCATGCATATGTCCCTATGAAATGCGTAGGTATAATAAAGATCTACAATATTCACAGGTCTAATGGTTCTTGCTTCTTATTTATAAATCACAATATTCAATACTATATCAAAATGTGCAACAACAATCTTTTTAACATAAAATTGTTTAAATAATGCAAAAAATCATATAAGATAATAAACACAAAGATGTAACACATTATATTAAGCATGCCAAATATTCATACATATGACATCTCATAATTTAAACCACATAAACCAAAAATGGAGATTTACGCCAAGAGAGTGTGGCGCAGTGGTATGCTACTTACCTACCGAGTAAGAGGTCGTGAGTTCAACATTCCCCTTAGACCTAAATGGTGATGTATTGACCAAATTTAAAAAAAACATGGATATTCACTAATAAAAGATCCTAACATCATCGATTCCACATAATTTTCAATTAGTTTGATGCATCTGTTATCCTTCATATCTTTTAATGTTGCTTGCGCCGACCTAAATAAAAATAACATATAAAAACATTTTGGATATTCTTTATGAGCACATTAAAAGAGAATTAAAATTTTACCCAATTGATAATTTACTATTACTATAATACCTTGATAGATATGAATCTACAGTCTCACTTTCAGCATCCTCGATAAAATATTAACTACGTACAATCTCTGTAGAAACAAACAAAGGTAAGTTTTAGATATAATATGAAAAAATTATGTTGTTTCCTTTGTGAGATACTTTGCATGCAGTTTCTATGGATGAAACTTGTTGCAACATATCCGATGGCTAACTGCAGAACCATGCAGAACTGCATTTAAAAGGAGGTGTGCTTTCATTGATCTTCATTGTTTTCCTTTTTGCCTTACATGACATAATTTGTAACAACCCGAATTTCGACAGACCGAATTTTTCAAATTCGATCCATCGAGACCCGAGTTGGGTGCTCTGGTATCCTGCAGAAAAAAGACAGAGAAAAAGAAATATGTCAGAACTCGTAAAGCATCTCACAGCGGAAGGAATTAAAATATAATATATTCAAAAATAGCTTTACCTTATATATCATACTGTCTAACCAGTATCCATAGTTATACCACCTCTGCCTTGAACCTAACCTGGAAGTATGTAATGAGGAGGGGGTCAGAACATAAGTTCTGTGTGAATGGACTTATAATAAACTTCTGTGTAATACTACATATACCGTTCAGTTATATTTTCTTGCTTATTAGGTTATTCGCAATATTAGCTCTCTAGGCTATACTCATGTCTCACTAGTAGGCTAACCTAATACAACGTATATGTAGATACCCCCAACTCGTCTAATCCTTTTCCATGTATATATATAGCCCCTTGCCGTATGTCGTACGGGCTTCATCATGTAAATATATACTACTTTAGTGTAGTGCCACCATTCTTGAAATCGTTTGGACTGCCGCTCTCGATCTTGCTAGATTCCGTGTATCATCTATATCTAATCTAAGGTATACTATCGAGCACTTCTTAGATTCAACCAGGGTTTACGCTACCCAGGGTCATTGGGGTTTATGCTACCTATTGAACGCTTCTCGGATTTAGGGTTTACGCGACCTAGGTCCAACTAGGGATTATGCTACCTATCGAACGATGCCCCTTAGTCTAGAATACACTACCTAGAGTGATAAGTATTCCTAGACTTGACGTCCCAATCGTATCGTAAACGTGCTAGATATCTAGTTGCACATGTCCTCTATATGTGCGGCCCGAGTCCCGTGGCAGGGCTAATCAAGAAACATGGAACTCGGTCGGGAGCTTTAAGTTATCTGCCGATGCAGATGCTAAGGTCTGTTTTTCCAGTGGCTATGGTCCCGCTTGACCCCTCCCTCAACTAATGAAAGGCACACCTTGAAAAATGAGAACTATACGCAGGCCCCCCTATGCCCCACAAACCTATTGGCCAACCTCACCCATAACTAGATAGCAAGTATATGGTCTTTTGGAGTTCTCCGCCTTTCCGTTTTACGTATCTCGACTGACTCAAGATGGTAGGTAGACGACGAGTCGCTATCATAGGGCCACTTGTCTCGCCGAATCACGCTGGTCCATCCTAGTCTTTAGGTTGCCCTATATTGCAACCAAGGCATACTCTTCGTTCTTCTAACGCAGACCTTAACCTCTGTGAGCCCAGGCGGATCATCTGCATTCTCACAGAGGGATACCAAGAGTACCCTCACGTCCCCTTGAAGCTGCATGCTTCGTAACCCAAGATGTTGGAGCTTTTTTCATGATCAGACGGACGTTTGCTCCTTCTCGTGTTCTACTTAAGTTTCTTGACTAAGATTTAGTACTTAGTTCTCTTAACTAAGGTTTACCACTTAGTTTCTTGAATCGTTCATTTTCTTAACTAAGGTTTACTACTTAGCCCTCTTAACTAAGGTTTACTACTTAGTTCTCTTTCTCGTTACTTAGTTATCTTAACTAAGGTTTATTACTTGGTTCTCTTAACCAAGGTTTGATACTTAGTTTTTGTTACTTAGGTCTCTTTTCAACTAAGGTTCGTTACTTAGTTCCTTTTTAACTAAGGTTTTTCAACGAATTCAAACATGACTTAAATTTTCTTTATCAAACGATAGCGTACGGATGTTTTCCCACATTTTCAACTTAGATTAACTTATTTCATAGTATAAGTCGTCCCACCCTTCAAGTCTTGTATTATATCTTAAGTCAGAATCTTCCCTTGTCCCTAGGACAAGTTTTACATATTTAATTCAAGTTTATAATAGGTAGTTATCATTCCCCCATTATTGTGTCGTTAATTTTAGGTTTGACTTAACCCTTCCTTTTACTTAACCCGCTACTTAAACTTTACCCAATTCAATTAATTTGTAATCCCATAACGGGTCCCCTTTGGTTAAGCATTATGTACTTATGTCTTAAATGTTGCCCATGTCCCACTTAACCTCTTTTATTATTGTATCCATGTCTTGCACATGCTGTACTACGGTTAAGTCCACCTTATTCATGTTTTACTTTATGTATCTTACTATAGTTAAGTCCACATTTACATGTTTTACATGTCTTGTCTTACTATGGTTAAGTCCATATTTACATGTCCTCTTTTACATGTCACCCATTTAACCCTCTAACCATACCCATGTCACCCACATGTCTTATTATGGTTAGAATTATGACGAACGGTGCATGACCTCCCACATTAGACCGAACACTTTGTGGCTGCTGGATTCGCCGGGTGGTTCCGGGCAGTCTTACACCACAAAGCGGGTCTAACCTCGTGTCACCAACCGTTATGCCTACAATTCATGCCTTTGACACTCACATTAGACGTCCAATTGTGGCAGCTGGATTTGCCGGGCGGTTCCGGGCAGTCTTACACCACAATTGCGCCTAACCTCGTGTCAAAGGTTCATTAACATCGTATTTCATCCGAACCCTAATTTTCATGTTATGTGCTTCCAATTCAACATATAGTCATGTTTACAATTTTGCCTATTCCAATTTGTCACTAATTACATATTAATTAGCCTTAATTACAAATTTCCAATTATAGGCAATTTCATCAATTCCATGTAATTCCTACCCAAATATGTCAATTTCATATATATATATTCCAATTATCCAAAATATCCAATAATACTCACTTTCATAAAATCAATGTTATTAAATTACGTGACGTTCATACCAATTTATTCATATTAAATTATACCAACACCATAGTCAATTAGAATTATTCCCAATTTGCATAAATTTAATATTGCAATATAATTATGTCCATATTCCAAATCATACACAAATCCTTCCAATCCATGTTATGCCCAAACATGTAAATTTCCAATGTCCAATTATACCTAATTTCATATAATCCATATCCAATGACAATTGTGTCAAACTTACTTAAATCCAACATTATAGATTACATTCCTCGACTGTATAAAATAGATTATGCCCAATATTTTCATATTTCCACCGTACGTATACATAATAAGATTTCGTCTAGGTTCGAGATAACCTAGATCTCAAAAATAAAAAGAGGCAAGAGAATAAGGAACAATTATTTTAACATAAATTTTTGCGCTGAATTTATAACTCGGGAAATGATGAACGATAGTAATACTATTATACAAAATTTTATCATAATTCCACTCACAATGATTTTTGTGCTTTAATCCGTAGATCTTGGATTGATTTTCCTCCTTTTTGTGTTGCATAGCTTGAATTTTAGATCTGGATTTCTTTTATGTTCTTGCGCAATACTTGAATCTCCCCTTTATTTTGTTCGTAGTAATAGAATTCCTCAATCTAATTCTTTTTAAATTTAAGAATAGTTTTGTGAGGAGAGAAAAATAGATCAGAGATTTAGTGAGGAAGAAGAAGAATATGAGTTAGAGTAGAGCCATAGCGTTGCCATGAACTTTAGTGAAGATTACAATAGGCCTAGGGGTATTTATATAGCTGCTCAAGACATTATTGTACACGCAGCGCTGAGTCAGCATTGAACCTAGTTAAGAAAATAGTCCAGGTTCGCAGATGAATCTAGCCAAATCTTATCGTACATGCAGTGCTAAGTCAGCATTGGGTCCCACAAGCTGTTTTGGCGTAGAAATTTGAATTTCGAATGTTTGAAATGTTTTGGCGTAGAAATTTGATTTTCGAACTTTTGAATTTCTGGAATTTATTTAACTGTTTTATTCACATGAAATACTCTTATATGTATACAGTTCCTTTAACGACCATTTTACGCGTATATATATACGCACAACTTTCATTTTATTTTCAAAATTCAAACGATGTTGCACGTTATTTAATTCTTGCCATATTTCATTTACTATAGCCTTATCTTAAATTTTATCTTTCGTATACATATATTTCTGCATATATATATATATATTCTCATATATATACATATATTTTCTTTATTTCCTTATATGTACGTTCTTATCCTTTCAAATTTTGAATTTGTATATGTACATATATTTGCATGTTCAGTTGGCCCTCTTTAAAACAGAGATAAAAATTATGCTACCGCCGGGGTTCGAACCCCCGACCTCCATGTTACAAATCCAATGCCTTAACCAACTGAGCTACAAAGTCTTTTGTTAATAAGTCTTAGAAAAATGATAATTATTGTTCTCTCCTTACTTCTCTTTTTCATGTTGGTTACAATACTTAAATTAAACCAATGCATGAATCTTTTTCTTTTATTTTTCTTTTAATGTTAACGCATTATGTTTGCAAATCAGTGCATGCAACATATTTACATCGCATGCAACCAATCCTTTCTTTGTTTTATATATTAATTAATTTTCATTATACATCACCATATTAATCCTATCTATGGATATATATACATTTTTAATTACATTAAAAATACGGGGCGTTACATTCTCCCACCCTTAAAGAATTTCGTCCCCGAAATTCGATAAGAGTAAAATAGATAATCCCTCGCAACATCCAATAAGTGTTCATCCAATTGTTGCAGCATTGTGCACATGTGCAAAGTGAATTACATCATAGCAAAGCATGTATGCCTAATTTGGATCCACCTATATGTATGCAAATTTTAAAAACTCTTTCAAATCATGATGCTCACATCCTAAATATACTTGCAGTTCTATATGAATGCAATATTTTTGAAAAATCAAAACATTTTTCACCCAAATTTTCCCATACTCTTACAAAATAAGAGCATAGTTCATCCAATTGTCGCATCCAAAACCCTACCAACCATCATTAAATTCGAAATTTAGAAAAACCTAATTTTCCAAATTCGATTTCTTATGTTATGAAAACGGAAAAATCCACATCCTCCGTTTTTCTTTTCTAATTGCACTTGGATTTTTACATAACTATTCTATAAAGATTTCCTATTTTCCTGTCCAAGTACAACCACATTAGAAAGCTTCCTTTTCTATTTTAACTTATCTTGGAGTAATTTCATATTTATTCATCTTTTTCTTAAAATTTTCATTTTCTTTTCCCATCTTGCTTTGTTGCTTGATTGATTCAGTTGTTTTCTTTGTTAGTTAGGCTAGTCTTCTTCTTAAGTTTATTTTTCAACCAAGCTCTTCTGTTTTCAACTCAAACTGTATCCTACACAGCTACAGCTATGGGCCATGCATCTTAGGACTATGCCACGAGTCCACTCAACAGGATCTATACACTTGCTTGCCCTTCACTACCTAGTAGTCACTACTAGTCCATGTTGTGTATTACTAGCCTATACTTCACTTTTCAAGCAACAATCCTAGACTCACACGACTTATGCATTCTACGGGAATTTTCCATTAGTTCAACACTGGTTAATCCTTGACTGTAAATTGGCAAGAAAATAACTCCCTGAGTATCAACCCCGAAGACCAAAATCAACATCAGATTGACACTCAAAGAATTACTCAACTCAACCAATCCCCAGTTGGTTCTAATTGCTTTAACTTTATCTCATTCTTTCTAAGCCTTAATCCTTAACTACTCCATTTTTAAAACATGGTTTGGCCTTCTTTTTTTTTTATTACATTCTTCTTCCAAAAACTAAAAGTGGTAAAACTTTTATTCTTTTCTCAAAAACTTGCCAAAAAAACATGTCACAAAATAAAATGCAAAACATTTTCTTCAGATCATGAAACTGGAGTAAACAAGGACAACTAATGGGTTACATTGTTCCTAATGTTAACTTTGGCTGCTAAGGTGCAAATATCTACTCTATTCTTACACTTTACCGCTTATTTTGTTCACCCAACAAAATTTCTTTTTAAAACAATAATCAAAATTTATTGTTAACAGAATAGAATTTCTTTTACAAAACACAACACTTTCTTTTCGATCCTTTCATATATTATAATATGAAAACTAGCGAGCTATATATGCTCTATATTATGCACGTTTTAAATGAGATAATTTTTTTAAAATCATTGTTTTATACCCCACTTTACTTTCAAAACCCAACATGCACTAAATAATTTTTCAAACATCATAAATTACTTTTAAGATTAAAACTTGAAAAACACCACAAACTCTTTTACAAATTCAAGTTCTTAAAAGTTTATTATTGGGTTAAACTCAAAGTGGGTCTTTCAACTCAACTAGGCTTTCCTAGGCACTTTCCAAACCAATTCTCTCAACTATATATATATTCCTAATCCATTTTCCACATTTTAACCTTTTTCTAATTTCTAAGGTTTCATTTCTAAACCCACTAATCTAAAATACTAATATTTCAGTTTCCACCATATGGGATACTTTTATTTCTTTAGCTCTAAGCCATATTGTACACTTTCCCAACCACCTAATGGTCTCAAAAATTTCTATGTTTATTACTTTTGTGTACAAACTAAATATCCCAACTCTTTTCATACCTAGTGGGCTACTTTATGGATTTAGGTTTATATATAATATATTTATATTTTAGAAAATACAAATACGTTCACTCATTATCTCCCTAAGATCACTAAACAGAAGCTCTGATACCAGATGTAACAACCCGAATTTCGACAGACCGAATTTTTGAAATTCGATCCATCGAGACCCGAGTTGGGTGCTCTGGTATCCTGCAGAAAAGACAGAGAAAAAAAAATATGTCATAACTCGTAAAGCATCTCACAGCGGAAGGAATTAAAATATAATATATTCAAAAATAGCTTTACCGTATATATCATACTGTCTAACCAGTATCCATAGTTATACCATCTCTGCCTTGAACCTAACCTGGAAGTATGTAATGAGGAGGGGGTCAGAACATAAGTTCTGTGTGAGTGGACTTATAATAAACTTCTGTGTAATACTACATATACCGTTCAGTTATATTTTCTTGCTTATTAGGTTATTCGCAATATTAGCTCTCTAGGCTATACTCATGTCTCACTAGTAGGTTAACCTAATACAACGTATATGTAGATACCCCCAACTCGTCTAATCCTTTTCCATGTATATATATAGCCCCTTGCCGTATGTCGTACGGGCTTCATCATGTAAATATATACTACTTTAGTGTAGTGCCACCATTCTTGAAATCGTTTGGACTGCCGCTCTCGATCTTGCTAGATTCCGTGTATCATCTATATCTAATCTAAGGTATACTATCGAGCACTTCTTAGATTCAACCAGGGTTTACGCTACCCAGGGTCATTGGGGTTTATGCTACCTATTGAACGCTTCTCGGATTTAGGGTTTACGCGACCTAGGTCCAACTAGGGATTATGCTACCTATCGAACGATGCCCCTTAGTCTAGAATACACTACCTAGAGTGATAAGTATTCCTAGACTTGACGTCCCAATCGTATCGTAAACGTGCTAGATATCTAGTTGCACATGTCCTCTATATGTGCGGCCCGAGTCCCGTGGCAGGGCTAAACAAGAAACATGGAACTCGGTCGGGAGCTTTAAGTTATCTACTGATGGAGATGCTAAGGTCTGTTTTTCCAGTGGCTATGGTCCCGCTTGACCCCTCCCTCAACTAATGAAAGGCACACCTTGAAAAATGAGAACTATACGCAGGCCCCCCTATGCCCCACAAACCTATTGGCCAACCTCACCCATAACTAGATAGCAAGTATATGGTCTTTTGGAGTTCTCCGCCTTTCCGTTTTACGTATCTCGACTGACTCAAGATGGTAGGTAGACGACGAGTCGCTATCACAGGGCCACTTGTCTCGCCGAATCACGCTGGTCCATCCTAGTCTTTAGGTTGCCCTATATTGCAACCAAGGCATACTCTTGGTTCTTCTAACGCAGACCTTAACCTCTGTGAGCCCAGGCGGATCATCTGCATTCTCACAGAGGGATACCAAGAGTACCCTCACGTCCCCTTGAAGCAGCGTGCTTCGTAACCCAAGACGTTGGAGCCTTTTTCATGATCAGACGGACGTTTGCTCCTTCTCGTGTTCTACTTGAGTTTCTTGACTAAGGTTTAGTACTTAGTTCTCTTAACTAAGGTTTACCACTTAGTTTCATGAATCGTTCATTTTCTTAACTAAGGTTTACTACTTAGCCCTCTTAACTAAGGTTTACTACTTAGTTCTCTTTCTCGTTACTTAGTTATCTTAACTAAGGTTTATTACTTGGTTCTCTTAACCAAGGTTTGATACTTAGTTTCTGTTACTTAGTTCTCTTTTCAACTAAGGTTCGTTACTTAGTTCCTTTTTAACTAAGGTTTTTCAACGAATTCAAACATGACTTAAGTTTTCTTTATCAAACGATAGCGTACGGGTGTTTTCCCACATTTTCAACTTAGATTAACTTATTTCATAGTATAAGTCGTCCCACCCTTCAAGTCTTGTATTATATCTTAAGTCAGAATCTTCCCTTGTCCCTAGGACAAGTTTTACATATTTAATTCAAGTTTATAATAGGTAGTTATCATTCCCCCATTATTGTGTCGTTAATTTTAGGTTTGACTTAACCCTTCCTTTTACTTAACCCGCTACTTAAACTTTACCCAATTCAATTAATTTGTAATCCCATAACGGGTCCCCTTTGGTTAAGCATTATGTACTTATGTCTTAAATGTTGCCCATGTCCCACTTAACCTCTTTTATTATTGTATCCATGTCTTGCACATGCTGTACTACGGTTAAGTCCACCTTATTCATTTTTTACTTTATGTATCTTACTATAGTTAAGTCCACATTTACATGTTTTACATGTCTTGTCTTACTATGGTTAAGTCCATATTTACATGTCCTATTTTACATGTCACCCATTTAACCCTCTAACCATACCCATGTCACCCACATGTCTTATTATGGTTAGAATTATGACGAACGGTGCATGACCTCCCACATTAGACCGAACACTTTGTGGCTGCTGGATTCGCCGGGTGGTTCCGGGCAGTCTTACACCACAAAGCGGGTCTAACCTCGTGTCACCAACCGTTACGCCTACAATTCATGCCTTTGACACTCACATTAGACGTCCAATTGTGGCAGCTGGATTTGCCGGGCGGTTCCGGGCAGTCTTACACCACAATTGCGCCTAACCTCGTGTCAAAGGTTCATTAACATCGTATTTCATCCGAACCCTAATTTTCATGTTATGTGCTTCCAATTCAACATATAGTCATGTTTACAATTTTGCCTATTCCAATTTGTCACTAATTACATATTAATTAGCCTTAATTACAAATTTCCAATTATAGGCAATTTCATCAATTCCATGTAATTCCTACCCAAATATGTCAATTTCATATATATATATATTCCAATTTTCCAAAATATCCAATAATACTCACTTTCATAAAATCAATGTTATTAAATTACGTGACGTTCATACCAATTTATTCATATTAAATTATACCAACACCATAGTCAATTAGAATTATTCCCAATTTGCATAAATTTAATATTGCAATATAATTATGTCCATATTCCAAATCATACACAAATCCTTCCAATCCATGTTATGCCCAAACATGTAAATTTCCAATGTCCAATTATACCTAATTTCATATAATCCATATCCAATGACAATTGTGTCAAACTTACTTAAATCCAACATTATAGATTACATTCCTCGACTGTATAAAATAGATTATGCCCAATATTTTCATATTTCCACCGTACGTATACATAATAAGATTTCGTCTAGGTTCGAGATAACCTAGATCTCAAAAATAAAAAGAGGCAAGAGAATAAGGAACAATTATTTTAACATAAATTTTTGCACTGAATTTATAACTGGGGAAATGATGAACGATAGTAATACTATTATACAAAATTTTATCATAATTCCACTCACAATGATTTTTGTGCTTTAATCCGTAGATCTTGGATTGATTTTCCTCCTTTTTGTGTTGCATAGCTTGAATTTCAGATCTGGATTTCTTTTATGTTCTTGCGCAATACTTGAATCTCCCCTTTATTTTGTTCGTAGTAATAGAATTCCTCAATCTAATTCTTTTTAAATTTAAGAATAGTTTTGTGAGGAGAGAAGAATAGATCAGAGATTTAGTGAGGAAGAAGAAGAATATGAGTTAGAGTAGAGCCATGGCGTTACCATGAACTTTAGTGAAGATTACAATAGGCCTAGGGGTATTTATATAGCTGCTCAAGACCTTATCGTACACGCAGCGCTGAGTCAGCATTGAACCTAGTTAAGAAAATAGTCCAGGTTCGCAGATGAATCTAGCCAAATCTTATCGTACATGCAGTGCTAAGTCAACATTGGGTCCCACAAGCTGTTTTGGCGTAGAAATTTGAATTTCGAATGTTTGAATTGTTTTGGCGTAGAAATTTGATTTTCGAACTTTTGAATTTCTGGAATTTATTTAACTGTTTTATTCACATGAAATACTCTTATATGTATACAATTCCTTTAACGACCATTTTACGCATATATATATACGCACAACTTTCATTTTATTTTCAAAATTCAAACGATGTTGCACGTTATTTAATTCTTGCCATATTTCATTTACTATAGCCTTATCTTAAATTTTATCTTTCGTATACATATATTTCTGTATATATATATATATATATATATATATATATTCTCATGTATATACATATATTTTCTCTATTTCCTTATATGTACGTTCTTATCCTTTCAAATTTTGAATTTGTATATGTACATATATTTGCATGTTCAGTTGGCCCTCTTTAAAATAGAGATAAAAATTATGCTACCGCCGGGGTTCGAACCCCCGACCTCCATGTTACAAATCCAATGCCTTAACCAACTGAGCTACAAAGTCTTTTGTTAATAAGTCTTAGAACAATGATAATTATTGTTCTCTCCTTACTTCTATTTTTCATGTTGGTTACAATACTTAAATTAAACCAATACATGAATCTTTTTCTTTTATTTTTCTTTTAATGTTAACGCATTATGTTTGCAAATCAGTGCATGCAACATATTTACATCGCATGCAACCAATCCTTTCTTTTTTTTATATATTAATTAATTTTCATTATACATCACCATATTAATCCTATCTATGGATATATATACATTTTTAATTACATTAAAAATACGGGGTGTTACATAATTTGAGCTGTGTATTAAAGAAATACAATTGAATTCGTCTAATTTCATTATATAAAAGTCATTGGAACTGCAGAATCCCTTTTTTCAGTTGTTGGATCATCTCCAACCACGTTGGTGCTTCTCAAAATGAGCTTGATTTTCGGATACGTAATCCGTTAGTTTAAAAACAAAGTTAATACTCTTGTGCTAGTGTGGAAGATAATAGTATGCTTACTAAATTAACCTGTAGAATAAATAAGAAGTTTGTAATACAAACCTCAAAATACTATAATACCCAATTGATAGTTTACTATTACTATAATACCTTGATAGATATGAATCTACTGTCTCACTTTCAGCATCCTCGATGAAATGTTAACTATGTACAACCTCTGTAGAATCAAATAGAGGTAAGTTCTAGATATAATACGAAAAAGTTATGTTGTTTCCTTTGTAAGATACTTTGCATGTTGTTTCTATGGATGAAACTTGTTGCAACATATCCGATGGCTAACTGCAACAACATGCAAAACTACATTTAAAAGGAGGTGTGCTTTCATTGATCTTTATTGTATTCCTTTTTGCCTTACATGACATAATTTGAGCTGCGTATCAAAGAAATACAATTGAATTCGTCTTATTTCACTATATAAACGTCATTGGAACTGCAGAATCCCTTGTTTCGGTTATTGGAACATCTCCAACCACGTTGGTGCTTCTCAGAATAAGCTTGGATTTCGGGTACGTAATTCGTTAGTTTAAAAATAAAGTTGAACTCTTGTGCTAGTGTGGAAGATAATAGTATGTTTACTAAATTAACCTGTAGAATAAATAAGAAGTTTGTAATACAAACCTTGAAATACTTTCCCATTAATTTCAAGCTCATGTGATTCCATGACTTCTTCGATTGCAACAACAACATCACATGGTCGAATGTCTATTCCAGCTTCCTACACGTGCACATGGTTTTTGATCTCACTATCATAAATTTGTGGTTGTCCACAGATGCCATAAAGTGTAAATGTTGATCAATAAGACAACTGGAATTGCATATAAAGTAGTTTGGTCATTTATTTCTAAATATAGTTGAAAATTAAGGTGCACGATGAACATAGCAGTAAACTAAAATGGAAACGAATTGTACTATAAATGTGTAACATCCTGAGATTTGCGATAATTTAAAAAAACAAATGTGTTTTTGGAACAAAATTGCTTTAAATACTAAAATTAATGAATTAATAAATTTTTGGAATTTCATTTATGTTGGAAATTTTAAAATTAATTTATATGGTAATAATATAAGCCTTATTTTGGATTAGAATTAATTTGTAACCTTCGAAATTGGAATTATAAGTGAAGAAAGCATAAAATGGAAATTGCAAATATAATTGTCATATAAAGTACAGTATTATAATTGATTAACTCATGATAATATGTAAATAAAATTTGATATCTAGAAGCATTCATATTCTATGGGATTTGAATGATGATTATAAGTTATATATATATATATATATATATATATATATATTTCTCCGATAAGTGATAAAGGAAAATTGGAATTTTAATAAATTAAGTTACCATTTAATTCCATTACCTATAAATTATCATAAACTCTAACCTAATTGTCTAATTCATCCAATTCTTTCAAATGTTCACAGTAGTAGCCGACATTGTTTTTCCAGAAGAAGAAAAAACATTCTTTTTCTTTCAAAAATCAAATCGTATAAAGGAAAAAAATGCCAAAACTTATATTGTTGAGCTTGTGAGAAGAAGATTTCATTTCGTATACATATTGAAGGGTACGAATGGGTTCTGGAAACTTACAGTTTCGTGCGTGAGGATTTGTATACTAGGTTTTGGGGTTTTGTGAAACTTGGTGTTCATTGGGTGTTTTAGCAGATCGATCCTTGTTTATGGTAAGAAGAGGCTTCGATCTGCAAATTTTGGTAGAATTCGATGCCAAAATATTTTGCCACTTGTACGTGGATAGGCTGAAGTCGCATCTTATAAGGTGAGGGCGAGTTCCAGGAAATGGGGATCAGTGGATGGAGATTTCGAAGGAGAGTTTGTATGTGAAGTCAGATTTGATTTTCATTGTGAAATGGTGGAGATGTGGTATAGGAAAGATGCGGGAATGGTGTTCTCAACTTAGAAACGTACACGGTGAAATTGAAGGAGAAGAAGTTGGAGTTGCTGACGTGGAAGGTAGTTGACATGGAAATTGAATTGGGTAAAGAGTGTTTATATTATTTTATTATTTCAAATCGTAAAACATGTGTAACTTTTTCATATGAGATCCAATTGACACGCGGTGAAGCAACCCGAACTTCCCCGGTCTCCAAAGAGAAGAGAAATGACGAATTACTTTGAGGACAAGACGAATCAGAACGCAGACAGAAGAACATTTCATTGTTAATTACAACAATTCCACCAGAATACAAGAACATACAGAGTATTAACAAATAATATACATTATAAAATTATCAGAGATTACAATACATTACATAGCAGCGGAAAATAATACAATACACAACTAGAAGAGATATACGAATACAAAGCTTCCGGATATCATTCCAGCTATAAACCAGGATCCTGTGAATATAAATATGCAAAACCAAAACTACTAGCTGCCCGTGTCAAAATAAGGGCACCCAGAGTTTAGGTTAAAACAATAAACTCCAGGTCAGTCATGTGAGTGGTGTGAGATCTAAAACAGTTATTAATCTTTATTTTACAGTTCGGTAAATCAAGGGACCACGCCGTATAACACGGAACGGGTTTCCTCCCAAGAATACCAGTGCATAAACAAACAGCGCAATGCTAAATAAAGAAAAATAAAGCTATTATAAGACCCAGGTCCCATCACACAATGCAACACAAGCCGGAGGATAGGGTTTTACCTTACAATAGCCAAAGCATTCTTGATACGTTTAAAACAAATCATTTGATACTATAATAGGTGTATAGCGTTTTAAAACAATTTCAATCATAAGTATCAATCATAGACGGCATGGGTACCATATATCATGTCGCCATACTAGGCTCTACAATCAAAACCGCAAAGTCACGTATTTGGAAATTGGATTTCCGTCTGTGAATCGAGGCAAAAGATAGTCCTCTACCGATTCGAGACGCTCTAGCCCGCCCCTCAGGAACAGAACGCATCGTCCCTTGGATCTTCAGGGCCGGTCCACCGATGTGGATTAGACGAAATCCTGAACACTACGTCTCCCTACCCTTTGGGGTGTCAATGAGTCAACAAATGACTCAATCGGCTTCACATAGTCACCGATATATCCGAGGCGCCTCGCAACAGCAACAACCACATAAGTCAAACTCGTCAGGGCGTGTAAAACCACTGACGCCACTTCTAGCTAGAAGGAAACGCATGTTCTCCCTGCAGTCCTCTCCCGTTTTTGGTTCACACCGGGGTGTGAGGCTCGCGAATCAACGTTACACAAAGCTATGCCACCCAGGCCGTGCTTTGATCATCAACCACAAGACTCTGCTTTTCAACAGAAGCCTTGATCATTTGCATCTTAGCATGCCACACAGGCAATTCACGCTATGCAATCGATATCAATCACACAGAATGAAATCCGATGTCAGACACACAGTCCATTTACAAGTCCGTTCTGGGTCTGAACGAAACCGGAGGCACCAAGTACCTCGCATATCCATCGATCTCCAAGTACGTCTAGACGACCACCAACTGATTCCCTCCTCTTGAGTGTACGGCCCAATCAAGATCATCAGTAATCACCCAAACGACGTGAATACCTCCGGTCTTCAACCACCATCTTCATCTTCGACTTATCGTCGTGTCAGTTATTCAGAATGGGATAAACCCAGTCTTTCTGAATAACTCGCGTATATAATAAACAAGTGTTACACAAACACAACATATGCCTCATTCCAATTCATCAGTCACTAACCGTAAATCAACAAGAGAATAATTCCCCAAATATTAACCCCGAAGGCCGAAACCAACATCAGATCAATACCCAGGAAACCATTCTGCTTAGCTAACCTACAGTTAGTTTCTAAATTTCACATTCTTAGGGAAAGGTTCCCATTAATTTTATCAAAGATAAATTCTTTTAAATTTATTCTTTAATCTTCCTTTGAATATCACTTCAAACTAGTCGGGATTAACGAACCTTATCGAAGTAATCATTTGTTTTAATTGCCCAACCCCAACCTATTCATCCCATGAAGTAAAACTGCTTATACTTCATATCTAACACCACGGTGTTATCGGTAAATTCAATTACCATTTCACGTTCAAATCTAATTAAAGATTTAGCTATCGCCTGGAGCAAAACTGGTGATACTCCAGTCTCGATCTTTTCAATCTAATTAAAGATTCATTAAAACTCCATTTAGTTTTAATCTTTAACTGGGTTAAAGAATCGGTGTCATTTAAAAACACGGTTCACGATAAACCCCAAAATCACATCACATTTCAATCAGTCCCTAACCGTAAATTAGCAAGTGAGCAATTCCCTAAGTATTAACCCCGAAGGCCGAAACCAACATCAGATCAATACCCCAGAAACCATTCAACTTAACTAATCTCCAGTTAGTTTCTGATTTTCTTAACTCCTTTGGGTCTAAGAACAGTATTATTGAAGATACCATTCACGACAACCCAAAATCACATTTCATTAATTATCGGGTTAAAGAACAAGTGTTATTTAAAACACTGTTCACGATAAACCCAAAAATCAATACCAATTCAATTCCAATTAAATACCATTTAATTGGTACACTTCATCAAATCTAAATAAAAAGATTTAATCTTTTTCTCAACTGGGCTTAAAAACAGTGTTAATGAAGACACCATTCACGACAAACCCAAATCACATTTGATATTCAATACAAGGCTCTGAATAGAAAATATATCGGCTTATATTCAATATCAAATTCTACGACCAACATACATCGTATTGGAAATAATGATATATATATATATCTTTCAAATTTCCATAACAACATCTGTATAATCACGAAATCCAACATCGAAATATTCCAAAGACAATTTCGATTCAAATCCATTCTGATTCAATTATTGGAAATTCTGGTTACTTTTAAACCCCTTTTCAAATTCAATTTATTTATTTAAAAATAAATAGAATTATAATTCTAGTTCAAAACTAGTTCATTTCGATAAAAATCTATTTTTATCTTTTCAAATATGGAGTTTTTCATCCCAATTCTTCACAAACCATTTCTTATGATTTTACACAAATTATTACTATTTTTAATAATTTTATCAAGGCCCGTACAGTCGATTTCCATCAATGGTCATCGAACTGCACTTACAGCGACTTTTTCCAAATTTGATTTGGACACAGTTCCAAATCCAACCGTTAGATTTCTAATTTCTAATATTCGTTAGAAAGCTCTTTTCGATACGAACCCAACGGTTCCAATTTTAGGAGAATCCGACGGTCGGATCTCCCGAAATATCCGTTCGAAGTCAATGGTCGAAATTCGCGAACTACCGCGGCGCGGCGCGTTCTATTCCGGCCATTATATTATATATATAATATATACTTCATCGATTTCGTTTTAAAACGTATTTTATAAATCGTTTTAAATTCGTTTTAAAAACGATTTCAACTTCCCTTTCAAATTCAAATCAAAATTGAATTTTCCCTTACAAATTCGTTTTAAATTCATTTCAAATTGATTTCAATTCAAATCGATTTTTAATTAAATTTCAGTTCGTTTTCAATTCAATTTGAATTTCAAATTAATTCAATTTCAATTCGAATTCATTTCTATTCAATTTCAATTCGAATTCAATTCTATTCAATTTCAATTCGAATTCAATTCTATTCAATTTCAATTCGAATTCGATTCTATTCAATTTCAATTCGAATTCAATTCTATTCAAGTTTAATTCGAATTCAATTCATTTCAATTTAATTCGAATTTCAATCCATTTCAATTTAATTCGAATTTCAAAATCACTTTCAATTTAATTCGAATTTCAAAATCACTTTCAATATAACTCGAATTTCAAAATCACTTTCAATATTCATTGAAAAATGAATAAAATCGATATAAATATCGCTCACGTCAAAATGGCGTCAATCTAATTAACACAGCTTCATATATTTCTATTTTCAAAAATTCTATTTAAAATATTTCTTTTTCAAATATTTCTATTTCAAATATTTCTATTTAAAATATTCTATTTCAAAACTGGAATGAGGCCCAATCAATTACCATATAATGTTAATTATACGGATTTTCTACAACACATGTATAAAATAACAACGATAAATAATCAACCATCATCCAGAGTGCTTTCTACACTATATAAGCATCAAATATAAATATTTAACGCTTATAACAGTCTGTCAATCAATCGATCGACATACAGCTAATTATTGGGACTAGTGCATGTCATATATCATCCCAATACCCGTGTGGGGTTTTCAAACAATCAAACACAGATTTTATTTGTGGGGTTGTGCGATGTATAAAATTTATCGTCCCAATCAATATCAGTCAAATGTGTGTATATAAACAAATCCTTCGATTTGTTTATATTTAGTTCATTTTAAATACACGTTAAAAATTCTATTTTCAACTATAAAATATTTCTAACTATATAAACATTTTATTTCATTTCACATCACATCACACAATCAACTACACATCAAAATCAAACAAACAAGCATACAAGCCGTCCATGGTCTGTGGACGACGGGTGTCGGGTGCTACTAAACACCGTCTGCATCCTAGTATATATTATTAACTAGTAAACAAAATTAAAAGGTGAGAAGTTCTCACAGAGGATTCCACTCCATCGTGCTTTGCTTTTGAACCACTGAACCGTCAGGATCTACTTGACCTTCCAATGCAGTTCTTGTCCCGCTGTTTAAATGAAAATTATATTTTTATTGCTTTATTTCAATAAATAAAAATCATATTTTTATTTCTACTTCATATATTTTTACCACGCTTCTTTCTATATAAAAATTATATTTTTATATATATTTCGACTTCATAAAAATTATATTTTTAAATTTCACATATGATAAAAATCATATTTTTATTATTTTAATAATATAAAAATCATATCTTTAATATTTCTATAAATTAAAAATCGAATTTTTATTCTTTCTATGATATAAAAATCATATTTTTAAATTCGCTACATATATAAAAATCACATTTTTATATTACCATTTCATATATAAAAATATCGTCTTTCTGATGATAAAAATCAAACCTTTCAACTATGAAAAAACATATCCTTCAACTATGAAAAATCATATATTTGATTAACTAAAAATCAAATCTTTAAGCGAATAAAATCTTATCTTTTTATTCGTAAATCACTTCTTTACCTAAGTAAAAATCATTTCTTTATATTTTTTTTAAAAAAACACAACTTTCATGTAAATAAAAATCAAACTCCATGTTAAATAAAAAAAACAAACTTTTTGTTAAATAAACAAACAAGGTAATTATATTTTAAAACTGAAATCAAATCAATAAAAATAAAATATACTCACATTTTCAATTTTGGTGGTAGGAGGAGGCTTTTCCTTTCTTTCTTCTTCTTCTTTTTTTAATACAAAATCGAATTTTGGTTTGAAGGGGGGGGGGTGCGTGGTCGGGCCAGCGGCCATCGGGGCACCGGACTTTGCTGAGGAGGCGTCGCAGTCGAGGATGAGGGCAGGGGGGGTCGCGGCGTCTGCACGGTGGCGCAAGGAGGGAGGAGGGCGGCGGTTGGCGTCTGCGTCGAGGTGAGTGGAGGAGGGGGCGCGGCGTTCTCGTCTGAAGGAGGGAAGGTGGGGAGAATCAAGAAGAGGAGGGGATCGACGTGGGGAAGGGGGGTGACCTTGGTGGTCGGCGCCGCCACCTGGGGGGAGCGCGGCTCCTCCCCATCCTTCTCCTTTTTTTTTTTGAATTGAATCTGAACGGGGGGGGCCTGAGTGATAATAGGGTGAGAGGGGAGAGAGAGTATTATTTTTATATTATTTTATTTCAAAAAAAGTTGACTTTTTATTTCGACCTCGTAACGAGACCCACCGCCTGTCGTTCATAGCTAATTACCCCCATTCCGAACACAATGGGATATGTATCGTAAGCTGATTCGAACGTTTCGATCAGTTTTCGTCAAAATCCAAATATAACTCTATATATTGAATTTGAACGCGCATTTCAATTTACAGGGGCCACATACTAACTCTAAAAATTCCCGAAAAATATTTTCTAGATTCGTATTGACGATACGGTCCTAACAAAACTAATTTCGTCGAATTCTGAGACCGTTTTAAAAATGGTCATTTTCCAGTCGATTAAAATCAACTAAAACTGGTCAAACGCGTTTTCCTTTGCCACGCTCACATATTGAATTCAAAAATTATGAAAATTGAAACCTAGCAATAATTTGACATCACGGATCCAACAAATGTGGTTTCGTCGAAATCCGAGGTCGTTTGCAAAATTCCCATTTTTAAGGGCCAGAATTCCATAGCGACTATTCTGAATTTTCAACTGGACATATATTTTTAACCCCGCTATTAAATTTTGATTTTTCGGATTCGTTGGAAAGATATTCTCAATTATATTCTGTTATTTTTGGTTTTGCTAAAATCCAGTTTATTTTGAATCCTGTACATTCATTTGAACTTTGAAATCGAATTATCGAACTACCGCGCCATTTTCAATTCCTTTTATAATTTAAAATAAATATTTATTTTCTAACGACGATCTATATAAATATATACGTTCTAATTCTATTCGAAATAAATTTCTCGTCGTTATTATTTAAAATAATTCATTTTAAATAATCAAAATTCGTTAAAATTGCCAAAATAAAATTTTTAAATTGGCCCATATTTCCGGGTTATTACAATCTCCCCCACTTAAAACTTTCCGTCCCCGAAAAGGAACAAAGCCGAAAGTTGTTTAACAAATCAACTCAACTTCATTATTTTCACTACGGCTTAAGTTCTTCAACTTTTCAGTTTCTAAGAACTTTTCAAATTTTTCAAAAATTTAGCTAACACCCTAAATTTTCGAAAAATTTCGCCCTAACCTCCCCAGCACCAGGGACTTCGGGATATTCCATATAGCCTCCCATGGCCGTTCTTCAATCCAAAAGAAAAAGAAAAAGCCAATCGGCTCATAAAATCATCATCACCCAAACAAAACAGTAAATTATGGTAAACATGTACCTATTTGTCGGGCAAACAATTTTATTTCTCTGCTCTAGCCTCCTTGCTATGACCTGTTCAATGTAAGTACATGTACATGCAAGCAAATGCGATAAATTTTCAATACAATTCACCATTTGATTCAATTTGGTTATAGGTTCAACATTTAATTAATCAAACAATAATCAAACAACACAACCATCAATCAATTAGTTGATTATCGTTTCAAATTCATAACTTTGATATATAGTCAAAAATCACATTTTTGATGCCAATTCACAACAATAAGCCCTATCTTATTTTGGTTCTCACACCAGCCAATAAGAAATATATAGAAATCTCACTTTCATCACTCGAAAATAAATTCTGATGATGTTTCGAACCACCATCAGAACATCCACGGACGACTAGAGTGTGATTCTATACCTACCCAGTATATTAAAACTTCGAATACACGCGGATCAGACGTATAGGCAAAATCTTTATATACTGGATTGTCCAAATTCAATATATAATAAATAATCAAATACGAATAATTGATTTAAATTTTCAAAACAACAATTGTTTTCAATTTAAAAATATACTCTTCACACTCGTTCTAGGATACTACTGATCCCATCTCTAACGAGTCATTCTCGTTGGATATTACTAATCCAGTTTTGATGAATTCTTTCGTTTGTCTCTAATGTGTCTTGTTCTCTGAGTTTTGTAAACCAAAGCTCTGATACCAAATGAAGCGACCCGAACTTCCCCGGTCTCTAAAGAGAAGAGAAAGGACGAATTACTTTGAGGACAAGACGAATCAGAACGCAGACAGAAGAACATTTTATTGTTAATTACGAAAATTCCATCAGAATACAAGAATATACAGAGTATTAACAAATAATATACATTATAAAATTATCAGAGATTACAATACATTACGTAGTAGCGGAAAATAATACAATACACAACTAGAAGAGATATACGGATACAAAGCTTTCCGGATATCATTCTAGATGTAAACCAGGATCCTGTGAATATAAATCTGAAAAACCAAAACTACTAGCTGCCCATGTCAAAATAAGGGCACCCAGAGTTTAGGTTAAAACAATAAACTCCAGGTCAGTCATGTGACCGGTGTGAGAACTAAAACAGTTATTAATCTTTATTTTAAAGTTCGGTAAATCAAGGGACCACGCCGTATAACACGGAACGGGTTTCCTCCCAAGAATACCAGTGCATAAACAAACAGCGCAATGCTAAATAAAGAAAAATGAAGCTATTATAAAACCCAGGTCCCATCACACAATCCTACTTAAGCCGGAGGATAGGGTTTTACCTTATAATAGCCAAAGCATGCTTGATACGTTTAAAACAAATCATTTGATACTATAATAAGTGTATAGCGTTTTAAAACAATTTCAATCATAAGTATCAATCATAGACGGCATGGGTACCATATATCATGTCGCCATACTAGGCTCTACAATCAAAACCGCAAAGTCACGTAATTGGAAATTGGATTTCCGTCTGTGAACCGAGGCAAAAGATAGTCCTCTACCGATTCGAGACGCTCTAGCCCACCCCTCAGGAACAGAACACATCGTCCCTTGGATCTTCAGGGCCGGTCCACCGATGTGGATTAGACGAAATCCTGAACACTACGTCTCCCCACCCTTTGGGGTGTCAATGAGTCAACGAATGACTCCATCGGCTTCACATAGTCACCGATATATCTGAGGCGCCTCGCAACAGCAACAACCACATAAGTCAAACTCGTCAGGTCGTGTAAAACCACTTACGCCCCTTCTAGCTAGAAGGAAACGCAAGTTCTCCCTGCAGTCCTCTCCCGTTTTTGGTTCACACCGGGGTGTGAGGCTCGCGAATCAATGTTACACAAAGCTATGCCACACAGGCCGTGCTTTGATCATCAACCACAAGACTCTGCTTTTCAACAGAAGCCTTGATCATTTGCATCTTAGCATGCCACACAGGCAATTCACGCTATGCAATCGGTATCAATCACACAGAATGAAATCCGAGGTCAGACACATAGTCCATTTACAAGTCCGTTCTGGGTCTGAACGAAACCGGAGGCACCTAGTACCCCGCATATCCATCGATCTCCAAGTACGCCTAGACGACCACCAACTGATTCCCTCCGCTTGGGTGTACGGCCCAATCAAGATCATCAGTAATCACCCAAATGACGTGAATACCTCCGGTCTTCAACCACCATCTTCATCTTCGACTTATCGTCGTGTCAGTTATTCAGAATGAGATAAACCCGGTCTTTCCGAATAACTCGCGTATATAATAAACAAGTGTTACACAAACACAACATACGCCTCATTCCAATTCATCAGCCACTAACCGTAAATCAACAAGAGAATAATTCCCCAAATATTAACCCCGAAGGCCGAAACCAACATCAGATCAGTACCCAGGAAACCATTCTGCTTAGCTAACCTACAGTTAGATTCTAAATTTCACATTCTTAGGGAAAGGTTCCCATTAATTTTATCAAAGATAAATTCTTTTAAATTTATTCTTTAATCTTCCTTTGAATATCACTTCAAACTAGTCAGGATTAACGAACCTTACCGAAGTAATCATTTGTTTTAATTGCCCAACCCCAACCTATTCATCCCATGAAGTAAAACTGGTTATACTTCATATCTAACACCACGGTGTTATCGGTAAATTCAATTACCATTTCACGTTCAAATCTAATTAAAGATTTAGCTATCGCCTGGAGCAAAACTGGTGATACTCCAGTCTCGATCTTTTCAATCTAATTAAAGATTCATTAAAAATCCATTTAGTTTTAATCTTTAACTGGGTTAAAGAATCAGTGTCATTTAAAAACACGGTTCACGATAAACCCCAAAATCACATCACATTTCAATCAGTCCCTAACCGTAAATTAGCAAGTGAGCAATTCCCTAAGTATTAACCCCGAAGGCCGAAACCAACATCAGATCAATACCCCAGAAAACATTCAACTTAACTAATCTCCAGTTAGTTTCTGATTTTCTTAACTCCTTTGGGTCTAAGAACAGTATTATTGAAGATACCGTTCACGACAACCCAAAATCACATTTCATTAATTATCGGGTTAAAGAACAAGTGTTATTTAAAACACTGTTCACGATAAACCCAAAAATCAATACCAATTCAATTCCAATTAAATACCATTTAATTGGTACACTTCATCAAATCTAAATAAAAAGATTTAATCTTTTTCTCAACTGGGCTTAAAAACAGTGTTAATGAAGACACCATTCACGACAAACCCAAATCACATTTGATATTCAATACAAGGCTCTGAATAGAAAATATATCGGCTTATATTCAATATCAAATTCTACGACCAACATACATTGTATTGGAAATAACGATATATATATATATCTTTCAAATTTCCATAACAACATATGTATAATCACGAAATCCAACATCGAAATATTCCAAAGACAATTTCGATTCAAATCCATTCCGATTCAATTATTGGAAATTCTGGATACTTTTAAACCCCTTTTCAAATTCAATTTATTTATTTAAAAATAAATAGAATTATAATTCTAGTTCAAAACTAGTTCATTTCGATAAAAATCTATTTTTATCTTTTCAAATATGGAGTTTTTCATCCCAATTCTTCACAAACCATTTCTTATGATTTTACACAAATTATTACTATTTTTAATAATTTTATCAAGGCCCGTACAGTCGATTTCCATCAATGGTCATCGAACTGCACTTACAGCGACTTTTTCCAAATTTGATTTGGACACAATTCCAAATCCAACCGTTTGATTTCTAATTTCTAATATTCGTTAGAAAGCTCTTTTCGATACGAACCCAACGGTTCCGGTTTTAGGAGAATCCGACGGTCGGATCTCCCGTAATATCCGTTCGAAGTCAATGGTCGAAATTCGCGAACTGCCGCGTCGCGGCGCGTTCTGTTCAGGCCATTATATTATAAATATGATATATATAATATACAGTTCGTCGATTTCCTTTTAAAACATATTTTATAAATCGTTTTAAATTCGTTTTCAAAACTATTTCAACTTCCCTTTCAAATTCAAATCAAAATTGAATTTTCCCTTACAAATTCGTTTTAAATTCATTTCAAATTGATTTCAATTCAAATCAATTTTTAATTCAATTTCAGTTCGTTTTCAATTCAATTTGAATTTCTAATTAATTCAATTTCAATTCGAATTCATTTCTATTCAATTTCAATTTCAATTCAATTCTATTCAATTTCAATTCGAATTTGATTCTATTCAATTTCAATTCGAATTCGATTCTATTCAATTTCAATTCGAATTCAATTATATTCAATTTCAATTCGAATTCAATTCATTTCAATTTAATTCGAATTTCAATTCATTACAATTTAATTCGAATTTCAAAATCACTTTCAACTTAATTCGAATTTCAAAATCACTTTCAATATTCATTGAAAAATTAATAAAATCGATATAAATATCGCTCACGTCAAAATGGCGTCAACCTAATCAACACGGCTTCATATATTTCTATTTTCAAATATTCTATTTCAAATATTTCTATTTCAAATATTTCTCTTTCAAATATTCTATTTCAAAACTGGAATGAGGCCCAATCAATTACCATATGATGTTAATTATACAGATTTTCTACAACACATGTATAAAATAACAACGATAAATAATCAACCATCATACAAAGTGCGTTCTACACTATATAAGCATCAAACATAAATATTTAACGCTTATAACAGCCTGTCAATCAATCGATCGACATACAACTAATTATTGGGACTAGTGCATGTCATATATCATCCCAATACCCGTGTGGGGTTTTCAAACAATCAAACACAGATTTTATTTGTGCAGTTGGGCGATGTGTAAAATTTATCGTCCCAATCAATATCAGTCAAATGTGTGTATATAAACAAATCCTTCGATTTGTTTATATTTAGTTCATTTTAAATACACGTTAAAAAATCTATTTTCAACTATAAAATATTTCTAACTATATAAATATTTTATTTCATTTCACATCACATCACACAATCAACTACACATCAAAATCAAACAAACAAGCATACAAGCCGTCCATGGTCTGTGGACGACGGGTGTCGGGTGCTACTAAACACCATCTGCATCCTAGTATATATTATTAACTAGTAAACAAAATTAAAAGGTGAGAAGTTCTCACAGAGGGTTCCACTCCGTCGTGCTTTGCTTTTGAACTGGCTAACCGTCAGGATCTACTTGACCTTCCAATGCAGTTCTTGTCCCGCTTTTTAAATGAAAATTATATTTTTATTGCTTCATTTCAATAAATAAAAATCATATTTTTATTTCTATTTCATATATTTTTACCACGCTTCTTTCTATATAAAAATTATATTTTTATATATATTTCGACTTCATAAAAATTATATTTTTAAATTTCACATATGATAAAAATCATATTTTTATTATTTTAATAATACAAAAATCATTTCTTTAATATTTCTATAAATTAAAAATCAAATTTTTATTCTTTCTATGATATAAAAATCATATTTTTAAATTCGCTACATATATAAAAATCACATTTTTATATTACCATTTCATATATAAAAATATCGTCTTTCATATTATAAAAATATCGTCTTTCTGATGATAAAAATCAAACCTTTAAACTATGAAAACTCATATCCTTCAACTATGAAAAATCATATATTTGATTAACTAAAAATCAAATCTTTAAGCGAATAAAATCTTATCTTTTTATTCGTAAATCACTTCTTTACCTAAGTAAAAATCATTTCTTTATATATTTTTTTTTTAAAACACAACTTTCATGTAAATAAAAATCAAACTCCATGTTAAATAAAAAAATAAACTTTTTGTTAAATAAACAAACAAGGTAATTATATTTTAAAACTGAAATCGAATCAATAAAAATAAATTAAACTCACATTTTCAGTTTTGGTGGTAGGAGGAGGCTTTTCCTTTCTTTCTTCTTCTTCTTCTTTTTTTTATACAAAATCGAATTTTGGTTTGAAGGGGCGGGCTGCGTGGTCGGGCCAGCGGCCATCGGGGCACCGGAGTTTGCTGAGGAGGCGTCGCAGTCGAGGATGAGGGCAGGGGGGTCGCGACGTCTGCACGACGGCGCAAGGAGGGAGGAGGGCGGCGGTTGGCGTCTGCGTCGAGGTGAGTGGAAGAGGGGGCACGGCGTTCTCGTCTGAAGGAGGGAAGGTGGGGAGAATCAAGAAGAGGAGGGGATCGACGTGGGGAAGGGGGTGACCTTGGTGGTCGGCGCCGCCACCTGGGGGGAGCACGGCTCCTCCCTGTCCTTCTCCCTTTTTTTATTCTTTGAATTGAATCTGAACGGGGGGGCCTGAGTGATAATTGAATTGAATCTGAACCGCCTGTCGTTCATAGCTAATTACCCCCATTCCGAACACAATGGGATATGTATCGTAAGATGATTCGAACGTTTCGATCAGTTTTCGTCAAAATCAAAATATAACTCTATATATAGAATTTGAACGCGCATTTCAATTTACCGGGGCCACATACTAACTCTAAAAATTCCCAAAAAATATTTTCTAGCTTCGTATTGACGATACAGTCCTAACAAAACTAATTTCGTTGAATTCTGAGACCGTTTGAAAAATGGCCATTTTCCAGTCGATTAAAATCAACTAAAACTAGTCAAATGCGTTTTCCTTTGCCACGCTCACATATTGAATTCAAAAATTATGAAAATTGAAACCTAGCAATAATTTGACATCACGGATCCAACAAAAGTGGTTTCGTCGAAATCCGAGGTCGTTTGCAAAATTCCCATTTTTAAGGGCCAGAATTCCATAGCGACTATTCTGAATTTTCAACTGGACATATCTTTTTATCCCCGCTATGAAATTTTGATTTTTCGGATTCGTTGGAAAGATATTCTCAATTAGATTCTATTATTTTTGGTTTCGCTAAAATCCGGTTTACTTTGGATCCTGTACATTCATTTGAATTTTGAAATCGAATTGTCGAACTACCGCGCCATTTTCAATTCCTTTTATAATTTAAAATAAATATTTATTTTCTAACGACGATCTATATAAATATATACGTTCTAATTCTATTCGAAATAAATTTCGCGTCGTTATTATTTAAAATAATTCATTTTAAATAATCAAATTTCGCTAAAATTGCCAAAATAAAAATTTTAAATTGGCCTAGATTTCCGGGTTATTACACGCGGTTTGTTGCGTTGAAACCATTTCGCCGAGCTCTTCGCAATGGCACTGATTTGGACTGATCTAAAACCGTTGATTTTTGGGCTAAAATTCGGATTTCCATCTCGTTCAGAACCAAAGGTAAGTGATTAAACCCACTCACATCTAACTAAAATATCTGATTGTTAGTTAAATTAAATTCATGTCATGTTATGGTTGTTTTGTTTGCTGTTTGATTGTTTGAATTGCATATTTATGTTAAATCTGCATGGACTATATACTATTAATTTAACCGTTATAAATTGTACTGTTATAGATTAATTTTTAGTTTTAATAATAAATAAAAGTGGGAAAAAAGAACGTCATACCTGATGACTAGTAACTGATATTATTGAACTGCTTAGATGTGTTGATTTTGATGTATGCCTTGAATTTATATATTTAATGTATTGATATGAAATTCATCATGTTATCGCTATTATTTATATATGTTATTGATTTCTGTTGATTTATCCCAACTATTACCCTAGATGTTACGGGCATCAAATAAACCCAGGAATAATCATTAAAATGAATTAAAAACGTAGGTTGAAATAATAAATACCTATGACCCTGATATGTATTGAAATGATACATATCCTTTCCCAAAATACTAAAATTAAATTTTAAATATTACTTGGCCATAGGATAGGAAATTATATATGGACACTGGTTGGTAAAAAAATGTTTTTTTTATCTTGAATTTTTGAATATTAAAAAAAAAATGAATTTTTGAATATTAGTTTAAAGGATAAAATAAGTGACATTATTAATTGATTTTCTTTAAATTTGGACTTTGTGCTTTGAAATTAAAATTTTCAATTTTAATAGAATTCGTAAATGTGGATAACTGAAGTTAAAACTGAATTGAATATGAACTAAATTTATCAAAATTGAATTGATTATCCATCTTTGATATTACTTTAAAATTAACCTGATTTATAGTAAAAATTTATATTGTGAACTCGAGTGTTTATTGAACAATTCAAAGTGAGAATTGTAATTGAAATTTAATGAAACGACCCTAACTTCCCAGTAAAGGAAAGCCTGGATTGCTTTGAGAACAACACACATCAGAGCATAAACCGAAGAACAGTTTATTGTTGGTTACAACAATTACATCAGAGTACAAGAATATTACAGAGTATGAATACTTATTACACAAAGAAATACAATAATATCAGAGATTAAAATTACATTTAAATAGCAGCGGAAAATATTACAAATACACAACCGAAAGGAATACACGGATACAGAGCTTTCCGAATATCGCTTCAGCTATAAACCAGGATCCTGTAAATATCTGCAAAAAGCTACTCGACTGCCCGTGTGGAAAATATAGGCACCCGAGTTTGCCAGTGAAACCAACTACAGGTCAGCCATGGGACTGGTATGAGAAATCTAACTTAACTTATCTAATTAATATGGCTAATCACAGGACCACGCCGCTAACGCAGAACGGGTTTACTCCATTGGATTGCCAGTGCATAAACTAAAATAAATCGTTAAACAACGCAATGCTTTTTAGAAAAAAATGAAACCATTATAAGACCGAAGTCCCATCACACAATGCAACACAAACCAGAGGATAGGGTTTTACCTTATAATGGTCAAAAGATGCTTGATACGATAAAACGTATTTAATATTAGTGTGTATATGTTTAATAAAAACATTTCAATCATAATGTATCAATCCTAGACGGCATTGGTCGATATATCATGTCGCCATACTAGTTCTACAATCAAAACCGCAAGGTCGTATTGGAAGTTGGTTTTCCATCATGAGTCGAGGCTAGGAGCAAGCTCCTCTCCGATTCGAGACACTCTAGCAAATGCCTCAGGATCCCCCACAGTGAACCCTTGGATCTTCAGGGTCGGTCCCTACCTAAGGGTAGTGGATTAATTGTGCCTGAACACACGCTTCCCGGTCCCTTTGGACCTATAGTATGACCACTAACGGCCTATAAAAATCCGAGGCGCCTCAAAATCCATCATCCACATAAGTAAAATGTCAGCCAGTTTAAGCACTGATACCACTCCTAGCTAGAAAGAAACGTGTGCACTCCCTGCAGTCCTAATCCCGTTTTTGACTCATACCGGGGTGTGAGGTTCGTGAAGTCACGCTATACACAATGCTATGCCGTAATAGGCTATACTTTGATCAACCCACAAGGCCCTGCTTTTCAACAAAAGCCTTGATCATTTGCATCTTGGCGTGCCACATTGACAATTCACGCCATGCGATGAATCACTATTAATATATACCAGGGTGTTAAGTAGAGAATAAATCCTCCACCACCAAACAGACATACATTAATAGAATTCGATTTAATTCACATGGAACGAAATCCAATGTCAGACACGCATCCATTTACTAGCTTATGCTCTGGGTCTGAGCGAAAACCAAATCCGAACAATCAACAATAGTCCGGACGGCTACCACTGAAGCCCCTTCAAGGTAGCTACTCCCATCATGGGTCTCAGTAGCAACACATCCATTCGATGTGAAGATCGTCGGTCTTCAACCACCGTCTTCATCTTCGACTCTTCATCGTCGTAGTAATTATTCGGAATGGGTTAAACCCGGTCTTTCCGAATAACTCGCGTATTTTTATAATTAAAAATTAAGTACTATGAAAACACATCCAACGCCACATTCCAGTTCAAAGTATTCTTTTAAATAAAATATTCACCTTATTTTATCAAAGATAAATACTTCAAATTATTCTTAAATCCTTCTTTTAAAGATTTATTATAACCCCAAATTGGTTTTAAATATCAAAAATCATTATTCAGTGATTATTCAAATTTAAGGAATTAATCTTATTCTTAACTGGGTTAAAGAACTAATGTCATTTAAAACATAGTTCATGGTAAACGCAAAATCATCTTCCATAAAATATGGAAACTTCACAGAAATCAAATCCATATGTAATCGTTAAAAATTTCTGTATCCGACCAATAATATAAATGGAATAACGGCAAAGCCTCTTAAATTCCATATGTAGTATCGATTTTCTTTTACAGAAGCTTATCTCGGTTATTATTAATTCAAATTCCATTTAACTCCAATTTAATATATTAAATTGGAAAACTTGGCTTTTGGAAAATTCCCATTTAAATCTTAATAAAAGACTTATAAATTCCAAACCAGATTTTCACTGTCAGTTGGGGTAAAGAACACATGTCACTTAAAAACATGGTTCACAATAAACCCAACTCACGTTTCATCCTATTCAATTACTAAATATAATTGAAAACTTTAATAATCTGAAATAAAAGATTATTCTTTTCATACGGGTTTTAAGAACAGTGTTATTTAAGACACTATTCACGACCAACCCAAATCCAATTTATTCAATTTAATTTCAATTAAATATTAGCAAATTGGAAAACTTCATTAAATCTAAATTTAATGATTTATTCTAGTTAATAACTAGTTCATTTCAATAAAAATATATTTTTCTAAAATATATTCTCTTTTTTTCTTATTTTTTCTAAGACATTTTCTAAAATATTCTTTATTGGAATGTGACTCAACCAACAACCATATATTGCATGTAATCAACCACCATGATAAATAATTATCAAACATCCAATAACAACCAGAGTGGATTCTACACTAAATATTAGGACTAGTGTAGATCAAATATCATCCCAACACCCGTGTGGGGTTTCATCCAACAATCAAATAATAAATTATTTGTGCGCTTGGGCGATGTGTGAAAATTATCGACCCAATCACATAAACAAGTCGGGTAACTTGTAAATGGGGGTGTAATATTCAAACTTGAATATACTAAACATTATATTTAACACATCACACATTTCAACATTCAGACATACATTTCAATACTCTTTGTTGTGGACAAATGGCAATAAAAATCTAATCTTTTAATTCAATTCTTTTTATTGTTAACAAATGACAATAAAAATCTTAACTCTTATTTATTTACCAAAATGTATATATTTTTTTCTCATTCATTTTAATGGCAAAATATGTATTTCTACTTCATACTTTTTAATGTATAAAGATATACATTTTCCAATTCATACCTTTTAAGCTGACAATATGAATGTGTTCTAATTCATTTCTCTAAAGTGACAAAAATGAATTTTTATTTTTATATACATGTTTTCACAAAAATGTTATTTTTATTTCTATGATTATTCTTTCAAAAAAATTCATCTTTAATTTCTATGCTCATTCTTTCACAAAAATACTATTTTAATTCACTAATCATTCTTTTGACAAAAGTGTGATTTTAATTCCCTAATCATTCTTTTGACAAAAAGGTTATTCTTGTTCGCTAATCAAGTCTTACAAAAAAATGTTATTCTTTTCACTAATCAAATTTTGACAAAAATGTTATTCTTATATAATCCTTATTAAATGACAAAAATGTGATTTTTGTAAAATCCCTATTTAATAACAAAAATGTCTACTTTTGTATAGTTCTTATTAAATGACAAAAATGTCTCTTTTTATTTCATTCTTATTAATAAATAAAATTTACCTTTTTTTTAATTCATGTTTTTATTCACATCTACATTGTGAATAAAATATACCTTTTTAAATTCATACTTTTCATTTGTAACTAATTCGTAATTAAAAAGGTGTAGTTCTTTTCTAATCATATTCACAATTACAAATTGTGCTTTTTCCCTATTCATATTTTTATTTACTATAAGAATGTAAATAAAAATGTATTTTCTATAATCCTGTTTTTTATTTACCATAAGAATGCAAATAAAATATGTTTGCTCAAATCATGCCTTTATTTACACTAAAAAGTAAATAAAAATGTCACTGTAAATGTGTTCCTTTTTATTTACCTAGAAATATAAATAAAGATGTTCACTGTAAATAGGTTCTTTTTATTTACATAAAGTAAATGTAAATAAAGGAGTTCTCTAATTTTGTTCTTTTTTTATGTTTTCTAATATCATATAAAATAATATTTTATATGCAAACATTTTCTATCCATTCATATAAACATAAAAAGAATATTTTATGTTAAACCCATTTCTAACATTTCAACAAAAATAAATAAAAACGAGAACTTTATTTTTGTTGAAAATTCTATTTAATTTGCCAAATGAACATTCCCAATTCATTCTTTTAAAAAGACCAAAATTGATAAATTTGTCTAATCCTTCAATGTAAACAAAATGACAAATTTGTCTAATACTTTTTAATGTAAACAAAATGCTATGATTTTGTTTAATCCCTTTTTGTAAACAAAATGTAAATTTTGTTAAAATCCTTTTTAACGTAAACAGGAATATCTATACATTCTTTTGACAAGAAAATGTTATTTTATTTCAAGGTAACATTTATAAGAAAATGTTATTTTATTTCACTTTGTAAAAGTGTAGTTTATTTTCTTTTCTATCCTTTTATTACATTATTAAAAATTGTAATTTTTCTATCTCTTTAATTTCATTATAAAATTGTAACTTTTCTGTCCTCCTTTATTACATAAAAAAAATGTGTTTTTAATGTAAAACATTATTTCCTAATAAAATATCAATCTTCCTCCATGTTTACAATATTACATTAAAAATGTGTTTTTAATGTAAAACATGATTTCATTATAAAACATAAATCTTTTGTCCCGTTCTTATTTAATAACAAAATTGAATATTTTTACTTCATTTCTTTTAAATTACAAAAGTGGATGTTTTGGTTTCATTCCCTTTTAAATGATCAAACATGTGCATTTTGGTGTAACCCTTTTTAATAGCCAAAAATGTATATTTTGTCTCATTCCTTTTTAAATGACAAAAAATGAATATTTTTGTCTCATCCTGCAAAAATGGTAAAATAAATGTTTTGGTTTCATTCTATTAAGTTTGACAAAAACGAATATTTTTGTCTCAACAAATCCAAAAGGATAAATTTTTGTTTGATCTGATTTTCTGATTAACATCAATGTTAGTTTCAATAATTTTAATAAACAGAATAATACTTTTGTTCAATCTAATTCTAATTAACAGGAATGTTAATTTTAACAATCTCATGGACAAAATGATAATTTGGTTTACCCTAATTCTAATTAACAGAGATGTCAATTTCAACAATATAATAAACAAAATAATAATTTTGTTCAATCTAATTCTAATTAACAGGAATGTTAATTTTAACAATTTACAAGGCACACCCATCATAAATCATTACATCTTATCACCAAACAAACAGATCTATATTTTACATTCAGCATAGAACAAACATGAATAATAACAGACGGGAATTAACTATAAATAGGTGATAATAAAATCAGAATTATTTTCTAATTACTAAAAAAAGAAATACATAGATTTCTCACCTTGATTTTAGTTATGTACAGATCAGATTTGAATTTTCTCTGAATTTTGATTTGCTCTATTTTAGATCTTGTCAGTTCTATGTTGTAGAGTTTTTCGTTGTGAATCCAACGCGATTGATTTCATCAATTTCTGATTTCATTTGCAAGAGATATTGAATTTTAAACTTTGATCACATAATTTAAAATAATTAAACAGTTAATTAGTTTAATTACTTGATTAGGAATTAATCCCTTCTCCTTCGTTCTTAACTTCCAGGAAGCCGAACCCAAACTTCGATTAACATCCACCGTCATGCACCGCGCCTCGATCCCTGGGACCCCGATCCGAACGCGCCACTCCGAAGCCCACGCCGCCGCCGCCCTACGCCATCAACGGCGTCGAACTCGCCGCTACCCTGGTCCCACACAAAAGCCACAAACCCGCGACCTTCAAATAGAAATTCCGACCACCTTGCTTACTTAAATCCGATCATGTCCGTTGAGATTATAGCGCTCGTGATGCTCTTCGATTTGATATGTAGAAGTTTGAATTTCGCTGTGTGGATTGGGAGAAAAGAGAGGAAGAAGTTTGGAGCTTTCTGGCCCTCCATCCATGAATACGGCGGCCTCACTATGTGTATTAGGGTTTAGTATTTCTGGCCGTATTTATACCATGTATTTTAGCGTATTTTAATTTATTTAATTCCAAAATAATTAGTGTATCGTCCTGAACTCCAAATTAAACCCAACGAATGACGTCCCCAGCTAAATACCCCCATCCCGGACACACTGGAATATGTTTCGTAACCCAATTCGGCTGTTACGATATGTTTTTCTTTAAATTTAATTATCAATCATTTAATTATTAAATTTAAACGTACATTTTAAATTACCGGGGCTACATACTACCTCTAAAAATTACAGAAAAATTATTTCTGGTTATGTTTTGACCATACGGTTCTAACAAGACTAATTTCGTCGAATTCTGAGACCGTTTGAAAAATGGCTATTTTTAAGTCGTTTAAATTTGACTGAAACTGACAAAACACGTTTTATTTTACCACGCTCACATATTAATTCGAAAAATTATGAAAATTGAAACTTAGCAAACATTTGACATTCCGGTTCCAACAAAAGTGGTTTCATCGAAAACCGAGGTCGTTCGCAAAATGGCTGTTTTCAAGGCCAATATATTTAATTAAAATATATATAAATTCTACAGCGACTTTTCTAAATTTTAAACTGGCCATAACTTACAACATTTAAAGTGAAATTTCAGTTTTTTAGATTCATTAGAAAGATATTATTAAACAGATTCAAATATTTCTTATTTTACTGAAATCCGATTTATTTTGAATCCTGTACATTCAGTTAAAGTTTGAAATCGAATTTTCGAACTACCGTGCTGTTTTGAACTCCTTTTATAATTAAATTAAATTTATTCGTTTTAACTAAATTTTTAGTTGTTATTATTTAAAATAAATTATTTTAAATATTAAAAATCCATTAAAATTTCTAAAATAAAAAATTTAAATTGGCCCCAAAATTCCGGGTTGTTACAATCGCCCCCACTTAAAATCTTTTCGTCCTTGAAAAGGAACGGAACTAAAAGTTGTTTAATTTACCAACTCAACTTTATTGGTTTCCATAATCTTGTTAGTTAAATTAATTATCATTTCTATACTTTTATTAGTTAAACTAATAATCAAACATCACAACCAGAAATCAATTAGGTGATTAACTTTTCAAATATATATAACCTTTATATATAGCCAAAAATCATATTTTTAGTGCAAATCACAGCAATGTGTACTAACTAAGTTTTGGCTCTCATACCAGTCAATCGAAATATATAGATATACCACCTTCGAAACTCGAACATAAATTCTGACGATGGTGCACCGATCATCAGAATTATCTTCGGACGACTAGAGTGTGATTCTATATCTATCTAGTATATTAAAACTTCGAATATCCGTTAATTACTCGTATATTCGAAATCTTTATATACTTGATTGTCCACATTAAAATATAATAATATTATCAAATACGTATATCAAGATAAAATTTTCAAAACTAAATTTGTTTTCATTTTTATTTTAAAGAAAATAATATTCTTCACACTCGTTCTAGGATTCTATTGATCCCATCTCTAACGAGTAATTCTTATTGGATATTATTAATCCAATCTCTGATGAATTCTTTCGTTCGGTTCTAATGTGCCTTGTTCTCGAGCTCTGTAAACCAAAGCTCTGATACCAACTGAAACGACCCTAACTTCTCAGTAAAGGAAAGCCTGGATTGCTTTGAGAACAACACACATCAGAGCATAAACCGAAGAACATTTTATTGTTGGTTACAACAATTACATCTGAGTACAAGAATATTATAGAGTATGAATACTTATTACACAAAGAAATACAATAATATCAGAGATTAAAATTACATTTAAATAGCAGTGGAAAATATTACAAATACACAACTGAAAGGAATACACGGATACAGAGCTTTCCGAATATCGCTTCAGCTGTAAACCAGGATCCTGTAAATATCTGCAAAAAGCTACTCGACCGCCCGTTTGGAAAATATGGGCACCCGAGTTTGCCAGTGAAATAAACTACAGGTCAGTCATGGGACTGGTATGAGAAATCTAACTTAACTTATCTAATTAATATGGCTAATCACAGGACCATGCCGTTAACGCGGAACGGGTTTACTCTATTGGATGGCCAGTGCATAAACTAAAGTAAATCGTTAAACAACGCAATGCTTTTTAGAAAAAATGAAACCATTATATGACCCAAGTCCCATCACACAATGCAACGCAAACCGGAGGATAGGGTTTTACCTTATAATGGTCAAAAGATGCTTGATACGACAAAATGGATTTAATATTAGTGTGTATATGTTTAATAAAAACATTTCAATCATAATGTATCAATCCTAGACGGCATGGGTACCATATATCTTGTCGCCATACTAGTTCTACAATCAAAACCGCAAGGTCGTATTGGAAGTTGGTTTTCCATCATGAGTCGAGGCTAGAGGCAAGCTCCTCTCCGATTCGAGACACTCTAGCAAATGCCTCAGGATCCCCCGCAGTGAACCCTTGGATCTTCAGGGTCGGTCCCTACTTAAGGGTAGTGGATTAATTATGCCTGAACACACGCTTCCCGGTCCCTTTGGACCTATAGTATGACCACTAACGGCCTATAAAAATCCGAGGCGCCTCAAAATCCATCATCCACATAAGTAAAATGTCAGCCAGTTTAAGCACTGACACCACTCCTAGCTAGAAAGAAACGTGTGCACTCCCTGCAGTCCTAATCCCGTTTTTGACTCATACCGGGGTGTGAGGCTCATGAAGTCACGATATACACAAAGCTATGCCGTAATAGGCTATACTTTGATCATCCCACAAGGCCCTGCTTTTCAACAAAAGCCTTGATCATTTGCATCTTGGCGTGCCACATTGACAATTCGCGTCATGCGATCAATCACTATTAATATATACCTGGGTGTTAAGTAGAGAATAAATCCTCCACCACCAAACTGACATACATTAATAGAAATCGATTTAATTCACATGGAACGAAATCCAATGTCAGACACACATCCATTTACTAGCTTATGCTCTGGGTTTGTGAGAAAACCAAATCCGAACAATAAACAATAGTCCGGACGGCTACCATTGAAGCCCCTTCAAGGTAGCTACTCCCATCATGGGTCTCAGTAGCAACACATCCATTCGATGTGAAGATCGTCGGTCTTCAACCACCGTCTTCATCTTCGAATCTTCATCGTCGTAGTAATTATTCGGAATGGGTTAAACCCGGTCTTTCCGAATAACTCGCGTATTTTTATAATTAAAAATCAAGTACTATGAAAATACATCCAATGCCACATTCCAGTTCATAGTATTCTTTTAAATAAAATATTCACCTTATTTTATCAAAGATAAATACTTCAAATTATTCTTAAATCCTTCTTTTAAAGATTTATTATAACCCCAAATTGGTTTTAAATATCAAAAATCATTATTCAGTGATTATTAAAATTTAAGGAATTAATCTTATTCTTAACTAGGTTAAAGAACTAATGTCATTTAAAACATAGTTCACGGTAAACCCAAAATCATCTTCCATAAAATATGGAAACTTCACAGAAATCAAATCCATATGTAATCGTTATAAATTTCTGTATCCAACCAATAATATAAATGGAATAACGACAAAGCCTCTTAAATTCCATATGTAGTATCGGTTTTCTTTTACAGAAGCTTATCTCGGTTATTATTAATTCAAATTCCATTTAACTCCAATTTAATATATTAAATTGGAAAAATTGGCTTTTGGAAAATTCCCATTTAAATCTTAATAAAAGATTTATAAATTCCAAATCAAATTTTCACTGACAATTGGGGTAAAGAACACATTTCACTTAAAAACATGGTTCACAATAAACCCAACTCACGTTTCATCTTATTCCAATTACTAAATATAATTGAAAACTTTAATAATCTGAAATAAAAGATTATTCTTTTCATACGGATTTTAAGAACAGTGTTATTTTAAGACACTATTCACGACAAACCCAAATCCAATTTATTCAATTTAATTTCAATTAAATATTAGAAAATTGGAAAACTTCATTAAATCTAAATTTAATGATTAATCTAGTTAATAACTAGTTCATTTCAATAAAAATATATTTTTTCTAAAATATATTCTCTTTTTTCTTATTTTTTCTAAGACATTTTCTAAAATATTCTTTTTCTAGAATATTCTTTATTGGAATGTGACTCAACCAACAACCATATATTGCATGTAATCAACCATCATGATAAATAATTATCAAACATCCAATAACAACCAGAGTGGATTCTACACTAAATATTAGGGCTAGTGTAGATCAAATATCATCCCAACACCCGTGTGGGGTTTCATCCAACAATCAAATAATAAATTATTTGTGCGCTTGGGCGATGTGTGAAAATTATCGACCCAATCACATAAACAAGTTGGGTAACTTGTAAATGGGGGTGTAATATTCAAACTTGAATATACTAAACATTATATTTAACACATCACACATTTCAACATTCAGACATACTTTTCAATACTCTTTGTTGTGGACAAATGGCAATAAAAATCTAATCTTTTAATTCAATTCTTTTTATTGTTAACAAATGACAATAAAAATCTTAACTCTTATTTATTTACCAAAATGTATATATTTTTTTCTCATTCATTTTAATGGCAAAATAAGTATTTCTACTTCATACTTTTTAATGTATAAAGATATACATTTTCCAATTCATACCTTTTAAGGTGACAATATGAATGTGTTCTAATTCATTTCTCTAAAGTGACAAAAATGAATTTTTATTTTTATAAACATGTTTTCACAAAAATGTTATTTTTATTTCTATGATTATTCTTTCACAAAAATGTCATCTTTTATTTCTATACTCATTCTTTCACAAAAATACTATTTTAATTCACTAATCATTCTTTTGACAAAAGTGTGATTTTAATTCCCTAATCATTCTTTTGACAAAAAGGTTATTCTTGTTCGCTAATCAAGTCTTACAAAAAAAATGTTATTCTTTTCACTAATCAAATATTGACAAATATGTTATTCTTATATAATCCTTATAGAATGACAAAAATGTGATTTATGTAAAATCCCTATTTAATAACAAAAATGTGTACTTTTGTATAGTTCTTATTAAATGACAAAAATGCCTCTTTTTATTTCATTCTTATTAATAAATAAAATTTACCTTTTTTTTAATTCATGTTTTTATTCACATCTACATTGTGAATAAAATATACCTTTTTAAATTCATACTTTTCATTTGTAACTAATTTGTAATTAAAAAGGTGTAGTTCTTTTCTAATCATATTCACAATTACAAATTGTGCTTTTTCCCTATTCATATTTTTATTTACTATAAGAATGTAAATAAAAATGTATTTTCTATAATCCTGTTTTTTATTTACCATAAGAATGCAAATAAAATATGTTTGCTCAAATCATGCCTTTATTTACACTAAAAAGTAAATAAAAATGTCACTGTAAATGTGTTCCTTTTTATTTACCTAGAAATATAAATAAAGATGTTCACTGTAAATAGGTTCTTTTTATTTACATAAAGTAAATGTAAATAAAGGAGTTCTCTAATTTTGTTCTTTTTCTATGTTTTCTAATATCATATAAAATAATATTTTATATGCAAACATTTTCTATCCATTCATATTAACATAAAAAGAATATTTTATGTTAAACCCATTTCTAACATTTCAACAAAAATAAATAAAAACGAGAACTTTATTTTTGTTGAAAATTCTATTTAATTTTCCAAATGAACATTCCCAATTCATTCTTTTAAAAAGACCAAAATTGATAAATTTGTCTAATCCTTCCATGTAAACAAAATGACAAATTTGTCTAATACTTTTTAATGTAAACAAAATGCGATGATTTTGTTTAATCCCTTTTTGTAAACAAAATGTAAATTTTGTTAAAATCCTTTTTAACGTAAACAGGAATATCTATACATTCTTTTGACAAGAAAATGTTATTTTATTTCAAGGTAACATTTATAAGAAAATGTTATTTTATTTCACTTTGAAAAAGTGTAATTTTTTTTCTTTTCTATCCTTTTATTACATTATTAAAAATTGTAATTTTTCTATCTCTTTAATTACATTATAAAATTGTAACTTTTCTATCCTCCTTTATTACATAAAAAGAAATGTGTTTTTAATGTAAAACATTATTTCCTAATAAAATATCAATCTTCCTCCATGTTTACAATATTACATTAAAAATGTGTTTTTAATGTAAAACATGATTTCATTATAAAACATAAATCTTTTGTCCCGTTCTTATTTAATAACAAAATTGAATATTTTTACTTCATTTCTTTTAAATGACAAAAGTGGATGTTTTGGTTTCATTCCCTTTTAAATGATCAAACATGTGCATTTTGGTGTAACCCTTTTTAATAGCCAAAAATGTATATTTTGTCTCATTCCTTTTTAAATGACAAAAAATGAATATTTTTGTCTCATCCTGCAAAAATGGTAAAAATAAATGTTTTGGTTTCATTCTATTAAGTTTGACAAAAACGAATATTTTTGTCTTAACAAATCCAAAAGGATAAATTTTTGTTTGATCTGATTTTCTGATTAACATCAATGTTAGTTTCAATAATTTTAATAAACAGAATAATACTTTGTTCAATCTAATTCTAATTAACAGGAATGTTAATTTTAACAATCTCAAGGAGAAAATGATAATTTGGTTTACCCTAACTCTAATTAACAGAGATGTCAATTTCAACAATATAATAAACAAAATAATAATTTTGTTCAATCTAATTCTAATTAACAGGAATGTTAATTTTAACAATTTCGAAGGCACACCCATCATAAATCATTACATCTTATCACCAAACAAACACATCTATATTTTACATTCAGCATAGAACAAACATGAATAATAACAGACAGGAATTAACTATAAATAGGTGATAATAAAATCAGAATTATTTTCTAATTACTTAAAAAAAGAAATAAATAGATTTCTCACCTTGATTTTAGTTCTGTACAAATTAGATTTGAATTTTCTCTGAATTTTGATTTGCTCTGTTTCAGATCTTGTCAGTTCTATGCTGTAGAGTTTTTCGTTGTGAATCCAACGCGACTGATTTCATCAATTTCTGATTTCATCAATTTCTGATTTCATTTGCAAGAGATATTGAATTTTAAACTTTGATCACATAATTTAAAATAATTAAACAGTTAATTAGTTTAATTACTTGATTAGGAATTAATCCCTTCTCCTTCGTTCTTAACTTCCAGGAATCTGAACCCAAACTTCGATTAACATCCACCGTCACGCACCGCGCCTCGATCCCTGGGACCCCGATCCGAACGCGCCACTCCGAAGCCCACGCCGCCGCCACCCTGCGCCATCAACGGCGTCGAACTCGCCGCTACCCTGGCCCCACACGACAGCCACAAACCCGCGACCTTCAAATAGAAATTCCGACCACCTTGCTTACTTAAATCCGATCATGTCCGTTGAGATTATAGCGCTCGTGATGCTCTTCGATTTGGTATGTAGAAGTTTGAATTTCGCTGTGTGGATTGGGAGAAAAGAGAGGAAGAAGTTTGGAGCTTTCTGGCCCTCCATCCATGAATACGGCGGCCTCACTATGTGTATTAGGGTTTAGTATTTCTGGCCGTATTTATACCATCTATTTTAGCGTATTTTAATTTATTTAATTCTAGAATAATTAGTGTATCGTCCTGAACTCCAAATTAAACCCAACGAATGACGTCGCTAGCTAAATACCCCCATCCCGGACACATTGGAATATGTTTCGTAACCCAATTCGGCTGTTACGATATGTTTTTCTTTAAATTTAATTATAAATCATTTAATTATTAAATTTAAACGTATATTTTAAATTACCGGGGCTACATACTACCTCTAAAAATTACAGAAAAATTATTTCTGGTTTTGTTTTGACGATACGGTTCTAACAAGACTAACTTCGTCGAATTCTGAGACCATTTGAAAAATGGCTATTTTTAAGTCGTTTAAATTTGACTGAAACTGACAAAACACGTTTTCTTTTACCACGCTCACATATTAATTCGAAAAATTATGAAAATTGAAACTTAGCAAAAATTTGACATTCCGGTTCCAACAAAAGTGGTTTCGACGAAAACCGTGGTCGTTTGCAAAATGGCTATTTTCTAGGCCAATATATTTAATTAAAATATATATAAATTCTACAGCGACTTTTCTAAATTTTAAACTGGCCATAACTTACAACTTTTAAAGTGAAATTTCAGTTTTTCAGATTTGTTAGAAAGATATTATTAAACAGATTCAAATATTTCTTGTTTTACTGAAATCCGATTTATTTTGAATCCTGTACATCCAGTTAAAGTTTGAAATCGAATTTTCGAACTGCCGTGTTGTTTTGAACTCCTTTTATAATTAAATTAAATTTATTCGTTTTAACTAAATTTTTAGTTGTTATTATTTAAAATAAATTATTTTAAATATTAAAAATCCTTTAAAATTTCTAAAATAAAAATTTTAAATTGGCCCCAAAATTCTGGGTTGTTACATTTAATTATTAAATGGAATTATTAAATTGAATTATTTAAAATCGAACTGTTTAATTGAATCGAAATATAAATGGGAAGTCAAATCCTTTTGAATTAAGATATCGAAATTTAGTTAATTGATTTGAAACTGAAATATGATTTCCTGTTTGGTTAAATTTTGAAGATATGATTCTAATTCCAATTATAGTACTTTTAAACCATTTTATAAACTAATTTATTTTTATAATAATAATTTTCTTTATGAACTATTTACCTCATAACTATTTTACTTTATTATTTATTTTAAAACAACTATTTAAATATTTAACTATTTATTTTATAAACTATTTTAATATTTTACCTAAAGATTTTATTAAATCTGAAATTCTATTTTAAACACAATTTATTTGTTTTCAGACTATTTCAATTATATAGCTAAACTATTTAAATAAATATATATATATATATTTAAAAAAATTAATAATCAAATTATTTTAAAAGTTGGAATTGTTTCAAGATTTAAGTTTGAGTTTAAATGGAGATTTTACTATGAAATATTCTATTTTGACTATTGAAATGAGTTTTATAAAAATCTGATATTTTGATATGAAGTACGAACCCCTTTGAAATGTAAAAGAACTGACTGGTGAGAAAAATGTAAACGACTGGTTGTTAAAGAGATCAGGATCGGATATTGTGATATTCTCTGCCAATACCGAAAACCACTTTAACAACTGTGTACGCGGTGGAGTTCCAAAATGAAGTCGGTTGATTTGGAGGCGATTACTGGATTTGAATAAAGAGAACGATAATGGATATCTTTGACCTTCGGGTCATAATTAAAATGGCTAAAACAGGGTTATACCGTGACCAAGTGGGGTTAGATACCTCCATCGGCAACACTTCTTCCTTTATTACTATAGTTGTAATATCCCGTATTTTTACGGTATTATAATTAATTAATTTAATTATTCAAATAGTGAAATAGAGATTTAAATAGCTATTTAATTAAATGATAGTGAATATTTAATTACACTAAATAATAGAATAATATATTTAATTTCTGAAATAATCAGAAATAGCTGAATTCACAATATTGTGTGAATTGGATCGTATATATTGTATAATTAAGTTTAGAGTTGAATTATATTAATGAATATATTATATAAACGACAGTTGAACGTATAATTACATTATAATTAAAATCGAGCCCATAATGGCGCGGCAGTTCGGAATTTGGCGATTCGAACTTCAATTGATTATACAGAATCCGTTTTAAATTGGATTTCTGTGAAACAAGAAACGTTCGAAGCTGGTGAAGTATATTTTCCTAATGGAAGAGAAAAATCGGAATTTCGTCTTATAGATTTTGATTTATGGTAAAATCAAATTTTTGAAAAGTCGTTATGGAGTTCCTTTATAATTTATATCGATTTATTTATATTTTTAGATGGATTTTAAATACAAATTGAATATCGATGTAACACTGGATTTGGAATATCGAATTATAAATCCAATTGGAGCTGTATGATATTCTACTGTGAATATATATGATAATATTTATTTATAAATATTAAATTTCATTATTTTTAAATATATTAATGTTTGAAAGGGTTTATTTAGAGCTTTAAAAATAGCCAGTTTTGCAAACGACCTCCGTTTTCGACAAAACTAATTTTGTTGGATCCGTAACATTAAATTATTGTTAGATTTCAAGTTTCATGATTTTTGGAGTTAGTGTGTGGCCGTACGGATTTTTAATGTGAAAAATAGTCTGTATTTTGATGGTTAAAAATACGCTGTGTGAGCAAACGGAGTCAGAATTCGACGAAACCAGTTTTGTTGGGTCCGTAATAGCGCACTGTAGCTGCATGTCCATTTTCATGATTTTTGGATGTTGTATGTGATCATAGGAATTTTAAAGGACAAATACAAACAGTAGTTGATTATAAATAAATAAAAAATTCGAATATAAAATTATTTAAAATTCTCTATAAATACCCTTCCCATTGTCAAAACCTAATTCAAATCATTCTCAGGTCAAACATAAACCCGCCGTCATATTCTTTCTCAAACCCAATTTCGTGTGTCTTCTAAAATCATAAGAAATTCAAATAAACATCTATAAATCACAACTCGGTTATCTATGAAATCATTGTCACTTTCTCTTCAATTCAGTGCCATTTTTAAGTCATGCGATTCGGATTTTGGAAGCTCGATGTTGTACAACGTGTTCTAGGGTTAAACTATGCTGGATATTTATGTATCGAGAGTGATTTTCGAGTTCGTATTTGGACTGAGGAGATCGAGTAGATTTGGTTTTGTTTTTATGGGAATTATTTGAAATTGAAAATGTCGCTGGTTTGCTATGGGGCGTGAGAACCTGTTGTTCGACGCAACTCCAGGGCGTGGTGCGTGATCGATCTGGAGTGTATGCTAGGATGCAGATTTGGAAGAGGTAGAGATTGGTGAAGATTGTGATAGGTTACGTGCTATAGGGAGGGTGAACGAGGTGATCAAACCGTGATAATGGCGGTTGAAGTTTTATTCTGGAGTTCGATATGTTAACGAGGAAGAAGGAGGAAAAATCGGTGCGGGTCTGGAAATGGAAATGGGTTTGGGCCTTAAGGTATATGGTGAGCCCAATCGAAAATAGAAATTAAGTTTTAATTTAATTTAAAATATTCGTATAGCTTGTAAATGCTATAACTTCGCCATACATTATCAACATTCAACAAAACTAGATCCATTAGGATCGTATGGACGGTGGCTACGCCATGAAATTGACTGGGAGTGAATCGGGGCTCGTTACAATTTATAGCAAAATAAATTGTCTGATTTGAATCAACAACAGTTTACCGTTATTTAACGATGAAGTGCCAATGTGAGTAAAACTCACCAACTCTATAAGTTCATATTTATATAACGTATAATTTGAACTGATAAATGATAATGATTGTTGTGTGCTGACTGTTTGATTTAATTGCTGAATGATTGGTTGAAATTTTAGATAACGATATATATGTAAATCGTTAACTAAATATTGATTTTGTTTATCAGAATATTTCATACTGAAATGAAATTAACTATATTGGTTAACATCTGTGGATGCAGGAAAACAGGTTGGAGGGATCAAACTGGATTCCTCAATATTTAAAATACTATTGTTGTCATATATTGTGATATATGATGTGATATATAATCTATGGTTGATTATGTGTGTTTGGATGATATTGATGATGGTTATTTGGTATTTTAAATACCATAAGAAATACTGGAATGTATAAATACGAATTTTCAAAGTGTATATTGAATAGAAATTTATTTATAAAATCAAATGATTTTATAAAAGAAAATATTTATAACATCAAATGATTTTATAAAAGAAAATATTTATAACATCAAAGGATTTTATAAAAGGAAATATTTGTAAAACATTTACAAATAGAATAGAAAAGTAAATATTTGTAAAACATTTACAAATAGAATTGAAAAGGAAATATTTATAAAATAAATAGACTTATCAAAAGGGATTTATTTGGTAAATAAATAGATTATAAAAGGAAATATTTGAAAAATGAATAGAATAGTATAAAAAGAGAATTTTATATTTGAAAGGTTTAGACCCATGCTTCGCACACGGGTATAACATGATATGGATTTAAAGCAAAGATTTAAATAGAATTTGTTCCAACCGATAGATTGAGAAGATTAATTTATAAATAATATTTTATGGATTAAATAAAATGTTTATCATTGGATAAATAGAATATATATGTCAGGACTTATATAGAGAAGTAAGAATCGATTTCAACATCGATATTTGAAACTGAATATGGACGTAGAGTTAATCAAAGGAGTTAATCAAAATGTGTTAATCAAAATGTGTTAATAAAAATAAGTTAGAGAAGTTAATCGATTAGAGTTAGAGTTAATTGATTAGAAATAGAGTTAATCGATTAGAGTTAGAGTTAATCGATTAGAGATAGAGTTAATAGATTAGAGTTGGAGTTAATCGAATTACAGTTAATCGATTAGAGATATAGTTAGTCGATTAGAGTTAGTGTTAATCGAATTAGAGTTAATTGATTAGAGATAGAGTTAATCGATTAGAGTTAGAGTTAATCGATTAGAGTCAGAGTTAATTGATTAGAGATAGAGTTAATCGATTAGAGTTAGAGTTAATCGATTAGAGATAGAGTTAATAGATTAGAATTAGAGTTAATCGAATTAGAGTTAATCGAATTAGAGTTAATCGATTAGAGATAGAGTTAATTGATTAGAGTTAGAGTTAATCGAATTAGATTTAATCGATTAGAGTTAGAGTAAATTGATTAGAGTTATAGTTAATTGAATAGGAGTTAATCGAATATTAGTTATTCGAAAGGACATTATAGAATATGGTTTATTCGAAAGGAGTTAATCGAATATTAATTTATTTGAAAGGAGTTAATCGAATATTGGTTATTCGAAAAGAGTTATCAAATATTGGTTATTTGAAGGGGAGTTAATCGAATATTAGTTGTTCGAAGAGAGTTATTCGAATATTAGTTATTCGGTTAAGAGTTAGTCGAATATTAGTTAATCGAATAAGAGTTAATCGAATATAGTTTATTCGAATAGAGTTAAAGGAGTTAATCGAATATAGTTTATTCGAATAGAGTTAAACGAGTTAATCGAATAAAGTTTATTCGAATAGAGTTAAAGGAGTTAATCAAGTATTGTTAATTCGAATAGAGTTAAAGGAGTTATTGAATATAGTTTATTTGAAAGGAGTTAATCGAATATAGTATATTCGAAAGGAGTTAAGTGATAAGAGTTATTGAATTAAAGTTAATCGAGTTAAAGTTAATAGAGTTAGGTTTAATTGATTTGAGTTAATTGAGTTATATTTTTGAGTTAGATATTTCAGAAGTAGGGATTATAACGCTATAGTTATAATCAATGTTTTTCAATAAAGAAGTGGATTCGTAAATAGAATCCGAGAGTTACGTAAGGAAGTGTGTTAAAGGTTTAAAAGGTGAACTTTGTCTATTTTGAGGTTAAAAATGTTGTTCGGTTAAGGTCTAAGAGGTAGTTATACCCCAACTTGATTGACTTCGTTTTAACTAAGGAATGGTTAAGGTTCGATAGTGAAGGTTGGTTAAGTGAATTTAGTTAGTGAGTGTAATGGTTTGAGTTGGCATTGCGATGTTTTATTTAAATATCTGTTTAAATCCAATGTAGGAGTTTTGGAAATAGTTTCCAAATAAGAATCAGAAATGTTTTCTAATATAGAAAACAAGAAATGGAAATGTTTTCCAATGTTAATAACGTATATTTTCTAAATTTAGAAAATAAGAAATGTTGAATATATGGGAACAGGAAATAAATAAAGTAATGAACTAAAGAGATAAACGTTAAATGATGATTGATCGAGAAATTTTCCATCTGGAAATAATATCGTTGTTTGCATATGCGTTTTTCTTTGATTGTTAACTCGCCGACTATCGAAGTTTTTGACATTTTTCCGTCGTCAATACGGAGAGACCGGGATCAGATTCATTATTTGAAAATCACTCTGTATGGGCATTAGTGTTGCGAATCAAATATGATGAAGATAATTGAAAATGGATCTATGCAAGGGCTGTCCTGTTTACAGAATAGTGCCTTTGGTTTGTCCAGTCCCAGGACGACCTGTATGGAAGAATGTCTGACAAGGTGTATTTAATGGATCGCGTAAGTTGATCTCTTCAAACGTATGTATGTTTGATGGCGGAGGAATTCGTTTCTCTTAGCGGTATACCCATGATATTTTTAGGGAAATCAATTTGTGATTTGGCGGGTTTGACGATGTGACATTCAAAGTGAATAAATGAGTGATCTGTCAGAGATAAGCGTGGCCTCTAGCCTCACAACCGGGAAATGACAAAATTTGGGCAGGCAGCATGGCTAAGTGGTTGGCTGCCAATTAGGGTGTATTATCAACTATCTAGAGATATTCATTTCATTCTTTAATCTATTCGATGTTGTCCCATTCAGGAAACAGTTGCCGATCCCTACCGTTGGTGATGTACATTCGATACACTCAAGCGAAATGTGTGGTCGGTCATGTGTGGTCAGGTTGCAAGATGTTCTTGTTGAACCCAGTGTATTCCTCTCTAGAGGTACACTATCGGATGGTGGTTCCATACCTTGTCATAGTTAGAGATTCATTATCCAATAAGTGCTTGCGGTTTTGATTGTATACTATATATGTAGAACGTGAGATGAAAGCATTTCTGCTAGATGATTATTCAGTTGTGGTTGATAGACATTATTATAATATCAAAAGAGTTTTGATATAAAGATTTTCGTTTCTTCCAAAAGGATTTTGAAAGTTGAATCAAATGTTTTGGATATTCATAAGGGAAAAACCCATTCCGTTATACGACGTGGTCTTATGAGATATCATTTAATTGCTCAAACTGTTTTAAACTGTTTTACTCACACCATTCCTATGACTAACCCAGAGTTTATTTTGTTTTGTTTTTTTTAAACTCTTGGGTGCCCAATTTTGTACGGGCAGTCAAGTAGTCAGGATTTTTCAGATATACTTTGGGAGCTTGGAGCAGGAGGCTTCAGGTTTATATAGCTATTGTTATTTCCGCTGTGTTGTAAGTGTTGTACTCTGATAATGTTACTGTATACATATACTAGTTTTATTTCAAAAGTATGTATCTATTTTATATTTTTCATTCCGCTGTGAGATTCGTGTTTACTCTGATGTTTTATGTGCTTCTTCTTCTTTTATTCTAAGTTTCTATCTTATCTATTCTCACCTTCTAATTTCTTTCATGGACTATCCGGTATTTCCAATGCTTGATTAGTCGACATCGTGTTTGGTGTCGATAACTAGGATCGCGAATCTTCGAGTCGTTACAGTGGTATCAGAGCTGAAGGTTAAGTAATTACCTTGGCTCTGTGGCAAGACTCGGTAGAGATAGGGTTAGCAATACGCTAGATTAAGTTTGATTGTATATATATGAGTGCTTATTTGTTATTTGATATAAAAATGATTTTGTATTGTGGAGATTTATTGATTGAGTTGTTTATGGGTTCTGGTCGATCAGTTTGATCCACTGTATCGGTAGGAATTTATAAACACTTGAATACGATGAACCGACACTGTATGTTTTGAAAAGAGGGTAAATGAAATAATTTTACCCAAATTATATTTTGATATATAGGATTTATTGGAATTATTATAATATATTGGATATATTGGTTGTTATTATAATCAGATAAGATTATAATTGAAAACGGTTATGTAAATAACCAATTGGAATTCATATAAGTGGTATATGAAATCAGATGAATTAAATCTGATTTTAAATCAAAATTGAAACTAAAACCCTGGAAATTTGAAAAAAGTGTTTGTAAATGGATTTGAAATTAATATAAGAGAATTTTAAAATCCTGGGAGATTTTAAATTGTTTACAAGCATTATGAAGGATATTTTGAAAGTGATTTCAAAATGAAGGTGTTTAAATATGGTTTTGAAATTGTTATAGTATTGAACTCACTTCGATAAGCTGGAAAATAACCCTGATGATGAATCGCGACATCATTAGTGTCATTTTCGAGTTTCTAAGCGACGAATTACTACCAAGGATTTTATTTTTGAATTGTTTTGTGAAAAGCAAGTTGTTTTGAATCCTAAAAGGGAATATATAGTTTTAGAAAAACTAAACTGTTTGAAATTCCTTAGCGAAGATTGTTAGAATTAAAACAAATTAAATTAGAATATGTAAAAGCAAATAGAAATAGAAATTAAAATAAAGCCAGTTAAGTGGGAATTGAATTGAAATTTGCAAAAGCAAATTGGAGTTGAATTGGATTAGAAGGATATCAAGAAATTTGGATTTGTGGGATAGAAATTGAAATGAGATTCCGTTTGGATATAAGCGAATGGTTGTGTTGAGGGTAAAAACTGATTGGAGTTTGACTAGGATAACATAGGTATATGTTGAATTGGTAACAGATGCAAAGGATATAATTATATGCCCAACCAAAAAGGTACACGTTTATATTCATATGAGTTTGATGAGTTATGAGCCGAATTGGCAAGCCGCTTGGCAGTTTGATTTTCTTTTAGGTTGGAGAAGGCCTAGAGTGGCGAGTTGAAGTTGTACCGATTTACCAATACAAAGGAGGTGCTGGCAAAAAAATTCGAAAATTTCGGGTGTTAGAAAATTTTTAGGATTTTTGAAAATTTTCGCTGATAAGAATTAATTAATATTTTAATTAAAGTTTAATTGGCTCAGTTGAAACTGAAGTTAAGAAGTGAATAAATAAGTTCTAACCAGTCAATAAGGTTTGTTTTCTACCTTAGCAATTTCGAGGATGAAATTATTTTACGGGGGGAAGAATGTAATATCCCGTATTTTTACGGTATTATAATTAATTAATTAATTTAATTATTTAAATAGTGATATAGAGATTTAAATAGCTGTTTAATTAAATGATAGTGAATATTTAATTACATTAAATAATAGAATAATATATTTAATTTCTGAAATAATCAGAAATAGCTGAATTCACAATATTGTGTGAATTGGAGCATATATATTATATAATTCAGTTTAGAGTTGAATTATATTAACGAATATAATATATAAACGACAGTTGAACATATAACTGTATTATAATTAAAATCGAGCCCGTAATGGCATGGCAGTTCGTAATTTAGCGATTCGAACTTCAATTAAATATACAGAATCCGTTTTAACTCGGATTTCTGTGAAGCAAGAAACGTTCGGAGCTGGTGAAGTATATTTTTCTAATGGAAGAGATAAATTAGGATTTTGTCGTGTAGATTTTTATTTATGGTTAAATCAAATTTTCGAAAAGTCGCTATAGAATTCCCTTATAATTTATATTGATTTATTTATATTTTTAGATGGATTTTGAATATAAATCGAATATCGATGTAACACTATATTTGGAATATCGAGTTATAAATCCAATTGGAGCTGTATGATATTCTATTGTGAATATATACGATAATATTTATTTATAAATACTAAATTTAATTATTTTTAAATATATTAATATTTAAAAGGGTTTATTTAGAGCTTTAAAAATAGCCAGTTTTGCAAACGACCACCGTTTTCGACGAAACTAATTTTGTTGGATCCGTAACATTAAATTATTGTTAGATTTCAAGTTTCGTGATTTTTGGAGTTAGTCTGTGGCCGTACGGATTTTTAATGTGAAAAACAGTCAGTATTTTGACGGTTAAAAATACGTTGTGTGAGCAAACGGAGTTGGAATTCGACGAAACCAGTTTCGTTGGGTCCGTAATGGCGAACTGTAGCTGCATGTCCATTTTCATTATTTTTGGATGTTGTATGTGATCACGGGAATTTTAAAGAAAAAATACAAACAGTAGTTGATTATAAATAAATAAAAAGTTCGAATATAAAATTATTTAAAAATCTCTATAAATACACTTCGCATTGTCTAAACCTAATTCAACTCATTCTCAGGTCAAACATAAACCCGTCGTCATATTCTTTCTTAAAACCAATTTCGTGAGTCTTCTAAAATCATAAGAAATTCAAATAAACATCTATAAATCGCAACTCAGTTATCTATGAAATCGTTGTCACTTGCTCTTCAATTCGGTGCCATTTTTAAGTCATGCGATTCATATTTTGGAAGCTCGATGTTGTACAGCGTCTTCTACCGTTAAACTGTGCTGGATATTTAAGCATCGAGAGTGATTTTCGAGTTCATATTTGGACTGAGGAGATCGAGTTGATTCGGTTTTGTTTTTACGGGAATTATCTGAAATTGAAAATGTCATTGGTTTGCTATGGGGCGTGAGAACCTATTGTTCGACGCAACTCCAGGGCGTGGTGCGTGATCGATCTGGAGGGTATGGAAGGGTGCAGATTTGGAAGAGGTGGAGATTGGTGAAGATTGTGATGGATTATGTGCTATAGGGAGGGAGAACGAGGTGATCAAACCGTGATAATGGCGGTTGAAGTTTTATTCTGGACTTCGATCTATTAACGAGGAAGGAGGAAAAATCGGTGCAGGTCTGGAAATGGAAATGGGTTTGGGCCTTAAGGTATATGGTGAGCCCAATCGAAATTAGAAATTAAGTTTTAATTTAATTTAAAATATTCATATAGCTTGTAAATGCTATAACTTCGCCATACATTATCAGAATTCAGCAAAACTGGATCCATTAGGATCGTATGGACGGCGGCTACACCATGAAGCTGACTGGGAGGAATCGGGGCTCGTTATAATTTATAGCAAAATAAATTGTCTGATCCGAATCAACAACATTTTACTGTTATTTAACGATGAACTGCCAATGTGAGTAAAACTCACCAACTCTATCAGTTCATATTTATATAATGTATAATTATAACTGATAAATGATGATGATTGCTGTGTGCTGACTATTTGATTCAATTGCTGAATGATTGGTTGAAATTTTAGATAACGATATATATGTAAATCGTTAACTAAATATTGATTCTGTTTATCAGAATATTTCATACTGAAATGAAATTGATGCTAACTATATTGTTTAACATCTGTGGATGCAGGAAAACAGGTTGGAGGGATCCAACTGGATTCCCCAATATTTGTAATACTGTTGTTTTCATATATTGTGATATATGATGTGATATATAATCTGTGGTTGATTATGTGTGTTTGGATGATATTGATGATGGTTATTTGGTATTTTAAATACCATAAGAAATACTTGAATGTATAAATGGGAATTTTCAAAGTGTATATTGAAAAGAAATTTATTTATAAAATCAAATGATTTTATAAAAGAAAATATTTATAACATCAAATGATTTTATAGAAGAAAATATTTATAACATCAAATGATTTTATAAAAGAAAATATTTATAACATCAAAGGATTTTATAAAAGGAAATATTTGTAAAACATTTACAAATAGAATAGAAAAGGAAATATTTGTTAAACATTTACAAATAGAGTAGAAAAGGAAATATTTGTAAAACATTTACAAATAGAATTGAAAAGGAAATATTTATAAAATAAATAGAATTATCAAAAGGGATTTATTTGGTAAATAAATAGATTATAAAAGGAAATACTTGAAAAATGAATAGAATAGTATAAAAGAGAATTTTTTATTTGAAAGGTTTAGACCCGTGCTTCGCACACGGGTATAACATGATATGAACCGATAAATTGAGAAGATTAATTTATAAATAATATTTTATGGATTAAATAAAATGTTTATCATTGGATAAATAGAATATATAAGTCAGGACTTATATAGAGAAGTAAGAATCGATTTCAACATCGACATTTGAAACTGAATATGGACATAGATTTAATCAAAGGAGTTAATCAAAATGTGTTAATCAAAATGTGTTAATCAAAATAAGCTAGAGGATTTAATCGATTAGAGTTAGAGTTAATTGATTAGAGATAGAGTTAATCGATTAGAGTTAGAGTTAATCGATTAGAGATAGAGTTAATCGATTAGAGTTAGAGTTAATCGAATTCGAGTTAATCGATTAGAGATAGAGTTAATCGATTAGAGTTAGAGTTAATCGAATTAGAGTTAGAGTTAATCGATTAGAGTTAGAGTTAATAGATTAGAGTTAGAGTTAATTGATTAGAGATAGAGTTAATCGATTAGAGTTAGAGTTAATCGATTAGAGATTGAGTTAATCGATTAGAGTTAGAGTTAATCGAATTAGAGTTAATCGATTAGAGTTAGAGTTAATCGATTAGAGTTAGAGTTAATCGAATTAGAGTTAATCGATTAGAGTTAGAGTTAACAGATTAGAGCTAGAGGTAGGAGTTAATCGAATATTAGTTTTTCGAAAGGAGATTATCGAATATAGTTTATTCGAAAGGAGTTAATCGAATATTAGTTTATTAGAAATGAGTTAATCGAATATTGGTTATCCGAAAAGAGTTATCGAATATTGGTTATTCGAAAGAGAGTTAATCGAATATTATTTATTCGAAGAGAGTTATTCGAATATTAGTTATTTGGATAAGAGTTAGTCGAATATTATTTAATCGAATAAGAGTCAATCGAATATAGTTTATTCGAATAGAGTTAAAGGAGTTAATCGAATATAGTTTATTCGAATGGAGTTAAATGAGTTAATCGAATATAGTTTATTCGAATAGAGTTAAAGGAGTTAATCAAATATAGTTTATTCGAATAGAGTTAAAGGAGTTATCGAATATAGTTTATTCGAAAGGAGTCAATCGAATATAGTTTATTCAAAAGTAGTTAAGTGATAAGAGTTAATGAATTAAAGTTAATCGAGTTAAAGTTAATAGATTTAGGGTTAATTGATTTGAGTTAATTGAGTTATATTTTGGAGTTAGATATTTCAGAAGTAGGGATTATAACGCTGTAGTTATAATCAGTGTTTTTAATAAAGAAGTGGATTCGTAAATAGAATCCGAGAGATACGTAAGGAAGTTTGTTAAAGGTTTAAAAGGTGAACTTTGTCTATTTTGAGGTTAGAAATGTTGTTCAATTAAGGTCTGAGAGGTAGTTGTACCCCAACTTGATTGACTTCGTTTTAACTAAGGAATGGCTAAGGTTCTATAGTGAAGGTTGGTTAAGTGAATTTAGTTAATGAGTGTAATGGTTTGAGTTGGCGTCGCGATGTTTTATTTAAACATCTGTTTAAATCCAATGTAGGAGTTCTGGAAATGGTTTCCAAATAAGAATCAGAAATGTTTTCTAATATAGAAAACAAGAAATGGAAATGTTTTCCAATGTCAATAACGTATATTTTCTAAATTTAGAAAATAAGAAATGTTGAATATATGGGAAAAGGAAATAAATAAAGTAATGAACTAAAGAGATAAACGTTAAACGATGATTAATCGATAAAATTTCCATCTGGAAATAATATCGTTGTTTGCACACGTGTTTTTCTTTGATAGTTGACTCACCGACTATCGAAATTTTTGACCATTTTTCCGTCGTCAATACAGAGAGCCCAGGATCAGATTCATTTTCTGAAAACCACTCTGTATGGGCGTGAGCGTTGTGAATCAAGTATGATGAAGATAATTGAAAATGGAGCTATGCAAGCGCTGTCTTGTTTATAGAATAGTGCCTTCGGTTTGTATAAGTAAATAATATTTTATAGTTTATATAAGTAAATAATATTTTATAACTTTTTATTATACCTGAACTAAATCTTTAATTAAAAATTATTGAATTCATACCTTACTGCAAAAGACCCCGAACCCAATGCCCATTGCTGCACTCCTTCCTTACTGTTTGAACTACCCAACGTTTTCATGCCATTTATGAACTCAACTGCTTCTTTATTTAGAAATTTATTCGCCACCTCCATATATAATCAAAACCATCACTATAGTTGATTTCCGCTATTTCTACATTCTCCCCTTTTCAAACTTGTAACAACCCGTAAATTCTGGGCCAGTTTAAAATTTTTATTTTGGCAATTTTAGTGAATTTTGAACATTTAAAATGAATTATTTTAAATAATATCGACGAGAAATTTATTTTGAATAGAATTCGAACGTATATATCATATACCTCGTCGTTAGAATATAAATATTTATTTATATATATAAAAGGAATTGAAAATGGCGCGGTAGTTCGATAATTCGATTTCAAACTTCAAATGGATGTACAGGATTCAAAATAAACCGGATTTTGGTGAAACCAAAAATATTTGAATCTAATTGAGAATATCTTTCCAACGAATCCGAAAAATCAAGATTTCATAGCGGGGATCAAAAGATATGTCCAGTTGAAAATTCTGAATAGTCGCTATGGAATTCAGGCCCTTAAAAATAGCCATTTTGCAAACAACCTCGGATTTCGACGAAACCACTTTTGTTGGATCCGTGATGTCAAGTTATCGCTAGATTCCAAATTTCATAATTTTTCGAATCAATATGTGAGCGTGGCAAAGTAAAACGCGTTTGACCAGTTTTAGTTGATTTTAATCGACTAGAAAATGGCCATTTTTCCAACGGTCTCAGAATTCGACGAAATTAGTTTTGTTAGGACTGTATCGTCAATACGAAGCTAGAAAATATTTTTCGGGAATTTTTCGAGTTAGTATGGAGCCCCGGTAAATTGAAATGTACGTTTAAAATTCAATATAATGATTCAAATGTAAATTTGACGAAACTGATCGAAACGCTCGAATCAGCCTTACAATACATATCCCATTGTGTTCAGAATGGGTGTAAAACACTAGGGACGACAGTCAGTGAGTCTTGTTTCGATTTCGAATAAAAAGTCAACTTTATATAGAAAATTAAATTAAATAATTAATTAAATTCCCCTCTATCTCTTCCCTCCCTTATCCGATTCATTCCATTCAGCAAAATAAAGAGAGAGAAAAACGCGCCCTCCACTGTAGCCCTAGCCACCTCGATCCGCGCCGCCCCACCCATAGCACCGCGCCTCCCCTCCTGTCGCCAGAGCCGCAGCTGCAAACCCCTCCCCCTCCGTTCAACCTCCCCGCTTCCCCCTCCGAGATCCACAAAGCCCGTAACCCCCAAACGTGCCCCCTTAGCCTACCGCTGCATCCTCCGATTCCTCCTCCACGCCCCACCTCCTCTTCTTCTCTCCCTCCTCGACCCGCGAGATCCCCAGCGCCGATACCCCAAGCCCCCAAACGGAAAACGCAGCCACCCACCGCAGTGACCCCCCCCCCCCCCCCGCGCGCTAGCGTCTCCACCTCAGGACCCCTTCAACGGCAGCTCTCCTCCTCCGAACGACGAAATCAGTGAGCCCCTCTTTTTATTTAATTAATTAATTTATTTTCACTTTAGTTTTTACTTTAAATGCGTTGTTTAAATTCAGTTTGTAGCTTTATAAATTACATAGAATAAAATCTGATTTTCTTTGTGATTATAGCAAAGTAAAAATTCGATTTTTATATATTGAATAGCAAAGTAAAAAATTCGATTTTTATATATTGAATAGCAAAGTAAAAATTCGATTTTTATATATTGAATAGCAAAGTAAAAATTCGATTTTTATATATTGAATAGCAAAGTAAAAATTAGATTTTTATATATTGAATAGCGAAGTAAAAATTCGATTTTTATATATTGAATAGCAAAGTAAAAATTCGATTTTTATATATTGAATAGCGAAGTAAAAATTCGATTTTTATATATTGAATAGCGAAGTAAAAACTCGATTTTTATATATTGAATAGCGAAGTAAAAATTCGATTTTTATAGATTGAATAGCAAAGTAAAAAATTCGATTTTTATATATGTAGTGAATACGGATGACGAAAGTGATGAAAGAAGAAACGGCGGAGATTTTCCACATATGAAGAGTCGAGGCGTTTGGTTTAGCTATCGGTGAGAACTTCTCACTTTTTAATTTATTTCTAGTTAAAATATATACTAGGATGCAGACGGTGTTTAGTAGCACCCGACACCCGTCGTCCATAGACCATGGACGGCTTGTATGCTTGTTTGTTTGATTTTGATGTGTAGTTGATTGTGTGATGTGATGTGAAACGAAATAAAATATTTTATAGTGGAAAATATTTTATAGTTAAAAATAGAATTTTTAACGTGTATATGAAATGAAATAAATTAATATAAACAAATCGAACGATTTGTTATATACACACATTTGACTGATATTGATTGGGATGATAAATTTTACACAACGCCCAACTGCACAAATAAAATCTGTGTTTGATTGTTTGAAACCCCACACGGGTATTGGGATGATAGATGACATACACTAATCCCAATAATTAGTTGTATGTCGATCGATTGATTGACATTATGTTATAAGCGTTGAATATTTATATTTGATGCTTATACAGTGTAGAATGCACTTTGGATGATGGTTGATTATTCATCGTTGTTATTGTATACATGTGTTGTAGAAAATCCATATAATTAACATTATATGGTAATTGATTGGGCCACATTCCATATTTGAAAAAGAAATATTTGGAAAAAAGAAATATTTGAAAAATAGAAATATTTGAAATAGGAATATTATGAAATAGAAATATTTGAAATAGAAATATTTGAAATAGAATATTTGGAAATAGAAATATATGAAGCCGTGTTGATTAGATTGACGCCATTTTGACGTGAACGATATTTATATCGATTTTATTCATTTTTTAATGAATATCGAAAGTGATTTCAAAATATGATATTTTGAAAAGAATTGAAATTCGAACTGAAACTGAATAGAAATGAATTCAAATCGAAATCGAATAGAAATGAATTCGAATTGAAATTGAATTGAAAACGAACTGAAATTGAATTGGAAATCAATTTGAATTGAAATCAATTTGAAATGAATTTAAATCGAATTTATAAGGGAATATTCAATTTTGATTTGAAATTGAATATGAAGTTGAAACCGTTTTAAAAATGAATTTAAAACGATTTATAAAGCACGTTTTGAATTGAAATCGACGAAATATATATTATATATATAATATAATGGCCTAAATAGAACGCGCCGCGCCGCGGCAGTTCGCGAATTTCGACCATTGACTTCGAATGGATATTGCGGGAGATCCGACCGTCGGATTCTCCTAAAACCGGAACCGTTGGGATCGTATCGAAAAGAGCTTTCTAATGAATATTAGGTATTTGAAATCTAACGGTTGGATTTGGAATTATGTCCAAATCAAATTTGGAAAAGGTCGTTGTAAGTGCAGTTCGATGGCCGTTGAAGGAAATCGACTGTACGGGCCTTTATAAAATTATTAAAAATATCAATAATTTGTGTAAAATCATAAGAAATGATTTGGGAAAAATCGGGATGAAAAACTCCATATTTAAAAAAGATAAAAATAGATTTTTATCGAAATGAACTAGTTTTGAACTAGAATAATAATTTATTTATTTTTAAAATAAATAAATTGGATTTGAAATGGTTTTGAAAATAACCAGGATTTCCAATAATTGAATTGGAATGGATTTGAATCGAAATCTTCTTCGGAATAGTTCGATGTTGGATTTCGTGATTATACAGATGTTGTTACGGAAATTTGAAAGATATATATATATTGTTATTTCCAATACGATATTTGTTGGTCGTAGAATTTGATATTGAATATAAGCCGGTATATTTCCTATTCAGAGCCTTGTATTTAATATCAAATGTGATTTGGGTTTGTCGTGAATGATGTCTTTATTAACACTGTTCTTGAACCCAGTTGAGAAAAGATTAAATCTTTTTATTTAGATTTAATGAAGTGTACCAATTAAATAATATTTAATTGGAATTGAATTCGAATTGATTCTTGGGTTTATCGTGAACAGTGTTTTAAATGACATTGATTCTTTAACCCTGTCACAGATTAAAACTAAGTGGAGTTTTAATGAATCTTTAATTAGATTGAAAGGATCGAAAATGGAGTATCACAAGTTTTGCTCCAGGCGATAGTTAAATCTCTAATTATATTTAAACGTGAAATGGTAATTAAATTTACCGATAACACCGTGGTGTTAGATATGAAGTAAGACCTGTTTTACTTCATGGGATGAATAGTTTGGGATTGGGAAATTAAAACCAATGATTACTTCGGTAAGGTTCGCTAATCCCGACTAGTTTGAATTGATATTCAAAAGCAGATTAAAGAATAAATTTAAAAGAATTTATCTTTGATAAAATTAATGGGAACCTTTCCCTATGAATGTGAAATTTTGAAACTAACTGTCGGTTAGCTAAGCAGAATGGTTTTCTGGATATTGATCTGATGTTGGTTTCGGCCTTCGGGGTTAATATTTGGGAAATTACTCTCTTGTTAATTTACGGTTAGTGACTGATGAATTGGAATGAGGCGTATGTTGTGTTTGTGTAACACTTGTTTATAATATACGCGAGTTATTCGGAAAGACCGGGTTTATCCCATTCTGAATAACTGATACGACGATAAGTCAAAGATGAAGACGGTGGTCGAAGACCTGAGGTCTTCACGTCGTTTGGGTGATTACTGATGATCTTGATTGAGATGTACACCCAAGAAGATGGAAACAGTTGGTGATCGTCCAGACGTACTTGGAGATCGATGGATATGCGGGTACTAGGTGCCTCCTGTTTCGTTCAGACCCAGAACGAACTTGTAAATGGACTGTGTGTCTGACATTGGATTTTTGTCTGTGTGATTGATTTCTATTAAATATATTTCTGTTTGGCGGCGGAGAATTTATTCTCTTGCTTAACGCCCTTCTCTGAGACGTACGAGCTCAGGGGTTATATATTGATGGATATCCATCGCATGGAATGAATTGCCGGTGTGGCATGCCTAAGGGGCAAATGATCAAGGCTTCTGTTGAAAAGCAAAGTCTTGTGGTTGATGATCAAAGCACGACCTTTGTGGCGTAGCTTTGTGTAACGTTTACTTCGCGAGTTTCACACCCGGTATGAACCAAAAACGGGAGACGGACCTCAGGGAGGGCATGCGTTTCCTTTTAGCTAAAAAGTGTCGTCAGGGGTTTTACACGCCCTGACGAGTTTGACTTATGTGGTTGTTGCTGTTGCGAGGCGCCTTGGTTTGATCGGGCGATCCGGGTCCGATAGAGTCATTTGTTGGCTCACTTACGCCCCAAAGGGTGGGGAAACGCAGTGTTCAGGAATTTTAATCCACATCGGTGGACCGGCCCTATCGCTCCAAGGGTCACTCGAGCTCTGATCCTGAGACATGGGCTAGATTGTCTCGAATCGGTGAGGACTATCTTTTGCCTCGGTTCATAGATGGAAATCCAACTTTCAAATACGTGACATTTGCGGTTTTATTTGTAGAGCCTAGTATGGCGACATAGTGAGATGGGGCGCTTATGCCGCCTATGATTGATACTTATGATTTGAAGTTGTTTTATACACTATGCACTTATAATACTATCAAAATAATCCGTTTTAAACGTATCAAGCATTCTTTGGCTATTATAAGGTAAAAACCCTATCCTCCGGCTTGCGTTGCATTGTGTGATGGGAACTGGGTCTTATAATAGCTTCATTGTTCTTTATTTAGCATGGCGCTGTTTGTTTTATGCACTGGTGTTCTTGGGAGAAAACCCGTTCCGTGTTATACGGCGTGGTCCCTTGATTTACCTAACTTTAAAATAAAGATTAATAACTGTTTTGGTTCTCACACCAGTCCCATGACTGACCTGGAGTTTATTGTTTTAACCTAAACTCTGGGTGCCCTGATTTTGACACGGGCAGCTAGTAGTTTTGGTTTTGCAGATTTATATTCACAGGGTCCTGATTTACAGCTGGAACGATACTCGGAAAGCTTTGTATCCGCGTATTACTTCTAGTTGTGTATTGTATTATTTTCCGCTGCTATGTAATGTATTGTAATCTCTGATATTTATCGAATGTAATATTCATTTATACTCTGTATATTCTTGTAATCTGATGAATTGTTGTAATTAACAATGAAATGTTCTTCCGTCTGCGTTCTGTTGTGGCTTGTTCTCGACTCAATCCGGGCTTTCCTCTCCTGGGAAGTTCGGGTCGTTTCAAAACTCAGCACATCAATCTTCTCAATAACAACCAAAATAAAATTTCGTTCACCCAAAAAAAATAGGAACCACACTATCCAAACCATTGGCCAAACAACATTACCTAAAATACACAAATCCCAAACAACTCCACAACCCAAAAACACTGTCCTACAGGTTCTCTCAGGTCATCACATCACCCCCTTAGGCATCCCCAAGCACCTGCGTACTTCCAGAATGTCAGCTACAGGAAATAAGAGTTTAATTTCCACCCATTTAAAACCTTTTGACGTCGAATCCTTCTTCCAAATACTCAGCGCCTTCCCGTGTTCAACCTTATCCACAAGTCGACAAACAGCAACCCAAACAAAATCGCGACATCACCCTCAAACCCTTATCGCACGGATACCTAAGCACCATCGAAGCTGCGCCTTGATAAGGGAGTTCGAATTCGTGCTCAATAACCCTATCGACAACTTCTTTGCCTCCAAAAATCGCGAACCCTAGACCCGAGCTAAAAACCGAACACTTCAGAGTTGATCGCAAATCAAATTCCTGAGCGGTTGAAAAAGATTTGAACAATCAAGCCCTTCCTTTCTTTCTTCTTCTAATAATCGAATGGATTTGTTTTTTCAATTGATAGGAAGAACACGGTCTTTTTGGGGTTTTCGATTGACAGAAAAAAAGACACAGGCAAATGAATTCGTTAGTTAATGAAAGGGAAGAAATATACGAGGCGAGGTCTACTTATAGATGAGAAAGGGGAAACAAGACGTACAAGCCGTAAATTCTTCAATTCCTTAGGAGCTAAGGTAGGGAACAAAACGTACGAGAATTTGACAGGAAGCAGAAGTAGCTTAGTAGGCCAGTGTATAAAAAGATGTAGGTCGGCTTCCCATTTATTTGATTTGAATGGATGTGATTTAATTTTAATAAAAATATCTCGTTGATTTCAAACTCTTATTTGAGCGTAACGACTGGTGCTTTTTGAGTTATATCACCATTTTGAACACACTGGGACAAGTTCCGAAGTCTAATTTGATCATCTGGAAAAGATATAAATTTAAACTGACTATTTAAATTGAATTATATTGATTAAAATATAAACCGGTTTCAAACAATTCAATTTATTGATAATAAATAATTATCATCATTCTAATTCAATACAGAATTTATATAAATCGACTGAATTGTTTTGATTCAGTTTTAATTTTGAATTGAATTATTTCATATTCTCGTATTACGATAGTTATATATTTGAAATAAATTGTATTTCGATTATTAAATAGATAACTCAATGTAAAAATTCATTTATATTATCAATCCAATATTTAAAACCATATTAAATATTTAAAATAAATTGATCAAAATTTCGGGTCGTTACATTCTTCCCCCCTTAAAAGAATTTCGTCCCCGAAATTACTAAGGTAGAAAAGTGCTTCAAACCCATTAACTTTTCAAAACTCATTTAGTTGAACTTAACTCTTCATATTTCTACAAAGACTAATTCCTACAAAACTTTTGTTTTCATTCATATTCCACATCATATAGGCTTACATTCATTTAAATCAAATGATTTACAACCAATATATCCATATCCAATTCATATTCATTCAAATTGATTCTCATCAATTTATTTCTTTCGATCCATTTAACTTTCTTAAGTAAATTTTAAATCAAGAATTCAAATCCTCGGGTTTTCATTTCAAATCCTTCTGAAATCACATAAATATATATTTATAACCATCTCAAATTCAAACATTTGAAATTTTCAAATAAACTTGTTTTCTTTCAAACAAACTTTCATTAAAAACTTTTCTAAGGTAGCAGTCCATCACTTAGAAACTCGAAAATGAACATTGATGATTTCGCGATCATCATTAGAATTATTTTCCAGCCACTGAAGTGAGTTCATTGCTTTATCACTTTCAAAATCCATCTAAAAATGATTTTTATTCAAATTATATTACTTTAATATACTTCAAAAAATATTTTCCAACTTCCCAGGATTAAATTCTGGATTCTGGATTGAATTCAACTTTAATTTATCTCATTTATATATTTCATTCGTATACATATTATATTTGGTTATATATAATCATCCCACTTTTATAATCTCATCGGGTTATAATATTAACATCTTACACATCCATATAATATAATAATTCCAGAAAATTATTATTTCTATGTCAAAATAGAATTTTGGGTAAAATTATTTTACTTACCCATTTTAAAACAATAATGTGCCAAATTTCTCTGTTTAAGTGTTTATAAATTCCTATCGACTTCGTGGCGTCGCACAATTCGACCAGAATTCATAAACCACTCAATAGACTAGCCAACACAATATAAAACAATTTTTTTATATCAACTAACAAATATGCGCTCTCGTATATATATACACTCAACCCATTCTAGGTTACTACTGACCCTATCTCTAATGAGCACAACCCCAACAAAGCCTAGGGGTTCACTCAACCTAAGCTCTGATACCATTGTAACGAACCGCAAATCCGTGCTATCTGAGTTGACTACATACATCACACGTCCAACTCAAATATCATAGAAATACGGATCATTTTTTTAGAAGAAGAAGAACAGAAATAACAACACTGAATCTCACATTGCAGCGGAACAAAATATAATATATCATAACTTTTGAAATATAAAATTTGTACTGTATACATATCATTAGCAGAGTACAACACTTACAACACACCGGAACAAAACTCTATATAACTAACACTGAAGCCTCCTGCTCCAAGTTCCTTCAGATAAATCTATAAAATCCTGAACTACTTGACTACCCGTACATATTTAGGCACCCAAGAGTTTAGGTTAAACAAAATAAAATAAACTCTGGGTCAGTCATGGGACTGGTATGAGTAAACGATTTAAAACAGTTCGATAAACTAAACGATATCTCATAAGACCACGCCGTATAACACGGAATGGGTTTTTCTCTTATGAGAATCCAAAACGCTTGATTTAACTTTCAAAATCCTTTGCAAAGAAAACGATAATCTTTATATCAAAACTCTTTTGATATTATAATAGTGTCTAAATCAAATAAATATAAATCTAGTGGAACGCTTTCATCTCACGCCCCACATTTACATAATATACAATCAAAACCGCGAGCACTAATTGGGTAATGAATTTCCAACTATGACAAGGTATGGAACCACCTTTCGATAGTGTACCTCTATAGGAGAATACACTGAGTTCAACAAGAACATCTTGTAACCTGGCCACACATGACCGACCACTCACTTCGCTTGAGTATTTCGAATGTATATCACCAACGGTTGGGATCAGCAACCATTTTCCCGAATGGGACAACATCGAATAGAATAAGAAATTAAATGAATTATCACTTATGTAGAGAAATTCATTTAACTTCTTATTCTATTCGATGTTGTCCCATTCCGGAAAACGGTTGCTGATCTCAACCGTTGGTAATATACATTTGATACACTCAAGCGAAATGAGTGGTCGGTCATGTGTAGCCGGGTTACAAGATGTTCTTGTTGAACCCAGTATATTCTCCTCTAGAGGTACACTATCGAAAGGTGGTTCCATACCTTGTCATAGTTGGAAATTCATTACCCTATAAGTGCTCGCGATTTTGATTGTATATTATGTATATATGGAGCTTGAGATGAAAGCGTTCCACTAGATTTTTATTTATTTGATTTAGACACTATTATAATATCAAAAGAGTTTTGATATAAAGATTATCATTTTCTTTGAAAAGGATTTTGAAAGTTAAATCAAGCGTTTTGGATTCTTATAAGGGAAAAACCCATTCCGTGTTATACGGCATGGTCTTATGAGATATCATTTACTTTCTCAAACTTTTTTAAATCGTTTACTCATACTAGTCCCATGACTGACCTATAGTTTATTTTGTTTTGTTTTACCTAAACTCTTAGGTGCCTAAATTTGTACAGGTAATCAAGTAGTTCAGGATTTTACAGATTTATCTGAAGGATCTTGGAGTAGGAGGCTTCAGTGTTAGTTATTTAGAGTTTTGTTCTGCTGTGTTGTAAGTGCTGAACTCTGATAATGATATGTATACAGTATAAATTTTGTATTTCAAAAGTTATGATATATTATATTTTCTTTCGCTGCAATGTGAGATTCTGTGTTTTTATTTCTGTTCTTCTTCTACCTTTTTCTTCTAAAAAAATGAATCGTATTTTTGTGATATTTGGGTTGGACGTGTGAAGTATGTAGTCAACTCAAATAGTACAGATTTGCGGTTCGTTACACTTCTGATAGTTAGATATTCGGCCACTTAAGGTAATCGATATTATCGAGTTGAAAATAAATGTTTAACTTGTTTTGTGAAAATAAAAGTGAATTGGTTTATAAATTTTAGAACTTAAATGAAGATTTACCGAATTAATTAAATTTAACGTGCTCGTCGCGAACTGCAGTTCGTAATTTTCCGAACTAAAGTTTAAATGAATGTTAGGATTCAAAATAAGTCGGAATTCTTTAAAACAAGAATCTTGTGGATCTATTGGAATATAGTTTTCTATTGAAAGAGAAAAATTTGGATTTTGACTTGTAGATTTTAAGATATGCGTAACTCAAATTTTCAGAAAAACCGCTGTCTGGAAATTCACGACTCAGAATTAAATTATTAATGAAATTAGTTATGTAAACTAACAGACAAGACAAGTTGAATAAGAAATTATATGGAAACGTATATAAATTGACAACTTTCTTACTACGCCTTTTCGAGGACGAAAAGTTTTAAGTGGGGGAGAGTGTAACGTCCTGTGATTTGCGATAATTTAAAAAAAAATATTAATGTGTTTTTGGAACAAAATTGCTTTAAATACTAAAATTAATGAATTAATAAAATTTGGAATTTCATTTATGTTGGAAATTTTAAAATTAATTTATATGGTAATAATATAAGCCTTATTTTGGATTAGAATTAAATTGTAACCTTCAAAATTAGAATTATAAGTGAAGAAAGCATAAAATGGATATTGCAAATATAAATGTCATATAAAGTATATTATTATAAATGATTAACTCATGATAATATGTAAATAAAATTTGATATCTAAATGTATTCATATTCTATGGGATTTGAATGATGATTATAAGGTATATATATATATATATTTTCTCTTATAGGTGAAAAAAGAAAATTGGAATTTTAATAAAATAAGTTACCATTTAATTCCATTACCTATAAATTATCATAAACTCTAACCTAATTGTCTAATTCCTCCTATTATTTCAAATGTTCACAGTAGTAACCGGCATTGTTTTTCCAGAAGAAAAAACATTCTTTTTCTTTCAAAAATCAAATCGTATAAAGACAAACAAATGCCAAAACTTATATTGTTGAGCTTATGAGAAGAAGATTTTCATTTTTGTATACATATTGAAGGTTGCGAATGGGTTCTGGAAACTTACAATTTCGTGCGTGAGGATTTTTAGACTAGGTTTTGGGGTTTTGTGAAACCTGGTGATCATTGGATGTTTTGGAGGATCGATCCTCGTTTATGGTAAGAAGAGGCTTCGATCTGCAAATTGTGGTAGAATTCGACGCCAAAATATTTTTCTACTTGTACGTGGATGGGCTGAAGTCGCATCTTACAAGGTGAGGGCGAGTTCCAGGAAATGGGGATCAGTGGATGGAGATTTCGAAGGAGAGTTTGTATGTGAAGTCAGATTTGATTTTCATTGTGAAACGGTGGAGATGTGGTATAGGAAAGATGCGGCAATGGTGTTCTCAACTTGGAAACATACATGGTGAAATTGAAGGAGAAGAAATTGGAGTTGCTAACGTGGAAGGTAGTTGACATGGAAATTGAATTGGGTAAAGAGTGTTTATATTATTTTATTATTTCAAATCGTAAAACATGTGTAACTTTTTCATATGAGATCCAATTGACACGAGGTTTGTTGCGTTGAAACCGTATCGTCGAGCTCTTCGCGATGGCACTGATTTGGACTGATTCTAATACCATTGATTTTTGGGCTAGAATTTGGATTTCAATCTCGTTCAGAACCAAAGGTGAGCGATTAAACCCACTCACATCTACCTAAAATATCTGATTGTTAGTTAAATTAAATTCATGTCATGTTATGGTTGTTTTGTTTGCTGTTTGATTGTTTGAATTGCATATTTATGTTAAATCTGCATGGACTGTATAATTTTAATTTAACTGTTATATAAATTGTACTATTATAGATTAATTTTTAGTTTTAAAAATAAAAAAAAAGAATCTCATACCTAATGACTAGTAACTGATATTATTGAACTACTTAGATGTGTTGATTTTGATGTATGCCTTGAATTTATATATTTAATGTATTGATATGAAATTCTTCTTGTTATCTCTATTGTTTATATATGTTATTTATTTCTGTTGATTTATCCCAACTATTACCCTAGATGTTACGGGCATCAAAAAAACCCGGGATTAATCATTAAAATGAATTAAAAACGTAGGTTGAAATGATAAACACCTATGACCCTGATATGGATTGAAATGATATATATCCTTTCCCAAAATACTAAAATTAAATTTTAAATATTACTTGGCCATAGGATAGGAAATTATATATGGACACCGGTTGGTAAAAAAATGTTTTTTTTTATCTTGAATTTTTGAATATTAAAAAAAAAGTTTTTTTTTGAATTTTTGAATACTAGTTTAAAGGACAAAATAAGTGACATTGTTAATTGATTTTCTTTAAATTTAGACCTTGTGCTTTGAAATTTAAATTTTCAATTTTAATGGAATTCGTAAATGTGGACAATTGAAGTTATACTGAATTGGATATGAACTAAATTTGTCAAAATTGAATTGATTATCCATCTTTGATATTACTTTAAAATTACCTGATTTATAGTAAAAATTTGAATTGTGAACTCGAGTTTTTATTGAACAATTCAAAGTGAGAATTATAATTGAAATTTAATTATTAAATGGAATTATTAAATGAAATTGTTTAAAATCGAACTGTTGAATTGAATTGAAAGATAAATGGGAAGTCAAATCCTTTTGAATTAAGATATCAAAATTTAGTCGATTGATTTGAAACTGAAATATGATTTCCTGTTTGGTTGAATTTTGAAGATATGATTCTAATTCCAACTATAGTATTTTTAAACCATTTTATAAACTATTTTATTTTTATAATAATAATTTTCTTTATAAACTATTTACCTCATAACATTTTACTTTATTATTTATTTTAAAACAACTATTTTAATATTTAACTATTTATTTTGTAAACTATTTTAATATTTTACCTATACATTTTACCAAATCTGAAATTCTATTTTAAATACAATTTATTTGTTTTCAAACTATTTCAATTATATATCTAAACTATTTAAATATATATATATATATAACTATTTTAATAATAAAATTATTTTAAAAGTTGGAATTGTTTCAAGATTTAAGTTTGGGTTTAAATGGAGATTTTATTATGAAATATTCTATTTTGACTATCGAAATGATTTTTTTAAAAATATGATATTTTGATATGATGTACGAACCCCTTTGAAATGTAAAAGAACTGACCGGTGTGAAAAATGTAAACGATTGGTTGTTAAAGAGACCAGGATCGAATATTGTGATATTCTCTACCAATACCGAAAACCACTTTAACAACTTTGTACGCGGTGGAGTTCCAAAATGAAGTAGGTTGATTTGGGGGTGATTACTGGATTTGAAGAAAGAGAACGATAATGGATATCTTTGACCTTCGGGTCATAATTAAAATGACTAAAACAGGGCTATACCGTGACCAAGTGGGGTTAGCTACCTGCATCGGCAACACTTCTTCCTTTATTACTATAGTCCCTCGGTTTGATTGATTTGATTTGATGTGCATTCGTAGTTTAGGAGTGTTGTCCAAGGTGGGCGGTAGTCGCGGCTATGCATTATCACCAGTCTGGGTGTGCAACTAGTATACTCATACTCTGGGCATTCCTCGTCTGCCTTGTCATATTATCCTGATCGAGCCTCCTATGATTTTGATTTGACATTCTCCTATAAAGGCACATCCCTATCCACCGACCGTTACTGGTGTTTTATATGCAATGTTTACGACGATGTTTATAAACGGTGTAAGGGTAAAAATATAATTTCGCTTATGCTATTTTATTATCTTATATTTAACCATAGACACTATAATAATAGCGTATTATACTATACAGTATCTAGTTTAATGGATCCTTAGGAGTTGGAAATTCCCGTAACTTCTCTTAAGTTATTGCACTCATATTGTCGCATGAATGTGATTTAACTAATATGAGAATATTATAGTTCTGATTCGAGCGTTTGTCTTTTCATTTATGCTCGGGTCACCCTAAGTTTTCAGTTATTGAAGATACAATTATGGAGATGAAGATGGAGCTCAGCAGACATATATATTACTATTTATTCCGCTGCAAATATTGGTATGTTTACGAAAGTGAACTCTGATATTCGTTGTAAATGTATAATCAAATGTATGTTTTACAGCTTCATGAACTGTTATTTAATTATTATATTTCGTCCTTCCGCTGTGAGATTCTATGTTTTTCTTTCTTCTTCTCTTCTTTTTCTTATATAAATCCCAATAACTATCTGTTAACCGGCCTTTTGGTCCGGTCACTAAAAGTACTTAAGACATGATCGAGTCAACATATCACGTGATATTACAGCCCGAAGGTGTCGCCAATATCATCCGGGGGCAGTATCAGAAGACTCGAGTCTGGCCACTAGCAGGATGTCGCATCATTCGGATGCAACCTCCATCAGTATCTGTCAGCATCTGAGCCGAAGGCGAGCCATGCTCCGAGCTGAAGGCGAGCCGTCAAGCGGGTCCGGGCGCAGCGCCGGTGGGGGTTCGGGGCCCCAAAGTCCCGCTCGATTCATCCGATTTTCTCCATGCCGGAAGCTCAGATTCCTTCACTTCGGACCAGCTAAATGATGGAATCCTTCACTTCGTGCTGAGGAGCTTCGACGCCCCAAAAAAACCAACATGCCGCGCCAACGAATGTCGGCCACGTCCCCTCCAAACAAACGTCGCACCCTGCCAAGGTGCGAAATTTCGTAACTAACAAGGTGCGAAATTTCATACCTCCTAGGTATGAAATTTCATACCCTGAAGGTGCGAAATTTCATACCTTGAAGGTACGAAATTTCGTACCTAGCAGGTACGAAATTTCGTACCTAACAGGTGTGAAATTTCGTACCTGGGAGGTGCGAAATTTCGTACCTCCGCCCAGGTACGAATTTTCCGTGGCCGACAGCTGGAGGCGCGAATTTCCTGAAGATGGTCCCCATTTCTACCTACTCCTACCTAACCCCTACCTAACCACTTCCTATAAATACCCCACTACCTCACACTTCAAAGGAGAGAGATTCTTGGGCTTTGAGACCTCCATAAAGCTTCATTAATGGCATCTCCTCTTTGAGGAAGAAGAAGGGCAAACTTGTCCATTTTACTATTTCTTGCAAATATGACTATTGTAGCTTCATATATCATAGTCAGTGAATGTAATGAGAGGATCTCAACCTTGTAATCTTTCAAGTGATCAATAAAAATCCTACAACTCTTCAAAGTAGACATAGGCCCTCCCTGAGGCCGAACCACTATAAATCTCTTGTGTTATTTACTGTTTATGTTCTATAATACGTTCTTGTCCATGCGACCATATTTATAATTCCTAGTAATTAAGAATCTTTGGTGTTTGCGACAGTTTTTTCCGTTAACATTTGGTGCTTTCACTGAGAAAACTCAAATTTTGCGCCTTTGTCGCACCTTGTCATCTCGACCGCCGACGAGCTTAAGGTTCCTTGCTAAACCTGCTGTCGAGTCCGCTTACGATGGCAACGCGACCAAAGAACGCAAAGATCGGCTCTTCAGCCGCAACCGAGGACGGGACATCCCAACAACCTGAACCTCGCACCCCGAACCTCTCGCCTTGACCTCGAGCCCCGAACCTCTTGCCTCGGCCTCGAGCCTCCCATGGGGTTCGAAACTCCACCTCACGGGCTTCGAAGCTCGAACCCCACCAGGTTCGAAACTCGAACCCTACGAGGCTCGAAAACTCGAACCCCCACGGGGTTCGAAACTCAAACTCCACGGGGTTCGTACCCTCGAGCCCCAAGAGGTTCGAAAGTCCCTCGCCTCCGCCTCGAGCCTCCACTCCACTACTTTGGATTCCTCGACTCCGCATCCCGCCTCACTTGGCCTCGACTTCGTCTCACTTGGCCTCGACTCCGCCTCACTCGGCCTCAACTCCGCCTCACTCGGCTACGCTATAACATCGGCAACTCCTCGAGCACTCTCGCCCAGTAAGGAATATCAATCACAAGGACTAGGAGGCTCGGCCACTAATGAAATCGTCCCTCCTACTATGGACCCTGAAGCGCTCGCAACACAAGCTCAAATTCGTGCACTTAATGAAAAATATGAGAACACGGATGTCGAGCTCAACCCAGCATTAAGGAATAACATTGGCCTTATGCGACAACTTCAAGAAAGTCAGCGCATCGTCGATTAACTTCAACTAGCTCGGAACAACACTCGACCTCGACCAACGGTCTCGGAAACTTCCCCTTCCGAATCAAGGGGCCCGCATCAAAGAAGAAGGTTTAGTCTTATCAACAACGTCACCGTTTGCACCAACACTCTCGACGATGGCTACGCTAACGGCAATGGGACTGGCTACGGCGACCGAACTACGGTCACATATAGCGAGGGGGCATAGTACCGAGACCGCTCTCACTTGATTATCAATGACGGACCAGGTCCTACGAACCAACCTCTTCCTCGACACAACTCAATGACCGCTAATCAGGATGACAGGCCTGTTGACACATTTTTTGGCAAAAGCTGTCACACATGGAATTCCTGAATGATAACATGCTCGAGCGATAGAAACGACGCCAGAAGACATTGAAAGATTCGGTCAAAATCACATCCTCAACATAAACAGGCCCGAAACTCCTATCAGACGACCTCTTTTGGGCCCGAAAATAGCGATTACAGAGCTAAGCTCTGTAACATTTGTAGATCTCCGAGTTAGCTTCAGTTTGAGCTTCGGTTTGGCTCAATCGGACTTACGGTTTGAAAGTTATGCCCGTTTCCGTAAACTGGTGTAAACTGGCAATTTCCTGGATAAAGCAACGAAGCAGCACACGATCGAAGTATGGATCACGCACCCTCGGATCGCCCCTCATCGGATCGCCCTCCTCATACCACGAACCGTCCGTGGTACATCTCACGATCCGACCCGATCGCCAGCACTTCACTCCAGCTTCACTATGCTGCTCACGACCAGACTCGGCTCGTGATAGCCATATCACGATCCGACCCATGACCACGATCCGATACCATGATCGCGATCCGAACTTCCGACCTGCAGATACGCTCCCTGTTTTGACCTATTCTCATGCCACATCTTGCTCCTATTACCCTGGATCGTGTGCCACGTACCCCACCACGATCCGATCCCCGCACCTGCTCCTGCGCAACTTGTTCTGACCTATTCTCAAGGCTATTTTCACTCCAACTTGCATGGATTTGATTACACATGTCACATGACGATTTGAAGATGATATCTGGACGTTTTCCACCACATTTCGAGATTTTTGGGATGCGTGCCATGTGTCCCATGAACCACCTTCAGGAAACGGCTATAAATACCCCATTTGAAGGCATTTTCAAGGATTTTTTGGCCATTCTTCTTCACGGCTTCCACCATTATTGAAGTGCAAGGACTTTGCACCTCGATACACTCAAATTCTTCTCTTTTCAATACAATTAACACACGGATTGTGTATCGACATGTAACTGATTCTTATAATCTATCAGTATAACAATAAGATTATAAAGTGGACGTAGGCTACATCTACAGCCGAACCACTATAAAAACCTTGTGTGTGTCTCCTCTTTATTGATTCTTTTCTGTATTTTGTGATCTGCGATCTGCATTTGGGTGTTAGGCCCAATTTTTGGTCTTACATTTTGGCGCGCCAGGTAGGGGGACGCACAAAAACTTCAACTTCTAGCTTGAAAGGAAACTCAATGGCGAACAAAAGGAAGAAGACTGGAACTTCTTCTCATGCCGATGACGCTGAAGGCACAAGGAACGAGGCAAGCCAGGAAGCTTCCTCTCATGAAGACCCATCAGCATACCTGACTAGAAACGAGATGGATGGAGTTCTCGCTGAATTGAGGACCCAGATGGCAAGGCAGGACGATCTCCTCTAGAAACAACAGGAAATGATCAACCAATTCTTCGCTCGGATGGATGGAAGGCCGGGCAACATACAGCTCGCTGGAAACAATGCAGAAGTTGCTCCAGCAATTGACCAGAATCGGGTCGGATCGCCCTCTTTACAAAACCCTCAGATCGGGCTCACCAAGACTCGCGTCACAGATGGACTCGGGGGCAAACCCCCCATTCAACAGCAGAACTCTTCTCGTGATACACCTATGCACCGCGACCCGGATCGTGGAACACTACTAGGCTCACGAACCGATCCCAACAACTCGCTCCCGCCTGCTCAACAACAACCAGTTCGTGACCTACCTCCTGGACCCAGTCGGATCGCCCCCTACTCCACGATCCGGCCTCACGAGCTGGACCTCACGAACCAACCTCGCGAACCGTCCTCGAACCGGGTCGGGTCGCTCCCCTCGATCCACGATCCGCGATCCCCAGGCGATAGCTCACCAACTTCCATCTTCCTCTGCATTCAACGCTGGGGGCACCAGCTCTGATTTTGGTAGTTTACAACAGCTTTTTGAGGGCAATCGACTTGCTGATCTCATTCAACGCCTCTCGAGAGGCCGCACCTATCAGAATGACGTGGACGACGTCAATCACAACCCATTCACTCAGGAAATCAGAAATTCCCGCAATCCACCAGATTTCAAACTTCCACAACTGGAACCTTACAACGGCAGGACAGATCCTACCGTGCATCTCATGCGTTACAGACGACATATGGAAGTCCAATCTGCGATCTGCATTTGGGTGTTAGGCCCAATTTTTGGTCTTACAGGGCCCGCTAGTCCAGCGGCCCGCGCCCCTCCAGAACAGGATTCACATCAACCCGCTCCTTACCAAGATCTGATTCAAGATGTAGAGGACATGGTGGAAGACGATCCGGAAGTCCATCATAGGAGACGCCCTCGCAACATGACTTCAGAACCTCGCCAAAACCCATGGGTCCCGATGGCCGATCCCCATCCAACTTACCTTCCTGACATGGTCCGAAGGGTCATGAGGGAGAGGTGAGGAAACATGCATGATCCATGGGAAGCGCACATTAGGAGCAACCCCTTCACCAGAAGGGTAAATGAAGCTGAATGGCCACGCCGCTTCAGCATGCCACAGATGCCGCTCTATGATGGCACAACCGACCCATGTACCTTCTTAAACCAATATGAATGGCAAATGGACTCGAGCCGGGGCAATGATCCGGTCAAATGCAAGTGCTTTCCAGTCTTCTTATTAGGAACCGCCTTGTTATGGTTCTCTCGCCTCTCATTCGATTCCATTAACAACTTCGGCCAATTTGCAACAGAATTGGTTAAGCAATTCAGAGTGCACGTCCTGACTCCGAAAAATGCCCTCACCTTGTCTAACCTATGCCAAGGACCCACCGAGTCGCTCAAAAGCTACCTCTCCCGGTTCAATGTCGAGCTCGCCGAGGTCAAGGATCCAGATCCTTGCACCGTACTCTATCAATTAGCCAAAAGTGTCCTCCGTAATTCCGAATTCGGGGCATGGATCGATCGGAAGTAGCCAAAAAGCCTCGACGCTTTCCATGAAAAGGCTAGGCAATACTTATGTCAAGAAGAGGTGAGATGAAACTGACTCCCCAGGACCGATCTTCCTAACAATCCGCATGCGGATACCATAAATGACAGCATCAAAGGGAAACAGATAGCGAAGCTCTTTGATAAGGACAAGGGGGCATGTCCCCACAAACAAAGGCCGAATAATAGTAGGCAAGGCGGCCGCAACAACAGCCATGTTTCTACGGAACCCAAAAAGCCCAGCTCTCACCGGACATACAAGATCTACACCCCATTGAATGAAGACTTGGAAACTATCTACCGGCAAACATGCAACACGATTCAATACAAGAAACCAAACAATACCAATAATTGCCATCAATACCAATAATTGCCATCAATTCAAAGATGTAATCGAAAGGCTTGTCCGCGAGAAGCGCCTTGAGCAGTACGTCCGAAATGCATCATGACTCTCGCTGGCACTAAGAGGAATTCCGGCAAAACCTAATATTGGTCGCAATTGACACTGGTACCTCTCACATACCCCGAGTGGCGGAGGACCCACTGGAAACGGATCTTCTTCCACTTGTGGACCCCGAAGCTCCTGCGACTCAAGCACAGATTCACACGCTTAATAAGAAATATGAGAATGCAGCTCTCGCGCTAGGCATTGAAGATCAACATCAACCTTATGTGCCAACTTCAAAAAAATTCAATGCATCATCGTTCTACATCAGCTTGCTTAGAACTGCGCCCGCTAGTGGCATACCGCATCAAAAAATTCCTCTTTCGAAGATAATGGACCACGGCGAGGAAGGAGATTCAGCCTCATTAAAAACATCGTCATCCACTCCAACATTCGCATGGCGACAGCAACAATAACAGAAAGGAAATGATGATCAAACAATCATCACTTACGGCCAATGAACACGGTAACAAACCGGGTTCATGTAACCAACCTTCTACTCGGAAGAGCCCAACTGTCGCCGCTCGCAACCAAAGTCCCGCTCTTCCAGCAGCTCGTCAGGCTAAAGTACCTCCGAATCTGGGTGCACACCAACTCGCCCAAACTCGACAGCTATACCAAAACTAGACCTCCATCGAATTACGTTACTCGAGGGGAGCATCAAAAGAATGATCAAGAATCCTGCCACCGTTTGAAAGCATGACTCGAGCGGTAGGAGGAAGCTTTCAATACCTTCCTCGCTAGATAAGAAGCACTTCAGATCCAACTGGCCAAGCATACATTACAGAGGCAAGTACTGATGCTCCTCCACCATCGACCCAAGACTTAGGGGAAGCCCCGCAAACTAACTGACTAGCCGACGTCACTCCTCAGAATGGTGCTAGTCCCTCTACACTCGGGGGCACCCCTAATCCCGACATCGCTCCAGCTTGATGCGCTTCGATTGGTCAGGCTTTGCAGTTGGAAATGTTGCTCAAGCACCAACGCGCACAGCTATGGATGGTACTCATCCCATGGTGTCATGAGTCAGAATTACGCTCGATGTGGCCCTTCCAGTTGGAGTCCAACAAGACTTTCCTCTCAATCAGCCGATTTCCAACTTGGACGTAAGCACTAGGGGCACCAGTGCCACTATGGGCAATCGAAATCAATTGCTTTCTATCGAAAATGGGCCAGAGATCGCAGGTATCATCCGTCGGTACACTCCAGGAATTATCCATTCACTAGGATCGCACGCAAAGCTGAGTGGCCCTGACACTCCAACACACCACATGTGGCATTCCATGAAGGCACGACTGACCTCTAACCTCGGCAATATCAAGGTTACCACGACAAATGGAATGCGTCATCTCGGCTGTCCCCGGCTTTGACGCTCAAGTCGCCGCTAGGTGGACTCAGGCTGCTATGAGTCCATACTTATTTCCTACGCTTCTAGCATCCAATTGGGCTAAAGTTCACTTCAACCGACTTCCGCAACGTCATGCAACCGAAGTTAGAGACTCACGGAGTGCCAAAGACCTTCCGCCAAGAAGGCGCGCTAGGCTTCAAGTTCCTGGACTAGATCACGACCTCTATAATGCAGCAGGAGCCCAACCCCCGATTATCGCCGACACGATCCGTGGGATTATAAGGAAAGCGCGGGGGCACGCCCACGACGTCTAAAAAAGTAGTGCGAGGCGAAACCCATTCACTTCGGCTAGCCATAATACCAAACGGTGCCAGTGGCGCCAGCACTCCGACATGCCGACGCTTGCCCCATACTTAAAGAAGCCATGATTCTCGAAGTTTTATTAGCCTCCACAAGTGGCACATGGGTTCATTACAAGTCACCGACGCCGTAAAATGCAAGTAGTTCCCCGTCCTTATCCAAGACGGCTCTATTATGGTTCCCTCGACTTCCACCGTGAACTATCTCTACTCTCGACTAAAACGCCAAAAGAATGGTCCCACAATCCAGGATGCACGTCGTGATACCCAGAGACATCTTCTTAGTCTCGGACGATTACCAAGGCAGCTGTGAACTCTTAAAGGCCACCTCACAAAATCCAACACCGCCTTTGCCGAATTCAAGGAACCCGCTCCTCGAGTCACGCTCGTCCAGCTTACAATGGGCATGCCACCTGGTTCCAAACTTAGAGCATGGACCGGTCAAAGACAATCAAGGACTCAGAAGATCTTCCGCATAAGTGCTGACTACTTCCAATGCCGAAATCTAGTGTAAAGGAATCAAGTTCCTACCCTCAACATCCTGCCTCATGATAACGCCCAAAGCTCCAACAACTCGGATTCCAACGCTCTGCACAATCTTGCTCACGCCGGTAACGTCAAAGGTAGTCGCAATAGCAAGAGGAAGCGTCTTCGACCTCCGTCCTTCCATATCTATACTACTCTCAACAACACCCCCGAGAAAATCCATCTCGCAGCCTGCAACTCCCAACCGTGCAAAAGGCCCAGACCTAAATGTCCGACGAATGCGCCAAGGGACTCTACAGGATATTGTCGATTCTACACCGTCCGCAGATACAACACGAACATGTTTCGCCACTTACAGAGCAACATTGAGGAACTCATCCGCATGGAAACTCCGAGCCACTCAACGCTCATCAAATATTCCCATTGCACAGAATCTCCGAGCCACTCGACGCTCATCGGGGGTTCCCACTACGCGGGACCTTCGAGCCACTCGACGCTCATCGGAGATCCGCACTGCCTAGGGTCTCCGAGCCACTCAACGCTCATCAGAGATTCCCACTAACCAAAAACTCGACCGACAATAAATTCCTCAAGATCATCCCTTCGGCTCGTTAGGACTGTGGCAACAATGAGCATCCATGACTCATAACTCACCTCGCGCGGGTCGCCTTTTGCGCCGATCTAGTTGTTATCAGGCCTCAAGTGTCGTAAGCCCTCCAAACGGCTTTTGTTCGACCTATAGAAAACCATTACGGCTAATTCGTATACATGAGCGCACTACACTGGATCAACATCTCCGACCCGGGAACCGGTCCCCTCGATCAAGCTTTAATCAGCAACGAGTACCCCGATACTTCAACTCCAGAGTCCGCCATAGGGACCTCAACATCGGTAACCTCGCCTTACAACGGGTCCTTCCTCTACCAGCAGGCCTCGCCCCTCAATAGGAAGGCCCACACTCATACAACGGAAGCTCAGCGATGGAACTTTCAAACCCTCAACCATGGACGGAGCCGATCTCCCAGGGGCATGGAACAACGAACATGTTCACCTCTACTCTACATAACTTAGTGTACAATCAATTCTGGCCTTTCAACGATGTTTTGCTTTCCTACAATTTGAGGTATTGCAAAGGATACTACTACCAGAGATATCCGCAGGAGTGATGTTCAGTTTCATGTCTCCCTTCCATGTTTGCTCCATGCACGACATGTTTGGTTAATCCTAACAACCAGCTTGCACTCAAACTTCCGACCACTGTACCCGCCCCTAACATTGGGGCCGGCACCGCTGTCTCAACCGCGAAACAACCCCGTAGCCTAACAACATTGGCAACGACCGGCGCCCTGAGCACGGGAGCCGGCCACGCACTCGAGTCGCCGTCCCGCGGCGCGATCGAGTATAAATAAACTCTAACTCAAATCGTTTGCCCAAGTCCCACGCGACTTGCGGCCGCCCAACATACAGCCGGGAGCGATGTACATTTCTCCCTGGCTACGGGTACCTGTCGAATCTTGGCACAGCACCGAGACCGACGTTAAATCGTTTCCCCGAAGCCCTAGAGGCTTAGGTGCAGCTCATGGCCACGACCGGACCTTACGAGCTGATGATCGGAGCTTTTCTTCGGCGAATAAACGACGCTGTCACACGCTCGAACCTGATGAACGACGGGAGAGCCATCCTCTAGACGGATCACATAACGCGATGTCATACGCCTCCGCTACTCTTGAGTTTAATCCGGGCAACCCAAGAAAAAACAGCAGGCGCTCTAGCCTGGCTTCACAAACTACGGGTTTCCTAAGTTGAAGGAAACTTACTAGAAGCCTGCGCTCTATCTCACCCCTCTGGAACAACACCCCAGAGCGTGGTACTCTGTCTCACCCCTCTGGAACAACAACCCAGAGCGCGGTACTCTGTATCACCCCTCTGGAATAAAAACCCAGAGCGCGGTACTCAATTCCACCCCTCTATAACTACAACCCAGAGCGAGGCACTCTGCCACACCCCTAGGAATCACCAGCCTGGGGCACAACACTCACAATCGCTTTTTTGTTAAATGTAACAATAAGCATGCCCATGCAAGTACGGGACGCCCGAAAACATGGGAGGAACATCCGAACAGTTAACACAAAATGCGATCTTTACTAATTCATTTACCATTTCACACACACGTAAGATAGACCTATCTAACATCTCTTCTCTCTGATGACAAGGTATTCATGAATACCACCCCATGTCTTTAAGGACAAAAAGCGAGGACCGCACTCGCATATACTATTGGTTCACTTAACCCAAGGCATCTATAATTCCTTTAACAATTACTGATGCTACTCATCCTGTTCTTTTCTTTCGTCTATACAGGTTCGATACAGGCAGGTCACCACCAATTACGGGCCCTTTCCTTCCAGAACTGCTTCCTCCTTCTCTACTCTACACAAGAGTAATGGATTCATGGGGCATCGATGCGCGCCTTCCGCCATCATCCTCGCCGCTTGTAATCATCATAGCCTCCCCAAGATCAACACATGGCAACGGCTTAGGGACGATGTAAGAAGCAAGGACCAATCCAGCATAGGTGTCTCCCCAAGCCTTCTTGGTGCCTAACTCCGCTCTCTTCTCAACATCTTCGGCAGTCTTCCGATCAGCTAAGTGCCTGGCCTGAAGCCCCATAATGATATCCGCTACAAGTGTGCTAAGGGACCTCTCGCCCTCTTCTAGCGGGCATCGCCGGCGGCTCTCCTTATTCCTAGCCTACTCAGAGGCCCTCTCCTTCTCTGCCTCAGCATCGGCCTACCTTTTTGCCGCCACAGCGGCAGATTTCTCGTCGGCATCCTGACTAGCCTTTACCCGTGCATCTTGTATGGCAGCCTCATCCTGTCCCTCTTCCCCTCGGGCTCCTCCAAATTTTCCACCAGCCGGGCTTCCTGATCTACCACCACAGCTTCCATTGTTTGCACACTTACACCAACTACGCCCGTTGCATGAGCACTTCGACCACCCACAACTTCTCCTCCTCCAAGGAGGATCATATAAACATGGGACCCCAAAGCCATGGGTTCTCCTACTTCTCCAGATTGTTCCCGTTGTGACTACAATTTGGACCCGAACGCTTGAGGAAGTACGGGGGCAAAGCCTGGCGTCACCTCCGCTCAAAGGGCAAGTACACGAGCATGGGGGCAGTTTCCTACCCATCTCCACACTGGTTTACTCAACGCAGGACCTGAGGAGGATCTCCGCCAGCTTCCGCGCTAGCATTTCCATCGCCACAGCCATGGGGGCAACCATTCTAAGGAGGAACATACACCTCGCCACGAGAAGGACCCGAACCCAAAACCTTGTGTCTCGAAAACTTCTAACCTCCCGGTAGTACTAGGCAGACCAGGCATAGAGGCCCGAACCGAAGGGCAAAGTAAGCAATACGATCGCAGTTCCCCGAGGAACTGGAGAACATAGATAAATTCTCAACATGCGAATTAAAAAATCCATATTTCAGTGCAAGTTCTCGGGTTTCCATGGCCGGTTCATTGGGTTCGCAAGGTCTCAGCGCCCTACCAGCAAACTCATACTTAAACGCAACATGAAGCTAACTCACACCCCTCGATGCATACCTACAAGCGCATCGAAACGCGGTGACGACACCTAGTTTGGATAACTATGGCAGTAGTTACCGGTAAACATCAGCTACATTTTCCGAATCGGATAACGACCACGACATAATTGGGTTGGAGACTAACGACTCGAACATATGCCTGCATCTTGCGCACGTATCCGAGCAATCAGTCCGAATAAGTTCATTTCCAGAATCATTCGCCAACCAATTGTGTGAAGTTCAACTTCAATTACTGATCAGGCATGAAACATTGAGCAACGATCCGAGCCTGCTAGCTCGTATCTGACATCGAGAAGAATCTAGCACGTATCCGGGCCTGGGGCAACCCTCTATGGATTGTCACATCGGCCTGGCAATCTCATGACCTGATCAAATCCCCTAAAGTCTCTGCACTGGCATCATCTTCATAGCATCCTACGGAACCACCATCTTTAGAGCACCTTCACCTTGCAACGAAGGAAATCCGGAGCCATATTTCAGGCCCTGGAGGCTTCTCGGCTTCCATCATTACCCGGACTCCACAAAAAACTGACGCTCCGGAATATGGTGGCAGCCTTTAGCCTCAACAACTAATGCCACGGCCATCACCAACCGCCAGTGCAACGCCTAAGTTAAGATGCGACCGCATCATGGGTGGGTTATTGATTGGATCCCAAGACTAACCGCTTAACTATGTGTCAATATCTTACACAAGCATTCAAGCTGACAATCCAAGCAGGTCCATTCCTTGAGGACCACGTCGCGAGACCAAAAATCACTAATCACTGTCCGATCATATGGCGCCATGCAAAGGTTCAGGTTTACAAACTCAAGATCGAAGACAAGGTTCGACAAAGTCGTGGGAGTGCGAAGTTATGTCTCATGCTCCCGCGTGTCGACTTAGTTGTCATCTCCTCAACCAAGATTCGAACTCCTAAAGAGCGTGAAAGATTTAATAAGCATTTGGGACACAAATCCCAATCCCGTATTCACACATGCTTGGCAACCTTTATCCAAATTCCTAAACCCGTTTCCCAAGATCCGCCGCTCCACGTTCTTGGGTACCAAATCCGAAAGCCTTCTTACTTTCCACATCTCTCTTCCCTTCTCCCAAAAATCTAACAATACCTCGAACAACCAAAGTACAAAAGAAGTATTTTGGCATCCTTCATGCCCTACAGTGATTTTCTATCCGAAGAAGAGAAGAAAGGAAGTAACTACAGTCAGGGGATCGGGATGCCCCAAACGAACGTTCCAAGGTCGGAATTCGAGATCGTACACCTAAATACGGCTACATCCACTTATCTTTGAAGCACTGGCTACCAAGACATTCACAACTCAATGACCACTTGCATACTCACCAAATGCTCAATCATCAAAGCGCCCGCGTACGCACATCCCCCGCAAGTGTCAAGTCGCCTAAAACCCACGACGACGACACTATGCGGCTACTAAGCAATGCGAGTGCGACACCAAACCAACAGCGGCTCGCTCACGATTCCTCAACGAGCGTGACCGCTAACTAACATGTCTTTCCTATAACTTGCAGCATAAATCCGCAACCCAACTATCATCTCAACTTTCATTCCAAAGCACATCATGTCAAGACAAGACATACTTTGGGGGGGCAAATGTTAACCGGCATTTTGGTCCGATCACCAAAAGTACTCAAGACACGTTCGACTGAACATATCGCATGATATTACAGCCCGGAGGTGTCACCAATATCATCCGGGGGCCAGTATCAGAAGACTCGAGTCTGGCCACTAGCAGGATGTCGCATCCCTCGGACGCAACCTCCATCAGTATCTGTCCTCATCCGAGCCGAAGGCGAGCCGTACTCCGAGCCGAAGGCGAGCCGTCAAGCGGGTCCGGGCGCCGCGCCGGTGGGGGTCCGGGGCCCCACAGTCCCGCCCGATTCATCCGATTTTCTCCATGCCGGAAGCTCAGATTCCTTCACTTCGGACCAGCTAAATGATGGAATCCTTCACTTCGTGCTGAGGAGCTTCGACGCCCCAAAAGAACCAACATGCCGCGCCAACGAATCTCGGCCAAGTCCCCTCCAGACAAACGTCGCACCCTGCCAAGGTGCAAAATTTTGTACCTCCTAGGTACGAAATTTCGTGCCTTACAGGGTGCAAAATTTCATACCTCCTAGGTACGAAATTTCGTACCTTGAAGGTGCGAAATTTCGTACCTGGGAGGTGCGAAATTTTGCACCTAGCAGGTGCGAAATTTCGTACCTCCACCCAGGTACGAATTTTCCATAGCCGACAGTTGGAGGAGCGAATTTCTTGAAGATGGTCCCTATTTCTTCCTACTCCTACCTAACCCCTACCTAACCACTTCCTATAAATACCCCACTACCTCAGACTTCAAAGGAGAGAGATTCTTGGGCTTTGAGACCTCCATAAAGCTTCATTAATGGCATCTCCTCTTTGAGGAAGAAGAAGAGCAAACTTGTCCATTTTACTATTTCTTGCAATTATGACTATTGTAGCTTCATATATCATAGTCAGTGAATGTAATGAGAGGATCTCAACCTTGTAATCTTTCAAGTGATCAATAAAATTCCTACAACTCTTCAAAGTGGACGTAGGCCCTCCTTGAGGCCGAACCACTATAAATCTCTTGTGTTATTTACTGTTTATGTTCTATAATACGTTCTTGTCTATGCGGCCATATTTATAATTCCTAGTAATTAGGAATCTTTGGTGTTTGCGACATTTTTTGCCATCAACACTATCCGTATTTTTAATTTGTTTAAGTCGACATTGAGGATCATTGTCGATTTGAATGGTCAAAAATCTCGGATGTTACAAAATGCCAACTAATGTGTACTATTTCTTTTTCCTTTTCTTTTTTATTACTACTAGCACAAATGGATTGACTCTTCTGAAGGAACTCAATTGTGTGAAAAGGTATTTGCGTTTTATTATTTAATATTACACAAAGTTTTCCCTTCCAATCCTCTTCATGCACAAGCAAGAAAGAAAAGAATACATGAAAACAAAAATTCTATTGTTTATTCTACAATTTCATTTAGTAAACATAATGCTCAAGGTACTACATAAGTCGCATTAGAAATAAACAAATAATGAGCTAAAATTAAATTCTAAGTTTTAAAATGAATTGTAAATACTAATAGAGACAATAAAGTGATTGGAAGCCTGATAGATGTTTGGAAAAGTTTTAAGGCCCTACTGGCAATCAAGAAAACATCACTAAAGTTTTTAAAGGTTAACCCCAATTCTCTTATGGTAAGATAACAATAGTAACACCTAAGAACTACACCATCTGTAATAAAAGGCAGTCCCTGAAACCTTTTCTGAAACCAAATGACATAAAAAAACTAGGCATACCGACACGAAATGTAACATCCCGTATTTTTTGATCATTTGAATTTTAAAATGTAATTAGATTTATTAATGATTGTTGTTGTCAAAATTTAATAATTTAATGACTTGACTGGAATTTAAAATTGTGATACTTAGAAATTATTAATTTATTTTGAATAAGTGAAATAAATGAATTTGTTTTGTAGATGAACAATAATATGTAACGTTGAACAATTAAAATGAAAAATTGTCAAAAATAAATGTAACTGTTTAACTTATTTAAAATTATGTAAATTAAGTTTATAAAATTAAATTTAAATATTGTATTTGAATTTATGAATATATTGACGTTCCAAATCTATTGAAATAATAAATTTTCCGAAAATGTCAGTTGTGTCAAATTTGGTTAGATTTGAACATTGTAAAAAAAAAGTTGTCAAAAATTTGAACCCAACTTTTTTTTATGAATCTATACTGAATTTTGAGCATTCATCATTTCTCAGTTTGTAAAAATTTAATTTTGTTCGTCCAAAATTCGCATTTGTTGGTGTAAAAATAAACAAAAAGAACAACGTTTGTCATATGTATACTTTCGAAACTAATCTATATCTTCCTTGATGTTATCCCTTTGAATTTGAATAGGTGAATTAATTTGTGGGGACACTTATTAATAGGCACTACATATTTGGTAACTGTCATTCTCGTGCAAATAAATTATTATTTTTGACCATTTAAGTTATTGAATTTAAATTTAATTATTGAATTTAACATGGCTTTAAAATAATTTATGATAATAATGAATGATTTTACATCACTTTAATAATAAATCATATGATGTTGTGTGTCAACGATATATAAGTTACATTTGATTTGAAAATAATGTGTATATTGTAAATGAAAAAATTTCTAACAACATACTTGTATTTATATTTGGTCATTCTCTTTAATATTTTCTTATATATATTCAAATTGTAATGTTCATTAATTAATAAATTTTGAAATGTGAATAGATGCATTCATTTTCAGTGTACTCCACTCTTGTTTATTTTCCTTAATACTGCACTATTCCACTTCGCCAAAATTGGCGCATTCCCTTCTAACTATCCTTTCTCAAACATTTCATGATATTCCTTCTTTCCCTCTTCTTTCCCGTTCCATTTCTTTCGCATGCAACTTCTCCTGAATTTAAGCCTTGTTTCCCTATTAAACTCTTTTTAGAGAAATAAATTACGAACATAATATTTCTACCACTTTATTTTCTTCGACCATATATCTTATACGTCCATTTGTTACAGAATTTGTTTCCATTTATGTGTATCCATCCTACCACTTTTGTTATGTGTCCATTCATTACAAAATTCATTGCCATTTATGTTGTATCCATTCTTCCACTTTTATTCCTTTAATTTGTGGAATGAATTAAAAAAAAAATGAAAATGTCCCCAACAATTTAGGTGTATAAAAAAGAAAGAAAGAGTAATATATATTTAAACCCTTATCTTATCCTTTAGAATTGCTTGGAACTAAATATAATTGAGAAAATCTAATTTGAATTTTGCATGCGTTTCACCCAAAATTAAGCCATCATATTTCATAAAAGAATATGCTACCAGTGCGCAGCAAGGACCCTTGATTGTTTGTATGCATTAAAAAAAATAGAAAACAAAAGGTTTAAAGATATAAGTATGAATTGCGACTTGTCATCTTTGAAAATATAATGACTTTTAGTTTATTTAGTAGATATAGCTAATTAAAGATTCATACGCATTGTTAAACCACACATCCAACATAAATTTTAAAATATATTCATGTATTATATCCACGGTGAAGGAAAATGGTAAGGACGGTCAATGTTCATTAAGGAACGAAATTTAATGTCAAACTAAATTAATGAAACATAAAATTCTATAACATAAATACCTTTTTTTTCATCTTCCCAAAACTGCATGTGCCTACCTTCCTTTTCATGACTATCGCATAGGACTGAGAAAAAAAGGATAGAACTGAAATGTGTTTTGGAGTTGGTTTACATGTTGGAATGAAATTATATTTTTTCCAAGATTGTAAGAAACGTTAACACATAATCATATCAAATTCAAACTTTTGAAATAGTAAAATTGCGGCATCCGTGAATGGTGCCGCAATAATTCCTATTCACGTTGCCATATTCATTTCACCTGCTATCTTCCATTCTATTTATATTTTCTATGACCCATTCCCTTTTCATTCCTCTCAGCCGGAATATATCGAGATTCCCGAATTAAAAATAATTTCCTCTCGAAAGAAAAAAAACTGAAAGGCTTCAGTACCTCTATCGGACACTACTGCCTTCCTCTACAGGAATCCGAACGCACAAGCCAATCGCACGCTTCATCAAAATTTGCGCCAACTGAATCCTCATGGCCTTATCTTCTTGTTATATATGTGTATGTTCATTCGTTACTACATTGGTGTGTCGATCTTCTCATGAAGCTTGACTTTGTCGCTGTCCAAAAATCGAAGTCTTGTTCGTGAATCCATACAATCTTTCGTCTGTTGTGTCCGCCTTCTCCTAAATCCGCGCAAGGTGAATAATTTATTTACGATTAAATTTTTTCATTGCTAGTACATCATTAGTCTTAAATTTAGTGAATGTCTTTGGTTGTTAGTTGTTAATCAAATGAATAAAAACTATTAGGCTACTACATTGCATGTGGAAAAAAAACTGCAGTGTACAACCGGGATTATAACTTTTACATCCAATAAAAAAAAATAAGTAAATAAATTATTTGACTTGACAAGAATTGAACCCGTATTCATATGGTTAAGCAAACAAAGCCATTGCATTTGTTGAAGGAGATAACTGTAGTGAACAAAGTAATCTCATACATATTTTATTAAGCACTAATCTTGACTCGAATGTTATAAAATAACATTACTAGGTACAGAAGTACTGCATTTGTCATGAAAACATGTCTAATGTCTTTGATCATTTTATAACTGTTCTTTATGTTCATCTCGCTTGAATATTCCGGGGTTGTAAACTTGTTTCCATCCATTTCAAATAAATTGCTATTTACCAGAACCATGATGTTGTAGCTTAGGCACCAAATATTAGAACATGGACCAATAGTAATACATTAGCATATAAGGCTCCAATATATATCATATGTGTGTTTATTATCATGTATGTCATCATATATAGTAATAATTCGTTAGGGCTATTACCTAATAATTAAACTCATAAGTTATACTTTGCATACTCAAATGAAAAAAATGGATTTTAGAGAAAATTGATAATGGAAATCAAAATCAGAATATATCCCGATTAAAGAATTGAAATATGATGTTGTTGAATTTATGTATCCTCCATTTTTGAGTTACATCTATATGTCACTTGAGTTATCACACTTGAGTTGATTTACTTGCATTTGAATATGTCAGGATAAAGTTTCCCAAAAATGCCTTGGGAATAAAACTAACCTTACGGAAAAACAAATAGGAACGGATTGATGGTGAGGAAAAACGAACAACAGATAATCACCAGCAAAACAATCACGGATTAAGCAATAAAAGAAAGAACATAAGAGATTTATAGTGGTTCCACTAACGTCTTGTTAGTGTATGTCCATTTGGGGAGAGGAGATTTTATTACTTTTCTAAATAAGAAAATATTACAAGACTGATAATAGAGAAGAGGAAGAAGAAATACAACTTTTAGCGATGATCATACATTTACCTAATCCCTATCCTTATAGAAGGATTAATACTTGGGGTTGAAGTAATTGATTTATGGTTATAAATCAATGTCTAATTAATTCTCCAATTTATTTGCTCTCCATCACAGAATTAATTCTTTACTTCAATATCCCAAAAAAAAAATCTTCATATTCTTCCACTTATGTAGGTAATTTATTGCCCTATCTAATTTTTCAAAAGAGGTAATAAATTTTCTGATATCTTCCAAATCTTCTGCAGTTGGAAATATTATATTACTCAAATTAACAATATTTCCCAAATCTTATCTAAATGGAAATAATGTATCACCATAATCAATAATACCTTCCAAATCTTCTGCAAATGGAAATATTGTATCACGAAATCTAACAATCTCCAACTTGATACTATATTTCCTTGAAAGCATACCAACTCCACCCACATCCTCTTACTCTAAGCATCTTCTCGGACAAGACTGTAATAACCCGGAAAATCTGGGCCAGTTTAAAATTTTTATTTTGGCAATTTTAATGAATTTTGATTCAGCTAGTCGGGATTAACGAACCTTACCGAAGTAATCATTTGTTTTAATTTCCCAATCCCAACCTATTCATCCCATGAAGTAAAACTGGTAATACTTCATATCTAACACCACGGTGTCATCGGTAAATTCAATTACCATTTCACGTTCAAATCTAATTAAAGATTTAACTATCGCCTGGAGTAAAACTGGTGATACTCCATTCTCGATTATTTCAATCTAATTAAAGATTCATTAAAACTCCACTTAGTTTTAATCTTTAACTGGGTTAAAGAATCAGTGTCATTTAAAACACAGTTCACGATAAACCCAAAATCACATTCCATTAATTATCGGGTTAAAGAACGAGTGTTATTTAAAACACTGTCCACAATAAACCCAAAAATCAATATCAATTTAATTCCAATTAAATATTATTTAATTGGTACACTTCATTAAATCTAAATAAAAAGATTTAATCTTTTCTCAACTGGGTTCAAGAACAGTGTTAGTGAAGACACCATTCACGACAAACCCAAATCACATTCCATTAATTATTGGGTTAAAGAACGAGTGTTATTTAAAACACTGTCCACGATAAACCCAAAAATCAATATCAATTCAATTCCAATTAAATATTATTTAATGGGTACACTTCATTAAATCTAAATAAAAAGATTTAATCTTTTCTCAACTAGGTTCAAGAACAGTGTTAGTGAAGACACCATTCACGACAAACCCAAATCACATTTGATATTCAATACAAGGCTCTGAATAGAAAATATATCGGCTTATATTCAACATCAAATTCTACGATTAACAAATGTCGTATTGGAAATAACGATATAAATATATATCTTTCAAATTTCCATAACAACATCTGTATAATCACAAATTCCGACATCGAAATATTCCGAAGACAATTTCGATTCAAATCCACTCCAATGCAACCGTTGGAAATTCTGGTTATTTTTAAAACCCTTTTCAAATTCAATTTATTTATTTAAAAACAAATAGAATTATAATTCTAGTTCAAAACTAGTTTATTTGGATAAAAATCTATTTTTATCTTTTCAAATATGGAGTTTTTCATCCCAATCCTTTCTAAATCATTTCTTATGATTTTACACAAATTATTACTATTTTTAATAATTTTATCAAGGCCCGTACAGTCGATTTCCATCAACGGCCATCGAACTGCACTTACAGCGACCTTTTTCAAATTTGATTTGGACATAATTCCAAATCCAATCGTTAGATTTCAAATTTCTAATATTCGTTAGAAAGCTCTTTTCGATACAAACCCAACGGTTCCGGTTTTTAGGAGAATCCGACGGTCGGATCTCCCGTAATATCCGTTCGAAGTCAATGGTCGAAATTCGCGAACTACCGCGGCGCGGCGCATTCTATTCAGGCCATTATATTGTATATATAATATATATAATATATACTTCGTCGATTTCAATTCAAAACGTGCTTTATAAATCGTTTTCAATTCATTTTCAAAACGGTTTCAACTTCATATTCAATTTCAAATCAAAATTGAATATTCCAATATAAATTCCGTTTAAATTCATTTCAAAACGATTTCAATTCTATTTCAATTCTATTCGAATTCATTTATATTCAATTCTTTTCAAAATAACAGATTTTGAAATCACTTTTGATATTCATTATAAAATGAATAAAATTGATATAAACATCGTTCACGTCAAAATGGCGTCAATCTAATCAATACGGCTTCATATATTCCTATTTTCAAATATTCTATTTCAAATATTTCTTTTTCAAATATTTCTATTTTAAAACTGGAATGAGGCCCAATCAGTTACCATATAAAGTTAATTATATGGATTTTCTACAACACATGTATACAATAACAACGATGAATAATCAACCATCATCCAAAGTGCATTCTACACTGTATAAGCATCGAATATAAATATTCAACGCTTATAGCAGCCTGTCAATCAATCGATCGACATACAACTAATTATTGGGATCAGTGTACGTCATATATTATCCCAACACCCGTGTGGGGTTTCAAACAACCAAACACAGATTTTATTTGTGCATTTGGGCGATGTGTAAAATTTATCGTCCCAATCAATGTCCTTCAAATAGGTGTACATAAACAAACCGTCCGGTTTCTAAATGAATATTTATTTATTCACATTCACGTTAAAAATTATATTTTTAACGATCAAATTATTTTATTCAACCTATGAATATTCTATTCAGTTCATTTATTCAATAAAATGATATTTTTATTTTTCTAACAAATTTTAGAAAATTTCGGTGGCATAACGGCACGATACTAGAAACGGGACAAGGCCTAGCCTTATCCCCGGTCTAGTGAAGGCCCACGCCATTCACACATCAATCAAATCAATTTTATTTCAACAAACAATCCGCTCTTTCCCTCCTCTTCGGAGACCGGGGGAGTTCGGGTCGTTTCATCGTGGTCTGCATCCTAGTATATATTTATAACTAGAAAAATTAAATTGAAAGGTGAGAAGTTCTCACCGATAGCTATCCAATACCACGACTCTTCTTTTATAGAAATCTTCTTCATTCTCGCCTTTTTATCATCTTCGTTGCCCGTAGTCACTACATATATAAAAATCACACATTTTTATATTCTGATGTCTTTAAAATAAAAATCACATTTTTATTTGTTCACTTTCAATTTAAAAATCATATTTTTATAATCGCTTCATACATTTAAAAATCGAATTTTCACTTCGCCATTCAATATATAAAAATCGAATTTTTACTTTGCTATCCAATATATAAAAATATCGCCTTTATAAAATATAGATTTCGCCTTTTCAAAAATATAGATTATAAAAATCACATCTTTATTTTGCTACTCATATAAAGATGATATTTTTAATATTTCTATCATGTAAAAATTATATTTTTAACTCTTTACACAAACAAAAATCATATTTTTATATCATCTATATAGTAAAGACTATGTTTATAATACTTTAAAAAAAAATCATATTTTAATTCTCTACATATATAAAGACCGAATTTTTATCTCCTTTACCTTATAAAAATTATATTTTTAAACTGATGAAATTCATTACATAGAAAATAAACAAAAGTAAATAAATAAAACAAATCAAAAAAACTTACAGCGACGGGTTTAAGGAGGGGGCTAAAGTTCTGTGCGTCGGAGATGGTCGGTGGCGTCAATGGCAGGCGTCAGGGCTAGGGGGAGGCATGGCAGGTCGACGGTGGGACCAGGGTGGTCAGGGCGGTGGTTTTAAGGACAGGGCGTGGCGGTTTTTCTTTGATGTGGCACAGATTTTGACAGAAGAGGAGAGGGAAACGCGATGGGAAGGGGGTGGCCGAGATAGGGCGGAGGCGGCGACGGAGCGGTGGCCGCTGGAGGAGGTGCGGCGCGTCCTAGGGTTCGGGGGGGGGGGGGTGGTTTCGTTCTCGTGACTGGAGGAAGGCGAGAGGAGGACGGGGAGAGCAGCGGTTGGAGGCGGAAGAGGGGGACGCGGCGGCGAAGGGGGGGGTTCATCGACGCGATTTCGATTTTTTTTTTCTGTCTGTTGAACGAATGAATGAATAAGGGGGGCCAGAGCGGGTTTAAGGGGGAGAAGGGTTTTAAAAATAACCAGAATTTCCAACGGTTGCATTGGAGTGGATTTGAATCGAAATTGTCTTCGGAATATTTCGATGTTGGAATTTGTGATTATACAGATGTTGTTATGGAAATTTGAAAGATATATATTTATATCATTATTTCCAATACGACATTTGTTAATCGTAGAATTTGATGTTGAATATAAGCCGATATATTTTCTATTCAGAGCCTTGTATTGAATATCAAATGTGATTTGGGTTTGTCGTGAATGGTGTCTTCACTAACACTGTTCTTGAACCCAGTTGAGAAAAGATTAAATCTTTTTATTTAGATTTAATGAAGTGTACCAATTAAATAATATTTAATTGGAATTGAATTGATATTGATTTTTGGGTTTATCGTGGACAGTGTTTTAAATAACACTCGTTCTTTAACCCGATAATTAATGGAATGTGATTTGGGTTTGTCGTGAATGGTGTCTTCACTAACACTGTTCTTGAACCCAGTTGAGAAAAGATTAAATCTTTTTATTTAGATTTAATGAAGTGTACCAATTAAATAATATTTAATTGGAACTGAATTGATATTGATTTTTGGGTTTATTGTGGACAGTGTTTTAAATAACACTCGTTCTTTAACCCGATAATTAATGGAATGTGATTTTGGGTTTATCGTGAACTGTGTTTTAAATGACACTGATTCTTTAACCCAGTTAAAGATTAAAACTAAGTGGAGTTTTAATGAATCTTTAATTAGATTGAAATAATCGAGAATGGAGTATCACCAGTTTTACTCCAGGCGATAGTTAAATCTTTAATTAGATTTGAACGTGAAATGGTAATTGAATTTACCGATGACACCGTGGTGTTAGATATGAAGTATTACCAGTTTTACTTCATGGGATGAATAGGTTGGGATTGGGAAATTAAAACAAATGATTACTTCGGTAAGGTTCGTTAATCCCGACTAGCTGAATCAAAATTCAAAAGAAGATTAAAGAATAAATTCAAGGAATTTATCTTGGATAAAATTAATGGGAACCTTTCCCTATGAATGTGAAATTTAGAAACTAACTGTCGGTTAGCCAAGCAGAATGGTTTTCTGGATATTGATCTGATGTTGGTTTCGGCCTTCGGGGTTAATATTTAGGAAATTATTCTCTTGATTATTATACGGTTAGTGACTGATGAATTGGAATGAGGCGTATGTTGTGTTTGTGTAACACTTATTTAAAATATACGCGAGTTATTCGGGAAGACCGGGTTTATCCCATTCTGAATAACTGATAAGACGATAAGTCGAAGATGAAGACGATGGTCGAAGACCGGAGGTCTTCACGTCGTTTGGGTAATTACTGATGATCTTGATTGGGCTGTACACCCAAGAAGATGGAAATAGTTGGTGATCGTCCAGACGTACTTGGAGATCGATGGATATGCGGGGTACTAGGTGCCTCCGGTTTCGTTCAGACCTAGAACGGACTTGTAAATGGACTGTGTGTCTGACATCGGATTTCATTCTGTGTGACTGATATCGGTTGCATAGAATGGTTTGCCTGTGTGGCATGCTAAGATGCAAATGATCAAGGCTTCTGTTGAAAAGCAAAGTCTTGTGGTTGGTGATCAAAGCACGGCCTTTGTGGCGTAGCTTTGTGTAGCGTTGATTCGCGAGCCTCGCACCCCGGTTGTGAACCAAAAACAGGAGAGGACCTCAGGGAGGACATGCGTTTCTTTCTAGCTAGGGTGGTGTCAGTGACCTACCAGCCCTGACATTTATATACTTTTCACCTATGTGGTTGTTGCTGTTGTGAGGCGCCTCGGTTAGATCGGACGATTCGGGTCCGATGGAGTCATTCGTTGGCTCGTTTACGCCCCAAAGGGCGGAGAAACGTATTGTTCAGGCATTATAATCCACATCGGTGGACCGACCCTGACGATCCAAGGTACAGTTGCGGCTGTTCCTGAGGGGCGGGCTAGAGCGTCTCGAATCGGTTGAGGACTATCTTTTGCCTCGGTTCATAGATGGAAACCCAATTTCCAAATACGTGACATTTGCGGTTTTAATTGTAGAACTAGTATGGCGACATGATATATGGTACCCATGCCACCTATGATTGATACTTATGATTTGAAGTTGTTTATACACTATACACTGATAATAGTATCAAATGATTTGTTTTAAACGTATCAAGCATTCTTTGGCTGTTATAAGGGAAAACCCTATCCCCCGGCTTGCGTTGCATTGTGTGACAGGACCTGGGTCTTATAACAGCTTCATTTTTCTTTATTTAGCATTGCGCTGTTTGTTTTATGCACTGGTATTCTTGGGAGGAAACTCGTTGCGTGTTATACGGCGTGGTCCCTTGATTTACCTAATGATTTAAAATAAAGATTAATAACTGTTTTAGTTCTCACACCAGTCCCATGACTGACCTGGAGTTTATTGTTTTGACCTAAACTCTGGGTGCCCCTATTTTCGACACGGGCAGCTAGTAGTTTTGGTTTTGCAGATTTATATTCACAGGATCCTGGTTTACAGCTGGAACGATATCCGGAAAGCTTTGTATCCGTATATCTCTTCTAGTTGTGTATTGTATTATTTTCCGCTGCTATGTATTTAAATGTAATTTAAATCTCTGATATTTCTGTGTAATATTCATTTATACTCTGTATATTCTTGTAATCTGATGTATTGTTGTAATATACAATGAAATGTTCTTTTGTCTGCGTTCTGATTTGTCGTGTTCTCAAACGATCAGGCGTTTCGAACGGTCTGGATCGGTTTAGCGACTGGTTCGGACCGAGAGAAATTCCTTTTCGTCACAAAGACACCATGGTTACTTCCCCCAATGAGCTTTGGCATGGCCATCACCCATTGAAGTTTGTCAACAAACTCCGACAACGCCACCGCTTGCCAACAAAGTGTTCAAAGTACCCCCTTCGTGTAAGACCTATCAACCTTCACCATGAAAACAAACGTCTCCATGAACCATCTCTACTCTCTCCCCACACCGTGCCACCGCGTGGCATTTAGCATTTCGATAAGCAATTCCAGCTCGAGCAACACCTGAACTTAGCAGTCTGTAAAGACTTATGCATATCCACTGCTTTCTCCTTTGATCTCTGACCAACTTCAGACGATACTTTCTTCCACTTATCAAGCACATCCTCTTGTCAAAATCCCACCTTGTTGAAGCTTTTCCCCCTTGATCATATGTTGCCTATGCACAAACTCAAAGTCCCTTCTCGTATGCCTAGCTTTGACATCTTTTCCACGAGAACTGTAGACTGCAACCTTTGACTCTCCAGGTATAGTGCTTCCCCTTAGGAGATACAAATTATGAAGCATATCTCCCTTCATCACTACAAATGCACCCTTAGAAACTCTTAGACTATCCTTGTCAATAGCCACCTCACATCCTTTGGATGCCAACTACTCAAGAGATATCAGTGACTTCCGAAGACCTGAAACATAATGAACACCTGTCAAGGTGCATATTACCCCGTCATACAAGCAAATCTGCACAGTACCTTCGTCCATGACTCTATAACTAGTATCATTTCCCATAAGAATCAGTTTCCCTCTTTTTCTTTTGAAAGAAATGAAATAATTATTATTAGGTGTCATATGAAAAGACGCCCCCGTATATAACACCCAATGGTCTAATACATCTGATACTACCGCTGTCAACAAGTCATCAGACAAAAATTCCTTTACCGCAACCGATGAATTTCCAGCTTCAATTTTTTATTCAAGTCCGGACAATCTCTCTTCCAATGGTCTGGTTTCTTGCAAATGTAGCACTTCCCATCACTTGACTTTATTTTCTTCTTCTCCCCTTTCTCCATACCAGCTAATAAGGCTTATGTACTACTTTCTCCTCTACCTTCACTCAACCCCTTCATCTGATCCCTTAAGTCCTCAGATAGAAGACCTGCCTTCACATCATCTACTGTTAATGTATCTCTCGCTAGATAAGACTGTTAGCGAAACCTGTGTATCGCTCTGAAAGAGAACAAAAAAGAATCACTGTTATTTGCTCCTCATCCACTTTTAAGTCAATGGTCTTCATCTTCATCACGAGATCATCAAAGAATCTTAGATGTGCCTTCATTAGAGTACCCTCTCTCATCCGCATGGTGAAAAACGTTTTCAGCAAAATCAGATGGTTGGTTAGTGACTTCTTTAAATAGAGTTTTTCCAGCTTGGTCCAAATATCCTTAGTAGTGGTCTCACCGCTAATCTCTAAAATGACATTTTCTCCCATTTCTAATTGTAAATTAGTAAATGCCCATTCCATCTCCTTCCTTTCCACGGTTGAAATATCATCCGTCAACTCCTCAGGAGCAAACACCAAAGGATGAACATTGTTCCACATCAGAACAACTTTAATTCTCCATTGCCACTTCTCGAAGTCTTTATCCCCATTCCGTCTTTCGATTGCTAACTGAGATCCTACTGCCATATATGTCCCATTGACATATAGCCTTGATACAATTGCTGAATTCTCCTCATCTCCTGCCATAATGCCTAACACTCTTTCTCAATTAACCTCATAGATCAGATACTAATTGTTGGGGAAAAGATTCCCAAAAATGGCTTGGGAATAAAACCTAACCTTGACCCGAGTTTTTTTTTTGTTTTACTCGGGTCGGGGTCAGACCCGAGTATTACAGCTTAGAGTGATGCTGATGACGATAAGAATTTGTCAAGATTCATGAAGATGCCCCGCTGCTGTATAAGTTCAGTTTATCTATGCACGAAAAAATTGTATACATTACTTAAACTTCCGCTGTATATAAAAATATTGTAACTCTGATATTTTGTGCAATTTGCTTCCACAATGAGATATTGTATGTAATGACCCGCATTCTACGTATCGAAGGATAGTAGAATATTTATTTCTTTCAAATACAAAGTCGTATGATCATGTAACTTTGGGAGACGACTATTGGGGTCATTTCCTCTATTTATGATTTTTGCCGATTTTTAAATGACAATTTCCCCTAGCTAATCTTGTTTCGGCCATAACTTTTGACTGGAAAGGAGTTTTGACCTGAAACCACTTCCATTAGATCCGGATGATGATTTACCTTTTCGTAGAGTGGTCATATGTGAAAAACGGACTTATCGTTTGGGAGATATGCTTGAAATAAAGTTTGGAAGATGAAAAACTGCTTAACCGAGCCAAATGAGGTGATTAGTGAATGGGCCCATAACCCATTTCTGGATTAGGGTTATGGGGAGGCTGAAATTAGCTAGGATTTCATTTCATTTCAGTTTTCTAGTCGCCACTTTCATTCTAGGAACCCTAGCAATGGTCTCCAACATCTAGAATCAGCTCCAATCACTTTCTAATCAAGTATTAGCCTAATCAACGTCAAATCAAAGGGGAATAGCACCAAAGCAAGGTTAGAACTGATGTGTTGTCTTGGGAACAGCGCCAAATCCGAGGATAGTTCAGTTTTGAAAGTTTATTTGTGTCTAAGGTAAGTGATTTGCATAGTTCCTCACTAATTATGGTTAATTAAGGGTAATTAGTGTTAATTAGTGAATTTAAACATGATTAAATTATGGAAAAATGTTCATAAATTTCGAAATATTGTTTTAGGCCTCTGTTAGAAAATTTAGTTAATTTGGTTAAGTTTTACTAATCCTATCATTAGTTTTGCTTAAACACGCTTAAGGGAAAATATGAGATTTTGGCTATGTTTGATCCATTTTAACTTATCAAGTTGTTGTTTTGGTGTTTATTTTTGATTCTCTAAGTTGCTATGACTGTATGGTATGTTGTGTGATTGATTGAAAAGTTAGATTGGTCAAAAACGCGGTCGAATGGCGGAAAACAGTCATTGGAAAGAAATGCAGGAAATTACCCGAACCGAATCGGATTGGAGGGGGAAGCACGATCCGAACCGCTCGCACTTGAAGCTCCATGATCCGAACCGCTCGCACTTGAAGCTCCACGATCCGACCTGAGCATGGTGGTACGACCTGAAGAGAGCATCCGATCCAAACCACGTCACTCGACCCGAACTGATGCACCAGAGAGGGACTTGAGAGGCTCGACCCGATCCTGGGTGCTTGGGAAGGAGAACTGAACCGCTTGCCTGAAGTCACAATCTGATGCTCTGGAGTTGATCCGAACCGATCCGAAGTAGGGGCCACGATCCGACTCATAGGGGGTATTCCGATCCGAACCGAGATGCTTGGGTTTGAGGCGTGAACCACGATCTGAACTGGAAGTATGAGTTGAAGTGAAGAACAGGAACTGAACCGATCCAGAGAAGACCAAATCCCGAGATGCAAAGGTAGTCCAAATGGGAAGTTTGTACTTAGGATCCAGTTGGGAGCCAATGGGTCAACTTCATGAGTTGGGCTTTGCTGCGGGATGTGCAAAGGGGTTATCGACGTCCATGGTTTTGATTCACAACCGAGACGGATGTTAGGCTACGTATCAGTGCAGTGGGGTAGTTATTACTCCATGGGGCAGAGTGATCGTAGCATGGCTACGAGCCAGTGCAGTGGAGTTGTTATGACTTCATGGGGGCAGAGTGAACATAGCAAGGACTAGTGGCTATGGATCAGTGCAGTGGTGTCATCATGACTCCATGGGGAAGAGTGATCATAGCAAGGATTTGGGTGATCAAGGCGGTGGATGTCGTATGCTTTACGCACTGAGTGAGAGATGTGAGGATAGTTGCTATGCTTAATTGTTTGTTATCACTATGTCATGCACATCCCCGCCCCGTATTCTTTACACCTTATGTTTAGTGGCACCTTAGAGTATTGAGCGATATGTTGTGCTAACTCTTTGGTTGTAGGTCCAGGTTCAGGTATGGTTTAGTATACCTGTTATTGTTCTGTTTTGATGCTTATCGCTCATACCAGACTTTTGTCCGACCCAGAGTTTTATGTCTCTTCTTATTACTCTGGGTGCTCTTAAACGGGCGGACTAGGGACAGGTTAGGTGGTATGCACGAGTAGTTGTATAGGAGACGAGCAGGAGGCTCCCATGAATGATATATATAGATATTCTCCCTGTGTCGCTGCTGGTCACTACTTTGGGCATTAGTAGTGTGCCTTTCCTTTCTTTTGCTTTAGAGACAGTTTTAAAGTTGTAATAATGATGATGTGGAACATAAGCTGTAATTGGATTTTCCGCTGCTATGATGTTTAATTTTCAGCTTATGCACTGTCTCACCTGTTTTATGTCAAAGTATGTTATTATTATATTTTATTCCATGCGCTATGAGATATTCTACAGGTTCTTTGTTAGTCCACCAGTAAGTTCTCTTCTTTTTCCTTTCTTTGGCGACCGTCCCGTGCTGGTTGGACATCGGCACGGCACACTTTTAGGGGAAATGTCGGTTGGTTCGGGGCGGGCCGTCACATTTGGTATCAGAGCTCTAGGTTGCGTAGTTAACCTAGGGAAAGACACCAGGGGGAGATAATACGTATATAAGAGCGCGTATTTGTGATTGTTTTGGTTTTCAAAAGTTATATATATATATATACTATTAGTATAGCTAAGGATGAAGTCGCACTGCACTGACACCACAAATAGGATGGTTAATTGTTTCTCTTTACAAATTGAACGATGAGCCGATATTCAAGGGGTGCTGGTAGAGGAGCCAACAATAGGAATGCTTCTGGCATGAGGGCTATGTTTACTGACTTCATGAGAGAGATGCTTAGAAATGTGCAAGGAGCAGTTCCCAATGCTGCAAATGGTGGTGGTGCAGCGGTGCAGGCGCCTAGGGCCGATTTCGCCAAGCTATGCAAGGATTACACTAGTCTTGGTGGAAAGCCGTTCCACGGAACGGAATCGGCCATGGATGTTCAGGATTGGTTGGATAGCTGTGAGCGTATTTTCGAAGACTTAGGTATCGAGGATGCGATGAAGAGAAAGCAAGCGTCCCGCCAGCTGCAAGGACGGACAATGAATTAGTGGAACGCTATTAAGGCAGCTACTCCAGAGGATCAAGTTAAGGCCCGATTCGGTGAAAAATTTATCCCAGCTGCTCAAAAGTCAGAGTTATTTAGGAAGTTCTTGGAGCTAAAGCAGAATGGTAGAGCTGTCTCGGAGTATATTACTGAGTTCGATACTTAATCAAAGTATGGATTATCTCTTATCGACACTCCCGAGAAGAAGAACGAGAAGTTCATAACAGGCTTAGATCGGTACTTGGGGGAAAGGCTTATTAACCACATCGATGAGACGTTTGAATCGATTGTGGGGAAAGCATTGAGGTCAGAGAGTCTATACCCTAAGTCGAAGACTGAGGTTGCATCTGTAGAGGAGCCAAAGCCGCAAGCAAGCAGTGGAAGCAAGAATGGTTCTCAGAATAAGAGAAAGCAGAATCAGACCAAGGATGGCCAGAAGAAAAGGAATAAGAAAGATGTTAAGTGCTTCTGCTGTGGTAAGAAGGGCCACTATGCCAAAGAATGTCGGGCCAAGCCAGCGGATAGGAAGTGCTTCAACTGTGGCCAAGTGGGACATCACAAGGATAAGTGTCCGCAACCCCCTAAAGAAAAGCAGATTGTGAAAGCATATGCTATCAATGTTGTTCCTTCTTCGTCGAACGCCCCAACCACGGCGGAGAAAGGAAAGAATTTTGTTCTTCAAGGTAGGCTTTCTATTATGATATTCCTGTTCGAGTATTGTTTGATACCGGATCTTCCAATTCCTTCATATCTAGTGACCTGGTAGATAGGTTGGGATTGGAGACAGAGATTGTCGATAGACCTTTGGTGGTGACGAAACCGATTGGTGGTTCAAATAGCCTTAGCATGATTCATCGTGATGTGGTCTTATCGAGTCATGGATGCATGTTTGTTTGTAATTGCTTTGCTTTGGGCTTTACTGGGTTTGGCATTATTTTGGGAGTCGATTGGCTCCAAAGATATGGGGTGGTGGTAGACTGTGAGGGTTGTTGGTGACAGTTAGAGCGGATGATGGGCGGAGGGTAGTGTTTGGTGGTCTACCTAATGATGGGGTAATGGCTAGTTTTCTAAATTCCCTCGACATCCCGCATGATGAGTTGTCATATGTGCCTGTGGCTGGCCAGTATCCGGGCGTCTTCAAGTGACCGGACTTCCATCACACCGAGAGATTGAGTTCCGTATTGACTTATTGAAAGATGCCAGACCTATAGTGATGCCAATTCATCGTATGGCGCCAAGGGAGTAGTTAGAGCTCGGGGTGCAAGTAAGCGATCTTTTGAAGAAGGGATTTATTAGAAGAAGTGTTTCTGAGTGGGGAGCACCAGTTGTGTTTGATACCAAGGTAGATGGTTCCCTTCGATTGTGTGTGGACTACCACGAATTGAATAAGGTGACGAGGAAGAATAAGTATCCTCTACCGCAGATAGATGATTTGTTTGATCAGCTGAGTGGCGCGAGAGTATTCTCCCAGTTGGATCTCGCGACAGGTTTTCATCAACTTAGAGTGGAAGCTGAGAGTATAGCTAAAACGGCCTTTCGGACGCCGTCTGGATTTTATGAGTGGTTGGTCATGCCATTTGGGTTGACCAATGCACCAGCGTAATTTGTGGATCTTATGAATAGGATATTCAGAGATCAGTTGAATAAGTTTCTTCTTGTGTTCATGGACGATATTCTTGTTTATTCGAGGATAGAGGAAGAACGCAAGGAACACTTAAGGATAGTGATGGAGGTGTTGAGAAAACACCAATTGAAAGAAAAGTTTTCTAAGTGTCACTTCTGGAGGAGGGAAGTGAGATTCTTGGGCCATGTCGTTTCAGAAAATGGTATAGCCGTGGATCCTGCGAAAGTGGATATGGTACAGGATTGGTCTACGCCCAAGAATGCAACGGACATAAGAAGTTTCTTGGGATTAGCTGGATATTATCACAAGTTTATCCAAGACTTCTCCAAGATAGCATCACCGTTGTCTCAGTTGACTAGGAAAAATAAAGCTTTCGTCTGGGACGAAAAGTGCGAGAATGCATTCAAGAGTCTAAATGAAAAGTTGACATATGCACCAGTGTTAGTCATTCCTAAATGGAATGAAGAGATGACAGTATATACAGATGCATGTGGTACCAGTTTAGGTGCTATACTAATGCAAGGAGGTAGGGTTGTAGCTTATGCAAGTCGGCAATTGAAACCGCACGAGAAAAGATACCCTACCCATGACTTGGAATTAGCAGCGATCGTATTCGCTTTGAAGATGTGGAGACATTACATCTTGGGAGAAAGATTCGAGTTATTTACCGATCATAAATCGTTAAAGTATCTTTTCTCTCAAAAGGATCTAAATCTCCGACAGCAAAGATGGTTAGAATTCAGGGCTTCCTACGATTTCGATATCGAATACACACCAGGAAAGGGCAATGCGGTAGCTGATGCATTGAGCAGAAGACATGCCAGTTTAGGGGCTATGTTTCTTAAGTGGAAGCAACTGGAGTACATCGCTGGGTATGATTTCCGACCAAAGTGCGAATTGGATCCAGAAATGTTAGCAAATTTGATAATCAGACCAACTTTGATTGAGCGGATCACCTCCAGTCAGAGGGATGATCCTAACCTATTGGAAATCATCTCAAAGTTAGAGATGGGAATCGACCAAGAGTTAAACAAGTATGGGCTTGATCGAGATAGATGGCTTAGAAAGAATGGAAAACTAGTTGTGCCCAATGTCAATGGATTGAGAGATGAAGTGCTTAGAGAATGTCATCACTCAAAACTGACTATATATCCCAGTGGTAATAAAATGTATCGAGACATGAAGTAGACCTACTACTGGGAAGGGATGAAAAGAGACGTTGGGATGTTTATATCCAAATGCATGAATTGCCAGCTAGTTAAAGCCGAGCAAAAGAAGCCTAGTGGTTTGTTGCAACCATTAGAAATTCCAGAATGGAAATGGGAACAAATCTCAATGGATTTCATTGATGGCTTACCAAGAACTAGGTCGGGCCATGATAGCATTTGGGTGGTTGTGGACCGATCGACCAAGAGTGCAAGATTTATACCCGTCAAGTCGAATAGAACGGCAGCTAAGTTAGCAGAACTATATGTAAAGTAGGTAGTGATATTTCATGGAATACCCAAAGGCATTGTGAGCGACCGAGATCCGTTGTTTACTAGTGGATTTTGGAAAAGCTTACAAGAGGCGTTAGGATCAGAATTACATCTCAGTACCGCGTATCATCCTCAAGCCGACAGTCAGACAGAGAGGGTGAATCGTATATTAGAAGATCTCTTGAGAGCTTGCATATTGGATTTTGGTGGATCATGGGTTGACCATTTACAACTAGTAGAGTTTGCATATAATAATAGTTATCAATTCAGTATTGGTATGGCTCCATTCGAAGCTTTGTATGGAAGACCGTGTAACTCACCATCATATTGGTTAGAAACTGGTGAGAAGTTTGTGCTTGGACCAATTGTGATAAGAGAAACTTAGGCTCATATTAAGATTATCCAACAGCGAATGAAGGCTGCCCAAGATAGGCAGAAGAGTTATGCTGATAAGAGGAGAAGAGAATTAAAGTTCTCCGTTCTTGACTTGGTGTTTGTCAAGATTTCTCCGTTAAAGAGTGTGATTCGATTTGGCAGGAAAGGCAAGTTAACACCAAGATTTGTTGTTCCATTCCCAGTTCTTGAGAAAATTGGGAATCTGGCATATAAAGTTGAATTACCAGAGAAGATGGAAGGAGTTCATAACGTATTTCATGTTTCCCAGTTAAGAAAATTCGCACACGACCCCAATGTGACTATTTCACCTGATCAGTTGGATGATATCGAGGTTGAAACCGAGGCGGTTGGGAACCGCAAGCCTATGTATATTATTGGGAACAATACGAAGCAACTTCGAAGGAAGGCGGTGAAATTAGTCAAAGTTCAATGGGGCGAGAATGAAAATGACTGTACTTGGGAGACAGAGGAGAGCATTAGGAAGACGTATTCAGAACTCTTCGCCTGGTAAGATTTCTGTTTCGATTTAGTCTTTCCTCATGCTAGGATAGGTTTGTTTTGTTTGTTTTGCATGATTGATTATTGTATATGGCTGGTAGGCATGCGGGATCCTTTGTATGTTTTGGGTTAAGGAATTTCGGGGACGAAATTTTTTAAGGGGAGAGAATGTAACGACCCGCATTCTACGTATCGAAGGATCGTAGAATATTTATTTCTTTCACATACGAAGTCGTATGGTCATGTAACTTTTTGAGATGACTATTGGGGTCATTTCCCCTATTTAAGATTTTTTCTGATTTTTAAATGACCATTTTGCCCCTATCTGATCTTGTTTCGGCCTTAACTTTTGATTGGAAAGGATTTTTGACATGAAACCACTTCCATTAGATCCGGATGATGGTTTACCTTTCCGTAGAGTGGTCATATGTGAAAAACGAACTAACCGTTTGGGAGATATGGCTGACATAAGGTTTGGAAGATGAAAAACTACTTAACCGGGCCAAATGAGGTGATTAGTGAATGGGCCCATAACCCATTTCGGGAATAGGGTTATGGGGAGGCTGAAATGAGCTAGATTTTCATTTCATTTCAGTTTTCTAGCTGCCACTTTCATTCTAGGAACCCTAACAATGGTCTCCAACATCTAGAATCACCTCTAATCACTTTCTAATCAAGTATTAGCCTAATCTACGTCAAATCAAAGGGGAATAGCACCAAAGCAAGGTTAGAACTGCTGTGTTGTCTTGGGAACAGTGCCAAATCGGAGGATAGTTCAGTTTTGAAAGTTTATTTGTGGCTAAGGTGAGTGATTTGCATAGTTCCTCACTATTTATGGTTAATTAAGGGTAATTAGTGTTAATTAGCGAATTTAAACATGATTAAATTCTGGAAAAATGTTCATAAATTTAGAAATATTGTTTTAGGCCTCTGTTAGAAAATTTGGTTAATTTGGTTAAGTTTTACTAATCCTATCATTACTTTTGCTTAAACACGCTTAAGGGAAAATATGAGATTTTGGCTATGTTTGATACGTTTTAAGTTATCAAGTTGTTGTTTTGGTGTTTATTTTTGATTCTCTAAGTTGCTATGACTGTATGGTATGTTGTGTGATTGATTGAAAAGTTAGATTGGTCAAAAACGCCGTCGAATGGCGTAAAACAGTCACTGGAAAGAAGCGCAGGAAATTACCCAAACCAGATCGGATCGGAGGGGGAAGCACGATCCGAACCGTTCGCACTTGAAGCTCCACGATCCAAACCGCTCGCACTTGAAGCTCCACGATCCGACTTGAGCATGGTGGTACGACCTGAAGAGAGCACCCGATCCGAACCGCGTCACTCGACCCGAACCGATGCACCAGGGATGGACTTGAGAGGCTCGACCCAATCCGGAGTGCTTGGGAAGGTGAACTGAACCGCTTGCCTGAAGTCACGATCTGATGCTCTGGAGATGATCGAACCGATCCGAAGCAGGGGCCACGATCCTTCCCGTAGGGGTATTCCGATCCGAACCAAGATGCTTGGGTTTGAGGCGTGAACCACGATCCGAACTTGAAGTATGAGTTGAAGTGAAGAACAGGAACTGAACCGATCCGGAGAAGACCAAACCCGAGATGCAAAGGTAGTCCAAATGGGAAGTTTGTACCCAGGATCCAGTTGGGAACCAACGGGTCAACTTCATGAGTTTGGCTTTGCTGCGGGACATGTGCAAAGGGGTTATTGACGACCATAGCAAGGACTAGTGGCTATGGATCAGTGCAGTGGTGTCGTCATGACTACATGGGGAAGAGTGATCATAGCAAGGATTTGGGTGATCAAGGTGGTGGATGTCGTATGCTTTACGCATTGAGTAAGAGATGTGAGAATGGTTGTTATGATTGATTGTTTGTTATCACTATGTCATGCACACCCCCACCCCGTATTCTTTACACCTTATGTTTAGTGGCACCTTAGAGTATTGAGCGGTATGTTGTGCTAACTCTTTGGTTGCAGGTCCAGGTTCAGGTATGGTTTAGTATAACTGTTATTGTTCTGTTTTGATGCTTATCGCTCATACCAGACTTTTGTCTGACCCAGAGTTTTATGTCTCTTCTTATTACTTTGGGTGCTCTTAAATGGGCAGACTAGAGACAGGTTAGGTGGTATGCATGGGTAGCTGTACCGGAGACGAGCAGGAGGCTCCCACGTATGATATATATAGATATTATCCCTGTGTCACTGTTGGTCACTACTTTGGGCATTAGTAGTGTACCTTTCCTTTCTTTTGCTTTAGAGACAGTTTTAAAGTTGTAATAATGATGATGTGGAACATAAGCTGTAATTGGATTTTCCGTTGCTATGATGTTTAATTTTCAGCTTATGCACTGTCTCACCTGTTTTATGTCAAAGTATGTTATTATTATATTTTATTCCATGCGTTGTGAGATATTCTACAGGTTTTTTTTAGTCCACCAGTAAGTTCTCTTCTTTTTCCTTTCTTTGGCGACCGCCCCGTGCTGGTTGGACATCAGCACAGCGCACTTTCAGGGGAAATGTCGGTTGGTGCGGGTAGGGCCATCACATTGTAAAATATTTATTCTGTAATTTCTGTGTCTAATTATGTTTAAACCCATAAGCTAAATAATAATCTATCGTTTCGAGCGGTTTAAGTGGGTTTAATTACAGAATTGAAGCGGTCGAAAATGCAGGTTGTTACAGTTGGTAAGAGCTTTGGTTTACACAAAGCTTAGCTTATGGTGTTTAATAAGAATTTGTCATTAGAAGTCACTATTGAGAGAGCTTAATTTAAATATAAATTATTATGAAACCAATATTTTGGAAGAGTAGCGCAGCGAGAGTGTTGTGTTATTTTAAAATTAATAAATTTTGAAACTGTTAAATTAATTTGAAATATAAATTATTTGAAATATGGAGTATTTTGAAATATTATGATGAGAAATAATTTGAAATAAACCTGAGCATAAGAAAATTGAAACCAAATAAATTTTTGGACGTAAATGTGACCTAAATGAATTTGTATATCATATAAAATATCATTTGAATTGAATGGGAATCTAAATAAGCCTTCAGAAATAAGGTTATGTTTTGTAAATTATTTGGAAATATAAGTATAGTCACAACAACAAAAAGGCCTTTTTATGACGTTTAAAAACCGTCATAAAAACTTTCTATGACGATTCTATAAACGTCATATATCAACATGTTATTAAAAGTCTGGTAGATATTATGACGTGTAATTCTTGCAACAGAAAACATACTTTTGTTGTCATCTTAAACAAGCCATATTGGTGCAACTGCTTTTCTACAGCTTGTGAGGCATGCTATGGAAAGTTTTTATGACGCATCCAAATGCTATTGAAAGGTTTTTATGACGCATCAAAACATGCTATGGATAATGCACTATACTACAACATTGTTTTGTTGCTATAAAAAACATTAAAAACATTCTATTGCAACATTTTATTGCCATAACATTCAAATTTTACAATTTCTAATTCTAATAATATATTATAACAATTCAAAAAAAAACATATTTGTCACATTAAACTAAGTACACAAATAAAGTCATAAGCAAAATCAAAAAATATATATAACCATAATATTTCATACATGATAAATTCAAACATAAATATTGACAATACATACGGCTATAGCAAACTATAACATCCTGGAATTTTAGCAATTAATAATTAATTTATTTAATTATTTTAATGTATTGGTTTGATAATTTATATAAATTGAATCAAATAATTTTGATTATTTAAATCATGGAGTAATATATTTAATTTTGAAATAGTCGAAAATGGTTAAATTGCAATATTGTGTTGTAATGTCCTGGTTTTTAGCTAGTCTTTGTTAATGATAAATATTGATTTAATGAGGTAATTAAATCATAATATATGTTTACTTAACAAACTAAAATAATTATATATGTGTAAATACATATATGTATGAATATACTAAGAATGTACACATTTACTTATAATGTAAATATGGAAGTATAAATCATAACATGAAACATAGATTGAAAATGATTGAAAAGTATACATATGAGAAAAGGGCATTTTGTGTCACCTTAAAAATATAAAGGGGTTTGCAACAAACTAGGACAAACAAATAAAATATGCATGTACAAGTCGGCCAAAACAATATTACATGAAACGTAAAATAGAATTGCACATGTCATGTTTGACTAAACGACTTAGTTGAAAATATCTATGGAGATGTATGTAAAGGCAAGACAAATGTAAGTCATATGAAGACAAATTCCTTAATGAGATTTGACGTGAAAATAGTGTAGCTAAACATAGGCATAAACCATTACTCTATAAGAAGGCCATACAACTTGCAAGTATTAAATCATTTTTAAGAAAATATCTTGCAAACAAAACTATTTTATATTGTAAACAAGATATGGAAAATATATGGCCATTCGTAGAAATTAATGTAGTCATGTCTTTGAATGTGAAAAGCTTCTAAAAGAGAATCATGTGACAAAATGATTGGTAAAATATCTAAGTAAATTATTCATGTCTTCATACATAAGTAATAGAAGCTATGACGAAGGAGTGAGTCTAAGGGAGGTAGTTACTGTAGTGAATGAGAAAAGAAAATGATTTTTAAATGTGAAGTTTTTGCTATAAATATGGGTTTAAACTCTGCATTCTTTTTACACACAAAAATATACAAAAGTTCAAGAAGGAATTAGTAGCAGGGAACTGGAAAGCATTCTATGTGAGTAAACTCCTTCTTTTCCGTTAGTTATTTTATATAGCATAATGTAGATATACTTGTATGCATGATGAATGATATTAGTTAACAACAAATCTCTAAAAACCTGGAAAACACATATGACAGTATATAACATAAGTGAGTAAACTAAAATCTTTATCTTAGAATTTCCATGTTAAGGCAAGTATTGTTATGAACCATGTATATCTCATTTTTGTTGAAAGGTTAGGATTTGTTTGTGAGAAAACTTCTTTTATAAGATACATGTATACTGGTTATATGTTTTCCTTAGATTAGTATTAAGTTAAACAAAACCAGAAAACCAGTAAAACCAGTGAGCACAGAAATAAGTAAATTCCATGTTTAACTCATTTTAACTATTTCCAATTTTAGAATATAATGCGGTAAAATATAGAAGCATATATATGTTTAAATAGATCTTCATAACCTGGAAATAACAGGGGATTGTTTGAGAAAGCAAACCCCTCTTTTTCATTTGATTGTTTTGTTAATATGTTATAAACAGACTCTGTTTATTTTATTTACTATTACCTAACATCAAAAGTTCACAACTTTGATTCTTGTATGGTTTAAGGAGTTGATGTCAACATGAAACTGGTAAATTAGAGAGCAGGTTATCTTAAAAGGTAGGGTTAGCTCGATTAGTAATATTTATATACAGAGGAAAGTTATAAAAGAATCAAAATCAAAACCAAAATGTATCATCATAGAAATTAGATTCAGATACATGATTAAAGTTATAATCGAGAGCTATGATTTTTAAAAGAAGAATTAGGATTTTTAATCATCCATATAGTGAGTTATTCAACATTATTGATGTGGGATATAAAAATTAAATTCGTAATATTGGATGGATGAAACTGGAACCTGCTTTTACTAGAGCTACTAGGGCGTTGAAGTGACGTCTGGATGGAGTTTCAACGACTCCGATGACCTAAGGAAAGAGGATGAGGAGGGTTTAGGATTTGGGACTGTTTTGTTTAGTTATGGGGTTTAAATCAGATCGTGTGGGGTTTTGGGATGATCGAGTCCCGATCTTTTTGGCGAGGAAGAGCGCACGGAGGTGGAGTTCGATGCGGTGGGGCTTGCTGGTGTTCAGATGGTTGGAGTGGCGGTGACGTGGATGTTTTCTTGGATCAGGATATGGTTTAAGTTAGGGTGAAGTGTCGGATTTTGATCTAGGTGGTGGTCGGGATTTTCGGTGGTAGGGTCGGCCTCAGGTGGTGAAGCGGCGTCAGAGGGGAAGGTCGGAGTGTGGTGTTGCTACGTGGATCGTTGGTGCACGTGAACCGACGCTTTATTGTGCATCTGCATAAAACAGAAAAAGGGGGAAGAAGAAGAGGATGGGTATGAGGATCTGGAGGTGATCAATCAAGTGTGGCACTCGTTTTTGAGGGGTGGTACTTTGGCATGTGGTACTACCAGGTGGTAGTTGGCTGGGGAGGTAAATCATGGTTGTGGCATGATGTTTTGGGATATGGTACATGGTACTTTGGGTACTTGTTACTGGGGAAGTGGTACTTAGGCTGGAGCGTGAAGTTTTGGAGGACATCAGCCTGCGCAATGCGCTGTTTTGAAATGTGGTACTTCCAAAGTGGTACTTTGGGTAAATACGTTAACAAAAGAGATTCCGAACAAATTTTTAAATTAAAAACAGTTTTAATTTAAAAATAGAAAATAAAAATAAAGAATGAATTAATTATTAAATAAATAAAAAGAGAATTTTTATTTAAATATCGTAGGCAAGTGGAAGGAAGACAACAGCAGAAGATCGAAGTACAGAAGCTCGACTGTTGAAGATTGACGAGTTTTGAAAATAGAAATATAAAAGGAATAATTTAAATAAATTATTAATTTAATTTATTTATGATAAATTAGAAGTAAGAAAATAATTTAAGGACAACTGGAGTATTAAACACCGAATACACATAGTCAACAAACGAAGTAAAATACCGTGTGCGACGTACACGCTTTATCTGTTCATTTCTAAATGATGGTCAAAATTGAATAAAATACTGTGCGCGACGCACACACTTAAATTGTTTATTTATAAACGAGAATCAGAATATCCATATATGAACAAAGAAAACATATACTGTCCTATTTGACTGAAACTCATAATTTAAGGATGTATAAACTGAATTATAATCATGTAGGCTGATAATTAAATATCAACTGTAAAAGACATTACATAAATCGTTTTAAAGAGGCCGGAATAAATATTCCACTTCGACTCGAATTATACAATGCGTGTCAGAATATTGAAGACGGAGATATGCAAGGACTATTTTTAAATAGTACCTTCGGTCTGTTCAATTCTAGGACAAACCAGAATGGACGGATGTCTGACAACGTATATTTATTAGATTCTACACATCGACTTACGTAAGTATATTACGTTGGTGGCGGAGAAATTCGTTTCTCTTAGCTTTATTGCCCACAATATATTTGGGTAATCGAATGAGTGTTTCTGACGGATATGAGGATGTGGCATTCAAAGTAATTGAAGAAATCCATCAGAAGGGTAAACGTGACCTCAAACCTCACAACCAGGAAATGACAAAAAATCGGGCAAGGCAACATAGTTAGTTGGGTCATACCCAAGCAGGGTGTATTATCACCATCTAGAGTGATTCCTTTTGTTTTCTCATCTCTTTTTTACTGCTGCAGCATTCGGTAGTGGTTGTTGATCCCAAACGTGGAGATGGTAATATATTCGTTACACTCAAGCTAAATGAGTGGACGGTCATGTGAGGCCGGGTTACAAGACGTTCTTGTTGAACCCCAGTGTATCCTCTCTAGAGTACACTGATCGGCAGGTGCTCCCCTACCTTGTCTGTTGGAATCCAATCTCCAATAAGCACTATGCGGTTTTAGATTTTATACTATATACGTGAACGTGAGATGCAAGCGTCTCACTAGATGATTATTTATTTGATAAAAACTATCGTAATATCAAAAGTTTTGATATAAGATAATTGGGTCATCATCCATATATTAGTTATGGAATGGTCTAAAGATTTCTAAAGTTAAATGAATATGTCCAATATGAAAAACCTTATCCTTATTCCCCTATTTACAATCTATTTATATGTGTTTACTCACTTAGTCCCCTGACCGACCCAGAGTTTATTTTTTGTGTTTCCTAAACTCTTGGGTACTCATAACAATTGTTATGGATAGACAAGTGATCCAGTCATGAATGGAAATCCTTTGAAGTATTTTGGACCAACAAGTCATGGAGTCAGCTTATTAGTTATATCTATATCTAAGTATCAAGATGAATATTTGTGTTGGGCCAGTATCCATGTAAGACGTATGAAGTATTCTATGATGTAACAAAATCTGATATGTAATATATGATGTGATATTATATTTGTTAAATTCCACTGTGAGATTATGATATTTTCATATTCTTATATTCTATTAGTTCTATCTTTTCTATCTCATCTTCGAAATTCTTTCAATAATGACACGACTTTCGATGCATCGAAAATCGAGCCGTTACAAGTGTAAATTGAACAATTCAGTATATTTAATTCAGATTAGAATCGAATTATAATAACGAATATATTATTTATAAATGACAATTGAACGTATTAATTATAATATAATTATAATCGAGCCGTAACGTCGTAGTAGTTCGTAATTTAATGTTTTGAACTTCAACTGAGTTTACATGATTAGTTATTAGTCGGATTTCTTCAAAAACTGGAACGTTGGAATCTATTTAACTATATTTTTCTAATGGAAGTGAAAAATGGATATTTCGCATTATATGCTGTGAGTTATATCCAAATCAAATTTTCAAATAGTCGCTATAGAATTATTTACGGACCATAACGGTTTATTTAATATTACAAGATATTGGTTTTGAATTTGGACAAGACCTTTGAGGCATAGTTATAATTTAATTTTTAGGATTTAATTGTAATTTTTAATTTGAAAAATAAGCTACTTTTTATTTGGAGTATTTTACACCCTATATCAGCATTTTGGGATTACCCAGAATAAACTAACTTGTCTATATTATCATATTTTTGGAACTGTGACACATCGCTCAATACAACGGTATTTTAATTTTTGTCCATAGCCGTTATAAATAAACAAAATTATCAAAATTTAGTATGGCGTTAACTTTAACAAATCGTGTAATTCAAATTGTAATGTACATACAAACAATGAACAAATCACATGACATAACTAGCAAGCCTTCAACGAAGCACTAAAGCTTCACAATCTTTTCACCGACAAGGAAAGGAAATCTCCTCACATTTTCTTCTGAAACCATGTCCAACCATACCCATTTATTTCCCTACATGCAGACCATACCCTCTAGTTTGAAAATAGGTGCATCCTAACATATAGTAGTTGAAAACGATAGTACTTCTTCTATTTATTCAACAGTTCTTCCATTCCACGAAAACAAAATTCGAGCTTCAGTACAAACAAAAGGAATGGCCGCACCATTTATATCTATTTAAATTTCCTAAACTCCTAAAAATAGTAATCTATGTATGAGAATAGCGAGCTCTTTAACACAAAAGGGTTTGAGTTTAGTTTCTTGATAACGAGAGAGGAGGACGCGGTGACGAAGGACGAGCTAGTTAGCGGTAGTGTTGGTCTCGGACGCGGTGGCAGTAATGGAGGCGTGAAGTCAATTATCGGAGAAGTGTAGTGGAGTCAGAAGTAAGCTCGTGAGAGGAGGACGTGTAATGTCATGGGGAGTTAGGAGTGTAAGGGCGGCTACGTGAGGTGATCTGGAGGTCAGTTTTTGGCAAGAGGAGGGTTGCGCGAGCTGTTAGCAAGGACGTGCAGATGCAAGTGGTTTTGCATGGATGTTAAGGTAGGTTTGTGTTGAAACAAGTCCCACATTGGGGAATTTGTAAAATGTAACCTGTATAACTATAATGAGTTCACTCTTCACATTGCCAATTGATTTTGTGATAATTCGGGGTTCTCTAACATGGTATCAGAGCAGGTTTAATTCGTGCGCACAATGCCACACTTATCCACGTCACCCAATATAAAGGTCCACGTGTTAGGCTCATGATATGCCACACGTGCGGAGGTTGGGGAATAGTTTTGTTCAGCGGATAATAGGGAGCAAAGAGTTTATTATATAAAGAAGAGGAATCGGGCATCGCAATGGAATCAATTGTTCTGTCCCCAAATGGGCTATTACCTTCCAATCAAATCCCTTGATTTTCGTTGTTTTGCACTTAAACCCCTAAATTATTGGGGGACTTAAATGCAAAACAGCGAAAATCAGGGGATCTAAATGGAGGGACATGGGGGGACAGCGGGGATAGGGACAGAAGAATTGATCCCCATTGCAATGGCCCGAGATTGAAACCGCGTTGATGAATAGCATGATGACGTGGAACCTTATTTAGTTAAGGAATAAATGAATATTTATAGGTGTAAAAGATGGGAATATAAAAAGTAGTCGATTTATAAAAAGTAGTTGATTTAAAAGATGTGAATATTTTCGAACGTTAATAACATATATAGGTGGAATAGTTATTACCAAATAAGTTGGAAATATACGAAATAAGAAATGTGTAAAAGATGGGAATGTTATCAAACGTTAATAACATATATTTTTCTGGAATATAGGGAAAATACGAGTTTATAATATTTGGAAATGTTTTCCAAGAAGTGTGAAAGGCTAAACGGTTTTTTAGAAATATCTAGAAAGATATGGAAAGTTGGGAAATAAATGAATATTTATTTAAAAGGGTCAGTGATTGTTTGATGGATGTTTGTTTTCCTTTGATAGTTAAATCACCAACTATCAAAGTTTTTTTTTTTTTACCATCGTTGTGAATACGGAGAGACCGGTTTGGATATATTATCTGAAAACCACTCCATATAAGCATAAGTGCTGCGAATTAGATTATGCTGAAGAAAATTGAAGACGGAGAAAAATGCAAGGGTCGTGTTGTTCCAGAATATTGCTTTCTGTTTGTCTAGACCCAGGACAAGTTGTAGGGACGAATGTCTGACAGACTATTCCTAACAGATCATGCAAGACGATCTTTTCAAGTATTACGTCTGGTGGCGGAGGAATTTGTTTCTCTTAGCTTTTATACCCTAATATTTTTGGGGAGATCAACTAGTAATTTGACGGGTTTGACGATGTGGCATTCAAAGTGAATGGTGGCCAGATATTATGAAAAGATAGACGTAGCCTCTAGCCTCACAACCGGGAAATGACAAAAATCGGGCAGGCATCATGGCTAGTTGGGTCATACCCAAGCAGGGTGTATTGTCACTGATCTAGAGAAAATTCATATTTGTTCTTCTTTCGATTCTGTATCTTACGAGTTACGGCTGGACGGCCGACAACCGTAGGTGACAATATATTCGCTACACTCAAGCCAAATGAGTGGGCGGTCATGTGTGGCCAGGTTGCAAGATGTTTTTGTTGAACCCCAGTGTATACCCTCTAGAGTACACTGATCGGAAAGTGATCCCATACCTTGTCTGTTGGAATCCAATCTCCAATAAACGCCCTACGTTTTTTGATTTTATAATATATATGTAGAGCGTGAGATGCAAGCGTTCTACTAGATGGTTATTTATTTGATTAGACATTATTATAATATCATCGGATTTTGATATCAAAAATGTTTTGAGTTATAATAAGGTAAAAACTGTCCATGTTTGTGTGTGGGCTGGTCTTACTATTATCCTTTTCTTTCAAAAAGGATATTCAAAGTTAAACAATATGGTTGGAGTTTACTCACACCAGTCCCATGACTGACCCAGAGCTTTTTTGTTTGTTTTTCCCTAAACTCTTGGGATGCCCAAATTTGTACGGTCAGTCAAGTGTTTCAGGATTTTACAGATTCACTTGGAGGAGCTTGAAGCAGGAGGCTTCACCATTATTTATTTAGAGATTATTTTCGCTGTGATGTATATGTGTTATACTCTGATATGGTATGTATATATACAAATTCAAATTTGTATTTCAAACTTATGTTACATAGTATATTTTATTCAATCCGCTATGAGATTCGTGTTTACTCTGATTTTGTCCAGTTGTGTTCTTCTTCTTTTATTCTAATATTTTTTTCTTTTGTTTCTCACCCTTTAACATCTTTCTATTAATGACCCGGTATTTTCGATGCTTGAATAGTCGACATAGTATTTATGTCGATTTTCAGGGTTGAAAATATCTCGGGTTGTTACACAAACCAAAATAATACATACTAATAATATTCATGAATGTCGACAGCTAATATCACAAGCACAGTCTAACACCAATCCCTTTGGTCCATGTGACTGGCTACCCCCATGCAATCCCCTGCTACTTCTTCACCACCAACACCTCCTCCAAACCATTAGCATCACACCCTCCTGCATTCAATCACAGTTATTCTTCCTTTACTACCTAACAAAAACTTATGTCACCTTGCCATCAACTGCTATTAACCAGCTTAACAAATGATTATGTGATTATAAGGTAGCTGCAATTAGCAAGATATACACAATGCTAACAGGGTGCAATAAGAAAACTGAGCAATTTTCTTGAAACAAACTGAGCATCGCTCATTTTCAAGAAAATTGAAACAAATAATTATGTGATTATAAGGTAGTTGCAATTATGTGATTATAAGGTAGCTGCAATTATGTAATTATAATGCTCAGTTTTCTTGAAACAAACTGAGCATCGCTCAGTTTCAAGAAAATTACTCATTTTGTCAAAAATAATATATGCAAAATGACATATTATAAATAATATATGCATATATGACAAAATGAGTATTAAAAATGAGTATTTTTATTCAAACAAGCCTGCAATTAAATGTTATAACTTCTTGTTTCCATTTCTTTTAAAAATAATCTATTGTTATGTTAAACTTCAAAAATTAAAGCCTTATATCTTTTACGCTACTGACTTCCGTACATTTCAATTTCTTTTAATTCAAAACCTTTAAACAAAAACCAATATTCGTTGTTTGGCTACCTTCTCAGTTTTAAATACTCAAAATTTTTATTTTATTCACGAAAATGGTAACATAAACATATGCTGAAAAAGGTAGCATGTTGAAAATATTTAGCCAATAATAAGAACACAAATCTTTAACTAAGATGCAAAGAATATCATATCACTTTCCTGATGTTTGTTCATGATCTGGACATCATCTTCGAACCTAATTAACAAAAGTTCCATCTGATCAATAAACTCAACTATGAAGTTTTTTCAAACAACAATTGGTATTTCGATTGATCAATCAGAATCATTGTTCTTTATAGCAGGCCTTAGGGAGACTAACGCTAGAATTATAACACTCAACACTCCAACCAACGCCACCAAATTCCTTGTACTTAGTCAAATGATCAAACAATCATCTAGAATTACAACATGATAACTCATTAGTTCAATATTTTGCTTAATAATGGATAACTTGTGCACTCTGTATGCACATTAATAAAAAGATCAGCATTGTGTGAAATAAAATCTTGAATCAAAAAAAGGGAAGACAAAAAATAGTTAACACTTAACCGTTTATATAAATATGTAAAATTGAAGAATATGTAGGTAGAGAAACTCAACATGAAATTGGTTAAATGGCTTGGGTTTACTGTAGTGCAGTCTAGGTGTCATAAGCATGCTGATTTTGTTTGAACATGGTTGACAGTTGCAGCTCGCTCACATTGATGAATGCTAGTCATCATGCATTTGTATAATTTTGTCAATCCAATTCCAATCTATGACCAACAAATCATAACACTCACCCGCAGTAATTATAGATATTTGAACTACTTCAAACAATAAGGCTTACCAAAGTGAAATAGTAAAAATGTGTGTTGTACCATTGCAAGCACTTTTGATTAAGTACCCAAAAAAAACTAAAAGGAACAGAAAATCGACTTCTGTATAATTGTCATATGAACTGACATACAAAACCCATCCTTGAATTTGGGACATTTCTTCATGTTTTGGCTGTTTAAAGAGAGAAGTTCATATTTTTACATTTTAGCTTTAACAATCAAGTGCATAGCAAATTTGTTGAACAAACTCGTGATCAGTATTTAAAAAAACTACATAGCTAACATATAAAATGATTAGTCTTTGATTTTGTGGATTTTCTTAATGGTAAGGTTACTTTTAAATGTAAAGATGAATTTCTCCAAAAGCTACAAAACTGAATAGTATTTAATAAAATAAGAAATTTACCACCAGTTTCATCTCATAAGCAAGTGGATCTAGGACGTAGTTTTTATATTAAGCAAACCTATCAAGACAAGGTTCCGCATTTCCTACCTATTACCCAAGTAGAAAAAATGAAACTGGGATGAGCTGATTTAAAAGAAATCAATGTATTTGTACATGGCCAGAATTAACTTGAAATATAGATGTAATTCATTAAATTTTATACTTTATATGTGGCCTGAACAACAGTAACATTAAGTGGACGAGTAGCACATTCTGCTACACTGTATGATACCTCGCAATATCTGTTCTAGGCAGTTTCATTCTCAATGCGATCAACATGACATGCAGAGATTCTGAATGGGAAAAAAATCCAGAAAGTAAATTCCTCTACCTGACGGTGCACTTGCTGTAACACCCGACCTCCGCTAGGGTCACTGACAAAGGGAATGCACTAGTTTTGGAGGGGTATTATCGAGATAACATCACAGAATTATCACGAGACAGAACATAAATAAATAATTAAGTAAATAGCGGAAGAATTTTCGAGCAAAACAGAACTTCATTTTATTTCCAAAGTAAACCATGTCTCTTACAACCATTTCAAATAACTTCATTACAACTGTCTTGTAATAATAGCCAAAGAAGCAATAACTTAAAAACAGAAAAACAGCTTATTCCCCAAGTGCAGTAAAAAGAAGCAGCCATAGCAAACCGTACATGCTGAGCCAAAGCAAGTGATATCCAAGCTAAGAGCTAGTGTTTCCTCCCTGAGAACCTGGGGGGGAACGAAAGAAAAAGAGGCGAAAGGAAAAGGGTCAGTCATAAAGACTGAGTAAGTCCTAGTGACTTTCAGTGTAAAAACGGTTAAAACAACCTGTCATGTATGAACTGGAACTGAACTTAAGAATGGTGTCAAGGTGAACAAGATAGACTAAGGTGATCAGGATAAGTCAAGACAAGTCAAGTAAAGCATCACATGTTCGGGATTCGTTGCATCGACTGTACTAGTATACTAAGCCCATATCACAAGTTAATCACGAAATAAATCCCACGGCCCAATATCTTAAAATGACCCTGAAACGGGGTCTGACCCAAGTACGGGGTCCTACGGAGCGATTATCTAGTCGATCGGCTCCCTACAAGTTCTAGCTCGTTAAGTGTCCGTGTCATACGGCTAATCACGAATGTAGTCACCTGTGCTGGGTCCACCTTCGGGTGTATCAGCCCTAGGGTGTCAACCCCTGACACGATTCAAGATGCACAGATAAATCTACGGATACCCAGTGCCTGCCCCGGAATACGTGCACGACCGTAGCCCACCGAACCTGCACCGGCGTACCCCACTACCGTCGTTCACCTCTTACAATCAGCCCAGTAATCGTGCCCCACCCGGCCTAGCCCCAGGGTACCTTGATACATCTAGAGGGTTACTGCTGAAAGGGGTCGTGTCTAGGGTTTCGCCAATCAGATTAGGTCAGGTAATTCATGACCTAACCCGCCTAACCGATTAAGTCATGTAATTCGTGACCTAATCCTTTTCCAGTCTAGTCGTGTCAAGATGGTTAAGTATGTCATTTAAATTCGTGACTTAACCCGCCTACGTGTCATATCAAGTTGGCTAAGTGTTGTCGTTTCAAGTTCATGACTTAGCCCTACAAATCGTGTTCAAGTTGGTTAAGTTGTCCTTTCATGTTCATGACTTAACCCTAATTGGCATTAATTGATTCGTTAATGCACCGAACCACTCACATTGGATCCTATTGTTCGTAGCCTCTGGATTTGTCGGGCGGTTCCGGGCAGGTTTACGCTACGAACTCAACCCAACCTCGGGTTCCAAGCGCGATGTGACCAACTACCCACATTGGATCCTATTGTTTGTAGCTACTGGATTTGCCGGGCGGTTCCGGGCAGGTTTACACTACAAACTCAACCCAACCTCGAGTTGGCCACCTTCTTGTTTTCTAAAGTCATGCCCATGTTCTTATCACATTCGTGCTATTTTCATAGCATGTTCATATGTCAATTTCGTGCCCAACTAAGGCATGTTTTCAAGTCAAGTTATGTCATGTTCAAGTCGAGTTTTCGTGCCATATTTCATGTTCTACTTATGCCAAATTTCATGGTTTATGATTATAACCAATTCAAGTTTTGCCTATTCTACCCAATCGTATCCCCAACGCATATAAACGTACTTCGTTCACAAGCATAAACAATTCAAGAGATAAAGGGGAATAACACCAAACATGTGATAGGCATATGTGACAATTCCACCATCACTTGCATAATAAACAGGCTATAACATATCACATGGTTTCAATACTAGCATGATGATAACTTTGCATAGTAATGGTTCCAACTTAGTTCAACATGATGAATTCAACTTTACATCCTAGGCATAATAATCATTTCGGGCATAATAATACTTTTATTACAACCATGAAACATTAAAGGCACGGTAATTCTAATAGGCATAGTGGATTCCAATTTAGTATTTTTAACATAATGATTCTCATCTAGCATTATAAACATAATGATTCCAACTTTTCATCATAACCTAGCGATTCCCAATTTAACATGATAGGTATATTAACATCACAGGCATAGTTTCATTAATATCATAGACATGGTTTAATTAGCATCATAGGCATGGTTTAATCAACATGAGGATTTCAATGAACATAATGATTCCATGGACATGTATTTGTACAACTTGCAATAAAATTAAGCCCAAGTGATTCATAACAACATCAACATCATGATAAGTTTAACTTGCAACATTAACATAGCAATATTCCCAAACTTTGATTCGAAGTTAAACAATATAAACATGGATTAATAATAGTTCCTAAATCCGGTTTCAATTCATAGCATGTCCATGTTATTTCAGCGTTTTTGCCTAAAAAGTGACATAGAACTTACAATATGAAGCAAGCAATCCAAATCAAAACTTTAAATCAAATAGCCCCAAATCCGTTGTCTAAAGCGTCGTAGTTGTTGTAGCTTCTAGTTGTAGCCTTCAAGAATCATCATTTATCTTCTTTAATTTTGTTCTTTGTATTTAGAGTTCTGGGTTTAATGGCGGCTGCATGAGGCTAAAATGAAATAGTATGATTTAAGCTAGGTCTTAGGGTCTTTTTATAGTTGTAGGAAATTGATTTCATCCTTTAGATTAACCCTAGAATGGGTCTGAGCCATCCAAAATCGTCACAAGCCCCTAAAACAAGACCCAGGAGCCAAAATAGGTGCACCAGAAAAACTGGTCCGACCGGGGGGGTCGACCCCTGGGTCGACATGGGTGTCGACCCATTGGGGGGGGGTCGACACTGGTGTCGACCCCTGTGTCGACCCTGCCTGGGGCGGGATTTTTCCCGCCTACCCTGAATTCTGAAAATTTGAATCTGTTTTTGAATTTTAATTTTTCGCGAAACTTTGTGAGGTCATATCTTGATCATACGGACTCCGATTTACGAAATTTCGGACTCTATTTCGCGTATTTTTCCGAGACGAACGCAATGGCGCAACCCGTTTTCCCTGATTCAGATTTTAACATTTTATTCTGCCTTGATTCTTGTCTTAACATGTTGTTAAAATTCGGGTTGTTACATTCTCCCCTCCTTTAAGGATTTCGTCCCCAAAATCTCCAAGTTAGGAAGAACGCATCCTACCATCCATCATCCATCTACTCAAAACATCACCCACAAGAAACCATGGTCCTTAAAAGACTTCTAATGTTTTATGAACACATGCAAGGAGTGTGTGTATATGTTCCTTAACTAATGCTAATGATCAGGCCTGATTGATTTTCTAAATGCAAAATATGTTTAGTGAAATGAATCCAATATGTATGCAAAATTTTCCTATTATAATCCATAATTTCTACATGAGTGCACAAACATTCAATCATATGCAACAACCAAATGATAGTACAACCAAGTTTCCAAAATAAACACTCATGCATATGCAAGTATGAAACTGTGACTGAGCCGATCTAGTGCCTAATGTGTATTCATGCATCCACGAGCAACCACTTGCGACCACTTGCAACCATTTCGCAATCATAACATGTTTCAATTACATGTTTACATCCAAAAAGATTCTACCTATGGTTCTCAAGATAGGATCGAGGAGATAACAAGATAAAACAAAGCATCTAGAAAAAGAAGTTAACGATGTACCCCCAGAAGGTCCGGTCTGCTTTTTAGGGCAGTCCTTGCTGATGTGTCCAGTCTCCCCACAATGAAAACATTCACCTTGCTTTCTCTTCCTCTTTCTACAATCCTTGGCTATGTGCCCTTCCATACCACAGAAATTGCATTTCCTTTTATCACGTGAGTTGTCGTTCTTGCCTCCTTTCTCGGGGTCTACCTTCTTATTCTGAGAATCGTTGGGCTTGACCTCTTTCTTTCCCTTCTTTTCTTCCTCATACAGTAGTGCCATATCCACCAAGCTTTCAAAGGTCGCCCCCATGGGCACATGAGACATGGCCAAACCATGTAGTGGCTCGTTCAAGCCTCGTGCAAAACGTAGCGCCTTTTTCTGAGGAGTGTTGACCAACTCCAATCCTAAGCGAGCAAGCTGATTGAAACGGTTCACGTATTATTTAACTGTCATATTTCCTTGTTTAAGGGCCAGAAACTGTTCCATTTGGAGACTCTCCTCTGCCGATGACAAGAACTTAAGCCCAAATCTCCCTCTAAAGTCCGCCCAAGTCTCAATGGGCCTAGTAGCGTTGGTGACTTCCCACCAATAAGAAGCTTCCTCTTTCATGAGCCACGCCGCCAACCGTACTTTCCTATTATCCTCTACCTCAAAGATAACAAACAAGTCTTCGGTTTCCTTCAACCAATTCCGTGCCTCAACAAAAGTCTCAGTTCCTAGGAAATCCTTTCCGCCCATGGCCTTAAAGTCCTTGCATATCTTTGAAAAAGCGGTTTCTCGCGGAGGTTGAGGAGGATGAGGAGGAGGATTGGCTGGGCCTGTCACATTAGCCCGAGCCTCGAGGAAACGACGGAACCAAGTGGGTATATTGACACCCTCGGGAAGATTAAGATCGTCGGCCATGATAAGCTGAAAACGAAAAAGGAAAAGATTCAAACGAGGAAACAAAGATTGTGCTAATGGCTTTTTGGGGAATAGCCTTTTAAAATAAACCAACTTTTCTTGAAAAGTGCTTCTTTGTAAATGGCTTTGAAAAAAGAAATTCAAAAGGTTTTCAAAACTTTTGCCCAGTCTTGGTAACCTTCTGCTCTGATACCAAATGTAACACCCGACCTCCGCTAGGGTCACTCACAAAGGGAATGCACTAGTTTTGGAGGGGTATTATCGAGATAACATCACAGAATTATCACAAGACAGAACATAAATAAATAATTAAGTAAATAGCGGAAGAATTTTCGAGCAAAACAGAACTTCATTTTATTTCCAAAGTAAACCATGTCTCTTACAACCATTTCAAATAACTTCATTACAACTGTCTTGTAATAATAGCCAAAGAAGCAATAACTTAAAAACAGAAAAACAGCTTATTCCCCAAGTGCAGTAAAAAGAAGCAGCCATAGCAAACCGTACATGCTGAGCCAAAGCAAGTGATATCCAAGCTAAGAGCTAGTGTTTCCTCCCTGAGAACCTGGGGGGAACGAAAGAAAAAGAGGCGAAAGGAAAAGGGTCAGTCATAAAGACTGAGTAAGTCCTAGTGACTTTAAGTGTAAAAACGGTTAAAACAACCTGTCATGTATGAACTGGAACTAAACTTAAGAATGGTGTCAAGGTGAACAAGATAGACTAAGGTGATCAGGATAAGTCAAGACAAGTCAAGTAAAGCATCACATGCTCGGGATTCGTTGCATCGACTGTACTAGTATACTAAGCCCATATCACAAGTTAATCACGAAATAAATCCCAAGACCCAATATCTTAAAATGACCCTGAAATGGGGTCTGACCCAAGTACGGGGTCCTACGGAGCGATTATCTAGTCGATCGGCTCCCTATAAGTTCTAGCTCGTCAAGTGTCTGTGTCATACGGCTAATCACGAATGTAGTCACCTGTGTTGGGTCCACCTTCGGGTGTATCAGCCCTAGGGTGTCAACCCCTGACACGATTCAAGATGCACAGATAAATCTACGGATACCCAGTGCCTGCCCCGGAATACGTGCACGACCGTAGCCCACCGAACCTGCACCGGCGTACCCCACTGCCGTCGTTCACCTCTTACAATCAGCCCAGTAATCGTGCCCCACCCGGCCTAGCCCCAGGGTACCTTGATACATCTAGAGGGTTACTGCTGAAAGGGGTCGTGTCTAGGGTTTCGCCAATCAGATTAGGTCATGTAATTCGTGACCCAACCCGCCTAACCGATTAAGTCATGTAATTCGTGACCTAATCCTTTTCCAGTCTAGTCGTGTCAAGATGGTTAAGTATGTCATTTAAATTCGTGACTTAACCCGCCTACGTGTCATATCAAGTTGGCTAAGTGTTGTCGTTTCAAGTTCATGACTTAGCCCTACAAATCGTGTTCAAGTTGGTTAAGTTGTCCTTTCATGTTCATGACTTAACCCTAATTGGCATTAATTGATTCGTTAATGCACCGAACCACTCACATTGGATCCTATTGTTCGTAGCCACTGGATTTGCCGGGCGGTTCCGGACAGGTTTACGCTACGAACTCAACCCAACCTCGGGTTCCAAGCGCGATGTGACCAACTACCCACATTGGATCCTATTGTTTGTAGCTACTGGATTTGTCGGGTGGTTCCGGGCAGGTTTACACTACAAACTCAACCCAACCTCGAGTTGGCCACCTTCTTGTTTTCTAAAGTCATGCCCATGTTCTTATCAGATTCGTGCTAATTTCATAGCATGTTCATATGTCAATTTCGTGCCCAACTAAGGCATGTTTTCAAGTCAAGTTATGTCATGTTCAAGTCGAGTTTTCGTGCCATATTTCATGTTCTACTTATGCCAAATTTCATGGTTTATGATTATAACCAATTCAAGTTTTACCTATTCTACCCAATCGTATCCCCAACACATATAAACGTACTTCGTTCACAAGCATAAACAATTCAAGAGATAAAGGGGAATAACACCAAACATGTGATAGGCATATATGACAATTCCACCATCACTTGCATAATAAACAGGCTATAACATATCACATGGTTTCAATACTAGCATGATGATAACTTTGCGTAGTAATGGTTCCAACTTAGTTCAACATGATGAATTCAACTTTACATCCTAAGCATAATAATCATTTCGGGCATAATAGTACTTTTATTACAACCATGAAACATTAAAGGCACGGTAATTCTAATAGGCATAGTGGATTCCAATTTAGTATTTTTAACATAATGATTCTCATCTAGCATTATAAACATAATGATTCCAACTTTTCATCATAACCTAGCGATTCCCAATTTAACATGATAGGTATATTAACATCACAGGCATAGTTTCATTAATATCATAGACATGGTTTAATTAGCATCATAGGCATGGTTTAATCAACATGAGGATTTCAATGAACATAATGATTCCATGGACATGTATTTGTACAACTTGCAATAAAATTAAGCCCAAGTGATTCATAACAACATCAACATCATGATAAGTTTAACTTGCAACATTAACATAGCAATATTCCCAAATTTTGATTCAAAGTTAAACAATATAAACATGGATTAATAATAGTTCCTAAATCCGGTTTCAATTCATAGCATGTCCATGTTATTTCAGCGTTTTTGCCTAAAAAGTGACATGGAACTTACAATATGAAGCAAGCAATCCAAATCAAAACATTAAATCAAATAGCCCCAAATCCGTTGTCTATAGCGTCATAGTTGTTGTAGCTTCTAGTTGTAGCCTTCAAGAATCATCATTTGTCTTCTTTAATTTTGTTCTTTGTATTTATAGTTCTAGGTTTAATGGTGGTTGCATGAGGCTAAAATGAAATAGTATGATTTAAGCTAGGTCTTAGGGTCTTTTTATAGTTGTAGGAAATTGATTTCAGCCTTTAGATTAACCCTAGAATGGGTCTGAGCCATCCAAAATTGTCACAAGCCCCTAAAACAAGACCCAGGAGCCAAAACAGATGCACCAGAAAAACTGGTCCGACCGGGGGTGTCGACCCCTGGGTCGACATGGGTGTCGACCCATGGGTCGACATGGGTGTCGACCCATTGGGGGGGGGTCGACACTGGTGTCGACCCTGCCTAGGGCGGGATTTTTCCCGCCTACCCTGAATTCTGAAAATTTGAATCTGTTTTTGAATTTGAATTTTTCGCGAAACTTTGTGAGGTCATATCTTGATCAAACGGACTCCGATTTACGAAATTTCAGACTCTATTTCGCGTATTTTTCCGAGACGAACGCAATGGCGCAATCCGTTTTCCCTGATTCAGATTTTAACATTTTATTCTGCCTTGATTCTTGTCTTAACATGTTGTTAAAATTCGGGTTGTTACACTTGCACATATCTCGAAGTTGATGGAAGCCAAGCAGGTCTTCTCGAGCCTGAACAAATATTACTTGGATGATTTAATGTGCCAACATGCCAAACAGGAGAAGGGTCGTGCACGTGCATCAAAGTTAGTGTGCTAAGGTTCAAAATACCAGACCAGCCACATTCGAGATGAAATGCTAGCTAATAAGGGCACGATGGGTCAAAATCGACTACATGGATTTCTTCTGGCATTATATAAATATCTGCTTTCAAAGATGGTATCTTCTCCAACATTGACAATATTTCCATATCAACAATTTACGAATTTTTTCCTCTGGCATGGTTTATCCGTTTCTCGTAGCATGTTAAATACTCAAGTCAACTTGATCCTCATGAATAAGTGAATTGATAGACGTAGGCCACGTAGCATCTAATTTCATGTTCCATTATACTGTCCTATTTTTACACTACTAAAAAGGCTTGGTTTAGCGACGAGCACGGGCAACGGCTTGCGAAGGCTAAAAAAGCGGCTGTCGCAAGTCGTTGCTCGTTCTGCAGTTATCAAACTGCCGAGCCCCTTTCTTCCTCATTTTATTTTTTCCCCAAAACAATTCCCAAACCCTACATCCCGTCGCCCTCCCTTGCTGATCCGATTCCAACCTCCAAATTCGATTCCAAGCTTCTTCAATCATTCCGGTATGTCATCTAACTGTAATTTATGCTTAATTAGGGTTAATTAGAGGCTTTAGTTTCTTATTTATATGGGTTTGCAAAATTGAATGTTTATGAATATGAAATTGGTTATATTGAATGTTTATGAATATGAAATTGGTTGCCCTGGGAGATGCTTATGATGATGGTTGTGTTGTAAGTTGATTTGGGGATAAATGTAATTGTTTAGAAAGGAAAAAAACTATGATTGTCACATATGTAATGGATTTAGGATGTTGAAAACAATGATTATGACGTATGTAGGCTTACGTTGAATGTGTTGTAGGATGATTGTGTTGTATTTGGTGAGAGTAACTTGAATATTTCGTGATTTTATGTTAATCAATGTTATGCATATGAGTCAAAGTGCATAGTTGATGCTAGTTAACTACATATTAAGTTATATCATATTTCATATTTTATTAAACTACCTTATAGTTCATTCAACTATTTACACTTCATTAACTAAAAATTAAGTTTGACCATGTTTCATATTTTTATTTAATTACTTAAAATATTTAACTAAAAATGAAATAAATGTGATTGTTTAAATTTGAATTAAAATTAATTAATTAACTTGAAAGCTTTGTTTATAAATTATTTCAGTTTAAACGGTTAACAAAATTTCGATGGCTGATGACTGATGTTAATAATTCAAGTTATTTGTATGCATTATATGATTGTAACAGATATGTCTGGTGGACGACAATCGAGGAGTTCGCCCCACCCGACTCCTTCACCATCTCCTACACCAGGAGCAGGTCCTAGTAACTCCGAGCCTGATTTGCGGCGAGTTCAAGAGATTGTTCCTAAGAGTGCTGGGTAAGTGTCAAATTTATTTCTATTTAGTTTATTTAAAATATATGAAATATCTATGTAAACATGTACGCAGGGGGTTCGAAATCCAGCCATCAGAATTTATTTTAGAGGTGTTGAGGCAGTCTTACACGAGCAGGATGTCTGGGGCATGGCCGCATTGGGATAGTATCCCACCCCACATCAAGAACGCTATTTTAGCCGATTTGCTGGCAAGTATTTTTTTATATTATTATTGAAAGTAATGTACTGTAAATAATTCAAAATAAATTTAATATGCAGGCGGTTGTACGTGTGGAGTCGCAGGACATGCAACTTTTTTTGACATACTGGAATATGAAAATGCGAAAGAATTATCGAGAAGCAATTTCAAGAGCAAAGACATCTTCGAAAAAGCCTCAATGGATGAGTGATGATGTGTGGGCTGGATTTAATGCATACTGGGATACAGAAGCAGCCAAAGTAAGATATAATGAAAATATTCACATTTATGTTGATTGCATTCTTTTAATTAATCATGTATCAAATATAATAGGAAGTAGCAAAAAGAAATAAAGCAAATAGAGCAAAGAATCCATGTTTACACCGCGGTGGCTCGAAATCATTCCAGCAACATAGGAGAGAATTGGTATAAAATTTCAATATTTTTAGCATATGTTCATGTAAAAATTTAGTGCATATCGTTAACTTATTCTTATTTTTAATAATCTTATTACTGTATATATACTCAGATGACAAAGTTTCAAAGGGAGCCTACGATGGCAGAGGTTTTCAGGCGTACACATGCGACGGAGCATACTGATGACGAAGGGAACGTGACATATAATTGGGCGGACAACAAGGCTGCGGGTGTAATGGTAAATATGTTTATTCATAATTAAAATGTTTCATATTCTTTCATATCACAGTATACAAGTAAATTATATGGCATTTGTATTTAAATTATATTGGTATTGTAGGCGAGATATGATGCAGAGTCAGCTAGAGTGACTCAGGCCAGTGGACGAGAGGAGCTTACGGTTGCAGAGTGCGATCGTATATGGGATTCTATTATTAAACCGCCTACTCGTAATAGGCGATATGGCTTCGGCAACCAGGAGGTAAACATTTTTTAATTTAAGTTTACATTTAAAGTATGTATACAATTGTAAAAAATTATAAAGACAACAATAAAGTACGTATTACATTTATCTTATAATATAACATTAAATATAGTACGTATTAATTTTATTCTTTAAGTTTAACATGTTAAACCTATGCCACATCATCTTTTAATCTAATTTTCTCTCATTTTTCAAAGTCCATGTATATACTATAAGTCCATGTTGTCTTTATAATTTTTTTACATGCTAGGCGATATACATGTAGATTTATATGATAACGTCATGAACATAATTTAGGTTATTAACTTAAATGTGAACTTTATTTGCAGGCCATTGATTTTCAGCGATGATATAGGAGGTCCATGGATGAGGAGGCAATAGCTCGGATGCAGCAGCAGTTGGAAGAGATGAATGATTAGAGAAGAAGCCAACTGGCGCAGGAGATAGACGAGCGCATTGCAGCTTTCTATCAGGAGCATGGAACGATGCCTGGGGAGGACGATGATGATGCTGAAGGCGAAGAAGAAGAGGACGAAGACGATGAGGGCGATGATTAGTTTGGTTGTTCTATTGCTTTGGTATGTACATATACTTGGTTTTTTATATGCTTCATGCACGTACGATGTTATTTGACGATGGTATGGTGTGGTTGGATTTATTTTGATGATATGTGATGATGGTATGGTAATATGTGACGATGATATTGTTTTTCTGATCTATGACGATGGTATGTTATGATATTGTGATGAATTTAGTAATATTTTGGATATTTTGTGTTGTTGATGTGTTTTGGTAGTGAGAATTGATTATATTGAAGTGATATTGGTTGATTTTGGAATGGTATTGGTTTTGTGGATTGAGGGGAAGGAATAGAAGCTGTATGCAGAAAAAATACTTCAGATTTGCGACGGCTAGCGATGGCTTCCTGGTTAAAAAATTATATTTGCCACATATCGTGACACGTGGCAAATCGCCGTTGCAAACCGTTGCTAAATGGGCGACAGAGCCGTCGCTCTTGCCGTTGTTATTCCTGTTCGCGACGACTTATTTAGCGACGGCTAGCGACGGCTGCCGACGGCTATTTGCCGTCGCTAAACCAGCCACTCTTTGTAGTGTTACATTATCATCTTCACTTATTTATGAAATTAGATGAATCAGGCCACGTAGCATTTAATTTGATGAATTAGACCCAAAGTAACCAGCTAAACTATAATTTAGAACAATGGTGAATATAATCCCTGTAAGCATAAATCATAAAAAGAAACGATATATCTATATACTAGTAATTTGATAAGTGTTTGGGGTTTTTAGCCTCAAGGAAAAAATGAATAAAAAGTTGTTCCATAAGGACAAGGGGCTAAAATTTTATCCATAAGGACAAATTTTAGTGTAAAGATAGGAATTCAGGGGTCCACTATAATTTCATACTTTACACTAAAATTTGTCCTTATGGACAAAATTTTAGCCTTTTGTCCTTGTGGAACAAATTTTTGTTCATTTTGTCCACAAAATGAACAAAAATTTGTTCCACAAGGACAAAAGGCTAAAATTTTGTCCATAAGGACAAATTTTAGTGTAAAGTATGAAATTATAGTGGACCCCTGAATTCCTACCTTTACACTAAAATTTGTCCTTATGGATAAAATTTTAGCCCCTTGTCCTTATGGAACAACTTTTTGTTCATTTTTTCCTTGAGGCTAAAAACCCCCAAACACTTCAAAGTGTTTGTTATGATATATTATTAGCTGCTCCTTATTTTTCTTAACTACTGTTTTAAGTTTCAATTTACTATAAAAGACTTGCCACCTCTTAAAGTTCTCATAAATACCTTGAATTTTCAAAAACTAGTTCCATGTATCTTTAAGGGTCCTTTTGACAAAAAATGATATTCAACTTTCCACAGAAAAAGAAAGGCTAAATCCAGTACAAACTTTAAAAAACAATGCTATTCAGGAACTAAAACAAAAATCATTTTCAAAGAATCAAACATTTTCTTAGTATGTATGCACAAACCTTGCAACGTAAATACGAGGGAGTACCAAAATTAGTACACGGGACCTGAATAATTTATATCATCAACTAACCTGATCATTAATCTCATTGTACTTCCTCTCAGCTTCAGATTTGAGTTATTCAAGTTCTTCCTTTTCTTTTTCCCTTGTTTTCTTCAAAAGGTCCTATGAATTTGCAATCAAAACAACAGAAAAAAGAACATAAATTATAATGAGCAATATACATCATTTTAATTATAACGGTTTCGTCCAAATATTTCATAGTTTATAAGAAAATTATATTGATTAGTAAAGTCAATTTTTGAGAATCCATTGTTTATCTTAAAATATGTCCAGAAAGATCCATTGTTCATAATTTGATTTGATGAATTAGACTATGTAGCATCTAATTTGTTAGGCAAAATAAACTGAAGCCAAGTTCTAATCTGATTTGATGAATTAGACCACGTAACATCTAATTTAATGAATTAGACACACTGATAACATAAATATATGAACCATTAGGTCTTGTGGTGCTTATGTGGAAGGAGGAAATAAGAGGAAATCCAATGAAGAAGATTGATTGTTCGCCCCCAATGAGTCTATATTTTGTGCCCTAATAAGTTTTTCTTTTTTACATAAAGGTAACGATCCATTTTTTCCTTACCTGAATTATCTAATTAAAGAAAAATTAATATGTTTTCAATCTTCCAATTCAAATCTTGTCCTTTATATTATATTAAGTTAGTTCTTAAGTCCATCTGCTAAGCGTATGAGTTGGTTTATTAATGGTTGCATCATTTGCTAAAATTTATATATAGAAAAGAAATTATATACGGTAAACTAAAAGGAAATCATAAAATCTATTATTGCGTGTGCTTGAGCATACAAGAAAATAATGAGTGTGTGTGTTTATGTGTGCACGTGCACGAATATGCACATAAATTTTTATATATGGAAATCACCTAAACTTTTATAAATAGAAGTAAGATAATTTTACAATATTATTTTCATGTATCACACACAAAATGTGTGTTTATTTTTTCACATCATTCTTCTTGTCTACCAAATGTACATTATGTGTCAGTATGTGATAATTTTAATGGGAAAAACAACAATCAAGGAAGTTTTTCCAAAGGTTGTTTGCTGTTATTTGACTGATATTGCTTTTCAAAAATAATTATTATTTTATGAAATAAGGTAATAATTGCGTTTCAACCTCAACATATGCTTTGGATATGTTAAAAAAAATCAAATTTCCATTTATTTGGTATTGTTTTTCTTTATAGATAATTCAACATGAAAGGATATTACAAACCTCCAATTATTCTCCTTGACTAAATTTGGATCCCTTAACACCCATGCACAAGACACCATTTTTGAGTCAATCTTGTTTTGCTAGATAGCAAAATAGAATTAATCCTTGCTTGTGCGCCTATGTAAAGAGAAAGGCCAAAAGTGAATATTTTGATTGCTTGAGACAGAAATATATTTAAATCATTTGTCATAATGTGAAGATTTCATCCATCAGTTCTGTTGGCCTATGTATGAAGCAATTGAAGGCTTCCTAAAATATGTAGAGCATGGAAGGTAGCAATGCTTCTTATGCCCATATCGATCTAAGAAGTTTATCTTCCTCACATGATTAATAACTTGATTTACGTGTAGATGTATTATATGCCCTTAAAACAGTTATTATTTGTTAACACAAAATAATAGCACAAATTCATTTTGGAAAGTTAACAGCTGATTTGTTTGCCTTTTACAAATCAGATATTACAATTCGCTGGTACTGTTTTTACTCCAGCTAGTTCCATTAATCGGAAAATGCCAAAGTAAGTTATATACAAAAGTATTCTTTGATATGGAAAAGAAATCACATTACAAACAAACGCATTGAATATGTGTATAACTAAGAATGCATTTATACAACATTTAAGAAAATTATATCAGTATATATTATTGACACCTGATTTAATTTTGTTAAATACTCAAATAACTGGCATATATAATTCACATTTATGCCCTCTTTGCATGTCTGGAATGAAGACCAAAAAGCCTAAAATTTGGTATTAACAAAATAGAAATAAAATTGTTTTGAGCAATTCTTTATAAGATAAGTGCATAGAGGTTTTAGATGAAACGAAAAATGTTATATGACCAACGTCGGAAGATAAACAGAGTACACACCAGTTTTTTCACGTGAATCTTATGCTCTAATCTCCCAACAATATTTTGTAGATGAAAGCAAAAATATAGAGCAAGAGAAAGAGTCGTCAGTTGTTTGAACTTCCCTTCATGTATACGAAAGGATTTAACAATGATACTAAATTATATAACGAATGAATTGTATAAAAAAAGTAAACTGATGGAAGAGTTAATACAACAGAAATCGAGACGATAAAAATAAGCATTAAAGAAGTTGTGTTAAGGCACAGTGGTTTATCAGTGAGATCAAATTAAATTTTCAGACAAAAAGATAAATAGAGTCCAAAGCCATACTTTTTAAGTTTTAACAGTAAAAGGAATTATATTATTTAATCTAACAATTTTTTCTGGACAATATGTACAAAGCCACCTAATAGTCTCATACCAAAAAGGAATTTATATGACTAACTATTGTCAATTAGGTTTATGAATGTAAAATCTTACATGGCCAGGAATTGAGATGAGTTTAAATATTTCTTCCAGTAGTCTGGTCTGTTCTTCGGAGAGCCGGAGGTTATTCTTCCTGCTTTGTGTGCTTGCTTCATCTTAAATGATGATGATGTCTCCATCTTCATAACTGCCAAATGAAAAGGTTGTTTCTTCTACCTCCATAGCAGGCATGTTAATGTTTAAATTGTTCATTGTCATTTTAGCCATCAATAATCCCTTTCACCTTTTCGTACAAGCAAAAAAAAGTAGATAGATATTGTTTTTGTTTATGCTTGTAAGAGAATATAAAATATATCTAAACCATACAAAGTTTAAACCGACAACGATTATAATACTGAAAGGTGCTGAATGAAATCACATGTGGTATTGCAATCAAGTTTACCGTGTCAGATAGGATTCATGTAACTATTCTTCACTCAAATATTTATTCCTAGGAAATAAATACCAAGTTCACTTATCACTAAAAGGTTGCTGAAAACAAATGGCTCAAGTCGCCCGGTATCATTTCCAATGTTCTTCATAGGCCAAAAAAAATCTAAATCCATCATTTCTTACTTTGGATTTATTAAAAATGAAAATAAAAAATGGATACTTGTTAATTAGGACCATTGATTTTTTTTTTTTTTTTTGTTGAAAACGACTGCATGAAAATGCAAACATATAAGAAATCAGGACCAAGTGATTTTTTTTTGCCAAAACCAAATAATAATTATAAAGTTTGAAAATTCAGATACTCGATTAAGTTGAGTCTAACCTATCCATCGGATAAAAGACAAAAATGGAAACAAAATGTCTAAACTTAATGTTAAACGTAAATGAAAACTCACAACAACTGGAGATTGATCATCAACTAACCAGATCATTAATCGCATTATACTTCCTCTCAACTTCAGATTTCAGTTGTTCAAGTTCTGCCTTTTCTTTTTTCCTTGTTTTCTTCAAAAGGTCCTATGAATTTGCAATCAAAATGTCAAAAAAAAAAAGAATATAAATTATAATGAGCAATATACATCATTTTAGTTATAACGGTTTCTACAAAATATTTCGTAGTTTAGAAGAAAATTATATTGATTAGTAAAATCACTTGGTGAGAATCCATTGTTTATCTTAAAACTCTGTCCAAAAAAGATCCATTATTCATACTTTGTTAAGCAAAATAAACTGAAACCAAGTTCTAATCTTCCTTGATCCATATATGCATGCGTAACATGTACATTGTAATAACCCGGAAATGCGAGCCAATTAAAAAAATTTATTTTGGCAATTTTAGTGAATTTTGAATATTTAAAATGAATTATTTTAAATAATATCAACGAGAAATTTATTTTGATTAGAATAGAACGTATATATTTATATACGTTGTCGTTAGAATATAAATATTTTATTTATAATTATAAAAGAAATTGAAAATGGCGCGGTAGTTCGATAATTCGATTTCAAAGTTCAAATGAATGTACCGGTTGCAAAATAAACCAGATTTTGGTGAAACCAAAAATATTAGAATCTATTTGAGAATATCTTTCCAACGAATCCGAGAAATCGAAATTTCATAGCGGGAATCCAAAGTTACGTCCAGTTGAAAATTCAGAATAGTCGCTATGGAATTCTGGCCCTTAAAAATGGAAATTTTGCAAACGACCTCGGATTTCGATGAAACCACTTTTTTTGGATCCGTGATGTCAAATTATTGCTAGGTTTCAAATTTTGTAATTTTTCGAATCAATATGTGAGCGTGTTTGACCAGTTTCGGTTGATTTTAATCGACTGGAAAATGGACATTTTTCGAACGGTCTCAGAATTCGATGAAACTAGTTTTGTTAGGACCGTATCGTCGATACAAAGCTAGAAAATATTTTTTTGGAATTTTTCGAGTTAGTATGTGGCCCCGGTAAATTGAAATGCGCGTTCAAAATTCAATATATAGAGTTATATGTTGATTTTGACGAAAACTGATCGAAACCGCCAAATCAGCTTACGATACATATCCCATTATTTTCGGAACGGGGGTAATTAGCTATGGACGACTGGCGGTGGGCCTCGTTTAGAGGTCAAATAAAAAAGTCAACTTTTTGAAATTAAAAATAAATAAAATATAAACATTTGCATATAGCCTCCCCCCCTTTATTTCTTTTCCCTTCCTCCCTTACCCCTTTAAATCGTTTAGAGAAAAAAAAGGGCGAACGACGGTCGGGGAAGACCGCCGCCGCGGCCACCAGGGGCGGCGCACCTCCAACGACGCCACCCAAGAGCCCCCTCTCATCTCCTCCGCTCTTCTTCCTCCCCCTCTTCTTAATCGACCGTCGCTCCCCCTTTCCTGTCCACCGCACCACCCACCGTGGTCCCCACCTCCGATCGAGACCGCCCTCCCCTCCTTCTTCCTCTTCCTCCTCCCCTCCGCCACCCCCTCGTGCCGCGCGCCCTTCTTCTTAAAAGAAAACCGCACGCCCCCTCCTGGCCCACCGCGCCCCTGCCCTTCCACCAGACCTCCGACGAACGGCGATTCCAGCCCCCTCTTCGACTGTAAGCTTTTAATTTGTTTATTTTGTTTAGTTACTTATTTTTACTTATTTAAAATAACTAGTTTTAAATAAAAATCAGTTTTGTTTAATATATAGTGATGAAAGGATTATGTTTTTCTATATATGAAAAATTACATTTCTTTTTTTTTATAAAAAGATTTGATTGTTGTTATAGAAAAGATTTGACCTTTAGTGTAGAAAAGAGATGATTTTTAACTTCAAAAAGATATTGTTTTTAACTTTAAAAGGGTTAAAAATATAATTTTTATATTTTAGAAAGATTAAAAATATGATTTTTATATAATAAAGAATATAAAAATATGATTTTTATATATGTAGTGGCTACGGGCAACGAAATTGATAAAAGGCGAGCACGACGGAGGTTTCTACATAAGAAGAGTCGTGGCGTTGATTTAGCTAGTCGGTGAGAACATCTCACTTTAAATTTTCTTTTTCTAGTTATAATGTATACTAGGATGCAAACGGTGTTTATTAGCACCCAACACCCGTAGTCCATAAACCATGGATGGCTTGTATGTTTGATTGTTTGTTGTGATGAAAATTGATTGTGTGAAATAAAATAAAATATTTATATAGTTAAAAATATTTTATCGTTAAAAATATAATTTTTAACGTGAATGTGAATAAATATATATTCATTTACAAACCGGACGGTTTGTTTATGTACACCTATTTGAAGGACATTGATTGGGACGATAAATTTTACACATCGCCCAACTGACAAATAATATTCAGTGTTTGTTGATTTGAAACCCCACATGAGTGTTGGGATGATATTTGGCGTACACTAATCCCAATTATTTAGTTGTATGTCGATCGATTGGTCAACAGACTGTGTAAGCGTTAATTATTTATATTTGATGCTTATGCAGTTGTGTGGTGCACTTTGGATGATGGTTGATTATTTTTCGTTGCTATTATATACATGTGTTGTATGGAATCCATATAATTAACATTATATGGTACTTGATTCGGCCTCATTCCAATTTGGAAAAGGAATATATATTCATGTATTGAATAGAAGGAATATATGTTCATGTATTGAATAGAAGCAAATATATATTCATGTGTTGAGCAAAAATATTTTAACAATAAAATTTACATCTTTATCATATTTAAGATTAGAAACTAACTGGAAACTAGATAAGATGAGTGGTTCCCTGGGTATTGATCTGATATTGGTTTCGGCCTTCGGGGTTAATACTTAGGGAATCATTCTCTTACTACTTTACGGTTGGAGTCTGATTAAAAATCAAACGATAGGTACCATAATTTTATAAAATATATTGAGTAGGATAAATAGTCATGTGTTGACTATGCTCATGTGTTGAGAATATTCATGTGTTGAAAAAAATATAGATTCATGTGTTGAATAGAATAAATACTCATTTGTTGAATAGAATAACAAAGTTATTAAAATATGTAAAGCCGTGTTGATTAGAGTTGCGTTATTTTGACGTGGACGATATTTATATCGATTATATTCGTTTTTATAATGAATATGGAAAAGGTAGTGATTTCAAAATATAATGTTTTGAAAATATTATCATTTATATAGTAATGATATGAAATATTCAATTTTGATTTGAAACTGAATATAGAGTTGAAAGTGGTTTTCAAAATAACTAGAATTTCCAATATATAAAGTGGAAATGGATTTGAATCAAAATTGTCTTTGGAATATTTCGATGTTGGATTTCGTGATTATACATATATTGTTATGGGAATTTGAAAGATATATTTATATCGTTATTTCCAATACGATATTTGTTGGTCGTAGAATTTGATGTTGAATATAAGCCGATATATTTTCTATTTAGAGCCTTGTATTTAATATCAAATGTGATTTAGGTTTGTCGTGAATGGTGTCTTCATTAACACTGTTCTTAAACCCAGTTGAGAAAAAGATTAAATCTTTCTATTTAGATTTAATGTAGTGTACCAACTAAATAATATTTAAATGGAATTGAATTTGAAAGTGATTTTGGGTTTATCGTGAATCGTGTTTTAGGTGACATTGGTTCTTTAACCTAGTTAAAGACAGGATATTGATTTGGGGGAAAGATTAAAACGAAGTGGAGTTTTAATGAATCTGTAGTTAAATTGAAAATTATCAAATTTGGAAAGTGATCGAGGATGGAGTATCACCAGTTTTGCTCCAAAGCGATAGTTAAATCTTTAATTAGATTTAAATGTGAAATGGTAATTAATATTTACCGATAACACCGTGGTGTTAGTTATGGGGTAATAACATTTTTGCTCCATGGGATGAATAGGTTGGGATTGGGAAATAAAGTAAATAATTACTTCGGTGTGGTTCGCTAATCCCGACTAGTTTAGAAAACCATAATATGGTTTGAAAAGATATCCAAAGGAAGATTAAAGAATAAATTTGGAAGAATTTATCTTTGATAAAATTAATGGGAACTGTTAGCCTGCTTTGTGAACAGGCTACCCAAAGCCAAGGACTTGAGTACGAACTTACATTGATTGGAGTTCACCTGGATGGAGTGATAGAAGGTTGGAAAACTTGAAATATACATGCAAAAGTCACCGGATCGGATCCCCCTTTCGGATTGGATCGGATAGGATCTCCCATTTGGATCGGATCGGATCGGATCCCCCATTCTGATCGGATCGGAGTGCCCTCCCTATCCGATCCGCCCATTACCTGCTGCTCCATAGTGTGGCCTATTTTCTAGCCTGAAAAAGAGGAGCTACCATCTTCCCTTCTCCCCACGTTCTCCACTCTCTTATAACCAACTCTGTAACCTTCCAGATGCTGCCACGTGTATCCCTAACCGCTCACCAATTCCAGCCTATAAATACATCATAATGCAGCAAATAAAGGGGACTTTTTGGCCTCAAGGAAGCTCTATCTATTTCGGCCATGGATACCAACGAAGAACCTTCATCCTCTTTAATAAAATCAATGAATTCAGAGAGTATTATTCATTGTAATTGAGTGCTTGAGCGTCAATACTCATTGTATTTGTAATTTCTGAATGAATTGAGAAGCTATGAAGTGGATGTAGGCTTGTTAACGCCGAACCACTATAAATTCCGTGTGTTGATTGATTTTTCTTGCTTTTTGTTCATGATTCCTCATTATTCTCTACAAAACATTATCAATTGGGTGTTAGGACCATTTTTTGGTCTAACATTTTGGTGCTTTCACTGAGAAGATTGAATCCTCAGCTTTCTGGATTATTATTCTATTGTTTGGATCACCAAATCCGAAGAGATAATCCACGTTTTCCATGCCTACAAGAAAAGATAAAAAGCAACGGGCTTCTCGCAGAAATGAAGTGAGTACAGAACAAGATGACAAGCAGGCTGCAGGTTTCGTTCCAGTCACTGGTTCAGGTGTGCCCGGGTCGGGTCGGACCCGAACCGACCCGATACTGACACCTCAATCTGACCTGATCCCCTATCACCTCGAATGAGAGCCAAGTAATTCAAGTTCCTGGCAAGCTTTATCATCGGATCGGATGTGTACCCCCTACCCGAGCCATAAAGGAGTGGCACCACGAACTGACCCGGGGACAGTGCTCCGACCCGACTTGTTGAGCAGGACTCGAATCCAGCTGCTGTGGATACCCCGATCCGACCCAATGATGCATCTCCGGACCGAACCGAAGAGGGTGCCCCGAACCGAACCGAGGAAATGAATGTTACTGATGGTGCATCCATAATCCGACCCAGCCTAAAGGCACTCCCGAGCCGTAATTTGAAGGGATGATCCGATCCGACCCGAAACAGCTATTTTTGGAAAAATTACATTTTTAAGATCATTTCAGAAAAGGCTCCATCTTCCAAAATCGAAAAAATCGTGCGGTGCCCACATTTTCGACCTAACCGGTTAGGTCGATCGCCGCCGGGACTGCGGGGCCCCGGACCCCCGCCGGCGCTGCGCCCAGACCCGCTTACGGCCTCGCCTTCGGCTCGGAGCACGGCTCGCCTTCGGCTCGACATATATTTTGGTCAACAACAATCATCAAAGCTTGACAATGGAGATTAGACGGATAGTCTGAGAATGTCATAACAAGATGGCAACGACTGGGATTCTTCCCAGAGGCATGACACCTACTTACATCAGTAAGACAATGTGAGGAGCTATCGATCAGATTCAGCTTGCTATCAACGACAATATACGAGACAATGATTGTCTCATAACAATTTCCTCTTCCATATCTCCGATGGTGTATAGATTTCACCGATGCAACTGATATTGTTCCCTAACGAGTAGTGACCAACTTATTTATGTGACTTAAACTTGTCCGATCGGCGGAGCATTGGATGATGGTTAAATGGAACAGTCCAATCATTACTCCAAAGATGATTCATATGATCTTAGTGACCATGACTGTCAATAATGGGATGCCAGAAAGCAGCTAAGGATCCCAACATCTTAAAGCTACACTTCAATTGTATGATGTGATGAATGAAATATGTCCTGCGGTTCACCTCTCGAAGAACTTGGCTAACCTTTGCAATGGTTATTTGCTGTCAACCGCATCGAAGAAGACTGGTTTTCATCGAAGAAGAGTTAGGTACTAGTTGAACCACCCCACGTCTTGATTTGACCTATGGATCCTTTCCCGGATTATAGCAACTTGACTGCTCATCCGCCACCATATGACCTTGGTCTAGTCATGAGAGCTCGAGATTAAAGCAAATATGAATAAGCCATTAGCTCTCTGCTTCTTATTTCCGTTGTGACATAACGCATGAATATTACTTGAAGTCCCGCAAGCTATGTTGTCGTATTCAAGCTTATCTGATCAAGGTCTGGATCTACCAGCTCCAGCAGAATTCATACCTTACATTGCATTCTAGTGTCTACTGCTCGGTCCCAACCGAAGCTGGAACGGGAATGATCCATGATGACCAAGTCACTGGAAGAGCCTGCTATTTGGCTGGATGGAATATGCTACGTGACAAAGATGGTAGGGGACACAAAAACGCTTCCCCTCCCAATGAGATTGAGTGTGAAGGGGGTAAGAAGGCGATTCAAAGGAGATGCAACCTCGTCATTCGCTTATAGTATTTACCTAACTGCCTTTGTCGCTCCAAGACCCCAATCAAGGTCTGTTCATTCTCGGGATTTCCATCCCACGATGGTTTAAAAAGATGTTCATCACCAGCTAAAGATTTTGGCAGCCATCTCCGACAGAGATTGTCGAGGCAAAATAGACCTGCAAAGAGCATGCAAAACCATTTTCGCATAAGATGATATTCATTCCTTTAACAGGATTACTCTTTAACCATAACTCTTATATTTGCATGCTTTATGAGTTATTTATGTAATTAACTCAGATGAATTAATATGTGGATGGTGTAGGTACCTAGGATTTGATACCGATCAGACTTCTAACACCCACATATGGAGTTATGGATCAATATCATGACAAGATTGACTGAACTGCTCGTTTACAAAGCCACGCCCTCCGCCTGAAAGAGGTTGAGCTCAAGGTGGATCTGAGATGACCATCCACTCCTATGCTCATATGTGGCAGAGCTAAAGATAATTATGCACTGACTTTTGCATTTCAAAGTCGGAATCCGATCTTAGATGGATGCAGTTCGACCATCTACATGGCTCGATCCTATATTTGACGCCACCAGACTATATGAATCCAAATAAAGGAGGCAGCACTGCCCCTTGATATGCCTACTTTTCAATCATGCAATTTACTTTTACATGCTTACTGGGCTATTGACATGACTAACCCATGCGATATGAATGATGCAGGTACCCAAAGTTCGGTTCCAATCACTCCTCCCATAGATTGATCGGAGGAACGCAAAGCTTCTGCAAACATTTTCCGACTGTTTGCCTGACTAACTGTAATCCTCAGAGATTGGATAGAAGTACAAACCTGGGACGAGTGTGATGGGTACGCCATGATTAAAGACCACTCGATATGTGACTCTAGCTCTCATGATTTGAGAGAGCGTTTAAAGGACGATACTGCAATGTCTGACCAAATTCCATCCCACGAGTCGTTGGGACGAGAGAAACTTGATTATTGCGAATGACCACCTCTACCCATGAATCAGGGATTATGAGGTAGCGCCTCGGCAAGTGTGACCCGACCGCTTACCGGAAAAAACTCCATCCGCTAGAGTGAAGCGTGGAGTAAGGACTAAAACCGAGTTTGAGAACGACACTCGACACGGTGGACTCCCGCTCTTGGAAATAGAGCGTAGAAGGAGCGCCGGGGCGAATGACATGACCGTTCGCCTGATTAACTCCGACTCTCATGACTCGAGAGAGAGTATAAAGGACGGGAAAACAACGTCCCCAAGGCATGATGGTGCACTACGATTAAAGACCGCCTTGATTACACTCTACCCTTGGCATTCGACGGAAGAGTATAAAGGCGCCAGAGACTGGCGCCACAAGAACTCCTACCCTGCTGAAGGATCGGGGAGCAGACTGAAAGCTGAGTTCGAACTCTATCCTGGGCATACGATAGGAGAGTATAAAGGCATATTGACTAAATGTCATAAAAGGGCTCCTACCCCGCTGTAGTATTGGGGGCAAGATTGAAAGCTGAGCCTGAACCCTTCATGTCCGGACATGGGGGGCAATGCACTGTCGATCCTAATCAATTTTGAACAAGCCCTGGCCAGGCACTTTACTCACGATTGATTGGGGGCATACTCACACGACACACCCCTACGATAGCTACAATATGACATGCTATTTATTTGCAGAGATTTTGACTTGCAGGGTCACTGAGTTAAAACTCTCATCCGATCTGTGATGTGATTTATTATTCATTTCTTATATTAGTAATGTTTCGATTACAAGTACATTTAATCGAAATATATAACAAACTTGCAAGTGATTGATATTGCAGGAATACCACTTTGTTTGCTGATAGCAGGTTTACAGAGGACAACTGGTCAAGAACACGAGGCCCGCACTCGCAACAATAGCAGGCCAATGGAAAACAAACAAAGGGCCACGTCCAGAAGGCTGACGCTGATGCCCAATGCTAAACTTCTCATGTGACTCAAGGCGACGACCGAAAGGAGGCCCTGATAGTGATATATCAAATCAGCATACACACCCACATGTGACTGGCCATAGCCCAAGTGCAACGACAAATGCCACCTCGCAAATACGCTGAATGAAAAATACGATAACTTGAGCACTTGGATTTTGAAAGCAATGTCTCTTTTCCATCCATCCATGTCTAAATTTGAAAGGCCGCTTGATGACCACAGAATGGATGCAGAGTGAACGTCCATTTGCTAGTCCCGACAGAATTCCCAATTGAAAGACCTTGGATAAGGGGGCACACCATTACTTCGACTTCTAGCTTGCAGGGAAGCAGATTGCTTGATACTCCGACTCAAAGGCTAAGGAGAAGGAAGATAGAAATTTCTTCCGTGCTGAGGATACTAGCGCAGAAGGCGCCAGGAATGAAGGAAGTCAACAGATTTCTTCTTGCGATGATCCCTCAGCATGTCAAGCTAGATATGAAATGGATGGTATCCTTGCTGATTTGAGAACTCAGATGGCTCAACGAAATGAACTTCTCCAGAAACGACAGAAAATGATGGATAACTTCTTTACTTAGATAGATGCAAGGCCAAGTAACTACGACTTACTCGCTGGAGCGAGCACCGTGGGAATTCAAGCGACAACGAACTTGGCTCAAGCACTCCTTGCTCCGTGGTCCAGATCATATGAGACCCTAGGACAAGTTGGCATAGTCATCGTTAATGAAACAAGATGCAACCAACCTCCTCCTAGGCATTTGTAGCATGCAACTTCCGACCGTAACATTTTGGATGAAAACGATGGATATGCAAGGGCCATTGAAAACTTAAACGGAGCCCGACCAACTTTTGCTCCAATTCAGATGAATGTTTAAAATCCAACTCAACCTCAATATGAAGCTTTCCATTCCTTAATGCTGGGGGCAAGTGGAAGCATTCGAGGTGACAATAATCTGACCTTATCACCACCCGACATCGATCCTCATAGCTTGGAGGGGAGACCAAAAAATACCATGAGCTCGACATGAACAAATCATTTTGTTTTGAACTATAACTCACAACTTGATGAGGGAGTATGAATTCAGAGAAGACATGGACTTATTGCTCACTACATAGCAAATCCCCCATAGATGGGGGGCATGGAATTCAGGTTTTGAGTAACGTAGTGGATCACCATCCAAAATTAACGGACAGAAGCCTAATTGACTGTATAATATATACGGAACCAAGAAGCCAGAAACCAGCTTCCATTCACTTTAAGAGTTCATGCTGGGGGCACCAGCGCTAAATTGGACAATTGGCAACAACTTCTTAAAGATGAAGGCCAAATTCCAATATTAATTGATGCTTCACTAGAGGCAGCAAAACTCAAAGGCGACGTGAGCAACGTCAATCAAAACTCTTTTACACGAACCATCAAGGATTTCAGCAATTCCCTGCACTTCAAGCTACCATTTCTGGATCTCGGCTTACATTGTCATAGAATTTTTGGTGGCGTGCTTCCGAATCGATCAACCGCTGGAACACATTGGTCATTTACTCAATTTATTCAAACAAAGGTCCGGCGAGACCCTACATTCATTCCCCAAAATATTCGATGCCGCAGCAGCATCTGTAGATCGACCTGGACCATCTATGATGTTGATAGCAGCAGTACCCGATATTCTGGATAACTCAGACTTCGAAGTCTCGCCATAAAGAGACCACTAAAAGGCCTTGGTGGATTCACCTATGGAACATACCTCAGGATCTTTATATCATGAGATTTTCCCGGAAACGTTGATGAATTCTATCCTGAGACAGACAAATTCCTGCAACAAGAGGATATCTATTTCGAAATGGATGTTCTCAATGTTTTCATGACAAAGAATGAAGCGTCATCTGACTCTTGAAACGATCAAGACAAAAGAAAAGCCCCAGAAAGCGCTGACAGGAATGTATAATTTAGGAAAGAAACAATTTCATTGATTGATCCAGCAATCCTGATTGTCAAGCTCAATGGAACCAAGCCGGAGGGATAGACTCAGCAATACTATGACGGCTATTTCGGGTAATGCAAAAGCATGAACAAAGGAGGACGAATAACTCCCTAACAGCGTTCGCTCACTTTCATGATTGACGAGCTTACTCAACTTCATGGTTGATGCAAGTAGAATATCTAAGTTCATTGTCGCTCGATGAGGCAATTTTCACTTTCTGACTAAAGAGATGGAATGACACTGGCGTGAATGTTATTCGACCATTCACGTATATAACTCTAACGCTTGACAACATAAGAAAGAAGTATGGAACAACACGGGTCGACCAAGATTGTTAAACCTACAGCTCTAACCCGATGTGTAGAAAGAAAGTTTAAAGGCTAGAAGACTGGATATCCGATTGACCTAGTCCAATCACCAGCGATGCTGGGGGCATAAGCACTGACTTCGCTCATCTCACACTGAGTGAGCTAAATAATGGGTCAAGCATGACTTCAAAGACTTGATCCGCAACTGCATCGGATGAAGAGTGTGATAAACTCCTCTGCGACCTTACGATTGTGATAATCCTACCAACTACCGACTTGCATATTTTTAACATCTTGTGCTGACTCATATATGATCACGGGATTACAAAACGAACCAGAGTGTCACGGCTTTCGGATGCATTATTGTTATGATTCGTGTAATCGGAGAGCCCTAGATTAATATCCTGATATTGAGATAGTCCAAATCCAAGTGCAAATGACAGATCCATATGACAATTCTAAAGCACTATATCACAATAAGCCAGATGCTAGCTCAAGGCCCGAAGATACAGATACTACTCTATGAATTGGATGACTACTCCATACATTGACTCGACCATAAAAGAAAATTAGGCTCGACCATGCACTTGAATTGTGTATGAAGACGGCGTCATTTGGCATTAACTTGTGCATGTACAGTCTCATGCGAGATCCAACGATCCTACATGACTTATGATGAAGGAATTCAACCTCTTGATTCGACGGGGTCTAAACGATTACTTAATCATCTTGACCAGTCAAGCCATGGAATTTGGCCTGATAAACATCAATGGAAGTAGTGCGATATATGATAAGCCATTTATACAGGAAAAAATCCATATGATGGAACTACTCAATAGGATATAACAATCTGATAAGTGGATGACGTTCCAAAAAGATTCAGCTCGACTTATTCAAAGCACATCTCATCTATGATAAGACATACTTTGGGGGGCAAAATGTTAGCCTGCTTTGTGAACAGGCTACCCAAAGCCAAGGACTTGAGTACGAACTTACATTGATTGGAGTTCACCTGGATGGAGTGATAGAAGGTTGGAAAACTTGAAATATACATGCAAAAGTCACCGGATCGGATCCCCCTTTCGGATCGGATAGGATCTCCCATTCGGATCGGATCGGATCTGCCATTCGGATCGGATCGGAGTGCCCTCCCTATCCGATCCGCCCATTACCTGCTGCTCCATAGTGTGGCCTATTTTCTAGCTTGAAAAAGAGGAGCTACCATCTTCCCTTCTCCCCACGTTCTCCACTCTCTTATAACCAACTCCGAAACCTTCCAGATGCTGCCACGTGTATCCCTAACCGCTCACCAATTCCAGCCTATAAATACATCATAATACAGCAAATGAAGGGGACTTTTTGGCCTCAAGGAAGCTCTATCTATTTCGGCCATGGCTACCAACGAAGAACCTTCATCCTCTTTAATAAAATCAATGAATTCGGAGAGTATTATTCATTGTAATTGAGTGCTTGAGCGTCAATACTCATTGTATTTGTAATTTCTGAATGAATTGAGCAGCTATGAAGTGGATGTAGGCTTGTTAACGCCGAACCACTATAAATTCCGTGTGTTAATTGATTTTTCTTGCTTTTTGTTCATGATTCCTCATTATTCTCTACAAAACATTATCAATTGGGTGTTAGGACCATTTTTTGGTCTAACAGGAACCTTTCCCTAAGAATGTGAAAATCTGAATGAAAGAATATTCTGAATTGGAATGAGGCGTATGCTGTGTTAGTGTAACAGTGTTTATTATATACGCGGGTTATTCGAAAATGCCGGGTTTACACCCATTCTGAATAACCGATTCGACGATATGTTGAATATGAAGATGATGGTTGAAGACCGAAAGTCTTCACATCGTTTGGGTGATTACTGATGATCTTGATTGGGCTGTACACCCAAGATGAGAGAATCAGTTGGTGATCGTCCAGACGTACTTGGAGATCGATGGATATGCGAAGAAAGTGCCTCTGGTTTCGTTCAGACCCAGAATGAACTTGTAAATGGATTGTGTGTCTGACATTGGATTTTATTCTGTGTTGATTGATCTCTATTAAATATACATCTGTTTGGCGGTGGTGAATTTATTCTCTTGCTTAATGCCCTTCTCTGAGACGTACGAGCTCAGAGGTTGTATATCGATGGACATCAGTCGCATGGAGTGAATTGCCTGTGTGGCACGCCTAAGTGGCAAATGATCAAGGCTTCTGTTGAAAAGCAAAGTCTTGTGGTTGATGATCAAAGCACGGCCTGTGTGGGGCAACTTCGTGTATGGCGTGAATTCGCGAACCTCACACCTCGGTATGAGTCAAAACCGGGACAAGGACCCAAGGAGTGCACAACGTTTCTTTCTAGCAAGTGGTGGTGTCAGTGCTTAAACTGGCTGACATTTATATTTACTTTTCACCTGTGTGGTTGTTGGATGCGAGGTGCCTCGAATATATGGTCGATAACTGGCACTATGTGAGCCGACGTACAGACCATTATATATAGGTCCTATAGGACCGGGAAACGTGTGTTCAGGAATTGCCAATCCTCAAAAGTAAGAGAGGACCGGTCTTGGAGGTTCCAAGGGATCGCTGTGTGTGGTCCTGAGACATTTGCTAGAGTGTCTCGAATCAGAGAGGAGCTTGCCCCTTGCCTCGACTCATGATGGAATCCAATTTCCAATACGTGACATTGCGGTTTTATTTGTAGAGCCTAGTATGGCGACATGATATATGGTACCCATGCCGTCTATGATTGATATTTATGATTGAAATTGTTTTGACACTAGGCACTTATAATAGTATCAAATGATTTGTTTTAAACGTGCCAAGCATGTTTGGGTATTATAAGGGAAAACCCTATCCTCCGGCTTGCGTTGCATTATGTGATGGGACCTGGATCTTATAATAGCTTCATTTTTCCAAAGAGCATTGCGCTGTTTTGTTATATGCACTAGTATTCTTGGGAGGAAACCCATTCCGTGTTATACGGCGTGGTCCCTTGAATTACTCTCTTTTAAAGTAAATTTTTAAATAACTGTTTTAGTTCTCACACCAGTCACATGACTGACCTTGAGTTTATTGTTTTGACCTAAACTCTGGGTGCCCCTATTTTCGACACGGGCAGCTAGTAGTTTTGGTTTTGCAGATTTATATTCACAGGATCCTGATTTACAGTTGGAACGATGCTCGGAAAGCTCTGTATCCGTGTATTACTTTCAGTTGTGTTTTGTATTGTTTTTCCGCTGCGATGTAATTTATTGTAATCTCTGATATTTGTCGAATGTAATATTTATTCATACTCTGTATATTCTAGTATCTGATGGAATTGTGGTAATAACAATGAAATGTTCTTCTGTTTGCGTTCCGATGTGTGTTGTTCTCAAGGTAATTCGGGCTTTCCTTATCGGGGAAGTTCGGGTCGCTACAGAATGGTATCAGAGCTTTGGTTTACAGAGCTTGAGAATAGGACACATTAGAACCGAACGAAAGAATTCATCAGAGATTGGATTAGTAATATCCAATTAGAATGGCTCGTTAGAGATAGGATCAGTAGTATCCTAGAACGAGTGTGAAGAGTATATTTTTAAAATAAAAAAAATATTGTTTTGAAAATTTAAACCAGTTTATACGTATTTAAATATTTTATTTGTACTGAATTTGGACAATCGAGTATATAAAGGTTTTGCATATACGCGTCATGAACGTATATTCGAAGTTTTAATATACTGGATAGATATAGAATCACACTCTAGTTGCCCGGGGATGATTCTGATAAGGCTGCAGCGTTATCAGCATTTATATTCGTGTTTCGAAGGTGTGATATCTATATATTTCCATTAGACTGGTGTAATGACCCGCATTGGCAGAGGTGTTATAATTAATTTATTTAATTATATTAATGGTGGGTTAGTGAATTAAATGGTCGAAGAATTAAATAGTGATGAATATTTAACTAAAATAATGAATTAAATAATATATTTAATTCTGAAATACTCAGAATTGGCTGAAATGGCGATATGGTGTGAGTTGGATCATTTGTGATATTTAATTCAGTTTAGAATTGAATTTGAATAATGAATATATTATATAAACGATAGTTTGAACATAGAGTTATAATATAATTAAAATCGAGCTCGAAATGGCGCTGCAGTTCGCTATTTGGCGATTTGAACTTCAACTGAATGTATAGGATTCGTTTTAAGCCGGATTTCTATGGAGCTGGTGGAGTATATCTTTCTAGAGGAAGAGAAAAATCGGGATTTCGTCGTGTAGATTTTGATTCACGTCCAAATCAAATTTCAGAAAAGTCACTGTGAAATTCCTTTATAATTTATAAAGGAATTATTTATATATTAAAAAGAAATTTCAATATAAATCGAATATCGGGTTGACCCAGATTTGAAATATCGGGCTAGAAATCCATATGGGGTTATTCTGGAGCTGTACGGTATCGTATGTGAATATATATACGATAATATTTATTTTGAAATATTTAATTTAATTATATTTAAATATATTTATATATTTAAATGGGTCATTCAGAGCTTTAACAATAGCCACTTTTCCAAACGAAGTCGGAATTCGACGAAACTAATTTTGTTGGATCCGCAATATCAAATAGTTGTTAGATTTCCAGTGTCGTGATTTTTAGAGTCACTGTGTGGTCGTACGGATTTTTAGAGTGAGAAACAGTTAGTATTTCGACAGTTAAAAATACGCTGTGTGAGCATACGGAGTCGGAATTCGACGAAACCAGTTTCGTTGCGACCGTAATGTCAAACTCCAGCTACATGTCTAGTTTGGTGATTTTTAGGTATCGTGTGTGATCACACGGATTTTTAGAAAGCAAAAAAAAATATAAAATCAAAGAAATAAAATGGATGAGTGGACAAGGATCCTCCAACAAGCCAAATTATCCCCTATATATACACCATCCTTTAACCTAATTCAACGCTTCCTCAAGTCAAAGGAAAATCCGCCGTTGGTTATTTCATTTCTCAAACAAAATCCTCATTCAAAAACCAAAAGCTAATTCAAGAAAAAGTTATAAATTACAAAATGTGTGTATTCCGATTCCTACTTTGTTCCTCTTCGAATTGATATCCTTTATTGTAACGACCCGGGTTTTCGACGACTTTGGATATCCGATATACGACACATATCGAACATCCAAGGATCGTAAATAACCGGATAGTTAATGAAAGAAGTTAGAGGGTGAGGATAGATAAGATAGAAACTTAGAAAAGAAGAAGAAGAAGAAGAAGAACATACATCATCAGATTAACACGAATCTCACACCGGAACGAATAAAATATAACATAACTTTTTGAACTAAAAACAGTTATGTATACAATAACACTTACAACACAGCGGAAATAATAATAGCTATAACATCCTGACGCCTCCTGCTCCAAGCTCTTCATGTATCTGTAAAATCCCGACTACTTGACTGCCCGTACAAATTTAGGCACCCAAGAGTTTAGGGAAAACAAAACAAAATAAACTCCGGGTCAGTCATGTGACTAGTGTGAGTAAACTCAAATCATTTTAACAGGTATATGATATCTCATAAGACCACGCCGTGAATACGGAACGGGTTTTTCCCTTATGAGAATCCAACATCTTTGAAAAGCAATATCATTCTGATAATATAATAATGTCTAAATACAATTAGATATCAATCTAGCAGAAACGCTTGCATCTCACGTTCTACATATATAGTATACAATCAAAACCGCGGGTGCGTATTGGATGATTGGATTTCCAACTATGACAAGGTATGGAACCACCTTCCGATCAGTGTACTCTAGGAACGATACACTGGAGTTCAACAAGAACATCTTGCAACTCAGCCACACATGACCGACCACTCATTTCGCTTGAGTGTATCGAATGTACATCACCAACGGTTGGGATCAGCAACCGTTCTCGTATATATATATATATATGGGACAACATTGATAGATTAAAGAAGCAAATGATTATTCTCTAGATAGGTGATTATACACTCTACTTCGGAGCAACCGACTTAGCCATGCTGCCTGCCCGATTTCTGTCATTTACCAGATGTGAGGCTAGAAGCTACGCTTATCTATCTTTCATTGATAGCACAATTACTTTGATTGCCACATTATCAGATCCGTTAATCATTTAGTTGGATCTGCACAAATAGATTCTGGATATTATGCGAAGGGAATAAATCCGTTGGCCACCATATATATTTGTACAGTCCAACCCATTCGATCATTGGAAATACTATGTCAGACATTCGTCCATATACGTTCGTTCTGGGATTGAACGAAACCGAAGGCACTATTCTGTAAACAGGACAACCCTTGCATAACACCGTCTTCAATTATCTTCATCGTATTTGATCACAATGCTTATGTCAATACGGAGTGGTTCTTTGGATAATAATCCAACCGGTCTCTCCATATTAACAACGTAAAATGGTCAAAACATGATAGTCTGTGATTTAACTATCAAATGAAAACATGTCAGTGTACAAACAACGATCTTAATTCCAAATGGAATTATCGATCCAATCATCAACCATATATATATATATATATATTCATATTTCCTTATTTTCTAAAATTAGGAAATATACGTTTTCAACATTGGAAAACATTTCCAATCCTCATTTACGCATCACTACCATTCCACAACTATTAGTCCCTAACTGTAAACTAGTAAGAGAACAATTCTCTAAGTATAAATCCCGAAGGCCGAAACCAACATCAGATCGGTACTCAGAAAACTATTCAACTTACTAATCTCTAGTCAGTTTCTAATTTTTGTTTAACTTCACTTCTTAATTTCTATATTCGATTAACCCCTTTTGATAAACTACGTTTGATTAACTCCTTTTGATAAACTACGTTTTCCGTTACAACTATTTCCTTTTTATAACGTTTACTTACCGTTACAAATATTTCCTATTTATAACTTCTATTTACTTTTACAAATATTTCCTATTTATAACTTCTATTTTGCGTTACAAATATTTCCTATTTATAACTTCTATTTACCGTAACAAATATTTCCTATTTATAACTTCTTATTTATCTTCTAAATAAATATTTCTTTATTCTATTTATTTTCTAAATAAATATTCTCCTTTTCAATTCTATTTATTTTCTAAATAAATATCCCTTTTATAAAACTCTATTTGTTTTATAAATAAATTTCCTTTTATAAAACCGTGTTCGTTTTATAAATAATTTCCTTTTATAAAATCCTGTGATTTTATAAAATTCCTTTATTTCAATATACATTGAAATATTCCTTTTTACAACTCAGGGTTTCTTATGATATTTAAAATATCAAATAACAACGATCAATATCATTCTAACACACACATAATCCAAAACAGATTATATAACACATCATATAACACAATATATGAAAACAGTAAAATAATTGTTGAGGAATCCAGTCGGATTCCTCCAACCTGTCTCCCTGCATCCACAGATGTTACACAATATAATATACATCAATTTCATTTCAATATGAAATATTCTACTGGACAGAATCAATATTTGATTAACGATATAATATATGCCTATATCTACATTTTCAATCAATTCTATTTAACAGTCCAATCAATCAATACACAGCAGTCAATAAATAAAGTACAATTTATATTAAAATATAAATTGAGGAGAGTTAGTGAGTTTTACTCACTTTCGCAGTTCATCGTTGAAGAACGATAAACTGTTTGTTTGATTTGAATCAAACAATTTATTTCTCCATAAATTGAAATGGTCTTCTAGTCACTCCAGACCGGTTCTAGCGAGTAGCCTGCATTCGTACGATTCCAGCGTGACCAACGGCGTTTAATTCTGACATCGTATGAGTTAAATATCACGTTAACCAGTTTGCATACTACTTTAAATTAAAATAAAAAAAATTCATTTCAAAACGGGCCTTACCTATTTAATCGCCGACCCATCTTCTTTTTAATACCCACGTCCACTTTTGCCTGCTTTCCAACCTCCCCTAATCAAACCCCTCCCATCAATGCATTGTCCCTTTTATTTATTGTTTTCCTTTCTTTATATTTTTAAACTGGGCCTACTCCTTTGAATTATGCCGGCCCACCACACATGAAAGCTTCTACTTCCACAAACCAACTTCCAGGAACCCAGTTCCTCTCCAATATCACGGCACTCCCCCCTTCTGTTAAACATATTAAGCCATCCTTCCCAAGGAAGCCACACGCCTACGGTACGTGAAACTACCCTCATGAACTCTCCTCGCCAACTCAAGACCACCGCGAATGAACCCAACGTCGACGTACGCCACAACCAATACCATTGCTCACGTCTTCGCATGAACCCACTCACGCCCGTTACCTGCTCTCGTTTTTATCTCTTCACTGTTTTGTTTTCTCTATTCGACAACATTCTTCCCAGCACGATCTCCATCCTCTCGATCTTCCCTGTCGAGCTTACACAGTATCATCCCTCTACTTCTTCTTTCCATCCTTTTCGTCAGCCCCTAACCACTTTATGCAACCATCCCAAAACACCACGCCCCCTCCACATTCAATGCATTCTGTACACGTCCATCCCACTACAGTTAAGACCCTCTCTCCTATTTTCATACATACGGCAGAACACCCCTTGCCTTCCATTCAACGAAAATAAACACCACGGCCACACAAATATACTCACCTCGTTCACTTTCCACCACATCTTCATGTACTTCTTTTATCACCTCACTGCTTCCCCTCCTCTCCATTCGCCATATACTTCCTGCTCACTTTTCATTTCCATTGTAGGCCTTTATAGAAGATCCAAACTCCACGCTTGTAGCTTTCCTATAGTGAACCCAACGCAGCTTCTCAGTTTGCCATTTTTAAGTCCTCCACTTGTATTCTTATTTGCAAGTCACAACCAGTTCGTGAGTTTGATTTTCAGGAGACGAGAGGAAACTGTTTATGAAGTGTTTGGGTGTATTGGTTTCTAAAGAGAAGCTAGAAAGGAGACCACGTATTTATTTATACAGGGGCACGCCTTTGAAATGTACGCAGGCAAAAACTTCATGGTGAAGGAAAAGGAAACAATATTCTAATATATATGCATCCTTACTTAAGAGCTAAGGCACTAGGACGCTCAGTATTTATGTGCAGTGAATGGGACGTAAGGGCGGCTTGAAATGCACACAAGACTTGACTGAGTATATATATGTTTAATAACAAAGATCATGTACATACAATACGTATATATATTTTGCTATACCTATTATCAAATGCTAGGTCTGTGCGCTATAGGATACACTCACATCATTTACTAGCTTGAGTTGTTTTTGTCATTGTCCTCTGAAAAACAAATATGTCCACTTGTTAAATGTGTACGTGAAATCTTATAAGCTAAATAAGTAAATTGAGGGTGCTTGGCTAGGAAGAAGGCACATGCATCGCATCATAGGAGCGGACGTGTATGTACATAAAGTCTTTGCGTATGAGGTTTAGAGCTGCGGCACGTCATTGTCTAGTTTGGATGGGATAAAATCTTAGATGGGTCTGTAGAAGTTGACAATTCATACAATATAGCCTGCGTGTATTTAAAAGAGATACATCCTTCGTTGCTAAGAAAGCGCAGTAGAGTAGGTTGATAAAATATTGAGTGGTCAGTTCGTAATGTATTGATGGTCTACATAGTTTATTATATATAAGACTTAAGGCTTAAGGAAGTACACGGAATGACTGGAGTCAAACGTTGATGCATATGGTAGAATAGTATTTATACGTTGGCCTCCTTCCACGTGAATGCTCAGTCATGGCATTAGTGCATTTTCTAGTGTTGGAGTGGCACAAATCATTTCAAAAATTTATAATGAGCATACCCCGTTACGCGAAACTCTGCTTGTCCACGGACTGATATTAACATATCATTAAATCGAGTAATATGCCATGATCCCAAAAATATAATAATACCGGTAGATTAACTCATATTGTGAAACCCCAAAATGTTGATTACAGGGTGCAAAATACTCCAAATAAAAAGTCGCTTATTTAATTAATTAAAAATTTCAATACAATTCTAAAAATTAAATTATCGCTATGTCTCAAAAGAACCTTATCTAAATTCAAAACCGTTATTCAAATATATTTAAATAACCGTTATGGCCACGAACGAATATACCGCTGTTTTTCTGAATATTTAATTTGGACGTAACTAAAAATCTACATGACAAAATCCCAATTTTTCTCTTCCACTAGAAAAATATACTTCACCAGCTCCGTACGTTTCTTGTTTCACAGAAATCCGATTTATAATGGATTCTGTATATTCAGTTGAAGTTTGAATCGCCAATTAACGAACTGCCGCGTCGTTACGGGCTCGATTATAATTATTATTATAATTTATACGTTCAACTGTCGTTTATTTAATATATTCGTTATTTAAATAGTTAAATAACTTCATTATTCGACCGTTTAAAAATGCGGGTCATTACATTCTTCCCCCTTATAATAATTTCGTCCTCGAAATTGCTAAGCTAGGAAAATGTTACTAACTCTACTAACTAGATTCAAATATCTTCTGGTTTACTTCTCAACTTTAGTTTCAACTGAACCATTTATTTTCAATTAAATATTAATTAATCCTTATCAACGAAAATTTTCAAAAATACTGAAAATTTTCTAACGCCTTTAATTTCCGGAAAATTTCGCCATAACCTATTTTGTATTGGTCGATATGGCAAATCACAACTCGCCTCTCTAGGCCTTCTCCAACCCAAAAGAAAATTAAACAGCCAAACGGCTTGCCAAATCGGCTCATAAAATCCAAACTCATATATAATATAAACTTGTACCTTTTTGTCGGGCATACCATTATATTCCTTCCATCTGTTATCAACTCAACATATATCAATACTAATCCAATCAACTCAAATCGATTTATTCTTAAATCCAATCATTTGGTTTTATCCAATCCAAATTTCATTCAAATTCCAATATCAAATTTCAAATTCTTAACTCATCAACAAAATTCCATTTCTAGATTATTCTCTAATACAATTCAAATTTTTTTTAACTTAGTCCTAAGTTAAATTTTCATTTATTCATTCACCTTTACCATCTTTATCTATTGAACTTCATTAGTTAAATTTTAACTTCGGAACTTAAATTCCTGGGTTCATTTCAAATCGATTTGAAATCATAATACCAATTCAAAACATTTGAATTTCTAACAACTTGTTTTCTCAAAATATTTCAAAAACAAAATCTTTGGTAGTAATCCGTCACTTAGAAACTCGAAAATGAACACCGATGATGTATTGATCCATCGTCGGAATCTATTTCCCAGCGAATCGAAGTGAGTTCAATACTATATCACTTTCAAAATCATTTCTAAATACATCCATTTTGAAAACATTTCAAAATCTCCCAGGAACTTAAAATTTCCTTATTTTTATTCCAAATTCTGATTTAAATTCAGATTTAATTCATCTTATTTCATATACTTTACTTATATGAATTCTAATTGGTTATTTATAACCATTTCATCTTTTTATAATCTCATTCGATTATACTAACAACCAACACAACCAATATACTATATTAATTTCAAAACATATCATGTCGGTTCATCGTATTCAAGTGTTTAGTAACCCCTATCGATACAGTGGATCAAACTGATCGACCAGAATTCATAAACAACTCAACCAATAAAACTCCACAATATAAAATCATTTTATATTGAATAACAAATACGTTCACTCGTATATATACACTCAACTCAATCTAGGATATTACTAATCCCATCTCTACTGAGTTACGCCACAGAGCCAAGGTATTAACTAAACCATTGCTCTGATACCAACTGTAACGACCCGGGTTTTCGACGACTTTGGATATCCGATATACGATACATATCGAACATCCAAGGATCGTAAATAACCGGATAGTTAATGAAAGAAGTTAGAGGGTGAGGATAGATAAGATAGAACCTTAGAACAGAAGAAGAAGAAGAACATACATCATCAGAGTAACACGAATCTCACAGCGGAACGAATAAAATATAACATAACTTTTTGAACTAAAAACAGTTATGTATACAATAACACTTACAACACAGCGGAAATAATAATAGCTATAACATCCTGAAGCCTCCTGCTCCAAGCTCTTCATGTATCTGTAAAATCCCGACTACTTGACTGCCTGTACAAATTTAGGCACCCAAGAGTTTAGGGAAAACAAAACAAAATAAACTTCGAGTCAGTCATGTGACTGGTGTGAGTAAACTCAAATCATTTTAACAGGTATATGATATCTCATAAGACCACGCCGTGAATACGGAACGGGTTTTTCCCTTTTGAGAATCCAACATCTTTGAAAAGCAATATCATTCTGATATTATAATAATGTCTAAATACAATTAGATATCAATCTAGCAGAAACGCTTGCATCTCACGTTCTACATATATAGTATACAATCAAAACCGCGGGTGCATATTGGATGATTGGATTTCCAACTATGACAAGGTATGGAACCACCTTCCGATCAGTGTACTCTAGGAACGATACACTGGAGTTCAACAAGAACATCTTGCAACTCAGCCACACATGACCGACCACTCATTTCGCTTGAGTGTATTGAATGTACATCACCAACGGTTGGGATCAGCAACCGTTCTCGTATATATATATGGGACAGCATTGATAGATTAAAGAAGCAAATGATTATTCTCTAGATAGGTGATTATACACCCTACTTCGGAGCGACCGACTTAGCCATGCTGCCTGCCCGATTTCTATCATTTACCAGATGTGAGGCTAGAAGCTACGCTTATCTATCTTTCATTGATAGCACAATTACTTTGATTGCCACATTATCAGATCCGTTAATCATTTAGTTGGATCTGCACAAATAGATTCTGGATATTATGCGAAGGGAATAAATCCGTTGGCCACCATATATATTTGTACAGTCCAACCCATTCGATCATTGGAAATACTATGTCAGACATTCGTCCATATACGTCCGTTCTGGGATTGAACGAAACCGAAGGCACTATTCTGTAAACAGGACAGCCCTTGCATAACACCGTCTTCAATTATCTTCATCGTATTTGATCACAATGCTTATGTCAATACGGAGTGGTTCTTTGGATAATAATCCAACCTGTCTCTCCATATTAACAACGTAAAATGGTCAAAACTTGATGGTCTGTGATTTAACTATCAAATGAAAACATGTCGGTGTACAAACAACGATCTTAATTCCAAATGGAATTATCGATCCAATCATCAACCATATATATATTCATATTTCCTTATTTTCTAAAATTAGGAAATATAAGTTATCAACATTGGAAAACATTTCCAATCCTCATTTACGCATCACTACCATTCCACAACTATTAGTCCCTAACTGTAAACTAGTAAGAGAACAATTCTCTAAGTATAAATCCCGAAGGCCGAAACCAACATCAGATCGATACTCAGAAAACTATTCAACTTACTAATCTCTAGTCAGTTTCTAATTTTTGTTTAACTTCACTTCTTAATTTATATATTCGATTAACCCCTTTTGATAAACTACGTTTGATTAACTCCTTTTTATAAACTACGTTTTCCGTTACAACTATTTCCCTTTTATAACGTTTACTTACCGTTACAAATATTTCCTATTTGTAACTTCTATTTACTTTTACAAATATTTCCTATTTATAACTTCTATTTACCGTTAAAAATATTTCCTATTTATAACTTCTATTTACCGTTACAAATATTTCCTATTTATAACTTGTTTTTTATCTTCTAAATAAATATTACTTTATTCTATTTATTTTCTAAATAAATATTCTCCTTTTCAATTCTATTTATTTTCTAAATAAATATCCCTTTTATAAAACTCTATTTGTTTTATAAATAAATTTCCTTTTATAAAACCGTGTTCGTTTTATAAATAATTTCCTTTTATAAAATCCTGTGATTTTATAAAATTCCTTTATTTCAATATACATTGAAATATTCCTTTTTACAACTCAGGGTTTCTTATGATATTTATAATATCAAATAACAATGATCAATATCATTCTAACACACACATAATCCAGAACAGATTATATAACACATCATATAACACAATATATGAAAACAGTAAAATAATTGTTGAGGAATCCAGTCGGATTCCTCCAACCTGTCTCCCTGCATCCACAGATGTTACACAGTATAATATACATCATTTTCATTTCAATATGAAATATTCTACTAGACAGAATCAATATTTGATTAACGATATAATATATGCCTATATCTACGTTTTCAATCAATTTTATTTAACAGTCCAATCAATCAATACACAACAGTCAATAAATAAAGTACAATTTGTATTAAAATATAAATTGAGGAGAGTTAGTGAGTTTTACTCACTTTCACAGTTCATCGTTGAAGAACGATAAACTGTTTGTTTGATTTGAATCAAACAATTTATTTCGCCATAAATTGAAACGGTCTTCTAGTCACTCCAGACCGGTTCCAGCGAGTAGCCTGCGTTCGTACGATTCCAACGTGACCAACGACGTTTAATTCTGACATCGTATGAGTTGAATATCACGTTAACCAGTTTGCATACTACTTTAAATTAAAATAAAAAAAATTCATTTCAAAACGGGCCTTACCTATTTAATCACCGGCCCATCTCCTTTTTAATACCCACGTCCACTTTCGCCCGCTTTCCAACCTCCCCTAATCAAACCCCTCCCATCAATGCATTGTCCCTTTTATTTATTTTTTTCCTTTCTTTATATTTCTAAACTGGGCCTACTCCTTTGAATTACGCCGGCCCACCACACATGAAAGCTTCTTCTTCCACAAACCAACTTCCAGGAACCCAGTTCCTCTCCAATATCACGGCACTCCCCCCTTTTGTTAAACATATTAAGCCATCCTTCCCAAGGAAGCCACACGCCTACAATACGTGAAACTACCCTCATGAACTCTCCTCGCCAACTCAAGACCACCGCGAATGAACCAAACGTCGACGTACGCCACAACCAATACCATTGCTCACGTCTTCGCATGAACCCACTCACGTCCGTTACCTGCTCTCGTTTTTATCTCTTCACTATTTTGTTTTCTCTATTCGACAACATTCTTCCCGGCACGATCTCCATCCTCTCGATCTTCCCTGTCGAGCTTACACAGTATCATCCCTCTACTTCTTCTTTCCATCCTTTTCGTCAGCCCCTAACCACTTTATGCAACCATCCCAAAACACCACGCCCCCTCCACATTCAATGCATTCTGTACACGTCCATCCCACTACAGTTAAGACCCTCTCTCCTATTTTCATACATACGGCAGAACACCCCCTGTCTTCCATTCAACGAAAATAAACACCACGGCCACACAAATATACTCACCTCGTTCACTTTCCACCACATCTTCATATACTTCTTTTATCACCTCACTGCTTCCCCTCCTCTCCATTCGCCATATACTTCCTGCTCACTTTTCATTTCCTTTGTTGCCCTTTATAGAAGATCCAAACTCCACGCCTGTAGCTTTCCTATAGTGAACCCAACACAGCTTCTCAGTTTGCCATTTTAAGTCCTCCACTTGTATTCTTATTTGCAAGTCACAACCAGTTCGTGAGTTTGATTTTCAGGAGACGAGAGGAAACTGTTTATGAAGTGTTCGGGTGTATTGGTTTCTAAAGAGAAGCTAGAAAGGAGACCACGTATTTATTTATACAGGGGCACGCCTTTGACACGTACGCAGGCAAAAACTTCATGGTGAAGGAAAAGGAAACAATATTCTAATATATATGCATCCTTACTTAAGAGCTAAGGCACTAGGACGCTCAGTATTTATGTGCAGTGAATGGGACGTAAGGGCGGCTTGAAATGCACACAAGACTTGACTGAGTATATATATGTTTAATAACAAAGATCATGTACATACAGTACGTATATATATATTTTGCTATACCGATTATCAAATGCTAGGTCTGTGCGCTACAGGATACACTCACATCATTTACTAGCTTGAGTTGTTTTTGTCATTGTCCTCTGAAAAACAAATCTGTCCACTTGTTAAATGTGTACGTGAAATCTTATAAGCTAAATAAGTAAATTGAGGGTGCTTGGCTAGGAAGAAGGCACATGCATCGCTTCATAGGAGCGGACGTGTATGTACAGAAAGTTTTTGCGTATGAGGTTTAGAGCTGCGGCACGTCATTGTCTAGTTTGGATGGGATAAAATCTTACATGGGTCTGTAGAAGTTGACAATTCATACAATATAGCCTGCGTGTATTTATAAGAGATACATCCTTCGTTGCTAAGAAAGCGCAGTAGAGTAGGTTGATAAAATATTGAGTGGTCAGTTCGTAATGTATTGATTGTAACAACCCGAAAATCTGGGCTAGTTTAAAATTTTTATTTTGGCAATTTTAGCGAATTTTGAAGATTAAAAATAGATTATTTTAAATAATATCAACGAGAAAGTTACTTTGAATATAATTAGAACTTATATATTTATATACGTCGTCGTTAGAATATAAATAATTATATATAACTATAAATAGAATTGAAAATGGCGTGGTAGTTCGATAATTCGATTTCAAACTTCAATTGAACGTACCGGGTGCAAAACAATCCAGATTTTAGTGAAACCAAAAATAATGGGATCTAATTGGGAATATCTTTCCAACGAATCCGAAAAATCAAAATTTCATAGGGGGAATCAAAAGATATGTCCAGTTGAAAATTCTGAATAGTCCCTATGGAATTCAGGCCCTTAAAAATGGGAATTTTGCAAACGACCTCGGATTTCGATGAAACCACTTTCGTTGGGTCCGTGATGTCAAATTATTGCTAGATTCCAAATTTCATAATTTTTCGAATCAATATGTGAGCGTGGCAAAGGAAAACGCGTTTGACCAGTTTCAGTTGATTTTAATCAACTAGAAATTGGCCATTTTTCCAACGGTCTCAGAATTCGACGAAACTAGTTTTGTTAGGGCCATATCGTCAATACGAAGCTAGAAAATATTTTTCGGGAATTTTTAGAGTTAGTATGTGACCCCGGTAAATTGAAATGCGCGTTCAAATTCAATATATAGAGTTATATGTTGATTTTGACGGAAACTGATCGAAACGATCGAATCAGCTTGCGATACATATCCCATTGTGTTCGGAATGGGGGTAAAACGCTATGGACGATAGGCGGTGGGCCTCGTTTTGAGGTCGAAAATAAAAGTCGCTTTTTGGGTGGAAAATAAAATAATTAAATAATAAATTAAAGCTTTCTCCTCTCTTCCCCTTATACTTCTGCCCCCCTCCCCCGTTCAAAATCATTTCAACAGAAGAAAAAAAAGAAAAAAAAGAAAAGAGATCCCGATCCATAAATCAGCGTCGCCCTCCCCCCCTAAACCGCCGCCGCCACTTCGACGAAACCCCCCCCCCCTCGCGCCACCTCAGGCGCGACCTGACCCCCCCCTCCTCTACCCTCCGCGCCTCTCTTCTCCCTCCTCCTCTTCTTCTTCTCCTCCTGAAACCGACCGCACCCCCTCAGCCCACCCACCGTGGACCCCAGTCGCGCCGCCTACTCCAGCAGCCTCGCCAACCCCTTTGCCTCTTCCTTCGACTGATTGGAACCCCAAACCCGCTGTAAGTTTTTATTTAATATAAAAATAGATTTTTATAGCTAATTAAAATTAGATTTCTACGCTAATGAAGTTTAGATTTTGTTGATGGAAAAGACTAGATTTTTACATTGTAAAAGAAGTGATTTTTAATAATAAAAATATGATTTTTATATAAGGCGGGTAATAAAAATGTGATTTTTATATTATAGAAGAAATAAAAATATAATCTTTATTGTTGAAAAGACGATATTTTGATGTAAGTAGTGAAGTAAAAATATGATTTTTACTTCGATAAAAATATAATTTTTATAATGTAGAAGGGTTAAAAATATAATTTTCAAACTTGTGGAAGGATAAAAATATGATTTTCACATAGTAGGAATTATAAAAATATAATTCAAAATATGATTTTTACCATATAGTTAGCAATAAAAAGTAATGATTTTTAAAAATAGCGAAAGGTTTGATTAGTGAAATAGGAAGAGATTTGAATATTTAAAATTGAAAAGGTGAAATATTTATAATTGAAAAGGCAAAATATTTATAATTGAAAAGGCGAAATAATTAGTTTTGAAAAGGCGAAATCTTTATATATAGAATAGCGAGGTAAAAATATAATTTTTATCTATATAGTAGCAATGTAAAAATAGAATTTTTATCCATATAGCGTGATTATAAAAAATCGATTTTTATATATTGAATAGCGAAGTAAAAATTCGATTTTTATATATTGAATAGCGAAGTAAAAATTCGATTTTTACATATGTAGAGAATACGGGCAACGAAGGTGACAAAAAGGCGAGAACGATGAAGACTTCTATGAATGAAGTGTCGTGGAGTTGGGATAGCTATTGGTGAGAACTTCTCACTCTTCAATTTCTTTTTCTAGTTATATATATATACTAGGATGCAGACGGTGTTTAGTAGCACCCGACACAATCGTCCACAGACCATGGACTTGTTTGTTTGGTTGCATAAATTAGTTAGATGATTTGATTTGAATTTGTTTGTTTGGTGAATTTGATTGATGTGTGAATGGCGTGGGCCTTCACTAGACCGGTGATAAGGCTAGGCCTCGTCCCGTTTCTAGTATCGTGCCGTTATGCCGCCGAAATTTTCTAAAAATAAGTTAGAAAAATAAAGAAATCATTTTATTTAATAAATGAACTGAATAGAATATTTTCATAGGTTGAATAAAATGTTTTATCGTTAAAAATATAATTTTTAACGTGAAAGTGAATAAATAAATATTTATAAACAAATCGGTCGATTTGTTTATATACACAGATTTGACTGATATTGATTGGGTCGATAAAATTTTACACATCGCCCAACTGCACAACTAAAATCTGTGTTTGATTGTTTGAAACCCCACACGGGTGTTGGGATGAAATTTGAAGTTCACTCATCCTGATTGATTAAATATGTCGATCGATTGATTGACAGGCTGTTATAAGCGTTAGATATCTATATTTGATGCTTATACAGTGTAGTGCACTTTGGTTGATGGTTGATTATTTTTCAATGCTATTAGATACATTTGTCGTATGGAATCCATATAATTAACTTTATATGGTAATTTATTGGGCCTCACTCCAATTTAGAAGATAAAGAATATTATAAAATAAAGGTTCATGTGTTGACCGTACTCATCCGTTGAGATTAGTCATGTGTTGAACGAAATATTTTAACAATAAAACTTACGTCTTTATCATTATAAAATAAAGGTTCATGTGTTGACCGTACTCATCCGTTGAGATTAGTCATGTGTTGAACGAAATATTTTAACAATAAAACTTACGTCTTTATCATTATAAAATAAAGGTTCATGTGTTGACAGTACTCATCCGTTGAGATTAGTCATGTGTTAAACGAAATATTTTAATAATAAAATATACATATTTATCATATTTAAAATTAGAACTACTTCACGGTGGAGTCTAATTGAAAATCAAACGATAGATACCCAAATTTTATAAAATATTTTAAATAACAAAAATAGTCACACGTGGACAGTACTCATTCGTTGAGATTAGTCGTGGGTTGACAAAAATAAATATTCATTTGTTGAATAGAATAAAGGAATTATTGAAATATATCAAGCCGTATTGATTAGAGATGCACTATTTTGACGCGAACGATATTTATATCGATTATATTCGTTTTTATATTTGAATCGAATAGAAAACCAATTTGAATTGAATCGAATAGAAAACCAATTTGAATTGAATCGAATAGAAAACCAATTTGAATTGAATCGGATAGAAAACGAAACCAATTTGAATTGAATCGAATAGAAAACGAATTTGAATTGAATCGAATAGAAAACGAATTTGAATTGAATCGAATAGAAAACGAAGTTGAATTGAATCGAATAGAAATTGAATTTGAATTGAATTGAATAGAAAACGAATTTGAATTGAATCGAATGGAAAACGAATTGAATTCGAATTGAAATGAATTTTAAAACGAATTTATAAGGAAAAATTCAATTTTGATTTGAATTGGAAATGGAAGTTGAAATGTTTTAAAAAAAACCGAATTCAAAACTATTTATAAAATTCGTTTAAACAGAATCGACGAAATATACATTATATATATTATATATATAATATAATGGCCTGAATAGAACGCGCCGCGGCAGTTCGTGAATTTCGACCATTTATTTCAAACGGACGTTACGGGAGATCCGACCGCCGGATTCTCCTAAAACCGGAACCGTTGGGTTCGTATCGAAAAGAGCTTTCTAACGAATATTAGAAATTTGAAATCTAACGGTTGGATTTGGAGATACGTCCAAATCAAATTTGGAAAAGGTCGCTGTAAGTGCAGTTCGATGGCCGTTGATGGAAATTGACTGTACGGGCCTTGATAAAATTATTAAAAATATCAATAATTTGTGTAAAATCGTAAGAAATGATTTGGGAAAAATTGGGATGAAAAACTCCATATTTGAAAAGATAAAAATAGATTTTTATCGAAATGAACTAGTTTTGAATTGGAATTAAAACCTATTTATTTTTAAATAAATAAATTGGATTTGAAACGGGTTTTAAATAGAATTGATTTATGGGTTTATCGTGAAAGGTGTTTTAAATAACACTTACTCTTTAACCCGATAATAAATAGAATATGATTTGGGTTTATCGTGAACTGTGTTATAAACGACACTAGTTCTTTAACCCAGTGAAAGGAGTTTTAATGAATCCGCAATTAGATTGAAATGTAAATTGATAATTTAAATTATCAAATTTAGAAAGTGAGCGAGAATGTAGTATCACCAGTTTTGCTCCAAAGCAATAGTTAAATCTTTAATTAGATTTGAACGTGAAATGGTAATTAATTTTACCGATAACACCGTGGTGTTAGATATGGAGTATTACCAGTTTTTCTTCATGGGATGAATAGGTTGGGATTGGGAAATAAAATAAATAATTACTTCGATGTGGTTCGCTAATCTCGACTAGTTTGAAAAACCATAATTTGGTTTGAAATGTCATCCAAAGGAAGATTAAAGGTTTAAAAAATTTATCTTGGATAAAATTAATGGGAACCTTTCCCTAAAAATGTGGTTGTTGGAATGAGGCGTATGTTGTGTTTGTGTAACATTTGTTTTTAATATACGCGGGTTGTTCGGAAAGTCCGAGTTTATACCCATTCTGAATAACCGTTTCGACGAAATGTTGAAGATGAAGACGGTGGTTGAAGACCGGAAGTCTTCACATCGTTTGGGGGATTACTGATGATCTTGATTGGGCTGTACACCCAAGATGAGGGAATCAGTTGGTGGTCGTCCAGACGTACTTGGAGATGGATGGATATGCGAGGAAAGTGCCTCCGGTTTCGTTCAGACCCAAAACAAACTTGTAAATGGATTGTGTGTCTGACATTGGATTTTATTATGTGTTGATTGATTTCTGTTAAATATATATATGTTTGGCGGCAGAGAATTTATTCTCTTGCTTAACGCCCTTCTCTGAGACGTACGAGCTTAGAGGTTATATATCGATAGATATCAATCGCATGGCATGAATTGCCTGTGTGGCATGCTGAGTTGCATGGATCAAGGCTTCTGTTGAAAAGCAAAGTCTTGTGGTTGATGATCAAAGCACGGCCTACGTGGCAGCTTTGTGTATAACGTGAATTCGCGAGCCTCACACCTCGGTATGAATTAAAAACGGGATACGGACCGCTGGGAGAGAACGACGTTTCTTTCTAGCATTGGTGGTGTCAGTGACTTACCAGCCCTGACATTTATATACTTTTCACCTTTGTGGTTGTTGGAATGAGGCGCCGCGATTATAGATCTGTAAGGACCGGGAAACGTGTGTTCAGGCATAATTAATCCTCTAACGTAAGTGAGGACCGGCCCAGCCGCATCCGGGGTTGCCCAGAGTGTGTAGTCCCGAGGCATTTGCTAGAGTGTCTCGAAGCGGAGAGGATCTTGCCCCTTGCCTCGACTCATGACGGAAATCCAATTTCCAATACGTGTATTTCGGCTTTATTTGTAGAGCCTAGTATGGCGACATAGTAGATGGTAGCTATGCCGCCTATGATTGATATTTATGATTGAAATTGTTTTGACACTATACACTTATTATAGTATCAAATGATTTGTTTTAAACGTACCAAGCATGTTTGGCTATTATAAGGGAAAACCCTATCCTCCGGCTTGCGTTGCATTGTGTGATGGGACCTGGGTCTTATAATAGCTTCATTTTTCGAAAAAGCATTGCGTTGTTTATCCTATGCACCGATATTCTTGGGAGGAAACCCGTTCCGTGTTATACGGCGTGGTCCCTTGAATTACTCTCTTTTGAAGTAAAGTTTAAATAACTGTTTTAGTTCTCACACCAGTCACATGACTGACCTGGAGTTTATTGTTTTAAACAAAACTCTGGGTGCCCCTATTTTCTACACGGGCAGCTAGTTGTTTTGGTTTTGCAGATTTATATTCACCGGATCCTGGTTTACAGCTGGAATGATATCCGGAAAGCTCTGTATTCGTATATCACCTTCAGTTGTGCTTTGTATTATTTTCCGCTGCTATGTAATTTATTAATTTATACTCTGTATATTCTTGTATCTGATGGAATTGTTGTAATAGCAATGAAATGTTCTTCCGTCTGCGTTCTAATTTGTTGTGTTCTCAAAACGATCAGGGGTTTCGAACGGTCTAGATCGGTTTAACGACTGATTCGGATCGAGCGAAATTCCAGGCCGTCACATTTGGTATCAGAGCTTTGGTTTACAGAGCTCGAGAACAAGACACATTAGAACTTAACGAAAGAATTCATCAGATATTGGATTAGTAATATCCAATTAGAATGACTCGTTAGAGATAGGATCAGTAGTATCCTAGAACGAGTGTGAAGAGTATATTTTTCAAATGAAAACAATATTGTTTTGAAAATTTAAATCGTTTTATACGTATTTGAATATTTTATTTGTATTGATTTGGACAATCTAGTATATAAAGGTTTTGCATATACGCGTCATGAACGTATATTCGAAGTTTTAATATATTAGATAGATATAGAATCACACTCTAGTCGCTCGGAGATGATTTTGATAATGGAGCTCCATCACCAATATTTATGTTCGTGTTTCGAAGGTGTGATTTCTATATATTTCCATTAGACTGGTGTGAGAACCAAAACTTATATAGATAGAATACATTGTTGTGAATTGGCATCAAAAACAAGATTTTTTGTATATATATATCAAAATTATGAATTTGAAACGTTAATTCACTAATTGATTGATGTTTGTGTTGTTTGTTTATTTGTTTGATAATTTTGAACCATTATGCCTAATTGCATCAAATATTGAATTGTATTGAAATTGGTCGCATTTGCTTGCATATACATATACTTACATTGAACAGGTCATAGCAAGGAGGCTAGAGCAGAGAATAAAATTTGTTTGCCCGACAAATAGGTACATGTTTACTATAATTTACTGTTTTGTTTGGGTGATGATGATTTTATGAGCCTATTGGCTAGCCGCTTGGCTTTTTCTTTTTCTTTTTGAGATTAGAAGGCCTGTATGGCAATTTCGGGATTTTCCTGTGGCTCCCGGTGCAGGGGAGGTTATGGCGAAATTTTTCGAAAATTTAGGGTGTTAGCCAAATTTTTGAAAATTTGAAAATTCTCATAAACTGAAAAGTTGGAGAATGGAAGCCAGATCGAACGTAGAGTTGATTAATCAAACCACTTTCGACTTTGTTCCTTTTCGGGGACGAAAAGTTTTAAGTGGGGGAGATTGTAACAACCCGAAAATCTGGGCCAGTTTAAAATTTTTATTTTGGCAATTTTAGCGAATTTTGAAGATTAAAAATAGATTATTTTAAATAATATCGACGAGAAAGCTACTTTGAATATAATTAGAACGTATATATTTATATATGTCGTCGTTAGAATATAAATAATTATATATAACTATAAATAGAATTGATAATGGCGCGGTAGTTCGATAATTCGATTTCAAACTTCAATTGAACGTACCGGGTGCAAAACAATCCGGATTTTAGTGAAACCAAAAATAATGGGATCTAATTGGGAATATCTTTCCAACGAATCCGAAAAATCAAAATTTCATTGCGGGAATCAAAAGATATGTCCAGTTGAAAATTCTGAATAGTCGCTATGGAATTCAGGCCCTTAAAAATGGGAATTTTGCAAACGACCTCGGATTTCGACGAAACCACTTTCGTTGGGTCCGTGATATCAAATTATTGCTAGATTCCAAATTTCATAATTTTTCGAATCAATATGTGAGCGTGGCAAAGGAAAACGCGTTTGACCAGTTTCAGTTGATTTTAATCAACTGGAAATTGGCCATTTTTCCAACGGTCTCAGAATTCGACGAAACTAGTTTTGTTAGGCCCCGTATCATCAATACGAAGCTAGAAAATATTTTTCAGGAATTTATAGAGTTAGTATGTGACCCCGGTAAATTGAAATGCGTGTTCAAATTCATTATATAAAGTTATACGTTGATTTTGACGGAAACTGATCGAAACGATCGAATCAGCTTGCGATACATATCCCATTGTGTTCGGAATGGGGGTAAAACGCTATGGACGACAGGCGGTGGGCCTCGTTTTGAGGTCGAAAATAAAAGTCGCTTTTTGGGTGGAAAATAAAATAATTAAATAATAAATTAAAGCTTTCTCCTCTCTTCCCCTTATACTTATGCCCCCCCCCCCCGTTCAAAATCATTTCAACGGAAAAAAAAAAGAGATCCCGATCCATAAATCTGCGTCGCCCCCCCTAAACCGCCGCCGCCACTTCGACGAACCCCCCCTCGCGCCGCCTCAGGCGCGACCTGACCCCCCCCCCCCCTCTCCTCTACCCTCTGCACCTCTCTTCTCCCTCCTCCTCTTCTCCTTCTCCTCCCTCCTGAAACCGACCGCACCCCCTCAGCCCACCCACCGTAGACCCCAGTCGCGCCGCCCACTCCAGTAGCCTCGCCAACCCTCTTGCCTCTTCCTTCGACTGATTGGAACCCCAAACCCGCTGTAAGTTTTTATTTAATATAAAAATAGATTTTTATAGCTAATTAAAATTAGATTTCTACCCTAATGAAGTTTAGATTTTGTTGATGGAAAAGATTAGATTTTTACATTGTAAAAGAAGTGATTTTTAATAATAAAAATATGATTTTTATATAATGCGGGTAATAAAAATGTGATTTTTATATTATAGAAGAAATAAAAATATAATCTTTATTGTTGAAAAGACGATATTTTGATGTAAATAGTGAAGTAAAAATATGACTTTTACTTCGATAAAAATATAATTTTTATAATGTAGAAGGGTTAAAAATATAATTTTCAAACTTGTGGAAGGATAAAAAAATGATTTTCACATAGTAGGAATTATAAAAATATAATTCAAAATATGATTTTTACCATATAGTTAGCAATAAAAAGTAATGATTTTTAAAAATAGCGAAAGGTTTGATTAGTGAAATAGGAAGAGATTTGAATATTTAAAATTGAAAAGGCGAAATATTTATAATTGAAAAGGCGAAATATTTATAATTGAAAAGGCGAAATAATTAGTTTTGAAAAGGCGAAATCTTTATATATAGAATAGCGAGGTAAAAATATAATTTTTATCTATATAGTAGCAATGTAAAAATAGAATTTTTATCCATATAGCGTGATTATAAAAAATCGATTTTTATATATTGAATAGCGAAGTAAAAATTCGATTTTTATATATTGAATAGCGAAGTAAAAATTCGATTTTTACATATGTAGAAAATACGGGCAACGAAGGTGACAAAAAGGCGAGAACGATGAAGATTTCTATCAATGAAGTGTCATGGAGTTGGGATAGCTATTGGTGAGAACTTCTCACTCTTCAATTTCTTTTTCTAGTTATATATATATATACTAGGATGTAGACGGTGTTTAGTAGCACCCGACACAATCGTCCACAGACCATGGACTTGTTTGTTTGGTTGCATAAATTAGTTAGATGATTTGATTTGAATTTGGTTGTTTGGTGAATTTGATTGATGTGTGAATGGCGTGGGCCTTCACTAGACCGGGGATAAGGCTAGGCCTCGTCCCGTTTCTAGTATCGTGCCGTTATGCCACCGAAATTTTCTAAAAATAAGTTAGAAAAATAAAGAAATCATTTTATTTAATAAATGAACTGAATAGAATATTTTCATAGGTTGAATAAAATGTTTTATCGTTAAAAATATAATTTTTAACGTGAAAGTGAATAAATAAATATTTATAAACAAATCGGTCGATTTGTTTATATACACTGATTTGACTGATATTGATTGGGTCGATAAAATTTTACACATCGCCCAACTGCACAACTAAAATCTGTGTTTGATTGTTTGAAACCCCACACGGGTGTTGGGATGAAATTTGAAGTTCACTCATCCTGATTGATTAAATATGTCGATCGATTGATTGACAGGCTGTTATAAGCGTTAGATATCTATATTTGATGCTTGTACAGTGTAGTGCACTTTGGTTGATGGTTGATTATTTTTCAATGCTATTAGATACATTTGTCGTATGGAATCCATATAATTAACTTTATATGGTAATTGATTGGGCCTCATTCCAATTTAGAAGATAAAGAATATTATAAAATAAAGGTTCATGTGTTGACCGTACTCATCCGTTGAGATTAGTCATGTGTTGAACGAAATATTTTAACAATAAAACTTACGTCTTTATCATTATAAAATAAAGGTTCATGTGTTGACCGTACTCATCCGTTGATATTAGTCATGTGTTGAACGAAATATTTTAACAATAAAACTTACGTCTTTATCATTATAAAATAAAGGTTCATGTGTTGACAGTACTCATCCGTTGAGATTAGTCATGTGTTGAACGAAATATTTTAATAATAAAATATACATCTTTATCATATTTAAAATTAGAACTACTTCACGGTGGAGTCTAATTGAAAATCAAACGATAGATACCCAAATTTTATAAAATATTTTAAATAACAAAAATAGTCACACGTGGACAGTACTCATTCGTTGAGATTAGTCGAGGGTTGACAAAAATAAATATTCATTTGTTGAATAGAATAAAGGAATTATTGAAATATATCAAGCCGTATTAATTAGAGATGCGCTATTTTGACGCGAACGATATTTATATCAATTATATTCGTTTTTATATTTGAATCGAATAGAAAACCAATTTGAATTGAATCGAATAGAAAACCAATTTGAATTGAATCGAATAGAAAACCAATTTGAATTGAATCGAATAGAAAACCAATTTGAATTGAATCAAATAGAAAACCAATTTGAATTGAATCGAATAGAAAACCAATTTGAATTGAATCGGATAGAAAACGAAACCAATTTTAATTGAATCGAATAGAAAACGAATTTGAATTGAATCGAATAGAAAACGAATTTGAATTGAATCGAATAGAAAACGAATTTGAATTGAATCGAATAGAAAACGAATTTGAATTAAATCGAATAGAAAACGAATTTGAATTGAATCGAATAGAAAACGAATTTGAATTGAATCGAATGGAAAACGAATTGAATTCGAATTGAATTGAAATGAATTTTAAAACGAATTTATAAGGAAAAATTCAATTTTGATTTGAATTGGAAATGGAAGTTGAAATGTTTTAAAAAAAACGAATTCAAAACTATTTATAAAATTCATTTAAATAGAATCGACGAAATATATATTATATATATTATATAATGGCCTGAATAGAATGCGCCGCGCCGCGGCAGTTCGTGAATTTCGACCATTTATTTCAAACGGACGTTACGGGAGATCCGACCGTCGGATTCTACTAAAACCGGAACCGTTGGGTTCGTATCGAAAAGAGCTTTCTAACGAATATTAGAAATTTGAAATCTAACGGTTGGATTTGGAGATACGTCCAAATCAAATTTGGAAAAGGTCGCTGTAAGTGCAGTTCGATGGCCGTTGATGGAAATCGACTGTACGGGCCTTGATAAAATTATTAAAAATATCAATAATTTGTGTAAAATCATAAGAAATGATTTGGGAAAAATTGGGATGAAAAACTCCATATTTGAAAAGATAAAAATATATTTTTATTGAAATGAACTAGTTTTGAATTGGAATTAAAACCTATTTATTTTTAAATAAATAAATTGGATTTGAAACGGGTTTTAAATAGAATTGATTTATGAGTTTATCGTGAAGGGTGTTTTAAATAACACTTACTTTTTAACCCGATAATAAATAGAATATGATTTGGGTTTATCATGAACTGTGTTATAAACGACACTAGTTCTTTAACCCAGTGAAAGGAGTTTTAATGAATCCGCAATTAGATTGAAATGTGAATTTATAATTTAAATTATCAAATTTAGAAAGTGAGCGAGAATGGAGTATCACCAGTTTTGCTCCAAAGCGATAGTTAAATCTTTAATTAGATTTGAACGTGAAATGGTAATTAATTTTACCGATAACACCGTGGTGTTAGATATGGAGTATTACCAGTTTTTCTTCATGGGATGAATAGGTTGGGATTGGGAAATAAAATAAATAATTACTTCGATGTGGTTCGCTAATCTCGACTAGTTTGAAAAACCATAATTTGGTTTGAAATGTCATCCAAAGGAAGATTAAAGGATAAATTTTAAAGAATTTATCTTGGATAAAATTAATGGGAACCTTTCCCTAAAAATGTGGTTGTTGGAATGAGGCGAATGTTGTGTTTGTGTAACATTTGTTTTTAATATACGCGGGTTGTTCGGAAAGTCCGGGTTTATACCCATTCTGAATAACCGATTCGACGAAATGTCAAAGATGAAGACGGTGGTTGAAGACCGGAAGTCTTCACATCGTTTGGGGGATTACTGATGATCTTGATTGGGCTGTACACCCAAGATGAGGGAATCAGTTGGTGGTCGTCCAGACGTACTTGGAGATGGATGGATATGCGAGGAAAGTGCCTCCGGTTTCGTTCAGACCCAAAACGAACTTGTAAATGGATTGTGTGTCTGACATTGGATTTTATTCTGTGTTGATTGATTTCTGTTAAATATATATCTGTTTGGCGGCAGAGAATTTATTCTCTTGCTTAACGCCCTTCTCTGAGACGTACGAGCTTAGAGGTTATATATCGATAGATATCAATCGCATGGCATGAATTGCCTGTGTGGCATGCTGAGTTGCATGGATCAAGGCTTCTGTTGAAAAGCAAAGTCTTGTGGTTGATGATCAAAGCACGGCCTACGTGGCAGCTTTGTGTATAACGTGAATTCGCGAGCCTCACAAAAAACGGGATACAGACCACTGGGAGAGCACGACGTTTCTTTCTAGCTTTAGTGGTGTCAGTGACTTACCAGCCCTGACATTTATATACTTTTCACCTTTGTGGTTGTTGGAATGAGGCGCCTCGATTATAGGTCTGTAAGGACCGGGAAACGTGGGTTCAGGCATAATTAATCCTCTAACGTAAGTGAGGACCGGCCCAGCCGCATCCGGGGTTGCCCAGAGTGTGTAGTCCCGAGGCATTTGCTAGAGTGTCTCGAAGTGGAGAGGATCTTGCCCCTTGCCTCGACTCATGATGGAAATCCAATTTCCAATACGTGTATTTCGGCTTTATTTGTAGAGCCTAGTATGGCGACATAGTAGATGGTAGCTATGCCGCCTATGATTGATATTTATGATTGAAATTGTTTTGACACTATACACTTATTATAGTATCAAATGATTTGTTTTAAACGTACCAAGCATGTTTGGCTATTATAAGGGAAAACCCTATCCTCCGGCTTGCGTTGCATTATGCGATGGGACGTGGGTCTTATAATAGCTTCATTTTTCGAAAAAGCATTGCGTTGTTTATCCTATGCACCGGTATTCTTGGGAGGAAACCCGTTCCGTGTTATACGGCGTGGTCCCTTGAATTACTCTCTTTTGAAGTAAAGTTTAAATAACTGTTTTAGTTCTCACACCAGTCACATGACTGACCTGGAGTTTATTGTTTTAACCTAAACTCTGCGTGCCCCTATTTTCCGCACGGGCAGCTAGTTGTTTTGGTTTTGCAGATTTATATTCACAGGATCCTGGTTTACAGCTGGAATGATATCCGGAAAGCTCTGTATCCGTATATCACCTTCAGTTGTGCTTTGTATTATTTTCCGCTACTATGTAATTTATTCATTTATACTCTGTATATTCTTGTATCTAATGGAATTGTTGTAATAGCAATGAAATGTTCTTCCGTCTGCGTTCTAATTTGTCGTGTTCTCAAAACGATCAGGGGTTTCGAACGGTCTAGATCGGTTTAACGACTGATTCGGATCGAGCGAAATTCCAGGCCGTCACATTAATGGTCTACATAGTTTATTATATATAAGACTTAAGGCTTTAGGAAGTACATGGAATGACTAGAGTCAAACGTTGATGCATATGGTAGAATAGTACTTATATGTTGGCCTCCTTCCACGTGAATGCTCAGTCATGGCATTAGTGCATTTTCTAGTGTTGGAGTGGCATAAATCATTTAAAAAATTTATAATGAGCATACCCCGTTACGCGAAACTCTGCTTGTCCACGAACTGATATTAACATATCATTAAATCGAGTAATATGCCATGATCCCAAAAATATAATAATACCGGTAGATTAACTCATATTGTGAAACCCCAAAATGTTGATTACAGGGTGCAAAATACTCCAAAATAAAAGTCGCTTGTTTAATTAATTAAAAATTTCAATCAAATTCTAAAAATTAAATTATCGCTATGTCTCAAAAGAACCTTGTCTAAATTCAAAACCGTTATTCAAATATATTTAAATAACCGTTATGGCCACGAACGAATATACCGTTGTTTTTCTGAATATTTAATTTGGACATAACAAAAATCTACATGACGAAATCCCAATTTTTCTCTTCCACTAGAAAAATATACTTCACTAGCTCCGTACGTTTCTTGTTTCACAGAAATCCGATTTATAATGGATTCTGTATATTCAATTGAAGTTTGAATCGCCAATTAACGAACTGCCGCGTCGTTACGGGCTCGATTATAATTATTATTATAATTTATACGTTCAACTGTCGTTTATTAAATATATTCGTTATTTAAATAGTTAAATAACTTCATTATTCGACCGTTCAAAAATGCGGGTCATTACATTTATACATGGCTCGATGGTTGTTTCTGGGGTGCGAAAATGAGACAGTGAAGCTAGGGTTTACGTTCGTTGCGGATTGGGTCGTCGATTCACAGTTTGGATATTTTATTTGGATTGAGGGAGTGGAGCCGCATCGGATGTGAGAGTTTTGGGTGGTTTCGAACATGTTAATGTCGATCGAATTTGCTGGAGCGAGCAGAAAATGTTGCTCGACGCATTTGCCTCCGACAGTGCGAGAGTAAAGTCATGGGTATTGAAAGATGGAGAGTTTGAAAAGGAAGAGGAGGGTGCATTCGAGTTGGAATTTCCTGGACCAGGGTAGGAGCGGCAATCGAAGAAAGTTGGGATGTGGAGTTTTGTTCGTGCTGTGTATATCCGATTTAGGAAGAAGGTTCAAGGCGGGTACGGGCTTATAAGGGAGAAGATGGGCCGACACATTCTGGTAAAGCCCAACGCAAAATTAAAGAATATAAATCTATTTTTAATATTCATACGATCTTGTAAATTGAATATCTCCTTCGTACGATGTCAGAATTTCGAACCGTCAGATCCGTTGGGATCGTATGGACGGACACTACACAATGAAACTGACTGGAAGTCCATTGGAGCTCGTTTGAATTTATGGAGAAATAAACTGTTTGTTTCAAATCAAACAATAGTTTATCGTTCTTCAACGATGAACTGCCAATGTGAGTAAATCTCACTAACTCTGAACAGTTTATAATTTCATGTTGTATTTTTAGAACTGTTAAATATTGGCTGATTGATTGTGTGTTGACTGTTTGATTGAACTGCTAGTCAGTTAGTTGAATTTCTATATTTGATTATGTTTAACAGAATATATCATATGGAACTGAAAGTGATGTTGATTTTATATTGTATAACATCTGTGGATGCAGGGAGACAGGTTGGAGGAACCCAACTGGGTTCCTCAACATTTATTTTACTGTTTTTCATATATTGTGATATATGATGTGATATATAATCTATTGTCAATTATATGTGTTTGGACGATACTGATCATCGTGATTTGATATGTTGAATACCATAACATGCCGAAATGTTGATAAGGGAATATTTTCAAAGTGATATATGAAAATGAAATATTTATAAATGGAATATTTATAAATAAGAAATATTTATAAATTGGAATATTTATAAATAGGAGATATTTAGAAAAGGGAAATTATAAAATCAAAGAATAGATTTGAAAAGGAAATATTTGCAAACCATTTGCAAATAGAATAATAGAAAAGGAAATATTTGTAAATCATTTACAAATAGAATTGATAGGAAATATTTAGAGAATAAATAGGGTTATAAAAAGGAAATCTGTTTATAACCGAGTAGGATGTTATAGAAAGGAAACCATTTGTAAAGTGAAGAACCGTTACTAAAAGTAAAATCTTTATAAATGAATAGTTTATTCGAAAAGGAGTTAATCGAATATTAGTTTATTCGAATAGAGTTGAAGGAAAGGAATTACCGATTATTAGTTAATCGAAGGAGTTATCGATTATTAGTTAATCGAAGGAGTTATCGATTATTAGTTAATCGAAAGGAGTTATCGATTATTAGTTAATCGAAGGAGTTATCGATTATAGTTTAATCGAAAAGAGTTATCGATTTGTTTAATCGAAGGAGTTATAGAATATTGGTTATTCGAAGGAGTTATCGAATTTAGTTATTCGATGGAGTTAATCGATTAGAGTTAAAGCAAAGGAGTTAAATCAAATATAGTTTATTCGAATAGAAAGTAAAAGGAGTTAATCGAATATAGTTTATTCGAATAGAAAGTAAAAGGAGTTAATCGAATATAGTTTATTCGAAGAGAAAGTAAAAGGAGTTAATCGAATATAGTTTATTCGAATAGAAAGTAAAAGGAGTTAATCGTACATAGTTTATTCGAATAGAAAGTAAAAGGATTTAAGTGAAATGAGTAAATCAATAGCGTTAGTCCAATAGAGTTAATCAATAGCGTTAGTCCAATAGATTTAATTGATAAGGGTTAATCGAATAGAGTAAATTGAATAGAGTTATCGAATATACCTTATTCAAAGGAAAGAATTATCGAATAACAGATGATTCGAAGGAGGGTTAAGTAAGGGAGTTAGTTAAAGAAATATAAAGTGAACTTTGCCTATTTCAAAGTTAGAAATGTTGTTCAGTTAAGGTCTGAGAGGTAGTTATACCCCAACTTGATTGGCTTCGTATTTAACTAAGGAATGGTTAAGGTTCGGCAGTAAAGGATGGTTAAGTGAATTTAGTAATTAAAGGAAATGGTTTGAGTTGGCATAGCGATGTTTTATCTAAACATCTGTCTAAGTCCAATGAAGGAGTTTTGGAAATGTTTTCCAAATAAGAAACCAGAAATGTTTTCTAATAAAGAAAACAAGAAATGGAAATGTTTTCCATTGTTAATAACGTATATTTTCCAAATTTAGAAAATAAGAAATATTGAATATAGGGAAACAGGAAATAAGTAAATTAATGAAATAAAGAGATAAATGTTGAATGATGTTTGATCAATATAAATTTCCATTTGGAAATAATATCGTTGTTTGCACACCTGTTTTCTTCAATAGTTAAATCACAGACTATCGAAGTTTTGACCATTTTAACGTTGTTAATATGGAGAGACCGGTTGGATTATTATCCAAAGAACCACTCTGTATTGGCATAAGCGTTGCGAATCATATACGCCAAAGGAAATTGAAGACGAAGTTATGCAAGGGCTATCCTGTTTATAGAATAGTGCCTGCGGTTCATCCTGTTCCTGGATGACTTGTATGGACGGATGTCAGACAGAGTATTTCCAGACGATCACGTATATTGATTTCTCCAACCGTACCAAGAGTGGAAGCGGAGAAGGAAACTTCTTTTAGCTAACACATAATGTATGGTTGAGGACGTCAATCGGTGATTTGATGGATTTGACGATGTGGCATTCAAAGTGAATCTGGTGTGATGATAAAGCGTAGCTTCTAGCCTCATCAACCGGTAAATGACAGAAATCGGGCAGACAGCATGGCTAAGTCGGTCGCACCGAAGTAGGGTGTATAATCACCTGATCTAGAGTTTCATTTACTTCTAAAAATCTATTTATGATGCTATCCCATTCGGGAAACGGTTGGTAATCCCAACTGTTGGTGATATACATTCGATACACTCAAACGAAATGAGTGGTCGGTCATGTGTGGCCGGGTTGCAAGATGTTCTTGTTGAACCCAGTGTATTCCTTTCTAGAGGTACACTAGCGAAAGGTGGTTCCATACCTTGTCGTAGTTGGAAATCCATTACCCAATACGTGCTTGCGGCTTTGATTGTATATTATATATGTAGAACGTGCGATGAAAGCGTTCTGCTAGATGATTATTATTATTGTGGTTGATAGACATTATTATAATATCAAAAGGTTTTTGATATAAAGATAATTTGGATTCTCATAAGGGAAAAACCCATTCCGTTATACGACGTGGTCTTATGAGATATCGACTACCTGCTTGAACTGTTTTAAACTATTTACTCATACCAGTCCTATGACTGACCCGGAGTTTATTTTGTTTTGTTTTCCCAAAACTCTTGGGTTCCCAATTTTGTACGGGCAGTCAAGTAGTCGGGATTTACAGATACTGGAAGAGCTGGAGCAGGAGGCTTCAGGATCAAATAGCTGTAGTTATTTTCCGCTGTGTTGTAAGTGTTGTACTTTGATAATGATGTATATTCAAATACAAATGTATATTTCAAAGTTATGTTACATATATTATATGTTATTCGTTCCACTGTGAGATTCGTGTTACTCTGATGTTGTGTTCTTCTTCTTCTTCTATTCTAAGTTTCTATCTTATCTTTCCTCATCCTCTAATTTCTTTCATTAATGATCCACATTTTTCGATGTTTGGTTAGTCGTCATCGTGTTTATGGCGATAACCAAAGTCGACAAAATCCCGGGTCATTACAGTTGGTATTAGAGCAAAGGTTTAGTTAATACCTTGGCTCTGTGGCGTGACTCAGTAGAGATGGGGTTAGTAATACCCTAGATTGAGTTGAGTGTATATATACGAGTGAACGTATTTTTATTTGATATAAAAATTATTTTATATTGTGGTGATTTATTGGTTGAGTTGTTTATGAGTTCTGATCGATCAGTTTGATCCACTGTATCGGTAGGAGTTTATAAACACTCGAATACGATGGGTCGACACGATATGTTTTGAAAAGAGGATGAATTAAAATAAGTTTACCCAAAGTATATCTTGATATAGAGAAGATATATATATATCAAAATTATAATGTAGTGGATATATTGGTTGTTTATAATCGAGTAAGATTATAAATTAAATGGTTATGTAAATAACCAATCAGAATTCATATAAGTGAAATACGTGAAATCAGATGAGTTAAATCTGAAATTTAAACCAGAAATTGAATTAAAACTCTGGAGAATTGGATAAGTGTTTGTAAATGGATTTGGACTAAAAATAAGGAAAATTTAAGATCCTGGGAGATTTTAAATTGTTTTACAAGCAGTGTGAATTATATTTTGAAATGAATTTCAAAGTGGCAATGTTTAGAAATGGTTTTATAGTATTGAACTCACCTCGATCGCTGGAAAATAGATTCTGATGATGATAGCTGCATCATCAGTATTCATTTTCGAGTTGTAAGTGACGAATTACTACCAGAGATATTGTTTTGAATTTGTTTTGGGAAAGACAAGTTTTGTTGAAATTCAAATGTAATTTAAACTATAGAATTTGAATATAGAATTCAAATGGATTTTAAACTATAGAATTTGAATATAGAATTCAAATGAAATTTAAACTATATAGATTTGAATAATAGAAGTGATATAAAATTTGAATAGAAATTGAATAGAATTAACTAAGTCGAAGAGGAATTAGTTAATCGAGTTTTGAATCTGAAGTTGAACTTTGAAAGGTGAATTGGATTTGTAAATGGATATTCGAAATCGAATATAGAACTTACATTTGAGATTTGGATTCAAAATAGTTAATAAGCAAGTTAAAATATATTTGAACATGTCATGTTCAAATATAAAAGTGAAATAGACTAAAGAGTTAATTAACAAATTAATTAACGAATTGAGTTAAAACGATCAGGTATAGTTAAAATAGATTGGCCAGGTATAAATATACATGAGATAGGTATGGATAAGGTATGAAGGTATATAAATAGAATGCACAACGAAAAGGTATGTATTTAATTAATATATGAAATTTTATGCGCCGTATCGGCTAGCTGCTTGGCTTTTTCTTTTTCTTTTGGATTGGTGAGGGCCATGGGAGGCTATTTGAAATATCCCGATGCTCCTGGTACAAAGGAGGTTATGGCGAATTTTTCCGGGAATTTAAGGAGTTGGAATATTTTTAAGATAATTTGATAGTTAGAAATCAACGTATCGATATATATATAGAAGTCGATAAGGAAACGAAATTAGAAATAGAATAGTAAAATCAAAAAGGAAGACAAAGAATAAAATCTAGTAAGAATAGAAAGAGGAAGCGTATACGTGTTTAAAAGTGAATAAGTAGTTGTATGGTATTGATTATTCGAGTAAGTAGTCATATCTGTTTTGACGTTATAAATGTTATTCAGTCAAGGTCTGAGAGGTAGTTATACCTCAACTTGATTGATTTCATTATTACCAAATAAATAGTAAGATTTCAGGCTCGAAGATCAATGTTGGATAAGAGTTAGTTGAATAAAGTATTTGGGTTGTCGTAACGATGTTTTACCCAACATCCGTTTTAACCCAAATAAGTGAAAGCTTGGAAATATAATAAAGAATATTTCCTAAGTATAGAAATAAACGAGATAGGAAAAGAGATAAGTAATTGGAATATTTTCCAATTATAAATAGCCTATATTTTCTAAAGTTTAGAAAATAAAGGAAGGCGATATTCGGAAATGTTTTCCAAATAACATTAAAGGCCAATATGGTTATTGAAAATATTTGGTTAACAAATATTGATAAAGAAATAGAGAAGTGATTTAACTAATGGAATATTAATTAAGGGCTCAGCGACATGTACAAAAGGAAAATTTGATTTTTGAAAAGAGTAAACTGTTTAAAAAAAACTCCCAGGGAAAGTCTGTTTGAATTAAAAACAAATTTAACAGAAATTTGTGAAAGCAAATTTAAATTAATGTAAAGCCAGTAAAGTGGTAACAGAGATTGAATTAGAATGATATCAAGACAAATTGGATTGTGAGATTCAAATTTGAAGTGTAATGTGATAATCAAGTTAAGAGTTGGGAATCGAGAAGAAACTCGAGTTGAAATGATATTTGACTCGGATATAAGCGAATGGTTGTGTTGTGGATAAAAGCAGATTGGAATTTGATTGGGATGACCCTTGTATCCGCTGAATTGATAACAGGTGGAAAAGATATAATGATATGCCGACAAAAGGTACAAGTTTATATTTCTATTGGATATAAGATTTATGAGCCGAATTGGTGAGCCGCTTGGCTGTTTGATTTTCTTTTGGGATAGAGATGGCCCAGAGAGGCGAGTTGGAGTTTGACCGATTGACCAGTACAAAGGAGGTGCTGGCGAATTTTTTTCGAAAAGATAAGGAGTTAGAAAATTTTCAGGATTTTTGAAAATTTTCGTTGATAAGAATTAATTAATAATTTAATTGAAATTAAATTGGTTGAGTTGAAACTGAAGTTAAGAAGTGAACAAATATGTTCTAACCAGTCGATAGGGTCGTTCTCTACCTTTTAGCAATTTCGAGGACGAAATTATTTTAAGTAGGAAAGATTGTAATGACCCGCATTGGCAGAGGTATTATAATTAATTTATTTAATTATATTAATGGTGGGTTAGTGAATTAATTGGTCGTAGAACTAAATAGTGATGAATATTTAATTAAAATAATGAATTAAATAATATATTTAATTCTGAAATACTCAGAATTGGCTGAAATGGCGATATGGTGTGAGCTGGATCATCTGAGATATTTAATTCAGTTTAGAATTGAATTTGAATAATGAATATATTATATAAACGATTGTTTGAACATAGAGTTATAATATAATTAAAATCGAGCTCGAAATGGCGCTGCAATTCGCTATTTGGCGATTTGAACTTCAACTGAATGTACAGGATTCGTTTTAAGCCGGATTTCTGTGAAACAAGAAACGTGTGGAGCTGGTGGAGTATATCTTTCTAGTGGAAGAGAAAAATTGGGATTTCGTCGTGTAGATTTTGATTCACGTCCAAATCAAATTTCAGAAAAGTCGCTGTGAAATTCCTTTATAATTTATAAAGGAATTATTTATATTTTAAAAAGAAATTTCAATATAAATCGAATATCGGGTTGATCCAGATTTGAAATATCGAGCTAGAAATCCATATGGGGTTATTCTGGAGTTGTACGGTATCGTATGTGAATATATATATGATAATATTTATTTTTAAATATTTAATTTAATTATATTTAAATATATTTATATATTTAAATGGATCATTCAGAGCTTTAAAATAGCCACTTTTGCAAACGAAGTCGGAATTCGACGAAACTAATTTTGTTGGATCCGCAATGTCAAATAGTTGTTAGATTTCCAGTTTCGTGATTTTTAGAGTCACTGTGTGGTCGTACGGATTTTTAGAGTGAGAAACAGTCAGTATTTCGACATTTAAAAATACGTTGTGTGAGCATACGGAGTCGGAATTCGACGAAACCAGTTTCGTTGGGACCGTAATGTCGAACTCTAGCTACATGTCCAGTTTTGTGATTTTTAGGTATTGTGTGTGATCACACGGATTTTTAGAAAGCAAAAACAAATATAAAATCAAAGAAATAAAATGGATGAGTGGACAAGGATCCTCCAACAAATTATCCCCTATATATACACCATCCTTTAACCTAATTCAACGCTTCCTCAAGTCAAAGGAAAATCCGCCGTTGGTTATTTCATTTCTCAAACAAAATCCTCATTCAAAAATCAAAAGCTAATTCAAGAAAAAGTTATAAATTACAAAATATGTGTATTCCGATTCCTGCTTTGTTCCTCTTCAAATTGATATCCTTTATACATGGCTCGATGGATGTTTCTGGGGTGCGAAAATGAGATAGTGAAGCTAGGGTTTACGTTCGTTGCGGATTGGGTCGTCGATTCATAGTTTGGATATTTTATTTGGATTGAGGGAGTGGAGCCGCATCAAATGTGAGAGTTTTGGGTGGTTTCGAACATGTTAATGTCGATCGAATTTGCTGGAGCGAGCAGAAAATGCTGCTCGACGCATTTGCCTCCGACAGTGCGAGAGTAAAGTCATGGGTATTGGAATATGGAGAGTTTGAAAAGGAAGAGGAGGGTGCATTCGTGTTGGAATTTCCTGGACCAGGGTAGGAGCGGCAATCGAAGAAAGTTTGGATGTGGAGTTTTGTTCGTGCTATGTATATCCGATTTGGGGAAGAAGGTTCAAGGCGGGTACGGGCTTATAAGGGAGAAGATGGGCCGACACATTCTGGTAAAGCCCAACGCAAAAATAAAGAATATAAGTCTATTTTTAATATTCATACGATCTTGTAAATTGAATATCTCCTTCGTACAATGTCAGAATTTCGAACCGTCAGATCCGTTGGGATCGTATGGATGCACACTACACAATGAAACTGATTGGAAGTCCATTGGAGCTCGTTTGAATTTATGGCGAAATAAACTGTTTGATTCAAATCAAACAATAGTTTATCGTTCTTTAATGATGAACTGCCAATGTGAGTAAATCTCACTAACTCTGAACAGTTTATAATTTCATGTTGTATTTTTAGAACTGTTAAATATTGGCTGATTGACTGTGTGTTGACTGTTTGATTGAACTGCTAGTCAGTTAGTTGAATTTCTATATTTGATTCTGTTTAACAGAATATATCATATGGAACTGAAAGTGATGTTGATTTTTTATTGTATAACATCTGTGGATGCAGGGAGACAGGTTGGAGGAACCCAACTGGGTTCCTCAACATTTATTTTACTGTTTTTCATATATTGTGATATATGATGTGATATATAATTTGTTGTCGATTATATGTGTTTGGACGATACTGATCATCGTGATTTGATATGTTGAATACCATAACATACCGAAATGTTGATAAGGGAATATTTTCAAAGTGATATATGAAAATGAAATATTTATAAATGGAATATTTATAAATAAGAAATATTTATAAATTGGAATATTTATAAATAGGAGATATTTAGAAAAGGGAAATTATAAAATCAAAGAATAGATTTGAAAAGGAAATATTTGCAAAACATTTGGAAATAGAATAATAGAAAAGGAAATATTTGTAAATCATTTACAAATAGAATTGATGGGAAATATTTAGAGAATAAATAGAGTTATAAAATGGAAATCTATTTATAACCGAATAGGATGTTATAGAAAGGAAATCATTTGTAAAGTGAAGAACCGTTACTAAAAGTAAAATCTTTATAAATGAATAGTTTATTCGAAAAGGAGTTAATCGAATATTAGTTTATTCGAATAGAGTTGAAGGAAAGGAATTATCGATTATTAGTTAATCGAAGGAGTTATCGATTATTAGTTAATCGAAGGAGTTATCGATTATTAGTTAATCGAAAGGAGTTATCGATTTTTAGTTAATCGAAGGAGTTATCGATTATAGTTTAATCGAAAAGAGTTATCGATTTGTTTAATTGAAGGAGTTATAGAATATTGGTTATTCGAAGGAGTTATCGAATTTAGTTATTCGATGGAGTTAATCGATTAGAGTAAAAGCAAAGGAGTTAAATTGAATATAGTTTATTCGAATAGAAAGTAAAAGGAGTTAATCGAATATAGTTTATTCGAATAGAAAGTAAAAGGAGTTAATCGAATATAGTTTATTCGAATAGAAAGTAAAAGGAGTTAATCGAATATAGTTTATTCGAAGAGAAAGTAAAAGGAGTTAATCGAATATAGTTTATTCGAAAAGAAAGTAAAAGGAGTTAATCGTACATAGTTTATTCGAATAGAAAGTAAAAGGATTTAAGTGAAATGAGTAAATCAATAGCGTTAGTCCAATAGAGTTAATCAATAGCGTTAGTCCAATAGAGTTAATTGATAAGGGTTAATCGAATAGAGTAAATTGAATAGAGTTATCGAATATACCTTATTCAAAGGAAAGAATTATCGAATAACAGATGATTCGAAGGAGGGTTAAGTAAGGGAGTTAGTTAAAGAAATATAAAGTGAACTTTTCCTATTTGAAAGTTAGAAATGTTGTTCAGTTAAGGTCTGAGAGGTAGTTATACCCCAACTTGATTGGCTTCGTATTTAACTAAGGAATGGTTAAGGTTCGACAGTAAAGGATGGTTAAGTGAATTTAGTAATTAAAGGAAATGGTTTGAGTTGGCATAGCGGTGTTTTATCTAAACATCTGTCTAAGTCCAATGAAGGAGTTTTGGAAATGTTTTCCAAATAAGAAACCAGAAATGTTTTCTAATAAAGAAAACAAGAAATGGAAATTTTTTCCATTGTTAATAACGTATATTTTCCAAATTTAGAAAATAAAAAAATATTGAATATAGGGAAACAGGAAATAAGTAAATTAATGAAATAAAGAGATAAATGTTGAATGATGTTTGATCGATATAAATTTCCATTTAGAAATAATATCGTTGTTTGCACACCTGTTTTCTTCGATAGTTAAATCACAGACTATCGAAGTTTTGACCATTTTAACGTTGTTAATATGGAGAGACCGGTTGGATTATTATCCAAAGAACCACTTTGTATTGGCATAAGCGTTGCGAATCATATACGCCAAAGGAAATTGAAGACGGAGTTATGGAAGGGCTATCATGTTTACATAATAGTGCCTTCGGTTCATCCTGCTCCTGGATGACTTGTATGGACGGATGTCTGACAGAGTATTTCCAGACGATCACGTATATTGATTTCTCCAACCGTACCAAGAGTGTAAGCGGAGAAGGAAACTTCTTTTAGCTAACACATAATGTATGGTTGAGGACGTTAATCGGTGATTTGATGGATTTGACGATGTGGCATTCAAAGTAAATCTGGTGTGATGATAAAGCGTAGCTTCTAGCCACATCAACCGGTAAATGACAGAAATCGGGCAGACAGCATGGCTATGTCGGTCGCACCGAAGTAGGGTGTATAATCACCTGATCTAGAGTTTCATTTACTTCTAAAAATCTATTGTTGATGCTGTCCCATTCGGGTAATGGTTGCTGATCCCAACCGTTGGTGATATACATTCGATACACTCAAGCGAAATGAGTGGTCGGTCATGTGTGGCCGGGTTGCAAGATGTTCTTGTTGAACCCAGTGTATTCCTTTCTAGAGGTACACTAGCGAAAGGTGGTTCCATACCTTGTCGTAATTGGAAATCCATTACCCAATACGTGCTTGCGGCTTTGATTGTATATTATATATGTAGAACGTGAGATGAAAGCGTTCTGCTAGATGATTATTATTATTGTGGTTGATAGACATTATTATAATATCAAAAGGTTTTTGATATAAAGATAATTTGGATTCTCATAAGGGAAAAACCCGTTCCATTATACGACGTGGTCTTATGAGATATCGACTACCTGCTTGAACTGTTTTAAACTGTTTGCTCATACCAGTCCCATGACTGACCCGGAGTTTATTTTGTTTTGTTTTCCCTAAACTCTTGGGTGCTCAATTTTGTACGGGATGTCAAGTAGTCGGGATTTACAGATACTTGAAGAGCTGGAGCAGGAGGCTTCAGGATCAAATAGCTATAGTTATTTTCCGCTGTGTTGTAAGTGTTGTACTTTGATAATGATGTATATTCAAATACAAATGTATATTTCAAAGTTATGTTACATATATTATATGTTATTCGTTCCACTGTGAGATTCGTGTTACTCTGATGTTGTGTTCTTCTTCTTCTATTCTAAGTTTCTATCTTATCTTTCCTCATCCTCTAATTTCTTTCATTAATGATCGGTATTTTTCGATGTTTGGTTAGTTGTCATCATGTTTATGGCGATAACCAAAGTCGACAAAATCCCGGGTCATTACAACTGGTGTAAGAACCAAAACTATATAGATTTATTGTTGTGATTTGGCATCAAAAACATGTTTTTCTGTAAATGTATCAAAATTATGAATTCGAAACGTTAATTCACTAATTGATTGATTATTGTTTGATTAATTAAATGTTGAAACTTTAGCCGAATTGAACCAAATATTGATTGTGTTGAAAATTAGTCGCATTTGCTTGCATATACATGTACTTACATTGAACAAGTCATAGCAAGGAGGCTAGAGCTGAGAATAAAATTGTTTGCCCGACAAATAGGTACATATTTACCATAATTTACTGTTTTGTTTGGGTGATGATGATTTTATGAGCCGATTGGCTAGCCGCTTGGCTTTTTCTTTTTCTTTTGGATTGAAGAAGGCCATGGGAGGCTATATGAAATATCCCGAAGTCCCCGGTGCAGGGGAGGTTATAGCGAAATTTTTCGAAAATTTAGGGTGTTAGCCAAATTTTTGAAAAATTTGAAAAGTTATTAGAAACTGAAAAGTTGAAGAACTTAAGCCGTAAGGAAAATAAAGGAAGTTGAGTTGATTAATAAAACAACTTTCAGCTTTATTCCTTTTCGGGGACGAAAAGTTTTAAGTGGGGGAGATTGTAATAACCCGGAAATGCGAGCCAATTTAAAAAATTTATTTTGGCAATTTTAGTGAATTTTGAATATTTAAAATGAATTATTTTAAATAATATAGACGAGAAATTTATTTTGAATAGAATAGAACGTCTATATTTATATACGTCGTCGTTAGAATATAAATATTTTATTTATAATTATAAAAGGAATTGAAAATGGCGCGGTAGTTCGATAATTCGATTTCAAAGTTAAAATGAATGTACCGGTTGCAAAATAAACTGGATTTTGTTGAAACCAAAAATATTAGAATCTATTTGAGAATATCTTACCAACGAATCCGAGAAATCGAAATTTCGTAGCGGGAATCCAAAGTTACGTCCGGTTGAAAATTCAGAATAGTCGCTATGGAATTCTGGCCCTTAAAAATGGAAATTTTGCAAACGACCTCGGATTTCGACGAAACCACTTTAGTTGGATCCGTGATGTCAAGTTATTGCTAAGTTTCAAATTTCGTAATTTTTCAAATCAATATGTGAGCGTGGAAAAGGAAAACGTGTTTGACCAGTTTCGGTTGATTTTAATCGACTGGAAAATGGCCATTTTTCAAACGGTCTCAGAATTCGATGAAACTAGTTTTCTTAGGACCGTATCGTCGATACGAAGCTAGAAAATATTTTTCTGGAATTTTTCGAGTTAGTATGCGGCCTCGGTAAATTGAAATGCGCGTTCAAAATTCAATATATAGAGTTAATGTTGATTTTGACGAAAACTGATCGAAACGGCCAAATCAGCTTACGATACATATCCCATTGTGTTCGGAATGGGGGTAATTAGCTATGGACGACAAGCGGTGGGCCTTGTTTAGAGGTCAAATAAAAAAGTAAACTTTTTGAAATTAAAAATAAATAAAATATAAAAATTGACATATAGCCCCCCCTTATTTCTTTTCCCTTCCTCCCTTACCCGTGTAAATCGTTCAGAGAAAAAAAAATGGGCTAACGACGGTCGGGGAAGACCGCCGCCGCAGCCACCAGGAGCGGCGCACCTCCGGCGCCGCCACCCAAGAGTCCCCCCTCATCTCCTCCGCTCTTCTTCCTCCCCCTCTTCTTAATCGACCGTCGCCCCCCTTTTCTGTCCACCGCGCCGCCCACCGTGGTCCCTACCTCCGATCGAGACCGCCCTCCCCTCCTTCTTCCTCTTCCTCCTCCCCTCCTCCACCCCCTCGTGTCGCGCGCCCTTCTTCTTCTTCAAAAAAACCGCACGCCCCCTCCTGACCCACCGCGCCCCTGCCCTTTCACCAGATCTCCGACGAACGGCGATTCCAGCCCCCTCTTCGACTGTAAGCTTTTAATTTGTTTAGTTATTTATTTTTACTTATTTAAAATAACTAGTTTTAAATAAAAATCAATTTTGTTTAATATATAGTGATGAAAGGATTATGTTTTTCTATATATGAAAAATTAGATTTCTTTTTTTTTATAAAAAGATTTGATTATTGTTATAGAAAAGATTTGACCTTTAGTGTAGAAAAGAGGCGATTTTTAACTTCAAAAAGATATGGTTTTTAACTTTAAAAGGGTTAAAATTATAATTTTTATATTTTAGAAAGATTAAAAATATGATTTTTATATAATAGAGAATATAAAAATGTGATTTTTATATATGTAGTGGCTACGGGCAACGAAATTGACAAAAGGCGAGCACGACGGATGTTTCTACATAAGAAGAGTCGTGGCATTGGTTTAGCTAGTCGGTGAGAACTTCTCACTTTAAATTTTCTTTTTCTAGTTATAATATTTACTAGGATGCAGACGGTGTTTAGTAGCACCCGACACCCGTCGTCCACAGACCATGGATGGCTTGTATGTTTGATTGTTTGTTGTGATGAAAATTGATTGTGTGAAATAAAATAAAATATTAATACAGTTAAAAATACTTTATCGTTAAAAATATAATTTTTAACGTGAATGTAAATAAATAAATATTCATTTACAAACCGGACGGTTTGTTTATGTACACCTATTTGAAGGACATTGATTAGGACGATAAATTTTACACATCGCCCAACTGCACAAATAATATTCAGTGTTTGTTGATTTGAAACCCCACACGGGTGTTAGGATGATATTTGGCGTACACTAATCCCAATTATTTAGTTGTATGTCGATTGATTGGTCGACAGACTGTGTAAGCGTTAATTTTTATATTTGATGCTTATGCAGTTGTGTGGTGCACTTTGGATGATGGTTGATTATTTTTCGTTGCTATTATATACATGTGTTGTATGGAATCCATATAATGAACATTATATGGTAATTGATTGGGCATCATTCCAATTTGGAAAAGAAATATATATTCATGTGTTGAATAGAAGGAATATATATTCATGTGTTGAATAGAAGCAAATATATATTCATGTGTTGAAAATATTCATGTGTTGAGTAAAATATTTTAACAATAAAATTTACATCTTTATCATATTTAAGATTAGAAACTAACTGGAAACTAGATAAGATGAGTGGTTCCCTGGGTATTGATCTGATGTTGGTTTCGGCCTTCGGGGTTAATACTTAGGGAATCATTCTCTTACTACTTTACGGTTAGAGTCTGATTAAAAATCAAACGATAGATACCATAATTTTATAAAATATATTGAGTAGGATAAATAGTCATGTGTTGACGATGCTCATGTGTTGAGAATATTCATGTGTTGAAAAAAAAATAGATTCATGTGTTGAATAGAATAAATACTCATTTGTTGAATAGAATAACAAAATTATTAAAATATGTAAAGCTGTGTTGATTAGAGCTACGCTATTTTGACGTGAACGATATTTATATCGATTATATTCGTTTTTATAATGAATATGGAAAAGGTAGTGATTTCAAAATATAACGTTTTGAAAATAATATCATTTATATAGTAATGATATGAAATATTCAATTTTTGATTTGAAACTGAATATAGAGTTGAAAGTGGTTTTGAAAATAACCAGAATTTCCAATATATAAAGTGGAAATGGATTTGAATCGAAATTGTCTTTGGAATATTTCGATGTTGGATTTCGTGATTATACATATATTGTTATGGGAATTTGAAAGATATATTTATATCGTTATTTCCAATACGATATTTGTTGGTCGTAGAATTTGATGTTGAAAATAAGCCGATATATTTTCTATTCAGAGCCTTGTATTTAATATCAAATGTGATTTGGGTTTGTCGTGAATGGTGTCTTCATTAAAACTATTCTTAAACCCAGTTGAGAAAAAGATTAAATCTTTCTATTTAGATTTTATGAAGTGTACCAATTAAATAATATTTAATTGGAATTGAATTTGAAAGTGATTTTGGGTTTATCGTGAATCGTGTTTTAGGTGACATTGGTTCTTTAACCTAGTTAAAGACAGGATATTGATTTGGGGCAAAGATTAAAACGAAGTGGAGTTTTATTGAATCTGTAGTTAAATTGAAATATGAATTGATAATTTAAATTTTCAAATTTGGAAAGTGATCGAGGATGGAGTATCACCAGTTTTGCTCCAAAACGATAGTTAAATCTTTAATTAGATTTGAACGTGAAATGGTAATTAATATTTGCCGATAACACCGTGGTGTTAGTTATGGGGTAATAACATTTTTGCTCAATGGGATGAATAGGTTGGGATTGGGAAATAAAATAAATAATTACTTCGGTGTGGTTCGCTAATCCCGACTAGTTTGGAAAACCATAATATGGTTTGAAAAGATATCCAAAGGAAGATTAAAGAATAAATTTAGAAGAATTTATCTTTGATAAAATTAATGGTAACCTTTCCCTAAGAATGTGAAAATTTGAATAAAAGAATATTCTGAATTGGAATGAGGCAGATGCAGTGTTAGTGTAACACGTGTTTATTATATACGCGGGTTATTCGGAAAGGCCGGGTTTACACCCATTCTGAATAACCGATTCGACGATATGTCGAAGAAGAAGACGGTGGTTGAAGACCGGAAGTCTTCACATCGTTTGGGTGATTACTGATGATCTTGATTGGGCTGTACACCCAAGATGAGAGAATCATTTGGTGATCGTACAGACGTACTTGGAGATCGATGGATATGTAAGGAAAGTGCCTCCGGTTTCGTTCAGGCCCAGAACGAACTTGTAAATGGACTGTGTGTCTGACATTGGATTTTATTCTGTGTTGATTGATCTCTATTAAATATACATCTGTTTGGCGACGGAGAATTTATTCTCTTGCTTAACGCCCTACTCTGAGACGTACAAGCTCAGAGGTTGTATATCGATGGACATCAGTCGCATGGAGTAAATTGCCTGTGTGGCACACCTAAGTGGAAAATGATCAAGGCTTCTGTTGAAAAGCAAAGTCTTGTGGTTGATGATCAAAGCACGGCCTGTGTGGCACAGCTTTGTGTATGGCGTGAATTCGCGAGCCTCACACCTCGTTATGAGTCAAAAACGGGATAAGGACCCAAGGAGTGCACGACGTTTCTTTCTAGGTAGTGGTGGTGTCAGTGCTTAAACTGGCTGATATTTATATATACTTTTCACCTGTGTGGTTGTTGGATGTGAGGCGCCTCAAATATATGGTCGATAACTGGCACTATGTGAGCCGACGTACAGACCATTATATATAGGTCCTATAGGACCGGGAAAAGTGTTCAGGAATTGCCAATCCTCAAAAGTAAGAGAGGACGGGCCTTGGAGGTTCCAAGGGATCGCCGTGTGTGGTCCTGAGACATTTGCTAGAGTGTCTCGAATTGGAGAGGAGCTTGCCCATTGCCTCGACTCATGATGGAATCCAATTTCCAATACGTGACATTGCGGTTTTATTTGTAGAGCCTAGTATGGCGACATGATATATGGTACCCATGCCGTCTATGATTGATATTTATGATTGAAATTGTTTTGACACTAGGCACTTATAATAGTATCAAATGATTTGTTTTAAATGTACCAAGCATGTTTTGCTATTATAAGGGAAAACCCTATCCTCCGGCTTGCATTGCATTGTGTGATGGGACCTGGGTCTTATAATAGCTTCATTTTTTCAAAGAGCATTGCGCTGTTTTGTTATATGCACTAGTATTCTTCGGAGGAAACCCGTTCCGTGTTATACAGCGTGGTCCCTTGAATTACTCTCTTTTAAAGTAAAGTTTTAAATAACTGTTTCAGTTCTCACACCAGTCATATGACTGACCTGGAGTTTATTGTTTTGACCTAAACTCTGGGTGCCCCTATTTTCGACACGCGCAGCTAGTAGTTTTGGTTTTGCAGATTTATATTCACAGGATCCTGATTTACAGTTGGAACGATGCTCGGAAAGCTCTGTATCCGTGTATTACTTTTAGTTGTGTTTTGTATTTTTTTTCCACTGCTATGTAATTTATTGCAATCTCTGATATTTGTCGAATGTAATATTATTCATACTCTATATATTCTTGTATCTAATGGAATTGTTGTAATAACAATGAAATGTTCTTCTGTTTGCATTCCGATGTGTGTTGTTCTCAAGGCAATTCGGGCTTTCCTTATCGGGGAAGTTCGGGTCGCTACATACATTAACATGATATTTGTTGGACACAGAATCTTGGATAATCATTAAGGGAAAGTAAAAGGCCAAGCACGATATGCAGATTCATTTACTTTTCCAACAGCCATAGTGTACTCTATACCATGTTTCGGTATGCTTCATTATCAATAATAACATGGAAACAGTAAAACCATAAAAGGCACAATCAAAAGGGTAGTACTGGTACATCAAAAAAATAATGTTTTCAAATTAATGGCACATTTACTTAACAATGCAGTGTTCACGTCGTAATTATGGCCCTAGTAGTAAACAAATTATATAATGTCATCACTATTAGGTGCTAGGATCTGTAATTCATATGCACTAAAACTGCAACCAACTTTGAGCAGAATATTATTCTTGAAATGAACGACAATTCTACTTCGATCGCTAATTTCCACTGGAAATTCAACCGGCCTTGATCTAAACTCTCAAATCTGCAGCACCCATTAATAATCCACCTTCCACGTTGCAATTCGTACACCCCGTGAATAAAATTCTCGGTTGGCATCATCCTAAAATGAATCACTTAGACTTGAGAACCTAGAGTCAAACAATATATCGGACTTACATTTTCAGTTTTATCCCTTCTGATAGTTCTTTCAGCTTTGTGATTTCAGACTGCGACATTGACAACTCTTTAGATGTACTTGTCAGCTCTTGAATTGTCTCTGGTTGAAGAATAATTTGAAAATTATTGAACTCGTGACCTATTAAGGATGTAAACCTAAAATTTAACCAGCATAAACCCCTGTATGTAAGTTCTCCAACAAAGAGATAAACCCTAATCTGAATCGACTTTAATGTAGATAAGACAATATATAATGATTCACGTGAAATCGAAATAATACATTATCTAAAATGAAATCGAATAGCAAATAGAGGAATTACCTGATGTAAATCGATGACATTCGAAATCAAATGAAGTTGCCAAGGTGATCAAGAGAAATCTACTACGGACTCTGATGACAAGCAATGTGACATCGAGTGGCAAAGGGAACAAGAAATTAGAGTAAAGAATTATTAGAAGGAGAGAAGGAAGAACGATTAGGGAAGGACAAGGCTGCGGTGGAGCCAGAATAAAGAGGATTCATATTCATTGGAAATGAAGAAAAAAAGGGTTAAAGTGATTTTAGAGCGGCAACGAAGAAAAGGATGGAGGGAAATGCCAAAAGATTCGCTTTAGTAGTAATGGCGTGAATGGTAATAACAAAGGCGTCTATACATGTCATCCTCTACCTTTGTTAGCCACTAACCACTTAACTATGGCAAGACAAACTCCCTTGTCATACTTACTTGCTATTAATATAGCTTTTTCTTGTAGTAAGTGTATTAACTGACTACATTGAATCAAGTTATGTTTGTGAATTGTTTAGTAATATAGTATGAGTATGATTAACAACCTGATATTGAATTATGTAATTTGAAAACTCTTAACGGTTTAGAAAAATGATTGTTTTTAAAGTCCAACAAATAAATTTTATTATATAAATTACGTATAGAAAATTTAGATTTTAAATATAAAGAAAGTTATGATTTTTCGAAGAATATATTCGTAGGGGTAAATTGATGCTTGTCTTTATTATAGTATATTTAAGTTACACGTGCTAATGGGTGATAACCGATATACAGATTAATAAATTACAAACGTTAAACCATTGATGAAATATGAAATGTATATCATAAAAAAATCACATATTGATTTAGTTAAAAATAAGGAGTTCGTTTGACTAAAATTTGAGAATTTGATTCCTGAAATTTATGAAATTGATTTCTAATGTTTTGAAGGAAAAGACTAGTAGTATATACAAGTATTTTCGAATAAAAATGTTTGAAGTATTTTTCTGAAATATTTTCAAAAAGGAAATTATATGAAATGGAGAACCCACTTTTGTCGCAGGAAAATAATTTCAATGATAATTTCACTTCATTGGAATTAATTCTCGAATCTCAGAGTGGGGGTGACCACTTTGGTATCTTTGTTACTTGTCTATCTTGGTCAAACGAAGCTCTATTTGTGAAGCATGATTTGATATGAAAATATATATGTATAATTTGGATGATTGAAAGAAAATCTGGAATTGATTCTCGAGTTTAGTCAAATGGTAATGCTATGTATTAGGATAGTGTAATTGTACAACTTGAAGAGATGTCTTGATAAGAAATGATTGAATTAACTATTTCCAATTATTGAATTGAAAAATAGATTTTGCCAACTATTTGAATAATCCAACCCTTTATTGAACAAGATTTGAGTTTTAAGCGAGAATAATTTAAAATAAGCTCAAAGCAAGTAAAATATCAGAAGTACAAATGAAGAAATTATAAGTATGAAAATTTGAAATATCTTAAATAAAATTTGTTTCGAGGAATATTTTAACAAAAGTAATAATTAAGAAAAATTATGTTAGCTTGACTGTAACAACCCGGAAAATCTGAACCAATTTAAAATTTTTATTTTGGCAATTTTGATGAATTTGGATTATTTAAAGTGGTTTATTTTAAACAATAATGATGAGAAATTTATTTTGAATAGAATTAGAACGTATATATTTATTTGAATCGACGTTAGAATATAAATATTTTATTTTAATTATAAAAGGAAATGAAAATGGCGCGGTAGTTTGAAGATTCGATTTCAAATTTCAAATGAATGTACAAGATTCAAAATAAATCGGATTTTAGCGAAACCGAAAATATTAGAATCTATATGAAATTATCTTTCCAACGAATCCGAAAAACTGAAATTTCATACCGGGAATAAAAAGTTATTCCCAGTTGAAAATTCAGAATAGTCGCTATGGAATTTTGGCCGTTAAAAATGGAAATTTTGCAAACGGCTTCCGTTTTTGACGAAACCACTTTTGTTGGATCCGGAATGTCAAGTTATTGCTAAATTCAAAAAGTTCTTAATTTTTGAAGTTAATATGTCAGTGTGGCAAAGGAAAACGTGTTTTGACAGTTTTAGTCAATTTGGATCGACCAGAGAATGACCATTTTTAAACGGTCTTCAAATTTGACGAAATTAGTTTTGTTAGGACCGTATCGTCAATACGAAGCTAGAAATATTTTTCGGGAATTTTTAGAGTTCGTATGTGGCCCCGGTAAATTGAAATGTGCATTCGAATTTGATATATAGAATTATATTTTGATTTTGATGGAAACCGATCGAAAAAGCCAAACTGGCTTACGATACATATCCCGTTGTTTTCGGAATGGGGGTAATTAGCTATGGACGACAGACGATGGGTCTCGTTTGATGATTGAAATTTAAGGTTACTTTTTGGAAATTTAAAATAATTAAATAATTAAATTTTGTATAAAGCCCCCCTCTATTCTCCCTCTCTCTCGTTCTTCAGAAAGGAAAAAAAGAAAAAAAAGAAAGGAGGAATGACGGAGGAGCCTCCGCCCCCGCCTTTCGTGCTGCCGCTCCAAACGTCAGGCCCCACCTCGCCGCACCACCTCCTTCTTTCCTCCCTCCCTCTCGCGAGCCTCCCACCTCGAACTCCGAACCCATTCAGCCAATCTGCAACCACCGACCACCCTAGCCGCTGCCACCCTCCATTAGCACCTCTGATCCTGCCGCTACCCTCACCGCACCTCCCTCCGCCCTCCTCCTTCAAATCTGCCCCCTAGCCCCAAATCGCGAGAAACCGGCGTTGCCCCGCCACCCTAGGCCCCACCTCGGCTAGTTGCCGCCTCGGTAGCCCACTGCACAGCTGCGCTACCTTTTCCGGCCACCTATGAGTATTTTATTTGAGTTTTTATTTATTTATCGATATAAAACCTTGTTTTTAATTATATAAATGATAAGGGTTTTAATTATAAAAATAACGTAAAGTTTTTATTTTTACAATGGTAAAGTTTCGATTTTTATAATAGTTTAGATTCGATTTTTAATTTTGGAAAATATTTAATTTTTAATAATAGAAAGATAAGGTTGGTAGCTATATAAAGAATTGATTTTTAGTTAGGTAAAAATATAAACTTTATATAGAAGATAGAGATATAAAAATATTATTTTTATGTGGATAGCGTTAGAATAAAAAATGATTTTTATTATATATGGAGAATTATAAGAATATGATTTTTATAGTGAAAGTGAACGAATAAAAATATGATCTTTATACGGTAAACATCGATATAAAAATGTGATTTTTAATATGAACAGCGTAGAAAAGACTGCGTTGAATATCGGGCCAAACCTAGCTATGCAGAAATGAAACGGCGGAGTGGATCCCGAGGTGAGAACTCCTCACTTTTATTTTATTTTCTAGTTAAAATATATACTAGAATGCAGACGATGTTTAGCAGCACCCGACACCCTTCGTCCGCAGACCATGGATGACTCATTTGTTTGTTTAATTGTGTTGTGAAAAATTGATTATGTGATGTGGAATGGAAATAATTTTTTTATAGCTAAAAATATAATTTTGAATGTTGATATGAATAAAATAAACATTTATAAACAAATCAGACGATTTGTTTATGTACACACATTTGACTGATATTGATTGGGACGATAAATTTTACACATCGCCGAACTGCACAAATAAAATTCCTTATTTGTTAATTGAAACTCCACACGGGTATTGGGATGATATTGGACATACACTAATCCCAATAATTAGTTGTATGTCGATCGATTGATTGACATAATGTTATAAGCGTTAAATATTTATATTTGATGCTTATACAGTGTAGAATGCACTTTGGATGATGGTTAATTGTTTATCGTTGTTGTTGTGTATATATGTGTATGAAATCCATATAAACCAAATAGTATGGTAATTGACTATCTCTGATTCTAGTTCAGAAAGAAAGAATATTTTAAAATAATTATGATTTTAAAATAATGTTTGTAAAAGATCAAAATATGATTTTGATGTCTGACTTGGGATGGACACGAATATATTTAAATATATATAGCCTTGTTGATTAGTTTAACACCATTTTGACGAAAACGATATTTATATCGATTTTGTTCATTTTTATAATGAATATCGAAAAAGAATTGATTTCAAAATCTAATGTTTTGAAAATATTATCATTTATATATCGATGATATGGAATATTCAATTTTGATTAGAAATTGAATATGAAGTTGAAATGGTTTTGAAAACGAATTTAAAACGATTTATAAAATACGTTTTAAATGGAAATCGACGAAATATATATAATATTATATATATATATGTGACGGCCTGAATAGAACGCGCCGCACTGCGGCAGTTCGGAATTTCGACCATTGACTTCAAACGGACATTACGGGAGATCCGACCGTCGGATTCTCCTAAAACCGGAACCGTTGGGTTAAAAGAGCTTTCAAACGAATACTAGAGATTTGAAATCTAACGGTTGGATTTGGAATTATGTCCAAATCAAATTTGGAAAAGGTCAACGTAAGTGCAATTCGATGGCCGTTTATGGAAATCGACTGTACTGACCTTGATAAAATCATTAAAAATATCAATAATTATTGTAAATTCATAAGAAGTGATTTGGAAAGAATTGGGATGAAAAATTACATATTTGAAAAGATAAAAATAGATTTTATCGAAATGAACTAATTTTGAATTAGAATAATAAATCCAATATTTTTGAAATAAATAAATTGGATTTGAAAGGGTTTTAAAAATAACCAGAATTTCCAATATATGAATTGGAATGGATTTGAATCGAAATTATCATCTGAGTATTTCGATGTGGGATTTGGGATTATACAGATATTGTTATGGAAATTTGGAAGATATATTTTATATTGTTGTTTCCAAAACTATATTTGTTGGTTTCAGAATTTGATATTGAATATAAAACGATATATTTTCTGCTCAGAGCCTTGTATTTAATATCAAATTGGATTTTTGGTTTGTCGTGAATGGTATCTTTAATAATATTGTTCTTAAACCCAATGGAGTTAAGGAAATTAGAATCTGACTAGAGATTAGTTAAGTTGAATGGTTTATTGGTTGTTGATCTGATGTTGGTTTCGGCCTTCGGGGTTAATACTTAGAGAATTGTTCTCTTACTAATTTATGGTTAGAAACTGATGGGATTTTGGGTTTGTCATGAACTGTGTTTTAAATGGCAATATTCTTAAACCCAGGGTGAAAAGAATAAATCTTTTAATTAAGATTTGAAGAAGAATTACCAATTAATTACCATTTAATTGGAACTGAAAATAGAAGCTGAATTGGGTTTATTGTGAATTGTGTTTTTAATGACATTTGTTCTTTAACTAGATTTACGGTAAAATGCGATTTGGAATTTATAAATCTTTTTATTAAGATTTAACGGGAATTTTCCAAAGTAATGGTTTTCCAATTTATATTAAATTGTAATTGAATGGAATTCGATAGGTAATAATCGAAGTGAACTTCTGTGGAGGAAGACTGTTAATACTTATGGAATTTAGAAGGCTTTGCCATTATTCCATTTATACTATTGGTCAAATACGGAAATTGATATCGATTATATATCGATTTGTTTTCCATGAAGATTCCATTGTTAATGGAATGTGATTTTGGGTTATCGTGAATAGTATCTTTAATAACACTGTACTTAAACCCAATGGAGATAAGAAAATCAGAAACTAACTGGGGATTAGTTAAGTTGAATGGTTTGCTGGGTATTGATCTAATGTTGGTTTCGTCCTTCGGGGTTAATACTTAGGGAATTGTTCACTTGCTAATTTACGGTTAAGGGCTGATGGAATGGAATGAGATTTTGGGTTTATTGTGAACCATGTTTTAAATGACATTGGTTCTTTAACCCAGTCAAAGACAGGATATGATTTCCCAAGTTAAACAATTGTTAGTATAGATTTTTGGGAAGATTAGAACCAAGTGGAGTTTTAATACATCTTTAATTAGATTGAAATAATATCCAAAGGAAGGTTAAAGAATAAATTGGAAGAATTTAGCTTTGATAAAATTAATGGGAACCTTTCACAAAGTATAAGAATATTTGAATAAAGAAATATTCTGGATTGGAATGAGGCGTATGTTGTGTTTTTACAGCACTTGTTTATTATATACGCGAGTTATCCAAAAAGACCGGGTTTATCCCATTCTGAATAACTGATTCGACGATGTGTCGAGGATGAAGACAGTGGTTGAAGACCTGAGGTCTTCACATCGTTTGGATGATTACTGATGTCTTGATTTGGGTCGTATACCCAAGACGAGGTAATAAGTGGTAGTCGTCCAGATGTACTTGGAGATCGATGGATATGCGAGGGCCTCTCCCCTGTATTGGACATGTGGGGGAGGAATAAGGTGCCTCCAGTTTCGTTCAGTCCAAGAACGAACTTGTAAATGGATGTGTGTCTGACATCGGATTTCATTCTGTGTGATTGATGGACATCAGTTGCATAGCGTGAATTGCCTATGTGGCATGCTGAGATGCAAATGATCAAGGCTTCTGTTGAAAATAAAAGTCTTGTGGTTGATGATCAAAGCACGGCTTTAATACAGCGTAGCTTTGTGTAGCGTTAATTCGCGAGCCTCACACCATGGTGTGAACCAGAAGGGGAGGGCATGCGTTATCTTCTAGCTAGGAGTGGTGTTAGTGGTTTTACAACCCTGGCAAGTTTGACTCATGTGGTTGTTGGAATGTTAGGCACCTCGGTTATATCGGTCGTTCTGGGGCCAATAGTTTGGTCGGGATATGACCAGGTTTACGCCCCATAGGGCGGGGAAACGCATTGTTCGGGCATTTTAATCCACTCCATGTGGACTGGCCCTGACGATCCAAGGGCTTGATTAAGTACTTGCCCTGAGACTCGGGCTAGATAGTCTCTAAGCGGTAAGGACGATCCCTTGCCTTGGCTCACAAATGGAAATCCAAATTCCAATACGACATTTTGCGGTTTTAAGTGTAAACCTATATATGGCAACATAGTGGTATGGGGCACTTTTGCCGCCTATGATTGATACTTATGATTGAAATTGTTTTGACACTATACACTTATAGTAATAATAAAATATGAAATTTCACGTACTAAGCATTTTTGGAAATTATAAGGTAAAAACTCTATCCTCCGACTTGCATTGCATTGTGTGATGGGATATGAATCTTATAATAGCTTCATTGTTCTTTATTTAGCATTGTGCTGCTTGTTTTATGCACTGATTTTCTTGGGGGTAAACCCGTTTGGTGTTATACAGCATGGTCCCTTGATTTACCGAACTTTAAAATAAAGAATAATTAATGTTTTAGTTCTCACACTAGTCACATGATTGACCTGGGGTTTATTGTTTTAACCTAAACTCTAGATGCCCCTATTTTCCACACTTGCAGCTAGTAGTTTTGGTTTTGTAGATTTATATTCACAGGATTCTGATTTCCAGCTGAAGCAATATTCGGAAAGCTCTGTATCCGTGTATTACTTTCAGTTGTGTTTTGTATTGTTTTCCGCTGCTATGTATTTAAATGTAATTTAAATCTCTGATATTGATCAAATGTATATGATTTATTCATACTCCGTTATATTCTTGTATTCTGACGAAATTGTTGTAATAAGCAATGAAATGTTCTTCTGTTTGTGTTCTGATTCGTCTTGTCCTCAAGGCAATCCATTCTTCCTCTTCTCTTCGGGGACCGGGGAAGTTTTGGGTCCTTACATTGACTTTATAAATCAAATGATTTTGATCTTAAATTGCAAACTTAGATTAATGTCTTAAAGTATTTAAATTGAAGGTATAAATCAACTTAACTACTTCAATGAGTGGCTTTAATTTATTGAAATTTAGTTTTTTTGTTTGAAAGTTGAAGATAAATGCAAGGTTTAAATGATTTAAAATTTGAATTGGTTAACTGAAGGATTCTATTTAAGTTTAATGGTTTTGATAGATTAAATGGAAAATTTAACTTGCGAAGAATTGGTTTAAGGGATGAATTAAATATTTGAAAATTTGAAGCCAACAATATGGAATGAATGAAGAATTCAAACTTTAAATTGAAATTGAAGATGAGAATTGAAAGAGAAATTTGAGTTATGATCTAATTTGAACATTTGGTTCAAACTGAATGGTTTCCAATTGAATCTTTAGTTAAAATTGAGTTTAGCTTTGACAGCGGAATTAGTGTCAACTAAAATTTTGAAAGTTCGAAAAATTGATTCAAACAGTAATATTTCTTGAAAAGTTGTATTGTTCATTTTACAATTATTATATGTTTTACCATCATATTATTTGAACTAAAGTATTAAATTTATTTATCTTGTTTAGTTATTCTATACCAAATCTATTTTTAGCTGAGCAATTTTGCAAACTCTTTTGTAGCAATTTTATTTCAAACCTATTTTATAAAACCTATCTAATTTTACAAACTTAATTTTTTTTAAAAACTTGTTTATTTCACTCAAACTTATTTTATTTCAAGCTTATTATTTTACTGAAAATATTTTGTACTTAAATATTTTGAGATAGAAATATGTAATTTCGATCCAAGCAATTTAGTCTGAAATGATTGAATGTAAAGATTCAATTGAATAATGATATTTGTGATATGTAACCAAAATCGAAAGTGAAGTTTTAATGATGAATTGAATGTCAATATGAACTAGATTTGAAATGACATTGAATATTCAAATCAATTGTGAAATCAAAACTAAATGGGCATTAAAATGGAATTTCGAGAATCTTTGATTTTGAATATTTGGTATTAAGTTTCGAACCTTATATATGGAAGACTTTTATAAAAATTATGATTAATTCGAAAACTATTGATTTGGAAGGTAATTGTCATGAAATGAAATCTTATATAATGGAATTTATGTAAGAATGATATGTTTGAAAACATGATTTGGAAAATCTTATATAACTTTAAATTTATGTAAGTGTGATATAGATGAAACGTGAAATAAAGTATTATATGTATAGTATGTATTTTTTATGAAATGAAGATATGGGAAGTACCTTCCATTGAAAATCACAATTCCTAATGAGAGGGTTGCATTGGTGCTCGTTTAGAGTATCCATTGAAAATTGAAAATCGTAGCTACATTGGTGCTATGTTGATTGGAGTATCCATTGATATTGGAATCTCACTCGGTGAGATCATGTCAATTATTGTTACTTATCTGTTCTAGAGTAATTTGAGGGGTGTGATGCCTACAGTTACAAGCGATTCCACTGAGATAGTGGCGCAACTGCCGTGTAACTGCGATATAGACGCCGTAGCGAAATTCGATGGGGCGCGCTGCCTATAGTTATGAGTGATTCCAGTGGGATAATGGCGTAATCGCCGCGTAACCGGGATTTATGGCAACAACCATGGCGAAATTCGAGGGTTGTGACACCTAGGGTTACAAGAGATTCTATTGGGATAGTAGCGTAACCACCGAGTAACCGCGATCCATCGGGGAATGTATTTTCCATATCTATTTTAAATGTTTTAAGTATTTTTACTAGGATTTGAAACAAGTATATTTAGTACTTATAGATTTTAGTCGTGCGTCTGGCCAGCGTATGCCTAGCATCTCTAAGAACGACAGTAAACTTGTTAAACTTCGAGCTAACAAGTATTTTCGAACACTAAATAACAAATCAATAACCTGCAATTAAATTTATTTAACTTCAACATAATAAACTATGAAAGAAAAAGTTCTAAATGTCATGAGAAATACAACGCTTTGGATTTTTAATAAATACTTATTTCTGATTCCAAAAGTTACTTTCAAACACGAGAATCCTATTTTCAAAATTTTAGTTTGTTGTAAATAATTAATGTTGTGGCTATAAGAAAGATTGAACTTTAAAAAAAAGTGTCTGAAATAAAGATTTTGAATTATTAAATAGATTTATAACAAATGAATTTAATTAATAATGTAAGGATGAATCTTCAAATTTAAAATCCTATAATTTATTTTGTTCAAAACTTTGTAAAATTTGTATAAGTAAGAACATTTTTGTTAAATACATAAGCATATTTTTTTTAATAACCTCTCCTTTTCGAGGATGAAAAGTTACAAGTTAGGGAGATTGTAACATCCTGTATTTTTCGATCATTTTGAATTTTAAAATGTAATTAAATTAATTAATGATTGTTGTTGGTGGAATTTAATAATTTAACGGTTTGACTGGAATTTAAAATTGAAATATTTAAATATTATTATTTTGTTTTGAATGAATGAAATAAATAAATTTATTTTGTAGATGAACAATAATATGTAACGCTAAACAATTATACTAAACAACTGTCAAATATAAATTTAACTGTTTAACTGATTCAAAATTATGTAAATTAAATTTATGTAAGTTTATAAAATTAAATTTATATATTATATTCGAATTTATGAATATATTGAAATATTAAATTTTCCGAAAATGCCAGTTGTATGAAATTTGGTAAAATTTGAACATTGTAAAAATTAAAGTTGTCAAAAATTAGAACTCATCTTTTTTTTTGTGAATCTATACTGAATTTTGAGCATTCATTGTAACAACCTAATTTTAAGTGTATTTTATTTAATGATTTAATTTAAATTTTGTTTTATTTATTTTATTTGTTTGGATTTTTTTAAATAATATTTGTTTTTGATTTAAAACTAAATTTATTTTTGATTTTATAAAACAAATGAATTTGATTTTGATATGAATATGATTTAATAATACAAATTAATATTAAATATTTTAGAATCTTACTTATGGTAAATCTTAATCGATTTATTTATTTGAATGTGAATTCATTCTCGAACTTTTATTTAAATATTTAAAACTCATATAATTATATAATCTATTTTCAATATTACATTATATCCTTAATTTGATTCCAAATTGTTTCTCTTTTAGATCTGGCATGCGTATTGATTTTGTTGATGCAAACATTGTCTAAATTTGAATTGTCAGATTCATTTTCCTTTGATATCATCTATTATTTATTTGATTTGCAAAATTAGCTATTAAATATATATTGCCAAACTCGTTCGTTCTTCGAATTAAAAAAATTATATTGTTTTCCTTTTATTTGCAAACACATTTATATATTTCCTTTTATTTGCAATCAATATTTAACTTTTAAAAATTCAACGTTCGTTCCTTAGTATTAATGTTTTCCTTACATGTTCATTATTTTCAAAATTTAAACCATTATTTTCTTTTGTCAAATATTCGTTCAAGCCATTCGTGTTTTTCCATATATGACTCGTTATTTATATTGTCCTGTATCCATTTACAATAACCTGTTTAATATACCTAACGTTTCTGTAACGACCCATGTTTTTACCCGTCGAATATTTAATTTAATTTATTTATTTTAAATATTATATTGGGAATATTAATGGAAATTAGTATTTAATTCTTTATTTAAAACGAAGTTCGAACGTTATATATTTATATAATTATAAATCGAGCCTGAAAATGGCGTGCAGTTCGTAATATGGAGTTTTAAACTTCAACTGAGAATACAGGGTTCGATATAAGTCGGATTTCTGTGAAACAAGAAACGTTGGGATCGTATTGACAATAGTTTTCATATGAAAAAGGATAATCCAGATTTCGTGTTATAGATTTCGAGTTATGGCTAAATCAAATTTTGGAAAAAACGCTATGGAAATTGTTATCGGCCTTTAAAATGGTCGTTTTGCAAACGAACTCTGTTTTCAATGAAATTAGTTTCATTGGAACCGTATCGTCAAATTATTGTCAAAAAATCAAACTGCGAGGTAAACCGATGTCGTATGTGGCCACGGCAGCCAAAACTCCCTTTCAGATTCTATAACGCGTAATTAAATTAATAAAAGGATAATTGAGCACAACTTGAACAGACGATCGAATTAGGCCACGAAACCAGTTCCGTTGAGTTCGTATCGTCGATTAGAGTCAGAATAGGTATATAGTTTGTTATTTTTAGAGACCGGAAAATTTTGGTGTTCAGAATGGCATTGCGGTGCGCCTTAAAAATAGCCTACCTGGGAAATAGTCTCAGAATGCGACGAAACTGGTGCCATCGGGTTCGTATCGAAAAGTTATTATAGGATCTGAAGGTTTCAAGTTGATTTGATTTATCTGGTGATCATGAAAAAATTAAACGCGTGTTTATTTCTGGTTTTATAAAGGGATTTTTTTTATATGACCTCGGATTTCGACGAAACTTGTCTCATTGGGTCCGGAATACCTTTCTACACTAAGGTTAGCCTTTTTATCGATAAACAGAAATCGTTCGTAGTGATTTTAACCAATTACTTTACCCGTAAGTTTCGAAAAAATATATAATCCATCCATCAAATATACAATGACAGACCAAAATTTTCTGATGCCTAATACTCTATATATAAGCAGCTATCCCCGTAGACTCCCCTTCTACACTACCCAAAGTCATGTATTGTCACTTCCAAAGGTAATTTAGGCACATGCTAGTATCTCTATACGTATGCTAACCTATACCTCTCTTGTAGCCATTTTCAAATCGAATCCCATAAACTGAAAAAAAGACTCAACACCCAGCCTACCCTGCGTTTTCCTTCTTCTAGTACCTATGCCTTGTATTTTCAAACAACCATCTACTCAAGAACTAACGCAGGCTAAACCTATATAGTATAGGATATGAAAACACAAAGAAGACTACACTGCTCTCCTACAAAAATACTACACAGCTAGCTTACTCTCTTCTCCTATGTGTTCACATCAAGTGATATCCTCTCCATCACACAGATGATGATATGAAAACTCAATGAAACCACCAACCTACCCTATAAACTAAATGAAACGATGCCCCATTCTCAGGTCTGATCACATCTATGGGCATGCAAAGTCCTTTCAAAATATTTTTTGCCGTGTAATTTTGTATTAGACAGCACACTAACATATGTTTTCACATCCTCAAGACAACTCCTGCCTGTACATAATTAACATGACAACATCCTTATCCCTTTCCTCTTTCGCCTATAAATAGCAGCATCTATTTTCTTCTTTCAGCAAGAAGGAGAACACAGTTTCCATTAGTACCAAATAAATATAACGCAAGCATTATATTGTAAAAAAAAAGAGATAAGGAGGAAGCGGCATGGAGTTCAAGGTAGCACGGAGTTCAAGGTGGTACTGTTGGGTTCATGATGGGAAGAAGGGAGGTGGCGTTGTGATCTTGTATGGGGAGGCCGAAAAACGTGGAGCAGTAATCACGAGAGGCTCAAGTGCCGATGTAGTCCATGTGGCGAGGTGGGAGCGCAAAGGGGGTCGGAGGAAGTTTGCTCCATGCACGGTACTAGAGCGAAGCAAGTGGTCTTCGTGTTGGCAAGGTGGCGAGATATTCGGAAGCAGGTGGTTCTCGTTCCTTCAGTAGCAGGAGAAGGAGTCGAATGCTTTAAATAGGGCAGGTGCAGTTTCCATGTAGAGGAGATGAACGTTGGGGATGTGGTAGTTTGAATGGAGAATAATACATGGAAGCAGGCGGGTTTCTTTTTATTACTAGGAGGGTGGCGTTACAATGCACAGCAGGAGTTGGCAACATGGCAGGAAAGGAGATGGGCCGTGATTCCTTTGCCAATCAAAAACGTAAATTGTGGATTAGGTAATTTCATTAATTAACGATTTAGTTTTTAATTTAAGTAAAGTTTAGAATTTAATTAAACAAGTGTTATAAGTCTGATTTTCAACCAGCGTTGGACTCGTTATTCCCTGGAATAGATCGGACCAGAGCTTTAAAAATATAATGATATCATAAATTATTGGTTTATAAATTAATTAACTAATATATGATTAGTAATACGGTTAGTTTAATTAAAGGGTTATTAGTTTATTTAAATCATATAGGCTTATGATGGTATAACGTTAACTCATGTTGTCAGAATTGGACAGATAAGAAGCAATAGAACCGTATCAAAGAGGACTACCTACTGGAGCTGGAACGGACGAAGACAGAATCAACTGGGGTTTTAATTAAATTAAGCGCTCTTTTAATTTAATTAAAACTGAACCATTGTAACGACAAATCAGATCCAGGTGAGTTAAACTCACTTAGTATTTTTTTCCCATTTATATTTTATATAAATTGTGTTTTTATTTTGTGTGCCCTGCTTGCTGATGGTTGCCTGTTTGCTAGTTATACATTTGTTTGTTGATTTAACTGATGAAATTAAACTGTGTTTAATTTCAGTGAAATACCAAATCGTTATTTTTAACGATTGGTTCCAATAAAGGTAACTCACCTTGGTTGGTCACGTTTATTTATAAACGTGTTTAAATCGTTTAAATTGTTTGAACTGTTTGCGAATTGGTTGGTTGGTCGTTATTTATTGTTATCTATTAGCTGAAATTGAATTGTCTGGTTAGAGATAACCGTTGTAATTTCAGGGAAGAACAGGTTGGAGGGATCCAACCGGATTCCTTAAATATATTATTTATTTTCATATTATCATATATGAACTGTCATGATTGTTGATTGATTTGGGTTGTGATCATTTACTGAAAAGTCAACCTGTGTTTTGTTTAAACCAATGGGCGGTATTGGTTTAGTATTTGGCAGTGTATGGCATATAAAATCAATTGTTTGATAGATATTGATTCACTGTCAAGTGAGTCAATAGAGATGAAGTTATAAAATTTATTTTATAACTGGAGATAGATTTTTGAATATATTATTTTGAATAAAAATTATTTAAGAGAAATAAATAAATATTTTATTATTAATTGATTTTATAAAGCTAATTCTGATATTAATCAGATTCATAAGTACGAGGATAAGAATAGATCGAATGGTTAAACTTTGATAATGGTTTGAAAAGAAAACAATTAGTGGAATTATTTAAATTAATTATATTAATTTAAAGTGAGGATTGATTGGGATCGGTTAATGAGATAATCGGGTTTTGAGTTAATTAAATCGACCAGATTGAATTGGAATTGATTTTCAAATTGTTGTGTTTCGATTAAAATGGTTTAATGAATACTGTTTAAATGTAAATAAGAGTTTTAAAAAGGATTTACTATTTATTTTAATTAATAAAGGAATTAACTACCAATATAGTTAATGATTGAAATGAATTATTATTTCATTTAATAATAATTTAGAAAATTACTTTTCTAAAGTGATCGAAGCGAAATGAAATCAAATGGAATGGTGAAAGGAGTTTATGTTCGAGATTTTATATTTAAAACCCAAAATTTATTATAATGAAGTTATGGAAGGAATTCCAAGCGAATAGAATAGCTTGATATAAGTGTTACTTGATTATTCAAATTAAGTGAAGGGAAATTTAGATCAAAAAGGTTTTATGATAAACCAAGGATATAAATGGGATTTACAAAGGGGAAAAGCGTTAATCTTAAGTTAACGTTACTTGAAAATGAGATCAGGTAAAAAGGGGAATTTGAAATAAGATTTCCAAAGGGGGAAATGGTCGAATAAATTTGGAAGGAGATTGGAAATAAGTAAATCTAGTTAAAGAAATGGGTTATAGGGTTGTATAACCAAATTCAAGTTATGGTGGAAATTGTTTTGAGACTGAAATGAGATATTGGGTTTTGGTTTCAACTTCTATTTATCTGAGGATAAGAACGTCGTTTGATCAAGGTCGGAGAGGTAATTAAAATACCCCAACTTGAACAACATCGGGGTTATCTGATGGTAATATTAGTTGGTAAACGTAAAAGAGGTTCGTGATAATATAACAAAGGTTTGAAAGGAGATTGAAGTGGGAATTTAGTTATGATTGTACGTTATTTCACTATGGTTTTTGAGAACCTTAGTCTATCAAGTCAGAATTCAAATATCGTATTTTTGAATATTAAAAGAATTAGAAGTTTTAGTTTAACAAAAGTAAATCAGTTTGTTAAAGGCCAAGTGATGCTGAATACTGAACCAGTGAACTCATTGGAGTGTCATGATTGAATCACTGTATATTTTGATAGTTAAATCACCGACTATCAAACCTGTCCAATACGATTGTTGGTATGGAAAGACCGGGATCAAATTTATATTCGAAAACCATTCCGACCAACAAGTACATGAAGATATCATAAGATGATCGAGTTGGAGCATTGAAGACCGTGGATTTTCATACACGGAAGAACCACTAATATTCTCTGCCTGGCAAGTAAAGATAAGTTGTGATTCTGTCGTGGTTGGAATCTACGGGTTGCAAGGACTTCTCGTTACTGATCCGTGGGGTGATTCCTATATGGATGCGGTAGGAGAGTGCTTTCGGTTCATCCTGTTCCTGGATGACTGGTATGGACGAGTGTCTGACAGAGTATTTCCAAAGGGTCACGTATGTTGATTTCTTCAAACGTGCTATAGTTGTTGGCGGAGAATTTTCCGTTCTCTTAGCTTTTAGCTAGAGTATTTTTGTGGGCGTCAATTAGTGATATCTGGCGGATCTGACGATGTGGCATTCAAAGCGAATGGTGATCAGATGTTTCAAAAATAAACTCTGACCTCAAGCCTCATCAACCGGGAAATGACAAAAATCGGGCAGGCAGCATGGCTATGTGGGTCGCTCCCATTAGGGTGTATAATCACCTATCTAGAGAAAGTCCTATTTGTTTCTTAAATCTATGTTTCGATGATGTCCCTTTTCGGGAGACGGTTACTGATCCCAACCGTCGGTGATATACATTCGATACACTCAAGCGAAATGAGTGGTCGGTCATGTGAGGGCCGGGTTGCAAGACGTTCTTGTTGAACCCAGTGTATTCGTCTCTAGATATACACTATCGGCAGGTGGTCCCATACCTTGTCATAGTTGGAATCCAATCTCCAATAAGCGCCCGCGGTTTTGTTTTGTATACTATATATGTGGAGCGTGAGATGCAAGCGTTCCACTAGATTGTTATTTACTTGTATTTAGACATTATTATAATATCAGACAAGATATTGGTTTCAGAAATGTTTTGGGTTATCGTAAGGTAAAAACCGTCCGTGTTTATGTGTGGATTTGGTCTTACGATTATCCTTTTCTTTTGAAAAGATTTTCGAACTTTAAAATCATGATTGGAAGATTTACCCTTAGTACTGTGCGAGTTTATCTCACTCTGGTTCACCAGACTGACCCGGTGTTTTGTAAATGCTCGGGTTAGCCCGGGGTGTACAGGTTCAGGTTATCGAATGCTGTGAAGTCCAGAGACGAGCTGGAGATGTTCAGACGTATGATATTATATAGATACTATTCTGCTGTGTTGTATATGGGAACAAGTTATTATAACTGTCCCATTGTATGATGTACTCTGATACTGTAAGTATTTTTAAAGCTCTCAATAAAGATTTATTTCTGTATTATATTTTGTTCCGCTGCGATGTGAGACTCTGTGTTATGCTCTTCTTCTTCTATTCTTATATTTCTTTCTTTCTTATCTCACCCTCTAATTTCTTTCTAATAACTATCCAGTGTTTTCGGTGCTTGGAGAGTCGGCATGAGTTACGGTAAGGGTATTTATGTCGGATTTCAGGGCCAGAAACCGTGGGTCGTTACAGTGGTATCAGAGACGAAGGTTAAGTGATTACCTTGGCTCTGTGGCGTGACTCAGTAGAGATGGGGTTAGCAATACACTAGATTGAGTTTGAGTGTATATATACGAGTGAACGTATTTGTAGATTTTAAAAAAAAATTGTTTTATATTGTGGAGATTTATTGGTTGAGTTGTTTATGAGTTCTGGTCGATCAGTTCGATCCACTGTATCGATAGGGGTTTCTAAACACTCAGGTACGATAAACCGACGCAGTATGTTTTGAAAGAGGGTAAATGAAATAATTTTACCCAAACTATATTTTAATATAAAGGAATGATTAATATTTGAAGTATTATAGTATATTGGATGTGTTGGTTGATTATAATTAAGATGGTTATATAAATAACCAATTAGAATTCGTATAATAAAAGCAAATTTATCAAATCTGAAATAAAAATCAGAATTTGAGATTAAAATTCCTGAAAGTGGGAAAGAAATTTGCAAATGAACTTGGATTGAGTATACGAGAATTTTAAGATCCTGGGAGATGTTAAATTGTTTACAAGTATCGTGAATTTTATTTTGAAATAGATTTTAAAATGAAAGTGGTTAAAATTGGAGTTTGAAAGTTTATATAGTATTGAACTCACTTCGATAGCTGGGAAATAACTCTAAGGATGCTGGCCACATCATCAGTGTTCATTTCCGAGTTCTAATTGACGGATTACTTCTAAAGATTTTGTTTTGAATTGCTTTGAGAAAAACAAGTTGTTTTGAATCCTGAAAAGGAATATTTGATTTTTGAAAGAGTTGAACTGTTTTAAAAACTCCCTAGGAGATTTTTTGAACAAAGACAAAATTAAATAGAAATTGGGAAAGCAAATATGAATTGAATTGAAACCAATTAACTGGAAATTGAATCGGGATATAATATATCAAGTAGAATCAGATTTGAATTGTGAGACAAGAATCTGAAATGGTGTGGACTGGTAAGTTAAGAGTTGGAATTGATAATGGATGGAGATTGAGTTAAGAATGAGATTTGGCTTGGACGCGTGAAAGATTTGGTTTTGAGGATAAAATTGGAATTTTGTTTGGAAAGGCATTTGTATATGCTGACAGGGGAGCAGATGGAAAGGATATAATGATATGCCCGACAAAAAGGTACACGTTTATTTTTATATGGGTTTGGTGATTTATGAGCCTGTTTGGCAAGCCGCTTGGCTGTTTTATTTTCTTTTGGATTGAAGAAGGCCTAGAAAGGCGAGTTGTAGTTGTACCAATTGAGTCGTACAGAGGAGGTGCTGGCGAAATTTTTCGAAAATTTAAGGTGTTAGAAAATTTTCAATATTTTTGAAAATATTTATTCATGGTATTGAAAAGATTTTGATTTAAAATAAATTGGATTTGAAAGTTAATGGGTTTGAAACATCCTTTCTTACCTTAGCAATTTCGAGGACGAAATTATTTTAAGGGTGGAAGAATGTAACGACCCGTGTTTTTGCCCGTCGAATATTTAATTTAATTTATTTATTTTAAATATTATATTGGGAATATTAATGGAATTTAATATTTAATTCGTTATTTAAAACGAAGTTCGAACGTTATATATTTATATAATTATAAATCGAGCCTGAAAATGGCGTGCAGTTCGTAATATGGAGTTTTAAACTTCAACTGAGAATACAGGGTTCGATATAAGTCGGATTTCTGTGAAACAAGAAACGTTGGGACCGTATTGACAATAGTTTTCATATGAAAGAGGAAAATCCATATTTCGTGTTATAGATTTCGAGTTATGGCTAAATCAAATTTTGGAAAAAACGCTATGGAAATCGTTATCGGCCTTTAAAATGGCCGTTTAGCAAACGAACTCTGTTTTCAATGAAATTAGTTTCATTGGAACCATATCATCAAATTATTGTCAGAAAATCAAACTGCGAGGCAAACCGATGTCGTATGTGGCCACGACAGCCAAAAACCCCTTTCAGATTCTATAACGCGTAATTAAATTAATAAAAGGATAATTGAGCACAACTTGAACAGACGATCGAATTAGGCCACGAAACCAGTTCCGTTGAGTTCGTATCGTCGATTAGAGTCAGGATAGGTATATAGTTTGTTATTTTTAGAGACCGGAAAAATTTGGTGTTCAGAATGGCATTGCGGTGCGCGTTAAAAATAGCCTACCAGGGAAACAGTCTCAGAATGCGACGAAACTGGTGCCGTCGGGTTTGTATCGAAAAGTTATTATAGGATCTAAAGGTTTCAAGTTGATTTGATTTATCTGGTGATCGTGAAAAAATTAAACGCGTGTTTATTTATGGTTTTATAAAGGGATTTTTTTCATATGACCTCGGATTTCGACAAAACTTGTCTCATTGGGTCTGGAATACCTTTTTACACTAAGGTTAGCCTTTTTATCAGTAAACAGAAATCGTTCGTAGTGATTTTAACCAATTACTTTACCTGTAAGTTTCGAAAAAATATATAATCCATCCATCAAATATACGGTGACAGACCAAAATTTTCTGATGCCTAATACTCTATATATAAGCAGCTATCCCCGTAGACTCCCCTTCTACACTACCCAAAGTCATGTATTGTCACTTCCAAAGGTAATTTAGGCACATGCTAGTATCTCTATACGTATGCTAACCTATACCTCTCCTGTAGCCGTTTTCAAATCGAATCCCATAAACTGAAAAAAAGACTCAACACCCAGCCTACCCTGCGTTTTCCTTCTTCTAGTACCTATGCCTTGTATTTTCAAACAACCATCTACTCAAGAACTAACGCAGGCTAACCCTATATAGTATAGGATATGAAAACACAAAGAAGACTACCCTGCTCTCCTACAAAAATACTACACAGCTAGCTTACTCTCTTCTCCTATGTGTTCACATCAAGTGATATCCTCTCCATCACACAGATGATGATATGAAAACTCAATGAAACCACCAACCTACCCTATAAACTAAATGAAACGATGCCCCATTCTCAGGTCTGATCACATCTATGGGCATGCAAAGTCCTTTCAAAATATTTTCTGCCGTGTAATTTTGTATCAGACAGCACACTGACATATGTTTTCACATCCTCAAGACAGCCCCTGCCTGTACATAATTAACATGACAACATCCTTATCCCTTTCCTCTTTCGCCTATAAATAGCAGCATCTATTTTCTTCTTTCAGCAAGAAGGAGAACACAGTTTCCATTAGTATCAAATAAATATAACGAAAGCATTATATTGTAAACAAAAAAAAGATAAGGAGGAAGCAGCATGGAGTTCAAGTTGGCACAGAGTTCAAGGTGGTACTGTTGGGTTCATGATGGGAAGAAGGGAGGTGGCGTTGTGATCTTGTATGGGGAGGCCGAAAAACGTGGAGCAGTAATCACGAGAGGCTCAAGTGTCGGTGCAGTCCATGTGGCGAGGTGGGAGCGCAAAGGGTGTCGGAGGAAGTTTGCTCCATGCACGGTACTAGAGCGAAGCAAGTGGTCTTCGTGTTGGCAAGGTGGCGAGATATTCGGAAGCAGGTGGTTCTCGTTCCTTCAGTAGCAGGAGAAGGAGTCGAATGCTTTAAATAGGGCAGGTGCAGTTTCCATGTAGAGGAGATGAACGTTGGGGATGTGGTAGTTTGAATGGAGAATAATACATGGAAGCAGGCGGGATTCTTTTTATTACTAGGAGGGTGGCGTTACAATGCACAGCAGAAGTTGGCAACGTGGCAGGAAAGGAGATGGGCCGTGATTCCTTTGCCAATCAAAAACGTAAATTGTGGATTAGGTAATTTCATTAATTAAGGATTTAGTTTTGAATTTAAGTGAAGTTTAGAATTTAATTAAACAAGTATTATAAGTTTGATTTTCAACCAACGTTGGACTCGTTATTCCCTGGAATAGATCAGACCGGAGCTTTAAAAATATAGTGATATGATAAATTAGTTGGTTTATAGATTAATTAACTAATATATGATTAGTAATACGGTTAGTTTAATTTAAGGGTTATTAGTTGATTTAAATCGTATAGGCTTATGATGGTATAACGTTAACTCATGTTGTCAGAATTGGACAGACAAGAAGCAATAGAACCGTATCAAAGAAGACTACCTACTGGAGCTGGAACGGACGAAGACAAAATCAACTGGGGTTTTAATTAAATTAAGCGCTCTTTTAATTTAATTAAAACTGAACCATTGTAATGGCAAATCAGATCCAGGTGAGTTAAACTCACTCAGTATTTTTTCCCATTTATATTTTATATAAATTGTGTTTTTATTTTGTGTGCCCTGCTTGCTGATGGTTGCCTATTTGCTAGTTATACATTTGTTTGTTGATTTAACTGATGAAATTAAACTGTGTTTAATTTCAGTGAAATACCAAATCGTTATTTTTAACGATTGGTTCCAATGAAGGTGTAACACCCCACGTCCATTAATGTCACTCACAAAGGGAATGCATTAACTTCCATGGAGGTTATAAGTGAATATAGAACAGAAAAATTACAACAAGACAGATAATAAATAGTACTTGGAAATCTAAAATTTCATTTTATTGCAGCGGAAATTAAACATGTTTGTTACCTCATAAAACCATAGATCATAACCAAGTACAATATCCATCTTCATAAAAACAAAATACATAATCCCATTACATAAATAGCCATTAAAAAGATAACAAGTTGGACTTTACATCAATGGTCCAAGCTTTCCAAAGAGAGATGAAGCAATTCAATCAAACTCCACTAGAGCTGGGCCCAACCTGAGGACTTGGAGGGGGAAAAAGGATAGAAATAGAGGGGGTCAGACATAAAGTCTGGCGAGTATGATAATTCTAACAATACTATTATCAAAATAACTAGACTAAGGCATAAGCTGGAAGACAAGTAAATGTCTATGAACTCTTAGGAAGATAAAGATAGCGTTTAAGATAACGTAAAAGATAATGGTAAAGGCACACCTAATTACTAACGAATGATTACTACACTGCACCGCACATTACTACACTGCACCACACTAGTCACCCTATTGTTTGATCCCACTTGCTTCACACGGAAACTTTATAAATAGCCTTACGTACCCCTATCTAACTACATAGGTGTCGTCTGCCCCTATCTCCACTAGGTGTACCCCACTACCCACTTTCGATCGGCTCCCTACTCGTAGATACCCGTGTTGGCCCCACAGTGGGGTGTATCACTCCCCTAAAGTGGCAACCCGATACAACTTGAGAATGCACGACTTATAACTACATGATTCAACAACGTCTTACCTACCAGCCCGGGTCCACACACGCATACGAAACCCATTGGACTTGCGTTGCCACCGCTCCCCGTTTTGGCCTCTTACAGTCAAACCCAGCATGCGTGTCCCGTCCTCGACTTGGGTCGAGCCCACAAAGATACGTTTGGGATACTGGTCGAAATGGGCCCCTACAAGCTACCCACCTAAGCTTGTCACTAGTATATCCCACTTAACCATCTTGGTCATGTTCATATACATGTGTGTTTGGTTAAGTCTTACTAATCGTATTTCACATGCCACTAAGGGCACCCCCTAGATTCCTCGTGCCACCCAAGGCACCTACTTAACCCCCATGTCCCACTTTACATGTTTATCTGGTTAAGTATTTCTTAATTCATTCAGGCCATAACCTCGTAAAGACCTCTCACATTAGACTGGCATTTATGGCAGCTGGATTTGCCGGGCGGGTCCGGGCAGTCTTACACCATAAAAGATTCTAACCTCGTGTCTTTACAACTGTTATGCTTTAGTTTAGGCCTAGAACCTCTCACATTGGGCTGACATTTGTGACCACTGGATTTGCCGGGCGGGTCCGGGCAGGTTTACGTCACAAACGAGTCCAACCTCGTGTCCTAAGCATTGATTAACACTTAAAATCTTTTACCCCAATTTTAATAATTCCCTATTCAAATTATTAATTAAGTCAACTTTTAATGATGTCCATAATTGGCTCAATTATGGCCATCCACTTATGGCATGCAAAATCATATCAATTGCACCCCAACTTTTTAATATTAAATCCTTAATATTACCCCTACCCCACGTTTATACGTTCGCTTATTCAACGCATAATATAGGCTAGACTTGTATAGTCTAACACCTAGCACAAAGATAAATTATCACAACATATAGACAATTAAAATAAATCTAATCATAATAGGGGTGAAACTTGCATAAACTACACATGTTAAGGATCAAAAGGTGTCAACTTGTTAAATGTCTCAATTTATATGATATGATCATAGCCCAAATCTATACATAAACTTGCATATGGGGTTTTTAGGCAACATAATGATGGTGTGAACTAGCATAGGATATCACATATGTCATAGCATAATTCTAGATGTCATAATAGATGTCTTGGTATATGTTCATAACTTTTCTAATCAATCTAACTTGCATATGTGACTTGTCATATAAATCAACATAACCCAAACATGATGATTTAATTAATATGAATTGACTAGCACAGATGGTAACATCATGGCCTTTTTAACATGTATGATTCATCACAACTTAGCATAGAAATTTCAACATACATAACATCATCATAGCATGATTTACAACATATAAGATATCATCATCACATAACATTGGATTTACAATATACATGATAGCAAAAGGGGTTTAAAACAACATATATGATAATTCACATCTTCTACTCATAATCCATTCATAACTCAACCTAATTAAAATGATAATAATCTTGTTAAGATCATCATACTCACAATTTAGAGAAGAAAAGAGAGAGTTTTGCTTTGCTTTAGGGTTGAGAGAATTAGAATTGAATTTGCTTTTCTTCTTTCTTAGTTGGCGGTGGCTCCATTGATTTCCATGGCAATGGTATGACGGTAACTATTCTAGTTAAATTAGGTTTAGGGTTAGCATTAGGATGTATTTATAGGTGTAGGAAGTTATTTAGGACCATTAGATTAACCCTGAACCATGAGAACCAATCAAATGCAAAATCTGCATTTGAGCGAATCGGCCCACGGGTTGACAGCCGAACACCCTGGATTAACCCCTAGTCGACCCAGCGGGGCTTGGGTCGACCTCAAAAATGGGCCGGTTTGGTTATTCCCCCTCCCAGTTCGCTGTTTTGAACTTTTTCGCATATTTATTTATTTAATTTTTAATTTATATATATATATATATATATATATATATATCAATATATATCAATATATATATATATATTTCTCTGCGCAACCCATTTCACTTAATTCTTTTCTAAAAATTAAGTATACTTTAATTTGTGAATTTTAATGTTATAAAATTACGGGGTGTTACATTCTCCCCTCCTTAAAGGATTTCGTCCCCGAAATCTCCAAGTCAAGAAGAATGTATATCCTACCATCTAATCGTCCATCTACTCAACCATCAAACACCAGCATCCATTGTCCTTAAAAGACTTCTAATGCTTTAATGTTTATATGCACAGTGTGTGTATATGTCCATATCTAATGCAAAATTAGGCGGTCTACTGATTCAGTCGACCTCCTTAGTGCAATTCATGATAGTGCCATGCGTCCAATATGTATGCAAAAGATTCATAATGATAAATATTAATTCTATATGCGTGCACAACCATCCACCCGAATGCAGCAACTATATGATAATACAACCATTATACATCCATTTTACTAAATACATCCATATATTTGCAATATGCAATATGAAGTGACTGAGCCGATCTGGTGCCTAATAGTGTGTGTATATGCATCCATGAGCAACCACTAGCAAACACTTGCATCCACTTTGCATCCACCATACATAACATGTCTCAAACACATGTTTCAACCATAGGATTATCCTAACTAAAGGTCAAAGATACTAGCGAGAGGATATACTAAAGATAAGATAAGCACAAGCTAAGCGATAAAGGAGAAATTAAAAGACATACCCTCAAAAAGAAAAGGGTATCGTGAACGCATCTTCTCTTTTGTCTCCCAATTAGCGTTGCTCTCATCATCTCCCCATTGCACTTTGACTAGTCTGACCTCTCGATTCCTCAACCTCTTGATCTCCGACCCAAGAATGCGCGTAGGAGCTCGTCGAATTGTCGCATCACGCTCTATCTCCACCTCTCTAAGATACCACTTCCGCGGTCTCGTGCAAGAACTTCCTCAAATTTGACACATGGAATACGTCGTGTACACCACTAAGTCTCTCGAGAAACTCCACTCTATACGCCATCTGTCCAATTTTCTCCTTAATAGGAAACGGCCCTACAAACCTTGGTGCTAATTTCCCAACGGACCCAAAGCGAAAAACGTTCCGTAATGGAGACACTTTGACAAAGACCATGTCCCCAACTTCAAACTAGAGATCTATCCTCCTCTTATCCGCATAAGATTTCTGCCTATCTTGCGATGCTTTCATCCTCCTTCGAATCAAGACGATCTTCTCCGAAGTCTCCCTAATCATATCGGGCCCAAGTAAGATCTTATCCATAGATTCCCACCAACATGTAGGTGAACGACAAGGTCGTCCATAAAGAGCTTCGAATGGTGCCATACCAATGCTGGACTGAAAGCTGTTATTATATGCGAACTCCACCAATGGAAGATGCTCTTCCCACGTACCCCCAAAGTCTAGGATACATAGCCTCAGCAGATCCTCTAGAATGCGATTCACCCTCTCGGTCTAGCCGTCCGTCTGAGGATGATATGCGGTGCCCAAACATAACTGAGTCCCTACCGCCTCTTGTAAGATTCTCCAAAATTCGCTAGTGAAAATAGGATCGCGGTCGCTCACTATGCTAGAAGGAACACCGTGCAAACGAACTATTTCTCGAACGTATACGGATGCTAACCATGGAGCAGTCCTCTTACTCTTTACGGGAATTAAACGAGCACTTTTAGTAAGTCTATCTACTATAACCCAAATTCCTGTATTACCCTTCCTTGATCGCAGTAACCCATCCACAAAATCCATCGAGACACTTTCCCACTTCCATAGTGGAACCTCCAATGGGTGAAGCAACCCACCGGGTTTCTTTTGCTCCGCTTTTACTTGTTGGCACACCAAGCATCTAGCGACATACTCGGCCACATCTTTCTTCATGCCGGCCCAAAAGTAAACTCTCTTCATGTCTTTGTACATCTTGTCCCTGCCGGGATGAATGGTCATCTTCGAATGATGTGCTTCGTCAAGAATAGTCTTCCTTAGGTCATCGTCTTTTGGTACACAAAGTCTACCGTCCCTACGTAACCAACCCTTATCGTCTAGGGTATACCTACGGAGATGGCTTGATGACTCCCCTCCTTTGAGTTTTTCTACTAACTCAACCAACTGCGGGTCGTCTCGCTGTGCCCCGCCAATCCGTCCCAAAAGCGTAGGTCTGACCTCCAAGGATGCTAGCAAACCAGGTACGAAGTCAACGGAAGTTCTAAAGTCAAACATCGAAATGAATTCTAAACTTCGCCGCTCAACAAACAAAGGACTTAAGGATAATCTTTTTCTGCTTAAGGCGTCTGCCACCACGTTACCCTTGCCAGGGGTATAGGCTATTTCGAAGTCGTAGGACGCTAAGAACTTCATCCACCTTTGCTGCCTTAAGTTCAAGTCCTTTTGAGAGAATAGGTATTTTAAAGACTTGTCGTCAGTGAATAATTTGAATTTCTCGCCAAGAAGATAATGACGTCAAGACTAAAGCGCGAAAACAATAGCGGCCAATTCTAGGTCATGTGTAGGATAATTTTTCTCATGCGCTCTCAACTACCTTCCACCATAGGCTATTACCCTACCCTATTGCATTAAGACTGCGCCTAGTCCTGTCCCACAAGCATCAGTATAAACGGTAAACGGCTTACTCCCGTCTGGCAATACTAAGACTGGGGCTGAAGTCAAAGCTCTCTTCAAACGTTGGAACGCATCATCACAATCTACGTCCCATGTGAAAACTAGGTTCTTCCTCGTCAAGCGTGTCAATGGAGTTGATATCTTTGCGAAGTATTTAATAAACTTCCTATAGTAACCAGCCAACCCCAAGAAACTTCTCACTTCGGTAGCATTTTTAGGGACCTTCCAATCTTGGATGGCCACCACCTTCGCGGGATCCACGGCTATCCCTTCTTTGGAAACCACGTGCCCCAAGAACCATACTTCCTTCCTCCAAAAGTGACACTTAGAAAATTTAGCCTTAAGGCTATGCGCTCGTAGGGTCTCCAACACTTCCCTAAGATGTAGGGCATGCTCTTCTTCATCCTTAGAAAAGATCAAGATGTCATCTACAAAGACTACCACGAATTTGTTAAGGTACTCCCTAAACACCCTACTCATCAAATCAACAAAATATGTTGGGGCATTTGTCAAACCGAAGGGCATCACTAGCCATTCATAGAAACCGTCCGGAGTCCTAAAGGCAGTCTTGTCCATGCTATCCTCAGCCACTCTCAACTGATGGAAACCAGTGGCTAAGCCCAACTGCGAAAACACTGAGGCGCCAACTAACTGATCGAAGAGATCGTCAATCCTCGGCAATGGGTGTCTGTTCTTCTTAGTAAGTTTATTAAGTTCTCTATAGTCCACACACAGTCTAAGGGACCCATCCGCCTTCGTGGCAAATACTACTGGAGCACCCCACTCCGATATACTTCGTCTTATGAACCCCTTCTCAAGCAACTCCTTCACTTGCTTATCGAGTTCCCTCCTTTCACGTGAAGCCATGTGGCGTACTAGCAAAGATACTGGTTTCGCATTATCCACAAGATATATTCGAAAATCTATCTCCCGCTTCGGAGGCAAGCCCTTCACCTCCTCAAACACATCCGAATATTCTCGGACCACTCTAACAGATCGTAGATTTTCCTCAGACGCGTCAAGCGATTCTAGATAACTTAGCATAACCGAATTTATGGGATTACAAAAGATTTCGAGAGTTTTGCCAAGGCGAGTCACGAGCCTAACTACTCTCCTTTCACAGTCAAGAACGGCCCCATTTCTGGATAACCAATCCATTCCTAAAATTAGCCCATAGCCCGTGAAGCCCAACACATAAGCATCACATCTAAATTCAACGCTAAGTATGGAAATTTTCAAATCCAAACACATCATGGACAAATAAGCTGAGCCCCCAATTGGATTCGAAACAACTAAGGGATCCTCTACTAAACTGGTGTTTAAGTGCAGTGATTCAAATAATGATGTAGAGATAAACGAATGTGATGCGCCCGAATCGAATAAGGTACGGACAGGATAATCAAACAGAAAAACTAAACTTTCAACAGAAATGGTTCTACCTCGTTCTTGCAGCGGTGGGACCGCGAGAGCCTGAACTTGTCCCCTTGCCTGCCCTGGTGCCATAAGAGCCTGTATCTGTCCTCCCGAGGTAGCTCCTGCCCTCTACCCCTTCTTTGGGCAGTCCTTCACTAAATGTCCCGCATCGCCACAATGAAAACAGCCTGTCTTCTTTTTCTTTCGGCAATCCTTGCTGAGATGGCCTGGTGTCCCACAGTTAAAACATTTCTTCTTTCCCTTGCCGTTATTGTCTTTACCACCCTTCTTGTTTTGCTGTTGTGGTTTCTTCTGATCCCCCTTCTTCTCGGGTGCCTTATCAGCTTTAGCGCTTTTCTTCTCATGCATGAGCGCCATTTCTACTAACTTCTCAAAGGTGGCCCCCATCGGGATGTGGGTCATAGCCAACCCTTGCAATGGTTCATTCAAGCCATTCACGAACCTTAGAACCTTCTTCTCCGGCGTGTTCACTAAGTCCAAGCCAAACCTTGCTAACTGATTAAATTTATTGACATATTCTTTCCCTGATGAGCTTCCTTGCTTCAATGTCAAGAACCTTTCCATATATAGATTTTCTTCCGCCCTTGAGAGAAACTTCGCCTCGAACCTACGTCTGAAATCCGCCCAAGAGTCAACAGGACGCTCCCCATTAGTGACCTCCCACCAAAACGAGGCCTCTCCCTTCATCAACCAAGCTGCTAAACGAACTCTCCTCCCTTCTTCTACTTCAAAGATTTCTAGCAATTCTTCCACCTCCTTAAGCCAATCTCTAGCTTCCACAAACGTTTCTGACCCTTGAAATGGTTTTCCACCCATAGCCTTGAATTCCTTGCACGTCATTGCAAAAGTATCTACGCGAGGAGGAGGAGGAGGAACGGGTGCAACTGGTGGTGGAGGAACATTGGCTGGACCTGCAGCGGCCCTAGCCTCTAATAACCTCCTATACCATCCTAGTATCGTTACACCGTCGGGTAGATTAAGATCTTCAGCCATGCTGAAACGAAAAAGGAAAGATTCAGAATGGAGAATTCGAAAGATAAAGATATGGGCTATTGGGGATTATGTTTTTCTTAAAAACTTTTCTCTTTAAATTTCTCATTAAAACATGTTTTTGAAAACACTTCTTCCAAAAATAACTATTTTTCTAAAGTATTTTTATCTGTTCTGGTAACCTTAAGTTCTGATACCACGTGTAACACCCCACGTCCATTAATGTCACTCACAAAGGGAATGCATTAACTTCCATGGAGGTTATAAGTGAATATAGAACAGAAAAATTACAACAAGACAGATAATAAATAGTACTTGGAAATCTAAAACTTCATTTTATTGCAGCGGAAATTAAACATGTTTGTTACATCATAAAACCATAGATCATAACCAAGTACAATATCCATCTTCATAAAAACAAAATACATAATCCCATTACATAAATAGCCATTAAAAAGATAACAAGTTGGACTTTACTTCAACGGTCCAAGCTTTCCAAAGAGAGATGAAGCAATTCAATCAAACTCCACTAGAGCTGGGCCCAACCTGAGGACCTGGAGGGAGAAAAAAGGATAGAAATAGAGGGGGTCAGACATAAAGTCTGGCGAGTATGATAATTCTAACAATACTATTATCAAAATAACTAGACTAAGGCATAAGCTGGAAGACAAGTAAATGTCTATGAACTCTTAGGAAGATAAAGATAGCGTTTAAGATAACGTAAAAGATAATGGTAAAGGCACACCTAATTACTAACGAATGATTACTACACTGCACCGCACATTACTACACTGCACCACACCAGTCACCCTATTGTTTGATCCCACTTGCTTCACACGGAAACTTTATAAATAGCCTTACGTACCCCTAGCTAACTACATAGGTGTCGTCTGCCCCTATCTCCACTAGGTGTACCCCACTACCCACTTTCGATCGGCTCCCTACTCGTAGATACCCGTGTTGGCCCCACAGTGGGGTGTATCACTCCCCTAAAGTGGCAACCCGATACAACTTGAGAATGCACGGCTTATAACTACATGATTCAACAACGTCTTACCTACCAGCCCGGGTCCACACACGCATACGAAACCCATTGGACTTGCGTTGCCACCGCTCCCCGTTTTGGCCTCTTACAGTCAAACCCAGCATGCGTGTCCCGTCCTCGACTTGGGTCGAGCCCACAAAGATACGTTTGGGATACTGGTCGAAATGGGCCCCTACAAGCTACCCACCTAAGCTTGTCACTAGTATATCCCACTTAACCATCTTGGTCATGTTCATATACATGTGTGTTTGGTTAAGTCTTACTAATCGTATTTCACATGCCACTAAGGGCACCCCCTAGATTCCTCGTGCCACCCAAGGCACCTACTTAACCCCCATGTCCCACTTTACATGTTTATCTGGTTAAGTATTTCTTAATTCATTCAGGCCATAACCTCGTAAAGACCTCTCACATTAGACTGGCATTTATGGCAGCTGGATTTGCCGGGCGGGTCCGGGCAGTCTTACACCATAAAAGATTCTAACCTCGTGTCTTTACAACTGTTATGCTTTAGTTTAGGCCTAGAACCTCTCACATTGGGCTGACATTTGTGACCACTGGATTTGCCGGGCGGGTCCGGGCAGGTTTACGTCACAAACGAGTCCAACCTCGTGTCCTAAGCATTGATTAACACTTAAAATCTTTTACCCCAATTTTAATAATTCCCTATTCAAATTATTGATTAAGTCAACTTTTAATGATGTCCATAATTGGCTCAATTATGGCCATCCACTTATGGCATGCAAAATCATATCAATTGCACCCCAACTTTTTAATATTAAATCCTTAATATTACCCCTACCCCACGTTTATACGTTCGCTTATTCAACGCATAATATAGGCTAGACTTGTATAGTCTAACACCTAGCACAAAGATAAATTATCACAACATATAGACAATTAAAATAAATCTAATCATAATAGGGGTGAAACTTGCATAAACTACACATGTTAAGGATCAAAAGGTGTCAACTTGTTAAATGTCTCAATTTATATGATATGATCATAGCCCAAATCTATACATAAACTTGCATATGGGGTTTTTAGGCAACATAATGATGGTGTGAACTAGCATAGGATATCACATATGTCATAGCATAATTCCAGATGTCATAATAGATGTCTTGGTATATGTTCATAACTTTTCTAATCAATCTAACTTGCATATGTGACTTGTCATATAGATCAACATAACCCAAATATGATGATTTAATTAATATGAACTAACTAGCATAGATGGTAACATCATGGCCTTTTTAACATGTATGATTCATCACAACTTAGCATAGAAACTTTCAACATACATAACATCATCATAGCACGATTTACAACATATAAGATATCATCATCACATAACATTGGATTTACAATATACATGATAGCAAAAGGGGTTTTCAACAACATATACGATAATTCACATCATCTACTCATAATCCATTCATAACTCAACCTAATTAAAATGATAATAATCTTGTTAAGATCATCATACTCACAATTTAGAGAAGAAAAGAGAGAGTTTTGCTTTGCTTTAGGGTTGAGAGAATTAGAATTGAATTTGCTTTTCCTCTTTCTTAGTTGGCGGCGGCTCCATTGATTTCCATGGCGATGGTATGACGATAACTATTCTATTTTAATTAGGTGTAGGGTTAGCATTAGGATGTATTTATAGGTGTAGGAAGTTATTTAGGACGATTAGATTAACCCTGAACCATGAGAACCAATCAAATGCAAAATCTGCATTTGAGCGAATCGGCCCACGGGTTGACAGCTAAACACGCTGGATTAATCCCTAGTCGACCCAGCGAGCTCAGGTCGACCTCAAAAATGGGCCGGTTCGGTTATTCCCCCTCCCAATTCGCTGTTTTGAACTTTTTCGCATATTTATTTATTTAATTTTTAGTTTATATATATATATATATATATATCTGTGCAACCCATTTCACTTAATTCTTTTCTAAAAATTAAGTATACTTTAATTTGTGAATTTTAATGTTATAAAATTACGGGGTGTTACAAAAGGTAACTCACCTTGGTTGGTCATGTTTATTTATAAACGTGTTTAAATTGTTTGAACTGTTTGCGAATTGGTTGGTTGGTCGTTATTTATTGTTATATGTTAGCTGAAATTGAATTGTCTGGTTAGAGATAACCGTTATAATTTCAGGGAAGAACAGGTTGGAGGGATCCAACCGGATTCCTAAAATATATTATTTATTTTCATATTATCATATATGAACTGTCATGATTGTTGATTGATTTGGGTTGTGATCATTTACTGAAAAGTCAACCTTTGTTTTGTTTAAACAAATGGGCGGTATTGGTTTAGTATTTGGCAGTGTATGGCATATAAATTCAATCGTTTGATAGATATTGATTCACTGTCAAGTGAGTCAATAGAGATGAAGTTATAAAAATTATTTTATAACTGGAGATAGTTTTTTGAATATATTATTTTGAATAAAAATTATTAAAGAGAAATAAATGAATATTTTATTATTAATTGATTTTATAAAGCTAATTCTGATATTAATCAGATTCATAAGTACGAGGATAAGAATAGATCGAATGGTTAAACTTTGATAATGGTTTGAAAAGAAAACAATTAGTGGAATTATTTAAATTAATTATATTAATTTAAAGTGAGTATTGATTGGGATCGGTTAATGAGATAATCGGGTTTTGAGTTAATCAAATCGACCAGATTGAATTGGAATTGATTTTCAATTTGTTGTGTTTCGATTAAAATGGTTTAATGAATACTGTTTAAATGTAAATAAGAGTTTTAAAAAGGATTTACTATTTATTTTAATTAATAAAGGAATCAACTACCAATATAGTTAATGATTGAAATGAATTATTATTTTATTTAATAATAATTTAGAAAATTACTTTTCTAAAGTGATCGAAGCGAAATGAAATCAGATGGAATGGTGAAAGGAGTTTATGTACGAGATTTTATATTTAAAACCCAAAATTTATTATAATGAAGTTATGGAAGGAATTCCAAGCGAATAGAATAGCTTGATATAAGTGTTACTTGATTATTCAAATTAAGTGAAGGGAAATTTAGATCAAAAATGTTTTATGATAAACCAGGGATATAAATGGGATTTACAAAGGGGAAAAGCGTTAATCTTAAGTTAACGTTACTTGAAAATGAGCACAAGTAAAAAGGGGAATTTGAAATAAGATTTCCAAAGGGGGAAATGGTCGAATAAATTTGGAAGGAGATTGGAAATAAGTAAATCTAGTTAAAGAGATGGGTTATAGGGTTGTATAACCAAATTCAAGTTATGGTGGAAATTGTTTTGAGACTGAAATGAGATATTGGGTTTTGGTTACAACTTCTATTTATCTGAGGATAAGAACGTCGTTTGATCAAGGTCTGAGAGGTAATTAAAATACCCCAACTTGAACAACATCGGGGTTATCTGAAGGTAATATTAGTTGGTAAACGTAAAAGAGGTTCGTGATAATATAACAAAGGTTTGAAAGGAGATTGAAGTGGGAATTTAGTTATGATTGTACGTTATTTGTAACGACCCAGGAAATCCGAACCAATTTAAAAAATTTAAATTGGCTAAAATAATGGATTTTAAATATTTAAAATAAATATTTTCAATAATGGCGATGAAAACTGAGTTTGAATCAACAATTGAAAACGAATATAATTAATTATAGTTATAAACAAGGCCTGAAATGGCGTGGCGGTTTCAAAAATTGAATTCAAACTTTGTCGGACTATACCGGGTGCCAAACAATCCGGATTTTAGTGAAACCAAAAATAATGGAATCTAATTGATAATATCTTTCTAACGAATCTGAAAAATTGAAATTTGATAGCGGGAATCAAAAGATATGTCCAGTTGAAAATTCTGAATAGTCGCTATGGAATTCAGGCCCTTAAGAATGGACATTTTGCATACGACCTCGGATTTCGACGAAACCACTTTTGTTGGGTCCGGGATGTGAAGTTATTGCAAGGTTTCAAATTTCATAATTTTTCGAATCAGTATGTGAGCGTGGCAAAGGAAAACGCGTTTGACCAGTTTCCGTTGATTTTAATCGACTGGAAATTGGCCATTTTTCAAACGGTCTCAGAATTCGACGAAACTAGTTTTGTTAGGACCGTATCCTCAATACGAAGCTAGAAAATATTTTTCTGGAATTTTTAGAGTTAGTATGTGACCCCGGTAATTTGAAATGTAAGTTTAAAATTCAATATAGTGATTTAAATGTAAATTCAACGGAAACTGATTGTAACGATCAAATCAGCTTGCGATACATATCCCATTGTGTCCGAAATGGGGGTAGAACGCTAGGGACGACAGTCGGTGGGTCCCATTTCGACTTCGAATAAAAAAGTCAACTTTTAAATAGAATTTTTATAATAATAAATATTTATATAAACCCTTTTTTCTCTCTCTCTCTCCTCACTTTCTTTCTACCGTTTAAAAAAAAAAAGAGAAAACCTAAACTAAGCCGCCGCTTCCCCGATCATCCACCTCCGCACGTCGCCACCTCCTTCGCCTAGAGCTGCTGTCGCTGCTTCTTCTTCTCTCCCCCTCGTTCGTTGATCGCCAGTGACATCGCACCCCCCCCCCCCACCCCCGAATCAATCGCGACGCCCAATTCGCGAGCCCCCCCCCTCGAAGCCAGCTCCGCCCTGACGACCTTCTCTTGCCGCCGACCCTGACGACCCCCCCCCCCCCTTTTTCTTCGCAGCACAATAAGTTGTTTTATTTCATTTTATTTTTATTTTTTAATTAGGAAAATTCTGATTTTAAAGGTTATAAAACTGATTTTTTTTAGAAGGAAAATTCTGATTTTAAAGGTTATAAAACTGATTTTTTTTTAGAAGGAAAATTCTGATTTTAATTAGGTAAAAACTGATTTTTTTTAAAAGGGTTTAATTCTGATTTTAAAAGGGTTTAAAAACTGATTTTACTTTAAGGTTTAAATAGAAAAAGATTTGAATTTTAAATAGAAAAAGATTTGAATTTTAAATAGAAAAAGATTTGAATTTTAAACAGAAAAAGATTTGAATTTTAAAAAGAAAAAGGTTTAAACTTTAAAAAGAAAAAATTTTGAACTTTAAATAGAAAAAGATTTGAACTTGGACAAAAAAAAGATCATATTTTTTAAAATAGAAAAGACGGAATTTTTATTAAGTAGAAGAAGTAAGATATGATTTTTATATTTTTAAAGTAATAAAAATATAATTTTTACATCATAGGAATATTAAAAATATAATCTTTATTTTTGAAAAGGCGGAATCTATATTTTTGAAATGCAATGTTTATATATTGAATAACGAAGTAAAAATTCGATTTTTACATATGTAGAGAATACGGGCAACGAAAGCGACAAAAGGCGAGATTGGCGAAGATTTCTATAAAGGAAGAGTCGTAGTATTGGATAGCTATTGGTGAGAATTTCTCACTCTTCAATTTCTTTTGCTATATATATGTGTGTTGAAATAAAAGTGAATTGCTATATAAATATATATATATATATATATACGCCCTTCGTCCACAAACCATGGACGATATTTATTGGTTGAAATTGTTGTGAAAATTGATTGATAGCGAATGATTGTTTGGGATTGTTTGTGATTGATATTGGTTGATTGTGGTTGAAAAATACCCATTTGTGGTTGAGAAATATTTGGTTGAAACCACATAGGATTAGTTTGTGGAAATGAAATAAATATATACATGCCGCCTGCGTGCGAACTAGATGCATGATCCCCATTGTCAAAACCCGCGAGGTTTTAAGGTAGAGCGAGGAGCCGTACTAGGGACGGTCCCGGTTTTAACTACCCTGCCGTTATGCTGCCGAAATTTTGAATAATATCCGTGTGTTTGAATTATTTTCATATGCTTAAACTATATTTATTCATTGAATAGAAAACATTCATGTGTTGAATTGATATTCATTCGTTGATTAGAAATTCATGTGTTGAATGGTATTCATATTTTGAAATAAATTGTTTGATAATAAAAATCACCTTTTACCTATATATAAAAAACTATAGAAAACATTCATGTGTTGAATTGATATTCATTCGTTGATTAGAAATTCATGTGTTGAATGGTATTCATATTTTGAAATAAATTGTTTGATAATAAAAATCACCTTTTATCGACTATATGAACTGTGTAAAATAATCTCGTTTTAAAAGAAATTGTTTTAGGATAAAAATCCTATTTTTATCACCTATATGAACTATATAGAAAAATAGTGTTTTGAAATGAATTGTTTTACAATAAAAATCACATTTTTATTGTATGCATGAATCGGTGAAATGTGAAGTGTTAAAAATAGCCACTTGTTCAAAATAAACATATATGAGTTGAAATATTCATTAATTAGCTAATGAAATGATTTGCACCTATGTATGTAACATTAAAATGAATGGTGTTTTTAAACCAAATAGAAATCAAATATGAAGTTGAATAGAAAATGATAAATGATAAGAACTGTATATATATGTACATGCATATTCATTGAACAGGTTATAGCAAAGGGGCTAGAGAAGAGGAATAAAATTTTGTGCCCGACAAATAGGTACACATTTACTGTTTTGTTTGGGTGATGATTTCATGAGCCTGTTGGCTAGCCGCTTGGCTTTTTCTTTTTCTTTTTGAGATTAGAAGGACCGGGAAAGCTATTTGCGATTTCCCGATGCTCCCGGTGCAGGGGAGGTTATGGCCAAATTTTCCAAAATTTTAAGGCGTTAGTGAAATTTTTGAAGTGAAAACGATATTGAAATTGTTGAATGAACTATATTTATATAAATATAAAAATATAAATAAAATTAAAACGAAACGAGGCCGTGCAGTTCGTATTTTGAAACCGTGATTTCAAACAACTAGTACGGGAAATCCGACCATTGGATTTTCCCGAAACCTCAACCATCGGGTTCGCCTTGGGAATATCTTCCCAACAGCACCAACCTTGTAAAAATCCAACGGTTGGATTGTCTGGAATGTTTAATTCAAATCTGAAGAAAAACAGCGCTAGAAGCGATTATATTTATATATATATATAAATATAATTGTATATTTAATCGAATAACGACGCTGCAGTTTGTATTTTGAAATCGAAAATTCAAACGATTGTACCGGGAGATCCGACCGTCGGATTTTCCCGAAACTGGAACCGTTGGATTCGTTTTGAAAAGACCTTTCTAATGATGTAAATTTTGTGAAGATCCAACGGTTAGATTTTCAGATATGTGTAAATCAAATCTGAAGAAAAACAGCGCCACGGCCGCTTTATGGCCCGAAGCGTCGTTTTGAATAAATTAGCTATTTTAAAATAAATAAAAATAGCGATAAATAGTTATAAAATATCATAAGCGATATGGAATGGAAATAAACTGAATTTGCTCGATTTATGTGGCTTTTGATGGTTGAATGTGTTTGGTGTGAAAATTACATTAAAGAACAAGATTGGTGCTGTCAAATAATTTAACCATTGAAATAAATTGATTTGAAATTCTAAATATACGTGAATTATTTGAAAAGGCCGAGTTAATTCTCATTTCAAATAATCGACCGACGATTGAAAGTCGAAGATGAAGACGGTGGTCGAAGACCGGAGATCTTCACCTCGTTTGGATGGTAACCGAGGTCCTGATTGGGAGGCATCCCGAAATATGGATAATGAGTGGTGATCGTTCAGACGTACGTGAAAATCAATGGGTTTGCGAGGTATTTAGTGCCTCCGGTTTCGTTCAGACCCAGAACGGACTTGTAAATGGACTGTGTGTCTGACATTGGATTTTATTCTGTGTTGATTGATTTCTGTTAAATATACATCTGTTTGGCGGCGGAGAATTTATTCTTTTGCTTAACGCCCTTCTCTGAGACGCACGAGCTCAGAGGTTGTATATCGATGGACATCAGTCGCATGGCATGAATTGTCTGTGTGGCATGCTAAGATGCAGTGATCAGGGTTTCTGTTGAAAAGCAAAGTCTTGTGGTGATGATCAAAGCACCGCCTGTGTGGCATAGCTTTGTGTATAACGTGAATTCGCGAGCCTCACACCCCGGTATGAACCTAAAACGGGAGAAGGACCTCAGGGAGGGCATGCGTTTCTTTCTAGCTAGGGTGGTGTCAGTGACCTACCAGCCCTGACATTTATATACTTTTCACCTATGTGGTTGTTGCTGTTGCAAGGCGCCTCGGTTTGATCGGACGATCCGGGTCCGATGGAGTCATTCGTTGGCTCATTTACACCCCCAAAGGGTGGGGAAACGCAGTGTTCAGGAATTTTAATCCACATCGGTGGACCGGCCCTGACGATCCAAGGGCCCACCTGAGTCTGGGTCCTGAGGGGCGGGCTAGAGCATCTCGAATTCGGTAAGGACTATCTTTTGCCTTGGTTCATGACGGAAATCCAATTTCCAAATACGACATCGTGCGGTTTTGATTGTATATATATATGGCGACATGATATATGGTACCCATGCCGTCTATGATTGATAGTTATGATTTGAAATTGTTTTCAAAACATATAAACACTAGCAATAATATCAAATGCCTTTGTTTTATTCGTATCAAGCATATTTTAGCCGTTATAAGGTAAAACTCTATCCTCCGGTTTGCGTTGCATTGTGTGATGGGAACTGAGTCTTATAACGGCTTCATTTTTATAAAAAGCATAGCGATGTTTAAAAGAAAGATTTGTTTTAAAGCACTGGCAATCCAATGGAGTAAACCCGTTCCACGAAAGTGGCGTGGTCCTGTGATTAGCCATATTATATATGTGTTGAATGGATTTCTCATACCAGTCCCATGACTGACTCGTAGTTTGTTTCACTCTCAAACTCGGGTGCCCCTTTTTCTACACGGGCAGCCTTGTATTCAGGTTTAGCTGGTTCTTTCTGGATAGCTGGAGCTGAAGATGGATTCTATCATTTATCTATTTTTATGTTGTTCAGCTCCTATTGTACATATTTTGTTTATTTCCGCTGTAGACATTTATGTATAGCTGAACTGTATTTGTACTAAGTAAGATCCTGTATACTGTGTAACTCTGATGATTACTTTTATCCAGTACATTCTGTTGTTTATTATCTGGTGTATTTATTTAATTCTGTTCTGCTATTATTTGTTTCTGTGTTATATTCCAAAGATAACCCTTGTTTCCGTCTGAACGGGATTTCGGGTCGTCTCAACGTGGTATCAGAGCTTTGGTTAAGCTTAGTTCTGGAATATAACATTTGAAAGAACTTGTCAGAAATAGAACCAGTAGTGTTCTAGGACGGGTAACTCTATACAGATAGGATCAGTAATATCCTAGTATGAGTAGCAGAATGAAATGATCGCCAGTTTCATCATTGCGACTTCGTTGATTGATAAGATATCGGCTCTCCAAGAAGAGGACCAATTTATCAAAGGAATAAGTAAGCGAATTCGTGAAGGCAATGCTTTGGATTTCCAGTTAGACAGCGAAGGGATTCTGAGGTTAGAAGGACGAATTTGCGTTCCAGAAATTCCTGAACTCAGAAGAGATGTGCTTGATGAATGCCACAAATCTAAGCTCAGTATCCATCCAGGTGTGAATAAAATGTATAACGATATCAAACGCACATTCTGGTGGAAGTCGTTAAAAAGAGACATCTCAATATATGTTAGTCGATGCCCTACTTGCCAACTAGTCAAGAGCGACCAACAGAAATTGGCTGGATTATTACAACCACTAGAAGTTCCTGGTTGGAAGTGGGAACATATCTCCATGGATTTCATTGATGGTTTGCCCAAAACCAGGAAAGGAAATGACAGTATTTGGGTGATCGTAGATCGTTTCACGAAGACCGCCCATTTTATACCTGTCAGATCAAACAGAACCGCTCAGAGTCTGGCGCAGATTTACTTCAGGGAAATAGTTAGACTGCATGGAGTGCCGCTCAGTATAGTAAGTGATAGAGATACAATCTTCACTAGCAAATTCTGGGAAGCATTTCAAGTCGAGCTAGGAACGAAGTTGAACTTGAGCACCGCTTATCATCCTCAGACAGACGGTCAGACTGAGAGGGTGAATCGCATTTTAGAAGATCTATTGCGGGCTTGTGTTCTAGATTTCGGTGGATCATGGGAAGACCATCTGCATTTGGCTGAATTCTCTTATAACAAAAGCTACCAGGCGAGTCTGACAATGTCGCCATTCGAAGCATTATACGGTAGACCGTGCCGATCTCCTGCTTGTTGGGTCGAGCCTGGAAATAGACTTGTGTTGGGTCCGGATATGATTCGAGAAGCTGCCGACAAAGTCGATTTTATTAAGAAGCGATTACTCGCCGCTCAAAGCCGACAAAAGAGCTATGCCGATAGAAGAAGAAGAGATATATCCTTTGAAGTTGGCGACTATGTATATTTGAAAGTATCGCCGATGAGAGGAGTTATCCGGTTCGGTAAAACTGGAAAGTTAGCGCCCAAATTTATTGGTCCATTTCCTATTCTGGAACGGATTGGGACTCTCGCATATAAAGTTAAATTGCCAGAGTGGTTTCCTGGAGTGCATGATGTATTTCATATATCTCAACTTCGAAAGCATGTTCATGATCCAGATTTGATCGTGGAAGAAGCAGCCCAACAGGACATTGAAATAACTCCAGAATTAGCTGTGAGAAGAGGGCCGCTAAAAATCATCGGCAAAGAAACCAAAGAGCTGAGGAACAAGAAGGTTCGCTTAGTCAAAGTGCAGTGGAGTGGAGATCCGCGAGATTGTACTTGGGAAACTGAGGAGAGCATTCAGAAAGCTTATCCTAGATGCCGAGTAGATATCTCTGATTGACTCCGGTGCAAGGTACATTTACCCTACTTTGCACTACCATTCAATTCTCTACTCTATTGTTATTTTCTTTACATAGATGTGCACTTTTAAATTATATAGTCTGAATGATTTTGAAAAGGGGTTTTGATTAGTATGTTTTTGAAGGTTAAAACAATTGGATTGGTTGTTGTGTTGTGTGATTGTAGGTTTATCAAACCACTTTCGACTTTGTTCCTTTTCGGGGACGAAAAGTTTTAAGTGGGGGAGATTGTAACGACCCAGAAAATCCGAACAATTTAAAATTTTTAAATTGGCTAAAATAATGGATTTTAAATATTTAAAATAAATATTTTCAAAAATGGCGATGAAAACTGAGTTTGAATCAACAATTGAAAACGAATATAATTAATTATAATTATAAACAAGGCCTGAAATGGCGTGGCGGTTTCAAAAATTGAATTCAAACTTTGTCGGACTATACCGGGTGCCAAACAATCCGGATTTTAGTGAAACCAAAAATAATGGAATCTAATTGATAATATCTTTCTAACGAATCTGAAAAATTGAAATTTGATAGCGGGAATCAAAAGTTATGTCCAGTTGAAAATTCTGAATAGTCGCTATGGAATTCAGGCCCTTAAGAATGGACATTTTGCATACGACCTCGGATTTTGACGAAACCACTTTTGTTGGGTCCGGGATGTGAAGTTATTGCAAGGTTTCAAATTTCATAATTTTTCGAATCAATATGTGAGCGTGGCAAAGGAAAACGCGTTTGACCAGTTTCCGTTGATTTTAATCGACTAGAAATTGGCCATTTTTCAAACGGTCTCAGAATTCGACGAAACTAGTTTTGTTAGGACCGTATCGTCAATACGAAGCTAGAAAATATTTTTCTGGAATTTTTAGAGTTAGTATGTGACCCCGGTAATTTGAAATGTACGTTTAAAATTCAATATAGTGATTTAAATGTAAATTCAACGGGAACTGATTGTAACGATCAAATCAGCTTGCGATACATATCCCATTGTGTCCGGAATGGGGGTAGAACGCTAGGGACGACAGTCGGTGGGTCCCATTTCGACTTCGAATAAAAAAGTCAACTTTTAAATAGAAATTTTATAATAATAAATATTTATATAAACCCTTTTTCTCTCTCTCTCCTCACTTTCTTTCTACCGTTCAAAAAAAAAAAAGAGAAAACCTAAACTAAGCCGCCGCTTCCCCGATCATCCACCTCCGCACGTCGCCACCTCCTTCGCCTAGAGCTGCTGTCGCTGCTTCTTCTTCTCTCCCCCTCGTTCGTTGATCGCCAGTGACATCGCACCCCCCCCCCAATCAATCGCGACGCCCAATTCGCGAGCCCCCCCCTCGAAGCCAGCTCCGCCCTGACGACCTTCTCTTGCCGTCGACCCTGACGACCCCCCCCCTTTTTCTTCGCAGCACAGTAAGTTGTTTTATTTCATTTTATTTTTATTTTTTAATTAGGAAAATTCTGATTTTAAAGGTTATAAAACTGATTTTTTTTAGAAGGAAAAATCTGATTTTAAAGGTTATAAAACTGATTTTTTTTAGAAGGAAAATTCTGATTTTAATTAGGTAAAAACTGATTTTTTTTAAAAGGGTTTAATTCTGATTTTAAAAGGGTTTAAAAACTGATTTTACTTTAAGGTTTAAATAGAAAAAGATTTGAATTTTAAATAGAAAAAGATTTGAATTTTAAATAGAAAAAGATTTGAATTTTAAACAGAAAAAGATTTGAATTTTAAAAAGAAAAAGGTTTAAACTTTAAAAAGAAAAAATTTTGAACTTTAAATAGAAAAAGATTTGAACTTGGACAAAAAAAAGATCATATTTTTTAAAATAGAAAAGACGGAATTTTTATTAAGTAGAAGAAGTAAGATATGATTTTTATATTTTTAAAGTAATAAAAATATAATTTTTACATCATAGGAATATTAAAAATATAATCTTTATTTTTGAAAAGGCGGAATCTATATTTTTGAAATGCAATGTTTATATATTGAATAACGAAGTAAAAATTCGATTTTTACATATATAGAGAATACGGGCAACGAAAGCGACAAAAGGCGAGATTGGCGAAGATTTCTATAAAGGAAGAGTCGTAGTATTGGATAGCTATTGGTGAGAATTTCTCACTCTTCAATTTCTTTTGCTATATATATATATGTGTTGAAATAAAAGTGAATTGCTATATATAAATATATATATATATATACGCCCTTCGTCCACAAACCATGAACGATATTTATTGGTTGAAATTGTTGTGAAAATTGATTGATAGCGAATGATTGTTTGGTATTGTTTGTGATTGATATTGGTTGATTGTGGTTGAAAAATACCCATTTGTGGTTGAGAAATATTTGGTTGAAACCACATAGGATTAGTTTGTGGAAATGAAATAAATATATACACGCCGCCTGCGTGCGAACTAGATGCATGATCCCCATTGTCAAAAACCGCGAGGTTTTAAGGTAGAGCGAGGAGCCGTACTAGGGACGGTCCCGGTTTTAACTACCCTGCCGTTATGCTGCCGAAATTTTGAATAATATCCGTGTGTTTGAATTATTTTCATATGCTTAAACTATATTTATTCATTGAATAGAAAACATTCATGTGTTGAATTGATATTCATTCGTTGATTAGAAATTCATGTTTTGAATGGTATTCATATTTTGAAATAAATTGTTTGATAATAAAAATCACCTTTTACCTATATATAAAAAACTATAGAAAACATTCATGTGTTGAATTGATATTCATTCGTTGATTAGAAATTCATGTGTTGAATGGTATTCATATTTTGAAATAAATTGTTTGATAATAAAAATCACCTTTTATCGACTATATGAACTGTGTAAAATAATCTCGTTTTAAAAGAAATTGTTTTAGGATAAAAATCCTATTTTTATCACCTATATGAACTATATAGAAAAATAGTGTTTTGAAATGAATTGTTTTACAATAAAAATCACATTTTTATTGTATGCATGAATCGGTGAAATGTGAAGTGTTAAAAATAGCCACTTGTTCATAATAAACATATATGAGTTGAAATATTCATTGATTAGCTAATGAAATGATTTGCACCTATGTATGTAACATTAAAATGAATGGTGTTTTTAAACCAAATAGAAATCAAATATGAAGTTGAATAGAAAATGATAAATGATAAGAACTGTATATATATGTACATGCATATTCATTGAACAGGTTATAACAAAGGGGCTAGAGAAGAGGAATAAAATTTTGTGCCCGACAAATAGGTACACATTTACTGTTTTGTTTGGGTGATGATTTCATGAGCCTGTTGGCTAGCCGCTTGGCTTTTTCTTTTTCTTTTTGAGATTAGAAGGACCGGGAAAGCTATTTGCGATTTCCCGATGCTCCCGATGCAGGGGAGGTTATGGCGAAATTTTCCAAAATTTTAAGGCGTTAGTGAAATTTTTGAAGTGAAAACGATATTGAAATTGTTGAATGAACTATATTTATATAAATATAAAAATATAAATAAAATTAAAACGAAACGAGGCCGTGCAGTTCGTATTTTGAAACCGTGATTTCAAACAACTAGTACGGGAAATCCGACCATTGGATTTTCCCGAAACCTCAACCGTCGGGTTCGCCTTGGGAATATCTTCCCAACGGCACCAACCTTGTAAAAATCCAACGGTTGGATTGTCTGGAATGTTTAATTCAAATCTGAAGAAAAACAGCGCCAGAAGCGATTATATTTATATATATATAAATATAATTGTATATTTAATCGAATAACGACGCTGTAGTTCGTATTTTGAAATCGAAAATTCAAACGACTGTACCGGGAGATCCGACCGTCGGATTTTCCCGAAACTGGAACCGTTGGATTCGTTTTGAAAAGACCTTTCTAATGATGTAAATTTTGTGAAGATCCAACGGTTAGATTTTCAGATATGTGTAAATCAAATCTGAAAAAAAACAGCGCCACGGCCGCTTTATGGCCCGAAGCGTCGTTTTGAATAAATTAGCTATTTTAAAATAAATAAAAATAGCGATAAATAGTTATAAAATATCATAAGCGATATGGAATGGAAATAAACTGAATTTGCTCGATTTATGTGGCTTTTGATGGTTGAATGTGTTTGGTGTGAAAATTACATTAAAGAACAAGATTGGTGCTGTCAAATAATTTAACCATTGAAATAAATTGATTTGAAATTCTAAATATACGTGAATTATTTGAAAAGGCCGAGTTAATTCTCATTTCAAATAATCGACCGACGATTGAAAGTCGAAGATGAAGACGGTGGTCGAAGACCGGAGATCTTCACCTCGTTTGGATGGTAACCGAGGTCCTGATTGGGAGGCATCCCGAAATATGGATAATGTGTGGTGATCGTTCAGACGTACGTCAAATCAATGGGTTTGCGAGGTATTTAGTGCCTCCGGTTTCGTTCAGACCCAGAACGGACTTGTAAATGGACTGTGTGTCTGACATTGGATTTTATTCTGTGTTGATTGATTTCTGTTAAATATACATCTGTTTGGCGGCGGAGAATTTATTCTTTTGCTTAACGCCCTTCTCTGAGACGCACGAGCTCAGAGGTTGTATATCGATGGACATCAGTCGCATGGCATGAATTGTCTGTGTGGCATGCTAAGATGCAGTGATCAGGGTTTCTGTTGAAAAGCAAAGTCTTGTGGTGATGATCAAAGCACCGCCTGTGTGGCGTAGCTTTGTGTATAACGTGAATTCGCGAGCCTCACACCCCGGTATGAACCTAAAACGGGAGAAGGACCTCAGGGAGGGCATGCGTTTCTTTCTAGCTAGGGTGGTGTCAGTGACCTACCAGCCCTGACATTTATATACTTTTCACCTATGTGGTTGTTGCTGTTGCGAGGCGCCTCGGTTTGATCGGACGATCCGGGTCCGATGGAGTCATTCGTTGGCTCATTTACACCCCAAAGGGTGGGGAAACGCAGTGTTCAGGAATTTTAATCCACATCGGTGGACCGGCCCTGACGATCCAAGGGCCCACCTGAGTCTGGGTCCTGAGGGGCGGGCTAGAGCGTCTCGAATTCGGTAAGGACTATCTTTTGCCTTGGTTCATGACGGAAATCCAATTTCCAAATACGACATCGTGCGGTTTTGATTGTATATATATATGGCGACATGATATATGGTACCCATGCCGTCTATGATTGATAGTTATGATTTGAAATTGTTTTCAAAACATATAAACACTAGCAATAATATCAAATGCCTTTGTTTTATTCGTATCAAGCATATTTTAGCCGTTATAAGGTAAAACTCTATCCTCCGGTTTGCGTTGCATTGTGTGATGGGAACTGAGTCTTATAACGGCTTCATTTTTATAAAAAGCATAGCGATGTTTAAAAGAAAGATTTGTTTTAAAGCACTGGCAATCCAATGGAGTAAACCCGTTCCACGAAAGTGGCGTGGTCCTGTGATTAGCCATATTATATATGTGTTGAATGGATTTCTCATACCAGTCCCATGACTGACTCGTAGTTTGTTTCACTCTCAAACTCGGGTGCCCCTTTTTCTACATGGGCAGCCTTGTATTCAGGTTTAGCTGGTTCTTTCTGGATAGCTGGAGCTGAAGATGGATTCTATCATTTATCTCTTTTTATGCTGTTCAGCTCCTATTGTACATATTTTGTTTATTTCCGCTGTAGACATTTATGTATAGCTGAACTGTATTTGTACTAAGTAAGATCCTGTATACTGTGTAACTCTGATGATTACTTTTATCCAGTATATTCTGTTGTTCATTATCTGGTGTATTTATTTAATTCTGTTCTGCTATTATTTGTTTCTGTGTTATATTCCAAAGATAACCCTTGTTTCCGTCTGAACGGGATTTCGGGTCGTCTCATTATTTCACTATGGTTTTTGAGAACCTTAGTCTATCAAGTCAGAATTCAAATATCGTATTTTTGAATATTAAAAGAATTAGAAGTTTTAGTTTAACAAAAGTAAATCAGTTTGTTAAAGGCCAAGTGATGCTGAATACTGAACCAGTGAACTCATTGGAGTGTCATGATTGAATCACTGTATATTTTGATAGTTAAATCACCGACTATCAAACCTATCCAATACGATTGTTGGTATGGAAAGACCGGGATCAAATTTATATTCGAAAACCATTCCGACCAACAAGTACGTGAAGATATCAGAAGATGATCGAGTTGGAGCATTGAAGACCATGGATTTTCATACACGGAAGAACCACTAATATTCTCTGCCTGGCAAGTAGAGATAAGCTGTGATTCTATCGTGGTTGGAATCTATAGGTTGCAAGGACTTCTCGCTACTGATCCGTGGGGTGATTCCTATATGGATGCGGTAGGAGAGTGCTTTCGGTTCATCCTGATCCTGGATGACTGGTATGGACGAGTGTCTGACAGAGTATTTCCAAAGGGTCATGTATGTTGATTTCCTCAAACGTGTTATAGTTGTTGGCGGAGAATTTTCCATTCTCTTAGCTTTCAGCTAGAGTATTTTTGTGGGCGTCAATTAGTGATATCTGGCGGATCTGACGATGTGGCATTCAAAGTGAATGGTGATCAGATGTTTCAAAAATAAACTCTGACCTCAAGCCTCATCAACCGGGAAATGACAAAAATCGAGCAGGCAGCATGGCTATGTGGGTCGCTCCCATTAGGGTGTATAATCACCTATCTAGAGAAAGTCCTATTTGTTTCTTAAATCTATGTTTCGATGCTGTCCCTTTTCGGGAGACGGTTGCTGATCTCAACCGTCGGTGATATACATTCGATACACTCAAGCGAAATGAGTGGTCGGTCATGTGAGGGCCGGGTTGCAAGACGTTCTTGTTGAACCCAGTGTATTCGTCTCTAGATATACACTATCGGCAGGTGGTCCCATACATTGTCATAGTTGGAATCCAATCTCCAATAAGCAACCACGGTTTTGTTTTGTATACTATATATGTGGAGCGTGAGATGCAAGCATTCCACTAGATTGTTATTTACTTGTATTTAGACATTATTATAATATCAGACAAGATATTGGTTTCAAAAATGTTTTTGGTTATCGTAAGGTAAAAACCGTCTGTGTTTATGTGTGGATTTGGTCTTACGATTATCCTTTTCTTTTGAAAAGATTTTCGAACTTTAAAATCATGATTGGATGATTTACCCTTAGTACTGTGCGAGTTTATCTCACTCTGGTTCACCAGACTGACCCGGTGTTTTGTAAATGCTCGGGTTAGCCCGGGGTGTACAGGTTCAGGTTATCGAATGCTGTGAAGTCCAGAGACGAGCTGGTGATGTTCAGACGTATGATATTATATAGCTACTATTCCACTGTGTTGTATATGGGAACAGGTTATTATAAATGTCCCATTGTATGATGTACTCTGATACTGTAAGTATTTTTAAAGCTCTCAATAAAGATTTATTTCTGTATTATATTTTGTTCCGCTGCGATGTGAGACTCTGTGTTATGCTCTTCTTCTTCTATTCTTATATTTCTTTCTTTCTTATCTCACCCTCTAATTTCTTTCTAATAACTATCCAGTGTTTTCGGTGCTTGGAGAGTCGGCATGAGTTACGGTAAGGGTATTTATGTCGGATTTCAGGGCCGGAAACCGTGGGTCGTTACAGTTTCCATTCATCTTTTATTCTTTACGTATGTTCATAGTTGATTATTCTTTTCAAAAATTCTTTCTAGTTTTTGTCCTTCCCTGATCCACACATGCTCCAAATTAAACCAATTCACTTTTTATTTCCTATAGCATTCGTTAACACTTTCAATACTACCTCCTCGTTTTTCATATTCTTTTCTTCTTGCATGCAAACGTGAAGACATAGCAACTCCTATTTTATTTAAATCTATTTGTTCCCTGAAACTGCCAAGCGTTATGATGCATTAGATGCCAATAGGCACCTTTCTCTACATGCATTACATTTCCATATATTTCAAAATCCATCTTTATCCATTTATTCCTACTGTCGTATTTGTCTCCATTTCCATTCCTTGTTTAAAGTTGCTCCATTTCCATCTATTTATTCTTCATGTTTCTCCCTTCTATCCCTTTTATTTCTCATCTCTTCGCAGACAAAAGAAAGAAAATGGGCCTATTAGCTACAATTTATACCCACGCCAGTTTTCTTCTACCATTCTCCACGTTTGTACCCTTCACCAAGTTTTCCTTGCTCACCGCCATTGCCTCTCCTCACGCAGACACAAGACCTACACTCCTTCACAACCCCAATTGATCAAACTCGTGCTTAAAACCTGCCAGCGCCACATCACCAGACCAAGCTCAACCGTAGCTGCATCCTCCTAAAGCCCACATCCATACCCTCGCCTCGAATGTGAGACATCCCAACCGAACCCTTGCTTCCACATTTTTCCTTTACCACTTGTGTGTATGTGTGTGTAAGTTTTTTTTGTGAATGGAGTGAGTTTTGTTTTTTGATTGTGGTGTGTGTTATGTATATCTTTGTGTGTGCATGAGTGCTTTGTGTGGGTTCTTATTTTGGTGTGTTTATATATATATTTATATGTTATAGAGTTGCTTTTTAAATTTATTTGTTTTGGAAAATATATGTATAGATATATTTTTGTATATGTGTGTATATATATATATATTTAATGATTTCGGTGTGATTTGTTTTGGAAATTTATTGGTTTTGAAATTATATGTATATATATACATGTTTAATAGTTTATATGTAAATATATATGGCTTGTATGTGCTTGTGTATGTATTGAGTTTTGTGTGTTTTGTTTAGGCGTGCGTGTATATATGTAATATTTGGGATAGACGTGTTTGTGTGTAGTTTGATTGTGTGGTAATATACATATGTACGCGTTTGTGTTGAGTTGTATTTGTGGCGTGGTGTTGGGTGTCAAATTTGGAGTGTGTTTACTTGTTGGTTGTATGCTACGGGTGTGAGTTATTACATATGTATATATATATATACTTGTTTGAGAATTTATTTATTTTTAAATATTTATGTATATTTTTGTTAATTAAAAAGTTATATATGAATATATGTATATATAAAGCGTTGGGTGTGTTTTGTATAATTTATAATATATACGTTATAATTTATGTTGTGTGTTTGTTGTATGCGTTGAATTTTAAATATATATATATATATATATATATATGTTATGATTTTTTTTGTGTGTATGTATATATAAAAAAATTTGTGTAAATAATTATTGTGTTTTATTTTTGATTTAATTGGGCAAATGTTGTGTTTATTTTTGAGTCGAATGTAGTGTTGAGTTCCAAAACCGTTCCAGAACCCAATACTGTACCATTCAAAACCCAATTCCTATACCGATTCATTTAGACATTCCCTAAACTTCTCTTACAAAATTAATGAATATCGAGTGGTTACTGTGATTTAATCTATTCTACGTCTTGCCTGGAAGTTTTGGTTTCACTCTACGTCAATCTGTTTGTCGTCTCCATTTGGTGCCAAGAAATGTGAGTTTATCTCACACCTAACCTACATTGTTTCATGATTGTTAGATCAACATAAATGAATTGTTATGAAATGTATAGGAATGCTGATAGAAATTGTTTTATTTGATATATGTACACAATTCATATATGACACAATGATATTCATATGACACGTAGGCACAATGATAATATATGTTTTGTGATGTAATGATATTAATGCTATGAATAATCTATATTGTTTATCTATGTTGTTGATTCCCATCGTTTAGAAAAAATCACTAAGGATTGAAATGATACATACCCGAATGGACATTAGATTAGGGAAAAATCGTTATGGGTTGAAATGATAGACCCGAATGATTTTATTGAATTTGGGATTGCGGGTTGAAATGATAGACCCGTAGAAATGTTATAAATTGCGGGTTGAAATGATAAATATCTGCATCACTTTACCATCAGGTAGAAAACTATATACGGACACCATTGGTCATGTTTCGTAGTAAAATGATTTTGAAATTTGATATTTAAATAATAACTTAAGATTTTATATTTTAAAGATTTTAAAACTTAAATTTTGTAAATTTTAAATTATATGTTTTAAAAATGATTTTACGAGTAAATATGGATTTAAATATTTATTTAAGATTTTACTTATCATTTTATTTATTTTAAACCATATACTTTAATAATATAATTATTTTAAACTTTTATATTATAATAAATATTTCTTCTAAACCTATTTTACAACTTACTTTTATATATATTTTATAAACTTTAATAATAAAAACAAAGATGGATAGGTTAAGATTCGCGATTTAAATTCGAGATTTAAAGATTTGAATTTATATAACTATATTTGACTTAACGAATGGACTTGTATAAGATATGAAATTGAATTCGAATTGACATGAATTTTTAGTAGAGATGAATAAGAGTTGGTTTAAAATATGAACTTTTAAGAGATGAATTTGAATTGTGCAATTGTTTTGAAATTGAATTTCAAAATTTAAGGAATGAATATGAACTTATAATGGATATGAAATGAATTTGATTTTAAATCAACTAAATGCGAATTTTGAATTGACCTAAATATTGAACTTTATAAGAAATGAATGTGAATTGCGTAATTGATTTGAGTTTAAAATTATAATTGATATGAATATATGAATTCGATTATAAATTGATGGAATATTAATTGAAATAATTTGATTATAAGCTGTTTGGTTTGAATTAAAGAAATTTCTTAAATCAATTTATTTCAAGATATGATTTTATTAAAATGGCCATAGTGTGAAAATGTAAACGTTTGGTTGTTAAAGTGACCGGGATCGGATATTGTCATACTCTCTGCCAATACCGAAAACCACTTTAACAACTGTGTACGCGGTGGAGTTCCAGAATGAAGTAGGATGGTTTAGATGCGATTACTAGACTTGAAGAAAGAGAACGATGATGGATAGCCTTGACCTTCGGGTCATAATTGAAATGACTAAAACAGGAGCCATACCCAGGCCAATGTGAGTTAGCCACTCTTAGTAGACATGCTTCTTCGATACAATATATATATATATATATATATATATTACTTTGTGATTGATTTGGGTGCCTTTGATTTTGGGAGTATTGTTTGAGGTGTGTGGTAGTCGCGGCTATGCTTTACCACCAGCCTGTGTCCGCAATCCGGTAGAATCACTACTGATAGGTATTGCCTCGATGCCTTGTCATATTTATCCTGATCGAGCCCCTTACGATTTGATTTAACATTGTCGTATCACGGCGCATCCCTATCCACCGACGTACTGGTGTTTTATATGCGGTGTATGGGTAATAATGGTAATCCCGCTTACACTATTTCCAGTAGTATATTTAAATATAGACATTATTATAATAGCGTATTATATTATATGATATTAGTTTAACGGATCCTTAGAGGATGGTGATCCCAAACATCCTATAAGTTACTGATGAATTTCATTTGAGTTGATTTACTTCCATGAGAATGTTAGTCCTAATCCGAGTTGTTTTGTTTTGCATTATTGCTCGGGTTAGATCGAGTGTTGCAGTGTTGAGATTTCACCTTTTGAAGCTGGAGACTGTTGAAGACATCACCTCTACCTGTTTATTCTGGCTATTTCTCCTTTGTATTAGAAATTCTTGTATTTAGACTCCCGCTGAATTTAATTGTGTAACTCTAATATTATGTATAAATTTTGATTTTTATTTAGTAGCTTCATGAACTATTATTGTATAATTTATTTATTTCGCTGTGAGATATTCTGTGTCTGTGATTCTGTGATTTATTCTATTTACCTCAGAAGCTAATAACATTCTGTCATTTCGAATTGGTTTAATTACCAGCTTAAAGTGGACGAAAGGCGGTATGTCACATGTGGTATCAGAGCTGGTTATAGAACATGATAGGGGGTTCTCGCTTGGCTGTTTGGTGGCGAGCAGGAGACTCTTACCCCTACACGTCCCAATGGGAAGATTAGGTTGGTTGTTGCAGTCGAGAGGTTGGCCGTAAAATCAGTTCTGAGGTATCAGTGTTTGTCACGGTGGGAGGTTAGCTCACTGCTTGAAGGTTGCAAAGCCTAGGGATGTCACATGTGGTATCAGAGCTTTGGTTTATCAAAGCTTTAGCCTATGGGGTAAAAGCTCATAAGAGATAGGGTAGTAATACCCTAGAATGAGTGCAATCAGTCGTAGAATCCTTCTAGAGAGAGCGTAATTTGAAAGTATAAATGGTTTTCAAAATGGTTTTAAAATGTTTTTTTAAATATTTTTAGGTATAATTTTTTTTAATATTTAATTTTTTTTCAGCAATGTCCTTTCCATTTGAGTCCAACTTCCTTCGTCGATCCTCTTTGATTAGATCCTTTCGTTCATTCAATTTTCAACTCGAATTCTATAACATATCCTTGTCTATAACATGGTAAGAAGTAGAAGAAGAGTATAAGACTTCTAGCAAGTCCATTGTTATTTAATATTGATTTGAAATTGTTATTTTGAAAGGTATTATAATATATGATTTCTTCATACATTATTGAAATTTTGATATATATATCATCTTAAATAATATTATGTTCTGGTAATACCAAAATTTTGAAAAGATTTGATGTTTGCACTTTAAGATTTTATAAACTATATATTTTGAAAAAGACTTAAAGACGTAGATTTGGTAAGAAATTTATTTTATCTTGATTGAATAATATTATTCTGTATTTGATTCAATAATAATATTGTTTATATATTTATCAAAGATTGAGGTTGATTTTTAATAAAAAAATAGTGGGAAGAGATATAAATTTTCCTACTTAAATTTTTTATTTATGACTTTAAATATATCTATTTATATTATAATTCCCACTAATCTTTAGTGATTACTAATTGGTCAGCCGTAAAATGCCCAAATTGCCCATATTTATCAAGGTCATTTAATTATTCTAACCTTTGGTCCGACCTTGAATTGTTCCCACTAATCTTTAATTATTCCAACTTTGTAATGCTATAAAATTGATTAAAAATATTTGAAACTACATACGAATGATAATATATTAAAAAAATTACATGTATTGTTACAAATTAGGAATAATTATTCTTACTAATCAAGCACATGCAAATTAAATACATAAATAAATATTCAACAAAAAAGTCTAAAAGGTTTGATATAATTGATTAAAAATATTATTTTATTGTAGTTTTTTAAATTATTTGAAACTACATACGAATGACAATATATTAAAAAAATTACATGTATTGTTACAAATTAGGAATAATTATTCTAACTAATCAAGCACATGCAAATATTAAATACATAAATAAATATTCAACAAAAAAGTCTAAAAGGTTTGATATAATTGATTAAAAATATTATTTTATTGTAGTTTTTCAATTTATTTAAAATTACATACGAATGACAATATTTTAAAAAAATTACATGTATTGTTACAAATTAGAAATAATTATTAAAAAAATAACATGTATTTTTACAAATTAGGAAAAATTACATGTATTTGCTCCAACCAACAAATGTAATTAATATTTTTTTTTTATTGCTCTTTACTTGATTTCTTATCACATGTATAATTAATAATTTTGTCTACTCAAATATTTCTGGAAATGCTTTATTTATATAATATACCTAAACAATTATTTCCAAAATGGCATAAATTACAACAAATATTTCTGGAAATATTATGTAAAAATAACATACATAATAACGTTTTCAATAATATACGTGATATGACGAAATGCTTTTTAGTTCTTTTTACAAATGTATATTATACGTAATATACGTAAATTTACAAATATTTTTAAGTTTTGGAAATAACATACATAATATACGTAAATTTACTAATCTTTTTTACAAATGTATATTATTCGTAAAAATAACATACATAATAACGTTTTCAGCAATATCCACCTTCGATATATAAAGGTTGAAACAATCCATTGGTACGGGGGCATATCACATATCACGACACAAAACAAAAAGCAGCTCCTTGATTTCTCACATACCAAAGGATCATCTCAACCGTTTATAAGTGGGAAATTCATAAATGAGCAAAATGTGCAAAGTGTGGTGTGTGAGCATGATGTATAACCCAGAATATGCAGAAGAAAGTAAGGACAAGATTTAGAATGCAGAAACACAAAGCATTACCACACCACATTCAAACACAGAATCAAGTCACAACATTATTAAGTCCAAATTATTCAAGTCATAAGCGAGGGCCGGCACCCGCATATACATCCGGTCTGAATGAAAATTTGATAAATGCAAAGAAAGAATCCAAGCCACTATTTCTATGGGTCTCCAGATCTCAATGAAGGACCCCTAAGAGTTGGCGAATCAACGGTCTTCTTCTTCTTGACAGCACGCTTATGCTGTTTTCGCTTAGAAGGAGAAGCATCCTCTTTACCCGAATCAACAATGACGTCGTCGATAGTTGCCTCAGAATCATGCTCTTCTTCCTCACGAAGCTTACTAATATCTCGGTCAAGGGTTTCGATAGCATCAATTCTCTCCTCCTGCGAACCTGGTTGGGAGAATGTTAGTCCTTTGGAAACACCAGCAAGTAAGCCTGTATTGAATAAAGGCAAGTCAGTTTCAACGGCATCCATCACCATAGTAGTATACCCGCCAACAGGAGGTGATGGTGAAAGTGAATTCGTTGCATAACTATAGCAACTCATGAGCTTAGAATACTCCAAAGAAGCAAAAAAGTAATCAAAATCTAGTATCACTTCATCCATATCATCTCTACCTGGAGCAGAAGGATGTGTGCTGATTTCATAATCCTCGAGGTTTATTGTTTCCTCCAAATCACTGTCTCCTCCAGCTGCAGAGGGAGGAATTGCAACATCTGCATGGAATACAGGGCTTGAGATTATGGCACCATCAGTTAATTTGGTGAAAGTACCCTCAATAAATATACCTGAAGACTTAACCCCGGATGATTCCCTCCGATGGATCCCAAGAGAATTTCTGCCTTCAGCTAAGGCCTCTCGATCATCTTCATCCAGCAACTCAAGTTGGAGCTGGTAGTCATCAGAATCTTTGTAACGCTTCAAAACCTCCTCCCAAACACGTGCAAGCGTATCTCCATAGCTTTCTCCTAGGAAGCGGAGGCTTCCCCCATACATAACACTGCAGACATAGAATTCTAGGAAGGTTGCTTCGTCTTCTTACTTGATTCTGCGGGCTTGGTTCAGAGCTTCTTGCTTCTCTTTTTCTAAGGAGGAGGACTTGGCGGTTTTGACTTCAAGCTCATTGCGAAGAGAGGCGATTTCAGATTCACGAACAGACACAGTCCTTCTGCTCAAAGCCAGCTGAGCTTCAGCTTCTTCTTGTGCTTTTACAGCATCGTCAGCCCGCTTATGAAGCTCGACCTCTGTATTCTTGGCAACTTCGAGCTCCTTGCGAAGCTTTTCAATCTCGGATTCTAGCTCGTTAGCCCTGGAGCCCCGTTCTAAAACAGAAATCTTCGTATCCTGAGCTTTCACAACTTGGATAAGTTGAGCCTTTTCGTCCTCCAGGGTTTTAATGCTTTCAATCCGTTTGGTATTAAGATTCTGAAAATCATAACAAAATTGTTCCCATTCTTTGAGGCGCTGATCAACGGTTTTGCCAATATCATCCAGGATTCCCCGAGCTTTCGCCACCATCTCTGTCATGTCCCGTCTATCTGTGGGATGGACATCCACATCAAAGTTCAAACCCCTCAAATCCCAATCTCCAAATCTATGACTAAGAGGGGGCTGGGGCATCCAAGTTCCCTTTCCACATCAAGTATTTCACGCGGCCTCGACATGATAGCTTGAAGTTCGGCCTGGGTTGGATAAGGAGGAACGTATCCTGGGGCACGCTTCTGGGGGATCTCCGTAAGAGGGTCATCTCCACTCCTTCGTCTTCTCCTTTGAGGCTCCTCCCTTTTCTGCCTTGCCTCCTCCTCCGTCGATTGTTCATAATCATCAAGCCAGGCTCTTTGCTCTGGAAGCTGTTCATAAGAAGGATGAGAAGAAGTGGGATGTTGGCCGTGTGATTTTTGGGGTTGAGGAGGAGCTTGCTTAATCTTTTTCTTTGGCCGAGCAAGTGTATCAGAACTTTGCTTCCTTTTCCGGAAATCGTCAATGAATGATGACTTCATTCCTAAAAAGAAAAATAATAATGAATTCATGTAGCACTTGAGAACATGGAAGTAAAGCAAGATATAGAGTAAGAAGTTAAAAGTGCAACTCTGAGAGCAAGCTTAGTCCTAAAAGCAAAAACAAAAACATGCCTAATAAGCCTGTGTTAGACTCCGATCCTAAGTTTATTCTCGTATCTGGAACTGGTCCAGGAATCTCCGGAATGTTGGGATCAGATTGAACATTAGGAACTGTGAAACCTGAAACAGGGGTATCATCTTTAAGGTATCACGCAGATTCTAGATCAGGAAGTTCGCCAAAAGTACCCACGGAGTCTCTATCTTGAGTACTTGCCATAGTCGGACCCTCAAGAACATCTCCAATGTTCTGTTCAACATTTAAGGTAGTTTCTCCTACCGCGAGTTGCTTACCCTCACGTTGAACAAGTTCTTCTTCAGTGTTTGAGGGAGGCTGATCCCCCGAAGTTTTCTCCGGGATTTCCGGGATGACAGCTTGTTTTTCAGAAACGGCCTCTGTGGCTCTCTCCGGAATCGTCAAGACATCGGTCTGTTTCTTAGAAGAATCTTTATGTTCCTTGAGGGCGCTCGAAGGCATTTTACTACCACTACCACTGCCGGCTTGTGCACATTTTGTCAAGTATTTCTTAGCCGTTCTTTTCGCCGTCAGGGTACGGGATGGGGGAAGCAGCTTGTATTGTCGAAGGAACTCTTCGCAAATTAAAAACTGTCTACTTCTTTCAGTTTCGCTCACGGATAACAATGATTCCAGCAGAGGTTCATTAATGTCTGTGTCTTCATCAGAAGGAGTCTCTGTGAGAAAAAGTAAAATCAATACATGATCATCGGAGGTAAAATAGAATTCCTATAAACATTTACCTCCTTCGGCCCATCGACCGAAAAAGTTGTCGGGACACCGCACATAGAAAAATTGGTCGGGAAATCCTTTGATTCTCTCAAACAAGCCGGTTATAACCCTGGATTTCCTGCTTTCCATGAAGATAAAGGAGGGACGCTCCTTCTTTCGTCTCTTAAAAGAGTATAACGAGCATATATCCTTGAAAGTGGGCTCGCGCTTTAAAACTCTCATAAACAGCACATATAAGCATGTAACAATAAAGTAGCCATTGGGAGCCAGTTGATAAGGAGGGATAGCCAAATTTTTCAGAATCATTTCTAAGTAAGGATTGAAGGGAGGGATCGCTCCACTCTGTAACATCCCCTTACAAACTGTTACGTATCCAACGGGGGGCGATCAGATAAATCGTCTCTTTCTGGGAATTTGACTTCATCTTCGGAAAGGCTAAATTGTTTGCATATTCTATGATATGCATCAACGTCAAGTTTTGACACACAACTATCGGCAGGTGTGTAAAAAAGACATCGAATGATTGGGGAGTTCTGATCAACATTCATCTCAGTGGTAGCAGCGGAAGAAATTTCAATGTTTTGATCAAAGGTCCCAGCTTCTTTAGTTGGAGAGGTTCCCTCAACAAAATGGCGAGATTTTCGTCTGGTCGTCATTTCTACACAAACAAGTATGTTGGAAAAACAAACTACAAGAATATAAATTAAAGCTCAAAACAGGGTCGGCCTTGACTAGCTAAAAACCTGGTCGCCCCAAAAAGCCAGCAAAACCCTGGTCGCTCTAAACCAGTCAAGCTCCGATCGCTCAAAACTGGGAAAGGCACCTGGTCGCTTTGAACCAATCGCTCAAAACTGAGAAAAGCACCTGGTCGCTCTGAATCGGCCAAGCCTTGGTCGCTCTAAAATGATCGGGACCTGATCGTACCAGAAAAGGTGGAGCTCTGATCGCTCTGAACCAGGAAATCTCGATCACATTGAAGTTGGTCGAATCCTGGTCGTTCTCAACACAGAAAATGCTGGTCGCTTGAAAATCAGTCAAAATTTAATCAGGCTCTAGTCGCTTAAAACTAGCCTCTATTGGATCGGTAAAAACATCCTAAGGTTGGTCGCTCTACGATTAGTCTGAAAACAATCATACCCTGGTCGGTCAGGATTCAAATCCACCAGGATCGTTCATATCGGGTAAAACTAAAGATAGCCTGTTCTGGTCGGTCGAAAGTGAATCAGCTCATCTAAAAACCGACCATACCACTGTTCTAAAAACGACCAGTCTGGTCGCATAGAAAGAAGGAAACATGAGTGTTTATTGCAAATACACAGAGAAAACGTCCAACAACAATGATTTGAATAAAAAATCAGACGCAGTGCGATCATCATTACAACAAAGAAAAACAACAAAGGCTCTTGATTCAAAAAGTACTACTCGCCAGTTCAAATTTAATGCTACAGCGTTGATGAACATTTCAATATACGAAAGGATTCGAATTCACAGATTCAATTATGAGTTACAATCATCCAAGACCGGTTCGAATTCTCGGGATCGATTTCATATCACCACATTACATCTAAAGCCGATCCAACAACTCACTAACCCCAGATAATCCAATTCAAAAACCCACATTCATCGTTCTCAAGTTAATAACAGAAAAAGAAGTATATACCTGCAATCGGATCAAGTAAACAAAGGAGGTTGACTCAGGATTTCTGGCTTTAAAGGAAGGTTGGATTCAAACACTTGACAAGGAATCGATATGAGTAATCGAGTTTGAATTGTTTTTCTGGATTGATTCGGCGAAGCAAAGTGAAAGCTAGAGAATTTTCGTCAAATGATAGCCGCCATTAAAATAAAGAATCCCTGGAATTAGAAAAGTGAGGAACACGAAGGGTCCAAAGGAATATATATAGCTGGGACGACCAGCCATTTCACAAAAACCGATCCCTTGCTAAAATTGGGGAAAAAACCGACCCCTGCGAACCACGACCAAAACCAACCCCTGGTCCAACCTGATCGATCCGCTAATACTTCGAAGTCCATAATTTTTCTTGAAAATTATGAAACTCCGAGGGGCAAAATGTTATATGCTTAAATCGATCAATGGGTTATCAATAAGCTTGTACGGGTCGGTTTGGTGCGTTTGAAGAAAGGGTCGGTCCTGAAGTTATTACATGGGGTCGGTCATCGTCTGGTCGTTCCTTTCTTTAAACTCTACTGGTCGTTCCCTTCCTTAAACACCTGGTCGCTCTGTCTTTGGATAAAAGCTACAGGGTCGGTTCTGCAATGCCACAGGACTGGTCGTTTCTTCTCAACTCGTGGCTTGAGCCAAAAGGCTTGATAAATCATCTGGTCGCTCCAAATACAGAAGATCTTTGGTCGTTCCAGATGAAGAAGATCTCTGATCGCTCCAAATGCAAAGGGCAGCTGGTCGTCCTTCTCTGGAGACCGACCCCATGTTTGAGGGAACCAATTCCGATGTGTTCTCGATCCTGGTCGCACATTTCTGGAAGGTATTCTTTGGTCGGTCCGCTCCGCATTCTAGCCTCCTGGTCGTCCTTTCTTCTGGCGGAAGCTCCTGGTCGGCCAAAGCGCTAGAAACGACCTGTGATGGTGTGACAGCTGGAAACAACTGGTGACAACTGGCAGTGGCATTTTCGTAAATACCGAAAATACCGACCAGACCCCTGAATACAAGATTTCAGCCATTTCTCCGCCTATAAATAGGACCCTACCTCCATCATTTTGAGTGGACTTTTTCTGGAACGACGAGGAGGTGCTGTCTAATTGCTTTCGGGATTTCTCCAAGCATTCCTACATCTCTTCTCTATCATCGATCATAAGTCTATGGAACATTGGAGCATGTGGAGCATAGCTTTCATGGAGGAACAAGCATAAGCATTTCACGCCCTTCTTCATTTCTTCTTGATCATTCACCCAAAGATCTAAGGAGCTTTCATCCATGGCTTCCATGGAGGGATTTGCATAAAATACTTCAAGCTTTCATCCATTCTTTCAATCGATTGTAAGGACAAATGCATGTCAAAGAAGCTTGTATGAATGTATAATGGAGCAAATGTTGTAATCTTTTGGGGATTAATGAAACCCAATCTTCAAAGTGGACGTAGACTCGATTAAGAGTCGAACCACTATAAAATTCTTGTCTTCTTTCCTTATTTTGGTATTTTGATGCTTTCGAATGTTGGATATGGCCTCACATAACTCTAAAGGTTTTCTAACGCCCCGCCTCTGAAAAGGTGACGTGCTTTCTAAGCATCTCGCCTCTGATTAGGTAACGTGTTTAGAAATACCATTTTGGTTGTTATACCAATTTTCGGTATCAACAGATTAGTACCAAATAACCTCTTGAATTTTGTAAAGTTATTAATATTTTTCAATTTGTATAATTAGAATACAACTATTTTTTACCTTTTAGAAATTAAAACTTATTTTAGAATTTAATGTTGAAATTAATGCTTTTAAATTAATTGTAATTCTATAGTTTAAATAGAACTAGACATAAATGCAATCAACGGTTTTAAAGAAATAAAAGGAAAAAACATTTGATATGTTTAGTACGAAATCTATTAAATGATAGTAAAGCGGAAAAATTTCCTACTACCTCCTTGGTTCTTTCTCCTTAATTCCCTCAATTATCTCTATTCTCCTTAATTCCCTCAAGATATTTGTAATAAATCAAAATATTACACAATGTATACTATACTATAGTTACCCAATTCAAAATAAATAGATCTGAGATACTCCATGTCATACAAGAATTAAATCGTCGGTTTTTCTTTTAATTCCTTCGCGCTTCTCACCCCTGTTCTAACCCTAATTTCATCCAGCATTCCAAAGTCAAATTAAACTGGAAAATCGATCGTCACCTTCTCTAATGTCTTCCACCAATTTGTAGCGGCGGCTCTATTTCCCTTTCTCAGATCCATTTGACGTGTCATATTGCATAGTTTGTTCCTTCGTATTTTTTTTCTGTGCTAACGATCATACTCCAAGTAAAAATCCTTTTTCTGCTGGTTTTGTTGATTAGATTTGTTATGAATAACTAAACTTAGTTCTTCCTGGATTTGCTTTGTTTATTTCAACAATAAGGGAAGTGGATATGGTACAGTTATCCAACCGGGGTCATTTGCAACAAAGATTGGTTGTTAACAAGTTAAACTCAACTTCGCACTGCTGCGATTTCAAAAAAAATTGATGGTGGTGGATCTGGCACAGTCATACAAACATGAAACAGTTTAAGACCTTCTTTGATTTTGCTGGTAAGTTCATTATGTTTTTTGTTATTTTGGGTTTCTCTAAACATTTACAGCATTCAAAATGCAGTTTTTGTTTTTCAGTTAAGAACAACCACTCATCCAAATATTGATAAATTTAATTATTCCTTAATATAGTACATGGATTAGTTTTATTTTTTTAGATTGCATGTCTGTATTTCAGAATTAATACTCTGGATCTATTTTAGTCTTTCAGATAATATTGATGGCAAATGTCATTTTTAATGTACCCATTTTCAATCAATGTGATGACCCACTGTTTGTTATTTGTAAACTATGATGGATGCAAGCATTTAAATAATTAAACATAAATATTGTTTTGCGCTTTTTATTGACTTTTTTTTGTATACTATTAACTTGGAAATGATTAGAAAAACTCAAGAACACTTTTTTTTTTTGAACATGTTGTTGTCAGGAGTGTGTAACATGTTTATGTCTGTTTGAATATACTACATGTTTCAATCTTTATGGTTCAATTTTTTAATATATCTACCAATCATCCAATGTAAAATATATTTCCTGTTTAATGTGTGGCATAATTATATTGCTAGACTGGCTTTTTTCCATATATACTATATATCATTCTCATTGCATATGTATACTTATTTCTATTATTTTACATTACTATAGTTCTTATTACCTTCATTTCTATTTCTCTTTGGTCATCAGTTCTTAAACCACTACTTTTACATTAAAAATTTGCTTACATTTGATGCTAAACAATCGGTCACGACAAAAACTAAGAAGAAATTAAAAGGTAATAACTATTAGAAATCGATATTTTTCCATCTATAATTAATAGATGTAACAAACCCCCATTTTCGACCACTTTTAGCCGGTAATTAAACCAACTCAAACTGCTCGAAAAAGACAGATTGTTATTAGCTTCTGAGGTAAATAGAATAAATCACAGAATCTGTAACAACCCGTATTTTTCGATAACATGTTAAAACGAGAATCAAGGCAGAATTTAATTTTAAATTCTGAATCAAGTAAAACGGGCTATGCCATTGCGTTCGTCTCGGAAAAATACGCGAAATAGAGTCCGATTTTTCGAAAATCGGAGTCCGTATGACCAGGTTAAGGCCCAAAGAATTTTTCGGGAAATTTGAATTTCGAAACATGCAGAAATGGGGCCAGGCGGGAAAATTCCCGCCCAGACAAGTCGACAGGCATGTCGACAGGCATGTCGACAGGGCTGTCGACTTGCCCTGTCGGCTGATTCTGATCTGGTACACCTATTTTCTATCTTGGCTAGGTTTTTGGGCCTGGTTTGAAATCTGACGGTTCAGGTTGGTCCTAGGGTTAATCTAAGGGCCTAAAACTATCCTAATCTCTATAAAAAGACCCTAAACCTACCCCTAAACCCTCATTATTCACTCATGTAACTAAACTATGGCCAAATTTCTACTCTCATGGCCTCCATCTCAAATCCCTAGAGCCTATGCATTCAAATCGGGTTCAAATCAAAAGATGCAAGCTTGCTACACCAAATCAAGGCCAAATCAACATTGCTATGCGAGTTCCATGACGATTCTTCTACAAAGGAGGCACCTTTCTTAGCCAAGATGATTCATGCTCCTTTCCCTAGGCCTAACTATGTAAGTTCTAGCTACTTTTAGATGGAAACGGTAGTTTTGATAATGACATGGGATAAAATGAGGCTAAACATGATTATGCGAACCTATATGAACCTTACCTTGCCTCTTGTGTTCATGATTATGATTTTAGGCCATGTGAGTGACTTAATCATGCCTCTCATGCTATGCCTAACCTAGTTTAACTTGCAAGTTTGGATCTTTATGCATGAAATGCTAGCATGAACCTTTAGGAACCACTTTATGTGTGAAACATTGGCTAAGACAAGATTTTGGGGCTTATGCATGTGTATGAACCCAAACCCCTTATGGTAACATGCAAGTTTGTGGCCAAATCCTTTATGAGATTATGCATGCTCGTGGCCAATCCCCTCTTTTAAGTTGTGCATGTTTATGGCTAAACCCTTTTTGATAATATGCATGTTTGTGGCCAAATTACCTTATGACACTATGCATGTTTATGGCCAATCCCTTTATGATGTTATGCATGTGGAAGCCAAGCCCTTTTTAGCATCATGCATGTTTTGAGACCAATATGTGACATAGTATCCTTACTATGTTGACTCGCTTTGCTTGCGTTGGGAAACCACGATTTTGGGTAGTTAGATAAACATGAACATGTCGCGAAATCTTAACTTGATTATGACATGTGTTTATACTTGAAAATATGACTTGGAAGATAACATGGAAGTTGGCATGTAAGTATGCATAAAAACATGAGCTTGGGAATTTACCTATTAAGTTAGGTCTACCCTTTGGGAATTTACCTATTAAGTTAGGTCTACCCAAATGCTTGAAAACTTGTAACATGTTTTGGAAACATGATGAACTTAGATAATATAAGTATGGCCAACTCGAGGTTGGGTTGAGTTTGCAACGTAAAACTACCCGGAACCGACCGGCCTAACTAGTAGTTGCAAACAATAGGACCCAATGTGAGAAGTTGGTCATGTCGCGCTTAAGACACGAGGTTAGACTAGGTAGTGGTGTAAATCTACCCGGACCCGCCCGGCTTAACTAGTAACCACAACAAGGTCTAATGTGAGAGGTTGAGGGTGCATTAATTAAATTAATGCCACATAATAGGGTTAAGTTAATTAGATTAATGAGGCTTAACCAAATATGATATGGACAAATGGGTTAAGTAATTTGATTAGGCTAATGATACTTAACAAAACATGATAAGCTTGGGTAGGTTAAGTAACTTGATTTGCCTAATGACACTTGACCATTTTTATACGACTAGTGGACGGGATTAAGTTAACCAACACTTAATCAATCCAACACGATAACGTGATAAGGTTAAGTAAATTTTCTTAATGACACTTAACCGTATAATACAGTTAATGGATGGGGTTAAGATTAGGCTTAACTAATCTAAACATGGTAATCGGATGGGGTTAAGTTAGCCTAGACTTAATTAATCCAACTTGGTAATTTAATGGGGTTAAGTTAAACACTTAACTAATTTAACACGATGATTTGATGAGGTTAAGTGACCTATACTTAACCAATCTAACTCGTTAATTTGATGAGGTTAAGTTAATCTATACTTAACCAATCTAACGTGAAAACATGATAAGGCTAAGTCACGAATCACTTGAATACGCTTGACCGATTTGATGACAAGGTCAAGTTAATTTATATAATTAACCAATCTAAAATGATAATTAGACGAGGTTAAGTCATGGATTCCTTGATATACTTAACCAACTTGACACATGGTTTGTAGGGTTAAGTCTTGGACTTGGATACTTAGCCAATTTTGACATGGTTTGTAGACGGGCTAAGTTATGAACTTAAGTGACACTTAACCCATTAGATAAACCCTAATTCGGAGGATTAGGTAAACAACCATAGTTAACAAGGATTATGGAAATAAGGCTAAGTGGTAAACCTTAGTTAAGGGAAACTAAGTAATAATTCTTAGTCAAGGAAATTTGGACCATTTCTTAGATAAATTAGTAACCCGATACGTTAGGTCAACGTTTAAGAATGCGTGTAGGAGCAGGCTATCTGATTTAGATAAAGGCTCCAACGAACTGGGTAACGAAGCAGCGGCTTCGGGGAACGTGAGGATATTCTTGGGATCCCTCTGCGAGCTGCCAGGTCATTATACTAGGCTCACGAGAGGTTGAGGTCTGCGGTAGAAGAACCAAGAATATGCCTTGGTTGCTATGCGAGCGACCTAAAGACTGGGGTGGATAGCAGTGAGTCGACGAATACATAAGGTGCCCGAGATAGCAAGTTCGTCGATCATCTACCATCTTGAGTCAAGCGTGTACGTACGGAAAGGCAGGGAACACCCAACAGACCATAATTGCTATCTAATTATGGGTGAGGTAGGCCGTAGGATGTGGGCTGGCCGGAGTGTAGTTCTCATGCAAGATTTTCTCTTGTGTTGCCTTTCACTAGTTGAGGGAGGGGTCTCGTGGGACCATAGCCACGTGTAGAAAAGCAGACCTTAGTATCTGCATCGGCAGATAAATCTAAAGCTCCCGACCGAGTCCTGTATTTCTTGTTTTGCCCTGTGACAGGACTCGGATGGCACGATGTGATACATGTGCATACAGTTATAGAAAAACGATTCACGATGAATGCGTGGGAAAAAGGGCGCGGTTGAGGGTTAGCGTAATCCCTAGTGGCCTAGGTGGTTTAACCCAAACCGAAATACGAAAGCGTGCAATAGGTAAGCGTAATCCCTAGTGGTGCTAGGTGGCGTAAGTCCTAGTAGTTCAAACGATGATTCATATGGAAGAGCCTAGATAGAACAAGGGTGACAGTCCAAACGACTTCAAGGATAATACGACATGAGGAAGCCCGTACGAGGTATGGCAAAGGACTGAACTTATATACATGGAAAGAAACATATGATTTGAGTAACCTATATATGCGATATTAGGTTGACATGGACCATTACACGACTTTGAGCACGGGACATTCATGGTTAACACATGACGCGGGTAGGGATACTAGTACGAGAGGTGCAGAGCAAATATACATGTTAGAACTAGGAAGAATATACATAATAGATACCGTGGGATGTTAAACGGGGTAGATACCTTGGGATAATGTACTCGATAGAAATCTGACGATGTGATACCTTGACTTATCATAACACCGTAGTTTATCATGATACCTTAGTTTACCTTGCTGCAGTAGTTCAACCGGCTACCCTGGTTTATCTATCTTGTAGTTATCCTTATGTTTACTTTCAGTTTATGCATGTCATGTTACCTTTACCTGTTTTTATACTGGAAGTAGATAGGACTTACTCAGTCTTTTTGACTGACCCGTTTTGTTTCGCCTCTTTTCTTCCGTTCCCCCCCCAGGTTTCAGGGAGGAAACAATGTTGTTTAGTTCGGACTTCTTCTGTTGAAGGGCATCATGTATGGCTTGATGTATAGCTTGGTCTTCTCTTGGCTATGGCTGCCTCACCGCTTTACTTTGGGGAATAATTTATGAAAAGGTTTTTATGCTTCTTTATTATTGCAAGATCAGGTTTTGATGTACTCTGGTGTAAAAGGCTTTAGACCTTATTTATTCATGTTATGAAAGTTTGATTTTACTTCCGCTATTTTAATATGTTCTGTCTTGTGATATTTCTGTGCATGTTTACCAATAATGCCCCTCTAAAGCTAGTGCATTCCTTTGCGAGTGACCCTAGCGGAGGCGGGGTGTTACATTTGGTATCAGAGCAGAAGGTTACCAGACTGGGCAAAAGTTTTTAAAGACCTTCTGAAAACTATTTGAAAATCGTTTATAAAGAAGCATTTTTCAAGAAAAATTTTCTTTTAAAAAGAAAAAGGCTATTCCCCAAAGGCCATTAGCACTATCCTTGTTTCCTTGATTGAATCTCCTTTCCTTTCTTTCCTCCATCTGTAGTCACAGTGGTTTTAACTGCGACTAGTCTTTTCTATCTACAAAAGCGCTTTCCATGCGATGGAGGTTGTTCTCGGGAGACCAGTAGCCGCCTTATAAGAAAGGATAATGAGAAAGAGGATAAAGGATACGAGTTTAACTTGTTGGTATGGCTCAACCCGGAATGAGAGAGAAAGATGAACAATGAAACCCATGACGAGAGAGTACCTTTGGCATGGTGGAACGGGACGGATAGTTAAGTATCATGGGACAAGGGCAAGATCATCGGGAGGGCAGCAGTATGCTCTCATGTCTAGGGTACCTCGGAAGGAGGGTAACGATCTTGTTAAAGGTTTAGTTTTTCTTCTCTATCATCCCGTCGGGACTTTGTTTTGATCACCGCATCTTTTTAAGTCCGCTTCGATAGTTGAGTCTCTGCACCTTAGTACTAGTATAATAGAGGATCCTGTTTTTGTCTCAAGTCCTATTGGAAGATCGGTCCATTTATTCATGACTTGTTTGGATTTAAGAATGTCTATGTCAAGTATTGAGCTTGGAAATAATGCTTATGTTTATAAGCTATGGATGGATTCTAAGGATGAAGTGGTTATCCAGTAAGGGGTGCCACTCTCGGTTTTAGAAGGAGGGTAGTTAGACTCTTGGCTCGCTTTGGTAATACCCTTGAAGTATCGCGTAACCTTTTGGGTTCTGTCATGATTAGTTACTTAGAATCCCTTGATGCCTTTATTGGGAATTTGAAGCCCGATCGAGTGGTGTTCGCCGATAAGACGGATGGTTTACTTCATTTATGCATGGGTTATAGAGATCACCCTAGTAAGTGCGCTTGATAACCTGGTTGGCATCTGTTTACTTTCAAGAGGAAGTTCTTCTACGAGAAATACCCTGTGGTACGAGGTCCGAGATTCACTAGTGAATTTTGGAAAGCTTGCATGAGATCATGAGTACGCAGTCATATTTGCGTCAAGTATTCTAGGAAAAGGATAAGTGCAAGTGGAACGAGAGGCGACGAAGAAATGAGTTCCAGCTCATGTTATGGAAACAGGAATAAGAAGCTACAAAATCGCGAAGTTAAAAGACGACTTTGATGGTCAAAGACTAGATACGCGCATGATATCTCTTTTTGGGAGTATATCCTTGATCCCTGTTTTCTGTAGAGCTTACTTGTAGGCTATCTTTTAGGGATATCCCCTCGGTCCTGTTTCTGTTACAAACCCCGTAAGGAGTTTGTTTTGTTTATCTTCTCGATCTTATTTTGGGAACCTTAGGTAGAACGCTATGGATGTAAACATGTATTTGAAACATGTTATGGTTGATATGGTTGCAAATGGTTGCAAGTGGTTGCTCGTGGATGCGCGAATTTACATTAGATATTAGCTCGACTCGGTCACATTTCATATTGCATATGCACGAGTATTTATACTTGTTTATGAATGAAATTGAATGTGTTACCATGTGGACGTTGCATTTGGATGAATGTTTGTGCACGCATATAGTATCTATATGACTAGGACTATTTGCATACATGTTGGATTCATGGCACTATACATATTTTGCATTAGAAAGATTATTCAGGCCTGATCATCAGCATTAGCTAAGGAACATGTACACACACGTTTTGCATATATTCATACAGCATTAGAAATCATCTAAGGACAATGGTTGCTTGTGGATGATGTTTTAAGTAGATGGATGATGGATGGTAGGATATGTTCTTCCTAACTTGGAGATTTCGGGGACGAAATCCTAAAAGGTGGGGAGAATGTAACAACCCGTATTTTTCGATAACATGTTAAAACGAGAATCAAGGCAGAATTTAATTTTAAATTCTGAATCAAGTAAAACGGGCTATGCCATTGCGTTCGTCTCGGAAAAATACGCGAAATAGAGTCCGATTTTTCGAAAATCGGAGTCCGTATGACCCGGTTAAGGCCCAAAGAAGTTTTCGGGAAATTTGAATTTCGAAACATGCAGAAATGGGGCCAGGCGGGAAAATTCCCGCCCAGACAAGTCGACAGGCATGTCGACAGGCATGTCGACAGGGCTGTCGACTTGCCCTGTCGGCTGATTCTGATCTGGTGCACCTATTTTCTATCTTGGCTAGGTTTTTGGGCCTGGTTTGAAATCTGACGGTTCAGGTTGGTCCTAGGGTTAATCTAAGGGCCTAAAACTATCCTAATCTCTATAAAAAGACCCTAAACCCTCATTATTCACTCATGTAACTAAACTATGGCCAAATTTCTACTCTCATGGCCTCCATCTCAAATCCCTAGAGCCTATGCATTCAAATCGGGTTCAAATCAAAAGATGCAAGCTTGCTACACCAAATCAAGGCCAAATCAACATTGCTATGCGAGTTCCATGACGATTCTTCTACAAAGGAGGCACCTTTCTTAGCCAAGATGATTCATGCTCCTTTCCCTAGGCCTAACTATGTAAGTTCTAGCTACTTTTAGATGGAAACGGTAGTTTTGATAATGACATGGGATAAAATGAGGCTAAACATGATTATGCGAACCTATATGAACCTTACCTTGCCTCTTGTGTTCATGATTATGATTTTAGGCCATGTGAGTGACTTAATCATGCTTCTCATGCTATGCATAACCTAGTTTAACTTGCAAGTTTGGATCTTTATGCATGAAATGCTAGCATGAACCTTTAGGAACCACTTTATGTGTGAAACATTGGCTAAGACAAGATTTTGGGGCTTATGCATGTGTATGAACCCAAACCCCTTATGGTAACATGCAAGTTTGTGGCCAAATCCTTTATGAGATTATGCATGCTCGTGGCCAATCCCCTCTTTTAAGTTGTGCATGTTTATGGCTAAACCCTTTTTGATAATATGCATGTTTGTGGCCAAATTACCTTATGACACTATGCATGTTTATGGCCAATCCCTTTATGATGTTATGCATGTGGAAGCCAAGCCCTTTTTAGCATCATGCATGTTTTGAGACCAATATGTGACATAGTATCCTTACTATGTTGACTCGCTTTGCTTGCGTTGGGAAACCACGATTTTGGGTAGTTAGATAAACATGAACATGTCGCGAAATCTTAACTTGATTATGACATGTGTTTATACTTGAAAATATGACTTGGAAGATAACATGGAAGTTGGCATGTAAGTATGCATAAAAACATGAGCTTGGGAATTTACCTATTAAGTTAGGTCTACCCTTTGGGAATTTACCTATTAAGTTAGGTCTACCCAAATGCTTGAAAACTTGTAACATGTTTTGGAAACATGATGAACTTAGATAATATAAGTATGGCCAACTCGAGGTTGGGTTGAGTTTGCAACGTAAAACTACCCGGAACCGACCGGCCTAACTAGTAGTTGCAAACAATAGGACCCAATGTGAGAAGTTGGTCATGTCGCGCTTAAGACCCGAGGTTAGACTAGGTTGTGGTGTAAATCTACCCGGACCCGCCCGGCTTAACTAGTAACCACAACAAGGTCTAATGTGAGAGGTTGAGGGTGCATTAATTAAATTAATGCCACATAATAGGGTTAAGTTAATTAGATTAATGAGGCTTAACCAAATATGATATGGACAAATGGGTTAAGTAATTTGATTAGGCTAATGATACTTAACAAAACATGATAAGCTTGGGTAGGTTAAGTAACTTGATTTGCCTAATGACACTTGACCATTTTTATACGACTAGTGGACGGGATTAAGTTAACCAACACTTAATCAATCCAACACGATAACGTGATAAGGTTAAGTAAATTTTCTTAATGACACTTAACCGTATAATACAGTTAATGGATGGGGTTAAGATTAGGCTTAACTAATCTAAACATGGTAATCGGATGGGGTTAAGTTAGCCTAGACTTAATTAATCCAACTTGGTAATTTAATGGGGTTAAGTTAAACACTTAACTAATTTAACACGATGATTTGATGAGGTTAAGTGACCTATACTTAACCAATCTAACTCGTTAATTTGATGAGGTTAAGTTAATCTATACTTAACCAATCTAACGTGAAAACATGATAAGGCTAAGTCACGAATCACTTGAATACGCTTGACCGATTTGATGACAAGGTCAAGTTAATTTATATAATTAACCAATCTAAAATGATAATTAGACGAGGTTAAGTCATGGATTCCTTGATATACTTAACCAACTTGACACATGGTTTGTAGGGTTAAGTCTTGGACTTGGATACTTAGCCAATTTTGACATGGTTTGTAGACGGGCTAAGTTATGAACTTAAGTGACACTTAACCCATTAGATAAACCCTAATTCGGAGGATTAGGTAAACAACCATAGTTAACAAGGATTATGGAAATAAGGCTAAGTGGTAAACCTTAGTTAAGGGAAACTAAGTAATAATTCTTAGTCAAGGAAATTTGGACCATTTCTTAGATAAATTAGTAACCCGATACGTTAGGTCAACGTTTAAGAATGCGTGTAGGAGCAGGCTATCTGATTTAGATAAAGGCTCCAACGAACTGGGTAACGAAGCAGCGGCTTCGGGGAACGTGAGGATATTCTTGGGATCCCTCTGCGAGCTGCCAGGTCATTATACTAGGCTCACGAGAGGTTGAGGTCTGCGGTAGAAGAACCAAGAATATGCCTTGGTTGCTATGCGAGCGACCTAAAGACTGGGGTGGATAGCAGTGAGTCGACGAATACATAAGGTGCCCGAGATAGCAAGTTCGTCGATCATCTACCATCTTGAGTCAAGCGTGTACGTACGGAAAGGCAGGGAACACCCAACAGACCATAATTGCTATCTAATTATGGGTGAGGTAGGCCGTAGGATGTGGGCTGGCCGGAGTGTAGTTCTCATGCAAGATTTTCTCTTGTGTTGCCTTTCACTAGTTGAGGGAGGGGTCTCGTGGGACCATAGCCACGTGTAGAAAAGCAGACCTTAGTATCTGCATCGGTAGATAAATCTAAAGCTCCCGACCGAGTCCTGTATTTCTTGTTTTGCCCTGTGACAGGACTCGGATGGCACGATGTGATACATGTGCATACAGTTATAGAAAAACGATTCACGATGAATGCGTGGGAAAAAGGGCGCGGTTGAGGGTTAGCGTAATCCCTAGTGGCCTAGGTGGTTTAACCCAAACCAAAATACGAAAGCGTGCAATAGGTAAGCGTAATCCCTAGTGGTGCTAGGTGGCGTAAGTCCTAGTAGTTTAAACGATGATTCATATGGAAGAGCCTAGATAGAACAAGGGTGACAGTCCAAACGACTTCAAGGATAATACGACATAAGGAAGCCCGTACGAGGTACGGCAAAGGACTGAACTTATATACATGGAAAGAAACATATGATTTGAGTAACCTATATATGCGATATTAGGTTGACATGGACCATTACACGACTTTGAGCACGGGACATTCATGGTTAACACATGACGCGGGTAGGGATACTAGTACGAGAGGTGCAGAGCAAATATACATGTTAGAACTAGGAAGAATATACATAATAGATACCGTGGGATGTTAAACGGGGTAGATACCTTGGGATAATGTACTCGATAGAAATCTGACGATGTGATACCTTGACTTATCATAACACCGTAGTTTATCATGATACCTTAGTTTACCTTGCCGCAGTAGTTCAACCGGCTACCCTGGTTTATCTATCTTGTAGTTATCCTTATGTTTACTTTCAGTTTATGCATGTCATGTTACCTTTACCTGTTTTTATACTGGAAGTAGATAGGACTTACTCAGTCTTTTTGACTGACCCGTTTTGTTTCGCCTCTTTTCTTCCGTTTCCCCCCCCCCCCCCAGGTTTCAGGGAGGAAACAATGTTGTTTAGTTCGGACTTCTTCTGTTGAAGGGCATCATGTATGGCTTGATGTATAGCTTGGTCTTCTCTTGGCTATGGCTGCCTCACCGCTTTACTTTGGGGAATAATTTATGAAAAGGTTTTTATGCTTCTTTATTATTGCAAGATCAGGTTTTGATGTACTCTGATGTAAAAGGCTTTAGACCTTATTTATTCATGTTATGAAAGTTTGATTTTACTTCCGCTATTTTAATATGTTCTGTCTTGTGATATTTCTGTGCATGTTTACCAATAATGCCCCTCTAAAGCTAGTGCATTCCTTTGCGAGTGACCCTAGCGGAGGCGGGGTGTTACAGAATCAAAGATCACAGACACAGATACAAAGCATTATGATATCTCGCAACGGAAATAAATAATACAATAGTAGTTCATGAAGCTACTAAATAAAAAAATTACATCAGAGTTTACATAAGTAATACACCGGAAGTCTAATACAATGATTTCTAATACAGGGATGAATGATAACAATTCGAAACAGAAATGACAAGAGCAGCTGAATTAGAACAACCGATCAGAGGTAGATACAGGTGAGAAAAATCCAGTATAAGCTTCAACTCCAAGAGTTGATCTCGAAAACTGTGATAATCGATCTGACCCGAACCATAATGCAAAACAAAATAATTCGGGTCGGGACTAACATTCTCATGGAAGTAAATCAACTCAATTAAGTGTTCGATGAAATGCAATCAACAACTTAAAGGATGTTTGGGATCACCATCCTTTAAGAATCCATCCAATTAATACATTAGATGCAATAGTGGCAATCTTCTAAGTAAATAACAAAATAGCATAGACGGGATTTCCATACTTACACCGTTGGTATATTTCATAACAAAACTTATATTTCAATTTCAACAAATCATATCATATTTCAGTTTCAAAAATCATATCGTGTTTTATAATTCAAACATACAAATCAAAACCATATTTATAAATTAAAATTTAACTTTGAATATATATATATATATATAAGTTTATAAAATTCTAAAACAAATTAGAAAATTAGATTATAAACATATATAAGATTAAAATAATGTAGAAATAGGTTTTAAAGAATTTTTTTATTATATAAAAGTTTGAAATCTTTAAAATATAAAATCTTAAGTTATTATTTAAAAATCAGGTTCCAAATCATTCTTCGTCGAAACATGACCAACGGTGCTTGTATATACTTTCCTACCCTATAGTAATGTGATACCGATATTTATCATTTCAATCTGTAATCCCACATTCAATGAAAATCGTTCAGGTCTATAATTTCAACCCATAACGATTTTTCCCTACTCCAATGTCCGTTTGGGTATGTATCATTTCAACCCTTAGTGATTTTCCTAAACTTGGGGTATCAACAATCACATAGCATCAATCATAGCATATATATCATCAGTGCAACTGTGTTTCATATGAATATATCGTGTCACATATGCAATGTGCATACATGTCAAATCAAACAATTTCTATAAGTAATCCTATACATTTCATATAACAGTTCATTATTGATCTAACATCCATGAAAAACGTAAGTCAGGTGCGAGATAAACTCACCTTTCGTGGCACAGAATTGGAGACAGAAGACGGATTGACGTAGAATGAGACGAAGACTTCAAGCCATGACTCATAATGGATACATTCGATGATCACTCAATATATATTCTATTTTATTTTATAAGAGGAGGCGGGGCATTTTCAATAGATAGGGGTGGTTGTTGGGTTTTGGAACAGGGTTTCGAACTCAACACCAAATAAAAAACACAAAATGAACACAATACTTATTTTTATAAAATATTATATATATATACACACACACACACGAATACACACCGTCAAATTATAATATATATATATATATATTTATTTAAAATACATAAACACCAAAACCAATTGTATAAATATTTATAAAATATAGACACAGTGCAACACACACACAAAACCATATACACCTATATGTATAACTTTTAAAACACCCACAATAACTCACATAACCATATAAATATATATGTTTTAAAAACCAACACAACACTACATGGTACACACATACACATAAAGCGCGCACACAGATAAAAACACAAACCCAAAACCATTTATATTTAAATATATACATATAACAAACAAACACACACACACAAACACACACACACACAGATATATATATATATATAATTATATATATATATATCATGCACTCACACAAACAAGCTAACACAAACCCACTTATACCACACAAACATAAATAACTCACACCAGAAATTTTGCACAACTCACGCAAATCATATACACAACACACACAGAGAACCCGACCACTCAAACTATGCACTCACATACGCAGGCTGAAGGGGTTGATCGGTTTCGGGTTGGGAAGCTTCAGGTGGGGCGGATGGTCGTACTTCCGCGCATGGCAACTGGTGAGAGGAAGACAATGACTCAGGGTAGGGTTCGGCTGAAGCTGGGTTCGGAGTTTCCAGGAAATACAGGTACGTGTTCAGATGGCGGTGTTGATCTCAAGCAAGAAGGCGACTGGTGATGGGATGGGTTGGTGAACGGTGGAGACGAGTAAGGCGCGATGCTCGGAGCAGGTAGTAGGGAAAGAGGAAGTTTCGAAGGGGAAAATATATATAGGCAGGCTACAGTTTTGGTTTTTGAGATAATGGGAAAAAACTAAATAAAATATTGATGAGGCAGGCTATATGTATTTCTAAGACCGACTAAGGAAGTCGAAGTAATTTCTTTGGAAATCATAAAGGAAGCTGATGTTTCAATTATATTATTACGAAGAGGAAAGGACGTGCTTTGGAAATCACAAGGCAACAAGGGTTTGGAACACAAAGGGATGCATAGTAAATAAAAAGTGGAACGCGAGAATACATGGAATAACACAAATCACTACTTTGGAAGATGGAAACAAATGGCGTTTGGAAGGAACAAACGCATGGAATTCAAGGCTTGAAACAGATGGACACAATACATGCATTCGTGAAGGTTATATATATATATATACATATAAAAATTATGCATGAATCTTAAAAATGAAATGAGAAAAGTTGCATGCACAGCATGTGTTTGGATTGCATTAAAAAGAAAGACAAATGTTGGAAAGTGGCAACACGCATGAATGGCATTTGAAATGAAGTCAGGTAATGCATGGAAAGAATGCATGTTACATAGACTTAAGGTGCCCACTTAGAAAACAAAAAAATAATGGGTAGTTTAATAAAATAAAAGAGCGAGTTTTGCAGACCCAAAATGTTTAGAAAAATATGCGGGATCCAAATATGGACACTTCAGACTCAAATGACTTTGTTTCAAAAATGAACTGCGCAAGTCTTTTCGCAATTTCAGCGCGAACCGAGCACTAAAACTGACAAATGAATATATTGCGCTAATCAGCTCAACGAGACAGGCACAACGGTATATAGTTTGCAGCGTTAGGATGCTCTATTCAAAAAGGCATTACGGACTGCTTTTAAAAGGAAAAACGACACGAGAAAACAATTAAAGGAAGTCAAAACATCCGAATTTTGCGAAATGAATTTAACCGTTGGATTACTGACAACGAATAGATTATTTTTCATGTTTGTACGAACTGGATTTGGAGAGATTACAAAATTGTTCAAATTTGAACTAATATGCGCAGTTTTGCACTGAAAATTGCGCGATCGACAAATATTCAAATTTTCCGATGAAATTAATTTCTACGCTATGACTGGTTAGACGCATCTCAAATATATTTTTATTGGATTTTTATTTTTATATTACATTTTCATTTTTATTTGAGATATATCGGTTGCCGCTACCGCAAATAATCGTCAAAAACTGATTCAAACGAAGTGACTAAAATTTGTCGTTTTCAATATAAAATTATTTAAATTACTACTAAATGATTAACAAAATATTAAAGATAAACATTTCATTATAAATCGATTTCATGTTTTAATTTCCTAAGTAAATTCAAATTCAACAAAATAAACTCAATTTTATTTATATACAAAATAAGATTGAAATTGAAAATTATATTCATATCAAATCAAATTCATTCGTTATATAAAACCAAAATAAATTTAGTTTTTAATTCAAAATCAAAATAGTTATAAAAATTACAAACAACTAAGTTCTAAACAAATAAAATAAAATCAAAATCAAAATTTAAAAAAAAAATACACTTAAAATTCCGGGTTATTACATTCTCCCCAACTTAAACCTTTTCGTCCCCGAAAAGGAACAAGGCAGGAAAATAGTAATTAAATAAATATATTTAAAACAATAGTTCAAATTTATTTTCATATCCATATATACTTTGAAAATATGTATATATATTCAACGTTAAAATATTTTCTAACATTTCAAAATAATTTTAATTATTCACTTGACGTCTCGATTGGCGATATATATCTATCCCACTTTCAAAACTCGAAAATAGATATCGATGATGTTGCGCAGTCATCACCAGAATCATTTTCAAGCGACTAGAGTGTGACTCTATATCTATCAAATACACATAGGATTTAACATATTCGTTGATCAGACGTATACTCAAATCACTAGGTATTCGATAGGCCAATTTTAACGTCAGGTAAATACTCAAAACATCTTTCTATATTTAAACAAAATATATGCCAAATTTTCAAATCATGTATTATAAATAATACTTTACAAATCATTAAAATTTAAATAGGGAAATATATATTTCTCCCCCACTTTTTTTTAAAATTCAACTTTAATTTATAATATAATTCTATACTATATTAAAATATTTCCAAAACATATAGATGTTTACCTGTATAAAATCTTTCATAATTATATATCAAAATTTCAATATTATACTAAGAAAATTATATATTATAATACCTTTCAAAATACTTATTTCAAATCAACTTTAAATAAATACGAACTCATTTGAAGACCTGTACTCTCCTTCTACTTCTTGCCTTGTTATGGATAAGGAATAAAATTCGAGTTAAAACCTGAATGAACGAAAGAATCTAATCAAAGAGGATCTACGAAGGAAGATGGATTCAAATGAAAAGGAAAATTTCCGGAAAAAGATTTATATATTAAACAAAATTTTATATTCGAAAACATTTGTTTTAAAAACAATTAAAATCTCTTTCTTAGTTTATTATGTTGTAGTTATGTAAATTTAATTACAGGTTATTGGTTTGTTATTTAACATTTGAATAAAATACTTGATAACTAGAATTTTAACAAGTCTACTGTCGTTCTTACAGACTTCAGGCATACGCTGGCGAGGCTCACGACTAAAATATCTAAGTACTAAATATACTTGTTTCAACTCCCAGTGAAAATACTTAAAACATTTAAAACAGATATGGAAAATATTTTCCCTCATGGATCACGGTTACATGGCGGTTGCATTACTATCCCAGTAAAATCGCTTGTAACCGTAGGTATCACACCCCTCGAATTTCTCCATGGTTGTTGCCATAGATCGCAGTTACGCGGCGATTACGTCATTATCCCAGTGAAATCTCTTGTAAATGTAGGTGTCTCACCCACCGAATTTCGCTATGGCGTCTAGATCGCAGTTACGCAGCGGTTACGTCACTATCCCAGTGAAATCGCTTGTAACTGTAGGCATCTCGTCCCCAAATTACGCTAGAACAGATAAGTAATAATTATTATCAACGTGATCTCACCGAGTGAGATTCCAATATCGATGGATACTCCAATCGAAGGAGCACCAACGTAGCTACGATTTTCGATTTTCGATGGACACTCTCGACGAGCGCCAACACAATCCCTCTCTCAGAAATTGCGATTTCGATGGAAGGACTTCCCATATCTTTATTTCGAAAACATATATACTATATATAGTACTTCATTTCACGTTTCATGCGTATCTCACTTACATAAATATTAATTCACATAAGATTTCCATTTCAACATCATGTTTCAAATATATCATTCTTATATAAATTCATTATATAAGGTTTGACTTTCAATCAATTAACTTTCAAATAAATAGCCTTTGAATTAATCATAATTCTACTATACATCTTCCATATATAAGGTTTGCAAACTTCATATCATATACATAAAATCAACGATTTTCGAATTTGATACCAATTCAGTTTTGATTTTATAATAAATTTAAATATTTGATATCATTCCAAATTTAGTTTATAAAAGGTTGGATCATTCAAATAGTCGGAAAAAAACGATTCAAATAGAATGGGATTAAGATTCAATTCTAAGGAGACCTTAACAAAAAAAGGCTATCGAAAGAACGAATTCGAAAAGTGGGAATTCCGAAAAGATTTAAAATTTCAAAATACTTTACGTTTCAAAATAATCTATGTTTTCAAAATACGCTCTCTCACAAGAAGGATTCTGCGACTGACTCCACTCATTCTAGGGTATCACCACCCTATCTCTAATGAGCCTTTACCTCATAAGTTAAAGCTTTGATAAACCTGGCTCAAATACCACATGCAACGACCCGCCATTTTTGACCAATTCAAGTCGGTAATTAAACCAACTCGAACTGCTCGAAAACGACAGATTGTTATTAGCTTCTGAGGTAAATAGAATAAATCACAGAATCACATATCACAAACACATATACAAAGCAATATGATATCTTGCAGCGGAAATATATAATACAATAGTAGTTCATGAAGCTACTAAATAAAAATTTTACATCAGAGTTCACATAAGTAATACACCAGAAGTCTAATACAATGATTTCTAATACAGGGATGAATGATAACAATTTGAAACAGAAATGACAAGAACAACTGAATTGGAACAACCGATCAGAGGTAGATACAGGTGAGAAAAATCCAGTATAAGCTTCAACTCTAAGAGTTGATCTCGAAAACTGTGATAATCGATCTGACTCAAACCATAATGCAAAACAAAATAATTCGGATCGGGACTAACATTCCCATGGAAGTAAATCAACTCAAATGAAGTGTTCGATGAAATGAAATCAACAACTTAAAGGATGTTTGGGATCACCATCCTTTAAGAATCCGTCCAATTAATACACTAGATGCAATAGTGTCAATCATCTAAGTAAATAACAAAATAGCATAGGCGGGATTTCCATACTTACACCATTGGTTTATTTCGTAACAAAACTTATATTTCAATTTCAACAAATCATATCATATTTCAATTTCAAAAATCATATCGTGTTTTATAATTCAAACATACAAATCAAAATCATATTTATAAATTAAAATTTAACTTTGAAAAAATATATATATAAGTTTATAAAATTCTAAAACAAATTAGAAAATTATATTATAAACATATATAAGATTAAAATAATATAGAAATAGGTTTGAAAGAATTTCTATTATATAAAAGTTTAAAATCTTTAAAATATAAAATCTTAAGTTATTATTTAAAAATTAGGTTCCAAATCATTTTTCATCGAAACATGACCAACGGTGTCCGTATATACTTTCCTACCCTATAGTAAAGTGATACGGATATTTATCATTTCAATCTGCAATCACACATTCAATAAAAATCGTTCAGGTCTATCATTTCAACCCATAACGATTTTTCCCTACTCTAATGTCCGTTCGGGTATGTATCATTTCAACCCTTGGTGATTTTCCTAAACTTGGGGTATCAACAATCTCATAGCATCAATTATCGAATATATATCATCAGTGCAACTACGTGTCATATGAATATATCGTGTCACATATGCAATGTGCATAAATGTCAAATCAAACAATTTCTATAAGTAATCCTATACATTTCATATAACAGTTCATTATTGATCTAACATCCATGAAAAATGTAAGTCAGGTGTGAGATAAACTCACCTTCCGTGTCACAGAATAGGAGACTGAAGACGGATTGACGTAGAATGAGACGACGACTTCAAGCCACGACTCAGAATGGATACATTTGATGATCACTCAATATATATTCTATTTTATTTTATAAGAGGAGGCGGGGCATTTTCAATGGATAGGGTTGGCCTTTGGGTTTTGGAACGGGGTTTCGAACTCAACACCAAACAAAAAACACAAAATGAACACAACACTTAATTTTATAAAATATTATATATATACACACACGAATACACACTGTCAAATTAATATATATATATATTTAAAATGCATAAACACCAAAACCAGTTGTATAAATATTTATAAAATATAGACACAATGCAACACACACACACAAAACCATATACACATATATGTATAATTTTTAAAACACCCACAATAACTCACATAACCATATAAATATATGTATGTTTTAAAAACCAACACAATACTACATGGTACACACATACACATAAAGTGCGCACACAGATATAAACACATACTCAAAACCATTTATATTTAAATATATACATATAACAAACACACACACACACACACATATATATAATACATTGATGCACTCACACAAACAAGCTAACACAAACCTACTTATACCACACAAACATAAATAACTCACACCAGAAATTTTGCCAAACTCACGCAAATCATATACACAATACACAGAGAGAACCCGACCACTCAAACTACGCACTCACACACGCAGGCTGAAGGGGTTGATCGGTTTCGGGTCGGGAAGTTTCATGTGGGGCGGATGGTCGTACTTCCGCGCATGGCAACTGGTGAGAGGAAGACAATGAATTAGGGTAGGGTTCGGTTGAAGCTGGGTTCGGAGTTTCTAGGAAATACAGGTACGGGTTCAGATGGCGATGCTGATCTCAAGCAAGAAGGCGACTGGTGATGGGATGGGGTGGTGAACGGTGGAGAGGAGTAAGGTGCGATGTTCGGAGCAGGCAGTAGGGAAAGAGGCATTTTCGAAGGGGAAAATATATATATAGGCAGGCTACACTTTTGTTTTTATGAGATAATGGGAAAAAACTAAATAAAATAATGAAAGGAAGGCTATATTTATTTCTAAGACCAACTAAGGAAGTCGAAGTAATTTCTTTGGAAATCACAAAGGAAGCTGTTGTTTCAATTATATTATTACGAAGAGGAAAGGACGTGCTTTGGAAATCACAAGGCAACAAGGGCTTGGAACACAAAGGGATGCATGGTAAATAAAAAGTGGAACGCGAGAATACATGGAATAACACAAATCACTTCTTTGGAAGATGGAAACAAATGGCGTTTGGAAGGAACAAACGCATGGAATTCAAGGCTTGAAACAGATGGACACAATACATGCATTCGTGAAGGTTATATATATATATATATATATATATATATATATGTGTGTGTGTGTGTGTGTGTGTGTGTGTGTGTATATATAAATTATGCATGAATCTTAAAAATGGAATGAGAAAAGTTACATGCACAGCATGTGTTTGGATTGCATTAAAAAGAAAGCTAAATGTTGGAAAGTGGCAACACGCATGAATGGCATTTGAAATCAAGTCAGGGAATGCATGGAAAGAATGCATGTTACATAGACTAAAAGTTCCCACTTAGAAAACAAAAAAATAAATGGGTAGTTTAATAAAATGAGAGAGCGGGTTTTGCAGACCCAAAATGTTTAGAAAAATATGCGCGATATAAATATGGACACTTCAGACTCAAATGACTTTGTTTCAAAAATGAATTGAGCAAGTCTTTTCGCAATTTCAGTGCGAACCGGGCACTAAAACTGACAAATGAATATATTCCGCTAATCAGCTTGACGAGATGGACACAACGGTATATAGTTTGCAGTGTCAAGATGCTTTATTCAAAAAGGCATTACGGACCGCTTTTAAAAGGAAAAATGGCACGAGAAAACAATTAAAAGGAAGTCAAAACGTCCGAATTTTGCAAAACGAATTTCACCACTGGATTACTGACAGCGAATAGGTTATTTTTCATGTTTGTTCGAACTGGATTTAGAGAGATTACAAAATCGTTCAAATTTGAACTGATATGCGCAGTTTTGCACTGAAAATTGCGCGATCGACAAATATTCAAATTTTCTGACAAAATTAATTTCTATGCTATGTCTGGTTAGACGCATCTCAAATATATTTCTATCGGATTTTTATTTTTATATTACATTTTCATTTTTATTTGAAATATATCGGTTGCCGCTACCGCAAGTATTCGTCAAAAACTAATTCAAACGAAGTGGCTAAAATTTGTCGTTTTCAATATAAAATTATTTAAATTACTACTAAATGAAAATAACAAAATATTAAAGATAAACGTTTCATTATAAATCAATTTCATGTTTTAATTTCCTAAATAAATTCAAATTCAACTAAATAAACTCGATTTTATTTATATACAAAATAAGATTGAAATTGAAAATTATATTCATATCAAATCAAATTCATTCGTTATATAAAACTAAAATAAATTTAGTTTTTAGTTCAAAATCAAAATAGTTATAAAAATACAAACAACTGAGTTCTAAACAAATAAAATTAAATCAAAATTTGAAAAAAATTACACTTAAAATTCCGGTTTATTACAAAAGAAATCTATATTTTAATCATGCTTTATTACTGTTTACTGCCAGCATTTATTGCTTCTACAAGGAACGTAGTGTTGTTTGAACATTTAGATTTATCTTAATTCTTTCTTATATGTAGATTGCATTATATGGTTAACATACATCTTATGTTGCGTGTCTGAACACTTTATTAGAAACATAAACACTATAAAATGTTGCCATAACATTTTCTGAATTTAGTGCAAACATTCTATTTATTTTTATTGAATTTAATATAATTTAAGATAAATTTTACTTGAAATAAATTTATATTGCTTCCAAATACACCTGTTACATTTTCTTAATTTATTGCAAACGTTCTAATTATATTTATTGAATTTAATATAATTTACAATAATTTTTACATGAAATAAATTTATATTTCTTCCAAATACACCTGTTTGATAAACAACCAAAAACGCATCAAGGAATTGTTAATTCCATTATTGACATGAATTGATTATGAGTCATATTTATTGGCTCATGTAATGCTCAGGCTTTTAATGGTATGTTATGACATTTTCCCTTCTTTGACAATTGCTCCCACATTATACTTGATTTACTTGAATGCTTAACTTATACACTTGCAATTAATTTCAGTTGTTATTTATATATACTTTTTCCATATATTCTCATATGTTTCATTTCTTTATTTCTTTTTATATTATGTACCACACTGATATAACATTAATACCTTTACTCATTTGACTAAAATAGATATCAATTATTTGTATATAATTTTACAATGATATCTTAACATATGTAAGTAATATCTTAACATATAACATTTTTTCATATATTCTCATATGTTTCATTGCTTTATTTCTTTTTATATTATGTATCATAGTGATATAACATTGATACCTTTACTCATTTGACTAAAATAGATACCATTTATTTGTATACAATTTTACACTGATATCTTAACATATATAAGTAATATCTTAACATATAACATTAATCTAACAATATGGACCATCATGTTTGACCAACTAAAGAGATTGTACATAGCATAATATAAATCACTTTTGTCCCTACTTCTCCATATTGTCACACCCTCCTCATCTCTAAGCCTCTCTGTATTCTTAGGTTAGTACTTCTAAAAACTATCAATATTGCACATAGACATGTAACATCTCTTTTATTTTTTTCATCCAAATATCATTGATTATCAAAACTTAGCTAATTTTTCTTTTCTTTTTTTCATAAGAACTCATATCAGCGGCATATATGGAAAGATTTGATAGCTCAAGCTCTCGAAAACCCATTGATAATAAATATGACTGGAAAATCAGAGTTCGAGTTATTAGAATCTGGGAAAGTTACAGCAGTAAAGGTGACATGGAATATCTAGGAAGAAATCTCCTATGTTAGATGACAAGGTAAATAATTATATTTAACAGTTTATTATATATATATATATTGCAATCTCATAATTATTCATTTTTTCAAATGTTTTTTATTGCATAACATAGTATACCCGAAATCATGCTTTTATATGGGCAAATCATGTTGAATACTTGAAGGACAAGTTGGAAGAAGGACAAATATACATTCTCAGCAATTTGTGTGTCAAATCCTACAAACCAGGATCTGTAAAACCTATCCGCAACGGTCTACAGATTTGGTTAAAAAGATGCACCAAGGTAACCAAATTATTGAATTATGAGATGATGATACGGGAAAATGAATTTGATTTCTTTGATATTGCTGATGTGAAACAGTTATCACTAGAGAAAGACCAAGCTCAATTATTAGGTATGATCTAAGATACTTTAGACATACATACACATATGTTTTACAATAAGTAGCAAGTTTCATTTATTTATTATTATTATTTATCAGATTTTATTGGAATGCTCAAGTATAAGGATTGTGATATTTCAAAATATGGTTTAAATGAGTTTGTGAATGCAAATGGCAAAGAGCAATGCAAATTTACATTTGAACTTACAGATGGGAGGTATGTATATATATCACTTTAAATATTATGGAATTTAAATCTTTATTTGGTTATATGCATAAACAATATTTTGCATCCCATTTTTATGTTTTGACAGTTCTATTGTGATCTTTTTTTTGGGATGATTTTGCCAAATTGTTTGCCATCGCTTTAAAAGAAGCTATTGAGAAAACAGTTATCATCATTGTGGCAAGTTGTAGGTTGAATTCATTTAAAGGTACAATTTTAGTATGACTTTTATGTTATTCATAATTGAGAAAATTTATTAAAATATGTTTTGTTAGGATTTACCCCTTTTTTCCATCATTCTGGCTCAATTCTCTCATCCATCGGTCAATTTATGCTATCGACTATCAATCACTTTAATATGTGAAAATTTAATAACATGACGTTTCTTATATTGTAGAGCAACCTAATATGACCAATGTTGGTGCAACACGGTTTTTCATCAACTACAATCATCACAGTGTTGTTAAAATGAGAAAGAGGTAAATTCGAGTTTTATTAAAATGTAATATAATATTTTTTTTTGAATATAATATACATCAAAAATTAAACTAATAAAATATGCAGGTTGTATATTATTGATTTCAATGAAGGAAAAGTTGATGTTAATGATATGATTACCGGAGATTATCAAATACTGAGTATTAGTGAGATAAGGAACTTGAAATCTCAATATATTGAGGTATGCTCCTTAGATTTCAATATTTCTTATTTTTAATATGTCGTTCCTATTCAAGTACTTGAAGTTACTATATTTTATAAATTTTAGAAAGAAGTTATTTGTCAAGTAAACGTTAGGAATGTGAAAGAGGAACAAACTTGGTATTATGATGCTTGCTTAGCCTGTAGTGATCAAGAAGTTGAGGAGAAAAATGGGAAGTATAAATGTCCTAATTGTAAAAGAAGCATACCCTATCCAAACATGAGGTAATTTTCTGTAATGCTAGAGAAAAATTTACTTACTTTCCTACTAATAGTTTTTATATATTTATGTGTGTGTGTGTGTGTATGTTTATGTGTAGATTTAGATTACGTGTTATTGTTGAAGATAATAGTAGCATTGCTGCAATAATTTTGCAAGACCGTGAGGTTTACAGAATAGTTAAGAAAAATGTTTATGACATAATGGGAGATCAAGAAAAGGTATGTATAGCTCCAAATATACTAAAAGAAAATTTAAATACTTTATTTTTGATAAAATTAAATAAATTATAATATTCTTTCTAGTAAGGAAAGAAAAATGAATTTCCAACAATTTTGAAGTGTTTGGAGGGAAGGCAGTATACAATTACTATATGTGTTGGTGAGAATAACGTACACAAAGGTTCAAGCATGTACACGGCCACAGACATATATGAAGGTTTTGAGTTGATTGGGAATTCTATGATAGAAAGTGAAGACGGTGCAGTTGCGTTATAAAGTTCACAGGTATTTTGTTGTCACACATACACACATATACATATACATACATACATACGTACATATATATATACATAGTTAGTCATGTTCATTGCAACAAGTTATTTTATTTCATTTATGTGCAGATGTCTATACCAAGTTCCAGCCCTGAATCTAAAACTAACATCAATATGCAAAGCCCCGGTATTGAAAAATCTACAAACACTAATAGTTTGAAGAGGAAAAAGCAAAGAGATTGATAATGATGTCAAGCTACCATGTATTTTTGATGACTTTAAGGATAAAAAAGATGATGAAAATGAATTTATTTCAAAACTGGAAGCAATTGAAAAAGAAAAAGTAAGTTATATATATTTGATAGTTATTTTATATACGGTGTACATATTATTATTATTTTGGTAAGGAATGACTAATTAATTGTTCATCTATTCAAATGTTTGTTGCACTACAGCAATAAAAACTATTCAAAAAAGTGGAAATCATGAAGTTATGCTTGGAACAAGATTGGACTTGAACATAATTTTCATGTTTATTTTGTTTGGAATGGAAACTACTCATGATCTTATATTTATTTTTCTCTGATTTTCATATTTATTTTGTTTTGAAAGAAAACTACTCATGATCTTATATTTATTTTGCTATGACAAATGCTATTGATTAATGTATTTTTTAGTTATGGATGTTTATTTTTATGTTGTAATTTGAAATTTTAGTTAGAATGCCTATTATACATATAAAAATATATTTAAAACTTAATAACAAAGCATACATTGCATCATATTATACATATACATATATAATGATATCATCACACTTTTTTGCTTCATCAAAAAAAGTTATCATATTGTACTTTGTAAATAATTTATATAATATTACTTGAATGGTATCACTTATATAATTTTTATGATTATTTGGTCAATTTTTCACATTTAAAGATCACAAAATAATTTTAAATTGTAATGAATTAAGAACATGTTTTCAGAGTAAAATCACAAATAATCAATTTTTTATATTTATGCCAAAAAATAACCATTCATAACAAAAAAATTAGATGGATAACAGAATAATTAACCAAATAATCATCCACGACAAAATTATTGTTCAATGAACAACATGATAATTAATTATTGTTACTGCATAAATTAATTAGATGGATAACAGAACAATTAACCAAAATAATCATCCATAATAAAATTATTTTTGGATGAACAACGGAACAATTTATTATTGTTGCCCGCATATATTATAATATTTAAAAATATATATGTAACTATTTAATATTAATTACGTTATTTTAGTTTTCTTTTATTTTTTATATTTAATCATTACAGTATTTTTTTTAATTAATAAATTTTAATGCCCAGCAAAGTAGGCAAAAAATATTAGTTATTTATAATATATGATTTTGAAATTTGGTATATATTATGTTTAAATATAGAAAGATGTTTTGAATATTTATTTGACGTTAAAAATTGGCATATCGAGTACTTAGTGATTTGGGTATATGTCTGATCAACATGTATGTTAAATCCTATGTGCATTAGATAGGTATAGAGTCACACTCTAGTCGCCTGAAAATGATTTTGATGATGACCGCAGCATCATCAATATCTATTTTCAGGTTTCAAAGCGAGATAAATATATTTAGCCAATCGAGACATCAAGCGAATACTTAAAACTATTTTGAAATGTTTGAAAATAATAATAATTTATGTATACATATATATTTCTAAATATATATAGGTATGAAGATAAATATGAACCATTTGGTTTAAATATATTAATTATTTTATTACTATTTCCCTACCTCATTCCTTTTCGGGGACGAAAAGGTTTGAGTGGGGGAGATTGTAACAACCTCAATTTTAAGTGTATTTTATTTAATGATTTAATTTAAATTTTATTTTATTTGTTCAGATTCTTTTTAAATAATATTTGTTTTTGATTTAAAACTAAATTTATTTCCGATTTTATAAAACAAATGATTATGATTTTGATATGAATATGATTTAATAATACAAATCAATATTAAATATTTTAGAATCTTATTTATGGTAAATCTAAATCGAGTTATTTACTTGAATGTGAATTCATTCTTGAATTTTTATATAAATATTTAAAACTTGTATAATTATATGATCTATTTTCAATATTAATTTATATCCTTAATTTGATTTCAAATTATTTCTCTTTTAGATCTGCCATGCGTATTTATTTTGTTGATGCAAACATTGTCTAAATTTTAATTGTCAGATTCATTTTCCTTTGATATCATCTACTATTTATTTGTCTTGCAAAATCAGCTATTAAATATATATTGCCAAGCCCGTTCGTCCTTTGAATTAAAAAAATTATATTGTTTTCTTTTTATTTGCAAACACATTTATATATTTCCTTTTATTTGCAATCAATATTTAAATTTTTAAACTTCAATGTCCGTTCCTTAGTATTATTATCTTTTGCCAAATATTCGTTCAAGTCATTCGTGTTTTTCCATACACGACTCTTCATTTATATTGTCTTGTATCCATTTATAATAATCCGTTTAATTTACCTAATGTTTCCATTCATCTTTTGTTCTTTACATATATTCATAGTTGATTATTCTTTTCAAAATTTCTTTCAAATTTACTTCCTTGATCCACGCATGCTCCATATTAAACCAAATCACTTTTTTTTTCTATAGCTTTCTTTAACACTTTCTATACTACCTCCTCGTTTTCCATCTTCTTTCCTTCTTGCATGCAAACGTGAAGACCTAGCACTCCTATTTTCTTTAAATCTAGTTGTTCCCTGAAATTGCCAAGCATTATCAAGCATTAAATGCCAATAGGTACCTTTCTCCGCATGCATTACGTTTCCATATATTTCCAAATCCATCTTTATCCATTTATTCCCATCGCCATATTTTTCTCCATTTCCATTCCTTGTTTAAAGTTGCTCGATTCCCATCTATTTATTCTTCATGTTTCTCCCTTCTGTCCCTTTTATTTCCCATCTCTTCGCAGATAAAAGAGAAAAATGGGCCTAGTAGCTCCAATTTATACCCACGCCAGTTTTCTTCTACTATTCTCCACGTTTGTACCCTTCACCAAGTTTTCCCTGCTCACCGCCATTGCCTCTCCTCATGCAGACACAAGACCTCCGCTCCCTCATAACCCCAATCGTTCAAACTCTGCCTACAACCTGCCAGCGCCACATCACCAGACCAAGCTCAACCATAGCTGCACTCGCCTGAAGACCACGCTCACCCCCTCGCCTCGCATTTGAGCCATCCCAACTGAACCCCTGCTTCCACATTTTTCCTTTACCCTTTGTTTGTATGTGTCTTTAAGTTTTTTTTTGTGAATGGCGTGAGTTTTGTTTTTTAATTGTGGTGTGTGTTATGTATATCTTTGTGTGTGCATGAGTGCTTTGTGTGGGTTCTTATTTTGATGTATATTTATATATATTTATATGTTATAGAGTTGCTTTTTAAATTTATTTGTTTTGGAATATATATATATTTATATGTGTGTATATATATATATAATGATTTTGGTATGAGTTGTTTTGGAAATTTATTGGTTTTGAAATTATATGTATATATATATATACATGTTTAATAGTTTATATGTAAATATATATATATATGGCTTGTATGTGTTTGTGTGTGTATTGAGTTTGTGTGTTTAGTTTAGGCGTGCGTGTTGGCGTGTATATATGTAATATTTGGGATATACGTGTTTGTGTTTGGTAATATACATATGTATGCATTTGTGTTGAGTTGTATTTGTGGCGTGGTGTTGAGTCTCTAGTTTGGAGTGTGTTTGCTTGTTGGTTGTATGCTACAGGTGTGAGTTATTACATATGTGTATATATATATATATACTTGTTTGAGAATTTATTTGTTTTTAAATATTAATATATATGGGACGACCCCAAACCCCGTACTGACGGTGGCAAGGGTAATCCTTGGAATATAACACAGAAACAGATAATAGCAGAACAGAATTAAATAAATACACCAGATAATGAAACAATAGAATATACTGAATAAACGTAATCATAAGAGTTACACAGTATACAGGATCTTACTTAGTACAATTACAGTTCAACTATACATATATGTCTACAGCGGAAAACAAACATAATGTACAATAGGATCTGAACAATATAAAAAGAGATAAATGATAGAATCCATCTTCAGCTCCAGCTATCCAGAGAAAGCCAGCAAAACCTGAATGCAAGGCTGCCCGTGTAGAAAAGGGGCACCCGAGTTTGAAAGTGAAACAAACTACGAGTCAGTCATGGGACTGGTATGAGAAATCTACTCAACACATTTCAAATATGGAAAATCACAGGACCACGCCACTTTCGTGGAACGGGCTTACTCTATTGGATTGTCATTGCTTTAAAACAAATCTTTCTTTTAAACATCGCAATGCTTTTTATAAAAATGAAGCCATTATAAGACTCAGTTCCCATCACACAATGCAACGCAAAACGGAGGATAGAGTTTTACCTTATCATGGCCAAAATATGATTGATACGAATAAAACAAAAGCATTTGATATTATTACTAGTGTTTATATGTTTCAAAAATAATTTCAATCATAACTATCAATCATAGACGGCATAGGTACCATATATCATGTCGCCATATATATATATACAATCAAAACCGCACGATGTCGTATTTGAAAATTGGATTTCCGTCATGAACCAAGGAAAAAGATAGTCCTTACCGACTTCGAGACAATCTAGCCCACGTCTCCGGAACAACCACAACTGCCCCTTGGAGCGACAGGGCCGGTCCACACGGAGTGGATTATAGTGCCTGAACAATACGTTTCTCCGCCCTTTGCGTAAATGAGCCAACGAATGACTCCATTGGACCCGGATCGTCCGACCAAACCGAGGCGCCTCGCAACAGCAACAACCACATAAGTCAAACTCGTCAGGGCGTGTAAAACCACTGACGCCACTTCTAGCTAGAAAGAAACGCATGTCATCCCTGAGGTCCTCTCTCGTTTCTGGTTCATACCGGGGTGTGAGGCTCGCGATTTCACGTTATACACAAAGCTACGCCACACAGGCGGTGCTTTGATCATCTCCACAAGACCTTGCTTTTCAACAGAAGCCCTGTTCATTTGCCACTTAGGCATGCCACACTAGCAATTCATGCCATGCGACTAATGTCCATCGATATACAACCTCTGAGCTCGTGCGTTTCAGAGAAGGGCGTTAAGCAAAAGAATAAATTCTCCGCCGCCAAACAGATGTATATTTAACAGAGATCAATCAACACAGAATAAAATCCAATGTCCAACACACAGTCCATTTACAAGTCCGTTCTGGGTCTGAACGAAACCGGAGGCACTATATACCTCGCAAACCCATCGATCACCACGTACGTCTGGACGATCACCACTCATTATCCATATTTCGGGATGCCTCCCAATCAGGACCTCGGTTACCATCCAAACGAGGTGAAGATCTCCGGTCTTCGACCACCGTCTTTATCTTCGATTTCTTATCGTCGATTCAGTTATTCAGAATGGGATAAACCCGGTCTTTCTGAGCAACTCGCGTATATAATAAACAAGTGCAACACTAACATATACACGCCTCATTTCAATTCATTAGTCACTAACCGTCAATCAGTAAGAGAACGATTTCCCAAATATTAACCCCGAAGGCCGAAACCAACATCAGATCAATACCCAGGAAACCATTCGACTTAGCCAACCTTCAGTTAATTTCTAAATCTCATCCATATCGTTTATAATATTTTATAACGATTTATCGCCATTTTTATTTATTTTAAAATAGCCATTTTATTCAAAATGACGCTTCGGGCCATAACGCGGCCGTGGCGCTGTTTTTCTTCGGATTTGATTTACACATATCTGAAAATCTAACCGTTGGATCTTCACAAAATTTACATCATTAGAAAGATCTTTTCAAAACGAATCCAACGGTTCCAGTTTCGGGAAAATCCGACGGTCGGATCTCCCGGTACAATCGTTTGAAGTTTCGATTTCGAAATACGAACTGCAGCGTCGTTATTCGATTAAATATAATTATATATATATATATATATATATAAATATAATCGATTCTGGCGTTGTTTTTCTTCAGATTTGAGTTAAACATTCCAGACAATCCAACCGTTGGATTTTTACAAAGTTGGTGCCGTTGGAAAGATTTTTCCAAAGCGAACCCAACGGTTGCGATTTCAGGAAAATCCGATGGTCGGATCTCCCGGTATAATCGTTTGAAATCACGGTTTCAAAATACGAACTACAGCGTCGTTATTCGATATATTTTAATTCTATTTATATATATATATATCGATTCTTCGATTTCAAAGCTATATTCTTTTCATACATTTGATAAAAATGATATTTTTATCTAACTGTCTTCTATTTCAACACTTCACTATATTTAGCAATTCATCTATATAATAAAGATGTGATTTTTATTATAAAACAATTCATTTCAAAACTCTATTATTTTATATAGTTCATATAGGTAATAAAAATAGGATTTTTATTATAAAACAATTTCTTTCAAAACGGGATTATTTTATATAGTTCATATAGATGATAAAAATGTGATTTTTTTTATAAAACAATTTATTTCTAAATATGAATACCATTCACACATGAATTTCAATTCAATGAATGAATATCGATTCAACACATGAAGGTTTTCTACAGTTTATATATATATAAAAATGTGATTTTTATATTTAAAACACGAATACCATTCAACACATGAATTTCTATCCAACGAATGAATATCGATTCAACACATGAAGGTTTTCTATAGTTTATATATAGATAAAAATGTGATTTTTATATTTAAAACACGAATACTATTCAACACATGAATTTCTATCCAACGAATGAATATCGATTCAACACATGAAGGTTTCTATAGTTTATATATATAGATAAAAATGTGATTTTTATATTTAAAACACGAATACCATTCAACACATGAATTTCTATCCAACGAATGAATATCGATTCAACACATGAAGGTTTCTATTCAGCGAATAAATATAGTTTCAGCAAATGAAAATAATTCAAACACATGAATATTATTCAAAATTTCGGCAGCATAACGGCAGGGTAGTTAAAACCGGGACCGTCCCTAGTACGGCTCCTCGCTCTACCTTAAAACCTCGCGGTTTTTGACAATGGGGAATCATGCATCTAGTTCGCACGCAGGCGGCATGTATATATTTATTTCATTTCCACAAACTAATCCTATGTGGTTTCAACCAAATATTTCTCAACCACAAATGGGTATTTTTCAACCACAATCAATCAATATCAACCACAAACAATTCCAATCAACCATTTGCTATCAATCAATTTTCACACCAATCACAATTAATAAATATCGTCCATGGTTTGTGGACGAGGGGCGTATGTATGTATATATATATATATATATATATATTTTTGAAAATTATATATATATATATATATATTTACATTTATATATAGCAATTCACTTCTATTTCAACACATATATAATTTTTACAACGCATATACAACTTATACATCGAACGTACAACTTATACAACGCTTATACAAGAGGTGTACAACGCTTATATAACTCATACATCGACTATATAATTTATACATCGTCGTTTTCCATATCGTTTATAAATTAGAAATCTCACATTGGTTTTCGAGGTGCTAAAAATCGTAGGTAGCTCAGAAAAATCCGCGGTCTCTTCTAGAATGTAGAGAGCCTCCTTGCGGTCCCGATGTTTCCTGTTTCATCAAATTTCGTTAACGAACGAAAAAGATATGATTTTTAAAAGGTTTGCAACACTAAAAAGTGTTAACTTTCATTTCAAAGAACAAAGCCGATACCTTTCCTTTGATGTTCGAACTAGGGTTTGGAGATTTCGTGAAATCCGTGCACCTTGGTGAAATCGGAGGGTTGGACGTGGAAGAGGGGAGTGTGGCGCGTCTATCGAGGGTGGTGCGGTGTTGATCGGATTCGGGATCTGGCCGTGGCGGCGCTGGGAAGTGGGCGACTTTCCAGGCGTCGTTCTCGAGGCTGGCGAGGAGAGAGAGGGAGTGGATGGGTCAGATTTGAAGAGGGGGGTCGGCGGCGTCGTGTCAGGGTAGTGGCGGCGGTCAACGTTGACGGAGGCGGCGGGAATAAGGGAGGAAAGGGTGGAATGACGGGAATCGTCGATGTGAGAGGCGGCTAGGGTTTTCTGGAGTTTTATTTTTTTTTATTATGAAAGAAAAAATTCTATTGGCCGAGGATTTATAGAAAATTTTAAATAGTGTTTTTACAAACGAACACCAATCCGAACCCAACGACTGTCATCCCTAGTGTTTTACCCCCATTCCGAACACAATGGGATATGTTTCATAGGCCCATTCAACTGTTTCTGTCAGTTTTCATTCAATTTAAAATATATAACATTCAATATTTGATTTGAACGTACATTTCAATTTGCCAGGGCCACAAACTGATTCGAAAAATTCCAGAAAAATAAATCTAGCTATGTTTTGATGATACGGTCCCAACAAACTAGTTTCGTCGAATTCTGAGACCATATGAAAAATGGCCCATTTCCGGTCGATCCAATTTAACTATAATTGACCAAAACACATTTTCCTTTGCCACGCTCACATACTAGCTTCAAAAATTATGAAATTTGAAACCTAGCAATAACTTCACATCCCGGATCCAACAAAAGTGGTTTCGTCGAATTCCGAGGTCGTATGCAAAATGACCAATTTCACGGGCTATATAAATTCCATAGCGACCTTTCTGAAAATTCATTTGGACATAACTTTTGCTTTCCGCTATGAAAAATCGATTTTTCAGATTCATTAGAAAGGTACTCACTAACAGATTTAAATATTTTTGGTTTCACTCAAATCCGTTTTGTTTTGCCCTCGGTACAGTCCGACAAAGTTTGAATTCAATTTTTGAAACTACCGCGCCATTTCAGGCCTTGTTTATAATTAGAATTAATTATATTCGTTTTCAATTGTCGATTCAAACATAGTTTTCATTGCTATTATTTAAAATATTTATTTTAAATATTTAAAATATTTATTTTAAATATTTAAAATCCATTATTTTAGCCAATTTAAAATTTTTAAATTGGTTCAGATTTTTTGGGTCGTTACAATATATATATATTTGTTAATTAAAAAGATATATATGAATATATAAATATATATAAAGTGTTGGGTGTGTTTTATATAATTTATAATATATACATTATAATTTACGTTGTGTGTTTGTTGTGTGCGTTGAATTATATATATATATATATATATATACGTATGTATATATGTTATGATTTTTTTTGAGTGTAGTATATATAAAAAAATTGTGTAAAGAATTATTATGCTTTATTTTTGGTTAAATTAGGCTAGTGTTATGTTTATTTTTGAGTTGAATGTATTGTTGAGTTCCAAAACCGTTCCAGAACCCAATACTGCACCATTCAAAACCCAATTCCTATACCGATCCATTTAGACATTCCCTAAACTCCTCTTATAAAATTAATAAATATTGAGTGGTTACTGTGATTGAATCTATTCTACGTCATGCCTTGAAGTCGTGGTTTCACTCTGTGTCAATCTGTTTGTCATCTCCATTTGGTGCCAAGAAATGTGAGTTTATCTCACACCTGACTTACATTGTTTCATGGTTGTTAGATCATCATAAATGAATTGTTATAAAATGTATAGGACTGCTGATAGAAATTGTTTTATTTGATATGTGTACACAATTCATATACGACACAATGATATTCATATGACACGTAGGCGCATTGATAATATATGATTTGTGATGTAATGATATTAATGATATGAATAATCTATATTGTTTATCTATGTTGTTGATTCCCCTCGTTTAGGAAAAATCACTAAGGATTGAAATGTTACGTACCCGAATGGACATTAAATTAGGGAAAATCATTATGGGTTGAAATGATAGACCTGAATGATTTTATTGAATTTGGGATTGTGGTTTGAAATGATAGAACCGTAGAAATGTTATAAATTGCGGGTTGAAATGATAAATATCCGTATCACTTGACCATAGGTAGAAAACTATATACGGACACCGTTGGTCATGTTTCGTAGTAAAATGATTTTGAAATTTGATTTTTAAATAATAACTTAAGATTTTATATTTTAAAGATTTTAAAACTTATGTTTTGTAAAATTTAAATTATATGTTTTAAAATGATTTTATGAGTAAATATATTTTTAAATATTTATTTAAGATTTTACTTATAAATTTATTTATTTTAAACCATATAATTTAATCATATAATTATTTTAAACTTTTATGTTATAATAAATATTTCTTCAAAACCTATTTTAAAACTTATTTTTATATATATTTTATAATCTTTAATGACAAAAACAAAAGATGGATAGGTTAAGATTCGCGATTTAAATTCGAGATTTAAAGATTTGAAATTTGAACCTATAGTGGATATGGAATGAATTTGATTTTAAATCAACTAAATGTGAATTTTGAATTGACTTAAATATTGAACTTTATAAAAAATGAACGTGAATTGCGTATAATTGATTTGAATTTGAAATTATAATTGATACGAATATATGAATTCGATTATGAATTGACGGAATACGAATTGAAATAATTTTACATATGAAATTGATCCATAAACTGTATGGTCTGAATTAAAGAAATTTCTTAAATCAATTTATTTCAAGATATGATTATATTAAAATGGCCATGGTGTGAAAATATAAACATTTGGTTGTTAGAGAGATCGGGATCGGATATTGTCATACTCTGTGCCAATACCGAAAACCACTTTAACAACTGTGTACGCGGTGGAGTCCAGAATGAAGTAGGATGGTTTAGAGGTGATTAATGGATTTGAAGAAAGAGAACGATGATGGATAGCCTTGACCTTCGGGTCATAATTGAAATGACTAAAATAGGAACCATACTCAGGACAATGTGAGTTAGCCACTATTAGCAGACATGCTTCTTCGATACCATATGTATTACTTTGTGATTAATTTGGGCGCCTTTGATTTTGGGAGTATTCTCTGAGGTGGTCGGTAGTCGCCGTTATGCGTTACCACCAGCATGGGTCCGCAATCCAGTAGAATCACTACTAATGGGTATTACCTCGATGTCTTGTCATATTTATCTTGATCGATTCCCCTACGATTTTGATTTAACGTTGTCATATCATGGTGTACCTATACACTGACGTACTAGTGTTTTATATGCAAATTGTACGATATGGGTATAAGCAGTGTGAGATATTATTCCGTTGTGAGATATTCTGTTTTTCTGTGTTTGTGATTCTATGATTTTTAATATTTACCTCAGTAGCTAATAACATTCTGTCATTTCGAACGGTTCGAGTTGGTTTGATTACCAGCTTGAAGTGGACGATAGACAGTATGTCACATTCAACATTTCTCGGTTTGTAAAAATTTAATTTCATTCGTCCAAAATTCGCGTTTGTAAGTGTAAAAATGGACAAATAAAACAATGTTTGTTATATGTATACTTGTCTGAAATTAATCTATATCTTCCTTGATGTTATCCCTTTGAATTTGAATAGGTGAATTAATTTGTGGTGACACTTATTAATAGGCACTACATATTTGGTTATTGTCATGCTTGTGCATTTTTTTTGACCATTTTAGTTATTGAATTTAAATTTAATTATTGGATTTAATATGGTTTTAAAATAATTTATGATAATAATGAATGGTTTAATATGATTTTAATAAGAAATTATATGATGTTGAGTGTCAATGATATATAAATTACATTTGATTTGAAAATAATGTGTATATTCTAAATGAAAAAAATTCCAACAATGTACTTGTATTTATATTTGGTCATTCCCTTTAATATTTTCTTCTACCTATTTAAATTGTAATGTTCATTAATTAAGAGGATTGTTAAAGGGACTCCACATTTGGTTAGGGGGGTCAATTTGAATTTATGTATAATTGTTATGGGGGTACAAAATAAATAAGCCTCCCTTTAAACATATTAATTAAAATTCTGATATTAACCCCTATAATCCTCATTAATAAAAATCATAAAACCTAAATCTTAATTAATACTTACAATTTATTGCACGTAAAAATAAAAAATGGATATAATTAATGTAATGATGACATAAGAAAGTTTCATGGGAGATTGGGAGGCAATGAATCATGTAATTAATTGTAATTTCATATTGGAATTGATATGTTCAATTTAAATTAGATGCAGAAATGAAAATTTTGATCTAACGTGCTGCGTATTTTATATTGTTGTTTATTTTGTCAATGATTTTTTTTGCAATTGTTTCTTTATTTCTGGAAGTACGCTTTTGTATTTTGCGTTGAATTTAGTACTTAGGTATTAACATAAGTGACGGGCCAGGGGCATTTAGGTCTCTTTTCCATTTTCTTTTAAAATAATCTAGACCCCTCTTAACAAAAAAATTAAGCTGGAGTCCCCTTAAAATTATCCCCCCTTAACCAAATGTAGAGTCCCTTTAACAATCCCCTTAATTAATAAATTTTGAAATGTGAACAGATGCATTCATTTTCAGTATCCTCCACTCTTGTTTATTTTCCTTGATACTTCATTATTCTACTTCACCAAAATTGGTGCATTCCTTTTAACTATCCTTTCTCAAACATTTCATGATATTCCTTCTTCCCCTCTTCTTTCCCGTTCCATTTCTTTTGCATGCAACTTCTCCTCAATATAAGCCTTGTATCCCTATTAAACTCTTTTTAGAGAAATAAATTACGAACATAATATTTCTGCCACTTTATTTTTTTTTACCATATATCTTATGCGTCCATTCATCACAAAATTCGTTTTCACTTATGTGTATCCATCCTACCACTTTTGTTATGTGTCCATTCATTACAAAATTCATTTACGTTTATGTTGTATCCATTCTGCCACTTTTATTCCTTTAATTTTTGAAACGCTTGAATTTAAAGAAAAAAGGTCCCGTACCATTTATGTGTATAAAAAAGAAAGAAAGAGTAATATATATTTAAACCCTTATCTTATCCTTACGAATTTCTTTGAACTAAATATAACTGAGCAAATCTAATTTGAATTTTGCATGCGTTTCACCCAAAATTAAGCCATCATATTTCATAAAAGAATATGCTAACAGTGCGCAGCAAGGACCTTTGATTGTTTGTCGTTAAAAAAATAGAAAACAAAAGGTTTAAAGATACAAGTATGAACTGCAACTTGTCCTCTTTGAAAATATAACGACTTCTAGTTTATTTAATAGATATGGATAATTAAATATTCATATGAACTATTGAACCACACATCAAACATATAGTTTAAAATATATTCATATATTATATCTGTGGTGAAGGAAAATGGTAAGGATCGTCAATGTTCATTAAGGAATGAAATTTGATGTCAAACTAAATTAATGAAACGTAAAATTCTATAACATAAATACCTTTTGTTTTCATCTTCCCAAAATTGCATGTGCCTACCTTCCTTTTCATGACTATCGCATAGGACAGAGAAAAAAAGGAAAGAACAGAAATGTATTTTGGAGTTGGTTTACATGTTGTAACAAAATTATATTTTTCCAAGATTGGAAGAAACGTTAACACATAAACATATCAAATTCAAACTTTTGAAATAGTGAAATTGCGGGATCCGTGAATGGTGCCGCAATAATTCCTATTCATGTTGCCATATTCATTTTACCTACTATCTGCCATTCTATTTATATTTTACATGACTTATTCCCTTTTCATTCCTCTTAGCCGAAATATATCGAGATCCCCAAATAAAATATAATTTCCTCTCGAAAAAAGAGAAGAAAACTGAAAGGCTTCAGCTCCTCTACCAGACACCACCACCTTCCTCTGCAGGAAACCGAACACCCAAGCTAGTCGCGCGCTTCCTCGAAATTTTCACCAACTGAATCCCGATGGCCTCATCTTATTATTGTGCATGTGTCTGTTCATTCGTTGCTACATTGGTGTGCTGATCTTCTCGTGGCGCTTGACTTTGTTGCTATCTGAAAATCGAAGTCCTATCTGTGAATCCATACAATCTTCTGTCTGTTGTGTCCGCCTTCTCCTAAATCCGTTCAAGGTAAATAATTTATTCATGATTAAATTTTTTCATTGCAAGTTCATCATTAGTCTTAAATTTAGTGAATGGCTTTGGTTGTTATTTGTTAATCGAATGAAAAAAACTGTTAGGCTACTGCGTTGCATGTGGAAAAAAAACCTACAGTGTACAACCAGGATTATAACTTTTACGTCCAATAAAAAAAATTGAGTAAATACATTATTTGTATTGACAAGAATTGAACCCATATTCATATGGTTAAGCAAACAAATTCATTGCATTTTTTGAAGGAGACAACTATAATGAACAAAGTAATTTCATACATATTTTATTAAGCACTAACTTGACTCGGATGTTATAAAATAACATTTCTAGGTACAGAAGTACTGCATTTATCATGTAAACATGTCTAATGTCTTTGATCATTTTATAATTATTCTTTATGTTCATCTCGCTTGAATATTCTGGGGTTGTAAACTTGTTTCCGTCCGTTTTAAACATATTGCTATTTGCCGGAATCATGATGTTGCAGCTTAGGCACTAAATATTAGAACATGGATCAATACTAATATATTAGCATATACGGCTACAATATATATCATATGTGTGTTTATTACCATGTATTGTCATCATATATAGTAATAATTTGTTAATTAAGGTTGTTACCTAATAATTAAACTCATAAGTTATACTTTGCATTCTCGAATGAAAAAAATGGATTTTAGAGAAAATTGACAATGGAAATAAAAATATGAAAGTATCCCAATTAAAGAATTGAAATATGATGCTATTGAATTTGTGTATCCTCCATTTTTGAGTCACATTAATACGTCACCTGTGTTATCACACTTGAGTTGATTTACTTGCATTTAATACAACCTGACCTAGGTTTTTTTGTTTTGCTCTGGTCGGCGTCATACCCGAGTATTATAGCTTAGATTGATGCTGCCAATGATAAGAATTCGTGAAGATTCATGAGGATGCTCCGCTGCTGTATAAGTTCAGTTTATCTATGTAAGAAAAAAGTTGTATACATTACTTAAACTTCTGCTGTATATAAAAATATTGCAACTCTGATATTTTGTGTAATTTGCTTCCATTGTGAGATATTTTAATATATATAATGTGATTTCGGTGTCTGATTCTAATTAAACCCATAAGCTTAATAATAATCTGGCATTTCGAGCGGTTTAAGTTAGTTTAATTACCGACTTGAAGTGGTCAAACATGCAGGTTGTTACATGAAACCTTTAAGAAAAATGCATTCATACCATCCTTCAACAAATCAACATTGAGATAAGAATGCATGCTACAAACTGTGGATGCACAGGCACTAGGATGAATGCCCATCATGTTGTCACAAAGACAAGACCTCATACTAACGAGTTCATCCAATAAGACCCAATACAAACAATACGATTAATGATGCCAACTATACACAAAAATATTTTATTTGTCAACCGTGTAATGCTTTTAATGATTTATTAAGTATTTGTGTTGCCTAGAAATGAAACAAAAAAATAAGTTAATAAGACAATGTTATGGTACATATGAGATACATTGGATTATACTCTTTATTTGGGCATAACGAATAACTGAAAATAGAGTTTGCTCCTTTATTAATAACATTCATGAGAAAACATATAGGTAGTTTCCCACTTGTCCCCAACACCATCAATTAGATAATACTCCCTAGTTTTCATTTTTTTCACAAATTGAGGGGCAAGGGAATGTGATGGAAAGACAAATCGAGAGCCAACTGTCTGCTGCTCATTATCTTCTCTACAGGACAATCTGTTTAATGTCCACTAAATAGTACTAAGGACCAGTTAGTTTGTAACTAATGAAGTAGTGAGTGCAATTTTTTAAATTAATATGATAAAGTAAAAAATCATGTATGTACACCGTTTAAGGATTACCTACTTATCATACAAGTTAAGAAGCATAAATTTGCAAATATTATTAGTGGATAGAGTTGTTGAGTACAAATATAGTGCGATGTTTATCTAACCTGTCGGTGGGTAATATCCATTGATGATCAGTTACATCGGCATATAAGCTACACCGTTAATTCCGAATCACATGCTACCTAGCTAAGTTACTTAACTCCTAAACCTTAATGTAATGTTACTGCTCTAGCTAATAAACAATCATTGGAACTTCAAAATCAGTTTGTGATTGTTGGAATACAACATCAAGTTACATGAACTTACCCATTCCCCAGCCGCTTCAATATTCCTCTTTCATTTTCCTCTTTCGCTTCAAAAAGCAACGTATCCAAAAGCACACAAAAGGGACCTTGGTTATGAGAAATTGGTTGGTTCATACAACTGATTGATGTATTTAAATCATTGTGATAACTGACATTTCTCGATATCATCCGACATAAATAAAGTCGTCGTCAGTAGATCTGTTAACACATTGCTTATATATAATGAAGCAAAAATCCCTTCTCAGAATTTGAAAAACCGATATCCATTCAAATTCGGATACATATGCCAATACACCTCAGTTAGACCTCACACATGCTTGAATTTATGTACAATTCTTGCTAGGCTAAGCATTAGAGAATCAACATGTGCAAAAGGCATTTTGCTGTAAAATCTCGTATACCTGAAAATCCTGAACATTAGTCATTAGTGCATAGATTTTACGTTGGGGATTTTGTGGTTTGAGGCTATTGGATGATGATGACTGCCGTATGAATGTCGTACTTCAGACTTGAAGGATCGATAGAATAAATTCTTTCAGACAATAGTTCAACCCACTAGGTACAAACGGGTTATCGAACTATCGACTTTCAGGATTCAATAAAGCCTTGGAACAACAAAATTGGATTAAAATTTTGTACGGCTTTGACCGATCAAGAACACTCTAGAAATTGATCTTTGATGATGCTATTGAATAAGGGGAATGAAGAGAAGCAAGAATCAGATCTTGCAACACCGAAAAGTGTTGCAAATTTGGAAATTTGCAACAGTTTATGTTAGTAATGGTGGTGCGAGAGTTCGGGAGGAAGAAGGATTAAAATTGAGTAATTGAAACAGTTTTCCACGTGGCTATTTTTTGCAAAGGATGGACGCGCCTTTTCATCTAAGGTTGCAACGGTCTATGGCATTTCAAAATGAAATGTCATGTCTCTTCATTTGCAACGTTGCAAATTCCCGCCCGCACCTATTCAATGTTTCAAAACTCCTGCCTTTTATTTGAATTCAACTCGGGTCCGCAACGGGCCCAAATTCAGCATGATACCATTAAAAAATCAATCCAAAAATATTATTATTGGATCCAGATCCGAGACCCGCAACCCGTACCCGAACCCGGCCCAACCCGTGCGGTCGGACGGACTGTGGCGGCGGCGTGCGCGTGTGTGGTATAGTTGTGCATAGTCTCCCTCCTCATAACAAAGTAAACGTTTAGGTGCCCCAAGGCCCCAACATCCTCTTAAGGAAACCCCTTAAGTACTAAGATACTTATATATCTTACATAATGTGGGACAAATACACTTCCTCTTCCTTCATTCTTTCTTTCTCTTCAAAGTAAACCCATTACCCCAAAAATTATGATTTGAAAATTTTCTAACAATCTCCCCCAATTTTCAAAATAAAGAAAACAAATACAGTGGATGGCTGAATCACTAGTGTGACTTCCTACATACCCAAGTGGGATCAAGCCAATGTAGTTCTAAGATCAAGTTTTGCGTCATTGTGGAAACAATACGTAAATAAAACGTATCTTTTGGATTTGAACCTTTACTTAGTGTAAACTATTCAAAGTTCTATCGAGATTCTATGGTGAACGAATCTTGAACCAAGTATCCCTTAACGATAAAACTGGAACAATCACACATGTTGTAATCCTCAATTAGAGCGTTCTGTATTGCTTAGCACATTAATGGCCATGTGCTTTAATTTTGGTTCATGAGTCTACTTTGTAAAGTGGTCTTACTTTGCTTGGAAACGGCCTGATTCCCATACTCATATAGTTAAGTCTCAAAAGGTGTTTATGCAAAACACCTTTTAAGGTTTCTAGACTTATTAAGGATATTTATCCATCCTTTGTTCTTGCAGAATCCAACACTAAATATTATGGGATAACTAGTTTAGTGTTCCATAATCATAGTCTTAACCTGTTGGTACCTATTGAACTTTGTCTATCCTTTTCAAGACAAAAGTTTGGTTTCTGTTAAGGATGATGCATCTTCATTCACAGACCTTAGTTCCATTTCTTTCGACTTTATAGAAATCATGGCTTTTGGAAGAACTTTTGTAAGTGGGTCAGCCAAGTATTTCTTTGTTTCTATGTAGTCAACTGTTATAACTCCACTTTTGAGTAACTATCTTACCATCTGATGTCTTAGACTCACATGTCTAAACTTTCCATTATATGTCTTATTAGGGACATTATAAATTGTTTCTCGAATATCACAGTTAATCAAGATCGTTGGAGATGGCTTCTTCCACAATGGGATTTCCATTAATAAATTTCCAAGCCATTCCGCTTCCTTACATGCATTTGCTAATGCAAATAATTCTGATAACATAGTTGAATCAGATATACAGGTCTGCTTCTTGGAAGCCCAAGACACAGCAGCGCCTCCTATGTAGATACCCATCCAGTCGTAGACTTGGATTCTACATTGCTCCAAGTTGCATTACTGTATCCTTCTATTACAGTAGGATATCCTTTATAAGATAAACCATAGTTAATAGTTCCTTTCAAATAAGCTAAAACTCTGGAAATGGCTTTCCAATGTTCAAAACCTGGATTACTTGTAAATCGACATAATACACTTATAGCATGTGCGATGTCGGGTCTAGTGCAGTGCATAGCATACATAAGACTCCCAATAACACTATAACACTTTAATTGAGAAATGGTACGTCCAGTGTTCTTTTCTAATTTTATACTTTAATCTAAAGGAGTTGGTGCTGGTTTGACATCATAATGACCATACTTCTTTAGGTACTTCTCAATGTAATGAGAATGGGTTAGTAATAACTCCGCCGCTTTCCTAATGATTTTAATTCCTAAAATTTCATCAGCCTCCCCTAGATCTTTCCTATCAAATTTAGACGATAAAAACTTCTTAATTTCATTCACACATGATATATTGGAACCAAATATTAGCATGTCATCAATGTATAAACATATTATAACATAACTGTTGTTATCTGATTTGCTATAAATACATTTATCTATGTCATTAACAACGAATCCATATGACAATGCAACTTTATCAAACTTCTCATGTCATTGCATGGGAGCTTGCTTTAGGCCATAAAGAGATTTGATTAATTTACAAACTTTCTTTTCTTGGCCTGAGGTTATGAAACCTTCAGGTTATTCCATGTATATCTCTTCTTCTAAATCTCCATTTAGAAAAGATGTCTTTACTTCCATTTGATGTATGACTAAATTATAAATTGATGCAAGTGTTATTAAACAGTATATGAAAGATATGCAAGCCACAGGAGCATATGTATCAAAATATTCTACTCCTTGTCTTTGCTTGTATCCCTTAGCAACTAATCTGGCTTTAAACTTATCAATGGATCCATTTGTTTTCAACTTTTTCTTGAATATCCATTTACATACTATAGGTTTAGCACCAAGAGGTAAATCAGTTAAAACCCAAGTTTGGTTTAACATTATGGAGTTTATTTCATCATTGATAGCTTCTTTCCAGAAATTAGAATCTCTAGCACTCATAGCCTTAGAATAAGTTTTAGGATCATCATGGACGTTCATTACATATCTTGTCACATTAAGGACTTCATCCTTATTGCCTTCTACAAGATATATTATGAAGTCAGGACCGTAGTCCTTCTCAATTCTCTCTCTTTTACTTCATCTTTGTTCAGTACTATTATCTGTACCGGCACTTCCTTGCTATTTTGAGCAGGAGTGTAACGGCCCGCAAATCCGTACTATCTGAGTTGACTAATAACACCACACGTCTAACCCAAATTGCACAGAAATACGAATCATTATTAGAAAGAAGTTAAAGGATGAGAAATAGAAAGAAAGAAATATTAGAATAGAAGAAAACGAAGATCACAAACTCACAGCGGAACGAATAAAATATATTATATAACATAACTTTTGAAATACAAATCAGTAACTTTATATACATACCATCATCAGAGCACAACAGTTATTCCTGGAACAGTTATAAACACCTGTTTCCAGATACAACATAGAATGCAGCGGAAATATGATAGTCTATAGCTAACTGGTGAAGCCTCCTGCTTCCAGCTCCTCCAAGTGAATCTGGAAAATCCCGACTACTTGACTGCCCGTACAAATTTGGGCACCCAAGAGTTTAGGGAAAATAAACAAAATAAACTCTAGGTCAGTCATGGGACTAGTGTGAGTAAACTCCAACCATTTGTTTAACTTTCAAAATCCTTTCGAAAGGAAGGATAATAGTAAGACCAGCCCACACATAAACATGGACGGTTTTTACCTTACTATAACCCTAAACACTTTGATACGAAAATCCAGTAATATTATAATAGTGTCTAAATCAAATAAATAACAATCTAGCGGAACGCTTGCATCTCACGCTCCATATATAATATAAAATCAAAAACCGCAGGGCGCTTATTGGAGATTGGATTTCCAACATGACAAGGTATGGAACCACCTTTCGATAATGTATCTCTAGAGGGGAATACATTGGGTTCAACAAGAACATCTTGCAACCCGGCCCACACATGACCGACCACTCATTTCTCTTGAGTGTATCGAATGTATATCTACAACGGTTGGGATCAATGACCGTTTCCCGAAAAGGGACAACATCGATAGATTAAAGAAGTAAAAGGAATTTCTCTAGATTGGTGGTTATACACCCTAATGGGAGCGACCCACATAGCCATGCTGCCTGCCCGATTTTTATCATTTCCCGGTTGTTGAGGCCCGAGGCTACGATTACTTTCCATTCATTGCTAGCACAATCACTTTGAATGCCACATTGTCAGATCCGTTAATCACTAATTGATTTGCACAAATATATTCTAGATATTATTCTAAGAGAATAAATTCTTTGCCACCATATATGTCTATACAGACCAACATCTGCGATCAGTGGAAATACTCTGTCAGACATTCACCCATATACGTTGGTTCTGGGATTGAACGAAACCGAAGGCACAATTTCTATTAATAGAAAAAGCCCTTGCACTTTACTCCGTCTTTGATTATCTTCATATAATCTGATTCGCAATGCTACTGCCAATATGGAGTGGTTCACGGATAAAAATCCAACCGGTCTCTCCATATTGACAACGATATTGGCAAACACTTCGATAGTCGGTTATTTAACTATCGAAGAAAAACAAACATCCATTCATCCATAACATCAAACCATCACTGGGCCTTTAAATTAGTATTTTATTAATTAAAACGCTTCTCCATTTCCTTATCCATATTCGTTAACACGATATTTTCGATAATCATCTTCTTGGCCTCTTACGCTATTTGGAAAACATTTCCATATATCGTCTTCTTTTATTTTCTATATTTAGAAAATATCTTCTATTTATAATTGGAAAACATTCCCATTTACTTATCTCTTGCTCGACTCATTTAATTCTACTCTCAGGAAATATATATTATTATATTTCCAGAATTCCACTTATTTGGTTTAAAACGAATGTTGTGTAAAACGTCGTTACACCCAAAATATTTCATTCAACTATCTTTTATTCAACCATTGATCTTCGAGACTTAATCTTTGCTATTTATCGGTTAAAAGTGAAATCAATCGAGTTGGGGTAAAATTACCTCTCAAACCTTGACTGAAAACATCCTTAACTTCAAAACAGACAAGACCATTATTCCCGAATAATCAACACCTTAAAAACCAATTATCCATTTCTAAACATGTATATGCTTCTCTTTCTATTTTTAACAAACCTGATTTATAGATTTCCTTTTTAGTTTATAATATTATATTTTTAAGTTCATTTACTTATCAAATTCTATATATATCGATACATTGATTTCTAACTATCAAATTTTCTTAAAAATATTCTAACTCCTTAAATTTCCGGAAAATTTCGCCATAACCTCCTTTGTATTGGGAGCATCGGGAAAATCACCAAACCGCCACACAGGACCTCTCCATTCAAAAAGAAAATCAAAAAGCCAAGTGGCTAGCCGATTCGGCGCATAAAATCCCATATGGGATTTAAACATGTACCTTTTAGTCGAGCATTTCAATTTATATCTCTTCATATACTTCATTCCAAACCTGCTTAACACATATTCACTTGTTTTCAATTTAATTCAACTCAATCCAATCGTTTGAATTCAGTTTCGCCCATTTATTCTTTAATTAGATAAATTTCCTATTTCACTTCTTTGTTTAAACATAACATGTTAAAATAAAATATTTAACTTGCTTATAACCAAATTGAATTCCAATTTCAATTCTAGTTTCCTTTTCGATTTCGAATATAAATTTCCAAAACGAATTCATTTATTCAAAGCCCAACATCAATTCAAAATCTCATTAACTAATTACTATTCAAATTAGTTAATTCTATTCAATAATTAAAAATCTGATTTTTGTTTCAAAAATCAATTCATTACTCCACTTGAGTTCATATATAATTTAAAACTCAAATCTGACATTTTCTAAATAGAAATTCGGATTTTATTCGATTAAAATCCTTTTATAAAATTAAATAAACTGTTATGGTTTTTAAATGGTTATGGTGTTGTTTTTCTGAAAATTTAATTTTGACCTAACTCAAAATATATACGACGAAATTCAGAATTTTGTCTTCCATTAGAAAACTATTATCCTACTAGTCCTGACGATTCTTGTTTTAAAGAATTCTGACTTAATTTGAGTTCTATATACCCAATTGAAGTTCGAATCGCCAATTTACGAACTACCACGCTGCGGCGAGTTCATTTTTAATTATATATATATATATATATATATATATATATATATATATATATAAACGTTTAATGTAACAGCCCGCATTTTACGTATCGGAAGATCGTAAAATATTTTTATTTTATTCCCTGAGGGTTGGATCATTCTCATCTTTTGGTATGTTGCTTATGGGGATGTGTGACATGTCCATAATTTTTACCGATTTTGTTTGTGACCATTTTGCCCCTGTCAGTCTTGTACTGGGCATAACTTTTGACTCAGGTCGAATCAGAGGGTGAGACCTGTGCCATTGGAAAGGAATTGATGATTCCCTTTCCGTAGAGTGGTTACATTAAGGATTTGGTTCAGCAGTTTGGGAGAAATCGCTGTTTTAAGGTTTTTCAGTTGGTTGTTCAGGTTTTGGAGGGCTAATGGGCTGATTTAGAGAAGGCCCATTAGAGGGTGGGTGGAGACTATAAATAGGGGGTAAGGAGTATGGAGAAAGGTTGGCATTTTCCATTCTCTTATGGGGAGGCTTTGATCTCCTTCTTCCTCTAACATCTTTCCACCATTAAAATTCCAAAATCCAAGGAGGGAAATCGAAGATCTGCACCATAAGAGGCTAGATCTACATCGTCTCAAGGGCGAATTCATCGGATTGAAGAGTTTGATTCGAAGTGTTCGCTGTCCGGATTGCGTTTTCATTGCTTTTGCTTAGATTTGGATAATTGGTGAGTGATTTACATCTCTCATTCGGATTCATGCAAGTATATGGGTTTTAGGATGTTAATTTCATCATTTCCATGTTATTTTCCTTAAATCCACACCATGCTAAGTCCATTTTATATATGAATCACCTTAGGATCTGATCTAGATAATTTAAATGGTTAATTTTATGATTTTTCTCAAGATTATGCAAGTTAGATCCGTTTTTATGTTCATATGATTCACTTATCATGTTTTGGGAAATTTATGTGTTTTGATGGAAATTGATAGATTGATGATATTGTTGGTTGCATAACATGTTTGTGATTGCGTTTGGATGAATCGGATAAGCTGGTTTCGTCGGATTCGTCGTTTGGCGAAGTTTTGGTCGAAATCGGAGTCGAATTAGAGATGTGCAGGTTTCTGGTCGTCCTGGAGTTGGTCGGGTCGGTCTGGAATGAGGTGGTCGGTCATAGTATGGCTTGGGAAGCAAGTCAGGGAGCTGGTCGGTTTAAGCTGGTCGGTCCAGAAGGAGCAGAAGTGTTTCTGGTCGGTTTCAGATGGTGGCATTCTGGTCGGTTTCAGATGGTGGTATTCTGGTTGGTTTTTACTGGAAGCAAATCCTGGTCGCTCTAGAGGAGCTGGTCGGTCAGGTGGAGCGAAATCTGGTCGGTCTTGACGGGGTTGATCCAAAGCTGGTCGGTCCCAAGGAGGTCGAGTCGATCCAAAGCTGCAAGGAGGTCGAGTCGATCCAAAGCTGCATGGAGGCGGGTCGTTCTGGAGCAAGGCTGGTCGGTTTTTGGCGGGTCGTTCTGGAGCAAGGCTGGTCGGTTTTTGGCTGGTCATTCTGGAGCAAGGTTCTGGTCGGTTTTGGCAGGGTCGTTTTCTAAAAAAGTACGTTTTCGGGTACGACTCGGGTACGAACCAAAAAGGTCTGAAAAAAAAATATTTTTCTGGGGCAACCCCCCGAACCCTAGCCGCAGCGCAGTGATGTGTTTTGGTTCGGTGATGGCGTGACTTCGAGGTGATTCAAGTAGGAAGACTCGAAGTGATGAATGTGTTCGTTGATCAAGGTGAAACAACGAATGCGGAGACAACTCAAAGGTCGTGAGTTGGTGGATAATGCCTGCTCGAGAAGGTTGCTTGAGCTATGAAACTTCGTCAAGGTTGGACGATTAGAGATGCGAAGGCCGAGAAGTCATCGTTGTCGTAAGTTCTAGCAGGCTAAAAGAAGGGGTACGATGGGTATCGTTGAAAGGCCCAAAAGACCGGTTGTTGGTCGAGTACCCTGGGTCTTTCTGGTTGGGGAAAGGCCTAGTGTCAAGGTTGGACATTGCCAAGGTTGGGCATATGGAGTTCATGCTAGAACTGGGGTTATCATTAGCCCTTGACATATGGCAAGGTTGGCCGTCATACGATAATGATGGTTTTGAAGCAGGATTGGCAGTGATAGCCAGAGTCAGTCATGGATGATTAGTTGTTCTGTTTGTACTATCTCACATAGATTATCCAAAGTCGAGGGAGACGTTCTTTGAGTGCTTAAGTGATATTGGTCTAGGCCTCTGGCGAGAGTACTTGAGGAATGTTAAACTCGATTAGGGTTGTCTGCGTGAGACTTATCTGGATGTCATGTGTGTTCTCTATGATTGAATGGGTGTTCTGGTTTCTATGGATGAATGGTTGAAATGCTTGGTGTAAAGGCTATCACTGTCCGATGTGGGGAAGATAAGGTTGAGTTCTTCTCTGGTGATGTGGGTAGATAAGTTGTTCATTTACCCATTCTCATATGCTTTCTTGTTGAAGTTTGTTAGCTGTATTATCGCTCACTAAGACTATTGTCTGACTCAAGGTTTTATGTCTCCTCTTATTACCTTGGGTTGTTCATCCGGTTGTGGATGGGCAGACTAAGTAGCATGTTACAGGTAATGGAGCTTAGTGATACGAGGAAGCTGAGCGATGACGAGCAGGAGGCTGGCGTACCAGTTTTATTCTATCTAGTATTTCTGTTTCCGCTGTTTGAGTTGCTTGAGAGTTGTAGTGAGGCCTTATGTACAAACTTGGATATCAGTTGGATAATCTTTCTGGATGTTGAAAGAGTTTTAAAAGTTTGCTATATGATACCTCATTACTATCACCTGTTGTATATGTTCTATTATATTTTATCCTTGCGCTGTGAGTTCTACGACAGGTTTCGATGTGTTCACTTACTATGATGATCGTCCATAGCAGCCTAGCACGCCTTTCAGTTCTTGACTATATTTCTGATTTTGAGGCTTTGTCTAGATATGCTCGTTCATACATTGATACGCCCTATCACAAGAACGAGAAGTTTGTCTTGGGTTTGGATGCACATATTGGGAAGCCACTTGTGGACCATCTTGATGATTCATTTGAAAAGATTGTGGAAAAAGCTATTCGCCATGAGAGCTTGTTTCCCAAGGAAGCAAATGTTGTCGCTGCAACCAAGGAAGCTCAGAAACCACAGTAGAGTGGTAATAAAAAGAGGAAGCAGCAACAACAGAAAGGAAAGGATGGCCAAAAGAAACCCAAGAGTGAGGCAGTTTGCTTTAACTGCCAACAGAAGGGACATTATTCGAATGAGTGTAAGAATCCCAAAGCTGAGAAGAAGTGCTTCAAGTGTGGAAAGCCTGGGCATGAGAAGAAAGATTGTCCGGAATCAGCTAAGGGTAAGCAGATTGTTAAGGCATATGCTTTGGATGCTGTGCCATCTTCTTCAAGAGCTCCTACTGCAGAGGAGAAGGGAAAGGGTGTCATGGTGCAAGGTACTTTTTCCATTAACGGTGTTTCAGTTCGAGTGTTGTTTGATACTGGAGCATCACATTCATTCATCTGCAATGAGCTTGTGTGTCGCTTGGGTTTGGAACCCGAGATTTGTGATAGACCATTGATCGTGACTAATCCAGTTGGGGGTTCGTCCAGTTTGTGCATGATTTGCCGTGGTATAGTATTATCGAGTCATGGTTGCTCTTTTATGTGTGATTGCTTTGTACTTAACTTCGCTGGGTATGGGATCATCTTGGGCATGGATTGGCTCAAGAAGTATGCGGCAAGGGTGAATTGCGAGAAGCTAGAGGTGAGGGTCGGGGATGTGGAAGGGCGAAAGGTGTTGATTAGATGTAAGCGCGAAGACGGGGTCTTCGTGAGTTATCTATATTCGCTTGGGATTCTACAGGAAGACCTATCATTAGTGCTGATCGCTAATGAGTATGTAGATGTCTTTGACGAGGTCAAAGGGTTGCCGCCGCATTGTGAGATCGAGTTTAGGATCGATTTGGTCGAGGGTGCGAGACCAATTGTTATGCCACTTAGGCGGATGGAGCCTAAGGAACAGCGAGAGTTGGAGGTGCAAGTTAAAGACCTTTTGGGAAAAGGTTTCATTCGGAGGAGTGTTTCCGAGTGGGGTGCACCAGTCGTGTTTGCAACTAAAGCAGATGGCTCGTTAAGGTTGTGTATGGACTATCGTGAGCTGAACAAGGTGACTAAGAAGAACAAGTATCTGTTGCCAAGGATTGATGACTTGTTCGATCAGCTTCACGAAGCCAAAGTGTTTTCTCAGATGGATTTGGCAACGGGATTTCACCAGTTGAGAGTAGCTAAGGATAGTGTGCCAAAGACTGCTTTTAGGACACTGTCCGGATTTTTCGAGTGGTTGGTGATGCCATTCGGGTTGACTAACGCGCCAGCGTATTTTGTGGATCTTATGAATAGAGTGTTCAGAGATCAGTTGAATAAGTTCGTGCTTGTGTTCGTGGATGATATACTGGTTTACTCCAGAAATGTGGAAGAACATAAGACGCACTTGAGAGTTGTGTTAGAGATCTTGCGAAAGCATCAGCTTAAAGCTAAGTTCTCAAAGTGTCACTTTTGGAAGGATGAAGTGAGGTTCTTAGGTCATATTGTTTCTGGAAAAGGTATAGCGGTTGACCCCGCTAAAGTTGCAGCAATCCAGGACTGGGATAGACCTAAGAATGCAACGGATGTTCGGAGTTTCCTTGGATTGGCTGGTTATTACCGAAGGTTTATCAAGGATTTCTCTAAGATGGCTGCACCATTAACAGGATTGACGAAGAAGAACCAAGTGTTCGCATGGGATGCGAAGTGTGAACAAGCGTTCGAAATCTTGAAGGAGAGATTGACGAGTGCACCTGTGTTGGCCATTCCAAGTGGGAATGAAGAGATGGTGGTATATACTGATACATGGGGTACTGGACTTGGAGCAGTGCTAATGCAGAAGGATAAAGTAGTGGCTTACGCAAGTCGACAGCTAAAGCCACATGAGAAAAACTATCCAACTCATGATTTGGAGTTGGCAGCGATTGTGTTTGCTCTGAAGATGTGGAGACATTACCTGTTGGGAGTACGATTCGAGTTGTTTACGGATCACAAGTCGTTGAAGTATCTTTTCTCCCAAAAGGATTTGAATCTTCGGCAGCAACGATGGTTAGAGTTTCTGGCATCGTATGATTTTGGGATAGCTTATACTCCTGGCAAAGGCAATGCAGTTGCAGATGCATTGAGTCGAAGACACGCAAGTTTGGGAGCGATGTTTTCGGAATGGAAGGGCCTCGAGTATTTGGCAAGGTTCGATTTCAGGCCAAGGTGTGAGTTGGAACCTGAAATATTGGCAAGCTTGTCGATAAGGCCTACTCTTATCGAAAGGATTGGCGAGGGCCAAAAGAAAGATGCGAAGCTTGTCGAGTCCATTCAGAAACTGAAACCAGAGGATAAGGAGTTTGAGGTCGACCGAGAAGGCTGGCTTCGAAAGCAAGGACGGTTAGTTGTTCCTGATGTCGACGGATTGAGGGATGAGGTTCTGAGAGAATGTCATCACTCGAAGCTAACGATTCATCCCGGTGGTAATAAAATGTATCAGGACATGAAGCGAGTCTACTACTAGGAAGGGATGAAAAGAGATATTGGAAAATTCGTTTCAAAGTGTATGAACTGTCAGTTAGTGAAAGCTGAACAGAAGAAGCCGAGTGGTTTACTTCAGCCATTAGAGGTTCCTACGTGGAAGTGGGAGCAGATATCGATGGATTTTATCGATGGACTACCTAGAACTAGGGAAGGGAATGAAGGGATTTGGGTCATTGTGGATCGTTTGACCAAAAGTGCGAGATTTATTCCTGTCAAGACGACTAGGACAGCGTCAAAATTGGCTGAGCTTTATGTGAAATGGATAGTTCGATTCCATGGTGTCCCAAAGAGTATAGTAAGTGACCGGGATCCATTGTTCACGAGTGGATTTTGGAAAAGTTTGCAAGAAGCTTTGGGAACCGAATTGTGCTTAAGTATGGCATATCATCCCCAAACTGATGGTCAGACCGAGAGAGTCAACCGAGTTTTAGAAGATCTCCTAAGGGCTTGTGTGATAGACTTCGGAGGATCATGGGAAGACCATCTGCATCTGGTTGAGTTTGCGTATAATAATAGCTACCAGTCGAGTATTGGGATGGCACCATACGAGGCGTTGTATGGAAGGCCGTGCAATTCTCCAGCTTGTTGGTTAGAAACTGGAGATAAGTTGGTACTTGGGCCCGAAATGATTAGAGAAACCTCGGGTTGTATCAAAATTGTTCGGCAACGAATGAAAGCGGCCCAAGATCGTCAAAAGAGTTACGCTGATAAGCGTCGTAAGGATTTAGAATTCGACGTAGGTGATATGGTTTTTGTGAAGATTTCACCGTTAAAGCATATGGTTCGATTCGGAAGTAAAGGGAAGTTGGCTCCTAGGTTTGTTGGACCATTTCCGATTGTCGAGCGAATAGGAAAGCTCGCATATAGGTTGGAGTTACCCGAGAAGATGTCGAGTATGCATAATGTTTTCCATGTGTCGTTTCTACGGAAGTTTTTGCACGACTCGAATGTTGTGGTATCTCCAGAACAGTATGAAGATTTAGAAGTCGAGACCGCAGTTGCGAAACCTCGTAGGCCACTTCGTGTTGTGGGAAATGATACGAAACAGCTTAGGAGGAAGACGGTTAAGCTAGTCAAGGTACAATGGAGTGAAAATGGCGACGATTGTACATGGGAGACGGAAGAGAGCATGAGGGCGACTCATCCAGAACTCTTCGTCGGTAGGACCCTTTGATATAGTATCTTCGTTGTGTCGTTGTATCTTGTTGTTGTGAGGTAGAATTCCGCGTGCTAGGATAAGGCTATGGATGCATGGCTTGATGGTTGCTAGTTTGGATGATAGAATTGGCTTCACATGGATGATAGGCATGCGGAATTGTTGTGGTTGCTTGTGTTTGCTTGGAATTTCGGGGGCGAAATTCTTAAGGGGGGAGAATGTAACAGCCCGCATTTTACGTATCGGAAGATCGTAAAATATTTTTATTTTATTCCCTGAGGGTTGGATCATTCTCATCTTTTGGTATGTTGCTTATGGGGATGTGTGACATGTCCATAATTTTTACCGATTTTGTTTGTGACCATTTTGCCCCTGTCAGTCTTGTACTGGGCATAACTTTTGACTCAGGTCGAATCAGAGGGTGAGACCTGTGCCATTGGAAAGGAATTGATGATTCCCTTTCCGTAGAGTGGTTACATTAAGGATTTGGTTCAGCGGTTTGGGAGAAATCGTTGTTTTAAGGTTTTTCAGTTGGTTGTTCAGGTTTTGGAGGGATAATGGGCTGATTTGGAGAAGGCCCATTAGAGGGTGGGTGGAGACTATAAATAGGGGGTATGGGGTATGGAGAAAGGTTGGCATTTTCCATTCTCTTATGGGGAGGTTTTGATCTCCTTCTTCCTCTAACATCTTTCCACCATTAAAATTCCAAAATCCAAGGAGGGAAATCGAAGATCTACACCATAAGAGGCTAGATCTACATCGTCTCAAGGGCGAATTCATCGGATTGAAGAGTTTGATTCGAAGTGTTCGCTGTCCGGATTGCGTTTTCATTGCTTTTGCTTAGATTTGGATAATTGGTGAGTGATTTACATCTCTCATTCGGATTCATGCAAGTATATGGGTTTTAGGATGTTAATTTCATCATTTCCATGTTATTTTCCTTAAATCCACACCATGCTAAGTCCATTTTATATATGAATCACCTTAGGATCTGATCTAGATAATTTAAATGGTTAATTTTATGATTTTTCTCAAGATTATGCAAGTTAGATCCGTTTTTATGTTCATATGATTCACTTATCATGTTTTGGGAAATTTATGTGTTTTGATGGAAATTGATAGATTGATGATATTGTTGGTTGCATAACATGTTTGTGATTGCGTTTGGATGAATCGGATAAGCTGGTTTCGTCGGATTCGTCGTTTGGCGAAGTTTTGGTCGAAATCGGAGTCGAATTGGAGATGTGCAGGTTTCTGGTCGTCCTGGAGTTGGTCGGGTCGGTCTGGAATGAGGTGGTCGGTCATAGTATGGCTTGGGAAGCAAGTCAGGGAGCTGGTCGGTTTAAGCTGGTCGGTCCAGAAGGAGCAGAAGTGTTTCTGGTCGGTTTCAGATGGTGGCATTCTGGTCGGTTTCAGATGGTGGCATTCTGGTCGGTTTCAGATGGTGGCATTCTGGTTGGTTTTTACTGGAAGCAAATACTGGTCGCTCTGAAGGAGCTGGTCGGTCAGGTGGAGCGAAATCTGGTAGGTCTTGACGGGGTCGATCCAAAGCTGGTCGGTCCCAAGGAGGTCGAGTCGATCCAAAGCTGCAAGGAGGTCGAGTCGATCCAAAGCTGCATGGAGGCGGGTCGTTCTGGAGCAAGGCTGGTCGGTTTTTGGCGGGTCGTTCTGGAGCAAGGCTGGTCGATTTTTGGCTGGTCATTTTGGAGCAAGGTTCTGGTCGGTTTTGGCAAGGTCGTTTTCTAAAAAAGTACGTTTTCGGGTACGACTCGGGTACGAACCAAAAAGGTCTGAAAAAAAATATTTTTCTGGGGCAAACCCCCGAACCCTAGCCGCAGCGCAGTGATGTGTTTTGGTTCGGTGATGGCGTGACTTCGAGGTGATTCAAGTAGGAAGACTCGAAGTGATGAATGTGTTCGTTGATCAAGGTGAAACAACGAATGCAGAGACAACTCAAAGGTCGTGAGTTGGTGGATAATGGCTGCTCGAGAAGGTTGCTTGAGCTATGAAACATCGTCAAGGTTGGACGATTAGAGATGCGAAGGCTGAGAAGTCATCGTTGTCGTAAGTTCTAGCAGGCTCAAAGCAGGGGTACGATGGGTATCGTTGAAAGGCCCAAAAGACCGGTTGTTGGTCGAGTACCCTGGGTCTTTCTGGTTGGGGAAAGGCCTAGTGTCAAGGTTGGACATTGCCAAGGTTGGGCATATGGAGTTCATGCTAGAACTGGGGTTATCATTAGCCCTTGACATATGGCAAGGTTGGCCGTCATACGATAATGATGGTTTCGAAGCAGGATTGGCAGTGATAGCCAGAGTCAGTCATGGATGATTAGTTGTTCTGTTTGTACTATCTCACATAGATTATCCAAAGTCGAGGGAGACGTTCTTTGAGTGCTTAAGTGATATTGGTCTAGGCCTCTGGCGAGAGTACTTGAGGAATGTTAAACTCGATTAGGGTTGTCTGCGTGAGACTTATCTGGATGTCATGTGTGTTCTCTATGATTGAATGGGTGTTCTGGTTTCTATGGATGAATGGTTGAAATGCTTGGTGTAAAGGTTATCACTGTCCGATGTGGGGAAGATAAGGTTGAGTTCTTCTCTGGTGATGTGGGTAGATAAGTTGTTCATTTACCCATTCTCATATGCTTTCTTGTTGAAGTTTGTTAACATTTATTATCGCTCACTAAGACTATTGTCTGACTCAAGGTTTTATGTCTCCTCTTATTACCTTGGGCTGTTCATCCGGTTGTGGATGGGCAGACTAAGTAGCAGGTTACAGGTAATGGAGCTTAGTGATACGAGGAAGCTGAGCGATGACGAGCAGGAGGCTGGCGTACCAGTTTTATTCTATCTAGTATTTCTGTTTCCGCTGTTTGAGTTGCTTGAGAGTTGTAGTGAGGCCTTATGTACAAACTTGGATATCAGTTGGATAATCTTTCTGGATGTTGAAAGAGTTTTAAAAGTTTGCTATATGATACCTCATTACTATCACCTGTTGTATATGTTCTATTATATTTTATCCTTACGCTGTGAGTTCTACGACAGGTTTCGATGTGTTCACTTACTATGATGATCGTCCATAGCAGCCTGGCACGCCTTTCAGCGCATTATTCCTCTTGTTCAGTGCGGGGGTTATGGGCGGTCGTCACATTTAAACTTCGTTTATAATAAATTCAACTCCATTCTGAGATAATTTTAATATATATCAAATTAGTTTCCCGATTCAACATAATATTTTCGATTATCTATAATTGTCGATTTTCCCTAACTCGAAAATAAATTTACTTATACTTCGATCTTTTATATTCAAATTCCATTTCAATTCTATTTGAATTCTATATTCAAATTCCATTTCAATTCTATTTGAATTCTATATTCAAATTCCATTTCAATTCTATTTTTCACACGTTTTCCAATTTCACTTTTTAAATTCTTCCTTGAATTTAAACTTCTAAATTATCCAACGATAATTTATATCCCTAAATTATAAACATCATTTATAATTTATATTCCTTGTTTTATAAAGTTAGAACAAGTATCCATTTCGAAATCTATTTAAAAACCAAAATCTTATTTTGGAGTATTCTCTTTATCAACACTTATCTATAAAATTATAGAACCTATTTTCATGTTTTATTTCCATTTCTATTTTAAATATCCTAATTGGGAAAAATCTATTTTTTATATAAATCCGACATAGTCGAATTCAAACATAAATCCAAAGGATTTAATTAACTTCATTTGTATTCCAAATATCAGAATAAAGTTAATTGTATATTATTTAAACCGATTCTAAGTTCTCACTTTAATTTCAGTTTTGAATTTAAATGTTCAAATTATCTAAATGGTAATTTTTTGCCTTTCTATTTACAAATACCATTATTAAACAAGTCTCGCTTTCAAACAAATATTTCTTCTTTGGAAAAATTATTTCCTTTCCCAAAGTCACACTTGTATTTCTATTTTCTAAATTATCCAATGATAATTCATTTCACTTCATTTATAAACTTCGTTTATAAATGAACTATTTATAAACTTCGTTTATAAAGGAACTACTTGTTTTATTTTTCAAAACAAGTTTATATTTCAAACCTATTTAGAAATTCAAATTCTATTTTAGAAAAATAGAATTTCCCTTTTAAATATCAAATACCCCTTTCAAGGTATTTTTATAAATTAACACTTAGGCTAAGTGATATTTAAACACCAAACAACCAATTATTTATTTCAGGTTTCCTAACACATCATATATGACAGTATATATGCAAACAAATAAACAAACAGATAATATATTTTTGTTGAATCCAGTCGGATTCCTCCAACCTATTTTTCTGCATCCACAGACATTAGTCAACATAGTAATACCTATCCTGCTTCGAGGCAGGATATCGTGGTATGAAGGTCATCCACTAATATATATTTGTGGGGCGCATAGGGAAATCATCCGCTATGAAACTGCAGGCATCCACTAATGAGGCTGTGGGAACAATCCAATCATCAACCCAATATATATATATAATAGTCAACCCTAAATAACTAATATATTTAAATCAACCAGAAAGCATTCAAATAAGCAACAATAATTATTTTCAACGACATAAAAATAATTCTAAATAACAGGTGAGTGAGATTTACTCACCGTGATTTTATTTGCCGAATATCCAATGAAGCCAATTATATAGATTTCACAGTGATTTCTCCAATCGTCTGTTTTTTTCAATGTAAAACAATATAAATAAAATTTCAATTTATTAAATTAGCCTAGATCAATTTAATTAATTACTCCAGTAATATAATTCCAATATAAACCTTAATTTTGTTTAAACGATTAGTTTACACATTTATTTCTTTACTAACTAATCTCTATATATTTAATCCATTACCAATCATATAACTAATTTGTTTTTAATTGGTTATTTGTTTATATAGATCAATTCTCCTTATAAATTTAAAATTTAAAAATCAAAAATTACCTTAATCTCGTTCTTCTCCAATTGAAATGCACCGAACACGCACCTTCTTCTTTCCATCATAAACAAAATAGATCGAACACCCCATTCCTATCACCAGTTCGAATTCCAAATATTTCACCATCCCCCAAATTCACAACTGAACTTCCCTTTTTTTCCACTGTAGAACACCTAAACTGTTGAAAATCCTCTTACCCAAAAAACGAGCTTGCTTCCTCCTGTCGCATCCCTTCAGAAGCCCTTAAATGTATCATCGCACAAAAGAAAACCGACATCCCCTTCTCCTTTGAACTTCGAATCCCTTTTTACACCATTCTTGAACTCGAGCTTCTCATCTACATCACCCAACACCATCTACTCCGACATCCAGGGGACACCGCGACCATCCCCTTGCAATCCCCCCACCCAGACACCTCAACGTTAGACATCGCGACCTCCCGACCTCCCTCAACTCAGCTGCAACGGGTTTTGAATGTCGAATTGCACCTAACTTTATCCATCGAACTCCCTTTAAGCTATGAATCCAAAATCGAACACAACAAGTTGATTTCCCAAATCCCTAGTTCGCTGTCGATTTCGAATGACCCAGATTTGATTTCCGTTTTAAAAGGCTTCGAGCTGATTTCTTTGGAATTTACTCATCTCGCGTTTCTTTGAGGAAGCAGACGACTTTGCTTCTGATAAGTGAGCGCGGCTATTTTCATTTTTATTTCTGAGCTTTCGATAGGTATTAATTTAAAGAAAAAGAAATAAGGAAATAAGGAAAAAGGGGGGTCGGTTTCGATAGAAAGAATTTGGGGGCAGTGGCCATTTTCTTCCTGAAGGGACTAAACGAGAATGGAGTGGCACTGTTTTTAATTTGGGAATTTCAATCTTTCTGAGAAATGGAAAAAAAATGAAAAGAGGAATGAGAGGGACGCAATTTTAAAGATGAAGAACACTTCGTCACTAAGGAATATGGTACCAGATAGATTATAGGTTAAGGTACATTCCATTAAATTCTGATTTGATTTAAAAAGATTTTTATTCTTTTTAAATGGATATCGATTTGATTACAATCCTATCCACAATAAAATATCTCGGGGTCCATTAATTTAAATCACAAACCGCTATTCTAGCGTACCAACAGACATTTCAATGTAATAACCCTTATTCTGAACTCAACGGTAAATATTCTGAAATTTAATTTCAACATATATACCAAATTAAATTAATATAATATATTTGAAATTAAAAACAAATAAATTCTTCGAACATAAATTTTTATTACTGTCATTTATATTCAAAATGAATTTATACCGGCCATCTGAATTGTTTTTGACTCCGTATTTAACTTCGATTTCAACTATATTTCATATTTCGATAATTTAATATACTCGATATTAAATTGAAATCGATATTTAAGCCGATAACATTAATATAAAACTTCAAGTATATTATCAGATAAATATTTAAAGCGATATTAAATATTCGAAATAAATGGATCAAAAATCTGGGTTGTTACAAGGAGCATAATCATCGTCATTGATATCATTAGTCATAGTTGGTTCCGTACTAGATGATGTCAATGGATTCTCAATAGTTTGATTTTCAAAAAATTGTACATCTACATATTCTATAACTTCTAAGGTATCGAGTATAAGGAACCTATAAGTAATACTATTAAGAGAATATCCTATGAAAACACATTTAAATGCCCTATTACCTAACTTTGGTCGTTTGGGGTCAGGTTTTCTAACATAAGCTAAGCAACCCTAAACTTTAAATCTAGTAAGGTTTTCTATTAAACCATAATTCATAAGGGAAAATATTATTCTTTTGAAGTGGTATAGTATTTAAAATGTAACATGCAGATAACATAGCATCACTATAAAGGTTATAAGGTAAATTAGAACTTATGAGCCTGGCATTAACCATTTCTACTAAAGTTCCATTTTTCCTCTCAGCAACACCATTTTGTTGTGGTGTATACGGGGCGGTACACTAGTGAACAATACCATATTGTTTACAAAACAAAGTAACATTCATTTGAAAAATATTCACCACCACGATCTGAATGTAACACTTTAATTTTAACTCCTAATTGTGTTTCGACTTCTGCTATGTAGAATTTGAATTTATCAAAGGCCTCATCTTTCGATTTCATTAGATATACATATGCATAACTAGTATAATCATCAATAAATGTTATATAGTATTGGTTACCACCATAGGTGATATGCTTTTTAAGTCACCCACATCACTATATACTAAATCAAGCATACTAGTTTTCCCTTCTACGGATTTAAAGGATTTCCGGTGTATTTTTGGTTGAACATATATTTCACATTTAGATATGGAATCCAAATCACAATCAGAATGAAACGACCTAAACTCGCCCTTAGCGGAAAGACCGGATTGAGTTGAGAACACGACTCATCGAAACACCAACAGAAGAACATTTCATTGCTATTACAACAATTACATCAGAATACAAAAATATAACAGAGTATAGATAAATAATATACATCAGAAAATTACCAGAGATTAAAATACATTTCATAGCAGCGGAAAAATAATACAGAACACAACTAAAAGAGATACACGGATACAAAGCTTTCCGAATATAGCTCCAGCTGTAAATCCAGGATCCTGGAAAAGAAATATCTACAAAAACCAAACCACTAGCTGCCCGCATGGAAAATAGGGGCACCCAGAGTTTAGATTAAAACAATAAACTCCAGGTCAGTCGTGGGACTGGTGTAAGAAACTAAAAAAATTATTTAAAACTTTACTTTAGAAATAAAGTAAATCAAGGGACCACGCCATATAACACAGAACAGGTTTTCTCCCATGAATACCTGTGCATAAAATAGTTTATAGACAACGCAATGCTCTTTTGAAAAATGAAGCTATTATAAGACTCGGGTCCTATCAAACAATGCAACGCAAGCCGGATGATAGATTTTTACCTTATAATAGCCAAACATGCTTGGTACTTTAAAAGAAATCATTTTGGTATCACTATAAGTATATAGTGTTAAAATCACTTCAAATATAAATGTATCAATTATAGACAGCATAGTATCCCATGCTACTATGTCGCCATACAAGTTCTGCAATTAAAACCAAAATGTCATGTATTGGAAGTTGGATTTCCGTCATGAGTCGAGGCAAGGGATATACTTCTCACTTGCTCCGAGATACTCTAGCAAATGCCTCAGGGTTCGGACGTTGGCGAACACTTGGTTCCTGCAGGGCTGGTCAACACTTAGCGGATTAGTTATACCTGAACACACGTTTCTCGGTCCTATAGGACCTATCCATCGGCTCCGTAGTAAGCGACATATCCGAGGCGCCTCGCTATCCATCATCCACATAGGTAAAAATATATAAATGTCTGGGCTCCATACCATGATACCACCCATAGCTAGAACGAAACTTCATGTCCTCCCTGCATCCCTTATCCCGTTTTTGACTCATACCGAGGTGTGAGGCTCACGAATTAACGCTATACACAAAGCTATGCTATTTAAAGCCGTGCTTTGATCATCAACCACAAGACTCTGCTTTTCAACAAGAAGCCTTGATCATTTGCATCTCAGCATGCCACATGGACAATTTATGCCATGCGACTGATATCCATCAATATATAACCTCTAAGCTCATACGTCTCAGAGAAAGGTATTAAGCAAGAGAATAAATTCTCCGCCGCCAAACAGATATATATTTAATAGAAATCAATAAACATAGAAGGAGATCCAATATCATACACACATCCATTTAAAGTTCGTTCTGGGTCTGAATGAAACCGGAGGTACCTTATTCCTCGTCCCATATGTCCAATACAGGAGACAGGCCCTCGCATATCCGATCAATTTCCATGTACGTCTGGACGATCACCACTTATTACCATGTCCTGGGTGTACAGCCCAATCAATACATCAGTAATCATCCAAACGATGTGAAGATTTCCAGTCTTCAACCACTGTCTTCATCGTCGAATCAATTATTCAGAATGGGTATAAACCTGGCCTTCCTGAATAATTCATGTATCTTATAATCAAGTGCTATAAAAACACAACATACGCCTCATTCCAATCTACAATATTCTTTTATTCAAATATTCTTTTCACAATTTCAACCAAATTATTCCAAACTAGTCGGGATTAGCGCACTTTACCGAAGTAATCATTTGTTTAATTTCCCAATCCCAACCTATTCATCCGATAGAGCAAAACTGGTAATACTCCATACCTAACACCACAATGTTATATATAAAATTAATTACCATTTCCCATTCAAATCTTAATTGAAGATTTAACTATTGCCAAGAGTAAAACTGGTGGTACTCCATTCTTGATCATTTCCCAAATTTGATAATTTAAATTATCACATTCCCATTTCAATCTAATTAAAGATTCATTAAAACTCCACTTAGCTTTAATCTTCCAACAATCATTATTTAATGATTATTTAACTTTGGAAACACAAACATGCCACATCGACAATCTACACTGTACCACTGATTTCTGCCAATAAGTAACCTCGGAGCTCATAAGTCTCAGAGAAGGGTTTTAAGCAAGAGAATAAATTCTCCGCCACCAAACAGATATATATTTAGCAGAGATCAACAATGTAGTTCGAAATACAATGTTAGACATGTAATTTTGTCTTTAACTAGGTTAAAGAACCATTGTCATTTAAAACACAGTTCACGATAAACCCAAAATCACATTCCATTAATTATGTAATCTTCATGGAAAACAGATCAATATATATAATCGATATAAATTTCCGTATCCAACCAATAATACAAATAGAATAATGGCAAAGCCTTTTAAATTCAATATATTGTAACGGTCTTCCTCCACAGAAGCTCACTTCGATTATTACCAAATCGAATTCAATTCCATTCCAATTTGTATTATTAAATTGGAAAACTTTACTTCGAAAAATTCCATTAAATCTTAAATAAAGATTTATAAATTCCAAATCATCCCTTCATTGTTAATTGGGTTTAAGAACAAATGTTATTTAAAACACCGTTCACGATAAACCAAAAATCAACTTTCATTTAAATTCCAATTAAATGTCAATTAATTGGTAAACTTCTCTAAATCTTAATTAAAAGATTTGTCTTTTCTCAACTGGGTTTCAGAACAGTGTTATTTAAGACACCATTCACAACAAACCCAAAATCCAATATGATATTAAATACAAGGCTCTAAATAGAAATTATATCGACTTATATTCAATATCAAATTCTGAAATTAATGGATATCGTATTGGGAATAAAGATATTTGTATCTTTCAAATTCCCATAACAATATCCGTATAATCACGGAATCCAATACCGAAATATTCTGAAGATTATTTATATTCAAATCCATTCTAATTTATACATTAAAAATTCTGGTTAAATTAAAACCATACGCAAATCCAATTTATTTATTTAAAAATGTTGGATTATCTTACTAGTTAATAACTATTTCATTTTGATTGAAAAAATATTTTTATTTTTACAAACGTGGAATTTTTCATCTAAATCATTTATTACGATTTTACACAAATTATTATTATTTTAAATAATTTTATCAAGGTCCATACAGTCGATTTCCAATAACGGCCATCGAAATGCATCCATAATGACCTTTTCCAAATTTGATTTGGACATAATTCCAAATCCAACTGTTAGAATTCAAATCTCTTATATTCATTGGAAAGCTCTTTTCGATACGAACCCAACGGTTCTGGTTTCAGGAGAATCCGACAGTCGGATCTCCTGTAGTGTCAATTCGAAGTCAATGGTTGAAATTCGCGAAGGGTCGCTGCGTGGCGCGTTCTTCAGGCCATTATATATATATATATATACACATATATATATATATCGTAAACTTCCATTTAAAACGTATTTTATAAATCGTTTATAAATTCATTTTAAAATGATTCTAACTTCATTTTCAATTTTAAATCAAAATTGAATATATTATATCATTATAACATTAAAATGATAATTTTTTCAAAATATCAGATTTTGAAATCAATTCTTTATCGATATTCATTATAAAAAGGAATATAATCGATATAAATATCATTCGCGTTAAAATGGCGCATATCTAATCAATACGGCTTCACATATTTCAATATTTTCGTATCCTTCCAAAATCGGACATCAAACTCACATTTTAATCCTTTACAGAATATTATTTTAAAATATTCGTTATTTTAAAGTATTCGATCTTTCTGAATTGGAATCAGACACGATCAATTACCGTATAATGTTATTTATATGGATTTCATACAACACATGTATACAACAACAATGATACACAATCAATCATCAACCAAAGTGCATTACACAACTGCATAAGCATTAAATATAAATAATTAACGCTTACAACAGTCTGTCAAACAATCGATTGACATACAACTAAACAACTGGGATTAGTGTACCTCAAATATCATCCCAATACCCATGTGGGGTTTCAATCAACAATCACAGATTTTATTTGTGAAGTTGGGCGATGTGTAAAATTTAACGTCCCAATCAATGTCAGTTAAATGGGTGTACATAAACAAATCATCCAATATGTAAATGAATATATATTTTCTTTTCATGAGAATTTTATACAGCATATATAAATAATTTATACAACGCATATATATACATATTTTATTTACTCCATTTCAATATCACGATCACAATACACAATACAATCAATTCAAACAAATATCCATGGTTTGTACAATAAATGGTGTCGGGTGCTACTAAGCACCGTCTGCAACCTAGTATATATTTAACTGTAAATTAATTAGAGTGAGAAGGGGTTCTCACATAGGGATCCACTTCGTCGTTATTTTCTAACACTCTGATTTGCTCTTCTGATCCCAGACTTCACAAACGAGCTCCAATCTTCATACGGTCTTTTTTTAGCTTAAACATGCCATTTCAGACGTTTTCGCCTTTCTTACGAAAATGCTCCATTTCGCTGGAATTCGCAAAAAGACATAATCCGGACAGTAGACTTTGGACGCGTTTTCTGAACAACTTCGCATTCCAAAATATGGCTTCCATCTACTCAATTTGAAGAGAAAATCATGCTCTTTGATTTTGGTATTGTGGAGTCTCGGCCATAGGGGCTCGGTTGGGGAGTTGTTAGCTAAATAGGGTCAGGGTTTAAATTGCAAAAACTGAATTTATAGAAAAAGGGGAAATTGAGCAAATGGGGACCCGTGGCCGGACTGGGATGGTGGGGGGTGGCGGCGTGGGGTGATGGGGCTAGGGGGAGGTACGGTGGTCTGATAGTGGCGGCTAGGGTGGCCGGAGCAGCGGATTTGGGGGATTAGGACTTAGGGTTCGAATTTGGCCGGAGGGGAGAGGGGTGGGGGCCAACGACGACGGAGGGTGGTCGGAGGGGTGGCGCGGTGGCAGGGGTGGCCGGCAGCAAGGGAGCGGTGGCTCCAAGGAGGCTGGAGGCGAGGGTGGGTTGAGCGATTTGGGGGGGGGGGACGGGGTCAACGGGGGTTTTATTTTAATTTTATTTTTTTATTTAATGAAATATAGGGTTTAGAAAAAAATATATAACACTTTCCATTCGTCCTCTAAATCGAACCCACCAACTGTCGCTCCTAGCTAATTACCCCCATTCCGGACATAATGAGATATTTCCGGTAAGCCGATTCGACTGTTACTATCAGTTTTCCTCAAGATTAAAATATAAATTAATATAACGTTCAAAATTGATTTCAATGTACAATTTAATTTACTGGGGCCACATACTGACTCCAAAAATTCCCGAAAAATAAATCTAACTATGTTTTGACGATACGGTCCTAACAAAACTAATTTTGTCGAATTTGGAGGCCGTTTGAAAAACGGCCATTTTCCAGTCGATTAAATTCAAACTGAAATTACCAAACACTTTTAAATTCACCACGCTCACATATTAATTCCAAAAATTATGAAAATTGGAGTCTAGCAATAATTTGACATTCTGAATCCAAAAAAGTGGTTTCACCGAAAAAGGAGGTCGTATGCAAAATGGATATTTTTAAGGGCTTTATATATATTATAAATATATATAAATTCCATAGCGACTAATTTAAATTTTAAACTGGACATAACTTTCAATTTATAAACTGAAATTTATATTTTTCACATCCAATTAGAAAGATATTGTTAAACAAATTCCAATTTTTCTGATTTTACTGAAATCCAGTTTATTTTGAATTATATACATTCAATTGAAATTTAAAATCGAATTTTCAAACTACCGCGCCATTTCCAGTTTGTTTTATAATTAAAATAAATTTATACGTTCTAACTTCAATTTAAATAAATTTTTAGTCGTTATTATTTAAAATAAATCATTTTAACTATTCAAAATCCATTAAAATAGCTAAAATAAAAAATTTAAATTGGTTCTGAAATCCTAGTTGTTACAAACTCCTCCACTTAAAATCTTTTCGTCCTCGAAAAGAAACAGAGCTTAAAGTTGTTTAACCAACTAACTCAACTTTCATTCTTTAACTTCTCAATTTCTAAGAATTTTCTAATTTCTCAAAAATTTGGCTAACACCCTAAATTTTCGAAAAATTTCGCCATAACCTCCTTTGAACGGGTAGACCTTTAAATTCGTAACTTGCCTCACAGGGCCCTCATCAATCCAAAAGAAAAAGCCAATCGGCTCATAAAATCATCAAACCCAAGGAATATAGTAAATATGTATCTATTTGTCAGGCATACAATTTTATTCGTCTTCTTAGCTTCCATGCTATGACCTGTTCACACACACATATATATATATATATATATATATATATATGTAAATGTATGCAATTTAAATCAATTTCCAATTCAGTTCAATATTTGATTCGATTTGGCTAAAATTTACCTTTCATTCTCATGTTGGTTTAATGAATAATCACACAACACAATCAATAATCAATTAGTTCATTAGCTTTTCAAATTTATATCTTTAATATACTCAAAAATCATATTTTTGATGTCAATTCACAACAATAAACCCTATCTAGTTTTGGTTCTCACACCAATCAATTGGAAATATATAGATATCCCACTTTTTGAAACTTGAGCATAAATACTGATGATGGTGCACCATCACCAGAATTATCCTCGGGCGACTAGGGTGTGATTCTATATCTATCCAGTATATTTGAGACTTCAAATATACGTTCATGACGCGTATATGCAAAATCTTTATATACTCGATTGTCCAAAATAAAATAAATAAAATACTCAAATACATATAATTAGATAAAATTTTCAAAACTAAATTTGTTTTTACTTTAATTTTAAAAATAACACTCTTTGAAACTCATTCTAGGATACTACTGATCCCATCTCTAACGAGTCATTCTCTTTGGATATTACTAATCCAATCTCTGATGAATTCTTTCATTTGGTTCTGATGTATCTTGTTCTCAAGCTCTGTAAATCAAAGCTCTGATACCACGTCCGAAACGACCCAAACTCGCCCTTACGGGAAAACCCGGATTTAGTTGAGAACACGACTCATCGGAACACCAACAGAAGAACATTTCATTGCTATTACAATAATTAAATCGGAGTACAAGAATATAACAGAGTATAAATAAATAATATACATCATAAAATTATCAAAGATTAAAATACATTTCATAGCAGTGGAAAAATAATTCATAACACAACCGAAAGAGATACACGGATATAATGGTTTCTGAATATAGCTCCAGTTGTAAATCCAAGATCCTGGACCTGCTGTAACGATAACGGATTTCGCCCGGACCTAATCGATCGCCAAACCGACCAAGACCGTTCGAATCCCGCATACGCTAACTCTAGGCATACAACGCATCAGAACAAATAACAGAAGACTTTTATAAACATCTAATAATGCTACATCAGAGTACAGAATATCAGAGTATATCGAAATATAATACAGTGGAAGATTAATTTACAATAAATGTAATACAATACAGCAAAAACAAATAAACAAACACAGTGGAAGACTATTAATGCTCTTGACACAGCTTTAAGCTTAAATCCAGAATCCTGCTCAATAAATAAATATCTGCAAAACAAACCACTCGACTGCCCGTGTGGAAAATAGGGGCACCCGAGTTTGCAAGGGAAAAGCAAACTACGAGTCAGTCATGGGACTAGTGTGAGAAACTCTACACAGTTATAAACTTTATATATAAATATGAAGCATATCACGGGACCCCGCCGCATGTCACGGAATGGGTTTACCCCCATGAATGTCAATGTGTAAACAACAATCGGTAATAGAGATATGGATCCACTATGCATCAATCAACATGCAATATCCCAATCTACCCTTTAGATTAATCCACACACTTAGTTTTTCCAAATCCAATTCAATTTATAGAAATTATTCCTTTGGACTTTATTTCCCGATTTCTATTTCAAATCATTTGAAATACATATCTGCTTTATATCAAAGTAGATTTCACTTCGGGATCTCAAACCAAAATCTTTGGAAATATGAATTCCAAATCATCACAATGCATACAAACAAGTATGCAACCAAATATCGGGAATCTTCCCTCAGACAGGGCAGTAAGCGCCCCTCCAACTCGATATATATATATATGTGCACCTCCCATGCATGGAGCAAGCTACACTGCTGACCACTCACCCTAAGGCACTGGATCCAGCCCATACTTTTAGTCGTCCGGGTCACCCGATCTCTAGCCACATACTTGCTAAATCATTTTATATCCCGAAGTGGGGAAAATCGTTTCACAACATAATAATCACAAGTACTTTCAAACTATAGTACTTCACATCAGCAATTCTCACTATGATCAGTCACTATTAATCACATAACCTTTGACCTCGTGCATCTCAAAGAAGGGTGTTAAGCAAGAGAATAAATTCTCCGCCACCAAACAGATACGTTATCAATAGCAACTAATCGGTTATGTGTTGAACTACAATGTAACACATAATACATTTCTAAATCATTTTAGAAATCATCAGGTTAGGCCTCGAAATCCTTTCTGTTTTATAAAACATTTTTATAAAACATTCCCTGCCCAAAATCGGGAATACATTTCTTTTCACTTAAGAAAAATATGATTTATAAATCATTCATTAAATATGAAATGAAAAATAATATATATATATGAAATAAATAATATATATATATATATATGAAATGAAATATATATATATATATATGAAGTGAAAAAATAATATATATATATATATATATATATGTGTGTATGAAATGAAAAATAATATATATATATGAAATAAATAATATATATATGAAATGAAAATATTATATATATATATATATGAAATGTGAATAATATATATACGAAGTGAAATATATATACGCGATGAGAATATATATATATACGATGTGAAAATAATATATATACGATGTGAATATATATATATATATATGCGATGCAAAAAATCTATATATGCGATGTGAAATGTAACACCCCACATCCTTTAGTGTCACTCACAAAGGTAATGCACTAAGTTTTGTGGAGCATTTAGGGTAGAAGATGCAGATAAATTACAAGACAGACAAAATTAAAACAGCGGAAAATAAAACATTACTTTATTGATAAAATAGTTTGTACAACAATTGTTTTCCAATATCAGAGTATCATCTGTCTTACAAAATAAAGAAGCATAAAATAACATTTATATTCCCCAATGTAGCATAAGCCAGCCATAGCAGCAGAAAAAGAGAGTCCAAAGCACTTTGTCAAAGAATCTTCGAGCTTGGGAAGAGTGACGGTCCAATCTAACCTGAGCTATATTATTCCCTCCTTAACTACTTGAGGGGGAAACGGAAGAAAAGAAGACGAAAGAAAACTGGGTCAGACATAAAGTCTGGTAAGTTCAGTTACTTCTAGCATGTGAACAAGGAAAAACAAAACGACATGAATTAACTGAATACAAGACAATACCATGATGATAGGACCAACAAGATAGGATAAGATTAACACAAGATATGCTAAGACAAGATAAACTGTATATGCTTTAATACTTTCTCCGCTTCGCTATTAACCTGTTATTATGGTTTCTATGTCTCTGCACCACCTATCTAGTGTCCCAACTAGTAATCTGTCTAAAATGATAACTCGATCCCAATCCCAGTAATTGTGGTTGCCTTTAGGCGTACATTTATTATTTATTACCTAGATCTAATCTAGGGTTTTATATCAAAGTGCTTCCTAGATTCCACTCGGGTTTACGCGGCTTATCTAATGCTTCACAGATTCAGGGTTTATGCCACCTAGGTCCAACTAGGGATTACGCTACCTGTCGAACGATGCCCCTAGTCTAGGACACACTACCTAGAGCGGTATATGTTCCTAGACTTTCCCCACGTAAGTGTCGCGAATCGCTTATCGCTGTCTAGATACACATGTCCAGAAATGTGCGACCCGAGTCCCGTGGCAGGGCTGCTCTAGAAACACGGAACTCGGTCGGGAGCTTTCAGATATCTGCCTATGTAGATGCTAAAGTCTGTTTTTCCAGTGGCTATGGTCCCACTCGACCCCTCCCTCAACTAATGAAAGGCACATCTTGAAAAATGAGAACTATACGCAGGCCCTCTATGCCCCCACTAACCTATGGCCATCCTCACCCATAACTAGATAGCAAGTATATGGTCTTTTGGAGTTCTCTGCCTTTCCGCTTTACGTATCTCGACTGACTCAAGATGGTAGGTAGACGACGAGTCGCTATCACGGGGCTATTGGTCTCACCGAATCACGCTAGTCCATCCTAGTCTTTAGGTTGCCATATATTGCAACCAAGGCATACCCTTGGTTCTTCTCACGCAGACCTTAACCTCTGTGAGCCCAGGCGGATCATCTGCATTCTCACAGAGGGATACCAAGAGTACCCTTACGTCCCCTCGAAGCCTCGGGCTTCGTAACCCAATTCGTTGGAGCCTTCTTTAAGATCAAATGGACGTTCGCTCCTCTTCGTGTTATACTAAGGATTACTACTTAGTTTTTCTAACTAAGGTTTACCACTTAGTGTATTGAATCGTCGTTTTCTTAACTAAGGTTTACTACTTAGCCCTTTTTAACTAAGGTTTACTACTTAGTCCTCTTTCTCGTCAAGTTGGATTGGTTAAGTGTCATTAGTCAATTCAAGTTAACTTAATCCATTCCTTTGTCATATTAAACTGGTTAAGTGTTATCAGTAATTCACGTTGACTTAACCCTACCAGCATCAAGTTATATTGGTTAAGTATTTACTTAACCCTACCCATTCATCTTGTATTGGTTAAGTGTTCCTTTTTAACTTAACCTTGCCTATCTGTTTTAACTAACATGTTATAACAGTTAAGTGTTCCCTTAGTTAACTTAACCCTAACATTGGTTTGATTAACATGTTCTAATAGTTAAGTATTGTCCCTTCATGTTTTTAACTTAACCCTATTCATTTATCACACTCTGATGGTTAAGTGTTCAAGCTTACATAACCCTACGGTCTAGTCCAGCTAACATATTAAATTGGCTAAGTGTATTAAATTTACTTAACCCCAACCTCTAGTCTAGTTAGCGTGTTAAATTGGCTAAGTGTATTGAATTTACTTAACCCTCACTTTCTAGTCTGGTCAACATATTAAATTGGCTAAGTGTTTTTCTTAGTTACTTAACCCCTACAAATCTTGTCTTGTTACCATGTTAAGTTGATTAAGTGTTCTAGTTAACTTAACCCTATCGTACTAACTTAACTGTGTTAAGTTGGTTAAGTGTTCCTATGGACTTAACCTCCCATTCTAGCTTAACTGTGTTAAGTTGGTTAAGTGATCTTATGGACTTAACCCTCCCATTCTAGCTTAACTTTAATTGTCTTATTAAAGCACCAGCCACTCACATTAGACAGGTATTGTTGTGGCTGCCGGTATGCCGGTTGGTTCCGGGCAGTCTTACGCCACAACTCAGTCTAACCTCGGGCCTTTATCGGGCTCAATGCCTTAACCTCCCACATTGGATAGGTATTGTTGTGATCACTGGACAGCCGGGTGGGTCTAGGCAGGTTTACATCACAACTCAATCCAACCTCGGGTTAAGCATGTTCGTATTGTCTAAATTTACTTTTCTCATTTAGGATAAATTCTATAAGTAAATTTTCCCTAATTTACTTATTCCATTATTACTCTTTTAATGTACATTGTCAACATTTATTATTATGGCCCATTTTCCCTATATATCATATTTATAGTTTTTGGTATGTAAATTATACCAAATTATGTGTCACTAACCGAGATTATTCTAAACATGACAATTACTCACAATTATGACTAAATTCAAAATTTGTGCTAATATACTTATTATGCCAAATTAACTTTAATTGACCCAATTCTGATTTAACATCCTAATTTACAGTTTATGGCACGACTAGAATTATTATTCTAGTTTACCGTTTATGCCTAAAACTTAGCTTACTTGCCAATACTAAATTTAATATGTCAAATTACATATTCCATAATTCATGTCAAATTTTCAAATTTGCGTTCTAATAAACATGTCATAATACATGTTCTAAATTATGTCAATCATAATTATGTTTATGTTCCACATTATGCCAATTTCCAAGTTTACAACCATGTTTAAGTCAAATTTATGATTTGCCCAAATCGTATTCCCATCGTTCATGTAATCGTGATTTCATCCTAGATTATAGATAAATCTAGATTCGTGGATAAAAAGGGAATGAACCAAAATGCCATGAAAAGATAGACATAATGACTGGCAGAAGATGATAATTCACTAATCACGGATCTAACAAATTACACTGAATAAATTGATTAAAGCATCGAAGGCCTATAGATCTGATAATATTATGACATAAAAAGGGTTGAACAAATAACATAGGTTCAAGTATATGGGTAGATCTAAATTAATAGATAAATTCCTATAATCAAGATCCAAGGATAATTAAGAATAAACTGAATAGATAATCAAGTTTAGATCCAATCTCACAGTCATAATCCTAGGCAATAATATCATGTTCATGAATCATAGGTAGTTATCCACTATTGTCCTTGTCATAGTCATAGGCATTGGTTTATGCTCCTAGTCAAAGGCTTATGTTCATAGTCAAAGGCTTATGGTTTCAAAGGCCACAGTTCCATAGTCATAATCTTAAGCATTGGCAATTTAGTCACAATGTGTTCTAGGCCATAATCAAGAATCAGATCCAAAGTCATAAACAAGCACAGATTCAATGAAATGATAAGGCATATTTCTTATATTCTTTTAATTTCATGTCACAAATAGAAAAGGCGTTCAAATCTAAAAAGTAACCGACTTACATTGATTGGATCTAGAAAAGAATAGAAAGATAGCGTTGCTTGAAGCCATTGAATCTTTACTTGAATCCTAACTTGTTTTGAATCTTCTCTTGAAAGACTTGAGCAGGATATCCTCGTCTTGATTTATATTTTATTTTAATTTATTTATTTAGATTTAGAGGAAGAAGAAGAAGCCATGTCCATCAAGAATTTGTGCAGCATAAGGTTAGAGAAGAATGGTGCAAAGAGAAGGAGACTAGGGGGCTGTTTATATGGGATTGCAAGTTAATTTGAGCCGTCGATGAAGCCAAGGTTAATCAAAGCCATCCGTTCTGAAGAGAAACCAATTATGTTCACAATTACTTTCTTAATGTGCATTATTAACATTTATTATTAAATTTGTATGCACATTAGATACATCCCCCCTTTACACATTTATTATTAAATTTGTATGCACATTAGATACATCTCCCCTTTACACATTTATTATTAAATTTGTATGCACATTAGATACATCTACCCTTTACACATTTATTATTAAATTTGTATGCACATTAGATACATCTCCCCTTTACACATTTATTATTAAATTTGTATGCACATTAGATACATCCCCCCCCCTTTACACATGTATTATTAAATTAGTAACTTTTGTGGTAACAGAAATACGGGGTGTTACATTCTCCCCTCCTTAAAGGATTTCGACCCCGAAATCTTCAAGTCAAGAAGAATGTAAATCCTACCATCCAATCATCCATCTACTCAACCATCAAACACAAGCATCCATTGTCCTTAAAGACTTCTAATTCTTGTATGTTCATATGCATAGTGTGTGTACATGTCTTTATCTAATGCAAAATCAGGCAGTCTACTAATTCAGTTGACCTCCTTAATGCAAGTCATGTCAGTGCCATGCGTCCAATATGTTTGCAAATCCTAATGATGCATATTATTTTTATATGAGTGCACAATCATTCACTCAAATGCGACGTCCATATGATAACACATTAAGTTCAATTCATAAACAAATACATATATGTAAATGAAATATGAAGGCGTCTGAGCTGATCTAGTGACTAATACGTGTGTATATGCATTCACGAGCAACCACTAGCAACCATTCGCAACCATCAACCATAACATGTTTCAAATACATGTTTACATCCAAAAGGGTTTCTTCCTAAGGATCGATGATACGTCCTAGAGGATATACCTTAAAAGCTAGAAACTAGTATGCATAGAATTCCTAGAAAAAGGAATCAAGGATGTACCCTTAAGAAAAAGGGTATGAGGCGCGTATGCCTTATCTTCAATCTCCCGTATCACGTCTTCTTGAACTTTACTCAACTGTAACTTAACAGATTCAACTTCACGATTGTGAAGTTTTTTTACCTCCATTTCCAAAATAAACAAATGTTAACCATGATACTGAGTGTATATACTAGGATGATCATAGGTCTCTCCTCTTAGCTTATCCATCATGCCATAACTATGAGGGTCAAAAGGTCACTGTGTACTTTTTACCTCTCTTAAGGTTAGTCCTTCTCTATATAGAGCGCCTGCCACAACTATTCATCTCTCAAGCAAACCATCCTAGTCGAACTAGACATCCCTCAAGTACAAACCCCAAAGGCCTAAACCAATATCAGACAAGCACCTGAGGAATGTCTCCTCCGAATTTGGACGATCTACGTGAGATGATCTAAGCGAAAACAACCAAACACTTGAGCACTAGTTGGGATCTTTTACTATACAAGTACTAAGGTGCAGAGACTCAACTATGGAAGCAAATATGAACAAATGCGAAGTGCTAAAACCAAAAGAAAGAGTACAAACAGAAAAGCTAGACTCTTCCAACAGAACTTTACTACCTTTCTCCTAGGTACGCTTAGTGGTGAAAGCATGTACTTGCCCTTCTGAAAATCTTGTCCTTTGTTCTTAATTATATGCCCTATTCTGCCATAGTAAAGATACTTCCTCTTGTCTTAGGTTTTATAATCCCTTCCTCCTTCGTGAGCCAAGTCTACATCCATGAATTCCTCATCCTTGGGTTGTGCTCCTTAGCCAAACTCCTCATCCTCTTTCGTGTGTAATCATGTTGACAAATCTCTCGAAAGCTGCCTCCATCATACAGAAAACCCTACTAAGCTTGAAAGAAAACTAGCCGCATGTGAAACTACTACGGTTATAGATGGAAGTCGGGCACTACTTCGCCCTTCGATGAGGTTACCTCCCAGAAAGCCAGGAGCCCCAGAGACTCAAGAAAGAAGGGGACAAGAATTCAAACAGAGAATCAGAAGATAGTGCGTATGGCTATTGGGGAATATGCCTTTAAAACAAAACTTTTCTTTTGAAAATGCTTCTTTTAAAACTGTTTGAAAATAATAATTTTTTTCAAATCTTTTATCTGATCCGGTAACCTTCAGCTCTGATACCACGTGTAACACCCCACATCCTTTAGTGTCACTCACAAAGGGAATGCACTAAGTTCTGTGGAGCATTTAGGGTAAAAGATGCAGATAAATTACAAGATAGACAAAATTAGAACAGCGGAAAATAAAACTTTACTTTATTGATAAAATAGTTTGTACAACAATTGTTTTCCAATATCAAAGTATCATCTGTCTTACAAAATAAAGAAGCATAAAATAACATTTATATTCCCCAATGTAGCATAAGCCAGCTATAGCAGCAGAAAAAGAGAGTCCAAAGCACTTTGTCAAAGAATCTTCGAGCTTCGGAAGAGTGACGGTCCAATCTAACCTGAGCTATACTATTCCCTCCTTAACTACCTGGGGGGGAAACGGAAGAAAAGAAGACGAAAGAAAACTGGGTCAGACATAAAGTCTGGTAAGTTCATTTACTTCTAGCATGTGAACAAGGAAAAATAAAACGACATGAATTAACTGAATACAAGACAATACCATGATGATAGGGCCAACAAGATAGGATAAGATTAACACAAGATATGCTAAGACAAGATAAACTGGATATGCTTTAATACTTTCTCCGCTTTGCTATTAACCTGTTATTATGGTTTCTACGTCTCTGCACCACCTATCTAGTGTCCCAACTAGTAATCTGTCTAAAATGATAACGCGATCTCAATCCCAGTAATTGTGGTTGCCTTTAGGCGTACATTTATTATTTATTACCTAGATCTAATCTAGGGTTTTATATCAAAGTGCTTCCTAGATTCCACTCGGGTTTACGCGGCTTATCTAATGCTTCACAGATTCAGGGTTTATGCCACCTAGGTCCAACTAGGGATTACGCTACATGTCGAACGATGCCCCTAGTCTAGGACACACTACCTAGAGCAGTATATGTTCCTAGACTTTCCCCACGTATGTGTCGCGAATCGTTTATCGCTGTCTAGATGCACATGTCCTGAAATGTGCGACCCGAGTCCTGTGGCAGGGCTGCTCTAGAAACACAGAACTCAGTCGGAAGCTTTCAGATATCTGCCGATGCAAATGCTAAGGTCTGTTTTTCCAGTGGCTTTGGTCCCACTCGACCCCTCCCTCAACTAATGAAAGGCACACCTTGAAAAATGAGAACTATACGCAGGCCCTCTATGCCCCCACTAACCTATGGCCATCCTCACCCATAACTAGATAGCAAGTATATGGTCTTTTGGAGTTCTCTGCCTTTCCGCTTTACGTATCTCGACTGAATCAAGATGGTAGGTCGACGACGAGTCGCTATCACAGGGCTACTGGTCTCGCCGAATCACGCTGGTCCATCCTAGTCTTTAGGTTGCCATATATTGCAACCAAGGCATACCCTTGGTTCTTCTCACGCAGACCTTAACCTCTGTAAGCCCAGGCGGATCATCTGCATTCTCACAGAGGGATACCAAGAGTACCCTTACGTCCCCTCGAAGCCTCGGGCTTCGTAACCCAATTCGTTGGAGCCTTCTTTAAGATCAGATGGACGTTCGCTCCTCTTCGTGTTATACTAAGGATTACTACTTAGTTTTTCTAACTAAGGTTTACCACTTAGTGTATTGAATCGTCGTTTTCTTAACTAAGGTTTACTACTTAGCCCTTTTCAACTAAGGTTTACTACTTGGCCCTCTTTCTCGTCAAATTGGATTGGTTAAGTGTCATTAGTCAATTCAAGTTAACTTGACCCATTCCTTTTTCATTTTTAAATTGGTTAAGTGTTATCAGTAATTCATGTTGACTTAACCCTACCAGGATCAAGTTATATTGGTTAAGTATTTACTTAACCCTACCCATTCATCTTGTATTGGTTAAGTGTTCCTTTTTAACTTAACCTTGCCTATCTGTTTTAACTAACATGTTATAACGGTTAAGTGTTCCCTTAGTTAACTTAACCCTAACATTGGTTTGATTAACATGTTCTAATGGTTAAGTATTGTCCCTTCATGTTTTTAACTTAACCCTATTCATTTATCACACTCTGATGGTTAAGTGTTCAAGCTTACTTAACCCTACAGTCTAGTCCAGCTAACAAATTAAATTGGCTAAGTGTATTAAATTTACTTAACCCCAACCTCTAGTCTAGTTAGCATGTTAAATTGGCTAAGTGTATTGAATTTACTTAACCCCCACTTTCTAGTCTGGTTAACATATTAAATTGGCTAAGTGTTTTTCTTAGTTACTTAACTCCTACAAATCTTGTCTTGTTACCATGTTAGGTTGGTTAAGTGTTCTAGTTAACTTAACCCTATCGTTCTAACTTAACTATGTTAAGTTGGTTAAGTGTTCCTATGGACTTAACCCTCCCATTCTAGCTTAACTGTGTTAAGTTGGTTAAGTGTTCTTATGGACTTAACCCTCCCATTCTAGTTTAACTTTAATTGTCTTATTAAAGCACCCGCCACTCACATTAGACAAGTATTGTTGTGGCTGCCGGTATGCCGGTTGGTTCCGGGAAGTCTTACGCCACAACTCAGTCTAACCTCGGGCCTTTATCGGGTTCAATGCCTTAACCTCCCACATTGGATAGGTATTGTTGTGATCACTGGACAGCCGGGCGGGTCCGGGCAGGTTTACATCACAACTCAATCCAACCTCGGGTTAAGCATGTTCGTATTGTCTAAATTTACTTTTCTCATTTAGAATAAATTCTATAAGTAAATTTTCCCTAATTTACTTATTCCATTATTACTCTTTTAATGTACATTGTCAACATTTATTATTATGGCCCATTTTCCCTATATATCATATTTATAGTTTTTGGTATGTAAATTATACCAAATTAAGTGTCACTAACCGTGATTATTCTAAACATGACAATTACTCACAATTATGACTAAATTCAAAATTTGTGCTAATATACTTATTATGCCAAATTAACTTTAATTGACCCAATTCTGATTTAACATCCTAATTTACAGTTTATGGCAAGACTAGAATTATTATTCTAGTTTACCGTTTACGCCTAAAACTTAGCTTACTTGCCAATACTAAATTTAATATGTCAAATTACATATTCCATAATTCATGTCAAATTTTCAAATTTGCGTTCTAATAAACATGCCATAATACATGTTCTAAATTATGTCAATCATAATTATGTTCATGTTCCACATTATGCCAATTTCCAAGTTTACAACCATGTTTAAGTCAAATTTATGATTTGCCCAAATCGTATTCCCATCGTTCATGTAATCGTGATTTCATCCTAGATTATAGATAAATCTAGATTCGTGGATAAAAAGGGAATGAACCAAAATGCCATGAAAAGATAGACATAATGACTGGCAGAAGATGATAATTCACTAATCACAGATCTAACAAATTACACTGAATAAATTGATTAAAGCATCGAAGGCCTATAGATCTGATAATATTATGACATAAAAAGGGTTGAACAAATAACATAGGTTCAAGTATATGGGTAGATCTAACTTAATAGATAAATTCCCATAATCAAGATCCAAGGATAATTAAGAATAAACTGAATAGATAATCAAGTTTAGATCCAATCTCACAGTCATAATCCTAGGCAATAATATCATGTTCATGAATCATAGGTAATTATCCACTATTGTCCTTGTCATAGTTATAGGCATTGGTTTATGCTCCTAGTCAAAGGCTTATTTTCATAGTCAAAGGATTATGTTCATAGTCAAAGGCTTATGGTTTCAAAGGCCACAGTTCCATAGTCATAATCTTAAGCATTGGCAATTTAGTCACAATGTGTTATAGGCCATAATCAAGAATCAGATCCAAAGTCATAAACAAGCACAGATTCAATGAAATGATAAGGCATATTTCTTATATTCTTTTAATTTCATGTCACAAATAGAAAAGGCGTTCAAATCTAAAAAGTAATCGACTTACATTGATTGGATCTAGAAAAGAATAGAAAGATAGCGTTGCTTGAAGCCGTTGAATCTTTACTTGAATCCTAACTTGCTTTGAATCTTCTCTTGAAAGACTTGAGCAGGATATCCTCGTCTTGATTTATATTTTATTTTAATTTATTTATTTAGATTTAGAGGAAGAAGAAGAAGCCATGTCCATCAAGAATTTGTGCAGCATAAGGTTAGAGAAGAATGGTGCAAAGAGAAGGAGACTAGGGGGCTGTTTATATAGGATTGCAAGTTAATTTGAGCCGTCGATGAAGCCAAGGTTAATCAAAGCCATCCGTTCTAAAGAGAAGCCAATTATGTTCACAATTACTTTCTTAATGTACATTATTAACATTTATTATTAAATTTGTATGCACATTAGATACATCCCCCCTTTACACATTTATTATTAAATTTGTATGCACATTAGATACGTCTCCCCTTTACACATTTATTATTAAATTTGTATGCACATTAGATACATCTCCCCTTTACACATTTATTATTAAATTTGTATGCACATTAGATACATCTCCCCTTTACACATTTATTATTAAATTTGTATGCACAGTAGATACATCCCCCTTTACACATTTATTATTAAATTAGTAACTTTAGTGTTAACAGAAATACGGGGTGTTACATGAAAAATATTTGTTCGCTAAAAATATTATTTTAGCTTATATATGCGATACATAAAATGGTCGTGTATTGAACTAATTATTAGATTGTTAAAAATATAATTTTTAACATATACATGCACTGTATAAAATTGTCACGTAATTGAATATTCAATTTTGATTTAAAATTGAAATGGAAGTTGAAATCGTTTTGAAATGAACTTACAACGATTTATCAAATACGTTTTAAATGGAAATCAACGAAATATATATAATATATATATTATATATATTTAATGGGCTGAATAGAACACGCCGCGCAGCGATTGCTCGTGAAATTCGACCATTGACTTCGAATTGACATTACAGGAGATCCGACCGTCGGATTCTCCTAAAACGGAACCATTAGGTTCGTATTGAAAAGAGCTTTCCAACAAATATAAGAGATTTGAAATCTAACGATTGGATCTGGACTTTTGTCCAAATCAAATTTGGAAAAGGACACTGTAAGTGCAGTTCGATGACCGTTTATGGAAATCGACTGAAAGAGTCTTAATAAAATTATTAAAAATATTTATAATTTGTGTAAAATCACAATAAATGATTTGGAAAGAATTGGGATGAGAAATCCCACATTTGTAAAAGTTAAATTTCTTTTTATTGAAATGAATTAGTTATTAACTAGAATTGAAATCCAATATTTTTTCAAATAATTAAGTTGAATTGAATTGGTTTTAATATAACCAGATTTTCCAATGTATGAATTGGAATTGTTTGGAATGGAAATAATCTTCGGAATATTTTGGTATTAGATTACGTGATTATACGTATATTGTTATGGGAATTTGAAAGATAAAGATATCGTTATTACCAATACGATATCCGTAGGTTTCAGAATTTGGTATAGAATATAAGCCGATAAAATTTCTATATAGAGCCTTGTATTTAATATCGAATTGGATTTTGGGTTTGTCGTGAACGGTGTCTTAAATAACACTATTCTTAAACCCAGTTGAGAAAATAATAAATCGTTTAATTAAGATTTAGCGAAATTTTCCAATTAATTAATATTCAATTGGAATTGAATAAAAGAATGTGATTTTGGGTTTATCGTGAACTGTTGACATTCGTTCTTTAACCAGTTAAAGACAGGATTTATTTTCCTAAAGTTGAATAATCATTAAGAAATGATTTTTGAGATTTAAACTGAACTAGAGTTTTAATAAATCTTTAATAAGATTGGAATGAATGAATGGTAATTAAATTTACCAAAATATGAGATGTGGTGTAAACCAAATATGCTTGGTTGTTGATATTGATCATGATTGATTGATTGTTTGGATTGTGCTCGACCAGTTTATAAGCAAAATAAATACTTCTACATTTAGCATTGGGTTGGGTAGAAATATGTGTATGCTAACAACTTGTGAAACACTTCACGATTTGACTATGAGATGTGTAGTTGCCCGTATGGAAAATAGGGGCACCTAGACTTTAGATTAAAACAATAAACTCCAGGTCAGTCATGGGACTGGTGTCAGACCTAAAACAGTTATTTAAAAATTTACTTTAGAAATAAATTAAATCAAGGGACCATCCTGTATAACATGGAACTGGTTTTCTCCCATGAATACCTGTGCATAAAACAGTTTATAGACAACGCAATGCTTTTTTGAAAAATGAAGCTATTATAAGACTCAGGTCCCATCACACAATGCAACGCAAGCTGGAGGATTTAGTTTTACCTTATAATAGCCAAACATGCTTGGTACATTTAAAACAAATCATTTTGGAATTACTATAAGTATATAGTGTCAAAATCACTTCAAATATAAATGTATCAATCATAGACGGCATAGTATCCTATGATACTATGTCGCCATACTAGTTCTGCAATTAAATCTGAAATGTCACGTATTGGAAATTGGATTTCCATCATGAGTCGAGGCAAGGGATATACTTCTCACTGGCTTTGAGACACTCTAGCAAATACCTCAGGGTTCGGACACTGGCGAACCCTTGGTTCCTGCAGGGCCGGTCCACACTTAGCGGATTAGTTATACCTGAACATACGTTTCCCGGTCCTATAGGACCTATCCATCGGCTCTGTAGAAACCGATATATGCAAAGCACCTCGCTATGCATCATCCACATAAGTAAAAATATATAAATGTATAGGCTCCATACCATGACACCACCCATAGCTAGAAGGAAACGTCATGTCCTCCCTGCATCCCTTATCCCATTTTTGAGTCATACCGAGATGTGAGTCTCGCGAATTAACAGTATACATAAAGCTATGCTATTTAAAGCCATGTTTTGATCATCAACCACAAGACTCTGTTTTTCAACAAGAAGCCTTGATCATTTGTATCTCAGCATGCCATACTGACAATTCATGCCAGGCGACTGATATCCATCAATATATAACCTCTAAGCTCATACGTCTCAGAGAAGGGTGTTAAGCAAGAGAATAAATTCTTCGTCGCCAATCAAATATATATTTAATAGAAATCCATCAACACAGAATGAAATCCAATGTCAGACACACATCCATTTACAAGTTCGTTCTGTGTTTGAACGAAACAGGAGGCACCTTATTCCTCATCCCATATGTCCAATACAGGAGAGTGGTCCTCACATATTCGGCCGATCCCCAAGTACGTCTGGACGATCACCACTTATTACCTTTTCCCGGGTGTACAGCCCAATCAAGACATCGGTAGTCATCCAAATGATGTGAAGATTTCTGATCTTCAACCACCGTCTTCATTGTCGACTTGTCTTCGAATTAATTATTCATAACGGGTATACACCCGACCTTTCCGAATAATTCACATATCTTATAATCAAGTGCAATAAAAACACAATATATGCCTCATTCCAATCCAAAATATTCTTTTATTCAAATATTATTTTCACAGTTTAAACTAATTTAAGGTTTTCCAAACTAGTCGGGATTAGCACACTTTACCGAAGTAATCATTTGTTTAATTTCCCAATCCCAACCTATTCATCCAATGGTGCAAAACTGGTAATACTCCATATCAAATACCACGGTGTTATTGGTAAAATTAATTACCATTTCCCATTCAAATCTAATTAAAGATTTAACTATCGCCTGGAGTAAAACTGGAGGTACTCCATTCTCGATCATTTCCCAAATTTGATAATTTAAATTATCATATTCCCATTTCAATCTAATTAAAGATTCATTAAAACTCCACTTAGTTTTAATCTTCCAACAGTCGTTATTTAATGATTATTTATCTTTGGAAACACAAACATTCCACATCGGCAATCAACACTGTACCACTGATTTCTGCCAATATATAACCTCAGAGCTCATACGTCTCAGAGAAGGGTGTTAAGCAAGAGAATAAATTATCCGCCACCAAACAGATATATATTTAGCAGAGATCAATAATACAGTTCGAAATACAATGTTAGACATGCAATGCTGTCTTTAACTGGGTTAAAGAACCAATGTCATTTAAAACACAGTTCACGATAAACCCAAAATCACATTCCATTAATTATGGAATCTTCACGGAAAACAGATCAGTATATATAATTGATATAAATTTCTGTATCCAACCAATAATATAAATGTAATAACGACAAAGCCTTTTAAAGTACATATATAGTAACGGTCTTCTTCCATAGAAGCTCACTTCGATTATTACCAAATTGAATTCCATTCCATTCAGCTTATATTATTAAATTGGAAAACTTTACTTTGGAAAATTCCATTAAATTTTAAATAAACATTTATAAATTCCAAATCATCCCTTTATTGTTAATTGGGTTTAAGAACAAATGTTATTTAAAACACCGTTCACGATAAACCCAAAATCAACTTTCATTTCAATTCCAATTAAATGTTAATTAATTGGTAAACTTCTCTAAATCTTAATTAAAATATTTATTCTTTTCTCAACTGGGTTTAAGAACAGTGTTATTTAAGACACCATTCACGACAAACCCAAAATCCAATTTGGTATTAAATACAAGGCTCTAAATAGAAATTATATCGGCTTATATCCAATATCAATTCTGAAATTAACGGATATCGTATTGGGAATAATGATATATGTATCTTCGAAATTACCATAACAATATCCGTACAATCACGGAATCCAATACTGAAATATTCCGAAGAATATTTCTATTCAAATCCATTCCAATTTATACATTGGAAATTCTGGTTAAATTAAAACCATTCGCAAATCCAATTTATTTATCTTAAAACGTTGGATTATCTTACTAGTTAATAACTAGTTCATTTTGATAAATATATATTTTTATCTTTACAAATGTGGAATTTTTCATCCAAATCATTAATTATGATTTTATACAAATTATTAATATTTTTAATAATTTTATCAAGGCCCGTACAGTCAGTTTCCAATAACGGCCAACGAACTGCATCGATAGCGACCTTTTCCAAATTTGATTTGGACATGATACCAAATCCAACTGTTAGATTTCAAATCTCTTATATTCATTGAAAAGCTCTTTTCGATACGAACCCAAAGGTTCCGGTATCAGGAGAATCCGACAGTCGGATCTCTCGTAATGTCAATTCGAAGTCAATGGTCGAAAATCGCGAAGGGTCACTGCGCGGCGCGTTCTTCAGGCCATTAAATATATATATATATATATATATATATATATATATATATGTATATATTATATATTTCGTCGATTTCCATTCAAAACATATTTTATAAATCGTTTCTAAATTCTTTTTAAAACGATTCTAACTTCATTTTCAATTTTAAATCAAAATTGAATATTCCATATCATTATAACATTAAAATGATAATATTTTCAAAATATCAGATTTTGAAATCAATTCTTTTTCGATATTCATTATAAAAATGAATAAAATTGATATAAATATTGTTCGTGTTAAAATGGCGCATATCTAATCCATACGGCTTCACATATTTCAATATTTTCATGTCCATCCAAAATCGGACATCAAATTCACATTTTAATCCTTTACTAAATATTATTTTAAAATATTTGTTCTTTCTGAATTGGAATCAGATACTATCAATTACCATATAATGTTATTTATATGGATTTCATACAACAAATGTATACCACAACAACAATGTTACACAATCAATCATCATCCAAAATGCATTTTACAACTTCATAAGCATTAGATATAAATAATTAACGCTTACAACAGTCTGTCAACTAAACGATTAGGATTAGTGTACGTCAAATATCATCCCAATACTCGTGTGGAGTTTCAAACAACAAAAACAGATTTTATTTGTGAAGTTGGGCGATGTGTAAAATTTATCGTTCCAATCAATGTCAGTTAAATGGGTGTTCATAAACAAATCATCTGATTTGTAAATGAATATTTATTTTCTTTTCAGGAGAATTTTATACAGCGTATATAAATAATTTATACAACGCATATATATATATATTTTATTTACTCCATTTCAATATCACAATCGCAATACACAATACAATCAGTTCAAACAAACATCCATGGTTTGTATAATAAATGCTGTCGGGTGCTGCTAAGCACCGTCTACAACCTAGTATATATTTAACTATAAATTAATTAAAGTGAGAAAGGGTTCTCACATTGGGATCCACTCCGCCGTTATTTTCTGACGCTCTGATTTGTTGTTCTGATCCCAGACTTTACAAACGAGCTCCAATCTTCATACGGTCTTTTATCCTAGCTTAAACGCGTCATTTCGGACAACTTTCGCTAGTGGTCTTTCTTCCGAAAATGTCCATTTCGTTAGAATTCACGAAAAGACATAATCTGGACAGCAGACTTTGGACGCGTTTTCTGAACAACTCCGCATTCCAAAGTATGGCTTCCGTATACTCAAATCAAAAAGAAAATCGTGCTCTTCAATTTTGGTATTGTGGAGTCTCAACCATAGGGGCTCGATTAGGGATTTATTGCCTAAAACGGTCCGGGGTCTAAATTGCAAAAACTGAATTTATAGAAAAAGGGGAAATTGGACAAATGGGGACCCACGGCTGGACTGGGGTGGTAGGGGGTGGCGGCGTGGAGTGCTGGGGATAGGGGGCGGTGCGGTGGTCTGGTGGTGGCGGCTAGGGTGGTTGGAGCGGCGGATTTGGGGGATTGGGGTTGTGGGTTCGAATTTGGACGGAGGGGAGAGGGGTGGGGGCCAACGGCGACGGAGGGGGCCCGAAGGGGTGGCATGGTGGGAGGGGTGGCCGGCGGCAGAGGAGCTGTGACAACCCAGATTCCGATAGACCGGAATTTTTTAGAAATCCAATTTATCGAAACCCGAGTTGGGTGCTTTGGTATCCTGCAGAAAAAGACAGAGATAAAGAAACAGGTCAGAACGCGTCTAATCCTTTCCATGTATATATACAGTCCCTTGCCGTATGTCGTACGGGCTTCATCATGTAAATCTATACTACTTTAGGGTAGTGCCACCATTCTTGAAATCGTTTGGACTACCACTCTCGATCTTACTAGATTCCGTGTATCATCTAGATCTAATCTAAGGTTTACTATCGAGCACTTCCTAGATTCAACCAGGGTTTACGCTACCCAGGGCCACTAGGGTTTATGCTACCTATTGAACGCTTCTCGGATTCAGGGTTTACGCGATCTAGGTCCAACTAGGAATTATGCTGCCTATCGAACGATGCCCCCTAGTCTAGGACACACTACCCAGAGCGATAAATGTTCCCGGACTTTCCCTACGTACGTGTCGTGAATCGTTATCGATGTCTAGTTGGACATGTCCTCTATATGTGTGGCCCGAGTCCTGTGGCAGGGCTAATCAAGAAACACGGAACTCGGTCGGGAGCTTTAAGTTATCTGCCAATGCAGATGCTAAGGTCTGTTTTAACTGTGTGTGGTTATGGTCCCACTTGACCCCTCCCTCAACTAATGAAAGACACCAAGAAAATCAAGAATGAGAACAGTACGCAGGCTCCCTATGCCCCCACAAACCTATTGGCGAACCTCACCCATAACTATATAGCAAGTATATGGTCTTTTGGAGTTCTCCGCATTTCCGCATCACATGCTCGATTGATTCAAGATGGAAGGTAGACGACGACGTGCTATCTGATATACACGTAAATGTGTATATTTTATCCGCATATTTATCTTATTTTATCTTTTAAATAATTGATACTGTGCAATTATAGCTGTGTTTACAGATTATTTGAGATGAATGGATTAATGCATTTAATTGTTGAAAAGCTTGAAGAATTTGTGTAAGAAGAGTGTTGAATTTTAGAGCTGGATTAAAGATTAAAGACCTGAAGAAATATTGTTATTCAATCACCTTCTGCTGCATATTTTAAAGACAAGATTCAATGCTTTTCCATAATAATCACTTGGAGTTGTTATTCATTCTCAAGGCAATTTGAGTTGAAGCCCGCAACCTATATTCCATGATATCTGCATGCATTCACATTGGTCTAGTTGCTAATTGGGCTAAGTTAATTGCAAGGCTTCTCATTCATGCGCTGCACGCGTTCACATTAAGCTATTTAGTTTATGTGTTATAGTTTGGAAAAGTTGATTTGTCCCACATTATGGAATTTGCCAAGTAGCCTTTGTCATATCAGCTATAAATACATTGTATCTCATTCATGTAAAAACACATCAGGTTTTATTCTGTAATTCTCTTCTTGGAATAAAATCATTCTTCTTCACCTGTTCTATTTAGTTTTAATTGTATTTTATTTATGTCTGTTATTTTCTTTTTCTCTTCTTCTTTAGCTATGTCTAGCTAATCCCCTTTGATTAGGGGGTGATGACGTTAATAGATATGATTCAATATGAATCACATAGCCAATAGATGAGGACTTCATACATGTAGATCTGGATCTGAATCAAGGGTTAGATCTGAACCTTCATATTCTGTGTCGTTTAAGAGCTATGCTCCTTCACAGGGTATATTCGTGTTCGATCTAACAATTATCAGATTTAGATCTAATTTTAGCATTTTAGAAATTAATTAGTGAATCTGTCCTGATAGTCTATGGTTGTTTAACAGCTCAGCTCCTGCATAGGCTATGCTTGTCGTTATTTACTTATTGTTTCTAAGAATCTATTTATCGTCGATTCATGTTTGTGACAGAAACATGAATTAGATCTATATTTATTTGTTGGCTATTGATGAGTATGAATCTAATCTATGTCATTATCCCCTAATTGATTTCTCTTATTATATAAATCTCTCTCTTTATTTAATTGCTGTTATTTTCTGTGTTTTCAATCAATCAAAATCCTGGAATAACTTGATTGGATTTATTAATTAAAATATTTTTGGTCCCAGAGTTCGACACCCTCTACAAAAATCCATGTTGTTTAGGAAAGCTGAACGGATTTTACAGTTGTTTACAATTGTTTAATTTGTTCGCAAACAAATTTTAGCGCCGTTGCTGGGGACCAACATAATTTTTTAGTAAATCCTTCGGGTTGTATTTTTTTATTTTTATTTATTTTCTTTTCTCTTCAGATTTCCCTCATTAAAAAAAACACAAAAATATTTAATTCTTGTTAGTTGATTTTTTTTCTCATTTTTGTTTTCTTTTTATATACATATAAAAAAAAATCTCTAGATTAGCTTTGATTTGGTATTGCTGATTTATACCATGATTTGCTAATTAAGAGAGAAAAAAAATTGCAAAATTTGTTTGATTTCTTTCATGATTTCGATGTATTTCCTTTTTCTTATTTTCCAGTCTGTACATTTCTTTTTCTACAAGTAAAAAAAAATCTTTTTGTTTTCTTTTTATTTCTTTCCTGTTTTCAATACAATCTGCTCCTTTTCTTTCATTTCTTTCTTTCCAATCATCTGCAAATTTCTTTCCTTTTATTTCAATTCTTAAAAAAAATGCCAAATTTCCTTTGAATACTTTCCCTATATCAACCTTCCTTCCAATTTTCTCACATTTCCTTTTTTTCTCTTTTCAAAAAAAATTACTTGCCATTTCTTTTCTGATTCGTTTCTCTTTTCAAGTTCTTTCCCAATACATATTTCTTCTTTTCAAGTTTTATAAATTTCACCTCTTTCCAATTTTCTACAACACTTTCCTTTTTACAAATTTCTATATAAAAAAAAATATGTTGGTGATTTTCTGTCCCTCCACTATCTTGTTTCTCTGATCACCACTTTGATGTGCAACTCACCCCGCATCCATTCACGGCTTGCAACCATAACAAACTCCACACATCAAAACAGCCTTCCATCCCCTCATTCTTGACAGTTCAACCAAGCAGCGCCTCCACTCCATTAGTTCTTCACCCACGTTCTACTACAATCACCATCATCTACTCACTGACAACGCGAGCCACACTACTCCTTCATCTAGCATCACCATTCGTCCTGTATTCACAAACTCAGCAACTATTTCATCACCAACCAGTCCATACAACTTTCCACTGTCACAATCAATACCTTCAAAACATCAACCTACTCCTCCAAACTTCATACCTGAAACCAATTCAAAAGCCCAACACACTGCAAACCATACTGTCATCACTGCATTAACAAACAAAAAAAAAACCTGCTCACTGCCAAACAATCTCCCTCACCATCACCGACTCCCTTTACTTCATCACACCTTAAACCAAGAATTTCTAAACAGCCTTCAAGGCTTTAGTCCAACAAACCATTGACAGTACACAATTCAACCCTGTTCAATCACCAATATCCAACGTCCATCACCACGCAAATTCCTTCTGCTATTCTCTTCTTCACTACAAACCTCTTCAATTCTTCCACTTTCTTCTAGCTTCTAACTTGAAATCCCTGCAGACCACAAAACAATCACGCAATTCAACCTTCCTTCACAATTCCTTTCTTTCTGCAATACCACCCCCACTTTCAAAGCCTCACCACCCAGATTCTAAAAGCAACCCAAATCGCTCCATCGACAGAACTCAGAACCCAGTTCTGACCATCGTCACCCCACATCAGCCTCATCGACAACCGCTTCCCAGTTCAAAGCCTCGTTTCCCAAGAAAAAAAATTGAGTCACTTCGTTCCTCAAATAATCCGCCTCCCACAATCAAAGAACCCACCGAACTCCAATAAAACCTCCCTGTACAAACGCCGAGTGCCCTCCACAATCCCCTCTTCTCAACACCTCACGCTCATAACCGAACCCCAAATCGCCATACCTACATCGCAATTCCCCTTTCGGTTTTTTTTTCCTTTCTCCTTTCTGCTGAATTCCTCTTTCGATTTTTTATTAATTCGGATATTTTGCTTTTTGCGTTCCAAAGATAAGGGGCTTATCTGGTTTGGTAGATTTTGTTGTTTGGCAATCGGGCATGGGTTGTGTCTACTGGGCTTGTGGGCCTAATTGTTTCATTTTTAAGTTTTAATTCTACCCCTTTGTATGTTTCTTTTTATTTGTTTCATATATTTTTCCCAAGTATTAAAAAAAGCGAGAGAGAAGCTTTTGAGCTTTCTTTTTCCATTGAGTGACTCGGGTTAATTTCAATTTCTTCTTAGTTTGTCCTATGGTTTAATTTTTTCATATTCTTCTCCCTTAAAAAAAACAAAAAAAAATCTCGTCTTCCTTTTGTTTAATTAGGCTAGTTTGGTTTTGTTTTCATTCTAATTTTCTTTTCTTTTTTTTAAAAAGAGAGAATTTTTTTTTCGAAAACAGGTACAGCGGAAATTTTCTAAACACTACAGGGTTAGAGCGCAGTCAAGCGATTAATTAGGAGGCAACAACAACTGAACGCGGCAGACAATTCAGGATTGGAGCGGTTGCACACCAAGTGGGGTGTGAACGCGCTAGCGCGACTCAGGTGCACTTGACGGACTGCCGATATTGTAAAATTTTCTAAACACTACAGGTCCTCTGCTGCAAAGAAAAATATAGAAATTGCTTGTAAAAATAAAATTCTGCAGGTGTCGCGGCTTGCTTGTAAAATTATTTCTGCAATTTATTATTTTGTGATTGTTCTATGATTGATTATCGTGCCTGTTGATATGTGGTTGAAATTTTTAAAACGAACATGGAATAATTGGATTGTTTTTGAAATAAATTATTTTTGAAATCAAATTGAGGATTCCCCAAAGCTCATTTGACAAAATATTCGTTAAATTGACAATTAGGATTGATACTCTCTGAGGTGTCTAAGAAACGGTAGAGTTTCAAACTCAAACAGGTACTTAAACCTTCAGTTGTGTTTCTACGGTGATTCGTGGCACACTGATAACCCCTGTCCGAACCTGGCCCAGACCTGTATTCATACAATCCGAATTGTTAATTTTAACAATTTTTCTAGAGCTTCTTTAGAACCACAAGTTTTGCAACTGAATTTTCGACGGAAAACTCTCTTTTTCTAGTACATGCGTGCTTGCCCCATGAACAACCAAAATTACAATTCTTCTCAAAATTCAAATGATTTTTGTTTCAATTCAAATCAGATTGAATTTCAAGCTAAAAACTTTTCGAATAATTTCCACCAATCTCATCAAACGATTGTACCCGAATATGAAAATTGACATTCTAGGATTAATGAGAATTTATCTGAGATAAGTCGACTATTAGCGCAAATGGATAAGAAAAATGCTGAATTTCAACATGGGTTTCAACAAAAATTTTGAAAACCAAAATGATTTTTGTAATACAAGTGGAGGTAGAATTTTGGTTATCGAATATGAAAAATGTGTTGCGAACAAGCTAAATTTTTGGTGATGTTGGTGGTAGAAATTAAATAATGAACAACTTCTAAGAGATGAGGTGGATGAATTTTAAAGGTCAACCAGTGACGAACACATAGAAACGATGGCTCTAAAATACAACATTTTGAAATCTGATGTGTCTACCAATTTTATTGAAGGCAGCCTGAGTGAAATCAATCAATTAATGCATGAAATTTGGATTTGTCTCGAGGAAATCAAGGAATGGGCGCGAACTTTTGATGAAAAACAAGCTTCTGAAAATAAAGATATCGAAAACATGCGTATCATTGAACAACTGTCTCAATACACCATTGAATTTTGGAAAAATCTAGAAAATTAATTACTTGAGGGAATTAATGACTTTGAGGATTCCATGAAACTTGGCTTGACTTACATCGAAGAACTGGCTCAAAGAATGGACAATAGCAAATAAGTTTCTTATCGGATTGTTTATCAAATTTCTCTTCTTCAAACTGAAGTTACAAACTTGTTCAACAACTATAAATCTCAATCTAGCAACAAACAAGTTTCTGCCAACGTTTCTTTTGAACCAAATAGTCAGCCAGTAAACTCATCACAACAGTACATAACGATTATTGATGATTCTGACGATATGACTGTTGATGAAAATGAAAATTTTGAAAAATCTCTAATGCAAAACTCTGATTTCTGCGAAACTGAAATTCAAACTCTAACTGATGCTTCTGCTGAAAATTCAACTCTTACTGAAATCGAAAATTTTCAACTAACAACTTTTGAAATTGATGAAAATCTTAATGAAGTTTTTGAAATCTCTGTAATTGATTTGAATTTAAATTCCCTTGAAAACAAAGACGTCAATCTTCAATTTGATCTTCCTCTCTCAAATTTTGAAAATTTAACAACTTTAGACTGTCAACTTGAACGAAATGACGAAGTTGGTAACAACTGTTTGAGTGAGGACGACATTGATGAGCGAGAACTTCTTGAATTAATTGACCATAATGTTGTTGGGTCTAAAACTGAAAATGAAACTTTTGAAAACTTTGAAATTCTTGATTTTGAAAACAACGAAACTGCTGAATGTGTTCTTAAACACATTGACGATTTTTTTAAAATTGTTGAAAATCATTGCGACTTGATCATTTCAACTGAACCACACTGTGATCACTCGTTTTTCACTGATAAATTTCTGCAGTATATGAACTCCTTTTGGAATAACACTATTTTTGAGAAAACACGATTTCGAAATTTACTGAAAATTCATTTGTTTGGTTTTAACTCTAGGTCTACGAATGAACCTGTAGTTAACAAAATTTCAAATATCAAAGCAAAACCGAACAATATTTCTCAGAACAAGTGTGGGGGTGCGAGTGATGCCCACGTCTCCCAATTTATACATCATCTGAACAAATCAAATTTTGTTTTTGAAACTTTTACTGAACCCCAGCTCGATGACCTCTCTTTAGTTGCTACAGAAATTCAATTTGATTTTAGGATCAATTGTAAGCTCAAATTTTTAAAATTTGCAACTCAAACTTTTGAAAAAACAAAATTTGTTTCTCCAAATCTGAAACAAGATATAAAATTCTTTATGATTTGGTTTTCTGTGCTGAAGTTGTGTCTCATAATCTTAATGAGGCTGATCCATTGGTCCATTGTGGACCGGTTCATCTATTCGATGACTGCGTATTTTCTATATGTGTACTCGGTAAGCCGTGCTGACCCTCTTATTTTATTTCCCTTTCACTAAGATATGTCTTATTAACAACTGTGAGGAAACAGTCACACTCAAGTGTGGGGGGAATCTACATTACATCAGCAATCAAATTTTATGAAGTAGGTCATTCATTGAACAAGGATTAACTTAAATTCATAAATAACACCTTGGTTCTTGTTTGATAAGTTGAATTGTTGGGTGATGGGAATGAACATTATTTATTCATTGAATCGTAATGTGTCTTTTTAAGATGCTAGCTTGAGACTGTGCAGACGTTAGTCGTGTTCGGGAGTAAGCGTGTCAACCCTTGTTATACATGTTAGAATGTGCAAGTAAAAATAATCAAAAAAAAATCATGAAATAAAAATGATTTTACACCTACATTTGTTGGATTTTCTGAGTTTGTTTTCATGCATAATATTTACTTTTTGCACTCAAATTTTCAAAATCGTAAGTTCTAAAATACACTTGGCCCAATTAATGAGAAATGACTCGTTGTAGCATTCTTCTTCAATACCCCACATTATTCAAACCCAAGTTTTTAGTCGATTTACATCCATGTTTTGACAAGTTTATCTTATATTGGTATACTCAAGAACCTTTGTTTAAAGGTCAAAAACGTCACTTTTTATACCAATATTACACCACCCACTCCGTACTTGTTTTAAGGTAGGATAACCATATACAACATCTTATTTTATATGGGTTATCTATCTTACGAAACTTTTCTTATCATTTCTTTCAACTTTTTGTATAACATCAATCCAGACTTGTGTGTTGAATTAGGGTTATAGAAGTAGAGTAACTAAGGCACAAAACTTTCCTTTCATGAAGTGTTGGTTTAGTAGAGGAGGAATCAAATGAAATCATGTACGACATCATTCCATTCCATCTCCATTCATCATTCATCATGCAAAAGAAAGGAAAAAAAGAAGAAGAAAAAAAAGAGAAAAAAATAGAAAAAGAAAGAAAAAGAAAAAAAATGAAATAAAGAGAGAGTCTCTCAGAATAAAATAGTCATTCATCATTTTTGACTATAAAGCATTCCGTTCCATTCCATCCACATCCATTATACCGTACTTGGAAGTGAGGATTGTAGTAGAGGAGATGAAAGGAAACATAAATGTTCATATGTGCTTTAGTATTACTTTATCTTTTGTAGCCTGAAGTTTAACTAATACACTTGCCCTCTTATCTAGAATATTTTTAGAACTTACAAAATTCTCCTTCATCTATGCATAACTCACATCCAATACATTATAGTTACACTGGTGCAAAATTATTCAAAAAAAAAGAAGAAGAGAGAGAATGAATAAATGATTGGGTGCACATTGTCGATGTGTAGAACTTTGGTTGAAACCACACTCTTAACCTTCAAGACAATTACAGTGTTATCAAGGAATTACGATTCAGCTTGAAAAATTTTATTCATTTTTGCACTAATTATGGGATGGACAATTTGGGGCTAAACCGTTATTATTGAAGTTAGGTGAAATCCTTGGAATATGAAAGACCTTAAATATATTATTTGATTAATCCGCGTACACAAGACGCTTTGGATTTTGTGGGTAGTATCCGCTGAAAACCATCACGAGACAACACTCGTCCTACTAGGGACATCTAGGGGTTTAACGGCTTGTTGCATATGCTAAATGCAATCGTGTTTCCTACGAAAGTGTGACATATCTTAGTTTAGTTTATTCGAGGACGAATAAAAAGATAAGTGTGGGGGTATTTGATATACACGTAAATGTGTATATTTTATCCGCATATTTATCTTATTTTGTCTTTTAAATAATTGATACTGTGCAATTATAGCTGTGTTTACAGATTATTTGAGATGAATGGATTAATGCATTTAATTGTTGAAAAGCTTGAAGAATTTGTGCAAGAAGAGTGTTGAATTTTAGAGCTGGATTAAAGCTTAAAGACCTGAAGAAATATTGTTATTCAATCACATTCTGTTGCGTATTTTAAAGACAAGATTCAATGCTTTTCCATAATAATCACTTGGAGTTGTTATTCATTCTCAAGGAAATTTGAGTTGAAGCCCGCAACCTATATTCCATGACATCTGCATGCATTCACATTGGTCTAGTTGCTAATTGGGCTAAGTTATTTGCAAGGCTTCTCATTCATGCGCTGCACGCGTTCACATTAAGCTATTTAGTTTATGTGTTATAGTTTGGAAAAGGTGATTTGTCCCATATTATGGAATTTGCCAAGTAGCCTTTGTCATATCAGCTATAAATACATTGTATCTCATTCATGTAAAAACACATCAGGTTTTATTCTGTAATTCTCTTCTTGGAATAAAATCATTCTTCTTCCCCTGTTCTATTTAGTTTTAGTTGTATTTTATTTATGTCTGTTATTTTCTTTTTCTCTTCTTCTTTAGCTATGTCTAGCTAATCCCCTTTGATTAGGGGGTGATGACGTTAATAGATATGATTCAGTATGAATCACATAGCCAATAGATGAGGACTTCATACATGTAGATCTGGATCTGAATCAAGGGTTAGATCTAAACCTTCATATTCTGTGTCGTTTAAGAGCTATGCTCCTTCACAGGGTATATTCGTGTTCGATCTAACAATTATCATATTTAGATCTAATTTTAGCATTTTAGAAATTAATTAGTGAATCTGTCCTGATAGTATATGGTTGTTTAAGAGCTCAGCTCCTGCATAGGCTATGCTTGTCGTTATTTACTTATTTGTTTCTAAGAATCTATTTATCGTTGATTCATGTTTGTGACAGAAACAAGAATTAGATCTATATTTATTTGTTGGCTATTGATGAGTATGAATCTAATCTATGTCATTATCCCCTAATTGCTTTCTCTTATTATATAAATCTCTCTCTTTATTTAATTGCTGTTATTTTCTGTGTTTTCAATCAATCAAAATCCTGGAATAACTTGATTGGATTTATTAATTAAAATATTTTTGGTCCCAGAGTTCGACACCCTCTACAACAATCCTTGTTGTTTAGGAAAGCTGAACGGATTTTACAGTTGTTTACAATTGTTTAATTTGTTCGCAAACAATCACAAGGCTAAACAAGATATCGCCGCCTCATGCTGGTCCATCCTAATCTTTAGGTTGCTTATATTGCAACCAAGGCATACTCTTGGTTCTTCTAATGCAGACCTTAACCTCTGTGAGCCCAGGAAGATCATCTGCAACCTCACAGAGGGATGCGAAGAGTACACTCACGTCCCCTCGAAGCCGCGTGCTTCGTAACCCAGACCGTTGGAGCCTTCTTCATGATCAGATGGATGTTCTCTCCCCCTCGTGTTCTACTTGGTTTTCTTGATTAAGGTTTACTACTTAGTTCTCTTAACTAAGGTTTACTACTTAGTTTCCTGAATTGTTCATTTTTTTAATTAAGGTTTACTACTTAGTCCTCTTAACTAAGGTTTACTACTTAGTTCCTCTTAATCGTTCATTTTCTTAACTAAGGTTTACAACTTAGTCCTCTTAACTAAGGTTTACTACTTAGTTCTCTTTCTCGTTATTTACTTGGTTCTCTTAACTAAGGTTTATTACTTGGCTCTCTTAACCAAGGTTTGATACTTAATTTTTTTTACTTAGTTCCCTTTAACTAAGGTTTGTTACTTAGTTCCTTCTAAGTAAGGTTTACCTATGAATTCAAGCATGACTTAAGTTCTCTTTATCAAACGATAGCGTGCGAGTGTTCTCCCATATTTCCAGCTTAGATTAACTTATTTCACGGTATAAGTCGTCCCACCCTTCGAATCTTATATTACATCTTAAGTCATATTCATTTCTTATCCCTAGGGTAAGTTTATCTATTATTTAATATTATCATTCCCCACTTTTCCTTGCTTTGATACTGTTATATTGGTTAAGTTTGCTCATGTGTCCAAGTTGACTTAACCCCCAATCACGTATTCAATTCAACCCAACGTCATGTCAAATTGGTTAAGTGTTATCCAGTAGTTCACGTTGATTTAACTCACCCATATATCGAGCCAAATTGGTTAAGTGTTATCTAGCGGTTCATGTTGACTTAACCCACCCATATATCATGTCAAATTGGTTAAGTGGTATCTATCAGTTCGTGTTAACTTAACCTACCTATATATCATGTCAAATTGGTTAAGCGTTATCTAGCGGTTCATGTTGACTTAACCCACCCATATATCATGTCAAATTGTTTAAGTGTTGTCTAGTATTTCGTGTTGACTTAACCTTACCATACTAGCATGTGTCATTAGCATTAACTAATTATTAATGCCTAACCTCTCACATTAGACCTAATGTTGCGGTCATTGGATGTGCCGGTTGGTTCCGGGCAGGATTACACCACAACTCAATCTAACTCGGGTTTCAAGCACGTTATGACTAACTTCTCACATTAGAACCTACTGTTTGCGGTCACTGGATGCGCCGGGCGGTTCCGGGCAGGATTACACCGCAAACTCATTCTAACCTCGCGTTAGGCATGTTTCATGTTTAGTTCATGTCCATTCTAGATGTCATATGTCAATTATCAATTCGCAAGCATGTTCGTGTTTATTCTAGATGTCATATGTCAATTATCAATTTCATTTCATGTGTCGAGTTCCATAATTACATAAAAACATGGTTTGTCCAACCTATTCCATTTTTAATTATGTTTCTAGGATCTTAACGGCATATCCAATTTCCAAGTCTCAAATTCAAGCTTTACCCAAAAAACCCCAATTTATGTTCATGCTTATAATCCCATTAATAGGCTATACCTATTATTCTAATTTTTCCATACATGTGTTCCTAACCGGTTACTATCATTCCTCATATGCTGGTTAAGTTTATTCATATGTCAAGTGCTACTTAACCCATTTCTACTTTGCTTATACAACTATTCGTAAAATAATCTTTTTACCCAAATTACTCAATTGTAGCCAAATTGACCAATTCCATGTTATTCATATCCAAACATGCCAAATTCCAAAATCCCATTATACCCAATTTCATAAAATCAATATTTTTCCAATATATTTCCCCACGTTTATACATATAATATAATTCACCTTTTAGGCTTAATTTCAAGTCACAAACAAATTCCGCCAATTGTCCCAATATTTACAATAATAATTGTCATGCCACAATTCCCCAAATTTCAGACTATATTCCTCGATTGCATAAAATAAGTTATGCCCCAATGTTCCCATATTTCAATCGTACGTATGTATAATAAGATTTCGTCTAGGTTCGATATAACCTAGATCCAAAAATAAAAAGGGAAGGAGAATAAAAGAACAATTATTATAACATAAATCTTGCATTGAATTTATAACTGGGGAATGATGAACGATAATAATACTATTATGCAACAAGTTTATTATAATTCCACTCACCTTGACTGGATTGGGGAAAATAAACGATTTGTTGTGTAGAACGCTGATTTAATCTTCTTATTTGATTGTTGGTGAAGAGCATGAATAGTTGATGAAGAACTTTGCTACTTGATTTGATTGAACTCCAAAGTTGATGAAGAACTTGCAATATAATTTTGAGCTTTGGGGCGGCGGCCAAGTTTGGTTGAAGTTTGGTGGCATGGAGGCGTCTTAAGGAATTGTTATGAACTAGAGTTAGGTCTTGCTATGTATTTATAGGTGTAGAGAGTGTTTTAGAGCCCTTAGATTGACCTAGAAGCCATCCGACCCGTACAACACATCAAAACACGTCACAGGAGCTGAAATCGCCCAGATCTAGGGATAGGTCGACCCCTGGGTCAACCTCCCTAGGGGTAGGTCGACCCCCAGGTCGACCTCCTGGACGACCTGCCTGGTTTTGGCGGGAAATTTCCCGCCCAGCTGCCTGGGTCGAATTTCGAACTGTTTTGAATTTTTGTTTAATCTTCTAAAGGCCATAACTCCTTCATGCGGAGTCCGATTTACGCAAACTTGGACTTTATTTCAAGCAGAATTTCGAGACGAACACAATGGTGAAGGACATTAATTCTTGATATTTAAATTAAGTATCCTTATTTTATTATCTTTTCCGTTACGCACACTGTTATCGAATTAATTTTTCCTTCTCTTCCATATATTAATTAATTCTCATTATACATCGCCATTATTTACCTATCTATGCATATACAAATATTTTTAATTATATTAAAAATGCGGGGTGTTACAGGAGCGATGGTGCCAGGGAGGCTGGAGGCGACGGTGGGCTGAGCTATTTGGGTGGGGGAAGGGGTCAATGGGGGTTTTCTTTTTTTTATTTAATGAAATCAAGGGTTTAGAAAAATATATATATCACTTTCCATTCGACCTCCGAATCGAACCTACGGACTATCGCCGCTAGCTAATTACCCCCATTCCAGACATAATGGGATATGTCAGGTAAGCCAATTCGACTGTTACTATCTGTTTTCCTCAAAATTATAATATAAATTAATATAACGTTCAAAATTGATTTCAATGTACATTTTAATTTACTGGGGCCACATACTGACTCCAAAAATTCCCGAAAAATAAATATAGTTATGTTCTGATGATACGGTCATAATAATACTAATTTCGTCGAATTTGAAGGCCGTTTGAAAAACGATCATGTGTCCGTCAATTAAATTCAAACTGAAATTACCAAACACGTTTAAATTCACCACGCTCACATATTAATTCCAAAAATTATGAAAATTGGAATCTAGCAAAATTTGACATTCCGGATCCAACAAAAGTGGTTTCATCGAAGGTCATGTGCAAAATGGCTATTTTTAAGGGCTTTATATACATTATAAATATATATAAATATATATATATTCCATAGCGACTATTTTAAATTTTGAACTTGACATAACTTTCAATTTATAACATGAAATTTATATTTTTCACATCGTTAGAAAGATATTATTAAACAGATTCCAATATTTCTGATTTTACTGAAATCCGATTTATTTTGAATTCTATACATTCAATTAAAATTTAAAATCGAATTTTCAAACTACCACGCCATTTCCAGTTCGGTTTATAATTAAAATAAATTTATACGTTCTAACTTCGATTTAAATAAATTTTTAGTCGTTATTATTTAAAATAAATCATTTTAAGTACTCAAAATCCATTAAAATAGCTATAAAAAAAATTGGTTCTGAAAATTTGGGTTGTTACTCAGAAAATAATCCTAATTTATGCATATTTCTAAGAGATTTATAATTGACATGTCCTAATCTACTATGCCATGAATTAACAGAATCAATAATATAAGCAGAAGATTTCTTTACTAGATTCAACTCAATCATGTCGTTACAAGAATATCCCTATATAATAAATTTGTTGTTCTTGGACATCACTAACTCATCAAACTCATACACCATCTTGAATCCTCCTTTTTTAAGAAGATATCCTTCCATTATATAATCATTCCAAGAATTCGGGTGTCTCGAAATAATAACTCCAACAACAAAAGATTCAGGGAGATCAATATCGACATCTTTAAGTTGATTCACCAACAGTATTTCACTTACTTGTCCAACTATGGACTTGTTGGCGACCATTTTGGAATCCATAAAATTACAAATAAGAAATGTTTTATTACTTGCCTTGGATATGTGATACTTGCTCTCCAATGCAGTCCAGAGGTCCTTTACAGTTTTCGTGGTCCTGTGAATGTTGTAGACTGAAGTAGACAATGCATTTAGAATATGCTCTCTGCAGAGGAAATCATCCTCTTTGTGCTTTGCTTGTTTTTCCTTCAGAGCGGCATCCTCCGATATAACTTCCAATCCGTCTTCCAAGATATAGAACAATTTGACGGTGACCATAAAAAACTTCATCGTCTCTTGCCAACAAGTAAAGTTTTCACCATCGAAACGCTCCAATTTCATCAAATGTTGATTCATCACTTGTAATGCGCTCAAACCTTCCATGATTGAAGATATTGTCTAAAAATTTGTTGGGGATTTTTCGGTTTGAGGCTATTGGATGATGTTGATTGCCATATGAATGTCGTACTTCAAATTTTAAGGATTTATAGAATAGATTCTTTCAGACAGTAGTTCAACCCACCAGGTACAAACGGGTTATCGAACTATCAACTTTCAGGATTCAATAAAGCCTTGGCACAGCAAAATCGGATTCGAAGTTTGTACGGCTTTGATCCGATCAAGAACACTCTAGAAATAGATCTCTGATAATGCTATTGAATAAGAGAAATGTAGATAACCAAGAATCAGATCTTGCAATGCCAAAAAGTGTTGCAAATTTGGGAATTTGCAATAGTTTATGCTAGTAATGGTGGTGCTAGAGTTCGGAAGGAAGAAGGATTAAAACTGAATAATTGAAACAGTTTTCCGCATTGCAATTTATAGCAAAGGAGGGACGCGCCCTTTCATCTAAGGTTGCAACGGGCCAAAATTCGGCCCGATACCATTTAAAAATATGTCCAAAAATATTATTATTGGATCCGGACCTGAGACCCGGCCTGGGTCGGTCGGACGGCGATGGCGTGCGTGTGTGTGGTTTAGTTGTGCATGGTCTCCCTCCTCACAACAAAGTAAACATTTGGGTGCCCCAAGGCCCCTACATCCTCTTAAGGAAACCCCTTAATACATACTTATATATCTTACACAATATAGGACAAATACACTTCCTCTTCCTTCATTCTTTCTTTCTCTTCAAAATAAACCCATGACTCCAAAACTTATGATTTGAAAATTTTCTAACATTTTATATATGTAAGTTGATGACTAATTGCTCCAAACCATTCACACTGAAACTTAAACATTAAGGTCACATAAAGCAGCTTAAACTCCTTTTAAATCATATATGGATAAAGCCCAATACATTTGAAACTTATGTGCATAGAATTTTGCATATTTGATAGCCAGCCCTTATAATTTTAGAAAATTACTCTGACTCCATATTTTTACTAGGCTTGACGATCTTAGTCTTTGGCTCTCAAGATCATCTACTAAGCTTTCTATATCACACAAATATATACTTCTGAAACTGCATGCGTAAGAAACATCTAAAACCCAATATTGGAATTTATTCTCATGAAATTGACATATATACAAAACTCTTGTATGTGGGAAATCTGTTCACCTCTTTCCCCTACTAAATGTACAAGGCTTTAGATATTAAAAACACTGCAGTGTGAAAAAATATACATTAAATCCTATTTACCTGTATATATATTCATATTGGATAATGTCAAACCATACTCTAAAACCACTATGTTTGCAAATCCATCAAGTAATTTTGGAGATAAACCTTCGGTCTAAGTTTTTGTTTGGCCCAAGTCATAAACTTACCTTAACCCTTTCTTTATGGGTTTTTTTATTGCGTTACACATAACATAGATTACAAGGTGATACACAAATAGTAGCTCAAGCAATACAAGGCTACTTAATTTACTTAAACATTAGAGATACATCTAAATCAAATGTAAAAATACAATTGTACATAGAAAAAACTCACCTGTGCTAGAATCAACTAACCTGTTATGATTGTAAATTCCCATTAAGTCACCTTCTGCTGCAAGAATCCGTCGACATGTGATGTTAGGAGTTCCATTAATTCGTCTTCTACTTTTAAAAGTCATCTTCTTTGTCGTCCTAGATCCAATCGCCTTTCCTCTCCCTGACATTACGATTTTTGATTTGGTAAGTCGTATTGGACGAGATGTGAGAAAGAGTTCGTAGTGACCGACTTTAGATTTTTCACCTCTCAGAATGAGAAACAGCTTCGCTGAGAATAGGGATGGCAAAAAATTCCGTACCCGCAGTTATCCGCGGGTAAAATCCGTCATGGGTATGAAACGGATAGTTAAATGGGTATCCATGGGTAAAATAAATGGGTATTTTTAATATCCGTTAATTAATGGGGCGGGTACGGATAGTAAGATATCCATGTCCGCGGGTACCCATGCCCGTATTGAATGTGATTTATCATCAATAGTCAATACAAAAAATATTGTTGTTGGTTGTTCGGTATTTGTGTGCATGCTTTTACTCAACAATTTATAACTGGCTGTTGATATTTTGATGGATACTTCGGTTGTTGTCTCTTCTTTTTTGGATGTTGGTTTAAATATGTATTGGTATTTTGAGGTTTGCATTTAAGAACCGGTCTAATTTGTTTTTTTTTACCAAATGTACTTTTGAATAATTTAAATGGCTAAAAAATAAATTGAATAAATATAATGGATACCCACGAATACCCGCCATTATCCACAACCTATTTAAAACCCGTTTAATGGATACCCGTGTGGGTATGGGGCGGGCACGGGGCAAAAAATCACCCAATGGGGTGGGTGATGGGGTGGTACTACCCGCGCCCGCCCCGCCCCATTGCCATCCCTAGCTGAGAAAATAACATAAGTGAAAATTTAGAGAAGGAATTTGGTACAAACTTTATGCAGCGGCGATTGTGGTAAGAGAGGAGATTATATGTTTGGATTTTAAGAAAAGATTGGAGAAGAGGGATGAGGAAAATAATAGAAGGGGGAAAGTGAAATAATTTGAAGAAGGGGCGACCACCAAAAAAAACTTTGGGAAGCCTACTTTCTCGAAAATGTTATGTGACGGATCCGCATTTTAAATAAAATAAATTAGAAAAAGACAATAATACTATGGAATATGGAGTTATCTTAATGCATTATAAAATGATACTTTTCTTGTAGTGCTGGTTTCTTGGAAATGCACCGATACAACTACCACACATTTATATACATATAAACATGTATATACATATACGAGTTTTAGTTTGAAGCAAACCAGAATGTGTTCAACAAACCATGGGTATAAGTTATTTTAGTCTCGCCTATAAACAATCAAGGCAGCATATGTATTCGTAACAACCCGTTATTTTCCACAATTTAAAATTCGATTTCTCGATCAATTTCATTTTATCTTAAAAATATAGCATAAAATTGTTGCAATGAGAATTTGATATCTGAAATGCGTCCATTTAGACATAGCAGTTGGACAAGTTTCATCGAAAAATACACAAGTTCGTCGGCTGTGAAATTTTCTATGCATATCAGTTCAAACTTGGCGTCCGTTCCATGTAGTTTTCTCCAAACCCAAACCGCCCAACATGATAAAAATACTTTTGCTTATTCTGAATTCGGCAGCGCAACCCATTTCGTGAAATTCAGACATTTTGACCTTCGTTTTATTTTATTTTCACGATTTTTCTACGTTAAAAGGTGTTAGTTTCGGGTTTTTAATCGGAGTGTCGTGACACTGAGATCTTTATACTGTTGCGTCCGTATCGTCGTACTGATCACCGCAGTATATTCATTTATCAGTTTTGGGTGTCTGGTTTGCAAATGAAAAATTAAAATAGCTGCGCAACAAAATTTTGATGCTAGTTCATTTTAGGTTGAAGTGTCCTATTTTGTATCCATCTGGTTTATTCATTATGTTTGGATCCGTGAATCAACCCTAAAAGCAACCCGAGCATCATTAAAATAACGAATGGACACATCTCTTCGTTTCTCTCCACTGTTTTCATATCGAAAATGCTATTTCAACCGGCAACAAAAGCGGGAAAAAACACCGATATGAAGATAGAAAGTGGACCCTTCCTATTTTTTCTCCTGAATTATAGTGTCCATCCTCTAATATTCACCGTTTGATTTCTTTCCACGTCATCCATAAGAATTTATTTCCGGTTGTTCTAGCAAAGTCCTATTCTATACCACGTACCAATTCATTTCATGCTCCTTCTCCATTTCGTTACCACCTTTTGTGCCTCTTCAAGTATCGTCCTCTTCTCTATCCAAAAAAAAGGGAAATCAAAGTGGGATAAGAAAAGGAAGAAGGCATCTCATCTTCCTGTACAAAAGTTTGCATCCATTCCATTTTCACCTTCCGGGCGTGAGGCATGAGTCTCCTGTCCTTTTTCATTTATTCATTTCTTCTTTCTTCCCTATTGCGTGAGTTCTCTCCCTTTTCATTTTTCTCCTTTGTCCCCTGCTGCGTGAGTTGTCACCATGCTATGTATATGATTTTATGAAGAAAAAAATGTATACAGTAGGCATATGCATTATGTATTTGCTTCTAAAACTTTTATGCATGTCATACAATATTTTTGCGTGCGTTGGTACATATATATATTTCAGGATTTTCTTTTAAAGGACAAACTTTACAAAAAAATGGTAAGAAGTATGGAAAGTTTCAAAATTAGAGAGAAAGACACATTTACACTAATAGTAGAATTCAGGGGCCCACTATCTTATCCCCATTTACACTAATATTTGTCATTCTCACTAAATTCTAAATATTCCATATTTTTCACCTGCTGTAAACATTTTTTTGTTAAGTTGGTCCTTCTCCCTATTTTATAATTATATATGTTTTTTTAGTTATATTTGTTTATTTTACAAACTTAGGACTTGCTGAAGTCATAGTTTTCTAGATTTTGTTTACAAAGTTTTATTTGGAACCGAATATACAAACATTATATATATATATATATAAGTTCACAACTGTTTTGGGAAACGTATATATATACTATATGTATGCTGTTTGTTTTGCAAACGGATATATATGAAATATCAAATGTGGATTTTTGGTTCTGTCAAGTGTGTTATCTTTGGGTCTTGAAAAGAAAACGTGTACAAAATGACTAATATAATATATATGCAAGTTTTAAATTTTACTATTTTTGTTTCCATTTGGGGAAGTTGGTAATAAAGAGAAATGAATATCCATTTGACATTCGCATCACATCCGCCTTCACCGTCTTCTTCATTTCTATTGCTACGAAAGGTGAGCACTACAACAAAATGGTCATATTACAACTATTCCTTTGCAACTTGCATAAAATAACAGTTGTAATAGATATTTTGTAGCAATATATTTAGTTTAGCTGTAGTAATAAATTCGTTTTTAACAACTGTATTTATGTAGCTGTTGTAATATAAATCTGTAACAACTGTTTTTTTGTTATCAGTTGTAAATTCTACTCTATAACCACAGTTTAATGGAATTATAATAGTTATATATCTATTATTCCAGTTCCTTACTTCGAAAATCTATAACACGTTATAGACTTCTTTTTGGACCGCTATTCCAATGAATATCATTTCCATCTCAACCGTATTCTCTACGCCCGCTACAAAATTCATTCCTACCTCAACCCTAATATCAACGCTACCTCCGCCATCGTCCATCGCCGTCACCCTTCACCAGTCGCCCATCGCTGTTGACATCTCATCTCAGATTTTCAACATCTCCCGAATCTCAGATCTTGTCGCTATTTGTCGTCGTTCCTACGACGACGATCCAATAATTTTCTTCGTTCTTGCGTTCATTAACGACGAGCCAATCTCCCTAATCTCAACCCTTAATCTCTCTGCCAGAATTTCAAGGTATGTAGTTTGAGTTAAATTCTTTCGCGTTCATACTTTAGCTAGGTAAATAATGGAATCTGGGCATGAACAATGTACATTTTTGTTTGAATATATAATTAAAAAATAATAATAAAAATGTGGAATATAAATAAAGATGACACATTAGTGAATTTATATATTGGAACTTGAACGTACAGTAACAAATGTACAAGTAAGTGTTCACTCCTTTGGTTATTACAGTTTTTCAACATATAGAATGTATTCTTACTAGATCTACCATGTAGTAGCAACTTTTGTGATGCAACCGCAGTGGTTTTATAGCATGTATTATTTATAATAGTAAATTCAAATTTTTATATTTATGTCCCGTCTGTTATTCGCAAGATTAGTTTGATCTCTATTTATATCAAGAGAGGGCAGCAATAGTCTTATTGATGAAAGTCATGAAAAACCAAGTGATTTTTTCCATGGAAACAATCACATGGTTGAAGGGAGCCTTCTAGCCTTTTATAGTTATGTCATGTCCATTCATAGTTATGCTTTTTACATTGTTATTATGCTTTTCTGAGTTTGCACAAATGCATTTACTTGTTTTTTCCAATTGCGTTTGTAAACCTATACACATAAATTATATAAAATCTAAGCGATTTCATACAACAAAGCAGGAATAATTCTAAGAGATCGCTTACAAAATATAAATTGTAAACCTATGAACTACATAAATTGTATGAAATCTGATAACATTATGGATTTTGTAAAAAAAATTGTACGGTAGATGGTCTAAAGATATTTAAGACCAGATTTTGTAAAATTACGGAACTTTAAGAGCAACCTTCTTCGAATTTTCATTTTAACAGGCACCGGCTTTAGGAATGAGTAGTCTAAACCAAAAAAGAAAAAAATTAAAACAATAATTGTATAGAAACAATTGTTCTTATAAATTAAAGAAAATAGTGTTTTCAAACAATTTCACAAATCTGATGAATTCAGAAGAGACTGAGATAGAAGTTGGTTGGAGTTTGAAAAAGGAAAGGTGAGATGCTAAAAAAAATAGATGAAAAAGGAAAAAGAAGGAAACTTTATTTTTCTGCTTTTTGATCTTTAGAGAATAAATTTTGTCATTAGATTAGAGAGAAGAAAACTAGAGCAGCAATCTAGTCTTTCTACTAATAAATATTGAGCTGAGAATGACTGCTTCTTTTTCCAGACTGTCAATTTTGAGATGATCAAATTGTATAAATTTAACAATAAATTACACCATATTGAAGAAGCAGCAGCTGTGCTAGCTCGTTCTCCCAACTTCCAATGAGAATTTTCCTGTAATATATATATATATATATATATATAATGCAAATACTTGCCCAAATGAAGCCTTTTTCGAAGTGCCGCAGATGTCCTCTTCTCATTACGTCTGCATACTCTGCCGTAAGGATACCTACGGTCATTTCTACCGCATCTTTTTTTTTTGAAATGATAAAAAAAGGCCCAAAGCCCATGAATCGGACACAAGCCCAACTCACAAATACATCAACAATACAATCTAACCCTAACCGCCAAATATCACAAGCCAAACCCTAATGTTTAAAACACTGGAAATGGCGACGACTTGAGAAATCAGCTCCTTCTTCATCATGGCGGTTTCCAGACGAAATTCTCACTGACTTCACTTCTCCTCACTTTAGATCCAAACTTGTTATGATCTCCTTTGTCCCTCATACACCAGTTTCTGTCTTTAGTCTTCTGAGGGTTAGAACCCAACGGATCTGAGCTAGTTGGGTTGTCAGGGTCTCTCTTCCTCCTTCGAGTGTCTCTGATGGCGACAGAGGGTCCTCCACTGCTACTCTCACCTTCTAACCAGTTAGAAAGATGATAGATCTGGTGATTAAGTGAGCTTATGTAGTGATTATCCCCAATACTTTGTAAAAATCTGATTTTTCCTTATGTCTTCTTCGTATCCAGGTGATTGTGCGGATCTGGATCACTACTGAGAGTACCTCCCCCTGTAACAGGTAAAGTAGTGCATTTACTATCCAATTTATCACTAGAAACACGCACAAAAGATGTTAATTTTTGTTTACTTCCCTCACAGTTATGATAATTGTTATCGGGGTTGATGGAAGCTTCAGGAAGGAAGTCAGGTCTTTCATAATCACTGGATCTGATCTCTAAATCTTCTCCGCAAGTGAACTGATCCCTAAAATCTGCACCAGGTAAGTGAGAAGTATTAAAATTCTTACTAATAGTCCTAATAATGTTGTAGTTAGCATTGGAATGATAACTCCCTTTGTTATTAGAGCCTCTGGTAGCAGATTGGGGATTGGCATCACCATGAGAGAGATTCAGGCACTTGCTGCTGAAGTTCTGCTTACCATTAAGTATGAATTCTTCAACTATTTTATCACAGTCATTGTTGTTATTATGATGACCCTGGCTATGCACTTTATCCTGCAATTGATTGTTAGCTTTTTGCATAACAATGTTACTGTCATATAAAATAGTGTGCCAAAGTTGTGTACAACTAATCTCCTTGCCATTATGCAATCTTCGGTTTCTTTCCCTCCAAATATAATAAATGGTAGCTGTCAGTAGGACACAGGCTTTTTTGAAGTTAATGGATTTGGGCTTAGAAAACTTTAATATATACTCGATGTTATCTCTAATGTTAAGGGTAGCAACATTATGCTTGAAACCCAAAGTGCTTTTGGCATTGAACCAAATGTACTGGGAGTATTTGCAATCAAAAAATAAATGAGTGGAGCTTTCATCTTCATTTTTGCAAAGAAGACAAATTTTTTCAGATCCTTTGTTCCAATTAAGACATTTATCCCTAATGGGAAGCTTATTTAATAAAGCAAAATAAGCACAGTGAGCCATTTTGGGGCAGTTAGCTTTACTCCAAATAACTTTATGCCAATTCACTTCTACCTCACCACCTTGCAAATATTCCCAAACTTTTTTAAAAGAGAATTTATCTTTAGAGCAAAGGTTCCAACACCACTGATCTTTATACCCATTCTGATCAATATGATAACCAGAAATAGCATTTTTTAAAATAGAGGCTGCAGGATTATTATGAGGGCTCCAACAGCTATTTAAAATAATACTATTGACTTTATCATTCACCCCTCCCAATAAATGTAAATTATCCCATCCTAGAAGGTTAATTAAAGAGTTTCCATTTAACCAAGGATCAAACCATAAACTGGTTTGAGTTCCATCTTTAAACTTTCTATGAATAAGATTTTTGCCCACATTTCTGCAATCTAAAATACTTTTCCAAATGTGTGAATGATGATTCTCTTTTTTAGCCAGCCAGAAATTTTTGTTTTTTAATATTTGGCTTACAGCCATCTGGCCCAAAGAGAATTACCATTAAGAAAATTCCAAAACAGCTTAAATTTGCTGACCTCAGCTATATCTTTAAATTTCCTAAGCCTAAGCCCACCTAACTTTTTAGGCTTACATACTGTGTCCCAAGCAACCTTATGATATTTGCCTTTCCAAATAAAATTAGAGCAAATTTTGTCAATTTTATGAATGACATTAGCTGGGATGTTATGTGTTTGAACCCAATACATGATCATAGCAGTGATGACTGTGTGAGTGAGTTCTAGCCTACCAGCAATAGATAAGAGTTTTCTAGACCAACCATCTAGCTTACCTTGAATCATGTCTATTAATCTGGTACAGTCCCTATCATTAATATTGTTAATGCTTAAAGGAAGGCCAAGGTATTTAACAGGTAAATTACCCTCTTTAAAATTCAAAAGATGCAGAATCTCTAACTTATTACTGGCATATTTGCTAAAGTAAATTTTGCTTTTGCTAGCATTTACAGCTAAGCCAGCATATTTTTCCATATTATTTAAGATACTGTGAACAGCAATAGCACTATCCTTGTCTGCTTTTAGAAATAGGAGCATGTCATCAGCATATAAAAGGTGAGTGATATGTGGCTTAACTCTGTTAATAGGTTTAATGTTACCCCTTAACACTTCAATATCCATTTGGATGGAGAAGTATTCCATAATTATGGAGAAAAGATATGGTGACAAAGGATCACCTTGCCTTATCCCCCTATTACTATGAATAAAACCTTTAGGGGAGCCATTGACCATAACTGAGTAAGTAACATTGTTGATGCATTCCTTGATCAGATCACAAAACCTGTTATTAAACCCCATTTTTTGCAAGATAAAAATAATAAAACTCCTATTTGCTTTATCAAAGGCCTTATGCAGATCTATTTTAATACACATAAGGTTTTTATTCCTCATGTTAAAATTCCTTATTAGCTCATGAGCTAATAAGGAGTTTTCAGAAATCAATCTGCCTGGTATAAAGGCACTTTGGTATTCTGAAATAGTAAATTTTAAAAAACATTTCAGCCTGTTGCAAAGCAAAGAGGAGATAATTTTATAAACAAAGTTACAACAGGCTATGGGTCTATAGTCCTCTAGTCCAGAAGGATTCTCCACTTTAGGAATTAAGGTCAGAAAGGTGTGGTTAGTGTTTTTCAATAATTTACCAGAACTAAAGAATTCATTTATAGAATCACACAAAATGGTTTGAATATCAGTCCAATGAGTTTTATAAAACATGGCCCCAAACCCATCTGGACCTGGACTTTTATCAACATTAGCATTGAAGATTATATTTTTAATCTCTTCTTGCTTAATAGGAGCCAGAAGAATATCATCACTATTGCTGTTCACAGTATATTTAAATTCTAAGTCAGGAAAAACTGTAGGATAATCATTGGTGTTATATAAAGAATTGAAATAGCTAATAGCCTCTAATTCAAAATTAGAGGCTTTGTTAATTATTTCACCATTAGCATCCAATAATTTGCCAATGTTATTCCTGTTTTTCCTGCAAGACATTTTAGTGTAGAAAAATTTACTGGCTTCATCACCAGTCGTTAACCAATTCACCTTGGCTTTCTGTTTAAGATTAACAGAATTAATATGAAGAGCATTAACCAATTTGGCTTGAGATTTAAAAAAATTCTCAGCCTTGATTTTGTCTGAGCTATTTTTGTCAAGATCATTTTGAAGTCTCTCACAATCATCCCTAATAGTTTTAATGTCATCTCTATTTCTAGTAGTGTTCCAACTTTTGAGATTAGTTTTAACCAACTGCAAAGTTTTATTAAGCTTATATAGAGTTGTTCCAAAAATATTATTATTAAAGCATTTGGTAACCACCTCTTTATAATTATGATCATGCACCCATCCATTCACAAATCTAAATGGGGCATTTTTGTGCAAATTCAAATCTGACTTGAAAGAGACTAGAATAGGTGTATGGTCACTAGTGTTTTGAGGCAGGGTACAACACTTTGTGTTTGAGAAGAGGTTTATGAAATTTTGATTAAATAAGACCCTGTCCAATTTGCAATGAATATTCTTGAATTTACCATACTTCCAGGTATATTTATTGCCAGAGATGATAGGCTCTATTAATCCAGATTTCATCATAAAATTAGCAACTTTTTCTAGTTTAGAAAAAGGAATAGGATTTCCTCCTCTCTTATCACAATTATGAAAAACAGTGTTAAAGTCCCCTAATAACATCCAAGGTTTTTTAATAATATTACTAAACTGCTCAATGCAATTCCATAACATATTTCTGTCATTTTCAAAATTGGAAGCATATATAAAGGTGATAATTAATTCTAAACCACCTTTATTTTTAAAACTGCAGTGAATGTACTGCTTATCAATAAAATAGTTGATGAGTGTCCAGATGATAGGATTGAAAAAGACCATGATCCTACCATTTCCACCCATCAGATTATTATTGATCATGATCCAATTTGAAAAAAATCTGTTATGCAGTTCATTAATCCTAATATCATTCAGTTTATGCTCTACTAAACCTAAAATACTAGGCTTATACTTGTTCACAAAATTGGTAAGATCAAGCTGTCTAGCAGGGGAATTGAGTCCCCTAATGTTCCAAACAATGATATCCATAAAAAATAATAAAAAAAGATATATAAGAAGGATATCACCTATTTAAGATGGGTCGGAGCTTTTGCTGCTGTCCACTTTCCCCTCTGGCAGTTTGCCACTTCTTTTAAAGCTGATGTTTTCAGCAGTCTTTAATTGCTTATCCCATTTAGAGTTCTTTGTAATGTATTTCTGCCTGAAATCGTGATCCTTTTTATCCTCGGTTTCTTCAACTAAAATTATGTCTGTTAGGCTTTTTGTCCTGCTTTTCTTTTTCTTTTTTGGTGACGCAGGTTTTGAGGATTTGGAACCAACCAAGGCATGATTGACTGCCTTTTGGATGTTGTCCTCAGTTACGAATTTAGAAGGAGCGAGGTTCTCAGCCAACAGAGATTCATCAGTGAAGATAGGATCCGCTGCAAGCAAATCCGCACATTCCAAGCCTTTTTCTTTCAATATATTGATTTTTTGTTTTGTAAATAAACTTGAATCCTCCTTTGGGGGTGTGGATTCAATGACCTGAGATGCAGAAATCCCCCCTTTGTTTTTTTGATTTTCTGATAATGCAGGGATTTGATCATTCAGATCTAAGGGGGCGTTGCTGTCCTCCTTAGTTTTGGTTTGATCAATATCTTGCTGATGGCTTTGAGAGAAGCTTGCAACTTTCTGCAAATTATGGGTTTCAGGCGATTCTGAATTACCCATATTTGTATTAGTGGCATCAATATTCATATCTTCTTCTTGATGTAGCTCCGAACTATGCGCATCTTTTTGTGGTAACACTTCTGGGCTAATTCCTTCTTTCGATTCTTTATCAAGATTTGTTTGTGCCTTTGGTGCTTCGTTCGGATTTTTGTTGTTAGAACAGTTTTCGAACGAGTGTCCAAAGCACTTGCATTCCTTGCATCTATCAGGAATTAGTTCATAGGTTATCGGTTGAGAGATAATCTCTCCATCGTGCATGTAGATCGACGCTTCATTAGGAAGTTCAGCGTCAGCGCTGATTTCAACAAGGATTCTAGCATAACTCAACCGCGATTCTTTCGCTGTTTGCTCATCCATCTTGAGTGGATTTCCAATTAGACTCGCGATGGCGCTGAAAACTTCCTTATCCCATAATCTCAAATTTAACTCGGGTAGCCTTACCCAAACAGGCATGGTACTGAGTAAGTCGCGATCAAGAATTAATTTCTTGGTCCACTTCTTTAATATGATTAGCTTTCCATTGATGAAATAGGGTCCTCCCGTTAGTAATTTGGCGCAATCTTCATTATTAGTGAATCTAATAATGAAGAATCCATTTTCTCGAGTGAATATTTCAAATGACCCTATCAGATTCCATGTTCGAACCACAAAAACTCTAAAGTGATGATAGGGGGGCGCTTACCGAACACGTAAGCCACAACAGACATCTCCCATTTTCCTTCGGTACGTGCATTGGTTTCCTCACTAACAATTACGATCTTCTCCTCATTAAGTAATTCAGTCGGCTCTATAAAACTCGGATCAAAATCGGTACTCTGTCCTCCGCTCTTGACCATGTCTGCCCCTGAAGAGGCCTTTCCCTCTAATGTTAGTCTGTTCTTGACAGGATGCTTAGTTTCTTGATCAGATATGGCTGGGTTTCTAGGCTCAAACCTTTTACCATTTGAGGCAGGAAATGGTTTGTACTTATTTCTGACAGGGAATTCGTTGGACCTTCCAGCGCCTTGTCGGAAGTGAGCAGAATCATTTGAATTCTGCTTTGGTTTAAGCCCTTTCTTGCGGTTATTAACTATGGTGAAGCCTTCTTCATCAACCAAGAAATGAGGGGAAGATTGAGGAAGGTTGATGTTAGGATTGGAGGAAGATGGGGGAGAAGATGAGGAGGTCCCTAACTGATTAGGGCTTTTGTCAAATATAGGATTCAAGAAAGACTTGGCAGCCATGGCTGCATAGGTCAGGAAGAAAGTCTCAGTTTTTTTTAAGACGGAAAGTTGAGAGTTTGTTGTCTTAACCGCACTGAATACGACATTTCTACCGCATCTTCCTTAGTTTCGTACACACGTTTACCCATCCCACCCTCATTCCCTCCCCCACTAACCACACAACAAAATTTTAAACTGCTCATTCTTCTCCTCCGTTCCCAAATCACTTTGCCCAAAACCCCAATAACGACCAGAATTGACAATTTTAAGTACCGGCCACCGAAAGCTACTCGATCTGCCAATAGTTGCACTGCGAGGTTGGGTAAAGTTATGGCGGCAGCGTTAGTTCTCTGATTGTTCTCTCCTTTCTTTCTCCGTTTAGGTACTGCCACAAACATAGGATACAGTTACCTACCTTCACTAATTCAGCAACTGTTCCACTAATTTATTTTTCTACACTTCTTTTGGTACATGTTTCGCACTCTTTTCCGTTATTTGTGCTTCGGGTTAAATAGAAGAAGGAAAGGACATATATTCTTTTTTGTTATTAACAATTGGTAACTACCCAGCTACGGTTACCTACCTTCTCTAATTCAGCAACCGTTCCACCCAATTTATTTTTCTATACTTCGTTTGGTATATGTTTCACACTCTTTTCGATAATTTGTGCTTTAGGTGAAATAGAAGAAGGAAAGGACGGAGATTTTTTTGTTATTGTACAATTGGCAACTACCCAAAGTGTAACGACCCGTGTTTTTCGACCATTTGAATCTGAATATTTAAATTGGTTTTAAATATTTTATTTGGCATATTAATGGATTTTAATATTTAATTCGTTATTTAAACGATGTTTGAACGCTATAATTTATATATATTACAAACCGAGCTCGAAATGGCGCTGTAGTTCATAATATGGAGTTTTGAACTTCAATTGAATATACAGGATCCGATATTAGTTGGATTTCTGTGAAATAAGAAACGTTCAAACCGTATTGATGATAATTTTCATATGAAAGAGAAAAATCCAGATTTCGTGTTATAGATTGTTAGATATGGCCAAATAAAAATTTGAAATAGTCGCTATGGAAATCGTTATTTAAAATATAGGCCTTTAAAATAGCGATTTTGCCAACGGACTCTGTTTCCGATGAAATTAGTTTCATTGGAATCGTATCGCTAAATTATTGTCAGAAAATCAAATTGCGTGGCAAACCGATGTCGTATGTGACCACGGTATCCGTAAACGCCCAATCAATTTCTATAGCGCGTAATTAAATTTATTTAATTCAATAAAGAGATATTTGAGTGTAACTTGAGCAGACGATCGAATTAAGCCATGAAACCATTTCCGTTGAGTTCGTATCGTTGATTAGAGTCAGGATAGGTATATAGTTTGTTATTTTTGAAGACCGGGTAATTTGGTGTCCAAAATGACATTGCGCTGAGTGTAAAAATAGCGTACCGGGAAAACAGTCTCAGAATGCGGCGAAACTAGTGCCATTGGGTTCGTATTAATTAATTATTGTAGAAAATTCAATTTTCGTGTCAATCGGACTTACTGTGTGATCGTGGCAACGATAAACGCCCTAATCAATTCTATTATTTGGTCAATTCAAATAGAGGTAACTTTAAACGAATAAACGACTGGCCAAATGAACTCGGATTTGGACGAAACAAGTTTCATTGGATCCGTTAGGAAGAGGTCTAGTAAAGTGTCGATGCATCATATTTATTGGATTTTTCTATAATTTCAGGAAACTTAAATGCTTGATTTTTCATCGACAATTATAAAGGACTTTTCACAAAGGACCTCGGATTTCGACGAAACCTGTCCCATTGGGTCCGGAATATTTTTTATGCTAGAATTACATTTGTTTGTCAAAAATGAAGATCATATATGGCTATTTTAAGCGATACTTCACCGCTAAGTTTCGTGGATAATATAATAATAATTTTCATACCCAATAAATAACAGCCTTAGTTTTCTAACCCTAAACATTTTCTGTGCGTGGTCTATGTAATGAAATGCCGCCGCCTCATCAAAAAGAACGTCCCTAGCTGCTCCAATCTATTTCCTATTTGATCTCTTAAACCATTGATCGACTCTAAGGTCTTTCTTCTACAAAAAGCATCAGCTCGAAGAGTTTTACCAATCCAGCAGTCGAGATCAGATCTGGAGGGGTGTACTGATCGGAATCGGGTGTGGAAGTCGTGACATTTGATGGTTGATCTGCGGAGACGGAAGGCGTCGAGCTCCGCCGTACTTCAGGCGAAGGGAGAGTTGGTTGGTGCGCACAATCCGGTGGCATCTGATCGACATCAGGACGTCGGTGGTAAGTTATTGATGGTATTGAGCTTCTGTGAAGTTCTGAAATAGAGGAGGGAGCACGAGGACGGAAATAAAAACTGGAAAGTGGGAACCGATATTAATCTGGCCAGGATTTATTAAACGATGTAATTAGTTATTTATTAACTAATTAGAGTTGTTTAGATTAAATTAATTATATGTGAATTGAAACGTGAAATTTGCAGGCTCTTAATGTAAGGAAAACAAACGGGATAAAAAGCCATTACTTGGAAATCAAAATAGTCGGGCTTCCAGAAGTTGCCGAGTACTATGTATAACAAGAAAAAGAAGGAAACAACATAGCTATAGAAACAAAACAGGGATTGGCCATTTGGTTTACACGGGGAAAGGGATTGGCAGTTTGCAAATTTTGAAAAGGAGGGTTGGGCGTGTGTTCTTCAGAACGTTGAGAAGGTGAAAACAAAGGTCAGGACTGGGTGTGAATTCAGAGATGATCGACCGTATATGTTATAAGTAAATTATTAGTTAATATTATTATTAAAACAATTAATAGCGTATTAATTAAATTAGAATCATACATACTGATAAATTGAATTTATGCAGGCGTGTGTACCAAAGAAAGGAGCAATGGGAATATTACGTCGAACGATTATCCTTAATGCTAAAGTAATTAGTATAATAAATTGTGATTAAGGAATTGAATTATTATTTCAATCATATTAACCTTTAAATATTATAACTAATCCATATATGGTCAGAATTGGATGATTCAAGAGATGTTGGACTCGTCTCAACGAGCACTGCGTTATGAAACATAACTGGACGTGTTTGGAATCAGCTGGATTTTCTGCTAAATTAAACACTGGTTTAATTTGACTGAAACGAGTTGTTTAAACCATGAATCAAAACAAGGTGAGTTAAACTCACTCGGTTCTTCCCATTTATATTTTATATAAATTGGGTTTTATTTTGTGTGTTCTGTTTGCCAGTGGTTGACTGTTTGCTAGTTATGTATTTATTTGTTGATTTAATCGATGAAAATTAATCTATTGTTTAATTTTAGTGAATTACCAAATCGTTATTTTAATGATTGGATCCAATAGAGGTGACTCACCTTGGTTAGTCACGTTTATAAAATAAACGTGTTTAAATTGTTTGAATTGTTTGCATTGCTTGTGAATTGGTTGATGTCAAATGTTCGTTATTTATTGTTATTAGTTAAATAAGATTGAATGATCTGATTTGAGCTAACCATTTTGGATACAGGGAAGAACAGGTTGGAGGGATCCAACGGGATTCCTCAAAGATAATATTTATTTTCATATATGAACTGATCTGATAAGATGATTGATTTGATTACTGATTGTTGACTGAAAATTCAACATCTATTTAGTTTAAACTAATGGGTGGTATTGGTTGAGTATTTGGCAACATATGGCCTATAAAATCAAATGTTTATAAATGTTGATTTACTATCAGGAAAATCGATAGAGAAGAAGTTATAAAATTTATTTTATAACTGGATATAGATTTTGAATTAAATTATATTGTAAATAAAAAGTTTATTTAAAAGGAAGTAAATATTTATCACTTATTATTTAATTAATTAATATAATTAATTATTAATTGATTTTATAAAGTCAATTCTGATGTTAATCAGATTGATATACAAGTGAATAGAAATTAACCTAACAATTAAATTTGGATAATTGTTTTGTTAAGAAATAATTAATGGAACTAATTAAATTAGTTATATTATTTATTAACTTAAAGGGAAACCGAATTGGAATGAGTTAATGAGATAAACGGATTTGAGTTGACTAAGTCAGCAGTTTTCACTGGAATTGATTTCTAAATTAGTTTGGATTGAATTAATCAAATAAAATAGTGAAAGGAATATTTGTTAATTTTAATGAAGTTTTTAAAAAGGAATTTATTATTTATTTATGTTAATAAAGAAATTAACTACTAAAGTAGTTAATAATCGAAGTAAATTATTATATAAATTAATGATAATTTATAGAATTACTTTTTAATTGAAATTCATTTAAAAAGGGTATCGCAATTAGAATGAAATCTAGTTGAATGGCGAAAGGAGTTTATGTACGGGTTTTATATTTAAAACCCAAATTTTTATAATGAAGTTATAAAAGGAATTTCAAGCGAATACAATAGCTTGGAATAAATGTTACTTAATTATATGAATTAAGTCAAAGGGGATTGGGATAAAATGGTTCATACTAAACCAAAGTTAGATAAATGAAGTTTAAAGTGTTAAAGCGTTAATTTTACATTAACATTATGTAATAATGGGATTAAGTAAAAGTGGGAAATTGAAAGGTGAATTTCAAGCGGGAAATGGTCGAAAGGATTTGGAAAGGAGTTGGAGAAAAGGAGAATTTGATAAAAGGGTGGGTCGTAGGATTTTGTAAATAAATCAGAATTATAAAATGAATTTGTTTAAAGAGGTTGAGGTTAAAATGTGGTATTTTATAGGAAATTATTTAATTATTGAATTAAGGAATAATAAGGAATAGATTTTCAAAAGGTATGAAGGTTATATAAAACCGTATTTTGATTAAAAGAGTAAAATGGAATTTGTATTTATATTAGAATGAAATGAAGGTTTGGATTACAACTCGTATTTATCTTAGGATATGAAGGTTGTTAATCAATGTCTAAGAGGTAATTAAAATACCCCAACTTGAACGACATCAGGATTATCTAAGGATGATATTAGCTGTAATGGTAAAAGGGATTAGTGATGATTGATTATTTCCATTAAAGAAATAATAATGCAATGTGTGGTGGAAAATTAGAGTATATATATTTTTAGATTTCCAAATTAACGGAAATAAAAAGGATTTGAGTATGTATATAGTGAAATCCCCAAAGTAACGGAAATAATAAATTTAGAGAATATATATATATATTTACATATATAACGATATTCCAAAAGTAAAAGGAAATAAAAATGGTAAGTTTTTGGAATGAGTTATTCTAAGAATAGAGATTGAATATTGTTTTCAAGTAACAATGGTTTACGTAAAATTTGTTAAAACAAGGTTGGGAATATATATATATATATAAAATGAATTCTAAGGTATTTAAAATGATTTTGAAAAATAAAATCTTATGTTAAATAAGAAGTGAAGAGCTATATTTGTGATATCAAATATTTAAGAGTTTTAAATTTACATTTGATTTAATTTAAAAGGCCAATTGATGCTGGATACTGAACTAGTGAACTCATTGGATGTTCATGACTGAATCACTGTTTATTTTGATAGTTAAATCATCGACTATCAAACCTGTCCAATACGATTGTTGGTACGGAAATACCGGGATCGAATTTATATTCGGAAACCATTCCGACCAACAAATACGTGAAGATATCAGAAGATGATCGAGATGGAGCACTAAAGACCACGGATTTTCATAAACGGAGGAACCACTAATATTCTCTGCCTGACAAGTAGAGATAAGTTGTGATTCTGTCGTGGTTGGCATCTACGAATTGCAAGGACTTCTCGCTACTGATCCATGGGGTGATTCCTATATTGGATGCAGTAGGAGAGTGCCTTCGGTTCATCCTGTTCCTGGATGACTTGTATGGACGGATGTCTGACAGAGTATTTCCAAACGGATCACGTACGTTGATTTCTTCAAACGTATCATAGTTGGTGGCGGAGAATTGTCGTTCTCTTAGCTTCCAACTAGAGTATTTTTTTGGACGTCAATTATTGATATCTGGCGGATTTGACGATGTGGCATTCAAAGTGAATGATGACCAGATGTTCAAAAGTTAATCTAAACCTCAAGCCTCACAACCGAGAAATGACTAAAATGGGGCAGGCAGGATGGCTATATGGGTCGCTCCCATTAGGGTGTATAATCACCTATCTAGAGAAATTCATTTTGCTTCTTTGATCTATTTCGATGTTGTTCCCTTCGGGAAACGGTGGTTTGAGCCCAACCGTTGGTGATATACATTCGATACACTCAAGCAAAATGAGTGGTCGGTCATGTGTGGGCCGGGTTGCAAGACATTCTTGTTGAACCCAGCATATTCGCCTCTAGAGATACACTATCGGTAGGTGGTCCCATACCTTGTCATAGTCGGAATCCAATCTCCAATAAGCACCCGCGGTTTTGATTGTATACTATATATGTGGAGCGTGAGATGCAAGCGTTCCACTAGATTGATATCTACTTGTATTTAGACACTATTATAATATCAGAAAAGATATTGATTTCAAAAATATTTTGGGTTATCGTAAGGTAAAAACCGTCTGTATTTATGTGTGGATTTGGTCTTACGATTATCCTTTTTCTTTCGAAAAGATTTTTGAACTTTAAAATCAAGTTAGATGATTACCCTTAATACTGTGCGAGTTATTTTCTCACTCTGGTTCACCAGACTGACCCAGTGTTTTGTAAATGCTCGGGTTAGACCGGGTGTACAGGTCCAGGTTATCGGATGTTGCGAAGTCCAGAGACAAGCTGAAGGTGTTCAGATGTATTATATCTAGTATTTATTCTGCTGTGTGGTTATATATATAAGGACATATTATTATCACTGTCCAGATGTGTGATGCACTCTGATATTGTAAGTATTTTAAAAGCTCTCAGTAACTTATTTATTTCTGTATTATATTTTGTTCCGCTGCGATGTGAGACTCTGTGTTGTGTGTTTCTTCTTCTTCTTCTTCTATTCTAATATTTCTTTCTTTCTTATCTCACTCTCTAATTTTTTTCTAATAACTATCCAGCGTTTTCGGTGTTTTGAAAGATCGGCATGAGCTACGGTAATTGTATTTATGTCGATTTTCGGGGCCAGAAATCCTTGGGTCGTTACACAAAGACTAGGCAATTGATTCAACTATGTTTAAAGGTATGATTTTTATTGTACTGCCTCTGTTAAACTCCCTTCCGCAGTCTACTAATTTATGTTCTTCATATTCATATATCTTGATGTTCTGTTGTTGTTTGTCTCGAAATCATACAGCGCTATTAGTGACCCTGATAAGATATACCAGATAGATACAAATTTTTACCGAACTTTGATTCCTAATTTGACACCAATTTTTTGCTTAAATTTAAATTTCAAAGGTGTTCATCGGTTATGACATTCAAAGCCGGTTTGGTAGAAGATAGGTAACAATCATCTGAAATGATTCAACACCAGTACAGCTTACAGTTTTAAATCTCACTTTGATTTTTTATTTTAACAGTTGACATGGGAGGAGATGCTTTCTACGAACTGGCTGGAGTGGCAATGATAACTTGAAGAGAGAAATTATCAAGAGTGGAGGCAATTTAGCTTTTCTTCATGGTATAGCCTTTCGATTTCCATTATTTTAATTAGTTTTCCAAGCCTTTGTACAACAATCAAATTTACATATGTTTACTATTAAACTCATACTGTCCGCTTTAACGCATTTGTACATAAATGTAAAATCATCTGCTAAGCGTAAACTGGAAGTAAGGAGCAGATATCAGTTAGTCAAAATTTAAAAATAATTTTTTCCAACCTCCTCAGCAATATTTGATTAAACTGTTGAAATAAGAGGAAGTAGGTAGCTATTACAAGTTTATTTTCATATATTCATTTTCCCATAAGTGTATATTTGTATTAAATAATTACCATGGGGTATAGGGAAGCACACAAAGGTGTGCAATATTCAGCTATTTCATTTCATTTTTAACCCATGCTCTTAATTATTTCCACTATATTTGTTACTAAATGAAACTACGAATGCAGTTATACCGAGTCACCAGTTCACTAATTTTTACACAACAAATTTATTTTTTTCTATAAGCGATTTTGATTCATTTCAGTTGAAAAGTTAATTTTGATCAATGGTCGTGCTGATTTGTTTGATGGGAAGAGTATACAGTACACATGAGGTAACTACAATTATATTATGACTTTTTTTCTGTAATATATCTCCTCATAGTGGTATCTTAAACTTTTTATATATATAGAAGGCATGAGCTTATGTTTGCAAGCCATATAACAAGGTAAGTTAATGTCATGTTTTGTCTCCTAATATTTCCTTTTATTATTTTGAGTATTCGTACCAAGGCAATGCAATTTGCTCTGCATAGACATGATAATATTGATTGTTCCATTTTTATTGATCCTTCGGTACGAACATGCCAATATGGTAAATGTGAAATTACAAGTTGTGTACTAAATATGCTTGATTATTTTTCACGCTGTTAAGCATGTCTACCAAACTTCATTTCTTTAGGGTTATTCCTTTTCCTAATACTTCTGCTATTCTGTCTATGTTGTCTTAAGCTTGACGTTCATAGATTTTGTGTTGTTTTCTCCGGCGATATCCTTGAAGGAACAAGTCATTTTCATAAAGGCATATTCAAAAGAAGGTACTATTTTTTTACTACTACAATTCATATCTCCTTCACTTATCTACCTACCGCATTTGCGTAGTATTATTCATTTTAATTCTATATTCATTTTCCGCATTTGTGTAGTATTATTCATTTTAATTATATATTATTTTCTTAGTTTGTATTCTACTTGGTTTAGTTCTATATTTAAGTTGAATTTATACAATTATAATATGACATAACATTACTTGGTTAATGGTCTGTTTATCTAAGAATTTAGTTGGGTAATACATTGACAAAAAATAGCCAATTTTTCAACCCAGATTTTCCTACGCCATCCCTACGCAGCGTAGGCGCGGCGTAGGGAAAACGCGAAAATATATGGATGGTGTAGGGACTGCAAAGGGATTCGGTACCCATTTCTGAACGGGTTTTGAAATTAAGGGTCACTAAACAAACGCACCGCCCCTGTCTCGTCTACTTGCGTTGCTGCCTTGAAGTCCCTCAAATCAAGTAAGAGTCAAGGTTACTTAAAATCTGAGTGAAGGTAAGAGTGTTATATTATAATGTTTGTTATGTATTTCTTTTGTTGTGCATAACAAAAATCTGTTGATTGAACTGGTGATTTATTAATCTGTTTTACAGGGAAAAAACTTTGAAAGGGTAGACAAAGAAGGCTCAACAAGCAGTTTTACAGGTAGCACTTACTATTTAGATTGCTTATTTACAAACTTCATGCTAGTCAGCTTGTAATAATATACAGTCAACGGCTGTGTGGTTATACTTAGCATAATGACAGAATCCCAAGTTTGACTTACAAAAATTGTCTAATATCATTCCTTACAGTTATTGGATATGCGCACATATAAAGCAAAGGTGGTTGACATTTTCTGCTTTTAAAAATAAATTGGCAACATTTTATATCTATTTGTGTACACCACTTGCAAAGCCTTTCCCTAGCAGCAACTCTTCTCATCATTGCCAAATACATGCATGTTGCTATTTTTCTACAGTAGGAATTTAAATATTTTTATGTGTACTCCACTTGCTTCCAAGTCATTCCCAAATCCTAGGTAAGCACATGTAGAAGTTACCCCTACTTCTATTGAGGATATCCCTATAGTCAAATATTACGCTGATGTATTCAAAGAAGTTGAAGGTTTACCTCCGCGTAGAGAAATCAACTTCAGAATTGACTTAGCTCCGAATGCAAGGCATGTCGTACATCCTATTCGGAGAATGTCACCAAAAGAAAAAGAGGAGATGAGAAATCAAACCAAGCAGCTTTTGTGGAAGGGCCTGATCAGGCCCAGCTTCTCAGAATGGGGTGCAGCAGTGGTATTCGTCCCGAAATCAGACGGTACCCTCAGGCTATGTGTGGACTACCGCGATCTCAACAAACAAACGCTGAAAAACAAATATCCACTGCCACGAATTGATGATCTATTAGACCGCTTGCATGGAGCACGAGTGTTCTCTAGGATGGACCTAGCTACAGGCTTCCATCAACTTCGCATTGTAGAAGAGTGTGTTCCTCTAACTGCTTTCAGACGACCGGATATATTTTATGAATGGCTAGTAATGCCTTTCGGTCTATGAAATGCTCCAGCATATTTTGTTGATCTGATGAATAGAGTATTCAGAGATGTTTTAAATAAATTTGTGCTGGTGTTCATCGATGACATCCTCATCTTTTCTAAGTCCACTGCTGAGCACGAACAGCATCTGAGAGAAGTCTTGGAGATTTTGCGAAGAAATGTGCTGAAAGCCAAATTCTCCAAATGCATATTCTGGCAAGAGGAGGTGAAATTCCTCGGCCATGTTGTATCAAAGGAAGGCATTTCAGTAGATCCAGGTAAGGTCTCAGCCATCCAAGAATGGAAGCAGCCTAGGACTCCCACTGAGGTCAGAAGTTTCTTAGGACTGGCTGGCTATTATCGGAAAATTGTCAAAGATTTTTCGAGGATAGCTTGTCCATTGACAAATCTGACCAAGAAGCAAACAAAGTTCGTTTGGACACCCGAATGTGAGGCAGCTTTCCAAGATTTAAAAAGGAGGTTAACCAATGCTCCTGTGTTGACCATTATAGATGGCAATCAGGATTTGAAAGTCTGGATTGACGCTTCTAAACGAGGTTGTTTTTTTTAAATCAACATGTCAGAAATAACATTTTCTTTTAATGTCAAATCTCATTTTAACATGTTATCCCTTATCTATTTAAGGTATTGGTGCGGTGCTGATGCAAAGAGACAAAGTAGTCGCATATGCTAGCCGCCAATTGAAACCGCATGAAAAGAATTACGCCGCTCATGATCTTGAGCGAATGGCCATTGTATTTGCTCTAAAGATATGGAGGCACTATCTCTTGGGTGAGAAGTTCGAAATGTACACGGATCACAAATCCTTGAAGCATCCATTTACCCAAATAGATTTGAACATGAGGCAGCAACGCTGGGTTGAATTTCTTGCAGCCTATGACCTGGATATCCTATACACTCCAGGGAAAGCCAACGTTGTAGCCGATGCGCTCAGTAGAAAGAATGCGGACAGCGTCAATTTCATCCTCGCCAATCTCATTATCACTCCTACTCTGATTGATAAAATTTCTGCTCTGCAGAAGGATGATGAGTTTATCCAGAGAATTAGCCAAAGAATTCGAGATGGCGAAACCACGAGTTTCCAAATTGACGACAAAGGAGTTTTGAGGCAATTAGGCCAAATTTGTGTCCCAAACATTTCTGAGCTCAGAAGAGAGATCATGGATGACTGTCATAAATCTAAGCTTATCATTCATCCTGGGGTGAGCAAGATGTATCATGACCTTAAGCGCACATTTTGGTGGAGGTCCATGAAGATAGATATTTCTATTTATGTTGCTAGATGTCCCACTTGTCAGCAAGTTAAAAGTGATCGACAGAAGCTGGCAGGTTTGTTGCAACCACTAGGTGTTCCAGGTTGGAAGTGGGAGGAAATCTCTATGGACTTCATTGATGGATTGCCTCGAACCAGAAAAGGAAATGACAGTATATGGGTGATTGTAGATCGCTTAACAAAAACTGCCCATTTCATCCCTGTTAGATCTAATAGAACAGCTCGAAGTTTGGCGCAGCTTTATTTTAAAGAGATAGTCAGACTGCATGGGGTTCCCAAAAGCATTGTTAGTGATCGGGATCCAATATTTACTAGCAAATTCTGGGAAGCTTATCAAGAAGAGCTTGGGACCAAGTTGAATCTGAGCACTGCTTATCACCCTCAGACAGATGGCCAGACTGAGAGGGTGAACCGTATTTTAGAAGACTTGTTGCAAGCTTGCATTCTTGATTATGGCGGTTCATGGGAGGTTCACTTGCACTTGGTTGAGTTCTCTTATAACAACAGCTACCAAGCCAGCTTGAAGATGTCACCGTTTGAACTATTATATGGCAGACTATGCCGATCTCCAGCATGTTGGGTAGAGACAGGAAATCAATTAGTCTTGGACCCCGAAATGGTTCGTGAAGCATCGGATAAGGTTGATTTGATTAAGAAGCGCTTATTGACTGCTCAGAACCGACAGAAGAGCTATGCAGACCAGCGAAGAAGAGATCTAGAATTCTCTGTTGGCGACTATGTTTACTTGAGGGTTTCTCCATTGAGAGCCGTAGTTCGTTTTGGGAAGACTGGAAAGTTGGCATCGAGATTCATTGGTCCATTTCCTATTCTCGAAAGGATCGGTACTCTCGCTTATAGAGTGCAGCTGCCTGACTGGTTGCCTAGGGTGCATGATGTATTTCATGTGTCTCAACTCCGCAAACATGTTCATGACCCAGACTTAGTTGTGGATAAAGCAGCACAACAAGAATTAGAGATTACGCCGAGCTTAACAGTAAAGAGGGAGCCAGTGAAAATCATTGGCTAAGAAACCCGAGTGCTGAGGAACAAGAGGATCCACCTAGTCAAGGTGCAGTGGAGCGGGGATCCTAGAGACTGTACTTGGGAGACAGAGGATAGCATCAAAAAGGCTTACCCAAAGTGCAGAGTGGATTTCCCGAGTAACTCCTGTGTTAAGGTACATTTACAATAATTTACATTTTCCGTTTTGTTTCCTGCTTTACTTTGTTTCCTTTTCGGGGACGAAAAGCTTTTAAGTGGGGGAGATTGTAACAACCCGGGAAAATCCGAACGAAAATCCGAACCAATTTAAAATTTTTATTTTAAATAATTTGGTGGGAAAATGTGCCAGAATTTAAAATTTTCATTTTAAATAATATTAAAGCCAGTGAAAATAGTTAATTTTCAAATGACCTCTATTTTCGACGAAACCACTTTTGTTGGAACCGAAAAGTCAAATTATTGCTAGGTTTCAATTTATAGAATTTTCCGAATCAATATGTGAGCGTGGAAAAAGAAAATGTGTTTTGATAATTTCAGTCAATTTCGATCGACTAGAAAATAGCCATTTTTCAAACGGTCTCGGAATTCGACGAAATTAGTTTTGTTGGGACCGTATCGTCATAACAAAGCCAAATACATTTTTTGCTGTAATTTTTAGAATCAGTATGTGGCCCCGATAAATTAAAATGTCCATTTAAATTAAATATATATTGATGTATATTTTTAATTTAAAGAAAAACCTATCGAAACAGTTGATTTGGCTGACGGGACATCTCCCATTGTGTCCGGGATGAGGGTATTTAGCTAGGGGCGACACTCGTTGGGTTGGAATCGGAGTTCGTATGGGTTGAGAGGAATTTATTGAATTAAAAGAATAAAATAATTAAAATTAAAATAGGAATACGCAGGTATAAAATACCGTACACGTATAACCCTAATTCCATCTTGTACAGCCGCCTTCGTTACTGATACCATGGCCGAAAACTTCCTGAACTCTTCTCTTAAAATCTTCTAATTCACAACAAATCAGACAAGGTTCTTAATACCAAATAAAAGAGGATCGAATAAGCTATCGATCCAAACGGTTGGATCGCGTGTAGAGCTGTATTGTGCTCGAACCAGGACCGTGAACCACTGCCGCATCACCGTCGATTTCGCCCTCCAGGCCCCCACCGAGCTCGGCCGTACTTCGGGCGTGGGTGCACCACTCGAGCCTCCTCCGGGTGGTGTGGTCCGATCGTCCGTCAGTGCGCCGGTTTTGGTGAAAGGTCTTGACCTAGTTATGAACTAAGGAGGACAACGTCGGCCATAAGCTATTGAAGAAGAAGAGGGTATAAAATCTTATTTTAATATTTATTCAATTAATTTAAATTGTTATTAACGTATAATGAACCATATCCTGCTCAAACGAACTCGGAATTTAACGATTTCAGGACCGTTGGAATCGTGAGACCGAGATCTGCCTTTCTATACTTACTGGAGCGAATTCTGAGTGGATTGGATTTTGGCAGAATTTTCGAATTTGAATTATTCAGAATAAAAATAACCTCACTATGAGAAAATCTATTCTTTAATTTTATAATTAAAATTCATTAATCGTAATGATAGAATTATATACACGCTGTGATATTCTGCTAATTGTTGTTATGCGATTTGATATGTGTTTGTTGAATCTGTTAAAAATTAACATTTGTGTTAATGAATATTTGATTGAACAAAGTTATCACCTTGCTTATTAGAATTTTTGAATTAGGAATCAACATTTGTGTTAACGAATAATGGATTAAACAAATTTATCGCCTTGTTTATAAGAAATTAACATTGGGATTAATTAGAAAGTTTGATTAAACAAACTTAATCATTTTGTTTATTCGTAGTGTTGCGATAAAACTCACCTTTTTGTCAATATGAAAGTGTTACGACAAAACTCACCTTTTTGTCAATATGAAAGTGTTGCGACAAAACTCACTTTTTTGTCAATATGAAAGTGTTGCGACAAAATTCACCCTTTTGTCAATATGAAAGTGTTGCGACAAAACTCACCTTTTTGTCGATGTAAAAGTGTTGTGAAAAAATCCACATTTTTGTCAATATAAGTTGTGGCGACAAAATTTACATTTGTATCAATATAAAATAGTTGGGAATAATGTAGACATCTTCGTTGTAACAAAATAAATGGGAATAAAATAGACATTGTTATTATATCAAAAGAGATGAAAGAAAAATTACATTTCCATGTAAAGAATTAAAAAGAAAAGAAAATTACATTTTTCTTAAATGTAATCGAAAGAAGAGAAAATTGCAATTTTCGTTTAATGTAATGAAAAGGATAAAAAAAAATTATGAAAAGTAGCAAATTAGAAAAATGTACATAACTTGATATTGAAACTAAGATTACATTAAAATTCTCAATTTTAATGTTATGTATGAATACAAGAAGAATGTACATTGTTTGAAAATAAAACAATGTCTACATTAAAAATCTCATTTTTAATGTACCGAGTGAAAAATAGAAAAATGTACATTGTTTGAAAATAAACAATGGTTACATTAAAAATCTCATTTTTTTTCAATGTAAATTAATAAATGATGAAAATAAAAAGATTACATTTTAATGTAATATATGATATCACCTAAAAGAAATAAAACATAGAAAAGAAGTATACTTTTTATTTGCATTTTTCTCTATGCAAATAAAAACACGAATTTATAAAGAGATATTTTAATTACAAATTAGATGTAATTAGAAAGATAGGAAAAGGATAATTTATTTACATTTAGTGTGAACAAAAGAAAGGATAGAGGAAGAATGATTTATTTACATTAAGTGTAAATAAACCAAAAAGGTAGAAAAATAAAACGGAGATATTGAAAGTGATATTTTATCATCATTTTAGATGCGATAAAGAGAATGGATTTTTATAATTGAAATCGCCAAACGATTATATTTATACATATAAATATAAACATAAAATTTAAATGAAACGAGCGCGGCAGTTCGCGTATCGGCAATCGTAATTTCAAACGATTATACCGAAAGATCCGACCGTTGGATTTTCCCAAAACCAGAATCGTTAGGACTGCTTTGGGAAGAGCTTTCCAATGATATAAATTTCGCCAAAATCCGACGGTTAGATTTCAAGATATGTGTAAATCAAAATTTGGTAAAAACAGCGCCCGGGCAGCCCACTGACCCGAAGCATCGTTTTATTGTTTTGAGCTACTTTTAAATAAATAAAAATAGCAATAAATCATTCTAAATAGATATGAAATGATTTAAAAGATAATTATGCGATAATTATTTGAAAAGACCGAGTTTAACTCATTTCAACTAATTGCACGACGATTAAATCAAAGATATAAGAAGACGGTGGTTGAAGACCAGCGATCTTCACATCGAATGGACGACACTACTGATGCCTTGGACTGACTTGCTCCCAGGAAGGGGTTGAAGCAGTGGTTGTCCGGACATATGTGTTGGTTGTGCAGATAAGCGAGAGCCTCTCTGGTGTCTCGGTTTCGTTCAGACTCAGAACGGACTTGTAAACGGATGCGTGTCTGACGTTGAAATTCATTTCATGTAATTAAATCGATTCCTATTAATGTATGTCTGTTTGGTGGTGGAGAATTTATTCTCTACTTAACACCCTGGTATATATCAATAGTTGTCGGTAGCATGGCGTGAATGGTCAATGTGACACGCCAAGATGCAAGTAACAAGGCTTTTGTTGAAAAGCAGGCCTTGCGGTTTATGATCAAAGCATAGCCTGTTTAGGCATAGCTTTGTGTATAGCGTGACTTCGCGAGCCTCACACCCCGGTATGAGTCAAAAACGGAATAAGGACTACAGGGAGTGCACAAGTTTCTTTCTAGCTAGGAGTGGTGTCAGTGCTTAAACTGGCTGGCATTTTACTTATGTTGATGATGGATTGAGGTACCTCGGATTTATAGGTTGTCAGTGGCCATATGGAGGTTCAAAGGAACCGGAAGCGTGTGTTCAGGCATAACTAATCCGCTACCGTTAGGTAGGGACCGGCCCAGAAGATCCAAGGGTTCGCCAGAGTCCGGGCCTTGAGGCATTTGCTAGAGTGTCTCGAATCGGAGAGGATGATCCCTAGCCTCGATTTCATGATGGAAACCCAATTTCCAATACGACATTACGTCCTTGATTGTATACTATATATGGCGACATAGTATACGGTTGTTATGCCGTCTAGGATTGATACATTTACTTTGAAGTATTTTAAACTGCTTAGACACTAATAATGATACTAAAAAACATTACCTTGCACGTATTAAGCATATTTGATCATTATAAGGTAAAACTCTATCCTCCGGTTTGCGTTGCATTTTGTGATGGGACTTGAGTCTTATAATGATCTCATTTTTTTCAAAAGTCATTGCGTTATTTTGTATTAAAATTTATTAAATTATGCACTGGCAATCCAATGGAGTAAACCCGTTCCACGTTAGCGGCGTGGTCCTGTGATTTCGCCATATCGTTTGTTAGCGTAGAAAGATTTCTCATACCAGTCCCACGACTGACTCGATGTTTGTTTCACTTTGCAAACTCGGGTGCCCTCTTTCAACACGAGCAGCCCAGTAATAGGTTTCTAGGGGGACATTTTCTGGATTGAAGACTGCTTGGAAGAAGAAGACGAAGAAGTCCTTTTTCTGTATATTTTTGCTTTAGAGACTTTATTCCATCTTGTATCTTGATGTACGTTTGAATTTGGAACTTATTTCCTTTGACTCAGACTTTTATTTTGCTAAGTTGTATCCTGTAAACTGCGTACTCTATGGTTCAATTGTTGTGATGTTTATGACTTTTATCTTTCCGCTGCAATAATTAGGTGTTATGATATTATCTGAGATCTGTTGTTGTTGTAAATATGTTACACTCCAAATGATTATCCTTACTTTTGCACCACGGAAGTTTGGGGTCATCACAGTTATAGTTTCAAGACACCAATGAGAAAGGGCATGTTCAATCAAAACTAGAAATAGGGACAACTCCTATATTATTGGAACACAAAGTGTACACTAATGAGGATGACACATCACATCAGACAAACTACTCCAACTGTATCAAGCACAAGGTCAGGATACAGTTCAAGTGAGCACATGACTGATGATGAACAACATGCAGATGACAACAGAGACATTAACAGCAATCAGGATAATGGAAATAATAGTACTGCATCAGATGATAGCAATCAAAACATTGGAAATAACAACACCACAACAGATGACAGCAGCAGTGATAATGAAAGACAACAACCACAGACTCGACATCATATGGTCACTAGAGCTAAAAGTGGGATATTCAAGCCTAAAGTATACAATGCAGCAATCAAGGATACAAAACCGACTGAAGAACCTCTCACATTTAACCAGGCAGTAAAACACAAACAATGGTGTGATGTTATGAATGAGGAGTATGAAGAATTAGTTAGAAATAAAACTTGGAGTTTAGTCATACCCTCCCCCCCCCCCACCAAAATAAGAACATTGTGGGGGTGTAAATGGACTTACAAGTTGAAGAAAGACGCTAATGGGAATATATCTAAATATAATTCTAGATTAGTGGCAAGGGGGTTTTCACAACAATATGGCTTTGACTTTAATGAAACATTTTCCCCAGTGGTCAAGCTTACAACCATTAGAATTATTCTAACTATTGCTCTACGTTTTAGGTGGAATATAAGACAGCTAGATGTGTGCAATGCCTTTTTAAATGGTGAGCTAATTGAAGAAGTTTATATGCAGCAGTCTACAGGCTATGTTTGTAATGGAAAATAAAATTTTGCGTGTAAATTTCACAAGGCCATATATGGGTTAAAGCAAGCTTCAAGAGCTTGGTACATGAAGTTAAAGAACACTCTTGAAAAATTGGGATATAAGAGAACAATTCCAGACAACTCCTTGTACACAAAAATTATTGATAAAAATACAACATGTATCCTAGTGTATGTTGATGATATTTTATTTACAGGGAGTGACAGAAAAGAAATTGATTATGTGATAAATCAACTTGACCAGACTTTTGCAATAAAAGACATGGGGAATGTTAATTACTTTCTAGGTATTCAGGTCCAAAGAAAATCAAATTCAAAAATCTTCCTTTCACAAAGGAAATATATTTCTGAAATTTTAGCAAGAGCAAATATGGATAGTGCCAAATCCATCACTACTCCTATGACTTGCAACTTAAGGCTCTCTAAAACTGATGAGGAAGATATTGAAAACTGTAGTCTATGTCGTAGCATAGTTGGGGCTTTACAATATTTGACTATAACAAGACCAGAAATTAGTTTTAGTGTCAATAAAGTTTGCCAATTCATGGTAAATCCTTTGAGCAAACACTGGGCTGCAGTCAAATGCATCTTACACTACTTAAGGGGAACCCTAGACTACGGTCTAACAATTAGAGCAAGTCAAGACATAAAAATAACGCTTACAGTGATGCCGACTAGGAAAATGACCAAAACGATAGGAGATACACATCTGGTTACGGTCTGTTTATGGGATCTAACCCCATATCGTGGTGCACGAAGAAACAACCCACCATATCTCGATCGAGTATTGAAGCTGAATACAGAGCTCTAGCCTCTGCCGCTGCCGTGATTATATGGGTGGAAACCCTAATTAAGGAATTAGGGTTATGTCTGACGAAGAAGCCAACACTTTGGTATGACAATAAGAGCACAGTGGGACTGTCAATGAACCCAATCCAACATTCCAGGACAAAACACATCGAAATAGACCTTCATTTCGTCAGAGAAAGAACTGAAGCTGGAAAGATGAAGATTAATCACATACCAGCCTTTTATCAAAAGGCAGACATCTTGACTAAAGCTCTATCGCGAAGTAATTTTGAAAGATTGAGGAAGGAGCTTAGAGTTTTTTATGGTGGCGTTGAACTGTTACACCCCTGTGGGCTTATGTTGTACATATGGGCTGTGTCTGTATTTAGCCCATTACTTTAATTCTCTAATACATATAAAAATGCAGAGTTCTGTAACATTCTATTCGAAAATATTATTACAAAATTTACATTTTAGAACCACTTTTCTTACAGAGAGACCGAGATAGAAGTTGGTTGGAATTTGAAAAAGGAAAGGTGAGATGCTCAAGAAACATAGATGAAAAAGGAAAAAGAAGGAAACTTTATTTTTCTTCTTTTTGATCCTTAAAGAATAAATTCTGTCATTAGAGAGAAGAAAACTTATTTCAAACCAAAATAAGTGGCACTGACCATTACAAAGAAAAATTATTCAATTTTCTAAAGACAAATTGATAAAGTGGGAAAATAGCAAAAAATCAGTCTGTTTGAATGCTATCAGACAAAACTGTGAAAGATATTACAAAATTGGAATATTAATGAGTGTTCCATATGTCAATGAAATTTATTTTTCTTATTTGGGTCAAGCTTAAGGTTCATGTTATTGGTCCCGGTTTGAATTGAATAACAATTTCCAAGCAAAATTCAGTTGATGTACTCAAGGGATAAAAATATAATTGCGTGGAAGGCTATTTGTTCATGGCCATGTTGAGTTGCATGTTATGCACTTTTCAACTTTTAAGTTTGTTATTGTGTAAATTATCGTTTACCATTTAATTATTCGCATGTGTGTGGTGCTAGCTTGTGTAATCATTTCGGAAAATTAATAGCAAACTTATGCCTTGAATAAAGAGCCTGCATATTTATATTTGCACTCTCATTAATTCTTGTCAGATTTTCAATAAACTCCATATGCTAGCAGTCATAAGTGGGCATCAATTCTGCAATTCCTAGTTCTAAGCTCATGTCAACCATTTATTTTTTGTATTAATTCCCAGTATGATTGGTTCCAAATTTCCAATCAGTTATTAAATTTTGTGTTGTAAGACTAGCATTGAATCGAACACAAGAGAACCTTGAAGAGCGGACGAGAATGCAGCTTTGAAATCTGTTTTGTGATATAAAGCTTAACATGCCATGAAGAATCGAATAACTGAATAAGCTCATGTTGTTCTTTAATATCATACTATGTTAGAACCTAATTAACAATCCAGTTAATAATTCACCAATCTTAGAGTTGAGAGTTATGTGCTCATGTCAGTATTATTGATGGATTTGGATTTGGTACATCTAAATGAAGGGAAAAGGGTAGTTCGAATTTTTGATGTTGTATGTCGGCAGCAACATAAATAAAATGTTCTAATAAAGTTTTGGATGAGCCTTGAACATATTCAGTTCTCTCCAACATTTATATTAAGTTATTGTCAGATTTATATTTTCTTCAAATATAAAAAGAAATGTCAGATTTATATATGGACTTACTTCCATTTTATTAGTAGCAATTGGGTAAGCTGTGCACGATAGACACTTGAAGTCATATTTTAGTACATATATCGTAAATTGCTAGTTGAAAAGATTTCATAAGCAACAATGATACTGACAAAACATCAGTACATGTAGCTTTATAAGCACCAAACCCGAATAGTCTGCAACAGCAGCAAATGTTACATAGTTCATTGCATATGGACAAACAAAGCTCTGTTTTGTGGCATAAAACGTACGATATCTGAACCACAATATTATTAATAACACGAGAGTTAGAACCATACTGACTGAAAAACTTGGCACAAATGGATGATAATGTTGGAGCATGGCAAAATCATTATGATTGAAGTTCAGTGCTTGATTTGCGAGGATTAAAACTTATACAAATAATTACTTGTTATATAGCGTAGATCCTTTGATCTTATTGCTTAATTTCTTGTTATTTAATTACTTGTCATTCTTGTTGCCATTTTCTTGCAAATATGATTCTCTATTAGTGCAATTCCTGCTCCAAATACATTTTTATTATTGTACAAATCTCATACCCAGTTTGCATACTTCTACCGTTAACTCTAAATTCCAGACAATACTTACCTAAAGTTTTATAGCCTGTACCATTTTATCTTTAGTTCATGATTTTCGTGATAAGTGCGTAAATATCTTGTATTTCAGTTTCTTGTAAATTTGCACATGCATTTCTTAACATATGCATTTCATCTTAATTTGTATAATTAGTTCCTGTAACTAATCATTAATGCCATCCACATTTTTTACGTGCCTTCATTGTTTGTTCATTTCCTTGCAAATTCTACAATTAACACTTCTTTTGTTTGTTCTTGTTCCTGACATTTAAATGAAATGACCTAAACTTCCCCGATCCTCGAAGAGACGGAGGAGCATGGATTGTTTTGAGAACACGACGCATCAGAACACAAACACTAAAACATTCATTGCTATTACAACAATTTATATCAAAGTAGAAGAATATTTCAGAGCACGAATAATATTACATAGCAAAAAAATAATATCAGAGATTAAAATACACAGCAGTGAAAATTTAAAATGTATAAATACAATGTACAACGGAAAATACACAATTAGCACAACTGAAAGAAATACACGGATACAAAGCTTTCCGAATATAGCTCCAACTTTAATCCAGGATCTTGTGAAAAGAAGTATCTGCGAAAACCAAAACTACTAGCTGCCCGTGTGGAAAATATGGGCACTCAGAGTTTAGGTAGAAACAATAAACTCCGAGTCAGTCATGGGACTGGTGTGAGAACTAAAATAGTTATTACCTTTATTTTAAAGTTGGGTAAATCAACGGACCACGCAGTATAACACAGAAGGGTTTACTCCCAAGAATACCATAAACAAACAGTTTATAAATGTTAACAACATTTTTCGTCAACACCCAGATTACAGTATGTAATGTATGTGTTCATGGGATTTGACATCGTCATGACTCAGAGTCATATTATCCTAGGCATGTGGTTATAAGCTGAATCGCCTTCCCGAGGGCATAAGAATTTTTAAACCTAATGGCCATTAACCTTTCCCCTGGAGGTTGAGCATCGCACATATTGCACGATGGTATTTCGACTTGACCCTGGGAAAGTTATTTAACTTGATATCATTTGGCTTCATGGAATTGATGATTTTCTAAGCCATGACAATGACATTATGTACTACAATAAGAAGAAAACATACTAACATTTCCCCCGAGCTCAAGGATGAAGGCATCGCAATATTCGTTAACTCCGATGATTCCTCCATGTCAGATCCGCTCAAGAGAGCAGTCTGAATCACGACGGGGAGTGGGTTAGGAATGAATAGATGATCTCCTTACATCAATGTACGGGAAGCGTTAGGTTCAGTATGAGAGTATGGACCAATCATTGCGGATCCTTAGGGCGAGGAGAAGGAGACTTCATGTTTCCACAAAGCCCTCTTCCTCCACCGCTGGGGCGCCTTGATTGATCTCCTCATCAGAAAGGTTAGTGTGAACTCCATGTTTCATCATTATGCCGCAACAAGATTATCGAATCGTAAGAAGTGTGAGACCCGGAATTCTCCATTCATAGTTTGTAGATATATTACAAGAATCCAATAAAATGGAACTTTCACGAAATTAATAACAATATCGTACTAGTACTATAAATGGAGTAACGGCAAGGCCTTTTAAACTCCATAAATAGTAACGGTCTTCCTACACAGAAGCTCATCTCGATTATTACCAAATCGAATTCCATTCAATTCCAATTTAATATGTTAAATTGGAAAACTTTACTTTGGAAATTTTCCATTAAATCTTAATAAAATGGTTTTTAAATTACAAATCATATTTTCACTGTTAACTGGGTTTTAAGAACAAATGTTATTTAAAACATCGTTCACAATGAACCCAAAATCATCTTCCATTTACTTTCAATTTATAATTATAAATTGGAAAACTTCATTATCTTAATTAAAAGATTTATTCTTTTCTCAACGGTGTTTAAGAAAAAATGTTATTAAAGACACAATTCGTGACAAACCCAAAAATCCAATTCGATATTAAATATAAGACTCAGAATAGAAAATATATCGGCTTATATTCAACATCAAATTCTGAAACTAACGGATATCGAGTTGGAAATAACGATATCTGTATCTTCCAAATTCCTCGTCAATATACGTATAATCATGGAATCCAATATCGAAACATTCCGATGATTATTTCCATTCAAATCCATTCTAATTCATACATTGGAAAATTCTAGTTATTTCAAAAACCATTTACAGGTCCAATTTATTTATTTAAAACATTAGATTATTATTCTAATCAATAACTAGTTCATTTAGATAAAAATATACTTTATCTTTTTCAAAACTAGAATTTTTCATCCAAAATCTTTCCAAATCATTTATTGTGATTTTACACAATTTTTCCATATTTTTAATAAGGCTCTTACGGCTGGTTTCCAATAACGGCCGCCGAACTGCATCACCTTTTCTAAAATTGATTTGGATATAATTTGAAATCCAACCGTTCAAATTTAAATCACTTATATTCACTGGAAATCTCTTTTCGATACGAACCTAACTATTCCAGTTTTAGGAGAATCCGGCGGTCGGATTTCCCATTATGTCAATTTGAAGTTAATGGTTGAAATTTGCGATTGGTCGGATCTCTACTTCATTTTCAATTTTAAATCAAAATTGAATGTTCTAAATCATTACAATATTAAAATGATTATATTTTCAAAATATCAGTCAATTCTTTTCGATATTCATTACAAAATGAATAAAACCGATAGAAAATTCCGTTCTAGTTAAGATAGCGTTTCTATACTGAACCCGGCTTCATTTTTTTTATATATTTTCGTGTCCATCCAAAATCGGACATCAAAATCATATTTTGTTCCTTTGCTACATATTATTTTAAAATATTCGCTATTTTCTGAATTGGAATGCGACTCAATCAATTACCATATAATTTCAGTTATATGGATTTCATACATCGCCTGTATTCAGTAATAATGATAAATAATCATCTAACATTCAAACATCATCCAGAGTGCATTCTACAACTGTATAAAATTAGTAAATAACGCTCACCACAGCCTGTCAACCCATCGATTGACATACAACTAAATATTGGGATTAGCGTATGTTAAATATCATCCCAATACCCATGTGGGGTTTTCAAACAACAATAGTCTATTTAAATAAATCATTGGTTAATAAATTTAACCAACTCTAATTCGTTTTGAATTATTTTTCTATTTAACCAATTTTCACTGTTTAAATTATAAATGGGTATTTATGATTTAATTTCAACTACCACAATAATATTAACATTATTTTAATATGTAAAACGTTACAGTCACAATACACAAATCATCCATATAAATAAATAATCAACTACCCAATGCCATTTATGACGCTACAAGTGGCCATTCGCGGAGTATGAAATGAGAGTGTCGCTAATATCCATACATCACTTCTATTCAAATGATTTGTGTGAATTCATGTGTTGAACTCCAAAAATAACTACATGAAATAATATTGAGTGAGAAGGAGTTCTCACTTTGGTTTCCACTCCGCCATTCTTAATTTAAAGAATTATTTTTAAACTAAAATTTAGCTTAAAAAATTCAATTGGCTCTGTTTTTGTTCTGGTCAGTTCTGAAATGTAATGCTCATCTCCACGATTCCAATGCTTCTGAAATCATCTAATTCTGATCACGTTTGAATAAGTTATTAACATTTTAATTTTAATTTTAATTACATAATCAGGATAATATAATATAAAATTAAATAAATTACCCCTAACCCTTGTTTAACAAATTAATCCCGTCATCTTCTCGTTCGTGATTTCCTGGAACATTCGAACCCAACGTTGCTTCCCTTAATGCACAACACTTAAGGCCGTCGGACCAAGATTAGGACTCCCCCCTCCAGCTGCCTTGGCCTGCACCTCCACCGCCGGTAACTGCAGCGGACTTGGCCCCCTGCTCGCAATTGAAAACCCATTCAAACGATGGTTCTTTGAGAACAAAATCTGAGATAAATACGCAACAAAATCTTATCTTAGCCGTTGGACAGAAATATCATGTTGAGCTCTTGAATTTTCATTTTATAGAATCCATGATTTAATTCGAACTATGTTAATAGGAATTGAGGGTTGAATTATGAAGCATTTCGGCCTTTAGTTCTTGCACTGGCGGTGGATTTCGTGAATAGGGAAAGAGATTAGGGTTTTGGCTTTATAACGATGTATATATATAATATTTTAATTTATTTATTCCTTAAATAGTAAGTTTTTCATTCGAACTCCAAATAAATCCCAACGACTGTCGCCTCCAGCCAAATACCCCCATTCCGAACATAATGGGATATGTTTCGTAAGCCAATTCGACTATTTTGATCAGTTTTTATTAAAATTAAAATATAAATTAATATAACGGTCAATATTGAATTCCAACGTACATTTTAACCTATCGGGGACACATAATGACTCCAAAAGAATTTAAAATTGAAATATAGCTATATTTTGATGATATGATCCTAACAAAATTAATTTCGTTGAATTTGGAGACCGTTTGAAATATGGTTTCTTTTCTAGTCGATTAAAATTAAACTGAAATTCAAAACATGTTTAAATTTACTACGCTCGCATGTTAATTCCAAAAATTATGAAATTTTAAACCTAACAATAATTTGATATTCCGGATCCAACAAAAGTGGATTAGTCGAAAACGGAGGTCGTCTGCAAAATGTCTATTTTTTAAGGGCTTATATATTATTAAAATATATATAAATTCCATATCGACTATTCTAATTTTAAACTGGACATAACTTACAATTTATAAAGTAAAATCTCAATTTCTTACATTCGTTAAAAAGATGTAGTTAAATACACTATAATGTTTATTGTTTCATCCAATTTCCGACTTATATTGAATTATGTATATTCATTTGATATTAAAAATCGAATTTTCAAACTACCGCACCCTTTCGAGTCCGTTTTATAATTAAAATAAATTTATACATTCTAACTTCAATTTAAATAAATTTTTAGTTGTTATTATTTAAAATAAATCATTTTAAATATTCAAATCCTATTAAAATAGCTAAAATAAAAAATTTAATTGGTTCAGAAATTCCGGGTTGTTATAATCTCCCCCACTTAAAATATTTTCTTCCTCGAAAAGGAACGGAGCTGAAAGTTGTTCAACTAACCAACTCAACTTTAATTCTAGCTTGAGTTCTTCAACTTTTCAGTTTCTAAGAATTTTCTAATTTCTCAAAAATTTGACTACCACCCTAAATTTTCGAAAATTTTCGCCATAACCTCCTTTGTACGGGGAGGGATTGAAAATTTTATTGGGCCGTATTAGGCACCCATAAATCAATAAAAAGCATGCACAATTTTTGTGACCTATCTATACCCAAGGGAGACGTGTAAAAAGTCGTAATCTCATACCTTGCCTGTAACGACCCGGAAAAAGGCGATCTTGGTTATCCGATATACAACACATATCGAACATCCAAGGATCGAAAATAACCGGAAAGTTAATAGAAAGAAGTTAGAGGGTGAGAATAGATAAGATAGAAACATAGAATAGAAGAAGAAGAAGAAGAAGAAGATACAACATCAGAGTAACACGAATCTCACAGCGGAACGAACAACATATTATAGATAACATATCCTTGAAATAAAAGATTGTACTTGAATATACATATCATTATCAAGTACAGCACTTACAACACAGCGGAATAACAATAGCTATATAAAATCCTGAAGCCTCCTGCTCCAGCCCTTCAAGTATCTGCAAATCCTGACTACTTGACTGTCCGTACAAAATTGGGCACCCAAGAGTTAAGGGAAACAAAACAAAATAAACTCCGGGTCAGTCATGGGACTGGTATGAGTAAAACAGTTTAAAACAGTTTGAGCCATTAAACGATATCTCATAAGACCACACCGTATAACGGAACGGGTTTTTCCCTTATGAGAATCCAAAATAATCTTTATATCAAAACTCATTAATATTATAATAGTGTCTATCAACCACAATATAATAATCATCTAGTAGAAACGCTTTCATCTCACGTTCTACATATATAGTATACAATCAAAACCGCAAGCACGTATTGGGTAATGGATTTCCAACTAGGACAAGGTATGGAACCAACTTTCACTAGTGTACCTCTAGAGAGGAATACACTGAGTTCAACAAGAACATCTTGCAACCCGGCTACACATGATCGACCACTCATTTTGCTTGAGTGTATCGAATGTATATCACCAACGGTTAGGATCAGCAACCGTTTCCCGAATGGGACAGCATCGACTATAGATTTTTAGAAGTAAATGAAACTCTAGATCAGGTGATTATACACCCTAATATGTGCGACCTACATAGCCATGCTTCTTGCCCGATTTTTGTCATTTCCTGGTTGTGAGGCTAGAGGCCACGCTTATCTCTGACAGATCACACGTTTATTCTCTTTGAATGTCACATCGTCATACCCGACAAATCACAAATTGATTTCCCCAAAAATACCACGGGTATACTGCTAAGAGAAACGAATTCCTTCGCCACCAAACGTAAATACGTTTGAAGAGATCAACTTACAGGTCGTCATACTCTATCAGACATTCTTCCATACAGGTCGTCTTGGGACTGGACAAACCGAAGGCACAATTCAGTACAACCATCTTAGGCAATTGTTAACTAAGATTTATACAACAGCCCTTGCACTTTACTCCATCTTCAATTATTTTTGGCATATATGATTGGCAACGCTTATGCCAATATGGAGTGGTTCTTCAGATAATAATCCAACCGGTCTCTCCATATTAACAACGTTAAAATGGTCAAAACTTTGATAGTCGGTGAGTTAACTATCAAAGAAAAACACGTCCGCAAACAACGATATTATTTCCAAATGGAAATTATATCGATCAATCATCATTTAACATTTATCTCTTTAGTTCATTAATTTACTTATCTCTTGTTTCCATATATTCTAAATTCTTATTTTCTATTATCAGAAAACATTTGTGATTCTCATTTGGAAAACATTTCCAAAACTCCTTCACTGTCAAACCTTACCATTCCTTAGTTAAGAAGGAAGTCAATCAAGTCGGGGTATAATTACCTCTCAGACCTTAACTGAACAATGTTTTAACTTCGAAATAGTCAAAATTTATCTTTTAAATCTTTAACAAACTTCCTTGCATAACTCTGTTTCGAATAAATCTCTATTTGATAACTCTTTCCTTCGAATAAACTATATTCGATAATCTCTGTTCTTCGAATAACCTATATTCGAATAACTCTATTCAATGAACCCTATTCGATTAACTCTAATCGATTTACTCTTATCAGTTAGCTCTATTTTATTAACTCTATTAGATTAACTTTATTTGATTAACTCTACCGGATTAACTCTATTCGATTAACTCTAACTAATTTACTCTTATCAATTAACTCCTTTCGAATAAACTATATTCGATTAACTCCTTTCGAATAACTAATATTCGATTTACTCCTTTCGAATAACTAATATTCGATTAACTTCTTTTGAATAGCTAATATTCGATTATCTCTTTTCGAATAACTAACATTCGATTAACTCCTTTCGAATAACTAACATTCGATTATCTCTTTTCATTCGAATAAACGATATTCAAAAATCTCTCTTTCGAATTAATCTCTATTCGATACTCCTTTAACTCTATTCGAATAAACTATATTCGATACTCTTTTAACTCTATTCGAATAGACTATATTCGATACTCTTTTAACTCTATTCGAATAGACTATATTCGATACTCTTTTAACTCTATTCTAATAGATTATATTCGATGCTATTTTAACTCTATACGAATAGACTGATTCGATACTCCTTTGGATTAACTCATTTGGATTAACTCTGTTTGATTAACTCATCTTAATTAACTCGACTTGATTAACTCATCTTAGTTAACTCGACTTGATTAACTCGTCTTAATAAACTCGACTTGACTAACTCATCTTAATTAACTCGACTTGATTAACTCATCTTAATTAACTAGATTTGATTAACTCCATTTGAATAACTCTAACTAGTTAACTCTAACTGGTCAACTCTAACTGATTAACCCTAACTGGTTAACTCTAACTCTAATCGAATAGCTAATATTCGATTAACTCATTTCGATTGACTCTTTGCGATTAACTCCTTTGATTTATTCCTTTGAATTATCTCCTTTGAATTATTCCTTTGAATTATCTCCTTTGAATTTTCTCCTTTGAATTACTCCCTTTGAATTACTCCTTCGAATTATCTTCTTTGATTTATCTCCTTTGATTTATCTCCTTTTCTATTTGTTTACTTAACAAATAACTATTCCCTTTTCAATTCTATTTATTTTAACAAATATATATTTCTTTTATCTTTTCTATTTATTTAACAAATAAATATTTCCTTTATAACATTCTATTTATTTCCTATAAATAAATATTTCCATTTATCTATTTGTAAATGTTTTACAAATATATCCTTTATCTTTTCTATTTGTAAATGGTTTATAAATATATCCTTTTCATTTCTATTTTAACATATTTATTCCCCATAAATATTTCCTTTCAATTCTATTTTAACATATTTATTTCCTATAAATATTTCCTTTCAATTCTATTTTAACATATTTATTTCCCATAAATATTTTCTGTCAATTCTATTTTAACATATTTATTCCCCATAAATATTTCCTTTCAATTCAATTTTAACATATTTATTCCCCATAAATATTTCCTTTCAATTCTATTTTAACATATTTATTTCCCATAAATATTTCCTTTATAAAATCCTTTGATTTTATAAATAGTTTCTTTTATAAATTCTATTTATAAATAAATATTCCTTTTATAATTTTATTTACTTTCTAAGTAAATATTCTTTTATCCTTCTATTTACTTTCTAAGTAAATATCCTTTTATAAAATTCTTTTCGTTTTATAAATATTTTATTTCAATGCACAGTTTGAAATCTTCCTTCTGTATAAAATCTTTCGATTTTATATAATATTTTATTTCAATATTTCTTCTGGTATTTAACCGTATCAAATAACCATATCATTGTCACTATAATCAATCCAGATTATACATCACATCATATAACACAATACATGAACAAAACAGTATAATAAAACTTGAGGAACCCATTTGGGTCCCTCCAACCTGTTTCCCTGCATCACAGATGTTAAATAACACGAATATAAAATATTCTGATAAACAGAATCAATATTCGATTAACGATTTATATATATATATCGTTATCTATATTTTCAACCAATACATACGCAATTCAACCAACAGTTAACACACAACAATCAACAGATGATTAACAGTTCTAAAAATACGTTACAAAAATATAACTGTTCAGAGTTGGAGAGTTTTACTCACATTGGCAGTTCATCGTTAAAGAACGATAAACTTTTTGTTTGATTTGAATCAAACAATTTATTTCGCCATAAATTCAAACGAGCTTCAATCCATTCCCAGTCAGTCCCATTTGGTAGTCATCGTCCATACGATCCCAATGGATCTTGTTTCGTTTGATTCTAATATCGTACGCACAAGATATGAATATTACAAGTTCTATACACATATAATTTAAATCAAACTTAAATAAATTTCATAATTGGGCTTTACCACAACTTTCCGGCCCAATCATTCCTTTAAAAGCCCAGCGTCGTGATCCTTCTTCTCTCCCGATCACTCAATCCAGGTAAAACGCGACATCCTCTTCTCCATTACAGTTGCTTTCTCCACCAACATCTCGTTCTGCATTTCATAATTCAACATGCCGACCACACCATCATTCCTCTCATTCAACTCTCCATCCTCTCGACCAAATCCCACCCCTCTCAATGTCCTTTTGTACAGTGCGAGCTGAATACCTCGAAGGTACAATGTTGACCAACATCGACACCCCCTTGAACTGAATCCACCAATAACGTTGCCAACCAACTCGCACTTAAACTCCCACTTAAACACCACTCGCTGATTTTAATATCCCAATTTTCAAAACACTAGGTCTACTGTGAGGGCATCGCATCGAACGACATCAGTTTGAAATCAACAAAACGTATACAAGAGCGAAGCTCTTCACTAAGGGATTGTGAATACATAAGTTGTGTGATTTATATTTTTTTATTTCTTTGATTTTCCAAAGGAAATCTTTTGCTGAAAAACATTTAGAGAATCCAGCGGCGCCTTTTTTCCATTGAGCAGAGAGTGATTTAGGGTTAGGCTAGTTAAGGATGTTATATAGGAGAAACTTTAATAATATTTTATTCCAATTTTATATTGATTTTTAAGCAACTGTTGTTGTATTTATTGTTTAAAAATCCTCATGATCACAGACGATACCCAAAAATCACGAAACTGGACAAGCAGCTACAGTTCGACATTACGGTCCCAACGAAACTGGTTTCGTCAAATTCCGACTCCGTTTGCTCACACAGCATATTTTTAACTGTCAAAATACTGACTGTTTTTCATCTTAAAAATTGGTACGGCCACATACTGACTTCAAAAATCACGGAAATTGAAATCTAACAATAATTTAACATTGCGGATCCAACAAAATTAGTTTCGTCAAATTCTGAGGTCGTTTGCAAAACTGGATATTTTTAATGCCCTAAATAACCCTTTTAAATATATAAATATATTTAAAAACAATTAAATTTAATATTTAAAAATAAATATTATTGTATATATTCACAGTGGAATACCATATAGCTCTAGAATATTCCCACATGAATTTCTAACTCGATATTTCAAAATTCCCAGTTATAACGATATTCAATTTATATAAAAAATCCTTTTATAATATAAATATATATTTATAAATTTATAAAGGAATTCCACAGCGACTTTTCTAAAATTTGATTTGGATGAAAATCAAAATCTACCAGACGAAATCCAGATTTTTCTCTTCCATTAGAAAAATATACTCCACCAGCTCCACTTGTTTCTTGTTTCACAGAAATCCGGCTTAAAATGGATTATGTATTCCCAGTTGAAGTTCAAATCGCCAAATTGCGAACTGCCGCGCCATTTCGAGCTCGATTTTAATTATAATAAAATTTCTACCTTCAACTGATGATATAAATATATTCGTCAATATAATTCAATTTAAATTGAAATATATATATTATATCGTCCAATTCACACCATATCATGAATTCTGTTATTTCTGATTATTCCGAAAATATTTTTTTTCTATTATTTATATTAATTAAATATAAATATTATTTAATTCGAGTTATCGATATCATTAATTCGATATTTAATAATTAAATTAATTAATTATCCAAAAGTAAAAATGCGGGTCATTACAATCTTTTCCCCTTAAAATAATTTCGTCCTCGAAATTGCTAAGGTAGAAAACAAATCCTATTGACTGGGTTACAAATTATTCGTTCACTTCTTAACTTCATTTTCAACTGAACCAATTTAATTCCAATTAAAATATTAATTAATTCTTATCAACGAAAATTTTCTAACACCTTAACTTTTCGAAAAATTTCGCCAGAACCTCCTTTGTACTGGTCAAAAAGATCAAACTCCAACTCGCCTCTCTTGGCCTTCTCCAACCCAAAAGAAAATCGAACAGCCAAGCGACTTGCCAATTTGGCTCATAAATCTCATACTCATATATAATATAAACTGGTACCTTTTTGGCGGGCATACCATTACATCCCTTCCATCTGTTACCAATTCTGCATATACCAGTATCTTTCCAATCAAACTGCATTCAGTTTTAACTCCAACACAACCATTCGCTTATATCCAAGCCAAATATCAATTCAAACTCGAGTTACATTCTCGATTCTAAATTCTTAACTTGATTATCAATTTCCACTTCAAATTCGAATCTCTCAAATCCAATTTGTCTTGATACCATTTTATTTCAATTTCAGTTACCACTTAACTGATTTCAACTCAGTTCCAGCTCGATTTCACAAATTTATATTCAAATTTGTTTTTACTTCAAATTATCTTTTCTGGGAGTTTTTAAACAGCTTTGCTTTCCTCAAAAATCAAACAATCCTTTTCGAAATTCAAACAACTTGTTTTCACAAAACATTTCCAAAAACAAAATCTTTGGTAGTAATCCGTCACTTAAAACTCGAAAATGAATACTGATTATGCTGCAGTCACTATATGATTTATTTTCCAGTAAATGAAGTGAGTTCAATACTATATCACTTTCAAAACCATATTTAAACACTTCCATTTTGAAATTCATTTTAAAATACCATTCATACGGCTTGTAAAACAATTTAAAATCTCCCAGGATTTTAAAATACCATATATTCAATCCAAATTCATTTACTAACACTCTTCCAATTTTCAGGGTTTTTAATTTCAATTCTGATTTGAATTTCAGATTTAATTCATCTGCTTTCATATATTTCACTTATATGAATTCTGATTGGTTATTTACATAACCATTTAATTTATAATCTTACTCGATTATAATAACAACCAATATATCCAATATATATATTTTCTCTATATCAGGATATAATTTGGGTAAATTTATTTCATTTACCCTCTTTTCAAAATATATTATGTCGACCCATCGTATTCGAGTGTTTATTAACTCCATCGATACAGTGGATCAAACTGATCGATCAGAACCCATAAACAACTCAACCAATAAATCACCACAATATAAAACAATTTTTATATCAATAACAAATACGCTCACTCGTATATATACACTCAACTCAATCTAGGGCATTACTAACCCTATCTCTACTGAGTCACGCTACCGAGCCAAGTTAATCAATTAACCTTCAGCTCTGATACCAACTGTAACGACCAGGAAAAAGGCGATCTTGGTTATCCGATATACAACACATATCGAACATCCAAGGATCGAAAATAAACGGAAAGTTAATAGAAAGAAGTTAGAGGGTGAGAATAAATAAGATAGAAACTTAGAATAGAAGAAGAAGAAGATACAACATCAGAGTAACACGAATCTCACAGCGGAACGAACAACATATAATAGATAACATATACTTTAAATAAAAGATTGTACTTGAATATACATATCATTATCAAGTACAGCACTTACAACACAGTGGAATAACAATAGCTATATAAAATCCTGAAGCCTCCTGCTCCATCTCTTCAAGTATCTGCAAATCCCGACTACTTGACTGCCCTACAAAATTGGGCACCCAAGAGTTTAGGGAAAACAAAACAAAATAAACTCCTGGTCAGTCATGGGACTGGTATGAGTAAAACAGTTTAAAACATTTCAAACAAGTAAACGATATCTCATAAGACCACGCCATATAACGGAACGGGTTTTTCCCTTATGAGAATCCAAAATATCTTTATATCAAAAACCTTTTGATATTATAATAATGTTTATCAACTACAATATAATAATCATCTAGCAGAAACGCTTTCATCTCACGTTCTACATATATAGTATACAATCAAAACCGTAAGCACGTATTCGGTAATGGATTTCCAACTATGACAAGGTATGGAACCACCTTTCGCTAGTGTACCTCTAGAAAGGAATACACTGGGTTCAACAAGAACATCTTGCAACCCGGCCACACATGACCGACCACTCATTTCGCTTGAGTGTATCGAATGTATATCACCAACGGTTGGGATTAACAACCGTTTCCCGAATGGGACAGCATCGACAATAGATTTTTAGAAGTAAATGAAACTCTAGATCAGGTGATTATACACCCTAATAGGTGCGACTTACATAGCCATGTTGCCTGCCCGATTTTTGTCATTTCCCAGTTGTGAGGCTAGAGGCCACGCTTATCTCTGACAAATCACCCGTTTATTCTCTTTGAATATCACATCGTCATACCCGCCAAATCACAAATTGATTTCCCCAAAAATACCACGGGTATACAGCTAAGAGAAACAAATTCCTCCGCCACTAAACATAAATACGTTTGAAGAGATCAACTTACGCGATCTATTAAATATACTCTGTCAGACATTCTTCCATACAGGTCGTCCTGGGACTGGACAAACCGAAGGCACTATTCAGTACAACCATCTTAGGAAATTGTTATCTAAGATTTATACAACAACCCTTGCACTTTACTCCGTCTTCAATTATCTTTGGCATATATGATTCGCAATGCTTATGCCAATACGGAGTGGTTCTTCGGATAATAATCCAACCGGTCTCTCCATATTAACAACGTCAAAATGGTCAAAACTTTGATAGTTGGTGAGTTAACTATCAAAGAAAAACACGTGCGCAAACAACGATATTATTTACAAATGGAAATTATATCGATCAATCATCATTTAACATTTATCTCCTTAGTTGATTAATTTACTTATCTCCTGTTTCCATATATTCTAAATTTTTATTTTCTATTATCAGAAGACATTTCTGGTTCTCATTTGGAAAACATTTCCAAAACTCCTTCACTATCAAACCTTACCATTCCTTAGTTAAGAAGGAAGTCAATCAAGTCGGGGTATAATTACCTCTCAGACCTTAACTGAACAATGTTTTAACTTCGAAATAGTCAAAGTTTATCTTTTTAATCTTTAACAAACTTCCTTACATAACTCTGTTTCGAATAAATCTCTATTTGATAACTCTTTCCTTCGAATAAACTATATTCGATAATCTCTGTTCTTCGAATAACCTATATTCGAATAACTCTATTTAATTAACCCTACTCGATTAACTCTAATCGATTTACTCTTATCAGTTAGCCATATTTGATTAACTCTATTGGATTAACTCTATTTGATTAACTCTATTGGATTAACTCTATTCAATTAACTCTAACTAATTTACTCTTATCAATTAACTCCTTTCGAATAAACTATATTCGATTAACTCCTTTCGAATAACTAATATTCGATTAACTCCTTTTGAATAATTAATATTCGATTAACTTCTTTCGAATAACTAATATTCGATTATCTCTTTTCGAATAACTAACATTCGATTAACTCCTTTCGAATAACTAACATTCGATTATCTCTTTTCTTTCGAATAAACGATATTCAAAAATCACTCTTTCGAATAAATCTCTATTCAATACTCCTTTAACTCTATTCGAATAAACTATATTCGATACTCTTTTAACTCTATTCGAATAGACTATATTCGATACTCTTTTAACTCTATTCGAATAGACTATATTCGATACTCTTTTAACTCTATTCGAATAGACTATATTCGATACTCCTTTGGATTAACTCATTTGGATTAACTCGGTTTGGTTAACTCATCTTAATTAACTCGACTTGATTAACTTATCTTAATTAACTCGACTTGATTAACTCATCTTAATAAACTCGACTTGATTAACTCATCTTAAATAACTCGACCTGATTAACTCATCTTAATTAACTTGATTTGATTAACTCCATTTGAATAACTCCAACTGGTTAACTATAACTGGTCAACTCTAACTGATTAACCCTAACTGGTTAACTCTAATTGGTTAACTCTAACTCTAATCGATTAACTCTAATCGAATAACTAATATTCGATTAACTCATTTCGATTGACTCTTTTCGATTAACTTCTTTGATTTATTCCTTTGAATTATCTCCTTTGAATTATTCCTTTGAATTATCTCCTTTGAATTACTCCCTTTGAATTACTCCTTTGAATTATCTCCTTTGATTTATCTCCTTTGATTTATCTCCTTTTCTATTTGTTTACTTAACAAATAACTATTCCTTTTTCAATTCTATTTATTTGACAAATAAATATTTCTTTTATCTTTTTTATTTATTTAACAAATAAATATTTCCTTTATAACATTCTATCTATTTCCTATAAATAAACATTTCCATTTAATCTATTTGTAAATGTTTTACAAATATATCCTTTATCTTTTCTATTTATAAATGGTTTACAAATATATCCTTTTCATTTCTATTTTAACATATTTATTCCCTATAAATATTTCCTTTCAATTCTATTTTAACATATTTATTTCCCATAAATTTTTCCTTTCAATTCTATTTTAACATATTTATTCCCCATAAATATTTTCTTTCAATTCTATTTTAACATATTTATTCCCCATAAATATTTCCTTTCAATTCTATTTTAACATATTTATTTCCCATAAATATTTCCTTTATAAAATCCTTCGATTTTATAAATAGTTTCTTTTATAAATTCTATTTATAAATAAATATTTCTTTTATAATTTTATTTACTTTCTAAGTAAATATCTTTTATCCTTCTATTTACTTTCTAAGTAAATATCCTTTTATAAAATTCTTTTGGTTTTATAAATATTTTATTTCAATGCACAGTTTGAAATCTTCCTTCTACATAAAATCTTTTGATTTTATATGATATTTTATTTCAATATTTCTTTTGGTATTTAACAGTACCAAATAACCAGACCATTGTCACTATAATCAATCTCATATTATACATCACATCAAATAACACAATACATGAACAAAACAGTAATATAAATCTTGAGGAACCCAGTTGGGTCCCTCTAACCTGTTTCCCTGCATCACATATGTTAAACAACAAGAATATAAAATATTCTGATAAACAAAATCAATATTCGATTAACAATTTATATATGTCGTTATCTATATTTTCAACCAATACATACGCAATTCAACCAACAGTTAACACAAAGCAATCAACAGATGATTAACAATTCTAAAAATACGTTATAAATATATAACTGTTCAGAGTTGGTGAGTTTTACTCACATTGGCAGTTCATCGTTAAAAAACGATAAAATGTTTATTTGATTTGAATCTAAAAATTTGTTTTGCCATAAATTCAAACGAGCTTCAATCCATTCCCAGTCAGTCCCATTTGGTAGTCGTCGTCCATACGATCCCGACGGATCTTGTTTCCCTTGATTCTGATATCGTACGCACAAGATATGAATATTACAAGTTCTATACACATGTATTTTAAATCAAACTTAAATAAATTTCATAATTGGGCTTTACAACAACTTTTCGGCCCAACCACTCCTTTAAAAGCCCAGCCCCGTGATCCTTCTTCTCTCCCGATCACTCACTTCAGGTAAAACGCGACATCCTCTTCTCCATTACGGTTGCTTTCTCCACCAACATCTCGTTCTCCATTTCATAATTCAACATGTCGACCACACCATCATTCCTCTCATCCAAATCTCCATCCACTCGACCCAATCCCACCCCTCTCGATGTCCTTTTGTACAGTGCGAGCTGAATGCCTCGAAGGTACAGTGCTGACCAACATTGACACCCCCTTGAACCGAATCCACCAATAACCTTGCCAACCAACTCTATTTTACCCCCCCCCCCCCCCCCCCCCGATCCAAAACTCCCGCTCAAACACCACTCGCTGATTTTAATATCCCAATTTTCAAAACCCTAGGTCTACTATGAGGGCATCGCATCGAACGACATCAGTTCGAAATCAACAAAACGTATACAAGAGCGAAGCTCTTCACTCAGGGATTGTGAACATATAAGTTTTGTGATTTATATATTTTGGTTTTGATTTCTTTGATTTTCCAAAGCAAAGCTTTTGCTGAAAAACATTTAGAGAATCCAGCGGCGCCTTTTTTCCATTGAGCAGAGAGTGATTTAGGGTTAGGCTAGTTAAGGATGTTATATAGGAGAAATTTTAATAATATTTTATTCGAATTTTATATTGATTTTTAAGCAACTGCTGTTGTATTTATCGTTTAAAAATCCTCATGATCACAGACGATACCCAAAAATCACGAAACTGGACAAGCAGCTACAGTTCGACATCACGGTCCCAACGAAACTGGTTTCGTCAAATTCCGACTCCGTTTGCTCACACAGCATATTTTTAACTGTCAAAATACTGACTGTTTTTCACCTTAAAAATTGGTACGGCCACATACTGACTTCAAAAATCACGAAAATTGAAATCTAACAATAATTTAACATTGCGGATCCAACAAAATTAGTTTCATCGAATTCTGAGATCGTTTGCAAAACTGGATATTTTTAAAGCCCTAAATAACCCTTTAAATATATAAATATATTTAAAAACAATTAAATTTAATATTTAAAAATAAATGTTATCGTATATATTCACAGTGGAATACCATACAGCTCTAGAATATTCCCATATGAATTTCGAACTCGATATTTCAAAATTCCCAGTTATAACGATATTCGATTTATATTAAAAATCCTTTTATAATATAAATATATATTTATAAATTTATAAAGGAATTCCACAGAGACTTTTCTAAAATTTAATTTGGATGTAAATCAAAATCTACCCGACGAAATCCAGATATTTCTCTTCCATTAGAAAAATATACTCCACCAGCTCCACACGTTTCTTGTTTCAGAGAAATTCGGCTTAAAACGGATTCTGTATTCCCAGTTCAAGTTCAAATCGCCAAATCGCGAACAGCCACGCCATTTCGAGCTCGATTTTAATTATAATAAAATTTCTACCTTCAACTGACAATTATAAATATATTCGTCAATATAATTCAATATAAACTGAAATATATATTTTATATCATCCAATTCACACCATATCATGAATTCTATTATTTCCGTTTATTCCAGAAATATTTTTTTCTATTATTTATATTAATTAAATATAAATATTATTTAATTCGAGTTATCGATATCATTAAATCGATATTTAATAATTAAATTAATTAATTATTCAACAGTAAAAATACGGGTCATTACATTTGCCTAGTGTTGGAAATAAAATAATCCGTGTGCCTTAATTAAAAGTAAGAGAGAGTAAATTTTTGTCATCTCCGGACTGTGTAGGGTTTTTATTAAATCCTGCCCTGAGCACCATTACATGTATTCCTTAATTAAGTCCATAATTGGTCCTCTGTTCAACATGTAATTCAGTCCTCGCCATACAAGCATCTCGCTCGTATGGTAATCCCAACCTCGTCATATAAGCTCCAATTGCTTATATGGAATATGATATGATATGCTATCTTCATGTAGTATGCCATGTGGTGTAGTTCATAATTTATTTATTGCTATCTTATGGCGACGTTTATAATCTCACATAGAACAACCATCACAATGCATCCAAAAACATTCACAGGAGCTGATATAATAATAAAATTGCGCAACCAACTCATTAAGGTGCACCTGTTTGTCGGGCACACAATACATTTCTCTACTCAACAGTAAATCCATCAACTGCTCAGCATGTATATATATGTGCATATCTATCTAATATATAAATCCAATTCGAACTAAATTTTCTATTCAGTTCAATATTTTATTTTATTTGGTTTTATTTATCGTTCCTTCTTATATTGGTTAAATTAATTATCATTCCAATATTTTTATTAGTTAAACTAATAATCAAACGTCACGACCCGCAATCAATTAGTTAATTAAATTTTCAAACATATAACTTTCTATATACTTAAAAAAAATCATATTTTTAGTGTCAAATCACAAACAATAAATTCTAACTAAGTTTTGGTTCTCACACCAGTCAGTTGGAAATATATAGATATCCCACTTTCGAAACTCGAACATAGATACTGAAGATGCAGCTGCTATGATCAGAATCATCTCCGGGCGACTAGAGTATGATTTTATATCTACCCAGTATATTTGAGACTTTGGATATACGTTCATGACGCGTATATGTGTAATCTTCGTATACTTGATAGTCCAAAATAAATATAAAATAAAATACTTAAATACGTATAATAAGATGTTTTTTCCAAAATTAATTTTTTTTTATAAATAATACTCTTTAAACTCATTCTAGGATATTACTAACCCTATCTCTAACAATTATTCTTATAGGATGTTACTAATCCTATCTCTGATGAATTCTTTCGTTTGGTTCTAATGTATCTTGTTCTCGAGCCTTGTAAACCAAAGCTTTCATACCAAAATGAAATGACCCAAACTTCCTCGATCCCGAAGAGACGGAGGAAACCAGATTATTTTGAGAACACGACGCATCAGAACACAACCACTAGAATATTTCATTGCTATTACAACAATTTACATCAGAGTACAAGAATATTTCAGAGCACGAATAAATATTACACAGTGGAAAAATAATATCAGAAATTAAAATACATAGCAGCGGAAATTTTAAATGTATAAATACAATGTATAGCGGAAAATAAATCAACTAGCAGAACTGAAAAAATATGCGGATACAAATCTTTCCGAATATAGCTCCGGCTGTAATCCAGGATCCTATGAAAAGAAGTATCTGCAAAAACCAAAACTACTAGCTGCCCGTATGGAAAATATGGGAACCCAGAGTTTAGGTAGAAACAATAAACTCTGAGTCAGTCATGGGACTGGTGTGAGAACTAAAACGGTTATTAACTTTATTTTAAAGTTGGGTAAATCAAGGGACCACGCCGTATAGAATGGAATGGGTTTACTCCCAAGAATACCATAAACAAACAATTTATAAACAACGTAATGCTTTTTGAAAAATTGAAGCTATTATAAGACTCAGGTCCCATCACACATTACAACGCAAGCCGAAGGATAGAGTTTTCCCTTATAATAGCCAAAATGCTTGGTACGTTTTAAAACAAAGCTCATTTGATACTATTATTAGTATCTAGTCAGTTTAAAATACTTTTTAATATAAATATATCAATCTGAGATGGCATAGCTACCTTATACTATGTCGCCATATATGTTTACAATCAAAACTGAATGATGTCGTATTGGAAATTGGATTTCCATCATAAGTTGAGGCAAGGGATCACCCTCACTGCTAACGAGACACTCTAGCAAATGCCTCAGGATCCCCCGCAGTGAACCCTTGGAATCGGTGGGGCCGTTCCACACTTACTTTAGTGGATTGGTTATTCCTAAACACATGTTTCCCGGTCCTATCGGACCTATCCCTAAGCCATTAGAGACTCAATATCTGAGGCACCTCATTCCATCATCCACATAAGTAAAAATGTCTGGGCTCCATACCATGACACTTCTAGCTAGAAAGAAATGTCGTGCACTCCATATGGTCACTATCCCGTTTTGACTCATACCGCGGTGTGAGGCTCGCGAATTAACGCTATACACAAAGCTACGCTAATTAAAGATGTGATTTGATCATCATCCACAAGACTCTGCTTTCCAACAAAAGCCTTGATCATTTGCAGCTTAGCATGCCACATTGACAATTCACGCCATACGACTGATGTCTATCAATATCTGACCTTTAATCTCGTACGTCTCAGAGAAGGGTGTTAAGCAAGAGAATAAATTCTCTGCCACCAAACATATATATATTAATTGAAATCAATCAACACAGAATGAAATCCAATGTCAGACACACATCCATTTACAAGTCCGTTCTAGGTCTGAACGAAACCGGAGGCACCTTATTCCTTATCCCATCTGTCCAATACAAGAGGGAGGTCCTCATATATCCGGTCGATCTCCAAGTACGTATGGACGATCACCACTTATTAACTTGTCTTGGGTGTACAGCCCAATCAAGACATCGGTAATCATCCAAACGATGTGAAGATCTCTGGTCTTCAACCACCGTCTCCATCGTCGACTTTTTATCGTCGTATCAGTTATTCAGAATGGGATAAACCCGGTCTTTCCGAATAACTCACGTAATTTATAATCAATAATCAAGTGCTATAAAAACACATCAGACGCCTTATTCCAATTCAGAATATTCTTTTATTCCGATGTCCACATTTTTAGGGAAAGGTTCCCAATAATTTTGTCAAAGATATGTATATTTAAACTATTTCTTTAATCTTCCTTTGGATATCCTTTTAAAAGATTTTATTTTATCTTTCCATAACATAAACCAAATTAAGGTTTATCAACTAGTCGGGATTAGCAAATCTTACCGAAGTAATTATTTATTTATTTTTCCCAATACCAACTTATTCATCCCATGGAGAAAAACTGGTAGTACTCCATATTTAACATGTACTGTGTTATCGGTAAATTTAAATAGCCTTTTCAAGTTCAAATCTAATTAAAGATTTAACTATCGTCTGCAGTAAAACTGGTGGTACTCCACTCTCGGTCATTTCATGAATTCGATAAATTTAATTATCTCATTCTCATTTTAATCTAATTAAAAATTCATTAAAACTCTAGTCTAGTTTTAATCTCAAAAATCATTATTTAATGATTATTCAAATTTCATATATCTTTCCCTGGGTTAAAGAACCAATGTCATTTAAAACACAGTTCACGATAAACCCAAAATCCTCTTCCATTAAAATGGAACTTTCACGGAATTCATAACAGTATAAATCAATATAAATTTCTGTATCGTACTGGTCCCATAAATGGAATAACGGCAAGGCCTTATAAATTCCATAAATAGTAACGGTCTTCCTACACAGAAGCTCATCTCGATTATTACCAAATCGAATTCCATTCAATTCCAATTTAATATATTAAATTGGAAAACTTTACTTTGGAAAATTTCCATTAAATCTCAATAAAAAAGTTTTATAAATTCCAAATCATATTTTCACTGTTAATTGGGTTTTAAGAACAAATGTTATTTAAAACATCGTTCACAATGAACCTAAAATCATCTTACATTTAATTCCAATATATAATTATAAATTGGAAAACTTCATTTATCATAATTAAAAGATTTATTCTTTTCTCAGCAGGGTTTAAGAACAAATGTTATTAAAGACACCATTCACGACAAACCCCAAAATCCAATTCGATATTAAATATAAGACTCGGAATAGAAATTATATCGGCTTATATTCAACATAAAATTCTGAAACTAACGGGTATCGATTTGGGAATAACGATATCTGTATCTTCCAAATTCCTCATCAATATCCGTATAACCACAGAATCCAATATCGAAATATTCCGACGATTATTTCCATTCAAATCCATTCTAATTCATACATTGGAAAATTCTGGTTATTTCAAAAACAATTTACAAATCCAATTTATTTATTTAAAAACATTGGATTATTATTCTAGTCAATAACTAGTTCATTTAGATAAAAATATCTTTATCTTTTCAAAACTGAAATTTTTCATCCAAAATCTTCCAGATCATTTATTATGATTTTACACAATTTTTCCATATTTTTAATAATTTTAATATGGCTCTTACAATCGGTTTCTAATAACGGCCATCAAACAACATCCATAGCGACCTTTTCTGAAATTGATTTGGACATAATTTGAAATCCAACCGTTCAAATTTAAATCTCTTATATTCATTGAAAAACTCTATTCGATACAAACCCAACGATTCTGGTTTTAGGGGAATCCGATGGTCGGATCTCCTGTTACGTCAATTTGAAGTTAATAGTGAAATTCGCGAACGGTCGTATCTCCACTTCGTTTTCAATTTCAAATAAAAATTGAATGTTCTATATCATTATAATATTGAAATGATAATATTTTCAAAATATCATATTTTGAAATCAATTCTTTTCGATATTCATCATAAAATGAATAAAATCGACAGAAAATTCCATTATAGTTAAAATAGCGTTTCTATACTGAACCTGGCTTCATATTTTTATATATTTTCGTGTCCATCCAAAATCGGACATCAAAATCATATTTTGTTCCTTTACTAAATATTATTTTAAAATGATCGCTATTTTCTGAATCGGAATGCGACTCAATCAATTACCACATAATTTCAGTTATATGGATTTCATACATTGCCTGTATTCAATAATAATGATAAAAAACCATTCAACATTCAAACATCATCCAGAGTGCATTCTACAACTGTATAAGCATTAAAATAACTAAATAACGTTTACCACAGCCTGTCAATCCAACGATTGACATACAACTAAATATTGGGATTAGTATATATCAAATATCATCCCAATACCCATGTGGGGTTTTCGAACAACAACAACCTATTTAAATAAATCATTGGTTAATAAATTTAACCAATTCTAATTTGGTCTGAATTATTTTTCTATTTAACCAATTTTCACTGTTTAAATTATAAATGGATATTTATAATTTAATTTCAACTACCACAATAATATTAACATTATTTTAACGAGCATCACAGCACGCGCTTCGCGCGTGATGACGGCACGCGCTCCGCGCGTGGATTATCATTTCTAAAATGTTTGTGTATTTTATGTATTTATTTGAATGTGAATTATATTGTCACTAAAAAGAAAAAAAATAGAAATCACTAAATAGTAAATTGACATATAAATGGCATAAACGAAAGTGAAGTTTTAAATATAATACAATTTGTAATATTGAGGTCTATTTCATTTCTAATGAGTTTTCTTCTTAAAGCAGTGTATAAAAATATATATTTTTCTTGTTGAACAATAACTATATAAACAGTTTTTTCCAAAAATAAAATAATTTTTTCTGTTTGAAACACTTGTGGGGACAGACGTTGGACAGCTCAAATATACAAACCTCTAAATAAGTTATTTCCATCTTTATTTTTACACAGAGAAGAGCTGAAAACCACATGCATCTCTCATATCGATCCATCCCATATAGTTGCATAAACCGACATTGGTTTAGAAGGTTACTATCTCCCATTTCAGAGTTGTGATCAACATATTGAATCAGCCATGTCAAATCTGAAACACACAAACGACGACGATATCTGTATGTATTATATATGGTTTGAAGTATACATCTGACTCTAAATATTGTAACTGACTTATATTATTTCACTGTTGTTCCAAAGAATAGAGTATCGATGGTGGGATCAAAAGGGATAGCTCATTATATCAAAAAAAACACAAATTGAACCTGTGGAAAATTTTAAAAAAAGTTCTGACTTTCGTCTAGAAGAATTGGATAAAGCGTTTTATATCAAAGGTGGTATTAACAAAATGAGATGAATAAATTTATAAAATAATGATTGAATTGTTCCAGCGGATTATATAAAATAGAATAGCAAACCTGTATAGCCGATAGATTGGACGCAAATCCATCAGTGCAAAGTATCATTTCCCTGAGCTTGCTGAATGAGAAACTATTTGGAAGGAAAAGAATCACCTGATATAAAATTGCTTATAGCTTTGTGATTACAGATCTTAGCGATTAATTCATGTTGTAAAAATAAAATCATACCAGCACGTTATATGCAAAGGTGACTTAGAAGTTGCTCAGTTGGACCAATTTGATTGTCATCCTTTCAAAAGTAGCATAAAAATTGTGCAAGAAGAAAGAATTAGATCTGAGGAAGGAGAGATTTGTAAAGAAAAGTGGCGTTGATATAAAATCAAGAGGTAATGCAACTAGTATTTATAGGTAACATAGTATTCTCTGGAACATCAAATAATTGCCTACAAACCTCGTCTAAATTGGACGCAAATCCAGGTGACACATCAAATAATAGCTTTGAGAATTTCGGAACCATTCAAATACAGAAGTTGTTGTGTATTCGCAGATGTTATTTCTTAGGCTTTTTTCTTTTTCGAATTGACTTATTATGTTATTTCGACAGTGCATTTTAGGAATGGGATAAAATATATACTATTTCGTGCTCTATTTCGACAGTGCATTTTAGGAATGGGATAAAATATATCATCCTACCATAATTCTATTAGTTAATGCATTGTTTTTGCTATATAAAGAATGAATCATCCTACCATAATTCTATTAATTAATAAACAAAAATCTTTATGAGTTAATTTTATTTTTGAATGCATGATTTATGATTTAATTAAAAATTATCAATGCGCTCAAAAGGTATGTCCCTATATTCATGCAGATTCTTATGTAAGGGCATTTTGGGAAGTTCACGGTCGGACCAAAAATACGTGTTTCCAAGAGAATTATTAATAAAGATATGTTAAGCATTACAATCACAATACAAAAATCATCCATAAAAATAAATACTCAACTGCCCAATGCCATTTACGGCGCCACAAGTGGCCATTCACGGATTATGAAATGCGAGTGTTTGCTAATATCCATACATCGCTTCTATTCAACTGATTTGTGTGAATTCATGTGTTGAACTCCAAAAATAACTACATGATAAAATATTGAGTGAGAAGGAGTTCTCACTTTGGTTTCCACTCCGCCATTCTTTATTTGAAGATTTATTTTTAAACTAAATTAAACGGACGTTTAGTTTATCTCAAATAATTCAACTGGCTCTGTTTCTATTCTGGTCAGTTCTGAAATGTAGTGCTCATCTCCATGATTCCAAAGCTTCTGAAATCGTCCAATTCTGATCATGTTTGAATAAGTTATTAACATTTTAATTTTAATTACACAATTAGGATAATATAATATATAATTAAATAAATTATCCCCTAACCCTTGTTTAACAAATTAATCCCGTCATCTTCTCGTTCGTGATTTCCTGGAACATACGAATCCAATGTCGCTTCCCTCAACTTCACCACGCACGACACTTGAGGCCGCCGGACCAAGATCAGGATTCTCCCCTCCGGCTGCCTTGGGCTGCGCCTCCACCGCCGGCAACTGCAGCGGAATCAACCCCCTGCTTGCGATTGAAAACCCATTCAAACGATGGTGCTTTGAGCACAAAATCCGAGATAAATACGCAACAAAATCTGATCTTAGCCGTTGGATAGAAAGATCATGTTGAGCTCTTGAATTTTCATTTAGAATCCATGATTTAATTCGATATATGTTAATAGGAATTGAGGATTGAATTATGAAGCATTTCGGCCTTTCGACCTTTCGTTCTTGCACTGGTGGCGGATTTCGTGAATGGGGAAAGAGATTAAGGCTTTGGCCTTATAACGATATATATATATATATAATAATAATAATATTTTAATTCATTTATTCCTTAAATATGAAGTTTTTCATTCGAACTCCAAATTAATCCCAATGATTATCGCCTCCAGCCAAATACCCCAATTGCAGACACAATGGGATATGTTTTGTAGGCCAATTCGACTGTTTTGATCATTTTTTATCAAAATTAAAATATAAATTAATATAACGGTCAATATTGAATTCCAATGTACATTTTAATTTATTGGGGCAACATACTGACTCCAAAAATTATGAAAATTGTAATATAGCTATATTTTGAAGATATGGTCTTAATAAAATTAATTTCATTGAACTCGGAGACTATTTGAAAAATGGCTTTTTTCTAGTTGATTAAATTTAAATTGAAATTCAAAACACATTTAAATTTACTACGCTCGCATATTAATTCCAAAAATTAGGAAATTTTAAACCTAACAATAATTTGACATTCCGAGTCCAACAAAAGTGGTTTCATCGAAAATGGAGGTTGTTTGCAAAATGGCTATTTTTTAAGGGCTTATATATTATTAAAATATATAAAAATTCCATAGTGATTATTCTAAATTTTAAACTGGACATAACTTACAATTTATAAAGTGAAATCTCAATTTCTTACATTCGTTAGAAAGATATAGTTAAATAGATTCCAACATTTCTTGTTTCGTCGAATTCCGACTTATATTGAATTTTGTATATTCATTTGAAATTGGAAATCAAATTTTCAAACTACCGCGCCCTTTCGAGTTCGTTTTATAATTAAAATAAATTTATATGTTCTAACTTCGATTTAAATAAATTTTTAGTCGTTATTATTTAAAATAAATCATTTTAAATATTCAAAACCCATTAAAATAGCTAAAATAAAAAAATTTAATTGGTTTAGAAATTCCGGGTTGTTATATTAAAAGTCTCACTCTTTGGTACCTGTGAGTTGTTCAAATGTATCAGACTGAGCCATGGTTACCGTGCACTAATCTGTTTTATAAATTGGTGTCTTAATCTTTTAAAAATGCAACTTTCTTATAAACTGGTGTCTTAAAAGAGGCATTACCCCTGCTCACTATCTTCAATCCAAACTATCATCACATTCAAACTTGTTTAGTTAGATCACGATGTCTTAATTGTCAATATTTTGGCAAAGCATATCATATTATGTCTGAAGCTGATTTTTAGTAGTTTGGTCATATTATTGATTTCATTTACCAATTGCTTTATATTTAACATGTTGTACTTAAGCCTAAGTAAGTTTACGGACAATCATGATAGAAACAAAGAAGAGCCGAACAGATGTTGTGTAGTCGATATGAAACACAGATCAATCGAGAATTAATCGGAAATAGAAATCTCTGCTATCTTATATATTCGAAATTAAATTTTAGCGTCTTTTGTAGTGGTTGTTGATGTAAATTTAAAATTTTGAATTTTTTGCTAAGGATAAACTTTGACTAGATGTATATATGACATTGAATGTGTCACAACAGTACAGGAAATGATAAACTTTGTCTAGATGAGTTTGGGTAAATTACTAGACATGTGTCGGCTTTGCTAACGGTATAACTTCTTTATGAGAGCAAAGGGAAATACAATTCAAATTTTGGCAGGATTACAGTTGTAGCTTAACAAATCAAAGCAGGTCTACATAGTTGTGCTTATAATTTCTTGACAACTAAGGCCTCAAAGTTCTCTTGGATCATACTATCATGTTGGTTTTCAAATGGTAACCTACTTACAACCAAGCATTTTATGTAAATTTTTGGAACCTTGCAATCTGATCAAAATTGTGTTTTCAAGCCAACTATTCTTATATGTCAAAAGTAAAGGTTTATTGAGACTAAAAGAAGGGTTTTCTCCATCTGAGTACTTTATTTTTTTAATCTTCACAAAATCAAATTCTATAGAATTTAATTATTCTATTTATCCAATCTCTTTCACTCTTTCGTTGTGATTTACGCTTATTTGGCTTGTCTTTTTTTTTTTGCTACTGATTTAATTGGATTGGGTATTGGGTTTTGATACTAAGATGTCTATTGGTTATATTTTCACATCTTAAAACAATTTCATTTTCCATGACATTTTAGGATTTAAACTAGAGTGGTCACGAGTTTAGGTTTCACAACAATTTGCTATGCTAAGTAAATCCCAAATGATAACCGATATGTCACCTTTGCCATTGCTAAAATTTTAGTTTATTTACAATAAACTGGTATACCATTTATTGGATATGGCAATTTTACAAGTACAAAAAGCTACAAATTATTGTTACCTCAAAGTTTATAATAATTATAAAAAGTAAATATTTCATTATCAGTTCTACCTTTCTTTAATGCTCATATCAATATTTTACCTAATTTTAGTTGATGCGGAAAATTTTCTTAATTTATCGCAAAGATTTCCAAGCAATGTGAAGTAATAATTTTATTAAAATTTGTGTAAATCATGCATTAAAAGCATCCCAAATCTGTGTTGCTTCATGCTAGCTATGATGCCATTTGATTCATACTATATTCGATTCATCATTCCTTTTTTTCTCTCAAAATTTCTTGCATTGCATATTTAAGTATATTCCTTTTTATAACCATTCATCTTTTCCATTATTGAAATACTGAATGAATGCTTTTTTATTTTATCATTTACTCTTATTAACTAACATGTATTGTAATTTATTTCTTAACACATTTACTATCTTGGTCATCACATATTTCTGTATATCTGAATTTCCTTATCTGATATATTTCTGTGAGCTGTTTCAATAAACAAATATTAGTAGCATGGCTTTCCTATAAAAAAAATAACAGTTTCAAGGCAAATTATTTTAGAAAAGGACAAAATTTTGATTTAAGCCTCTTCAAACAACTTAATGTAAAAATAGGTCTGTTTCGTAACTTATTACAAAAGTAAGCCTTTTTTATAACAGACCAGATGACCATGGGCATTCCATTTTCGCGCATGAACAAATTTGTTCATGCGCGAAAATGGAATGTGCATTTTTTTTATAAAAAAAAATTACTCATGCGCATTCCATTTCTGCGCATGAGTAAATTTGCTCATGCGCAGAAATGGAATGCGCATGAGCAATCCTGCCTGTGAAAAATACATCAAGCCAACTTAGTTGTTTGAATCCATTTTACACACATTAGAACATTCAAGCTTACAATGTTTACAAGAAAGATGCATTCAAATGACCAAAATATAATGACCAACATCCAAACCGAACATGCGCATTCCATTTCTAGTAAGGCCAATTTTCAATGATGTGATCTCTATCCCTATGTTGTTCACTGAGTTCATCCCATAATCCTCATGAAGCAGATAACCATCTGTATCCCAACTTAGGATAAAATGGTGCTTGAAGTCTTCCTTTGTCAAAGTAGTTAGAACTGGCATGTATACATATCAACCTCTTCGATAATTCTCACTTGAGTATTTTTAGATAGTCTTGAGCATGCATAGGGATCTACAATTAGCTTCTTATTGCTTGCTTTTATTTGTTTAGGTATACAAAGTACACAGGTTAATGGTGAAACATCAAGTACAAAAACTGTAAATAGCACTTGGAAGTACGCTGATGATTATTTAACTAGAAATATATATATATTTCTACTGAAGTTAGAGATTCTCCTTTAGTTAGGCTAAAGAATTTGACAGCCCTGCATTTTCAAAGCCAAATCGTCGCAAGCGCCGTAAGTTGCATTTTTTTACATGGTTAACAGAACTGCTATATCCTAATAACTGGTTGAGTGAAACAAAAAAAATTATCATTTACACAGAACAATCATTTATCGTCATGATACTAGCTATATTGTCATGATACTAGCATTTTTCACAGCCAAGATTGTTCATGCGAATTCAATTTATGCGCATGAGCAAATTTACTCATGTGCAAAAATGGAATGTGCATGAGTAAATGTAAAAAAACGCATTCCATTTCCGCGCAAGAACTAATTTTGTTAAAATATAAATTATGTTTAATTTAACATAATTTACTCATGTGCGGAAATGGAATGCGCTTTTTTTTTACATTTACTCATGCGCATTCCATTTCTACGCATGAGTAAATTTACTCATGCGCATAAATCGAATGAGCATGAACAATCCTGCCTACGAAAAATGCTAGTATCATGACGATAAAGCTAGTATCATGATGATAAATGATTGTTCTGTGCAAATGATAAGTTTATTTGTTTCACTCAACCAGTTATTAGGATATAGTAGTTCTGTTAACCATGTTAAAAAAAATGCAACTTACGGCGCTTGCGACGATTTGGCTTTGAAAATGTAGGGCTGTCAAATTCTTTAGCCCCAACTAAAGGAGAATCTCTAACTTCGGTAGAAATATATACATTTCTAGTTAAATAATCATCAGCGTACTTCCATTTGCAATTTACAGTTTTTGTACATGATGTTTCACCATTTACTTGTGTACTCTATATACCTGAACAAATAAAAGCAAGCAATAAGAAGATAATTGTAGATCCCTTTGCATGCTCAAGACTATACAAAAATACTCAAATGAGAATTATCGAAGAGGTTGACATGTATACATACCAGCTCTAACTACTTTGACAAAGGAAGACTTCAATCACCATTTTATCCTTATTCGGGATACCGATTGTTATCTGATTCATAAGGATTATGGGATGAACTCAATGAACATAGGGATAGAGATCACATCATTGAAAATTGGCCTTACCAGAAATGGAATGCACATGTTCGGTTTGGATGTTGGTCATCATATTTTGGTCATTTGAATGTGTATTTGTTGTAAACATTGTAAGCTGGAATGTAGTAATGTGTGTAAAATGGATTCAAGCAACTAAGTTGGCTTGTTGTATTTTTCACAGGCAGGATTACCCATGCGCATTCCATTTCTGCGCATAAGAAAAATTACTCATGCGTAGAAATGGAATGCACATGAGTAAATTTAAAAAAAAATGCACATTCCATTGTTGCGCATGAATAAATTTGTTCATCCGCGAAAATGGAATGCGCAAGGTCATCTGGTCTGTTATAAAACAGGCATACTTTCGTAATAAGTTACGAAACAGACTTGTTTTAAAAATAAATTGTTCGAAGAGTCTTAATTCAAAAATTTGTCCTTTTCTAAAAGAAATTGCCTTGAAACTATTATTTTTTATAGGAAAGATGTGCTAGTAATATTTGTTTATTGAAACAGGTCATAGAAATATAACAGATAAGGAAATTCAGATATAGAGAAATATGTGATGACCAAGATAGTAAATGTGTTAAGAAATAAATTATAGTAGATGTTAATTAATAAGAGTAAATGATAAAATAAAAAAGCATTCATTCAGTATTTCAATAATGGAAAAGATGAATGGTTATAAAAAGGAACAGACTTAAATATGCAATACAAGAAATTTTGAGAGAAAAAAGGGAATGATGAATCAACTATGGTATGAATCAAATGGCATCATAGCTAGCATGAAGCAACACAGATTTGGGATGCTTTTAATGCATGATTTACACAAATTTTAATAAAATTATTACTTCACATTGCTTGGAAATCTTTGCGATAAATTAATAAAATTTTCCGCATCAACTAAAATTAGGTAAAATATTGATATGAGCATTAAAGGAAGGTAGATTTGATAATGAAATATTTACTTTTTATAATTATTATAAATTTTGAGGTAACAATCATTTGTAGCTTTTTGTAATTGTAAAATTGCCATATCCAATAAATGGTATACCAGTTTATTGTAAACCAACTAAAATTTTAGCAACGGCAAAGGTGACATATCGGTTATCATTTCGGATTTACTCAGCATAGCAACTTGTTGTGAAACCAAAACTCGGGACCACTCTAGTTTAAATCCTAAAATGTCGTGGAAAATGAAATCATTTTAAGATGTGAAAATATAACCAATAGACATCTTAGTACCAAAACTAAACATCCAATCCAAATAAATCAACAGCAAAAAAAAAAAGATAAAAAAAACACAAGTCAAATGAGCGTAAATCACAACGAAAGAGTGAAAGAGATTGGATAAATAGAATAATTAAATTCTACAGAATTTGATTTTGTGAAGATTAAAAAAAATAAAGAACTCAGATGGAGAAAACCCTTCTTTTAGTCTCAATAAACCTTTACTTTTGACATATAAGAATAGTTGGCTTGAAAACATAATTTATTGCAAGGTTCCAAAAATATTTTTGCATAAAATGCTTGGTTGTAACTAGGTAACCATTTGAAAACCAACTTGATAGTATGATGCAAGAGAACTTTAAGGCCTTTGTTGTCAAGAAAATATAAAGAATAGCTATGTAGACCTGCTTTGATTTGTTAAGCTACAACTATAATTCTGGCAAAATTTGAATTGTATTTCCCTTTGCTATCGTAAAGAAGTTATACCGTTAGCAAAATCTGCACATGTCTAGCAATTTACCCAAACTCATTTAGACAAAGTTTATCATTTTATGTACTGTTGTGACGCATTCGATGTCCTATATACATCTAGTCAAAGCTTATCCTAAGAAAAAAATTCAAATTTTCAATTTACATCAACCGCCACTGCAAAAGACGCTAAAATTTTATTTAGAATTTATAAGATAGCAGAAATTCTATTTTCGATTAATTCTCGATTGATCTCTGTTTCATACCGACTGCACAACCATCGTTAACCTTTTCTTTCTTTCTATCGTGATTGTCCGTAACGTTATTTAGACTTAAGTACAACATGTTAAATATAAAGCAATTGGTAAATGAAATCAATAATATGACCAAACTACTAAAAATCAGTTTTAGCAATAATATGACATGCTTTGTCCGCGGCAGTAGCCCAGCGGTTAAGGACTTGCACCATGGTGACAGTGGTGTGGGTTCGAAACCCGGAATGACATGCTAAAGAGCTTACCATGTGCATACACTAAGATCAACCACTTATGTGGTGCTTGCGGACCAGGCTAAGTGCACTAGGGAAGGTTTTACGACTCCGATCGGTTTCCCTCCTGAACAAATTCAAAAAAAAATGACATGCTTTGTTATTGACAATTAAGACATTGTGATCTAACTAAACAAATTTGAATGTGATGGTAGTTTGGGTTGTAGATAGTCAGAGGGGTGACGCCTCTTTTAAGACACCAGTTTATAAAAAAGTTGCATTTTTTAAAGATTTAGACACCAGTTTGTAAAACATATTAGTGTACGGTAACCATGACTCAGTTTGATACATTTGAACAGCTCACAGGCACCAAAGAGTGAGACTTTTAAATGGCAGGATCAAGAACAAACAAAAGAAGTGTTGAATTGTAGAATTTGCAAGGAAATGAACAAAAAATGAAGGCACATAAAAAATGTGGATGGCATTAATGATTAGTTACAGGAATTAATTACACAAATTAAGATGAAATGCATATGTTAAGAAATGCATGTACAAATTTACAAGAAACTGAAGTACAAGATACTTACTCACCTATCACGAAAAACAAGAACTAAAGATAAAATGATATAGGCTATAAAACTTTAGGTAAGTATTGTCTGGAATTTAGAGTTAATTGTAGAAGTATGCAAACTGGGTATAAGATTTGTACAATAATAAAAATGTATTTGGAGCAGGAATTGCACTAACAAAGAATCATATTTGCAAGAAAATGGCAACAAGAATGACAAGTAATTAAATAACAAGAACTTAAGCAATAAGATCAAAGGATCTAGGCTATATAACAAGTAATTATTTGTATAAGTTTTAATTTTCGCAAATCAAGCACTGAACTTCAATCATAATGATTTTGCCATGCTCCTACATTATCATGCATTTGTGCCAAGTTTTTCAGTCAGTATGTATCTAACTCTCGTGTTAATAATAATATTGTGGTTCAGATATCGTACGTTTTATGCCACAAAACAGAGCTTTGCTTGTCCATATGCAACGAACTATGTAACATTTGCTGCTGTTGCAGACTATTTGGGTTTGGTGCTTATAAAGCTACATGTACTGATGATTTGTCAGTATCATTGTTGCTTCTTAAATCTTTTCAGCTAGCAATTTACCATATATGCACTAAAATAGGACTTCAAGTATTTATCGTGCACAGCTTACCCAATTGCTACGATAAAATGGAAGTAAGTCCATATATAAATCTGGCATTTCTTTTTTTATTTGAAGAAAATATAAATCTGACAATAACTTAATATGAATGTTGGAGAGAACTGAAGATGTTCAAGGCTCATCCAAAACTTTTATTAGAACATTTTATTTATGTTGCAGCCGACATACAACATCGAAAATTTGAAACACCCTTTGCCTTTCATTTAGATGATCAATAATACTAACATGAGCACATAACTCTCAGCTCTAAGACTGGTTAATTATTAACTGGATTGTTAGTTAGGTTCAAACATAGTATGATATTAGAGAACAGCATGAGCTTATTTACTTATTCGATTCTTCATGGCATGTTAAGCTTGGTGTCACAGAACAGATTTCAAAGCTGCATTCTCGTCTGCTCTTCAAGGTTCTCTTGTGTTCGATTCAATGCCAGTCTTACATCACAAAATTTAATAACCGATTGGAAATTTGGAACCAATCATACTAGGAATTAATACAAAAAATAAATGGTTGACATGAGCTTAGAACTGGGAACTGCAGAATTGATGCCTACTTATGACTACTAGCTTATGGAGTTTATTGAAAATCTAACAAGAAGTAATGAGAGTGCAAATATAAACATGTAGGCGCTTTATTCAAGTCACAAGTTTTGTAACATACCGTCTTTCGTCCACTTTAAGCTGGTAAGTAAACCAACTCGAACCGTTCGAAATGACAGAATGTTATTAGCTTCTGAGGTCAATAGAATAAATCACATAATCACAGACACAGAAAAACAGAATATCTCGCAGCGGAATAATTAAATTGTACAATAGTTGTTCATGAAGCTACTAAAAAGTTCAAAACTTATACATAATATCAGAGTTACAAATTCAAATACAACGGAAGTCTAAATTCACAAATTTCTAATACAAAGAGAAATAACCAGAGCCAACAGATAGAGGTGATGTCTTCAACAATCTCCAGCTTCAAAAGGTGAAATCTCAACACTGCAGTACTCGATCTGGCCCGAGCAATAATGCAAAACAAAACAACTCGGATTAGGACTAACATTCTCATGGAAGTAAATCAAACTCAAATGAAATGTTCAATAAAATCCATTTGTAACTTAATGGATGTTTGGGATCACCATCCTCTAAGGATCCGTTAAACTAATATCATATAATATAATACGCTATTATAATAGTGTCTATGGTTTAATATAACATATTAAAATAGCATAAGCGGGATTAAATTTTTACCCTTACACTCTTTATAAACATTGTCGTAAACATTGCATTTAAAACACCAGTAACGGTCGGTGGATAGGGATGCGCGCTATACGACAACGTCAAAACAAAATCGTAGGGGCTCAATCTGGATAAAAATGACAAGGCATCAAGGCAATACCCATCAGTAGGATTCTACCGGATTGCGTACCCAGGCTGGTGGTAACGCATAGCCGTGACTATCGCCCACCTCAGACAATACTCCCAAAATCAAAAGTCCCAAATCAATCACAAAGTAATATATATATATATGGTATTGAAGAAACATGTCTGCTAACAGTGGATAACTCACATTGGCCTGGGTATGGCTCCTGTTTTAGTCATTTAAATTATGACCTGAAGGTCAAGGCTATCTATTATCGTTCTCTTTCTTCAAATCTAGTAATCGCCTCCAAACCATCCTACTTCATTCTAGAATTCCACCGTGTACACAGTTGTTGAAGTGGTTTTCGGTATTGGCAGAGAGTATGACAATATCCAATCCGGGTCTCTTTAACAACCAATCGTTTACATTTTTCACACCGTGGTCATCTTATAATCACTTTTAAAAAAATTCATTTATATGGAATCTCAGATTCAACTTCAAAATCAAAATTAAATATCTACTTCTATTATATTTAATTTTGAAATATACTCACTTAAATTGCGTTGCTAAATTGAATTAGACAATCATATCATAAAGGTCTCAAATTTTAGTATAGATCAATACTAAAATAATTAACTTTAATTCTATTTCATTTTGAAATAATTCATCAAAGTCCGAGTTTAAACTATTCATATAATCCTATTTTTCACCTCTAGGAAATCATTTTAAGTCGATTCATAAAATCCCACATTTTGGTTCGAATACAATATACAATTCAAATCAAAATCTTTATATTTCAATTCAACAATCCTATCATATTTCAAAATTCAAGTCGCACAATTCAAAATTGTTATTCAAAACAGTATTAAATCATTCTTATACATTCATTTTAACAACTTCTTTACTTCACACAAATCGATTTATATAATCAGTTCCATGCAAAATTAATTACATATATATATATATATATATATATATATATTCGAATTCACATTCAGTCGATAATCAAATTCATTTCATATCCATTATAGGTTCAAATTCATTCCTTAAATTTGGAAATTCAAATTCATAAGAACAATTTCACGATTCAAGTTCATCTCTTATATGTTTATATCGATTCCAATTCATATTCTTAATATGAGTTCATTCGCTAAGTCAAGTATCATTATATAAATTTTTATCCTTAGCCTTGAATTCAAATAGCAGATCTTAACCTATCCATTTTTGAGTTTATTATTAAAGTTTATAAAATATATAAAAATAAGCATTAAATATATATATATATATATAAGTTATAAATTTATATAGAAAATAGCTTTATAAACATATATGAGTTTAAAATAATTTAGAAATATGTTTTAAAAAGAATAATTTATTACAATATATTAATTTAAAGTTTAAAATACATATATGGTTAAATTATATGGTTTAAAATAAATAAATTATAAGTAAAAAACTAAAATAAATATTTAAATCCATATTTACTCATAAAATCATTTTAAAATGTATAATTTAAAATTTACAAAACTTAAGTCTTAAAATCTTTAAATTATAAAATCTTAAGTTATTATTTAAAAAATTAAATTCCAAATCATTTTACTTCAAAAATATGATCAGCGGTGTTTATATATAGTTTTCTACCTTATGGTCAAGTGATACGGATATTTATCATTTCAACCTGTAATTTATAACATTTCTATGGGTTTATCATTTCAACCTGCAATCCCAAATTCAGTAAAAAATCATTCAGGTATATCATTTCAACCCATAACGATTTTTCCCTAATCTAATGTCCATTCGGGTATGTATCATTTCAACCCTTAATATTTTTCCTAAAACTAGGGGAATCAACAGCATAGATAAACAATATAGATAATTCATAACATTAATATCATTACATCAAAATCACATAATATCAGTGCACCTACGTGTCATATGAATATCATTGTGTCATATATGAATTGTGTATATAGATTAAACAAAACAGTTTCTATCAGCAGTCCTATACATTTCATAACAATTCATTTATGCTGATCTAAGAACCATGAAACAATGTAGGTCAAGTGTGAGATAAACCCACTTTTCGTGGCATAGAAATAGAGACGGGAGACGAATTGACATAGAATAAAACGACGACTTTCAAGCACGATTCGGAATGGATTCTATCATGGTAGCCACTCAATATTTTTTTATAAGAGGAGATTGGAGTTTCTCAGCAAAACAACATGGAAATTGGATTGGTGGAATAGTTTACAAAACCTTTTTTCATGGAAATAAAAGAAGCAACACAATTAACAAAAATTCCACTACCTTATATATAGGGTGCTACTATTCATACCCCAATTTGCACTTCTGGCCACCAAAACTAAAAGCACCCCAAATATTTCACATTTCCTTTACTGGCCACTGTCTAAATTAATAACTTAAAAATGGAGAGGCCACCAACACCTTCCTCTACACGAACACTTCTTACCTTACTTACATCATGCATTATGTCTTTTGAGTCATTTGATCGAACATCTTGCATCATATTATCACAATCATCTTGTATATCGTTCAATTTATCATTATTCAAATAATCCATCTATCAAACGACTAAACTAAATTAATGTATCAATTTGTAAAAGAGGATATGTAAGTTATACAAATAAAAACCCTACAAGTCAAAAATTACATTGTCATTCTCTATTACAACTCCAAACTTGAAATTTCCAACGGAGCGGAAAAAATATCCTAAAACGCAATGAAAAATCATAACCATTAAAAAAAACCTAACAACATGTTCTATAACATAATAGAAAACAATAAAAATCAAGCAATCCTAACCACTTTTTTATCTTCATCTCTCATCTCCATTAGGCACAGAAGAATATCTGCTTTTGTTAGGTTTTTGGATTTGAAAGAGAAGTATATATTTTTCTTAGAAGAAATACAAGTGAAAGAATAATAAATGGTGGCCAGAAGAATATAAAAAATAAGCATTTGTATTAAATTCAGAAAGGTGGCCGGAAGTGTAAACCGGGGTGTGAATAGTAGCACCCTATATATATTATATACAAAACATACACATTTTATATTTTTAAAAAAAATCAACTCTACAATCCAAACACCTATCAAATTATTCACAAATAAATTCTTTTTATAAAAAGAAAACAAAATAGAAACTTAATCCAAACTCATGCACACAACAACTATATACGTATTATATAAAGGGAGCAGTTATATGAACACAAAATTTTGACACAAATTAGAAGGCATAAATTCTCAATCACATAATTAATTTGTCTTTATGTGAGGGGTGCAAATCATAGGGTAATCATATGGTTTAGATTTTATATCACTCAATTTGTGTCAAATTTTTGTGTCTAAATAGACTTTCCCTTATATAAATCACACAACCACACATACATAGGTGAAATAAAATAAAATGCACACCCCAAACAAACATATATATAATATAAATTAAAAATAAATCAACACAAAAAAACTGAAGTAAGATAAACCCACACAAACACATAACTTAACCCAATGGGCAAGGGAAATGCAAGAAGGATGGATCTTGATTTTTAACGAAAAGTTACAAAACAAAACAAAACAAAATTTAACCATTTTAAAAGTTATTTCTGAACAAGTTAAATTCAGAACTTGGAAAAATCATAAACTAAAAAGTTGTTGAAAATTATTTTCTCTTCAATTAAAAAAAAAAGAAAAACCGATTTTCGATAAAATCTGAAGAAGATATGATCAAAACAATGACAGACAATATTTGGATCTGAAATCTAGCTCCAAAAATGCATCTGAAAGATTGGCAGTTTCGACCAAGAAAAATTCGAAATCTGAAAAAGTGTATTACACAAAAGTTGTAGCTCTTTCAATTTTACACAATTTGAAAAAAAAAAGTGAAGTCGATTTGGGTTCCGTATGAGGAAGTTATGATCCCTACGAAACAAATCAAAACCTAAAAAAAATAGAAAATAAAAGTAGAAAAAGGGAGAAGAGATTGATGGTTTTGGTTGCTTCTACTTTTATAGTTTGAGAAATTTCTCTATTACATTTAGAAGTAGATCTAGATTTTTGCCATGGTTGATTGCTGAGAATTTTGGAGAAGAAGAAGAAAGGGAATGGTTGTATGAATAAGTAAATAAAATGAGGATATAAAGAAAAGAAACCACCGTAAATAATCCGCCATGACTTTCCAATTTTTAACATCAATCAATTAGTGAATTATTAGGCTGCTATGTCAATAGCTTTCTCAAAAAGCTAGGTTTGGAAATATATATTTATTTTTGGGAAGACAAATAAAGAAATGGCAACATGTTTGGTGAGTATTAAAAAGGTGGCTTTCTGAAACGGTGACTGTTTGTTTTCCTTTCCATTTATACACGAAATGGTAGCCTTGAAACAAATTAACGGACGGGGAGACTACATCAGGAATAAATAAAAGAAAATAAATGAAAGGGTATGAACGGTTTAGTTTTTGAAATTGACAAACATTCAAGGAAATAAATTATATTAATGAATGAATACTGAACTTTAAATGGTAAACATTGATTGCAAATAAAAGGAAAAATACAAATATTAAATTTGAAGGAACCAACGGTTTTTGCCAATATATAATTAACAACAATTTTGCGAATCAAATATAAAATAGACGATATCAAAGGAAAAATAAATATAACAAATAAATTTGGCAATGTTTGCATCAATAATAATCAATACGAATGACATATCTACAAGAGAAATAATTTGGAATTAAATCAAAGATATAATCACATAAATATTGAAACAAGATTATATAAATATACGAGTTTTAAATATTTAAATAAAATTTAAGAATGAATTCACTTTCAAATAAACAACTCGATTAAAATTTACCATAAATAAGATTCTAAAATAGTAAATATTGATTTGTATTATTAAATTATATTCATATCAAAACAAAATCATTTATTTTATAAAATCCAAAATAAATTTAGTTTTAAATCAAAAATAAATATTATTTCAATAAAATCCAAATAAATAAATAAAATAAACCAAAATTTAAATTAAATCATTAAATAAAATACTCTAAAAATTGAAGTTGTCACAAGTTTGCTATTAATTTGCCGAAATGATTACAGAAGCTAGCATCACACACATGCGAACAATTAAATGATAAACGATAATTTACACAATAACAAACTTAAAAGTTGAAAAGAGTATAACATGCAACTCAACATGGCCGTGAATAAATAGCCTTCCACGCAATTATTTTTTTATCCCTTGAGTACATCAACAGAATTTGCTTAGAAATTGTTATTCAATTCAAACTGGGACCAATAACATGTACCTTAAGCTTGACCCAACTAAGAAAACTAAATTTCATTGACATAGAACACTCATTAATATTCCAATTTTGTAATATCTTTCACAGTTTTGTCTGACAACATTCAAATGGACTGATTTTTTGCTATTTTCCCACTTTATCAATTTGTCTTTAGAAATTTGAACATTTTTTCTTAATTTGTAATGGGCAGTGCCACTTATTTTGGTTTGAAAGCAGTTTTCTTCTTTTTCTTCTCTCTAATGACAAAATTTATTCTCTAAGAATCAAAAAGCAGAAAAATAAAGTTTCCTTCTTTTTCCTTTTTCATCTATTTTTCTTGAGCATCTCACCTTTCCTTTTTCAAATTCTGACCAACTTCTATCTCGATCTCTTCTGAATTCATCAGATTTGTGAAATTGTTTGAAAATACTGTTTTCTTTAATTTATAAGAACAATTGTTTCTATACAATTATTGTTTAAATTTTATTTCTTTTTTTTGGATACATCTAAATGCAACAAACTGTTGTTACTTTAGTTTTAAAAAAACTATCAGTAAATTTTTTTAAAGAAAAGACATTTAAAATACATGCGTATTATGGAATAGATAAAAATAACTATTACAACCAACCGATATTTCATTACTTGTAATAAATGCTTAGCACAACTAAATTGAGATCAATAGGACATAATAATAAATAGTGTATGATGTATCCAATGAAAATGACACATATATTCGAATGGCTTTGCTAAAAATGTTGGGAGATACAGTCATACAGCCTAGTACTAAAGATTTGCAAACAACTAGCTTAATTCTATCTCTTCAGGTACACTGTGCAAATAATTAGCAGGAAATCTACCTACTCCATCCGCAACAAACACCCGAATGCATGGTTTTGTACCCTATTATCTTATTTCTTTGCTGAATTCATGTAAAGAAAAACTAGGTCCTACTTGCACAATTCATCATAATTAGCAGAAATGCCTACACTAGGTCCATCATTGCATATATATATATATATATATATATATATATATATATATATAACTTGACTGAAGAACGATCTGGTGATGATCCTCAGGATGTGTCATCTGGGGTAACAACTAATACTTACTACTTAGCTAATCTAAAAGGTAAGAATAAGGTCACTAAAATCACTCCTCCTAAAAGGCCTCTGAGGAGTAACACTGCTATTAAATGACAATTATGACATGGAATGTCAAGGGGATGAACACACCTTTGAGAATGGGTGATGTTTTGCCCCTTTTGACAAAATACAAGCCAACTTTGATTGGTTTGGTAGAAAACAAGTTAAGTAGTGTTAATTTAGCTAAGTTTAGTAGATTAATTCCAGAGGGATGGCAATTTATACCTCATGATGTCACTGAGTATTCTAGAAGGATCTTATTGTTATGGAATTCTGAAGTTTGGTCAATTTCTAGTATGTCATCTTCCAGTCAACATGTATCTGTGCATGTTGTTAATAAAGGGGGATTGGCTCTATGTTTCACTGCTGTATATGCAAGTAATAACTATCAGGAGAGACAAATTTTGTGGCAACATATTGTTAATGAAGCAGAACAGGTTGATGAGGAATGGGTTACAATAGGGGATTTTAATAATTCTACTTCACATTTAGATAAAAAAAGGTGGTCTTCCAGTGCCATTTCAACATATCAGAGCCATCAATAATTGCCTTACTCGGTCAGGTTTGATTGAAATTAAAGCTGTGGGTTTTAATTATTCGTGGAGAAGAAGTGGTATTGCAAATAATATAGATAAAATTTTTGTTAATCAATATGTGTTTGCATAAGTTCACTGACATGAAAGCTCTATCTCTGTCTCAACTTTCAAGTGATCATAACATTTTGTTACTTGATTTAATTCCTACATCTAATGGAAAAGTGTTCCCGTTCAGATATTCTAATGATTGGCAGTATAAAATGGGTTATGAGGAGTGTATTCACAAAGGTTTGCAAACAAGAGATTGGGGTTTTGCCAGTTATATATTTCGACAGAAGATAAATGCTTGCAAATTGGAGATGAAACAGTGGAATAGAATTAGACCAAAGGATAATGACTTGATTATGGAGGCTGAAAAACTTTTTAAAGAAAGGGAAGTTGCATCAGATGCTGATCCAGAGAACGTAGAATTATATGAGAGTATGATGGATGCTAAGAAAGTATTGATGGTTCAAAAGAAAATTAAATTTTGGATCTACAAACAAAAGTCTAAAGTGGCATGGTTGCAAGATGAAGATACTAATTGGAAGTTCTTTCATTCCAAAATGTCTACAAGGAAATTTGCAAATCATCTTAAAGCTTTGATAAATTCAGAAGGTGATCTTATTTACAAGGCTGAAGAAGTGGCTAAGGAGGCAATTGATTATTACAGTGCATTATTCAATAGGGAGAAGATTAAAGAATTTCCTTTCTTCCAATCAATTTCTACCATTAATTCTCAAGGTCAGCAGGTACTTTTAAATCCCATTACATTAGATGAAATGAAATGTGCAATTAATTCGGTGCAAATTGATACAAGCCCAGGGCCAGATGGTTTTAATTCAGAGTTTTATATCCTACATTGGGAGGAGATAAAATTTTATTTGTTAGCAGCAATGCAGGATATATTTCAATCAGTAAAATTACCAAAGAATGTGAACTATACTTTCATATCATTAATTCCAACGGTAGACAGACCCACAGAGATATCACATTATAAGCCTATATCTTGTTGTAATTTGTATTATAAAATTTTCAGCAAGGTTTTGTGCAAAAGGATAAAATGTTTTCTACCTCATATCATCTCATCAAATCAGAGTGCTTTTGTACCTTCAAGATCTACTAAAGAGAATATTTTGCTAGCACATGAGCTGCTTAGAGATTTTAAAAAGAAGGGAGTAAGGAAATTCTGTGTTAAGGTGGATATCCATAAAGCTTATGATATGATTAGCAGAGAATTTATCTGCCATTTAATGTTTGTGATGGGTTTTCCAGTTCACTTTGTTAATATAGTCTACGAATGCATCTCTACTCCCACTTTCTCGTTTATGATTCAAGGTGTCCCTTGTGGTTTTATTAAATCAAATAGAGGAATTCGTTAGGGTGATCCTCTATCACCATACCTCTTTACAATTGCCATGGAATATTTTACGTTTTGTATGAATGAAGCTACACTGCAGAAATTGTTTGTGCCAGTTTATAAGTTTGAGCCTTCAGTGACACACTTAATATATGTTGATGATCTAGTTGTTTTTGGTAAGTGTACTCCTGGGTGTGCAAATGCTTTGAGTAGCTGCTTTGATAAATTACAGAGGTATAGTGGTTTGACAGTTAGTAGTTTGGAGACAAAGTTATATTTTAGTTCTGATTCTTATAATACTGGAGAGATAACATCAATTTTAGGATTTCAAACAGGTCATTTGTCAGTGAAGTATCTTGGTGTGCCTTTGTCATCAAACTACATACATTATAATGACTGTCAAGCTTTATTAAGCAGAATTCAGAGTAAGATACAAGCATGGGATGCCAAATTTCTCAGTTTTGTTGGAAGAGCCGAATTAATCCAATCTGTGATAACTCCAACTATTCTTTATTGGATATTTGTCTATCAATTGCCAGAGTATGTACTAGACAAGTTAAATATCATGTGCGCAGATTTCTTTTGGGGAGGACATGTACATAAAGTAAGTTGGAAGAAGCTTTGTACTCCAAAAAGTGAAGGAGGAATTGGGCTGAAGTCACTTGCTGATCTTAAAAAGCTGCGTGCATCATGATGATGTGGAAGTTTATATCAGGTACATCATTGTGGAGTAAATGGATGAAAGCAAAGTATTGCTCTGGAAAATAGTTTTGGAGTATGAAGGTAGACATTAATGCATCTAGCACTTGGAAAGTTATCTTGAGACTGAGAAATGAAGGTAAGCATTTGTTCAATAAAGTGATTGTTAATGGATCCTCTACTCTGCTTTGGTTTGAGCCATGGGTGAACTGTAAATGTCTGGTTGACTTGGTTGGTTTATCACGATTTCAAGCTATTGGAAGATATAATGAATTGGTGGCTGGAGTTATAGTAGATGGAGTAGTTGATCCAAATAAGCATGTTGGGACAAGGGAAGTGTTTCATCAAGTTAAGGAGGTAAAATTGAATAACAAGTTTCAGAATGATTTCTATGAATGGTGTGAAGGAGGTGTATTTACTTTTCATAAGGGATGGGATTTTGCAAGGGAGAAGCATGAATGTGTGTCATGGTATAAGGTGATATGGCATAATAGAAATGCTAAGAGAATGTCATATATTGCATATTTTGCTGCTAGCAATAGACTGTATAGGACAGGATAATGAAATTTGGGATGATAAATGAAGCTTGTTGTGTGTTATGTGGTAGAGAGGAGGAAACAGTGGAGCATGTATTTTTCAAATGTGAGTATGCTGAATTTATCTGGAGGAGTTTAGCAAGTAAGTTGGGTATTGTGATAGAGAAGGGTATTTCTTTAAAAAGCGAGGCAATGAAAATTTTGAATCAGTTTAAGTGCAAGGATCAAATACTTGACATTGCATGTGGAGTTTATACAGCAGCAACATATCATGTTTGGTTGGAAAGAAATTCGAGAATTTTTAACAAAAAAGTTGTTTCAAAAGAGATGATGCAACATATGATTGAGAGAGAAGTGCACATGCTAGTGAAGGATAATGGTTCCAGAACAAAGAGGACGAGGCAAAATGAAATATGGCTGAAGCAATGGGGAATTGATTTATGTGACACAGGGTGATATACAGTATATACTTTACTTTATGTTGTGTGAAGATGTGTATGAGAGAGTGAGACTTGTTGGTTATATTGTATAGTGAATATATGAATTTTATATGCACTCTTCCCTTATATCGCACCCATTTAGGTTGGGGGGTATAAGGTTTTGACGAGGCATATAAATGAAGTATATGATTGGTATATGCAATAAAGAGTACCAATTTTCAATATACACACACACACACACAAATATATATATATATATATATATATATATATATATATATATATATGATCGCTACTTTTCTATGAATCAGAAAAGCGCGAATTTTGAAATAAATACGGCAAGTGCACAGGTCGCGTAATATGCAGGTCGAATCACAGGTTGGTGTTTTAAATCTTATTATTTATCTATTCTTAAGCGAGTTAGACAAAATTGGAGATTTTTTTTTTGAATTAATGCTATTGAATTTACTATGGATCTGAATCTAATCAGATCAATATCAATTTCAACAACTGAAAAGAAAGGAACATATTACTAGAAAAAGAAAATAACAACTAGAATAATAACAGAAAATTAAAAGTAGGATTGCCGTTGAATCTAATCAAATGGACAATCGCTAACATGCAGTAATAAAAGGAAATAACAATATGTGATCTAACAAAACTAATTGAGTAGACACACAAATTGTTCGATATGTATTAAGACATCTTCGATTATTCCCAATGGCTTTTTGACAGATTGCTCAGCTAGCTGAAGAGTGATGTTTATTGGTTTAATCTCCCTTAATCCAAGTTGACGATAAATAGTATAAGGAAGAAGATTGACACTGGCGAGATCAAGTAGGGAACGAGAGATGTGAGTGTTTCGTATTTTGCAATCAATTGTAGGGCAGCTAGGGTTTTTGTACTTGACTGGGGCAAGATTCGAAAGAATAGAGCTTGTACTCGCAGTCAGAAAGGCGGTTTTTGGGATGTTAGTTGCACGTTTTTGTGTACACAATTCCTTAAGACATTTAGCATATTGAGGGATTTGTTCAATGGTGTCTAAAAGAGGAATGTTCACACGAACTTGCTTAAAATTTCCAAAATTTCATCGAAATTTGCTGCTTTCTTCTTATTATTAAGTCTATGGGGGAAATGGAGCTATGGGTTTTTTGACTCTACGATCAGTTTCATCATTCGACAATGAAGATTTAGCCATGGAAGAAGAAGGTGGTAAGGGTGTAGAAGATGAAATATTGGTAGTACCAACATCGATTTCAGAAGGTGAGTCTGGTTTGCCGACACTAGGAGAAGAACCGTTGGGATTGCCAACATTTAAGGAAGATGGAGGTTTAGAAGAACTGGCATTTGTAGCCATTAAGTGATCATCAAGCTTTTGAAATTGGGTTGAGTTCGAAGGTTTGTCAGGGTTGCCAACATTATTATCAATCCCCTTTTCAGATCGTAAGGTTGTAACAACATTGACCAGATTATGCTTTTCGTCCTCACAAGAATTTACAGTAGGAGAGTTATATTTTGGATTCACCTCGGGTAGACTAGACAACTTTCCTTTCTCATTACTTTTCATTAGTTCCTTCATCATATTCATCATTTGGTCAAGTTTAGCGTCATATGAGTTCATTTTAGCTTCGTGAGAGTTCAACTGTTTCTCTAAACGCACAATGTCTTGTGATGGTTGAGAAGATTAAAAGGATTGGGTTGATGATTGAAAATTTGGGTGCCTATAAGGTTGTTTGGATTTAGGTGCAGCTTGAGAGGTTTGAGAATTGGGAGGCGGAGCTTGATAATTCGGATTTGGGATAAAGGGTTACACGTAAGATGGGTTAGCCGAATTATTAGGGTTTGACCAAGAAAAATTTGGGTGGTTTCTCCAACCAGGATTGTACGTGGATGAGTAAGGATTATTTTGAGCTATAGCATTGGCTTGGTCTTAAGAGTAATAGTGGGGTAGCCCTTCTCCAGCTTGAGGAAATTTGACTTGGGTCCATGGCATGCACTCCTCTAGTGGAAGTACGAGTGGGAACACGAATTGACTCCCATTACATGTCCTTTTCAGAATAATCTTCTAAAAATTGCCAAGCTTCATCATCCGTTTTAGACATAAAGTCTCCTCCACACATTGATTATAGTTGAGTTCTAGTCTGATAGTTTAGCCCTTCATATGCAATTTGACATAAGTGATCTTTGGGAAATGCATGATGAGGACAACTATATAATAGTTGGTTGAATCTCTCAAAGTATTTTGAAAAAGTTTCCCCTTTATTTTGACAAAATTGATTTATCTCGGTTCAGATTTTGAGAGTTTTATGAAAAGGGAAAAACTTTTTCAAAAATACAGTGACAAATTCATCCTAACTTCTTATGGAGTGCTTGGAAGAGAATTTAGCGATCTTTTAGCGCTTTCAAGTAATGCAAATGGAATTATCCTTAGCTTGATCGATTCGTTAGATAATTGTTGCATTTTTGTTGTGGACGCATACAATTCAAATTCACTTAGAAATTCATAAGCATTTTCAGACCCAGTAAATTTTGGTACCCCTTGAATAAAAGAATGTTTAAGCTCAAAATTGTTTCTTTCAGCTGGTGGGAATACGATGACAGAGGGTTGAATGGTCCTAGTTGGATAACATCGATCACGAAGAGATAAGGGTCTATCCATTTCCATGTAGAGATTTTGCAAGTTTTGATTTGTTTGATTTTGATCCATCTCGTTTTGAAAGTTTTGGTTTACTCGAGAATCCCTAGGAGAATTATGTTGGCTAACACTTTTTTCACTCATTGATGTTAACTGCAAACAAAGAAAATCCTAGACTTAAGGTTGACACAAGAAGCTCCTAATCAAAATAAATAACGAACACAAATGTATTTTATTAATTGACAATCTCGATTTGAAGGGGGAAGAGGATCTTATGGCCGTTCACGTATAGTATAAATACTAAGGGATACGACCAATGTTTTACGGGTAGTATGCAACCTCTTTTGCTAGAAGTTCAATAAATTGATCCGCGATCAAATCCTTGAGAAGATCAATTTCACAAATTACACTCTTGCAGTTAAATATTTTGCAAATCAAATTAAATAAATAGATTGAAAAAGTTAATTTGCTAGAATGTCGAAAAATTCCTGATGTAATACGTATCACCGTCCTCTACAAAAGGAATAGTACGAATTCCACACAGCAAAATAATTTTTTAATCTAAGATATTTAACCTAATTTGTTTGTCCTATTGAGCTTAAGTTTTTGCTTCTAAGGCAAACGTCTAATCAATTTTTATTTAAGTCCAAGGAGTATGCAAATGACCGAATTTAATTGTTTTGGAGCTAAGGAAAGGTAACGACTTCCTTACCTTATGTTTGTTAGGGGCTTTGCTCGTAACTAAATTTATTTCAGAATGCAGCCAAGACAACAATCACACAAAAATAACTGCAGAAATTAAAAAAATTGTACAAGCAAGCCGCTGCCCCTGCAGAATTTTTTTACAAGCAATGTCTATATATTTTTTTATTTGCAGCAGAGCACCTGTAGAGTTAAAGAAATTTACAGTGGGGTATGACAGTCCGTCCAGAGAATTTGAGTAGTGTTAGCTATTCAACTCCACTATCTGCAAGTCGGTTGATCTTTGAAATTCCCGTTCGCTGCTTGCACTCTATTCCTTCACTTTGGTCATTGATATTTTTCTTTTTTTTCCTTTTTTTCAAAGAAGAAAAACAAAAATAACTAACAACTTACTCAATAAAAAAAGTCTAACAAACAAACAGACTTTAAAAAAATAACTCATAACAATTGACTCAACAAAGTAAAAAAATGTCAAAATCTAACTTGCCACACTTAAACACGAGTGCATAAAAAGAAAGAAAGGTGATCACAACCGTAATCAGAAAGAGAGAGTACAGCTAAACCAAACCGATTAGACCAAGTAAAAAAATCTAGCTAGATTAGACCACAAAACTCATGCCTCCTTTCTTTTCTATATAACGCCACAAACATAAATAAAAAAAATCCCAGAAAACCAAAAATCAGGCGACCAGAACAGAAATCAATAAGTTGGGCCTCTCTCTCTTTTTTTTTCGAAATCGATTTGATTTCTGGATCGACTTTCGAGTTGATCGTCGCTTGATAGTTTTTTTTAATCAGTTAGAAAATAGGCACTTCGCAATTTGATTGAAGTTTCGAAATCGGTTCGATTAGCGAATTGGATTGGGTTTACTGCTGGCCAATATGCGAATTGGGTTGAACTGCGATTGATCTGGCTTAGTTGTTGTGAAAGGGAGGACTATGGACGGTAGATCTGATGGGCGGTTGAGGCAGTAGCGTGAGCAAATGGTGGTATTTGTGCGGGTTTGTGACTGTAAAGATTTGTGGATCTGGAAGGGTTGCGATATATGAAAGTGGAGGAAGGGAGGCTTTGCTGTTGTATGGGGCTATGAGGATAACTGGTGATTGGAACTATGATGTACGCGTGAATGGGACGATGGGATGAGGTAGGCAATTCGGTGTTGACAATTGCTATGATCTTGAACTGTGTGGTTGGTCTTTGTAATGGAAAGTAGGGGAGGTTGAGGAAATTTGCTGTAGGAGGGATTTATGGTTTGTGTGAGAAGAACGTGAAGATGATGGGTGATAACTTTTATGTGATGTTAAGTGGAAGGATGGTTTGTGAATGTGGTTTTGGACTGGAGACGAGGATGGAGAAGAAATATGGAAGAATAAAGGCAGCAGAAGAAGAAATATAGAAAAATATGAAGAGAGATATGGAAAGGAATTAAAGCAATGGAAATGTACAACAAGGAAAGAATTTCAAAAGAAGAATCTTTTTATTACCTCTTTTTTTATTGTTGAAAGAAAAAAAAGAGATGTAAAAGGGGAAAAAATTGTAAAAACGGGAAGAGATCTAATTATTCAAGTAGAGAATTAATCACAAGGCAGAGAGGAAAGATTTAAAGGAGATTTTTTTTTGGAAAGAAATTATAGAAATAAGAGGGAAAACAAAAAAGGAAAGGAAAGAAAAGGAAATAAATGTAAAAATTAGAAGGGTGATTGAAAGATGGAGAGAGAGATTAGAGGAAATGAGAGAGAGTTGTAATTGGAAAGCAATCAGTATATAAAAAAAACGCAAAAAAAATTTTCTTATCTAGAAAATTATAGTATTAACTTGTAATACTAAATCAACTAATTAAGATTTTTTTTTTCTGAACATAAAAGAAAACAAAAGCAAGAAATGAAAAATAAAAACTAACACGAATCAGAAACTAAATAAATGATAAAATTTAATCGTTACCTCCCCGGCAACGGCGCCAAAAACTTGATCGCTACTTTTCTATGAATCAGAAAAGCGCGAATTTTGAAATAAATACTGCAAGCACACAGGTCACGTAATATGCAGGTCGAATCACAGGGAGATGTTTTAATTCTTATTATTTATCTATTCTTAGGCGAGTTAGACAAAATTGGAGATGTTTTTTTTTTTTGAATTAATGCTATTGAATTTACTATGGATCCGAATCTAATCGGATCAATATCAATTTCAACAACTGAAAAGAAAGGAACCAATTACTAGAAAAAGAATATAACCACTAGAACAATAACAGAAAATTAAAAGTAGTATTGCCGTTGAATCTAATCAAACAGACAATCGCTAACATACAATAATAAAAGGAAATAACAATATGTGATCCAACAAAACTAATTGAGTAGACACACAAATAGTTATGAAAGAAAAAGGCAATAACTAAGATGAAGAAAAACTTTGTTATTGATAAACGAGAATACATAATAATTGCATAATAAAATGGGATCTTTTTACAATGACACAAGGGTCTTTTTATACAAGATGAAACCCTCATCTTACTACATGAATATAGGGCCCACACAATAAATATATGAAAACATTCTTTCCAGAGATGAAGGAATATTCCTTCCATGGTGCTTGATTAAAGAATTCTCATCAAAGCCTTTCCTTTTTAATGCATGGCACGGTCAGTGGGAGGATTAGGATAAGCTTGATTGGAGATGTGTAATCAAAACCTTCCCTATTGATTATCAATTATTCCTCCCATATTTTAATTAACAATTATTCCTCCCATATCTTCCTTGTTTGGCTTGTGACTAATTGAAGGGAGATAAGACTTTATGTGATTAATTCTTCCAAACAAGGACGCTGATTAGACTCCAAAAGCAACATAAGATAAAATCTTCAAAATTGATCTTATTCTTGTGTAGTATCTTTGCTTTTTAGGGGTGCATGAGGATTGATGAACAACCTGTGAAAACACACTAGTACAAAATATGTCTGTTGCATCGCCTCATTTGCTTCTGTTGTGTCCACAACTGAAGCAAATGGTATCATTTGCTTCGGTTTTGTAAACAACTGAAGCAAATGCACCGAAGCAAATAATACCATTTGTTTCGGCTATGCTCACATCTGAAGCAAATAATATCATTTTCTCTGGTTGTATTAGGAACTGAAGCAAATGCACCAAAGCAAATTATGTTATTTGCTTCCATTGTCCCTACAACAGAAGCAAATAGTGTTATTCGCATCGGCTCCTTAGGAACTGAAGCAAATACAGCGAAGCTAATATTATTATTTGCATCGGATTTTAGAGGCCGAAGAAACTACAAATAAATTTAAAAATAGATGCACATTTCAATAATCATAACATTATTTACAATTAATAATAGTTAGTAATTATCAACTAATAATTTATAGTTGCTAATTATAAAAATTAAACAGCAATTACTTTTTTTGTTTAATAATTAATTATAGTTAACTAAGAATAATTTGTAAATTAAAGTTAATATTTATGAATTAAACTTAAGAAATATTTATTAATATTAAATATTTAATAATTAATAATCAATATCAATGATTTGTTAAAAAGTAATATTTAATACCAAAGAAGTAATATTTATTATTTAACTTTTAATAATCATCAATCAGTAATATTAGAAAATAAATTTATTACTAATAATTATATAATTATAGAGATTGATTTTTAATAATTATTATATAATTGATACTTACAAAGTGATATTTAGTATGTATAATTAATTGTTAATGATTATTAATTAATAATGACCAGTAAAAAATTAATATAATATAAAATTATTTAATAATTCATAATTAATAGGAAACATTAATAATTGAGAAATAGCATTACTTATAATCAATAATTATATTTTAATTTAACATTAAAACTTTAGAATTAATAATTAATTATGTTTAATAAAGAATGATTTTTGGTCAGTGAATAGCAAAAGCCATTGTTAGCTTATCATACAACCCAATTATGAACCCAATTATGCTGCCAGTCAATATACAGATAATCATAAAACCCAATTATAAACCAAATTAAATCATCATAAAACTTCAAAATATTCCCAACCATTAGATCTGTAGTACCAACTAACATCCTATCGCTCTTCTCTCTACTAAACCCTAAATATAATCACTATTCACCGCACCATCCAGTAGCCGACTCTTTTATTTTCATTCAGAGCTAATCACTGAAACAAAAAAAAAACTTTCCTATCAATCTACAGATAATCGCCGTTTGCCGATAATCGCCAATTTCCTCTCTTCTTCAAGCCACTCGACAATATCCACTTCGATTCCAATCGCAAGTTCTCCCATCTAAAACACGTTGTCCTATTTCTAGGAATTTGAAGTTTCGGGGAATCCTAAAGTTCAAATTCGAGGTCTTCGGTGTCAAATCCAAATTCCAAGACAAAGGAATGTCTTTTACTAAATTTGCCTCCTTATCATTTCAAGTACTCGATTTGAGCTTCACCTTTATATGTGCTAGGGATTCCGTTAGTTAAGTAGTACTAGTATTTGCTGGAGAGGGCTTGAAGATGGCAGGAACTTGGAAGAATACAACATTCAGAAAGTTTGATGTTATGCTATGATTTTAGTTTTTATATATCTTAGGTTTAATTATTTGAGATCGCCAATTCTAATATGATCTCAAATAATACTGCGACTATATGTGATGCTCCATCTAGCTGATTTATGTACTCAGTTCATTGGTGTTAGTCTTAAATATTGTTTTATTGCTATGGCATTTTTGATATGGCCAAGTTGTAGTGATGAGATGTGAGTTGTTGCAGTTTGATTGTTGAGGCTTTTGTATGGTGTCGGATTATTCTGCAGAGGTATGATTCACTTTGTTCATTGCTATTTAAAATGTTGTCCAGTTGCTATTTTATTTGTTGCATATATTATTTTTGGTATATAAAAATTGTTCCTTTCGGTGAAATTTATTTTTTGAAAAAGTCAAAGTGAAATAAAAACAAGCTGTACAAAAGGAAGCGTAAAAAATATACATGACTTAAACATATTATAAGTTCTTGAGTGTGCTTATTGTCTATCAGGTTTGGTCTGCTTATCGCATAGCTAAGCGAAGAGCATGAAATAACAAACAAATTTAATTCATAGAAAAATAGATAGATTAATAAGTTAAATACATGTTGCCAGATTATGTTTGGCAATGTTATGCTGCCAGTCACATGTTGCCAGACTGTTTGGAAAATATTATCCTACCATTGTCATTTTATATTGTTCTTGTTTCCTATACTTACCACAACAAATTTGTTTTGATTCTCTAGGGAGGAATGATATTATCTGATGCTCTTCTGCTACTTTGTTACAAAATAAAGATTAGATATGGAGGTTAGTTCAAGGTATTTATCTTAGTTCAGCTTTTAACATTCTTTTGGTTATTGATATGATGGAGGAAGCCTAAAGAAAATATGTTTGATTTGCTAAGCTGGTTTGTTTTAAACTGGAGCCATTTCGCTTAATTTGTATGTAGTTCACTTATGTTCACTTAATTGATATGATTTCATAAATAATTAGGATGTAGTTCATGTGTTTTTGCATGGCTTTCGTGCCTGATATTTTCCCCTGATGAACTCATTATTCACTATTGCATTTGAACTAGTTAAATGGTCCATGTGATCATGAATTTGATGAATTCTTATTAGCTAATTTATTAAATTCCCCCGATGAAGTGTCAAATAAAAGACTAAGTAAGAGTAATTACACACTTACCAGGTGGAAAGGCTAATTTGATTATTTTATATTGATGCCTTGTCTTCTTTATTATTGTGCTGAAAATTAAAATTTGTGCGTATATGATTACCTGTAAATGCCTCCACAGTTTTCATCCAAAGGTCGTACTGTAAAATCAATAATGGATGAAATTGATCTAGTTTAGAAGGTACTATTAACATTTTTTTATAATAAACAGAATGTGTCCATAAGTTTGCCTATTTAACAATAAGGATTAATACTCTTACCTTTGTCAGGATCTGGTTAGAGCGTTCTCTGTTGCTTCAACTGGAAAAGGTGCACAATGCAAGTTTGATCTTTAAGTGAGTAAAAACATACGCTCTAGATGGAAAAGGCGGACAATGCAAATTTAATCTTTTTAAATGAAGTACGAACATTTGCTTATGAATTCAATGTTGATATTTAATTATGAGACTGACTTATTATTGTAATTTGGTATTTTGGAGTATAAATTACTATGAACATTTAGTGTGCTAATAATGCATTGGTTTTGTGGTTATAGTTGTTCAATGTGGAAATGACATTATACTTCGATACCGTTTTCAGGATATGAATCCTGAGATGGTATCTTTTTTTTAATCACTTAAGCTGACATTTGCTTCGGTTGTTTATACCATGATGCTTCTGTTTAATAACCGAAGCAAAAACCGTCTATTGCTTCGTTTCAGCAACCAAACCAACAGACTTTAGTCTGTTGGGTCGTCATCATTTGCTTCGGTTGTTGAACCGAAGCAACAGGGGGTAAAAAACTGAAGCAACTGATCTGTTTTGTAGTAGTGACACATGAAAATACTCAAAGTAGAATTTATTTATTTACAATAAAGATAAGATGTGAGCATAAAAATAAACACTTTTACATGTTAATCAATATATATTCCAAGAAAATTCTCATTGGAAGTTGGAAGAATGAGCTAGCACAGCTACTGCTTCTTCAATATGGTGTAATTTATTGCTAAATTTATACAATTTGATCATCTCAAAATTGACAGTCTGGATAAAGAAGTAGTCATTCTCAGCTCAATATTTATTAGTAGAAAGATTAGATTGCAGCTCCAGTTTTCTTCTCTCTAATCTAATGACAGATTTAATTCTCTAAAGAGAAAAATAAAGTTTCCTTCTTTTTTCCTTTTTCATCTATTTTTTTTTAGCATCTCACCTTTCCTTTTTCAAACTCCAACTAACTTCTATCTCAGTCTTTTCTGAATTCATCAGATTTGTGAAATTGTTTGAAAACACTGTTTTCTTTAATTTATAAGAACAATTATTTCTATACAATTATTGTTTTTTTTTTCTTTTTTGGTTTAGTCTACTCATTCCTAAAGCGGGTGCCTGTTAAAATGAAAATTCGAAGAAGGTAGCTCTTAAAGTTCCATAATTTTACAAAATCTGGTCTTAAATATCTTCAGACCATCTAATTTTTGTACGAAATCCATAATGTTATCAGATTTCATACAATTTATGTAGCTCATAGGTTTACAGTTTATATTTTGTAAGCGATCACTTACAATTATTCCTGCTTTGTTGTATGAAATCGCTTAGATTTCATACAATTTATGTATATAGATTTACAAACGCAATCGGAAAAAACAAGTTAACGCATTTGTGCAAACTCAGAAAAGCATAATAACAATGTAAAACGCATAACTATGAACGGACATGACATAACTATAAAAGGCTAGAAGGCTCTCTTCAACCATGTGATTGTTTCCTTGGAAAAATCACTTGGTTTTTCATGACTTTCATCAATAAGACTAATGCTGCCCTCTCTTGATATAAACAAAGATCAAACTAATCTTGCGAATAACAGACGGGACATAACTATAAAAATCTAAACCTACCATTATAATAATACATGCTAGAAAACCACTGCAGTTGCATCACAAAATTTGTTGCTACATGGTAGATCTAGTTAGAATACATTCTATATGTTGAAAAACTGTAATAACCAAAGCAGTGAACACTTACTTGTACATTACTGTACGTTCAAGTTCCAATATATAAATTCACTAATGTGTCATCTTTATTTATATTCCACATTTTTAGTATTATTTTTTAATTACGTATTCAAACAAAAATGTACATTGTTCATGCCCAAATTCCATTATTTACCTAGCTAAAGTATGAACGCGAAAGAATTCAACTCAAACTACATACCTTGAAATTATGGCAAAGAGATTAGGGGTTGAGATTCGGGAGATTGGCTCGTCGTTGATGAACGCAAGAACGAAGAAAATGATTGGCTTGTCATCGCAGGAACGGTGGCAAATAGCGATAAGATCAAAGATTCAGGAGATGTTGAAAATCTGAGATGAGATGTTAACGGCGACGGACGACTGGCGAAGGGCACGGCGAAGGGCAACGGCGACGGACGACGACGGAGGTAGCATTGATATTAGGGTTGAGATGGGAATAAATTTTGTAGCAGGCGTAGAGAATAGGGTTGAGATGGAAATGATATTCGTTGGAATAGCGGCCCAAAAAGAAGTCTGTAACGTGTTAGATTTTCGAAGTAAGGAACTGGAAGAATAGTTATATAACTATTATAACTCCATTAAATTGTGGTTATAGAGTAGAATTTACAAATGATAACAAAAAAAAAACAGTTGTTACAGATTTATATTACAATAGCTACATAAATACAGTTGTTGAAAACGGATTTATTACAATAGCTAAACTAAATATATTGCTACAAAGTATCTATTACAACTGTTATTTTATGCAAGTTGCAAAGGAATAGTTGTAACATGACCATTTTGTTGTAGTGTAATAATAATATATAGTTAGATTTCAAATGATAAACATATATTTTGGAAATGTTTTGAAAAGTTAATTTATAAGTAAATATGGATTTAAATGTCATTTAAAGATTTTATTTATATTTTAATTATTTTAAAATTTTCAAAACTTTTAAATTACAAAATAACTACTCATTTTTATATATAGTATTTCTATAAATTTTATTATTTAATATCTTTATATTTTATTTTATTTTACTTGATAAACTTGTAAATTTTATAAACTTAAAATAATAAAGAGTATAAGTTGTGATCTTGGAAGTATTTATAAATTGTATTTTTGAAAGTTATTTTGATTGAGGATTATAAAATGACCACGGTGTGTAATAAGCGATTGATTGTTAAAGAGACCGGGATCGGATCTGTCATACTCTCTGCCAATTCCGAAAACCACTTTAACAACTGTATACGCGGTAGAGATCCAAAATGAAGTAGGATGGTTTGGCGAACGACTTCTATTTCAAATTAATTACGTGACCCTGTCTCCCACGAGTCAGCTTGATGTGGCTAAAACAGGTGCTACACCGAGACCAAGTGAGGTCATTCCACCTATCGAGCATACTTCTTCGAAACCATTCTATTAGTTTTGTGATTTGATTGGTGTGCACCCTTTATATGGGAGTGTGTCTCGAGGTGGACGGTAGTTGCTGCTATGCGTTACCACCAGTCCGGTTCTACAAACGGTGAATCCACCCTGGCATTCCTTGCGTGCCTTGTCACATGCCTTATAAGAGCCCAATACGATTTTGTTTTGTACTGTTTTATATGGAGCGCCTTCTGATAGCCCTCCAGTTTACGGAGGAATTACGGAACTGTATATACTGTGGGAATATATAAATGGTGTAAGGGTAATAATGGTAATCCCGCTTACACTATTTTGATATTTACTTTACTGATAGACACTATTGTATATAGCTTATTATAATATATAGTATTAGTTTGACGGATCCTTAGAGGATGGTGATTCCAAACATCATTTAAGTTACTTTGCATTTCGGTAAATTGTTTCACTTGAGTTATCATTTAAATAAGAATGTTAATCCTGACTCGAGTATGTTTGTTTTACATGGAAGCTCGGGTCAGCCTGAGGATATCAACTTTCTTGATTCGGTTGGAGCTTTACTTGGATCTATCTATCTCTTCTTAATTGTTGCAGTTATTTTTGCTTTCCAGTTATTTCCTATTTCAGACTCTATTATTTCCTTATGCATTAGCAGACTTATCTATGTTTGGTACTTTGTTGTATTTGCTTTAGATTCTGTTGTCATGTAGTAGCTTATGGACTACTATCATATCTATTCCGTTGTGTAGTTTTGTATTACTCTGTGTCTGTGATTCTATGACTGATTTATTCACTATATATGCTGTTATTTGCCAATTTTTATTAACAATATATCGTTTTGAGCAATTCAAGTCTGATATGTGTGGAATATTGTCGATTTGAATGGTTCGAAATGATGGGTCGTAACAGTATTCATGTATATATGTATGCCGATAATATGTATATACATTATATATGTATGTATATACGCAAATACGTCGGCCTCCACGTATATACACAATCAAATTTCCAAACACCTAAAACAGTCAATATGATAGGAATGCAAAAATATGCAGCCAACAAAAATGACAGGAATGCAGAAGTAAAACAGCCAACATCCAAGATCAGCCCTTATATTTCAGACCATATCGAAGTAGAAATACTTGTAATCAGAAAATCGTGAGGTATACTCACCATGAAACATCAAATAAGGGGATAACGGTTGCACAACAAGGGGAACAAATGCAGGTGAAGCTGTTGTGGCTGGGGCATCGCTATAGAGAGGAGTGCTAGCCTCTATTGTAATGCTAGTGAAGAGCTGGTGATGACTTTAGGGTAGGCGATGGCTTTAGGGCGGCGGCTGATGTTTGCTGATAGGGTTTCGACCTGGAAGCGACCAAGCGTGACGAAAGCACAATTGAAAATAGTGGAGACTCGTGGCTTGGAGGAGGAGAGTGGGCAGCAAGCCGAGCAGGTGGAGGCCGTTGATCGAGAGATGGCGCATGCCTCTGATGGTCACTGATGATTTAATTTTGGAGGTGAAGGACAATTTAAAATTTGGGGAAAATGATTTTCTCGATCGCAAAAGTAAAATGAAAGGGGATGGCGAAATTTTTGGCTTTGGCTGAGTAAAATAGAATGGGGACAGTAGAATGGTGATGACACAGCTGCTATCTCTTTTACGTGAGAAAAAATAAGCTGAAGAAATAGATACGTGGTGTGAATACATAAAAACAAGACAAATGCTTAGTTTTCAGCAAAATTTGTACAAGTGGCACAATTTATTAAAAAAAAATAAAGTGTATTATATTTTATTTTGCTTGTGTATAAAAACTTACAATTGCAACCTAAATACATTTACGTTTCAAATACATGCCTCAAATTAATTTAAAACCAAGATCAAATAAAATACAATAAATTATATTATAAGATCTCAAGTTAAATTTATATTATGAAAATCCAATTTACACATGTACAAACAAATATATTTTAATTAGTTAAATATCAGTAACATTTAATATTATCCAACCCATTTGACTCAAATACCAAAATTAAATTTATACTTACAAAATTTATTCAAAACAAAGTTAAACTAGACTAGAATTAAATTTCTTAATATAATCATTAATTTAAATATTAAATCTAAATTAACTACATATTTTAAAGGAAGCGGCTATATGAATACAAAAGTTTAACACAAATCAAGAGACACAAAATCTGAGCTACATGATTAATTTGTCTTCATATGAGGGCTGCAAATCATGGTGTAATCCTATGACTCAGATTTTGTGTCCCTCAATTTGTGTCAAACATTTGTATCTAAATAGATTTTCCCTATTTTAAATGTCAAAAATTTCGGTTCGTTAAAATCTCCCCCACTCAAAGCTTTTCGTCCTCGAAAAGGAGAGGTTGTTAAAATCGTACTTATGAATATAACAAAATACTTATACTGATACAAACTTTAGTTTAAAACAAAACAAATAATAGGATTTACAAACTTGAAATTTTCATATAATTAAAATTCATCAAAACTATTTTATCAAAACCTTAATTGCAAATAATGAAACTTAAAATCAAAGTATAAATAATCTCTTCGACTTATGATTTTGTTTTTCTTTCAAATCATTTGAAATACAATATATCACTTTCATATTGAATCATACTTTACTTCCTGATTTCAAAACCAGAATCATTTCGAAAATCTAGAGTATTTCATGATAAAGCATAACTCATATTTGCTACTAGATAGAGAGGCTTCTCCCAATGACAAGACCATTAGGCAGGACATACGTACGCATCGATATCAATAAATGATGTCTCTCCGGACCTCATAGCAGACCATAATCAAGGGCTTAAAATTCAGGTCATACCTCGCTTCAGTCACGGGTTACTTGAATCTTGGTGACATAACAAATCATTTCATATCCCAAAGTTATAAACCATTTCGTAATAATTATTCACAAATACTTCCAATAATAGTATTTTTGTTTCAAAGTCCTTCAAAATATCGGGATTCAAGTCGTTGTGATTTTCTATGTTTATAAAACACTTTATAAACCATTTATCACATGCAAATAATTGAAAAAAAAAATCAAATTCCATATAATAATTGGAAATCAAAAATTGATCTATTGGCAATACTATTTATCTTTCGATCAAGTATTTTATAAATTCAAACTTTGCAAATAGCTCAATCAAAGGCTCTATAAAGTCATTTCAATTCAAATTTTATATCAACTTCCATGAAATTAAGTTTCAAATCTTATTCACATAAGATACAATCTTTCAAAAGTTTTCAAATTAGCTTATAATTCATACAGTTGAATTTGTACAAAATAACCTTCTTTTCAAATGTTACTTTGTTAAAGTATTTCAAAACATTCAAAGCTATTTTAAAAAAAATCAGAATCAAGTTTCTCAAGTTTAAGCTAAATATTTCCTTCCAAAACCAATTTTCTTCATATACTGGATTTTCTTTATATTCTCAAAACATTTTATTTAAAATCTATCCAAACATTCAACCAAATAGTTCAAGTTATCTCGATGTTTCAAATCGGAATCATAGAGTTATACCACTTTCAAAACTCGAAAATATATAAATACTGATGAGGTTGTAGTCATCACAAGAATCATCCTCAAGCAACTAGAGTGTGATTCTTTACAGTATACGTTAGTTAGGCGTATATTCAAAATCTTCACGTACTCGATAGTCCAATCTTGACGTCCAATAATACTCGAACCTTTATTATAAAATATACTTTTTCCTAATATATATGCCAAAACGGTATATTTCAAAACAATTTATGTTTTTAAAATGATTTACTTAATTTTGAAATATTTTATATTTTCAAAATATGTTCTCTACAGTGATTCTAGCGATAACTCTACTCATTCTAGGATATTTTTATCCTATCTCTAATGGGTTTTCAAAGCCGATAAGCTGAGCTTGGTCAAACCAAAGCTCTGATACCAACTTGTAATGACCATCCATTTCGACCGCTTCACTTCGGTAATTAAACCAACTTAGACCGTTCGAAAATGACATATTGTTATTAGCTTATGAGGTTTAATTAGAATCAACACATAAAATCACAACACAGAATAAAACATGGTATATCTGCAGTTCGAGTGCCACGTCATCATAATAGTTCCCTCTTATTTTCCAAAGCCTATGCCTATACATATCCATCTGAAGGACAAAAAAGGGACTTTTGACAATTGGGGGTTCGAAAGATCATATACCATCCGCCATTTCTGTTTGATCTGAATCCGTCTCTTTCATTTTCGAGTAATTTTCAAAGTTTTTGAGAGAATCTTGATTGTATATCGAGTGTTTGAGGATTTCAAGTGTTGTAAATGTAATTTCTTACTGAATAGAGAAATTATAAAGTGGACGCAGGCTTGTTAATGTCAAACCACTATAAATCTTGTGTGTTTGTTATTTTTCTCTTATTTTCATTTTACATTACTTCATTATTCTTTGCAAATCCTAGTCTATCGGGTGTTAGAGCTATTTTTTGGTCTAACGGTAAGCCATAATTCTAAGACTAGTACTTATTATAAAAACTAAGACTAACAAACCTTGAACTATTCTATATCAAACCTAGTATAATAATCTAATAATATCCTTAGGTAACAATAAATACTAGTGAACATCCATACAAATATATATTTATTATTTATTTATGTTGTTTAACAAATACCTAAGTATTTTAACGAATATATACAAATATTCATGTACATTAACGCTTATACGAATATACAAATATGCACTCTTAACCATTAATTATTTCCAATAATCGGGGATTTGTGAATTGGACAATTTGGGTAATGAAGACAGAATTTCCCATTTTGTTCAACCACATTCCCATCCTTATTGGAACAGACTTCATTGATACAAATTACTTGATTGTCTTTGTTCATTCATTGATTTTGATCTTCAACTTCCTCTTCATCTTCTTCTTTAACCTCTTGTTCTTCATCTTCCTCCATAGGATTATGGATTTGAATGTTGGAAGAATCACCTCCGATAATAATTGGATTTTCTTAGTTATCCATTATATATTTCTGAAGATTCTTGATTATCTTCCCTTGCTTCCCTTGTTCTTTGGTCATCCGGAGTTGAAGAAGTTGAATTCCAGCGAGTAATTGAAGGGTATCTTTCATAGATTCTTCTATTTTGATAACCTTTGCGTGTGTAGATCATTGAAATGGGCCTTGGGTGGGCATAGGAAACAAAAATGTGTTTTTTGGTTATTATTTGAAGTGGAAGCCATTATTTTAACATTTCCGAATTTTGTTATAGAGAAAATGAGTGAGGAGAGAAGGATTTTCGAAGTGGAGAGTTTAAATAAGAGTTATAACTAACTTTAGAGGGAATTTTAATTTTAAAATTTTTCTCTTATATGTCGACATACAACTTTGCCTATGTCGACATATGTATGTATATTTTAAAAAAATAATCAGTTTTCTTATATTTTATACTGAAATATTTAATTATTTTACTTCATTTAGAGAACAAATTCCTAGTTCTCTTATTAATTTAGTAAACATTGCTTCGTTTAATGATTTAGTTAATATATCAGCAATTTGATTTTCTATGTTAATAAATTCTAGTGTAATATTTTCTTTATTTACGTTATGTCTTAGAAAATGATGTCTTACATCAATATGTTCTATTCTAGCATGATGTTTAGGATTTTTAGATATATTAATAGCACTCGTACTATCGTAGTAAATTGGTGATTTGGTTATATTTAAACCAAAATCTCTTAGAGTTTGTTGCATATATATTACTTGAGAATAAGCCAAAACAGCAGATATATATTGTGCTTTAGTTGTTGACAAGGAAACAGTATTTTTCTTTTTTACTAAACCAAGAAACCAAGGAATGATCTAAAAAGTGACAAGTTTCATTTGTGCTTTTTCGGTATGATTTACAAATTACAACCAGCATAGTCAGCATCACAATACGAAATTAAATCAAATGAATTGTTTTTAGGATAGAATAATCCAAAGTCTAATGTATGTTTGACATATCATAGAATACATTTTACGGATTTCAAGTGAGTTTCCTTAGGTTGTGATTGATATCCAGAGTTAAAACAAACTATATTCCATTATATTAAAACATTCTATTAATAGTAAAATATATTTTTAAAACTCATATAAAGGTGTAATAAAAATATTTAAGAAACTAAATATAAAATGATATAAAAGTATAAATATAAAACTATGAATATATTAAAACTAAATATAAACAAGGAATTTGAAAACATAATTAATTATGATAAAACTAGTAATAAATTTGTAAGTAAACTTAAGTTAAAGTTCTATTAAACATAAATTTGAAAATAGAATTAACAATAAATTTTACGAGTCAAAATATTTCTAAAATAAAGAAGCATATATTTATAAATAAGGAAGTATTTTTAAATCATTTTAAAACTAGATTTAAAATCAAGTAAATAGTTTTGAAATTATTTTGGAAAGGCAGTTTGAAATCAAGATTAAATTTAAAATCAGAATTTTCATTTGAAATCAGAATCAAGTGCTAACTAGAGTTTTAATAGAATTTCTAGACACATTTACACTGTAATTCTTGAACTCTTGATGTTTTGATACTCACGAGTCTTGAAACTTGAACTCTTCTACTTTAAAATCTTGATTCCTTGAATTGTACAATTGTCAATAATAAATACCTACATAAATTTCCTGTATATATATATATATATAATTTTCAAAAAGTAAAATAATATATATATTCTAGAATATAGTATTAGTATATATTTTATAATAATAATTGAAACAAAGTTGTTGTCATCAAAACCATTATCATCAACATGTCAGCTCTAACAAGACGTTTGTTCAACAAACGCATGGGGAAAGACACCGTTGCAAATCAGGCATTTATTAAACAAACGCCTCGTACCACGCACCTGCTCAACAACCGCTTTATATGAGACGTTTTTTGAACAACCGCCTAATTTTAGATGTTTGTTCCACAAGCGCATACTTAGATCGCATATTCCGAATGAAGTCCCAAAATCCACACTATGGAGTGTTCCGGAACTCTGTTGCGACACCTTTTGGGTGTAGATTTCACATAAATGGAAATCCAACCTTTTGTTGAAGAATGAACGAGTGAATTAGAAAAGATAGGGAAGAAGAAAAGGGAAACGTGGAAATAAACAGAGGAATAAGGACACGTGAGATTACTTCTCTGCCATTTCAAAAGATAGAGTAGTTGATTGCTAACTACGATCACCTGTATTATGTTGTATTTTTTATTATTAGTTATAATAAAAAGGTGTTTGAGGTCACCTGAAAAACCGGTCGGCTATGCCAAAAAAAAGGTAGAGTAGTTCAGAAAGAAGGATGGACAGGTGGTGTTCTCTTGGTCTTAAAATGAACATGTATTTGTTTATGTTTAAATTGAATTACAAGTGGCCAGTTCAATTTAAATAAATTTTCAAATGGATTTACAAAAATTTAATTAAAACTAATTTTCTTCACTATGGTAAGAGAAATCCATGTAAATATGCAACTTTGTAGAATTTAAATGAGATACGAACAAAGTAAACAAACAATAGTTGTTCGCTTTTACACGTCTGTGACTTGAAATTAAAGATTCGGAACAACGTTCGAATTTCGAAAAAGGAAATACAACGTTATGCTTAGAATGTCGTCTAGTATTTATTTCAAATTCGCTTGAATTTCGACATTGTTAAATTTTTAACGGTTTGTTGAATTTTCAACTAAATTGACATGAACGAAATAAACTTGTGTATTTTAAATACAAAATTTGTTCCTTCATTATGTCTAATTAAACTCATCCTAAATATTAAATCTTCTGATTTAATTCAACATTTAAATTTTTAGCGTCAAATACAATACATTGGTTGTTGCCACCGTAAATCGACCGTTTAGACCGATTTCAAACGGAGCGAGTGACTTAGACATTTGATTATAAAATTATTTAGATCACTTTTATGTAACGTCTTCAAAATTTAAGAATCAATGTTTCAACAATAATTGATTCTACATTTGTTAAGTTCTAAATTACTTATCGCTTTCTATATGTCAAAACAACAAACACGTTTATGTGTGTGTGTGTGTATGGAAACCAAATTCTCAGTTCAGCATAAATTAAAATGTCAAGTTTCTAACTTAAATTTCAGTTATAAACATTCATCTAACCATTAAATTTTAACTATTTCCAAAATGTCGAAATTATCAGTTCGTTACAATAACACTACATAATTGACTAAGTGTGGTGAAGGCTCTAGTAAAACCAGGGATCGATATAGATCCGAAGCGCATAAACTTAGACTACAAACTTTAACGACGTTCACAATTCAAAAACTGGAAAGGAGACTTGAAACACCAAACAGGTAAGAATAAGAGAACATCACTAGAGATCCCACCATGGGGTAGCACCCTGTTTGGGTACAACACCGGGATCGGTACCGTCCTCTTCAAGAGGGATCGATACCAATCCCTAATGAGAGACGATCCAGCAACCCACTTATGTGGTTCGACCGTTCTCCTTTAATGGGACCTCTACAAAGTTTTGAGCCGATCTGATATCTTCTTTAGGTATAAATAGGCTACCATTTGCACTGAAAAACGGATACTCCTGTTCTTTTGACGCGGAAGTTCAGTTATTCCTTAACGATAACATCATCTTATTCTCTCTACATCAAAATAATCAAATAGCTGTACTTGTAATTCATGGTATCATAAAAGGTTAGTTCAAATGAACGTGATACAAAGTTTGCCGAATTAATATAAAAATCTATATGTTTTACTTATATTTTTTATATTTTGTGACTGTGGATTTGTGAAGCAATACTAACACTAATTTTATTACCCCAGAATTTGGTTACATTATTTTTGTAATTAAGGGTGATGTTCCAAGCTACTGTATAATATATTTTATGTTGGGCGCTCACATTCCTTTTTTTAATAGAAAAGAAGAGTGTATTATTTAGGGGTGTAAATCAGTCGGACCGGACCGGACGGAGGTATGTTCAGTTTCTGTCCTAAAAAAAATCGGACCGAACACGGACCGGACCAAATTTTTTCTCGGACAAATTTCGTTGTCCTAATTCGTGTCCTAAATAAAATCGGTCGGACACGGACATGATCGGACTAGTCGGACATGGCTATTTATATCACATTTTGTACATTTTACTAGATTTTCTCTCTACTATACGACGAATTTCAAATAATTCGGACGAATTCAGACGAGCCCGGACCGGACATGATTTTTTCTCGTACAAATCTTGTTGTCCTAATTCGTGTCCTAAATGAAAATCGGACGGACTCGGACGGACGTATTTCGGTCACGGACACGAACGGACGTCGGACATTCGAACAAAATTTACAGCCCTAGTATTATTTTGAAGGCCACTAATTATACTAACTTTGTCAATTAGCCCAACCACCAAAGCTGCAGTTGCCGTATCACTATCCATCAAGCCCACCACCAGTTACCGTTGCCCCGCAAGAAGGGCACATTGGTAATTCTAGTTGCCGGCTGGATCAATTTCAAAATTGAATTTTAAACAGGGGCGGCAGATTTAGACCGTTTATTTTTCCAACCCTAATTTTAACGTGCAGGCCGTTATTTCCAGCTCATAACCCAACGGCATCCATTACATGTAACGCCGTTAACAGTTCCGTTAACTCTATAAATAAAGGGGGAAGGGAAAGGAGCAGACCATCGAAAGGCGTCATTGTAACGTCCATTTCTCCATCTCTCTTCCTTGAATCCTTTCTACTTTTTTCCGTCTTAATTTCGATTCTCCAAAGCGAAAATGAGGGAATGCATATCGATTCACATCGGACAAGCTGGTATTCAGGTCGGAAATGCTTGCTGGGAGCTTTATTGCCTCGAACATGGGATTCAGGTATCGCTTTTTGAAATGAGTTTGATAGATCTGTGTAACCGTCGGTATTTTTACGATTTGGGGCTCAATTTCTAAATTTAGAGACGAGATCTACTGTCGATCTGCATTACCTTACCCGTTTGATAACTTAAAATCGATTGTTTGAGAAACGTGGCTTAAATTGTAAATGGATAATTGGAGAAACAGTAGATCTAAGGGTAAGATTAGGTTTGAATGCACTTTGTAACATTCCTATTGTATGCAGCCTGATGGCCAGATGCCAAGCGACAAGACTGTAGGTGGAGGTGACGATGCTTTCAACACGTTCTTCAGTGAAACCGGCGCTGGAAAGCATGTTCCTCGTGCCATCTTTGTCGATCTGGAACCCACTGTCATCGACGAAGTCCGAACTGGTGCTTACCGCCAGCTCTTCCACCCTGAGCAGCTCATCAGCGGCAAAGAGGATGCTGCAAACAACTTCGCCCGTGGCCATTATACCAGTAATCACTTTTTCTCTTTTTCTAGGTCTTACTTGTCGATTTTGAGTGAATTAATGCTAACATAACCGTATTTTGCAGTTGGGAAAGAGATTGTTGACCTCTGCCTTGACCGCATCCGTAAGCTAGCAGATAACTGCACTGGCCTTCAAGGCTTCCTCGTCTTCAACGCTGTTGGTGGAGGCACGGGTTCAGGTTTAGGATCTCTTCTTCTCGAACGTCTATCAGTCGACTATGGAAAGAAATCCAAGCTTGGCTTCACTGTCTACCCTTCTCCTCAAGTCTCCACCTCAGTGGTTGAACCATACAACAGTGTGCTCTCCACCCACTCCCTCCTGGAACACACCGATGTCTCTGTGCTCCTCGACAACGAAGCGATCTATGACATCTGCAGGCGATCCTTAGACATCGAGCGCCCCACCTACACCAACCTCAACCGCCTTGTCTCTCAAGTCATCTCCTCCTTAACTGCTTCTTTACGGTTTGATGGAGCGTTAAACGTGGATGTCACAGAGTTCCAAACCAACTTAGTCCCATACCCCAGGATCCACTTCATGCTGTCTTCGTATGCTCCAGTCATATCTGCCGAGAAGGCCTACCATGAACAGCTCTCAGTTGCTGAAATCACAAACTCGGCCTTTGAACCAGCGTCTATGATGGCGAAGTGCGATCCACGCCATGGTAAGTACATGGCATGCTGCCTCATGTACAGAGGAGATGTTGTACCCAAAGATGTGAACGCTGCTGTTGCTACTATAAAGACGAAGAGGACGATCCAGTTTGTGGACTGGTGTCCTACGGGGTTCAAGTGTGGTATTAACTACCAGCCTCCAACTGTGGTGCCTGGGGGCGATTTGGCGAAGGTGCAGAGGGCTGTTTGCATGATATCAAACAGTACGAGCGTAGCTGAGGTGTTTGGCAGGATCGATCATAAGTTTGATTTGATGTATGCGAAGAGGGCTTTTGTGCATTGGTATGTGGGGGAGGGGATGGAAGAAGGGGAGTTTAGTGAGGCCAGGGAGGATCTGGCAGCGCTTGAGAAGGATTATGAGGAGGTTGGGGCTGAGTCCGCAGAAGGTGACGAGGGAGACGAGGGTGATGACTATTGATTGATAGAGAAGTGCTTTGTTGGTTTGTATGCATGTGTTAGTTTTATGTTCTTTGTTGCTGTGTTGTGCTGTTGTGGATGTATGTCGTTTGTTGCCTTTCTTGTTTGGTTATGAATTTGTCTTTGTTTTTAGGTACCAGGTGAATGTCAGTATTAAAATTGGAATATTACCATTTAATCTGAAGATGAATGTAGATCATGTTTCATTTTACCATTGATGCTCTGAGCTTATAAAGCGAGTCATATGTGAGTAGTTGTTAAGTTCAATGCTTGTGTGGTAAAATTGTTTGAAGTTGCAGTTTTATGGAAGTAGGTAAATGGATAATGTCCAGTATGGCTGGAATAAATATTGTGCTGTAAATAATGTGGAGGAGGTAAACGACAGTACAATGTCATTTGATAATGTGCAATTCATTAATAACGCTGTAGATGCTTTAATTTGTAATTCATTACAAGAAAATGTATTTATCAGAAAATCATGGTAACTGCCTAGAGAGAGATGAGGTTATGGCAATTGCAAAAGCAATTTTGCTAAGAGGGTGGAGAGCACATGGTGCAGTTTCATTAAAACGTGCTTGATCAGATGCGAACACTGGGGACCCGCCACTTTGCCTCTTCCAGCTGAACGCGAGAAAATAAACCTTTCGTTAGCCCGTTCGATCTTTAACCCTTTCTTATCCTATTTTACATTTCTTTTGCCCCTTTCGTGTGCCCCTTTCTGTTCAAAATCAAACACATATTTTTTTCTCTAATTTTCTCCTTCCTCTACCTTTTCCCCATACCCCTTCCAAATAATCGTTTTTGTTCAAAATCAAACGCTACCTAAGTATCTAAGTAACTATGATGTACGTGAGTAAACCGTAAAAGGTATTATATTTGCCAGTAATTTGTTTCTAAACTATTTCCCAACACTTTACCTGGAAACAAAAGATTTTTCAAGAAAGAACAATATAAGATAAGGACACAAACATGAAACAATTAGTTTACAACTATAGTGCAATGAAGAAAGTGTCACATGATTAAAACATACAAGGTCAATCATAGCCATATCAATTCTTGTCCATTCAGCATATCATGCATTTTCTACCTAACATCAAATTCGGAGTATTATAAAACTCCATATGGTGCCTACTTACTGCCCATTAATTAAAAAACTACAGTTGCTGTGAAATCAAACTTTGAGAAAGTTTTGGTACACCATCTTTTACAATTAGCTTAACACACCATCGTATAATAAAATGCTAGTAAAAAAAATAAAAAACTAGAACCAGCTAAGGCCAATGCCATACATGAAGTTGATCAGTTTAACTATAAAATACTAGAAATAATTAATTGGCTAATAAAGAAAAGAAGGAATAATGGAAAAGCAACGGGCATATGCCCATTATAACAATGCAATGGTCACATGCCTATTATAACAATGTAACGGGCACATGTCTATTATAATAATGCAACAATCACATTCCTATTATTTAAGCTTATTTACATTTATTTCTTGTATTATAAATAGAGGACTTCTATATACAATTTGTATTATCTTACAATTACAATTCATCAATAATAAAAACTTCTCTTCAATCTTGTTTATTTTATTTTATTTTCTAACATGATATCAGAGCTTCATTAAGGCTTACCAGCCATCGATCCATCTCTTCTTCAACTCGAAAGAGTTTTGAGTACTCAGCATCATGACTATTGACACTGCTTCATCAGTTTCAGACAACGCTACTAGAACAATCGAGAGCTTTGCAGCGGTAGACAAACTCACCAAAATTGTAATTAGCCCACAATCACAATTAATTACAGTACAATTAGACAAAGACAAATTACTTACTATGGAAACTTCAGATTGAAAGCGCAATTCAAGGGTATGGCCTTGAAGGATTCATCATGGGGACCTTGTCTGTTCCACCAAAATTCATTACTGATCAAGAAGGCAAAATATTCAACAATGAAGAATACATGAAATATCATAGGCTAGATCGATTAATTAGCTCATGGTTACTATCTTCTATCAATCAAAAGTTACTACCACAGGTAATTGGATGCAAAAGTGCTAATGAGATATGGACAACAATAGAAAAAGCTTTCAACAACCAGTCAACTGCTAAAGTTATGTTTTACAAAAGGCAATTGCAAAAAATAAAGAAAGACAACATTATCATGAGAGAGTATTTGAGCAAAATTAAATCTATTTGCGATATGTTAGAAGCTATTGGTCACAAAGTGCAAGATTCTAAACAAGTCCTAACTATACTCAACGGCCTAAGTGAAGAATATGAGGCTGTAGAAGCCATAATTTTCTCATAAAAGGAATTCTCCTCACTTGATGAAATTCATCCAATTCAGCTTGCAAATGAAGTTAGGCTTGAAAGCAAGAAAACTCAAGAAAGTGATTTTTCTATTAATTATGTCGTTAACAAAAATAATGATAACAAAAATCAGGCAAATAATAATTTCAGAAATGAGCAAACCTTTCAAAGAGGCAACCCTACCACCAGAGGCAGAGGTGACAGAGAAAGAGGACGCCGGAGCAACAACAACAATCGACCAAAGTGTCAAATATGTAAGAAGGTTGGTCATATTGTTGTCAAGTGTTATTTCAGGTACAACTCAAACTACTCAGCAAGTCAAGCCAACAGTAACAATCAAAGGAACAACTTCGCTGCTAATATAGCATATGGACAAGGAGAAACAACTAATCAATCTGACAGCACAATAAATCAGAATGAACAAGCCAGAGCTGATCATATCCAAGATGAAACATGGTACTCAGATTCAAGAGCTAGCCATCATATTACAAACAAACTGAATAACCTGAATTTAGGGAGCAAGGAATACAAAGGTAATCAAACAATAAGCATGAACAATGGTAAGTGTGTTAAGATTTCTCATACCGGCATAGGTAGTATTTCTGGTAATAGACAATTATTTTTGAATAACTTATTAAGAGTTCCCACCATTAAGAAAAACCTGATTAGTGTGTCTCAATTTGCTAGGGATAACAATGTTTACTTTGAATTTTTCTCAACATACTGTGTAGTTAGAGACATACTAACTAAGGAAATTCTTCTAAAGGGTAATGCTGTGAAGGGAATCTAAGAATTCAATCTCAACAATTACAATTCTATTGTCAATTATCACCAACATTGTAATATGACTCATATAACTGATGAAACTCAGATTAGAAACACTTTGGATATATGGCATTATAAGTTAGGTCATCCTAGTGCTAGTATTGTAACCAAAATTCTTAATGATATTAAAATAAAATTTATTCCTAAAAAATTGCCTTATGTATGTACTTCCTGTCAGATGGGAAAAAATCACAAGTTACAATTTCCTAATTCATTAACTGTGTATTCCAAACCTGGTCAATTAATTAGCATTGATATTTAGGGACCATCTCCTATATTTTCTGATTATGGGTATAAATATTATGTATCATGTGTGGATGCTTATACTAGATATACTTGGATATATTTCTTGAAAGCTAAGTCTGATGCTAAAGGATTAGAATACAAACCTCTAACTGATTATTTTAAGAATACGGGCATTATACACAGAGTAACATCCCCTTATACTTCTGAACAAAATGGTATAGTTGAGAGAAAACATAGACACATAGTTGAATCAGGTTTAACTTTGCTAGCTCAAGCATCCTTGCCACTTAAATTTTGGCCTGAAGCTTTCAGTACTGCTGTGTATCTAATAAATAGAATGCCCACTAAAATACTGAAAGACATAATACCTCTAGAAAATCTATTCAATGTGAAACCGATTACAATAGTCTAAAAACATTGGGTTGTCTATGTTTCCCTTACCTAAAACCTTATAATAATCATAAACTTGACTATAGATCTAAACCTTGCACATTTATAGGCTATTGCAATAATAATAAAAGATTTAGATGTATAGACAAGTTTGGTAGAATTTTTACAAGCAGACATGTTATTTTTGAAAAAAATATTTTTCCTTATAGCAGACCAGATATACAAACCACAACCAAAATATATAACCCAAAGGTTAGTATACCTAATCTGCATAGTATTGCTGACTGGCATCAAGAGAATGGTGACAAGGCTGCTAGTAGTAACTCTGAAGTCACCACATTGATAGTGAAACTAGTGATGATTTGCCAGAGCAAACTAGCCACGCCATTCAATCACCTGCAGAATCAAGTTGCAGACAATCAGAAGCAATAAGAGAAGAAACTAGCAATGGAAGCAATCAAAATACTAGCAGCAGACAAAATGACTCACCAACTCAATCACCACAACATCAAACTGGACATCCAATGATAACCAGATCAAAAAAGGGCATATTGAAGCCAAAGACTTATATTGCAGTCATTACTGAAGAAGAGCCAAATAGTTATCAACAAGCAGTGAAACACAAAGAATGGAGAAAGACAATGGATGAAGAATATCAAACACTGAGGAACAACTGTACATGGGAACTTGTAAATCCACCAAGCAACAAGAATATAATTGGATGCAAGTGGGTATATAGACTGAAAAAGAATCCAGATGGGTCTATCAACGGATATAAAGCAAGACTTGTTGCAAAGGGGTTCACACAAGAATTTGGTTTTGATTATAATGAAACTTTCTCACTAGTGGTAAAACCCTCAACAATTAGATTTATACTGACTATAGCATTAAGCAATAATTGGAAAATCAAGCAGCTAGATGTCAACAATGCATTCTTAAATGGAAATCTACATGAAGAGAGATGCATGCAACAACCACAAGGCTATACGCAAGATCCAACATTGGTATGCAAACTGAATAAAGCAATCTATGGCCTGAAACAAGCACCTAGTGTATGGTTTGAAAGACTAAAAGCAAGTTTAACAACACTAGGCTATTCACCTACCAGATCTGATACATCACTATTCACAAAAATCAGTGAATCATCTACCATTTATATATTAATATATGTGGATGATTTAATTATTACAGGCAGTAGTGAAACCAAAATAAGAAAATTGGCAGATTATTTGAACAATCAGTTCTCAATAAAAGATTTGGGTGGCTTATCTTATTTTCTTGGAATAGAAGTCAAAAGGAAATCAGATAAAGAAATTCATCTCTGTAAAAGAAAGTACATTGCAAAGCTTCTAAACAAGACAAATATGATTGAAGCAAATGGTCAATCAACTCCTATGATCTCAAATCGAAACTTCTAAAAGAATAGGGGGAAGCTATCTTAAATATTAAACAATATAGGAGTGTCGTAGGAGCATTACAATATGCTACTATATCACGACCTGATATTTCGTTTAGTGTTAACAATGTGTTCCAATTTTTGCACGAACCCAAAAGTGAGCATTGGACAGCAGTGAAACGAATACTTAGATATTTAAAAGCAACAATCAACTTTAGCATATCACTAAAAGGCAACAGAGACATAAGCATTACAACATACTCAGATGTAGACTGGGCTACAGATATAGATGATAGAAAAATCAGTTTCTGGTTACTGGATTTATGCAGGAGAAAGTCTTATTTCATGGTGTTCTAAAAAGCAAACAACCATCTGAGATCTAGTACGGAAGCAGAGTACAAGAGCATTGCTAGCACTACAGCAGAAATCTTATGGTTGCAATCATCATTAAAGGAGCTGAAACTATCATCCAGCAGGAACCCTATAATTTGGTGTGATAATCTAAGCACAATCTACATGATAGTAGACCTTATTCAGCATAATCGAACCAAATACATAGAAATCAACATTTATTTTGTTCGAGAGGAAGCCCAAAAAAAGAATCTACAAGTGAATCACATTCCAGCTTATTATCAGAGGGCTGACATCTAACAAAATCATTTTCAGCTAAAAACTTTTATAGATTCAGAGAAGCACTTGGAATCAAAGAATTGCAAACAAATATGAAGTAAAAGATGGAATGTTTCTCGGTAAATTAGGGAAGCAAAACCTAACCCTAATTTGAGGGGCGATAATAAAGGAAAGAAGGAATAATGGGAAAGCAACGGTTACATGCCCATTATAACTTGGGGTGGATTCGGTTCGGTACCAGAACTTTGTATTCAAAACCGTTACCGTACCAGCTTATATGGTAATCAGAAAATCCATACCATTGCCAGCCAAAGAAATCGGTTACCAACAGTTCGGTTTATGGTTGGTAATGGTTGGTAATAATTTTTGTCGTTTACTAGTATAAGATCTTTTTGTTTACAATATTTCACGTTAAAATATTAAATATTAAAATTGATTTTTTGTTATTATATTATTATCTATCTAACTTATTTTACGTAGCCAAACATGCAAGAAAACATTACTGATGAACTAAAATATCATATAACTTATACTATTTCTAAGATATATGATTAAAATTGCATTCAATCTTGTATCATAATAATATTTTCCTGGGTATTTTATTAAATCGTTACATATTAGAAGTTTAATGTTATGTAATAAACATATATGATGAAATATAAGAATATACATATGTATTGTTTAAGATATGTGGTAGGTATGGTAATTACCATTGTTATTGTTCAATTACCATTACCGTACAACATATTTTCATGTGCTTTGGCATACCGTACCAACCAAATTGGTTGCCAATTGTTCGGTACCACTTGCGGTCGGTAATGGTTTGTAAGTGGTAATATGGTAAAAATGTCCAGCCCTATTATAACAATGCAATGGTCACATTCTCATTATAACATAGTAACAGCCATATCCCCATTATAATAATGCAACGGTCACATGCCTATTATAAAAATGCAGCGGTCACATTCCTCTTATTCAAGCCTATTTACATTTATTTCTTGTATTATAAACAGAGGACTTTTATATACAATTTGTATTATCTTACAATTACAATTCATCAATAATAAAACTTCTCTTCAATTTGTTTCTTCTATTTTATTTTCTAACATTGGCCATAGCTCAGTTTACATTTTTGCCCTATCTGACACTTTGCTTTACTTGATTCATTGTTAATAACTTTAATTTGTCTTTCTCCAAAATCTCTGTCTCACCTGATGCTATTGTCTAGCTCTGCCACTGAAGGAACAGAAGAAATAAACAATTAATTTAGGCTTTATGAGCTTTTCTGTATTTAGTTGGGATATAAAGAATTGGGTTCAACATTGTAATAAGCATCTCAACTAAGTCAATCTATTTATAATAAATAAACTAATAATTTATGCAACATAAACTACATCATTATTATTAGCTTTGAATGCAACGATAAAAAGGAAGAATGAATTTTTTGCAAAAGCAATGGATATTCCTTAAAAAGTAGACTATTAAAAATCATCCACTTATATAGAAATTTGAATGCAAAATCATTTTGTTATCATCAAAAATAAAGCTTCGAATTTTTGTGATAGAATGTCTGACTGCTCACTTAGTTTTTATTTCGTTTATATTTGTACATGGGTTGTTATACATACTTGGGCCATCTTTATTATACAAGCCCAGAAGTCATGCACTGTATTTTTGCCTATTTAAATAGTCGTGTAACATTCGAAAATTAGTTTTAGCTGAATACAAAAATCATTTTACTTCTCTCAATTTTAACATTTCTTTATATTCTAACTTAGTATCGGAGCAACTATTTACTACCTAACAGCATTTCGATCCATCATTTTGCTGCAACTTATCAGAGAAGCATCATCATATAGGTTGTATATCTTTCTCCTCGGTATATTTTGATCATTCAAGAAAGAGAAGGCATTGCTGATCATCGTGTGCCTCAACAACTCCCTTGTACACGGCTGCACCATCTATTCTGCCTCGCCAGTGCATAAGAAAGTGTCCGCATTAGTTATTCACAGCATGTACCCTCTTCTTTGTATCATGAAATCATTCAACGGGTCAAGAAACTCACCAAGAATCAAAACTTTGACATAATCAGTTCATTAACATCATCCCATTTACCCGATTGCAATATTTCATTCTTAGAGTTGTTCTTATCAACCTGATCAATCCTCTTGATCCAGTTTGTATGCAAATTCCTTGTTCTGCTCTTCTTGTTTTATTATCACGGCCAGTGACAGCGTATCATCAGCATCGGTTAATGTAACTGGTCACAAGATAGAATCACATCTGCAAACAAGTTGATAAAAACCATTGTAAGTCCTCAATCTCAACTCATTACTAGACTAATGCATGAAAACAATTACTTTTTATGGAAGTTACAAATAGAAACAACACTAAAAGGTTATGGGCTAGAGAGGTATGTGATGGGTACACTTTTTGTTTCATCGAAGTTTATAACTAAACAAGAAAACAAAATTGTTGATAATGAATAATATATCAAGTTCCACGGGCATGACAGGCCGATTTGTTCTTGGTTACTATCCTTTATAGGCTAAAGTCTTCTACCACAAGTATTTGGTTGCAAGGCATCAAATGATACACACACACACACACACACACATATATATATATATATATATATGTGTGTGTGTATGTATGTATGTATGTATGTATGTATAGCAAAACATTGAGGAAGTGTTTAATAATCAGTCATATGCTAAATTGATGCACATTAAAAGGCAGCTGCAGAAAGCTAGGGAAGACAACTTAAATATAAGAGAATACTCAAGTAAGATTAAATCTATATATGATACGTTGGAAGCTGCATGCCATAAAATTTCTGAATACGATAAAGTTCTTTTCATACTGAATGGTTTAAGCAATGAATATGAGGTTGTAGAAGCAATCATTGCATCACAAAAAGAATTTTCATCTATGAATGACATACATTTGATCCTACTATCTCATGAAGCTAGGATCGAAAGCAAAAGAGCACAAGGAAACGACTACAGTATCAACTGTGCTGCTACTAATAACAAGAAATAATGTAACAGTAACAAATCAGACCAGACCTTTCAAAGAGATGGTCCATCAAGCCATGGAAAAGGAAGGTGCAGGTGGAGTAATTACAATAATAAGCCAAAATGTCAGATATGCGAAAAAATAGGTCACACTGTTTCTAAATGTTACTATAGGTTCAACTCAAACTATGCCACAAATCAAGGCAACAAAAATCAGAATGGCCCAAACTACAGTTCCAACCTTACACAAGTTCAAATTAAAAGCAGTACTAAATTTGAAGGATCAAGATGTTACAATGAAAGTGTAAGATTGGATCACATTCATGATGAAAGCCGGTACCCAGATTCTGGTGCAACAAATCATATCATATAATCTTGACAATTTAAATCTTGCTAATAGAAAGTACAAGGTAATCATACAATTTGCATGGGAAATGGTAAGTGTGTTAATATTTCTCATATTGGCTATTCTAACGTAAAAGGTAAAAAAAACAACTGTTCCTACATAATCTGCCAAGAGTTTCTAAAATTAAGAAAAATCTAAAAAACGTGCCCCAATATGCTAGGGACAACACTGTATACTTAGAATTTTGTCCAGAATATTGCTTGGTTAGAGACATGCCGACTAGAGATATTCTTTTGTAGGGTGATGCAATAAAGGGGTTATACAAGTTTAACTTCGATAAATGCATTAACACTGTAAAAGTTCAACCATGCTGCAATGTGTCTAAAATAAATTCTAGATGTGATAAGTTGTCTGCCTTTGATCCAAGGCACTGCAAGCTTGGCCATCCTAGTTCTAATAATGTTAAAAGAATTTTTTTTTTTGGATAATAAAATACCATTTGATAATGTCAAATTACCTTTTAGTGACTCTTCAACATCCTATTCTTAACCATCTAATTTAGTTGCTACAGATTTATGGGGTCGAACGCCAATAAACTCTTATTTTGGATATAAATATTACATATCATTTGTTGATGCTTGCATTAAATACACATGACTGTACTTGTTAAAATCCAATTCTGAAACTCATACTACTGTCTAAACTTTATTAACATAGCTGAATATCATTTTAATTCTATAGTCAAAATAATCCAATTAGATGGGGGTACTGAATTTAAGCCACTAAATAGTTTCTTTCGAAAAAAACGTATAATTCATAGAATAACTTGCATATATATATATATATATATATATATATATATATATATTAGAACAAAATGGTTTAGTGGAAAGAAAGCATTGACAAATTGTAAATTCTGGTTTAACATTGCTTGCTCAAGCTTCTTTATCACTCAAATTCGGGCTTGGACCATTTAATTCAGCTGTTTATTTAATAAACAGAATTCTAACTAAAGTGTTAAATGATATTAGTTCATTAGAAAAGTTAAACCATGTTAAACAAGACTATAGTAGTCTTAAAACTTTGGATGCCTATGCTTTCCTCATCTAAGACCATACAACTCTAATAAAATTGACTATAGATCTAAGCCATGTACATTTATTGGCTATTTCACTCATTATAAGGGATATAAATGTATTGATAGTAATGGCAGAATTTATATCGGTAGACATGTTATATTTGATGAAAACACCTTTCCATTCGAAATCTCTGATATAAAAACTTCAAAGAAAATATATAATCGTAGAATAAGTATACCTTATCCACAACATTACTCTGATGTGAGTGAAGAAATGGATAATGTTGAAGCTGTTGATGCTCAAAATGGCCAATACTGATCAGTTAAGCCAGAAGAAAACTGAGCCACTCAAACCTACTCTTCACCAATCTGCTTCAAATGAAAGTGAAAGAAGTATGTAAGAAAGCAGCAATGATAATCAAGAGAATAACAACTCTCAAAAAATCCTATTAATAATGAAGAAATGCAAATTGAGTAGAGAGAATTACCATCCAATGCTCCTCAAAATCAAACTGGCCATCCCATGATGACAAGGGCAAAAAGAGGCATTTTTAAGCCTAAAATCTATATCGCCACTATCAACATGAATGAATCAGGAAATTATAGCGTAGCTGCCAAAGATAAGAAATGGAGAGATTCAACGCAAGAAGAATACAATGCTCTCATTAACAATAAAACATAGGATCTTGTTTGGCCACCAAGTAACAAGAACATAATGGGTGTAGATGGACCTACAGACCGAAGAAAAATCCTGACGGCACAATAAATAGGTACAAGGCAAAGCCGGTAGCTAAAGGATTCACACAAGAGTATGGCTTTGTATTTAATGAGACTTTCTTACCAGTTGTCAAACCATTAACAATCAGACTCATACTCACTGCTGCTCTAAGTAACAAATGGAAGATCAATCATCTATATGTGAATAATGTCTTCCTAAATGATATACTACAAGAAGAAATCTACATGTAGCAACTACAAGGCTTTCTATAAGATCCTAATATGGTCTGCAAGTTGAACAAGTCCATATATGGACTGAAACAAGCCCCAAGAGCCTAGTTTGACCGATTCAAAGCTACACTATCTACTATGGGGTTTCAATTAACAAAATTTGACACATCTCTTTTCATCAGAATTAATAAATCATCTACAATTTATATACTAACACTATAGGAAAAGTTGATTCGTATAACATCAATAAATAACGCTTTATTCCATAATGCTATTATACATTCTAATTTGTTTGATCTAAAGAAGAAATTCGCTAGGTAATGCATTATAAGCGAGATTTACCTTTTTACTTGCTTTATCACTTAATATCAGACTTAGATGATCGAAACCATTTCGATGAATTATCTGAGATGATTTATGATGTTACAAAATTTTGGATAAAATTATATGGTTCAAGAGATCTTGTTTGAGTATATTCGATGAGAAGCCATTTTATATGTATTTTGTAAACGCTGATGAGATGAGACGTTTTAGATGCTAAAATTCTTGATTTGGTAATTATGGTTATAATTAACCTTCATGACATTATTTTACATGCCGATGAGATGAGGCAAGCTTCTTTATGGTGATTTCACGATGTTAAGATGTTTTAAGATGATTTTCCACTTGTTGATAAGATGAGACAAGTCACGATGTTAATAGCACTCCTTAGTGAGATGAGACGAGTAGGGTATTGTATTTACTCGTCGATAAGATGAGGCGTTGTATATATTTCATGATGTTTAAGATCAATTATAGATGGCATGGGTACCATATACCATGTCGCCATACTAGTTCTACAACTAAAACCACACGATGTCGTATTAGAAATTGGATTTCCATCATGAACCAAGGCAAGGGATCATCCTTACCGAATTTGAGACTCTCTAGCTCGAGCCTCAGGCTCAGCTGCAACTGCACCTTGGATCTTCAGGGTCGGTCCTCTTTTACATTTAAGGATTAGTAATTCCTGAACAATACGTTTCCCCGCCCTATAGGGCATAAGTATGGTCAGTATGTCGACTATATCAAGAGCCACTAGGGACTCAAATCCGAGGTACCTCACTTTCCAACATCCATATAAGTAAAAATGTCTGAGCTCTATACCATGACACCACTCCAAGCTAGAAAGAAATGCATGTTCTCCCTGCAATCCTCTCCTGTTTCTGGTTCATGCCTGGGTGTGAGGCTCGTGAATTAACGCTATACACAAAGCTATGCTATTTAAAGCCGTGCTTTGATCATCAACCACAAGACTTTGCTTTTCAACAAAAGATTTGACCATTTGCATCTTAGCGTGCCACACTGACAATTCACGCCACGCAACTGGTGTCTATCGATATATAATCTCTAAGCCCGTACGTCTCAGAGAAGGGTGTTAAGTAAGAGAATAAATTCTCCTCCACCTAGCAGATATTTATTTAATAGAAATCAATCAACACAAAATAAAATCTAATGTCAGACACACATCCATTTACAAATCCGTTTTGGGTTAGAACGAAATCGGAGACACCTTATTCCTCGTCCCATATGTCCAATACAGGAGAGAGGTCCTCGCATATCCGGTCGATCTCCAAGTACGTCCGGACAATCACCACTTATTACCTTGTCTTGGGTGTACAACCCAATCAAGACATCAGTAATCATCCAAACGATATGAAGAACTCCCGTCTTCAACCACCATCTTCATTGTTGACTTATAGTCATCGTATTCATTATTCAGAATAGGTTAAACCCGGTCTTTCCAAACAACTCACGTATTTTATAATCAATAATCAAGTGCTATGAAAACACATCATACGCCTCATTCAATTTAGAATATTCTTTTATTCCAATAATCACATCTTTAAGGAAAGGTTCCCATTAATTTTATCAATGATAAATTCTTTTAAATTTATTCTTTAATCTTCATTTTTTATACCAATTTAAAAGATTCGATTTTATCCTTTCACAATTCCAAACCAAATTAAGGTTTATCAACTAGTCGGGACTAGCAAACTTTACCCGAAGTAATCATTTATTTATTAATCCCAATCCCAACCTATTCATCCCATGGAGAAGAAACTAGTAATACTCCATATCTAACACCCACGGTGTTATCGGTAAAATTAATTACCATTTCACGTTCAAATCTAATTAAAGATTTAACTATCGCTTAGAGCAAAACTGATAGTACTCCATTCTCGATCATTTCTCAAACTTGATAATTTAAATTATCACATTCACATTTCAACCTAATTAAAGATTCATTAAAATTCCACTTAGTTTTAATCTCCAAAAATCATTATTTAATGGTTATTCAAATTTAGGAAATAATCCTGTCTTTACTAGGTTAAAGAACCAATGTCATTTAAAACATCGTTCACGATAAACCCAAAATCATCTTCCATCAAAAATGGAATCTACACGAAAATCATAACAGTCCATAATCGATATAAATTCCCGTATCAGACTAACAATATAAATGGAATAACGGAAAAGCCTTTTAAATTCCCGTATCAGACCAACCGAATTCCATTCAGTTCCAAATTAATATATTAAGTTGGAAATCTTTACTTTGGAAAATTTCCGTTAAATCTTAAAATAAAGATTTATAATTCCAAATCATATTCTTCACTGTTAATTGGGTTAAAGAACATGTGTTATTTAAAACACCGTTCACAATAAACCAAAAAATCCAATTCTTTATTTTAATTCCAATTAAATATTAATTAATTGGTAAACTTCTCTAAATCTTAATTTAAGGATTTATTCTTTTCTCAACTGGGTTTAAGAACAGTGTTATTTAAGACATTATTACACGACAAGCCCAAAATCCAATTCAATATTAAATATAAGGCTCTGAATAGAAATTATATCGGCTTATATTCAATATCAAATTCTGAAGCCAACAAATATCGTATTTGAAAAAACGATATATATATATATATATATATATATATATATATCCTGCAAATTCCTCAACAATATCCGCATAATCACGGAATCCAATATCGAAATATTCCGAACATTATTTCCATTCCAAATCCATTCCAATTTATTAGTTGGAAATTTTATGTTATTTTAAAACCCATTTACAAATGCAATTTATTTATTTAAAAATCATTTGGATTATTATTCTAGTTAATAACTAGTTTATTTTTATTTAGATAAAAATATCTTTTATCTTTCCAAACTTGGAAATTTTCACCCAAACTCTTTCCAAATCATTTATTATGATTTTAAACAAATTTTTTCATATTTTTAATAATTCTATTAAGGCCCGTACAATTGGTTTCCAATAACGGCCACAGAATTGCATCTATAGCGACCTTTTCTAAAATTGATTTGGGCATATTTTAAAATCCGACCGTTAGATTTCAAATCTCTAGTATTCATTGGAAAGGTCTTTCCGATACGAACCAATGGTTCTAGTTTTAGGAGAATCCAATGGTCAGATCTCCCGTTACGTCCATTTGAAGTTAATGGTCGAAATTCGCGAATGGTCGTTGCACAGTGCGTTCTATTCAGACCATTAAATAAATATATATATATATATATATATATATATATATATATATATATTGTCGATTTCCATTTAAATCATATTTTATGAATTCATTTATAAATTCGTTTTAAAATGATTTCCACTTCCATTTCGATTTTAAATCAAAACTGAACATTCCTTTATAAATTCGTTTTAAATTCATTTTAAAAAGATTTCAATTTCATTTCAATTTTCAAATCAAAATTGAATATTCCTTAATATATTCGTTTTAAATTCATTTTAAAATGATTTTAATTTCATTTCAAATCAAAATTTAATATTCCTTGTCATTATAATATTAAAATGATAATATTTTCAAAATATCAGATTTTAAATTCATTTTTTGATATTCATTATAAAATGAATAAAATCGACAGAAAATCCCTTCGTGTTAAAATGGCATTTGACTACTTAACACGACTTCACATTTCACTATTTTCGTGTCCATCCAAAATCGGACATCAAAATCACATTTTGATTATTCACTGAATATTATTTTAAAATATTCTTTAACTTTGAACTGGAATCACACCCAATCAATTACCATATAATTTCAGTTATATGGATTTCATACACCACATGTATACAACAACAATGATAAATAATCAACCATCATCTAGAGTGCATCACATAACTGCATAAGCATTATATATAAATAGTTAATGCCTACAACAATCCGTCAACCTATCGATTGACATACAACTAAATAATTGAGATTAGTGTACTCTAAATATCATCCCAATACCCATGTGGGGTTTCAACAAACAAACACTGAATATTATTTGTGCAATTGGGCGATGTATAAAATTTATCGTCCCAATTAATGTCAGTTAAATGGGTGTACATAAACAAATCGTTTGATCTGTAAATGAATATTCATTTTCATTTTAGGAGAATTTTATGCCGTTCATTTATATGTTAAAAATTATATTTTCAACAATAAAATATTTATTTTAACACGTGACTATTTTATATAGTTCATACTTTTAATAAAAATTATATTTTATTGTTCAAACATTTTATTCAACACATGAATATTTTATACAGTTCATATACACATTAAAAATTATATTTCTAATGAACAATATTTATTTCAGAAAATTTCGGCATTATAACGGCGCGATATTAGAACCGGAGTAATGTCTAGCATTAAAACTCTCTTGATACTGGCTCGTGCTATACACAATAATTAATCCAGACAACAAAACCCCAATACAATCATTTCACCACAATACAGTCAATTTCACCACGATTCAATTCAAACAAACAACCATAGTTTGTACAATAAATAGTGTCGAAGGCTACTAAGCCCTGTCTGCAACCTAAAATATATTTAACTTTAAAATAATTTGAGTGAGAAAGAGTTCTCACATTGGGATCCTATCCGTCATTCTTTAACTGATGGTTTCAGTACAGTTTGGGTTTGAATTTGCCTAAATTTCTAACTAGCTCCAAATTGGGCCTAGTCAGTCTTGTTGTGAAGCTCTCATCCCCACGATCGCAATCGAATCCAGTTTCGTGCGATTTGGACCTCGTATAGAAAAGTTACGATATTTTAAACATTGGAATTGTTCAAACTTGAAATTAAATTAATTAATTAACTAAATTAACTATTACAACGTTTAAACTTATGTTGCTTTTCCTCTTTTTCGTTTAACGCCTGGAAATCGTTCTAACCCATCGCTCAAACCCTTCGTCAGCTCGCCGGCAACTCTACAGTTAACCGGAGGTAGATCTGGTGGCACCACGGCGAAGCCTGCAACACCCTCTTCCAGTGCCAGGAGCGCCACCGTGCTCGTGGCCTCACGTCACCACAATCTCGTTCGACAATCGGCTCTTTTGAGTGCAGAATTCGCGACCTACACTCAATGATAATTGCTCAAACAAGTATGGATTTAAAGAGCTTGGATTGATCTTCGATTTTTGTTTTGAAATTACGTAGAAATTTGAAGTGGATTTTACGAATTTAGGGTTCTAATTTCTGTGTTTCTTGGCCGTTGGAACTAGGGCCAGCGGAATGGGAAAATGAACGATGATTGGCCCTTTTTTTAATATATATAAATTTATTTAATATTATTTAATTCCTATAGCACTTGATTATCGATCCGAACTCCAAATCAAACCCAACGATTGTCGCCCCTAACTAAATCCCTATTCCGGACACGATGGGATATGTTTCGTAAGCCAATTCAACTATTTTAATCAGTTTTCATCAAAAATAAAATATAAATCAATATATTGAATTTGAAATGTACATTTTAATTTACGGGGGCCACATATTGACTCCAAAAATTACAGAAAAATAAATATAGCTATGTTTTGACGATACGGTCCAATCAAAAATAATTTCGCCGAATTTGGAGACAGTTTGAAAAATGGTCTTTTTCTGGTCGATCTAATTCAAACTAAAACTGTCAAAACACATTTACATTCACCACGCTCACATATTAAATCCAAAAATTATGAAATTTGGAATGTAGAATTAATTTGACATTCCGAATCCAACTAAAGTGGTTTCATCAAAAACGGAGGTCGTTTGCAAAATGGCTATTTTAAGGGTTATATATTATTTAAAATTATATTAAATTCCATAGTGACTATTCCGAATTTTAAACTGGACATAAATTTCAATTTATATTATGAAATCTGGATTTTTCGCATTCGTTAGAAAGATATTATTAAACAGACTATAACATTTTTGGTTTTACTGAAATCCAATTCATTTTGAATTCTGTACATTCATTTGAAATTTAAAATCAAAATTTCAAATTACCACGCCATTTCAAACTCCTTTTATAATTTAAAATAAATTTATACGTTCTAACTTCGATTAAAATAAATTTTTAATCATTACTATTTAAAATAAATCATTTTAAATATTAAAAATCCATTAAAATAGCTAAAATAAAAATTTAAAATTGGTTCAAAAATTCCGGGTTGTTATAATCTCCACTACTTAAAATCTTTTCGTCCCCAAAAAGGAACGGAGTTGAAAGTTGTTTAACTAACCAACTTAACTTTCATTCTAGCTTTCATTCTTCAACTTTTCAATTTCTAAGAATTTTCTAATTTTTCAAAAATTTGGCTAACACCCTAAATTTTCGAAAAAAAATCGCCATAACCTCCTTTGTATGGGCTGATATTTAAAACCGCAAATTGCCTCACAGGGCCCTCACCAATCCAAAAGAAAAAGAAAAAGCCAATCGACTCATAAAATCATCAATACCCAAGAAATACGGTAAACATATACCTATTTGTTGGGCATACAATTTTATCCTCTTCTTAGCTTCCTTGCTATGTCATGTTCATTATATACACATGTACACATATGCAATTCCAATCGATTTTCAATACAGTTCAATATTTGGTTCGATTTGGCTAAACTTTCCTGTTATTCTCTTATTGGTCCAACATTTTAATTAGTCAAACTAATTATCATACAACACAAACTGTAATCAATTAGTTGAATAGCTTTTCGGTCATATATCTTTAATATATTCAAAAATCATATTTTTAGTATCAAAACACAAAAATAAACCCTACCTAGTTTTGGTTCTCACACCAGTCTATTGGAAATATATAAACATCCCACTTTCGAAACTCGAACAAAAATACTGATGATGCTATAATGATCATCAGATTCATCTCTGGGCGACTAGAGTGTGATTCTATAACTATCCAGCATATTTGAGACTTCGAATATACGCTCATAATGCATATATGCAAAATCTTTATATACTCGATTGTCCAAATTCAATATAATATAAAATACTCAAATACGTATAAAATTTTCAAAATTAATTTTGTTTTCATTTTTGTTTAAAAAATAACACTCTTTGAAACTCGTTATAGGATACTACTGATCCCATCTTTAACGAGTCATTCTCATTGGATATTACTAATCCAATCTCTAATGAATTCTTCCGTTTGGTACTAATGTGTCTTGTTGTCGAGCTCTGTAAACCAAAGCTCTGATACCAAACTGAAATGACTCGAAATCCCCCATACGGGCCCGGATAGAATTGAAAACACGACGCATCAGAACACGAACAATAGAACATTTCATTGCTATTACAACAATTTACATCATAGTACAAGATATCAGAGTATAAATGAATAATTTATAACAAAAAAATATCAGAGATTTAAGTTACAAAGCTACGGAAAAATAATACATAACACAACTGAAACAAATACACGGATACAGAGCTTTCCGAATATAGCTCCAGCTGCAAATCCAGGATCCTAGGAAAAAGAAACATCTGCCAAAACCAAAACTACTAGCTGCCCGTGTGGAAAATAGGGGCACTCAGAGTTTAGGTAAAACAATAAACTCCGAGTCAGTCATGGGACTGGTGTGAGAACTAAAATACTTATTTAGAACTTTACTTTAAAAATAAAGTAAATCAAGGGACCATGCAGTATAACACGGAACAGGTTTTCTCCCAAGAATACCAGTGCATAAACAGTTTATAAACAACACAATACTTTTCGAAAAATGAAACTATTATAAGACTTAGGTCCCATCACACAATGCAATGTAAGCCGGAGGATAGAGTTTTCCTTTATAATAGCCAAACATGCTTGGTATGTTTTAAAACAAATCATTTGATACTATTATAAACGCATAGTGTTAAAAACAACTTCAAATATAAATGTATCAATCATAGATGGCATGGGTAAAATATATCATGTCGCCATACTAGTTCTACAACTAAAACCACGTGATGTCGTATTGGAAATTGGATTTCTGTCATGAACCAAGGCAAGGGATCGTCCAAACCGAATTTGAGGCTCTCTAGCCCGAGCCTCAGGCTCAACCACAACTGCACCTTGGATCTTCAGGGTCGGTCCTCTCTTACGTTTAAGGATTAGTAATTCCTGAACAATACGTATCCCCTCCCTATGCGTAAGTCTGGTCAGTATGTCGACCATATCAAGAGCCACTAGGGACTAAAATCCAAGGTACCTCACTTTCCAACATCCACATAAGTAAAAATGTCTGGGCTCCATACCATGACACCACTCCTAACTAGAAAGAAACGCATGTTCTCCCTACAGTCCTCTCCCATTTTTGGTTCATACCTAGGTGTGAGGCTCGTGAATTAACGCTATACACAAAGCTATGCTATTTAAAGCCGTGCTTTAATCATCAACCACAAGACTTTGCTTTTCAACAAAAGCCTAGATCATTTGCATCTTAGCGTGCCACACTGACAATTCACGCCATGCAACTGATGTCTATCGATATATAACCTCTAAGCTCGTACGTCTCAGAGAAGGGTGTTAAGCAAGTGAATAAATTCTCCGCCATCTAACAGATATATATTTAATAAAAATCAATCAACATAGAATAAAATCCAATGTCAGACACACAACCATTTACAAGTCTGTTCTAGGACAGAACGAAACCGGAGGCACCTTATTCCTCGTCTCATATGTCCAATACAGGAGAGAGGTCCTCGCACAAGTACGTCTGGACGATCACCGCTTATTACCTTGTCTGGGGTGTACAGTCCAATCAAGACATCAGTAATCTTCCAAACGATGTGTATAACTCCAGTCTTCAACCACCGTCTTCATCATCGACTTATAGACGTCGTATTCATTATTCAGAATGGGTTAAACCTGGTCTTTCCAGGCAACTCACGTATCAAGTGCTATAAAAATACATCATACGCCTCATTCAGTCCAGAATATTCTTTTATTCCAATATTCACATCTTTAGGGAAAGGTTCCCATTAATTTTATCAAAGATTAATTCTTTTAAATTTATTCTTTAATCCTCCTTTTTGATATTAATTCAAAAGAATTGATTTTATCCTTCCACAATTCTAAACCAAATTAAGGTTTATCAAGTAGTCGGGACTAGCGAACCTTACCAAAATAATTATTTATTTATTAATCCCAATCCCAACCTATTTATCCCATGGAGAAAAACTGTTAATACTCCATACCTAACACCCACAGTGTTATCGGTTAAATTATTTACCATTTCACGTTCAAATCTAATTAAAGATTTAACTATCGCTTGGAGAAAAACTGATAGTACTCCATTCTCGATCATTTCCCAAACTTGATAATTTAAATTATCACATTCACATTTCAATCTAATTAAAGATTCATTAAAACTCCATTTAGTTTTAGTCTCCAAAAATCATTATTTAATGGTTATTCAAATTTAGGAAATAATCCTGTCTTTATTGGGCTAAAGAACCAATGTCATTTAAAACATCGTTCACGATAAACCCAAAATCATCTTCCATCAAAAATGGAATCTACACGAAAATCATAACAGTCCATAATCGATATAAATTCCCGTATCAGATTATAATATAAATGGAATAACGACAAAGCCTTTTAAATTCCATATGTAGTAACGGCCTTCCTACACAGAAGCTCATTCCGATTATTACCAATCAAATTCCATTCAATTCCCATTTAATATATTAAGTTGGAAATCTTTACTTTGGAAAATTTCCGTTAAATCTTAGAATAAAGATTTATAAATTCCAAATCATATTCTTCACTGTTAATTGGGTTAAAGAACAGGTGTTATTTAAAACACCGTTCATAATAAACCCAAAAATACAATTCTTTATTTCAATTCCAATTAAATATTAATTAACTAGTAAACTTCCCTAAATCATAATTTAAAGATTTATTCTTTCCTCAACTGGGTTTAAGAACAGTGTTATTCAAGACAACGTTGCGTGACAAACCCAAAATCCAATTTGATATTAAATACAAGGCTCTGAATAGAAATTATATCGGCTTATATTCAATATCAAATTCTGAAAAGAACAAATATCATATTTGGAATAACGATATATATATATCTTCTAAATTCCTCAACAATATCCATATAATCACGGAATCCAATATGGAAATATTTCGAAGATTATTTCCATTCTAAATCCATTCCAATTTATTCATTGGAAAATTCTGGTTATTCTAAAATCCATTTACAAATCCAATTTATTTATTTAAAAATCATTTGGATTATTATTCTAGTTAATAACTAGTTTATTTAGATGAAAAATATCTTTTATCTTTCCAAACTTGGAATTTTTCACCTAAACTCTTTCCAAATCATTTGTTATGATTTTACACAATTTTTCCATATTTTTAATAATTTTATTAAGGCCCGTACAGTCGGTTTCCAATAACGGCCACCGAACTGCATCCATAGCGACCTTTTCTGAAATTGATTTGGATATATTTTAAAATCCAACCATTAGATTTCAAATCTTGGATATTCATTGGAAATCTCTTTTTGATACAAACCCAACGGTTCCGATTTTAGGAGAATCCGACGGTCGGATCTCCCGTTACGTCCATTTGAAGTTAATGGTCGAAATTCGCGAACAGTCGCTGCGCATTCTATTCAGGCCATTGAATATATTTAATATATACATCGTCAATTTCCATTTAAATCGTATTTTATGAATTCGTTTTAAAAACGATTCCCACTTCCGTTTTGATTTTAAATCAAAACTGAACATTCCTTTATTAATTCGTTTTAAATTCATTTTAAAACGATTTCAATTTCATTTCAATTTTCAAATCAAAATTAAATATTCCTTAATATATTCTTTTTAAATTCATTTTAAAACGATTTCAATTTCATTTCAATTTTCAAATCAAAATTGAATATTCCTTATCATTATAATATTGAAATGACAATATTTTCAAAATATCAGATTTTGAATTCACTTTTTGATATTCATTATAAAATGAATAAAATCAACAGAAAATCCCGTTTGTGTTAAAATGTCGTTTAACTACTTAATACGATTTCACATTTCACTATTTTCGTGTTCATCCAAAACCGGACATCAAAATCGCATTTTGATTATTCACTGAATATTATTTTAAAATATTCTTTAATTCTGAACTGGAATCAGACTCAATCAATTACCATATAATTTTAGTTACATGGATTTCATACACCACATGTATACAACAACAATGATAAATAATCAACCATCATCCAGAGTGCATTACACAACTGCATAAGCATTAAATATAAATAATTAGCGCTTAAAACAGTCCGTCAATCAATCGATTGACATACAACTAAACAATTGGGATTAGTGTACGCCAAATACCATCCCAATACCCATGTGGGATTTCAACCAACAAATACTGAATATTATTTGTGCAGTTGGGTGATGTGTAAAATCTATCGTCCAATCAAATGTTAGTTAAATGGGTGTACATAAACAAATCATTCGATCTGTAAATGAATATTCATTTTCATTTTAGGAGAATTTTATGTCGTTCATTTATACGTTAAAAATTATATATTCCACGATAAAATATTTATTTTAATACTTGACTATTTTATATAGTTCATACTTTTAATAAAAAGATATTTTTATTGTTCAAACATTTTATTTCAACACATGAATATTTTATACAGTTCATATACACATTTAAAATTATAATAATATTTATTTTAGAAAATTTCGATATTATAACGGCGCGATATTAGACCAGAGTAATGTCTAGCATTACTCCTCTCCTGATATTGGTTCGCGCCATACACAATAATCAATCCAAACAAAAAAAACCCAATACAGTCATTTCACCACTATACAGTGAATTTCACCATGGTTCAATTCAAACAAACAACCATGGTTTGTACAATAAATAGTGTCGGAGGCTACTAAGCCCCATCTGCAACCTAAAATACATTTGACTGTAAAATAATTTGAGTGAGAAAGAGTTCTCACATTGGGATCCTCTCCGTCATTCTTTAACTGATGGTTTCAGTACTGTTTAGGTTTGAATTTGCCTAAATTTCTAACTAGCTCCAAATTTGGCCCAGTTAGTCTTATTGTGAAGCTCTCGTCCCCACGATCGCAACAAATCCAATTTTTCTCTATTGGGACCTCGTATGGAAAAGTTATGATATTTTAAACATTGGAATTATTTAAACTTGAAATTAAATTAATTAATTAACTTAATTAACCACTACAATGTTTAAACTTACGCTGCTTTTCCTCTTTTTTGTTTAATGCTTGGAAATCGTTCAAACCCTTCATCAGCTCGCTGGCGATGCTACAATTGACCGGAGGTAGATCGGGCGGCACCACGTTGAAGCCCGTAGCACCCTCTTCCAGCGCTAGGAGCGCCGCCGCGCTCAGTGGCCCCACGTCAACACTACCTCGTTCGACAGTCGGCTCTTTTGAGCGCAAAATTCGCGACCTACACTCACGATAATTGCTCAAACAACTATGGATTTAAAGAGCTCGTATTGCTCTTCGATTTTTGTTTTGAAATTGCGTTGAAATTTGAAGTGGATTTCGCGAATTTAGGGTTCTAATTCCGTGTTTCTTGGCTGTTGGAACTAGGGCTGGCGGAATGAGAAAATGAACGATGATTGCCCCATTTTTTTAATATATATATATATATATATATATATATATATAATTCTATTTAATTCCCATAATACTTGTTTATCGATTCAAACTCCAAATCAAACTCAACGATTGTCACCCCTAACTAAATACCCCAATTCCTGACACGATGGGATATGTTTTGTAAGCCAATTCGACTGTTTTTTAATTAGTTTTCATCAAAAATAAAATATGAATCAACATACTGAATTTTAAATGTACATTTTAATTTATCAGGGACACATACTGACTCCAAAAATTACAGAAAAATAAATCTAGCTATGTTTTGACGATACGGTCCAAACAAAACTAATTTCGTTGAATTTGGAGACCATTTGAAAATGGGCTTTTTCTGGCCGATCCAATTCAAATTAAAACTGTCAAAACACATTTACATTCACCACGCTCACATATTAAATCCAAAAATTATGAAATTTGGAATGTAGCAATAATTTGACTTTCCGGATCCAACAAAAGTGATTTCGTCGAAAACAGAGGTTGTTTGCAAAATGGCTATTTTTAAGGGCTATATATTATTTAAAAATATATTAAATTCCATAGCGACTATTCTGAATTTTAAACTAGACATAACTTTTAATTTATATTATGAAATCTGGATTTTTCATATTCGTTAGAAAGATATTATTAAACAAATTCTAATATTTTTGGTTTTACTGAAATCCGATTCATTTTGAATTCTGTACATTCGTTTGAAATTTTAAATCAAATTTTCAAACTACCGCGCCATTTCAAACTCCTTTTATAATTTAAAGTAAATTTATACGTTCTAACTTTGATTAAAATAACTTTTCAGTCATTATTATTTAAAATAAATCATTTTAAATATTAAAAAGCCATTAAAATAGCTAAAATAAAAAAATTAAATTGGTTCAAAAATTCTGGGTTGTTACAACTTGACTCCAATCATCGCGATGTTATTACTCGGGCTTTGTGACTGGGAGTCATCACAATGTTTTCGACTATAGTCAATCACGATGTTATGTGACCCCAAGTCATCACGATGAATGGTACCAAAAAGTATAGTACTTGTCATGATGTAAGCACGTGTTGTATTTCTTATGTTTCTTGATGTTTTGATTTCACCATTTTGATGATGATACTTTATTATTGCCTCATGTAAGAAAAAGGCTTATTTATATGTTGATTCTCCTAATTTTTTCCCTCTCCCCTCTTTCTCAATTTATATTCTCAACTCCCATCTATAAACAAAAATTCTTTACCTTAATTCGCATCTACCTCTTAAACTCACTTATACGCTCATTCCTTCCAGTTAATCGGCTACCGTCCGCCCGTGGCCTACCTCAACAACTAGTTCCTGTTGTCATATCCAATTCAGCATAAAAGGTACTCATTCCTCCTTTTTTCCTTTCTATAATTTGATAGTTTCATAACCCTATGTTCTGTTGAGTTTAACCATCTTATTTTGTAACAACCTATATTTATTAACATTACCCGTATAAGGATTTCATTAAGAATTATGAAGTATTTTGGGTATAAAATAACATCACAAAGGCTAAAACTCACAAGACAACATAAATAAAACATAATGGAATCTGAAATTTTATTTAAAGCAAAATAAAAAGTGCTATTACATCCTAAGTCATTAAACCATAACTGTCTCACAAAACAACAAATCAGAGTACCACAAAAAAGTATCCCTCAACATCACGTACAGAAAATAAACAAAATATGGAAAGGTACATGTAAGCACAAAGAGCAAGACAAATAAGAATATCTAAAGGAATGGGCTGGATCAAAGCTCTCTCAAGCACTAGATCCTCCACCCTGAGAACCTGGGGATGAGGGAAAAGAGAAGGAAGAAGAGAAAAAGAAAACTAGTCAGACATAAAGTCTGGTGAGTCCACTAATTACTAACATGAGTGATAAAAGAGGGAATATATATAGGATAATAAATTCAAGCTCAATAAAGTAAATAAGAACAAGAATATAGTCGATTTTCAAATCATTCGATTTCTGCACTATTTGTTACAATTCATAAATTAGGATGTAACCTAATTTTACCCATCGATCGGCTCCTAACCACAGTTGTGATAACCTATGATGACCATGGTCTCGGGTTTATCAAACCTAACCCATCAGCTCTAAGGGAATAGCGAAAATCATTGTTGTCACAACGTCTTATTTTCCCTAATCGATGTGATGCACACTCACCGCCCCGCCGAAACGCGCCAGTAGCCACCATGTTTGGACCCCTTACTACCAAGTTCAGTATAAGCATGCCTCCGTATCCTCTTGAGACCTCTTTGTAGTGTGATAAAAAGGAATACTGGCTGATACAGATCCCAATCAAAAATGCAAATTGACATAAGTCACCCTAGACTTAGCCCCGATAATTATTCTAATTGGCCTCTTATTTTCCCTAATCAGCCTATCTCTATTGCCAGAACGGACCATTATCACGAGCCTCTTATTTTTCCTAACCGCCCTTCAGTGCCAGAATGCACCCCTACTATACATGCTTATTATTTTGGCAAAGCCATCCAGTTTTACAGTGGTCGTACCACTTTGTTAGAACGAGGATAAAAGGTAAAGGGTTACCGCATAGGCACAGGAACCCCACGTGGTTTGATGTGCCAGAACACTATAGGAATACAAGACATGAGAGAAACTGAGTGTTTCTTCTACTACAAAATAAAGTCATTCCTCTACAAAGGTGGAATAACTACAGTCATCACTTGATCCTATAACATTGATGTACTTAATAAAGAGTACGACAAGGTTATGAACAAAACAGAGGTTAGAACTACAAAATTTTGCAATCTCGATCCCATGTAGTATCGTAGAACATTGACTTATTCCTATCACCTAGCTCGTCTTCCTCCATAAGCTCAAAACCTTCATCTACAACTTTGTATTCTAGTCTTCTAAAATCATCTTCCAAGTCAGTTATATATTTGTAATAGACTTTTCAAAGGGATCATGTCTCATTCCAAAATTGTTGTGTATCTAAGAGTGGTCATTAGAGATCCAATAAAAACCATCATCTTTAACAGAAGATGTATCAGCGTCTTCAAAATTATCATTTTCACTAGGGATAGTCTTCTCCAGAATTGGGTCTTGAATATCAATTGGAGGGGTGACAACTTTCTAGACCCACTTCACAATAGGAGGTCGGGGAAGCGGAAAATGCTTATAAGGGGGAACATGAGTCGGGTAGAGGATGTGGGTAACAAAGTGCAGGCATCACGTATATAACCAAAAGAGTGACACATTATCCAAATGTTGGGCGTCCATCCATAACGCACTCACACCTAAGTAGCTATTCTAACTTTAATTATGTCCAAAAGTGGTTTATCGGGTGTTATTTCAATAAGGGCTTTGGCATAAAATAGTTTGTCTCTAGCAGCTGTGTAGCATCAAAACACCTAAGCTTCCCAATATAATTAGATAACCAATTAAGATCTATCAACGATTGCAAGACAGGAGGAATATGAGAGAAATAGGTCCAATTTGGGATGGAGTGGACATATTCTCTGGCACGATCAACATTCGGACTCCACAGGGTAATAATGGAAGGTTTTGTCTTAATAATAGTAGGCTCTGAGCTAAGGAATCGAAGGCGCTCTTCCAGAAGAGAAAATTTCATGAAAAACATCGAGAGATCCATTCGGACTTGAAGACCACCATGCAACTGCCACGCTTTACCACAGTTCTCCTTGACAACTGTATACGGAAAATGACTATCAAGAAAATACCGACTAAGCAATCTAACCATAAATCTACCCCTTCATTTATCACCTCTGAAGGAAGAGCACTATTCCTTCAGGCATTGTATGCTCAAAGAAAATTGGCACACAATTTCACATGTTATGCGGGGTCTTCTCAAATAGCGATGTCCACTTTCATGCCTTATTTTTTGCTCTATCAGATTCATCACAAGGTATTGCAAATATAGTATCTACAACAGAGGAAGGAGTATCTATTTCGAATTTGTTAGGCATTTTCAAGGATGACTTAGCAGGATTAGAAACAACATGTTGTCGAATATATTGAGCGCATGACCGAGTTGAGACTGGTTTGGCGCATACAGTACAATCTCCCCTCTTCTCTTCCTCAGATACATTATCATTACCCGTTATTTCATTTCCAATTGCCATATCACTAACATCACTACCATGAGCGTCTAACCCCGCATTGGGATCCATTTCCACTACCATATCAATTCATCGATCACCGTCTGCCGAGGCAGCAAGAAAAGAGGAAAAAGACGTACCTACGACATGTTGACCTGTGGAGACATCCTCAGCATTCAATGCCAACCCGTTCGTTGTTGCCGCCACTAAAGAGTGAGAAGGCATATAATCCATATCTGATAGCAATAAATTGAGGGTATATGCAGTTTCATTCCTCTTCAAGTTCGTTTTTTTTTCTTCATCATGGCTTTCGCAGTAGGCTCCATCAACCTTGAGATTGCAGAGATAGAAGCATTGTTGTTAGCCGTTTCAACTTTGACAAATTGGGTAAGGTCTGTGGCATGAGCGATTACACTAATATGGGAAGGAGGAGCATAACGTGCGTTATACCTAGTCGTTGATTCAGATTTTAGATCTGAAGTAGCATGGCGCGTTCTTTCCTTGTGGATCATGAAAGGATGGCGAAGTGGGAATGGAGAGAAGCTAGATCGGGGTAGGTGAAGTGGAATGGCAAGAAGCTGGATCGGGGTAGCAAAGTGGGAATGGAAAAGTAGAGATCGGAAAAGAAGGAGATGACAGAGAGGGCTAAAATCGCTAATCGCCAAAAGTAAATTCGCAGGAAGCCATTGACAATATTTTCAATTTTCTCTCATGCTTATTAATTTGTTTATTTTAAACTTAAAACTAATCTTAATTTATTAATAAGCCTATCTTCTTTATGTAACTTTTGTACATCATAAACTCAGTTTATAGGTTGTTTATAAACATCTCTTTCGTTAATTTCACTATACCACCCAAGCCCCGCCATTAATGTCTATCCAAATATCATTTATTCAGTTTATTAAAGTTATAGTTCAATTATCTTTATTGCATAATTTCAGTAAACCAAATTTATCCTTTTTACACATATTTCTTATTTTTCCTAATTGCGATTTTATTGTAAATTTCGTATTTTAATCCAAACAACGCAAAAACAAGAAGAAATGAATTGTAACGACCCGGAATTTTGGGGCCAATTTAAAAATTTTATTTTAGAAATTTTAATATTTAAAATAATTTATTTTAACTAATAACGACTAAAAATTTGTTTTAAAACGAATAAATATAATTTAATTATAAAAGGAGTTTAAAACAGCGCTGCAGTTTCAAAATTTTGAAATTGAACTTTAACTGAATGTACAGGATTCAAAATAAATCAGAATTGAGCGAAACAAGAAATATTTAAATCTGTTTAATCATATCTTTCTAACGAATCTGAAAAATTGAAATTTCATCGCAGGAAACAAAAGTTATGTCCAGTTTAAAATTTAGAAAAGTCGCTGTAGAATTTATATTTATTTTAATATAATATATTAGCCTTAAAAATAGTCATTTTTCAAACGACCTCGGTTTTCGACGAAACTACTTTTGTTGGAACCGGAATGCCAAATTATTGCTAGGTTTCAATTTTCATAATTTTTCGAATTAATATGTGAGCGTGGCAGAGGAAAATGTGTTTTGACTGTTTCAGTCAAATTTAATCGACTAGAAAATGGCCATTTTTCGAACAGTCTCAGAATTCGACGAAATTAGTGTCCTGAAGACCGTATCGTCAAAACATAACCAGAAATAATTTTTCTGTAATTTTTAAAGGTAGTATGTGGCCCCGGTAATTTAAAATGTACGTTTGAATTTAATAATTAAATGATTTATAATTTAATTTAAAGAAAAACATATCGTAACAGCCAAACTGGGTTACGAAACATATTCCATTGTGTCCGGGACGGGGGTTATTAGTTGGGGGCGACACTCGTTGGGTTTGATTTGGGGTTAGCAGTGATAAACAAATATAAATTGGAATTAAAAAAATTAAATAAATATAAAATACATTAAGAATACGGTGTATATATACTCAAGAATACAGAACCCTAATTCTAATCAACAGCCGCCATATACTTGAATTAATGGCAGATAACGCACCAAAATAAATCCCACTTATCTTCCAATCCACTTAATGAAATTCAAACTTCTATATGCCGAATCGAAGAGCATTCAGAGGCCTTTAATCTGTACGATGATGATCGGGTTTCGGGTAATGGAGTGGCCAAAATCGGCCTGGGAAGTCGCGTCGGTTGCAGGTGGTTTGTGGACCCTAGGGGGCTGCGAGTGGGCCCACAACCTGGGCGGTTATGGCACTGGAGGAGGCGCACCTCATGGTGCCTTTGGATCGGCGAACGGTGGTCTCTTGAGGCGTGCGGCAGGAGGGGTTTGACGCGTGTTTGGGGTTCCTGATGTCGGCCGATTGTCTGAAGGGAAGAAGAAGGGTAAATGATGGATTAAAATATAATTAATTTAAACTAATTATTTAATTAGTTAATAAATGTTTAAAAAGCCATATCTTATTCAGATCTTATCGAAACTGAACGATTTTTGAACCGTTGGAATCGCAATGAAAAGTACTACGTCATGTACCAGACTAGAACCAATTCTGAACTGATCAAATTTTGGCTAGAATTTCAGACCAGAACCAATCAGATTCAAACGAATGTGAGATTTTTGTTTCCTTTTGAAATAATTAAACAATCTAATTATTTTATTTGCTATGTGATGATTGTACGTATATGAATTAGCTCTGTTTTGTTATGATATTTTGGATGATGAAAGATATATCGTTTGTGATAAATAATTCTAGATCTGAATGTGTTGATTTAATTGAATCACTTTCTTTTTGCCAATATTTGGTGAATCATGTGGAATAGATTTAATATAAAATATTTCGTTATCCCTTTTATATTGAATTGATTTAGTCAATTCAATACAGAATAGAATGTCGTCACTTTTGTGAATTGAATTAGATTGTCAATTCAATATAGAACATAATGTCATTACATTCTTGATTAAAATATGACTAGTGAATAAAAAATTATATTTTTGATTAAAACATGATTTGTGAACAAAAATTATTAGAATTAACATTTTGGATAAAACATGATTTGTGAACAAAAATTATTAGAATTAACATTTTTGGTAAAACTTGATTTGTGAACAAAAAAATTAACATTTTTGTTAAATAGATTATAAAGAACAAAAAAAATTACCATTTTTGTTTGTTAGATTACAAAGGACAAAATTAACATTTATTAGTTAATTTAAAAAGGCATGTTAAAAATTATATTTTAGTTAACATTTTATGTGTTAATTTAAAATGACATGAAAAGTTTTACTTTTTAATTAACATTTTATTTATTAACTAAAAAGGTATAGTAAGATTAACATTTTAATTAAAAAATAGTGTAGAACTCTTTTGTTTACAATTTTCATTGTAAATAAAAGAACAAGTAGTGTAGAACTCTTTTGTTTACAATTTTCATTGTAAATAAAAGAACAAGTAGTGTAGAACTCTTTTTTTTTTTTACATTTTCACTGTAAATAGAAAGACAATTATGTGAATCGCTTTTATTTACATTTCCCATGGTAAGTAAAAGTGCAAATTGTGTGAATAGCTTTATTTTACATTGTAATCAAAAGCACATGATAGAAATTACATTTTTATTAACCTTTTATTTCTTAATAAAAGGAACATATTTTATGTCATTTTCTTTGTTAATAAAAAGAAACATATTTTATGCCATTTTCTTTGTTAATAAAAAGAAACATATTTTGTGTCATTTTCTTTGTAAATAAAAAGAAACATATTTTGTGTCATTTTCTTTGAAAATAAAAAGAAACATAATCTGTTCTCATTCTCTTATTGAATAAAAAAGGACATTTTTTAGAGAACATTACATCAGAATAGAAATCACATTTTTTGTTACATTAGAATAGAAATCACAACTTCTGTATAAAATGTTACATTGGAAAAGAAATAACATTTTGTTATACAATGTTGCAGGAGAATTAAATAACTTTTTGTTAAAGAAATGTATATTAGACAAAAATAACATTTTTGTTAAAGAATGCACATTAGAAATAAAATATCGTTTTTTGTTACAAAAATGTTATATTAGATTTAAATATCACTCTTGTTAGAAATGTCATGTTAATTAAAACATCACTTTATTTAGAAATGTTTATTTAAAATTAAACATGTCATTTTTTTGTTAGGAATGTTCTATTTGATTTAAAATTGACATTTTTGTTATAACATGTCAAGAGAAATAAAATAAAAATTTTGTATGAAATGTTGCATTGGGAATAAAATGTCATATTAGAAAAGAAAATAAAAAAATTACATTTTTATTGTAATATAAAACATTAGAATAGAAAGACAACAAAAATTACATTTTTATTGTGATGAGAATCATTTTTGTTGAGATAAATTAGATTTAACAAAAATATCATTTTTGTTAAATAGAATTTGTTAACAAATAAAATTTTCATTTTTATTTGTTAGGTAAAAATATAAATTGGTATACAAATAAATCATTCTCCTAATTGTTCATTGGAAGGGATTAAAACAAGAATATGCATTTTGTTAACATAAAAAGGATTTGACAAGGATTTACATTTTATGTAAAGATGACATTAGAAATTGAATTTACATTTTATGTAAAGATAACATTAGAAATAGAATTTACATTTTATGTAAAGATGACATTAGAAATAGAATTTACATTTTATGTAAAGATGACATTAGAAAGAGAATCTACATTTTATTTAAAGATGACATTAGAACTAGAATTTACATCTTATGTAAAGATGACATTAGAACTAGAATTTACATTTTATGTAGAGGATGACATTAGAATTAGAATCCCATTTTTAGTGAGAAATGTACACAAGAATTTAAATCTCATTTTAGTGAAAAATGTACATTAGAATTAAATTAACATTTTTGTTTACATTTTAAGGATTAGACAAAATTAACATTTTTGTGTAATGTGAAATGGCATCAAAATAATCATTTTGTTATATTAAGAATGGCACTCAAAATGTATATTTTTATACATTAACAAGTTATGAAATGGAAATGTATATTTCTATGCACTAAAAAGTTATGAATTGAAAATGTATATTTTTATACAAAAAAAAAAGAATGAGTGAAAATGTAAATTTTTATACATTAAAAAGAATGAATTAGTAACGGACATTTTTGTCACATTAAAAAGTATGAAGTAGAAATACACATTTTGCCATTAAAATGAATGAGGCTAAAAATATAAATTTTGGTAAATAAATAAGAGTTAAGATTTTTATTGTCAATTGTTAACAATAAAAAGGATGGCAATAAAAGTAAGATATTTATTGTCATTTGCTCAAAATAGAAAGAATGGAAATATATGTATGTGTTGATGAAGTGTTTGATGTATTTAATGTTAGTATATTCAAACAGAATATTTCACTTCCATTTACAAGTTACCCGACTTGTCTATGTGATTTGGACGATAATTTTCACACATCGCCCAAGTGCACAAATAATTTATTATTTGGTTGATGGATGAAACCCCACACGGGTATTGGGATGATATTGGATACACACTAATCCCAATATTTAGTTATCTGTCAATCGATGGATTGACAGTCTGTGATGAGCGTTAGTTATTTACTTTAATGCTCACACAGTTATAAATTCCACTTTGGCTGTTATTTGGATGTTTGATAATTATTTATCATGACTGTTGATTACATGAATATATGGTTGTTGATTGAGTCACATTCCAATAAAGAATATTTTAAGTATATTTGAAAAAAAGATTATTTTTTATTAAAATAAACTAGTTATTAACTAGAATAAATCATTAAATTTAGATTTAATGAAGTTTTCCAATTTGTTAATATTTAACTGAAATTTAATTAAATAAATTGGATTTTGGGTTTGTCGTGAATAGTGTCTTAAATAACACTGTTCTTAAACCCCATATGAAAAGAATAATCTTTTAATTTAGATTATTAAAGTTTTCGATCATATTTAGTAATTGAAATAATATGAAACGTGAGTTGGGTTTACCGCGAACTATGTTTTAAATGACATTAGTTCTTTAACCCAGTTAAGAATAAGATTTATTTCTTAAATCTAAAGAATCATTGAATAATGATTTTTGATATTTATAACCAAATTGGGTTCTTAACAAATCTTTAAAAGAAAGATTTAAGAATAATTTGAAGAATTTATCTTTGATAAAATAAGGTGAATATTTTATTTGAAAGAATACTTTGAATTGGAATGAGGCGTTGGATGTGTTTTTATAGTACTTGATTTTTAATTATAAAAATACGTGAGTTATTCGAGAAGACCGGGTATAACCCATTCCGAATAATTACTACGACAATGAAGAGTCGAAGATGAAGATGGTGGTTGAAGACCGACGATCTTCACATCGAATGGATGTGTTGCTACAGAGACCCTTGATGGGAGTAGCTACCTTGAAGGGGCTTCAGTGGTTGCCGCTCGGACTATTGTTGATTGCTCGGATTTTTATAGGCCGTTAGTGGTCATATTATAGGTTCAAAGGAACCGGGAAACGTGTGTTCAGGCATAACCAATCCGCTGCCGATAGGCGGGGACCGGCCCTACCGCTCCAAGGGTTGCCCATAGGTGTGATCCTGAGGCATTTGCTAGAGTGTCTCGAATCGAAGAGGAGTTTGCCCCTAGCCTCGACTCATGGTGGAAATCCAATTCCCAATACGACCTTGCGGCTTTGACTGTAGAACTAGTATGGCGACATAGTAGGATGGGGTACTATGTCGTCTAGGATTGATACATTATGATTGAAATGTTTTTATTAGAATACACACACTAATATTAAATCCTTTTTATCGTATTAAGCATCTTTTGACCATTATAAGGTAAAACCCTATCCTCCGGTTTGCGTTGCATTGTGTGATGAGACTTGGGTCTTATAATGGTTTCATTTTCCTAAAAAGCATTGCGTTGTTTAACAATTTACTTTAATTTATGCACTGGCAATCCAATGGAGTAAACCCGTTCCGCGTTAGCGGCGTGGTCCTGTGATTCGCCTTATTATTATATTAGTTAAGTTAAGATTTCTCATACCTGTAACAACCCGTATTTTTAATAACATGTTATAATGTAAATCAAGGCAGAATTAAATTCTAAAATCTGAATCAAGGGAAACGGGCTGTGCCATTGCGTTCGTCTCGGAAAAATACGCGAAATAGAGTCCGAGTTTTCGAAAAACGGAGTCCGTATGACCAAGTTATGGCCCAATGAAGTTTTCAGAAAATTCTAAGCCCGAAAACAGTTCAGATTCGAATTCAGATTCGAATTACAACCAAAGCAGAATGGGCGGGAATCTTCCCGCCCCAGGCAGGGTCGACACAGGGGTCGACACCAGTGTCGACCCCCCCCAATGGGTCGACACCCCTGTCGACCCAGGGGTCGACCCCCCCCCCCCCCCCGGTCGGACCAATTTTTCTGGTGCACCATTTTGACATGTTGGGTCTTGTTCTGGAAGTTTCTGACGGGAGTTGATGGCTCAGATTCGATTTAGGGTTAATCCTATGGTCTAAACTACCCCTAATCTCTATAAAAAGACCCCTAGACCTAGCCTAAACCCTCATTAATCATTCCTACAACTAAATGCTGCCCAAATGTTCACTAATCATGGCCTCCACCTTCTTCATGAGAGCATGAGTGTCTCAAATCAATCTATGTCATAAAGGAGCCATCTTTCTTAAGTAAAAGAGCCATCTTTCTTTGTCTTTGGGGTTATTCCTTCTTGTTCTCAAGTCTTGAAGTGGAGTTTATCGTCTTTGGTTGCGGATTTGCTAGTGTGGCTTCGTCTCAATCTTATTTATATATATTATAAGTCTTCATAGCATTGTAAGCCCTATACTACTCTTAGATTCTAACTATGAAGTTAAATATGACATGTTGCAAGTTTGAGTTTGGGCCTAAGTATGATTTGTGCTTTGATCCTATCATGTTATGCATAGATTTACCCTATGCAAGTTTGTAAAGCTATCACCTTGACTATGTGCATAGAAAGCTATGACCTTTGATTTGGAATGTTGCATTATGCAACATGAGAACTCTCATAACCTTCATGATAACTTGCATATAATGTTATATGCGAACTTCTAGTCATCATCCTATGTCATTTATGATCATGTTTCACCTATTTGCTTAAGTTGATATTATGCATGTTTTGAGGCCCATGATGTAATATGCAAGTTTATGAACATATTTATGCCTCATATGCCACCATGTTTAACTTGTGGCCAACCTTATTACCTTATGCCCTTTTGTCATGCTTTTGCCAAGTTCCCTCTTTTGATCTATGTTATGCGAAACGTACATGCGATGGGAATGCGTTGGGTTTGGGTAATATTAATGACATGAAAACATGGTTTTAAAATATGACATGAACATTGACTTGTGATTATGTTTGTAAACATAATGATGGACATGACACTTAGAAAATATGAGTGTGGCCAACTCGAGGTTGGGTTGAGTTTGTAGCATAAATCTACCCGGAACCGACCGGCTTAACTAGTGGCTACAAACAATAGGACCCAATGTGAGTAGTTGGTCACGTCGTACTTGAAACCCGAGGTTAGACTAAGTTGTGGTGTAAAGCTACCCGGACCCGTCCGGCTTAACTAGTAACCACAACAAGGTCTAATGTGAGAGGTTGGGTGCATTAAATTAATTAATGCCACATGATAGGGTTAAGTCATGAACTACTTGAATACTTAACCAATTAAACACGATGGATTGGTAGGTTTAAGTCATGGACTACTTGAATACACTTAACCAATTAAACCCGATGTATTGATAGGGTTAAGTCATGAACTGTTTGAATACACTTAACCAACTCAATACATGGTTAGGATAGGGTTAACCACACTTAACCCACTTGAAATCCTAGTTACGTGGTCCTTTTCAGCAGTAACCAACTTCGAAGTATCATGGGTACCCTGGACTAGGCTAGGTTGGGGCACGATTACTGGACTGATTGTAAGAGGCCAAAAAGAGACGGCTGAAGGGTGCACCGGTTGTTCAGGCGGACCATGGTCGTGCACATTAAGTCCGGAGTTGAACATGGGCACCAGTAGGTTTAGACTGTGCGTGCTTGAATTGTGTCTGTGGTTTACACCTTAGGGCTGGATACACCCTGGGGTGGACCCAGCACAGTTAACTACATTCCACGATTAAGCCGTATGACACCGATACACGACGAGTTAGGCTTATAGGGAGCCGATCGACTAGACCGAGTAGTTGGACCTCGATTTAGGTCATCTCATGATGTGGGCCAGCTTTGGGCCAAGGGATCATTTCTTGTTTATACCTGACATGGATTGGAATTCTAGTACACACCTGGTGCAACTTAACCTCGTATATGCGATGCCACACTTGATCTATCTTGTTAACTTTTCACCATGCCAGTTATCACCCTATATCTCATCCCTGTTTACATGTTCAGTTAACTTTATTAGTTTTTATACTAATAGTAGATAGGACTTACCAGTCTTTTTGACTGACCCGTTTTCTTTCGCCTCTTTTCTTCCGTTCCCCCCCCCCCCAGGTTTACAGGGTGGGAACACTAGTACCTAGCTTGGATCTTTAGCTGCTTTTCTGGATAGCTCATGTACGGTTTGGACTTGAGCTCGCTATGGCTTTCTTCTACCTTGGGGATAGTTTACTTTATGTTATTTCCAGTTTTCAGTTTATGTTTTTCTAGACTTTGTTTTGTGGAAAATAATGACTCAGTACTTTGATGTAACTTGACTATGGTTTTGAATTACTAGTTTTATCCGCTACTTTATTTACTCTGTTTTTACTTATATGTTCTGTCTTGTGATATCTGCATGCATGTTTACCTCGTTTAACGCCCCTCCAAAGCTAGTGCCCTTGCAAGAGTGGTATTGGCGGAGGTGGGGTGTTACAATACCAGTCCCATGACTGACCTGTAGTTTGTTTCACTGGCAAACTCGGGTGCCCTTATTTTCCACACGGGCAGTCGAGTAGCATTTTGCAGATATATTTACAGGATCCTGGTTTACAGCTGAAGCGATATTCGGAAAGCTCTGTATCCGTGTATTCCTTTCAGTTGTATATTTGTAATATTTTTCCGTTGTTATTTAAATGTAATTTAAAACTCTGATATTATTGTATTTCTATTTCTGTAATAAGTATTCATGCTCTGTTATATTCTTGTACTCTGATGTAATTGTTGTAATCAGCAATAAAATGTTCTTCAGTTTGTGCTTTAAAGTGTATTGTTCTCAAAGCAATCCAGCCTTTCCTTTACTGGGAAGTTCAGGTCGTTTCAGTTGGTATCAGAGCTTTGGTTTACAGAGCTCGAGAACAAAACACATTAGAACCGAACGAAAGAATTCATCAGAGATTGGATTAGTAATATCCAATGAGAATAACTCGTTAGAGATGGGATCAGTAGCATCCTAGAACGAGTGTGAAGAGTATTATTTTCTTTAAAATGAAAAATGAAAACAAATTTAGTTTTGAAATTTTATCTTAAAATACGTATTTGAGTATATTATTATATTTTAATATGGACAATCGAGTATATAAAGATTTCGAATATACGAGTAATTAACGGATATTCGAAGTTTTAATATACTGGATAGATATAGAATCACACTCTAGTGGCCCGGAGATAATTCTGATGATCGGTGCACCATCACCAGTATTTATGTTCGAGTATCGAAAGTGGGATTTCTATATATTTCCATTGACTGGTATGAGAAGCAAAACTTAGTTAGGACACATTGCTGTGATTTGCACTCAAAATATGATTTTTGACTATATATAAAAGTTATGTATATTTGAAAAGTTAATCACCTAATTGATTGCAGGTTGTGATGTTTGATTGTTAATTTAACTAAAAAAGTATAGAAATGATAATTACTTTAACTAACAAAATTATTGAAACCAATAAATAAAATCTAGTTAAGTTAGTTAATTGAACAACTTTTAGCTACATTCCTTTTCGAGGACGAAAAGATTTTAAGTGGGGGCGATTGTAACGACCCGGAATTTTGGGGCCAATTTAAAATTTTTATTTCAGAAATTTTAATGGATTTTAATGTTTAAAATAATTTATTTTAACTAATAACGACTAAAAATTTATTCTAAAACGAATAAATATAATTTAATTATAAAAGGAGTTTAAAACAGCGTTGCAGTTTCAAAAATTTGAAATTGAACTTTAACTGAATGTACAGGATTCAAAATAAAACAGAATTGAGCAAAACAAGAAATATTTAAATCTGTTTAATCATATCTTTCTAACGAATCTGAAAAACTGAAATTTCATCGCAGGAATCAAAAGTTATGTCCAGTTTAAAATTTAGAAAATTCGCTGTAGAATATATATATTTTAATATAATATATTGGCCTTAAAAATAGTCATTTTTCAAACGACCTCGGTTTTCGACGAAACAACTTTTGTTGGAATCGGAATGCCAAATTATTGCTAGGTTTCAATTTTCACAATTTTTCGAATTAATGTGTGAGCGTGGCAGAGGAAAATGTGTTTTGACTGTTTCAGTCAAATTTAATCTACTAGAAAATGGCCATTTTTCGAACAGTCTCAGAATTCGACGAAATTTGTCCCGTTATGACCGTATCGTCAAAACATAACCAGAAATAATTTTTATGTAATTTTTAAAGGTAGTATGTGGCCCCGGTAATTTAAAATGTACGTTTGAATTTAATAATTAAATGATTTATAATTTAATTTAAAGAAAAACATATCGTAACAGCCAAACTGGGTTATGAAACATATTCCATTTTGTCCGGGACGGGGGTTATTAGCTGGGGCGACACTCGTTGGGTTTGATTTGGGGGTAGCAGTGATAAACAAATATAAATTGGAATTAAAAAATTAAATAAATATAAAATACATTAAGAATACGGTGTATATATACTCAAGAATACAGAACCCATATTCTAATCAACAGCCGCCATATACTTGAATTAATGGCCAAGAACGCACCAAAATAAATCCCACTTATCTTCCAATCCACTTAATGAAATTCGAACTTCTATATGCCGAATCGAAGAGCATTCAGAGGCCTTTAATCTGTATGGTGATGATCGGGTTTCGGGAAATGGAGTGGCCAAAATCGGCCTGGGAAGTCACGTCGGTTGCAGGTGGTTTGTGGACCCTAGGGGGTTGCGAGTGGGCCCACAACCTGGGCGGTTATGGCACTGGAGGAGGCGCACCTCATGGTGCCTTTGGATCGGCGAACAGTGGTCTCGGGAGGCGTGCGGCAGGAGGGGTTTGACGCGTGTTTGGGGTTCCTGATGTCGGCCGATTGTCTGAAGGGAAGAAGAAGGGTAAATGATGGATTAAAATATAATTAATTTAAACTAATTATTTAATTAGTTAATAAATGTTTAAAAAGCCATATCTTATTCAGATCTTATCGAAACTGAACGATTTTCGAACCGTTGGAATCGCAATGAAAAGTACTACGTCATGGACCAGACTAGAACCAATTCTGAACTGATCAAATTTTGGCCAGAATTTCAGACCAGAACCAATCAGATTCAAACGAATGTGAGATTTCTGTTTCCTTTTGAAATAATTAATCAATCTAATTATTTTATTTGCTATGTGATGATTGTACGTATATGAATTAGCTCTGTTTTGTTATGATATTTTGGATGATGAATGACATATCGTTTATGATAAATAATTCTAGATCTGAATGTGTTGATTTAATTGAATCACTTTCTTTTTGCCAATATTTGGTGAATCATGTGGAATAGATTTAATATAAAATATTTCGTTATCCCTTTTATATTGAATTGATTTAGTCAATTCAATACAGAATAGAATGTCATCACTTTTGTGAACTGAATTAGATTGTCAATTCAATATAGAACATAATGTCATTACATTCTTGATTAAAATATGACTAGTGAATAAAAAATTATTTTTTTGATTAAAACATGATTTGTGAACAAAAATTATTAGAATTAACATTTTGGGTAAAACATGATTTGTGAACAAAAATTATTAGAATTAATTTTCATGGTAAAACTTGATTTGTGAACAAAAAAATTAACATTTTTGTTAAATAGATTATAAAGAACAAAAAAAATTAACATTTTTGTTTATTAGATTACAAAGGACAAAATTAACATTTATTAGTTCATTTAAAAAGGCATGTTAAAAATTATATTTTAGTTAACATTTTATGTGTTAATTTAAAATGACATGAAAAGTTTTACTTTTTAATTAACATTTTATTTATTAATTAAAAAGGTATAGTAAGATTAACATTTTAATTAACAAATAGTGTAGTACTCTTTTGTTTACAATTTTCATTGTAAATAAAAGAACAAGTAGTGTTGAACTCTTTTTTTTTTAATATTTTATTTTACATTTTCACTGTAAATAGAAAGATAATTATGTGAATCGCTTTTATTTACATTTCCCATGGTAAATAAAAGTTCAAATTGTGTGAATAGCTTTATTTTACATTGTAATTAAAAGCACATGATAGAAATTACATTTTTATTAACCTTTTATTTGTTAATAAAAGAAACATATTTTATGTCATTTTCTTTGTTAATAAAAAGAAACATATTTTATGTCATTTTCTTTGTTAATAAAAAGAAACATATTTTGTTTCATTTTCTTTGTAAATAAAAAGAAACATATTTTGTGTCATTTTCTTTGAAAATAAAAAGAAACATAATCTGTTCTCATTCTCTTTTTGAATAAAAAAGGACATTTTGTTAGAGAACATTACATCAGAATAGAAATCACATTTTTTGTTACATTAGAATAGAAATCACAACTTCTGTATAAAATGTTACATTGGAAAAGAAATAACATTTTGTTATACAATGTTGCAGGAGAATTAAATAACTTTTTGTTAAAGAAATGTATATTAGACAAAAATAACATTTTTGTTAAAGAATGCACATTAGAAATAAAATATCATTTTTTGTTACAAAAATGTTATATTAGATTTAAATATCACTCTTGTTAGAAATGTCATGTTAATTAAAACATCACTTTATTTAGAAATGTTTATTTAAAATTAAACATGTCATTTTTTTGTTACGAATGTTCTATTTGATTTAAAATTGACATTTTTGTTATAATATGTCAAGAGAAATAAAATAAAATTTTTGTATGAAATGTTGCATTGGGAATAAAATGTCATATTAGAAAAGAAAATTAAAAAAATTACATTTTTATTGTAATATAAAACATTAGAATAGAAAGACAACAAAAATTACATTTTTACTGTGGTGAGAATCATTTTTGTTGAGATAAATTAGATTTAACAAAAATATCATTTTTGTTAAATAGAATTTGTTAACAAATAAAATTTTCATTTTTATTTGTTAGGTAAAAGTATAAATTGGTATACAAATAAATCATTCTCCTAATTGTTCATTGGAAGGGATTAAAACAAGAATATGCATTTTGTTAACATAAAAAGGATTTGATAAGGATTTACATTTTATGTAAAGATGACATTAGAAATAGAATTTACATTTTATGTAAAGATGACATTAGAAATAGAATTTACATTTTATGTAAAGATTACATTAGAACTAGAATTTACATTTTATGTAAAGATGACATTAGAACTAGAATTTTCATTTTATGTAGAGGATGACATTAGAATTAGAATCCCATTTTTAGTGAGAAATGTACACAAGAATTTAAATCTCATTTAAGTGAAAAATGTACATTAGAATTAAATTAACATTTTTGTTTACATTTCAAGGATTAGACAAAATTAACATTTTTGTGTAATGTGAAATGGCATCAAAATAGTCATTTTGTTATAATAAGAATGACACTCAAAATGTATATTTTTATACATTAACAAGTTATGAAATGGAAATGTATATTTCTATACACTAAAAAGTTATGAATTGAAAATGTATATTTTTATACAAAAAAAAAAGAATGATTGAAAATGTAAATTTTTATACATTAAAAAGAATGAATTAGTAATGGACATTTTTGTCACATTAAAAAGTATGAAGTAGAAATACACATTCTGCCATTAAAATGAATGAGGCTAAAAATATAAATTTTGGTAAATAAATAAGAGTTAAGATTTTTATTGTCAATTGTTAACAATAAAAAGGATGGCAATAAAAGTAAGATATTTATTGTCATTTGTTCAAAATAGAAAGAATGGGAATATATGTATGTGTTGATGAAGTGTTTGATGTATTTAATGTTAGTATATTCAAACAGAATATTTCACTTCCATTTACAAGTTACCTGACTTGTCTATGTGATTTGGACGATAATTTTCACACATCGCCCAAGTGCACAAATAATTTATTATTTGGTTGATGGATTAAACCCCACACGGGTATTGGGATGATATTGGATACACACTAATCCCAATATTTAGTTATCTGTCAATCGATGGATTGATAGTCTGTGATGAGCGTTAGTTATTTACTTTAATGCTCACACAGTTATAAATTCCACTTTGGCTGTTATTTGGATGTTTGATAATTATTTATCATGACTGTTGATTACATGAATATATGGTTGTTGATTGAGTCACATTCCAATAAATAATATTTTAAGTATATTTAAAAAAAAGAATATATTTTTATTAAAATAAACTAGTTACGACCTAGAATAAATCATTAAATTTAGATTTAATGAAGTTTTCCAATTTGTTAATATTTAACTGAAATTTAATTAAATAAATTGGATTTTGGGTTTGTCATGAATAGTGTCTTAAATAACACTGTTCTTAAACCCCATATGAAAAGAATAATCTTTTAATTTAGATTATTAAAGTTTTCGATCATATTTAGTAATTGAAATAAGATGAAACGTGAGTTGGGTTTACCGTGAACTATGTTTTAAATGACATTAGTTCTTTAACCCAGTTAAGAATAAGATTTATTTCTTAAATCTAAAGAATCATTGAATAATGATTTTTGATATTTAAAACCAAATTGGGTTCTTAATAAATCTTTAAAAGAAAGATTTAAGAATAATTTGAAGAATTTATCTTTGATAAAATAAAGTGAATATTTTATTTGAAAGAATACTCTGAATTGGAATGAGGCGTTGGATGTGTTTTTATAGTACTTTATTTTTAATTATAAAAATACGTGAGTTATTTTGGAAGACCGGGTTTAACCCATTATGAATAATTACTACGACGATGAAGAGTCGAAGATGAAGACCGTGGTTGAAGACCGACTATCTTCACATCGAATGGATGCGTTGCTACAGAGACCCTTGATGGGAGTAGCTACCTTGAATGGGCTTTAGTGGTGGCCATCCGGACTATTGTTGATTGCTCGGATTTTTATAGGCCGTTAGTGGTCATATTATAGGTTCAAAGGAACCGGGAAACGTGTGTTCAGGCATAACCAATCCACTGCCGATAGGCGGGGACCGGCCCTACTGCTCCAAGGGTTGCCCATAGGTGTGATCTTGAGGCATTTGCTAGAGTGTCTCGAATCGGAGAGGAGCTTGCCCCCAGCCTCGACTCATGATGGAAATCCAATTCCCAATACGACCTTGCGGTTTTGATTGTAGAACTAGTATGGCGACATAGTAGGATGGGGTACTATGCCGTCTAGGATTGATACATTATGATTGAAATGTTTTTATTAGAATACATACACACTAATATTAAATCCGTTTTATCGTATCAAGCATCTTTTGACCATTATAAGGTAAAACCCTATCCTCCGGTTTGCGTTGCATTGTGTGATGGGACTTGGGTCTTATAATGGTTTCATTTTCCTAAAAAGCATTGCGTTGTTTAACGATTTACTTTAATTTATGCACTGGCAATCCAATGGAGTAAACCTGTTCTGCGTTAGCGGCGTGGTCCTGTGATTCGCCTTATTATTAGATTAGTTAAGTTAAGATTTCTCATACCAGTCCCATGACTGACCTGTAGTTTGTTTCACTGGCAAACTTGGGTGCCATTATTTTCCACACGGGCAGTCGAGTAGCTTTTTGCAGATATATTTACAGGATCCTGGTTTACAACTGAAGCGGTATTCGGAAAGCTCTGTATCCGTGTATTCCTTTCAGTTGTATATTTGTAATATTTTTCCGCTGCTATTTAAATGTAATTTAAAACTCTGATATTATTGTATTTCTATTTCTGTAATAAGTATTCATACTCTGTTATATTCTTGTACTCTGATGTAATTGTTGTAATCAGCAATAAAATGTTCTTCAGTTTGTGCTCTAAAGTGTATTGTTCTCAAAGCAATCCAGCCTTTCCTTTACTGGGAAGTTCGGGTCGTTTCATGAATGATTTAGGCTCTTGAAGACCTAAACTCAATGTCAAAATAAAAGAATAATGGTCTAGGCTCTCGCATGGCCTAGGCCCAGATAAATAAGAACAGATTTGAAATAAAATAGGACTGAGACTAAACTGTAATGACATTTCATATGAAGAAAAAGGGGTATAGATGAACTGAATAAAACCATAGTAATAGAATAGATTACTGAATCATAAAGAAGAAAGGATAGAACAAAAATCAGATTACATAGATTATTGATAGAAAGGAAAATAGAAATCAGAAGAAAATCTACAACTTGTTATGTTGTCAACAAAAAGCTAAATTTGTATTAAATCTTGCAATTACTAAAATACACTCATAACTTTAAAGTAATCCAATCTAGCCTCGGTAGGAAAAATCTCTATCTATGAATATTCCCAAAGTATATGCAAACCTAAGGCTAAGTACTCCATTAGAAATATTTGAGAAGAGTTTATTTGAGATGGAGAAAGAGAATGGAGTAATGAGAATTAGGTTAGGTTTAGGGCATATTTATAATATAGATGGGGTGTTTTAGATCGTTGGATTTTAGGTTAAGATTTTAGTCCATCAGATCAAGGAATTTTCTAGAAGAACACACTATAAAACCTAGCACAAATCGACTAAATACTTGTGCGCTAGGCTGTGCATGTCACCTAGGTGGGTTGACTCATCCAATAGGTTGGTCGACCCAGCTATGGGCTGGGTCGCCCATCTGAACGTAATTAACTCTAGAATTAAATTCTTTTTAATTCGATGTTTATTACCATTTCAAATCGAATTTCAAACTTCTTTCTTTAATATCTTTTCCGTTACAAGTTTTATTTTAAGAAACCAAATGTCTATCTTAGCCAGAATTTTGTAACGGACCCAATAGTGCATCCCCCCATTGCCTATATCCCAATATTTTCTAATTAATATTTATTTTATTAATCTTTTAGTTTAAATTGCTTTATTAAATATTGCATTGTTACATTCTCCCCTCCTTAATGGATTTCGTCCCTGAAATCTCCAAGGCTAGAAGAACGTTATAAATATTATCACAACATTACCTACATCCATCTACTCATCCAGCAACCACAAGCATCCATTGTCCTTAGGATTTCTAATGCTTTTTATGAACATATGCAATAGTGTAGTGTATATGTCCCTAACCAATGCAAGAAATTAGGCGGTGCACTAATTCAATTGACCTCCTTTTATGCAATTTATGTTAGTGTCATGCATCCAAAATGTATGCAAGGGAATCTTAATGTTACATAAGGTTCTATATGCATGCTACAACCACCATCAGCAAAATGCAACATTCATATCATAAACACCCAATTTTCATCCCTGAATTAAAAGTGCACACACATCCATACGAAGTTATGTTAGTGTCCTACATGTCGATCACTAATTAGTGCCTAGTGTGTGTACGCATCCATTGCATCTACTAGCAAACACTTGCATCTACTTGAATCCATCAACAATAACATGTCCTAATACCTTGTTTGAACTATGTCATACCATCCATAAGATTTTCTAAGATCCACTAATTCAAAAGATAGGTGACGGATAAGGATCAAATTTAAAACTCAGAAAGGGCCAAGAGCGTACTCTCGAAAAGGAATGGAAAAGATGCGCGAACCTTCTCCTTGGGTTCGCACATTGCTTCGCTGCAATCCTCTCCCCACTGAATCTTGACGAGTTTAGTTTCCTTGTTTCTTAACTTCTTTATTTTAGAATCTAGAATCTTGTCTGATGGAAGCCTCCTTTTTGACCTTAACCTCTTCTAAAGTGCTCGGCTCTACCATCACCACGAAATCCTGAAGGAATTTCCTCAAATGCGAGATGTGAAATACATCATAATCCACTGACAATCTCTCTAGTAGCTGAACTTTATAGGTTATCGGCCTATCCTCTCTAATATCGGAAATGGTCCCACAAATCTTGGTGCTAATATCCCAACTGAACCAAACTACACCACGTTCCTAAGGGAAGATACTTTAATGAAAACCATGCCTCCCACACTAAATTCAATATCTGACCTCCTTCTGTCCACATAAGATTTCTATCTATTGTGAGCCACTTTCAACCTTTTTCGAATTAATTTGATCTTGTCTGAGGTCTCTCTGACCAACTTTGATCCAAGAAGAAGTCTATTGGCAGTCTCCCTCCAACAAGATGGTGATCTATAGGGTTGTCCATACAAAGCGTCGAAAGACGCCAAGCTAATACTTGAATGATAACTATTATTATAAGCAAACTCAACCAAGGGAAGATGCTCCTCCCAACTCCCTCCAAAGTCTAAATTGCACATCCTTAGTAAATCCTCAAGAATTTGATTAACCCACTCGGTTTGTCCATCTATCTGAGGGTGGTATGCAGTGCTAAGTCACAGTTATGTTCCTAACGCCTCTTGCAGACTCCTTCAAAACTCGTTCGTAAAGATGGGGTCTCTGTCACTAATGATACTAGTGGAAACTCCATAAATCCTGACGATCTCCCTTAATATATCAAAGCCAACCCAGCTACGGTTCTCTTATTCTTGAATGGGATGAAATGAGACCTCTTGGTTAATCTATCCATGATCACCCAAATGCTGGTATTTCCTTTCCTTAACCTAGGAAAACCACCTATGAAATCCATCGAGATGCTCTCCCATTTCCACTGTGGCACGTCTAAGGGATGAAATAATCCACCTAGTTTTTTTTCTCAGCCTTAACCCTTTGATATGATATGCACCTAGCTACAAAATCTGCCACGTCTATTTTCATCCCTTTCTAATAAAATAACCTCTTCATATCCTTATACACCTTGTCTCCTCCCAAGTGGATGGTCATCCGAGAGTAATGGGCCTCCGACAATACCACACTCGCCGCATCACCCGTGAGGGGTACACATAACCCATCACGGCGTAGCCATCCTCTCTCTTTAACTGAGTATTTAGAGAGGTGGCTAGAGGTATCACCACTGTCTAGTCGATCCAGAGTATCAGCTAGTTGTTGATTGTTATGCTTACCATAATAATTTAATTATAAAATAAAAGAATTTTAAATAAACTGAATATCAATTTAACTTGAAATTTAAGATGATGAGTTTAAAAATCCAAAATTAGTTATTTTGAAGTTATATAAAATTCAGTTAGAACATATATATATATATAATAATTTATTATCAATAAATTTGTAATCTGTGGAATTGATGTATATTTTATCGACTTAATATGGAACTTAACAACAGTCAACTTTCAAATGAACTTTAATTTCAACAAAACTAATTTTATAAAATCCATAATAATTAATTATTGTAAGATTTTCAGTTTTATATCGATTGGGGTTATTTTGTGAACGTATGCAAAACAAATGCATAACCGTTTAAAATTAAAATAGTGTTTTTACAAATGATCTCAAAATTCAATGAAACCAGTTCCATCATGTCCGGAATATTAAATTATTGTATGATTTCTAATTTCTTCACGATCGGGGTTCATATGTGATCGTACGAATTATAAAACGTCAAACATTATATGCTAAAAAAATCGTTAGTCACTTTCAAAATAAAAATATTTTTAGTCACTTAAAAAATATCCCTACCAACTATCTTATCATCTCTAAAGCAGCAGCCTCGCATCTCTCTTTTGTCAAAATCTTCGGCTATTCTCAATTATAAAAACCGGAATCCCCTTTTACTTGAATTAGTCGTAACTCCAAACCAAGTGAGTATCAATGAAAAATTCCAACTTGGAAGTTATAGAGGACTAAGAGGGTGACATGATAGTGAAGTATGGTGGGACGTGATCGCCTGTGGCAGCGAAGTGTTATTTTCAGTTTTGAGTTAATTATCGGTGATAGGGTCTGTTTCAAGCCTGGGCATCTGAAAGGGAATTGAAGAGCAAGTCGAGGTTGAGGTGTGGGTGGTGGTCTGGTCAGAGGTGATGGATTGTTTATGGAGGAATCGAAGGTTGAACGTGGAGCAATGGTTTTTGGGGTTGGTTTGAATTTTGGGAATGTCCTCGACGGTGGCGGAGAGATGGGTCTTGTGGTCTGAAGGAGATGGAAGCGCAAGGGCTGCTCGAGATTCTGGCGGTGGTCTGGCAGGTGACGGTGGCTTGAAAGCGGTGGAATCTGCAAATGAACGGAGATGGTTTAACGGTGTTTTTCAGACGACCTAGTCCACGTGGGGTCATAACGGTCTGGGCGAAGGCGGAGGAGGGTGACATGGTCACGATGATGGGGTTTGATCGGGGTCCGATGCTTGGGTTTGTCGGCGGTGATCAAATTTGGGGATGGAGGCTTTCCGTGTTGAACAACTGGAGGATGACGGGAGTATAAACGTGATTAAGGCCATTGATTTATTTGCTGAGCACGGTAATTAATTTAACTAATGATAGTATTAAATTAATAATATAATTAAGAGTTAAGGTATTTTAAAATTAAGTAAAACTTGAAACGTCTATAACGTGTTCGTACGTGAACAAAGTTAGGTGAAACAAGAAGCTATGGGATCATGTTGATAGAGCTAAGCGTACGAGCTAGTTTGAATGTATTTAAAGCTATTAGAATTTTTGTATATTTTCAAATGCTCGTTTTAAACTATATAAATGGACCTGAATCATCGAATAAAAAATGGTGAGTTAACTCTTACGCCTTCTGAAATCTAGGAAGTGATATAATTCATATAACTATAATTAATCGTTGATAGTATAAATTAGATGTTTGGATGCCTTGGATGCTTATTGTTGATTGTCGTTATTTATATTTCTGTTATTTAAATGATTTAGATTATTTTTTCATATGCATCTATTCAATAATATTATGAGCTGTGTTGTAGGGAAAACAGGTTGGAAGGATCCAACTGGATTCGTTAAAATATTTTGTATGTTTTAAATTTCATATTACTCCTATATGAACTGTTTAAACCCATTAATGTTAAAATCTGTTTGAATGTTGGTTATTGAATTGAAATTCAACGTTGTTACGTTTTTAATAAATAGACAGTATTGATTAAGTGATTGTAGCAAATGGTCTGAAAACCATATTTGTAAGTCGTTAATTTGCCGTCAGGCCAATCGACGTATTTAAAGTTATAAAAAATATTTTTATAACTGAAGTAAAATTTTAAATTATATTTATATAAAAATAATTTTTTTATAAATAAATCGATAACTATAAATGTTTTATTATGAAAGTAGTTATACAATACCATGTATAGCAATTTTAATGTTTTATAAGCATATAAGTTAGAATTTAACCTACGAGTTAATAATTTGGAATAATTTTTTTAAGAAAACAATTAAGCAATGTTATTAGATTAATTATATTAATCGAAAAGGAAGAATTAATTGAACCAGATAACAAGTTAACTAATGGTTTCAAGTTGACTAAGTCAACTCTTTTAATTGAAACCGATTATTAGATTTTTTTTTTAATTAATCTAATGAAACTAGTTTAACAAATAGTTGTTTTAATTTAATAAGATTTCTTAACATATGATTTACCTTTTAATTAACGATGTTTAAAGATGATTATTGAATTGATAATCATTAATGTAGTTATTGTATAATAATTTTAGTTTTAAAAATAATTAACTAGCCTATTTTTAGTTAATAAAGAAGTAAACTATCTTTAATTAGATTAATGTTGTAATTAATAATAACTTAAGGGATAACCTTTTTATTTAAAATTATTTATAAAGGTAATCAAGCTTGTTATAGATGGACTTGGTAAAGGAATTCTATTGAAGGATTTGCAAATAAATCCAAGATTTATAAGCTAGGTTTGTAAAAGAAGTTATGAAGGCGATGATTTTAAAATAAATGTTTACTTAAGCATTGAAACGTTTGTAATTGAAGAAAGATTTCAATAATATAAAAGAAAGAAGATAATTGGATTTTAGTAATAAAAATACAAACTAAGTTTATAATATGATGGTTTTGGATAAAGGACTTGGTAAGTGAGTTTTCGTAATCCAAGTTATAAATGAAATTGTATATAGAGGTTTTAAAGCGAAAGGTTGGTGTTCTAGTAAACAATTCACTAAATCAATGAATTAGGTTAAATAGTTATAATTGAATGGGATTTTCCAAAGTAAGGTATGGTTTATAAAAACCATATTTTTAAATTGAATAATAAATAGAATTTGTGATATTATTATTAATATCAGATTTTGAGTTACAAAATTTTACCTATCTTAAGATAAGAACGTTGTCGATCAAGATTTGAGAGGTAAACATAATACCCTAACTAAAACGATTTCACTATTATCAAGAGGTGGTATTAGTTTATAATGATAGTAATGCTGGGAATAATTTATTATTTCCATAAGAAGTTATATTGCAACTTATTTGCAAGATTTAGAGATTTAAATTAAATTATTGGAATTCATAGTAAATAAGGTATTATTTAACATTGTTTTAGCCCATAAGAATGGGTAATTAGATTTATACCATTGAGTTGATAATATATAGCGGTATTTCCAAAGTAAAAGGAATAAAATGGGGGTTTTGAGAATATGTTTATTTTAAAGAGATAAGTTTATGGTTAATGTTTTCAAAGTAACGAAAATGGGAGAGTTTTTTTAGATGAGTATATGTAATCGGTTTTAAGAGTCGATAATGAATTTTGATGAATGATTTTAAATAAAAAGAGCCTGAGCTGTTGATGTACTTATCCGTATTGTTTAATTTGTTAGTTAAAGAACCAACTATCAAATAAATATCTCATTGGAATTTTGACGTATTGTTTCTAAGAGAACGGGATGAGAACTATATCCAAAACCACTTCGAACCAATTTAGCGTTCAAAACTAAGTTGTAGGGATGCTTATAAAGATGAACGAATTGAAGATCGTGGATTTTCATAAAATAGAAGAACCACTTATAATCTCTGACTTACAACCAGAGATAGACTGTGGTTCTATAATGGTTGAAATCTACGGATTGCAACGACTTCTCGCTACTGATCTATTGGGTGATTCTTATATGGTATGAGGCAGGAGAGTGCCTTCGGTTCATCCTGTTCATGGATGACTTGTATGGACGAATGTCTGACAGCGTATTCCTAAAAATCGCGTATGTTGATTTTTACAATTATACTAAGATTGATGTCGGAGAAGGCAACTTCTTTTAGCTTAACATCCAGAGTATATTTGTGGATATAAATTAGTAATTTGATGGATCTGACAATGTGACATTCAAAGTTAGTGTGATGTTCTCTGAAAGGTAATCGTGACCTCAAACCTCATCAACCAGGAATTGATAGTAATCGGACATGCATCATGGCTATGTGGGTCATTCACATTAGTGTATTATCACCATCTAGAGAAAATTCATTTGTTTTTCTGTCACTTCTGTATCTTATGGGTAATGGTGGCTCACGACTAACCGTTGGTGATAATATATTCGATACACTCAAATTAAGTGAGTGTTTGGTCATGTGTGGTCGGGTTGCAAGATGTTCATGTTGGAAATCCAAACTCCAATACAAGTCGTTCTTTTCTAGTTACATACCAACTATGTTGGAAAGTGAGGAGCAAGCTTTCCGACTATATTTTTCTTTATTTGTGATTTGATAGACATTATTATAATATCACTGGATTTTAATATAAAAAGTGATTTGGTTATCGTAAGGTAAAAACACATGCTACGTTTATGTGTGGTGGTGTGTTACGAGAGTTCCATTCTTTCAAAGGATTTTATAAAGTTAAGCAAGTTGTTTGTAATGTGAACTTATCACTGAAAGCATTCCAGATTGATGTGGGTTGATTTTCCTTTGCTTCAAAATGTACTCGGGTCAGACCGAGTATATTTTCCAGGTTAGGTTTCGCTTGGAACTTCATAAGAGAAGTTGGAGTCGAAACATAAACGTATTTTATGGTAATAAATTATTTCCGATGTGTGTTGTTTTGATCTAGTGTGTACTCTGATATTATAATCATATATATACAATTTTTTTTGTGTAAAGAGTTTTGATATATTATATCTTGTCCATTCCGTTGTGAGATTCTATTCTAATTTGACTGTGTTTTGTTGATCTTCTTCTTTTCCTATTCTAACATTTCTTTTGTTCTACTTCTTACCCTTTAATTTCTTTCTTTTAACCATCCTGCTTTTGATTTTTGGGTTTTGGCAAGTAATACAGGATAACGTATTATTGTCGAAATTAGAGCGTCGAATTCCCTGGGTCATTACAACTGTGATAATGATCGTTTCGTATTTATAGTGGAATATACAACTTATTTGTAAATATACGAGTAAAGAAAATGGTTACGGGACATGTAAATCGACTCTTATATTTACTATCTTATAATATGTAACAACCCTGAATTTTAGAACTAATTTAAAATTTACTTTTAATATAATTTTATAAGAAAATACGATTGAATTCAAATATTGGTTTTAATAATGTTACAAACCCTTAAAAATGGACATTTTGCAAATGACCTCCGTTTTCGATGAAGCCATTTTTGTTGGATTCGTAATATTGAATTATTGCATGATTTCAAATTTCGTGCCAGATAGGTTTAATATGTGGCCGAGCGCGATAAAACCATTCGATGTAATAATAAAGAGCAATTTACAAAGGAGCATTATCGAGATGTACTCGGAATTCAATGAAACTTTTTCATTGAATACGTAATGTCGAATGATGGTAGAATCCCAAGTTTCGTAATTTTTGGAGTTAACTTGTGGGCGTGCAAGAATTAAACGCGCGTTAAAATACATGTAGAATTCAAACTGAAACTCGATCGAAAAATTAAATGGAAGGTCAAATGAATAAGGAATTTGAAGAAACCTAATCCGTTGGATCCGCAATTAGGATTAAAGTTAAAATCCAAAATTTCATGAAAAAGGAATTAATTTGTGATCGGGCAATCAAAAGAAGTGGATGCTAACTAGCACACTTTTATAAATGTTAAGTTATAGAATTTGAATTAAAACGAAGGCCATCCAACGGGCAAAGGCGGTTTTATTGAGACTCATGGGATCGCGCCACCTCAGTGACCCGCATAATGGGTGTCAATTTTGCCAAAAAACTCCTTTCTCTTTTCCTTTTTCCCTTTCTCTTCCTTCCTTTCTCCTTCACTTTAATGGCAACATTCCATCCCCAACCCCTTGCCGCCACCGTCCCCCATGCCTGACCACCGTCCCCTGTGCCACCCCTATGCTAAAAACACCTTCTTTCCTCCCTCCAACACCACCTACCACCTTTAGCTGTTCCTACACGACCTCCTACATCCCCAAAACTCCTCTCCCTCACCGCGACAGTCTCGGACAGCGGACCGCAAGCTCTGCAACCTCTTTTGTGCCCATTTCACCCTCCGTATAGCTCCAAACTCCTGGATCTACAAGTATCCGCGAGTTAGCGAGTGTTTAAGTGTCGTTCGAGCTTTGTAGGTCACTGGAAAGACACTTGGAAGCCCGACAAGCATCTGCATTCCTCCAAATTAAAGATTAGTGGAGTGAAAACCTCAATCAGAAATCTAAACTCACTTATAAAAGGGTTAGATTAGAAATTAACTATTTGCAAGTTAATTATTTAGTTAAATGATAAGTATTGGTTTGTAAAAATAATTTATTATGATGTAAAATGATGTTTAGCAAGTAAAAAATATCATTTTTAATTGATATATGAGATGTAGTTTTGATACATGACATATAAATGTAAAACCGTATCGATAATAAGAAACCGTAGCTTAAAAAGGATTAAATAAAATTTACCATTGTTTGTCTGCTTTGTGACCAAGCTACCCAAAGCTAGGGACTTGAGTATGAACTTACATTGATTGGTTATCACTTGGATGGAGTGATAAAAGGTTGGAAAACTTGAATTGTACATGCAAATGTCACCGGGTCGGATCGCCGTTTCGGATCGGATCGGGTCCCTCCTTTTCGGATTGGATCGGACCCTTCCTATTAGATCCGATCAGATTGGATTGGACCTGAACAGATCCCCCTATACTGAAATGGCCTGAAGCTGGAACTTTGAGAATTCGGTTCGGATCAGAATGGGAGGACCCGACCCACCTGGAATGATGAATTCTGGACAGTTGAAGACCATTATCCCACGTTCTCCACTACTTCCGAAATCCCCTCTAATGCCACCACGTGGCATAACTGATCCAGTTCTTTCCTACAGCTATAAATACATGAGAATACAACGAATTAAGGGACCTTGGGCACTTCGTTTCTTCACGTATGCCATGGCTAAATTTCTCCATAAATAACTACCTTCTTCTTCAATAAAAATCAATGAATTTGGAGAGAATTATTCATTGAATTCGAGTGATAGAGTGTCTATACTTGTTGTACTTGTAATTTCTGAATGAATTGAGAAACCATGAAGTGGATATAGGCTCGTTAACGTCAAACCACTATAAATCTTGTGTGGTGATTTCTTTTCCTATGATTTTAGATTATAATTCTTTAATGTTCTCTACGAATCCTAGATAATTGGGTGTTAGTGCCATTTTTTGGTCTAACATTTTGGTGCTTTCACTGAAAAATGAAGCTTATTTATCTACTGTTTGGATCACCAAGTCCAAAGAGATAATCCGTATTATCATCACTTTCAAAGTTTCCAATGAGTCTAACAAGTTTGTGTACTACGGCTCCAAGAAGAGATAGGAACTGCCAAATTTCACAAAGAGATGAAACCGAATTGGAGAATTATGGATGGTGGCAATCATTTCGAAGTATCTTGGATCGATAAAGTTAGTAGGAAGTTGAACTGGCAATGTCTCTACTGGCAGTGGGTCAGATATATCGGGTCGGACTCGACCCGACCCCACATAACCATACCTTGGCTTGAAGACTAAATTTGATCCGACTCGGACTGGCCCCCGAACTGACTAACTGATGATGCTCCGATCCGGCTCGGAAGAACTAGTCCGATATGACCCAATGTGAAGACATCTCCGAATAGCAACTTGAAGGCATGATCTGACTCGACCCGAAACAGCTATTTTTGGGGAAAAATACATTTTTCTAATCATTTCAGAGAAGGCTTCATCTTCCAAAATCGAATAAACCCCCACCGGACCCCTACCGGCGCTGCACCCGGACCTGCTGATGGCTTGCCTTCGGCTCGAAACATGGCTCGCCTTTGACTCGGCATATATTTTGGCTAAACGTAGTCATTAAAACTGGTCAAAGAAGGTTAGATGGATAGTTAGAGAATATCACAACAAAATGGCAATGACTGGAATTCCTCTAGAAGCCACGTCCTCTATTTACTGATGTTATTCAATATGAGGAGCTATTGAACAAATTCGGCATGCTAACGATGGCAGTGTACGGGAGAAAGATTGTTTCCTGGTAACCTCCTCTCTCTTTTATCATCGATGATGTATAGAATTCGCCAATACATGCTACTACAAAAGTGGGAATATTCGACACAAGTTTTATGTGGCCTTAGATCGAAAAAGTGTTGCATTCTCCCCTTTTCTCAAATAGGCAACACCGGAAGGGTGTGGCGTCCGCGGTCGTTGCCTTAGCCCTCTAAGGCAAAGCTTTAGCACATTTGTTACATTCATCATCACATTCAAACCTTCCAAAAACATTCATCATCACATACGATACCAATTCTTCAAATATAACACATACAATCAAATACATAATTTAAATGTAGCACAAGTGCCAACACATACCACATTCAATACAAGTGCCAACAAATACGATCAGTGTGCATTCTACAAAGTAGCAATGCCATAAACTAGAAATTGTATCTCTCCATGTCATTTCAGGTCCTCCACTTGCCGGCTATATCTCTCCTCATCATTTCAGATCCTGCAATTTGAATTTACAAGTTCTTTGATAAGTGCATATGTGCTGTGAGCATCTGTGCATTTAGCCATCTAATTAACTTATGAATCTTACGCATAAAATTATAACAGTTGACCATTCACCATTGGTCACTCGTGCCACCTCAGAATTGAGTATGCTTCGTCTTCTGTGCAAGCATTTCCAGTTCACATATTTACCTGACACCATCCATTGGGTCCCTCGCACATTCTTTCAAGCTTCAGAACATCATCATCTCCATATCCCCTAAACCCCAATCTTCGAAAGTTCAAAAAAATTAAAAAAAACAATGGAGGACTCCTCTCTATACATCACTGCCACTGTTCTTATGGGACATTGGAATTTTGAAGCTATGCGTAACGTTCTTAAGGCGAATCTCAATCATAATTCGTGGTCTATACGGGTAATACCCAATAGCTCTTTACTGGTATCATTCCCATCTTATAGTAAGCGTGATCATGCGCTAATGTTGAAAGTTTTTACAAAACCTGGTGGTGCTATTTACCTGCAAGCATGGTCTGCTGAAGAATTTGAGCCTGAACCAGCATTAGAAGTGGAATCATAGGCTAAAGTTGATGGCTTTCCCGTGCTCCTAAAGAGTAATGTTCCTGCTGTTGAAGAAATACTGAAGTCAGTGGGATGTGTGCTTGCAATTGACGACTGTAACTGGTCTCAGTATCACCATACATCTTTGTACCTGAAAATGCAATTTTATGAAGGCATTGGCAATATCTGTAACACCCCACCTCCGCCAGGGTAACTCTTGCAAGCACACTAGCTTTGGAGGGGCGTTAAACAAGGTAAACATGCATGCAGATATCACAAGACAGAACATATAAGTAAAACAGAGTAGTAAAGCAGCGGATAAAACTAGCATTTCAAAACCATAGTTAAGTTACAACAAAGTACTTGGTCATTATTTTCCAACAAACAAAGTCTAGAGAAAAGCATAAACTGAAAAACTGAAATACATAAAGTACTATCCCCAAAGTGAAGTGATAATCCATAGCTAGCTCAATGTCCAAAACCGTACATGAGCAAATCCAGTAAGCAAGCTATAAGGATCCAAGCTAAGCTCCGATGTTCCCACCCTGAGGACCTGAGGGGGGGGGGAACGGAAGAAAAGAGGCGAAAGAAAACAGGTCAGTCAAAAAGACTGGTAAGCCCTAACTACTATCAGTCCATGAACTAGTAAAGTTAACTGGCATGAGAAACTGAGATGAACATAAGGATAACAACATACTGGCATGGTGATTAACTAACAAGATAGATAAAGGTGTCATCGCATAATCAAGGTTAAGTTTTGCACCACGGGTGTACTAGCATTCTAACATGTCAAGTAAAAAAAACAAGAATTGATCCCTTGGCCCAAGCTTGGCCCAACATCATGAGGTGACCTAAATCAAGGTCCAACTACACGGTCTAGTTGATCGGCTCCCTATAAGCCTAACTCGTCAAGTGTCGGTGTCATACGGCCCAAACATGAAATGTAGTTAACTGCGCTAGGTCCACCCTAGGGTGTATCAAGCCCTAGGGTGTCAACCTCGGACACAAATCAAGTATGCACAGTCTAGATCTACTGGTACCCGTGCCTGATTTTCCAACTCCGGACTATGTGCACGACCATAGTCCGCCTGGACCTACACCGGCGTACCTACTCAGCCGTCGTTTTGGTCGCTTACATGTCAGCCCAGTAATCGTGCCCCACCCTAGCCTAGTCCCTAGGGTCTTATGATACTATCAAGAGGGTTACTGCTGAAAAGGACCACGCAACTAGGGTTTCTTAACGGGTTAAATGTGGTTAACCCGATCCAAACGTGGATTAAATTGGTTAAGTGTACCCAAGGTTCATGACTTAACCCCGACTAACCCATCAAGCCCAAATTGGTTAAGTATTAAGTGGACCATGACTTAACCCTAATCAGGAGGCATTAATTAACTTAATGTGCTTTAACCTCTCACATCAGACCTTGTTGTGGTTACTAGTTAAGCCGGGCGGGTCCGGGTAGCTTTACACCACAACTTGGTCTAACCTCGGGTTCGAGCACAACATGACCAACTTCTCACATTGGGTCCTATTGTTTGTAGCCACTAGTTAAGCCGGGCGGGTCTGGGTAGATTTATGCTACAAACTCAACCCAACCTCGAGTTGGCCACGCTCATATTTTCTAAGTGTCATGTCCATTATGTTTCCAAAACATAATTACAAGCTAACATATCATGTCATGTTATAAAAATCATGTTCATGTCATAATGTTACCCAACCCCAACGTAATCCCATCGTTTACATAATCGCAACAACGCATAAAGGATAAAATAGGGAACTTGGCATAATCATGACATAAAGGTGTTGAAGCCACAAGTTAACATGGTGGCATATGAAATGTACATATGTTCATATACTTGCATATTGCATTATTAGGCTTCAAAAGTATGCATAAAACCAAACTTAGCATATAAGTGATACATGGTGACAAATGACATGTAGAAGTTGCTAGGAGTTCGCATTTAGCCTCACATGCAAGTTATCATAAGGGATATGATAACTTCCATGTTGCCAAAATGCAACCTTTAACATAAAGCTTGAATCTTTAAGCTCACAAACTCAAGTTTAACTTGCATAACATGATAACATGTGTATAATGATCAACCCAAACTTGCATAGCATAGCAACATGTGTCATACATAATGATTGAACCGACTTGCATAACATAATGATCAACCAAACTTGCATATCATAATGATCAACCCCAAACTTGCATCATTCATTTAACTTTATGGTTCAAAAAGAAAGTAGAAAAGGGCTTACAATGCTATGAAGACACAAATGAATATTTATTATAAAGATTGAGACGAAGCCCTTATGCAATCACCCAAATATGAAAGCTCCAAATGAAAAACCCTTGAGCCAAATCAATAAAAACCCTTGCTTTGTAATAGAAATGTTGCAACTTGACTTGAATGAAAACTAAGAATACTCATACAAGCTTGAAAACACTTGTATGAACTCAAAATCTCTCATATAAATAGACTTAGAAATTTTAGCATGAGAGTGGAGGCCATGAGAGGAACAAATTTGGCATAGTTTAGTTGTAGGGTTGAATAATGGTGATTCAGGCTAGGCTTAGGGGTCTTTTTATAGAAGATTAGGATAGTATTAGCCATAGGATTAACCCTAGATTCAATCCGAGCCATCAAATCCCGTCACTAACCAACAAAACAGGTCAAAACAGCCCAATCAAGTGCACTAGGCCGACCTGGCCGACCAGGGAGGTCGACTCTAGTGTCGACCTGGCTGGGGGGAGGTCGACCCTAGTGTCGAACCCCCTGTCGACCTGTCTGGGCGGGAATTTTCCCGCCCAGTCTGTTTTGGCTGAATTTGAATTCTAAATTCAAATTCGAACTGTTTTTGAACTTATAATTTTCTGAAAACTTTGACGGGCCATAATTTGGTCATACGGACTTCGATTTTCGAAAACTCGGACTCTATTTCGCGTATTTTTCTGAGACGAACGCAATGGCACAGCCCTTTTCCCTTGATTCAGATTTTACAGTTTAATTCTGCCTTGATTTATGTTATAACATGTTATTCAAAAAATACGGGTTGTTACATTCTCCCCTCCTTAAAGGATTTCGTCCCCGAAATCTCCAAGTTAGGAAGAACGTATCCTACCATCCATCATCCATCTACTCAAAACATCATCCACGTGCAGTCATTGTCCTTAAAGGATTCTAAATGTTGTATGATCATATGCAAAGGTGTGTGTATATGTACTTATCTAATGCGAAAATCAGGAGGTTACTGATTCAGTAAACCCCCTTAATGCAAAACATGTTAGTGAAATGAATCCATATGTATGCAATTTCCTAACATAATTCATAATATCTATATGAGTGCACATAACATTCATCCATATGCAACATCCATGTGATTGCACAACAAGTTTCAACCATGAATAAGTGTAAGCACTCATGCATATGCAATATGAAAGTGTGTGAGCCGATCTTAGTGCCTAATGTGTATCATGCATCCACGAGTATCCACTTGCAAACACTTGAAACCACTTGCAAACATCAAGCATAACATGTTTCAAACACATGTTTCATCCAAAGGGTTTCTACCTAAGGTTCTCATGACAAGTTTAACGAGATAGTAAGATAAACAGGATAAACACGGATAAAAAGAAAGATATGCTAATTAGGAAAGAGGTCGAGAATGTACCCTCAAAAAGGAATGGATAAAGCCCACGCATCTTCTCCTCGGTTTCCCAAGTTGCGTCTTCATCGGCTTCACTCCACTGAACTTTCACCAATTTGACTTCTCGGTTCCTTAGCTTCTTGATCTCCGTTCCCAAGATACGAATCAGAGCTTTTCTCAAGGTTGCTTCTTTCTCTACCTCAATGTCTTCAAGAATGCTTGGTTCAACCACCACAGCGGACTCATGTAGGCACTTTCGGAGATGCGAGACATGAAAGACATTATGCACTCCGGCTAGCTTCTCGGGCAATTCCACCTTATAGGCCATCTTTCCAATTCTCTCTATGATAGGGAAGGGTCCTACGAACCTTGGTGCCAGCTTCCCAACTGCTCCAAAACGTACCACATTACGCAAAGGAGAAACCTTCACGAAAACCATGTCTCCCACTTCGAATTCCAAATCTGCCCTTCGCTTGTCAGCATAGGATTTCTGTCTATCTTGGGCCGCTTTCATCCTTCTTCTCACTAATTCAACTTTATCGGATGTGTCCCGTATCATATCCGGCCCAAGTATAATCCTATCTGTTGTCTCCCACCAACAAGATGGTGACCTACACAGCCTCCCATACAATGCTTCAAATGGTGCCATCCCTATGCTGGCTTGATAGCTATTATTATAAGCAAACTCTACAAGAGGAAGGTGGTCTTCCCAAGTACCACCAAAGTCAAGAACACAAAGCCTCAAAAGATCTTCTAGCACTCTATTCACCCTTTCGGTTTGGCCATCCGTCTGGGGGTGATAGGATGTACTCAGATTCAATCGCGTACCCATTGCTTCTTGCAAACTGTTCCAGAACTGGCTAGTGAAAATTGGGTCACGATCGCTAACTCTGCTAGAAGGAACTCCATGCAACCGCACTATCTCTCGAAGATAAATAGATGCTAGCCATGATGCGGTCCTCTTGCTCTTTACTGGGATGAAGTGAGCACTCTTCGTAAGTCTGTCAACTATGAGCCATATGCTTGTGTTCCCTCTCCTTGACCTAGGCAATCCATCCACAAAATCCATAGAAATACTCTCCCACTTCCATTGCGGGACCTCCAATGGATGTAATAGCCCACCTGGTTTCTTTGACTCGGCTTTCACTTGTTGACACACCCTGCACTTTGAAACATACTCTGCCACATCTCTCTTCATTCCGGGCCAAAAGAAAATGCGCTTCATATCTCTATACATCTTATCTCCTCCCGGATGTATAGTCATCTTCGAGTGATGTGCTTCTTCAAGAACTTTATGCACTAAGTCTCCTACTTGTGGAACGCATAGCCTTCCATCACGCCTTAGCCAACCCTTATCATCAATAGTATATCTAGCAAGGTGACTAGACGTCTCACCACGAATCAACTTGTCCATGACCTCGACTATCTGTGGATCTTCCTTCTGCGAAGCCCCAACTTGATCAAGAAGTGTGGGTCTAAGCTCAAGGGATGCTAATGAACCCGTCATCGACTCAACAGCCGTCGTGAAATCAAAGGTTGCCAAGAATTCTAAGTTCTTCATCTCAATGAACAAGGGGCTCAAAGTCAACCTCCTTCTGCTTAGTGCATCTGCCACAACATTACCCTTGCCAGGGGTATAAGCTATCTCGAAGTCATAAGATGCCAAGAATTCCATCCACCTTTGCTGCCTTAGATTCAGATCTTTTTGCGAGAAGAGGTACTTGATTGACTTGTGATCAGTATACAACTCAAACCTTTCGCCTAGAAGATAGTGGCGCCAGGATTTGAGTGCAAAGACGATCGCCGCTAACTCCAAATCATGAGTGGGATAGTTCTTCTCATGAACTTTAAGTTGCCTACCCCCATAACATATCACTCTTCCCTCTTGCATTAGAACAACACCTAACCCCGTGCCACATGCATCGGTGTACACGGTAAACATCTTACCACTATCGGGTAATGCCAAAACTGGTGCTGAGGTAAGGGCTCTTTTGAGCTTTTGAAAAGCAAGCTCACACTCCAAGTCCCATGCAAAGACTAAGTTCTTCTTCGTCAACTTAGTAAGAGGGGCCGAAATCTTAGCGAAGTCCCTGATGAACTTCCTATAGTAGCCCGCCAGACCGAAAAAGCTTCTTATTTCGGTTGCATTCCTAGGAGTCTTCCAGTCTTGAACCACAACCACTTTCGCGGGATCCACCGCTATGCCTTGCTTAGAAACTATATGTCCAAGAAACCGAACTTCCCTTCTCCAAAAATGACATTTGGAGAACTTGGCTTTCAACTGATGCGCCCTAAGCGTATCCATCACTTCCTTGAGATGTCTGGCATGTTCTTCCTCGTCCTTTGAGAAGATCAGAATATCATCCACGAAGACAACCACGAACTTGTTAAGGAACTCCCTGAACACCCTACTCATCAAGTCTACGAAGTAGGCGGGTGCATTAGTCAATCCGAATGACATGACAAGCCATTCAAAGAATCCATCTGGAGTCCTGAACGCAGTTTTATCAATGCTATCCTCAGCTACTCTAAGCTGATGGAATCCGGTGGCTAGATCAAGCTGAGAGAAAACAGAAGCACCAACGAGCTGGTCAAAGAGATCATCTATCCTCGGTAAAGGGTGCCTATTCTTCTTTGTCAGTTTGTTAACTCTCGATAATCAACACATAGGCGAAGTGAACCATCCGCCTTAGTAGCGAATACCACCGGAGCACCCCATTCAGAAATGCTTCGCCTAATAAAATTCTTCTCAAGCAACTCCTTGATTTGCTTACTGAGCTCCCTTCTTTCACGAGGGGCCATATGCCTAACGGGCAATGATACTGGCTTGGCATTATCGACTAGATAAATGCGGAAATCTGTCTCTCGTTTAGGGGGTAACCCCTTAACTTCTTCAAAGACATCGGGATAGTCTCGGACCACCCTTACAGATTGCAGATCATCGATGGACGAGTCAAGAGATTCAAGATAACATAACATGACGGGACCTCTAGGGTTACAAGAAATTTCTAGGGTATTACCGAGGCGAGTCATGAGCCTCACCACCCTATGTTCACAATCGAGGATGGCTCCAAAACTGGACAACCAATCCATGCCCAAGATCAACCCATATCCCGTGAACCCGAGAACATAAGCATTACACGTGAATTCTACGGTCAAGATAGAAATCTTCAAATCCACACAAATCATAGATAGATGGGCGGAACCCCCAATTGGATTTGAAACACAAACGGGATCCTCAACTAGGCTAGTACTTAGGTGCAAACTTTCAACAATGTCAGAAGAGATAAAACTATGTGATGCGCCAAAATCAAATAAGGTGCGAACAGGATAATCAGAAATATAAACAAGACTTTCTACAGAAATACTACCTCGATCCTGAATTGGAGCAGCGTTGAGAGCGTGTACTTGCCCTCCAGAAGGTCCTGCACGCTGATTCTGCCCTTGCTTCTTGGGGGCAATCCTTGCTAAAGTGTCCAGTCTCTCCACAATGAAAGCATTCGCCCAGCTTCCTCTTCTTCTTCTTACAGTCTTTAGCTATGTGCCCAACATTCCCACAGTAGTGGCATTTTCTTGGATCCTTTGCCTTGGCCTTGTTGCCCTTGTTGTTCTTGTTGTTTTTGTTGTTCTGATTGCTCTGATTTCCTCCCCACTTGGAGTCTGTCTTCTTGGTTTGAGTCTCATTAGTCTTGTCTTCCTTCTTGCTATTCTTATTGTCTCCTTGAAGCAATGCCATGTCTACAAGACCTTCGAAAGTGGCCCCCATAGGTATATGAGATAGGGCTAAACCTTGTAATGGCTCATTCAACCCTCGTGCAAAGCGTAAAGCCTTCTTCTGGGGAGTATTAACCATGTCCAAACCGAATCGGGCGAGCTTGTTAAACTCATTCACATACTCCCTCACTGTCATGTCCCCTTGCTTCAAAGATATAAACTTCTCCAATTGCAGATTTGCCTCAGCTGATGATAGAAACTTAAGCCCAAACCTCGTCCTAAAGTCGGCCCAAGTCTCTATAGGCCTCGTAGCATTGGTGACCTCCCACCAATAAGCAACTTCTTCTTTTAATAACCATGCTACCAATAAAACCTTTCTATGATCTTGGACATCAAAGATGGCGAAGAGATCTTCAGTTTCTTTCAACCAATTTCTTGCCTCCACAAAAGTTTCCGTTCCTATGTAATTCTTACCACCCATCGCCTTACAGTCCTTGCAAGCTTTTGTGAAATCCGCTTGTGGATTCTGAGGAGGGGGAGGAGGAGGAGGAACCTCAGTTACGGTGGGGGTAGTTGCTGGGCCCACATTGTTGGCCCTAGCTTCCAAGTACCTCCGGAACCATCCGGGAATGGTCACATCCTCGGGAAGGTTAAGATCGGCCATAATGAAAAAGAAAAGGATAGATTCAGAACGAAGAAACGAAGGATAGTGCTATGGCTTTTGGGGAATAGCCTTTTTTTAAAATAACTAGACTTTTCTTGGAAAATACTTAATTGGTTTTGAAAATAGTTTTTCAAAAGGTAAGTTTCAAAAACACTTTTGCTCAAATCTTGTAAACCTTATGCTCTGATACCAAATGTAACACCCCACCTCCGCCAGGGTAACTCTTGCAAGCACACTAGCTTTGGAGGGGCGTTAAACAAGGTAAACATGCATGCAGATACCACAAGACAGAACATATAAGTAAAACAAAGTAGTAAAGCAGCGGATAAAACTAGCATTTCAAAACCATAGTTAAGTTACAACAAAGTACTTGGTCATTATTTTCCAACAAACAAAGTCTAGAGAAAAGCATAAACTGAAATACATAAAGTACTATCCCCAAAGTGAAGTGATAAACCATAGCTAGCTCAATGTCCAAAACCGTACATGAGCAAATCCAGTAAGCAAGCTATAAGGATCCAAGCTAAGCTCCAATGTTCCCACCCTGAGGACCTGAGGGGGGGGAACAGAAGAAAAGAGGCGAAAGAAAACAGGTCAGTCAAAAAGACTGGTAAGCCCTAACTACTATCAGTCCATGAACTAGTAAAGTTAACTGGCATGAGAAGCTGAGATGAACATAAGGATAACAACATACTGGCATGGTGATTAACTAACAAGATAGATAAAGGTGTCATCGCATAATCAAGGTTAAGTTTTGCACCACGGGTGTACTAGAATTCTAACATGTCAAGTAAAAAAAACAAGAATTGATCCCTTGGCCCAAGCTTGGCCCAACATCATGAGGTGACCTAAATCAAGGTCCAACTACACGGTCTAGTTGATCGGCTCCCTATAAGCCTAACTCGACAAGTGTCGGTGTCATACGGCCCAAACATGAAATGTAGTTAACTGCGCTAGGTCCACCCTAGGGTGTATCAAGCCCTAGGGTGTCAACCTCGGACACAAATCAAGTATGCACAGTCTAGATCTACTGGTACCCGTGCCTGATTTTCGAACTCCGGACTATGTGCACGACCATAGTCCGCCTGGACCTACACCGCCGTACCTATTCAGCCGTCGTTTTGGTCGCTTACATGTCAGCCCAGTAATCGTGCCCCACCCTAGCCTAGTCCCTAGGGTCTTATGATACTATCAAGAGGGTTACTGCTGAAAAGCACCACGCAACTAGGGTTTCTTAACGGGTTAAATGTGGTTAACCCGATCCAAACGTGGATTAAATTGGTTAAGTGTACCCAAGGTTCATGACTTAACCCCGATTAACCCATCAAGCCCAATTTGGTTAAGTATTAAGTGGACCATGACTTAACCCTAATCAGGAGGCATTAATTAACTTAATGTGCTTTAACCTCTCACATCAGACCTTGTTGTGGTTACTAGTTAAGTCGGGCGGGTCCGGGTAGCTTTACACCACAACTTGGTCTAACCTCGGGTTCGAGCACAACATGACCAACTTCTCACATTGGGTCCTATTGTTTGTAGCCACTAGTTAAGCCGGGCGGGTCCGGGTAGATTTATGCTACAAACTCAACCCAACCTCGAGTTGGCCACACTCATATTTTGTAAGTGTCATGTCCATTATGTTTCCAAAACATAATTACAAGCTAACATATCATGTCATGTTATAAAAATCATGTTCATGTCATAATGTTACCCAACCCCAACGTAATCCCATCGTTTACATAATCGCAACAACGCATAAAGGATAAAATAGGGAACTTGGCATAATCATGACATAAAGGTGTTGAAGCCACAAGTTAACATGGTGGCATATGAAATGTACATATGTTCATATACTTGCATATTGCATTATTAGGCTTCAAAAGTATGCATAAAACCAAACTTAGCATATAAGTGATACATGGTGACAAATGACATGTAGAAGTTGCTAGGAGTTCGCATTTAGCCTCACATGCAAGTTATCATAAGGGATATGATAACTTCCATGTTGCCAAAATGCAACCTTTAACATAAAGCTTGAAGCTTTAAGCTCACAAACTCAAGTTTAACTTGCATAACATGATAACATGTGTATAATGATCAACCCAAACTTGCATAGCATAGCAACATGTGTCATACATAATGATTGAACCAACTTGCATAACATAATGATCAACCAAACTTGCATATCATAATGATCAACCCCAAACTTGCATCATTCATTTAACTTTATGGTTCAAAAAGAAAGTAGAAAAGGGCTTACAATGCTATGAAGACACAAATGAATATTTATTATAAAGATTGAGACGAAGCCCTTATGCAATCACCCAAATATGAAAGCTCCAAATGAAAAACCCTTGAGCCAAATCAATAAAAACCCTTGCTTTGTAATAGAAATGTTGCAACATGACTTGAATGCAAACTAAGAATACTCATACAAGCTTGAAAACACTTGTATGAACTCAAAATCTCTCATATAAATAGACTTAGAAATTTTAGCATGAGAGTGGAGGCCATGAGAGGAACAAATTTGGCATAGTTTAGTTGTAGGGTTGAATAATGGTGATTTAGGCTAGGCTTAGGGGTCTTTTTATAGAAGATTAGGATAGTATTAGCCATAGGATTAACCCTAGATTCAATCCGAGCCATCAAATCCCGTCACTAACCAACAAAACAGGTCAAAACAGCCCAATCAAGTGCACCAGGACGACCTGGCCGACCACGGAGGTCGACCCCCAGGTCGACTCTAGTGTCGACCTGGTTGGGGGGAGGTCGACCCTAGTGTCGACCCCCCTGTCGACCTGTCTGGGCGGGAGTTTTCCCGCCCAGTCTGTTTTGGCTGAATTTGAATTCTAAATTCAAATTCGAACTGTTTTTGAACTTATAATTTTCTGAAAACTTTGACGGGCCATAACTTGGTCATACGGACTCCGATTTTCGAAAACTCGGACTCTATTTCACGTATTTTTCCGAGACGAACGCAATGGCACAGCCCGTTTCCCTTGATTCAGATTTTACAGTTTAATTCTGCCTTGATTTATGTTATAACATGTTATTCAAAAAATACGGGTTGTTACAATATCAATACTTTCGCTGCTCAATTCAATAACAAGGTTTACCTCATTAAGGTTTAGCGTTGTACCCATGCTCATCCTGGAACAAGGCCTAAACTTCTTTTTATGAGAAATAGGGAGGAATAGGTGGTTCCATGTTTGCATCGTTACGATTGGGAATGGGAAATGAATTCGGATGAAAGATTTGACGCAATAATACAAGAAGCTGCTGTGCTACCCCCTTGCCAAGCTTATTTCCTGAAGCCACCCATGATATACATGTTGATAACTAAGCCCCACTGAACCAGAGGAATGATCAATGGGTAGATTTGGAAGTGGATCAAGAATATGATTGGCCAAACTACCTCACCCCTTGTCCTGATGCTACGGGTCCAGCACATGTTGCGGGTCCATCACATGTGGCTGCTCACTTCGGACTGGCTCTCCCACAACCGCAAAACCCTAACGAATCTGTTGGAAGTTCCATAGCCCCGCAAAGCCCTGATCTGGTATGAACTGATGCTACTTTAATGTCATTTTTTGGATGTGTATGTATTAAGTTAACTTTATGATACTTTTGGATGTGGATATGTATGTCATTTTTTGGAAGTGTATGGTATGAACTGATGTTGCCTTATGATACTTTTGCTGCCTTATGATACTTTTTTGTACGACTGCTTTATGACACATAGGAAGGCATAATATGGATGCAAAAATGAGCATACATTTCCAAAACTGAAACATTGAAATTGGTAGTTTACAAAATCAAACGGAAAATACCTATGCGTGTAGCAGATTAGATATGGGTGAACGACTTGTACGGATCAGAAAATTGGTAGTTTCCAAAGCCTCTACACAAACACACAGCAGTGCGAACATGTCGCAGTGCTACACATGTATCTGTATCACAAAACCTCAAGCATACAATTGTATGTCATTTTTTGGATGTGTATGGTGTGAACTAATGCTTCCTTATGATATTTTTTTGTATGACTGCTCTATAATACGTAGTGAGGCATAATATGGATGCAAAACTAAGCATACGTTTCCAAAATTGAAACATTGAAATTGGTAGTTTCCAAAATCAAATGGAAAATACCTGTGTGTGTAGCATATTAGATACGGGTGAATGACTCGTCCGGATCAGGAAATTGGTACTTTCCAAAGCATCTACACAAACATACCACCGTGCATACACACCGCAGTGCTACACATGTATCTGTATCACAAAACCTCAAGCGTATAATTATATGTTAATGTAAATGAACGCATAGTGCAAATCAATTTTGACGGTAAAATCCTCATTCCTTAACTAGCTCGACCTCTATAATAAACCAATGCCTTTTTCATGCCAATAGCATGGTTCTCATGGCCCAAAAAGGTATCACTTAGTTGGGTGAAACCTAAATCCTGGTGGCAAACCCACCAGCGCCATCTCATTTTTTTGGTTTATTGTTGGGTATAATTTTCCAATAAACCTTAGCATAATCCCAAATCAATGGTCAAAGCGCAACTAATTACTCGTAATCTAATCTTTCACCGACTAATCACTCATAAGCGAACGGGTTTCCTAAGTTTGGGATGTCTAAGCAACTAATTACTCATAAGCGAATGGGTTTTCCAAAATGTAACAAATGAACTAATTACTAATTACTCATAGTCCAATCTATAATAAGCACAACTAATTCACAGTGCTATACAAACTGAACCTAACGGAAAAAACTGGCGATGTCAACACCTTGAGCAATTAAAGCTAAAAAGCATTTCAAAGCTTCAACCTTTTCAAAAAAAAATGCTGTCGAGGAGAGGAGCGATACTGACGTGAATTTAGGAATTTTTGTCAATAGTAAAAAGGGGGAAGGAATGATTAGATGATAAAGAAGAAGAATGATTTGTGACCAGATTGTTTTTACATTAAGCGAGAAGATCGCGCCAAAATTTCGTCAAAAGAATGCAATGACGTGGCTGTCATTGATTGGATGATGGCTAACATTTTGAATCATCAGAACAATAGATGGTTTGAACCATTGGATTAATCTTGCATCTACGGTTGGGGTTTTTATATGTTGATAATGCGGATCACTGAGCTGGATTGAATATACATAATGTTACGCTTTTAACTGGTGTTGCACGTCAAAACACTAGAATTCCCACCACAATAGTGCATTCACGTATAATGTAATAACATATGAATATTGCTGCAGAAGATCAAAGAAAGCATAGTTTTCGCCACACTTTTCACGTAATGAACACAAATTAGTGTCGAATATGCCCACTTTTGTCGTAGTGGAAGTTGATGTTGCTCTTACACGAGTAGTGACCATCTGGTTGACATGAATTAAACTTGTTCAACCGGAGGGATCTCGAATGACATTGATATGGAGTAGTGCTGGAACTACACCGAAGATGACTCGAATGATCTTAGCAAAAATGGTTCTTAATGACGGGATACCAGTAAGCAACTAAGGATCCTAACACTATGAAGTTACACTTCATTTGTTTGACATGGTGAAGGACATATATCCTGTAGTTCACTCCCTAAAAAACTTATCTAGCCTTTGCAATGCCTATCTGCTATCAGCTGCATCGATGATGCTTGATTTCCGCTAGATAAGGGTTAAATCAACATAGTTTGGTGCCCAGAAATAGGCGACCGGCCCTAGTAGGATTCAAAGCTTACATAGCATCTTGGTGTCTATTTCTAAAATTCCTAATTGAAGCTGGATTTGGAATGGTCCATGGTGACCAAATTACTAGAAGAGCCTGCTATTTGGCTGAATGGAAGATGATATACGATGGAGATGGCATGGAACCCGAGAATGCTTCCCCTCCTACAAGAAAGGTATTGGCATAACAAGTAAAAGAAGCGTCACGGAAGGAGTCGCCCAATTACCTGTCCGAAGACATAGATCCCTGAGAGGATGAAGATTCGGGATGTAGAAGGTGATACTTAATGAAACAACTATGGATACTCCAAGTGAAAGGCGTATCTTCGTACGTAAAGCTACGACCCGCAAGGCAACATTGCTTATTTTACTTAGAAGGTCGTCCCGAGATAAACGACAACAAATTCCATTGTTGGATTCACCGCCCTGAAAGAAGGCATAGGAGGCAACTCAGACATCTTACATGGATTGCTCATGATTCCACTATCTAGTCCAAAGCTGACGCAACATTACCTTACATGGCCGACTGCCTCATTCTTTCCCGAAGATTGGAAAATTAAATATTTGGAACACTTAGGCTTGAATAGTGATTGATTGTACACACATCAGCTCTTATTCCCAACAAGGGATCGAAGATAGATGCGAGTGTACGAAGCATGTCTATCTTCATAGCCCTCGCATCCACTTCATGACATGGGAGGGGTTAAGCTTCTGCAAGCGTGGATTCATTTTCAGCCATATCCTACTTCCTAGCATGGAAAAGCGAAGTCTCTATGAGCATGGGGTCCTTAATCTCCTGCAATTTCCGTTATAGCATCGACAAGATGGGATTCTACCATTAGTGGTTTTGATCTGATTACCTGACCTTCATTCCTTGCCCTTGATAGTGGGGCAAGAAGGCAATTCAAAGGAGATGCGATCTCGTCGTTCGCTCATCGGAATACAGTTAACCACCATTTCATCCCAGGACCTCGATCAAGGTCTATTTACTCTTGGGACTCCCACCCCGAGATGATTTGAAAAGATATCCTTCGTCAATTAAAGACATTTGCAGTTACTCCTGGAAGAGATAGGACGAGGAAAAATGGTCCTGCAAAAAGCATGCAATTCCATTTTCGCTCAGAATGATATCCGTTCCTTTAACATGATTATTCTTTAACTATGACTCTTATATTTGCATACTTTATGAGTTATTGATGTAATTAACTTAGATGAATTAATATGTGGATGTTGTAGGTACCAGGGATTTGATACCGATCAGACTCCTAACACCTGCATATAGGGTTATGGAGCAATACCATAACGAGCCTGGCTCAACTGCTCATTTACAAAGCCACGCCCTCTGCCTGATAGAGGTTGTATAACTCAAGGTGGACTCGAGATGACCATCCACTCCTTGGCTCATACGTGGCAGACCCCTAGAATAACTGTGCACTGACTTTTGCATTTCAAAGTCGGAATCTGATTGTAGATCGACGAAATTCAACCATCTACATGGCTCGATCCTGTACTTGACACCACCAGATTACATGAATCCAAATAAAGAAGGTACCTAAAGTTCGGTGCCAATCACTCCTCTCATAGATTTATCGGAGGAACGCAAAGCATTGGCAAACGTGATCCAACTTTTTGCCCGAATAACTCTAGTCCTTAGAGCTTGGATAGAAGTATAAACCTAGGACGAGTGTGATGGGAGCACCATGATTAAAGACAGCTTGATCCACAACTCTAACTATCATGATTCGAGAGAGAGTATAAAGGATGGGAAGACGATGTCCATAACTCTAACTTTCATGATTCGAGAGAGAGTATAATGGATGGGAAGATGACGTCCACGGGGAGTGATGGTGCACCACGATTAAAAACCGCTTTGACCACACTCTAACCTGGGCATGCAATAGGAGAGTATAAAGGCGCTGAGAACAAGTGCCAATGAAAATGGGTTCCTACCCCCACTGAAGTATTGGGGGTAAGATTGAAAGATGATCCCGTACTCCCCACTGAAGGATTGGGTGTAAACTAATGTCGAACCTAATCAATCTCGAACAAGCCTTGGCCAGACACTTTAGTCAAGATTGATTGGGGGCATACACATCACACCCCCTGTTGTTTATTACATAATTTTGTAATAATTTTTTATTGTAGGAATTATTGTTTGTAGGGATGCTTGATAAAACCCTTATTTGTTTGTGATGTGGTTTATTATCTATTACTTAGTTTAGTAAGAGTCAGATTACGAGCGCATTTGATTGAAATATGTAATAAACCTGCAAGTTTGTGACAATATAGGAACATGGCTTCAATTACAGAATGCAGGCTTGTACAAGATAATAGGGTAAGAACGCAAGGGCCACACCAACAACGACCACAACAGGCCAATGGAAGACAAGCAGAGGACCCCATCCAGAAGGCTAGCGCTGATGCCTAGTGCTAGACTTCCCATGCGACTCAAGGCGACGAGCGGAAAGAGGCCTTGAGAGTAGACTGTTATATGACCTGAGGCAACGACCGAAAGGAGGCCTTGGGAGTTATATCTCAAGTGCAACGACGAGCACCACCATGCAAGTACACTGAATGGAAAATGCAATGGCTCGAGCATTTGGATAACTCAATCACCTAAGCTTTGAAAGCAATGTCTCTTTTCCATGCATCCATGTCTAAATTTGAAAGGCCGCTTGAGAACCACAAAGCGGATGCAGTGTGAATGTCCATTTGCTAAGTCCCGGCCGACTTCCTGATTGAAAGGCTTTGGACAGAGGGGAACGCCATTGCTTTGACTTTTATCTCGCAAAGGAACAGATTGCTTGATACTCTGACTCAAGGGTTAAGAAGAAGGAAGATAATACCTTCTTCCATGCCGAGGATGTTGGCACATGAGGTGCTACGAATGAAGGAAGTAAGAAGATTTCCTCTCGCAGTGATCCCTCAGCATAGCAAACTAGATATGAAATGGATGGTGCCTTTGCTGAAGTGAGAACCCAGATGGTTCGGCAAAATGAACTTCTCTAGAAGCGACAGAAAATGATGGATAACTTCTTTACTCGGATAGATGGATGGCCAAGCAGCTATGAATTACTCACTGGAGTGAAAACTACGGGAATTCAATCGACAACAAACTTGGCTCGATCACTCCCTGTTCCGCTGTTCAAATCGCATGAGACCCTGGGATGAGCTGGCAATGTCGTCTTGGATAAAACAAGATGCAATCAACATCCTCCCAGACATGTGCGGCATGTAACTTCTGACCATAACATTTTGGATGAAAACGACGGCAATGCAAGAGTCAATGGAAACTTAAATGGAGTTTGATCAATCTCTGCTCCAGTTTAGATGAATGCTTCAAATCGAACTCAACTTCAACATGAAGTTCCCTATTCCTTAATGTAGGGGGAAAGTAGAAGCATTCGAACTGACTATAATTTGACATATTGCTACCCGACTCTGATCCTCGGAGCTCGGATAGGAGACCAAAGACTAACATGATCTGGACACAAACAAATTATTTTGTATCAAACACTAACTCATGACTTGATGAGGAAGTATGATTTCACAGAAGAAATGGATTTGATGCTCACCGCATAGCAAAACCCCCGTAGATGGGGGGCATGGGATACAAGTTTCGAGTAACGTAATTCGATTATCCGCCGACTTTATGCACATTTACTATCATCAGAGTCCCGCAAGATCGAGACTGTAACCAAAAGAATGACTCGTCAAGACTAACCCGCATACATCCGAGCAGCAATTCACCATCTAGAATTAAAGGACGGAAGCCTGATTGACGGCTATTACATATGCAGAACAAAGAAGCCAGAGGCTGTCTTCCACCCACTTCAAGACTTGATGCCGGGGACACCAACGCTAAGTTGGACAATTGGCAACAACTTCTCAAAGACAAAGGCCAGATTGCCAATGTTAATTGATGCTTCACCAGAGGAGGCACACCTCAAGGGCGACGTGGGAAACATCAATCAAAAATCTTTCAGTTGAGACATTAGGGATTTCAGCAATTTCCTGCACTTAAAGCTACTATTTTTGAATCTTGACTTACATTGTTGTTATAAAATTTTTGGCGTCATGCATCTGAATTGATCAACCGATGGAATGCATTGGTCACCCACTTCATTGAGCAATCAAAGGCCATGTCTGTTGATCCAAGAATGTCATGTTACCCACTTCAATCAAACAAAGGTTCGGCGAGACCCTATATTCATTCCTCAAAAGATTCAATGCCGCAGCAGCATCTGTAGATCGACCTGGACCATTTATGGTGTTGATAGCAATAATATCCGGTATTCTGAATAACTTAGACTTCAAAGTCTCTCCGTAATGAGACCCACCAAAAGGCCTTGGCGGATTCAGCCCTTGAACAAACCCCACTATCTTTATACCATGAGATTTTCCTAGAAACGTTGGTGAATTATATCCCGAGACAGACAGGTTCCTGCAACAATAGGATACCTATATTGAGATGGATGATCTCAATGTTTTCATGACAAAGAATGGAGTATCATATGACTACTGAAACGATAAAGACAAAAGAGAATCCCCAGAAAAGACTGAAAATAATGTACAAAGGAGGAAAGGACCAATTTCATTGTTCGATCCCGCGATCTTGATTGCCAAGCTCAAGGGAACCAAGCATGAGAGATAGACTCAACAATACTATGATGGCTATTTTGGATTACGCCAAAGCATGAAAGAAGGCGCTCGAATAACTCCCTAATGACGTTCGATCGCTTGCATGATTGACGAGCTTACTCAACTCTGTGACTAATCCGAGGTGAGTATCTAAGTTCGCTGACACTCGATAAGGCGATCCCCGCTTTCTGACTAAACAAGTGGGATGAAACTGACGCAAATGTGATTCGACCATTCATATATACAACTCCAATCCTTGACGACTTGAGAAAGAGCACATAATGACATGGGTTGGCTAAGATTACTGAACATGCAGCTTTAACCCGATGCGATGAAAGAAAGATCAAAAGTTGGAAGACTAGATGTCCGATTGACTTGGCCCAACTCCACTGATGCTGAGGGAATAAGCACTGACTTCGCTCGTCCTCCACTGATGCTGGGAGAATCACCTTCAACTGACAGGCTGACTCTGAATATGACCCTGACTCAATGCATGGTTCAAAATATACATTACATCTCTGGAATATGACATCATTCATCTTGACCATCCAAATGAGCCAACTAACGGATCAAGCATTGAGACCAAAAACTTGATCCACAACTGCATCAAATGGAGAGTGTGATAAACTCCTTGGCTTCCTTACAATTGTCATGATCCTACCAGCCATTGGCTTGCACGTTTTCAACAACATCTCGTATTGGCTCGTATGTGATCATGGGATTATAAAACAATCCAGAGTGACCATGGCTTTCAGATACCTTATTGTTACAATTCGATGCGATCGTGGAGCCCTAGATTAATATCCTGATATCGTGATAGTCCAAATCCAGGCACAAATGACAGATTCATATGCCAATTCTGATGCACTCTATCCCAATGGTCCAGATGCTAGCTCAAAGCCCGAAGATTCTGATACAACCCTATGACTTGGATGACTATTTCATACATTGACTTGTACATAAAAGAAAGCCTGACTCAGTAACACACTTGACCTTCATAGGAAGACGACATCATTTGGCATTAATTTATGCATGTACGATCACATATTGGAGCCAACAATACTATATGACTTATGATGAAGAAATTCTACCTCTTGATTTGATGAGGTCTAAACGATTGCTTGATCATCATGACCAATCTAGCCATAGAATTTGGCCTGATATGCATCAACAGAAGTAATGCGATATATGATAAGCCATTTATACAGGAAAAGATCCATGTGAGGGAACTACTCCATATGACATAGAAATCTGATAAAGCATCCTCAAGGGTGGATGAAATTCCAAAAATATTCATCTCGACTTATTCAAAGCACATCTCATCTGCGATAAGATGTACTCTGGGGGGCAAATGTTAGCCTGCTTTGTGACCAGGCTACCCAAAGCCAGGGACTTGAGTATGAACTTACATTGTTTGAAGATAACTTCGATGGAGTGATAGAAGGTTGGAAAAGTTCAATTGTACATGCAAATGTCATCGGCTCGGATCGCCCTTTCGGATCGGATTGGGTCCCCGCTTTTCGGATCGAATCGGACCTGACCTGATCCCCTATACTAAAATGGCCTGAAGTTGGAACTTTGAGCATTCGGTTCGGATCGGAATGGGAGGACCTGACCTGCATAGAATAATGAAATATGGACAGCTGAAGAACGATATCCTACATTCTCCACTACATCTGAAATCCCCTCTAATGCCGCCACGTGGTATATCTGACCCAGAACTTGCCCGCAGCTATAAATACATGAGAATATAGCGAATAAGGGACCTTGGGCACTTTGTTTCTCCATGTATGCCATGGCCTAATTCCTCCATAAATAACCACCTTCTTCTTCAATAAAAATCAATGAACTTGGTGAGAATTATTCGTTGAATTCGAGTAGTTAAGTGTTTATATTTATTGTAGTTGTAATTTCTGAATGAATTGAGAAACCATGAAATGGATGTAGGCTCGTTAACGTAGAACCACTATAAATCTTGTGTGTTGATTGCTTTTCCTCTATTTTTAGATTATAATTCTTCAATGTTCTCTACGAATTCAAGATAATTGGGTGTTAGTGCCATTTTTTGGTCTAACAACCGTTAATCGTTAATTGCTAGTAATTAATAATAAAATTACTGTGACATTATGTGATGAATATCGGTTAACAGTAATAATAATTTATTATGATGTTAGTTGATGAATGATAACATAAAAATATCATTTTTATCAAGATGCACGTGGCTATTGGCGTTTGCGTAAAACAAAAATATCATGCAGTATGGTAGCGAATTTGAATTGGCCACTAGTTGTGGATTAAAAAAATTTAATCATGTTTTTCATTGATCATACAAGTTCATTTCTATGTTAAATAATGATTAGTTGGATAAAAATATCATTTTTATCAGTTATATGTGATACTCCTTTTTAGTTCAACACTTGAACTAGACACCAAGTCTATTGAGAATTTGATGTGCCTTAAATGGCATTGATTGCGCAATTTATTTATTATTATTGATTGTGTGTGAATTGAATGCACTGTGATGGTTTCTTGTGTGAAATTTAACGTACAACATTCGATGGTAAACGATTATGGACCACACTACATAGCATATCATACCCATATAAGCATGTAGCTTCTTGATGCTTATATGTTGTGAACCATATATCATGAAATTATTTTATGCTTATACGATGAGAATAGAAGGGCCGGTGAATAGGTAATTGACAGGTGATTATCCGGTGTGCACTGGACAGTATAATCATATAGCATGAAATTATTTGATACTTATATATGATGTGGACTTAATAAACATATAACGAAAAATCATAGGATTTAATAACAAACCCCATCACAGGGTCTTAAGATGACAAAAACATAACGTCTCTCTTGCATGTAGATAAGTCAAATGGGTTGCGAGGTAATCCCCAACACAGAGTCAAGGGATGATAAATTTTTACACATCTCCCTTTAGTGTAGCTAAGTCACAATTGTTTGTTCATATGATGTAAACCCCACAAAGGTGTTGAGTTGATATATTTTTACACATCTCCCAATAGATTTTGGTTGAATATATCTTTGTTAATTTATGTGGGCCAGTGAGGCGAGTTGAGATTTTTCCGAGCACTCCGTACAAAGGAGGTTAGGACGAATTTTTCCGAAAATATAAGTCGTTAGCCATATACTTAATGGATCAAATAGTTTGGACATCATTCGTCGTATAATATTTATATACGTCGAATATAAATTAAAATAAACATATTGCGCAATGGTAGTTCGCATTTTCGACTCGTAATTTTAAATGAGTATACCAGAAGATCCAACTGTTGGATTTTCCTGAAATTAGAACTGTTGGACTTGTTTCGAAAAGATCTTTCCAACGATAATAAGTGTGTTAAGATCCACAGTTAGATTTTTAGAAATATTTAATTCAAATTTGAATGAAAAAAGCGTCCGTGCAGTTGAATGAACTGAAACATCGTCCGATTGAAATGGATTATTTTATAAATATAAAAATAGTGAAAAATCATTTTAAAATATTTTAAATAATTTGGAATAATTGGAAACCAATTTCACATGGTTTATACGAATAAAAAATGGTCGAGTGCGATTCGACACTTTTTACGCGAAAGCTTATATATATATATATATTCGATTTTGGCGATATTCAAAAATAAGTAATTTAATTCTTGAATCAAATTGAATTCCTAAGTAAACCTATTTATAAGGTGATAAAATGGATTGTGAAAGCCAAGCTGCCTTAACTAGAGAAAATAATAAGATTTTAAATCTTAAGAAAGGAACCAATTAAAAAGAGATTTAATCGGTAAACCAATAATTCAAATAAGAATTGACTTGATTTGTTTATGCGAGAGTTATTTGAAAAGATCGGGTTCAACCCATTTCAAATAATTAAATTATGATTAAGTCAAAGATATTGAAGACGGTGCAAGATTGACAATCTTCACATCGAATGGATCACTACTGATGCCCTTGATTTGGGTAGCTCTCTTGGAGGGGTTATAATGGTAGTTGTCCGAACATACTTGTTGATTGTCTGCATATGCGAGGACCTCTCTTCTGTATTGGACATATGGGATGAGGAATAATGTGCCTTCGGTTTCGTTCAGACCCAGACTGAACTTGTAAATGGATTGTATATTTGACACGGTATTCTAAATTATATTGATTGATTTCTATTAAATATATATATATATATATCTATTTGGTAGTGGAGAATTTATTTTCATTGCTTAACACCCTTCTCTGAGACGTATGAGCTTAAAGGTTATATATTGGTAGTTATCAGTTGTATGGTGTGGAATGACTGTGTGACAAGCTATGATCAGAGCTTTTGTTGAAAAGCAGAGCTTTGTGGTTGATGATCAAAGCATGACTTTAATATAGCATGGCTTTGTGTATAGCGTTAATTTGCGAGCTTCACACCCCGATATGAGTCAAAAACAAGATAGGGGACAGTAGGGAGAACATATGTTTCTTTCTAGCTAAAAATAGTGCCAAGGTATGGAGTCCAGGCATATTTACTTATGTGGATTATGGAAAGCGAGGCGCCTTGGATATGGCCGTAAAAGGTTATGATGGTTGACGTACTGACTAGATAGAGGTCCGACAGGCCGCAAAACGTATGATTCAAGCATAACAACTAGTGACTGAATGACCCTATCGATCCAAAGGGCTCACTAGTATCCTATGCAGTTAAAGCCCCGCAAAATCCCCACTATAGCTCTTCAACCGCTAGCTATTTCAATTTAGCGCTAATGAACGTTGATCCGCTTGTAGCCCTTCTATTTTCCATTGTATCCGTTAAATCAAGGGTTTTTAGCACCTGCTTTAGAATATTAATATACAGAGTTTGATTTGACAACTTCTCTTTTTAAAAAGATCAATAAAGTTAGTGTAAGTAGTTAATTTTAATGCATAAGTATCTGATATATTATGGAAATCTGTAATAGTCATCATATCTAGTCTGAGTAACCATAATATTCTTTAGTTTCTAATATAAGATTAATTAATATTGGTTTTTCCTACACACATAATATGGGAATGATAATTAATTAGTTTAAAATATTTGGTTTCAACATCTAATGAACTTTTTGTGCTTCTGCTATATCCTCGCTATTTCCCCGCTTTATCCCCGCTACATCTTTTTGCACCTCCACCTCTATAGAACCGCAAAGCGCTTTAACTACACAGCCACAGTCCGAGTCCTGGGCATCCTGATAGAGATGGCTCGAATCGGTGAGGAGAGATCCCTTGCCTCGGCTCATAGATGGAATCCAAATTCCAATACGCGATTGTACGGCTTAAATTGTATTCCTACGACGACATAGTAGGATTTTGTACTATGTCGTCTACGAATGATACATTTATGTTTAAATTGGTTAAAACACTAGACACTAATAATAATATCAAACGATTTTCATTTTCCTCGTATTAAGCATATTTAACCATTATAAGGTAAAACTCTATCCTCCGGCTTGCGTTACATTGTGTGATGAGACCTGAGTCTTATAACGACTTCATTTTCCAAAAAAGCATTGCGCTTTTTTATTTTTATTTATGTTATTTTATGCATTGGCAATCGAGTGGGATAAAACCATTCTGTGTCACGCGGCATGGTACCATGATATGCCTTATATTTTAAACAAGTTAAGTAACAATAGGTTTTCTCATACCAGTCCTGTGACTGACTCATAGTTTGGTTTTCCCTTGCAAACTCGGGTGCCTATAATTTTATACTGGAAACAGAGTGATCAGGTTGTTTGCTTCTTTTTTTGATATGCACCGGAGTTGTGGGTGTTATTTTGGATGGACCTGAAGATGAATTTTATTTATCATTCCTTTTGAACTCTTAAAATACTATCTTATGTATAATTGTATATGATTCCACTGCAAACTTATTAACTATTTGATGAAACGATGTTATGTACTAAGTAGGATCCTGTAGTACATTGTAACTCCAGCGATGATGTTTATTTCCACTGATGTAAAATGATGTAAATTATTCTCTGATATTTTGTATTATGTTATATTTTGTAATCTGCAGATGTGATTAATATGTTATACTTCAAAGACAGTCCTCATCACCGTTGATCGGGGGTTTGGGTTGTGTCGGCTTGGTTTCAAAGCTAATGGTTAACCTTAGTTCTAGAGTATAATGTATTAAACGACTCATTAGGGATAGAATCAGTAGTATTCTAAGATGATTATATCAGTAGAGATAGGGTTAGTAATATCATAGAATAAGTACAACAAAATATCATATAACTCGGTTAATACGTCTTTATTTATGCATATGTCTTTGTGCTCTTATAATTCCTTAAGATTTTTTTTCTGTTGGCCTGACTCTTTTCTTGCTGCTCGCAAACACAAAAGAAAATGAGTGGAAGAGGCAGGGTCAGGAGTGGTAGAGGTAGAGGAAAGGATGACATCACAGTTGTAAACAATCAACCCGACCTCGCAGAAGCTGATAACGATACCATATTGCCTCAACAACAATTGCCACACCAGCAATTTGATTTTGATACCATTTCCAAGAAGTATAAGAATTTGGGCGGAGTATCATTTACTGGCATTGGATCGACCATTGAGGCTTAAGCATGGATGAGGTCTTGCAAATGGATCTTCGAGGGCTTAGAATTGGCAAATAATAGAAAGAGGTTTTGGGATCCTAGTAACTCGAAGATGAAGTCCTAGTTTGGTGGGAAGATGTGACAATTGATAATCCGGGAGTTGATATGACTTGGGTGAGATTTAAGGTACTTTTCGAGGAAAGATTTGTTCCCCAATAGAAAGTTGAGCGCTTACATAATGAGTTTGCTAATCTTAAGCAAGGTGACAAGATCATCCATGAGTACATCAATAAATTCAATGAACTCTCTCGTTTCATACCAGAATTAATTTATGAACCCAACCAAGAAGAACAAGAGGTTCATTAAGGGTCTTCAGAGGAGGTACCGTAGCAAACTGACAGCCCTTATAGAGCTCTCATTTGCCAAAGTGGTAGAGATGGATTTCAAGTATGAAAATATTGATAAGAAGAATGCTCAGGAAGATAGTGAAAGTGGTCAGTCGGGTAATAAAAGAAAATCTTAGAACAAGAAGCACGAGGCAAGCAAGACTGAAGAAGCAAAGACCAAAGAGGATAAACGAGCGAAAGCTAAGTGTTATAACTGTGACCAGTCTGGACATAGGGCTAATGAGTGCAAAGCTCGTAAGAGGCCAGAGAGGAATGAACCAGAGTCTAGCCAGAGACTTCACGAAAATAGGGAGTGCTATAATTGTCATAAGAAGAGACATATTGCAAGAAACTTACCACTAGTAAAGAAGGCTAAGGTTGCTCACATCTATAATGTGGAAGATGCTCCCACAACTTTTTTGGAAGGAGAAAGCCAGATGTCTTAGAAGGTACGCTTACAGTTAGAGGTATTCCTGTTAAAGTGTTATTTGATACCGGTGCATCATGAAGTTTTATTTCAAGTAACATGGTTAAGAAACCGAGTTTGATGCTTATACATCTAAATGAACCCATTAGTGTTCACAATCTGATAGGAGGTTCCCTTGATCTCTGTTTATGTTGCAAAGTGTCCATTTCTTATTCTCATCTTCGGTTTTCCTTTAATCTGATCGCTATGGACATCGTCGAGTTTGATATTATTCTTGGATTGGATTGGCTGGCAAAATATGAGGCCGAAGTTAGGTGTATAGATAGAATTGTTAAAGTTAAAACTAAATTTGGGAATATTATCACCATACCATGCGAAGGCTCAAGTTAATATAGAAAGGAATTTTGGTCTGCTCTTGAAGTTTCTCCCACTTCTTTAGAAAATATTCCTGCTGTTAATGAGTATGCAGATGTATTTGAGGAAGTTGGTAGTCCACCTCCGCGAAGAAAAATCGATTTCAGAATTGATTTAGCTCCGAATGTGAGGCTGGTTGTGCATCCAAATCGGAGGATGACATTGAAAGAGAAGGAAGAGTTAGGTTGTCATACTCGACAACTTTTATGGAAAGGTCCAAGTAGACCTAGTTTCTCGAGTTGGGGAGCAACCATGGTGTTTATTTCGAGGTCAGACGGTACTCTCAGATTATGTGTAGATTACCAAGACTTAATTAAGCAAACTTTGCAGAATAAATATCCATTGCTGTGTATTGATGATTTATTAGATCGTTTGAATGGAGCGTGAGTGTTTCTGAAGATGGGTCTAGCTACAGGTTTCCATTAATTGCGAATTGCAGAAGAGTGTGTTCCTTTGACAGCTTTTATAGGTCCAAATATATTTTACGAATGGTTGGTAATGCAGTTTGGATTATGCAATGCCCCTGTTTATTTTGTTGATTTAATGATTCGGGTGTTCCACAGAATGTTGAACAAGTTTGTGCTGGTTTTCATTGATGACATTTCAATCTTCTCGAAGTCAGCCAGCGAGCATGCGAACCATTTAGAACAACTATTGGAAATTTGAGAAAGAATATATTAAAAGCCAAATTTTCTAAATGCATATTCTGGAAGGAAGAAGTGAAATTCCTTAGTCTTGTTGTATCAAAGAAAGGAATCTCGGTAGATCCGGGTAAGATTACAGCCATCCGAGATTGGAAGTAACCTAACACACATACTGGGGTTAGGAGTTTTCTAGCACTGGCAAGTTATTATTGGAAATTCGTGAAGGATTTTTCGATGTTATCTAGTCCATTGATTAAGCTTACAAAGAAGCATGCCAAATTTAAAGTTAGTGGCAGTAGTGGCATAGTAGCTTTGTTACCTATTTTGTTAGGAACTGCAGATTTTTTGGTCCATCACATTCATGCATTTACGATTCATGTAACTGTATTGATACTAGTGAAAGGTGTTCTATCGAGAGAATATGAATTATATTTCCAAGAGCTGAACGAAAGATGAACTGCTACACAATGTTGACTATTATAGATGGTGATCAGGATTTGACTGTCTATACAGATGCTTCAGGTGAAGGAGTAGGTGCAATGTTGATGCAAAGAGGCAAGGTTGTTACTTATGCTAGCCGTTAGTTAAAGTCGCATGAGAAAAGGTATGCAATTCATGATTTAGAGTTGTTTGCTATGGTATTTGCCTTAAAGATATGGAGGCATTACCTTTTGGGTGAGAAGTTTGAATTATATATAGATCATAAATCGTTGTAATATTTGTTCATTCAGAAAGAATTGAATTTAAGATAACAGTGTTGGTTAGAGCTTCTTATAGCATATGATCTAAATATTTTGTATACTCCAGGAAAAGCCAATGTTGTAGCTGATGCACTTAGTAGAAAGAATGCAATCATTGCTAATTTTATAATTTCTTCCTCGTTAATCGACAAAAAATTGTTCTTTAGAGAGACGATGAATTTATTCAAAAGATTAGCAAGGGAGTTCAGGAAGGTGAAGTCTCTAATTTCCAGATTAATAGCAAAGGAGTTCTGAGGTTATGAGGTCAAATCTATGTTTCAAATATTCCTGAGCTTAGAAGAGAAGTAATGGATGAATGTCACAGATCTAAGCTTAATTTTCATCCAAGGGTGAGTAAGATGTTTCGAGACTTAGAGTGCAAATTCTGGTGGAAGTCGATGAAGAAAGATATCTCTATATATGTCAGCAGGTGTCCAACTTGCCAACAAGTTAAGAATGATCAGCAGAAGGTCGCTGGATTATTGCAACCATTAGAGATTCTGAAATAGAAGTGGGATCAGATTTCTATGGATTTCATTGATGGTCTGCCTAGAACCAAGAAAGGCAACGATAGCATTTGGGTTATTATGGATCGTTTAACGAAAAGTGTAACATCTCGCATTTTATGTATCGGAAGATCATAAAATATTTTTATTTTATTTCCTGAGGGTTGGATCATTCTCATATTTTGATATGTTGCTTATAGGGATGTGATACATATCCATAATTTTTACCGATTTTTTTTGTGACCATTTTGCCCCTATCAGTCTTGTATAGGTCATAACTTTTGACTCAGGTCGAATCAGAGGGTGAGACATGTGCCATTGGAAATGAATTTATAATTGTCTTTCTGTAGAGTGGTTACATTAAAGATTTGGCTTAGCGGTTTGGAAAGAATCGTTGTTTTAAGGTTTTTCATTTGGATGTTTAGGATTTTGAGCCACAATGGGCTAAATTGGGGAAGCCCATTAGTGGGCCGGTGGAAACTATAAATAGGGGGTGAGGGATATAGAGAAGAGATTACTTCTCCCATTTTCTCATTTGGTGCCTTGTGCTCCTTCTTCCTCTAAATACCTTTCCACCATTAAAAATCCAAATCCAAGGAGGGAAATCATAAATCTACATCATTGGAGGTTAGATCTACATCAATTGAGGCACAGATTCATCGGATCAAGGTGTTTGGTGTGAGGTGCTTACTGTCCGGATACTTATTTTATCAACTTTAGCTTATTTTAGAGAATCGGTGAGTGATTTGCATCTCTCACATGGAATCAATGAAGTATATGAGTGTTTGGTCATGTTTTTCATCAAATTCAAGTTGTTTTCCATAGATCTACATCATGGTAAGTCCTATTTCGTATGAATTACCTTAGGATCTGATTTAGTAAGTTAAAACCGGTAATTCCTATGCTATTTTATATGTTTATGCAAGTTAAATCTATCATTTTTGTTCATATGTTCATTTATAACGATTTTGGTGAATTTTGCACAATTTTGGTAATAATCGTCATATTCATGTTGTTAGTGATTTCATAACATGCTTATGGTTGTGTTGAATGAATTAGACGAGTATATTTCGTCGATTGTATTGATTGATGAAGTTTTTGGTCAAAATTGGACTTAGATTGGGGCAGTTCAGGCCAGGGGGTCGCACTAGAGAAACGACAACATTTGTGAAATGCTATGGTCGGTCGTGCTTATGACAGCATTTGTGAAATGTTGTGGTCGGTCGCGCATATGGCAACATTTGAAAAATGTTGTGGTTGGTCGCACCTACGACAGTATTTGTGAAATGTTGTGGTCGATCGCGCATGAGTTTTTGGGTCGCACCTACGACATTATTTGTGAAATGCTATGGTCTGTTGCGCATGAGTTTTTGGGTCGCGCCTAAAACAACATTTGTGAAATGTTGTGGTCGGTCACGCATGAGTTTTAAGTCGCACCTACGACATCATTTGTGGAATTCTGTGGTCGATCGCACCTATGATAGCATTTGTGAAATGTTGTGGTCGGTCGCACATGGGTTTCGGTCGCGCATGGACGCAGAATTAAACCAGGGGAGATAACAACATTTCAGAAACGCTGTAAAAGGCTATTTTGACATTTTGGCTAGTTTTCATGGCGAAAAGGCTGGAGATGCTATAAAATGCAGTATCGACCAAAAGAAGCTTGTTTTTGAGTCGATAATTGTTCTAGCTTCAACACAAGTTCAAGTAGGAAGGTTCGAAGTGTTGTAATGTGTTCGGTGATTGGTGAAAAGCAGCAAATGAGGTGACAATTCAAAGGTCGTGAGTTGGTGGATAATGGTTGCTCGATAAGGTTGCTTGAGCTATGAAAAGTCATCAAGTTTGATGACCAGAGATGCGAAGGCTGAGAGGTTATTATTGTCGTAAGTTATAGCAGGCTCAAAGCAAAGGTACGATGCGGGCACCCAAAAAACCGGTTGTAGGTCGAGTACCTTGGGTATCGTTGAAAGGCCCAGTTGTCAAGGTTGGACATACATATGTATCGTTGAAAGGCGTATGGAGTTTATGCTAGAACTGGGGTTACCATTAGCCCTTGACATATGGCAAGGTTGGTCGTCATACGATTAACAATGGTTTCAAAGCAGGATTGGCGGTGATAGCCAGAGTCCATCATGGATGATTGGTTATTCTATTTGTACCGTCTCATGTAGGTTGTCCAACGTCGAAGGAGATGTTCCTTGAGTGCTTGTCTGATATTGGTTCGGGCCTCTGGGACTTGTGCTTGAGGGATGTCGAATTCGGTTAGGATGGTTTACATGAGATATATATAATCTGGATGTTATGAGTGCTTACCATGATTGAATGGGTGTTCTGGTTTCTATAGGTGAATGGTTGAATTGTTTATCGTAAAGGCTATCACTGTCCGATGTAGGGAAGAGGGAGTTGAGTTCTTCTCTGGTGTTTGGTAGATTGGTTTATTAATCTACCTATTCTTGTATACTTTATTGTTGAAGTTTGTTAGCTGTTTTATCGCTCATTAAGACTGTTGTCTGACTCAAGGTTTTATGTTTCCTCTTATTACCTTGGCCTGTTCATCCGGTTGTGGATGGGTAGACTAAGTAGCAGGTTACAGGTTATTAGTGAGGACGATGATGTTGTGCGGAGGCGAGTACGAGGCTAGCGTACCAGTTTTACTACTATCTAGTATCTTTGTTTCCGTTGTTTGAGTGCTCTATGAGGGTTGTAGTGAGGCCTTGTGTACAAACTTTGGTATCAGTTGGATAACCTTTTAGGATGTTGAGGAAGTTTTAAAAGTTTGCTATATGATACTTCATTACTATTACCTGTTGTATATGTTCTATTATATTTTATCCTTGCGCTGTGAGTTCTATGACGGGTTCCGATGTTGTTTACCTACTCTGATGTTCATCCATAGCTACTTAGCACACTTTTCAGTGCATTATTCCTCTTATTTAGTGCAGGGGTTATGGGCGGTCATCACAAAAAGCACCCATTTTATTCCAGTGAAATCAAATAGAATAGCTGAGAGTACTGCTCAGATATATGTGAAAGAAATTGTTAGACTGCATGGTGTTCCCAGCAGAATAGTAAGTGATCGAGATCCGATCTTTACCAACCAGTTCTGGGAAGCATTCCAGTCTGAGTTGGGAACAAAACTTAATCTTAGCACTGCATATCATCCTTAGACAGATGGTCAGATTGAGAGGGTGAATCACATATTGGAGGATCTGATACGAGCTTGCATTTTCGATTTCGGAGGAACTTGGGAAGATCACATACCTTTGTTGAGTTCTTATATAATAATAGCTTCAAGGCAAGTTTGAAAATATCACCGTTTGAAGCATTATATGGTAGATCCTATAGATCTCCTGCATTTTGGATAGAGCTAGGTAATCGACTAGTGTTGGGTATAGGTATGATCTAAGAAGCTGCAGATAAAGTGAATTTCATTAAGAAGAGATTGAAAGCAACATAGAGCTGACAGAAAAGTTATGTAGATTCTAGGAGAAGAGATGTAGCATTTGCTATTGGCGATCAGGTGCATCTAAAGGTTTCTCCGTTAAGGGGGGTGATTAGATTTGGGAAGACAGGAAAGTTGGCATCTAAGTATATTGGTTCATTTTCGATATTAGAAAGGACTGGGACTCTAGCTTACAAAGTTCAATTACCTGATTGGTAGCCCAGAGTACATGATGTATTTTATATTTCTCGGCTTCGAAAGTATGTTCATGATCCTGATTTGATTTTAGAAAAAGCAGCACAAGAAGATTTGGATATTACTCCGAGTTTAGTATGCGAAGATAGCCAATGAAGATTATTGGCAGAGAAACCAGAGTTTTAAGAAATAATAAAGTGAACTTGGTTAAGGTACCATGAAGCGCAGATCCTAGAGACTGTACACTGGAGATATAGGATAGCATTAGACAGGCCTATCCCAGGTGTAGAGTGGATATCCCTTAGTAGCTTTTGTGAGAGGTAAACTAATGTTATGTTATCATTTTGTTTCCTGCTTTACTGTTTTCTTCCTTTTTAGGGACGAAAAGTTCTAAGCGAGGGAGATTTTAACAATCTTGAATTTCAGAGCCAATTTAAAAATTAGTTTTAATATAATTTTACAAGAAAATACGATTGAATTTCAAAAATTGGTTTTAATAATGTTACATAGCCCTTAAAAATGGACATTTTGCAAATGACCTCCGTTTTTGATAAAATCAATTTTGTTGGATTCAGAATATTTAATTATTACTAGATCTCAAATTTCTTGCCAGACGGGGTTAATATGTGGCAGGACACGATAAGACCATTCGATGTAATAATAACAAGCAGCTTACAAGAGAACGTTATCGAGATGACCTAGGAATTCAACTAATTTTTTTTATTGAATTCATAGTATCGAATAATGGTAGAATCCCAAGTTTTGTAATTTTGGAGTTAACGTGTGGGCACGCGAGAATTAAACGTGCGCTAAAATACATGTAGAATTCAAACTGAAACTCGATCAAAAAATAAAACGGAAGGTCAAATGAACTTTGAATTCGAAAGAAACCTATTCCATTGGATCCATAGTTACGTTTAAAGTTAGAATCCAAAATTTCGTGACAAACAGAATTAAATTGTGATCGTGCGATCAAAAGAAGTGGAGGATAACTGACACACTTTTATAATCGTTGAGTCATAGAACTTGAATTAAAATGAAGGTCATGTAACAGGCCAACGTGGTTCTGTTGAGACTCACGGGATTGCATCACCTCAGTGATCTGCATGAGGGGTGACAATTCTGGCAAAAAAACCTTTCGCTTTTCCTTTTTCCCTTTCTCTTCCTTCCTTGCTCCTTGTTCCTTCACTTTAATGGCAACCTTCCCTCCCCAACGCCTTGCCGCCGCCATCCCCCATGCCACACCGCCGTCCCCTACGCCACCCGTCGCCTCCACTCCCAACCCACGTCGCCTTATCCGCTGTTGTGGGGCCCTCTTTACTCCCCTAGCCAAAAACACCTCCTTTCTTCCCTCCAACACCTCCTGCCACCTCAAGCTCTTCCTACACGACCTCCTACACCCCTTACGATCCCCAAAACTCCTCTCGCTCACTGCGACAGTCCCGGACAACAGACCCTGCAAGCTTCGCAGCCCCTTTTGTGCCATTTCACCCTCCGTATAGCTCCAAACTCCCGGATCTACAAGTATCTGTGAGTTAGCGAGTGTTTAAGTGTCGTTTGAGCTTCATGGGTCACCGAAAAGCCATGTTGAAGCCCGACTAGCATCCGCATTCCTCAAAGTTAAAGATTGGTGGAACGGAAACCTCGGTGAGAAATCTAAATGCACTTATAAAAGGGCTAGATTGGAAATTAACTATTTGCAAGTTAATTATTTAGTTAAATGATAAGTATTGGTTAGTGCAACTAATTTATTAAGATGCAAAATGATGTTTAGCAAGTTAAAAATATCATTTTTAATTGATATATGAGAAAAAGTTTTGATATGTGACATATATATGTGTCAAACCGTATCGACAATGAGAAATCATAGCTTAAAAAGGATTAAATAAAATTAACCATTAATCATTAATTGATAGTAGTTGATAATAAAATTACTATGACATTACGTGATGAATATCAGTTAATAATAATAATTTATTATGATGTCAGTTGACGATTGATAATATAAAAATATCATTTTTTATCGAGATGCATGTGGTTATTGGCGTTTGCGTGAAACTAAAATATCGCGCAGTAAGGTAGCGAATTCTAATTGACTGCTAGTTGTGGATCAAAAATATTTAATCACGTTTATCATTGATCACACAAGTTCATTTCTATGTTAAACACTAATTAGATGGATAAAAATATCATTTTTATCAGTTATATTTGATATCCCTTTTTAGTTCAACACTTGAACTAGACACCAAGTCTATTGAGAATTTGATGTGCCTTAAATGGCATTGATTGCATAATTTATTTATTATTATTGATTGTGTGTGAATTGAATGCACTGTGATGGTTTCTTGTGTGAGATTGAATATACACCATTGGATAGTAAACAATTATGGACCACACTGCATAGCATAACATACCCATATAAGCATGCAGCTGCTTATATGTTGTGAACCATATAACATGAAATTATTTGATGCATATACGATGAGAATAGATGGGCAGGTGAGCAAGTAATTGATAGGTGATTATCCGATGTGGACAGGACAGTATAATCATATAGCATGAAATTATTTGATGCTTATATATGATGTGGACTTAACAAACATATAACGAAAAATCTCAGGATTTAATAACAAACCCGGTCACAAGGTCTTGAGATGACAAAAACATACACGTCTCTCTTGCGTGTAGAGTCAAATGGGTTGCGAGGTAATCCCCATCACAAAGTCAAGGGATGATAAATTTTTACACATCTCCCTTGAGTGTAGCTAAATCATAATTGTTTGTTCACATGATGTAAACCCCATACGGGTGTTGAGGTGATATATTTTTATGCATTTCCCAATAGATTTTGGTTGAATATATCTTTGTTGATTTATGTGGGCCTAGTGAGGCGAGTTGAGATTTTTCCGAGCACTTCGTACAAAGGAGGTTCTGGCAAATTTTTTCGAAAATATAAGGCATTAGCCAAATACTTAATAAATTAAATAGTTTGCAAGTCGTTCGTCATATAATAATTATATATGTCGAATATAAATTAGAACAAACGTATCGCATAGAGGTAGTTCGCACTTTCAACTTGTAATTTTAAACGAGTATACCGAAAATCCGACCGTCGGATTTTCCCAAAATTAGAGCCTTAGATTCGTTTTGAAAAGATCTCTCAAACGATATTAAATATGTTAAGATCCAACTGCTAGATTTTTAGAAATGTTTAATTCAAATTTGATTGAAAATGCGCCCGTCCAGTTGAATGACCTGAAACGTCGAGTGCGATCTGACACTTTTTACGCGAAAGCTTATATATATATATTCAATTTTGGCGATATTCGAAAATAGGAAATTTGATTCATGAATCGAATTGAATTCTTAAGTAAACTTGTTTTTAAGGTGATAAAATGGATTGTGAAAGCCAAGTTGTCTTAACCAGAGAAAAAAAATTAAGTTTTTAAAGCTTAAGAAAGGAACCAATTAAAAAGAGATTTAATTGGTAAACCAATAATTCATATAAGAATTGATTTGATTTGTTTATGAGAGAATTATTTACAAAGATCGTGTTTAACCCATTTCAAATAATTAAACAACGATTAAAAGTCAAAGATATTTAAGACGATGCAAGACTGACAATCTTCACATCGAGTGCATCACCACTGATGCCTTGGATTTGGGTAGCTCCCTTGAAGGAGTTATATTAGTAGTTGCCCGGACATACTTGTGCGAGGACCTCTCTCCTGTATTGAACATATGGGATGAGGAATAAGGTGCCTCTAGTTTCGTTCAGACCTAGAACGACTTGTAAATGGATTGTATGTTTGACATGGTATTCTAAATTGTATTGATTAATTTCTATTAAAATATATATCTATTTGGTGGTGGAGAATTTATTCTCTTAGTTTAACACCCTTCTTTGAGACGTATGAGCTTAGAGGTTATACATTGGTAGTTATTAGTTGTATGGTCTAGAATGACTATGTGGCATGCTGAGATGCAGCGATACTAGCTTTGTTGAAAAGCAGAGCTTTGTGGATGATGATCAAAGCACAGCTTTAATATAGCATAGCTTTGTGTATAACATTAATTCGCGAGCTTCACACCCCGTTATGAGTCAAAAACGGGATGAGGGACAACATGGAGAACATGCATTTCTTTCTAGCTAGAAGTAGTGCCATAGTATGCAGCTCAGGCATATTTACTTATGTGGATGATGGAAAGCGAGGCGCCTCGGGTACGGTCGTAAAAGGTCCTGATGGTCGACGTACTGTCCTCGGTCGATGTGCTCACTGGGTAGAGGTCCGAGAGGAACGAATGATTCAGGCATAAATAATCAGCAATGTAGTGAATGACCAACCCTGTCGAACCAAAGGGTTCACCAGAGTCTGAGTCCTGGGCATCCCGCTAGAGATGGCACGAATCAGTAAGGAGAGATCCCTTGCCTCGGCTCATAGATGGAATCCAAATTCCAATACGCGACAGTACGGTTTTAGTTGTATACCTACGATGACATAGTAGGATGGAAAACTATGACGTATAAGATTGATACATTTACGTTGAAATTGGTTTAAAACACTAGACATTAATAACAATATCAAATGATTTTCATTTTCCTAGTGTTAAGCATATTTAGCCATTATAAGGTTAAACTCTATCTTCCGGCTTGTGTTGCATTGTGTGGTGGGACCTAAGTTTTATAATGGCTTCTTTTTTCTAAAAAACATTGCATTGTTTTTATTTTTATTTACTTTATTTTATGCATCGACAATCGAGTGGAGTAAACTTGTTCCATGTCACACGACGTGGTCCCGTGATATGCTTATCTTTTAAATTAGTTAAGTAACAGTATGATTTCTCATACTAGTCCCATGACTGACTCGTAGTTTGTTTTTCCTTGCAATCTCGGGTGCTTATAATTTTACATAGGCAACCAAGTGATCAGGTTATTTGCTTTCTTTTGGATATACACTGGAGTTGTGGGTGCTATTTTGGATGGAGCTGAAGATAGATTTTCTTTATCATTCCTTTTAAACTCTTAAAACACTATCTTATGTATAATTGTACTTGATTCCGCTGCAAACTTATTATCTATTTGATGAAACGATGTTATTTACTAAGTAGGATCCTGTAATACTGTGTACCTCTGATGATGATGTTTATTTCCGCTGATATAAAATGATGTAAATTATTCACTGATATTTTGTATTGTGCTATATATTGTAATCTGTTGATGTGATTAATATGTTATACCTTAAAGACGGTCTTTACTGCCATGGATCGGGGGTTTGGGGCGTGTCATAATAGTTTGCATTGTACTTGACCAATTGTGATATTATGATATTCGGATCATCTTAAGGAACTTCGGCTCATTTGATTATATGAAGATCTTCGGATCATCCTGAGGAACTTCAGTTCATTTGATTATATATATGATCTTTGGATCATCTTGAGGAACTTTTTTTCATTTGATTATATCGATGATTTTCGGATCATGCTGAGGATTTTCGGATCATGCTGAGGATTTTCGGATCATTTAGTATTGACGGCATATGCAACATCCTATCTTAGGAGTAGTTTTATGATTTAGGATGAGATATCCTTATGTATCATTGAGATTTCTTTGACATATTGTATCAACATCTCGAGCCTTCACATTTTACATGCGAGCATTGTTTTTGTTGCTTATATGTCATTTTCTATCTATATCTCTTATTCTATCTCAGTTTATTATGATGAGTACTGCTAGACCGATTCGTTTATTGTTTATTTTCTTATAAATAATACTTTGGTCAGACTGAGGTATTACATGTGTTTCTTCAAGGCTTCTAGCAGAAACCACCTCTTGACTTTTGGTTACTACATTATCATTTTAGTAACTTTAGGTTATATGTATATGAAACTCTTAGGTACACTAAAAATAAAATGGCCTTTTTACAATGGACAATACCGGTTGTAATATGGTTTTCGCAACAGGCATTGCGGCCGTTCTAATAGTCCACATTGTAATAGGTAATCTTTTTACCATAGGCATTGCCCGCTGTAAAAAGGTTGCCACCGTTGTATTAGACCACAATGTAATAAAACACATTTTTACAATGGTCATTAGCCGTTGTAATAGACTCTATGACAATTAATGCCCATTGTAAAATGTTGAAACTTACAAAGGGTTCTGACCATTGTAATAATCAAAATTTGTAATTTTGAATAGATATTTTGTTCAAACAATTTTTTTATTACACTTTAGAAAAGTCATGCTTCTCTCTATTACACAATCACTATACAAAATACTCCTTTGTACAAGCATTGCCTCACAACATACACTCATCTACCCTCTCTTACACTCAATGTCTTCATTTTCAGTGATTGATCAGAAACCAACTGCTAAAATTGATGTAGCCTATTAAGCTCTTCAAATTTGTAACTTTGACCAAAAAACTAGTAGCAGTTGGAAATGAATGCACTGCCCTACATAGCCTGAAAAAGGGATATTAGCCCAGAAAAGGTATACATATTTAAAGGAGAGTTTAAAGGAACGCTAGATTATTAAACGTCAATAACTCAAAAAAAAACAATTTTAATAATTTAATCAACTTATATGTCACCGAAACCGCTGAACCCACTACCAACATTTCATCCCCTCCATCACCCAAAAATGCCTAAAAATCCACTTATCGCCAATCCAAACCAATTCCTTTTAATCGACATCAGGAACCAATCGTGTCAGCAGCCACATACCCCTTCATGCAACTGTGTTTATGTGGATTATTAAATTAATGAAAAATAAATAAAGTTGAGGCAATGAAAAAAGCATGCTGCAAAATTTATTATTCTTCTGATTACCGAGCTAATGAAAGAATGAAGAGCCCATCATCACTTGTTTACTGCAAGTCAACCATATCAATATCAAAAAGTTACAAATTTGTACACACTGATCATTAATTAACAAAATCAATAAGAAAATTCTCGCACGAAAGCAGCAAACAGCTGAACATAAATGAGTGGATTGAACTTTTTAAAGTTGTAGATCTGTTTTGGCCTATCTTTTCATAATAATGATGGAAGTGCCCAATAATCTCGTATAGCAGCAAATTGAACTATAACAACATTTTGCAGCATTGCACTCTTCAAATCGATCTAGACAAGTCACACACACACACACACACACACACACACACACATATATATATATATAATTTATGTTTCTTTAATGATTACCAACATATCACCAAATTCTCATTATGATGCAAATTTTGATGATAGTACCATGGAAGACACATGAAATAGATATTTAACACTAAAACTTGCACCAAATACTCATTCAAACTTTGATGATTATATCATAAAGGACGTAAATTATGAATTTAAAAACAAAAGTTACCGCATTGCATGTTTAAACACTATATGTTTTAAGAACTTGTAGCCTTCCCCGCACTTCCAAACTGCAAAAGGAAACAATTTAAATAAATAAATAGTATATGCCTATAAATTACAAAAGTGTTGGGTGATATACATTGTAGAACTATGTCAAATATTATATATTGCTTCATGTTTGTTTAGTGAAGTCGATTTGAATAGAATTTTGTAATTACCATTTCATTGCTTCTGATTTCCTATCAATATTCATTAGTAGAAGAAGAAACATGTGCTCTGTGAACATATAACTGAGTTTGTCAATATTCATTATGCCTATTTCTCTGAAAAATAAAGAGCATATTAGCAACATGGTCACATTAATTAACTAACATGTGAATATCCAATGTTGCAATGCTTCTAATACGTTCAAATTCTCATTTCCACGGTCACCTGAAAATAGAATTATCATAGTGAATAATTAATATAGTTTATATAAGAACTAATTAGAAGATGGCGTCCACTTTTGCAATGCTTTTATAATGGTGTTATGGGTTGTTACACCAAAAAGTAGTATTAAAACAAACTAACTGAACCAAAATTATAGGCACTGGAGCACAACATCATCGATAACTGACTGAATCAAAATGATCGATGCTATAACACAACATCATTGAACTAAAAGGCAATATTGAAGGAAATAGATTGAAACAAAATAGGAAATAAGTTCTCTGGTAGTTTTGCATTGTGATCAACATCAACTTAATGTCAAAGCATGAGTAATATATATCAGTTGCAAACAGAATTCAAATGCAGGTCCATTAACATCCAATTGTCATTTTCAAATCTAGATTTTTAATCGATTTATGAAGCAAAAGGAGCGTCTTGAATAGCTTAGCAGATATATGAAATTGTATGGACGAAAAAAATCAACATCCGATGATGTATATGAGTTTCGAAACAAAATCAAGTTTTCATGGCTTTTGAATCGTCTGTCAGCATAAACTATAGTTATGAACATCAGCTGATTAGAGTAAGTGAACTGACTAAACCATAAATAAAGTGGATATATGGTGAAGGATAGAACGATTAAGTTACAATGATGATATAATGTGAGAATAGCAAATAATCTAGTAGTGCGTCATTATATCTGAAAATTGATATGTATTGATTTAGAACGGGACGTAAGAAGCGTAAGCACAGACGAATGAAGAACTCTCAGGATGGAATCTTGTTGTAGACAGTACATAGATATTTGTCTAGCGACGCTGCAAAACACAAAGTTATTAAAGTGATTTCAATCTTCAGCTAAAACCTACATTCATCAATGAAACGAATCAAAATGGGGAACGACACCTGTGACAGTCTAGAAATTTTGACAAGTTAAATGATAGATTTCATATATGGCAATGATTATTAAGCTTGTGATTTGTTAATACTATTTGTTGTTCGATCGGAATTGTCAACGATAACATGAATTAGTAACACTATAATTAAGCATTACTCTTAGTTTCCATAACGTTTTAAGGTAAATGCTACTAAAAACACCTGCCTTCTCCATATTACAAGTGTTAAGATACTTGTAATTTTGCATGCCACATTCCATGCATTATTTACACATGTCCTAAGAGGTGTCATTACCGTATTCTTTCATTCCATGTATAAATATACCTCCTTTCCTCCCTTAAACACCATTCCACTCTTCTATTCCATTTCTCCTCCTTCTTTACCTTAAATCCATGGCTTCCTAAGCCTTTCTTCCTTATTCCTTTCCTTGATCTCCTCCCTCTTTCCCCCTAAATTCGGCTAAAGCCATCTCCTTCTCCTCCTCCAAAATTCTGAACTTTCCTCCTTTTAAAAAGGAAAAGAAAAGGAACCTTAATAATTATTTTAGTTTATAAAGAATCGGCAAGGAAATTCTGTTAGTCCGGAGTACCTATAGTCGGTCTAGTGGTCTTACAATAAAGATTGGTGGAGTGGAACCCCAAGGTGAGAACTTGACGCTTGTATTTGTTCACTTTCTATGCTATGTGAATTGTTATTGATGATATGGTAAATTAGTAATTATTGCAATATAAGGGTTTAGTAGAAAACGCTTGTACATACACTGATATATATACACCAATATATGCTCGTGTGATGGATAAGTGGATGCTTCGTGGTTGTTATTAGTGATAATATGTGCATTATACTTGTTATACACACATATGTGGATATATATGGATATCAAATAAGTCTCGAACCAAATGAATACTTTATTCAATTTGAAGTTGAGAATGGTTTTCTAAATTGTTTTGAAGAAAATTATATTATGGTCAAAAATAGAGTTTGTCAAAATAAATACCGGAACGTTCTAGGATGATAGAAAGGATAGCGTCTAGGCTTGAGTTTGGAAAATATAGTTTTCTGCTTTCCCTGGCTATCCCTAACTGATCCGACGGATGGATGGTTAGTTCAAAATTTAATTTGAAACTATTTGAATTTATAGTAGAATTTAGCATACTTTTATTAAAAACTTTAAACGCTTATAACTTTTGCAACTTAAATCATATTTCCACAGAACGAAAAAGTTTGATTTTCATCAACAAGAGCTTCCAAATAAGTGAAAGCAGGTTTTAATTTCGACTTATTATTTTCAAGTTATGTTTAAAATAATTTAGAAAAGGTCGCTATAAATGGAGTTAGTTAACTATAATTATAAAATGGCTGCTATAAATTATTTAAAAATGAGGAAAAAATTTGTTAAATCATAATTAATTATTTAAAAAATGATTTATGGTAAAATCATGAAGTTTTGGATAACACAAAAGTCATTTTACTTAAACTTGCCAATATTAGTATTTTGAAACATTTTGAAACACTTTTGTAATGTAGTTTGTTAAATATTGAGTTTTAGGTGACCTAGCTTTATAAATCTTTTCCAAACCTTACTAACAAGTAGTAAAGCATTTTGAACTATAATTTGAGTTTGCAAAGATGAAGTATGAGTTGAGACTTGATTTGGTCCTATATACCCACATGGTTTTAAAGTTACGTTTATTATTTGGAAAGACTGGGATTGGGTTTATGTCTGAAAACCATTCCAAGTAATTTGTGGAGAGATTGAAGGCATTGAATACAATATTGAACACCGGGACCCTTCATATCGTAAGGACGACTTGCTGAATGTCTCAAATGGTAGCTCCCGTTTGCAAATGGATTTTATATCAGCTAAGTGGCAAGAAGCCCGAACGTATGTGAAGGAATTCCGGATTGTGGTTTCGTTCAGACCCAGAACGGACTTGTATAGATTGTGTGTCTGACATTGTAATTGACTGCGTAACACTGGTTTCTGTTAAATATATATTTGCATGGTGGCGGAGAATTTATTCTTTTGTTTAACACTCTTCTCTAAGACGTATGAGCTTAGAGGTTATATATTGATAGAAATCAGTGATGCGTAGTGAATGGACAATGTGGCATACTTAAGTTATGTGGTGAGCCATGGATGATCAAAGCATGGCTTGTTTAAGCGTAGCTTTGTGGATATCGTGACCTCAGCAAGCCTCACAACCCAGTAAATGGCTAAAACAGGAAAGATGCAGTGAGGTTAAGGGTAGTCATTTCCTTCTAGATAAAAGGTGTACTATGGTATGGAGCTTAGGTATTAACCTATGTGGATAACTTCTATTTATATGGATGTTGATGTTGTGAGGCCTCGGTTTAAAGGTTGGTAACGACCGGGAAGTGATATACTCAGGCATGCTATAAGTTACCCAGTTAAGGGGTAACCCGGCCTTGTGTTGCCAGAGAGCCCGATTTGGTTCTCGGGGCATCCCTCTAGAGGGGTACCCATCGGTTCGGTAAGGAAGTTCCTTTGCCTAGTCATTTGTTGGAAATTCATTATCCACTAGGAGCTTTTACGATTTCATTTGCATAGCCTACTGGTTACCAGTAGGAATATGTTAGCATAGTGGGATGGGGTATTATGTTGGCTAAGATTGATAAATTTATTTGCAAAATTGTTTTCACACTATGCATTAATGATAATATGGAAAATGGTTTCCGCGTTTCAAGCATGTTTGACTATCATAAGGAGAAACCTCGCCCATGTGTGCGTTTACCTTGTGTGTGTGCCACGGGACCTTATGTTAGCTTCATTTTCTAAAAAGCATTGTGAATTTTATTGCACATAATAAATATATATTGAGTTCTCACACCAGTCCCATGACTGACCTGGAGTTTATTTGTTTTCCCACAAAACTCTGGGTGCCCATAATTTTCCACACGGGCAGCCTAGTGTCAGGTTTAGTAGTTGCGTTTGGAACCTACATCTTGGAGCTTTTTCTACCGTGTCTTTGCTTTGGTGAAGTTGCTATTGTCGTGGAGCATCTATAGCTATTTCTGTGGAGCGTTGGGTTTTTGTGGGCATCAGCGATTTGGAGCTATCCAGGTGAAGATGAAGTTTGGTTTTGGATTCACCTTGATTAGTTGTTTTCGTTGGTTCTGTGTTATCTTGTTAGTGTAAATAGTGTTTCACCTTGATGTTGTATCCGTTGCAAACTCTTATATAATCTCATGTTATATAAATGAGAAGTTGTTTTGTTTCATTGTGGTTGTTCTAATGTGTTATATCCCTAGACAACTAGGAATTCGACATTTGAATCTGCGACATTTGAATACAAATAGGAATTAAATGTTGATTTTAGAAGGTCGAAATTCTGGGTCGTCGAAGTTGGTATCAGAGTTTTGGTTTATACAAAGCTTTGGGGTATAACTTATTAGATAACTCATTGGAGATGGGGTAATAATGCCCTAGAATGAGTAGAATCCAACGAAATGCAAAGAGTTTAACTGTTTCACAACTCCTAAGGTAATTCGTCCGTATGTCTAACAACATTTTCATACTATATCCAGAAAGTAGAAAATGAGCTATAGAGGTAGGTGTCGAGGAGGAAGCAGTACCACCACCAACGGTCGTAATGTTACCGTAGTTAATGAGACTACGATTCAAGCCCCGACCCAAACCAGTCTTCCTGTTTTGAATAAGAGTTATGCAAAATTAGGCGGGAAACCGTTTAAGGGATCTGATGATGTAATGGAAGCTCAAGCCTGGATTAACGCATGCGAGAAGATTTTCAGAGGACTTAACCAAGAAGATAACCAAAAGAGGCTATTAGCTACATGGCAATTATAGGAAGGAGCTGCTGCATGGTGGGAGACTATTGTCCAAGGGAAATCAGAAGACGACTTTTCATGGAAGGATTTCAAAGAGGAACATTATATGCCTTCGGCAGGAATTTCCAGGATGTACAAGGAATTTATGAATCTCAAGCAAGGCGATATGTCTTTCGAGGAGTATTTAAATAAGTTTAACGGGCTTTCTCGCTTTGGACCTGAGCTGACAGACACCCCGTTAAAGAAAAATGAAAAAATTATTAAGGGAATGGCATTGAAGTACCATGAGAGGATGACTGCACATATCAAACGATCCTTCATTGACTTGGTAGACATGAGGTATAGATATGATACTATTGATAAGCAGAAGGGTACTGAAGTTAAGGAAGGTAATGGTAATAACAATTGGAAGAAGAGAAAGTTCCAGGGGAAGAAGCCTGAATAGAAGGTTGCGAAGAAAGGAATGAAGGAAGATCATCTAAAGGATGTTCTCTGCTATAATTGCCGAGAGAAAGGTCATTATTCCCGCGACTGTAAGAAGCCAAGGAAGTCAAGGAAGCCAAACCAAGGGCTCCTAGAATGTTATCACTGCCATAAACCCGGTCATATGATTAAAGATTGTCCCGTAATGAAGAAAGATGATGTGGCAAAAGGTTTATGCAATCAAGAATGAGCCTTCGACTTCGAAGAATGATAAAGGGAAGGATGTTTTGGAAGGTAATATTTTTATTTCTAATAAATTAGTCCGAGTTCTGTTTGACACTGGTGCTTTACGTAGTTTTATCTCAGAACCACTCGTAGAAAAATTGAAACTTAAACCTAAATTTGTTAACGAACCCTTATGTGTAAGTAATCCAGTAGGAGGTTCTACTAGCTTGTGTTTGTATTGCAAAAATGTTCCTATCACCAATTCACACTATGAATTCCCTTTTAACTTATTCATTCTTGACTTTGATGAATTTGAAATTATACTTGGAATGGATTGGTTAAATAAACATGAGGCTAAACTAGATTGCGTAGATAGGAAAGCTCTGGTAAAGACAAGTCTTGGAAATTTTATTGAAATATCTTGTGTTGACCCTGGCCCAAAAAGAGATAGCTTGATGTATACTTTAGGTTACCCTGATACCGACATTAAAACTATACCTGTCGTTAGAGATTTTCCCAATGTATTTGAAGAAGTTAATAGCCTTCCTCCATACCAAGAAATTGAGTTTAGAATTGACCTAGTACCCAATGCCCGACCTGTTGTCCATCCAAGTCGAAGAATGGCTCCGAAAGAGAGAGAAGAACTGAACAAGCAAATCGAAGATCTCTTAAGAAAAGGATTTATTCGACCTAGACGTTTAAATTGGGGGTCAGCTATAGTATTTATAGCAAAGTCCGACGGTTCTTTGCGATTGTACGTAGACTATAGGGACCTTAATAAACAAACCCTCGAGAATAAGTACCCATTACCACGAATAGATGACTTATTTGACCAGTTAAGTGGTGCCCGATTTTTTTCAAAAATGGATTTAGCCTCTGGTGTTTCACCAACTCAGAATTGTTGAGGATTGTATTCATTTGACTTCTTATCGTGGACTCGACACTTTTTACGAATGGTTAGTAATGCCATTTGGATTGACAAACGCCCCCATCCTATTTTGTGGACTTGATGACTCAAGTACTCCGTGAGGTGTTGAATAAATGTGTTAGTCTCCATTGATGACATCCTGATCTATTCAAAAGCCGAGGAAGAACACACTGAGCATTTAAGGATTTCCCTGGAGATATTAAGGAGAAATGTGTTTAAAGCTAAAATTTCCAAATGTCATTTTTGGAAAAAAGAAGTAAAATTTCTTGGACATATCGTATCTGAAGAAGGAATCTCAATAGATCCTGGAAAGATTTCTACTATTCTGGATTGGAAGCAACCAACGACTCCAAAGGAAGTTAGAAGTTTCTTAGGATTAGCAGGATATTACCGTAGATTCTTCCAAGATTTCTCAAAGATAGCCTCTCCCTTGACAAAGTTGACCATGAAGAATGCCAAATTTGTTTGGTTTGCTAACTATAAAGAAACTTTTAAAATAAGAGATTGACAACTTCACCGGTTCTAGCTATTATTAATGGCAACAAAGGATTATTTGTTTATACAGATGCTTGTAAAGATGGAGTTGGTGCCATTTTAATGCAAGAAGGAAAAGTAATTGCTTATGCAAGTAGAAAGTTGAAACCGCATGAAAAGAATTACCCAACTCATGAACTTGAGCTACTCGTAGTAATATTCACTTTAAAAATTTGGAGACATTATCTGCTTGGAGAAAATTTTGAATTATTCACTGATCACAAGTCCTTGAAGTATCTATTTACTCAGAAAGACTTGTGTTTAAGGCAGCAACAATGGTTGGAATTTCAAGCATCTTACGATCTAGATATTCAGTATACCCCTGGGAAGGCCAATGTTGTTGCAGATGCTCTGAGTCGAAAGTATGACGTTCTTGCCTACCTTGTTATCACTCCGACTCTTCTAGAGAAGATTGCCCATGGGCAAAAGAAGGACAAATTTCTACAAGAAATTTCTAAAAGAATTCAGGAAGGTGAAAATTTGGGTTTTGAAATCGATGATAAAGGCATCATAAGATTAAAAGGAAGAATATGTGCCCAATATTAAAGAACTTAAGAAGGAGGTGTTGGATGAGCACCATAAGTCCAAATTTGGCATCCATCCAGGAGTGAATAAGATGTATCGTGATGTTAAACGTACATTTTGGTGGAAGTCGATTAAAAGGGACATATCTATCTATGTTAACCGTTGTGCTACGTGTTAGCAAATAAAGAGTGATCAACAAAAGACTCCAGGATTACTTCAGCCTTTGGAAATACCAAAATGGAAGTGGGATCAAGTTTCAATAGATTTCATTGATGGTTTACCTCGCACTCGCAAAGGGAATGAGGGAATCTGGTTTATTGTGGATCGTCTAACTAAAAGTGCCCATTTTATCCCAGTAAGATCATCTAGAACTGCTGCAAGTTTGGCAGAATTTTATATCAAGGAAATCGTTCGATTGCATGGGATACCAAGTAGCATCGTGAGTGATCGCGTCCCTCTTTTAACCAGTCGTTTTTGGGAAGCTTTTCAAGCTGCTTTGGGAACCAAGTTAAACTTTAGTACTGCTTATCATCCACAATCAGACGGACAAACAGAAAGAGTTAACAAAATTTTGGAAGACTTATTGCGAGCATGCGTTCTCGATTTCGGAGGTTCATGGGAAAATTATTTAACATTAGTCGAGTTCTCCTATAACAATAGTTATCAGGCAAGTATTAAGTTGGCACCTTTCGAAGCATTGTATGGACGGGCATGTAAGTCACCAGTTTGTTAGATTGAGTCTAGAGATAAGATTATTCTAGGATCTGATATGATTAGAGAGGCCACAGAGAAGGTGGATCTGATTAGAAAGAGGATGAATACGGCCTAGGATCGGCAGAACTGTTATGCAGACCGTAGAAGGCGGGCATTAGAATTTGAAGTTGGGGATTCAGTATTCCTAAAAGTCTCTCCAATGCGCGGAGTTATAAGATATGGAAGAAAAGGAAAATTAGCACCCCGCTATATTGGACCATTCCCTATTTTGGAAAAAGTTGGACCACTGGCATATAAGGTTCAGTTACCCGAATGGCTCTCAGGTGTGCATAATGTTTTTCACATATCAAATCTGAGAAAGTATGTTCAAGACCCTAATCAGATTGTGGAAGAAGCTGCTCAACAAGATCTAGAAATTACACCTAATCTAGCCATTAAAAGAGACCCCATAAAGATCATCGACCAAGATGAAAACAGGCTAAGGAATAAGACGGTTAAGCTAGTTAAAGTGAAATGGAGCTATGATCCCAGAGATTGTACTTAGGAAATGGAAGAGGTTATGCAGAAATTCTACCCGAACTGTACAGTCGATATACAAGATAAATCTGACCCTTAGGTAAGCCTATTTCTTTATTCATTTCCTTTGATTATTCCCTTCATACGCAGTTTCGAGGACGAAACTTTCTTTGGAGGGGGGGGGGTGAATGTGACGGTCTAGAAATTTTTCCAGGTTAAACGATAGATTTTATATATGGCAATGATTATTAAGCTTGTGATTTGTTAATACTATTTGTTGTTCGATCGGATTTGTCAACGATAACATGAATTAGTAACACTAGAATTAAGCATTGCTCTTAGTTTCCATAACGTTTTAAGGTAAATGCTACTAAAAACACCGACCTTCTCTTTATTACAAGTGTTAAGACACTTGTAATTTTGCATGCCACATTCCATGCATGATTTACACATGTCCTAAGAGGTGTCATTAACATATTCTTCCATTCCATGTATAAATACACCTCCTTTCCTCTTAAACACCATTCCACTCTACTCTTTCATTTCTCCTCCTTCTTTACCTTAAATCCATGGCTTCCTAAGCCTTTCTTCCTTATTCCTCTCCATGATCTCCTCCAACTTTCTCCCTAAGTTCGGCTAAAGCCATCTCCTCCTCCTCCTCCAAAATTCCGACCTTTCCTCCTCTTAAAAAGGAAAAGAAAAAGAAGCTTAATAATTATTTTAGTTTATAAAGAATCAGCAAGGAAATTCTGTTAGTCCGGGGTAGCTATAGTCGGTCTAGTGGTCCTACAATAAAGATTGGTGGAGTGGAACCCCAAGGTGAGAACTCGACACTTGTATTTGTTCACTTTCTATGCTATGTGAATTGTAATTGATGATATGGTAAATTAGTAATTATTGCAATATAAGCGTTTAGTGGAAAACGCTTGTACATACACTGATATATATATATATATATACACACACACCCATATATGCTCGTGTGATGGATGAATGGATGCTTCATGGTTGTTATTAGTGATAATATGTGCATTATACTTGTTATACACACATATGTGGATTTATATGGATATCAAATAAGTCTCGAACCAAATGAATACTTTATTCAATTTGAAGTTGAGAATGGTTTTCTAAATTGTTTTGAAGGAATTTATATTATGGTCAAAAATAGAGTTTGTCAAAATAAATACCGGAACGTTCTAGGATGACAGAGAGGATAGTGTCTAGGCTTGAGTTTGGAAACTATAGTTTTCTGCTCTCCCTGGCTATCCCTAACTGATCCGACGGACAGATGGTTAATTCAAAATTTAATTTGAAACTATTTGAATTTACAGTAGAATTTAGCATACTTTTATTAAAAACTTTAAACGCTTATAACTTTTGCAACTTAAATCATATTTCCATAGAACGAAAAATGATCAACAAGAGCTTCCTAATGAGTGAAAGAAGATTTTGACTTATAATTTTCAAGTTATGTTTAAAATAATTTAGAAAAGGTCGCTATAAATGGAATTAGTTAACTATAATTATAAAATGGCTGCTAAAAATTATTTAAAAATATGGAATTTTTTTGTTAAATCATAATTAATTATTTAAAAATGATTTATGGTAAAATCATGAAGTTTTGGATAAAACAAAACTCATTTTACTTAAACTAGTCAATATTAGTATTTTGAAACACTTTTGTAACGTAGTTTGTTAAGTATTGAGTTTTAGGTGATCCAGCTTTATAAATCTTTTCCAAACCTTAGTAAATGATTTCTAACTAGTAATAAAGTATTTTGAACTATAATTTGAGTTTGCAAACATGAAGTATGAGTTGAGACTTAATTTGGTCCTATATATCCTCATGGTTTTAAAGTTACGTTTATTATTTGGAAAGACCGGGATTGGGTTTATGTCTGAAAACCATTCCAAGTAATTTGTAGAGTGATTGAAGGCATTGAAGACGATACTGAAGATTGGGACCCTTCATATCGTAAGGAGACTTGCTGAATGTCTCAAATGGTAGCTCCCGTTTGTAGATGGATTTTATATCAGCTAAGTGGCAAGAAGCCCGAACGTATGTGAAGGAATTCCGGATTGTGGTTTCGTTCAGACCCAGAACGGACTTGTATGGATTGTGTGTCTGACATTATAATTGACTGCGTAGTACTGATCTCTGTTAAATATATATTTGCTTGGTGGCGGAGAATTTATTCTCTTGCTTAACACCCTTCTCTAAGACGTATGAGCTTAGAGGTTATATATTGATTGAAATCAGTGATGCGTAGTGAATGGACAATGTGGCATACTTAAGTTATATGGTGAGCTATGAATGATCAAAGCATGGCTTGTTTAAGTGTAGCTTTGTGGATATCGTGACCTCAGCAAGCCTCACAACCCGGTAAATGGCTAAAACGGGAAAGATGCAGCGAGGTTAAGGGTAGTCATTTCCTTCTAGATAAAAGGTGTACTATGGTATGGAGCCTAAGTATTAACCTATGTGGATAATTTCTATTTATATGGATGTTGATGTTGCGAGGCCTCGGTTTAAAGGTTGGTGACGACCGGGAAGTGATATACTCAAGCGTGCTCTAAGTTACCCAGTTAAGGGGTAACCCGACCTCGTGTTGGTAGAGAGCCCGATTTGGTTCTCTGGGCGTCCCTCTAGAGGCGTACCCATCGGTTCGGTAAGGAAGTTCCTTTGCCTGGTCATTTGTTGGAAATTCATTATCCACTACAAGCTTTTACGATTTCATTTGTATAGCCTACTAGTTACCAGTAGGAATATGTTAGCATAGTGGGATGGGGCATTATGTTGGCTAAGATTGATAAATTTATTTGCGAAATTGTTTTCACACTATGCATTAATAATAATATGGAAAATGGTTTCCGTGTATCAAGCATGTTTGATTCTCATAAGGAGAAACCTCGCCCATGTGTGCGTTTACCTTGTGTGTGTGCCACGAGACCTTATGTTAGTTTCATTTTCTAAAAAGCATTGCGAATTTTATTGCACATAACAAATATATATTGAGTTCTCACACCAGTCCCATGATTGACCTGAAGTTTATTTGTTTTCCCACAAAACTCTAGGTGCCCATAATTTTCCACACGGGCAACCTAGTGTCAGGTTTAGTAGCTGCGTTTGGAACCTACGTCTTGTAGCTTTTTCTAGTGTGTCTTTTCTTTGGTGAAGTTGCTATTGCCATGGAGCATCTTCAGTTGTTTCTGTGGAGCGTTGGGTTTTTGTGGGCATCAGCGATTTGGAGCTATCCAGGTGAAGATGAAGTTTGGTTTTGGATTCACCTTGATTAGTTGTTTCCGCTGGTTCTATGTTATCTTGTTATTGTAAATAGTGTTGCACCTTGATGTTGTATCCGTTGTAAACTCTAATATAATCTCATGTTATATAAATGAGAAGTTGTTTTGTTTCATTGTGATTGTTTTATGTGTTATATACCTAGACAACTAGGAATTCGACATTTGCATCTGCGACATTTGAATACAAATAGGTATTAAATGTCGATTTTCGAAGGTTGAAATTCCGGGTCGTCACAACACCAAAAAATTAGTACGATACAAAAATCAAAATCGAAAGTAATAAAGGGAATTGAAACCAAAGTTGTTAGTTACGATATCATCTAACTCTAACCTTGCAGTTTCTATATCCAGAAATCTGAAGCCATGAGTTTGGAAAATTGGATTAATCGGAATCTACTTTCTTCGAGAAAAGAAAAAACAGTTTTGAATTTTTGTTACTAATTTGATGGATAGACATGATGAAGGATAGGATAAAGTAAATTAGGTTTAACGCTGGAAGAAAATTAGGAGAAGGATTTGATATTTTTTTGAATTTTAGGAGGAAGTCTTGGGCGGTGGAAATCGGATTGTCGAAGCAATCCACATATTACATTATAGTCGTGCTTGGATTTCAGATCAACGGTCCTTGTTTATTTTTGATTGTTGATGCGAATGGCTGAGAATAAAGATCGTGTCCTACTTTGTTGAATGCTATAACATAAATAAACTTTTGAATAACATTAAAATTTAAACTATTAAATAGTTTAACATAAATTTAATTTAATTTCATAGTAAAAATATTTTAAATAGTATTATTACAATTTAAGTGGTGTTACATATTAATTATTAATTATTAAATAATAAGAAATAATCAATATTAATTTTAAGAAAGTATTGTAATTATTAATTATTGATTGTCGAAAATCGGTAACAGACATTTATTTCAATAGGAATTTCATGATTATTGTAAAGTTGGCATCAGTAAAAACATGCATTTTATGACTGTTGTAATGTTGACACCTATTACAACGAACGTTACACGTTGTAAAATTGACGCCTCTTACAATGGACATTTTGTGACTGTTGTAAAATAGACATCTATTACAACAGGAATTTGTGAATGTTGTAAAATTGAATTATATATTACAACGGCTATGAAATGACTGTTGTAATAGCATTCTATTACAACAGGCAGTCTTTGCCCATTGTAAAAAAGGCATTGTACAAGCATCTATTACGATAACCCATAAAAGACCGTTGTGATATCATTTTATTACAATGGCCATCTAATGCCTGTTGTAAAAAGAACGTTGTAATAGTATATTCTTGTTGTGGTATACGTATTCTTTTGGTTGGAACATGTACCTATTCTTTTGTTGTATAATATATTGACTATGACCACTATCTTTGTAATTATACTTATGTGTTATTTGCGTATCCATTTCCGCCTTAGTGATGTGATTATCTGTGTCTGGCTCTGATTTTATTGTTATGTATTTAATATTGATTTCGAATTATATACATCCACCGTTTTGTAGATTTGAACTTGAATTAAATGTGTCGGATTTCCTCATGAGAATTAAAAAGTAAGGTCACATTATCCGACATGTTTAACACTCGTTCGAAGTTATTATACAGACGGTCACTCCTAAACAACTTTATTCTTCGGATTAGTTGACATCATTTCTTGCGATGATCTTGGCTAACGCGAGTATAGAGGTGGGGCTTTACAGTTGGTATCAGAACCAATTTCGGAACAATAAAAGAAATTACGGCAAGGATCATTATCCTAGGTCTCTCTTAGGAAATCATGTTTTAGGATTTAAGTCAAGTCTTAGGACCCATCATACTCTATCTTATATCATGATCCTTTGTTTGACCAATCAAATTTATTAGAGTTCATCTTTGTGAAACTTTGACCTAAACAAACCTAGAGTCTCGTCCCTTTCGTGAGTAGGAATTCAGATTATTTGCAATTTTTGAGTTGAAATAATTTTTGGAACTTAGTTGTGAAGAGTTCTAAATTATTTTATAAAACATTTTAATGAAATAATTTTGGCCAAGTAAAATGCTAATCCGTTTGAGATTAGCTTTGTGAGGTGAAAGCGTATAAATTATTTCTGCTAAGCACTATGAAATGGTTGTTTATTCATGATTATAAATTTAATTCATGAATAAATGGTTTCACCTCTGATTAATTTATTTACAAATTTGCGCACCTATTTGGATGTAATTTGTTTTATTGTGTTAAATTGCCCATTAAGGATGTTAGGAATTCTAATCATTAGGTGGGACACCACGATATCGATAGGAGTTTATGAACACTTCGATGAGACAATTCTGACACAACACTTGTATTAAATATTAGTGATATGCATCTCCATTTGAACCTTAACATTAGTAGTTTGATATAAATTAATGGTAGGCAAATCATTGGTATTGATTATTAATTTGCAACCTTAGGAATTTTGATAAGATAATGATTTGAAAATGGGATATTTTGACCACCATATATAGCCTTTACACCTTTCATGGTTTGAATATTAACTATAAAGTTTGGGATATCTTATTTTAGATAGGAAACTAATGCCTATCAAGGTACCTTTCTCTCTATTCTTTATGATGATGATTTCTGTGATCATCTCATTCAAGTTCTTTTGAAATTGTGATCATCCACCTTCTTTTACGTCAAAGGAACTTGGGGACACCATGTCCTTAGGTGCTATAGGGTGCTTGCTCTATACCTAAGTACGTCAATTTTCCAAACCTATTTTTTGTGTAGATTCTTACATGCTTTGATTTATGTTCTACCTCTATGTTTTTCTATTACGATGTTCTAGCTTTCTTTGGTAATGATTAAGTAATTCGCTTTGGAGTAGTACTTGTTTCAAACAAGTAATTTTGTCTTTTCGATTGAATGAGGAATTTAATTAAACGTCTTAGTAAAAAGGGTGGGTCGACACACTTGAGTTTACTTCATCGGTTAATTTCTAGACTTAGTCAGTTGAAATTCGTTTTGGTCATTGGACCATATAATCTTCTGATCGTTTTGGTCTCGGACCATTAAAAGTTAGCTGCATAGAGATCACATGTGTTATTTTTTTGGTATATATTTATGTTAATTATTTTCATTTGAGCTCGTGTGTTGTATATCTTTATATACATTGACGGGAACCATATGTGTTGTATATCTTTATATACATCAATAAGGAGTTGTCTCATGTGTTGTATATCTTTATATACACCGATGAGAGATCACATGTGCTGTATATCTGTATATACATCGTTGTTGATCCTTTTTGTTTGAGCTCGTGTGTTGTATATCTTTATATACATCAACGGAAACCTTATGTATTCTATATATTTATATACATCAATAAAGAGTTCTCTCATGTGTTGTATATCTTTATATACATCGACGAGGGATCACATGTGTTGTATATCTTTATATATTTTGATCATTTTTGTTTGGTTTCATGTGTTGTATGTCTCCACATACATCGATGAGAGGTCATACGTGTCATATGTCTTACATATGTTGATATTGTATCATTCAGTTCAAATAGAAGTAATTTAGATGTATAAGTGTTCCCTTAAGCCTCATGTTTTCATACAGTTTGATGACGTAAATCCAAGTATGTCTATGCTCTGTTTGAGGACCGTTTGCGAAAAAACTTGTAGTTTATGGATTTGTATGCTTGTACTCATTATGGTGTGAGTGCCTTTTCCCTTTTTATATACTTATAGATTTCTTTGGGTGATTTCTAAAATCGGGGCAGTTGAGTTGAAAATTAATTTTTATTTCCATGGCTCAATCTACTTATTTGTCCTCTTTAGTGATCGACCATTAAGGACAAAGGGGAGCTATCTTTTTGGAGAGATCCAATGGAACGATTAAGCTTTGCGATAACCACGACTCGTTTAATAAATCTCTTGCCTCAGATTGACGATCTATTTGATAGGTAAGTAGTGCTAAAGTCATTGTACAATTTGCCTTAGCAATCGGTTTTCGCCAAAAAAAATAAAATTGTGTGTTCGTTTTTTCTTCGGAGTTAATAAATATTCCAGTTTATTTTGTTGACCATAATGAACAAAAATTTTCGAGGTCAAAACCCAACTACTTTGACCTCATTCTTGTTGGTGATATCCTTGTGAATTTGAAAACCAAAGTTATTAAGTTTTATGAAATTCTTTCAAATTTTACCCTTTATCATGTTTCCATGATTTAGAGTTGTTTTTGAAATATTAGAGAATGTGCTAATATTTCCAATTTAGGGTGTATAACCCGGATTTTGTTTCATGATCTCGTTCCCCAATGGGATCGCTTATCCTTGTGAATGGGATATATATGTCCATTATAAACATCCTTTTCTTTTTTTTGAAAAAAAATGAGCCAGAATATTTTTGAAATTTTTTTAATGGATAAATTTTCCAGCTAAAACATAGTGAATGTCCGACGATTTTGGATAGTCGATGTTTCCAAGTTTGAATTCGTAATGTTTAATTTGTTTAAGTTGAAAACGCAAGAGCATAGGTTTATAACTTATAACCTTATTGAATGTTAAACGAATTAATTAAATTTAATTAAAATGAGCTCGTCGTGTAGCGGCAATTCGTGATTTTGAAAATTGAAATTCAAATGAGTGTATAGGATCAAATTTAAGTCGGAATTCTTTGAAACAAGAATCATCTGGATCTGTCGGATTATATTTTTCCAATAGAAGAAAAAGAATTAAATTCCTTCTTGTAAATTTTGAGATATGTCTAAATCTAATTTTCAGAAAAATCACGGTGTGATACTTCAGGATTAAAACAAAAATAATCAATGAAGTGAAGATTTAGAACATTTAGAATTTAAGTAAGGAAAAATTCTAATTTGTTGAAACACTTATAAGAAGAATAACTTAATTTTTTGCTTATGTTTCATGACTTTTATTGGAACATTAAACGTGTATAGACTTAAGCTATATCATGATTTATAACTCAAAGCTTAAAATTTGTGCAACGATTCATAAGTTATATTAGTTTAGGAACGATATATTAAATATAGAGATAAAAGTGAACTCCTTGAGTTAATCTATTTTTATATAGATTTTGTGATGCGTGGTTGTTACTTTTTGAGTTTTCCTTAAGTAATTGCAGGGATGCAATTTCTTTAAGGGAGAAATCTGTAGTAACCTAAAAATTTCACGATAATATATTTAAATATAACATCGTTAATCGAGTGTATATCCGAAAAGTCACTTGGTGCATACAGATTAATTTGGACTCGAGACCACTTCCATTGAGTTCATAATGTCGTTTGCATGATTAGAAACTATAAACATCGATATGTTTGGAGTTAGCGAAATTAGGGACTCTGGGTGGGGATTGGGTTAGTAAACCTAGCCCATTAGCCCTCTTTCTTATAACTCTCTTAGCCACATCACCTCCTCGTTCATTTCATTTCCTAACACTTATGCAAAAATGGAGAGCGGAATTGGAAATTAGAATTCCAAAACTAGGGTTTGCTTCTAAAGAACCAAATCAAGGGGAAAATCAAAGAGACATATTGAGTAAGCTTCTCCATCTCAATCTCTATCTTCTCCAACTCAACTTCTCTTTGATTCTTGTGATTTTCTAAACCTAATTCTTAGGAAATTTGTTATATGTGTTTAGCTTAGAGATTCTAGATTTCTTATTGAAAGGAGGTTGGTCTAGCTTAATTTTGGTTCATCTCCTTGCTCGTTAAGCTCAAAGGTGAGTTTTTGCAAACTCATATCTATGTAATCAAGCTTATATGCTTGGCAAGTGTGTCGTTGGCACATATAGGTTGTGTATGTGCATTTAGTTGATCAATTTCCTGTGTGTGAACTCCCCTATTTGTGAGTTTTGATTTCATTTATAGGAATTTCTTGTGTGAACCCTTGTATGGATGTTTGTTCATGTGCTTTAGTGTACTAGGGAATGCTTTTAACCCACCCAAGAGTCTAGAGCAAGTACATATTGACCCGAAGCCATCAAGTGGTGTTTTATTCACTTTGAAAAAACATCTTCAGAGTAGGCCAGATGTCCGAAATAAATTGCAGACGTCTGAATCAGTCTCTATAAATTGGCAAAGACTAATTTTAGGCATTTGAACCAGATCAGATGTTTGAAACCTACTTCTTTCCGGTCAAGTTTAGGCTCGTTTGTTCTTTTCCTCTGACTTTTCAGTTGCTTTAATCCACATATTTCAGCAACTCGGTTAGATGTCTTTTGATTTATTTGTTGTGAAAGAATTTATAATCAATATTTGTGAGATTTAATTTATGTTATTAAAACGTGAATTTTTAGATCGATTATTATTACAATAGACATTTTATGAGATTTTCCACTTCAAACTATAAAGTGTTTTATATTACTAGTAGATACAGAAATCTTTATTAGAATAGTTTTTAATGCTATTTTTTGTACAAAGTCATTTTATAAATCATCTTATAATCCACTAGTATATATTTATATAAACCTTTTCCTCACTCGTATGAAAAATCCAATCAAATGCCTTAGTAAAAACAAGGACTCTAAACCCTTGTGTTTGCTTTGACGGTTAATTCTTGAACTCGTTCGATTGAAAACTGTGGCAATGATCATTTCTTATTTCTAGTGGAATATACAACTTGTTCGTAAATATTCGTGTGACACCCCACGTCCGTTAATATCACTCTTTATTAGAATGCATTAAGTTTCGTGAAGCGTTATAGGTAAAAAGAAACATTACAAGACGGATATAAAATAACAGCGGAATTAAAAATTTATTTAATAGAAAAGCTTCGTGGTTCAAACCCAATTACATAATAAGTGTGGAATACTGAATAAATAAAACTTCTACTTTGTACAAAAATCATCATCAGAGTACATTAATACATATAAAGAGCATAATCCCCAAAATATAGCCATAATAGGGAAGATATGAAATCAAGTAGTACGTCTAAGCAGCTCCAGGCATAAGGAAAGAAGAACCCTGATCAAGCTTGAGTATTCTCACCCTGAGAACCTGGGGGGGGGGGGAACAAAAGAGAAAGAAGAGAAAACAAAATGGGTCAGACATAAAGTATGGTAAGTCCAGTTACTTTTAGCATATAAATAAGTAAAAGCATCATGACATGCATATAAGTTGGAGAGAGATAACAGTGTCATAAGACAGGTGTAGCAAGGTAAACAGGATAAACTGAAAAGAACATGCGTTGGGCTTCTATATTACTTTTCTCTACACCAATACTAGTAACAAGACTGTAGCAACCCGGTTCCCATGGCCAAAATTTTACGTGTAGTAATTAAAGTAAAAACGCTAAATTTGAATTAGAACCATTTGTTAATTGAATAAGCGGATTAAATCTGATAAAGTTGTTTACGACATTAAATAATATTATTTTACATTGATTGAAATAAATGAAAATATAATCCTTTTATATTAAACGTTTGATTGTCAAATAAACACCGAGCGTTGAGTTAAAGAAAAATGTATGTGAGAGCAACAAATAAATTACTCGAGCATCAATTTTTATGGAATTGTCAATAAACAAAAATGTAACTTGTAAAATGAGTTAAGAACGTTGTCTATTAATTTGAATTAGGACTCGATGAATTTATAAGTAAATTTCCATTTTTAAAGAAGGACAAAGGTATCAAATGGATTTAAATTAAGATTGAAGTTATAAGGCCCAAATCCCTTTAGCATTCACACCTTCCTCACCTTATCCAGAAAGCACGACATTTCTCTTCCTCAGAAAGAAAAAGAAGGGGCGATCCCTGTTGCTTCAGGATTCTTCATGCCCAACCCTAAACCGATGAACATAGAAAAAAAAGGAGCCCAATCCTTGTTATCAACACGGAATCCCTCCTCAAACAATTAGCTGTGCTGCTGGTTTTGCTCCATTAGAGCCGACCCCTAAATCTCTCAAAATACCTGATTTCTATTCCCTTTTCATCTGCTTTTCATGCCCACTTCAAACAGTTGATCTCGGCCTGCTTAACTTTAATAGCTCGGAGACCCTAAAACTCTTCTAATATCTCATAGTACCTTCATGGTTAACACTGCAAGAAAAGCTGTAAATTCCGTCGCAAATTTTAGCAGCGGAAAATTCCGTCGCAAATTAGCTACGGATTTTCGTGGAATCTGTAAGGTATATTATCTAGGATTTTATATTTAATCTAGCTTTAAATTATTACCGTCGAGTTTTGATTTCCGTCGCTAAATCATAGCAAATTGTAGCGATTTACCGTCATGTTTTTTTTTATCGCTAAATTCCGTCGTAAATAGAGACAATTTACCGTCTTATATGTTTTGAAGCTATTTTGCAGCAGATTTTCAAGGGATTTGCAAGGGACTAGTATGCTTATTCTTCATAAATGTTTTATAGTTGTTTTTTTACTAAGTAATGATAAGAAAAAAATAATATTTTTGAATATTATACTATTAATTACTAATTACCAAGGGACTGGTACTAATTACTAATTATAATATTACACTACTAATTACTAATCATTAATAATATTATATTTGTTTATTAATATTGAATAATTAATCATTAATAATATTATATTAATCATTTATAACTTATAATAATTAACGATTATAAATAAATAATCACTAATTACTAATTATTATATATAATTAGTATTTCAACAGGTTTAATTAAAATTTCCAGTTATTAGTAAGTAATATCAAGTAATTAATATTAAATATATAATAATTTATAATTAACACTAATATTAATAATCACTATTAAAAATAAAAAATTAATATTAAAAATTAAAATAACGTATACATATTAATTATTAATAGTTAATAATTAAAATTAAATTATAATTAATAATTATGAAGTAAAATTTGATAATTAATTTTTACTAATTAATAATTACAAAAAACGCATAAATAGTAATGTATACTTAATAATAAATAATAAATAATAAATAATAATTACTTATTAGTATTAATAACTTATAATTAATAATTTATTATAATAATGTATAAATAATATTTTATATGTAATGATGTACAATTTATATTTAATAAGTTTTTATAATTAGAATTGGGAATTCATAACTAATTGAGTACTGGAGCATTAGACAGTTGGAAACGGCTTCCGCTTCCCGCTTTGCATTTTCGTTCTCGCGCTAGCTGAAATTTCCGTGTTCCCTCTCTAGTTCCCTTCACTCCAAATTAAAATTCAGTGAAAAACCATACGTCGCATCTTCTTTATCCCTAAATTAGAAAAACCTAATCAGCCAATCTAATACCAAATGTGAATCCAAAGCAAATTCCTTTATCCCGAGCGCTCTTCATCCTCCTCTCTTCTTCCTCAGCTCTGAATCCAAGGCCGAATCCTAATCCACTTACAACAAAAGTATCAATTCATCCTCATGTTTCTTTGAGGTTTGGATTCGGTCTTGGATTTAAAAAAAAGATTTAGTGACGGCTCAGGTTTTGATCAAGAGCCAAAGATCGCGGGGGTGCTGTAGTTGTGATAGTGGGGTTGTGATTGCTTCGATTTTAAGATTTGAAGGCGAACTGGGGCATTTTGGTGGAGATTGCTGGATTTGCGGCTACTATAGGTTCGAAAGGGTTGCGAAGATGCTTTTTAAAGGAGGCTGACTCGCGTCGAGGTGTAATTCAACTTCTATATTTTGACCTTTCATAAAAAGAATTCCATCAAGTTGTTTTATCCATTTCTGCTTCATGCATTTATATAATCGTTATATAATACAAATCGGAAATTGTTTATAAACTACATATATTGTTACTATATCTTCTTAAAATGATTTTCCTTTTTTTTTATTACCACATGATGCTTTACCATCTGAAGATATGGATCTTGCATCTAAGCATTGCAGGAAATCTAATCTGGTATTATGTTTGGGAACAAGGATACGTATCATATCAATCAAATTATTGTTTTCTCTGCATTGAAACTTGTATCATAACTCCTGCATTTAATCTGTCATTAAAAGCAATCCGTGGTGGCAGAAAGCTTGTCATAGTCAATCTTCAGGTTGTTCCCTTTTCTCATCCATTGCACGCACACACTCAACATCACTCCTCTCTTTCATGAATCCTTTACCCTTGCCCTACATGTATCTATTTCAGTACGCCTTTTGAGGTACAACATGTTAAATAGGAAAAAAATTGTTTTCTTAATCGACCTGGGACAATTGCTATCTTCATTGGTATTATGTTGATGTAGAAACTTTGTGATTTTGTACACGTTATGGATAGATACATGAATAATTAATTAGTCATTGTTTGTTTAATATTGTGTACATATAAGCATACATATAGAAACGTACGTATCATATGTGTATAAAATATGGATACTATTTTCCTTTATAAAGATCCAAATTTGATGACCAACATCACTGTCTTTGTGGTTAAGCGCTTTGGCTTTGGTACGAGTGGTCATAGCTTTGAAACTTGCATAGCATGATTTGAACATATGGTTTTTAAACCCTTATGTTCACTCAAAAACCCTATTAGTGGCGAAAAATATACCAATGGGACTTTCGTTTTTCAATGGTGATGTCTGTTTATTTCTTTATTTTCTTCTCTTTTCCTTTTTCCCCTTAATAAACTCTGAGTGGCAGCTATACATAAAGTTAATGTTTAACTATCCACTAGTTCATATTTACAATATAGTACTGACATTGTTTTTATGAACTCATACAGCCCTTTTTTGCTTAAGTATATGGGAGAGTTCTATTCTACATACGATGATACTTGTTTGAGATGGAATGGTGCCAATTTGTTGTCAATGGTTATTAACAAGTTCACTGACAAAAAGGTGCACAATGTTAAGATGGAATCTCCTTTATCATTCTTTCCAGTTAGTTCAAGTGGTATTACAAGGTAACATGCTCTTTGTTATATAGCTTACAATTTTCCCTGCTTGAGTCTCTTTTTTAATTTTGAATGTTTAGGTATTTTTGTGCAGCAAATAATGCGAGTGTGAAAATGCTAGAAGAAATTCTATTTAGAAAAATAGTAAATGAGCCGATAGCTTTTCATTTTTGGACTACTGTAACTTCTGGACTAGTTCCTGAACCAGGCAGCCATGTGGAGGGACACTTCAATTTTAATTGCTTGTGTTGTCATGATATTTTGTAACCTATAAACTAGCATGAGACTCAAGATCCGCATGTAGACAGATGTTAGTTAGTGTTACCTCATTATCATTTCATTACTTGAGAAAACATTGTTATAGAAATATCATTAATCAAAGGCCTTAATTAGTAATGACTTGCTTTACATATTTTAATAGAAGCTTGTTTGCTGTAGATATTCTGTTGCATAAAGTAATTAGTAGTTAATGCTTACATAAAGAAATTGTAGTTATTTAATAGGTACTACTGGCAAATCTTGGTGTGAGTAGCTGCGATCAATGCTAACCCCCAAATGGAATTATAAGCAACAAGGATGGATTTGCATCACTTCATTTCAAAAGAATTTCCTCTTCACTTGCAACAGGGAGGATACATTGCAAGGTTTACTACTACAAGGAGGATGAAGTTTGCCTATATGAATCTCTTCCATTTATTGTGTCATTCCAAAGTGAAGCACAAGACCTTAAGCCAACTGACCATATACTGTTACTCCCAAAGTTACATCAGGTACCTCATTTCCTGTCCTTAAGTTAAGCAAATTTTTGTAACAAATATTATACATAATATATATATATATATATATATATATATCATTGTCAGGCATGTACATATATCATAGCCATGATAGAGACATACAGTTTCGAGTTCGCTTGTGCCTTCGCTGTCGTTATCTTCGTAAGCTGGTTGGGTATGTTAGTTGGACTTATTTTGGTGTAAATATGATGTTATGTGATTTTGGTGCGGTTATTATGGTTATGGATGGTATGTGTTTGTATATAGGAAAATGTTAGCACAGGTTGAATAGTTTTGCTCATAATTCAGCTTGAGTATCGATGAAGCATTATGAATGATGTTCTTTTTTGTATCTGATTATAGACGTCTTAACTTGTCTAATTTGTATAGGGAGAAAAGCTAGATTAATGAATGTTTGTTGACTAATTTATCTTTGCTTTTTTTTAATATGTTATTTATTTCAGTGTTCACGGTTGAATGATGTTTGTTGTTGTGTGTGTGTATATATATATTTATATGAATATGTGTGTGCGTGTATATATATGTATATATAAAGGCAGATCAGAAGAGGAATAGCGACGGATTACCAACAAAAAAAGTGAGGTTAAGGTTATTTCAATTTATTTTTCGTCGCTAATCTATTGGAAATTAGAAAGGGTTTACCAATGCCTTCTATAAATAATAATTTATTATAAATTATTTATCCATCGGTAAGTCGGTAAATAAATTAAAATTAAATTAATAAATAAAATTATATTTTTATTATATAATTAGCAAAATGACGGAAAACTGTCGGAAAACTCATGCTAAATTCCGTCGCAAAATCTGACACAATTACCGTCAAGGTTTTTACCGACTACAGTATTTTGCAGGAAATCCGTCGCTAAGGCCAATTTAGCGACGGATTAGGAGTGGATATTGCCGCTGCTATATGCAGTTTTTCTTGTAGTGTAATGTTCCGTTTTAGATACAAGCGAGGCCTTGACAACAGCAGTTAAGCATATGCGGAGTTGCGATGGATTTTGAGTTGAGACAGAGACGGATTTTGTTCGATGTTTGAAACAAAAGGGATGCTAGTTGTTCATGGGGGCCGTGGTGGTGTCGAAAGAAGAGATCATGTGACTTTAGATCATTACTTGTTTGCTTGAGAGGTGTCATTGATGGCTATGTTGAAGGGTAAGAGCGACAATAGTGGCTTTTCCCATAGGATGTATGCTAGTAATCAACAATGAAGATTGGTTCAGAAATTAAAGCGTCAACTTAGGTGAGTTTCCTCTCACTCACGTCTATGTTTTATTCTATAAATAGTTGCATATATTTTCATATCGTTATCCGAATTGGATTTGATTGTTGAAATGTTTGCGCGTTTGATTTGGTTGTCGTGATATTGATTATTAATTGAGTTGTTAATGAAGTTGTGTGCTTGGATGTTCATGTGTAGAGGAGACACTATTAAATTTATTTATCATAATAGAAAATAACACTTAGTATAGTTCTAGTTAGTATATATAAGTAAATTTTAAAAGTAGCCTAAAATTGTTTTGAATAAATCATTTAAGAAGTTACTTTTGTCATTATAGCATGAAATCTTTTTTTTTTAAATATAATGTTCAGCATAATTTTGTGTTGTTTTATTCAATGATATGCTTTTATGAGGTTATGCAAATTTAAAATGAAAGTCTTTATTTTTTTTTATATATTTAAATTATTCTTTGAGAATGTCTATTCCATTTTTATTTATTATGGGTTTTCATTTATTGCTTTATATTTTCTGAATTTCATTTATTGCTTATGTTTTGATATTCCAATTCTTGTGTGAATATTATATATATTGTAAATTATTCACTTTTGATATTGAACTGATTAGTGCTTTAAATGTGATACAGTGATGATACTTTTTATATGATTTTATAATATTTATATTCTATGTAACGAGAAATTTGAATAAACGGTTTGGTGAAACCGCTAGGTATAGGACTTTCAGTGTCACCTTACTGGTTATTCAAAAGACTTGTTATATAGAGTATTGAAGGATAAATATAGTGTAAATCATTGTTTATACTGAGAAGTCCTGAGCGACTATATCTTTACCAGTACTTGATAGTCCTGAGCGGCTATCGAGGTAGTCCTGAGTGACTATGCCATGTTGGACCTGAGAGATTAACTAATGGAGATCTGAGTATCTTCCATTTAGACATCAAAATTGTTTAGTACTGTATATGATATTTTCATTGCACGTTTGGCATTGCTGAGTCTCGCCAACGTTAATATGCGTGCGGCGTTGCTGAGTCTCGCCAATGTTGATATGCGTGCGGCGTTGCTGAGCCTCGCCAATGTTGATATGGATCCATATAATCTTTTATGATTTTCTTATATTTTATTGTGATTTACATACATGATTCTTGTTTATGATTTCATCATGCTATTAAATTTTAATGGCCTGTGAGCTATCATGTGATTGTGATATTTTGATGATTTTATAATGCGTTATAACTCTTGAATGAAATTCACTTGAATTAGATTATGTTGTCATTTGCAGATGATTTGAGACCAACTTGTAATTTATTGGATGCAGAAGAGTATAATTATTTTGCATAATATTAATCATCCCGTACTAAATGGATTGATTATTATATTGATGTGTAACAAGAAAAATGTGTATATATTGTCAATTTGGTTAAATGTATAAATAAATGTTAGATACTATACATTATATTTTATCCATGCGATTAACTCTGTATTCATGTACATTATGTATTGTTCTGTCCTGGATGCACACGTGTTATTATTTTGTACCAACATTAAGTATGTAACAGTAAGTGATATTTCAAAAAATTAATACGTACCAGTGTTAGTCCAAGAGAATTTACACGTGTGTGCCCCTACAGCCTCATTCTCCGTATTATCTGACGGTATTACTTAGCAATACTCTTGGATAATATGGCTATAGAGGTGGCGCGTTACAAAATGGTATCAGAGCAGGTTTAGAACAATACATTATATATATATATATATATATATATATATATATATATATATATATATATATATATATGAAGAGACACGAGTTTAGACCATAGGAGTGACTTGGTCCATGTCCCTATAGATGTGCAGTAGATTTTGTTGTAATTATATGGTTATAAAACTATATGATGATTACTAGGGAAATCATCAGGAAACATATTTGTAATTTTTCTAATGTATAATAATATATTAATTCATTTCCCCATCGTTTAGGTATTCATTTCTAATTGGAATTTAGATAGTTGAGTATAATCAAGAAATACAAAGTTGCACGCCCTATGTATTGAGTTGGTATTGTTGTAGGTGAAAAAAAGTTGAATCTGGCTCCTGATTTTTTTACTGACTTCCTGATTTATGGTTTAGAGAGTTTTGACTTATTCACTTTTATATTTAGTTGCTTCTTGATCTTTTCAACTTCAAATTTGCGATATATAATTTCTTTTAATTGTCCAGTAAATATTTTGAGAAATATTTTCTTCCTGATTTATTATTCTTCCTTTTATAATATTGTACACTTTGGAAATTCTCTCTGGCTTTATTTCCTATTTCTTGCATACTTTTAGACTAGTAAATTGTCTGTTGCAGTTTTGTAAATTTGATTTCATCCTTTTGAGTTCTCTATTTTGTAGTTTTGCTGCAAGTATGTGTTGATGTTTTCAGGTGGATTTTATTATTTTCATAGCTTTCTTGGTTTGTTTTGGGTTCTCTGATGACTTGCGGCTGGTTGGTCACGCAAAATGTGTTGAAAGCGTGCCTTCTGGCCTTTTGTTTTGTTTTATTGTTGGGGCATAGTGACTTTGTTGTGTGTCTAGTTGGTTTGTTTCGGTGTTTGGCATGCGAATCCCTTCTTAGTTTTCCACTTTCACTATAGAGCTATACAGTAATTGCATTTAGCAACTTGTGATGTTTCTATTGGTGATGCTTGTCATGCTTACAGGACAAACCAGCTGTGTAAAGTCGATCTTTTCCCTGCAATTTGCTGACATATATGATAATGTGATCACAATAATAAATGTTTTATTTGTGTTTTATTTTATTTTGCTAATTGCTGTTTGAGTGCTTTTCTATATTACACTGATAAAAACTGAGCTATATGTCAATGAATTAATATTTTGTATTTATTTCTTCCACATTTGCAAGTTGCAAATCTAAATGTAGTGAAAACTTTAATCTGTGCAAAGGTTTGTTGTCAGAGCAGTACCATTAGCATTCAAGAGATATAGGAAAAGATTTTTATGTTATACCAGGGAAACATTACAAAGCCATAGCTGAAGCTTAGGAGGAAGAATCATAATGGAACCAAATGGGTTAACTGTTCTGAAAAGCAGACTACATAATGGGGATTTTATATGCTGGATAAAAGCGCATAGTGCGGAAAATGTAGATAGAAAAAAAATGAACTGCCCCAGAAATATTTTATATGAAAACTGATAATAATTTCCAAGCAAAACATTAGCTATGCGATCAAACAACAATATAACCAAAAAGTAAGTGTGCGTATATATATATATATATATATATATACATATTCATACATATATACATATACATACACACATACATATATACATATACATACACACATAGGGGGCGGCTATTTGAACACAAAATTTGATACAAATAGAGTGACACGGAGCCTCAACCGTTGGATCTTTTTGTTTTTATATGGACAAGCGTAATTCATGGGGTGATCCAATGATGTAAATTAATTGTGTCACCATTTGTGTCAAAATTTTGTGTTCCTGTACAATTTCTCACACACACACATATATATATATATATATACACACACACACTATATTATAATTAGTGAGTTTGATTTCAGGGCTCATGGCGCTCCTCAAGTTTTGTAAAACCCAACAGTCGTCAAATGTTTTTCTTTTTCTTTACATTTGAAGTCATTCTTTTCACGTCGCCCAAAAAGCTTAACCCTAATTTCGAAATTACAAGAGCGCAGAAGTCTTCTCCGGCGTCTTAAACTCAACAACCGTACATTTGTTAGTTTTCCCGCTGCGCATCTCCACCTTTCTTCTCTCCCAGGTTTGCTATGTAACCCTAATTTCATAATAAGTAATATCCATGCATCTCCACCCTTCATCTCTCCCAGGTTTGCTATGTAATCCTAATTTCATAATAAGTAATATCCATCAAATATCGTTTCTCTATCTTTGTCTCCTGATTTTCGTTCAATTGCTTTGTCTCAGAATCAAATTGTCCCTCATTTGAGCCCTCTCAGCCATCTTTCACATTTCAAAGCACTGTTGCAACCAAGGAGCTCGATTGTTTCATTGGCTATGCGACCACCTGCTGCTTCGTAGACATACATGCTCCCCATACGTAAGTTTTAATTCATATTGTTCCTAGATTTTTCCCCTTCCTACCTATTGCTGTTTGGTTTTAGTTAAATCTTTAAATTGAATTAAATGTTTCTTTGATTATGCTATTTTTATGTTGTTTTTATTGAATATATGTAGTAAGTTTGGTCTCACTTTTTCTTCAGGATATATATATATATATATATATATATATATATATATATATATATATATGGCGAGCGTTCAATGGCACCCTAAACAGTGCAGCACCTCTAAATGTCCCCTGATTTTCACCACATATCTCGTTTCTCTCACCCTCCACTCATTCTCTTACCTCCCACTCACTTATTCTAATATAAATGCTTGGTTTATATGGAGGGCAAATGGGGTGCCCACTATTTGGGGTGTCATTGAACGCTCCTCATATATATATATACATATTAATGTAGGCAAATTCTATTTGGACACAGTTTTTTCCTTAGTAGCCCCACCATTTCAAAAAAAAAAACGCATATCCATTTCTATACTGAGTAGCCCCCTCCATTTTCCGTTTGTGCCCCCTCCCATCGTAAAAACCTAAATTCACGCTTATATCTCGGTTTTCAGAAATCAACTTCCGTTCCAAATTTTCAGGATCTTCACCACTTTAAGCACTCATAAACTTCCGAAACAAACATACATTTATCTAATCAACGATTTCTGGAACCCTAGATCCAAGCAAGAGTAAGGTTTTTTTTTCAAATAATTTTACAGCTACCACGTATAGGGACAACGTGGATTTCATCAAACCACGTACGGGAAAAAGGAGGATATTATTTTTACCTCGTAAGCCTTATACGTGATTTTTATTTTTCCAACGTCCAGCTCCACCGACCTGGAACACAATTCTCGTTGAAGCGTCACGTTTATTGGTGGGAAGGACACAAACTCCACTTGAGTATATGAACCACGTGGTATTTAATTTTTTCTCGGAAACCTGGAAGTGATTACTGCATGTTCCACGTATAATGAATACGTGGTTTTACTTTTTTCACGTAGGGTGAATACGTGATTCGCATATATTCCACGTACTTTGTGAACGAGGTGACCTGAAACTTCTGCGTCTACTGCGACTTTTATCCTTTGAAATCTAAAAAAAAAAAATCATCATAAATCATCGGAGTGTGCTAGAATTTCATTCTCTTCAAAATCCATCAGATTGAATTAAAATTTTGAAATTTACTTTCATAAATTTTGAAATTAGGGTTTGAGGTAGCAGCTGATGGAAAGTACAGATGAGCAACGTTAAAAAAGGATTATCTGACAGACAGTACATTATTAAGTTCTAAGAGTATTTTAGTCTATGAAAATATCATTATTTTTAGGGGGGGCTACTAAGTAAAAACCCGTGTCCAAATAGAATTTGCCATTAATGTAAATGCTTAAATTTAAAATAACAGCTCCTTTAATTCAACCTCTGACCAACAAATCTCAAGTGTATAATTATTTGCTTATATGGTCATAATATAGACGGTAGTGTTTATGTATATTTGAATTATACACCGAAGTCTGCTTTGAAATTTTGGGGAATCGGGGCACTAATAATCCGAAGTTAAAGGAAAATATGATTATATTCCCAAGTGTTGTTTACTGCTTCAATCTGCTAAACAAAATTAGACAGAACTGTATCAAGTGCAGTCGGTATTTATCACCTACTAAGAAGATAATGTGTATGTCTACCTTTTTTTTCGATTCTTTGTTTTATATTAGCAACAGTTTTTCATTTTATATCAAGTGGAGTCTCCAGATTGAGGTCAGTTTAAAAATAATATACTTATCAACATGATTTCATACAAATTTGAAATCTTCATACAAAATAAACAAATTGAAACTAACTTTGTTGGTGATCAGTTCAGAATCGGTGATCGAAAATAAATCTTAACTACAAGTGACACTACCAAACAAACCTAAGCTCAGCTGGTTTTTGTGGTTTGGTTCTTTGTGCATTATTGAATAAGTTTTTTTTAATTTTATTTGTAAGCATTGTTTTCATATGTACAGGGTTACAAAGCCAAATGCAATTATGTAAAAATTGTTCATTCCCATAGACTACTTATTAAGTTTTTCAAGGTTTGTTTGATAGCTTCAAAATACAAGCCTTATTTTTGTTGTTGATAAACTTTTTCTTTGACGTAATTTTTTTTTTTTTTTTTTTTTTTTTGCATATTTTAATTCTTTGGCAATGAAATACGGAAGTAATAACCACTTTTGTTTCTTGCTTTTTTGGTTGTCTAATTTGGGGTGGGCAGACAGTAAGAGCATAACTCGCCAATGCTATTGAGATAACTTACAATATGATTTTTTTATGTTATAATTGATTTCTCATTATATCAGTTCTCTAATCTGGTATACTAATAGATTGGTTGAGATTCTTCATAATCTCACTTGCCCTTCTTCTATTTTTTGTTTCAGATTTTCTAGCATTGATGCATCGTACTATGCTTGCTTTGGGGTTAAAATGTTGTTCCAGGTTTTGAACATAGAGGATTGGAAAATGATGATGTTTTTAACAGCTGGATAGTAGTTAGCTGAAACTGACAGCATATATCCTTTATTCCCATTATATATCCTTATTTGGACAGTTGTCCTATGTACATCTTTTTATATGAATTAATTTGTTGTTCATGTTTATGTGCAATTTTCCAAGATGTTCTATAGAGCTGATCTCTTATGGTACTATACCTTCATTATTTACCATTTGTATTTCCATTTATAATGGACGATTTCGTAAACATATTGTTATTAAATAGAGTATATTTGACTATTTCGATGGTTATTCAATAAAAAGCCTTTTCGGTTTATTATTGACAGTATTCTATGTATCTTTAATTTGAACCAACTTCTCTATATGTGGTGTGAATGGAAATGATAAGGTTTCTCATTTTTGACTTAGCACTTTTTTTTCTTAAGTTGGTTGACTTCTACTTTTACATTTTTTTTTGTTCTCACATATTGTTTCATAGTATGACTTTTCTTCTAATTAGTTGGGCTAATTTGGGTTAATTTTACCACCCTATAATATTAGATTACTTTCCATGTTTTGCTACTAATATTTGTTATTCCTTATCGTAACAAGTTTTCACCGTTTACTTTCACACAGTGTCATGATTAAATCCATAACTATTTGGTGTTTTGATATGTAAGGGTGGTATTTTAGGTGAGACGAAATTTCTTATCTTGGTTGTTTTTATGTATATTATTTATAAGCATTTGCACTGTCGAAAGTAGAGCAAGTCTGTTTCCAGTTGTCCTTATTTCCTCATATCCTATTACTTTATTTTCTGGAAGCCCCCTAAATGTTGATTACTTATCGTATATTTGTCATTGTAGAAATTATTTATAATGTCTTCGTTTCTATTAACTTACACAATTTTTATGTCATTCATGATAATACTAAATTCGTAATGTTAACACATATACGCATGTAAGATACTGAGCAATGAAAACATGCTCTTATTATAGTTGCTTCTTAGTATTTTGAATGGAATTATAACTTTTCAACTTAGCAAGCATTTCACATAGCAAGAAATCAAATACATGTATTATCTAAATCACCTCATAAGAACCAAGGATTCTGTATCATAAAAGAATTCAATCAAGGTGGAATAATTAGTTATTGATATATAATGTTGTCTACTAATTCTAGATAGAGTCACATGCTTGGCGTATAAAAGAAGTGCGTGTATGTTTCAATTTTGACATGATATTGTTTGCTATTTTACCTTTTGCTTAATATATATATGTGTCTTTTTTATTTCTTCTTGCGTGGTTTGATAATATAAATTCATAGTAATATGACCGGTGATAGATTTTTTTTATTTATTTAGTGATTTTACATACAAAAAAATAGAGGTTCAAAGAGTAATAATATTTATAATAGTAGAGCAGTTCCCATGATTTGAGTTTGGCGAGTGAAAATATGTTACCATCTTATATATTGAACTGTGTATGTTTTTTTGTTATAGGTAGGGATTCAGGAGATGTAACTGAACCATATAAGGACATCATATTGGTATCCTTTTCTCCATATTGTTCTTCCTATCATTGTCAATGATGAGAAGGGGTGAGATCTGATTTTGTTTATTTCAGTTATTGATTGGATGTGGATTTAGAACTAAAAATGTTCAATGTTTAGTTATGAAACTACATCTTATAGATCATTTAACTAGTATTACCGCACAACGGTGGGAAAACCGACCGTTTCATCATATAATTTTAAAAAAAATTGATAATAACATGGTTTATTTATGAATTTATTGCGTTTTAAAAATTTGTTGCATATTTAAATTATTCTATATACATCTATCAAAGAACATTGTAGCAGAAATAATATATTAATGATAGATCTAAAATAAATTTGAAATGTATTGGATGCTCTGAAGAAAGTTTAAATATCAGTATTTGAGCTACTAAAAACATTGGAGAAACCAATTCCGAAAAAGGAAGAGTATGATAGTAAACAAACCTGTCTAGTAGTCGTTTTGATAATACTTATTGGATATATTAATACGTTGTTTTGGATAATAACATAGTTGATTACGCATACTTCGTTAATGACATCTGTTAGCAAAATGAAGCATCATTCTGCTATATTTAAGTTGATTAGATTATTAGAATATCCGTTTAATGGAATAAATCCACATTCTGCTATTGTTGAATTAAATGTTAGCTTGTGTAGGAACCATTGTGTATCAATTGAAAGTCTTACAAATACACTTGTGTTACCCAATATGTTCAAATTGAGGAACAAATGTTGAGAATGACGTGTTATTATGATTGTTACAAAGAAAATGTTAGCATATATTATGAGTGCATCCTTAAATTACAGAAAAAGAAACATATCTAAGTTCCATGTATTGTCTAATATAAAGGCTAAAACAGGCGTTTGAATTCACTTTCCTCCTTTGACATGTAATAAACATTTTTAACATGTAACATTCAGGCACACGCTAGCAATACCATTTCTGCAATTATCAAACAAGTCTAACAGGCAATAAAATATGAGAACATAGATGCCCACACAAAATCTATGAATCTGTAGTCCAACATAGTAAATGCCAAAGAAAGAAAAAACAACGGTCCAATCTACAGGACTGGAGAATTCATCAACTCAAAATCTTTACTTGCACTGCAAAAGGAAACTACACAAAACTGTAGGAATACTATATATATATAGGGGGCGGCTATTTGAACACAAAATTAGACACAAAGAGAGAGACACAGAGCCTCAACCATTGGATCTTTTTTGTCTTTATATTTTGAGGCATAATTCATGGGGTGATCCAATGGTGCAAAGCAATTGTGTCACCATTTGTGTCAAAATTTTGTCTCTATAGAATTTCCCATATATATATATATATATATATATATATATATATATGGGAGCAGCTATAGGGACACAAAATTGGACACAAATCTATGTACACAAAATTTGGACCACATGATTTGTTTGTCTTTATGTGTGAGGTGTAATTCAGGGGAAGATATAGTGGCTCATATTTTATGTGTTTAATTTTGTGCCAATATTTTGTCCCTATATATATATATATGTATATGTATATGTATATATATAGACACACACACATAGACACACAAGTCAAATTTATAACTACTATATATGAAATAAACATAGAACGTAATAATAAGAACAGAGAAAATTTCATAATGATACTACACATCAGCTAAAACATGAGATAGTTTTTATATGATACACATTCGTAAACCATATTCCCCATGAAGAATTGTATGTTACAAAATCATTGGAGTAGAAAACTGTTTTTACAATCAAAATTTCAGTTGAAGATTGGTACTCAATGAATTGAAACTATACAAATTACTAGTGTGTGGCCCGTGCTACGCATACGGGGAATGTCGATAACTACACTTCTATATAAGCCATGAAATAAAGAAAATTTGTAGAGTGGATTAATGTAGTTTTTAGTTTATTATTAAGTGTATATGAAAATATATCTATATATTCCAAGGTTAGTTTTATCGTGCATAAAATTTTGTAGCTTTACCTATCTATATCTACGATCTTAAATTATCAAAATGTGCAACAAACATTAAATATTTGAAAGCTTGCTTATTATTTAAATTCGTAAATTCTGAAGAAATCGTGTTAACAATTCTGATAAAGTGGAAGGACAAAAAATTATCATGTATCCTTAGTAGAGTTGATTTGTGAAACCCTTAACCCCTGAAATTGACGTCTTCGTTTTCTCCTATAGATCCACATTTAAATATAAGAAAAACATTTATGATAGCATGAATAAAAAAAAACACAGTAGGAAGTCTCATCAATATTTTTGCTGTTAGAAAATAAATCTGGTATGCATACATTTGGCATTATTGAAACAATGCATATTTTGTTAAACCAAGTAGGAAAAGTTTATTATAAAAATGTAATAATCAGAATATGAAGAAAATTTTCCTTCATTATATGTAAAATACACAAAATAATATAAGTAGTGTTTAAACACCTATAATGCAGCCACCATGTATTGTACAATATGTATAAAACGCTGTATGCTTGAGACAATTTGACTATGATATCAAATATCGCTACTAAGTTAGAGCCAGCAAAGTTTGCTGGGGAAACATAGAATTGGAAAAGTTAGTTCTATATATATGCAACTGAAAGAACTGGTAAACAGAGAACTGGTGAAAAGCAGCAATGAAGCATGCAAATAGAAATGACACAGTGCTTGACAGTCAATAAGAAAATACAACTAAATTTTGTTGTAACATGTACAGTAGTTTAAAATAGAAACAAAGTATCATAATGAGAAAGGTATCATCAAATGAGGTTGGTTGGTGACAACCTAACGACGTAGTCACTAAATGCAAAAATTAATAATTATATTAAAACAGACTAATCAGTTTCAAATACCCTGTACAATAATCGATAGAGGAGATGTTTTTCTATTAGTTGTACTAAAATCATGCAACTACTCTTGATTCAATTTAATCTTTCCAACTAAGGACCAGGTGCTCACTCCATGTTGTTAATCCACATATTACATTGCTTGCTTCACGCAAACTTTCAGCCTACATCAGCTCACATCTATAATACACATCCACAGTTGCAAACAGGATCTGCCTATCTTTGCCTTGGCTACATCATCGGCCCATATTACTTCAAACTGTCCTTGGTAGCATGCATCAGTCCGTCAATGAAGATCTTTTATATTGAAGTTTGCTAGGTAATGATATTAAATGTTATAGTTTACCTGTAGAATTATATTGAGTTAGCATACATACACGTGCATACATACATATATGATCAGGTAGCAAATATCACTACATAAAAGAACGTTAAAGAGGGAGAAATCCAAAATAATATATGAATACTGCATTTTAAATAATAGTTTTTCATGTCAAAAGAGAAGGATGAAACCGAAAGGAAAATAATGAAATGTTTTTTACTTTTCATGTGTAAAAACATAATTTAATACCTGATGGTATCATGCTTTATAAGGAATTGGCCAATTATTACTTTGATTCAGATAATATTTTTGCTAACCTGCAAAGTTATTTGGTGCGCATCCGAAGAAGATAGGCCTTTGTATTCTATGCAATACACCAACTCGGCGAAGTCTATATGAAACACAACATATGAAAAATATGTGTTTTCTTCTATACTGTGGGTTTACTTCAATTTAGATCTGAACTCCATTTGTCACATGCACAGGTTTTTATAGAATTCATATCGCATAGTTTTTATTACTAATCATTCACAATGCAAAATTAAATAAATAAAGGACTGTAATCCAAATGTTGACACATCAGATAACATACTTTACTATCTTTAATTTTTGTTACATGATTTGTTTAATGCAATATATAGGAGTTTAAATATTATAACCCATGAAAGTAGAGATATTAGAACAACATCATATGTACAAAATTCAGTATATTTATTTGTATAGGACTTAACATTTATGCTCATTTGTCATTAGAGTTGACTGTTACCTGCAGGTTTCATAAAATTCAACTTAGATGATAAATGTTCTAGTATAGTTATTGAAATTTTGATGGAGAAGCAATCCAATTTGGACGAATCCGCTTATTTGCTGCTTCATAAAAAAAGCAAGAACTAAGAATGAAAACAAAAGTTTCATTTCAGTTGAAGTAGAGTTCCAACCATGATGACCATGAATGACTACCAAAAATGTCTCCAGGCTTTATCTATTAAGCACGAAGACTACGATTATGAGTGACTACTACATAGAAGGTTTACATTTATAATGAACCTATACAAAAGCTAATATAAATCCGGCTTATACAATTTAGCTGTTAAAGGTTTCTAGCATCATTCCGTTGGGTTTCACATTTAGATATCAGAAATTGCATGTAATTAATTATAAAGAAGAATTGAAAGGATAATAAAAGAAGGTTTATTTCAACCTAAATTCAACATAGATGATTTTAAACCAGCTAAGTAATATAGCACAAATATCAAAACAGAATGATCAAATATGAATTATAAACCTAATTCACTCAGTTATTTAGCATCTGCATCATATAAGGGAAACTCTGGCAACTTTTGCAAGAATGGTTATTTATAACGATAGTGATTACCACAATTATAAAAAGCTAACTAAACATTGAGACCTAAATAGATGAATCCCACCTATTGAAAACCAACATTAACAGTAATAACTAATAAGTGAAATATGAAGAATACGGTCATGAGACAACTGCGTAGCAAATATAAAAAAGGAAACAATTAGTACTTTTATCATTAATAAAATTGATAACTATTGAAAATTATTGTTGCCATCAACATAGATCCACTGAAAGTTTTCATGGATTAGAAGGTATACAGCAAATAGCAGAGAAAGAGTTCTTCCACCAAACATGTACTCAGCATGTAAATGTTGAAGCTCTTCATGAATTTAATTGCACTAAAATTATTCTAGAGAAGAAGGATATAATCAGTTCCATTAAAATAAATGTGTAGTAGAGACGAACAGAAAAGGAAGGAACGACTATCAATGTGATAAAAGGAGTTTATTTCAAATGTGATTATTACGTATGTCTTTCAGTTTTCAGGAAAAAAATTGCGAGGTCAGTTAATGGTGACGCATGGAAGAAAACTGGAGTGGATTCTTCTTTCTAATATTAAGATAAGAATAAATCGGTTCTTTTTTTCATATAGGCATTATCGCATAAGTAACGAAGCGTGCACAATAAAGAAGGTGAACCAGATTATGGGGAAAGAGCAAGCATTACCTGTTTCAATTAATCATATGTACTTGAGATTATAACTGCAGAAATTCAAATAAGCTAGAACCCATGCTAAGAAGACAATACTACGTACCATTCAAAATTAAGGTAAATTAACTATTTAGATACGGAAATTCTATAAGGCCCGGAAATAAATGACAAAAAAGAGTGCGGTGGATACATACACCGTTTGATTAGCAAAGGCCTCCTGAATTCCAAGGCTGGATCCACTTTCGCAATTCCCTGACCTTCAATTTCCGGGCTTTCTAGCATCCTTCATTTAGATAGGTGCGACTTTGGTCTTCAAAGAGAAACGTGTTGAAATTTAAGGGGATCAATGAAATAATGATAGACTTCATAATGTCTAGCGAATTAGCATTTGCAATTGTAGATTTTTTTTTCCCAGTTCAGAAGAGAATGATAGAAATGGAATGGAATTGGAATAATATGAGGTCAGGTTTGAACCCAACTAACATATCCAGTGGTCGTTAATTAATGATTTCAATTATCGAAGAGGCTATGGTCTAAAGGAGAGAAAAGAATAAGTAACACAAATGATCAGTTATTCTATTTCATATATCACTTGATCATGCCAGTCAACAGTAAGAATAAATTGAAGATTAAAAATATGAGATAAAGAATTGCACGCCTGTAATTATTATTTTTTATGTAAAATGCAAATTGCAAGTAATTGGGACATTCAATTTTGGAGAAACATTACATTTTATAGTAACAGTATAAATGATTCAAATAAAATTGGAAAAAAACTGTTGTGAAAATGAATCATTTTAAACTAATAAAAATATTACCACATAGTCAAGGTGCATCCGAACATAGGGTTAATGTAAACAAAAGCATAATTAGAGTGAGATGCATACCGTTACTGAACAATGATGAAAAAATGAACTGTTGTAAATAAATAAATTTAATGTCAGATTATGTTCATCAAGTTTCAACGTTTACAGATTCCGAATAAAATGACATTCTCCATATGCGTGAAAACAAAATAAAATATTTCAGATTGCATGTTTGGCATAAACAACTAAACCATGAAAACAACAATAATTCAACTTACCATGTTATATTCCATTCCATGTATCCACCGCTTGTATTCGTTCATCATATGAAGGACCCTCTATATTGGATTGGTTTCTTCCAATTCGAGCATTCATTATATGAAGAACCCTCTATACTGGACTGGTTTCTACCAGTTTGAGCATCTGTAGTCAACGCCCAAATGACAAAATCAATTTTTTTATTCAAAGAGAGAAAAAAAAGTTTGTACAAAATATAAGAGAAGATGGGATTTTCCACTGTAAAAGGCTGAAGCCACCTGCGAAGAAGGAGGTTCCTCCGACAACAGAAATACAACAGCCACATCCAAAGATGTAGGTTTTAATTGACGGCAGGTATCGGTAGGTTATTGGATAGAGGATTGGGTTTTTTAACCATTGGAATTTCTTACAGAATGCCGTAGAAACGATGTAGTTGGAGAAAGAACAGTAGATTGAGCAAAAAGTGGTCATCGAAACAAACTGCCGTTCTAATTTGGAATTCAGAAAAGATGGCGATGTAGTAAGTAATTTTAGAGGTCACATGTCATAAAATTAGAGAGCTGGTTCCTTTTTTCCAGTATAAATAATAGATTGGTTATTTTATTTTTTTAAGGACCTCAATCGCACAAAAAGTGCATGTACTTAAAGAGATTCAAGTACTTAGTTTTAATATGATAAAAAAGAATGAAATTTTATGAAAATGTAAACGCATTAAAAGAGAGCAATGTATACCGCTTGGGCAATGGGTTGATGTATGGTATTTATGGTTTGTAGATTTTTTGATGCACTGAAATTATGCTAATAATTAACAGGCAGGAAACTTAATAAGAGAATAATTAGGAATACCAGAGGTGACAGGGATCAAAGGAGAAATACCCAAATGGAGGAAAACATCCAAAATCATTTCCTTGTAGAACTGTAAATGTCAAACAGTATGGAAGGGAAAATTTCCTTTGCTTCGTGCTCAGATGCAATCATGTAAGATGGTTTCATTCAACACATGAAAAAGGAAAAATCGACAGTATAATTTTTGGGCATTTAAGGCGGAACTGTAAATACACTGATATAACCGGAATAGTAAACAGCCGAGAGAAGCAGTTATAGGTAAGTAAGAAATACAGTCCCTGATACATCTGAAATCGAGAATACCCAAACTGAGATAAATCTGTTAAAATCACTTGCCTTTAAAACCCTAACTTTCATATTGCAGTATGAATCAGTATCATGAGCGTAATCGTCATCATTGTTCCAGCACGGGTCGGAGGAATCTACGTTCAGAACATTGTTCAGGTGGAAACACTCCTTTGAGCGGCGTGATTCAACGACTTTACTCCCAATGAAGAATATGTCGCAACAACATACTATCTGAGGTAGAGTCAAGAGTGGCGAGAAGGGTGTAAATCGAAAAAGAGGGAAAAGGCCTGGAATCGATCATGGAAGAGGTCGTGAGATCATCGTTCTCCACCTCCTCTCTATTAAAAATCGAAGGAAATATACCATCGTTCATCTCTAATCAATCTCGTCCGTTCCAACACAATTTTACACAACTCGACTCTCTCATTCCAATCGCGTTCTACAGGTTAACGCACGCGAGCCATGAAAAGCACCGAACCCATTCTTCACCATTTTACCCCAAATTTTGCATACTCTTGCGATTTGAACTTCTCAACCGAATTATGATAACCAATTTGCAAATCAAAGCTTAAATTCCTTTAAAACAGCAACCCTAGTTAACGATCCAAAAAAAGGGTGAGAAAACAGGAGAGGACTTTGTGCGTTGATTCAGATAACTGAGGAAGAAACGGAGCATAGAAAAGAGAGATGCGAATCCGGAGATATTACAGGCGAGAAAATTCGTATTTAAGGAAAATGCAGATCTGAGGAAGAGAAAGAAGGAAACGACGGAGATAACATTAATGTTGAGCGAAAATTAAGGCTTAATTTATTGGTTCAGACAATTTGGTTTTGGCTTTTACAGTAGGCAAACCTCCCTAACGGTCGGTTTGATTATTTAAAGCAACAATACAGATTTGTTCCTTAGTGCATTGCCTATGCAACTTCAAAATATGAAATTACAACTACAAGAAAATGCTTATACTCACATTTCAACCGTTTGGCAGTACTAAGCTCCATTATGGTATTACATTTGTCTTCTTCGTAAACAATTATTCTTCCTAAAAGTTTCTTAAGATAATATGTTGAAGCTATATGTTCACTATGGTGGAAACATTCCTATTGTCTGTTTCTTGCATTTTTTTGGGGATCTTATCAAATATTTCCCAAGATGAAATTTCAGCTTCATGTTTTCTGGCTTTTTTTTTTTTTTTTTTTTTTTGAACCTTGATTTATCTGGAAAGTTCCTTTTGTTTCAATTTTTTTGAATAGAACGTGCTATCCTTTGTCACAATTCCTACATGACAATAGCATTTTGGAATTTCATCTTTGAGTTTAGAGTCAAGGGATGTTATAAGATACCCCAAACATTGAAGCTTCAGTGTTTATGCATTCGAAAGAAAGAGGCAGTACAGACTGCCAAGGAATCATAAGATTACAAGAGGTAGAAACCAGTCCCCCACGAGTTCCACATTGTTACGCCTAAAATTGGCTTAAATTTCATGGTTGAAATAATTGGGTCTTATATTACTTCGGCAAGAGAATTATCTCTTGGGCATGCAAGAATTTCTGTAAATAGGCAAACAGAAATCCTTTATCATAATTAGCCAATTTCAATCTGACTTGAACGACCATAAACGTGCTTCAAGTACAAATGGAAATGAGGAAATAGAGAGCATATTCCATGTGGCAGTATCAAATTTAGACAGTTGAGATCTTCAAAATTGGTTGTTGACATGGCATACTATCAGAATGACACAAAGTAAGCTCCTTTCATCTTTTTATTCGAGGAGTAGAGCTCACATCGTTTATTTTCCAAAAAAATTTTGTTGTTTGTATTTTTTAAAAAACTTTGTTAGTTTTAATTTTTGATGAATTATGAGCTTATTAATTTATCTTTGATTTATAGTACACTGCATATGTATTGATTTTTTGCACTTGGTACAGTTTTTCTTTATGTTATGCCTGTTGTAACTGCTATATTTGCACAATTCATGCTCCAGTAGCAAGTATTTATTTTCCGCTTTTCCTGCATGAGATTTGTGTGAATAATGGGAAAGCTTTCAGGCGTTTTGGGGCTGAGTTACTCTTGCTAAATTAATTTAACGCTCAATGTCTTCAACAATGGTGCTTATATTATAATTGGAAAGTCAGGTATCTTGCTGTAAGTATTGAATTAATTATGTACATTCTTAATTGTATAAATTAGGAGATAAACTGGATAAGCAATGTAGTTGTATAGACTATTTTGTATTGTTTTTCCATGGGTTTTAAATACTATTTTTAATTGTCCTTTTATCGAAAATATTGAGTGGATACAGAAACAAATGTGTTCCCTGATTTGTTTACAGATGACAGAAGAACCCGAAGTCACAAATGGGGATTCTTCTCAGTCTATGGTGATTTTTCTTTCAATCAAACCAAAAAATAAAACTATGGCACCTAAATGCAGGTGCATAGCAAATGGAATGGCATATTAATGGATAAAGTGTAACGTTAATTTTATGTGTGTGTATATGTATATCCTTTGTTACAAATAGGGATGATAGAATTTCTTATTGTACATATACTGAAAGCGGAAGCTCGATTGAAGTGCTTCCTATTGTAGGAAAATAACTTTTAAGGGTAGCGTTTTTGAATACTTAGTTTCAAGGAGAATTTATAGGAAAACGATTTTTTTTAATCATTTTAATTTATGCAAAAAAAATCTTTTGCCATTATTTTTTTATAAATAAAAACGAAAAATCTATTTATCTTCTTCTATAAATTGTCCTTAAAACTCATTTTTTAGAAGTATTGTCCTTCAATCATATTGCAGTGCATTAAGTTCTTTTAGTGAAAATACTCTATTGGAAACTATGTATATTTTTTCATTGAGAAATATGGTGAAATAAGAATATGGGCCATTTAGAATGCAATTTGTCTTGACGTTATTGAAGAGAATGCAATTATATTACTGCATTAGCCTTTAACTAGTGTGACGTGTTCAATATGAATTTTACATAAGCACATAGGCAATTGGATTAATGGATAAGATTTTATGTGCACTTACCGTTACCTTTTTAAGGTAGCTAATCAATAACCAATATATTTTAATGTCACACATTCACACAAAAGGGGAGGGTTTATTGCCAAAGAAATATCTATTCATATTCCCCTTTAAATTAAGTATGTCATATGTCATAATATGATGTTAGTTTCATATATATATATATATATATATATATATATATATATATATATATATATATATATTTGTAATAATGATATGCTTTTACTTCAAATTCAATAGCCATAGTAGAGATAATCCTATTGATACAGTTGGTTACTTTTTGTAAAGTCACATTACATTTAGTGAATGCTTATGTGAACTATGAAACCTAATATATTATAAGCCATGGAAAATGTGATTAAACCATGGTTATTACAATTCTACGGTTCTCTATGTACTCATTCTTTCCCTTTAAAATCGTATTTGTTATAATTATTTATTATTGTGTCAATCAATATGTATCTACAACGTTTATCATACAAGATCAATATGTCAATCAATATGTATCCAAGGTCATTGACTAAGACATCATGCTACCCATATGAATGTATGCTTAGTTGGGTCATATGATAATCGATAATACAAGAAACTGTCTTTTCCCTCATTGTATTTCTTTTTCGAAATTGTAGCTATATGATGGCTTTAAATCAAATGAAAAGTTAAAAACCTCTGTTTATGTAATTTTACCTCTTTTTTTTAGAAGGTAAACGTATATCCCAACGACTAAAAAAATAGCATATGATTTTGTACACTTCATTCTTAGAAGCGCATGATTTCAATGGTCCATGTAATTTATCAATGACAAAAACAGGACTTTAAAATGGTTAGCCACTCCTTAGTGTATTTTACTCTTTGCGTTGACATGCACACGGTTTCAGCTGTCAGCCAATTGCTCAGTCATTTTATAACTATTCCAGCTTTAACAATAAAGATATTACTCATGCACACGGTTTCAGCTTTAACAACACTTACTTTTTTAACCTGAGACAGATTGTACTCAATTCATTGTTTTGTCTACAGGTTTTACTCAATTTCCGATTTTGCCATAGCTTTGGAAAAGAACCAATGGTCAGCACAGTGTTATATATTTGATCGCTAGCTGTATGTTCTATTATGTTTTAAGAATCAATACTGATGTTTACTAGGTGCGGGAATTGACTTTTCTCATAAAACTTTGTTGTGTTAAAAAAATTTATTGTGCCCTACCTTGCTTTTTTATTTCTATTATTTCTGGAAGAAAATATTTTATGGGTTTCAAGTTCATTGCTACTTGAACATGTTATCTAATTATGGCAGTGTACTCTTATTTGATTCATACCAGTTGTTTTAATCTCAATGCAGGCTGATATGCGTGACAATTGATATAATTCTATGTTAGCGGTTGCCCACATAAAGATATGAAAAGATCATGTTCCACGCAGAGCCAAGGCCCAACTGTGCCACCCAGCTTCGTTTTGACGTTCATTTTGATCATTGACAGAATAAGTATATAATGATGGATTAACATCAAGCTTTTCTGGCGTATAAGGTTAAACTGTAAATAACCCTGGTTCAGACTTCGTGATGGCTTCACAGTTTGGGCTTTTGGTATTAGCTACCTTTTTTAGACGTCGTGTAGAGTGTATTGAAGTATTCTTTTAGACTCCACCTTCATCACTTACTGCTATATTTGCATGTTGTACGAAGAAACTATTATTACGATGTACTTCCGCAATATAAGGTTTTCATATAAGTGGATAAATGACTTTTTATTAAGGTGCCGTTTGATTTTCAAACTGTCCATTACAAGTTCGCGTCCGCATCGGAAGCGTCCGACGCGTCGACGTGGAACCCAGCAAATTACTCCTTTCAAACGAGAGCTGCAAATTCTTCTTTTCGTTTACCTCTTCAATTTTCTACTCCTTGTTACACCCATTTGCCCCTTTTGTGTGCTCCTTCCATATACAATTGAAAATGCATTCTCCTTCCCCAACCTCTTACAAATACCCATTTCAAGTACCTTTTCCTATTAAAAATCAAACACACCCTAACTTTTATGACCATAACATTGATTATTGGTTATAGCTCTAAATGTTCAACATTGACATAGCAAAACTTCTAAACCACATAATTATAAAATATCTCATTCAATATCATGTTGTCACTAAAAAAATAACTACTCTTATTTTTCTTAAATGTTTAGGTGATGAATTTAGATTTTTAATATTTGATGCAAGATTTTTCTTTAGTTTGTTCTTAAGGTACTTTGCAATTCATTTATAATGTGACTAATTTGAAGATTTTGACAAGTTATTAGTTGAATACGATGTATGTTAGTGTTTGCCAATTAGTTAAATATATTTGACAAATGATAATATGGTATAAATATCTTGAAATTGCGAAGTTGTATAACTATTTTTGCTTCTCATTATCTTTTAGACTAGGCATTTGCTCTGCACTTTTTTTGTCGCATTGTGGTAAGATCATGCTTCTTTTGTGCATGTGTATACAATATATAGTAGTTCTATGTGTTACAAGCACAAACCACCTTTAACTTTCAAACTGCACATTCACCCCTCTTCGAAAACAAATTTAACCAAACATATTTGTTTTTATTTCAAATGGAAAGCATAAATATTTGCAATTTAAATTATAAATTCTAAAATTTAAAATGCAAACACATGCACTTCAACTTATTTTGTTTCTCGCCTTGACAATCCATATTTTGTTTTTGAGCCAAGCTATTTATTTGCTAATAGTCATGCAAAACTTAAAGTTGCAATTGTGCTTCATTTGCTTCTACTGCAATAAAACCAATGGTAGTGACGTATAAAATATTATTGGGAAAGACGATTTATTGATAACTAACATGAATTGTTTCTTCTGTGTTCTGCATGTTAAATATGTGTTTGTACGTTAGCTTGGCTATAAAATATTAGAAATATGTTGGTTCTCTCAATGAATATTATTATAAGATGTTTTTCACTAAATAGCCTACTATGAAATTGTATACAATTATAATTACATAGAAACATATTTATGGAATTTCATCTTTATAGAAATGTGGCTATAATCGTCTGAAATATTATTGTTATATATACTTATACAACATAGGCCACAGTATTATCCGATTAGCAGTTATTTTTATCATTAATTATGTTATTCGAAAGCTAAGCATATACAAAATCATTAATTGCAGTAACCTTAGCTTATAAAACTGCATATGTTTTATTAGTTTGCAGAACGAAGAATCATAAATTCAAGTCATTAATTTGTCTTGAATATAAACTAAATGTAACTACCGCATAGTAATAGTGACTACGATTATATTCCATTAGCAATAATTATTTTAATTGAATATGTAAATTAATAACTTACCATATGAGTATTTCATGATCATATATGTATAAACTATTAATACCATATTTGTATCATCAATTTACAAACTCATGGACCAAATAAATAGTTACAACACAGTTAAGGATAAACTTTATGCACTACACATATTAAAAAAAAATGAAATTACTTCTGTTATTATTTGAATGCAAAATTTATACTTTAAATTTTATTTTATTTTGATTACTTTGATGTCCTTATCTCATATAACTGTCTTGATATGATTTTTTTTCTAGACCAGCTTAAATCATAATATCGTGTATAAACCAATTGCTTTGCTTTCTATTATTTCACTATTGTATATGATTTCACAATTCAACAATCATGTTTCCTATAGTTTTCTTATCCTATGTTCAGTATTTATATTTCACGAAAGGGTTCAATTATTGGATTCTCCAACAAAAAAGGTGTAAACTTTTTATATTTTTGAATTTTACCTTTTGATTACTTTGATGTCGTGATGCCATCTAATTGTCCTGATATCAAATTTGGTTAGCCTAGATTAAATCATAATATATTTTATTTTCATTATTTTATTATTGTAAATAAATTCATAGTCTAACAATCATCTTCTGTGTAATTTTCTTATCTATTTCACGTATTCTTATTTCATGAGCTGCTTCAATTTTCAAATTCTTCACCAAAAAACTAGAAACAACAACAAATAAGTACCTACAAAGATATAAACTACTTATTTTATTGTCATATCATTCAAAACTAATAATATTATGGTATTGGACAATGAACCTGAGGTAGCTAATTTGTAAAGATCATATATTTCTTTAGCCTTTTTTCATGCATTATACATACATTTAACATGTCCTTAAGCATTGAATAGTTGAGAATATATTTGTTTTAATTTATATGTAGGGTGATTAGAGTAATGAATATCCCAGGGATTGTTATCATCCAAGAGCACATCCTTTTTTTTTTTTTTTTGAGCAGAAAGGTAGAGGCACTGACATGCCTCGCCATATATAAATATTGCATAGAAATACAAAGTCCTATTAGTCACAAAGTTACAACCCAGACTGCTCATACATGAGCCAAAAAGAAATACTACATTAGTTTGCCCACGCAGGAGCTTAAAAAAAAACAGCTACTACAAAACAGATGAAAGCATGCAAAGCAAAAGTGACCAACAACATCCCTTCCAAGCAGCGTGGAGACAATCACCAAGCTCTGCTGCTATCTGTAACAAAATCAACAAATAACCAGTCATCAATACCCATCCACTTATAGTAAAACTTCAGTACTTTGAACAAAACAACATTCGATGATGTAGCAGTGTTTTTAAAGCAACGGTTATTCCTTTCGTACCATAGAACCCAACAAAAAGACAAGTTAAGAAACGCAAGTTGTTTTGAGGGAATATTTTCCCAAAACTGTGTCTGGTCCCTCAAAGAATCTTTCCACAAAAGATCAATGTTAGTATTAACTAAACACTTGACCCATACATAAAAAGCCAAGTCGCATCCATGGAACAAATGAGTACAGTCTTCTTCCTCGAAACCACACAACACACATGTAGCATCCATATTAATATCCTTCCTTCTCAGCATACTTTTTGTATTTAATTTCCCATGCAAAACCACCCACATATGCATTCGAACCTTCAAAGGGACATTGCAACCCCACATGCATGCAAAGTGCATGAATTTCCTACCAGATAAATTCAATAACTCATAGCAATTTTTCACTGAAAATTTAGTTTTGTCTCTCCACAAACACACATCATCTTCAGCACCTAAATTCACATTTTCCAAAAGACTAAACAGTTTCAGTAACTGAATTAGAGCCCTTCCTTCAATAATTCTGTTGAAACTCAACTTCCACTTAAAACCAACAGCTGAAGAATCATAAACCTCTGAAACAAAGGCCAACTTATCACAAGAAATTGCATAAAGCAAATCAAACTCTGAAATCAGTGCTGTCGGTAAAAGCCACGTATCAAACCAAAAGTAGCTCCATCTTCCATTATTCACCTTCAAACTAAACTGCACCTTGAACATTTGAGAGCAGCTAATGAATCCTTTCCAAAACATAGAGGGATGATCAACATTAGTATAGAGAGAAAAGCTACCTCCATAATAAGTGTTGATAATCCACTCACACCACAACGAATCCTTGTGAGATGATATACTCCAAAGCCACCTGCATAGTAATGCCGTATTCATTTCCATTAAGTTCAAAACTCCCAATCCCCCTTGCTCTCTGGATTTACACACTTGTTTCCAAGAGATTAAACAAGTTGCAGCACTAGCTTCACTTTTCCCAGTCCAAAGAAAGCTTCTTCTCACTGCATCAATTTTTTTTATAACCCAATCAGGAACATTATAAAAAGAATACCAATATAAAGGAGTAGCTGTTAGAACAGAATTAACTAAAATTAATCTTCCTGCTTTAGATAGAGATCTTCCTTTCCACTTAGACAATCTGGTATCCACTTTGCTAACAAGAGTGTACCAATCATCCTTTAATAATTTGCCTGGCCTTATACAGAGTCCCAAATAATTCAATGGAAAGGTGCCCACTTTACAGTTCAACATTCTCGCAATATCCTCTGCAACTCCATTATCAGCTCCAACCACGTAGACTGAACTCTTATGAAAGTTGATCTGTAGTCCAGAAATACTCTCAAAAGCATAGAGAATAAATTTGAGAGCAGCAATATACTTATAGTCAGGGTTGCTGAAAATTATCGTATCGTCGGCATAATGAAGAGACGTAATTCCACCCATAATAAGATCATCTCCAAAGCTCTTTAAAATACCATTCACACAACTCAGTTTCAGAATCTGGGTAAAAACATCAGCTGCCAGATCAAACAACAGTGGCGATAACGGATCACCCTGCCTCAATCCCCTCTTAGAGTTGATCGATTTCCCAGCTATTCGATTCACAAACACATTAGCCTTACTTGCCTTGAAAATGCCACTAATCCATCCAATCCACTTACTACTGAAACCTCTGGCTTCCAACAGTTGCAGGATGAAGTTCCAGCCTACTGTGTCAAAAGCCTTTGCAAAGTCTAACTTCAAAAGCGCACAAGGCAAGGAGTTGCGAGAACAGTAAGATACCACCTCCTGAACCAATGCTGCCCCTTCAAGAATGTATCTTCCTTTAATAAATGCAGTTTGGGCCTTGTCAATTAGCTTCTCCATGACCATCTTTAGCCTATTAGCAAGCACTTTAGTAATTAACTTGTAAGTACTATTTAATAAGCTAATTGGTCTAAAATTTGATGGTGATAAACAGCCTTCCTTTTTTGGAATAAGAACCGCATTTGCGTAACTAATTTTCTCAAAATTGATAGAACCATTTTCCAAGTCTCTGAACAGATTCATGATATCTACCTTAATCCAGTTCCAATACTTTTTAAAGAAAAAGTTTGGAAAACCATCTGGATCTGGTGCTTTATCATTCGGCATGTCTTTCAGAGCAGCAAAAATCTCATCTTCAGTGAAGCTTGAGTCTAAACAGGATAGATCCAAACTGACTGGATATAAAGCAACTGACTGGATATAAAGCACTCCAGTTCACTTCTAATTTTACAATATTAACAGAACCAAACAGCTTACTATAATAATCAGTGAAAATCTTATTCAAATCTTCCTGATTAGAAACTTCCACCCCCTCATGTTCAATACTGCATATCATATTAGAGCGTCTTCTACCATTGGCTATACGATGAAAATAACCAGTGTTCTTGTCTCCTTCTTTAATCCATTGATCTCTAGAACGTTGCCTCCCGTAAACTTCTTCTTGATCAATTACAGTCAGAAGCTCCTTCTCTTTGTTTCTCAAAAGATCTTTCTCTACATCAGATAACATTCTTTGTTCAGCCACAATATTTAAATTCAAAATCTCATTCTCCAAACCTTCCTTCTTTCTCTTAATAGAACCAAAAACCTCTTTATTCCACTTCTTCAAAAAGGATCTCAACAGCTTCAGTTTCCTCCTGATAGAACCTGCAGCCTCCTCCAAACCCGAGAATTCAGCCCACTTGTTCATCAACATATCATCAAAACCTTCCTCTAAACACCACATCTTTTCGAATCTGAACATAGTATTCTTGGGCAATCTGTCACCAGTATCAAGTATGATCGGACAGTGGTTAGAAATTAAAGAAGCAAAACCCCTCTGGGAAGATAGAGGATGAATGTCTTCTAATTCAGGATTTATGAAAAACCTGTCCAGCTTCACCAAAGTAGGATCATCCCTTCTGCTACTCCAAGTGTAATTTCGATTGTTCAACGACAAATCAATCAAATTACATTCTCTGACAAACTCTCCAAAATCTTCCATATCCTCCCCATAATTCTCTACTCTTTTATTTCTCTCAAATGAGAATCTCGTAACGTTGAAGTCCCCACCAATCAACCATGGACCTTGAAAAGAATTAGTAAATTGCAAACAATCTTCCCACAGTAATTTTCTTTCTTCTCTAGTTTGAGGGCCGTATACATTAGTAAAGAGATAATACACACCAGAGCTCTTCAAACATAACACCACGTGCAAACAATGTGTGTCTTTTATTTCCTGTATTAATTCCCACTTATTACAGTTCCAACCCATCATTAAACCACCTAAACTACCAGAAGCATTCAGATGACTCCATCCATCCAACATTGAACCACCCACAGATATGAAACAAAAATCATCAGCATTAGCAATCTTAGATTCTTGAATGAACACAATATCAGGATTAAGAGTAAATAAAACATTCTTAACCCTATGGCATTTTTTGGGTTTGCCTAAACCACGCACATTCCAAGACACAACTATCATTTGTTTGAGTTAACCCTCTCTAATTCTTTCTTCTTAAAGTCAGCAATATTAGCATCGATATTATTCATGTTAAAACCATACTTAACAGCTAACTCATATAATTGCTCATTTGATAAACTATTTAGAAAAGCAGGAATGAAAGCACTACCTTCAAGTGGATGTTCCATGCCTTGACTCCTTCTCGCACTCCTCCTTAGAAAAGTGATTCCAGAAGCGCCTACAACTTCTTTGCCTTTTGAACGAGAGCTACTCACAACCACAGAAGCATCTCCCACCTGTTCACCATTTGAACCAACACTTTCCAGCACCTCTTCAACATTTTCCACCACATGGGACTCCACCTGACTAGCATGCAAACTCCCCAGATCTTCCTGAGCATCACCACCACCAAAGATAGAAGAAGGTTTCCCCCATCCTTCAGGAATATTTAGAAAAACATTCTGAAGAGCACATCCTTTTGAAGCAGGTTTTAATGATTATATCTTGGCTTTCAAGCCAGTATTATGAGTATGAAAATACATCTATCTTACTACATTGATTACAACATAACTCGACATTTGAAATAAAAAAATTGCTTAAAATATAACCCTTAAGACAATATCTTAAGCAAGGAGAAATACTCGGGTTAGTTATCTATAATCCTACAATAACGCAAGGGTTCAACAATAATTACAAAAATATATATAGCTACGACCCGTGTGCGAAGCACGGGTTCGCACTTGTGTGTGTGTATATATATATATATATATATATATATATATATATATACATATACATACATACATACATACATATATATATGTATATATGTGTGTGTATATATATATACATGCTTCCAACTTGAAAACATATGTTTTGTATGTCTGACCTGTGTTCAATAATTACGTGTCGTATTGCTTCATTGAACCTTACTGCATCTATACCTTGTGTGCATCAACTCTATTCATGATGTTCGCTGATCTTTGCAATACTCCAATTTTTTGGAAGTTTTATTTCTTTCCCTTTTGCGCATTTGCAGTCGAACTATATGTATCTGTCCACATGTCGACCTGACACTGTGAAGGCGTCAAATATTATACTATATAACAGTAGTTTAAAACATTGGTTGCCAAGTAATGCGTTTATGAATTTGCATCATAAGGTCTCGTCTACCAGACGGTACTTAGTTGTTAAAGCATAAGCTTGTGTAATATAGAGTAGCTTTGGACACGCACACACACCCTTAAAATATCTGAAAACAACTGCATGACTCAGAAGCATATAAAAAGCCAATTATTTTGTACCACAAGAAAAGCACAATTGTAATGGAATTGTGTTGGTTCGTGTGAGAAACTGTTGATTCTTTCTACATATTCAAGGCCATTAAAATAAGGTATAGCATAACGTTGAATTCCAATCCTTAATATTAGTGAACAAGGAAATATTCATGTTACTTGCTAGTATGAACTTTCTTATAGATTAAAAGCTAAGGTTCATAAAGTCTCAATCATAAACATGAATAACAACATTTCAGTAAATTAGTTTTCAACATTTGAGAAGCCAAATTGAGTGTTTGTAACTTGGTGTATAAATTAATAGTTCATCAGCTACAAAATTTTATACGAAAGATAATATATGCCTAATGCTCATATTTAAGTTATATGGAAAAAAAAAGAAAAAAAACTGTTTTCTGGACACATGTATAAATAGCACTTGTATTTATTTATTGTATTTTATTTTAGGAATCCAATACTCATGCTTATATATATATATATATATATATATATATATATATATATATTAACTGAAACAGTGAAAGTAATTCATCCTAATACACATTTGTTTCACAAGCCTAAAATGCTGAAGGATGATTGTATAAATTAATGCCAGATCCTAGCATAAACTCTACAAAATTTTGAGTTTTGGCTTCAATTCATAACTCAAATACATAATTATCTATGCATAAGCTATAATGTTGTAGTTTCAACTTCAACATAAATTTGATTAGTGTATACCTTCAGATTATATTTGTCACACGTCTTAGATCAGGGTAAATTCACAAACCCAGTAGACGAAAAAAATTAAAATTAAATAGCAGCAACAAAGGGAATGCTGCTGCTGTGGGACTGTCTTGAAAATGCAAGACTGTGCTGAACAAATTTAAGTGTATCTTTTGAACTGCTTATCCGATTTGAACGATTTTATACAATCCGGAAAGTTTATAATATAAGCTACACTTTCATTTGAAGTGTTAGCGAAAATTTGACGATTATTATGTTAAAAAGGTGTTTTTCTTGCGTTGACCTGCTGCACTGTATAATTGAAATCTGAGCTGAACTAAAATGAGCATATCTCATGAACAGCTTATCCGAATTCAATAATTTTGGACATTCTGGAAAGCTCAGAACTAAAGCTACAAATTCTATTTGAAGTGTTTTACAAAATTTTGGTATTTGTTTGCCTAAAAATTGATATTTTAAATGCTGACTGCTCCTAGTATGTATTTTTGAATTTTGATGATTAGGGGATTATGGTATATGACTTCACATGGTTGGTGTTTTAACGACCAGCGATGTTGCTGTAAATTGATTGTTGTTTTATTTCAGGAAAAGGAATTCACATTTGTTACGTCTCATATATGTGAGAAGCTAATATACAAATTGAGACAAGTATATGTACATTTGGAGCTGTTGGATAAATCGATGGGATTTGCTTGCTTCTGCGCGCTCAATTATACAAAAAATTGCTATAGTATGCCAATTAAAAGGTATATGTTTGGTTTAAATGCTGCGAAATGTTAGTATATTGTATTATTGGTTTATTTTCCCCATGTTTCGGAATGCACCATGTAGGGATGCCTCTTCGGAGATGTATATTATGTAATTATATTGCATTGAATTTTCCCAAACGTTCTCCGTACAAAGGAGACTCCGCCAAAAATTTTCAAAATTTTGGAAGTAAGAAAGTTTCATGAACTAAAATTGCATGTAGAAAATATAAGACGGGAAAGTAAGTTCAATTAAAACTCGTTGTGTATGAAATCGAATCAAGTGAGGGAAAAAACCCACATTGTTACAAATTAAACAGGAAATATAAAGTACATAAGGGTTAGAATATAAGTTGTTTACTTTTCCCTACGAGAAATTGCGAGGACGCAATTTTGTTAAGGGGGAAGTCTGTAGCAACCCGGTTTCATGGCCAAAATTTTACGTGCAGTAATTAAAGTGGAAATGCTAAATTTGAATTAGAACGATTTGTTAATTGAATAAGCGGATTAAATCTGATAAAGTTGTTTACGACATTAAATAATATTATTTTACATTAATTGAAATAAATGAAAATATAATCCTTTTATATTAAACATTTGATTGTCAAATAAACAACGAGCATTGAGTCAAAGAAAAATGTATGTGAGAGCAACAAATTAGTCGAGCATCAAATTTTATGGAATCGTCAATAAACAAAAATGTAACTTGTGAAATGAGTTAAGAACGTTGTCTATTAATTTGAATTAGGACTCAATGAATTTGTAAGTAAATTTCCATTTTTAAAGAAGGACAAAGGTATCAAACGAATTTAAATTAAGATTGAAGTTATAAGGCACAAAGCCCTTTAGCATTCACACCTTCCTTACCTTATATAGAAAGCACAACATCTCTCTTCCTCAGAAAGAAAAAGAAGAGGTGATCCTTGTTGCTTTGGGATTCTTCATGCCCAACCCTAAATCGACATACATAGAAAAAAAAGGAGCCCAATCCTTGTTATCACCACGGAATCCCTCCTCGAGAATGGGATCTAGCCCATTCCTTCTCCACTCAAACGTAGCTGTGCTGCTGGTTTTGCTCCATTAGAGCCGACCCCTAAATCTCTCAAAATACCTGATTTCAATTCCTTTTTCATTTGCTTTTCATGCCCACTTCAAACAATTGATCTCGGCCTGCTTACTAATAGCTCGGTGACCCTAAAACTCTTCTAAGATCTCATAGTACCTTCATGGTTAATGTTCCATTTTAGATACAAGCGAGGCCTTCACAACAGCAGTTAAGCATAGGCGGAGTTGCGATGGATTTTGAGCTGAGACAGAGACAGATGTTGTTCGATGTTTGAAAAAAAAGGGATGCTATTTGTTCAGGGGCGCTGTGGTGGTGTTGAAAGAAGAGATCAAGTGACTTTAGATCATTACTTGTTTGCTTGAGAGGTGTCGTTGATGGCTATGTTGAAGGGTAGGAGCGACAATAGTGGCTTTTCCCATAGGATGTATGCTAGTAATCAACAATGAAGATTGGTTTAGAAATTAAAGCGTCAATTTAGGTGAGTTTCCTCTCACTCACGTCTATGTTTTATTCTATAAATAGTTGCATATATTTTCATATCGTTATCCGAATTTGATTTGATTGCTGAAATGTTTGCGCGTTTGATTTGGTTATCGTGATATTGATTATGAATTGAGTTGTTGATGAAGTTGTGTGGTTGGATGTTCATGTGTAGAGGAGACACTGTTAAATTTATTTATCATAATAGAAACTAACACTTAGTATAGTTCTAGTTAGTATATATAAGTAAATTTTAAAAGTAGCCTAAAATTGTTTTGAATAAATCATCTAAGAAGTTACTTTTGTCATTATAGCATGGAATCATTTTTTTTAAATACAATATTCAGCATAATTTTGTGTTGTTTTATTTAATGATATGCTTTTATGAGGTCATGCAAATTTAAAATGAATGTCTTTATTTTTTTTATATATTTAAATTATTCTTTGAGAATGTCTATTCCATTTTTATTTATTATGGGTTTACATTTATTGCTTTATATTTTCTGAATTTCATTTATTGCTTATGTTTTGATATTCCAATTCTTGTGTGAATATTATATATATTGTAAATTGTTCACTTTTGATATTGAACTGATTAGTGCTTTAAATGTGATACAGTGATGATACTTTTTATATGATTTTATATTATTTATATTATATGTAACGAGAAATTTGAATAAACGGTTTGGTGAAACCGTCTGGTATGGGACATTAGGTACCACCTTACTGGCTATTCAAAAGACTTGTTATATAGAGTATTGAAGGATAAATGTAGTGTAAACCATTGTTTATACTGAGAAGTCCTGAGCGACTATCTCTTTACCAGTACTAGATAGTCCTGAGCGGCTATCGAGGTAGTCCTGAGTGACTATGCCATATTGGACATGAGAGGTTAACTTATTGTAACACCCCGAATTTTCTGTTAATAGTAAATTAACATATTTAAGTATAATTAATTCTAAATGAAAGAATTAAGGGAAACGGGTTACGCCATTGCGTTCGTCTCGGAATTCTGCCTAAGATAGAGTCCGAGTTTGCGTGAATCGGACTCCGTATGAAGGAGTTATGACCTCCGGAAGTTTCAGAATTCAATTTAAAATTCAAACAGTTCAAAATTCAGTTCAAATTTCGAATTCAAAGCCAAACTGGGCTGGGCAGGAAAAATTCCCGCCCAGGACCCAGGTCGACCAGGGGGTCGACCTAACCAGGTCGACCATATGGTCGACCTGCCCAGTCGATCTGGTTTGGCCCTGGCTGGCCTGGTCGGTTTCTAGTCAAATTTCTGAGCTTGTCTGTGTCACTAGGGCTGAGTTGTCACTTCCTGATTGGCTTCTCTTGGTATGTATGGTCTGGATTCACTCTATGATAATCTGACGGCTCAAATCAATCTGAAATTCTATAAATACAACTCAACACTCAACCTAAATTCACACAAATTATATAGAACTAGAGTCGTCATGCTGCTGGGAGGAAACTAAGAGTAGTCGTCAGTTAGAGAAAGCTTAGAGGCGAGCCAAAACTAAAGTAAAACAAGAATCAATCAATGCTTGTCTACCCAAAGGAAAGCAATTCAAATTCAGAACTCAGAAATCAGAAAACAAGACCGTCGTTTGTTGTAAGTATAGTGATTTTTCTGATGTGAATAAAAATTAAGACTTGATTCGATGTAAATTGGAAATGGAATTGTGTTATTGTATATGTTAATTCATATCTATGTATTGAAATGATTGTGTTGTGAATGGTATTGGGATGTTTGTGGTATAGTTGAGTTGATGTTGATCCTATTGTACATTTTAGAATGAAAACGACATCACATGCAAGTTGTATAGTACATGTTGTAATCTACACCTATATGTTTATGTGATTATATAGGTTGTATGTGTTATGACTAAGCTAAGATCCCATGTATATATTTTATGCAAAAATCTCTATGCTTAAATGATTAAGTTCATATACATGCTCATATGTTCATACAAAAGTTGCAAAGTTCATAATTGGATCCATGCCAAGATCCATTGTAATACAAGTTTCATGTTATAGTAGTAAACATGATTGGATCTAGTTCACACATGCGATGAAATTATTCATACTTTATGAACATGTCATATTCTTGTCATATGCTAGTGATGTTCGATGTTATGCCTAGATCTAAGCATGTTTAGGCTTATGTTGTCTAATTCATACGTTAATTCATGTGACACCTATTTGGTTAGACCCCTATTTCAATGTAAGTTCACAAGTATGTAAGTTGATTTAGCCTATGTTGCAAATTCACATATATGTATGTTGATTTAGTCTACGTTGCAAGTTCACACCTATGATATTCATGTTGACTACTTTGCAAGTTCACACCTATGATGTTCATATTGACTATGCCAAAAATGCCAAGTTTACACCTATGTTATGTTTATGTTTATGTTTATGTTAATGAATACCAGTTTTGTGTACGCTAAATTAGGCTAAGTTTTTAGCCTAATATTATATGTTAAAAATCATACGAACGAAAAATTAGGCTAAGATTGTTAGCCTAATACTTAGACAGGGTAACGTTGGGGAAAATTGGTAACTTGACATAAATGGTGAAAATATATGAAATTGGCATGTTTGTCACATGCCAAAATTGGTGGCACTTGAATGGTATAAATTCTTATACCAAAGATGTTAAACTTGGAAAGTGGCCATAACATTTAATTGTTAGCAAATTTACATACAACAAGTAAAAGAGACAAATATGTAAATTTAGAAAATACGAGTATGCTTAACACGAGGTTGGATTGAGTTGTGATGTAAACCTGCCCGGACCCACCCGGCTGTCCAGTAGTCACAACAATACCTATCCAATGTGGGTGGTTAAGCATTGAGCCCAATAAGGACCCAAGGTTAGACTGAGTTACGGTGTAAACATGCCCGGAACCGACCGCCACATCCAGTAACAGTAACAATACATGTCTAATGTGAGAGGTCGGTGCTTTAAAAAGCTAGGGACAGACAAGTCAGGATGGTAGGCTTAAGTTAACTAAAACACTTAACCAAATCAATATTTTAAATTAAACCGATAGGTGGGGTTAGGTAAATACAGACGCTTAACCACTTAATATGTTCGACTAGAAAACCCTAGTAACGGGGACCCATTTCAGCAGTAACCCAATTAGGTATCATGGTACCCTGAAACTAGGCAGGGTGGGGCACGATTACTGGGCTGATTGTAAGCGGTCAAAAGCGACGGCGGTGGGTGCAACAACGTGGGTTCTAACGGAGTGCGGGCGTGCACACACATCGGAGCAGACAAACAGGGCACTGGGGGCACCAGTAGTATAACCTATGCATTCTAGAATTGTGTGGGGCCGCCACCATAGGACTCGATACACCACATGGTGGGACCAGCATAGGTATCTACAATCTTTGAGGGTCGTAAGACACAGATGATTATGCGAGTAAGAGCCGATCTTTAGAAAAAGGGGATCACTTCACCTTGATCATGGGGTGCCAGTTGAGACAATGCAAGTAGGTGCAGAGATTTAGTGTGGGGTGCGATAGTATATTCGATTCAAACTGCTTTACCTTAGTTTATGATACTTTCCTATTTCCAGTTTATACCTATCATGCCCTTTTTCTTATTCTCATACTGAAGAGTCACTAGACTTACCAGGCTTTATGTCTGACCCTATTTTCTTTCGTCTTCTTTTCTTCCGTTCCTCCCGCCCCCCCCCCTCCCGTCCACAGGGAGGAAACAACCCAGCTTAGTCAGACTCTTTGCAAGCTTCAAGATAGTAGATGTACAGTTTGGACTCTCTTTGGATATGGCTGTTGGACACATTCTGTGGGGATTTATGCAGTTTTAATTATGTTTTATGCTTCTTTATTTAATAACCAAGACAGAAATGATGATGTAATGTTTTGGAAGTTATTATGTGACAGTTATGGAAATGTTTTGTATGAACATGTATTTATGAAATAAAAGTCTGTTTGTTTTCCGCTGCTTATATATATGTGTTTATATATCTGTCTTGTGTTTATCTGTGACTTTTACTTATAAACCTCCACCAAAGTTAAGGCATTCCATTTGTGAGTGACCTCAATGGAGGTGGGGTGTTTCACTTGGTATCAGAGCACAGGTTTACCAGATTAGATAAAGGTTTTTGAAACTATTTTCAAAAAGTAGTTTAAAGAAGCATTGTTTTCAAGAAAAAGCATTGTTTTTAAAAGGCATAATTCCCCAAAAATCCATATGCATTATCTCTCTATCCTTTGTCTTGAATACTTTCCTTTTTGTTCCAGCATGTCTGGAGATCTTAACCTTTCAGAAGGAGTACCGATACCTGGCTGGTTTCGAAGGTACCTAGAGGCTAAGGCCAATGGTGCGGGCCCAGCAGACATACCTCCTCCCACAGTGGCAGCGGTTCCTCCTCCTCCTCGTGGGAATACTTTCGCTAAGACGTGTAGAGACTTCAAGGCTATGGGAGGAAATGACTTTTTTGGAACTAAATCATTTGTGGTAGCAAGGAACTGGCTGGAGGAGACTGAAGACTTGTTCGTCATCTTCGAGGTTGACGACAAGCAAAAGATACAACTAGCAGTATGGTTGCTTAAAGATGAAGCTTCCTATTGGTAGGAAGTTACCCATGCTAAGAGGCCAGTGGAGACTTGGGAAGATTTCAGGATGAGGTTTGAGATGAAATTCCTCTCCCAAGCTGAAAGAAGCCTGCAAATGGAGAAGTTCCTAACTCTAAAACAAGGAAGTATGACGATCAAGGAGTATGTCAATCAGTTTAATCAGCTGGCCAGATTTGGGCTAGATTTAGTAAATACCCAACACAAGAAGGCCCTTCGCTTCGTCAAAGGCCTGAATGAGCCCCTACACAGCCTTGCTATGACCCATATACCCATGGGGGCGACTTATGAAAGCTTGGTGGACATGGCGCTGCTACACGAGGAAGATAATGGCAAGAAAGAGGCAAAGGCGGAAGTGCCTCAAGAAAAGAAAGAGTGTTTACAGGCTAAGAAAACAGACTTCAAGAAAGGCAGGAGGAACAACAAAACCCGTGAAAAGAGAAGGTGCAATTTCTGTGGCATTGTTGGACATATAGCGAAAGAATGCAGGAAGAAGAAGGCAAAGATGAATGGTGGCTGTTTCCATTGTGGAGAGACTGGACACTTGGCTAAGGACTGCCCAAAGAAGCGGGGGAAGGGACAGAGGAACAAGGTAGAAATATTTCTGTAGAAAGCTTAGTTTATCTCTATGATCATCCAGTTCGCACTCTCTTTGATTCTGGTGCATCACACTCCTTTATTTCATCTGCTTTAGTAGAATCTCTGCACCTAGACACTAGTATGATAGAAGATCCCTTGGTTGTTTCAAATCCAATTGGGGGCTCGGCTTATTTGTCGATGGTTTGCTTGGATTTGAAAATCTCTATTCTAAGTGTTGAATTTAGATTTAGCGCCTTTGTTTTGGGCTTCTCAGGATATGGACTGATCTTAGGCATGGACTGGTTATCCAGTAATGGTGCCATTCTTGATTGTGAGAAAAGAGTGGTTAGACTCTTGACTCGGCTCGGTAACACTCTAGAAATTTCTTGTAATCCCTTGAATGTTGTTATCCTTAGTTATCTAGAGTCGCTTGACACTTCTGTTGAGAATTTGCAGTCGGTTAGAGTAGTCCGGGAATATCTGGATGTCTTTGAAGAGGTGAAAGGCTTACCTCTGAAGCGAGAAATAGACTTCCGCATATATCTTGTTGATAATGCAAAGCCCGTAGCTCTTCCTTTTAGACACATGGCTCCAAAGGAGAGAAATTAGCTCAATAAGCAAGTTAAGGAGCTTCTCGAGAGGGGGTTTATAAGGAGGAGTATCTCGGAATGGGGTGCTCCAATGGTGTTCGCCACCAAAGCAGATGGTTCATTACGTCTTTTGTGGACTATAGGGAGCTAAACAAGCTGACTAAAAAGAATAGACACCCGCTTCCCAGAATAGACGATTTGTTTGATCAGCTTGTAGGTGCGTCGGTCTTCTCCCAACTTGATCTGGCTACTGGGTTCCATCAGCTAAGGGTAGCTGAAGATAGTATTAACAAAACGACGTTCAGAACCCCAGACGGTTTCTTCGAGTGGCTTGTCATGCCTTTCGGCTTGACAAACGCACCCGCTTATTTCGTAGACCTAATGAGCAGGGTGTTCAGAGAATTCCTCAATAAGTTCGTGGTGGTCTTCGTAGACGATATTTTGATCTTCTCAAAGAATGAGGAAGAACATGCTCAACATTTGAAGGAGATCATGGAAACCCTTCGAGTTCATCAGTTAAAAGCCAAATTCTCCAAGTGCCACTTTTGGAGAGAAGAAGTAAGATTTCTTGGACATATAGTGTCCAAAGAGGGGTTAGCTGTAGACCCCGCGAAATTAGTGGCAGTGAAAGAATGGAAGACACCAAGAAATGCAACCAAAGTCCGAAGCTTTCTTGGGCTAGCCGATTTTTACCGAAAGTTCATTAGGGATTTCGCGAAAATCTCAGCTCCACTCACAAGGCTAATAAAGAAGAATCTGGCGTTCGCTTGGGATTTGGATTGTGAGTACGCTTTCCAACGATTAAAAAGGGCTCTCACAACAGCCCCAGTTCTGACTTTGTAGATGGAAGCAAGATGTTCACCGTATACACGGATGCTTGTGGTACGGGATTAGGCGCAGTTCTGATGCAAGAAGGGAGGGTAGTAGCTTATGGTGGAAGACAATTGAGAGTTCATGAAAAGAACTACCCAACCCCAGATCTTGAGTTGGCCGCCATCGTTTTTGCGCTTAAGTCTTGGCGCCATTATCTCCTAGGTGAGAAGTTCGAACTATATACTGACCATAAATCGTTGAAGTATCTTTTCTCGTAGAAGGATCTTAACTTGAGGCAACAAAGGTGGATGGAGTTCCTTGCCTCGTATAACTTTGAGATTTCCTATACTCCTGGAAAAGGCAACGTAGTAGCAGACGCGTTGAGCAGAAAGAAGCTAACCCTAAGCCCTCTCTTTGTAGAAAGGCAAAGCTTGGAGTATATAGCCAGTTTTGACTTTAGGCCCTCCTTTGATTTTGTACCTGGTTTATTGGCATCGCTAGAAGTATGACCTACTCTTTTAGACTCAATAGGGGTCGCACAACGCAAAAACCCTCAACTTGTGGATGTGATTGATAAGCCAATTAGGGGTGAAACTTCCAGTCACCTCAATAGGTACTCCATCGATGATAAGGGTTGGCTGGGGCGAGATGGAATACTATGCATCCCACAAGCAAGGGATTTAGTAAAGATGGTTTTCGAAGAAGCACATCATTCCAAGATGACCAAACATCCAGTGGAGACAAGATGTACAAGGACGTAAAGAGAGTTTTCTATTAGAGCGGCATGAAGAAGGACGTGGCAGATTTCGTTTCTAAGTGTGTGACATGCCAACAGGTCAAGGCGGAACAAAAGAAGCCTGGAGGACTTCTTTATCCTCTAGATGTCCCGCAATTGAAGTGGGATAGCATTTCAATGGACTTCATTGACGGGTTTCCTAGGTCAAGAAGAGGCAATACTAGCATTTGGGTAATAGTGGATAGGCTTACTAAAAGCGCCCACTTTATATCTATCAAGAGTAGAAGGACTGCCTCATCTTTAGCTTCTCTTTATCTCAAGGAAATAGTTCGACTCCATGGAATACCCTCCAACATAGTGAGTGATCGAGATCCCATCTTCATGAACGAATTTTGGCAGAGTCTGCAAGAAGCTGTAGGCACACAGTTATGCTTGAGCACGGCCTATCACCATCAAACTGATGGTCAGACAGAAAGGGTAAATAGGGTATTAGAAGATCTTTTAAGACTATGCGTTCTTGACTTCGGAGGGACTTGGGAAGATCATCTTCCTTTAGTGGAATTCGCCTACAACAATAGCTACCAAGCCACTATCGGCATGGCACCCTTCGAAGCTCTATATGGAAGACCGTGCCAATCACCAACTTGTTGGTGGGAGTCTACTGACAAGCTTATACTTGGGCCTGACATGATTAGAGAGACTTCAGAAAAAGTAGACTTGGTACGGAGGAGAATGAAGACTACCCAAGTCAGGCAGAAATCCTACGCCGACAAAAGAAGGACCGACCTTGAGTTTGAGGTTGGGGACAGGGTTTTCCTTAAGGTATCCCCTTTAAGGAACATCATTCGCTTTGGATCCGCAGGAAAGCTAGCACCAAGATTTGTAGGACCATTCCCTATCATCGAGAAGATTGGGAAGATGGCTTATAGAGTAGAGCTGCCTAAAAGATTGGCTGGAATTCACAACGTCTTTCACGTTTCTCATCTATGAAAATGTCTACATGAATCTGCGGAAGTGGTGGATCCAAGCATTCTAGAAGAAGTCGAAGTGGAATGCGAAGCAATTGTGAGGAGAGTTCCAACTCGAATCGTAGGAACTGAAATCAAAAAGCTACGCAACCGCGAAGTCAAGCTTGTCAAAGCTCAGTGGAGCGACGCCGAGGAAGACGCGACTTGGGAAACTGAGGATAGAATATGCACGACCTACCCTTTTCTTTTTTAGGGTACATCTTTGGTTTCTCTTTTTCCTTAAGTTGTGCTTTTATCTATCTTTTTAGGTATAATCTCCACGATATTATCCTTTATCCTTAGGTAGAAACCCCTTTGGATGTAAACATGTATTTGAAACATGTTATGGTTGATGGCTGCAAGTGGTTGCAGGTGGTTGCTAGTGGTTTCTCGTGGATGCATATACACACACAACCTAGGTTTTAGATCGGCTCAATCACTTCATATTGCATATGCATATATGTATTCATATTTGTATGTGGTTGAAACTTGATATGTTGTCATATGGATGTCGCATTTGTATGGATGGTTGCGCACTCTTGTAGAATTATGAGTAGAAAAAAATTTGCATACATAATGGATTCATGACACTTACATGATTCACTTTAAGGAGGTCAACTGAATCAGTAGACCGCCTGATTTTTGCATTAGATAAGGGCATAAACACACACTGTGCATATAATCATGAAGCATTAGAAGTCTTTTAAGGACAATGGACGCCTGTGTTTGATGATTGAGTAGATGGATGATTGGATGTTAGGATATGCGTTCTTTCAAACTTGAAGATTTCGGGGACGAAATCCTTTAAGGAGGGGAGAATGTAGCACCCCGAATTTTCTGTTAACAGTAAATTAACAAATTTAAGTATAATTAATTCTAAATGAAAGAATTAAGGGAAACGGGTACGCCATTGCTTTCGTCTCGGAATTCTTCCTAAGATAGAGTCCGAGTTTGCGTGAATCGGACTCCGTATGAAGGAGTTATGACCTCGGAAGTTTCAGAATTCAATTTAAAATTCAAACAGTTCAAAATCCAATTCAAATTTCGAATTCAGAGCCAAATTGGGCTGGGCGGGAAAAATTCCCGCCCAGGACCCAGGTCGACTAGGGGGTCGACCTGGGTGACTAGGTCGACCATATGGTCGACCTGGGTGACCAGGTCGACCTGCCCCGTCGACCTAGTTTGGCCCTGGCTGGCCTGGTCGGTTTCTGGTCGAATTTCTGAGCTTGGCTGTGTCACGAGGGCTGAGTTGTCACTTCCTGATTGGCTTCTCTTGGTATGTATGCTACAGATTCATTCTATGATCATCTGACGGCTTAAATCAATATGAAATTCTATAAAAACAACTCAACATTCAATCTAAATTCACACAAATAATATAGAACTAGAGCCGTCATGCTGCTGGGAGGAAACTAAGAGTAGCCGTCAGTTAGAGAAAGCTTAGAGACAAGACAAAACTAAAGTAAAATAAAAATCAATCAATGCTTGTCTACCCAAAGGAAAGCAATTCAAATTTAGAACTCAGAAATCAGAAAACAAGACCGTCGTTTGTTGTAAGTATAGTGATTTTTCCGATGTGAATAAAAATTAAGACTTGATTCGATGTAAATTGGAAATGGAATTGTGTTATTGTATATGTTAATTCATATCTATGTATTGAAATGATTGTGTTGTGAATGGTATTGGGATGCTTGTGGTATAGTTGAGTTGATGTTGATCCTATTGTACATTTTAGAATGAAAACGACATCACATGCAAGTTGTATAGTATATGTTGTAATTTACACCTATATGTTTATGTGATTATATAGGTTGTATGTGTTATGACTAAGCTAAGATCTCATGTATATACTTTATGCAAAAATCTATATGCTTAAATGATTAAGTTTATATACATGCTCATATGTTTATACAAAAGTTGCAAAGTTCATAATTGGATCCATGCCAAGATCCATTGTAATACAAGTTTCATGTTATATTAGTAAATATGATTGGATCTAGTTCACACATGCAATGAAATTATTCATACTTTATGAACATGTCATATTCTTGTCATATGCTAGTGATGTTCAATGTTATGCCTAGATCTAAGCATGTTTAGGCTTATGTTGTCTAAATCATATGTTAATTCATGTGACACCTATTTGGTTAGACCCCCATTTCAATATAAGTTCACATGTATGTAAGTTGATTTAGCCTATGTTGCAAATTCACATATATGTATGTTGATTTAGTCTACGTTGCAAGTTCACACCTATGATATTCATGTTGACTACTTTGCAAGTTCACACCTATGATGTTCATATTGACTATGCCAAAAATGCCAAGTTTACACCTATGTTGTGTTTATGTTTATGTTAACGAATACCAATTTTGTGTACACTAAATTAAGCTAAGTTTTTAGCCTAATATTATATGTTAAAAATCATGCGAACGAAAAATTAGGCTAATATTGTTAGCCTATTACTTAGACGGGGTAACATTGGGGAAAATTAGTAACTTGACATAAATGGCGAAAATATATGAAATTGGCATGTTTGTCACATGCCAAAATTGGTGGCACTTAAATGGTATAAATTCTTATACCAAAAATGTTAAACTTGGAAAGTGGGCCATAACATTTAATTGTTAGCAAATTTACATACAAGAAGTAAAAGAGACAAATATGTAAATTTAGAAAATACGAGTATGCTTAACACGAGGTTGGATTGAGTTGTGATGTAAACCTGCCCAGACCCGCCCGGCTGTCCAGTAGTCACAACAATACCTATCCAATGTGGGTGGTTAAGCATTGAGCCTAATAAGGACCCGAGGTTAGACTAAGTTACGGCGTAAACCTACCCGGAACCGACCGGCACATCTAGTAACCGTAACAATACCTGTCTAATGTGAGTGGTCGGTGCTTTAAAAAGCTAAGGACAGACAAGTCATGATGGTAGGGTTAAGCTAACTAAAACACTTAACCAATTCAACATGTTAAATTAAACTGATGGGTGAGGTTAGGTAAATATAGACGCTTAACCACTTAACATGTTTGACTAGAAAACCCTAATAACGGGGGCCCATTTGAGCAGTAACCCAACTAGGTATCATGGTACCCTGAAACTAGGCAGGGTGGGGCACGATTACTGAGCTGATTGTAAGCAGTCAAAAGCGACGGCGGTGGGTGCAACAGTGTGGGTTTTAACGGGGTGCGGGCGTGCACACACTTCGGAGCAGACAAACAGGGAACTGGGGGCACCAGTAGTATAACCTATGCATTCTAGAATTGTGTGGGGCCGCCACCATGGGACTTAATACACCCCATGGTGGGACCAACATAGGTATCTACAATCTTTGGGGGCCGTAAGACACAGATGATTATGCGAGTAGGAGCCGATCTTTAGAAAAAGGGGATCACTTCACCCTGATCATGGGGTGCCAGTTGAGACAATGCAAGTAGATGCAGAGATTTAGTGTGGGGTGCGATAGTATATTCGATTCAAACTGCTTTACCTTAGTTTATGATACTTTCCTATTTCCAGTTTATACTTATCATGCCCTTTTTCTTATTCTCATACTGAAGAGTCACTAGACTTACCAGGCTTTATGTCTGACCCTATTTTCTTTCGTCTTCTTTTCTTCCGTTCCCCCCAGTCCACAGGGAGGAAACAAACCAGCTTAGTCAGACTCTTTGCAAGCTTCAAGATAGTAGATGTATGGTTTAGACTCTCTTTAGCTATGGCTGTTGGACACATTCTATGGGGTTTTATGCAGTTTCAATTATGTTTTATGCTTCTTTATTTAATAACCAAGACATAAATGATGATGTAATGTTTTGGAAGTTATTATGTGACAGTTATGGAAATGTTTTGTATGAACACGTATTTATTGAATAAAAGTCTGTTTGTTTTCCGCTGCTTATATATATGTGTTTATATATCTGTCTTGTGTTTATCTGTGACTTTTAATTATAAACCTCCACCAAAGTTAAGGCATTCCCTTTGTGAGTGACCTTAATGGAGGTGGGGTGTTTCACTTATGGAGATCTGAGTATCTTCCATTTAGACATCAAAATTGTTTAGTACTAGTATATGATATTTTCATTGCACGTTCGACGTTGCTGAGTCTCGCCAATGCTGATATGCGTGCGGCATTGCTGAGTCTCGCCAATGTTGATATGCGTGCGGCGTTGCTGAGTCTCGCCAATGTTGATATGGATCCATATAATCTTTTATGTTTTTCTTATATTTTGTTGTGATTTACATACATGATTCTTGTTTATGATTTCATCATGCTATTATATTTTGATGGCCTGTGAGCTATCATGTGATTGTGATATTTTGATGATTTTATAATGCGTTATAACTCTTGAATGAGATTCACTTGAATTAGATTATGTTGTCATTTGCAGATGATTTGAGACCAATTTGTAATTTATTGGATGCAGAAGAGTAAAATTATTTTGCATAATATTAATCATCCCGTATTAAATGGATTGAATATTATATTGATGTGTAATAAGAAAAATGTGTATATATTGTTAATTTGGTTAAATGTATAAATAAATGTTAAAACTAAACATTATATTTTATCGATGCAATTAACTCTGTGATCTCTGTATTCATGTACATTGTGTATTGTCCTGTCCTGGATGCACACGTGTAATTATTTTGAATCGACATGAAGTACGTAACAGTAAGTGATATTTCAAAAAAATTAATATGTACCTGTGTTAGTCCAAGAGAATTTGCACGTGTGTGCCCCTACAGCCTCATTCTCCGTATTATCTGACGGTATTACTTAGCAATACTATTGGATAATATGGGTATAGAGGTGGGTCATTACAAAGACGATCCTAACAAGAACAAGATGGTAGACTTTCCAGTGAGAGGTGTTACCCCCATACAATAACAGGTAGCCCAACGGAACTGACAAGTGTTAACGTCCAATGACAAGAACAGGCTCCTAAACAAGCAAGACTAGATGTACCCAAATCACAACCCTAATCGATTGGCACTCTAACTCATAGATACCCTCTGCTAGCCCCACAGTAGGATGTATCACTTCCTAAAGTGGCTACCCTTTTTTTACAAGATGTGCACAAACCATATCTACAGATGTCACGGCGTCTTAACCTCCCTGGACCGGACCCATGCACGCACAAAATCCCATTGGAATGCGCCACCCACACCGCCCCTCAAGTGACCTCTTATAATCAGCTCAGTAAGCATGCCCAGACCCCGACCTAGTTCGGGGTTCCCTGTTTGATACCAAGATGGGTTACTGACTGAAACGGGTCCCACACCAGATGATACAAACTTCTCATATGCTTCCATCCCCACTACTAGGACTTCAACAGGTTATGCCTACTAGTTTAACAAGATTGCATAACCCCACAGGTTAAGTTTGTGGGCATATATATATATATATATATATATTACCCACTGCCACAAGATTTACTTAACCCTCCTACACTGATTCAAACAAGTTAATTAACCCCTACTCAAGTTAACAGGTTCATGTAATTCTTATGGATTCAAAGAGGTTAAGTCTTACAAGTTTATCACCATTCATTCATCTATGGTGATTACTGCGCTAGACCTCCCACATTAAGTCTGCCACTTGTTGATGTTGGATATGTCGGTTGGGTCCAGACAGACTTCTTCTACAAGTCGGACTTAACCTCGTGTCTTAGCACGTTACGTGTACGTCTATGCACTTATACCCCAAACATTAGATTCACCACTTGTGGTCGCTGGATTTGCCGAGAAGTTCTGGGCTGACTTCTACCACAAGTGTAATCTAACCTTATGTCTAAGCGCGGTTACAGTTTCTAATTATTGTAAATCTAGGCATTTTCATTACTAACCAATTATCATGCTTATTATGCCCTAAATCCCTGTTGATTCACGATACAAGTTATGCCCCCAAATTATAGCTTAGATCAAGATACAGATTATACCCTCCAAATCTCATGTTTTGGCTCAAGGTACAAATTATGCCCAAAATTCCCAATCAAGTTTTACAATATGAATTATGCCCCAAATTAATCATTCCAAATCGTTCCCAATTTAGAGCGTTCACGTGTTTCAACGATATGCCTAGGCTCGAAGATAGCCTGACTATAAAAACAAAAAGGAAAAGAGGGAGAGAAGAAAACAAGAATAGGCATAGTAAATAAAACAGGCATAAGATGACATAATTAGGCAAACTTACATAATAGGCATAAAATGACATTATTAGACAAACTAACATGATAGGCATAAGGTGACATGATTAGGAAAACTAACATAATAGGAATATCATGAACATGCTTACTAAGATCTAAGTAGCGAATTAGGTATACAAACAACGATAGATCTTTTATGATCCAGATTACTAACAGGCATAGGCTTAGATCCAAAATTATAGGCATGTCAAGATTACATTTTAGGTGTCTAAAAATAAAATAGACCCACTTTGATTGGATCTAAAGAACAGAAGATTGATTGAAATTGCAGAAGCACAGATCCGTATAACTTGTTATTGAAGATGAATAGACTATTTTACTCTGAGTCGAGGCAGCACCTCGTTGTCGCCATTGATTTAGATTAATAAAACAATGGGATTAAGGTCCTATTAGCCTAGGGTCAACGAATCTAGTCAAGGAACAAGTCTACGTTCAGAAACTGAATTCTTCCCATATCGGGGGGGAGGGGTGTGACCCATTGGTCGACACCCCTAGGACGAGGTCGACTCCTAACGGACTGATTTCCCCTGTTATGTCCCGCTTCTGATTTTTGATTTGTTTTGAATGGTTTTGTATACATATAACTCTCTTGTGCATATACAAAATACTAGGCTTAATACCTTCTTCATACGATGTCCGTTTTATGCAAAGTTGGTGTCCATCTTAAGCAGAATTTCGAGGCAAATGCAATGGCGTAGTCTGTTTTACTTAATTCCCAATATTTAATTAAGCATTCTTTAATTTATCATTTTAATGTTCTTAGAATTACGTGGTGTTACATTCTCCCCTACTTAAAGGATTTCGTCCCTGAAGTCTCTAAGTTAAGAAGAATGTATATCCTAATATCCAACATTCATCTACTCATCCACCAATTACAGGCATCCATTGTCCTTAAAAAGGTTTATAATGCTTATATGAACATATGCAAAGGTGTGTGTATATGTGCCTGTACTAATGCGAAAGATCAGGCGGTCCGCTGATTCAGTTGACCTCCTTAATGCAAATGTATGTTAGTGCCATGAATCCAACATGTATGCAAATAATCATATTATAATACGTAAATTCTATATGTGTGCGCAATCATTCATCCAAATGCAACATCCATATGTTGATACACCCACCTTCATCCATTAAAAGAAAGAAAAAAATGCACATGCATACATATGCAGTATGAGAGTGATTGAGCCGATCTAGTGCCTAATGTGTGTGTATATGCATCCACGAGCAACTACTAGCAAACACTTGCATCCACTTGCATCCATCGAACATAACATGTCTTAAACACATGTTTACATCCCATAGGTTTCCTACCTAAAGGTTGAAGATTCGATCGATATGATATACTTAGATGATAGAAGCAAGTACGAATAAATGCTTTGGAAAATGAAGCTAAGAACATACCCTTGAAGAGAAAAGGGTACGAAGCGCGAATCTTGTCTTCAGTCTCCCAAGTTGCATCCTCTTGGTCATCTCCCCACTGAACTTTCATAAGCCTGACCTCTCGGTTTTGTAGCTTCTTAACCTTTGATCTAAGAATACGGGTAGGAACTCGTCTAAATGCCGCCTCCCGTTCCACCTCTATTTCCTCGTGCATACTCGACTTAACTACTTTTGCGGTATCATGCAATCACTTCCTTAAATGAGAAACGTGGAAAACATCATGAACGCCGGACAGTCTCTCTGGTAGCTTTAATCTATAAGCCATTTGGCCAATCCTTTCTGTTATGGGAAATGGCCCTACGAACCTTGGTGCCAATTTACCTATAGATCCAAAAAGAACTACATTCCTCAAGGGTGATACCTTGATGAAAAGCATGTCTCTCACCTCGAACTCAATGTAAGTCCTTCTCCTATCTACATAGGACTTCATGCCCGTCCTGAGCTGTTTTTATGTGCCTGCTGATAAGATCAATCTTTTTTTTTAAGTTTCCCTAACCATCTCCGGTCCAAGTAGAAGTTTTTCTGTGGACTCCCATCAACAAATTAGTGATTTGCAGGGTCGTCCGTACAATGTTTCGAAGGGTTCCATGCCAATACTATCCTGGTAACTGTTGTTGTAGACGAACTCTAATAAAGGAAGATGCTCTTACCAAGTCCCTCTGAAGTCTAGGATACACGGTCTTAAAAGATCCTCAAGGACTCTATTCACACTTTTCGTCTGTCCATCGGTCTGTGGGTGATAAGCAGTGCTCAAACATAACTGTGTACCTAACGCTTCTTGCAAGCTCCTCCAAAACTCACAGGTGAATATAGGGTCATGATCACTCACAATACTGGAAGGTACTCCAAGAAGACGGACTATCTCACGAAGATAAACTGCTACCAACCATGTTGTCGTCCTCTTACTCTTAACAGGGATGAAATGAGTGCTCTTAGTAAGTCTGTCAACTACAACCCAAATACTGGTGTTGCCTTTCCTTGATATAGGCAAACAATTTATGAAATCCATAAAGACGCTCTCCCACTTCCATTGTGGAACTTCCAAAGGATGAAGTAAGCCACCGGGCTTCCTTTGCTCAGCTTTGACTTGCTGACAAATCAAACATCGAGAAACAAACTCCGCCACATCTTTCTTCATTCCACTCCAAAAGAAAACCCTTTTCATATCTCTAAACATCTTATCTCCGTCTGAGTGAATAGTCATCTTAGAATGATGGGCTTCCATAAGGACTGTCTTCAACAAACTCCCAACTCGGGGAACACAAAGCCTTCCGTCTCGTCGCAACCACCTTCTATCATCCATAGAATATCTACTGAAATGACTAGAAGTCTCCCTTTTACTGAGCCTATCCAAGATATCTGCTAGTTGTGGGTCCTCTAGCTGCAAAGTCCCTATCTGGTCCAACAGAGTAGGTCACACCTCTAACGATGCCAATAAACGAGGTATAAACTTGGTGTAGGGTCTAAAATCAAAAGTCAATATAAACTCCAAGCTTTTCCTCTCCACAAACAGAGGACTCAAAGTCATCCTCTTCCTGCTCAATGCGTCTTCCACCACATTACCTTTGCTAGGGGTATAAGCAATCTCCAAATCATAGGACGCTAGGAACTCCATCCATCTTTGTTGCCTTAAATTAAGATCCTTCTACGAGAACAAGTACTTGAGAGATTTATGATCGGTGTATAATTCAAACTTCTCTCTAAGTAGATAGTGTCGTCAAGTCTTAAGCACAAATACTATGGAAGCTAACTCCAAGTCATGGATAGGGTAGTTCTTCTCATGAACTCTTAGCTGTCTACCTCCATAACATACTATCCTTCCCTCTTGCATCAGAACCGCATCAATCCCTGTACTACATGCATCAGTGTATACTATGAACACCTTGTTCCTATCAGGCAAAGTCAAGACTGGGGCTGTTGTCAAAGCCCTCTTCAATCGTTGAAAAGCATCATCATAATATATATCCCAAGAAAATGTCAGATTCTTCTTCGTCAGTCTGGTGAGTGGGGCTAATATCTTTGCGAATTCCTTAATCAACTTCTATAATAGCCCGCTAATCTAAGAAAACTCCTCACTTTCGTTGCATTCTTTGGGATCTGCCAATCTTGAACGACAACTACCTTCGCGGGATCTACTACTATCCCATTTTTAGAGACCACATGCCCTAAAAATCTTACTTCTTTTCTCTAAAAATGACATTTGGAGAATTTTGCCTTAAGCTGGTGCGCATGGAGAGTTTTCATAACCTCCCTCAAACATAGGGCATGCTCTTCCTCGTTCTTCGAGAAAATCAAGATGTCATCAACAAAGACCACAACGAACTTATTTGGAAACTCCCGAAACACTCTACTCATTAGATCAACAAAATAGGCGAGCGCATTCGTCAACCCAAAAGGCATGACGAGCCACTCAAAGAAACCATCTGGAGTTCAAAAGGAGGTCTTGTCTATACTGTCCTCGGCCACCCTCAACTGATGAAACCTTGTGGCCAAGTCTAACTGGGAGAAAAAAATGCACCAATGAGCTGGTCAAACAGGACATCTATCCTCGGAAGTGGGTGCCTACTCTTCTTAGTGGGCTTGTTCAACTCTCTACAGTCCATACATAATCGAAGTGAACCATCCGCCTCAGTTGCAAACACCACCGAAGCACCCCATTCAGATATGCTTAGCCTAATGAACCCTTTCTCAAGTAGCTCCCCTGCTTGCTTGCTGATCTCCCACCTTTCTCTTGGAGCCATATTGTGACAACCACGGGTATCGAACGCTCGACCTCCCGTAAAGCAACACCGCGCACTAACCACTGTGCTAAAAGATCTTTATGTTAGATTTTCAAGAGGGGTGTTACAGACACCCCCTTAAAGAGCCCAACGTCCTCGTTGACTCATATCACTCATGACCCAGGCGTTGTGCATGTAACCCGCATCAGTACCACACCAACTGACATCCGCAGCATTACACACACAATTCCGGCTGGGTATGGGCTCTGATACCAAATGTGACAACAGCGGGTATCGAACCCCCGACCTCCCGTAAAGCAACACCACACACTAACCACTATGTTAAAAGATCTTTGTGTTAGCTTTTCGAGAGGGGTGTTACACATATGGAGCACAAGCAATGTAACTGGATTTACATTGTCCACCAAATATATACGCAAAATAAATCTCACGCCTCAGAGGTAAGCCCCGAACCTCCTAAAAAACATCAGGATACTCACATACTACTGGTACATATCGTAAATCATCCATAGATGCATCAAGCGACTGTAGGAAACTAAGCGTGACAGACCCTTTAGGGTTACAAGAAATCTTGAGGGCCCTCCTATGGCAAGTCAAAAGTCTAACGACCCTCCTCTCACAATCCAGAATGGCACCATACATGGCGAGCCAATCCATCCCTAGAATCAAACCATAGCCCATGAAACCAAGCACGTATGCTTCGCACTCAAACTCGACGCCTAACACAGATATTCGTAAACCCCGACAAATCATAGATAAATGAGTCGTACCCTCAATGGGGTTCGAGACTACAACGGAATCCAAAACCATACTGGTACTAAGATGTAGAGATTCAACACAGAACAAATATAAAAGTATGCGAAGCGCCATAATCAAAAAGAGTCCTACCTGGATGATTCGAAAGAGAAACCAAACCTTCAACTGAAACTTTCCTACCTCTATCTGGTGCGCTGGCCACGAGATCATGCACCTGCCCTCCAGAAGATCTTTCCCTTTAACCCTGTCCTTGCCTCTTCGAGCAATCCTTGACAAAATGTCTGACCTCTCCACAATAGAAACAAGCATTCTTTCTTTTCTTGCAATCCTTGATCACATGATCCTCGCGTCCACAATGATGAGATTTTCTCTTATCTCAAGCTTTGTCGTTCTTACCGCTCATCTTTTGTTGCTTTTTGTTCTTTCTTGGGCCACACTATCTTATTTTGTGTTTCCTCAACCCTAGCTCCTTTCTTCTCACCCTTATCTTCCTTATGCATTAATGCCATATCAACGAGTTTCTCAAACGTTGCTCCCATCGGAATATGAGACATAGCCAACCCATGAAGGGGTTCATTCAATCCTCTAGCAAACCTCAATGCTTTCTTGTGCGAGGTATTCTCTAGCTCTAAACCTCATCAATTGGTTAAACTTATTAACATACTCTTTCACAGACATGACTCCCTGCTTAAGTGCCAAAAACCTTTCCATTTGCATGCTTTGCTTGGGTTGAGAAAGAAACTTCATTTCGAATCTCTATCGGAAATTGTAACGACCCGGAATTTGCCCGGACCCAGTCGATTGCAAAATCAACTAGGACCGTTCAAAACCCGAATACGTTAACTCTGGGAATACAACACATTAGAACAATAACATCAGACTTTTATAAACATCAGAATAATGTTACATCAGAGTACAGAATATCAGAGTACATTGAACACAATACAGCGGAAGATTTAAATTACAACAAATACAATACAACGGAAATAAAATAAAATAACTAAGGCGGCGGAAGACAACTATGCTCTGGACATAGCTTTAGGCTTCGATCCAGAATCCTGATCAAGAGATAAATATCTGCAAAAAGCTACTCGACTGCCCGTGTGGAAAAGAGGGCACCCGAGTTTGCAAAGTGAAACAAACTACGAGTCAGTCATGGGACTGGTGTGAGAATTCTTAACTAATATAACTAATAGCAATAAGGCAAATCCAAGGACCACGCCGCTAACTCGAAACGGGTTTTATTTTAATGGATTGCCGGTGCATAAATTAAAGTAAATCGTTAAACAACGCAATTCTTTTTAGAAAAATGAATCATCATAAGACTCAAAGTCCCATCACACAATGCAACGCAAACCAGAGGAAAGAGTTTTACCTTATGATGACTAAACATGCTTGGTACGATAAAAACAAATTTGATATTATTATTAGTGTATATATGTTTCAAAAACATTTCAAAGTAAATGTATCAATCCTAGGAAGCATAGCTACCATATACTATGCCTCCATACTAGTAATACAATCAAGTTCGTAGGGTCATATTGGGAATTGGGTTTCCATCATGAATCAAGGCCAGGAACGATCTCCTTACCGATTCGAGACACTTTAGCTAATGTCTCAGGATCCTCCGCAGTGGACCCTTGGATCCTGCAGGGCCGGTCTGCACATACGATTTTGCGGATTGGCAATTCCTGAAAACATGTTTCCCGGTCCTATAGGACCTATCATCCGAGACGCCTCATTCCATCATCCACATAAGTAAAATGTTGGGCCGTGTATAAACCAAACACCACTTCTAGCTAGAAAGAAACGTGTTGCTCTCCCTGCGTTCCCTTGCTCCGTTTTAGAATCAACCGGGTTGTGAGGCTCGTAAAGCTACGTTATACACAAAGCTACGCCTAAACAGGCCGTGCTTTGATCATCAACCACAAGGCCTGCTTTTCAACAAAAGCCTTGATCATTTGCATCTTAGCATGCCACATTGTCAATCCATACCATACCATTGATTCCTACCAATATATAACCTCTAAGCTCGTACGTCTTAGAGAAGGGTGTTAAACACCAAAAAAATATATTTAGCAGAGATCAACGAATACCGTATAAAGGAATACAACGTCAAACATACAATCCATTTTCAAGTCCGTTCTGGGTCTGAACGAAACCGGAGGCACCTTATTCCTCGCATATCCGAACAATCAACAAGTAGTCTGGACGACCACCATTGTAGCCCCTCCAAGGTAGCTACTCCAATCATGGACGTCAATGGTAACTCATACATTCGACGTGAAGATCGTCGGTCTTCAATCATCGTCTTCAACTCTTCGACTTAAATCGACTAATAATCATTTGAAATGAGATTGAAATCAAACTTTTCAAATGATACTCGTGTATATATCATTTCATATCGTTAATATTAATTTATAACGATTAATCTCTATTTTTATTTATATAAAAATAATTGAATTTTATTTAACAACACTTCTTGTCAATAGGCGACCTTGGCGCTCTTTTCACCCAAATTTGTTTTACAAATTTCTCTAAATCTAACCGTTGGATTTTAACACAATTCATATCGTTGGAAAGATCTTCCCAAGGCGAACCTAACAGTTCCAGTCTTGGGAAATTTCGACGGTCGGATATTTCGGTATAATCAATTAAAAGTACAATTCCAAGGCGCGAACTACCACGCTCGATTCGTTTGATTTTAATTTCTATATATATAATTATATATAATTCCTTCATCCATTTCATTTCACTATATTTTGCTAACAACAAATATCCCTATTTGTATATATAATATCAAGGTATAACATGACACACAATAATGTTTATTTTTATTATAATTCACATACACATACTATACCAAACAATGTACATTTTTCTTTCATCTTTCAAATTACACAAAATGTATATTTTGTTTCCTTATTCTTTTTAATGAAAATCCATTCATTAAAATGTAAATTTCTAATCCTTATTCTTCTTAATGAAAATCCACTCGGTAAAATGTACATTTCTAATCCTTATTCTTTTTAATGAAAATCCATTCATTAAAATGTACATTTCATCGTTATAATCTTTACTGAAAATCTTTTTACATAAATATGTAAATTTCATACCATTGTTCTTTTACATGAAAAATGTAATTTCACTTTAATTCAATTACATGAAAAATGTAATTTCACTTTAATTCAATTTACATGAAAAATGTAACTTTTACTTTTATTCAATTACATGAAAAATGCAACTTTTACTTTTATTCAATTACATGAAAAATGTAACTTTTACTTTTATTCAATTACTATCTTTTCATTAGAGGTAACTTATATTAAATTGAAGTCCTTAAACGTTTAATTCTTTCCAATGAAAATGACACTAAAATTATGCCTCATTTTAATATATGAACATGACACTAAAAACATGTTTCATCTTCAATATATGAACATGATCTTAAAAATATATTTATTCTTAAGATAATAACATAACACTGAAATATGTTTTAAATTTCATATATTAACATACCATTAAAAATACGATTATATTTCATGTAATTAACATGACTTTAAAATATGAAGCTATTTCATATGCATTCACATGATTCCAACACATGTTTTTATTTCATATGCATTAACGTTACTCCAAACATGATTTTATTTTCATATACATTAATACTACTCCTAAATATGATTTTATTTTCATATGCAATTAAATGGCATTAAAACAAATGATTATATTTATTTCTTATGCACTCATGTTACACTAAAAACATGATTTCATTTTCATATGCATTTTCATGATGTTAAAACAAATGATTATCTTTATTTCATATACATTCATGCTACACAAAACATGATTATATTTCATATTTATACACTAAAGCTAAAAACATATTTATTCTCCTGTTTCTATTCTTATGCTAGAAATATATTTAATTTCGTTTTACTACGCAAACGCCCTCAATATATTTATTCTCCTATTTTCTACATAACCGAAAAAATATATATTTATTTTCATGTTTTCTACATAAATGCTAAATTAATCTTATTTTCATATTTCTACATGAACGGTAAAAATAATCTAAATTTTATATTTTAACATAAACGGTAAAAATAATTTTAATTCCATATTTTAACATAAACAGTGAAAATAATCTTAGTTTCATATTTTAACATAAACAGTGGAAATAATCTTAGTTTCATATTTTAACATAAACAGTGAAAATAATCCTAGTTTCATATTTTAACATAAACAGTGAAAATAATCTTAGTTTCATATTTTAACATAAACAGTGAAAATAATCTTAATAACTCACTTTTTCCATTAACACTAAAAATATGATAATATTCCAAGTTTCTCATTAACGTTAATTCTATATCTACATTTCATAATTTTCACTAACGCTAATTTTATAACTACATTACATATTATTCATGAATGCTAATTTTTTTTTTCATTTTTTCCCCATAAAATTAGATGACGCTAACTATTGTTTCAATTAACATGTAAATTTATAATACATGAAATAGCCCAACTTTTGTTACCAACATGTCAACTTATAACACATGAAATAACCCAACCTTTATTTACTAACATGTCAACGCAATACAATAACAACATATTAAAGGGTGTATAGTTTTCATGTCAACGCAATACAATAACAACATATTAAATGGTGTATAGTTTTCATGTCAATGCAATACAATAATAACATATTAAATGGTGTATAGTTTTCATGTCAACGCAATACAATAACAACATATTAAATGGTGTATAGTCTTCATGAATCAAAATAAAAGGTCCAACTTGATTATATTTTGTGAATCAGAATGAAGATCCAATCTTTATTTCATTTCTTTTTTTGAAAATAAAAGTCAAACTTTATTTCATTCTTTTATTCAAAAATAAAAATCTAAACTTTATTTGTTTTGTAAACCAAAAAGATGTATACTTTTATTAATTTTGTAAATTAAAAAGATCTAAACTTTTATTAATTTTATTCATTTCAAAATAAAGATCTAACTTTATTATCTTCTTTTATTTCAAAATAAAGATCTAAACTTTATTTACTTGATAAAAAAAAAGAATAAATCTTTATTTATTCAGTAAATCAAAATAAACAAAATAAATATTTGTTTATTTGGTAAATATAAATAAAAGAATAATTTTTTAATTTCAACTTTATTATTTCCTTAATTAAGAAATACAGATCAAACTTTCATTATTTCCTTCATTTAAAATAAAAGATCCAAATTTTCCTTCTTTCTTTTATTAAAAATAAAGATCCAAATTTATTTAATTTATTTCAAAATAAAAGATCTAATTTTTATCTATATAAAAATAAAGATCTAAACTTTCAAGAAACAAAAATAAAGATGAGAACCCGTATGAAGATTTCATCAAAATTTATGAATCTAACAAACTTGAATATCACAAAACATTACAATTCACAAAACAACAAAATCTAAAAACACAAGCATAGCACTCAATCATCACAGACCTAACTTTATTTCCAAACAAACATCGATTTCACATCACGAGAAAAATAGTTAAATTAAATTAATTATTAAAATAAGAATCTCACAATTATGCTTTCCAATTCACCTAATTTTAGGCGTGAGTAGCAATCTTCATTTTCTAGGTGCTCACAGAATTTCATGGCCTAACTCCTTATGGTTTGGGAGATATAAATTATTTAATTTTGAGGGGCTTTCATGCAGAGTTTTGAGAGAGAGAGAGAGAGAAAGAGGGCTGCTGTTAAATTTTGAGGAAAAAGAGAAATGAGAATTTGAGAAGAGGAAAAGATAGCATGTAGTGGAGAGTTTAGAATATTAGGGTATTAATAATATTATGGCTGAGGTGGCGAATTTATTTCTCCTTTTTTTCCCTCAAATCCCCTTTGAGTACGTTCTATAATGGAATATTTGCATATGAAAGGAAGAGAGAAAATGGAGTATTTATGTTATAGTATTTTATGTTTCATTATTTTAGTATGCTACACTCTATATATATGGCTTTGATTACTTAAATAATTGCTAAGCATTTACTATATTTTTTAAAAACAAATTCACATATAAAAAAATTCAAGTTAGTTATTATAACGATTTACAGTGTTTGATTTCAATTGTAATTAAATTTTATCAAGTATATATGTATATATATTTAATTCCACTGAATTTGGTTTGATTTAATTATGTCAATGAGTTAGGGAAAGAAACTAATAAATTGATAGATTATTTTGGCAAAAAAAGTGAATAGATGAAGGGTTGATTTAAGCAAGAGTTTTAGGAAAAAATTTCAAAGGTTAATTAAATAAAAGAACCATTAAATTTTATTAAATATACCAATATTTAATTCTATCTTTCCACGTCTACTCATATAAACAAAACTACAAAAAAAAATCTTTTTAAATGACTTAAATTAAAATTTTCTTTTTTTTTCAATTCATTAACAATTCGCCATAAATCCCCTATTTATATCATTATCTTTAATTAAATTCCAGAAACTAATCAACTTTATTTATATCAAAATAGAACTTAATAAATAAGGTTTATTTTTAATTATCAATTACATCAGTTTATTGCTTTCTTTTTATTGGGCATAACAATTAATAAACGAATACGCATTAAATACTAATGCGCGTCAAATGCGTTTTTTTTACCCTCACACACTAACAATTCCTACATGTAATCAACCAATAAATTTTAAATTTGCGTTATACACTAACGCGCCTTAAATGCATTTATCTTGGCAACCATTACACACTAACAATAATTAATTAGCTATTCATGCAATTTTTCATCAAAATTTATTAAAATCAATTTTAAATTTAGCCCCGAAATTCAGGGTTGTTACAGTCTCCCCCACTTAAGAACTTTTCGAGCAAATTCCGGGTCGTTACAGAAATCCTCCCAAGTCTCCACTGGGCACCCTGCTTGCGTCACTTCCCACCAAAATGAGGCTTCGTCTTTCAGTTGCCAAATGACCAACTGAATCTTGCTATGGTCATCAACTTCAAAAACTCCAAACAAATCCTCCGTCCTTTTAAGTCTATTCCTTGCTTCTACAAAAGTCCCAGATCCTCAGAATGGCTTTCCGTCCATGGCACATAAATCTTTACATATCTTAGAGAAATTATCAGTACACGGAGGAGAAGGAGGAACGACGGCTACAGCTGGGGGAGGGCCGTCTGCTCGGCCTCCGGCAGGCATCGTAGCCTCAAGATACCTACGGAACCAACCCGGTATCCTAACACCCTCAGGAATATTAGGTTCCTCAAACATGCTGAAAAGAAAAGGGTTTCAAATAGAGAATCGAAAGATATTTCATATGGCTTTGGGGAATATGTTTTTCAAATCAGACTTTTCTTTAGAAAATGCTTTCTTTTAAAACTTTTTGAAAATAATTTTCAAAAACTTTTATCTGATCTGGTAACCTTCAGGTTTGATACCAAATGTGACACCCACGCCCATCAATGTCACTCTTTATCAGAATGCACTAAGTTTCGTGAAGCATTATATGTAAACAGAAACAGAAACATTACAAGACAAATATAAAATAACAACGGAATTAAACCTTTATTTGATAGAAAAGCTTCGTGGTTCAAACCCAATTACATAATAAGTATGGAATACTAAAAACATTAAATTTCTGCTTTGTACAAAAATCATCATCAGAGTACAATAATACATAAAAAGAGAACAATCCCCAAAATATAGTAATAGTTGGGAAGATACGAAATCAAGAAGTACATCAAAGTAGCTCAAAGCAGAAGGAAAGAAGAATCCTGATCAATCTTGATTATCCCTACCTTGAGACCCTTGGGGGGGGGGACGGAAGAGAAAGAAGAGGAAACAAAATGGGTTAGACATAAAGTCTGGCGAGTCCAGTCACTTTTAGCATATAAATAAGTAAAAGCATCATGACATGCATATAAGTTGGAGAGAGAGAACAATGTCATAAGGCAGGTGTAGCAAGGTAAATAGGATAAACTGAATAGAACATGTGTTGCACTTATATATTACTTTTCTTCGCACCAATACTAGTATAACAAGAACAAGATGATGCCAACAAGTACAAGATGGCAAACTTAGGTATACTTCTAGTGAGAGGTTTTACCCATACAATAATAGGTAGCCCAACAGAACAGACAGATATTAACCCCTAATGACAAGAACGGGCTCCTGAACAAGCAAGACTAGGTGTACGCCAATTATTACCGCAATCGATTGGCTCCCTAACTCGTAGATACCCTGCGCTGACCCCATAGTTGGATGTATCACTTCCTAAAGTGGCAACACTTTGTTTACAAGATGTGCACAAACCATATCTACAGATGTCATGATGTCTTAACCTCCCTGGACCGGCCCATGCATGCATATGACCCCATCGAAATGTGCCACCCACACCATCCCTCAGGTGACCTCTTATAATCAGCTCAGTAAGCATACCCAGAACCCGACCAAGTTCGGGGTTCCCCGTTTGATACCAAGATGGGTTACTGACTGAAACGGGTCCCACAACAAATGATACAAGCTTCACCCTGGGCTTTCATCCCCGCTACTAGGATTTCAACAAGTTATGCTTAATAGTTTAACAAGATTGCATAATCCCACAGGTTAATTGTGGGCCTATATATATAAATATTACCCACCGCCACAAGATTTACTTAACCCTCCCACACTGATTCAAACAAGTTTACTTAACCCCTGCTCAAGTTAGCAAGTTTATGTAATCCTTATGGATTCATACAGGTTAAGTCTTACAAGTTTATCATCATTCATTCATCTATGGTTATTACTGTGCTAGACCTCCCATATTAAGTCTACCACTTGTGGATGTTGGATATGCCGGTTGGGTCCGGGCTATACTTCTTCTACAAGTAGAACTTAACCTCATGTCTTAGCACGTTACGTGTACATTTATGCACTTAGACCCCCTCACATTAGAATCATCACTTGCGATCGCTGGATTTGCCGGGCGGTTCCGGGCAGACTTCTACCACAAGTGTAATCTAACCTCGTGTCTAAACGCGGTTACAGTTTCTAATTACTGTAAATCAAGGAATTTTCATTTCTAACCGATTATCATGCTTATTATGCCTCAAATACCCATATGATTCACGATACAAGTTATGCTCCAGATTAAGGTTTAGATCAAGATATAGATTATGCCTCCAAATCTCAAGTTTTGGCTCAAGGTACAAATTATGCTTAAAATTCCTAATCATGTTTTACAATATGAATTATGCCCCAAATTAATCATTCTCATTCGTTCCCAAATTCGTGCGTTCGCGTGTTTCAGCGATAGGCCTAGGCTCAAAGGTAGCCTGATTATGAAAACAAAAAGGGAAAGAGGGAGAGAAGAGAACAAGAATAGGCATAGTAAATAAAACAGGCATAAGATGACATAATTAGGCAAACTAACATAACAGGCATACGGTGACATGATTAGACAAACTAACATGATAGGCATAAGGTGACATGATTAGACAAACTAACATGATAGGCATAAGGTGACATGATTGGGCAAACTAACATAATAGGAATATCATGAATAGGCACACTGAGATCTAAGCAGTGAATTAGGTATACAAATAATGACAGATATGTTATGATTCAAATTACTAACAGGTAGAGGTTTAGATCCAACTTACAGGCATGTCAAGATTACATTTTAGGTGCCTAAAAATAACATATACTCACTTTGATTGGATCTAAAGAACAGAAGATTGATTGAAATTGTAGAAGCATAGATCCGTATAACTTGTTGTTGAAGAAGAATAGGCTATTTTACTCTGTGTCGGGGAAACACCTCATTCTCTCCACCAATTTAGATGAATAAAACAATGGAATTAAGGTCCTATTTATAGCCTAGGGTTAACAAATCTAGTCAAGAAGCGAGTCTACGTTCATAAACTGAATTCTGCCCAGATCTAGGGGGACGACATGGGTGTCGACACCCCTGTGGGGGGTCGGTCCATGGGTCGACACCGCTAGGATGGGGTCGACCCCTAATGGGCCGATTTCCCCTCTTATTTCCCGCTTCTGATTTTTGATTTATTTTGAATGTTTTGAATGGTTTTGCATACATATAATCCTCTTGTGCGTATACAAACTTCTAGGCTTAATAACTTCTTCATACGATGTCCGTTTTACGCAAACTTGGCGTCTATCTTAAGCAGAATTTCGAGACGAATGCAATGGAATAGTCCTATTTTACTTAATTCGCAATATTTAATTAAGTATTCTTTAATTTATCATTTTAATGTTCTTAGAATTATGGGGTGTTCCAATTCGAGTAGAGCAAGTCGTTATGTGACATGTATCTTGACTCTTGTATTTACTAGCTTGAAGTTGTTTACACTATACTTGAACAGTTGTGATCTTTATGATCTTCGGATCATCTTGAGGAACTTCAGTACATTTGATATATTGATGATCTTCAGAACATCCCGAGGAACTTCAGATCATTTGATTATATTGATGATCTTCAGATCATCCTGAGGATTTTTGGATCATTTCGTATTAATGAGATATGCGATATCCTATCTTTGGAGTAGTTTTATGATTTAGGATGAAATATTCTTATATAGCACTGAGATTTCTTTGACATATTGTATGGACATTTCGAGCCGTCACATTTTACACGTGAACATTGTTGTTGTTGCTTATATATTGTTTTTTGTTTATATCTCTTATTCTATCTTAGTTTGTTATGATGAGTACAACTAGACTGATCCATTTATTGTTTATTTTCTTATAAATATTACTCGAGTCAGGCTGAGGTATTACAAATGTTTTATCAAGACTTCTAGCAGGGACCACCTCTTGACTTTTGGTTACTACATTATCATTGTAGTAGCTCTGAGTTATATGTATATGAGACTTTTATGTATACGTATTCTTTTGCCTGGAACATGTACCTATTCTTTTATTGCATAGTGAATCGACTATGACCACTATCTTTGTGTTTATACTTATGCATCATATTCATATCTATTTCTGCCTTACTTATGTGAATATTTGTGCCTAACTCTATTCATATTGTTATGTATTTTATATTGATTCCGAATTATATACAATCATCGTGTAGTATATTTGAACTTGTATTGGACATGTCAGATTTCCTCATAAGATTTAAATGGTAAGACTGTAACGAACCAACATTTTTTCGATCTTGATTATCGATACAAACACTATATCGACTAACCAAACACCAGAAATTACAGGATCATTAATAGAAAGAAGTTAGAGGGAGAGAAGTAGAAAGAAAGAAATATTAGAACAGAAGATGAAGAAGAAGAACATAAATACAATAGCATCAGAATAAACATGAACCTCACAACGGAACGAATAAGATATAATATGTATCACGACTTTTGGAATGCAAAATTTTAACTGTATAAACATATCATTATCAGAGTACAACATTTGTTCATCACTATACGGCACAACGAATTTTTTTTTTTTATATATATATATATAATACTGAAGCCTCCTGCTCCAAGCTCCTCCAAGGATATCTGAAAATCCCTGAACTACTTAACTTCCTGTACAAATTAGGCTACCTAAGAGTTTAGGGTAAAACAAAACAAAATAAACTCTAGGTCAGTTAAGGGACTGGTGTGAGTAAACTCCAACCATTGGTTTAACTTTTAAATTCCTTTTTAAAAGAATGAATAATAGCAAGACTGATCCACACATAAATATGAATGGTTTTTACTTTATGATAACCTAAAAACATTATCTGAAATCTATATTATTCTGATATTATAATAGTGTTTATATCAAGTAAATAACAATCTAGCAGAACGCTTGCATCTCACGCTCCACATATATAGTATACAATCAAAACCGCGGACTTTTATTGGAGAATGGATTCTCATTGGCAAGGTTTCGGACCACCTTCCGACAGTATATCTCTAGAGAGGAATACACCGAGTTTAACAAGAACATCTTGCAACCCAGGCTAAAATTGACTGGCCACTCACTTCACTTGAGTGTTCCAAATATATTGTTACCAATGGTTGGGATCAGTAATCGTTTCCCAAAAGGAACAACATTGAAATATTAAAGAAGAAAATGGAATTTCTCTTGATCAGGTGACAATACACCCTAATTGGGAGCTATTCACTTAGCCATGCGACCGACCCAATTTTATACCACTTCCCAGTTGTAAGGCTTGACACCACTCTTATCTTTTGACATGCGACTTCTTCGTTCACTTTGAATGCCACATTGTTAAACCCGCCAAAATCATTTATTGATTTCCTCAAAAATATTTCAGGCATAAAGCTAAGAGAAACGAATTCCTCCGCCACTAATCGTAATACGTTTGAAAAGACCAATACATATGAACTGTAGAAGATTGAAGGGTAGCTCAATACGAGCTATTCGAATTTGATTTCATGAATTTAGGAATTTCATTTGGATTTGTTTTCGAATTTAAGTGGTGGACCTTTCTTATGGTTCGATTTTTGAAGCTGCGATATTGAAGAGAGAAACATAAAAGGATATATCGTGTATGGTTTTATAAATGAAGAAGGCAGAAATTAAGTCATAGCCATTTTGATTTATGGAGAATTGTTGAGGAATTCTTATGAAAAGCCTCGAATTTTTATTCCTGAGAACGGGAAAAAAAATGAGATCAGAGTGGATAGAGGTCGCATTATATAAAGTAAGGAACCCCTATTTTAACATAACGACCGACGTTCCAATGTTATAAAACTCTTTTGAACTCAATGAAACAGATGTTGAAATTTAATTTGAACGTATATATAAAATAACCATATTAATTCGATGTAATATAATTGAAATTCAAAAATAACTAATTCCTTGATAATAAATTATTATTATCGTTTATTGTCAAATACAATTTATATTGATCATCTGAAGCGTTTCGATTCAGTTTTATCTTCGAACACAATTAGTAATAGTTTTGTTGTACAATAATTCAATATACTTGAAATTAAATCGTACTCAATTATTAAATCGATAAACAAGATATAAAAATCCATTTATATTATCACTCAACATTTAAAAACAATGCTTAAATGTTCAAAATAAATCGATTAAAAATTCGGGTCGTTACATTCTTCCCCCCTAAAAAGAATTTCGTCTCCGAAATTACTAAGGTAGGAAAATTGCTTCAAACCCATTAACTTCTCAAAAATTCACTTATATTGAAACTCAATTCTTTATATTTCTACAATTTTAATACTACCAAAACTCTTGGTTTTCATTTATATTACGCATCATATATACTCACATTCATTTAATCCAAATTATTTGTAACCTATATATTCACATTCAATCCATATTCCATTCATTTGGATTCAATTTGATTCTAATCAATATATTCATTTCAATCCATTTAATTTGCTTAAGTTAAATTTAAATTCGAGAATTCAAATTCCCAAGTTTTCATTTCAAATCCTTTGGAAATCAATATATACATATATTTATAACCATATCAAATTAAAAACATTTGAATTTTCCAAAACAACTTTCCATCAGAATTTTTCTAAGGTAGCAATTAATCACTTAGAAACTCGAAAATGAACACTGATGATGTTGTAGTCATCATCAGAATTATTTTCCAGTGACTAAATTGAGTTCAGTGCTTTAACAATTTCAAAATCCATTTAAAAGGATTTTTATTCAAAAATCCCTCTAAAAAAAGCTAAATTATTCTAGTATACTTCAGAAAATATTTTTCTAAACATCCCGGGTTTTTAAATTCCAAATTCCAGTTGAATTCAATTTCAGTTCACCTCATATACATATTTTATTCATATACAGATTCTATTTGGTTATATATAACCATTCCAATTCTATAATCTCATTTGATTATAATAATAACAACCAACTCATCCATATATTATAATAATTTCGGAAAATTATTCCTTCTATGAAAATATAATCTTTGGTAAAATTATTTCATTTACCCGCTTTAAAACAATATTATGTCCAACTTTCTGTTCAAGTGTTTATAAACTCTTATCGACATCGTGGCATCCCATAATTCGACCACAATTCATAAACCACACATCAGACAAGCCACACAATATAAAATAATTTTTATATCAATTTACAAATACGTTCTCTCGTTATATACATTCAACTCATTCTAGGGTACTTCTGACCCTATCTCTAATGAGTAAACCCCCACCAAATCCCGGGTATTCGCTCAACTTAAGCTCTGATACCATGGTAATGAACCGACATTTTTCCGATCCTGATTATCGATACAAATACTATATCGACTAACCAAACACCAAAAATTACCAGACCATTAATAGAATGAAGTTAAGGGGGTGAGAAATAGGAAGAAAGAAATATTAGAATATAAGATGAAGAAGAAGAGCATAAATACAACAACATTAGAGTAAACATGGACCTCACAGTGGAACAAATAAAATATAATATATATCGCAGCTTTTAGAATATTTTAACTGCATAAACATATCATTATCAAAGTACAACATTTGTTCATCACATATACGACACAACGGAAATAAACTATATATATATATATCTAATACTGAAGCCTCCTTCTCCAAGCTCCTCCAAGGATATCTGAAAATACCTGAACTACTTGACTGCTCGTACAAATTCGGGCACCCAAGAATTTATGGTAGAACAAAACAAAGTAAACTCTGGGTTAGTCATGGGATTGGTGTGAATAAACTCCAACAACTGGTTTAACATTTAAAATCCTTTTTAAAAGAAAGAATAATCGTAAGACTGATCCACACATAAATACGAATGGTTTTTACCTTACAGTAACCCAAAACATTCTTTGAAATCAATATTATTCTGATATTATAATAGTGTCTAAAATCAAGTAAATAGCAATCTAGCAGAACGCTTGCCTCTCACGCTCCACATACATAGTATACAATCAAAACCAAGGGCTCTTATTGGAGAATGAATTCCAACTAGTAAGGTATGGGACCACCTTCCGACAGTGTATCTCTAGAGAGGAATACACCGGGTTCAACAAGAACATCTTGCAACCCAGGCTAAACACGACCGGCCACTGACTTCACTTGAGTGTTCCGAATATATTGTCACCAACAGTTGGGATCATCAACCGTTTCCCGAAAGGGACAACATCGAAAGATTAAAGAAGCAAATGGAATTTCTCTAGATCAGGTGACAATACACCCTAATTGGGAGCTACTCACTTAGCTATGCGACTTACCCGATTTTATACCACTTCCCGGTTGTGAGGCTTGACGGCACACTTATCTTTTGACATACCATATCTTTATTCACTTTGAATGCCACATCGTCAAACCCGCCAAAATCATTTATTGATTTCCCTAAAAATATTATGAGCATTAAGCTAAGAGAAACAAGTTCATCCACCACCAATCATAATACGTTTGAAAAGACCAACATATATGATCTATTAGGCTTACTTTGTCAGACATTTGTCCATACAAGTTGTCCTAGGACTGGACAAATCGAAGACACTATTTCATCATTCCATCTTTGGAAATTTCTACCTAGGATTAACAAAACAACCCTTGCATTTTACTTCTTCTTCGATTATCTTCAGCATATTTGATTCGCAATGCTTATGCCTATACGAAGTGGTTTTCAGATAGTAATCCAACCGGTCTCCCCATATTGACAATAACGGTATTAAAAATACTTCGGTAGTCAGTTATTTAACAATCGAAGAAAGAACCATCCATCCAAAGATCCTAATCCCAAAGGGAATATTATAAATTAACATCAAACAATCACCGAGCCCCTTTTTAATTAATATTTATTTAATTAAATTTATCATTTCCAATTTCTCTTTAATATCTCCACCCAGATATTTCTCCAAACCCGTTTAGCCTCTCACGATTCTTGGAAAAACGTTCAATATCCCATCTTCTTATATTCTCTATACTTAGAAAATATTTTCCATTTATGATTGAAATACATTTCCAGTTACTTCTCCCTTTCACGACCATTAATTTCTGCACTCAGGAAATATTTATTATTATATTTCCAAAATCCCACTTACTTGGGTTAAAACAAATGTTGTGTAAAACATCGTTACAACAACCCAAACTATCGTATTCAGCTAAATCTTATTTAAACATTAATCTTCAAGACTGGATCTTTCTATTTATCGATTAATAATGAAATCAATCATGTTGGGGTATAATTACCTCTCAGACCTTGGCTGAATAACATTCTTAACTTCAAAATGACGACTACTTATCTCGAATAATCAACATCATATAAAACCAATTATCCATTTTTAATAGTGTATATGTTTCTCTTTCTATTCTTATCAGATTTAAATTTATAGATTTCCTTTTTGCTTATAATATTCTATTATAAGTTTGTTTCCTTAACGAATTATATATATATATCGATATATTGATTTATAATTATCAAATTTTCTTATAAATATTCCAACTCCTTAAGGTAGTGTTTGGTTTATTTTATGTTTTGATTTTTTAGTTTTCAACGTTAATTATGAAATTAGAAAGATTTGAAGTGTAGTGGAAGTGATGGATCAAAGACGGAGGGAGTGACGGAGGGGACCGCGGGATTTTGGATGCATAAATTTGTTATCGTCTTTCCGTTGTTTCAAAAAATATGGAAAATAATAAAAAGTTGTTTTTTGTTTTGTGTGTTAACTTCGTTTTGTAAAACGATAGTTTTTCATAAAATATGTGCGTCATCGTTACATTTGTATATGCGAAAACTCAAAATTGAAAATTGTAAACCAAACGCACCCTAAATTTTTGGAAAATTTCGCCAGTGTCTCCTTTGTACGGCTCAATCGGTACAACTACAAATTGCCTCTCTAGACCCTTTCTATTCAAAAAGAAAATCAAGAATCCAAGCGGCTTACCCAATAAGTTCATAAAATCTCATATGGAATTTAAACATGTACCTTTTTGTCGGGCACTCAAATTTTAATCTTCATTCTCTTCATTCGGTACCTATTTAGCATATATACGTCCATTCTCAATTTATTCCAACTCAATCCAATCATTTTTAACTCAATTCGTTATTTTATTCTTTAATTAATTCTTTTGCCTATTTCACTTTTTATTTGAATATATCACATTCAAATATATTTTTAATTGACTTATAAACCAATCAAATTCCATTTTCAACTCAAGTTTCATATTTGAATTCACAAGTCCCGTTCACTTATCCAAAGTTAAGTTCGATCCAAATTCCGTTAAATAATTTTCTTCAAATTAGTTAATTCTATGCAATAATTGAAAATATGATTCTCGTTTCAAAAATCATTTTATTTACTCCACTTGATTTCATATTTATTTTACAACTCAAGTCTGGATTTTTATAATGAAAATCTAAGTTTTTTTTGCTTAAAATCCTTTTATTAATTTAAATTAACCGTTATGGTTTAATAACGATTATAACGCTGTTTTTCTGAAAAATTGATTTTGATATAACCCAAAATCTATAAGACAAAATCCGTAATTTTCTCTTCCATTAGAAAACTATTATTCAATAGGTCATAACGATTGTTGTTTCAAAGAATCCCGACTTAAATTGAGTTATATATACTCAATTGAAGTTCGAAATGTCAAATTACAAACTACCGCGTTACCACGAGTTTGTTTTAATTAAATTTAAATATAAACGTTAAACTTTGTTTATTAAAGAAATTCTAATCTCGTTCTTATATATTTTAATATATACATTTTAGCCATTTTCCCAAATCTATATTACATTTCTGGTTATCCTTAATTGTCGATCATTTCATAATTTAGTTATAAATTTATTTGTAATTCAATCTTCTATACTAAATTCCAATTCCTTGGAAATAAATTATATATAAAATTTGATATAATCGAATTCCAATTTTAAATCCGTTGGATTATCTCAATTAAAATTTTATTCTGAATTCCAGAATAAAATCTATCGTTCCCTTTTCGAAACGTTTTCCAGTCCGTTTTTAAATTCATACTTGAATTTAAAATTCCAAATTTATCGAATGATAATTACCTCGCTTTATTTATAAATGTTGTTTATAAATTTTCTTTCCTTGTTTTATATATACTAAAACAAGTTCCTATTTTAAAATCCATTTGGAATTCTATTCATATTTGGAATATTTTATTATTATAACATATATATATACATAAAATCTGTTTACATATTTAGTATTGAATTTTAGTTTCTATTTAATACAATTCCAATATTTTTCTCTAGTAATAACTTATTTTTATGAATTCGACATAGTCGAATTCCAATCATACATTTATATGAATTTATTTTAATTCAATTTACATTCCAAACATCGGAATAAATTTCATCGTTTCTTTTTGAAACTAATTTCAATTCCCCTTTTTAAATTCACATTTGAATTTACATCCCCCGCATTATCCAATGATAACTATTTCCCTTCTTTTATAAACATCGTTTATAAATGAACTTCTTGTTTTTATTATTAAGAACAAGTTAATATTCTCTAGCCCATTCGAAATTCAAATTTTATTTTAGAAAAAATAATAATAGATTTTCCCTTTTAAATCTCAAATTTCCTTTTCATGATATTTATATATATCAATATTTAGGGCCAGTGATATTCAAACATCCAAAAACACACAATGATCAATTACAGGTTTCCTAACACATCATATATGAAAACAAACAATAATAAATTTTGAGGAATCCAGTTGGATCCCTTCAACCTATTTTTCTACGTCCACAGATGTTAACCAACATAAATAATACACATTCTGCTTCAACGCAGGATATAGCGGTATAGAAGGTCATCCACTATATACATATTGTGGGACGCATAGGGAAATCATCTGCTAATGGTACTACGGGCATCCGCTAATGGTACTACGGGAAATATCATATATATATATATATATATATATATAACTGCCACAACCACCAAGCCTAAATATAACTAATATATATAATAGCCACAATAATATTTCAATGCATCCAAACAACCAACATACAAAAATTATTTAAAATAAAAATACGTTTATAATAAAATTATAAATGAACTAGGGAGTGAGTTTACTCACCTTGATTTTTACTTGCTATCCGTTCTAATTTCCTTTCAGATTATATCGAACCATGTTCTATAAAACTTGAAATTTTTGCTAACTTCAAAAATCCCGAACCCGATTCCATTGCAAGCTAAATTCCTTACGATTCCAATAAATTTTGTTCGTCGAAAACTGTTATCATATGACATGGTTATAGCGACTTTGAGTTTGGATATATTTAAATTGTTCATTAACTAAACTAACTATAAATACAAATCTAATTACCTTACTTAAATTTAAAAGAGCTGCTAATGCTCCTTCCCCTTCGTATGCTCCATCCCAACCCACTGTAAATATCAATCATCACAAGACTCCCCATCATATTGCCTGAACACCAGATATTGCTTCACCACAGTTGACTTTCCTGGTACCTTGCTCCATTAATCCTGCTTTCTTGCCCGACTTTGCTTTGGTATTTTGAACAACAAATGAAAAGATAACGACAGCGAAGGAGCAAATCGCGATGGCAACAACAACAATTTTAGGGTTCCAGATAAGGAGCTGAGTTCAAGGCTTTTGGTCGAATCCCTCCTTTTTCCTCCCCATGAAACTCAAATTTAGGTCATCCGCTTATTTGTCGAATGCTGAAGATGGACATCGCGCCCACAATGAACTGTAGAAGATTGAAGGACAGCTCAATACGAGCTATCGAAATTTGATTTCATGAATTTAGGAATTTCGTTTGGATTAGTTTTCGAATTTAGGTGGCAAACCTTTTTTGTGGTTCGATTTTTGAAGTTTCGGTACTGAAGAGAGAAACTAAAAAGGGTATATCGTGTATGGTTTTATAAATGAAGAAGGCGGAAATTAAGCCATAGCCATTTTGATTTGTGGAGAAATGTTGAAGAATTCACATGAAAAGCTTCGAATTTTTATTACTGAGAACGAAAAAAAAGAGAACAGAGAGGATAGGGTTCGCGTTATATAAAGTAAGGAAGGGAACCAACCGTATGTTTAATTAAAAGTTTTCCTCCCAAAGTACATACCAATTTTTATTGGGTTTGATGTTGTATTTAATACGATTTGATTTGAAGAGATTTTTATTTATTTTAACAAATTCTGATTTGATTTCGAGTTTATCCAAAAAAATATATCTCGGGGCTCATAATTTGAAATCACGAACCCCTATTTTAACGTAACGACTGACGTTTCAATGTCTATTCTGAACTCAACGGAATAGATGCTGAAATTTAATTTGAATATATATATAAAATAACCGTATTAAATCGTTATAATATAATTGAAATTTAGAAATAATCAGTTCCTTGATAATAAATTATTATTATCGTTTATAGTCAAATATAATTTATATTGATCATCTAAATCGTTCCAATTCAGTTTTATCTTCAAACACAATTAAAAGTAGTTTTTGTATTACGATAATTCAATATACTTGAAATTAATTCGTATTCGATTATTAAATCGATAAACTCGATATAAAAATCCATTTATATTATCACTCAACATTTAAATCAATATTTAAATGTTCAAAATAAATCGATTAAAAATCCGGTCGTTACAAAGAAAACAATATCCGATATGTTTAACACTCATTCAAAGTTATTATACAGATGGTCGCTTTTCAATAGCCTTATTCTTCGGGTTAGTTAACATCATTGCTTGCGATGACCTTGAGTAACACGAGTATAGAGGTAGAGCGTTACACATGTTGATACGATTTTAGGGTTCTTCAAAAGTTCATGGGACTAGATTGACGATTGTTCGAAGGTTTGTCAGAAACTACTAAGTTCAACGGAAGTTGCGATGCACAATTTCGTCGTCGGAGAAGGAAGAACAAAACTAGTAAAGAAATCGAATAAGAAGAAAGAAGAGAAGGCTAGTCTTTACGGTAAAAATTACAACGGCCTGTCTTTTCACTTAAAGACCTTTTAAGTTTTTACATAATAATATTTGAAGGATATTGCTATTGGCGCTCCAAAAATAATTAAAGGGGGACACAAGTGAAATTCGGCAAGACTTTGTCGTATTTATTTACGGGATTGAGAGGTATGTGATTGAGTTTGATCCTTGAATTCGACAAAGAGTCGCCAAAAGTAGAAAAAACTAATAAAACGGTGGATGTGCACCCGGAATTGTTGGCAATAACAACACCCAAATTAAGTTGGATTCGCAATGTTTTGGATGGGTATCAACATGGGGGGCTTACCGTTTTTGCAGGTCAAAGTTCGTCTAGAAAGCAAGCTTTGCTGCTCATTTAAACTGATATTTAAGCTGTGGAAACGACAAAAACTCTCAAACCATGTCCGTGATAGCGAAATCACTCGTCAGTCGCCGTCACTTCTCCTCCTCCATAAATAAAAACAAGAAGTATGACGCATTGATAATCGGTGGCGGCCACAACGGACTGACCGCCGCTGCATACCTCGCCCGCTCCGGCCTATCCGTCGCAGTCCTCGAAAGGCGCTACGTCATCGGTGGAGCTGCAGTTACTGAAGAAATCGTTCCTGGGTTCAAATTCTCGAGATGTAGCTACCTTCAGAGCCTGCTTCGCCCTTCTATCATTCGGTAATCGGAACTTATCTCCAGTATCTGCATTTAGCTCTTGGAGCATTTAGTTGTGCATTTTGGACCTTTGTCGATATTTACGCCGTTTTAGAAGGGTTCAAATAAATGACAGGCCTTTTGATGTCTATTCTTTGGTGATGGAAAACATAATGCATGAAAAAGACTTGTTTCATTTGACCAAAATTTGGTTGTACAATTGTGATTGTAGATCATTATTTCAAAGACTATTTCTGTTCTCCCCCGCATTATTTGCTGCCCCCCAAATTTTTTTTTTCCAAATCCTAAAATGCCCCCATAAAATTTGCCTGCAAAGTGGGGGTGGAAATGGAAAAAGCAGGGTGCGAAGGTCAGAAGTAAATCGATGGGTGTGTAAGGAGGAAATCCGGGGGAGAATAGAAATAATCTATTTCAAATAGATGCCTATAAGTGAGATCATTTTCATTTCATATTTAATTTTTGGATGATGCCATGATGGAAAAGGGAACTTGAGCTAGGGAGGCATGGATTGAAGTTACTAAGAAGGAATCCATCTTCTTTTACACCATGTCTTGATGGGCGGTATCTGCTCCTTGGAGCTGAAAAGGAGTTCAACCAGTCACAAATTTCGAAGTTTTCAAAAAAGGATGCAAATACTTATCCAAGGTGTGATTTTTTTTTTCCCCTTGCATGCTTTCTGATTTTTTTTTCTCCCTTTGGGCGGTCTTACTATACAGTTGGTTATGTAAGTTGGAGTTCAAACATTCCTTCAAGGCTCAAGCAATATCGGAAAAACGATTATTTCTTTATTTCAACTAGTCCAAATTAACTATTGGGGGAACAACATACCTTAGATTTAGCTGTAGAGTGTTGAATTTATCTCATTTCACTACAACCATATATATAACCATGATTAATGAAGTTGGAGCTCAAAAATCCTTTGCAATATGAATAAACTGGATGCACCACTATCAGTTCTAATTCTTTATCCTATCTTTACACATATATAAGAAATCAGCCTAATAATTTTTCCTTAGAATAGGCAACATGTCTACATTTATGTCAGCGGGATTCAGTAATATCCTGAATTATCTGCTAACTGCCCTGTGAATATATGCTAATTGCTTACTATTATAATAAGAAAATCTTATTCACATCCACCAAATTTTTCAGTAAATCCACATTTTAAAAATTAATAAGTTAATACACAATATATTTCAAGTAAACTCACAGTGGATTAACTAATAAATATCGTTTATGTTATTTAATCTAGTTCGTTTCAATTTTAATACCCTCTTCCTTTTTAAACATATAACCTAGACCGTAACACAGAACAACCAAAGTTTCCTTTTGCTATTATAACCCCCACTTGTTGACATCATGAAAGCACAGTACAAGCTGCCTCATATTCTCCTTAATCAAACTTATCTCTGCGACTCTGCCAGTATATCTTTCATGCGTGTATCAACACTGTGATACACATGATAATTATTAGTTTAGGAATATTAATGTATCAGAACCATAGTATAAACATCAAAATAGCTTGGATATGCCAGCTGCTAACTAAGATGTCAGCACACTATAAACTGAGGGGACAAAAAAGAAAAAGAACATATTGCAGCATACATATCATCTAGCAGGTCAATATAATTTGGATTCCAAGTACCTCAACTTGTTAACTGTTACAACTTTCACCTTTGAATCAGCTTTAGAAGCTCTCTAAATATTGCATTCACATAATTCAACTCAAAATTCTAAAAACAAAAAGTAAAAAAAATGATCTGATTAATTTTCAGAGTTTCTAATTTCCTTTTTCTTTTCGTACTGGAGAACTTTCAAAAGCATGATATTTCCAGTAACATGGAATAACTATGTATAGTTGTATGAATATAAGTATGACTTGGCCGAAAATTTATAAACTGCACGTAGCGGTAAAAAATTGTGTGTTCAACTTCGCATGGAAGCGCACATGGGCATAAACTAATAATAAACAAGAAATATTGTGAATATGTAATTCGGTGAGTGGATAAACTAAATAATTTTCAAAAGTCAACTGATGCATAAAAGTAGTGTGGATTAACTTAAATTTGTCGTGTACAAAAATAAAGCCGACCTTATAACACACCTCAAGTGTATAAATAACATGCACATAGGAAATGCACGCGCATGTGCACTCATTTGTATATATAGCATGTGCATGTGAACATGTTGTGTATTGATTCATACCAAAAACTTAGTCCTCCCAAAATGATATATAACCTTTTCCTTTTCAGTATGAACATGCATAAAATTTGATATCACATATGTGCATGTCCACATGTAAATTATTGTATATGGAATTATCCAAATACGTACTAGTGATAAAATGTAATATAAAAGGAATCCAGCACAACTTTTTATCACATAGAACACTATTTTTGCATAGGTATATTCGTCACATCCTCTGTCATGCTTTCCCATTATAAGTTATTCAGCTATAAAGGCTAGGTTGTATGAAATGCAGTTTCTGGAAATATTTGCGAGTCCCTTGATTCCTTTTGTGTTCTTTTTTTAAGAAAAAGGAAAAACCTGCATTTGGTCATAATAGGTTCATAAATTTTTGATGGTATCAATATTTTTGCATGTTGTGGATGTTTTATTATATTCCAGGTATGAAAAACAACTTGAAAAGTTCAGCATATTAATGGATACATTGTTAGACAAACCTACACCAGAAATAAGGCGTGATTCATCGTCCTTAATAGACAAGGTTAAAGACAAATTGCAGAGGTCTGCATCCTGGAGTCATTTGCTCCAGCATACTTTCAAATTGGGACAAAAAGACATGTTGTGAGTTGTCCTGTTTATCTTTCTCTTAATAAGCCGATTCCATTTGTTTTTATCTCAGTTTTCGTCTCTTAAACGTTTTACATTTAATGATGGTATCTTTTTAAGTATAGGGACTTTGTGGATCTCTTAGTTTCCCCAGCATCCAAGGTTTTGAATAACTGGTTCGAGGTTTGTTTTTTTCTTACTTGGCACCTTATTGGTATTTTGAGGTCATGGGTTGTTATCTCTTTGTAAAAGGCTATACTAGATAAGCCATCATTTCAAGCTTTGCATTGTAATTTAATCCTATCGTTCTCAGCAATCGTTTGCTACTGAAAAAGCATATTCTGCCGATATATTCCATATTTATGCATGTATGCATGATTAATAAAATTTTGAACATTTTTTGCATTATAGCAGTGATGATTATTCAACCATACTTTATCCATCTAAAGATGTGAATACTTTGTTTTGGGATTCTTAGGATTTACAAACGCTAATGTGTTCTCTTTATGTGCACATTTTTTTTTTTATCAAAAATAAACAGTTCATATTTGTTTGGTAAAATAACTCAAAACTTAGTTTTCATAAATTTCTTCCTTCTCAATGTACCCAACTACTTTAACGGTTTTTTCAAGTAGTTTTGATTAATGAGTTGTCATGTACATTTATAGATGGATGCAATTATTTGGTTTATCCCATCATTATTTAAAATACTAGTGTTGATGTTTTTAAATACATAAAACAAGGGTAGCCTTTCGCCATTTTCGAGCAATTGGATTTTCCACCGAAAGACATTTTCTTGATATCCTATGCCAATTTGCATGCCTTTATCAGGTCGTATACTTATTTTAAAATATTTATTTTCACATTTACTTGTAGGCTGAGGTTCTAAAGGCAACTCTAGCCACAGATGCTGTAATTGGGAGCATGGTAATTCTTTCCCTCTTTGAAAGTGATCGTCTCATTTGTCATTTTTTAAAATAAAAGAAAAGAAATCATATATGTTCAAAATATTTTATGTCTGCAGACAACCGTCCATACACCGGGTTCAGGATATGTTTTGTTACATCATGTAATGGGAGAAACTGATGGAGAACGTGGCATTTGGTCGTATGTCCCTTACTGATAACGCAATCACATTGTTGATTTTATACTTATACAAGCTTCTGACTTCATTATTGGAACTTACACAATGAACCTTATTTTTTTTATATGAATCAATTCGTGATTTAGTTGCACTGAAAATGCAATGGGCATATTAAATGCTATGTATGCTCTAATCATCTAATGATTATACGTTAAATACTTGGATGATAAACTCTTGGAATACTTGGATGCCAAGCAAGGTGATATAATACTCATGCTCCACTGCAACTAATGATATTTTTGGCGAAATTTTTTATACTTCATAATAGCCATCCTGACAACGAAAGCTTTATCTGCATGATAGCATGATTATAAAGTAACACGACTAACTTATGCTGCATAGGCAAATGGAATATTGTGAATAAATTTTAGGGTTAATTGCATAAGGCACCTGTCAAGTTTGTTAATTTTATGTTACATCCGGACCTTTTTTAGTACTAAAATATTTTATACCCCTCAAGGCCAGGGTGGTTATTAGTAGCACATTTAACGTCTCTCTATGCTAAAATATTCCACTATGATACACTAAAAGATACCATTAGCCGATTTTTTTTATATAAATAAAAATCTAGTTGCTAAGAGTCTACAACCATTAGCAACCGATGTTGCTCCCTTCATCGTGGTTTTGAACACGAGTTCAATCTGTAGAGAAAATAAGTTTTTTATTAGATATAGTTAGTCTACAATAGTGCTTTCTTCCAGATGGGAAGATCCATGCATAGATTCTTTTCAAGTTTACAATCGCAACCAAGGTGTGGGTTTAACATCCATATACTGTTATTACGGCGCTCGACTAGTCGTCGATCAGTCGAGATTGAATTATCGACTAGAGGAGTTGACTTGCCATTAGTCGAGATTGATACTGACCTACGCGAACTCAAAGTCGAAGTCAAAACCCTAATTCGAAGAAGAAGTCGAACTCGAAGTCAAAACCGTAACTGAAGTCGAAGTCAAAACCCTAACTGAATTTGATGTCAACCCTAACCCTAAATCATAATTCGAAGTTGTCGATCTTGCCAGCAGCAGAGGTATATTGCAGATAGAGGAAGAGTTTCTTTGTTAGTTTTTATATTTGATAGAGCAGAAGTATATTGCAGATAGAGGAAGAGTTTCTTTGTTAATTTTTATATTTGATAGAGCAGAAGTATATTGCAGATAGAGGAAGAGTTTCTTTAAAATATAAAGTTAACAAAGATACACATGGCAATTATGTAAACACTGCAATTATGTAAACGTTTACATGCCTAATATTTATTTACACACTGCAATTATGTATTAATATATTTATTTATCGACTAGTCTCGACTAGTCTATGACTAGTCCGACTAGTCGATTGGTTGGACCTCTATCGACTCGACTTCCCGCCGTAATAACTAATAACCATGATCCATATGAAACAAATCAATGTGTATCGACTGTTGCATTCTCAAGTCCTGGGCATGACTTCTTGGAATGTTGTACTTGTTTCTAGTTTGATTACATTTCCGGGTGATCTTCAGCTTCTGGAGCCTTGTATAACCTCAATCTTGGTTTATACCTATATGATTTTTTCCCCGCCTCTAATGAAATTTGTGGTTTCGTCACTGAATGTGCACTAGGTCATTCATGTAGGTTCAGTTACTTATGCCAGAAAACTTCAGCTATCGGGTTGATAATATTATACTTGATATATAAAATTCCAAAATCAGCAAACTTGCTGAATGTATCTGTTTTCAAATCGTTAAGTCCCCATTTACCATACAATTAGCTTATTGGGTTCTGGTTGACATTGTATGTCCAAAAGTAAATAGTCAAATAGTTGATTGCATTTGTAGTCAATCATGTTAGGTACATGTCTTACTAAGAAAATAGCTGTTGTTCATGTTATGTTCATTAGTCCTCATGAATTTTTGTGCAACCAGCACCAAATTTTCAGCTCGACTCGGACTGATAAATCATATTGTCAAAAATTTCATGCTTAGGTATTTCATCATTAGGGGAATATATGATTGCAACAAAATACATGTTTTTTGGTCAAATATCTAGGTGCAATTTGCATATGTGAAATCTTTGAAAATCATTTAATGATCTCACATACCATCTGCATGCAATGATCATTATGAATATTGCATAATGAATTAGATATACTATGATATAGAACCTTGCTAAAAAGCGGTATGTGTATTACCTTGTATCTAGTAATATACGTTGGTACCAACTGCGCTCGTATCTCATCAGTCACATCTCCCTACAGTTTGTATGATGAAACCATATAATATTCTATAAACTGATTAGTTGGGCTTCTTTTTTCTACCCTATGTGGAAGCAAGGAAAATCCACTTTTACAAACCTCATATAACATGTTTTTTTTGTTAAGTAATCTGGTGGATCGTATTTATCAAGTCAAGGTTATCAACGGCCTGAACATATCCGTGGTTAGTTTAGCTGAAGCCACATCTAGGATAATATAAGGATTATGGTGAACATCACTGAAACCATGTGTTCATTACGTAACAGGCAGTAGACTAGACAACTTGTTCTAGCAAAATTGCCAATGGATAATTGCTTTACGTTTATTGGCTTCATGAGCAAAATACAATTGAAGTAAATAGTAAATAGTTTTGTAGGTACATGTGTTGAGCCATTGTTAGCAGCTATTGATTTGCGTATAAGTTTGAATAATTTTTATGGATACGGTTTCCAAATTCTACAAACCTAATCTACGCCATAATTATTTAATGCACCTAAGGTATGTTGAAGGTGGGATGGGTTCTGTATCATTAGCTATAAGTAATGCTGCTCGTGAAGCTGGGGCACATATTTTTACTAATGCCGAGGTATGATTATCCTGTTGTGTTTATTGTATATGAAGTTACTAGTAATGACTTTACCTAACTCCCATTTGTTTAATTTCACTTGAAAAATAAATTTTTTATTTAATTTTATTCAGTCTAGAATGTTAACAATTCAAGGCAAAATATTGAGCTAAAAACCATCAAGTGAACCCTTCAATTATGATATGAAATGACAGTGAACTTTATCAGATGTTAGTCATGATGCTTTGTTTGTTTAGAGGTCAAACTCCTATGATTTGAAAATTGCAATAGGCCATAAGTTCATATCTTACATATAACATTTTTAATTATTAATGATCTGTTTTCTTTGCTACAGCTTTATACTTATCTGAAAAATTAACCAGTATATGTAAACAGCTGTCTATAGAACTATTTTCATGTAGAGCAAATTTAAGTTCATATCATTTTTTTGAACTTGTTCAGGGGGAAACCAACCAGAGTCGTAATACCTCCTTAGTACACCTAGCCCGGTCCAAAAAGAACCACCACTAAGTTCATATCATGCACACACACATACATATATGTATATGTATAAATATATTTATACATACATACATAATATATGGGAAACTCTACTTAAAGTAGTGATACAAAATCGGACACAATAAATCTCCTCCTGAATTCCACCTTTCTCATAAAGACAAACAAAGCCAACGGTTCAAAGTTTGTGTCACTGCTTTTGTGTTTAATATTGTGTTTCAATAGCCATTCCCATATATATATGTATATATATATACACACGAGCGTTCAATAGCACACAAAAATGGAGCACCCCTTTGGCCCTCCTGTTTTTCACCTCTAGGTGGATACTCAGTGCTAAAGCCTCCCGTGCTCAAGCGTGAGATGACTTCCCAGATCAGTCTCTCGTTCTGGTACTATTCTCAATGCTTTCTGGGCTTTGGGGGTGGTCGATTAGTGCACACAGCCTTTCCCTCACACATGTGAAGAGGCCGGGACTCGAACCTGCGCGCTCTAGATTACCAGCCGTGTAACCTTACCGTTGCGCGCTCCAGATTACCAGCCGTGTAACCTTTTAAAGTTAGTAGAAGGTGAGAGAGTTAGTGGAAGGAGAGAGGAAATGTGTGGTGAAAAAATGGTAGATTAAATGAGTGCTCTATTTTTGGGGTGCCATTGAACCTGTCTCTCTCTCTCTCTCTCTCTCTCTATATATATATATATATATATATATATATATATATATATAATTGCATATTTTTGCCCATTGTTAAGGATTTTAGTTCTTTTATCTATGTGTATCTCCTTAGTTATTTAGCTACTGATTATATTTCTTGCTATAAAACTAAATTCAGGAACTGAAAGAAAAATGATTTTATCTTCCATTTAATTTATGTTTCAGTATTTGTGCACAGTTTCTTTGTTAGGCCTATGGCTTTAACTATATTTTCATCTTTTTTTAATGCTTGAATAGGTCTCCCAAGTGTTAGTGGATGAAAAAGGTGAAAGCGTTTCAGGGGTCGGTTCTGTCTTGATGAAATCACATATAATAGATATATTCTATGTATTTTTTAAAATGTTTTCCAGGGTTGGTTTCTTATATTGAATTCAATTATGTAGGTACAATTAGCTGATGGAACAGAGTTGCAGTCTTCCGTTGTGCTGTCAAATGCAACTGCATATAGGACATTTGTGGTGAATTTAAATTTGCTCATTTTCTTCATCTTCAGCCTCTTCTGTCCAGGTGTTGCATTGAGATGCAGTTTACTTTTTGTAGGAATTACTGCCTCCAGATGTCCTACCTGATGATTTTCTCCATGCTATAAAAAATTTGGATTACAGCTCTGTGAGAATCTATTGTCAAACTATTTTATTCTTTTGCCTTCCTCATGTATACAAACTATTTGAACCTATCTATGGTGTATGGTAATATGTAAAACCATTGTTGTAATAGACAGAAACTTAATAGAGTCAGGTTCCTACAGTTGATAACCTAAACCACCTAATCCAACCATGTTTGGAGAAGTTGACCATAATACAGATTCCTCCTGTTTCTCATTTCTATCTCAGTCCGTTTCTTTACTGATTAAATCGAAGTAATTCACTAGGGAATTGTTCTAATCTCATCATTGTTGCCGATTTAATACGCTATTATGACGTTCTGTTACTTATTTTTAAATTCATTCAGTTATTCTATTAAATAAAAAATACATGTCAACTGCTAGGTAATATTTAGAAACATCGAAATAATGGAGTTAAATAATGACAAGTTTACGTGTACTTTGTGAGTGTTCTTTGAATGTTTTTATTATACTATTGTGCAAAATTGGTTAAAAGTTAGAAGTAAAAAATACGTAGAAGTAATGTACATTCATGTGCATTGTGCATGTTGATATGTTAGCTATAATATAGCTAGTGAATATGTGGATTTGGAAGTGCAAATTATACGAGAAGGAAAGTAGAAGTTAGGTTGTGGAAGCTGGAAGGATGTTCGGGTGTACAATTTCGAACACATACTAGATAAAGAGGGGATATTGTAAGTTAATCATCTGTAGGAGTCCATTCCATATCAACTGAAACTATGACACTCAAAATAATCCAAAGTCAACATGAAGTTAATATTCTTGGTCAACAGTTAAATTTCACCCTAGGAACGCAGGAGGTATGTACACAAAGTTGCTTGCAATCTACCAACTTAGATTTTCGTATTGAAGAGTTGCCTGTAAAAGTTAGCAGAAATCAACAAAGAAATTGTAGTGATCAGAGCATACAAATAACCTAGATATGTAGCTGAATTATTGACAAATAAATGGAAAAATAGTCAAGAATATGTAGGCGATTCTTTGAAGTTTATACTCGCTTATGTAAATGGAATTGAGTGTCATCAAATTCAAATTTTGTATATGAGGAATTCGTATGCAAATGTATGCTACTTATCTTTTTAATGCCAGTTTACTCGTTGCCATTCTGAATCATTAGAGAATTTGTTAAAACAAGACAGGTACGAAAGTATTCTAAGAGGTACTGGCTAAGAAACTTAGCACTGTTTAGCAGATATTAGCTATAATGTGCAGACGTTGACCTGAAATTATAGTGGTAGCATAATACTTCTACCTTCAAACAGTTAACATGGATCAATTCACCATGATGGCAAATACAGTTTGTGCGTGAATTTATTTTTTCATAGTAGTATCCATAGTTTGCATGTATCTTAACTGAAGTTTTTCCTTTTGATTATCAAAAGGGTACGACAAAGATAAACCTTGCTGTTGATAAACTGCCTCAGTTCTTGTGTTACAAAAGCGGTTTTGAAGCTGGTCCTCAACACGTGGGCACCATACACATTGGCTCTGAAAGGTATTATAGCAATTGAAATTTAAAGCCTAATTTTTGATTTGGAGTTTGTAACATTTATTACGTTGACATAACTTATTCTCTGCACCTGTTTTCCTTTGTTTAATTAGTAAAGAATCTCGATGCATAAGTCTGTTCCACTATAGGCTTTTTTTGCTGGGCATCTTCAGCCTTTAGTTATGAATCAACTCTTGTCCGATTATTTGAACTCTATAATACAATGAAAGATAAAGATCAGGATAAAGCCTTGCAGATACAGATTTTGTTTCTTTTTGGAGGTTGACTTCATATTGGTTTTCTAGAAAATACCGGTCATATCCTATCTGCTTTACAGAAACTCATTGTGGGTTTTAAAAAAAGATCAATTTCTTATCTTCCTTAGTCTTCATGATTAATGTAATCTAGTTCTTATTCAATATTTTATATTGAAGCATGGAGGACATTGATTTAGCATACAAGGATGCTATGAATGGCGCACCCTCAAGGAGACCTGTTATTGAAATGACAATTCCCTCTGTCCTCGATAAAACCATTTCCCCACCTGGTATGTTTAAAACCATCTTAAAATGTAGTTCCTACATATCATTGGGGGTTTCAACTTTTGAATCAATGTTATGGGTCATTGTTTCAAGCTTCAGAGCTGGCCACCTGGAGTTTTCCAGGGGACAGCCTTCCTTCTAAGCTGATATAGTAGGAATCCTTATGCACTTATTTATTGCATATATCTCATATTTTCCAAGGAGGATTCACAATCTGTTTCTCACTTGTGCTCCATTGGTGCTTGAACGTCGTAAAGAAAAAATTTAGTGTACTATATTATTTACACACTTTCATTGAACTTGCAGCTGATATCTTTGATTACTAACATACTAGACCCACTGGTATAAATCAATGGATCTCCTTTATGATTAAGAGACCGATATTTTTGTAGGTCAACATGTGGTAAATCTTTTTATCCAGTATACGCCTTATAAACTTTCAGAAGGGAACTGGCAGTGTTCTAAAGTTAGGGTAAGCTACAGCTTTATAATTTTAGTGAACATGAAGTATATCTTGCCAATGCATTCACTGTCATATATTTGATTTTCTACTTTGTTATCTCCCTTCCCACTTAAGTTTTTATTTTCTTGCTTATACCTTTGTTTTTGTGGAACATTTTTCTCTCCTCTTTATCCTTAAGAAAACATTACTGATGTAGACCCAAAATCAAATAGAATGCTTGGACATAAACACAAGTGATCAAACATCTGAGATTCGTTCAATAAACAAATCATAAGCTAATAGAATGAATAAGGATACTGTAAACGGATCCAAAAATATATCTTCTGGAAGTGGGCCAAAGCCCATTGTTACTTGAAAACTTCTGGGCTACAACAAAGTCAAGAATTAGATTAGCCGTGCAACGTTAAAACATGTATCTATAAATACCAGTTCATGTACACTGGTCTGCAATTATCGAATACAAGCATCTTTCAGTTTTCTCTCATTTTATTTTTCATCTCCAAAAACAATTGATCAACCAATTGTATCAGAAATTAATTACAACAAAAATCATAGCATTTCTGATTACAAATTCTTTCTTCAGATGATTTGATTTTCTCCATAGGAATATTCGTCTTAATACACTTTTTGGGAGATTCCTGTATAAAAAGTCATAATCTCTCTTCTGGTCTGTGCATCGGATGATCTTCCAATGTATATACAATAATAATATGTCAAATATATCTCTTATTCTTAAGACACGACAAACCAAGCATTATTCCCAAAAAAAATGGGATCGGCTGGAGATAGAACCCAGAACCAAATGACAAAGTCAATTTAAAAGTATTAATAACAATAGTAGATTGAAAGGTGAAAATAGAAATAATTAAAGATAAAAATAAAACAAAGTAAAGTAATAAAATATCTAACAACAACAACTAAAAATATAAATAAATTAAATATCATGGTGATGATATTAATAATAATACTAGTAGTAATAATGGTACTAATAGTAATAGGAACCGAAGATGAAACACTGTGTTTTATGCTTCTATTCGCTAATCCTATAAACCAAAACTTATAACACTACCCCTAAACCAACCATAAACTCATGATTCTGGTACATGAATCCATAACTTTTATGCGTTTTTGTCCGACGTTAGCTCTTCAGATACATTCCAGTACCTCAAGTATCTTTTTACCAATTCATCTAATGTCACACTTGGTCGATCTCTACCTCTCTTTGAGGATTCAATGCGTCTTATAATTCCAACGCGCACAAGTTTCTTGAGAGGCTTCCGTAAAAAATGTTCTAACCATCTGAAGCGGCATTGAACTATTTTCTCTTCAATTGATGCTACTTTAAGTTTATTACGTGCATCATCATTTGAAGTTTTGTTTCATCTTGTATGACCACAACTCCATCACAACACACATTTCTGCTACAGGCACCTTTTGAACATGTCTTTTAGTAGAAACATTATACAACATCACAGACTTAATTGTTGTTTTGTAGAATTTTTTATTAAGCTTCTGTGAGATTTCTATCACACAGAATATCAGACGCTAGATTTCATGTATCTCGCTCAAATACTAAAACTAGCATCTTTGTCAATCATGCTAGAACATTGATCCTAAACATCGAAAGGATTTCATCTTGGGTACTACTTGTCCAACAATAGTGACTTTTCCTCTGATCTGATACAGTTGAGCTTTCACTTCGTATACTTTGTTTTAGTTCTGCTAAGCTTAAAACCATTTGATTCTAAAGTCTGTCCACAACTCCAATTGTCTATTAATCAAGGTTTGAGAATTCAGTTTCGTTCATTTAATAATTTATTGGTCTCGATAAGTTTCGAAATTTCTTTTTTTATTTCGGCTTCGGTCCCGATGTTAAATTCCTATATTTTCAGTGTAAAACAATGATAAACATTGCAAATCATGTATAAATGTAGTCGATAGAACAGGATAATGTTTAACTTTTGATCTTCGTTTATTTTATAACCCTTTAAACTAAGAAATAACGTAGTGCAATATCTATTATGGAAAACGGGCTAACATTCAAAATCTCTAATTTATTAATGGTTAATAAATTAATGGTTCAATATTTAACAATTTAAAATACAAGTATGTTAATCTTAGCCTACAGCCCATTCACTAACTTCAGCCTACGCTCAATTAATCACGCTTATAACCTTTCTTCCCTTTCTCAGTTTGATAAGAGAATTAGCCATTAGATTTGAAAAGGCGAAAAGGAATAGGAAAAAAGTACCAGCGATGTTTAGCCATATACTCGATTCTCCTCTATGTTGTTTGATGTTCTTCAAATCGGTGATGCTCTCCTCTCCTGTCGACTCGGGGATGCTCGAAATGGTACGTTCAAACTGGTTTTTTTTGGGATTCCCCTTTCAATTGCTATTCTCAGTCGATTATCCTCGCTTCTTCTTACTGCAGCCGAGATGGTCGAAATATCGTGATTCTAGCTGGAACCTTATACCATGCTATCAACCTGTCCTATTTTGTCAATTAGCACAACATCATCAGCAAAGAATATACGTCAATGAGTCTCACTCTGTATACTCTTCATGATGTCATCTATCGCTAGGGCTAAACTGTAGGGGATCAAAGCTGAGTCATCGTACATATCCTTGATAATAGTAATGTGCTTTGTTTGGACTCTCTTCTTTTTTAGAGCCACCACATAACCTTCTCAGTACTTTATCACAAACTTTCTTTAAATCAATAAATATCATAGCAAATCTTTTTTTGTTCCCTAAATCTCTTCATAAGTTGTCTTATCAAGAAAATTTTCTTTGTGGTCGACCTCCTACACATGAAGCCAAATTTTTTTTTTTTGAAACATTTGCCATCTTTCTTAACCGATGTTCAATAACCTTCTCCCAAAGGTTCATTGTATGACTCATAAACTTAGTTCCTCTATAGTTTGTGCAATTTTGAATTTATCCTTTCTTGAAGATTGGAAACACAATGTTTTTTCTCCACTCATATAGTATTATGTTTGATCTGAATATATTATTAAATAGCTTAAGTGGCCAGGTCATCCCCACATCTTCAAGACATCTCCACATCCCAATATTTATGTCATCATTCCCCAACCAGTTGTTTGCTTTCATCCATTTGAGCATCTCCTTTACTTCGGACTTTTGAATTTCACGAACGAAATATCTGCTAGTGTCATTAATGTTAGAATTTGATTAAGAGAGAAGAGAGATATTAAATGGTAAAGCACAAAAGACTACGTTATTATTGCTTTATTGATTTATTTTACAAAAGATACTTTCTTACATTGTTAATCATTGCATCTATTTATACATAGTTTATCCTTATCTAAAAGAACATTTTAAATAGGCATATTCTAGAGTATATTTGGGTCTATTATAATAAATAATTCTATGCCAAATATAAGCCCAAATCAATGTAATACCAAATATAAACTCAGATCAATGCAATATCAAATAAAGGCAACATATCTTCTAGCATACTCTAACATTCTCTCCTTAAACTCACGATACGAAAAATCGTGAGTTTCCCAAATAAAAGCTGCAAACTGAAGAGTAGCAAGATCGAGCAGTCATTTCAATATTGTTAGAGAGTAACACCAACCGCCAAACATCAAACATTCAACTACAACTCCAAACAACTCAACAACTCCAATCTGAAACCCCAAAACAACTCAGTTATCTTCAATCTGATCGGTAAGCAAAAGATCTGAGTGACCAAATGACAAAATTGGTCCTGAATGTGTTTGTATGTTTGCATCCCCAAACATACAAAAAAAACAAAATAAACCAAAATGGGATGAGTTTGCATATGTTTGCATCCCCAAACTTATCAAACTAAAACAAAACCAAATCAATAGGGATGAATCAACATATGTTTGCATCCTCCAACATACCTTACAATACCATTTACCACCTTCAATCAACGTCAATTGCCCTCCTAATAAATATGGTTACCGATACAGACATCAAACGAACAATAAACATCTTCAAACTAATGTTACTCTCTAACAACTCAATCAACCGACCATCTCATAACAATACTTCAAAACGCCGACCAAACACCCACCCTTGAAGTCCGGATCACCCCACACTAACCAAATACCCACATGCACGATCATCTACAACACCATAATCATCGCGACTTACCTGCACGACAAGCAAATCCAACGCATCATCCATCGAACTGTCCGCTACAAGTCTCACAAGACCTGACCAAACAAAGCTACATCATCCACGTCTGCCATCCCGAATTCCAATTCAACAAAATCCAAAACAAATTTTCTTTTCTTTTTCTTTCTATTTCCTTTTTTTACAAACAACAAATAATAGATCTCAAAATTACCAACATCGCTCGTCTACTACAATCATCAACAACAAATAACAGATCTCAAACTCATCAACAACAATCATCTATTACAATCACCACCAATAAGTAAAAGATCTCAAAACTAACAAAGAAGAAACGGCAGAATACAGTAAAAACAGTAGGAGAAAAATAAACGACAACAATTCCGCAAATAAGTGATAACTTTATCTGAACGCAAATAACAGATCCGCGACAACAAGCCAACTGATTAAGGAGGCAGTGGAAGATAGGACGAAATCCTTTTTACCTAGTTAACAACAACCCTCTCTCTATCTCTCTGAATAACCAAACTTTGATACCATGTTAGAATATAATCAAGAGAGAAGAGAAAGATTAAACGGTAAAGCACAAAAGACTACATTGTTATTGCTTTATTGATTTATTTTACAAAAGATAATTTCTTACATTGTCAATCCTTGCCTCTATTCATACATAGTTCATCCTTATCTAAAAGAACATTATAGATTGGCATATTCTAGAGTATATTTGGGTCTATTATAATAAATAATTATATACCAAAACCCAAATCAATGCAATACCAAATATAAACCCAAATCAATGCAATATTAAATAAAGGCAACATATCTTTTAGCATATTTTCTAACATATCAAAGCTAGCTTAAAGAGAGGGGAGAGAAAAAAATAAAAAATAAATAAAGGCAACATATCTTCTAGCATATTCTCTAACAATTAAAAACTCGATCATAGTTCTATCACCTTCTTCATTGAATAATTTATCGAAGTATCATCTCCATCTATTTTTTATCTTATCGTTCTTCATTAAAAGTCTATTAGGTTTCATTTCCACAAAAGAGGCTACGGTTTTTATGTGGGCTCATCAAGTCTATCACAACCATTCTCTTTTATCCTAGCTTGCGATAGGCCGTATAGAAAACTACATAGGCAGAGTTAAAAGGTGTTCTTAGGATAACTGTAAGACTTTTTTTTATTTACAGTTTTCCACCCTAATTTCAGTTTTTTTTAGACCATGTCACACAATCCAGCATACAGTTGATAAACAAAACCAGTCATTTAGTATTAATGATCTATATTTCATATAAAAATGGTATAAAGTTACTGTCTTACTGATATCTTAAAGTAATACGTTGATTTGTTCGATTAATCATGTAATTCTTCGTATGGCACTCTTTTTTCTTCTAAGCTTACAGTTAATATACCTCCATGGGTTAAGTGAGGCAATTTCAAATTTTAATTTTGGAAGTTCATAAGTGTATGGTCCTGTTCTCCCAAGAAGAAATTAAATTTTGTTTTGTGTACAGGAATCATTTGCTCGAAGTTGCTTCTCGCTGATTGATGAGTATGCACCTGGATTTAGTTCATCGATAATTGAGTATGACATGTTAACCCCTCCTGATCTTGAAAGGGAAATAGGACTTACTGGTAATTACTTCTATTTGATAGCAAGCATCATTAAACATCAAAATCATGCACATATATTTTCTCCAAATCATTGGATTCATAAGTGGTCACTTTGCAGGAGGAAATATATTTCATGGTGCAATGAGTTTGGATTCCCTATTCTTGATGCGCCCAGCCAAAGGATGGTATGTCATGACTTATTTGGGAATAACCATTTTTGTTAAATTAACCATAAGCATGTCCACCCATTCAAATTTACCTCAAACCATTTCCTTTTTTTTTCTTTTAAATTAAAGAAACAACCTTCCTAACATGCCCCTATCAGCATAGAGTCTTTCTTTCCTTTTTTTTTTTTTAAGTTATTTTGTTCTTGGACCACTAAAAAGTACCGTTTGACTATAAATCTTGACCACTAAAAATTGAATATTATTGAATCAGCGATTATTGTAAGTACTGCAAACATACAATATATCACATAAGTAATTTAATGGGCAAATTTTGCTGGAATCAGGTAATTTTTTGCAGAAATGATGTTCATTGCATATGGATCGGGTCTGCAGAAAATTATCAAAATTTGATGATCATTAGGGTCTGCAATCAAGTTGGGCATATTTTAGGGATGCGGAAAAATCTAGGATGTGTGGTAGTTGCAATAACTTAGGCTGTCGTTGGTTTATCTTTTATAGTTTTGAGTTTTCATATATACAAAAATGCAGGCGACATATGTATATTTTTGAAAACGAAGTTAATACATAAAAGTAGAAAACAAAATTTTCCCATTTATCATGTTTCAAGAAATTATGGGGGGAAACAACAATTCTTCTGTTGTACCTCCATTCCCTTCCTCGTCCCCTTCATCATCCTTCCACCTTTTCTAACGTCCCTTCACTCTTTTATTTTGTAGTTAAACTTAAAAACTCACAATAACAGACCTTCAAAGTGTACTGGTGCAAAAGCTAGTTCCCTAAGAAGAAACTGATTTCTTTTTTCTGCCTCAGGTCAGATTATAGAACACCCGTGAAAGGGTTGTATCTGTGTGGTAGTGGAGCTCATCCCGGCGGGGGTGTAATGGGCGCACCAGGTTGCAATGCAGCATCCGTGGTTATTCAAGATATGAAGGGTTCGTTGAATACTTGATTTGGTAAATGTATTTGTTTTATAAATGACTAGTTATGTTGTTCTCGTAAGCAGAACCAAATACCATGTCAACTGAGCTGAATATACCTTGATTTTTATATTGTCGATGTTAATTTTTTTATAATTTATTATATATTTATATGTTTTATCACGGAGGCTAAAAAGAGTATCAAACAACTGCCTTCTGTGGCTTGGTACCAGTTGCTTCATTATGTTTACCAGAACTATATTATTTGAAACCCTTTATTTTATCCTTGAGGTCTTGTATCAAGGATCAGATACTCAAACTAAAGTAGTAATTTTCAACAGACCTCTCAATCATCTCCTTTAATATTGAACTATACAGCAAAGTGAAGAAGTGAGGCATGTTATGTTAGTTGTTAAGGGCTGAGTGACTGTAAATGATGCCGTGGTAATTGGGTAAAAGGAGAAAAATTTGATAGGTATTTAACCTGTAGGTTGTCTTTAAAAAAGTTATACAAAGAGAAACTATTCCCTTTTCTTTTCTCTTTCATTTTGTTTCCTCTATCTCTCTTTTTATATTTCTTTTACAAGACTGGCTGGCTGTAACTTATGGTGGATGTATCATATGGAACATTTAGGATTGGGTCCCTTGCTATGCCATAGCGCTACAAGTTACATAAGAAAAGGAAAAAGAAATAAGGGGAAAAAAAAAGGCCCAGAAGATGATGAAGAATAAGAAGAGCACAGATCCATTTGTGTTAGAAAAAGATGTTATGTACAGAAGGCAGATTTTAAGAAGATGCATTGCATATGCAAACTGTAAAGCCCATATGTAAACTGTGAAAACAGAAGTAAAGCTCAAAAGTTATTGAAAATATACTCATTATTCTTACACATTATTTTGCAACAAAACTCTACAAAGACTTGTTTTTTGTGTCCGTAATTTATTTACCAATTTTTTTATATACAATTTTGAAAACTTACGGGATAAAATATACTTAATTATCGGCAATAAACTGGAATATAACTGATGCAACATAGGCTATAGTGGTGTCGACACAATAGTAGTATCAGTATCGACAGCGATCGACTTCATCAGTTTTCTGTTCTGTGTGGTATCGTTACTTCAGTGTCCCTTCTGTCTAGTATCGGTATCGATGGTATTATGTCCTGTGGGTGTTAAACTGTTTCGGCTCAGAGGCTTTAGTGTTTTCAGGCCAGATGGTGTTGTTTCGGTTCCGAAGTATCGGCTTCGGATTCTTTACATTGCTATGGTTTCAGTTTAGTTTTATATTTGTTTCGATATCGAATTTCCTTGTATTTTGTTTCGGCACCGTAGTATTTGTGTCTGTAGTGCCGGTATCGACTTCGGCTTCTGAACGCTATAAATAGACCGTTTGTAGTTCTGTAATAGATAGCATATTTTGTAACCAAGATTTGGCGTTCCGCCATTGTTGGGAGCTCCAACATTTATTCCTCATTTTCGGCTTTCTTTGTGAATCAACGATTTGCAAAATCATCTTTTAGGCATCATTGGAAGTCGGTGACCGCATTTCCGGCGTCATTCTCATATGCTTTATTGATGATGTGGGTAGATTAGTTCGTTTATTGGAAGTCAGACAACAGTCTTAGTAGGCGGGAGTCGAGTTCTTCTCTGGTGATGTGGGTAGATTAGTTCGTTTATTTACTCATTCTCATATGCTTTATTGATGATGTTAGTTAGCTGTTTTATCGCTCACTAAGACTGTTGTCTGACTCAATGTTGTATGTTTTCCTCTTATTATCTTGGGTTGTTCATCTGATTTTGGATGAGCAGACTAGGTGGTAGGTAACAGGTGATAGCTTAGTAAGGACGATGTAGCAGTTCGAAGACGAGCAGGAGGCTGGCGTACTATCTCCGTTATTATATAGTATTTCAGTTTACGTTGTTTGTTATTCTTTTCTTTGTGATGTAGTGAGGCAAATTTGTAAAGACATGTTGCAATCCTGGTGTAAGGATATATTTTCTTGTTGTTTGAAAATTTGAGACTTCTGCTCAAATATGCTTCACTAATATTACTTGTTGTATATGTTCTATTATATTTTATCCTTGCACAGTGAGATTTACGACAAGTTCTGCTTGTGTTTACCTTCTCCGATGATCGTCAATAACTACGTGGCACACCTTTGCAGCGCACTTTTCCTCTTGTTTAGTGCAGGGGTTGTGGGCGGTCGTCACATTGGGTATCAGAGCCCTGGTTAACGATTTTTAGCCAAAGTTCAAAGACGTAACTACGTAAGAGAGACGTATTTGTAGATTTCAGTTGAATGTATACTATATAAAAGTGCATGGTATAATAGCATTTGAACTTTATAGCAGTTATATTTTATGTGGACTAATCATTCTATTTTTCAGATTTAGAATGAGTCGTCAAACTTTAGGAAACACTACTAAGGGCGAGCCTACGACTGGAAGGTCGGGCGATGGCAACCAATTGGAAGCTTTCGCTATTATGCCGGAATGCCTAGTTATGTTTGGGGCCATGATAGCTACTGTTCTGCTAAGAATGCCCATTCTAGAAGCGACAATAAGGCGTGGTGTTCCTGTACATGTATCTAGGGGTGATTCCGCTAAGAGACAGAGGGATTATTTTCCTATAGATGAAGAAGATGAGTTAACAAGAGGTATATCTTTAGAGCAACTTCGATGTCGGGCTAAGGAGTGAGGAGAGAGGATCAATGCTTCTTGGGATGAGGCTTGTAGAAATAGACATGAACCTCAAGAAGAAACTTTCACTGGTCCCAGTGTGACAAGAAAGCTAAATAAGGAAAAGAAGAAACCTAAGAAGAATGACATTTGCTTTAACAATCAGCTAAAGGGCCATTATGCCAAGGATTGTAAGAAGTCAAGAGCCAAAATGAATTGCTTTAAATGCGGCAAGCCTGGGCATAAGAAGAATGACTGCCCAGATTTTCTGATGGACAAGCAATCGGAGAAAGCATGTGTTCTGGAAGTTATTTCAATTTCCTATTGCATTCCTGATGAGATTTAGGAGAAGCTGTTGTTAGTTCAGGGATGCTTTTTGCCGGAGAAGTTTGTTTGAGTTCTATTCAGTACTAGAGAATCGTCTTCTTTTACCTATAATAAATTGTATGTTGAATGGGTTCGAAAATTGAAGTTGTAATAGACCTTTGGTTGTAACTAATCTAGTATGGGTACATCTGCTCTTTTCATACTTAATGGATCCAGTATTGTTGATCAAGGATGCTTAATTATGAATGGTTGCTTAGTTGTAACTTTCGCTGGGTTTTGATTATCTTGGGCATGGATTGGCTCAAGGGGTATGCGGCAAAAGTGGATTGCGAAAAGCTGTAGGTGATAGTCGGGAATGTGGAAGGGCCAATGGTTGTGACTCGATGAAGGTCGAAGATGGTGTCTTCGCAAGTTATTTACATTTGCTTGCGGTTTCACGAGAAGACTTGTCATCGGTGCTGATCATAAGTGAGTTCAAAGATGCCTTTAAGAAGTTAAAGGCTTATAGCCGCATCGTGAGATTGAGTTCAGAATCGATTTGGTCGAGGGTGCTAGACCTATCGTTATGCCTCTTAGGAAGATGGCGCCTAAGTAACAGCAAGAGTTAAACCTTTTAGGAAAAAGGATTCATTCGGAGAAGTATATCCAATGAGGTGCATCAGTTATGTTTGCAACCAAGGCCGATGACTTGTTAATTGTGTACGACTATTGTGAGCGGAATAAGGTGGCTAAGAAGAACAAATATCTGTTGCGGAGGATTGATAACTTGTTGACCATCTTCACGAAACCAAAGTGTTTTCTCAAATGGATTGGGCAACGGGATTTCAACAGTTGAGGGTGACAAAGGATAGGCCTACACAAGTCGATAGCTGAAGCCGCATGAGAAGAATTACACAACTCATGATTTAGAGTTTGCAGCAATTGTGTTGCACCGAAGATGTGGAGACATTACTTGTTGGGATACCGATTCGAGTTGTTCATAAATCATAAGTCGTTGAAGTATCTTTTCTTCCAAAAGGATTTGAATTTTTGGCAGCAATGATGGTTAGAGTTTCTGGCTTTATATGATTTTGATATAGCTTAAACTCCTAGCAAAGGTAACATAGTAGCAGATGCATTGAGTCGAAGACAAGCAAGTTTGGGAGCAATGTTTTCAGAATGGAAGAGCCTCGAGTATTTGGCAAGATTTGATTTCAGACCAAGTTGTGAGTTGGAACCTGAAATGTTGGCAAGCTTGTCGATAAAACCTACTCTTACCGAAAGGATTGGCGAGAGACAAAAGCGAGATGCAAAGCTTGTCGAGTTTATCCAGAAACGGGAACCAAAGTATAAAGAGTTCGAAGTCAATCGAGAAGATTGGGTTCGAAATCAAGGGCAAATAGTTGTTCCTGATATTGACGGGTTGAGAGGTGAGGTTCTAAGGGAATGTCATCACTCAAAGTTGACGATTGATCCCGGTGGTAATAAGATGTATTAGGATATGAAGCGAATCTACTACTAGGAGGGGATGAAGCGATATATTGGAAAGTTCATTTCTAAGTGCATGAACTGTCAGTTAGTGAAAGCTGAACAAAAAAAGCCGAGTGGATTGCTTCAGCCATTGGAAGTTCCTACATGGAAGTGGGAGCAGATATCGATGGACTTTATCAATGGACTACCTAGAGCAAGGACATGAAGCGAAGGAATTTGGGTCATCGTGGATCACTTGACCAAAAGTACAAGGTTCATTCCTGTCAAGTCGACTAGGACGACATCGAAATTGGCTGAACTTTATGTGAAAAGAATAGTTCGATTCCATGGTATACCAAAGAGCATAGCTAGTGACAGAGATCCATTATTTACGAGTGGATTTTGGAAGAGTTTGCAAGAAGCTTTGGGAACCGAGTTGTGTTTGAGTATGGCATATCATGCCCAAACTGATGGTCAAAGCGAGAGGGTTAACCGAGTTTTGGAAGATCTCCTAAGAGCTTGTGTGTTCGATTTTGCGGGATCATGGGAAGTCCATCTACATCTAGTTGAGTTTGCGTATAACAATAGCTACCAGTCGAACATTGGGATGACACCATAATAGGCGTTGTATGGTAGACCATGTAATTCTCTAGCATGTTGGTTAGAAACTAGAGATAGGTTGATACTTGGGTCAGAGATGATAAGGGAGACATTGGATTGTATCGAGATCGTTGGTCAGCAAATGAAGACAGCCTAATATCGTCAGAAGAGTTATGCTGATAAGCGTCGAAAAGATTTGGAATTCGACATTGGTGACATGGTTTTTGTAAATGTTTCGCCGTTAAGCCATGCTGTTCGGTTTGGAAGTAAAGGAAAGCTAGCTCTGAGGTTTGTTGGACCGTTTTCGATAATCGAGCGAATTGGAAAGCTCATATATAGATTAGAGTTACCCGAGAAGATGTCATGTGTGCATAACTCTTTTAGTGAATCATTTCTACAAAACATGCGCATAATACGGATGTGGTAGTATCTCCGGAACAATACAAAAAACTAGAAGTCGAGGCCGCAGTTGCGAGACCTTGTAAGCCTCTTCGTGTTGTGGCAAATGAGACGAAACAACTTAGGGGGAATGATGGTACATGGAGACAGAGGAGAGTATAAAGATGATCCATCCAAAACTCTTCGTTCGTATGATCCATTGATATCGTTCCATTATTACATCGTTATTACTTGTTGTTACTATTGTTATCTTTGTTGTTGTTGTTGTTGTTGTTAAAATTCCGCATGATAGGATAGGGATATGGATGCATAACTTGATGGCTGCTAGTTTGGATGATAGAATTGGTTGCTCATGTGTAACAACCCGGAAAATCAGAACCAATTTAAAATTTTATTTTAAGAAATTTTGTTGGAAAATATGCCAGAATTAAAAAATTCCATTTTTAAATAAAATTAAAGCTATTAAAAATAGTAATTTTATAAACGGCCTCTTTTTCAATGAAACCATTTTTGTCGTATCCGGAATGTCAAATTATTGCTTTAATTTTCCATAATTTTTGGAATTAATATGTGAGTGTGATAAATTAAACTATGTTCGATAATTTCTGTTGAATTTAATCGACCGTTAAAAGGCCATTTTTCAAACGATCTCCAAGTTCGACGAAATTAATTTTGTTAGGACCGTATCGTCAAAACATAGTTAGATTTATTTTTTCGGGAATTTTTGGAGTCCGTATGTGGCCCCGGTAAATTTAAATGTACGATTAAATTAAATAAAAAAATGATTTATATTTTAATTTGAAGAAAACAAGCTGAAAATGATCAAATGGGCTGACGGGACCTAGCCCATTGTGTCCGGAACGAGGGTGTTTGCCTAGGGACAACTCTCGTTGGGCTGAATTTGGAGCTATTGAGGATTAATAGGTTTATTAGCAAAATTCGATGAAGTTAATTTTGTTAGGATTGTATCGTCAAAACAAAGCTAGATTTATTTCAAACGGTCTCCAAATTCGACGAAATTAATTTCGTTAGGACCGTATCGTCAAAACATAGCTAGATTTATTTTTTTGGGAATTTTTGGAGTCTGTATGTAGTCTCGGTAAATTTAAATGTACGATCAAATTAAATAAATAAATGATTTATATTTTAATTTGAAAAAAACAAGCTGAAAATGATCGAATGGGCTGACGAGACCTAGCCCATTGTGTCTGGAACGGGGGTATTTAGCTAGGGATAACTCTCGTTGGGCTGAATTTGGAGCTATTGAGAATTAATGGGTTTATTTACAAAATTAGAAATTAAATATTATTTTAATATAAATGCACAAACAAATGAAACCCTAATCTATCATACAGCCGCCGCCCCTTTCATTTCCATGGACAGAAATCTTCGAAACTTTCTTCCCCAATAACTCTCCATATTCAGTAACATCCTACACTCCTTTTGACAAAATTGTAGAACTCCTTTCAATCTTCACATCCATACCAAGTTCACCCATAACCGTCGTGCGTAGCTCGAGAAGCGAGCCTGGGAAGGTTGGCTGTTCGAGCCACCGCCGCATCACCTGGGCGCCGCCGAGCCGAACCTCACCACCGGCGATAGGAGCGCCTTCCATCCCCCCTCGACGTGACACAACCCGATCTCCACCCCGTGCTTCCAGTCTCACGAAAATCTGATCCCTAGTTTTGAAGATAGCCGAAATCATGCGGCCTTGTTTGTTAAACTAAGAAGAAGGTAAATTTAAAATTAAATTATTTATTTAATTTAATTTAAAATGTTAACAACGCAAATAAATTCATACCTTACTCAAACAAATTCGAAATTGGACGATTTCAGAACCGTTGGGATTGTGAATCCGAGATCTACATTTTTGGACAGACTAGAAGGAATTTGGAGCAAATCGGATTTTGGGAAAATTTCAATTTTGAATTATACATAATTAAAAAGCACTGTGAGGATTCTATTTTTTTTATAAAATAAATTAATTATGATTGTGTTATTACCAATATGCTGTTAAATTCTATTGATTGTCATACGTGATTTGATCTGGAATTAATGCTGTTATGTAGATCTATTGATTTGATGATGTTTGTGTTGAATAAAATTGTTAAAAACAAAAATATCAATTTTTGTTGAAAATTTTTATTGAAAACAAAAATATCAATTTTTGTTGAATAAATTTGTTGAAAACAAAAATATCAATTTTTGTTGAATAAATTTGTTGAAAACAAAAATACCAATTTTTGTTGAATAAAAAAGTTGAAAACAAAATTATCAATTTTATTTTATAAAATTGTTGAGATAACATTTACATTTTTGTCAAAATAATAAATTTGTCATTTTTGTCAAAATAAATTAGTTGAAATAAATTTGTCATTTTTGTCAAAATAAATTAGTTGAAACAAAAATTTTCATTTTTGTCAAAATACATTAGTTGAAACAAATTTTTTATTTTTGTCAAAATAAATTAGTTGAAACAAATTTATCATTTTTGTCAAAATACATTAGTTGAAACAAAATTTACATTTTTGTCAAAATAAATTAGTTGAAACAAAATTTACATTTCTATCAAAATATAATGAGTTGAAACAAAATTTACATTTTTGTCAAAATAAAACTTGTCAAACAGAAATATCATTTTTGTTGAAATTAAATAGTAAAAAAAAATAACATTTTTTTGTTAAATAGATTTGTGTCAAAACACAAATAACATTTTTGTTAATTAGATTTGAGCTAAAACAAAAATTACATTTTTGTTAATTGGATTTGATTTAAAACAAAAATTACAATTTTGTCAATTGGATTTGAGTTAAAACAAAAATTACATTTTTGTTAATTGGATTTGAGTTAAAACAAAATTTACATTTTTGTTAATTAGATTTGAGTTAAAACAAAAATTACATTTTGTTATTTGGATGTGAATTAAAACAAAAATTACATTTTTGTTAATTGTATTTGAGTTAAAACAAAAATTACATTTTTGTTAATTGGATTTGAGTTAAAACAAAAATTACATTTTTGTTTATTAGATTTGAGTTAAAACAAAAATTACATTTTTGTTAAATAGATTTGTGTTACAACAAAAATATTCATTTTGTTAAAATTAGAATTCTTAACAATATGAAATATCACCTTTATTCCTTTTGTTAAATTAGAATTGTTAACAATATGAAATATCACCTTTATTCGTTATGTTAAATTAGAATTGTTAACAATATGAAATATCACCTTTATTCATTTTGTTAAAATCAGAATTGTTAACAATATGAAATATCACCTTTATTCATTTTGCTAAATTAGAATTGTTAACAATATGAAGTTATCACTTTTATCCATTTTGTTGAAATAGAATTGCCAACAAAAATGAATAAATCATGTTTAATCATTTTGTTGAAATAGAATTGTCAACAAAAATGAATAAATCACTTTTAATCATTTTGTTGAAATAGAATTGTCAACAAAAAAAGAATGAATCATTTTTATACCATTTTGTTGAAATAGAATTGTCAACAAAAATGGAAGAATCACTTTTATTCATTTTGTTGAAATAGAATTATCAACAAAAATGAAAGAATCATTCTTAATCATCTTGTGGAAATGAAATTGTCAACAAAATAGAAATGTCATTCTTATTTGTGTTGTTGAAATATAATGGTCGACAAATAAAAATTTCAATTATTGTTAGACTCAGAATTGGTGTACAAACTTAAGTGACATTTTTATCATCAAATTACACATTAGAATTTGTGTACAAACTTAAGTGACATTTTTATCGTCAAATTACACATTAGAATTTGTGTACAAACTTGAGTGACATTTTTATCGTCAAATTACACATTAGAATTTATGTACAAATTAAAGAAACATCTTTATTGTCAAAAGTATACATTAAAATTTGTATGCAAATACAAATAAACATTTATATGTGTCATGTTATATATTGAAACTATATACAAATAAAAATATTTGTTCTTATTTGTCAAAGTTAAAAATAGAAATACAAATAATGAAAATAAAAATTATCTTTTTATTTGTCATTAGCAAAAATGTCATGTAAATAAATTACATTTTATTTGACATTAGAAACATGTAGAAATGAATGCAAATAAAATACATTTTTATCTGACATTATAAACATGTAGGTATGTTATTCAAATAAAACATTCTTTTATTTGGCATGTTAAACTCGTTAGTGGAATCGTCGAATGATTTATATTTATATATAATTATATATATAAATTAAAATTTAATGAATCGCGCGCGGTAGTTCGCGTTTCGTAATCGTAACTTTAAACGATTATACCGAAAGATACGACCGTCGGATTTTCCCAAAACTGGAACCGTTAGGACCACTTTGGGAAGATCTTTCCAACGGTATAAAATTTGTTAAAATCCAACGGTTAGATTTCGAGAAATGTGTAAATCAAATTTGGGTAAAAACAGCGCCAGGGCCACTTATTGACCCGAAGCGTCATTAATTTAAATTCGGCTATTTTTTATATAATAAAAATAGTGATAAATCGTTATAGAATTATATTAATGATATGAAATGATTTAAATTATATATATACGAGAATTATTTGAAAAGACCGAGTTCGGTCTCATTTCAAATAATTATACGACGATTTAAATTGAAGTTATCTGTAATGACACGAATTTCCGTACTCTTTGAGTCGACTAATATCACAACACGTCCAACCCAAATTTGCACAGAAACATGAATCATTATTAGAAACAAGTTAGAGGGTGAGAAATAGAAAGAAAGAAATATTAGAATAGAAGAAAACGAAGATCACAAACTCACAGCGAAACGAGTAAATTATATTAGATAACATAAGCTTCGAAATACAAATCAGTAACTTTATATACATACCATCATCAGAGCACAACAGTTATCTCTGGAACAGTTATAAACACCTGTTTCCAGATACAACGTAGTACACAGCGGTAAATATGATAGTCTATAGCTAACTGATGAAACCTCCGGCTTCGAGCTCCTCCAAGTGAATCTGAAAAATCTTGACTACTTGGTTGCCCGTACAAATTTGGGCACCCAAGAGTTTAGGGAAAAACAAAATAAAATAAACTCTGGGTCAGTCATGGGACTGGTGTGAGTAAACTCCAAACACTTGTTTAACTTTCAAAAAGCTTTTCGAAAGAAATGACAATCGTAAGCCCGATCCACACATAAACACGGATGGTTTTTATCTTACGATAACCCAAAAATATTTTTGATATCAAATCCAGTGATATTATAATAATGCCTACATCAAATAAATAAAATCCAGTGGAACGCTTGCATCTCACGCTCCATATATAATATAAAATCAAAAACCGCAGGGCGCTTATTGGAGATTGGATTTCCAACATGACAAGGTATGGGACCACCTGCCCATAGTGTATCTCTAGAGGCGAATACACTGGGTTCAACAAGAACGTCTTGCAACCCGGCCACACATGACCGACCACTCATTTCGCTTGAGTGTATCGAATGTATATCACCAACGGTTGGGATCAACAACCGTTTTCCCGAAAGGGATAGCATCGATAGATTAAAGAAGTAAATGGAATTTATTTAGATAGGTGATTATACATCCAAATGGGAGCGACCCACATAGCCATGCTGCCTGCCCGATTTTTGTCAATCCCTGGTTGTGAGGCTTGAGGTTTGAATTAACAGAACAGCCCTTGCATTTTTCTCCGTCTTCATAATCTTTTCAACATAAGTTGTTTCGTAACGCTTATGCCAATACGGAGTGGTTTTCAGATATTAATTATGATCCCGGTCTCTCCATATTGACAATGGAGGTATAAAATAAATCAAAACTTTGATAGTCGGTGATTTAACTATCAAAGAAACATCCATACAATCAACAGTCCTATTTCCAATTGGAAATTCTATCGATTAAGCATCAAACAACACTGGGCCCCTTTAAATCAAATCCTGAGTCCTATTTCCAATTGGAAATTCTACCGATCAAGCATCAAACAAAACTGGGCCCCTTTAAATCAATTCCTGATTATATTAATATTTCAAATTCAAGTTTCCCTACCTTTCGTATCCTTTTGAAGTTTGATTTCCCTTTCGATCCTTTGAACAACATTTCCAATAAGTAATTTCTTTATTCGAGAAAATATCTCTTTTCCCCATTTAGAAAACATTTCTATATATATATATATATATTAGCGAATCCCTATTTTCTATATTTAGAAAAGGTGCCGCATTAATATTGGAAAATATTTCCAAATTCTCTTTCTTAATTCCTCATTGACCAATTCATTTCATTTCCTATATATAGAAAATATTTCTCATTTTGTTGGGAAAAACATTTCAAATTCATTTAAATTAACGCGATGTTATAAACATCGTTATTATATCTTAAAACATTAACCAATTATTTAATAACCATAATGCTAACCAATCCTCACTATCGAACCTTAACCATTTCTCCATCAATCATGAAGTCAATCAAGTTGGGGTACAGACCTTAACTGAACAACATTCTCAACTTTGAAATAGTCAAAGTTCACAACTTTACAAACCATCGCTTACGCGACTCTCGGATTCATTCTAAGAACACCCTTCTTTTACAGAAAAACACTGATTACAACGATAACGTTATAATCGCTGTTTCCAAATTTTTGATTTATAAAACATTTCTCTCAATGACAGCGTTACAATCGCTCTTTAGCTTTTATTATAATAGCAACGTTTAAATCGCTGTTAAAACATTTGTGATAACAATAGCATTATAATCGCTGTTTAGATTTACGAAAACATATATTATAACAACATCGCTATAATCGCTGTTAGATTTATAAAACAAATATCATAACAACAGCGCTATAATCGCTGTTTTAAATAGAGTACCGTGTGCGACGCACACACCTCCGTTGTTCATTTATAAACTCTGTTTATTTTAAACAATTCAAGTTCTCCTTTAAATATATTTACAAGCTATACGTTCTTTAACTTCTGAAATTAACTCAATTTGATTTCTATAAATCTCATTTATATATATTTGCAAACTATAGAATTAATTGAATATTGACCTCTTAATGTATTCAAATTAATTCATAGGTTTATGTTAAATAAAATTTAAATATTCTTCCGAGACATAAATCATTTGTAAAATTCGACATAGCCGAATTCCTATTTAGAATTTCGTCAGATTTGTCTCAAATAAAATTTTATTTTCCAATCTTTGGAATATAACCCATCGTTTCTTTCGAAACCAATTTTCCCACTCAAAACTCTTTCACCACTATTGCATTCAAATCCCACTTCAAATATCGGGTATCAACACCAATTACCACTTTGCTTATATAGATTCAACTTGAATTTATATTTTACTTTATTCTATGATATATATTTAATTTAATTATAAACATCGTTATAAACAACTTCTTGTTTTGATTCACTTAAACAAGTTTCTATTTCCATTCCATCTTGAAATCTAATTTCTATTTTGGAAATAATTTCCTTTTAAAAACTCAAATCTCTTTTCTACATTCTAAAATATTATACAGTATTTAAATACCAAAATTTATCGAGCTAGTGTAATTTAACCACAACAAAATCAATCACGATCATATATCATAAATAAATAAATAAATAAATAAAACAATAAATAAAATGTTGAGGAACCCAGTTGGATCCCTCCAACCTGTTTTCCTGCACCAACAGACGTTAATAACATCAAAAATATTAATTTCACATAAAATGTGAAATGTCATAGTAAACCGTATTAATAAATCGATCAACGATTTCAACCAATTCATCCAAACAACCATCACACAAAATAAAATAACTATAAATAAATTTAAAACTCGTTTATATAAAATATAAACGAGGCAGAGTTAGTGAGTTTACTCACTGTGTTTGCAGTTGATGATTCTGCTTTCGTTTCATTTAAAATCAAATAGTCGTTTTATTTTTCCTATGAAATTCCAATAGCTTGGTTTTCCTGTCACATTAGTTCCATAACGTAGATGTTGTCGCTATGACTCCAACGCGACTGGTTTCATCTGTTTCTATTGACATTTTTTCAAGTTATAACATTTTAAAATATATAATTTTTATTTGATAATCATTCTCTAAATAAATTAATTATCTAACTTAATTACCTTAATGTCCAAATTAACTTACCTAATTTTTCCTGCATGATTCAAAACTGTGTTCCACTGCTTCTAGAAAAACGCCATGTTGTTCAAGTTTATACTCCCTCCTACCTCTCTACTCAATTCATTCGAACCCGTTTTCCTTCTCTTTCTTCAAATTCTTTTTTTTATTATTTACTTGGGCTGACTCAAACAATCGGCTTGCACACATTTCCTCCATCCAAAATCACGCTACAGTACCCTCTTCCCATACAAACACTTCATCCTGTCATATTACCTTCTTCCACCATTTCGCAACCTTCCTGAGCTTTCATTTCTTCCCATCATATTCGAGACCTCCTCCATGCGACACCTTCTTCCACTAGACACCGTACCCGCTACAGGACCTTTCCCTCACTGTAACACCCCACATCCGTTAAGGTCACTCACAAAGGGAATGCCTTAATTTCAATGGAGCATTGTGGGTACTGGAACAGAAATATTACAAGACAGACATATATAAAACAACGGAAAGTGAAGTAGAAGTACTTCAAATCATTTATTAAATAGAATTGTTTACAATAAAAGCCCATCAACTTCCAATACCCAAATACATAGATAAAATATCTGTCTTGCTCAAAAACAAAGAAGCATAAAAATAAACTGTAGCATTCCCCAATAAAGCAAAGCAAGCCATAGCCAAGAGAAATCCAAGCCGTACATGAAAGAGCCTTGGAGCTTGGTAAGATCCGAATTAAGCTGTATTCCCACCCTGTGAACCTGGGGGGGGGGACAGAAGAAAAAGAGGCGAAACAAACCGGGTCAGTCATAAAGACTGAGTAAGTCCTAGTGACTTTCAGCATAAAAACAGGTAAATATAACATGGCATGAATAAACTGAAAGTAAACATAAGCATGATGACAAGATAAGTTACAGGCACGATAACTAAGAATAACATCATAGGATTTCTGTCATGTATAACATTGCAAGGTTCCTATTCAAGATGAACTAAGTATAGTTTCGCAAGGTTTCTATCAAGCATCGCAAGATTTCTCTGCTTCACCACTAAAATGATATCTATTTTCTCTGCACCACCTAACTAGTATCCCAACTAGTAATCTATATAAAATGATAAAATCTTAACGTGATCCCAATCCCCGAAAATTAAGGTTACTTTCACGTGTACATCTATTACTTATTACCTAGATCTAATCTAGGGTTTTCTATTGATCGCTTTCTATATTCAACCAGGATCTATGCCACCTAGGTCCAACCTAGGGATTATGCTACCTACCTCGCGTGTTTACTTAACCCTACCACGCATCAGGTTATATCGATTGGGTGTTATCAACCTATTCAAGTTAGCCCAACCCATCCGCTAGTCATGTTATAACGGTTAAGTGTCATTAGCCTAGCCACGTTACTTAACCCACCCATTCATATCATATTGGTTAAGTGTCATTAGTCTAGTCATATTACTTAACCCACCCATTAGTCTGATTAACAATTATGTTGGTTGAGCCTACATTTATAAGTTTTACATGTTCTTAACTCATATCGGTTAGGTCCATATTTACATGTCAATTTCCATGTCATCCCACCTAACCCTCTAACCATACCCACGTCTTATTATGGTTAGTATTCCTTAATTCATTCATTATGACGAACGGATCATGACCTCTCACATTAGATCGTGCACTTTGTGGCCACTGGATTTGCCGGGCGGTTCCGGGCAGATTTACACCACAAACTGGGTCTAACCTCGTGTCATAAACCGTTACGCCTACAATTTGGCCTTTGACCTCTCACATTAGACTGACACTTTGTGGCTACTGGATTTGCCGGGCGGTTCCGGGCAGATTTACACCACAAACCGAGTCTAACCTCGTGTCAAAGGTTCATTAATGGTTGTATTCCACCCAAAACCCCAACTTAGGTGCGTTCATATTAAACCTCTACTAAGTCATAAATTATCATATATGTTTCAACTCCAAATTTTACATAATTAACATATGCCCAAGTTCTAGATTACATGTAAATTTTACATATGCCCAATTCCTACCAAATTTACATATGTTCAATTCATGCCGTTTTACATGTATGTCAACTTTATGCCAATTTACACATATCGAGTTCTAGCCAAAATTGCATGTATCATGCCCAAATAAACCCAAATCATGATTCATGATGTAGTTATCCCAAATTGTAATCTTTTTATTACAACACACGCCAACTACCCAAGTTCATAATACATATTTATGCCAATTATCAAATTTACAATCGCTTTTATATTCAAATCCCCAATTCTACATATGCCCAATCGTAAGCCAAATCTTTTGATTTAATTTACATAGGCCCGAACTCGTGGTTTAATTTACATTCCAAATTACATACGTGTTATATATACCAAATCTCATGTTACATTACATAGATCCTATTTGTGCCAAATTCCATGTATATAATATTTATGCAAATTTGTTCATAACAAGATTATACCAAAATTTACAGATCAAGCCCAAACTTGCAAATACAATGATAATATCCAATTTCATGTTGTCAATGATTACATCATATTCATATAGGCAATAATCCCATAATTCCCTCGTATACATATCGTATGCAAATCGCGATTTTAGGCCAAGGTCCGAAATTGACCAAGGTTCATGAAAAGAAAATAAATTGGGGGAGATAGAAATTGAATAAAAATGAGATCAGAGGAAAACATCATCATAGGCATAAATATTACAACTTGATGATAATGTCATCACGAATCAAGAAAACTGCGGAATAGATCATAAACTTGCATTGAACATAAAGACAGACAAGTCCCAAAACAGAAGATTCAAAGAGCAACAGAAATAGATCAGAATCGATAAATATACTTAGATCCAATTCCACTTTATTTCATGTCCGTATTATAATTAAATGTTTAAATCTAAAAACAACTAAAACTTACAGAGCATGGATAGTGAATTAGGAACTGAAATTGTCATAGAATGTTGTAGTAGTGTTGATTTATTGTCTTGAATCATTGTACAAGCTTTAATCTTCGAATTGGATTGAGTTTGAATGCTTGTTCTTTAATTTGGGGGCGACGACCATGGTTCAAGAGGAAGTTTAGCAGCATAATGGTGTAAGAATGATTTGGTATGAATTAGGTTAGGTCTAAGGGTATTTTTATGGGTGTATTAACTAGTTTAGGCCCTTAGATTAACCCTAGAATCAATCCGGACCGTCAAAACACGTCTCAGGCTTCAAAAATGAGTTATGGGTCAAACCAGGACGACCAGGTCAACCTGTAAGGTGGGGGGGGGGGGGGGGGCGACACTATGGTCGACCCTATGGTCGACCTGGGGGGGGGGGGGGGGGGTAGGTCGACCCCCTGGTCCAAACTGCCTGAAAACTGCTGAAACTTGTACATGCCATAACTTCTTCATCCGGACTCCAATTTTCGAAAACTCGGACTCTATTTCATGTAAAATTTCGAGACGAACGCAATGGCGTAACCCATTTCCCCTGATTCTAATTTTAAAATTTAATTCTGCCTTGATTTCTTGTTTTAACATGTTATAAAAATACGGGTTGTTACATTCTCCCCTCCTTAAAGGATTTCGTCCCCGAAATCTTCAAGTTAAGAAGAATGTGTCCTACCATCCAATCATCCATCTACTCAATCATCAATCACAGGCATCCATTGTCCTTAAGAGATTTCTAATGCTGTATGAACATATGCAGAATGTGTGTGTATATGTTCCTTATCTAACGCAAATGATCAGGCCTGATTGATCTTCTTAATGCAAAATATGTTTAGTGCAATGAGTCCAACATGTATGCAAATAGTCCTAGTCACATAAACACTATATGTGTGCACAAACATCCATCCATATGCATCATCCATATGATAACACATCCAATTTCATCCATAAACAAGTATAAACACTCATGCATATGCAATATGGAAATGTGTCTGAGCCGATCTAGTGCCTAATGTGTGTTATGCAATCACGAGCAACCATTAGCAGTCACTTGCAACCACTTGCAACCATCAATCATAACATGTCTCAAACACATGTTTACACCCAATTGTTCTTATCTAAAGGTATAGTCGAACGATATAAGCAAGTAAAAACCTTGTGCGCATTAGGCAATGTCAAAACTAGAAATCTATGTCACATATATACTGATTTGGAGAAGAACTCCCTAAGCACCAGCCCCGAAGACCGAAATCAACATCAGGCTGACACCCAAAGAATTAACCAACCAATATATATGTTTCTAGGAAACTAAGCATGATGGACTCCTTTTTGGTCACAATAAATCTCTTCCTAAGACCAACCCATATCCTATAAAACCCAAAAAGTTTAATCAACCCAACGGACACCCTCAAGCCCCAACATGTATTACTAACAGATGAGTCATAATCCCTATGGGGTTTGTAATAGAAATAGGATGGGGAATAGGACAGAGAGGTTATACTTAAAAGATAGCATACAGGTAAGCTCAACAGGAAAAGAGGGATTAAGGATACACTCTTAAGAAGAGAAATGATGCGCGTGTCTAGTCTTCAATCTTCTAAGTCGCATTTCCTTGAGCTTAACTCCATTGTGTTTTGTCCGTCTTTAACTTCATAATTTCGTAGCTTCTTAATTCTTGTTTCCAAAATATGAGTTGGAACTCATTTCACTGTTGTCTCTCGTTCCATTTTCATTTATTCTTTTTCTAGTATACTTGGCTCAAACATAACTGCGTACTCATGGTTTCATGCAAGCTCTCCAAAATTCACTAGTGAATCCTGGATCTCGTTTACTTATTATAAGGTATTCCACGCAGAAGAAATATCTCTTGAAAACAAACAAATGCCAACCATGTTGCCAAATGTACTTACTAAGGTGATTTTCTATAACTCATGCATAAGCGAAATGAACCATCCGCCTTAGTGGTGAACACTACTCGAGCGGATCGATAAATGTATCAAGAGATTCTAGGTAACTAAACATGGTAGAACCCTAAGGGTTACACTAGACTTCGAGGGCATTACCAAGCGAAGTCAAGAATCTAACTACCCTCTTTTCATACTCAAGAATGGCACCATTTCTGGATAACCACTCCATCCCTAGAATCAACCCCATAGCCCAAAAACATAAGCATTACTTCTAAACTCAACACTTAGCATAGACATTCTCAAATCCAAACAAGTCATGAATAAATGAGCCGATTCCCTAACATGATTTGAGAATAAAATGGGATCCTCTACTACGCTAGTACTAAGGTGTAGAGACTCAACTATCGAAGCAGAATTAAAAGGATGCGATGTACAAAACAAAGTTCTAACAGGATGATAGAAAAGAAAAGCTAAGCCTTTAACAGAAACGCTACTACCTCTCTTAGGTACGCTAGTAGTGAGAGCATACAATTGCCCTCTCGACGATCTTGTTCTTTGCCCTTTTTTCCTTGTCCTATAATACTTAATTACATGCCTCTTTTTACCATACTAAAGATATTCTCTCTTGTCATGGGTTTTTTTTTTTCACTTGGCCTCTTTCCTTTCACCTTTTTCCTCTTCGTGGATTAAGCTATATCAACAAGTTTCTCATCCTTAGACGTGTTCTTTATCCTCGTTCCTACTATCCTTGTATAGCTTGTTGAAAAGTTTCTCGAAAGCTACTTCCATCGCACGGCAACCCTACAAAGCTTAAGATAAGATTAGTCGCAAGTAAAACTACTGCGGCTACAGATGGAGGTTGGACACTACTTTGCCCTCTGACATGTGTCGCATGCCTACAAACTATGGTGAAAAAGAAAGAGAGAAGAGACTCAAGGAGAGAATCAAAAGATATGGCTTTGGGGAATATGCCTTCAAAAATAAAACTTTTCTTGAAAAATGCTTCTTTGTGAACATTTTGAAAATAATTTCAGAAGTTTTTTTTTAAAAGCTTTTGCCCAGTCTGGTAACCTTCTGCTCTGATACCAAATGTAACACCTCACATCCGTTAAGGTCACTCACAAAGGGAATGCCTTAATTTCAATGGAGCATTATGGGTACTGGAACATAAATATTACAAGACAGACATATACAAAATAGCGAAAAGTGAAGTAGAAGTACATCAAATCATTTATTAAATAGAATTGTTTACAATAAAAGCCCATCAACTTCCAATACCCAAATACATAGCTAAAAATATCTGTCTTGCTCAAAAACAAATAAGCATAAAAATAAACTGTAGCATTCCCTAATAAAGCAAAGCAAGCCATAGCCAAGAGAAATCCAAGCCGTACATGAAAGAGCCTTGGAGCTTGGTAAGATCCGAATTAAGCTGTATTCCCACCCTGTGAACCTGGGGGGGGGGGGGGGGGACGGAAGAAAAAGAGGCGAAACAAACCGGGTCAGTCATAAAGACTGAGTAAGTCCTAGTGGACTTTCAGCATAAAAACAGGTAAAGATAACATGGCATGAATAAACTGAAAGTAAACATAAGCATGATGACAAGATAAGTTACAGGCACGATAACTAAGAATAACATCATAGGATTTTTGTCATGTATAACATTGCAAGGTTCCCATTCAAGATGAACTAAGTATAGTTTCGCAAGATTTCTATCAAGCATCGCAAGATTTCTCTGCTTCACCACTAAAATGATATATATTTTCTCTACACCACCTAACTAGTGTCCCAACTAGTAATCTATATAAAATGATAAAATCATAACGTGATCCCAATTCCCGAAAATTAAGGTTACTTTCACGTGTACATCTATTATTTATTACCAAGATATAATCTAGGGTTTTCTATCGATCGCTTTCTAGATTCAACCAGGATCTATGCCACCTAGGTCCAACCTAGAGATTATGCTACCTATTGAACACTTCTCGGATTTAGGGTTTACGCTACCTAGGTCCAACCTAGGGATTATGCTACCTATTGAACACTTCTCGGATTTAGGGTTTACGCCACCTAGGTCCAACCTAGGGATTATGCTACCTACGTGTGTCATACGACCCCAAATGATTGTAGATACCTATGTTGGTCCCACCACGGGGTGTATCAAGACCCATGGTGGCGGCCCGACACAATTCTAGAAGGCATAGGTTATACTACTGGTGTCCCCAGTGCCCTGGTTGTCTGCTCCGAAGTGTGTGCACGCCCGCACCCCGTTAGACCTACACTGTGCACCCACCGCCGTCGTTTGACCGCTTACAATCAACCCAGTAATCGTGCCCCACCCTGCCTAGTTTTAGGGTACCGTTGATACCTGATTTGGGTTACTGCTGAAATGGGTCCCCGTTACTAGGGTTTCCTACTGGTTAAGTGTGTATGGGCCTATATATATATAGATATTACCCACCTTCCCGTGATGTACTTAACCCACCTATTCAAGCGTGCTTATTAATGGTTAAGTTTGTGGGCCTATATTTACTAATATTACCCACTAACCCGATATGTACTTAACTCTCTCCGTCCATTACGTTAAGTTGGTTAAGTGTTTTCTCTTGTTTTACTTAATCCTACCACACATCATGTTATATCGGTTAAGTGTTGTTCCTTGTGTTACTTAACCCTACCGCAAGCCTTGTTATACTGGCTAAGTGTTCTCCCTTGTGTTAACTTAACCCCACCGAATGTCATGTCATATTAGTTAAGTGTACATTGAATTAGCCCACCTACTTATTATGTTGAGACGATTAAGTGTTACCCTCTGTTGTTACTTAACATTACCACGCATCACGTTATGTTGGTTAAGTGCATGTTAACTTAACCCCATCCACCAGTCATATTATAATGGTTAAGTGTCACCCTCGTGTGTTTACTTAACCCTACCACGCATCAGGTTATATCGATTGGGTGTTATCAACCTATTCAAGTTAGCCCAACCCATCCGCTAGTCATTTTATAACGGTTAAGTGTCATTAGCCTAGCCACGTTACTTAACCCACCCATTCATATCATATTGGTTAAGTGTCATTAGTCTAGTCATATTACTTAACCCACCCATTGGTCTGATTAACAATTATGTTGGTTGTGCCTACATTTATAAGTTTTATATGTTCTTAACTCATACCGGTTAGGTCCATATTTACATGTCAATTTCCATGTCATCCCACCTAACCCTCTAACCATAACCACGTCTTATTATGGTTAGTATTCCTTAATTCATTCATTATGACGAACGGATCATGACCTCTCACATTAGATCGTGCACTTTGTGGCCACTGGATTTGCCGGGCGGTTCCGGGCAGATTTACACCACAAACTGGGTCTAACCTCGTGTCATAAACCGTTACGCCTACAATTTGGCCTTTGACCTCTCACATTAGACTGACACTTTGTGGCTACTGGATTTGTCGGGCGGTTCCGGGCAGATTTACACCACAAACCGAGTCTAACCTCGTGTCAAAGGTTCATTAATGGTTGTATTCCACCCAAAACCCCAACTTAGGCGCGTTCATATTAAACCTCTACTAAGTCATAAATTATCATATATGTTTCAACTCCAAATTTTACATAATTAACATATGCCCAAGTTCTATATTACATGTAAATTTTAAATATGCCCAATTCCTACCAAATTTACATATGTTCAATTCATGCCGTTTTACATGTATGTCAACTTTATGCCAATTTACACATATCGAGTTCTAGCCAAAACTGCATGTATCATGCCCAAATAAACCCAAATCATGATTCATGATGTAGTTATCCCAAATTGTAATCTTTTTGTTACAACACACGCCAACTACCCAAGTTCATAATACATATTTATGCCAATTATCAAATTTACAATCGCTTTTATATTCAAATCCCCAATTCTGCATATGCCCAATTGTAAGCCAAATCTTTTGATTTAATTTACATAGGCCCGAACTCGTAGTTTAATTTACATGCCAAATTACATACGTGTTATATATACCAAATCTCATGTTACATTACATAGATCCTATTTGTGCCAAATTCCATGTATATAATATTTATGCAAATTTGTTCATAACAAGATTATACCAAAATTTACAGATCAAGCCCAAACTTGCAAATACAATGATAATATCCAATTTCATGTTGCCAATGATTACATCATATTCATATAGGCAATAATCCCATAATTCCCCCGTATACATATCGTACGCAAATCGCGATTTTAGGCCAAGGTCCGAAATTGACCAAGGTTCATGAAAAGAAAATAAATTGGGGGAGATAGAAATTGAATAAAAATGATATCAGAGGAAAACATCATCATAGGCATAAATATTACATCTTGATGATAATGTCATCACGAATCAAGAAAACTGCTGAATAGAACATAAACTTGTCATGAACATAAAGACAGACAAGTCCCAAAACAGAAGATTCAAAGAGCAACATAAATAGATCAGAATCGATAAACATACTTAGATCCAATTCTACTTTATTTCATGTCTGTATTATAATTAAATGTTTAAATCTAAAAATAACTAGAACTTACAGAGCATGGCTAGTGAATTAGGAACTGAAATTGTCATAGAATGTTGTAGTAGTGTTGATTTATTGTCTTGAATCATTGTACAAGCTTTAATCTACGAATTGGATTGAGTTTGAATGCTTGTTCTTTAATTTGGGGGCGGCGGCCATGGTTCAAGAGGGAGTTTAGCAGCATAATGGTGTAAGAATGATTTGATATGAATTAGGTTGGGTCTAAGGGTGTTTTTATAGGTGTAGCAACTGTTTAGGCCCTTAGATTAACCCTTGAATCAATCTGGACCGTCAAAACACGTCTCAGGCTTCAAAAATGAGTTTTGGGTCAAATCAGGCTGACCAGGTCGACCTATAAGGTGGGGGGGGGGGGGGGGGTCGACACTATGGTCGACCTGGGGGGTAGGTCGACCCTATGGTCGACCTGGGGGGGGGGGGTAGGTCGACCCCCTGGTCCAGACTGCCTGAAAACTGCTGAAACTTGTACAGGCCATAACTTCTTCATCTGGACTCCGATTTTCGAAAACTCGGACTCTATTTTATGTAAAATTTCGAGATGAACGCAATGGAGTATCCCGTTTCCCCTGATTCTAATTTTAAAATTTAATTCTTCCTTGATTTCTTGTTTTAACAAGTTATAAAAATACGGGTTGTTACACTCACCCTGCCTTGCAACTTTCCCTTTCAGTCATCGTTTGCAAGCAACACAATAACCCACTCCAGCACAGTGTCCTGGTAATCTTTCCAAGCCTAGGCTCCTCTGACAGTCCAACGTCCAAACTTCTGACCATATCATTAATACAAACTCCATCTACCTCATAGCAACAAACCCGAACCCATCTTCCCCTTTGCTCCGCCTGCTGCTAAGACATGCGCAGCCATGCATGCCCCACCTTGCCATGGAGCTTCGCTTCATGCTACAGGACAATGCATGCAACCACCTAGAAGCTAACACCACACTCCAAAACGCGGACGCCGCTTCTTCCTGACCTCTAACCACCCTTCGCCAACCCACCCGGTCTTCCGCCCCATCCTAGTTTCTGCGATGAACGGAACCGGTACAAACTTCTTCACGAGCCGTTCAAGAAGATGAAGTAACGCATTAGTTTTTATTTTCGTTGTTTATTTTATTTTAATGGAATTTGAAGTTAAGTTTTCTCGTGCGTGTTATTCTTGGCTTTTAGAATGATGGTGCAAGAGTCCAGTATTTAAAAGCAAAACAGCTTGACACGCACGGTATTGATAGCTTGGGTAACACAGGATATAGTAGCTTGGGGGTCACGGAAATGGAAAAACCGTGTTAAGCACGCTGCATTAAACGTACAGGGTAAGGTAACTATTTATAAAAGAGAATACAGGATGTGATTGTACGACCATGTGCTAAGGTATTTAATAGAATCACGTTTTATAGAATAGTACACCATTTGTTGTGTTGGGGTACACGTGAGTGCAAATCTTCACCGAAAGAGAATACTTGAATTATCAACTACTTGCCTTTTATATATATTATGCATAATCCAAGTTGCCATCTATAAGTTCTATGCCATTCCATAACCGTATTATGGTAACTTAGTGCAAGTCCGACAATAGCATTAACAAAATTCTAGATTTTCCGGTTTACCCAAAAGTCAAAGGGACAGGTTCATGTCTGAGCCGTTACAGACAGAAGTAAGAATGCGATCGTGTCCAACGAGGTGTCACGATCCCAAAAATATAATAATATCGGTAGATTAACTCATATTGTGAAATCCCAAAATATTGATGTAAGGTGCAAAATACTCCAAATAAAAAGTTGCTTATTTAATTAATTAAAAATTACAGTAAAATTCTAAAAATTAAATTATAACTACGCCTCAAAAGAATCTTGTCCAAATTCGTAACCAATCTCTAGTTTATTAATTAAACCGTTATGGTCCATAAACGATTCTACATCGACTATTTCTAAATTTGATTTGGACATAAAACAAAATCTACAATATGAAAACATGAATTTTCTCTTCCATTAGAAAGATGCAGTTTAATAGATTCAAATGTTTCTTATTTCAAAGAAATCCGACTTATTTTGGATCCTGTATATTCAGTTGAAGTTTAAAACGTAAATAACGAACTACCACGATTATTTCAAGCTTGTTTCAAATTTAAATAAAATTTAGTACAGTCACCTTCGCTTTTAATTAATAATTTCCTTGTGAATATCTTTTATATTGCCAATACAATCTCTAAAACCAATTTAAATATTTTGAAATTAACAGCTAAAACCCGGGTCGTTACATTCCTTCCCCCTTAAAATAATCTCGTCCTCGAAATTGCTAAGGTAGGGAAAAGATGCTACATACCCTATTAACTAGGTCCAAAAATCCTTTTTTTTCTCTCCTTAACTTCAGTTTAACTGGACCAATTTATTTCAATTAAAATATTAATTTATTCTTACTAACGAAAATTTTCAAAAATTCTGAAAATTTTCTAACACTTTAAATTCTGAAAAATTTCGGCAGCATCTCCTCTGCACGGCTCAATCGGTACAATCACAACTCGCCTTTCTAGTCCTTCTCCAATTCAAAAGAAAATCAAAAAGCCAAGCGGCTTGCCCCATAGGCTCATAAAACCATCAAACCCAAGTAATATTGCAAACATGTACCTTTTTGTTGGGCAAAATTTCTATCTCTTGCATTTGCTTCCATTCAATATCTGGTCAGCATTCATATATCGATTTCTAACCGGTTTTAAATCAATCTAACTTTTGACTTTTAATTTCACTAATCAATTTCCTGATTAGTTCATTTTCAGTCTCTAATTCAAATCTCAAACATTTCTCTTTTACTCCATGTTCAACTTCATTTGAGATTATCACTAGTTCAATCCAACTTTTACTTAACCTTACTCAAGTTAAATTTCAATTCATTTCAGTTATACCATTCCATTCTATTTCACTTCATAAGTTAAATTTTGATTTAAGAATTCAAATTCCCGGGTTTTATTTCAAATTAGTTTTGAAATCTTATAATTATACACATACTTATAATCATCTTCAAATTCAAAACATTTGAACAACTTTTCCTTTCTCAATCAAATTTTTCATTCTCAAATTACTATGGTAGCAATCTGTCACTCCGAAACTTGAAAATGAATACTAATAATGTCGCGACCCATTATCAGTACTATTTTCTTGCCCCTGAAGTGATTTCAGTGCTTAATCACTTTTAAAATCATTCTTATTCAAAAATTCCTCAAAGTAATATTATATTACTTTTATAAATACTTTAGAAAACATTTTATAAATATCCGGGATTTAAATCCACACTTCTGATCTGAATCCAATTCTAATTCAACTTATTTATATATTTTATTCTTATACAAAATCAAATTGGTTTATATAACCATTTCGGTGTTATAATTTCATTTGATTATAATAACAATCAACATATTCATATACTATAATATTTCAGAAATTATTTCTTTTATATCAAAATAACTTTTGGGCAAATTATTTCATTTAACCACTTTTTAAAACCATACTATATCGAATTGTTTTGTTCGAGAGTTTAGAAACGCCTATCGATACAGTTGTACATCCTGTATTGACCAGAATTCATAAACCACTCAACAAACCAGTCAACACAATATAAAACCATTTTATATCAAATCTACAAATACGCGCTCATATATATACACTCAAATTCAATCTAGGGTATTTCTAACCCCATCTCTGTTGAATCACGCCACAGAGCTAAGGTTATCACTCAGCCTTCAACTCTGATACCAACTGTAATGACCCGAATTTCCGTACTCTTTGAGTCGACTAATATCACAACATGTCCAACCCAAATTTGCATAGAAACACGAATCATTATTAGAAAGAAGATAGAGGGTGAGAAATAGAAAGAAAGAAATATTAGAATTGAAGAAAACGAAGATCACAAACTCACAGTGCAACGAATAAAATATATTAGATAACATAAACTTCGAAATACAAATCAGTAACTTTATATACATACCATCATCAGAGCACAATAGTTATCTCTGGAACAGTTATAAACACCTGTTTCCAGATACAACGTAGTACACATCGGAAAATATGATAGTCTATAGCTAACCGATGAAACCTCCTGCTTCGAGCTCCTCCAAGTGAATCTAAAAAATCCCGACTACTTGGTTGCCTGTACAAATTTGGGCACCCAAGAGTTTAGGGAAAACAAAACAAAATAAACTCTGGATCAGTCATGGGACTGGTATGAGTAAACTCCAACCACTTGTTTAACTTTCAAAAATCTTTTCGAAAGAAATGATAATCGCAAGACCGATCCGCACATAAACACGGATGGTTTTTATATTACGATAACCCAAAAATATTTTTGATATCAAATCCAGTGATATTATAATAATGTCTACATCAAATAAATAAAATCCACCAGAACGCTTGCATCTCACGCTCCATATATAATATAAAATCAAAAACCTTAGGGCGCTTATTGGAGATTGGATTTCCAACCTGACAAGGTATGGGACCACCTGCCCATAGTGTATCTCTAGAGGCGAATACACTGGGTTCAACAAGAACGGCTTGCAACACGGCCCACACATGACCGACCACTCGTTTCGCTTGAGTGTATCGAATGTATATCACCAATGGTTGGGATCAACACCCATTTTCTCGAAAGGGACAACATTGATAGATCAAAGAAGTAAATAGAATTTCGCTAGATAGGTGATTATACATCCTAATATGAGCGACCCACATAGCCATGTTGCCTGCCCGATTTTTGTCAATCCCCGGTTGTGAGGCTTGAGATTTGAATTAACAGTACAACCCTTGCATTTTTCTCCGTCTTCATAATCTTTTCAACATAAGTTGATTCGTACCGCTTATGCTAATACGGAGTGGTTTTCAGATATTAAATCTAATCCCGGTCTCTCCATATTGACAACGGAGGTATAAAATAAATCAAAACTTTGATAGTCGGTGATTTAACTATCAAAGAAACATCCATACAATCAACGGTCCTATTTCCAATTGGAAATTCTACCGATCAAGCATCAAACAACAATAGGCCCCTTTAAATCAATTCCTGGGTCCTATTTCCAATTGGAAATTCTACCAATCAAGCATCAAACAACACCGGGCCCCTTTAAATTAATTCCTGACTATATTATTATTTCAAATTCCTGTTTCCCTACCTTTTGTATCCTTTTGAAGCTCGATTTCCCTTTCGATCATTTGAACAACATTTCCAATAAGTAATTTATTTATTCGAGAAAATATCTCTTTTCCCCATTTAGAAAACATTTCTATATATATATTAGCGAATCCTTATTTTCTATATTCAGAAAATGTGTCGCATTAATATTGGAAAATATTTCCAAATTCTCTTTCTTAATTCCTCATTGACCAATTCATTTGATTTTCTATATGTAGAAAATATTTCTCATTTTATTGGGAAAAACATTTCAAATTCTTTTAAATTAACGCGATGTTATAAACATCGTTATTATAACTTAAAACATTAACCAATTATTTACTAACCATAATGCTAACCAATCCTCACTATCAAACCTTAACCATTTCTCCATCAATCATGAAGTCAATTAAGTTGGGGTATATTTACCGCTCAGACCTTAACTGAACAACATTCTCAACTTTGAAATAGTCAAAGTTCATAACTTTACAAACCATCGCTTATGCGACTCTCGAATTCATTCTAAGAACACACTTCTTTTACAGAAAAACACTGATTACAACGGTAACGTTATAATCACTATTTCTAAATATTTGATTTATAAAACATTTCTCTCAATGACAGCGTTACAATCGTTGTTTAGTTTTTATTATAATAGCAACATTTAAATCGCTGTTAAAACATTTTTGACAATAGTAGCATTATAATTGCTGTTTAGATTTACAAAAACATATATTATAACAACAGCGCTATAATCGCTGTTAGATTTACAAAACAAATATCATAACAACAACGCTATAATCACTATTTTAAATAGAGTACCGTGTGCGACGCACACGCCTCCGTTGTTCATTTATAAACTCTGTTTATTTTAAACAATTCAAGTTCTCCTTTAAATGTATTTACAAGCTATACGTTCTTTAACTTCTGAAATAAACTCAGTTTGATTTCTATAAATCCCATTTATATATATTTGCAGACTATAGAATTAATTGAATATTAACCTCTTAATGTATTCAAATTAATTCATAGGTTTATGTTAAATAAAATTTAAATATTCTTCCGAGACATAAATCATTTGTAAAATTCCACATAGCCGAATTCCTATTTAAAATTTCATCAGATTTATCTCAAATAAATTTTTATTTTCCAATCTTTGGAATAACCCATCGTTTCTTTCGAAACCAATTTTCCCACTCAAAAATCTTTTACCACTATTGCATTCAAATCCCACTTCAAATATTGGGTATCAACACCAATTACCACTTTGCTTATATAAATTCAACTTGAATTTATATTTTACTTTATTCTATGATATATATTTTATTTAATTATAAACATCGTTATAAACAACTTCTTGTTTTGATTCACTTAAACAAGTTTCTATTTTCATTCCATCTTGAAATCTAATTTCTATTTTGGAAATAAATTCCTTTTAAAAACTCAAATCGCTTTTCTACGTTCTAAAATATTTTACAGTATTTAAATACCAAAATTTATCGAGCCAGTGTAATTTAACCACAACAAAATCAATCATGATCATATATCATAAATAAATAAATAAATAAAACAATAAATAAAATGTTGAGGAATCCAGTTGGATCCCTCCAACCTGTTTCCCTGCATCAACAGACATTAGTAACATCAAAAATATTAATTTCGCATAAAATGTGAAATATCATAGTAAACCGTATTAATAAATCGATCAACGATCAACCATTTCAACCAATTCATCCAAACAACCATCACACAGAATAAAATAACTATAAATAAATTTAAAACTCGTTTATATAAAAATATAAATGAGGCAGAGTTAGTGAGTTTACTCACCATGTTTGCAGTTGATGATTCTGCTTTCGTTTCATTTAAAATCAAACAGTCGTTTGATTTTTCCTATGAAATTCCAATAGCTCAGTTTTCCTGTCACATTAGTTCCATAACGTAGATGTTGTCGCTATGACTCCAACGCGACTGGTTTCATCTGTTTCTGTTGACATTTGTCCAAGTTATAACATTTTAAAATATATAATTTTTATTTGATAATCATTCTCTAAATAAATTAATTATCTAACTTAATTACCTTAATGTCCAAATTAACTTACCTAATTTTTCCTCCATGATTCAAAACTGTGTTCCGCTGCTTCTAGAAAAATGCCATGTTGTTCGAGTTTATACTTCCCCCTACCTCTCTACTCAATTCATTCGAACCCGTTTTCCTTCTCTTTCTTCATATTCTTTTTTTTATTTACTTGGGCCGACCCAAACATTCGGCCTGCACACATTTCCTCCATCCAGAATCATGCTACTGTACCCTCTTCCCATTCAAACACTTCGTCCTATCATATTACCTTCTTCCACCATTTCACAACCTTCCTGAGCCTACACTCTCGTTTCTTCCCATCATATTCGAGACCTCCACCATGCGACACCTTCTTCCACCAGTCACCGTGTAACGACCCGTATTTTTCTGCCTATTTATTTGGAATATTTTAATTATTTAAAATATTGGTTTGGATTTAAATAATCGAATTTAACAATTTATTTGGAACATGTTATTTAAATAATAATAAAATAATATTTTAATTTCTAGAATATTTGGGAAAATATAGAATTTGTCATATATTATGATCGGGCAGTTTAAAGTGGTCAAATATTGGTTATATTGAAGATATAGGGACGATTTCGATTCGAAAACGACGGTTGAGCGATATGGTTTATAATTTAATTAAATAACGAGTTGCAGCGGCGCGGCAGTTCGCGATTTGGCGTTTTGAACTTAAATTGGTCGTACCGGGTTCAAAATAAGTCGGATTTCCTCGAAACAAGTAACATCGGGACCGGTTAAATGATATCTTTCTAATGGTAGAGAAAAATCCGGTTTTCATCGCGTAGATTTTATTTTATGTCCAAATCAAATTTTGAAAAACAACGCTATGGAGTTTCCTTTATATATATATAGCGCTGTGTTTATGTAGAATAAAGGGATTTTAAATATTCTAAATATCGATTTGGCTTGGAATTCAACCCGGGATATTTTATTGTGGTAGTATACGATATTCTGGTCGTGTATGGCCAATGGTAATATTTTAATATTATTATATTGAGGTATTTTAAAATTGGTTTATTTTATTTAAATTGGCCAGTTATAAAAGGGTCATTATTCAAACGACCTCTGTTTTCGATGAAACAAATTTTATTGGGACCGCAACAGTAAATTATTGCAAGATTTTCAAGTTGCATGCAAAACGGTGTTAATTTGTGAGCGTGGCAAAATAAAATACAAATTTAAACGACCATTTGAACGTGAACGAGGGACATTCGAGCAAACGAACTCGGAATTCGACGAAACAAGTTTCATTAGGACCGTATCGTCAAAATATACTGTACCGTCCATTCGCATCACGAACGGGGTTCGTATGTGAGCGCAGCAGCGAATAAACGATGTTCGAAAACGTGATAGACAAGAAATAAAAATCATTAGTCAACATCGCTCGTCACGTCGACTTAAAATATCAATATTCACGATTATATATACCCTCAAAATCAGAAAATTTCACTCCAAAACATTTTCAGCCTCCACAATTTTGCAGAAAAGTCCCTAAACACAAAATAATTTATATCTTCCAATCCGAGAGGAATTTGTGAGGGCAATCTGAACGAAAGTGGTAGATCGGGTTGTTATCTACCTACTGAGAAAAGTTGGGGGTGATCGAGCGATTGTGGTGGCCAGAAATCGCGATGAACAACAAAGATCAGTTTTCGTTCTTGGCCCAAATTCGAGAGATTTAGCCAATTTTAGATGATGAGACCTTGGGGGTTTTGTAGAGGAGAGAAAGAGCTTTCGTTTGGCTGTGGTCTGAGGTTCTATGGTGGTCGGTGGTGGCCGTGAGAGGCAAATGAACGTGGGTGGTCATTTCTGGGTTTGTTTCGAAAGCTGTGATCAGATTTTTTGAAAATTCCGGCAGATGTGGTTATCGAGGAGGGGTGGTGGTCTGAAGGTGATCAAAGAGGGATGGAAGGCGGTCAAAACGGTGGTAGTGCGGCCTGGTACGGTGGAGTATGGTGGTGGATTTGTGCAGTTGAACGGAAATCGATTGGGGCGAGTTTCAGGCGGCGTCGGGGGCTTCTAGAGGTCGTGGTTTCAAGCAGGGGTAGCTGGCGGTGGCATGGTGACGGAGCAGTGATCAGGTGGGTCCTAGGTCAAGAGGCGGTTGCGGTAGGAGGCGGTTGAAGATGGAGGACTAGTTCGTGTTTTTTAAAGAAGAAGGGAGATAGGAGAACGATCGGGTCTTGGGAAGGAGGAAAGGAGAAACCGCGTTTCACTTAGTACGATGATGACATGGCATTTTTTAAGGTAATTAAATTATTTTAGTTTATTAATTAGTTAATTATAAATCATATATTATAACCAAACTTTAAATTAGTGTATCTTTCACATACGATAACGAAATTTAACGAAACTGGATCCGATGGGATCGCAGGAACGAGACCTAGACGATGACACCGACTAGGCTCTGATCTGACGCAGTTGAAAATTTCAGGTAATTTCGAACGTTTGATTGAAGTTAAATGCAACAAACACATCAACCGCCAACCGAATTTATCTGGTGAGTTAATTCTCACACCTTCTGGAATCCTATGATGTGGTAAATTCATATTTAAAATATAATTTACCTTTAAAAGTAAAAATTTGTTGATTGGTTGCCATTGGCTTTTTTTGTTTGGTTGATTGCTGTTATTTATCGTTTTAAAATATTAGATGATCGAAATTGATTTCATATATTATTGTGAAATGTTATAACGAGCTGTGATGCAGGGAAGGACAGGTTGGAGGGATCCGACCGAATTCCTCAAATATTTTATATGTTGTTTGTTTGTTTTATATTATTGATATTTGAACTGATTTCGCCCGTAATTAGCAGTGAATGGCCTAAAATGTGTTGTTTCTGATGTCAGTTGACCATTCGGTGAATTGACGTAGTTGAAATCATAGATTATTTTATAACTGAATTAAAGTTCTACAAATATTTTGTGTAAATATTTAGATTTTGAAATTTACAAATATATGTTTTAATTCAAGTTTATATAAGAAATTATATAAGTGGTTTATACAGGATTTAAGAGCTAGAAAGGCAAAGAAATCACCTGTAGGGGGGTAAAGTGAAATAACGATATCTTTATACAATTAAATAGAAATTTTAAATCAATTAAGTTATTTGGTTAAATTAAGAAGGGGAATGACAAATGAAATCAGTTAATAGTTAACTGATATGTACGGTTGGTAAAATCCACCGTTTTCGAGCAAAATGGACAAAGGAATAAATATTGATTCGTTAAGGTTGTGTTATATATTAGTTAATCTTCGATTAACTATAATATAAAGAAATTATTGAATTGGTTATTGTTAATAACCCTAATTATTATTGAATAAGCTTGTAGAAAATGATAATAATCCTATTTTTGATTAAGGTCAAAGTTAACTATATTTTAATATAGTTAGTGTTAAAGCTAATTATTCTTTTATTTAAAAATGATTTAAAGTAATGATTTCAATTTGAAGCCAAGTAAGAAATAATTAGGTGGCGATAAGTTCGATTAAGAGATTTTAAAGTGATTTATGACCCAGTGTTCAACAAACATGGTAAATGAAATTGGTAAGTGAGTGTAAAGACTTAAATAAAATTTTTACTCAATATTTCAAATTAAGTAAGGCGAATTCAATTGGAATGATACTTTAAAGAAATTAAGTGATGAGATATTCGAACAAAGGTTTTAAAAGTAAGGAATGTTATATAAAACCAGTTCTAAAAATCAAAGTGGTAAATGAGATTTTAGTATCGATGTTTAAGTGACAAACTATTATTATTCTGAGTTAAGAACGTCATCGATCGAGGTCTGAGAGGTAACTAAAATACCCCAACATGATTGGCTTCACTATTATCGAGGAATGGTATTAGTTTTGGAGCGAGTAAAGGTGTTGAAATTGGTTTTACCCTATACGAGGAATATCGAACTCTAATGTAAGGTTTTGGAAAATAAATAATATTGCAATATTAGTTTCATAAGAAATAAGAATATTGATTTCAAATTTTATTGAACATTTGTTATTCAATTAGAATTGATCGAATATAGTATTTGAAAAAGAGTTAGTCAAACATAGTAATTTAGGAAGAGTTGCCATTGCGTACGACTGCTAGCGTAATTCGCAGGGCAGCAGATAGCCTACGGGGGGTCGGATGTTTCCTGAGGAAATCAGGCGTAACCATTGTGATCGCTGCGATCTAGAGTCAAGCGAATGGAGTAAGTCGAATATTATTAGTCGATAGGAGTAATCAAGTTAAGTTAGTCCAGTTGAGTTAAATAAGTCGAGTTAGTCAAGTTAGAGTTAATCGATCAAAGTAAATCAGTCAGAGTGAATCAGAGGAAATTTGGCTTATATTATTAAGTATATAAATATATGTATATATATATATCGGGATGCTAAATAAGGAAGAAAAAGGGAAAGGGTTTAAAGAAATATATCGATATTTCCAATAGGAATGGAAAGCGGGGTATATACTTTTATATGCTCGAAAGTATTAAAATAGTTTTTGTTATAATTAAGAATCAATGTAAGGTTTAAATATATTAAAGAATAAGGAAGTGATTAACCATTTTGTTAAATATATTTTAAAAAGGCCAAGTCATGCCAAGTGTTGAATCAACAAACTCATTGTATTCACACTATTGTTATTTGATAATTAAAACACCGACTATCAAACTAGACCAATACGATTGTTGGTATGGAAAGACTGAGATCAAATTTATATTTGAAAACCATTCCAACCAGCAAATACGTGAAGTCGTTGATTAAAGACGAAGCAAGTGAAGGCCGTGAATCTTCATAAGCGGAAGGATTACTTGACGAATATTCTCTGTGTTGCAACGCAAAGGTATTCTGACATGATTCAGTCGTGGTTGAGATGTTACGATTTGCAAGGACTACCCGCTACTGATCCATGGGGTGTTTCCTATATGAGATGCAGTAGGAGAGTACCTTCGGTTCATCCTGTTCCTAGATGACTTGTATGGACGGATGTCTGACAGAGTATTTCCAAAGAAATTACATGCGTTGATGTCTCCAAACGTACCATAGTTGATGGCGGAGAAATGGCTATTCTCTAGCCAAATAAACTAGAGTATTTTTGTGGACGTCAATCAAGTGTGATCTGGCAGATCTGACGATGTGGCATTCAAAGCGAATGATGACCAGATGTTCAAGAGATGAATTCTAGCCTCAAGCCTCATCAACCGGGAAATGACAAAAATCAGGCAGGCAGCATGGCTATGTGGGTCGCTACCATTAAGATGTATGATCACCTATCTAGAGAAAATCAATTTGCTTCTATAATCTATATTCGATGCTGTCCCTTTTCGGGAGGCGGTTGCTGATCCCAACCGTCGGTGATATACATTCGATACACTCAAGAGAAATGAATGGTCGGTCATGTGAGGGCCGGGTTGCAAGACGTTCTTGTTGAACCCAGTGTATTCGCCTCTGGAAGGTGGTCCCATACCTTGTCAAGGTTGTAATCTAATATCCAATAAGCGTCCGGGGTTTTGGTTTGCACTATATATGGGGAGCGTGAGATGCAAGCGTTCCTCTAGATTGTTAATTACTTGTATTTAGATACTATGATAATATCAGAATAAGTTATGATTTCAAAAACATTTTGAGTTATAGTATGGTAAAAATCGTCCGTGTTTATGTGTGGGCTGGTCTTACTATTATCCTTTGATTTCAGAAAGAATTTTCCAAAGTTAAACAAGTGTGTGTTTTGTGAATTTATCACTGATAGTATTCCAGATTGACCCGGTGTATTTTGCTTTGCTTCAAATGTGTCCGGGTCAGACCGAGTGTATTTACAGGTTATATTCGCTTGGAGTTTTAGGAACCAGAAGCAGGAGGCTTCACCGCTAGTTATATAAAGTATTTTTCCGCTATGCAGTTATATGTTGTACTCTGATGATTGGTATGTATATACAATTCGTTTGTATACGTGATATTATATTTTATTCGTTCCGCTGTGAGATTCTGATGTGTTCTTCTTCTTTCTCCTATTCTAATATTTATTTCTTTCTATTCTCACCCTCTAATTTCTTTCTCATGACAATCCAGTGTTTTCGATGCTTGAATAGTCGACATGGTGATTTTATATTGGTTTAGAGATAACCTTGGCTCTGTGGCGTGACTCAATAGAGATAGGGTTAGCAATACCCTAGATTGAGTTTGTGTATATATATGAGAGCGCGTATTTATAAATTTTATTATAAAATTATTTTTGAAATTATTTTTGCCTAATTTATTCTATAATAAAATAAAAGTAAAGGTTATTATAATATGGGCAGATTATTTGGATTTGTTAATGTTGATTGTGTGGTATGTTTGGATGGTGTGCTCGATCTCAGGGATATAAACCTGAACATGAATCGAATTGGTTGAAAACCAATATGAAATAGATAATTCGAATAAATCAATCCAGATAAATAAATTTGAATGGATAGCCTTAGCTATAATTATATTTGTAACCTCATATGAATTCTACTGGGTGTATAATTGGTTGATGTGAATGACATGGATGTTTTGAACATAATTGACATTGGTTTTGGGAACTAATGAATTGGTTTGAGTTAAGAACAGGTGCAGACAAGCCAGTTCAGCTTTAAATCAGTTCAAAGGAGAAATTCTAGAGTTAATCGAATCCAGAGCTGCACAATAGTTGGGCAAGCTCGAATAAAATATATCGCTTATCGCTAACGCTCGCCAAAAGGTACGCCTACGCAAATGTGAATTTTTTTGTTTTTGTTTGGGATTTGAGTTTGGTTTTTGAATTTTCCGACCATGATAGTCGATGTATGCATATTTCTTGATCCTACAATATTGCAGATGGTCCTCCGTACAGGGGAGACTCTGCCGAAATTTTTCCAAAATTTAAGGAGTTAGAATTTTTTGAAGGTTTTTAGAAAATTCTTTTATTTGAAATTAATTGGTTTTAAAACCAATTGGGTCAGTTTGAAAATAAATTCGAGTTTTAAAATTAATTATTTTTGGAAAAGATAAAGGGATTTAACGTTCTTCTACCTTGGCAATTTCGAGGACGAAATTATTTTAAAGGGGAAGGAATGTAACGACCCGTATTTTTCTGCCTATTTATTTGGAATATTTTAATTACTTCAATTATTTAAAATATTGGTTTGGATTTAAATAATCGAATTTAACGATTTATTTGGAATATATTATTTAAATAATAATAAAATAATATTTTAATTTCTAGAATATTTGGGAAAATATAGAATTTGCCATATATTGTGATCGGGCAGTTTAAAGTGGTCAAATATTGGTTATATTGAAGATATAGGGACGATTTCGATTCGAAAACGACGGTTCAACGATATGGTTTATAATTTAATTAAATAACGAGCTGCAGCGGCGCGGAAGTTCGCGATTTGGCGTTTTGAACTTAATTTGGTCGTACCGAGTTCAAAATAAGTCGGATTTCCTCGAAACAAGTAACATCGGGATCGATTTGACGATATCTTTCTAATGGCAGAGAAAAATCCAGTTTTCATCGCGTTGATTTTATTTTATGTCCAAATCAAATTTTGAAAAAAAAACGCTATGGAGTTTCCTTTATGTATATAGCGTTGTGTTTATATAGAATAAAGGGTTTTTAAATATTATAAATATCGATTTGGCTTGGAATTCAACCCGGGATATTTTATTGTGGTAGTATACGATATTCTGGTCGTGTATGGCCAATGGTAATATTTTAATATTATTATATTGAGGTATTTTAAAATTGGTTTATTTTATTTGAATTGGCCAGTTATAAAAGGGCCATTATTCAAACGACCTCTGTTTTCGATGAAACAAATTTTATTGGGACCGCAACAATAAATTATTGCTAGATTTTCAAGTTGCACGCAAAACGGTGTTAATTTGTGAGCGTGGCAAAATAAAATACAAATTTAAACGACCATTTGAACGTGAACGAGGGCCATTCGAGCAAACGAACTCGGAATTCGACGAAACAAGTTTCGTTAGGACCGTATCATCAAAATATACTATGCCGTCCATTCGCATCACGAACGGGGTTCGTATGTGAGCGCAGCAGCGAATAAACGATGTTCGAAAACGTGATAGACACGAAATAAAAATCGTTAGTCAACATCGCTCGTCACATCGACTTAAAATATTAATATTCACTATTATATATACCCTCAAAATCAAAAAATTTCAGCCCAAAACATTTCCAGCCTCCACAATTTTGCAGAAAAGTCCCTAAACATAAAACAATTTATATCTTCCAATCCGAGAGGAATTTGTGAGGGCAATCTGAATGAAAGTGGTAGATCGGGTTGTTATCTACATACTGAGAAAAGTTGGGGGTGATCGGGCGACTGTGGTGGCCGGAAATCGCGATGAACAGCGAAAATCAGTTTTCGTTCTTGGCCCAAATTCGAGAGATTTAGCCAATTTTAGATGATGAACCTTGGGGGTTTTGTAGAGGAGAGAAAGATCTTTCGTTTGGCTATGGTCTGAGGTTCTATGGTGGTCGGTGGTGGCCGTGAGAGGTAGATGAACGTGGGTGGTCATTTCTGGGTTTGTTTCAAAAGATGTGGTCGGATTTTTGAAAATTCCGGTGGATGTGGTTGTCGAGGAGGGGTGGTGGTCTGAAGGTGATCGAAGAGGGAAGGAAGGCGGTCAAAATGGTGGTGGTGCAGCCTGGTACGGTGGAGTGTGGCGGTGGATCTGTGCAGTTGAACGGAAATCGGTTGGGGCTAGTTTCAGGCGGCGTCGGGGGCTTCTAGAGGTCGTGGTTTTAGGTAAGGGTAGTTGGCGGTGGCGTGGTGTCGGAGCAGTGATCAGGTAGGTCCCAGGTCAAGAGGCGGTGGCGGCAGGAGGCGGTTGAAGATGGAGGACTGGTTCGTGTTTTTTAAAGAAGAAGGGAGATAGGAGAACGATCGGGTCTTGGGAAGGAGGAAAGGAGAAACCGCGTTTCACTTAGTACGATGATGACATGGCATTTTTAAAGGTAATTAAAATATTTTAATTTATTAATTAGTTAATTATAAATCGTATTGTAACATCCCACAATTTCTGTATATTTAATTTTCAAGTTAAAAAGAATAAAATGGGAAAATACTAGAAAAAAAACAAATTTCGTTGATTATAATGGTGATGATTATTTGAATGGAGTATAAATAGATTTTTAATTTAGTTTATACTTAGAATTTGTGAAATTTGGAAATTCATATTTCATTTATTTAAATAATTTGAGTTATTCAGTAAAAATGGAAATTCGAATTTAACTTGAAATGGAGAATTCTAAGTTGGGTAATAATAACTGTAATTCAAATTTAAATTCAAATTTAGATTTGAAATGGGGGAAATTTGTTTATAAAATTTATATAAGTTATAATTTGACTTAAATTTGAATTTAATGAATATTTAGATTGAATTTAAAATAGTTAAATGAATTTTGAATATTTTATTAATTAATTAACAGTGAAATTTAGCGGTTTTGGCGACTGTCTCGGAATTCGACGAAACTGGCGCCATTGGAACCGGAACGGTGAATTATTATAGGATTTCAATTTGCGTTACAATCCGACTTACCGTTTGATCGTAAGAGAGAAAATGTGAACGAGATCATTGTAAATGGATAATTGGGTATTCCTCATATTTGGGCCTTATAATTATATATATAAATAAAACCCATTACCACTACATCAGCCATTTTCAACAACACGTATACTTCCTCCATCTATTTCTCTTCTTAATGGCTGAAATCATTTTCTCTCACCCTAGAAAGAAAAATACAAGCTTGAAAATCAAATCTCTTCAAAACCCAACAAATTACATATCATTTCGAAGCTCTCGACGATACGAAGCTTCTGGTGTAGTTCGTTTCGACATGCAGTGAGTGGTTTGGTCAGAAATCGCGGTCAAAGGCTCAGAATCGCGAAACCCTAGCATGCAATTTAGGGGTTTTTGATTCAGGGCTTAATCGGAGAAATCGCGATCTGGGTATTGTAGAGCACATCGATACAAGTTGAAATATGGTGTCCGTTGAATTTATTGTTGTGTGGATCATCAGATTTTGGTCGAGGAAGGTCAGAAAAGCCTTCCGTTTGGCTCGTCGCTGGCAGCACGATGCGCCACCGGAGGTGATGGCTTCAGTAGGGACGGACGCGGGTTTCAAGGAGGGTCGCAACGCCGGTGGCCTTGGTCATCATCGACGTCGGAGATGGAAGGAAACCACGGTCAAAGTTCTGGCCATTTTGGGTTCTTCGATGGGTTACTGTAGCGGGACAGAGAGGAAATGAGCGGGAGGGAGGAGATGACGTGGCGGATTGTGATTTGGTGAGGAATTCACTTTATTAATTTTTATATATATTAAATTCAAACCGTAAAACACTGATAACTCTTTCGTTTTGACTCGGATTTGGACGCGGTTTGTTGCGTTGGGATCGTGGCGGAATTTCAGACGTTTTGGCTCTAACCTGGCTGCGTTTTGAGACTGTCGAATTTTGGACCTTAGTTGGACGTTCGATCAACTATGGACGCAAAAGTGAGTGATTTTTCCACTCACAAAATACTGAATTATTCCCATATTTATTGAATTAAATTATGAAGTAAGATTGGTTGCATGGTTGTGTTGGATGGTTGCTGTGTGGTTTAAATTTAACATGCAAGTGTGTTAACATGCAATCTAAGTAAATGATTAGTTATTTAATTTATTTTAAATATCTAGTTGAAATTCGAACCCGTGTTAAATCCTGGAATAGTTTAATGCTGATCAGTTGAATGAAATTGTTGTGATGATGTTGGTTGAAATTTATTACTAAATTTGTAATGACATTGTAAATGCTCCTTATTTCAGTATATTGTAATGCATGTTGATTTGTGACGATAAATCCCATTTACCCTTGATGTTACGGGCATCTAATAAACCCGGGAATTATCGATAAAATAAATTTAGGACACGGAGTGAAATGATAAATCTCTGTGACCCTGATTCGGATTGAAATGATAGATCCATCCCTGAAATATCGAGAAATTAATATTAAATCACTTGGCCATTGGATAGATAATTATATACAGACATCGGTTGGTTAAATGATTTTAAATATTTGAAATTTTATTTGATAAAATTTCATTTAAAAGAATGTGTCGATACTCGATTTTTCAATTCCTTAAAGATTCTGAACTGGGATGTTGATTAAAAAGGGTTAAAGGAATTTCCAAAACAAAGTAGAAATATTAAATTTGGCGTTTGAATATGATTTGAAATCTTTTCAAAATAAGAGTTTGGATTAGAAGGAAATAAATTCTTATGGAAATCTAATTTTGGGAAATTTGGAATTCAAGGATATCTGAGTTGTTTTTAACTCAGTTTGAATATATATATATATATATATATATATATGTATTTGAAATCTCGAACTCAAATAGTTGTTTTGAACGGGGTTGAAACGAGATAGGGAATTTAATGGACTCCGTTGAGACCGGAGGATAAATTCAAGTATTTGAAATTTGGAAGGAAGAAAGTTTTTGATTAGAAAAATTTATTTTAAAAAAATATATTTATGCATTTGATTCCAAATAATTATTCTTGTTTTAAATCTATTAAATTGCCTTTACTTAATACTATTGTATTTAAATAATTTTCCTTATAATTCATTTTTCAAAAGTTTCTAGTAAATCTTATTTTTAAGTATATATATAATATCTAAATTACTGATTTATTTTAATTATTATATTCTATATATATATCTACATATTTATTTATATAAAATTTATTTATATAAAATTTATTATTATTATTATTATTATTATTATTATATAAACATTTAGTTTACAAGTATTTTGAAATTTTAAATTTCTTCCGAATGGAAATGCTTGAGTGTGAACCGCTGGTTCAAATGGAGTTGAGATAAGAATCCATGATAATTTGAATCTTTGAGATAAATTATATTCTATTTGAATATAAGTCGTTTTTGAAATATTACATGATTATAATGTAATGATATGAAATATATTCTAGTTTAGAATATAATCGGTTTGGATATGGTTATGATATGTCGATATGAAAATTTTATTCGTTCGAACATAAATTGTGTTTGAAATAGAAGATGATATTTTGATATGAAGGTGAACCCTTATCAAATATAAAAGAACCGACCGATGTGAAAGATGTAAGCGTTGGTTGTTAAAGAGACCGGAGTCGACATAAGGCATACTCTCTGTCAATGTCGATACCACTTTAACAACTGTGAACATTATGACGTATTCAGATTGAGTATGATGACTTGGAGGCGATTATTTAATCGAAGAAGATGATCGATGACGAAATAGCCCTGACCTTCGGGTCAGAATTGAAATGACTAAAACAGGAGCTATACCGTGACTAACTGAGGTAGCACCTTTGATCGGACTCACTCCTTCGATACTATTTCTATGACTATGATAATGATGATGATTTGGGCCCATTTATGACTTTGGGAGTGTGTTCCGAGGTGGGCGGTAGTGGCTGCTATGCGTTATCACCGGTCCGGGAGTGCAATTGGTAGAATCCTACCCTGGGCATTGCCTCGAGTGCCTTGTCATATATATCCTTATCGAGCCCCATACGATTTTGATTTAGCATTGCCTTCTATGGAGTGCCCTCTGATAACACCAGTATGGTGAATTTACGGTACTGTATAGACTGTTGGTGCCTGTAAACGGCGTAAGGGTGATATGGTGATCCCGCTTACGCTATTTTCAGTATTTATACTTTACTGAATAGACATTATGATAATAGCGTATTATTATATAGATATTAGTTTAACGGATCCTCGAGAGATGGAAAAATCCCGTAACATCTCTTGAGTTACTGCACCCATGACACTGATATTATTTCGTATTTTAATTTGACTAATATGAGAATGATTTAGTGCTGATCCGAGTGTTTGTTGTGTTTTATTTTTTTATGCAATGCGCTCGGGTCAACAGACGTGTGCAGTTACCGAAGGTGGAAGTGCTTTGGAGATCGAAGACGAAGATTGGTATTATATCTACATATGGTATTTTCCGTTGCATTTATTTCCGCTGTCATGTTGAGAAAGTTGTATATGTATAACTCTGATGTCATGATTTATAAATATTTAACTTGTCTTAGCTGGTATTTAATTATTATATGTTGTCCTTCCGCTGTGAGATTCTGTGATTGGTTTTTCTCTTCTTCTTTCTTTTTCTTCTTTTTCCCAATAACTACCTGCATTTGCGATTTGTTTGGGTTGACATGTGTGGTTTATTGTCGATTTGAACGGTCAAAAATATGGGTAGTTACAGTTGGTATCAGAGCCATGGTTATCGATAACCCTGGCTCTGTTTGGGAATTAACTCATTATAGATAGGGTCAGTAGTGCCCTAGAATGAGTTTGAGTGATATGAGAGAGCGTACTTGTATTGTTGATATAAATTGGTTTATATGATGTTGGCTTGTTCTGTTGATTATTTATGGATTCTTATCGATGTATGGGACGCCATAGAATCGATAGGGATTCCTAAATAATCAATCAGGATAATCGACATAATATGGTTTTTGGATTATATTTTTAAAATATATCAAATATATTATTGGTTCATATATATATACATCTGTTTTAGTGGGCGACGATATTAATTTATCACTTGTTATGGTTATTTAGATAATAAATCTAATAAGGAAAAGGTAATGAATTTAGAAATATATTATTGATTTAATTAAATGTGAAATCGTTTTAGTAGGTGGTAATATTTAGTTATTACCTAGTATGGTCGATTCGATAATAATCTAATAAGGAAAATTCAAATGGTCTATGAGAACAATTCGAAAATGAGATGATACCATTAAGTTTAATTGGGAGAGAAAAGTTTGGGATTGAAATAGAAATGAACTTGAAATCTGATCCTGGGGTACCCTTGAAATAGTTTTGTCGAATTTCGAAATAATGTCGATATTATAAGTAGTTTTCTAAAGGATTTTAAGGCTTAAAGTGTGTAATCCCTTCTCGGACATCAGAAATGATTTCGGTAATGAGTGCACGCATTATCGACGTTTATTCTGAAGCGTTTAAGTGGGGGAGACCACTTCATACTTTCATTTCTGGTTTGAAAAGAATTTTGAATTTGATTTCATATGATATCAACTTATATATATATATATAGGTATTAGAATATGTTATTTAAAGTAGAAATTTAAATTAAGCATATGTTGAAAAAGAATTATATGTTTCGGTAATTAAAAAAAAATTGGATTTAATTTTTTTATTATGGTATGGTTTTCAATAAAGTTTATAAACATGTATGTTACTTATGAACTCAGTTTAAACCCGGAATTAAGATACTTAAGTTGTCTTAACTAATAATATTGGTTTAATCCCTTAAGAAACTCGACCCGTTGGAATTTAGATGTTGAAAAGAGGAAAAGGACCTGAGTATTGAGCGAAAGAATTGGTCGTTGAAATTCTTAAGCAGAGCGATAATAAGGAAAATTTTTGTCGAGGAAAAATATATATACATGGTTTAAATCGAACGTGCCGCGCAGCGACCATTCGCGAATTTCGACCGTTGACTTTGAATGGACGTAGCGGGAGATCCGACCGTCAGATTCTCCTAAAGCCGGAACCGTTGGGTTCATATCGGAAAGAGCTTTCCAACGAATATGAGAGATTTGAAATCTAACGGTTAGATTTGGAAATATGTCCAAATCAAATTTGGAGAAGGTCACTATGGCCGCAGTTCGGTGGCCGTTATTGGAAACCGACTGAAATATCGATAATAAAATTATTAAAAATATTGATAATTGGTGAAAAATCATAATAAGTGATTCAAAAAGAATTAGTATGAAAAATAAATTCCATACTTGAATAGATAAAAATATATTTGATTGAAACAGACTTAATTGTAGTCGACTAAAAAATTAAGTAAAGTAAATTGGAAGATTTAGTCATGAAAAAGGGGATAACCCACGACTTGGCTAATTAGTAAGTTTAAGTAAATTTGTCGAGAAGGAGTGGATAGGAATGCATGTGGCTAATAAAGGATGAATGGTCGATAAATTTGAGCGAAGGAATCAAATGGTGAATTTATAGGTGTGAGAAATGAAAATTTGCTTGAGTTGTCCTAAATGAATTGAATTTGGGAAAATCTAAACTCGAAACTTTAAGTTTGAGATAAGAGAATGAAGATGTGCCGAGGGAAAATATGTATAAAGAAAACCTTGGGAAGTGAATGGAACGTAAATATTTGGTCGAAGGAGACAAAAGTTAAGTTGAGTAAGGGATTGAATTAAATAAATTTGATTTAGAAAATCATATAATAAAGACCATAACTTATCTCCCATTATGGATTCAAGGTTAACTAGAATCGGAACGAGGAAATGAAAATAAACTTGAAATATGAAATATGAAATAAGGTGTTGAAAAAGAAAAACCAAGAAAAGGGTGTATGAATAATAATGGAATGTAATGATAGATGAAACTATGCTTGGTGTAACATGGATGAAGTAAATCGGTATAAGGAATGAAAGTTGGTGAATCGACCAAGGTTACGAGTTAAGGATTTAATATAGTTTTGTTAGTAGTAGAAGTTAGAATAAATTTAAGTTCTAACTAAAAATCAGTGCTTGAAACGGAATGAGAAATTGGATAGAAAATTTATCGGGATAGGATAAGCAATCGAATGCGAATCTGTTTTTTTGTTGAACCATGAAGTGATAGCAAATTGAAGTGTTAGAGATTTGCAAAGTTTGGAAGTAAAGGTTTGAAACTTCAAATAAAATCAATCGATGGTTATACGAAATCTAAAATATTCGATAAGCTAAAGCTAAAAAGGACCATGAAACAAAAGCTACAACTTTTGCCTAGTATGTTTTATCCAAATTCCATCATCTAAGGGGTGATAATCGTTGATTTGTTGCTGGCCTGTTATGAAAATCTTGGTTGCGATTTTATTGCTTTGTACATGTTGTGTAAGCTATATAAATTGCCATGGATTGTTATATGTTTGATTCTTATGCATGTTTGAGTGTTTCTAGTAGGTACAAGGAATGTTGCTACGCTTTGGAGCTCGCTTGCGCTAAATATTAGAATGCTAAGGTAAATGAAATTGCATATAAAACGCTAAAAGGTACGTATTTGGGATTTTATTGGTTTTGGAGTTTTGTTTTGTTTTTCCCCTGGTTCAGGGATGCCTCATCGTTGATGAGATGTATATTTTGGGTTAATATATGTATTGGGATTTTTCCCGGGGCTCTCAGTACAAAGGAGATGCTGCCGAAATTTTTCGTGATTTTGGGAGTTAGGAAAATTTTATGATATTTTACAACTATATGACTTATTTTATAAATATTATTTTATAAGTAGGGGTTTGAAAGTATGAGTTGTTTAATACCTTATCTCGTTCTCTTTTCGAGGACGAAAAAATTTTAAGTGGGGGAGAATGTAACATCCCACAATTTCTGTATATTTAATTTTCAAGTTAAAAAGAATAAAATGGGAAAATACTAGATAAAAATCAAATTTCGTTGATTATAATGGTGATGATTATTTGAATGGAGTATAAATAGATTTTTAATTTAGTTTATACTTAGAATTTGTGAAATTTGGAAATTCATATTTTATTTATTTAAATAATTTGAGTTATTCAGTAAAAATGGAAATTCGAATTTAACTTGAAATGGAGAATTCTAAGTTGGGTAATAATAACTGTAATTCAAATTTAAATTCAAATTTAGATTTGAAATGGGGGAAATTTGTTTATAAAATTTATATAAGTTATAATTTGACTTAAATTTGAATTTAATGAATATTTAGATTGAATTTAAAACAGTTAAATGAATTTTGAATATTTTATTAATTAATTAACAGTGAAATTTAGCGGTTTTGGCGACTGTCTCGGAATTCGACGAAACCGACGCCATTGGAACCGGAACGGTGAATTATTATAGGATTTCAATTTGTGTTACAATCCGACTTACCGTTTGATCGTAAGAGAGAAAATGTGAACGAGATCATTGTAAATGGATAATTGGGTATTCCTCATATTTGGGCCTTATAATTATATATATAAATAAAACCCATTACCACTACATCAGCCATTTTCAACAACACGTATACTTCCTCCATCTATTTCTCTTCTTAATGGCTGAAATCATTTTCTCTCACCCTAGAAAGAAAAATACAAGCTTGAAAATCAAATCTCTTCAAAACCCAACAAATTACATATCATTTCGAAGCTCTCGACGATACGAAGCTTCTGCTGTAGTTCGTTTCGACATGTAATGAGTGGTTTGGTCAGAAATCGTGGTCAAAGGCTCAGAATCGCGAAACCCTAGCATGCAATTTAGGGGTTTTTGATTCAGGGCTTAATCGGAGAAATAGCGATCTGGGTATTGTAGAGCACATCGATACAAGTTGAAATATGGTGTTCGTTGAATTTATTGTTGTGTGGATCATCAGATTTTGGACGAGGAAGGTCAGAAAAGCCTTCCGTTTGGCTCGTCGCTGGCAGCACGATGCGCCACCGGAGGTGATGGCTTCAGTAGGGACGGACGCGGGTTTCAAGGAGGGTCGCAACGCCGGTGGCCTTGGTCATCATCGACGTCGGAGATGGAAGGAAACCACGGTCAAAGTTCTGGCCATTTTGGGTTCTTCGATGGGTTACTGTAGCGGGACAGAGAGGAAATGAGCGGGAGGGAGGAGATGACGTGGCGGATTGTGATTTGGTGAGGAATTCACTTTATTAATTTTTATATATATTAAATTCAAACCGTAAAACACTGATAACTCTTTCGTTTTGACTCGGATTTGGACGCGGTTTGTTGCGTTGGGATCATGGCGAAATTTCGGACGTTTTGGCTCTAACCTGGCTGCGTTTTGAGACTGTCGAATTTTGGACATTAGTTGGACGTTCGATCAACTATGGATGCAAAAGTGAGTGATTTTTCCACTCACAAAATACTGAATTATTCCCATATTTATTGAATTAAATTATGAAGTAAGTTTGGTTGCATGGTTGTGTTGGATGGTTGCTGTGTGGTTTAAATTTAACATGCAATAGTGTTAACATGCAATCTAAGTAAATGATTAGTTATTTAATTTATTTTAAATATCTAGTTGAAATTCGAACCCGTGTTAAATCCTGGAATAGTTTAATGCTAATCAGTTGAATGAAATTGTTGTGATGATGTTGGTTGAAATTTATTACTAAATTTGTAATGACTTTGTAAATGCTCCTTATTTCAGTATATTGTAATGCATGTTGATTTGTGACGATAAATCCCATTTACCCTTGATGTTACGGGCATCTAATAAACCCGGGAATTATCGATAAAATAAATTTAGGACACGGAGTGAAATGATAAATCTCTGTGACCCTGATTCGGATTGAAATGATAGATCCATCCCTGAAATATCGAGAAATTAATATTAAATCACTTGGCCATTGGATAGATAATTATATACAGACATCGGTTGGTTAAATGATTTTAAATATTTGAAATTTTATTTGATAAAATTTCATTTAAAAGAATGTGTCGATACCCGATTTTTCAATTCCTTAAAGATTATGAACTGGGATGTTGATTAAAAAGGGTTAAAGGAATTTCCAAAACAAAGTAGAAATATTAAATTTGGCGTTTGAATATGATTTGAAATCTTTTCAAAATAAGAGTTTGGATTAGAATGAAATAAATTCTTATGGAAATCTAATTTTGGGAAATTTGGAATTCAAGGATATCTGAGTTGTTTTTAACTCAGTTTGAATATATATATATATATATGTATTTGAACTCTCGAACTCAAATAGTTGTTTTGAATGGGGTTGAAACGAGATAGGGAATTTAATGGACTCCGTTGAGACCGAAGGATAAATTCAAGTATTTGAAATTTGGAAGGAAGAAAGATTTTGATTAGAGAAATTTATTTAAAAAAAAAATATTTATGCATTTGATTCCAAATAATTATTCTTGTTTTAAATCTATTAAATTGCCTTTACTTAATACTATTGTATTTAAATAATTTTCCTTATAATTCATTTTTCAAAAGTTTCTAGTAAATCTTATTTTTAAGTATATATATAATATCTAAATTACTGATTTATTTTAATTATTATATTCTATATATATATCTACATATTTATTTATATAAAATTTATTATTATTATTATTATTATTATATAAACATTTAGTTTACAAGTATTTTGAAATTTTAAATTTCTTCCGAATGGAAATGCTTGAGTGTGAACCGCTGGATCAAATGGAGTTAAGATAAGAATCCATGATAATTTGAATCTTTGAGATAAATTATATTCTATTTGAATATAAGTCGTTTTTGAAATATTACATGATTATAATGTAATGATATGAAATATATTCTAGTTTAGAATATAATCGGTTTGTATATGGTTATGATATGTCGATATGAAAATTTTATTCGTTCGAACATAAATTGTGTTTGAAATAGAAGTTGATATTTTGATATGAAGGTGAACCCTTATCAAATATAAAAGAACCGACCGATGTGAAAGATGTAAGCGTTGGTTGTTACAGAGACCAGAGTCGACATAAGGCATACTCTCTGTCAGTGTCGATACCACTTTAACAACTGTGAACGTTATGACGTATTCAGATTGAGTATGATGATTTGGAGGCGATTATTTAATCGAAGAAGATGATCGATGACGAAATAGCCCTGACCTTCGGGTCAGAATTGAAATGACTAAAACAGGAGCTATACCGTGACTAACTGAGGTAGCACCTTTGATCGGACTCACTCCTTCGATACTATTTCTATGACTATGATAATGATGATGATTTGGGCCCATTTATGACTTTGGGAGTGTGTTCCGAGGTGGGCGGTAGTGGCTGCTTTGCGTTACCACCGGTCCGGGAGTGCAATTGGTAGAATCCTACCCTGGGCATTGCCTCGAGTGCCTTGTCATATATATCCTTATCGAGCCCCATACGATTTTGATTTAGCATTGCCTTCTATGGAGTGCCCTCTGATAACACCAGTACGGTGAATTTAAGGTACTGTATAGACTGTTGGTGCCTGTAAACGACGTAAGGGTGATATGGTGATCCCGCTTACGCTATTTTTAGTATTTATACTTTACTGAATAGACATTATGATAATAGCGTATTATTATATAGATATTAGTTTAACGGATCCTCGAGAGATGGAAAAATCCCGTAACATCTCTTGAGTTACTGCACCCATGACACTGATATTATTTCGTATTTTAATTTGACTAATATGAGAATGATTTAGTGCAGATCCGAGTGTTTGTTGTGTTTTATTTTTTTTATGCAATGCGCTCGGGTCAGTAGACGTGTGCAGTTACCGAAGGTGGAAGTGCTTTGGAGATCGAAGACGAAGATTGGTATTATATCTACATATGGTATTTTCCGCTGCATTTATTTCCGCTGTCATGTTGAGAAAGTTGTATATGTATAACTCTGATGTCATGATTTATAAATATTTAACTTGTCTTAGCTGGTATTTAATTATTATATGTTGTCCTTCCGCTGTGAGATTCTGTGATTGGTTTTTCTCTTCTTATTTCTTTTTCCCAATAACTACCTGCATTTGCGATTTGTTTGGGTTGACATGTGTGGTTTATTGTCGATTTGAAAGGTCAAAAATATGGGTCGTTACACGTATATTATAATCAAAATTTAAATTAGTGTATCTTTCACATACGATAACGAAATTTAACGAAACTGGATCTGTTGGGATCGCAGGAACGAGACCTAGACGATGGCACTGACCAGGCTCTGATCTAATGCAGTTGAAAATTTCAGCTAATTTCGAACGTTCGACTGAAGTTAAATGCAACAAACACGTCAATCACCAACCGAATTTATCTGGTGAGTTAATTCTCACACCTTCTGGAATCCTGTGATGTGGTAAATTTATATTTAAAATATAATTTACCTTTAAAAGTAAAAATTGGTTGCCATTGGCTGTTTATTGTTTGGTTGATTGCTGTTATTTATCATTTTAAAATATTATATGATCAAAATTGATTTCATATATTATTGTGAAATGTTATAACGAGCTGTGATGCAGGGAAGGACGGGTTGGAGGGATCCGACGGATTCCTCAATATTTTATATGTTGTTTGTTTGTTTTATATTATTGATATTTGAACTGATTTAGCCCAATATGGTAGAAAAACCTATTTGAGCATGATGGTTGAACCTGTTTTGTGTTTAAAATCAACCGACAGTATTGATTGAGTAATTGGCAGTGAATGGCCTAAAATGTGTTGTTTCTGACGTCAATTGATCATTCGGTGAATTGACACAGTTGAAAGCATAAATTCTTTTATAACTGAATTAAAGTTCTTCAAATATTTTGTGTAAATATATAGATTTTGAAATTTACAAATATATGTTTTAAATCAAGTTTATATAAGAAATTATATAAGTGGTTTATACATGATTTAAGAGCTAGAAAGACAGAGAAATCACCTGTGGGGTGGTAAAGTGAAATAACGATATCTTTATACAATTAAATAGAAAATTTTAATCAATTAAGTTATTTGATTAAATTAAGGAAGGGAAATGACAAACGAAATCAGTTAATAGTTAACTGATATGTACGGTTGGTAAAATCTACCGTTTTCATGCAAAATGGACAATGGAATAAATATTGATTCGTTAAGGTTTAGCGAATAGTGTTATATATTAGTTAATCTTCAATTAACTATTATATAAAGAAATTATTGAATTGGTTATTGTCAATAACCCTAATTATTATTGAATAAGCTTGTAGAAAATGATAATAGTCCTATTTTTGATTAAGGTCAAAGTTAACTATATTTTAATATAGTTAGTGTTAAAGCTAATTATTCTTTTATTTAAAAATGATTTAAAGTAATGATTTCAATTTGAAGCCAAGTAAGAAATAATTAGGTGGCGATAAGTTCGATTAAGAGATTTTAAAGTGATTTATGACCCAGTGTTCAACAAACATGGTAAATGAAATTGGAAAGTGAGTGTAAAGACTTAAATAAGATTTTTACTTAATGTTTCAAATTAAGTAAGGCGAATTCAATTGGAATGATACTTTAAAGAAATTAAGTGATGAGATATTCGAACAAAGGTTTTAAAAGTAAGGAATGGTTTACAAAACCAGTTTTAAAAATCAAAGTGGTAAACGAGATTTTAGTATCGGTGTTTAAGTGACAAACTATTATTATTCTGAGTTCAGAACGTCGTCGATCAAAGTCTGAGAGGTAACTAAAATACCCCAACTTGATTGGCTTCACTATTATCGAGGAATGGTATTAGTTTTGGAGCGAGTAAAGGTGTTGAAATTGGTTTTACCCTATACGAGGAATATCGAACTCTAATGTAAGGTTTTGGAAAATAAATAATATTGCAATATTAGTTTCATAAGAAATAAGAATATTGATTTCAAATTTTTTTAACATTTGTTATTCAATTAGAGTTGATCGAATATAGTATTTGAAAAAGAGTTAGTCAAACATAGTTATTCAGGAAGAGTTGTCATTGCGTACGACTGCTAGCGTAATTCGCAGGGCAGCAGATAGCCTACGGGGGGTCGGATGTTTCCTGAGGGAATCAGGCGTAACCATTGTGATCGCTGCGATCTAGAGTCAAGCGAATGGAGTAAGTCGAATATTAGTTAGTCGATAGGAGTAATCAAGTCAAGTTAGTCCAGTTGAGTTAAATAAGTCGAGTTAGTCAAGTTAGAGTTAATTGATCAAAGTAAATCAGTCAGAGTGAATCAGAGGAAATTTGGCTTATATTATTAAGTATATAAATATGTATATATATATCGGGATGCTAAATAAGGAAGAAAAAGGGAAAGGGTTTAAAGAAATATATCGATATTTCCAGTAGGAATGGAAAGCGGGGTATATACTTATATATGCTCAAAAGTATTAAAATGGTTTTTGTTATAATTAAGAATCAATGTAAGGTTTAAATATATTAAAGAATAAGGAAGTGATTAACCATTTTGTTAAATATATTTTAAATAGGCCAAGTCATGCCAAGTGCTGAATCAGCAAACTCATTGTATTCACACTATTGTTATTTGATAGTTAAAACACCGACTACCAAACCAAACCAATACGATTGTTGGTACGGAAAGACCGGGATCGAATTTATATTCGAAAACCATTCCGACCAGCAAATACGTGAAGTCATTGATTGAAGACGGAGCAAGTAAAGGCCATGAATCTTCATAAGCGGAAGGATTACTTGACGAATATTCTCTGTGTTGCAACGCAGAGGTATTCTGACATGATTCGGTCGTGGTTGAGATGTTACGGTTTGCAAGGACTACTGGCTACTGATCCATGGGGTGATTCCTATATGAGATACAGTAGGAGAGTACCTTCGGTTCATCCTGTTCCTGGATGACTTGTATGGACGGATGTCTGACAGAGTATTTCCAAAGGAATTACATGCGTTGATGTCTCCAAACGTACCATAGTTGATGGCGGAAAAATGGTTATTCTCTAGCCAAATAAACTAGAGTATTTTTGTGGACGTCAATCAAGTGTGATCTGGCGGATCTGACGATGTGGCATTCAAAGTGAATGATGACCAGATGTTCCAGAGATGAATTCTAGCCTCAAGCCTCATCAACCGGGAAATGACAAATATACGGCAGGCAGCATGGCAATCTGGGTCGCTCCCATTAGGGTGTATGACAACCTATCTAAAGAAAATCCATTTGCTTCTATAATCTATATTCGATGCTGTTCCTTTTCGGGAGGCGATTGCTGATCCCAACCGTCGGTGAATACATTCGATACACTCAAGAGAAATGAGTGATCGGTCATGTGAGGGCCGGGTTGCAAGACGTTCTTGTTGAACCCAGTGTATTCGCCTCTAGAGATACACGTTCGGAAGGTGGTCCCATACCTTGTCAAGGTTGGAATCCAATATCCAATAAGAGCCCGGGGTTTTGGTTTGTATACTATATATGGGGAGCGTGAGATGCAAGCGTTCCTCTAGATTGTTAATTACTTCTATTTAGATACTATGATAATATCAGAATAAGTTATGACTCCAAAAATGTTTTAAGTTATAGTAAGGTAAAAACCGTCCGTGTTTATGTGTGGGCTGGTCTTACTATTATCCTTTGATTTCAGAAAGAATTTTCCAAAGTTAAACAAGTGTGTGTTCTGTGAATTTATCACTGATAGTATTCCAGACTGACCCGGTGTATTTTGCTTTGCTTCAAATGTGTTCGGGTCAGACCGAGTGTATTTACAGGTTATATTCGCTTGGAGTTTCATGAGCTAGAAGCAGGAGGCTTCACCGCTAGTTATATCAAGTATTTTTCCGCTGTGCAGTTATATGTTGTACTCTGATGATTGGTATGAATATACAATTCTTTTGTATACGTGGTATTATATTTTATTCGTTCCGCTGTGAGATTCTGATATGTTCTTCTTCTTTCTCCGATTCTAATATTTCTTTCTTTCTATTCTTACCCTCTAATTTCTTTCTCATGAGGTTTTCGATACTTGAATAATCAACATGGTGATTTTATGTCGATTTTCGGGGTCGCAAAATCCGCTGGGTCGCCACACACCGTACCCGCTACAGGACCTTTCCCTCACCATGCCTTGCAACTTTCCCTTTCAGTCATCATTTGCAAGCAACACAAGAACCCACTCCAGCACAGTGTCCTGGTAATCTTTCCAAGCATAGGCTCCTCCGACAGTCCAACGTCCAAACTTCTGACCATATCATTAATACAAACTCCATCTACCTCATAGCAACAAACCCGAACCCATCTTCCTCTTTGCTCTGCCTGCTGCTAAGACACGCGCAGCAATGCATGCCCCCACCTTGCCATGGAGCTTTGCTTCACGCTACAGGACAATGCATGCAACCACCTAGAAGCTAACACCACCTCTCCAAAATGCGGACGCCGCTTCTTCCGGACCTCCAACCACCCTTCGCCAGCCCACTCGGTCTTCCGCCCCATCCTAGTTTCTGCGATGAACGGAACCGGTAAAAACTTCTTCACGAGCCGTTCAAGAAGATGAAGTAATGCATCAGTTTTTATTTTCGTTGTTTATTTTATTTTAATGGAATTTGAAGTTCAATTTTCTCGTGCGTGTTATTCTTGGCTTTTAGAATGATGGTGCAAGAGTCTAGTATTTAAAAGCAAAACAGCTTGACACGCACGGTATCGATAGCTTGGGTAACACGGGATATAGTAGCTTAGGGGTCACGAAAATGGAAAAACCCTGGTAAGCATGCTGCCTTAAACGTACAGGGTAAGGTAACTATTTATAAAAGAGAATACAGGATGTGATTGTACGGCCATGTGCTAAGGTATTTAATAGAATCACGTTTTATAGAATAGTACACCATTTGTTGTGTTGGGGTACACGTGAGTGCAAATCTTCACCGAAAGAGAATACTTGAATTATCAACTACTTGCCTTTTATATATATATTGTGCATAATCCAAGTTGCCATCTATAAGTTCTATGCCATTCCATAACCGTATTATGGTAACTTAGTACAAGTCCGATAATAGCATTAACAAAATTCTAGATTTTCCGGTTTACCCAAAAGTCGAAGGGACAGGTTCATGTCTGAGCCATTACATACAGAAGTAAGAATGCGATCGTGTCCAACGAGGTGTCACGATCCCAAAAATATAATAATATCGGTAGATTAACTCATATTGTGAAATCCCAAAATATTGATATAAGGTGCAAAATACTCCGAATAAAAAGTTGCGTATTTAATTAATTAAAAATTACAGTAAAATTCTAAAAATTAAATTATAACTACGCCTCAAAAGAATCTTGTCCAAATTCGTTACCAATATCTAGTTATATTAATTAAATTGTTATGGTCCATAAACGATTCTACAACGACTATTTCTAAATTTGATTTGGACATAAAACAAAATCTACAATATAAAAACTCGATTTTTCTCTTCCATTAGAAAGATACAGTTTAATAGATTCAAACGTTTCTTGTTTCAAAGAAATCCGACTTACTTTGGATCCTGTATATTCAGTTGAAGTTTAAAACGTAAATAGCGAACTACCGTGACTATTTCAAGCTCGTTTCAAATTTAAATAAAATTTAATACGTTCATCTTCGTTTTTAATTAATAATTTCCTTATGAATATCTTTTATATTGCAAATACAATCTCTAAAACCAATTTAAATATTTTGAAATTAACAGCTAAAACACGGGTCGTTACATTATTGAAGATGGTGATTGAAGACCGACGATCTTCACATAGAATGGACGGCTACTGATGCCCAGCATTGGATAGCTCCCGGTAAAGGGTTAAATTGGTAGTTGTTCGGACGTACTTGTTGATTGTTTGGGTAAGCGAGCACCTCTCTTCCGTATTGGACATACGGGACGAGGAATAAGGTGTCTCTGGTTTCGTTCAGACCAAGAACGGACTTGTAAATGGAAGTGTGTCTGATATTAGATTTCATTCCATGTAAATTGATTTCTATTTAATATATATCTTTCTGGTGGCAGAGAATTTATTCTCTTGCTTAACACCCTTCTCTAAGATGCATGAGCTCAGAGGTTATATATTGGTAGTTATTGATCGCATGGCGTGGATTGTCAATGTGGCATGTCAAGATGCAAATGATCAAGGCTTTTGTTGAAAAGAAGAGCCTTGTGGTTGATGATCAAAGCACAACCCAGTTAGGCATAACTTTATGTATAGTATTACTTCGCGAGCCTCACACCCCGGTAAGAGTCAGAAATGGGATAAGGGAACGCAGGGAGTACACACGTTTCTTTCTAGCTAGAAGTGGTGTCATGGTATGGAGCCCAGACATTTTTACTTATGTGGATGATGGATTACGAGGCCTTGGTTATATTAGTCGATAGTGGCCAATTGATAGGTCCAATAGGACCGGGAAGCGTGTGTTTAGGAATTGCCAATCCACTAAAGTATTTATGGACCGGCCCTGCAGGATCCAAGGGTTCGCCAGCGTCCGAATCCTCAGACATTTGCTAGAGTGTCTCGAATCGGTAAGGAGATCATCCCTAGCCTTGACTCATGATGGAGACCCAATTTCCAATACGACAATACGGTTTTGATTGTAAACCTATATATGACGACATAGTATATGGTAGCTATGCCGTCTAGGATTGATACATTTACTTTGACCGTATTTTAAAACTGATTAGACACAAATAATAATATTAAATATTATTTTCTACGTTTCAAGCATGTTTGATCATTATAAGGCAAACCTCTATCCTCCGGTTTGCATTGCATTGTGTGATGGGACTTGTGTCTTATAATGATTTCATTTTTCTAAAAAACATTGCGTTGTTTTGAATAAAAATTTATTTAATTTATGCACTGGAAATCCAATGGAGTAAACTCATTTGGTGTTAGCGGCGTGGTCCTGTGATTAGCCATATTGTTAGATAAGTTAGGAAAGATTTCTCATACCAGTCCCATGATTGACTCGTAGTTTGTTTCACTTTGCAGTGCCCTCTTTTTCACACGGGCAGCCAAGTGACAGGTTCAGGTTATTTTGGACATGTGCTGGATTGGAGTATGCTTATGGACATAAGACGAAGATCATTTTATCTTTTGTTTCTACTTTGAAACATTTAGGCATCATTTATCGATGTTGTACTTGATCGTGTTTTAGACCTATTTCTATTTGCTGAGACTTTTATATGCTAAGTTGTATCTTGTAACTGTGCCACTCTGATGTTCTGATGTTGTTATGTGGATGACATTTCTATTTTCTGCTGCTATAATTTATGTGTAATGCTGTTATCTGAGATCTGGTCTCATTGTAAATATGTTATATTCCAATTATTATCCTTTCTTTCGTACTACGGGAGTTTGGGGTTATCACAGTTGGTATCAGAGCTAATGATTAACCTTAGCTTCGGAGTATAACATATTTAAAACAATTCGTCTAGATAGAATCAGCAGTATTCTAAGGCGATTAGCTCATTAGAGATAGGATTTGTAATGTCCTAGAATGAGCACAGTAGAATAGCACACCATAATCAGTGATTACATCATCATCATTTTTCCAAACGTCCTTTACTCTTACCATTCCCTTTAAAATTATCATTTATGTTGGTCTGACTCTTTCCTTGATGGTACATAACTGACTGAAAATGAGCACAAGATCGAGAGCCAGAGGCAGAGGCGGAGCCAGATGACCGGGAAGGGTTGAAACCCCCACTGTTCAGGATCAGCCCAATCCCGAGACTGTAGCACCACCACCACCTCCACCCCCACAGCATTTTGAGCTGGACAAGTAGCTAAGAAGTTCAGGAATTTGGGTGGTGTGTCGTCCTTTGGCCGAAAGTAAGCGATGGAAGCTCAAGCATGGCTCAAGACATTTGAGAAGATATTTGGAGGCTTGGAACTTGAAGACCACCGTAAGCGATTCATGGCATCATGGCTACTGAAGAATGAGGTTCAAAATTGGTGGGAGACTGTTACGATTGGAGGAACTGATGCCGACATGTCTCGAACAAAATTTAAGGAGCTCTTTAATGAGAAATTCATTCCTCGGCAAGAAGTCGAGCGTCTTCACGACCAGTTTGCTAACTTGCAACAAGGAGATAAGACTATTTCTGAGTGTGTACGGAAATTTGAAGCGCTTTCACGATATGCTCCTGAATTAATTTAGAACCCATTCAAGAAAAATAAGAGATTCATAAATGGCCTTTCTAGGAAGTATCTTAATAGAATGACAGCACATATTAAGCTTCCCTTTAACGAGAAGGTTGAGATGGCTTGTCGATATGAAGAAAATGACAAGAATTAGCAGCAAGATTAAGAGAAGAATCAAAATAACAACAAGAGGACGTAGTTTGACAAGAAACTGGAGCGAGCAACTCTTTAGCCGCCAAGCCTCAAGGAAGTAAGAAAGCCAAAGTCAGGTGCTTTAATTGCCAGAAGATGAGCACTTTGATAACGAATGCAGAGCTCCAAAAAGACCAAGGAGGAATGAGTCAGGGCCCAGCCAGAATTCTCGCGGTACCAGGGAATGTTTCAATCGCCACAAGCCAAGGTATCTTATCAAGAATTTTCCACTGCTAAAGAAATCCGAGGTGGCTCGTGTATACGATGGAGCTGCTGCACCGGCTTCTTCTGAAGGAGCAGGTAAACCGAATGTCTTGGGAGGTACCCTTACCATTAAGAATATTCCTGTTACCGTATTGTTTGACACTGGTGCAGACTTATTCTATGAGTGGCTAGTAATGCCATTCGGCCTATCTAACGCTCCCGCTTACTTTGTCGATCTGATGAACAGAGTATTCCGGGATGTCTTGAATAAATTCGTGCTGGTTTTCATCGATGTTATCTTAATTTTCTCTAAATCCACTGCTGAGCATGAAAAGCATCTGAAAGAAGTTTTGGAAATTATGAGAAAGAATGTGTTGAAAACCAAATTTTCTAAATGCATATTCTAGCAAGAAGAAGTGAAATTCCTCGGTCATGTTGTATCGAAGAAAGGCACTTCAGTAGACCCAGGCAAGATCTCAGCCATTCAAGATTGGAAGCAGCCTAGCACTCCTATAGAAGTCAGAAGTTTCCTAGGATTGGCTGGCTAATATCGGAAATTCATTAAAGTTTTTTCAAAGCTATCTTGTCCATTGACGAAGCTGACCAAGAAGCATAGGAAGTTTAACTGGACACCCAAATGTGAGGCATCTTTTCAAGAGCTGAAATTGAGGTTGACCACTGCTCCTGTGTTGACCATTATTGATGGCAACCAAGATTTGACAGTCTATACTGATGCTTCTATTGAAAGTATTGGTGCGGTGATAATGCAAAGGGGCAAAATAGTTGCTTATGCTAGCCGTCAGTTGAAATCACATGAGAAGAGATACCCCACTCATGATCCTAAGTTGATGGCCATCGTGTTTGCTTTAAAGATATGGAGGCACTATCTTTTGGGTGAGAAGTTCAAATTATATACAGATCATAAATCCATGAAGTATCTGTTCACCCAAAGGGGCTTGAACTTGAGGCAACAATGTTGGTTAGAATTTCTTGCGGCCTATGATATGGACATCTTGTATACTCCCAGAAAAGCCAATGTTGTGGCAGATACACTTAGCAGAAAGAATGCAGTCGTCGCCAATCTCATCATTACACCTTCCTTGATTGATTAGATCTCCGCTCTTCAGAAGAATGATGAATTTATTCAGAGAATTAGCAAAAGAATTCGGGAAGGCGAACCCACGAGTTTCCAAATTGACAAGAAAGGGGTTCTGAAGCTACTAGGCCGAATTTGTGCTCCGAACATTCCTGAGCTCAGAAAGGAAGTAATGGATGAATGTCACAAATCTAAGTTTAGTATTCATCCAGGGGCGAGCAAGATGTATCATGACCTCAAACGCACATTTTGGTGGAGACCTATGAAGAGAGACATTTCCATATATGTTAGCAGATGTTCCACATGTCGGCAAGTCAAAAGCGATCAACAGAACCTGGCAGGATTGTTGCAACCGCTAGAAGTTCCAAGTTGGAAGTGGGATCAAATTTCTTTGGATTCCATTGATGGCTTGCCCCGAACCAGGAAAGGCAATGACGGTATATGGGTGATTGTAGATCGTTTCACGAAGATCGCCCATTTTATTCTTGTCAGATCTAATAGAACAACTCGAAGTCTGGCGCAGCTTTATTTCAGAGAGATTGTCAGACTACATGGAGTTCCCAGTAGCATTGTTAGTGATTGTGATCCGATATTTGCTAGTAAATTCTGGGAGGCATTCCAAGAGGAGATGGGAACAAAGTTGAATTTGAGCATCGCTTATCATCCTCAGACAGATGGCTAGACTGAGAGGGTGAACCATATACTTGAAGACTTGTTGCGATCATGCATTCTTGATTTTGGCGGGTCATGGGAAGATCACTTGCATTTGGTTGAGTTATCTTATAATAACAGTTACAAACAAGCTTGTAGATGTCGCCGTTTGAAGCATTATATGGCAGGCCATGCTGATCTCCTGTATGTTGGGTGGAACCAGGCAATCAGTTAGTATTGGGTCCCAACATGATTCGTGAAGCATCGGATAAAGTTGATTTTATTAAGAAGCAACTTCTGATAGCTCAGAGCCGACAGAAGAACTATGCAGACACATGAAGAAGGGATTTAGAATTCTTTATTGGTGATTATGTATACTTGAGGATTTCTCCATTGAGAAGAGTAGTTCGTTTTGGGAAGACTGAGAAGTTGGCGCCGAGATTCATTGGTATATATCCTATTCTCGAAAGAATTGGAACTCTCGCTTATATGGTTCAGTTGCCTGATTTGTTGCCATGGGTTCATGATGTATTCCATGTGTCTCAACTCCAGAAGCATGTACATGATCTAGACTTGATTGTGGAGGAAGCAGCACAATAAGATTTGGAGATTACCCCGAGCTTAGCAGTAAGAAGGGAGCCAGTGAAAATTATTGGCAAAGAAACCAGAATTCTAAGGAACAAGAGGATCCACTTAGTCAAAGTGCAGTTAGCGGGGATCCTAGAGACTATACATGGGAGACCGAGGATAACATCAAACAGGCTTATCCCAAGTGCAGAGTGGATATCTCCGAGTAGCTCTGGTGTTGATGCACATCTACAATATTTTGCATTTTCCGTTTTATTTCCTACTTTACAATTGTTTCCTTTTCGGGGACGAAAAGTTTTTTAAGTGGGGGAGATTGTAACAACTCGGAAAATGTGAACCAATTTAAAATTTTATTTTAAGAATTTTTTTTGGAAAATGTGCCAGAATTTAAAATTCCATTTTTAGATAATGTTAAAGCTATTAAAAATAGTCATTTTATAAACGACCTCCGTTTTCGACGAAACCATTTTTGTCGGATTTGGAATGTCAAATTATTGATTTTCCATAATTTTTGGAATTAATATGTGAGCGTGATAAATTAAACTGTGTTCGTTAATTTTTGTTGAATTTAATCGACCGATAAAAGCCCATTTTTCAAACAGTCTCCAAATTCGGCGATATTAATTTTATTAGGACCATATCGTCAAAACATAGCTAGATTTATTTTTTTGGGAATTTTTGGAGTCCGTATGTGGCCCGGTAAATTTAAATGTACGATCAAATTAAATAAATAATTGATTTATAATTTAATTTGAAGAAAACAAGCTGAAAATGATCGAATGGACTGACGAGACCCAACCCATTGTGTCCGGAACGAGGGTATTTGGCTGAGGACAACTCTCGTTGGGCTGAATTTAGAGCTATTAAGAATTAATGGGTTTATTTGCAAAATTAGAAATTAAATATTATTTTAATATAAATACACAAACAAATGAAAGCCTAATCTATCATACAGTTGCCACCTCTTTCATTTCCATGACCATAAATCTTCGAAACTTTCTTCCCCAATAACTCTCCATCCATTCAGTACATCCAACACTCCTTTTGACAAAATTGTAGAACTCCTTTCATTCTTCACATCCATACCAAGTTCACCCATAATCGTCGCGCATAGCTCGAGAATCCAGCTTGGGAAGGTCGGCTGTTCGAGCCACCACCGAGCTGAACCTCACCACCGGCGATAGGAGCGCCTTCCCTCCCCCCTCGACGTGACACAACCCGATCTCCAACCTGTGCTTCCAGTCTCACGAAATTCCAAGCCCTAGTTTTGAAGAAAGCTGAAATCATACAGCCTTGTTTTGTAAACTAAGAAGAAGGTAAATTTAAAATTAAATTATATCTTTAATCTAATTTAAAATGTTAACAACGCAAATAAATTCATACCTTACTCAAACGAATTCAGAATTGGACGATTTCAGAACCGTTGGGATTGTGAATCCGAGATCTACATTTCTAGACAGACTAGAACGAATTTGGAGCAAATCAGATTTTAGGCAAATTTCAATTCTAAATTATACAGAATTAAAAAGCACAGTGAGGATTCTATTACTTTTTTAAAATAAATTAATTATGATTGTGTTATTACCAGTATGCTGTTAAATTATATTAATTGTCATACGTGATTTGATCTGGAATTGATGTTGTAATGTAGATCTATTGATTTGATGATGTTTGTGTTGAATAAAATTGTTGTAAACAAAAGTATCAATTTTTGTTGAATAAAATTGTTGAAAACAAAACGTATTAATTTTTATTGAATAAAATTGTTGAAAACAAAAATATTAATTTTTGTTGAATAAAATTGTTGAAAACAAAAATATCAATTTTTGTTGAATAAAATTGTTGAAAACATAAATATCAATTTTTGTTGAATAAAATAGTTGAAAACAAAAATATCAATTTTTGTTGAATAAAAAAGTTGGAAAACAAAAATACCAAATTTTGTTGAATAAAATTGTTGAGACAAAATTTACATTTTTGTCAAAATAACAAATTTGTCATTTTTGTCAAAATAAATTAGTTGAAATAAATTTGTCATTTTTGTCAAAATAATTTAGTTGAAACAAATTTGTCATTTTTGTTAAAATAGATTAGTTGAAACAAATTTGTCATTTTTTTCAAAATAAATTAGTTGAAACAAATTTTACATCTTTTTCAAAATAAACTAGTTGATACAAAATTAACATTTTTGTCAAAATATAATGAGTTGAAACAAAATTTACATTTTTGTCAAAATAAAACTTGTCAAACAGAAATGCCATTTTTGTTGAAATTAAATAATAAAAACAAAAATGACATTTTTTGTTAAATATATTTGTGTCAAAACACAAATAACATTTTTGTTAATTAGATTTGAGTTAAAGCAAAAATTTCATTTTTGTTAATTGGATTTGAGTTAAAATAAAAATAACATTTTTGTTAATTGGATTTGAGTTAAAACAAAATTTACATTTTTGTTAATTGGATTTGAGTTAAAACAAAAATTACATTTTTGTTAATTGGATTTAAGTTAAAACAAAAATTACATTTTGTTAACTGGATGTGAATTAAAACAAAAATTACATTTTTGTTAATTGGATTTGAGTTAAAACAAAAATTACATTTTTGTTAACTGGATTTGAGTTAAAACAAAAATTACATTTTTATTAATGGGATTTGAGTTAGAACAAAAATTACATGTAAATTTAATTTGGGTTAAAACAAATATTAAATTTTTGTTAATTCGATTTGGGTTAAAACAAAAATTACATTTCTGTTAATTGGATTTGAGTTAAAACAAAAATTACATTTTGTTAATTGGATGTGAATTAAAACAAAAATTACATTTTTGTTAATTGGATTTGAGTTAAAACAAAAATTACTTTTTTGTTAATTAGATTTGACTTAAAACAAAAACTACATTTTTGTTAAATAGATTTGTGTTACAACAAAAATATTCATTTTGTTAAAATTAGAATTGTTAACAATATGAAATATCACCTTTAATCATTTTGTTAAATTAGAATTGTTAACAATATGAAATATCACCTTTATTCATTTTGTTAAATTAGAATTGTTAACAATATGAAATATCACCTTTATTAATTTTGTTAATATTAGAATTTTTAGCAATATGAAATATCACCTTTATTCATTTTGCTAAATTAGAATTTTTAACAATATAAAGTTATCACTTTTATCCATTTTGTTGAAATAGAATTGCCAACAAAAATGAATAAATCATTTTTAGTCATTTTGTTGAAATAGAATTGTCAACAAAAATGAATAAATCACTTTTGATCATTTTGTTGAAATAGAATTATCAACAAAAAATGAATGAATCATTTTTATACCGTTTTGTTGATATAGAATTGCCAACAAAAATGGAAGAATCACTCTTATTCATTTTGTTGGAGTAGAATTGTCAACAAAAATGAAATAATCATTCTTAATTATCTTGTGGAAATGAAAATGTCAACAAAATAGAAATGTCATTCTTATTTGTGTTCTTGAAATAGAATGGTCGACAAATAAAAATATTAATTATTATTAGACTTAGAATTGGTGTACAAACTTAAGTGACATTTTTATCGTTAAATTACACATTAAAATTTGTGTACAAATCTAAGTGACATTTTTATCGTCAAATTACACATTAGAATTTGTGTACAAACTTAAGTGACATTTTTATCGTCAAATTACACATTAGAATTTGTGTACAAATTAAAGAAACATTTTTATTGTCAAAATTATACATTAGAATTTGTATGCAAACAAAAATAAACATTTTTATGTGCCATGTTATATAACGAAACTATATACAAATAAAAATATTTCTTTTTATTGGTTAAAGTTAAAAATAGAAATACAAATAATGAAAATAAAAAGTATCTTTTTATTTATCATTAGCAAAAATGTCGTGTAAATAAATTACATTTTATTTGACATTAGAAACATGTAGAAATGAATGCAAATAAAATACATTTTTTCTGACATTATAAGCATGTAGGCATGTTATACAAATAAAACATTCTTTTATTTGGCATGTTAAACTCGTTAGTGGAATCGTCGTGTAATTAACAACCCGGAAAATCAGAATCAATTTTAAATTTTTATTTTGCCAATTTTAATGAATTTTCAATTTTTAAAATGGTTTATTTTAAATAATAACGACAAGAAATTTATTGTGAATAGAATTATAGCGTATAAATTTATTTAAATCGAAGTTAGAATTTAATTATTTATTTTAATTATAAAAGGAATTGGAAATGGCGCGGTAGTTTGAAAATTCGATTTCAAATTTCAAATGAATGTACATGATTCAAAATAAACCGAATTTTAGTGAAACCAGAAATATTTGAATCTGTTTGAAAATATCTTTCCAAAGAATGTGAAAAATCAGATTTCATAGCGGGAATAAAAAGTTATGTCCAATTGAAAATTCAGAATAGTCGCTATGGAATTTAGCCCTTAAAAATGGAGATTTTGTGAACGACCTCCATTTTCGACGAGTCCACTTTTGTTGGATTCGGAATGTCAAATTATTGCTTGATTCCAATTTTCATAATTTTTGGAATCAATATGTGAGCGTGGCAGATTTAAACGTGTTTGGTCATTTTAGTTTGAATTTAATCGATTGAAAAATGACCGTTTTTCAAACAATCTCCAAATTTGACGAAATTAATTTTGTTAGGACCGTATCGTCAAAACATAGCAAGATTTATTTTTTTGGAATTTTTAGAGTCAGTATGTGGGCTCGGGAAATTCAAATGTGCGTTTGAATTTAAAATATAATGATTTATATTTTAAGTTTAATGAAAACCGATCGTAACAGTCGAATTGGCTTACCGGACATATCCCATTACGTCAGGTATATGGGTATTTGGCTAGTGGCGACCGTTGTTGGGTCTCGTTTGGAGGTCAAATAAAAACTCAACTTTTTGGAAATTATTAAATATAATATAATTTTATATTAAACCCTAAATTAGCCCCTACCCCTTTGTTCACTTTCCCGATTCAGTTTATAAAAAATAAAAAAAAGGAAAAAAGAAAAAGAAAAAGGATGCCGCCGTTGCACCGGAGCGCGCGCCACACCCCAGCCACCACCGATCGACGGCGCACCCCCTCAGACCCCACCTCCTTCTCCTCCGCCTCCTCCTTCTGTCGTATGAGAAAACCACGGGCCCTCGAACCCTTTTCACCCAAAACCGCCGTATGTGGCCTGCCTCCGATCACCACCGCCTGGGCCGCTACCCGCTGGCGAACCCCCTCCTCCAGCGACGACGGTGAACCCTCCCATTCTCTGAACATATGAGTATATTTTTTATTTATTTAAAAGCATTGTTTGTTTTTATTTGTTTCGTTTTTGTGAATTCTTTTTATGAAATAGATTTTTTAAAAATGAAAAGAATAGATTTTTAAAAATAAAAAAGATTGTATTTTTATAAAATAAAAATAAATATAAAGATTATATATTTTTATAAATATGGATTTTTATAAATATAAAGATTAGATTTTTATAAATATAAATATAGGATTTTAAAAAATGAAAAGAATAGATTTTTAAAAACGAAAAGAATAGATTTTTAAAAAAATGAAAAGAATAGATTTTTATGAATAAAAATTGGATTTTTCTATTTATGAATAGCGAATAAAAACGTGATTTTTATTATATGAATAGAACTATAAAAATAGTATTTTTATTGTTAGAATGGAATTATAAAAATTAAATGTTTAGAGATATAAAAATATAATTTTTAGTGATGTAAAAATATGATTTTTTATTATATAAACATCATTATTAAAAATATGATTGTTATAAATAAATAGCAATATAAAATTTTTATTTTAGTTAGATAAAAATATAATCGTATGTATGAAATAATATTTTGAGTTGGATAAAAATAGAATTTTTAAATATGTAGCGAATTAAAAATCTGATTTTTGTTATATATATAGCGATATAATAATATGATTTTTATATATTCAATAGTGATATAGAAATATGATTTTTATATATTCAATAGTGATATAAAAATATGATTTTTATATATTCAATAGCGATATAAAAATATGGTTTTTACATATTCAATAGCAATATAAAAATATGATTTTTATATATGTAGCGAAGTAAAAATATGATTTTTATGTATATAACGTTAGAATAAAAATGTGATTTTTATTTATATAGTAACTGAATAAAAATATGATTTTTAATATAAAAATCGTGTGAAACAGATTGCGATGGAACTGGTGGAAAACAAATCCAAATCTGAACCGTTCAGAATTATAGAATGGAGGATTGGATCCCAAAGGTGAGAACTTCTGACTTTAATTTATTTTCTAGTTAAATATATATACTAGGATGCAGACAGTGCTTAGTAGCACCCGACACCTTTGTTTGAAACCATGTTTGTTTGGTTGTTTGGTTGATTGGATTATTTGGTTGAAATTGGTTTGGGAAATGAATTGAATTGATTAGAATTGGTATGTACATAGCGCGAGCCATTATTAGGCGAGGGATAAGGCTAGACCTTATTCTGGTTCTAGTATCGCGCTGTTATGCTGCCGAGATTTTCTAAAATGTTAGAACAATTAAAATATCATTTTTATTGTATAAATAAATATTTTATAGTTAAAAATATAATTTTTAATGTGTATATGAATAAAATAAATATTCATTTACAAATCGATGATTTGTTTATGTACACACATTTGACTGATACGGATTGGGACAATATATTTTACACATCGCCCAACTGCACAAATAATAATCAATGTTTGTTGTTTGAAAAAGCCACATGGGTATTGGGATGATACTGGACACACACTAATCCCAAAATTTAGTTGTACGTCAATCGATCGGTTGAAAGGCTGTTGTAAGCATTAATTATTCATATTTAATGCTTATGCAGTTGTGTAATGCACAATGGATGATGGTTGACTGTGTTTGATTACTGTTGTATACATGTGTGTATGAAATCCAAATAAATAAAATTATATGGTAATTGACAGGGTCTGATTCCAATTCGGAAAGAACGAATATTTTGAAATGACGAATAATGAATATTTTAAAATAACTAATATTTTAAAATAATATTCAGTAATGGATCAAAATATGATTTTGATGTCCGATTTGGGATGGACACGAAAATATTTAAATATATATAAAGCCATGTTGATTAAATTAACGCCATTTTGACGCGAACGATATTTATATCGATTCTTATTCATTTTTAGAATGAATATAAAAAAGGAAGTGATTTCAAAATCTAATGTTTTGAAAATATTATCATTTATATATTAATGATATGGAATATTCAATTTTGATTTAAAATCGAATATGAAGTTGAAATCATTTTGAAAACGAATTTAAAACGATTTATAAAATATGTTTTAAATGGAAATCGACGAAATATATGTAATATATATATATTATATTTAATGGCCTGAATAGAACGCGCCACGTCGTGGAAGTTCGCGAATTTCGACCATTGACTTCGAATGGGCATTACAGGAGATCCGACCGTCGGATTCTCCTAAAACCGTAACCGTTGGGTTCATTTCGAAAAGAGCTTTCAAACGAATATAAGGTATATGAAATATAATGGTTGGATTTGGAATTATGTCCAAATCAAATTTGGAAAAGGTCGCTGTAAGTGCAGTTCGATGATTGTTTATGGAAATCGACCGTACGGGCCTTGATAAAATTATTAAAAATATCAATAATTTGCGTAAAATCATAATCAATGATTTGGAAAAAATTTGGGTGAAAAATTCCACGTTAGTAAAGATAAAATATATTTTTATCAAAATGAACTAGTTATGAACTAGAATTATAATCCAATATTTTTAAATTAATAAATTGGATTTGAAATGGTTTAAAGATAACCAGAATTTCCAATATATGAATTGGAATGGATTTGAATCGAAATTATCTTCGAAATATTTGGATATTGGATTCCGTGTTTATACGGATATTATGGAGGAATTTGGAAGATATATATATATATTATTATTATTCCCAATACGATATTTGTTGATCTCAGGATTTGATATTGAATATAAGCCGATATAATTTCTATTCAAAGCCTTGTATTTAATATTGAATTGGATTTTGGGTTTGTTGTGAATGGTGTCTTAAATAACACTGTTCTTAAACCCCGTGTGAAAAGAATAAATCTTTTAATAAGATTATTATGTTTCCAGTTAATTAACATGTAACTGGAATAAAATGGAATGTGAATTGGGTTTATTGTGAACTGGGTTTTTAAACGACACTCGTTCTTTAACCCGATTTACTGTGAAATGTGATTTGGAATTTATAAATCTTTTTTTATTAAGATTTAACATGATTTTTCCAAAGTAAAGTTTTCCAGTTTAATATATTAAATTGGAATTGAATGGAATTCGATTTGGTAATAATCGAAATGAGCTTCTGTGGAGGAAGACTGTTAATATATATGGAATTTAAAAGGCTTTGTCGCTATTCCATTTATATTATTAGTCGGATACGGAAATTGATATCGATTATATATTGATCTGTTTTCCGTGAAGATTCCATTTTTATGGAAGAGGATTTGGGTTTATTGTGAACCGTGTTTTAAATGACATTAGTTCTTTAACCCAGTTAAAGACAGGATTACATTTCTAACATTGTATTTCGAACTATATGGCTGATCTTTGCTAAATATATATCTGTTTTGTGTCGGAGAATTTATTCTCTTTCTTAACACCCTCCTCTAAGACGTACGAGCTTAGAGGTTATATATCGGCAGAAATAAAGAGTACGGTGTAGATTGTCGATGCAGCATGTTTGTGTTTCCAAAGTTAAATAATAACTAATATTGATTTTTGGAAGATTAAAACTAAGTGGAGTTTTAATGAATCTTTAATTAGATTGAAAGGGGAATTGATAATTTAAATTATCAAAATTGGGAAATGATCGAGAATGGAGTATCACCATTTTTGCTCCTAGCAATAGTTAAATCTTTAATTAGATTTGAACGTGAAATGGTAATTAAATTTACCGATAACACCGTAGTGTTAGATATGGAGTATGACCAGTTTTGCTCCATGGGATGAACAGGTTGGGATTGGGGAATTAAATAAATGATTACTTCGTTAAGGTGCGCTAGTCCCGACTAGTTTGGAAAACCTTCATATGGTTTGAATTGATATCCAAAGGAAGATTAAAGAATAAATTTAAAGAATTTATCTTTGGTAAAATTAATGGGAACCTTTCAAAGGATATGAATATTTAAATAAAAGAATATTCAGACTTGGAATGAGGCATATGTTGTGTTTTTATAGCACTTGTTTATTATATACGCGAGTTATTCGGAAAGGCCGGGTTTATACCCATTCTGAATAACTGATTCGACGATAAGTGGAAGATGAAGACGGTGGTTGAAGACCGGAGGTCTTCACATCATTTGGATGATTACTGATGCCTTGATTGGGTTGTACACCCAAGACAAGGTAATAAGCGGTGATCGTCCAGACGTGCTTGGAGATCGACCGGATATGCAAGGACCTCTCTCCTATATTGGACACGGGATGAGGAATAAGGTGCCTTCGGTTTCGTTCAGACCCAGAACGAACTTGTAAATGGATGTGTGTCTAACATTGGATTTTATTCTCTGTTGATTGATCTCTATTAAATATATATCTGTTTGGCGGTGGAGAATTTATTCTCTTGCTTAATGCCCTTCTCTGAGAAGTACGAGCTCAGAGGTTATATATCGGTAGACATCGGTCATATGGCGTGAATTGCCTGTGTGGCATGTTGAGATGCAAATGATCAAGGCTTCTGTTGAAAAGCAGAGTCTTGTGGTTGATGATCAAAGCATGGCTTTAATATAGCATAGTTTGTGTATAGCGTTAACTCGTGAGCCTCACACCTCGGTATGAGTTAAAAACGGGATAAGGGACCCAAGGAGGACATGATGTTTCTTTCTTGCTATGATTGGTGTCAGAGTTTTGAAAGCCTAGATGTTTTTATATTTTTATCTATGTGGTTGTTGGAATGCGAGGCGCCTCTGATATATCGGTCTCTACAGAGCCGATGGATATTGAGTCTTCTGGCTCATAGACGCCCTATAGGGCAGGGAAACGTGTGTTCAGGATTACTAATCCTCAAACATAAGGGAGGACCGGCCTTGGAGGATCCAAGGGTCTATTGCGGGAGATCCTGAGGTGTTTGCTACAGTGTCTCGAAGCCGACGAGGAGTACATCTCTTGCCTCGACTCATGACAGAAATCCAATTTCCAATACGTGACATTTCGGTTTTGATTGTAGAGTCTAGTATTGGCGACATGATAAATGGTACCCATGCCGCCTATGATTGATACATTTATGTTTGAAATTGTTTTATACATTACTCACTTATAATAGTATCAAAATGATTTGTTTAAACGTACCAAGCATGTTTGGCTATTATAAGGGAAAACCCTATCCTCCGGCTTGCGTTGCATTGTGTAATGAGACCTGGGTCTTATAGTAGCTTAATTTTTCCAAAAAGCAATGCGCTGTTTGTTTTATGCACTGGTATTCTCAGGAGGAATCCCGATCCGTGGTATACGGCGTGGTCCCTTGATTTACTTTATTTTTAGAGTAAAGTTTTAGTAACTGTTTTAGCTCTCACAATGGTCACATGACTGACCTGGATTTTAATGTTTTAACCTAAACTCTGGGTACACCTATTTTCCACAAGGACAACTAGTAGTTTTGGTTTTGCAGATTTATATTCATAGGATCCCGGTTTACAGCTGGAATGATATTCGGAAAGCTCTGTATTCGTTTATCTCTTTTAGTTGTGTTTTGTTTTATTTTCCACTGCATTGTAAATTGTAAATCTATGATATTTATCAAATGTATATTATTTGTTCAAGCTCTGTAGATTCTTGTACTTTGATGTAAATTGTTGTAATAAGTAATTAAATGTTCTTCGTTTTGTGTTCTGATTTGTCGTGTTCTCAGACAATCCGTTCTTTCTCTTCTCTTCGAAGACCAGGGAAGTTCGGGTCGTTATACGTCGAATGATTTATGTTTATATATAATTATATATATATAAATTAAAATTTAATGAATCACATGCGGTAGTTCGCGTTTTAGAGTTGTAACTTTAAACGATTATACCGAAAGATATGACCGTCAGATTTTCCCAAAACTTGAACCATTAGGATTGCTTTAGGAAGATCTTTCCAACGTTATAAAATTTATTAAAATCCAACGGATAGATTTTGAGAAACGTGTAAATCAAATTTGGGTATAAACAGCGCCAGGGCCGCCTATTGATGCGAAGCGTCGTTAAATTAAATTGGGCTATTTTTATATAATAAAAATAGCGATAAATCATTATAAAATTGTATTAACAATATGAAATGATTTAAATTATATATATACGAGAATTATTTGAAAAGACCGAGTTCAATCTCATTTCCAATAATTATATGACGATTTAAATCGAAGATATTGAAGACGGTGATTGAAGACCGACGATCTTCACATCGAACGGATGACAACTGATGCCCGACATTGGGTAGCTCCCAGTAAACGGTTAAAGTGGTAGTTGTCCGGACGTACTTGTTGATTGTCCGGGTAAGCGAGCACCTCTCTTCCGTATTGGACATACGGGACGAGGAGTAAGGTGTCTCTGGTTTCGTTTGGACCCAGAATGGACTTGTAAATGGAAACTGTGTCTGACATTGGATTTCATTTCATGTAAATTGATTTCTATTTAATATATATTTGTTTGGTGGTGGAGAATTTATTCTCTTTCTTAACACCCTTCTCTGAGACGCATGAGCTCAGAGGTTATATATTGATAGTTATTGATCGCATGGCGTGGATTGTCAATGTGGCATGCCAAGATGCAAATGATCAAGGCTTTTGTTGAAAAGCAGAGCCTTGTGGTTGATGATCAAAGCACAACCCATTTATGCATAGTTTTGTGTATAGCGTTACTTCGCGAGCCTCACACCCCAGTAAGAGTCAGAAACGGGATAAGGGAACGCAGGGAGTGCACATGTTTCTTTCTAGCTAGAAGTGGGGTCATGGTATGGAGCCAAGACATTTTTACTTATGTGGATGATGGATTATGAGGCCTTGGTTATATTAGTCGATAGTGGCCAATTGATAGGTCCAATAGGACCGAGAAGCGTGTGTTCAGGAATTGCCAATCCACTAAAGTATTTGCGGACCGACCCTGCAGGATCCAAGGGTTCGCCAACGCCCGAATCCTGAGACATTTGCTAGAGTGTATCGAATTGGTAAGGAGATCATCACTAGCCTTGACTCATGATGGAGACCCAATTTCCAATACGACATTACAGTTTTGATTGTAAACCTATATATGGCGACATAGTATATGGTAGCTATGCCGTTTAGGATTGATACATTTACTTTGACAGTATTTTAAAACTGATTAGACACTAATAATAATATTAAATATTATTTTCTATGTATCAAACATGTTTGATCATTATAAGTTAAACCTCTAACCTCAGGTTTGCATTGCATTGTGTGATGGGCCTTGAGTCTTATAATGATTTCATTTTTCTAAAAAGCATTGCGTTGTTTTGAATAAAAATTTATTTAATTTATACACTGGCAATCCAATGGAGTAAACCCGTTCCGCGTTAGCAGCATGGTCCTGTGATTAGCCATATTGTTAGATAATTTAGGAAAGAGTTCTCATACCAGTCCCATGACTGACTCGTAGTTTGTTTCACTTTGCAAACTCGGGTGCCCTTTTTTCACATGGGCAGCCAAGTGACAGGTTCGGGTTATTTTGGACGTGTGCTGGATTGGAGTATGCTTATGGACATAAGACAAAGATCATTTTATCTTTTGTTTCTACTTTGAGACTTTTAGACATCATTTATCTATGTTGTACTTGATGGTGTTTTAGACCTATTTCTATTCGCTGAGACTTTTATATGCAAAGTTGTATCCTGTAACTGTGCCACTCTGATGTTCTGATGTTGATGACATTTCTATTTTCCGCTGCTATGATTTATGTGTGTTATCTAAAATCTGCTCTTGTTGTAAATATGTTATGTTCCAATGATTATCCTTGCTTTCGCACTACGGGAGTTTGGAGTTATCACATCATGGATGATAGGCGTGCGGAATTGTTTCAGTTGCTTGTGTTGCTTGAAATTTCGGGTGAGAAATTCCTAAGGGGTGAAGAATGTAACAGCCCACATCAGGAAGACCATAAAATATTTTTATTTTATTCCTTGAGGGTTGGATCATTCTCATATTTTAATATGTTGTTTATGGGATGTGTGACATGTCCATATTTTTTACCAATTTTGTTTGTGACCATTTTGCCCCTCTCGGTCTTGAACATGACATAACTTTTGACTCAGGTCGAATCAGGTGGTGAGACCTGTGTTATTGGAAAGGATATGATGATTGCCTTTCCGTAGAGTGGTTACATTGAAGATTTGGTTCAGCGGTTTATGAGGAATCGTTGTTTTAAAGTTTTTCAGTTGGTTGTTCAGGTTTTGGGAGCCTTATTCGGCTGATTTGTAGAGGCCCGTTAGTGGGCTTGTAACGACCCGAAAATCCGGTCCAATTTGAGCTGACCACAAACACAAGTCCAACCCCAAATTAAACTTTAGACCAGGGAATTAATAGAAAGAAAATAGAGGGTGAGGAAAGATAAGATAAAAACATAGGATAGAAGAAGAAGAAGAACACAACATCAGAGTAACACGAACCTCACAGCGGAATGAATAACATATAATATATAACATAACTTTGAAATATAAATCTGTACTTGAATATACATCATTATCAAAGTACAGCACGTACAACACAGCGGAAATAACTATAGCTATATAATCCTGAAGCCTCCTGCTCCAAGCTCCCCAAGTATATCTGTAAAATCCCGACTACTTGACTGCCCGTACAAAATTGGGCACCCAAGAGTTTAGGGAAAACAAAACAAAATAAACTCCAGGTCACTCATGGGACTGGTGTGAGTAAAATAGTTTTAAACAGTTTGAACAAGTAAACGATATCTCATAAAACCACACCGTATAACGGAGCGGGTTTTCCCTTATGAGAATCCAAAATATCTTTATATCAAAAACCTTTTGATATTATAATAATATCTATCAACCACAATATAATAATCATCTAGCAGAAACGCTTTCATCTCACGTTCTACATATATAGTATACAATCAAAACCGCAAGCACGTATTGGGTAATAGATTTCCAACTATGACAAGGTATGGAACCACCTTCCGATCAGTGTACTCTAGGAACGATACACTGGAGTTCAACAAGAACATCTTCCAACTCAACCACACATGACCGACCACTCATTTCGCTTGAGTGTTCCGAATGTATATCACCAACGGTTGGGATCAACAACCGTTTCCCGTATATATATATATATATATATATATGTATATATATATATGGGACATCATTGATAGATTTAAGAAGCAAATGAATATTCTCTAGATAGGTGATTATACACCCTACTTCGGAGCGACCGACTTAGCCATGCTGTCTGCCCGATTTTTGTCATTTCCTGGTTGTTGAGGCTAGAGGCTACGATTTCTTTCCATTCATTGATAATATGATCACTTTGAATGCCACATTGTTAGATCTGTTAATCATTAATTGGTGTACACAAATATCCTGGATGTTATGCTAAGGGAATAAATCTGTTGCAACCATATATATATTTGTATAGTCCAACATATGCGATCATTGGGAATACTCTGTCAGACTTTCGTCCATATACGTTCGTTCTGGGACTGAACGAAACCGAAGGCACTATTCAGTACATCCATCCTAGGCAATCCCTACCTAGGACTTATACAACAACCCTTGCACTTTACTCCGTCTTCAATTTTCTTTGGCATATATGATTCGCAACGCTTATGCCAATACGGAGTGGTTCTTTGGATAAGAACCCAACCGGTCTCTCCATATTAACAAAGTTAAAGTGGTCAAAACTTTGATAATCTGTGATTTAACTATCAAATGAAAACATGTCTCTGTACACACAAAGATCTTATTTCCAAATGGAATGATCGATCAAATCATCCAACATATAAATATACATATATTCACATCTCCTTATTTTATATGATTAGAAAATATACGTTATTACCATTGGAAAACATTTCCAGTCCTCATTCACGCGTCACTCATTCCACAACTATTAGTCCCTAACTGTAAACTAATAAGAGAACAATTCTGTAAGTATAAACCCGGAAGGCCGAAACCAACATCAGATCGATACTCAGAAAACTATTCAGCTTAACTAATTTCTAGTCAGTTTCTAATTTTGCTTAACTTTATTTCTTTAACTCTATTTGATTAACTCTATTTGATTAACTCTAAGTGGTTAACTCTAACTTGATTAACTCAAATTCGAATAACTTATATTCGATTAACTCATTTTAGTAATGTTTATCCATTTATAAAGATTTACTTTTAGTAACGGTTCTTCACTTAAAAAAAGTGTCCTTTTTATAACGTTTCTCCACTTATAAAGATTTCCTTTTTATAACATCCTATTCTGTTATAAATATTTTCCTTTTTAATTCAATTTATTTTCTAAATAAATATTCTTTTATTACTTTACTTCTATTCATTAGATCCTCATTATAAATTGGTAAGTGACTAAATTTCTCAGTGTTAATCCTGAAGGCCGAAACCAACATCAGATCAAAACTTTGAAATTTACTCAACTCAATCAACGTAGAACAAGTTTCAATTACTCAAAAACCATACCCTATTCTCTTTAACCTTTTTAAATCGATTCTATTTATTTTCTAATAAATATTCCTTTTATAAAATCCTTCGATTTTATAAATAATTCATTTTCTATAACTCTTTGAAAATTTCTCTTTCTATGTTCCAATATTTCTTATGGTATTTAAAATACCATATAACCATGATTACTATCAACCAAGCACACATAATCAGCACATATTATATAACACATCATATATCACAATATATGAGACAAAACAGTATTCTATATATTAAGGAACCCAGTTGGGTCCCTCCAACCTATTTCCCTGCATCACAGATGTTAAACCATACAATTAACATCAACTTTATTTCAGTATGAAATGTTCTGATAAGCAACAACAATATGTATATTTAATGGTTTATATATATATATGTATAATTTCAACTAACTGACTAGCAGTTCAATCAACCAAATCAACACACAACAATTAACAGATAATTATCAGTTCTAAGAATACGTTATAAAAATATAACTGTTCAGAGTTGGTGAGTTTTACTCACATTGGCAGTTCATCGTTAAAGAACGATAAACTGTTTGTTTGATTTGAATCAAACAATTTATTTTGCCATAAATTCAAACGAGCTCCAATCCACTCCCAGTCAGTTCCATTGGGTAGTGCTCGTCCAAACGATCCCAACGGATCTTGTTTCACAGAGTTTCGATAACGTATGAATAAGGTACGATAAAACAAAGTTAATACATTTTAAATTAAAATTAAAACTTAAATGATTATATAATTTGGGCTTAACTTCAATTCTCAGCCCAAACCCAATTACCAAATACCAACCCGAATAGCCTTCCTTCCCCAAACACCAGATCGTGAGCTCCAGTATTCACCCAGCCATTATGTAATAACCCGGAAATCTGGGGCAGTTTAAAATTTTTATTTTGGCAATTTTAGCGAATTTTGATTATTTAAAATGAATTATTTTAAATAGTATCGACGAGAAATTTATTTTGAATATAATTCGAACGTATATATTTATATAGATCGTCGTTTGAATATAAATATCTATTTTAAATTATAAAAGGAATTGAAAATGGCGCGGTAGTTCGATAATTCGATTTCAAACTTCAATTCAACATACCGGGTGCAAAATAAACCGGATTTTGGTGAAACCAAAAATAATAGGATCTATTTGATAATATCTTTCCAACAAATTCGAAAAATCAAAATTTCATAGCGGGAATCAAAAGATACGTCCAGTTGAAAATTCTGAATAGTCGCTATGCAATTCAGGCCCTTAAAAATAGCCATTTTGCAAACGACCTCGGTTTTCGACGAAACAACTTTTGTTGGATCCGTGATGTCAAGTTATTGCTAGGTTTCAAATTTCATAATTTTTCGAATCAATATGTGAGCGTGGCAAAGGAAAACGCGTTTGACCAGTTTTAGTTGATTTTAATTGACTGGAAAATGGCCATTTTTCAAACGGTCTCAGAATTCGACGAAACTAGTTTTGTTAGGACCGTATCGTTAATACGAAGGTAGAAAATATTTTTCTGGAATTTTTCGAATTAGTATGTGACCCCGGTAAATTGAAATGCGCGTTCAAATTCAATATATAGAGTTATATGTTGATTTTGACGAAAACTGATCGAAACAGTCGAATCAGCCTACGATACATATCCCATTGTGTTCGAAATAGGGATAATTAGCTATGGGCGACAGGCGGTGGGTCTCGTTTGGAGGTCGAAAATAAAAGTTGCTTTTTGAGGGGGGAAAATAAAATAATTGAATAATTATATATAAAACTCCCTCAACCCCTTTCTCTTTCATTCATAAGTCAAAGAAGAAAATAAAACCTGTAACCCACAAAATCCGTCGCCCTTGCCATAGCCGCCGCCACCCTTGGCGTGGGCCCCCTCCGCGCCGCCGCGGGCTGCCAGTGAGGCGCAGCCGCCTCTGGTTTCCCCCCTCTCGATCTCCACCTCGATGCCAACGCGGGACCTCAATCCGCCACGAACTGATCCGCTCCGGCCAGCCCTAGGCCGCGCCGCCTCTCCCTGACGATCTGAACCATAGCCACACTTCCCCCTCTGAATCCCTCTTGCTCCGACGCCCCCTTTCTCTCCCTCCTCCTTCTCCAAACCTTCCTCCAACCAAAAACTACGCTGCCACCCCTTCTTCTGACTTCCTCAGTCCGCCTCGCCCTTTCCAGCAGCAACTCGCGACCGCAAAGCCGAAAACCCTCTCGAACGATGGTCGAATGGATGGAGCTCTCTCCGAATTGAAACATTAGAAAAACCCTTGTAAGTTTTCTAACTATTTTTCTTAGAATAATAGGATTTTTGTGAAAGTAAAAATAGCGATTTCTTTTTATGTGTATTAGCGAGGTAAATATACGATTTTTAATATAGAAAATATATGATTTTGAATATAGTAAAGATCAGATTTTTAAATAATAAAAGATTTGATCTTCAACTACGAAAAGCTTTGATTTTTATATTTAAAAAGTTATGATTTTTATAGGACAAAGATTAGATTTTGTTCAACAAAAAGATTTGATTTGCAACATAGGAAAAATATGATTTTTATCGTATGTGAAATATAAAAATATAATTTTTATAAAGTAGAAGTATTAAAAACATGATTTTTATATAATAGAGAATATAAAAATATTATCTTTATATATGTAGCGAAATAAAAATCCGATTTTTATTTATTGAAATGAAGTGATAAAAATATAATTTTTATTTGAACAGCGTGAAAAGGACTGCATTGGAATTTCAAACCGATCCAGACGGTACAGCAATTCAGAAGTAAAGCACGACGGAGTGGAACCCTCTGTGAGAACTTCTCACCTTTTAATTTTGTTTTCTAGTTAATAATATATACTAGGACGCAGACGGTGTTTAATAGCACCCGACACCCGTCGTCCATAGACCATGGACGGCTTGTATGCTTGTTTGTTTTATTTTGATGTGTAGTTGATTGTGTGATGTGATGTGAAATGAAATAAAACATTTATATAGTTGAAATAAAATATTTTATAGTGGAAAATATTTTATAGTTAAAAATAGAATTTTTAACGTGTATAAGAAATGAAATAAAAATAAACAAATCGGACGATTTGTTTATACACACACATTTGACTGATATTGATTGGGACGATAAATTTTACACATCGCCCAACTGCACAAATAAAATCTGTGTTTGATTGTTTGAAACCCCACACGGGTATTGGGATGATATTTGACGTACACTAATCCCGATTGTTTAGTTGTATGTCGATCGATTGATTGACAGACTGTTATAAGCGTTAAATATTTATATTCGATGCTTATACAGTGTAGAATGCACTTTGGATGATGGTTGATTATTCATCGTTGTTATTGTATACATGTGTTGTAGAAAATCCATATAATTAACATTGTATGGTAATTGATTGGGCCTCATTCAATATTTGAAATAGAATATTTGAAAATAGAAATATATGAAGCCGTGTCGATTAGATTGACGCCATTTTGACATGAACGATATTTATATCGATTTTGTTCATTTTATAATGAATATCGAAAGTGATTTCAAAATCTGATATTTCGAAAAGAAATGAATTCGAATTGAAATTGAATTGAAATCAAATAGAAATTGGTTCGAATTGAAATTGAATATAAATGAATTCGAATTGAAATTGAATATAAATGAATTCGAATTGAAATTGAATATAAATGAATTCGAATTGAAATTAAGTAGACATGAATTCGAATTGAAATTAAATAGAAATGAATTCGAATTGAAATTAAATAGAAATGAATTCGAATTGAAACTAAATAGAAATGAATTCGAATTGAAATTGAATATAAATAAATTCGAATTGAAATTGAATATAAATATATTCGAATTGAAATTGAATATAAATAAATTCAAATTGAAATTGAATATAAACGAATTCGAATTGAATTGAATAGAAAACGAATTCGAATTGAATTGAATAGAAATGAATTCGAATTGAAACTGAATATAAATAATTTCGAATTGAAATTGAATATAAACGAATTCGAATTGAATTGAATAGAAAACGAATTCGAATTGAAGTGAATAGAAAACGAATTCGAATTGAATTGAATAGAAAACGAATTCGAATTGAATTGAATAGAAAACGAATTCGAATTGAATTGAATAGAAAACGAATTTGAATTGAATTTAATAGAAAACGAATTTGAATTGAATTCAATTGAAAAAGAATTGAAATAGAATTGAAATCAATTTGAATTGAAATCAAATAGAAGTGAATGTAAAAAGAATTTATAAGGGAAAATTCAATTTTGATTTGAATTTGAGATAAAGGTTGAAATTGTTTTTGAAACAAATTTGAAATGATTTATAAAATTCGTTTTAAAAAGTAAATCGACGAAATATATATAATATATATATATTATATATATAATGGCCTGAATAGAACGCGCCGCACCGCGGTAGTTCGTGAATTTCGACCATTGACTTCGAACGGACATTGTGGGAGACCCGACCGTCGGATTCTCCTAAAACTGGAAACGTTGGGTTCGTATCGAAAAGAGCTTTCTAACGAATATTAGAAATTTGAAATCTAACGGTTGGATTTGGAATTATGTCCAAATCAAATTTGGAAAAGGTCGCTGTAAGTGCAGTTCGATGGCCGTTGATGGAAATCGACTGTACAGGCCTTGATAAAATTATTAAAAATAATAATAATTTGTGTAAAATCATAAGAAATGATTTGAGAAGAATTGGGATGAAAAACTCCATATTTGAAAGGATAAAAAAAATAGATTTTTATCGAAATGAACTAGTTTTGAACTAGAATAATAATTTATTTATTTTTAAAATAAATAAAGTGGATTTGAAATGGTTTTGAAAATAACCAGGATTTCCAATATATAGATTGGAAATGGATTTGAATCGAAATTGTCTTCGGAATATTTCGATGTGGGATTTTGTGATTATACAGGCACTGGTATGGGAAATTTGAAAGATATATTAATATCGTTATTTCCAATACAATATTTGTTGGTCGTAGAATTTGATATTGAATATAAGCCGATATATTTTCTATTCAAAGCCTTGTATTTAATATCAAATGAGATTTTGGGTTTGTCGTGAATGGCGTCTTCATTAACGCTGTTCTTAAACCCAGTTGAGGAAAAGATTAAATCTTTTTATTTAGATTTAATGAAGTGCACCAATTAAATAATATTTAATTGGAATTGAATTGGTATTGATTTTTGGGTTTATCGTGAACAGTGTTTTAAATAACACTTGTTCTTTAACCCGATAATTAATAGAATGTGATTTTGGGTTGTCGTGAACGGTATCTTCAATAATGTTGTTCTTAGATCCAAAGGAGTTAAGAAAATCAGAAACTAACTGGAGATTAGTTAAGTTGAATGGTTTCTGGGGTATTGATCTGATGTTGGTTTCGGCCTTCGGGGTTAATACTTAGGGAATTGCTCACTTGCTAATTTATGGTTAGGGTCTGATTGAAATGTAATGTGATTTTGGGTTTATAGTGAACCGTGTTTTAAATGACACTGATTCTTTAACCCAGTTAAAGATTAAAACTAAGTGGAGTTTTAATGAATCTTTAATTAGATTGAAAAGATCGAGAATGGAGTATCACCAGTTTTGCTCCAAAGCGATAGTTAAATCTTTAATTAGATTTGGACGTGGAATGGTAATTAATTTTACCGATAACACCGTGGTATTAGATATGGAGTATTACCAGTTTTGCTTCATGGGATGAATAGGTTGGGATTGGGAAATAAAATAAATAATTACTTCGGTGTGGTTCGCTAATCCCGACTAGTTTGGAAAACCATAATTTGGTTTGAAATGATATCCAAAGGAAGATTAAAGAATAAATTTTAAAGAATTTATCTTTGATAAAATTAATGGGAACGTTTCCCTAAAAACGTGAAATTTAGAAACTAACTGTAGGTTAGCTAAGAAGGATGGTTTGCTGGGTATTGATCTGATGTTGGTTTCGTCCTTCGGGGTTAATATTTGGGAAATTGTTCTCTTGCTAATTTACGGTTAGTGACTGCTGAATAGGAATGAGGCGTATGTTGTGTTTGTGTAACATTTGTTTATAATATACGCGGGTTGTTCGGAAAGGCCGGGTTTATACCCATTCTAAATAACCGATTCGACGATAAGTCGAAGATGATGACGGTGGTCGAAGACCGGAAGTCTTCACATCGTTTGGGTGATTACTGATGATCTTGATTGGGCTGTACACCCAAGATAAGGGAATCCGTTGGTGGTCGTCCAAACGTACTTGGAGATCGACGGATATGCGAGGAAAGTGCCTCCGGTTTCGTTCAGACCTAGAACGGACTTGTAAATAGATGGTGTGTCTGACATTGTATTCCTTTATATTGTATTCGTTGATCTCTGCTAAATATATATCTGTTTGGCAGTGGGGAATTTATTCTCTTGCTTAACGCCCTTCTCTGAGACATACGAGCTCAGAGGTTATATATTTGCAGAAATCAGTGGTACGATATGGATTGATAGTGTGGCATGCTGAGATGCAGTGATCTAGACTTTTGTTGAAAAGCAAAGTTTGGTGGATGATGATCAAAGCGCAGCTTTAATATAGCATGGCTTTGTGTATAGCGTTGATTCGCGAGCCTCACATCCCGGTATGGTGTTAAACTGATGGTTTGATCAGTATGCTTTTTAGTGGATGGGCACCTTAGTGGTGTCGTGGATTCGGTCGACCGAGATGAGCTTAGTGCTCAAGGATATATAGAGTAAGCGGTGTTTTCTCTCGTTGGGACGTAAGCCGCGGTGATACTCTGGTCCCAAAAGTGCGGATGTGCAGACGGTGTTTTCTCTTGTTGGGACGTAAGCCATGGGGAATTGCATTACGCGATCGATCTTTCGAATCAGGAGCCACCATGACGGAAATCCAATTTCCAATACGCAATATTTCGGTTTTAATTGTAGAACTAGTATGGCGACATGATATATGGTACCCATGCCGTCTATGATTGATACTTATGATTTGAAGTTGTTTTACACGCTATGCACTTATAGTAGTATCAAATGATTTGTTTTAAATGTACTAAGCATGTTTGGCTATTATAAGGGAAAACCCTATCCCCCGGCTTGCGTTGCATTGCATTGTGTGATAGGACCTGGGTCTTATAATAGCTTCATTTTTCCAAAAAGCATTGCGCTGTTTTGTTATATGCATTGGTATTATTGGGAGGAAACCCGTTCCGTGTTATACGGCGTGGTCCCTTGATATATCTGATTTAAAGTAAAGTTTTAAATAACTGTTTTAGTTCTCACACCAGTCCCATGACTGACCTGGAGTTTATTGTTTTGACCTAAACTCTGGGTGCCCCTATTTTCCACACGGGCAGCTAGTAGTTTTGGTTTTGCAGATTTATATTCACAGGATCCTGGTTTACAGCTGGAATGATATCCGGAAAGCTTTGTATCCATATATCTCTTCTAGTTGTGTATTGTATTATTTTCCGCTGCTATGTAATTTATTGTAATCTCTGATAATTTGTGATGTATATTATTTATTCATACTCTGTATATTCTTGTATTCTGATGGAATTGTTGTAATTAACAATGAAATGTTCTCTCGTCTGCGTTCTGATTTGTCTTGTCCTCACAGTATTTCGTTCTTTCTCAACTCAACTTTCAATATTTTGATTACGGCTCAAGCTCTTCAACTTTTCAGTTTCTAAAAACTTTTCAAATTTTTCAAAAATTTGGCTAACACCCTAAATTTTCGAAAAAATTCGCCATAACCTCCCCAGCACCGAGAGCACGGGAAAATCCCGAAATTGCCATACAGGCCTTCTGATCTCAAAAAGAAAAAGAAAAAGCCAAGCGGCTAGCAGTCGGCTCCTAAAATCATCATCACCCAAACAAAACAGCAAATTATGATAAACATATACCTATTTGTCGGGCAAACAATTTTATTTCTCTGCTCTAGCCTCCTTGCTATGACCTGTTCTGTAACAACCCGTATATTCGAATAACATATTATAACATAAATGGAGGCAGAATTAAACTGTAAATTCTGAATCAAGGGAAACGGGCTGTGCCATTGCGTTCGTCTCGGAAAAATACGCGAAATAGAGTCCGAGTTTTCGAAAATCGGAGTCCGTATGACCAAGATATGGCCTCACGAAGTTTCACGAAAAATTCACAAATTAAAGTATACTTAATTAAGTGAAATGGGTTGCGCAGAGAAATATATATATATTGATATATATATATATAAATGAAAATTAAATAAATAAATATGCAAAAATGTTCAAAACAGCGAATTGGGAGAGGGGAATAACCGAACCGGCCGATTTTTGAGGTCGACCCGAGCCGGCTGGGTCGACTAGGGGTTAATCCTGGGTGTTTGGCTGTCAACCCGTGGGCCGATTCGCTCAAATGCAGATTTTGCATTTGAATGGTTCTCATGGTTCAGCTTTAATCTAAAGGCCCTAGATGGTTCCTACACTTGACTTCTTCCCCAAGACATGCTTTGATGGCTTGGATTGAATCTAGGGTTAATCCTATGGCTAATACTATCCTAATCCTCTATAAAAAGACCCCAAACCTAGCCTAAATCACCATTATTCAATCCTACAACTAAACTATGTCAAATTTGTTCCTCTCATGGCCTCCACTCTCATGCTAAAATTTCTAAGTTAATTTCTATGAGAGATTTTGAGTTCATACAAGTGTTTTCAAACTTGTATGAGTGTTCTTAGCTTGCATTCAAGTCAAGTTGCAACATTTCTATTTCAAAGCAAGGGTTTTTATTGAATTGGCTCAAGGGTTTTCATTTGGAGCTTGCATATTTGGGTTTTTGGTGCTTGCATAAGGGCTTCGTCTCAATCTTTATAATAAATATTTATTTGTGTCTTCATAGCATTGTAAGCCCTTTTCTACTTTCTTTCTTTGAACTCTAAAGTTAAATGAATGATGCAAGTTTGGGGTTGATCATTATATGCAAGTTTGGTTGATCATTATATGCAAGTTTGGTTGGTCATTATATGCAAGTTTGGTTGATCATTATATGCAAGTTTGGTTGATCATTATATGCAAGTTTGGTTGGTCATTATATGCAAGTTTGGTTGATCATTATATGCAAGTTTGGTTGATCATTATATGCAAGTTTGGATGATCATTATGCAAGTTGGTTTAATCATTATATATGACACATGTTGCTATGTTATGCAAGTTTGGGTTGATCATGTTATGCAAGTTAAACTTGAGGTTTTGAGCATAAAGCTCCAAGCTTTATATTAAAGGTTGCATTTTGGCAACATGAAAGTTATCATATCCCTTATGATAACTTGCATGTGAGGCAAAATGCGAACTTCTAGCAACTTCTACATGTTATTTATCACCATGTATCACTCATATGCTAAGTTTGGTTTTATGCATGCTTTTGAAGCCTAATAATGCAATATGCAAGTATATGAACATATGTACATTTCATATGCCACCATGTTAAACTTGTGGCTTCAACACCTTTATGTCATGGTTATGCCAAGTTCCCTATTTTATCCTTTATGCGTTGTTGCGATTATGTAAACGATGGGATTACGTTGGGGTTGGGTAACATAATGACATGAACATGGTTTTTATAACATGACGTGATATGTTAACTTGTAATTATGTTTTGGAAACATAATGGACATGACACTTAGAAAATATGAGTGTGGCCAACTCGAGGTTGGGTTGAGTTTGTAGCATAAATCTACCCGGACCCGCCCGGCTTAACTAGTGGCTACAAACGATAGGACCCAATGTGAGAAGTTGGTCATGTTGTGCTCAAACCCGAGGTTAGACCTAGTTGTGGTGTAAAGCTACCCGGACCCGCCCGGCTTAACTAGTAACCACAACAAAGTCTAATGTGAGAGGATAAAGCGCATTAAGTTAATTAATGCCTCCTGATTAGGGTTAAGTCATGGTCCACTTAATACTTAACCAATTTGGGCTTGATGGATTAATCGAGGTTAAGTCAGGAGCCTTGGATACTCTTAACCGATTTAATCCACGTTTGGATCGGGTTAACCACATTTAACCCGTTAAGAAACCCTAGTTGTGTGGTCCTTTTCAGCAGTAACCTTCTAGGTAGTATCATAAAACCCTAGGACTACGCTAGGGTGGGGCACGATTACTGGGCTGATTGTAAGAGACCAAAAGAGACGGCTGAATGATGCACCGGTTGTTCAGGCGGACCATGGTCATGCACATCAAGTCCGGAGTTGAACACGGGCATCAGTAGGTTTGGACTGTGCATCCTGTAATGGTGTCTGAGGGTTACACCGTAGGGCCTGATACACCCTATGGGGTGGACCCTGCACAGTCAACTACATTACATGACTAGGCCGTATGACACCGACACCTGACGAGTTAGGTTTATAGGGAGCCGATCGACTAGACCGTGTAGTTGGACCTTGATTTAGGTCATCTCATGATGTTGGGCCAAGCCTGGGCCAAGGGATCAATTCTTGTTTTTACTTGACATGTTAGAATGCTAGTACACCCGTGGTGCAAAACTTAACCTTAATTATGCGATGACACCTTTATCTATCTTGTTAGTTAATCATCATGCCAGTATGTTGTTATCCTTATGTTCATCTCAGCTTCTCATGCCAGTTAACTTTACTAGTTCATAGACAGATAGTAGTAGGGCTTACCAGTCTTTTTGACTGACCTGTTTTCTTTCGCCTCTTTTCTTTCGTTTCCCCCCCTCAGGTTCTCAGGGTGGGAACATTGGAGCTTAGCTTGGATCTTTCTAGCTTGCTTACTGGATTTGCTCATGTACGGGTTTGGACATTGAGCTAGCTATGGTTTATCACTTCACTTTGGGGATAATACTTTATGTATTTCAGTTTTTCAGTTTATGCTTTTATCTAGACTATTGTTTGTTGGAAAATAATGCTCAAGTACTTTGTTGTAATATGACTATGGTTTTGAAATGCTAGTTTAATCCGCTGCTTTATTTACTCTATTTTTACTTATATGTTCTGTCTTGTGATATCTGCATGCATGTTTACCTCGTTTAACGCCCCTCCAAAGCTAGTGTCCTTGCAAGAGTGACACAGGCGGAGGTGGGGTGTTACATTTGGTATCAGAGCGTAAGGTTTACAAGATTTGAGCAAAAGTATTTTTGAAACTTACCTTTTGAAAAACTATTTTCAAAACCAATTAAGTATTTTCCAAGAAAAGTCTAGTTATTTTAAAAAGGCTATTCCCCCAAAAGCCATAGCACTATCCTTCGTTTCTTCGTTCTGAATCTATCTTTTTCTTCGTTTCAGTATGGCCGATCTTAACCTTCCCGAGGGAGTGACCATTCCCGGATGGTTCCGGAGGTACTTGGAAGCTAGGGTCAACGATGCGGGCCCAGCGACTACCCCCACCGTAACTGAAGTTCCTCCTCCTCCTCAGAATCCACAAGCGGATTTCGCAAAAGTTTGCAAGGACTTTAGGGCGATGGGTGGTAAGAACTTTATCGGAACGGAGACTTCCGTGGAGGCAAGGAACTGGTTAAAGGAAACTGAGGACCTCTTTGCTATCTTTGATGTGGAAGATCGTAGGAAAGTTCTGTTGGCGGTATGGCTATTAAAAGGGGAAGCTGCTTATTGGTGGGTAGTCACCACCACTACTAGACCAATTGAGACTTGGGATGACTTTAGGAGAAGGTTTGGACTAATGTTTTTATCATCAACAGAAGAGAACCTTCAGCTAGAGAGGTTCCTATCACTAAAGCAAGGGGACATGACCGTTAGAGAATACGTGGATAAGTTTAATCAACTTGCTCGGTTCGGTCTAGAATGGGTTAACACCGCTCGGAAGAAGGCCCTACGCTTTGCTCTAGGATTAAATGAGCCCTTGCGCGGTTTGGCCATATCTCATATACCCTTGGGGGCGACCTTCGAGAGTTTGGTGAATATGGCCCTACTTCAAGAAGAAGATAAGAGTGTCAAGAAGGAGGTCAAGGCAAATGAGTCCCAAGGCAAGAAGGAAGATACTGAGAAAAGAGATAAGAACAACAACAATAGCAAGGACAACAAGTCAAGAGAAAGAAGGAAGTGCAACTTCTGTGGGATTACTGGGCACATAGCCAAAGACTGCAGGAAGAAGAAGAGGAAGTTGGGCGAATGCTTTCACAGTGGAGAGCCTGGACATCTTAGCAAGGATTGCCCCATGAAGCAAGGACAAGGGCAAGGGCAGAATCAGCATGCAGGACCTTCTGGAGGGCTAGTGCATACGCTCAACATCGCTCCAGTTCTTGATCGAGGTAGTATTTCTGTAGAAAAACTTGTTTACATTTATGATTTCCCTGTTCATACCTTGTTTAATTCTGGTGCATCGTATAGTTTTATTTCTGATGTTGTTGAAAGTTTGCACCTAAGTACTAGCTTAGTTGAGGATCCCGTTTGTGTTTCAAATCCAATTGGGGGTTCCGCCCATCTGTCTATGATTTGGGTGGATTTGAAAATTTCTATTTTGACCGTAGAATTCACGTGTAGTGCTTATGTTCTCGGGGTCACGGGATATAGGTTGGTCTTGGGCATGGATTGGTTGTCCAGTTATGGAGCCATCCTCGATTGTGAGCATAGGGTGGAGAGGCTCATGACTCGCCTCGGTAATACCCTAGAAATTTCTTGTAACCCTAGAGGTCCCGTCATGTTATGTTATCTTGAATCTCCCGACTCGTCCTTCGATGATCTGCAATCTGTAAGGGTGGTCCGAGACTATCCCGATGTCTTTGAAGAAGTTAGGGGATTACCTCCTAAACGAGAGATAGATTTTCGCATTTATCTAGTCGATAATGCCAAGCCAGTATCATTGCCCGTTAGGCACATGGCCCCTCGTGAGAGAAGGGAGCTCAGTAAGCAAATCAAGGAATTACTTGAGAATAATTTTATTAGGCGAAGCATTTCTGAATGGGGTGCTCCGGTGGTATTCGCTACTAAGGTGGATGGTTCGCTTCGTCTATGTGTTGATTATCGAGAGTTGAACAAGCTGACAAAAAAGAATAGGCACCCGTTACCAAGGATTGATGATCTCTTCGACCAGCTTGTAGGTGCTTCTGTTTTCTCTCAGCTCGATCTAGCCACCGGATTCCATCAGCTTAGAGTGGCTGAGGATAGCATTGATAAAACTGCGTTTAGGACTCCAGATGGATTCTTTGAATGGCTTGTCATGCCATTCGGTTTGACTAACGCACCCGCCTACTTCGTAGATTTGATGAGTAGGGTGTTCAGGGAGTTCCTTAACAAGTTTGTTGTTGTCTTCGTGGATGATATTCTGATCTTCTCAAAGGATGAGGAAGAGCATGCTAGGCATCTCAAGGAAGTGATGGATACGCTTAGAGCGCATCAGTTGAAAGCCAAGTTCTCCAAATGTCATTTTTGAGAAGGGAATTTCGGTTTCTTGGACATATAGTTTCTAAGCAAGGCATAGCGGTGGATCCCGCGAAAATGGTTGTGGTTCAAGACTGGAAGACTCCTAGGAATGCAACCGAAGTGAGAAGTTTTCTCGGTTTGGCGGGCTACTATAGGAAGTTCATCAGGGACTTCGCTAAGATTTCAGCCCCTCTTACTAAGTTGACGAAGAAGAACTTAGTCTGTGCATGGGACTTGGAGTGTGAGCTTGCTTTTCAAAGGCTCAAGAGAGCCCTTACCTCAGCTCCAGTTTGGCAACGTGGATTGGCACTGTTTTCAAGAGATAGTTTTCTGCGTGGGATACCGTATAATATGTAAACGAGATCCAAGATTCACTAACGAATCTTGGAAAGCTTGCACGAAACCATGAGCACGCAGTTATGTTTAAGCCAAGTATTTTAGGCAAAGAATAAGTGGAAGTGGAACGAGAGGCAACAGTAAAATGAGTTCTAACTCATATTTTGGGAACAAGAATTAAGAACTACGGAATTGCGAAGTTAAAAGACGGTCAGGGAACGATGGGATTAAGCACAAGAAAATGCGGCTTAGAAGATCGAAGACTAGATACGCGCATTTAACCTCTTTCTAAGAGTATATCCTTGATCCCTATTGTTCCGTAGAGCTTACTCGCATGCTATCTTTTAAGTATATCCTCTCGGCCCTATCCTCAATCTTAGATCTGTTGCAAACCCCCTAAGGAGTATGACTAGCCTATTTGTGATATATGGTTGGGGTGAAGAAGTTCGCCACCAAACTATTTGGGCTTTATGGGATATGGGTAATAATTGGTAGACTTACGAAGAGAACCCATTTTTCCGGTGAAAAGCAAGAGGACCGTATCATGGCTAGCATCTGTTTATCTTCGAGAGATAGTATGGTTGCATGGAGTTCCTTCTAGCATAGTTAGCGATCGTGACCCAATTTTCACTAGCCAGTTCTGGAACAGTTTGCAAGAAGCAATGGGTACGCGATTGAATCTGAGTACAGCCTATCACCCCCAGACGGATAGCCAAACCGAAAGGGTGAATAGAGTGCTAGAAGATCTTTTGAGGCTTTGTGTTCTCGACTTCGGTGCTACTTAGGAAGACCACCTTCCTCTGGTAGAGTTTGCTTATAATAATAGCTATCAAGCCAGCATAGGGATGGCACCATTTGAAGCTTTGTATGGGAGGCCGTGTAGGTCACCATCTTGTTGGTGGGAAACCGAGGAGAAGATGCGTGGGCTTTATCCATTTCTCTTTGAGGATAAATTTTCAATCTCTTTTCCTAGATTGGTATATCTTCCCTTGCTATCCATGCTTATCTAGTTTATCTTGTTTCGTAAATCTTGTCATGAGAACCTTAGGTAGAAACCCTTTGGATGAAACATGTATTTGAAACATGTTATGCTTGATGATTGCAAGTGGTTGCAAGTGTTTGCACGTGGATACTCGTGGATGCATGATACACATTAGGCACTAAGATCGGCTCACACACTTTCATGTTGCATATGCATGAGTGTTTATGCTTATTCATGGATGAAAACTTGTTATGCTATCACGTGGATGTTGCATATGGATGAATGTTATGTGCACTCATGTAGAGATTATAAATTATGTTAGGAATTTGCATACATATGGACTCATTTCACTAACATATTTTGCATTAAGGAGGTTTACTGTATCAGTAACCTCCTGATTTTCGCATTAGATAAGTAAATATACACACACCTCTGCATATGATCATACAGCATTTAGAACCTTTTAAGGACAATGATTGCTCGTGGATGATGTTTTGAGTAGATGGATGATGGATGGTAGGATACGTTCTTCCTAACTTGGAGATTTCGGGGACGAAATCTTTCAAGGAGGGGAGAATGTAATAACCCTTATTTTTGAATAACATATTATAACATAAATGGAGGTAGAATTAAACTGTAAAATCTGAATCAAGGGAAACGGGCTGTGCCATTGCGTTCGTCTCGGAAAAATACACGAAATAGAGTCCGAGTTTTCGAAAATTGGAGTCCGTATGACCAAGATATGGCCTCGCGAAGTTTCACGAAAAATTCACAAATTAAAGTATACTTAATTAAGTGAAATGGGTTGCGCAGAGAAATATATATATATTGATATATATATATAATTGAAAATTAAATAAATAAATACGCAAAAATGTTCAAAACAGCGAATTGGGAGAGGGGAATAACCGAACCGACCGATTTTTGAGGTCGACCCGAGCCGGCTGGGTCGACTAGGGGTTAATCCAGGGTGTTTGGCTGTCAACCCGTGGGCCGATTCGCTCAAATGCAGATTTTGCATTTGAATGGTTCTCATGGTTCAGCTTTAATCTAAAGGCCCTAGATGGTTCCTACACTTGACTTCTTCCCCAAGACATGCTTTGATGGCTTGGATTGAATCTAGGGTTAATCCTATGGCTAATACTATCCTAATCCTCTATAAAAAGACCCCAAACCTAGCCTAAATCACCATTATTCAATCCTACAACTAAACTATGTCAAATTTGTTCCTCTCATGGCCTCCACTCTCATGCTAAAATTTCTAAGTTAATTTCTATGAGAGATTTTGAGTTCATACAAGTGTTTTCAAACTTGTATGAGTGTTCTTAGCTTGCATTCAAGTCAAGTTGCAACATTTCTATTTCAAAGCAAGGGTTTTTATTGAATTGGCTCAAGGGTTTTCATTTGGAGCTTGCATATTTGGGTTTTTGGTGCTTGCATAAGGGCTTCGTCTCAATCTTTATAATAAATATTTATTTGTGTCTTCATAGCATTGTAAGCCCTTTTCTACTTTCTTTCTTTGAACTCTAAAGTTAAATGAATGATGCAAGTTTGGGGTTGATCATTATATGCAAGTTTGGTTGATCATTATATGCAAGTTTGGTTGGTCATTATATGCAAGTTTGGTTGATCATTATATGCAAGTTTGGTTGATCATTATATGCAAGTTTGGTTGATCATTATATGCAAGTTTGGTTGGTCATTATATGCAAGTTTGGATGATCATTATGGAAGTTGGTTTAATCATTATGTATGACACATGTTGCTATGTTATGCAAGTTTGGGTTGATCATGTTATCATGTTATGCAAGTTAAACTTGAGGTTTTGAGCATAAAGCTCCAAGCTTTATATTAAAGGTTGCATTTTGGCAACATGAAAGTTATCATATCCCTTATGATAACTTGCATGTGAGGCAAAATGCGAACTTCTAGCAACTTCTACATGTTATTTATCACCATGTATCACTCATATGCTAAGTTTGGTTTTATGCATGCTTTTGAAGCCTAATAATGCAATATGCAAGTATATGAACATATGTACATTTCATATGCCACCATGTTAAACATGTGGCTTCAACACCTTTATGTCATGGTTATTCCAAGTTCCCTATTTTATCCTTTATGCGTTGTTGCGATTATGTAAACGATGGGATTACGTTGGGGTTGGGTAACATAATGACATGAACATGGTTTTTATAACATGACGTGATATGTTAACTTGTAATTATGTTTTGCAAACATAATGGACATGACACTTAGAAAATATGAGTGTGGCCAACTCGAGGTTGGGTTGAGTTTGTAGCATAAATCTACCCGGACCCGCCCGGCTTAACTAGTGGCTACAAACAATAGGACCCTTGAGAAGTTGTTCATGTTGTGCTCGAACCCGAGGTTAGACCTAGTTGTGGTGTAAAGCTACCCGGACCCGCCCGGCTTAACTAGTAACCACAACAAAGTCTAATGTGAGAGGTTAAAGCGCATTAAGTTAATTAATGCCTCCTGATTAGGGTTAAGTCATGGTCCACTTAATACTTAACCAATTTGGGCTTGATGGATTAATCGAGGTTAAGTCAGGAGCCTTGGGTACTCTTAACCGATTTAATCCACATTTGGATCGGGTTAACCACATTTAACCCGTTAAGAAACCCTAGTTGCGTGGTCCTTTTCAGCAGTAACCATCTAGGTAGTATCATAAGACCCTAGGACTAGGCTAGGGTGGGGCACGATTACTGGGCTGATTGTAAGAGGCCAAAAGAGACGGCTGAATGATGCACCGGTTGTTCAGGCGGACCATGGTCGTGCACATCAAGTCCGGAGTTGAACACGGGCATCAGTAGGTTTGGACTGTGCATCCTGTAATGGTGTCTGAGGGTTACACCGTAGGGCCTGATACACCCTATGGGGTGGACCTGCACAGTCAACTACATTACATGACTAGGCCGTATGACACCGATACCTGACGAGTTAGGCTTATAGGGAGCCGATCGACTAGACCGTGTAGTTGGACCTTGATTTAGGTCATCTCATGATGTTGGGCCAAGCTTGGGCCAAGGGATCAATTCTTGTTTTTACTTGACATGTTAGAATGCTAGTACACCCGTGGTGCAAAACTTAACCTTAATTATGCTATGACACCTTTATCTATCTTGTTAGTTAATCATCATGCCAGTATGTTGTTATCCTTATGTTCATCTCAGCTTCTCATGCCAGTTAACTTTACTAGTTCATAGACAGATAGTAGTAGGGCTTACCAGTCTTTTTGACTGACCTGTTTTCTTTCGCCTCTTTTCTTCCGTTTCCCCCCCCTTCAGGTTCTCAGGGTGGGAACATTGGAGCTTAGCTTGGATCTTTCTAGCTTGCTTACTGGATTTTCTCATGTACGGGTTTGGACATTGAGCTAGCTATGGTTTATCACTTCACTTTGGGGATAATACTTTATGTATTTCAGTTTTTCAGTTTATGCTTTTATCTAGACTATTGTTTGTTGGAAAATAATGCTCAAGTACTTTGTTGTAATATGACTATGGTTTTGAAATGCTAGTTTAATCCGCTGCTTTATTTACTCTGTTTTTACTTATATGTTCTGTCTTGTGATATCTGCATGCATGTTTACCTCGTTTAACGCCCCTCCAAAGCTAGTGTCCTTGCAAGAGTGGCACTGGCGGAGGTGGGGTGTTACATGTTCAATGAAAGTACATGTATATGCAAGCAAATGCGACCAAATTTCAGATAAAACTCACTATTTGATCAAATTGGCTATATGGTTAAAATTTCAATTAATCAAAACAGTAATCAAACAACACAACCATCAATAAATTAGTTGATTAGTTAAACAACTTTCGGCTTCGTTCCTTTTCGGGGACGAAAAGTTTTAAGTGCGGGAGATTGTAATAACCTGAAAATCTGGGCCAGTTTAAAATTTTTATTTTGGCAATTTTAGCGAATTTGATTATTTAAAATGAATTATTTTAAATAATATCGACGAGAAATTTATTTTGAATATAATTCGAATGTATGTATTTGTATAGATCGTCGTTAGAATATAAATATTTATTTTAAATTATAAAAGGAATTGAAAATGGCGCGGTAGTTCGATAATTCGATTTCAAACTTTAATTCAACATACCGGGTGCAAAGTAAACCGGATTTTAGTGAAACCAAAAATAATAGGATCTATTTGATAATATCTTTCCAACGAATCCGAACAATCAAAATTTCATAATGGGAATCAAAAGATACGTCCAGTTGAAAATTCTGAATAGTCGCCATGGAATTCAGGCCCTTAAAAATAGCCATTTTGCAAACGACCTCGGTTTTCGAAGAAACCACTTTTGTTGGATCCGTGATGTCAAGTTATTGCTAGGTTTCAAATTTCATAATTTTTCGAATCAATATGTGAGCGTGGCAAAGGAAAACGCGTTTGACCAGTTTCAGTTGATTTTAATCGACTGGAAAATGGCCATTTTTCAAACGGTCTCAGAATTCAATGAAACTAGTTTTGTTAGGACCGTATCGTCAATACGAAGCTAGAAAATATTTTTCTGGAATTTTTCGAGTTAGTATGTGACCCCGGTAAATTGAAATGCGCATTCAAATTCAATATATAGAGTTATATGTTGATTTTGACGAAAACTGATTGAAACAGTCGAATCAGCCTACGATACATATCCCATTGTGTTCGGAATAGGGATAATTAGCTATGGACGACAAGCGGTGGGTCTCGTTTGTTGTATATAACGTAGTTGTATACACAATTATATGATTTTTGTTTGATGATAACAATCAAATAAATATTATTTTAAATGTGTTTGTTACTGTACTGTTCTATACATCACAGATAGGAATATAATATTTATATTTAAATAAAATACGACTGTACATAAATTTAAATATTAACACAGTATTTTATTTAAATAGAATATTTTATTTCAATATTCAAACAGTACAAATTTTCACAACTCCACTATTTATACGTTTCACTAATACACTCATTTCATATAGACAGCTTCTCACTGCAAAAACAGTCACACCCAGTTTACATCTCAATATACAGACTCATATACACTTGTACTGACACAGTTGTTTATTTTTAGTCTTCACTACTCCTAGTCCAGTCCAGTCATCACAGTCAGTCCAGTCATCACAGTCATACCTATCACATATGAAAAACACACACACACAGTACATTGCAATAGAATTGAAACTGAATAAACGCGAATACAAATTTTTTTTGAAAATTTTATTTGCCTCAGAATTTCGGTGTGTTTCTCATCATTTTTCATGGCTTGATCTGAATATAGGACGCACATACATGTATACACATACATGTGTATGTATATACACATATTATTGTGCAGGGACAAGAAAATCAGTCTGAGTGGCTGCATGTACACACGTGCATGAAAATACACGTGTGCACTGCCTCGCCAATCAGTGTGTGCATCTGAGGAGTAGCCATCAAGGACCAACTCGACTCAGCATTACATGTCAAAATGGACAGTACAAAAATAACCAAAGTGGTCGAGCAAAGCAATCATGAACACAAGGCAAACACAAATATGGTGAAACTTAAAGTTGCACAAGCACCAACAACTCCGAGCACATGTGAAATGGTCAAAACAGCAAGTCAATCATGGTCGAGAAAATGGCCAAAGCAGTAAAGAATGGAGCAACAACATATGATGTGCATAACTCAAATGCGAGCAGCAAACACAAGTGCATGATGGTGCAACTCAACATGGAGCAAAAGAGATCTAAGAAATGAAGTACACAAGTCATGGGTAAAAGTGCAACTCAGACACATGTAAAGCATCTCAGCAGCGACTAAAATGGTCGAGCAATGGTGAAAGTTTTTCACGAAACAGCAAATCTGTGTCAAGAAGACACTGCAAATGCAAAAGTAGTGCAACTACATGGTGAAATAAATGAAGTGTTCATGCATGTCAAGAAGTGAACAGCAAGAGTAAACACAAATCAACATGGACTGATATAAAGCAACTCATGAATGTGAATGAAGCAAACTGGATGAACAACAATACTCTGGCATACATATATAAACTTATCAAATCAGTTGTGTACATCGCATGGAGGTGCAAGCATAAAAATGTCAAAGTTCAAAACTGTAAAACATGTGTACAGATGTGCAGATATTGCATCAACTTCTTCTATACATGCACAGTTTGAATAAACAAGGGGCTAGTGCAAGGAATGAACAATGGAAACAAATCATTTTTTAAATATGACAATCAAGGCAGAAATCCACAAATTGGATATGTTGCAAATGGATTCAAATCAGTGTGGTAAAGTTTTTTGCTCATATATGGCAAGTATTAAACTGGTTTCCATAAAATCTATTTCTAGCAAAAATCAAGTAGGGAAAGGTTTTGAAGACATTCAATCAGCAATGTTTTTTGTTAATCAGTTTCTGGCAAGTTTTTTCTTAATTGCTCAATTATCCAAGGGATTGTTTCATGATTTATAAAGGCAACAAATTTAAATCCAGTCATGGTTTCAAACAAGGCAACATCATTCAAAAAATGCAAGCCGAGCTAAATTAGAGTTTCCAGCAATTTTTTTTCAAGAAATCTGAAGATTTTGTTTTGGGAAATAAATTTCTTCACAATCAAAACTTTCCAGTATGGATGAACATTATTTGTTAGGCATAAATTCATTCTCTTATCAATCAACAGAAATCACGCAAGGGCCTATTCAGATGTTCAGATTTACTCAATTTTAATGAATAGCAAGGGATTTCATTCGAAGCATCTCAATCAGTTCCAGATGTGCCACAAACTAGTTTTTTTTTTCAAAGTCAAAGGCAACTTTCAAATCGAGGCAACATATTTCATCAATTAAAATCGAAGAAAGTCAAAAAGGGAAACCCGCAAAAATTCATTCAATCAGAATTTATCAGCAAACACAAAAGGAGAAACCGCAATCAGTCAAGCCACATATTTCGAAATTAGAGTGTCAATAGGGTTTCTAAGACCCTATATAATCACCACTTCATCACTGGCATAAAAGGATCGAAAAACTTGAAATCAATTTGAGAGCTAAAATTTTAAACCAGTGAATACTCACAAAGTTTTCGATCGTCAGACAGAAAGGGATTGCTCAAACCAAATCGACGTTCAGGCAACACGAGTTATACCTTCAGAGATCCATCTTTCTATCAAGTAAACAAACACAGATCGATTTAGGAATTTGAAGAAAACCCTAGTATCTTACGGCCGCCATTTTCAATCTTCAGAGGACCAAAGAGGATCAGGTGCAAATGAAATAAGAGTGGGCTAAAGAATGGGCCGACCATTTTGACTTTAAGGGCTAAGAAGAAAAGGGAGATTTAATTTTATTTAGCCTAGGGTTTTTATATTTGTTTTCTTTTATTTTGTATTGTTTTAGTTTTAATTTCTTTGTAAACCGAACAGTTTATAGATTCTGTAAAATCTAGGGGGAACCAGTTAGGGATTTAACTGGCAGTTGACTAGTCTGTGTAAAACTAGGGGAAATTCTGATTCAGGGGTTTGAATCAGTCTAGGGTTTTGAGCGTAGAGCTAGAATAGGAGCGAGAGTCGCGAGTGTACAAGGTCTCGTATGCGGGATCTGTTCTATCATCTAGTAGAAACCTTAGGAATGCAGCAGTAGGCAGAGTTTTGCCGAAGCTGGGTATCTCTTGTGTCATTTATTTTTCTGCATTTCTATTTCTGCTATTATCTGTGATCTCTATATTTTTAATATCTCGCAAAAAAATTATAATAAACCCTATTCACCCCCCCTCTAGGGTTAATCTAGATCCAACAAGTGGTATCAGAGCAGGTATTTTTTGTTAACTCTAGAGAAATGGTGAATCCTTGTTGTCAGTCTTCTAAGAGTCAGTCCAGTGATATTCCAATGATTTTCAATGGAACAGATTTTCAAATTTGGAAATCAAAATTCGAATTATATTTAAAATCTGTAAATTTTGAATATTGGAATATTATTGAAAATATGGGAGATATGTTAGATAAGAGGAATAAGGTTTTAAATGCTCAGGTTATGCATATTATTTATTCTTTCATTGGTAATAATCAATTAAAATTTATCTCTCATTGTTTGACTGCGCAGGATATTTGGAAAACTCTTGACAAGGTTTACAGAACAGACAACAATTTCTCAAAACCCCACGAGATCAACTCAGATTCAGATCTTTGCTTTACAGGTCATGTCGACGAAATTTCAGATGGATCAGATGATGAAGATTCAACAGATGATGGAGACTCAACAGATGATGAAACAGGAAATTTCTCTTATGAAGACTTAGTTTATATGTGTCTTGATTTAACTAAATCTGTTGATGAACTCCAACTGAAAATTAAAAATTTGAAATCTGAAAATTCTGAGTTGCGACGCAAAAATAGTGATTTGGAATTGAAATTTAAAAGTGGAGATTGTTCTAATTCTGTGTGCGAAAATTGTTTGAATTTGGAAAATAATCTTGCTCATCTTAATAAAAATTTTGAACAGCTTGAAAACCAAATTTTGATTTTGAAAAATAATGAGAATGAGCAAACTTATAAAAACAATTTTTTGCAAAAGGAATTAGATAATTTCAAAACATACGAAAATCCCGAATTTGAAATTTATGAAAAAGAAAAGTTGTTGGAAACTGAATCAGCTTTGAAAAAGCTTGAAAACGAAATTGAAAAATTCAAGATTTTTGAAAAACAACAATTTGAAAAGCAAATTCAGTTTGAATCTGAGATTCTTGAATCCAAGACCAAAATCAAAGTACTTGAAAATGAAAATTTGATTTTGAAACAAAACGAGACTGAAAGGAGAAAGATCAGCATTAATCGTTGTTTGAATCTGATAAAAGAAAATTTTGATCTAAAATCCAAAATCAACGATCTTGAATTGAGTTTGAAACGTTTTTCAACAAGTGAAAAATCTTTGAATATGTTGTTGAAAAATCAAAATTCTTTTGGAAATAAAAGAGGTCTTGGTTTCGAGAAAGAAAATGATTTTGAAAAACGAAACTCGAATGATTTGAAAATTCCTTCAAACCTCTTTAAGAACAATAAATTTGAAAACTTGAACTCTAATAATTCAAAGGGATTTTTAAATCATAATCGAGATGTGAATTTGTTTTATAACAATCCAGTTGAACAATCATGGACCCCAAAAATAAATAAAACCATTTTTGGAAAAACTAAACGGTTTTGGGTTCCTAAGGGCACGAAAGTAAATTCAGCTGGGTTGTTATACAAACAGGTTTGGGTACCAAAACGCACAAACGAAACTGTGAGTGGTTTTACAAATTTTGTTAGACCACTCGATCCTCTTAACTGTTAGGTACCAAAGGAGGCTGAGAAACTGCTTTGCTGAAAAGAGAAAACGATTCAAACTGCTTCATGTGATTGAATCATTCAATGTTTCTTAGCCAAGTCCGATAAGTTAGAAATTCTGTTTCTCATCATATGTCAGGTATGATTTCTAACTTCATTCTTGTAAATATATTTTTTCTTTGTTTATTTCTCCTTCTTCTACCCCTTTCTATTTTATTTTTCTTCTGTTTGTTTTTCTTTGATTTGTCACTACCATATCTCTTTGTTTATTTTGTGCTTCTTAAACTTCCAATTGCAGTTCTCATGACTTTATGGAAATTCATTTTATTTGAATAAAACTCTCTTGTTTATAATCATTTCCGGATTCTGAATTTAATCTTGTAATTATCTGCAATTGTTTAGAAGTTTATTTTATTCTTGAATTCATAACAGTGCTGAAGAATTCATGTCATATCTTGAACACTGTTAATTTGAATTCTAAATTTTGAAAGATCTGAATATTTAATGAAATGTCACACACCTTTGCTGTTCTGAGTTTATTCTAATTCATTTTAGAAAAGCTCAAAATATTATACTCATTACAGCACTCTGTTATTTATCAGTTGTGATAATTTCATTGATTTTCAGATTGGCTTGTATCAGTGATACATCTTGGAATTCATCTTTATTCATGATCATTATATTGAAATATGTTTGTTTGAAATCATCTGAAGTTCTAGATATTTTGAATATCACACACCTCTTATTTTTGAAATTGTCAATCTTGTGTGACTGATTCATTATATCCCAAAACTTTACATTGATTCATGTGATTTCAAATAAATTATCCCGATCATGAATATTTTCAAATTTGACGTAAATGACCTGAAATTTCTCTTGGGCTTGTCAGAAATAGTTTTGAGAAATTCTTGAAAATGTTCTTTTTGAAAATGGTCTTTGAAAATCATTGTTATTTCATGATTATTTGATTTGAATATATGTTTGTTTAAAATCATTTGAAATTATTGATTTATTGGATCTCACACATATCTTGAATCTGAAATATAACCTGGTGTGATTGATTCATTAAATCCTAATACTTTCACATTTCTTCAAATGATTTAAAATAGAGTATATTTGCAAATCTTGGATCATGAACCACCTTATGTGACCAACATCTTGACAAGTCTGATTTTGAACAGTTCTTGTTTGTGCTGCTCTGATACTATTTTCAGATAACTGTCTGTTTTAATCTGCTTGCTTCTCTGATATTTGTGCTAAAGTTGTAATCTTGTCCGTTTGGGCTTTGTGTTTGAAATTTCTTCAATCTAAGATATTTTGGGTGTGAATAAAATCTTTGAGAAAGAGACTACAAGTGGTATCAATTCTTTATTTTTTTCCACTCACCTGTTTTGAACTATCACCCTGTATAAATACATTTTTTTCCCCTTTGTATAAATCTGTGTATATCACTCTTGTAATTGATTTTCAATTTTAAACTTATTTATTGATTATTCATTCAGAAATTGAAATCAATATCCATATTGAACTGTATTTATAATTCATCAAAATTATTATCAGATTTCGAAATTGTGATGAATTGTAACTACAGTATATTTCACAACAAGAGGAGATTTTATTTGAATTTTCATGATGGTTGAACATTTATTTTAATATCTTTGAATTGGCAATTATTTCACGATCATTTTCTTTATCTATCATCCTTCTGCCATCCATCATGATTTTATATTAATGTGGAGAGTTAATAATCTTAAAAATCTTTTTGAATAAACAGTGAAAATTTGTGATAGAAATGGGACTATATTATTTATTCAAAATTAGTGATAATTGAAAATTTTCAATAATCCCAGTACAGTCGAGCATATTTCATAATATAATTAATTTAGAAATTTATTTCACAAACCATTTCTGTACCTACCATCATTTCTATCATCCATATTGGTTTTATATACCGAGGAGTTTTTCCTTTTAAAAGCTGAAAATGATAAAAATATAACTAATACATAAGTGTGTCTCTAACCTCATTTAAAAATCCAAGCTCTGGTCATGCATGGTTAAGAGACAGCTTATAATTTAAGTTGCGACTGACTCCATTTAAAAATCCAAGCTCTGGTTATGCATGGTCAGTGTGCTCTTAAATAAAAGGAAAAAGAAAAAGAAAAATGTGCTATAAATATAAATAAATCTGAAATTCTCCTCTGAGTATAAAAACCTGTCTATCAATCCATCTTTCTATTTTGTGAAATGTGTTGAAATCTTATGACGTATTATGATTTGTTGATTGATAGCTATTGGAATTTGAGATTATACGATTTTGTCACTTAAATTGAATTGTTAATTATAGTCCAAATCCATCACTGTTTTTGTGCTCAATTTTATAAATTCTTTTGAAAAATAATTGGAAGTATATGTTTTTAAAACTCTCTCCATTATTTATAAATTCACCGTAAATCCGTCATTCTCTAAAATGTGAAATATGCCACCTGTTCTCAGTATATTATGATTTTTGTTTGATTGATTAAGATTTATGATGAACGTGCTTCCTCTTCAGCTGAAATTATATTTCTAGTCATTTTTCATCTATATTTTAAATTCTATATCCTTTTGATAAGGGAGAATGGATTGAGATTTTGATTTATGAGTGAATATTTTATAAATATTTTAATTCTGAAAATTTATTATTATTCATACATTTTACTCATGCACAGTTATAGGGGGAGTTGTATGTACAGTTATAGGGGGAGTTGTCTGTTGTAGGGGGAGTTCAATATTCACTGTCAAACACATCTATTGTATACAAAATCTTTTATTTGTTTGTCATCATCAAAAGGGGGAGATTGTTGTATATAACGTAGTTGTATACACAATTATATGATTTTTGTTTGATGATAACAATCAAATAAATATTATTTTAAATGTGTTTGTTACTGTACTGTTCTATACATCACAGATAGGAATATAATATTTATATTTAAATAAAATACGACTGTACAGAAATTTAAATATTAACACAGTATTTTATTTAAATAGAATATTTTATTTCAATATTCAAACAGTACAATTTTTCACAACTCCACTATTTATACGTTTCACTAATACACTCATTTCATATAGACAGCTTCTCACTGCAAAAACAGTCACACTCAGTTTACATCTCAATATACAGACTCATATACACTTGTACTGACACAGTTGTTTATTTTTAGTCTTCACTGCTCCTAGTCCAGTCCAGTCATCACAGTCAGTCCAGTCATCACAGTCATACCTGTCACATATGAAAAACACACACACAGTACACTGCAATAGAATTGAAACTGAATAAACGCGAATACAATTTTTTCTTTTGAAAATTTTATTTGCCTCAGAATTTCGGTGTGTTTCTCATCATTTTTCATGACTTGATCTGAATATAGGACGCACATACATGTATACACATACATGTGTATGTATATACACATATTATTGTGCAGGGACAAGAAAATCAGTCTGAGTGGCTGCATGTACACACGTGCATGAAAATACACGTGTGCACTGCCTCGCCAATCAGTGTGTGCATCTGAGGAGTAGCCATCAAGGACCAACTCGACTCAGCATTACATGTCAAAATGGACAGTACAAAAATAACCAAAGTGGTCGAGCAAAGCAATCATGAACACAAGGCAAACACAAATATGGTGAAACTTAAAGTTGCACAAGCACCAACAACACCGAGCACATGTGAAATGGTCAAAACAGCAAGTCAATCATGGTCGAGAAAATGGCCAAAGCAGTAAAGAATGGAGCAACAGCATATGATGTGCATAACTCAAATGCGAGCAGCAAACAAAAGTGCATGATGGTGCAACTCAACATAGAGCAAAAGAGATCTAAGAAATGAAGTACACAAGTCATGGGTAAAAGTGCAACTCAGACACATGTAAAGCATCTCAACAGCGACTAAAATGGTCGAGCAATGGTGCAAGTTATTCACGAAACAACAAATCTGTGTCAAGAAGACACTGCAAATGCAAAAGTAGTGCAGCTACATGGTGAAATAAATGAAGTGTTCATGCATGTCAAGAAGTGAACAACAAGAGTAAACACAAATCAACATGGACTGATATAAAGCAACTCATGAATGTGAATGAAGCAAACTGGATGAACAACAATACTCTGGCATACATATATAAACTGATCAAATCAGTTGTGTACATCGCATGGAGGTGCAAGCATAAAAATGTCAAAGTTCAAAACAGCAAAACATGTGTACAGATGTGCAGATATTGCATCAACTTCTTCTATACATGCACAGTTTGAATAAACAAGGGGCTAGTGCAAGGAATGAACAATGGAAACAAATCATTTTTTAAATCTGACAATCAAGGCAGAAATCCACAAATTGGATATGTTGCAAATGGATTCAAATCAGTGTGGTAAAGTTTTTTGCTCATATATGGCAAGTATTAAACTGGTTTCCAGAAAATCTATTTCTAGCAAAAATCAAGTAGGGAAAGGTTTTGAAGACATTCAATCAGCAATGTTTTTTGTTAATCAGTTTCTGGCAAGTTTTTTCTTAATTGCTCAATTATCCAAGGGATTGTTTCATGATTTATAAAGGCAACAAATTTAAATCCAGTCATGGTTTCAAACAAGGCAACATCATTCAAAAAATGCAAGCCGAGCTAAATTAGAGTTTCCAGCAATTTTTTTTCAAGAAATCTGAAGATTTTGTTTTGGGAAATAAATCTCTTCACAATCAAAACTTTCCAGTATGGATGAACATTATTTGTTAGGCATAAATTCATTCTCTTATCAATCAACAGAAATCACGCAAGGGCCTATTCATATGTTCAGATTTACTCAATTTTAATGAATAGCAAGGGATTTCATTCGAAGCATCTCAATCAGGTTCCAGATGTGCCACAAACCAGTTTTTTTTTTCAAAGTCAAAGGCAACTTTCAAATCGAGGCAACATATTTCATCAATTAAAATCGAAGAAAGTCAAAAAGGGAAACCCGCAAAAATTCATTCAATCAGAATTTATCAGCAAACACAAAAGGAGAAACCGCAATCAGTCAAGCCACATATTTCGAAATCAGAGTGTCAATAGGGTTCCTAAGACCCTATATAATCACCACTTCATCACTGGCATAAAAGGATCGAAAAACCTGAAATCAATTTGAGAGCTAAATTTTTAAACCAGTGAATACTCACAAAGTTTTCGATCGTCAGACAGAAAGGGATTGCTCAAACCAAATCGACGTTCAGGCAACACGAGTTATACCTTCAGAGATCCATCTTTCTATCAAGTAAACAAACACAGATCGATTTAGGGATTTGAAGAAAACCCTAGTATCTTACGGCCGCCATTTTCAATCTTCAGAGGACCAAAGAGGATCGGGTGCAAATGAAATAAGAGTGGGCTAAAGAATGGGCCGGCCATTTTGACTTTAAGGGCTAAGAAGAAAAGGGAGATTTAATTTTATTTAGCCTAGGGTTTTTATATTTGTTTTCTTTTATTTTGTATTGTTTTAGTTTTAATTTCTTTGTAAACCGAACAGTTTATAGATTCTGTAAAATCTAGGGGGAACCAGTTAGGGGTTTAACTGGCAGTTGACTAGTCTGTGCAAAACTAGGGGAAATTCTGATTCAGGGGTTTGAATCAGTCTAGGGTTTTGAGCGTAGAGTTAGAATAGAAGCGATAGCCGCGAGTGTACAAGGTCTTGTATGCGGGATCTGTTCTATCATCTAGTAGAAACCTTAGGAATGTAGCAGTAGGCAGAGTTTTGCCGAAGCTGGGTATCTCTTGTGCCATTTATTTTTCTGCATTTCTATTTCTGCTATTATCTGTGATCTCTATATTTTTAATATCTCGCAAAAAAATTATAATAAACCCTATTCACCCCCCTCTAGGGTTAATCTAGATCCAACATCGTTTGGAGGTCGAAAATAAAAGTTGCTTTGGGGGGGGGGAAATAAAATAATTGAATAATTATATATAAAACTCCCTCAACCTCTTTCTCTTTCATTCATAAGTCAAAGAAGAAAATAAAACCCGTAACCCACAAAATCCGTCGCCCTTACCATAGCCTCCGCCACCCTTGGCGTGGGCCCCCTCCGCGCCGCCGCGGGCTGCCAGTGAGGCGCAGCCGCCTCTGGTTTCCCCCCTCTCGATCTCCACCTCGATGCCAACGCGGGACCCCAATCCGCCACGAACTGATCCGTTCCGGCCAGCCCTAGGCCGCGCCGCCTCTCCCTGACGATCTGAACCATCGCCACACTTCCCCCTCCGAATCCCTCTTGCTCCGACGCCCCCTTTCTCTCCCTCCTCCTTCTCCAAACCTTCCTCCAAACAAAAACTGCGCTGCCACCCCTTCTTCTGACCTCCGCAGTCCGCCTCGCCCTTTCCAGCAGCAACAACTCGCGACCGCAAAGCCGAAAACCCTCTCGAACGATGGTCGAATGGATGGAGCTCTCTCCGAATCGAAACATTAGAAAAACCCTTGTAAGTTTTCTAACTATTTTTCTTAGAATAATAGGATTTTTGTGAAAGTAAAAATAGCGATATCTTTTTATGTGTATTAGCGAGGTAAATATACGATTTTTAATATAAAAAATATATGATTTTGAATATAGTAAAGATTAGATTTTTAAATAATAAAAGATTTTATCTTCAACTACGAAAAGCTTTGATTTTTATATTTAAAAAGTTATGATTTTTATAGGACAAAGATTAGATTTTGTTCAACAAAAAGATTTGATTTGCAACATAGGAAAAATATGATTTTTATCGTATGTGAAATATAAAAATATAATTTTTATAAAGTAGAAGTATTAAAAATATGATTTTTATATAATAGAGAATATAAAAAAATATTATCTTTATATATGTAGCGAAATAAAAATCTGATTTTTATTTATTGAAATGAAGAGATAAAAATATAATTTTTATTTGAACAGCGTGAAAAGGACTGCATTGGAATTTCAAACCGATCCAGACGGTTCAGCAATTCAAAAGTAAAGCACGACGGAGTGGAACCCTCTGTGAGAACTTCTCACCTTTTAATTTTGTTTTCTAGTTAATAATATATACTAGGATGCATACGGTGTTTAGTAGCACCCGACACCCGTCGTCCACAGACCATGGACGGCTTGTATGCTTGTTTGTTTGATTTTGATGTGTAGTTGATTGTGTGATGTGATGTGAAATGAAATAAAACATTTATATAGTTGAAATAAAATATTTTATAGTGGAAAATATTTTATAGTTAAAAATAGAATTTTTAACGTGTATAAGAAATGAAATAAAAATAAACAAATCGGACGATTTGTTTATATACACACATTTGACTGATATTGATTGGGACGATAAATTTTACACATCGCCCAACTGCACAAATAAAATTTGTGTTTGATTGTTTGAAACCCCACACGGGTATTGGGATGATATTTGACGTACACTAATCCCGACTGTTTAGTTGTATGTCGATTGATTGATTGACAGACTGTTATAAGCATTAAATATTTATATTCGATGCTTATACAGTGTAGAATGCACTTTGGATGATGGTTGATTATTCATCGTTGTTATTGTATACATGTGTTGTAGAAAATCCATATAACTAACATTATATGGTAATTGATTGGGCCTCATTCAATATTTGAAATAGAATATTTGAAAATAGAAATATATGAAGCCGTGTCGATTAGATTGACGTCATTTTGACGTGAACGATATTTATATCGATTTTATTCATTTTATAATGAATATCGAAAGTGATCTCAAAATCTGATATTTCGAAAAGAAATGAATTCGAATTGAAATTGAATTGAAATCGAATAGAAATGAATTCGAATTGAAATTGAATATAAATGAATTCAAATTGAAATTGAATATAAATGAATTCGAATTGAAATTGAATATAAATGAATTCGAATTGAAATTAAATAGAAATGAATTCGAATTGAAATTAAATAGAAATGAATTCGAATTGAAATTAAATAGAAATGAATTCGAATTGAAATTAAATAGAAATGAATTCGAATTGAAATTGAATATAAATAAGTTCAAATTGAAATTGAATATAAATAAATTCGAATTGAAATTGAATATAAATAAATTCGAATTGAAATTGAATATAAACGAATTCGAATTGAATTGAATAGAAAACAAATTCGAAATGAATTGAATAGAAATGAATTCGAATTGAAATTGAATATAAATAAATTCGAATTGAAATTGAATATAAACGAATTCGAATTGAATAGAATAGAAAACGAATTCGAATTGAATTGAATAGAAAACGAATTCGAATTGAATTGAATAGAAAACGAATTCGAATTGAATTGAATAGAAAACGAATTTGAATTGAATTTAATAGAAAATGAATTTGAATTGAATTCAATTGAAAACGAATTGAAATCAATTTGAATTGAAATCAATTTGAATTGAAATCAAATAGAAGTGAATGTAAATAGAATTTATAAGGGAAAATTCAATTTTGATTTGAATTTGAGATAAAGGTTGAAATTGTTTTTGAAACAAATTTGAAATGATTTATAAAATTCGTTTCAAAAAGGAAATCGACGAAGTATATATATAATATATATATATATATATATTATATATATAATGGCCTGAATAGAACGCGCCGCACCGCGACGGTTCGTGAATTTCGACCATTGACGTCGAACGGACATTGCGGGAGATCCGACCGTCGGATTCTCCTAAAACCGGAAACGTTGGGTTCGTATCGAAAAGATCTTTCTAACGAATATTAGAAATTTGAAATCTAACGGTTGGATTTGGAATCATGTCCAAATCAAATTTGGAAAAGGTCGCTGTAAGTGCAGTTCGATGGCCATTGATGGAAATCGACTGTACAGGCCTTGATAAAATTATTAAAAATAATAATAATTTGTGTAAAATCATAAGAAATGATTTGTGAAGAATTGGGATGAAAAACTCCATATTTGAAAGGATAAAAAAATAGATTTTTATCGAAATGAACTAGTTTTGAACTAGAATAATAATTTATTTATTTTTTAAAATAAATAAAGTTGATTTGAAATGGTTTTGAAAATTACCAGGATTTCCAGTATATAGATTGGAAATGGATTTGAATCGAAATTGTCTTCGGAATATTTCGATGTGGGATTTTGTGATTATACAGGTATTGTTATGGGAAATTTGAAAGATATATTAATATCATTATTTCCAATACGATATTTGTTGGTCGTAGAATTTGATATTGAATATAAACCGATATATTTTCTATTCAAAGCCTTGTATTTAATATCAAATGGGATTTTGGGTTTGTCGTGAATGGCGTCTTCATTAACGCTGTTCTTAAACCCAGTTGAGGAAAAGATTAAATCTTTTTATTTAGATTTAATGAAGTGCACCAATTAAATAATATTTAATTGGAATTGAATTGGTATTGATTTTTGGGTTTATCGTGAACAGTGTTTTGAATAACACTTGTTCTTTAACCCGATAATTAATAGAATGTGATTTTGGGTTGTTGTGAACGATATCTTCAATAATACTGTTCTTAGATCCAAAGGAGTTAAGAAAATCAGAAACTAACTGGAGATTAGTTAAGTTGAATGGTTTCTGGGGTATTGATCTGATGTTGGTTTCGGCCTTCGGGGTTAATACTTAGGGAATTGCTCACTTGCTAATTTATGGTTAGGGTCTGATTGAAATGTAATGTGATTTTGGGTTTATAGTGAACCGTGTTTTAAATGGCACTGATTCTTTAACCCAGTTAAAGATTAAAACTAAGTGGAGTTTTAATGAATCTTTAATTAGATTGAAAAGATCGAGAATGGAGTATCACCAGTTTTGCTCCAAAGCGATAGTTAAATCTTTAATTAGATTTGGACGTGGAATGGTAATTAATTTTACCGATAATACCATGGTATTAGATATGGAGTATTACCAGTTTTGCTTCATGGGATGAATAGGTTGGGATTGGGAAATAAAATAAATAATTACTTCGGTGTGGTTCGCTAATCCCGACTAGTTTGGAAAACCATAATTTGGTTTGAAATGATATCCAAAGGAAGATTAAAGAATAAATTTTAAAGAATTTATCTTTGATAAAATTAATGGGAACGTTTCCCTAAAAACGTGAAATTTAGAAACTAACTGTAGGTTAGCTAAGAAGGATGGTTTCCTGGGTATTGATCTGATGTTGGTTTCGGCCTTCGGGGTTAATATTTGGGAAATTGTTCTCTTGCTAATTTACGGTTAGTGACTGCTGAATAGGAATGAGGCGTATGTTGTGTTTGTGTAACATTTTTTTATAATATACGCGGGTTGTTCGGAAAGGCCGGGTTTATACCCATTCTGAATAACCGATTCGACGATAAGTCGAAGATGATGACGGTGGTCGAAGACCGGAAGTCTTCACATCGTTTGTGTGATTACTGATGATCTTGATTGGGCTGTACACCCAAGATGAGGGAATCAGTTGGTGGTCGTCTAGACGTACTTGGAGATCGACGGATATGCGAGGAAAGTGCCTTCGGTTTCGTTCAGACCTAGAATGGACTTGTAAATAGATGGTGTGTCTGACATTGTATTCCTTTATATTGTATTCGTTGATCTCTGCTAAATATATATCTGTTTGGCGGCGGGGAATTTATTCTCTTGCTTAACGCCCTTCTCTGAGACATACGAGCTCAGAGGTTATATATTGGCAGAAATCAGTGGTACAATATAGATTGATAGTGTGGCATGCTGAGATGCAATGATCCGGACTTTTGTTGAAAAGCAAAGTTTGGTGGATGATGATCAAAGCGCAGCTTTAATATAGAATGGCTTTGTGTATAGCGTTGATTCGCGAGCCTCACATCCCGGTATGGTGGTAAATTGATGGTTTGATCAGTATTCTTTTTATTGGATGGGCACCTTAGTGGTGTCGTGGATTCGGTCGACCGAGATGAGCTTAGTGCTCAGGGATATATAGAGTAAGCGGTGTTTTCTCTCGCTGGGACGTAAGCCGCGGTGATACTCTGGTCCCAAAAGTGCGGATGTACAGATGGTGTTTTCTCTTGTTGGGACGTAAGCCGCGTGGGGAATTGCATTACGCGATCGATCTTTCGAATCAGGAGCCACCTTGACGGAAATCCAATTTCCAATATGCAATATTTCGGTTTTAATTGTAGAACTAGTATGGCGACATGATATATGGTACCCATGCCGTCTATGATTGATACTTATGATTTGAAGTTTTTTTACACGCTATGCACTTATAGTAGTATCAAATGATTTGTTTTAAACGTACTAAGCATGTTTGGCTATTATAAGGGAAAACCCTATCCCCCGGCTTGCGTTGCATTGTGTGATAGGACCTGGGTCTTATAATAGCTTCATTTTTCCAAAAAGCATTGCGCTGTTTTGTTATATGCACTGGTATTCTTGGGAGGAAACCCGTTCCGTGTTATACGGCGTGGTCCCTTGATATATCTGATTTAAAGTAAAGTTTTAAATAACTGTTTTAGTTCTCACACCAGTCCCATAACTGACCTGGAGTTTATTGTTTTGACCTAAACTCTGGGTGCCCCTATTTTCCACACGAGCAGCTAGTAGTTTTGGTTTTGCAGATTTATATTCACAGGATCCTGGTTTACAGCTGGAATGATATCCGGAAAGCTTTGTATCCATATATCTCTTCTAGTTGTGTATTGTATTATTTTCCGCTGCTATGTATTTAAATGTAATTTAAATCTCTGATATTTCTGTGTAATATTCATTTATACTCTGTATATTCTTGTATTCTGGTGCATTGTTGTAATATACAATGAAATGTTCTCCCGTCTGTGTTCTTTTGTGGCTTGTTCTCGAACTATCCGCGCTTTCCTCACCGGGGAAGTTACGGGTTTTCACACATTACCGCACTTTGGATCACCCACTTCTCCATCAACACATCATTTAAAAATCACAAGAAAATCACCATTAAACATCACTTGAAAATCTCCATCTCCTCCTACCATTACTACGGACCTCGCACAACTCCAACATTTTCCGTCGTTCAGTCATTTCCGCCCAACACCATTATAGACATCGACACTTTTTGTGTCAGACAACACTCAAACTCCACCCACCTACTCGGTTTCACATGTCAAACCCAACCATAACCTCAAAAACTGAAATCAAAACTCGTAACAATCGAAATCATGTACCCTAGTTTTCAGCGAACTCACGCTGGCAGTTTGGAGCCTCAGTAAACCGAAGTCGCACCCTCCCAAACTGATGTAGAACCAAAGAGAATTACACAGGGACTTCAAAGAATCCAAGATCGTATTTTTCCATTTAGTATTTGATTTTGTTTTGCCCTTTTGAGAAAAGGGTTTGAGAAATAAAAAGCAACGGCGGATTCTGGTTTGACTAATGGAGAAATGGATTTAGGTTAAGGATGATGTTAGGGGTATTTATAGAGTGTTTAGATATTTTGTAGAATGGGATATTCCCGGTATATTCTCATTTCTATATTCACTTTGATTTCTAAAAATTCTCGTGATTACATACGATACCCAAAAATCCCGAAAATGGACATGCAGCTACAGTTCGACATTACGGTCCCAATGAAACTAGTTTCGTCGAATTCCGACTTCGTTTGCTCACACAACATATTTTTAAAGGTCAAATTATCGACTGTTTTTCACATTAAATCCCGTACGGCCACATACCGACTTCAAAAATCACGGAAACTGAAATCTAGAAATAATTTAACATTGCGGATCCAACAAAATTAGTTTCGTCGAATTCCGAGGTCATTTGCAAAACTGGCTATTTTTAAAGCTCTAAATAACCTATTTAAATATATAAATATATTTAAATATAATTAAATTTAATATTTAAAAATAAATATTATCGTCTGTATTCACCATAGAATATCATACAGCTCCAGGGTAATTATATATTCGATATTCCAAGTCCAGGTTGAATCGAATTTCAATTTATATTGAAAGTCCCTTTTATAACATATATAAAGCATTGCAAATTATAAAGGAATTTCACAGCGACTTTTCTGAAATTTGATTTGGACGTAAATCAAAATCTACACGACGAAATCCCTATTTTTCTCTTCCATTCGAAAAATATATTCCACCAGCTCCACACGTTTCTTGTTTCATAGAAATCCGGCTTAAAACGGATTCTGTATGTTCAGTTGAAGTTCGAATCGCCAATTTACGAACTGCAGCGCCATTTCGAGCTCGATTTTAATTATAATATGATTATACGTTCAAACTGGCGTTATTTAAATATATTCGTTATTATAATCCAACTCTAAACTGAACTATATATCACACAATTCACACCATATTGTGAATTCCACTATTTCTGACTATTTTAGAAATTGAATTAATTATTATATTATTTAATTTAATTAAAAATTCAATATTATTTAATTAAACAACCATTTGAATTCTAAATCACTATTTATATAATTAAATAAGTTAATTATATCATATAAAAATGCGGGTCATTACAGGGCTAGTGGAAGTTATAAATAGGGGGCGAGAGGTATGGAGAATAGATTACTTTCTCCATTCTCTCATTTGGTAGCCTTGTGTTCCTCCTTCCTTTAACACCTTTCCACCATTAAAATTGTGATCTGAGGAAGGGAATTGAAGATCTACACTATTTGAGGGTAGATCTACACTATTGCAAGGGAGAGCTCATCGAATCAAGGAGTTTGGATCAAAATCCTTGTTGTACGGAATCTTAATTCATTACTTTCGCTTGTTTTGTAGAATTGGTGAGTGATATGCATCTCTCACACAGATTCAATCAAGTATATGAATGTTTGATCATATTTTTCACTAAATTCAAGCATTTTCTCATAGATTTACACCTTGGTAAGTGCATTTTCATATGAATCACTGTAGGATCTGATTTAGTAAGTTTAAACCGGTAATTTCTATGCCATTTCATATGTTTATGCAAGTTAGATCCGCAATTTAGATCATATGTTCATTTATTATGATTTTAGTGAAGTTGTATGATTTTAATAGAAATTGTCATATTCATGTGTTAGTGATATCATAACATGCTTATGGTTGTATTGGACGAATTAGATGAGTATATTTCATTGATTGTATCGATTGGAAAAGTTTTGGTCGAAATTGGACTTGAATTAGGGCTGTACAGGCCACGGGTCGTGCATGCGAGTGGGTGGTTGTGCGTGCGAGTGAGGCAGTCGAGCGTGCAGTATAACGTGTAGTACAAGTGCAGTACAGTGTAGTACAAAATGGGGTCGGTCGTGCACACTTGTGGTCCGATCGAGCGTGATGATCAGGTCAAGCAGGGAGTGGTCAGTCATGGTGGTGAGGAGTACAGGTCGGTTGGTTGGCCATGGTGAAGGCAAGAACTGGTCGGGTCGAGCAGTGTTGGGTTCGGGTCGAGCTGGATGGGGTCGGTCAGGGTGGTCTGGTCGTGCATACATGGGGTCGATCATGGTCAAGTACATGGGGAGTGGCTCGAGCAGGGTATGGTCGGTCACTATGGTGTGGTCAAGCAGAAGGGGTCAGTCTGGTTTGGTCGAGCGACATGGCTCATGCTGCCTGAGTGGGTCTGGTTGGTGAAGCTTGGGGTTGAGCAAGAGTATTCGGGTCGAGCAAGAAGTCATTTTCTGAAGAAAAAAAATTGGGTACGACTCAGATTTGAACAAAAGGGCCTGAAAAAATATTATTCGGGGCAACCCCCTGAACCCTTACGGTAGCGCAGTGATGTAATTCGGCTCAGTGATGTGGTGACTTCGAAGTAAATTTAAGTGGGAATATTCGAAGTGTTGAACGTGTTCGTTGATCGGTGTAGAACAACGAATGGTATGACAACTCAAAGGTGTTCTGATTGGGGTGATAATGGTTGGATAGTCGCCATTGATGACGACTAGAGATACTGAAGGCCGAGGAATTATCGTTGTCATAGGTTCTAGTGAGCCCAAAGCAGGGGTACCATAGGGGCACGTAAAAGACCGGATGTAGGTCGAATACCATGGGTATCGTTGAAAATCCTAGGTACGTATCGTTGAAAGGCGTATGGGGTTTTTTCTAGAACCGGGGTTACCATTAGCCCTTGGCGAGTGACACTATGATATGGCCAGTCAAACGATTAACGATAGTTTCGAAGCAGGATTGGTGGTGATAGCCATAGCCTGTCTTATATGTTTGTTTGTTCTTCTTGTAACGTCTCACGTAGATTGTCCGACATCGTAGGAGATGTTCCTTAGGTGCCTGTCTGATATTGGTTTAGGCCTTCGGGGCTTGTGCTTGAGGGATGTTGAATTCAATTAAGATGGTTTACGTGAGATATATAATCTGGATGTTATGAGTGTTATTGATGTTGTTCTTCTGTTTGTCATGATTGAATAGTTGTTCTGATTACTATAACTGAATTGTTACTCCTTTGGTTAACTGTCTGATGTAGGGAAGGCGGGAGTCGAGTTCTTCTCTGGTGATGTGGGTATATTAGTTCGTTTATTTACCCATTCTCATATACTATATTGATGATGTTAGTTAGTTATTTTATCGCTCACTAAGACTGTTGTCTGACTCAAGGTTTTATGTTTCCCTCTTATTACCTTGGGCTGTTCATTCGATTTTGGATGGGCATACTAGGTGGCAGGTAATAGGTGATAGTTTAGTAAGGACGATGTAGTAGTTCAGAGATGAGGAGGAGGTTGGCGTACTATCTCTCTTATTAAATAGTATTTGGGTTTCCGTTGTTTGTTATTCTTCTCTGAGTGCTGTAGTGAGACAAATTTGTACAGACATATGTTGCAATCCTGGTGTAAGGATATATTTTCTTGTTGTTTGAAAATTTGAGATTTTTGCTCAAATATGCTTCACTAATATTACCTGTTATATATGTTCTATTATATTTTATCCTTGCACTGTGAGATTTACGACCGGTTCCGCTTGTGTTTACCTTCTCTAATAATCAACCTTAACTGCCGGGCACACCTTTCAATGCACTTTTCCTTTTGTTTAGTGCAGGGGTTGTGGGCGGTCGTCACAGTTACAAAGCAACATTTCCAGTCAACATGTACATTAATGGGAAAAGTTTACCGGTTCATTATTGTTGCGGGAAGCTGTGACAACATCATTTCGGAGGAGGCTATTCAAAATCTTCGATTAAGACAGAAAAGCATCCTCGACCATACAAGTTAGCATGGTTAAAGAAAGGAGGAGAGGTAATCATCTCTAAATGAGCATTTATAACTTCTTCCATTGGGCTAAGTAAAAGATGAAATTTGGTGTGATGTTGTGGATATGTATGTATGTCATCTCTTGTTGGGGAGGTCATGGCAATATGATAGGGCTGTCCAACATGATGGGCACACAACCAACTATGGCTTTATGTTCGAAGGCACTAAAATCACTTTAGTTCCAAAGAGGCGTGATCAAAGTGGAGCAAAACCTAACAAGAAGACGGTGACTATCAGTTTGTTATCAATGAATGACTTTGTGGATGAGCTAAAAGAAGGTGGCGAGGTGTGCTTGTTGTTGGGATTCAACGCTACAGAAAGTGATGAAATTCCTGAGCCAGTAAAGCCATTATTGTGTGAATTTGAAGATGTGTTTCCAAAGGAGCTACCAAATAGTTTACCGCCACTACGTGACATCCAACATCATATTGATTTGGAACTAGATGTTGTTTCACCATATAAACCACATTACAGAATGAATACTAGAGAACACGAAGAGTTGCGACGAAAAGTGGAGGATTTATTGATTCAAGGTCGTGTTCGTGAAAGCCTTAGTCCATGTGTTGTGCCTACATTATTGCTACCAAAGAAAGATTGATCATGGAGGATGTGCACAGATAGTCGAGCTCTTAACAAGATTACTGTGAGATATCGATTTCCTATTACACGTCTTGATGATTTACTGGATCAAATTAGTGGGTCAGTTAATTTCTCAAAGATTGATTTGAAGAGTGGATAACATCAGATCAAAATTAGGCCAGGTGATGAATGGAAAACTGCTTTCAAGGCACGGGAAGGGTTATATGAATGGCTTGTTATGCCCTTCGGGTTTTCAAATGCGCCAAGTACTTTCATGAGGGTGATAAATCAGATTTTCAGGCCTTATATTGGGAAGTTTGTGGTTGTTTACTTCGATGATATTCTCATCTGCAGTGCTAGCCCAAGTGAGCATCTACAACACTTACGTGTCGTTTTGATCATCCTACATCAAGAACTGTTTTATGAGGCAACAAAGAAATGTACATTCATGACTCCGAGCGTGCTATTCTTGGGTTATGTTATGTCAAAAAAAGGTCTGCAAGTTGACCAGAACAAAGTAACAACAATCAGAGATTGACCTCAGCCGAACACCATTTCCAAAGTTCGTAGTTTTCATGGACCAGCGTCTTTTTATAGGCGATTCAATCCACATTTCAATAGCATTATGGCTCCTGTGACATATTGTATGAAAGTAAAACAGTTTGTATGGACTAAGAAGGCTGGGCATGCTTTTGAGCATATTAGGAGTTTGTCAACTACGACACCTATTCTAATACTTCCAAATTTCCATCAATTGTTCGAACTTCATACCGATGCTTCAAAAATTGGGATTGGAGGAGTGTTGAGTCAGAGTGGAAGGCATATTGCATATTTCAATGAGAGATTATCAGGGGCGAAGATAAAATACAACACATATGATATTGAGTTTTATGTTGTAGTTCAAGCAATCAGGCATTGGAGGCATTATCTTTTCCATAAGTTCGTTTTGTATATGAATCGTGAAGCTTTGAAACATCTTCAGGGTCAAGGCAAAGTGGAAGATAGACATGCATCATGGATTGCCTATCTGCAACAATTCACGTTTGTAGTAAAACACAAGGCTGGAGTTGCAAATAGAGTAAGCGATGCATTAAGCCGGAGGGGAAATCTTTTGACAACTATGAGAGTTGAGGAGTTGACGCACTATCAGAATTATTGACCACATATTCTTATTTCTCAAAGATTATGGATAAAATCAAGAAAGGTGAAGCGATAGATTTTTCAATGGTGGAAGGTTTTCTATTCCAAGGAAATCAACCATGCATTCCTGATTGTAGTCTTTGGATGAAGGTAATCAAAGAACTTCACAGTGAGGGACATGTCGGCCGAAAGCATACATTACAACTAATCTTGGATTCATATTATTGGCCTAAGTGCGGAAAGAAGTTGAAAATTTTATGCAAAGATGTCACATTTGTCAAGTGTCCAAGGGGACGACAACTAATGCAGGGTTGCATATGTCATTGTCTGTTCCTTCACGACCATGGGTTGTTGTGAGCATGAATTTTATACTGGGATTACCAAGGACACAGAGAGGTGGTAATAGATCGGTTTTCGAAAATGGATCATTTTATTGCTTGCAATAAGACCGCAGGTGCAGTGAATATGGCTCAACTATACTTTCAGGAAATATATCGTCTTCATCGACTACTAGATTCAATTGTTTTGGATCACGGTACTCGGTTCTTGAGTCATTTCTGGATGAGTTTGTTAAAGATGGTGGGTACAGAATCGAAATTTAGTAGTTCATATCATCCGCAAATAGATGGACAAACTGAGGTGGCGAATAGACCGTTGGGAAGCTTATTGAGATGTTTTGTTAATGACAACTTGAAAAGCTAAGATTCAAAATTGTGCCAAACTGAATTTGCACATAATCATGTTGTCAGTCGCATTACTGGATTCAGTCCGTTCAAGATTGTGTATTCAGTAGTACCAAAAGGACCCTTGGATCTAACTCCATTATTACGACAAGATGGAATGTAGGAAAAAGCCATTGACCTTGTCTTGGGGTTACAGGAGCTCCATTGTACAGTACAGGAACAGTTGGTTGAAGCAAGTCACAAGTACAAGCAAGCTGTTAATTCAAAATGAAGACATGTCAAGTTTTAGGAAGGTGATTTTGTGTGGGTTGTGTTGACGAAAAACGTTTTCCTTCTGGCACATATAACAAGTTGGCATCAAGAAAAATTGGTTCTTTGGAAATTATTGAGAAAATCAATCCTGATGCTTATCGATTGAGATTACCAAGTCATATTCGCACTGCTGAAGTTTTCAGTGTTAAACATTTGATACCATACTACGAGAATGATTTGACTGAAAAGACTGCTTTGAATCCGTGGACGAATTCTTTTGAACCTAGGGAGGCTGATGCAGCATAGGCTATAGTGGTATCAACTCAATTGTAGTATCAGTATCGACAGTGATCGGCTTCATTAGTTTTCTGTTTTGTCTGGATGGTATTGGTATCATTACTTCAGTGTTCCTTTTGTCCAGTATCAGTATCTGCGGTGTAATGTTCTGTGGGTGTTAAACTATTTTGGCTCAGAGGCTTTAGTGTTTTCGGGCCAGAAGGTGTTGTTTTGGTTCCAAAGTATCGGCTCCGGGTTCTTTACATTGCTATGATTTCGGTTTAGTTTTATATTTGTTTCAGTATCGAGTTTCCTTGTATTTTGTGACGGTATCATAGTATTTGTGTTTGTAGTGTCGGTATCAGCTTCGGCTTCTGAACACTATAAATAGGCCAGTTGTAGCTCTGTAATAGATAGCATATTTTGTAATCAAGATTTGGCAATCCACCATTGTTGGGAGCTCCAACATTTATTCCCCATTTTCGGTATTCTATGTGAATCAATGATTTGGAAGACCGTCTTTCCAGCGTCATTAGATCAACGAAAAGTTGGTGACCACATTTCCTACATCATTGGATCAATGAAAATTGGTGTTATCTCAAGTTCTCTTTAATCTCACTGAGATTATTGAGTTCTCCTTCCAATCCGGTTTCGTCGTCAATTAACGGAGTTGGAATTGTATCGATTTTATCAGTATTTTTGATTTGTTGATTGGAATTATCACGATTTCATCAATACCTGAGTTATTGTTGTATGCGATGCATCAACAACTTGTATTTACATCTTACATATGATATATATATATATATATGTATGTGTGTATGTGTGTATATATATATAAAGGTTACATATGTTATGCACTTCACAAAATATATCTAAAAGCTGCTTAGTATCTTATATAAATTGAAATATAATAAGTAGTTCCAACATCCATACAAAAACTATAAATACATGATAAAGTCATATTTTTACAAATGCTTATGTTATGCATTTTCCGAAGGGCACAAAATACAGAAGCATCCTCGGGATTATGACTCCGACTTCAGCACTGGAGGTTATTATTAGAACTTTGGTTCTCTGTGTGTTAATGATGAAAATTATATTAATATAAATACGTTAATTATCCAGGATATTGCGCTGGAATCAAATAAATATTGACATATCAAGAAGCCTTGGAATTTACTTGTACAATCTCTATGGTAGAATATACATACTCATGTACACCTACATACATAAATAATCAAGATTCAAAGAGTTGGAAAAATTGGTTTTTTTAAGTTTTTATAATAAAAATCATTTTAAATCAGTTTAGTTGACTGAACTATGTTCTCAGTCGAACCGAGGTCAATCGACTGAGAGCATAACCCAGTCAGCTGAACCTATGCATGAATAGTGCATTATCATATTTTTGAATTTAAAATTGTGGCTTGAACTTCAAGTTCTTATTCAGTAGACTAAATTTGTTGCTCAGTCAAATACCTACCTAATAACCATATTTATGAAAATATGCTATCAAGAGTTGCGATTGTTTGAATAATATTTTTAAAAAAGAAGTAACCATTGATAAATGATTGCTACACTTCATCAAAACCCTATGAAATCTATAAATTAACAATGAGATTAGGACCATTTTTCTTCTAATTTGCATTCTTACTTTCTTATTCTTACTCTTGATCTGAGTAAGTTTAAAAATAAGGGCTTATGGGTAATTTTAAAGGGGGCACTAGATATTTATAGAAGTCTGGCTATATATTTTTGTTGGTGGAGAAGTGAAAATGTAACAACCCGTAAAATGCGAGCCAGTTTGAAATTTTTATTTTGGCAATTTTTGCGAATTTTGATTATTTAAAATGAATTATTTTAAATAATATCGACGGAAAATTTGTTTTGAATATAATTCGATCGTATATATTTATACGCGTCGTCGTTAGAATATAAATATTTATATATAATTATAAATAGAATTGAAAATGGCACGGTAGTTCGATAATTCGATTCCAAACTTCAATTGAATGTACCGGGTGCAAAACAATCCGGATTTTAGTGAAACCAAAAATATTAGGAAATAATTGATAATATTTTTCCAACGAATCCGAATAATTAAATTTTCATAGCGGGGATCAAAAGATATGTCCAGTTGAAAATTCTGAATAGTCGCTATGGAATTCAGGCCCTTAAAAATGGACATTTTGCAAACGACTTCGGATTTCGACGAAACCAGTTTTGTTGGGTCCGTGATGTAAAGTTATTGCTAGATTCCAAATTTCGTAATTTTTAGAATCAATATGTGAGCGTGGCAAAGGAAAACGCGTTTGACCAGTTTCAGTTGATTTTAATCGACTGGAAATTGGCCATTTTTCTAACGGTCTCAGAATTTGACGAAACTAGTTTTGTTAGGACCGTATCGTCAATACGAAGCTAGAAAATATTTTTCTGAATTTTTTTTTAGTTAGTATGTGACCCCGGTAATTTGAAATGTGCGTTTAAAATTCAATATAGTGATTTAAATGAAAATTCAAAAGGAAACTGATTGCAACGAGCAAATCAGCTTGCGATACATATCCCGTTGTGTTCGGAATGGGGGTTAAACGCTATGGACGACAGGCGGTGGGCCTCGTTTCGAGGTCGTATGTAAAAGTCAACCCTTTTGGCAAAAATAAATAATTAAATAAAATATATATATATATATATATATTATTTCCCTCCTTCTTCTTGCCCCCCCCCGATTCACAATCCAGTTAAAAAAAAAAAAAACCCTAAGCCTATCGAGCAGCCGCTCCCCCTGAAGCGAACGACGCCGCCGCCCTCCTTCGTCCTGCTTCCCTCCTCCCAGGGCGAAATCCCCGAAGACCCCTCCTCCCCAGGTCGCACGAGCGCGACGAAGACCGAGCCCAGAAGCATCGCGACCCCCCCCGAAGCCGTTCGAAGCCCTAGCGCCGCCGCCTCGAAGCCAGAAGCCCTCCGACGATTGGATTTGGAATTATTTCCAAATCAAATTTGAAAAAGGTCGCTGTAAGTGCAGTTCGATGGCCATTGATGGAAATCGACTGTACGGGCCTCGATAAAATTATTAAAAATAGTAATAATTTGTGTAAAATCATAAGAAATGATTTGTGAAGATTTGGGATGAAAAACTTCATGTTTGAAAAGATAAAAATAGATTTTTATCGAAATGAACTAGTTTTGAACTAGAATTATAATTCTATTTATTTTTAAATGAATAAATTGAATTTGGAATGGTTTTGAAAATAACCAGAATTTCCAATGATTGCATTGGAGTGGATTTGAATCGAAATTGTCTTCGGAATATTTCGATGTTGGAATTCGTGATTATACAGGTGTTGTTATGGAAATTTGAAAGATATATATTTATATCGTTATTTCCAATACGACATTTGTTAGTCGTAGAATTCGATATTGAATATAAGCCGATATGTTTTCTATTCAGAGCCTTGTATTGAATATCGAATGTGATTTGGGTTTGTCGTGAATGGTGTCTTCACTAACACTGTTCTTGAACCCAGTTGAGAAATGATTAAATCTTTTTATTTAGATTTAATGAAGTGTACCAATTAAATAATATTTAATTGGAATTGAATTGATATTGATTTTTGGGTTTATCGTGAACAGTGTTTTAAATAACACTCGTTCTTTAACCCGATAATTAATGAATGTGACTTTGGGTTTATCGTGAACCGTGTTTTAAATGACACGGATTCTTTAACCCAGTTAAAGATTAAAACTAAGTGGAGTTTTAATGAATCTTTAATTAGATTGAAAAGATCGAGAATGGAGTATCACCAGTTTTACTCCAAGCGATAGTTAAATCTTTAATTAGATTTGAACGTGAAATGGTAATTGAATTTACCGATAACACCGTGGTGTTAGATATGAAGTATAACCAGTTTTACTTCATGGGATGAATAGGTTAGGATTGGGAAATAAAATAAATGATTACTTCGGTGTGGTTCGCTAATCCCGACTAGTTTGAATTGATATTCAAAGGAGATTAAAGAATAAATTTAAAGAATTTATCTTGGATAAAGTTAATGGGAACTTTTCCCAAAGTATAGGAATATTTGAATAAAAGAATATTCTGAATTGGAATGAGGCGTATGTTGTGTTTGTGTAACACTTTTATAATATATACGCGAGTTATTCAGAAAGACCGGGTTTATCCCATTCTGAATAACTGATTCGACGTGGTGTCGAAGATGAAGACGGTGGTCGAAGACCAGAAGTCTTCACGTCGTTTGGGTGATTACTGATGATCTTGATTGGGCTGTACACCCAAGAAGATGGAAACAGTTGGTGATCGTCCAGACGTACTTGGAGATCGATGGATATGCGGGGTACTATGTGCCTCCGGTTTCGTTCAGACCCAGAACGGACTTGTAAATGGACTGTGTGTCTGACATTGGATTTTAGTCCGTGTGATTGATCTCTATTAAATATATATCTGTTTGGCGGCAGAGAATTTATTCTCTTGCTTAACGCCCTTCTCTGAGACGTACGAGCTCAGGGGTTATATATTGATGGATATCAAACGCATGGAGTGAATTGCCTGTGTGGCATGCCTGAGTGGCAATTGATCGAGGCTTCTGTTGAAAAGCAAAGTCTTGTGGTGATGATCAAAGCACAGCCTGTGTGGCACAGCTTTGTGTAACGTGAATTCGCGAGTCTCGCACCCCGGTTGTGAACCAAAAACGGGAGAGGACCTCAGGGAGGGCATGCGTTTCTTTCTAGCTAGGGTGGTGTCAGTGACCTACCAGCCCTGACATTTATATACTTTTCACCTGTGTGGTTGTTGCTGTTGCGAGGCGCCTCGGTTTGATCGGACGATCCGGGTCCGATGGAGTCATTCGTTGGCTCGTTTACGCCCCAAAGGGCGGAGAAACGTATTGTTCAGGCACTATAATCCACATCGGTGGACCGGCCCTGACGATCCAAGGGGCAGTTGCGGCTGTTCCGGAGACATGGGCTAGATTGTCTCGAATCGGTTGAGGACGATCCCTGGCCTCGGTTCATAGATGGAAATCCAATTTCCAAATACGTGACTTTGCGGTTTTATTTGTAAACCTATATATGGCGACATGATATATGGTACCCATGCCGCCTATGATTGATACTTATGATTTGAAGTTGTTTTACACACTATGCACTTATTATAGTATCAAATGATTTGTTTTAAACGTATCAAGCATTCTTTGGCTGTTATAAGGGAAAACCCTATCCTCGGCTGCGTTGCATTGTGTGATGGGACCTGGGTCTTATAACAACTTCATTTTTCTTTATTTAGCATTGCGCTGTTTGTTTTAGGCACTGGTATTCTTGGGAGGAAACCCGTTCCGTGTTATACGGCGTGGTCCCTTGATTTACCTAACTTTTAAAGCAAAGATTAATAACTGTTTTAGTTCTCACACCAGTCACATGACTGACCTGGAGTTTATTGTTTTAACCTAAACTCTGGGTGCCCCTATTTTGACACGGGCAGCTAGTAGTTTTGGTTTTTTGCAGATTTATATTCACAGGATCCTGGTTTCCAGCTGGAATGATATCCGGAAAGCTTTGTATCCGTATATCTCTTCTAGTTGTGTATTGTATTATTTTCCGCTGCGATGTATTTAAATGTAATTTAAATCTCTGATATTTCTGTGTAATATTCTTTTATACTCTGTATATTCTTGTAATCTGATGCATTGTTGTAATATACAATGAAACGTTCTTTTATATGAGTTCTGTTGTGGTTTGTTCTCGAACTATCCGACGCTTTCCTTTACGGGGAAGTTACGGGTTTTTACAGAAAAGAATAGTGGAGTGGAGAAAGCTACCGAGGTTCATTATATTTTACTAAGGCATCGCCGCCTCACCTTTCTTATATTCTAGAGTTCGTCATTAATTGTTGTGACCTGTTGATTTGAAGCATCTTGTGAATATCTTCAGGCAGAGCTCTTCCCTTTAGCAGAGTAGAAAGATGTCAAGGACTAAAGCAGAGCTGAGCAACTATGCCAAAAACTACCATTTTTATTGTCACTTTCTTACTAAGAGCACATCCAGTAGCGTGGAGGAGCTCGAAATGGAGGGAATCGCCATTTTTATTTGTTTACTCACGCTTGCAGAATGGATTTGAGCGTGAGGAACAAATATAAATGACGATTTTTCCTTTTTTTGAGTGGTAATCCCTAAATGGTGATCAGATAATCGTTTAATGGAAAATAAGTTTTCTAAAGTCCGTTTAGAATTTATGTTTTGTTTGTACATTAAACGGTTTTCTAAAAACCATTTAGGGAGAAAAAACCCTAAATAGTTTTCAGATCACCGTTTAGCGCTTTTTTGTTTTTTTAAACAACCATTTGCTGCTGGGTGAATGAGGATTGTTGCTATTTTTTCCTTCTCATTGTCGTGATTTTTTCCTGACTGTTATCTCTAAGCGGAGCACAAACTTAGGGACATGCCTAAAGTGGTCCTCGGAGTGTGCCTTAGAGCATGCTTAGGGAAAATTTCTGCACAAACCTGAAGCATGCTTCATTCCTAAATTTCAGCATTTTTTTCCCATAAACTTTCTGACCTTTTTTTGAGTCCATGTCCTTTAGTCTATTTTTATTGTTTTAATTCATCCTCCAATTTTGGTTAATTTCTTAATTCGAAACTTACGTTGAGCTTAGTAGCTTGTGAGGATTGTACAATATTTTATGAGGACGAATATCGTTATATATATACATACATATATATATATATGCACACATATATATACATACATATACACACACACACACACACACACACATATATATATATATATACATATATATGAGGACCATTCTGGCACCCTGTTTTGCAGCACCTTTTACACTAATCAAAATCCAATTTTTTTTACAGATGTTCAATCTTCACACCATTAAATTTCAACATCAAATATATTATTATATGAATGTTGAAACGAGCTCAAATTTTGGATAAATGATAATATGTATGTGCATTGAACATCTACAAATTATCGTTGGATTTGGATTACCTTAGTTGATGGACAAATAAAGGTGCTAAAGGGATGCTATAATACATGGATGCCCCAGAACGCTCATATATATATATATATATATATATAAGAGCGTTCATGCACACACACACATATATATACACACACACACATAAAAATGGCAGCCACCTCAAGAGAAAACCCTAATCCTAGCAAATCAGGGGAAAACACAGATTTAGGATGGAAAGATCTAACACCCCAAATTTCGAAAAAAGTCCAAATTCGGAACATATCCAAGCATGGATCGTGTAAATCTGATACCTGCAAATAAATGAGCATAATCAAAGTACGATAAAACAACTCACAGTGCAAACAAATATGATAGACTAGTATTAACTCAAGCAACTACTTTTTGAAAGTAAGTCACTTTGCTAATACCGAGCATGAGAGAGAACGAAAACCAAAAGCCAAACCTTAACACTTGTGAGAACCCGACCTTCTCTAGGGAACATAGGAGGTTGTAATGAGGAAGGGGTCAGAACAACAAGTTTCAGTGAAAAAAAAAAGTACAACACAAATTGCAATACACAAATGTATCTTGTTTGGTTCAACCCAAGACATATGCCTACCAAGGCTAGTAATTCTAACCTAACCTTGTAAACATTTATGCAGGACTCTAACTACCATTCCCAAGGTAGTATTCACAATGTTATCGATACCAAGATAGAAAGTTTACATATATATTTATGAAGCCTTTAAACTATTTATTAAACTGATAAGTGAATTCCACAACTACAGAGTTTATTTATTCATAAGTGTGTACGCAGCCACTTAACGCCTTAGTATCAAATGATAGATTGGATGGATTCCTCCAATCGCTTAAGACCCTAGGCGGACTTATTGGTAATTTAATACCTCTCGATGATTTACTCAACGTTATTATAAACTAGAAGACACTAGCTACAGGGCATTCACGCATATAAACCCATACCCCCACATAAGGTGAGAGATGGTAGTTCACCGCTTCAGACCAATAGTTCCTATTGGTAGAACCTCGTTGTACCATCTAGCCGACCTTATTGGATAATCTCCTTAGACGCTTAATACTTCCCATAGGATAGGTAGCCCTATGGAATTACCATACCAGACATTTTTAAATCCAGGTTAAGGTAGGATTCACACACCATTTAAGATCCCTAACTGGATGACCTATTTCCAAGTGGACTGCTCGACCCAAAGCCACTTAAGACCCAAGGAAGCGGACTATGCGCGAAGATTATCAAGCTCGTACCCAATTAGCCTTTAATGCTTTCATTTAAGGGAGGTGGGCTACGTTATCGATTAATACCTTTTTATATGTGGATCTAACCACTTAAGACCTTAAATTCCAAAGCAGACTACGTCATTGAGTTATTTCCGTTTAGTTTCTCTTTATCAAAATACCATCTGTACTCGATGGTATGTTATGTTAGGTGGATCACTACGTCATAACAACAAACATAAATATTGCAATACATAATTTGATATGTTATGTTAGGTGGTTTATTCTTTGAATTATTTGGTAACTGTGCAGTACAATATTTAATTCAATTTTTGAAACTTCTCCTTAAATGTACGCTTAGTGAACCAACCTAAAAGCGAGCTAACATTTGATGTCGAGATTTGAAAATTAGAGAATATCAGCTTCAAGTCTAATCATCATTATTAATTTTATTTTATTTCAATTTTAGGTTCCATATCTAGCCAACCCCAACTTGTTTGGGATATATGGCTTTGTTGTTGTTGTATCAGCTTCAAGTCTAACCACGGTTAATACTATACAACTAAATACCATATTAAGCAACACGTGATCTTCAAATTATTTATGCTAGTTTATATATTAGATTTAATATCAAAGATAAATATATAGGTAATAAAGATGAGAACAGCTGCATTGAACGTCTCAATCAAAAAGTTATAATAAAATCTATTAATGAAAATTCATAGACCAATGTATACACAATTTCCTATACAATGTAACCAAAGTTTTTGGACTGATTATCACATATTTTAAGCGGTACATGGAAGTAATTGGCATAATATGCATGAAAAAAGCAAACTTGTTCATATTTTATCCATTTATTTAACATTATTTTTTAATATTCGAAATTTATAGCAAAACATGAAAACTAAGTATATGCTCCATAAAAAACAGAAATCAACAAATTTTGCTAAATTGCACACAATAAAAGTTAGGATATTCCTTCTATGTAATATAATTGGAATATAAAGTGGTATCATAGTTGTATTAATACCGATGTATATGATGGGAGTATGTCAATAACTTAATCCATATGTTAACTGAAGATATAAAACAAATCACTTTGACTATTTGATTGCAATTTAAATCATTTTGGGTCCCAGGTAAGGAAACAAATCTGCTCCAACTTACAGTGATGTGCTAACTAATAAAGTCCTTGTAAAAATGTATTGTTAAGTTGGTTAAAAATAAAAATGCATCTAATATATAATTTAATTAGTGCACTCCAAGGGTTCTAGCAATGAAAGGAGGTAAATCATTCTTTTGAGCATTCTTTTTAACTTAGATTTCGATGTCTATTTGGAATGTTGCCAAAAAGTCGCATTTTTCTTCCGTAGTAATTCATAAGTGCAGTTTTCTTCCCCTAAGCTTTATGATTTTTTTTTGAGGACTATTAATATTCAGTGAGATTTGCATATTCAAAATTAGTATTACTACTCACACTTGCCATCTACCAGACAAAATTCAAATGATATTTTTTATAACCGCAGGTTTAATTGAAGACAACGACTCAAATGATTTTTCAAGCAGGGGTTATTAAAAGCAACTGGAAGGGTGTAACAATTGATTACTATCAATAGTTTGTCATACAATTAGAGTAATATAATACAAAATGAGAAGAAGGAAGAACTTGGCATACGTATTTCAACCCCGGCGTCATTCTTTTCATCGAGCCATGAAAATATGGACTCAAAAGTAATCGTTGCTTAAGAGCTATTACTGCAGCAAAGTAGTAGAAAGGTTGCACAAGATTGCACAAAATGTACAAATTTTTAGTCTTAAAACTTAAGTGTTTTTACAGTAACAATGTACTAAGATAAGAATTATTCAGCAAAAAAAAAATTGTCATATAGAAATTGGAAAATAATAGGAGGTTCAAGCGATAAAAATGCATACAATGTCCAAAAATACAGTTAGAGAATTCTTAATGGATGCCAAAGATGAAAATAATATAAATCGATGGCACTAAAACAGTTTTCCAGAAAAATGAAGTGATTAATGGTGTTTTTCAGGACATGTGACATGACGTAAGGATAGTAATGCAGTGAGTACAGATGCCACAAAGATTCACTAAATTGTTTTTACAAAACATAGGTATATTATCATAAAATGTTACTGAAAATATGTATGGATTATAATATTATAAAATTAAGCATCATTTCAAATTCAAACTGTGCATAGAATATACAAATCTGGTAGGAAACGAAGTGAATAATGAAGCACGGATAAAAGTTACCTGTGTTTGGACTTACCTGAGTCAGAGCATTCAAATTGTGGCATTCTTATAGTCATTCACAACTCAATCAATTTTTTGTAAAGATGATAGTCCTGGAAAAACAAATGTTCAGTTAGACCCAAATCTTTTGACAGTTATTTGACAACTATGAGAGCAATATAATTTTACATTAAATAGAACATTGGTGATTAAGCACATGAACATATGCAACAAATTCAGAAGTTTAAATAAGAAAGTAATTATCACTACCACTGGTTTCCATATGATAATTGAATTCCTTAAATATATGAAATGCTTGCATATCTTTGACATTGATTCCTCTTCCGTTAGCAGTTGACATTAACTTAATAAACAAAATTAAAGACAAAATGTCTGCCGAGTAAACGCAGTTGCTGTTAGATAGTGGGAAATAAAAATAGCATTCCTACATAAAAATGCGCTGATGTACTAAGGCGTAATCAAAGTACATGAATTAAAATTAAAATAAGAATCTAAACAGATTTGGATTTAAAGATTTTCCTAATTTATTTAGGGTTAACTGTTCACCATAAACACATTCACAAATGGTTTAATGTTATATTACACTGGTCAAAGTTAGACAGTCCTAGAAACTGCAGTTAACATAGAGATGTAATCTTTTTTAGTCAAACTACTCTATCACCACTTTTCGTAAAAATGAATGTAATAAAGACTGAAGAACGGGTTTCTAATATGCCAATAATCGAAATATTATTACCTATAACAGGAGAAGGAGCCATGCAAGAGCGAATTAAACACTCTTCAACTGTGACATTGTACAGAAAAGATGGACGACGATTTCAATTGCAGAAGCATGAAGTAGTGGAATAAAAAGAAATGAATCTAAAGTTATCGGTTACGCAGAGCATGTAGAATAAGAAGAAATTGATGAAGTAGAAAACATACATTGGTAATACATAGTTTAAAACAAGCTTTCAAATGAGATGATAAGAAGGAATACCAAATTCGGGGAAAGACAACATAAATAAGCAAGCACAGGAACAAATGAATCTAAACTGAAAACGTTCAGTTGGTGGAGTACACGTTCGTGCATGCCTTATCTGTATGTAGGAGCGAAGGCCGTATAGAACATACATGGTATATACCATTTGTGATAGTTATTGTGAAATTCGGGGTTTTAAATTCTGCTGTAGCATACATTTGTAAGCAGATAGAAATCTAACCTTTGCCGATGCAAAATTAAGCGATGTTGCATTGTTGAAAACCACCGGAAGTTAGCAGATTTGTTGTATTTGGCTGGTAGACGATTCAGTGTGGAGTATGTAGCCATTGTGGTTGAATGGGAAGGAAATTTGACGATTGCCGACGGTGATTCAGTAGAATCGACAAAGGGTAATCGAAGATTGGTTGACATTCAGCACCCTTTACCAGCGGTGGATCAATGTTGAAGCAGACACGGTAAATTTTACCGAGTTTGCCGGAGACAACCCTATGTGATGCAGATTTGTGGCGGTGTCGGAATGGGTAATGGTCGAAGGTTGAGGCAAAATTGTAATCATGCTGGGAAGGGTAACGGTGATGTTAGTTTAGGGTTTGTAGGAGATCCCAATCGGTCGTAGTTGAAGTACGTGGTAGGGCGGAGGAGCATGGGACAACGCAAGTCGGGAGTGGGTAGAAGGGGTTGTGGGTAGAAGTAGTTTGAGAGACGGGATGGGTGGAAGGAGTTGGGTGTCAGAAAGGAAGGAAGTCGGTTGAAATGGAAAGAAGGATTTTGTGGGGGAGCGGTGGGAAAAAATTTGACCGTTCCAGTTTGGTTGTTTAGGATGAATGTAACCAGTCGATTTCAATATACGGATTATAGCGGGTGCCCACGTTAGCAATTTTTATTTCCTACTTTCTTGTTTAAGAAATAGATTTATGTTTCATGGGGTTATTGCCATTTATGACTATAACGGTTATGTTTTCCTAAGGCAACCATCAATCTTTAAGTACCATTTATTTCCATTGATTATAATTGATGTCATTTATGAGCCTAATGGTCTTAATTTTCTTAACACATTAATTAAAAATGAAATATCCTTATTTTATCAGTCCCAAAATATCTATTTGCTATACCCCAACAGACATTTCTAATTTACTTACTTATTGTTTTATTTATTTAATTATTGCTTGTAACAACCCGTAAATTCTGAACCAATTAAAAAAAATTATTTTAGAAAATTTTAATGAATTTTGGGAATATAAAGTGATTTGTTTTAATTAATAATGGCTAGAATTAATTTTAATCGAAGTTAAAACGAATAAATTTAATTTAAATATAAAAAGGAATTAGAGATAACGCAGTAGTTTGAAAGGTCAAACTTGAACTTTGACTGACCGTACAGGATGCAAAATTTAACGGATTTTAGTGAAACCAAAAATATTAAAATCTATTTAAAAATATCTTTCTAACGAATCTAAAAAATTGAAATTTCATAGCGGTAATCAAAAGTTATGGCCAATTCAATATTTAGAAAGGTCGCGGTAGAATATATATATATATATATATATATATTATATGGCCTGAAGGGCCACTTTTCACATATGAAGGAATTTGGGCTCGAAACCACTTCCATTGAGTCCGGAATGACGTTTCTGCATTGAAAAACAGTAAACACTTATATATTTTGAGTTTCGGAAAATATTTGTTTAAAAATGTATTTTTAATATTAAATATATTGCCCTTAAAAATAGTCATTTTTTCAAACGACCTCAGTTTTCGACGAAACCACTTTTGTTGGAACCGGAATGTCAAATTATTGCTAAGTTTCAATTTTTAGAATTTTTCGAATTAATATGTGAGCGTGGTAAAAGAAAATGTGTTTTGACTATTTTAGTTAAATTTAAACGCCTTGAAAATAGCCGTTTTTCAAACAGTCTCAGAATTCGACGAAAATAATTTTGTTGGATTCGTATCGTCATAAGAAAGCTAAAAATATTTTTTTTGGAATTTTCTGAGGTCGTATGTGGCCCCGGCATATTTAAATGTACGGTCGATATTTAATTAATTAATTATTAATGGGATTTTAAATAAAATTTTCTATAGAATTCGGAATTGGACCCCGAGACCCATCCCATTGCGTTCAGAAGGCCTCAAAACGTTAAGATCGACAGTAAGCAAGCCCAATTCGGAGACAGCCCGCATTTTCACCTTTATAACACATTTTTTTAATAATAAAATAATAAAAAATCCGAAAAAGTCAAACCCTAACCCTAGAAATGAGCCATCCGCCGCCTATTCATTCTATGGCCAGAAAGCTCCGATTTTCAAACATTAATTTCTCTCAATCCGTTCAACGAAAATCTACAAATTATATACCAAATCAAAGAGAATTCAGAGAGCTTCGAATCTATACGGTTGAGATCGGGTTTTGGTGCACGGATTTCGCGAATTCTGATGAGGAAGTGGCCGCGTTCGGGTTCAATTTTCGAGGCGAGGATGAGGACGAGCTCGGAGATATTCTGGGTGGTGGTGGCTCGCGGGCGGAGCTTCGGAGTGGTGGTGTCTGATCGGCGCCTGAGTGGCCATAGTGGGTGCGACGTGGAGGGATGACGATGGTGTATGGGTGTGGCAAATACGTGAGCGACGAGAAGAAGAAAGGTCTTTTTTTATTATTATTTTATTAATTTAATATTTAATTTATGCAATCTTTAAAAATCAATAACTCTCTCATACGAGGTCCGTTTGACGAACCGTAAGTTGCATTGGACTCGTCTTTCCGAGAGCTTCGCGATGGCGCAGACCAGAGCTGAATCCGAGACAGTCGAATTTTCAGCCATATCGATGTGAGAACTCTAATTTTTATTATTTAAATTATTTTTAATTACTTTCTCGTGATAATAATAATTGTATTGTGATGTTAAATCAAATCTGAAATGTTTTGTGTTGTACATATTATTGATTATGTTATGTTTGTTTGTTCATGATAGATTAGATCCGCATTGAATTTAATATATTGTTTAAATTATTTGTGGTTAGAGAATTAGATCTAAATCATATTTATTTCAGATTTAAATCGTAATCTAGTTGCTCTAATTTATTTTAAATAATTATATTATTTTTATGAGCAATGAAATTTGAATGACAAATAATTTTTTTTATTTTTATTTGTTGATGTTACAATGAAAATTTGAACGACAAATAGAATATTATTCTTATTTGTTTTTTTACAATAGAATATGAACAACGAATAGAACATATTTTCATTTCAACAAAAATTGGTTAACAAATAAAATCTTACTTTTATTTGTTTACATTAAGAACAAATTTGTGAATTACAGTAAATTTTTTCTTTTTACAGTCACCTTAAACATAGGATATTATAGAATTAGAATCGTTATAAAATATTAAATTTATTGTTGATATTAAAAGCATATTTATAAAACAAAACATTATTTACATTGTATTTGTAAATTAAAAGTAATATTTGAGAAAAACACATAAGTGTTTACATTTTATTTGAGAAAAAGAAACCATTCTTTTATTTGTATTTTCGTCACAAATAATAACATAGAAAAAGAACCATTCTTTTATTTGTGTTTTTCAACATAAATATATACATAGAAATGAATTATTATTTTTATTTGTGTTTTTCAACACAAATATAACTCAGCAAAAGAATCATCTTTTTATTTGTGTTTATTAACACAAATAAAACTTAGAATATGAATTATTTATTTGTTTGCATTTTACAATGCAAATATTACATAGAAATAAAGTTCATCTTTTATTTGTATTTTTCAATATAAATATTACATAGAAATAAAGTTCATCTTTTTATTTGCATTTTACAATGCAAATATTACACAGAAATAAAGTTCATCTTTTTATATGCATTTTACAATGCAAATATTACATAGAAATAAAGTTCATCTTTTTATATGCATTTTACAATGCAAATATTACATAGAAATAAAGTTCATCTTTTTATTTGTATTTTTCAATATAAAAATTACATAGAAATAAAATTCATCTTTTTATTTGTATTTTTAATACAAATATTACTTAGAAATAAAGTTCATCTTTTTATTTGTATTTTTCAATACAAATGTACACATTTTTACATATTGAGTGGAATTTGTTAAAAATATACCTTGGAAATAAATGTTGTTTATTTTGTTTGCATTCACAATTGCAAATATACTTTGAAATAGAATAATGAATGTCTTTTTAATTTTTGTCCCTTAACACAAATATTAACACGGAAATTGAATTGTTTCTTTTTATTTGTGTTCTTAACACAAATATACACTTAGCAAATGAAGTATCTTTTTATTTGTATTTTCAATACAAATGTAAAATAGGAATTAAGTTCATCTTTTTATTGTATTTTTCCATACAAATATGACATTGAAATAAAGTCCATCTTTTTATATACACGCTACAACACAAATATGTACTTAGAATCTGTTGCACAAATAAAATCCATTTTCATTTGTCACTTGAAACTTAGAATTTGTTGCACAAATAAAATTCACTTTTTATTTGTCATTTGAAACTCAGGATTTATTAGACGAATAAAATCTACTTTTTATTTGTCACTTTAAAATTAGTATTTATTATACAAATAAAATTCACTTTTATTTGACATTAGAATACGTAGTAAAATATTTACATATAAAATATTCTTTTATATGTTATTAGAATGTATAGAAAGGTATAAACAAATAAAAGGATTCTTTTATTTGTTATTAGAACACATAGAAAAATGTAAAACAATGAAATACCCTTTTTATGTTATTCTAGAATTGAAATTTTGAGTTCAATCTTTTATTTGCATTCACTAATGCAAACATACATTGAAAATAAAATTTACCCTTTCATTTGCATTCACCAATACAAATATATGTTGAAACCAAAATTTATTCTTTTATTTACATTCACAAATGTAAATATACATTAAAATTAGAGTTTATTCTTTTATTTGCATTCTCTAATGCAAATATACATTAAAATATAAATTGTTCTTTTATTTGCATTCCCGAATGCAAATATAATTTGAAAATATAGTTTGCCCTTTTATTTGCATTCACAAATGCAAATATATTCTGAAAATAAAATTTGTTCTTTTATTTGCATTCTTCAATGCAAATATACATTAAAAATAAAATTATTACTTTTATTTGCATTTACATATGCAAATATATATTGAAAATAAAATTTGCTCTTTTTACATTCACAAATGCTAATATACTTTGAAAATCAAGTTTGTTCTTTTATTTGCATTCCACAATGCAATATAACATCAAAAATAAAAGTTACATTTTTATTTGCAAACATAAAAATTAAATAATTTTTTTTGTCAAACCTGATTAGTTTAAATAAAATAATTACTTTTGTCAATTTATTCTAGTTAAAATAAATATTCACTTTGGTCAATTCACACTAGTTAAGACCAATTATTAACTTATGCCAATTTACATTTGTTGAAACCAATTATTTGTTTGTCATGATTATATATTGTGAATTACACTTCCATTCACAAGTTACCCGACTTGTGTATGTGATTGGGACGATAATTTTTACACATCGCCCAAGTGCACAAATTAGTTTATCATTGGTTTGTTGGTTGAAACCCCACACGGGTGTTGGGATGAAAATTTACATACACTAATCCCAATATTTAGTTGTATGTTGATCGTTAGATCGACAGGCTGCGATGAGTGTTATTATTTAATTTTAACGCTTACACAGTGGAAATTACACTTTGGATGGAGATAGATGATTTGATGATTATACTGTTATTATCATATATATGATGTGTGTGAAAACCATATAATCCAATTATATGGTAAATGTTTGAGTCGCATTTCGATTCATGTGTTCTTTTAAATAAGAATATTTTTACATTAGAAATCCTTTTTATGTAAAGTGTATATATTTTCATAAAATATATTTTTAATCAAGTATATGTTAAAACAAAGAATATTTGTAAAGGATAAAAATTTGTAATATAATATAAACTTCCCATTTAGAATCTTTTTTATAAAGAACATTTTTATGATTATCTTAAAATATATTTTTAAAGATTATTAGGATTTGCAATTATATTTTGTGATATGAAATAAATTGAAATGTGAAGTGGATTTATCGTGGACGGTGTTTTGAACGACATTTGTCCTTTAATCCAATTTACATTGAAATTATTATTTGGAATTCATAAATCTAGTTTATAGATTTGAAATAAATGATTATGTAATAATGATTTTTGATATCAAATCAAAACTGGAGTTTTAATAAATCTTTTAAAAAGATTTAAGATTTTATTTTCAGAGTTTATCTTTGATAAAATTAATGAGAATCTTCTAATATGAATATCTTATTAAAAGAATACTCTGAGTTGGAATGTGGCGTAATGTGTGATTTTCCAACATTGACTTTTTAATCACAAAATACGCGAGTTATTCAGAAAGACCGGGTTTAACCCATTCTGAATAATCATCACGACGATCAAGAGTCGAAGATGAAGCGGTGATTGAAGACCGAAGGTTTTCACATCGTTGGGATGATGATGACTGGTATCTTGAATTGGGATTGGCCTTCCAAGGCAAGGTATTTGGTAATGATCCTCCAAACATATTTGGAGATCGACGGACACGTTGTTTCGCTCAGACCCAGAGCGGACTTGTAAATGGATTGTGTGTCTGGCATTGTATTCATTTCTACTGTATTTGTTGAACGCTACTGATTATATATTTCTGTTTGGTGGTGAAGAATTTATTCTTTACTTATCACCCTTCTCTAAGACGTATGAGCTTAGAGGTTATATATATATATTGGTAGATGATCAATAATACGGTAGGGTCTGACAATGTGACATGATAAGATGTAAATGATCAAGGCTTTGTTGAAAAGCAGGCCTTGTGGTTGATGATCAAAGCACAGTCTATTTAGGCATAGCTTTGTGTATATCGCGACTTCGCGAGCCTCACACACCGGTTGAGTCTAAAACGGGAGAAGGGAACGCAGGGAGTGCACACATTTCTTTCTAGCTAGAAGTGGTGATTGGGCTTTAACACGGCCCGACATTTGCTTATGTGGTTGATGGAATTTTTGCGAGGCCTCGGTTTATTCTTATCGGTCGCCCTTGGCTGATTTGTAGATCCAATAAGATCGGGGAGCATGTGTTCAGGCATAACTAATCCACTAAAGTATTTGTGGACCGACCCTGCTGTATCCAAGGGTTCGCCAGCGTCCGAATCCTAAGGCATTGCTAGAGTGTCTCGAATCGGTCAGGAGCTCCTCCCTAGCCTTGACTCATGATGGAAACCCAATTTCCAATACGCCCTTGCGGTTTTGATTGTATAACTAGTATGGCGACATAGTAGATGGTATCTATGCCGTCTAGGATTGATATTATATTTGAAATGTTTTAATATATACATATATACACACTAATAATAATATCGTATTTTACGTATCAAGCTTTTTTTGACCATTATAAGGTAAAACCCTATCCTTTGGTGTGCGTTGCATTGTGTGATGGGACCTGGGTCTTATAATGGTTTCATTTTTCTAAAAAGCATTGCGTTATTTGACGATTTACTTTATTTATGCACTGGCAATCCAATGGAGTAAACCCGTTCCGCGTTAGTGGCGTGGTCCTGTGATTAGCCTTATTATTAGATAAGTTAAGTATAGAATTCTCACACTAGTCCCACGACTGACCTGTAGTTTGTTTCACTTTGCAGACTCGGGTGCCCTCTTTTCACACGGCCAGTCGAGTAGCTTTTTGCAGATATAGTTAAGCAGGATCCTGGATTAAAGCCTGAAGCTGGGTCCAGAATATTGATGGCCTTCCGCTGAGATTAGTTCCGCTGCAATGTATTTAATCTATTGTAAATGTATCTTCCGCTATATTATTTATCGATGTACTCGGATATTCTGTACTCTGATGTAACATTTATTATTGATGTTATAAAAGTCTGTGTTGTTGTTCTGATGTTTTGTAGGCCCAAAGTTAACGTACGCGGGTTTCGAACGGTCTTGAATCGATCTTGCGATCGTTTGGGGTCGGGCGAAACCCGGGTCATTACAGATGGTATCAGAGCCCAAGTTAGCTCAAATCTTTGGGGTACAATTCATTAGAACTGAACAGAAGACTCATCAGAGGTTGGATTAGTAATATCCAATAAGAATACTCATTAGAGATAGGATCAGCAGTATCCTAGAATGAGAATACTCATTAGAGATGGGGTTAGCAATGCCCTAGAATGAGTCAGAGTGGAAAATTTATAATTAACGTACTTGTTATTATATATGATTTGATTTTAGAAAATATGATTTTGAATATATAAAAGTTATATATTTTTGAAAATTTAATCAACTAATTGATTGATGATTGTGTTGTGTGAATATGAATTCAACTAATAAAATGATTAAACAAATTAAAGAATGAACATTAAATTAGTTAAATAAACAACTTTAGCTTCATTTCCTTTTCGAGGACGAAAAGATTTTAAGTGGGGGTGATTGTAACAACCCGCAAATTCTGAACCAATTTAAATTTTTTATTTTAGAAAATTTTAATGAATTTTGGGAATATAAAGTGATTTATTTTAATTAATAATGGCTAGAATTTATTTTAATCGAAGTTAAAACGAATAAATTTAATTTAAATATAAAAGGGAATTAGAGATAATGCAGTAGTTTGAAAGGTCAAACTTGAACTTTGACTGACCGTACAGGATGCAAAATTTAACGGATTTTAGTGAAACCAAAAATATTAGAATCTATTTAAAAATATCTTTCTAACGAATCTGAAAAATTGAAATTTCATAGCGGAAATCAAAAGTTATGGCCAATTCAATATTTAGAAAGGTCACTGTAGAATATATATATATATATATATATATATTATGGCCCGAAGGGCTACTTTTCACATATGAAGGAATTTGGGCTCGAAACCACTTCCATTGAGTTCGGAATGACGTTTCTGCATTGAAAAACAGTAAACACTTATATATTTTGAGTTTCGGAAAATATTTGTTTAAAAATGTATTTTTAGTATTAAATATATTGCCCTTAAAAATAGTCATTTTTTCAAACGACCTCGGTTTTTGATGAAACCACTTTTGTTGGAACCGGAATATCAAATTATTGCTAAGTTTCAATTTTCAGAATTTTTCGAATTAATATGTGAGCGTGGCAAAAGAAAATGTGTTTTGACTATTTTAGTTAAATTTAAACGCCTTGAAAATAGCCATTTTTCAAACAGTCTCAGAATTCGACGAAAATAATTTTGTTGGATTCGTATCGTCATAAGAAAGCTAAAAATAATTTTTTGGAATTTTCTGGGGTCATATGTGGCCCCGGCATATTTAAATGTACGGTCGATATTTAATTAATTAATTAATTATTAATGGGATTTTAAATAAAATTTTCTACAGAATTCGGAATTAGACCCCGAGACCCATCCCATTGCGTTCAGAAGGCCTCAAAACGTTAAGATCGACAGTAAGTAAGCCCAATTCGGAGACAGCCCGCATTTTCACCTTTATAACACATTTTTTTAATAATAAAATAATAAAAAAATCCGAAAAAATCAAACCCTAACCCTAGAAATGAGCCAGCCGCCGCCTATTCATTCTATGGCCAGAAAGCTCCGATTTTCAAACATCAATTTCTCTCAATCTGTTCAACGAAAATCTACAAAGTATATACCAAATCGAAGAGAATTCAGAGAGCTTCGAATCTATACGGTTAAGATCGGGTTTTGGTGCACGAATTTCGCGAATTCTGATGAGGAAGTGGCCGCGTTCGGGTTCGATTTTCGAGGCGAGGATGAGGCCGAGCTCGGAGCTATTCTAGGCGGTGGTGGCTCGCGGGCGGAGCTTCGGAGTGGCGGTGTCTGATCGGCGCCTGAGTGGCCATAGGGGGGTGCGACGTGGAGGGATGACGATGGTGCATGGGTGCGGCAAATACGTGAGCGACGAGAAGAAGAAAGATCTTTTTTTATTATTATTTTATTAATTTAATATTTAATTTATGCAATCTTTAAAAATCAATAACTCTCTCATACGAGGTCCGTTTGACGAACCATCAGTTGCGTTGGATTCGTCTTTCCGAGAGCTTCGCGATGGCGCAGACCAGAGCTGAATCCGAGACAGTCGAATTTTCAGCCATATCGATGTGAGAACTCTAATTTTTATTATTTAAATTATTTTTAATTATTTTCTCGTGATAATAATAATTGTATTGTGATGTTAAATCAAATCTGAAATGTTTTGTGTTGTACATATTATTGATTGTTGCTTGTGTTATGTTTGTTTGTTCATGATAGATTAGATCCGCATTGAATTTAATATATTGTTGAAATTATTTGTGGTTAGAGAATTAGATCAAAAATTAGATCTAAATCATATTTATTTCAGATTTAAATCGTAATCTACTTGCTCTAATTTATTTTAAATAATTATATTATTTTTATGAGCAATGAAATTTGAATGACAAATAATTTTTTTTTATTTTTATTTGTTGATGTTACAATGAAATTTGAACGACAAATAGAATATTATTCTTATTTGTTTGTTTACAATAGAATATGAACAACGAATAGAACATATTTTCATTTCGACAGAAATTGGTTAACAAATAAAATCTTAATTTTAATTGTTTACATTAAGAACAAATTTGTGAATTACAGTAAAAAATTTCTTTTTACTGTCACCTTAAACATAGGATATTATAGAATTAGAATCGTTATAAAATATTAAATTTATTGTTGATATTAAAAACATATTTATAAAACAAAACTTTATTTACATTGTATTTGTAAATTAAAAGTAATATTTGAGAAAAACACATAAGTGTTTACATTTTATTTGAGAAAAAGAAACCATTCTTTTATTTGTGTTTTCGTCACAAATAATAACATAGAAAAAGAACCATTCATTTATTTGTGTTTTTCAACATAAATATATGCATAGAAATGAATTATTATTTTTATTTGTGTTTTTCAACACAAATATAACTCAGCAAAAGAATCATCTTTTTATTTGTGTTTACTAACACAAATAAAACTTAGAATATGAATTATTTATTTGTTTGCATTTTACAATGCAAATATTACATAGAAATAAAGTTCATCTTTTATATGTATTTTTCAATACAAATATTACATAGAAATAAAGTTCATCTTTTTATTTGCATTTTACAATGCAAATATTACACAGAAATAAAGTTCATCTTTTTATATGCATTTTACAATGCAAATATTAAATAGAAATAAAGTTCATCTTTTTATATGCATTTTACAATACAAATATTACATAGAAATAAAGTTCATCTTTTTATTTGTATTTTTCAATACAAAAATTACATAGAAATAAAGTTCATCTTTTTATTTGTATTTTTCAATACAAATATTACTTAGAAATAAAGTTCATCTTTTTATTTGTATTTTTCAATACAAATATACACATTTTTACATATTGAGTAGAATTTGTTAAAAATATACCTTGGAAATAAATGTTGTTTCTTTTGTTTTCATTCACAATTGCAAATATACTTTGAAATAGAATAATGAATGTCTTTTTAATTTTTGTCCCTTAACACAAATATTTACATAGAAATTGAATTGTTTCTTTTTATTTGTGTTCGTAACACTAATATACACTTAGCAAATGAAGTATCTTTTTATTTGTATTTTCAATACAAATGTAACATAGAAATTAAGTTCATCTTTTTATTATATTTTTCCATACAAATATGACACTGAAATAAAGTCCATCTTTTTATATACACCTACAACACAAATATGTACTTAGAATCTGTTGCACAAATAAAATCCATTTTCATTTGTCACTTGAAACTTCGAATTTGTTACACAAATAAAATTCACTTTTTATTTGTCATTTGAAACTCAGGATTTATTAGACGAATAAAATCTACTTTTTATTTGTCACTTTAAAATTAGTATTTATTATACAAATAAAATTCACTTTTATTTGACATTAGAATACGTAGTAAAATATTTACATATGAAATATTCTTTTATATGTTATTAGAATGCATAGAAAGATATAAACAAATAAAAGGATTCTTTTATTTGTTATTAGAACACATAGAAAAATGTAAAACAATGAAATACCCTTTTTATGTTATTCTAGAATTGAAATTTTGAGTTCAATCTTTTATTTGCATTCACTAATGCAAACATACATTGAAAATAAAATTTACCCTTTTATTTGCATTCACCAATACAAATATATGTTGAAACCAAAATTTATTCTTTTATTTACATTCACAAATGTAAATATACATTGAAATTAGAGTTTATTCTTTTATTTGCATTCTCTAATGCAAATATACATTAAAATATAAATTGTTCTTTTATTTGCATTCCCGAATGCAAATATAATTTGAAAATAGAGTTTGCCCTTTTATTTGCATTCACAAATGCAAATATATTCTGAAAATAAATTTTGTTCTTTTATTTGCATTCATCAATGCAAATATACATTGGAAATAAAATTATTACTTTTATTTGCATTCACATATGCAAATATATATTGAAAATAAAATTTGCTCTTTTTACATTCACAAATGCTAATATACTTTGAAAATCATGTTTGTTCTTTTATTTGCATTCCACAATGCAATATAACATCAAAAATAAAAGTTACATTTTTATTTGCAAACATAAAAATGAAATAAACATTTTTGTCAAACTTGATTAGTTTAAATAAAATAGTTACTTTTGTCAATTTATTCTAGTTAAAACAAATATTCACTTTTGTCAATTCACACTAGTTAAGACCAATTATTTACTTATGTCAATTTACATTTGTTGAAACCAATTATTTGTTTGTCATGATTATATATTGTGAATTACACTTGCATTCACAAGTTACCCGACTTGTGTATGTGATTAGGACGATAATTTTTACACATCGCCCAAGTGCACAAATTAGTTTATCATTTGTTTGTTGGTTGAAACCCCACACGGGTGTTGGGATGAAAATTTACATACACTAATCCCAATATTTAGTTGTATGTTGATCGTTAGATCGACAGGCTGCGATGAGCGTTATTATTTAATTTTAACGCTTACACAGTGGAAATTACACTTTGGATGGAGATGGATGATTTGATGATTATACTGTTATTATCATATATATGATGTGTGTGAAAACCATATAATCCAAATTATATGGTAAATGTTTGAGTCGCATTTCGATTCAGGTGTTCTTTTAAATAAGAGTATTTTTACATTAGAAATCCTTTTTATATAAAGTATATATATTTTCATAAAATATATTTTTAATCAAGTATATGTTAAAACAAAGAATATTTGTAAAGGATAAAAATTTGTAATATAATATTAACTTCCCATTTAGAATCTTTTATATAAAGAACATTTTTATGATTATCTTAAAATATGTTTTTAAAGATTATTAGGATTTGCAATTATATTTTGTGATATGCAATAAATTGAAATGTGAAGTGGATTTATCGTGGACGGTGTTTTAAACGACATTTGTCCTTTAATCCAATTTACAGTGAAATTATTATTTGGAATTCATAAATCTAGTTCATAGATTTGAAATAAATGATTATGTAATAATTATTTTTGATATCAAATCAAAACTAGAGTTTTAATAAATCTTTTAAAAAGATTTAAGATTTTATTTTCAGAGTTTATCTTTGATAAAATTAATGAGAATCTTCTAATATGAATATCTTATTAAAAGAATACTCTGAGTTGGAATGTGGCGTAATGTGTGATTTTCCAACATTGACTTTTTAATCAAAAAATACCCGAGTTATTCAGAAAGACCGGGTTTAACCCATTTTGAATAATCATCACGACGATCAAGAGTCGAAGATGAAGACGATGATTGAAGACCGAAGGTTTTCACATCGTTGGGATGATGATGACTGGTATCTTGAATTGGGATTGGCCTTCCAAGGCAAGGTATTTGGTAATGATCGTCCCAACGCATTTGGAGATCGACAGACACGTTGTTTTGCTCAGACCCAGAGCGGACTTGTAAATGGATTGTGTGTCTGACATTGTATTCATTTCTACTGTATTTGTTGAACGTTACTGATTATATATTTCTGTTTGGTGGTGAAGAATTTATTCTTTACTTATCACCCTTCTCTAAGACGTATGAGCTTAGAGGTTATATATATATTGGTAGATGATCAATAATACGGTAGGGTCTGACAATATGACATGCTAAGATGCAAATGATCAAGGCTTTGTTGAAAAGCAGGCCTTGTGGTTGATGATCAAGGCACAGTCTATTTAGGTCTAGCTTTGCGTATATCGTGACTTCGCGAGCCTCACACACCGGTTGAGTCTAAAACGGGAGAAGGGAACGCAGGGAGTGCACACGTTTCTTTCTTTCTAGAAGTGGTGATTAGGCTTTAACACGGCCCGACATTTGCTTATGTGGTTGATGGAATTTTTTCGAGGCCTCGGTTTATTCTTATCGGTCGCCCTCGGCTGATTTGTAGATCCAATAGGATCGGGAAGCATGTGTTCAGGCATAACTAATCCACTAAAGTATTTGTGGACCGGCCCTACTGTATCCAAGGGTTCACCAGCGTCCGAATCCTGAGGCATTTCTAGAGTGTCTCGAATCGGTCAGGAGCTCCTCTCCAGTCTTGACTCATGATGGAAACCCAATTTCCAATACGCCCTTGCGGTTTTGATTGTATAACTAGTGTGGCGAGATAGTAGATGGTATCTATGCCGTCTAGGATTGATATTATATTTGAAATGTTTTAATATATATATATACACACTAATAATAATATCGTATTTTACATATCAAGCATCTTTTGACCATTATAAGGTAAAACTCTATCCTCTGGTGTGCGTTGCATTGTGTGATGGGACCTGGGTCTTATAATGGTTTCATTTTTCTAAAAACATTGCGTTATTTGACGATTTACTTTATTTATGCACTGGCAATCCAATGGAGTAAACCCGTTCCGCGTTAGTGGCATGGTCCTGTGATTAGCCTTATTATTAGATAAGTTAAGTATAGAATTCTCACACCAGTCCCACGACTGACCTGTAGTTTGTTTCACTTTGCAAACTCGGGTGCCCTCTTTTCACACGGGCAGTCGAGTAGCTTTTTGCAAATATAGTTAAGCAGGATCCTGGATTGAAGCCTGAAGCTGGGTCCAGAATATTGATGGCCTTCCGCTGAGATTAGTTCCGCTGCAATGTATTTAATCTATTGTAAATGTATCTTCCACTGTATTATTTATCGATGTACTCTGATATTCTGTACTCTGATGTAACATTTATTATTGATGTTATAAAAGTCTGTGTTGTTGTTCTGATGTTTGTATGCCCAAAGTTAACGTACGTGGGTTTCGAACGGTCTTGAATCGATCTTGCGATCGTTTGGGGTCGGGCGAAACCCGGGTCGTTACATTGCTTGTTGTACATTGATGGATTTGTCGGGCAGTTCCGAGTAGACTTCTACCACAAGTTGAGCTTAACCTCGTGTCATAGTGTGATTATAATTTTATTCTCTAATTGGGGTTTACAACATTAATCCTAACAAATTTGGAAATTGTAACCATTAGGCTTACCTGCCTAATTAAGTTTGCTTTCCCAAATCAATGTTGGTTACAATAGCTATTTATTTATGGTCCTATTTATCACAATTAATTACACTAATTTCTACAATGGTCAACACAAATATATTCATTTAATATGGATTACATTTACATGCATAATTCCATTCAAACAACCATTATTATCTATATTTCGTTGTGTAGATTTTGATGGATAATATATATATATTTATATTCATGTTTTCATGTAGTTAACATAATTATTTTCTTTTATTATTATCGTTAAGTTCAATAATTTGGTTCAACTAATAACCAAACATTCCTTTTTGTATTCAATCTTGCAAGAAGGTTCCAAATCTTACAGAAAGACAGTCAACTACAGTTATTGTAAACTATGCCTGAATATCGAATTAAACACATCTCAAACCACAAGAAATATATTTTATGTATGTTTTGCAATAGTTGATGTGAACTACACACAAATATATTTATTTATATTTATGCGTGAATTTACTAAACTTTTCCCCTTTTGAGCTTTTCTTCGATCGTTAATGGCGATAGACATACCCATCGTTTCTTCCACCTTCACTTCTTTTCCGTACTCTCTACTTTTCTCCCTCCTCTTCTAATGATATTCTCGTCTCTATCCCTCCCCATGTCTTCTTTTGTCTACGTGGTCGATTTGAAGTCTCTCCACACCTACTTTCTTATCTGAACCCTCTCTTTTTTGATCTGCCCTCGCACCTTATTTTCCTTCCTTCCTGCCTCATTGTTTTAATACTTAGTTTTCAACACTTTGCTAATTCCAGCCATAATATGTGCGTGGTGGCCATTTCTGCTTCTCCGTGTTTTTCGGTAGTGGTTCTAACTGGTTGTTGATGTTTCCTATCTCGAACAATTGGCTGTAGTGTGCTACCTATGTATCCTCGCGAATTTGTGCTCTCGCATTGCTTGATGTTCAATGAACATGTAGTTTGAGCCATGGGATCTTTGTAGTTTTGTTGATTACCAGTTAGATATGTTGTTTGATTTTCTGATCTTGTGTTGGTTGTTTCGACTTGTCGATCTTATGATTTTGGCTTTCTGGTGTAGTTTCTATTGTGTATGGTGGCCCTGGCAGGGGTTCTTAGTGTTTATGCTACGATATTTTCTTGTCGATTACTGTCATCGCAACGAACGTTGCAGTAGTGTCCTACCTCTGTACCTCGCGAGTCATTTTATTACATTGCTTGATGTTTAATGTTTCATGTAGTTTGAGTCATTGGGTCGTTTGTGGTGATTGTCGGTTTGCTGGATGTATTTGTGGTATGAACTCTTGTCTCCTTGACGGTTGGTTTCGACTTGCCGGTATTTGCGGCATCAAAGATGTAACACCCCGTATTTTCTGTGAATGTCTAACTAACAAATTAAAGTATACTTAATTTTTAGAAGAAGAATTAAGGGAAACGGGTTGCGCCATTGCGTTCGTCTCGGAATTCTACTTGAGATAGAGTCCAAGTTTGCATAAATCGGACTCCGTATGAAGAAGTTAAGGCACTTAGAAGTTTCAGGAATTTAAAATAAATTAAAACAGTTAAAATTCGAAATTCAAATCACACACCCGAGCTGGGCGGGAAATTTCCCGCCCAGGACCCAAGTCGACCAAGGGTCGACCTTGGGGTCGACCTGGTCACATAGGTCGACCATGGGGTCGACCTCCCCCCTATTTTCAGATCCGAGGACATATTCGTTTTTCTCTATTTGGACGCCCGTTCTGACCAGATTCATTGATCCCTATGCTATATAAACACCCATAAGGCTACAGTTTTCTCTACACAACTTCATTTCGCCTATATTCTACCCTAATTCATATCAAAATAAATCAAAGACGGGGTTATGCCGCTCAAGTTCTTCATAGAGACAAGTTAGAATTCAAGTAGAGATTTAAAGGCTAATTCAACGACTTCAACAACTATTTTATAAGAATCAAATCTAAATTAGAGAATCGATAGAGCTATTCAGTTTCAGAATACAGATCCCAGAAAATAAGATTTTCCTTTTGTTTGTAAGTTCATGTTACTTTCAGAAATAAAAGTTAATTGTGATTCTGACATTGTAATAAATATGAATATGAGATTATGCTTATTTATCTGCCTTTCTATCTCCATTGGATCTATCTCATTGATAATATTATGTCCATTCTTTGTCTCTTCTTTCCTTCTTCCCTTTTTGTTTTTATAGCCAGGCTACTGCGAGCCTAAGCCAGATTTCATAAGAGATAAATGTTCGTTGGAAATAAAATTGGGCATAATATATGATTTGGACATGACCAGCGCTAAAATTTGGAAAAAATATTAAATTGTGTATAATTGGGCATAATTGAGTTGTAACTGATTTGAGGAAATAACACATGTTGTATTCAAAACATAAAGTGTATCGAGCATATGACTTGAGATTTGAGGCATAATGTATACTGGACATATGACTTGGGACTTGGAGCGTAAATCGAACTGTAAACATGTAGGTTCAAGTTATTTTAAAATTTAAACACCTAATAGTGATTTTGACATGTAATGAAATGGATCTAAGTCCATGTTTGATAATAAGACAAACCTTTCAGATTGATTCCTATCTTTTTATTGAGTCAATGATTTACATGCCTAGGAAATTATTATTCAATCATGCCTATCTTTGTTGGACATCTGAGATATAATCCTTTTAAGTTCATGATATTATTTATATCAGATCTATAGGTCTATGAGGTTATTTCTGTCAGTTTGTTTCACATCTATCTTTGTTATACCTCGACTCTAACATATCTGTAATCCTCTTAGGTCCATAATATTATAGTTGACAAATCTACCATTTAAATGCCTGTATTATGCCTACTCTCGTTTATGTTCCTCTTTCTTCCCCTTTTATTTTATGAATCTAGAATAACCTTGAATCTAGATTGAAACTTGAAATACGTACGTTATGAATGCCGGGGTAATTGGGTATAACTTGACATTATAATTTGGAACATGTCATATGGCATAATTGTTATTGTTGCGAATTTGGGGTAATTTGACACAAATATGTAATTGACATATTGAACCTAGAATTGGCATGAACGACAAAGTATGAAATTGGCATATAAATCAAGTTTTGGGCGTAAAATGTAAATTTGAACATTAAATCTAGATTTGGCCTAACTATTGATTTGGGACGCCAAGTATAATGAATATTGTAATGTTGGGGCATGTCTATTATTACAAACTTGGGAAGATTAGGTGTAGCCTATTTTGAGTAATAACTGGAAATTGAATTTGGGGCTATAACTTGCAATTAGCTTTGTTGGGCATAACTTGAGAATTGGAACATAACTGGTTGGGATAATTAGCATATAAAATCTAGACTTGGACATTTATAGCATAATCTGAAATTGACAACAATTGTGAATAATTTACATATAAACTGTAAATATGTAAATTAGCGAAAAGACGAATGTGCCTAACCCGAGGTTAGATTGAGTTGTGGTGTAAAACTACCCGGAACCGCCCGGCACATCCAGTATCCACAGCAACACCTATCTAAAGTGAGAGTTTAGTGCATCATGCCCAAGAAAAACTCAAGGTTAGATTGAGTTGTGGTGTAAAACAGCCCGGAATCGCCCGGCACATCCAGTAACCGCAACAACACATATCTAATGTGAGAGGTTGGTGTATTAATAAATCGATTAATGCCAATGAACAAGATAAATGACTAGGGTTAAGTTCATAGAAACACTTATACAATATGAATGACTAGGGTTAAGTTAATGAGGAACACTTAACCAATATAACAAGATGAATGGGTAGGGTTAAGTAATAAGAAACACTTAACCAATAAACTTGATTTGTGGTAAGGTTAAGTAAAAACAAGAGGGCAACACTTAACCAATATAACTTGATTTATGGTAGGGTTAAGTTAATACAAGGAGGTAACACTTAACCAAAGTTACATGACAAGTGGGTGGGTTAAGTTAACTTGAATTGATTGATGACACTTAACACTAACAACATGATGAACACGTGGGGTTAAGTTAACAAGAAACACTTGACTAATATAACTTGACGAATGAACGGGGTTAAGTTAATAGGAAACACTTAACCAATTCAACATGATAAGTGAGGAGGGTTAAGTTAATAGGAAACACTTAACCGACATGACATGATGAATGAGTGGGTTAAGTTAACATGAATGGACAACACTTAACCAATACGACATAATGTGCGGGAGGATTAAGTACATACCGGGTTGGTGGGTAATATTAGTACATATAGGCCCACAAACTTAACCATTAAATAAACATGCTTGAATCGATGGGAGGGTTAAGTACATCTCGTGTAGGTGGGTAATATTAGTACATATAGTCCCACAAACTTAACCGTTAAGTAAATGATCAACGCTTTCTAATGAATCAGAAAAGCGCGAATTTTTATATTAAATACTGCAAGCGTACAGGTGTGTAGCATACAGGTCGAACACAGGGAGGTAAATTAAAATCAAATTATTTACCTAATCTCTTGGGCGAGTTAGACGAAGCCTGGAGATTTTGTTGAAATAAAAACAAATTGAAATTGCGAACTTAGGATTATCGTTGAATCTAATCAACGATTAATCACTAAAGAAAGTAAATTGCAAAACAAGAACAATGCAGAAAATAAAAGTGCAGAATAAGAAGAACAACAAAAAAATAAAATTAGGATTGTCGTTGAAACTAATCAAACGACTAATCACTAATGAAACAAATGTAAAATACAACTAGTACTCTACCGAATCTAATCGGGTAGATGACACTAGTTGCTAAAAAAAATACTAGAAAATAGAAGAAGAAGAAGAATTTTTATTAGAGTAATGGAATACAGAAATGAGATAGGATGGTGGCTACAATGATATTACAAGGGTATATATAGGGGATAACCAAACCCTAACCCTAATACAATTGGGCCTAGCCATTACATCACTCATTAGTTTACAATGAGAATCTCAAATGTGCCTTAGTTAAATCTATTAAATTTTTGGCCTTTCTTCTTTTCCTCTTGGTTCTTTGACAAGCCTCCCTTGATTTGAGATGTGCATGGCCTTTGTATCAATCATTTTCTTGTCCAACAGCAACTAGATGTGGGATCTTCATCTACAATAGCAATCTGATCTCCATTTCTATACTTTTCTAGTTGCATGCGGGCTGGGTTGGAATACCAGTAAAAGCAAAAAAACACTACCCAAGTAATAGTTATTTATATACAAAAGATAAGATATAAGAGAATAAAATAAACACATTTCTATGTTAATCAAATACCCCCACACTTATCTTTTGCTCGTCCTTGAGTAAAACAAGAAATGAAAAACTAAACTAGATAGGTCACACTTTCGTAGGAAACACGATTGCATTGAGCGTATGCAACAAGCCGTTAAACCTCTAGGTGTCCCTAGTAGGATGAGTGGTGTCTCGTGAGGGTTTTCAGCGGATACTACCCACAAAATCCAAATGCAGTATGCTATGATTCTAATGAAACTACATGAATGCAATGGACATATGCAAATAAAAATGAAAAATGAAAACACGACTTATTTCAGGAAAGTGGTACAACAAATTAAGTTAATAATTTCTAATCAGTTGATTTTATTTTAGATACCTCAACTTGTCACAAATTTTCAATATAAATCAAGTTTTCAAATGTTAAATTCCAGTTTGGCCAGTTAGTTCGGTCGATAACATAGTGCAACCATGAAATAAATTCTTAGTTTGCTTGGCATAGTTTGCAAAGTGGTATTATTATTTTCTCATGTATGGCTAGTCAAATCAATAAGGTCAAGAAGTGTTTGGGCATCATCGCTTATTCTTTATTCTATAAAATTTTAAAATTTATGATTAAGTACATACACCTAACTTAGAAGACCAAGGTTTACCACCCATGCACTGCCTCGCGGACTAACGAAGAGTGGTTAAAGAGCTTGGCGGATTGTGCAGGCCGACTTTGACTTTGTCAACAACGTGTCGGTAATCCTTAGGTGTCCAATCTCATAAAAATAGACCAAGATATTCCAACGCTGACTTTGTCAACAACGTGTCGGATAGAGCTTGGCGGATTTGCACACCAACGCTTGATATACAAGCAATGTTGGATACCCTTGGATTATTATTATTATTATTGAAGATATAAGCACAAAAGAGAGTTACGCGAATTCAACTTAACACAACTTAGAGATTTGAAGAGCCAATATAAGTATTTTAAGTCCTCCACTTATTTAAACAAAGTCTACAATATAGAATAGATTTCATGGCCATCACCTAAGAATCTCCCTATGTACCGGTTACACTGTTATCCCTCAAAATTAAACTTTTCATTATATTTCTTATTCGATCTAAGTTGAGAAAAAAAATACTATCAACTGGCTAAAAATTTGTAAACTTATTTTGTTGTATCAAATCTAAAATGAGTCGTATTTCAAAAAAAAATGCCATGTTAGTACAGTCTAAAATGCATTATGGTCCTATTTAAATGGTTGAAATTGAAAAGAAAGAAAAATAAAGAAAAAAAACGAAAATGAGTGAAATGCAGACTCCCCCCCCCCACACTAGAACTAAAAAGTGTCCACACTGTAAACGTTTCCTAAATTTGAAAGATCGTACCCAAAGATGGATTAAATGCAGAATGATTTGCAAAATGAAATGCAGTCTAACTATATGTAAAAATGGATCATATGTACAATGATATATGTGTTTGCGGTGCACGCGATGCAAAGAATACCACCATCTTTTCCCCCACACTTGGTTCTTGCCCTATGAGTCGCATTCCCACTATGTCTAGGCATGTTTTCTAATAAGCAAAGGTTTTTGAAAACCATGTCATCTTTAAACCTAGATTTATAGTCCAGGAGATAAATATCCAGGGTCGTCCTAACATGAAGTTTTTCAACCAAGCCAGCATTCCAAAGATAGTTCATGTGTTCAACAAATTTATCAATGTAATTGTTCAAAAATTTGTGATCGTATATAAATTCAGTGAAAATTGAATTCTGAGTGTTGTTCAAAACTATGTGATCACATTTCTCATCATTAACTGACAACGTATTTTTGACACTGACAATTTCAAGTTCGTTTGAAATTTTCCCAAAGTTAAAATTTTCGAACTCGTGATGTGAATCCATTTCTTCCTTATTTGGCAACTCATCCTCATACAATTCAAAGAATTCATGTTCGTTAAAATCCTTTTCTAAATTTGAATTGAAAAATTCAACACCTTTATTCTGTTCAATTTCAAAAATTTCAAGTTTCTCACAGCCTGAAAGAGAAAGATCAAAATTTGAGCTTAAATCTTTTTCCTGAAAAGAATCGAAATCCAAATCATTTGTTGAATTTTGAACAACTTCATCAAGATGGTTATTCTCAATTTCCAAAGTCGTTATTTGAAAATTTTCACTATCAGCAAAGAATGGATTGTTTTCTGAATCATCGCATGTTTGAATTTGATTTTGTTGTTCAAGTTGTTCTTTGAAAGATGTCATTAAACAAAGAAGTTCATCAAGCTGTCTATCTTTTTCATCAAGCTCTCTATCCTGCCTTTCTACCCTCTCTCTAAGAATGTTAAGATGATATTCTTCAGAATCATTGATTTGAGCGCTCTCGTTTTGGATTTCTTGATTCTCAAAATTATAGTCCACATCAATTTCACAATCAAAATTATTTCCAATGTGGTGGTCGTTTGAATTTTCAGAAAAATTACAATGATATTGGAAATCATCTTGATTATAAAAATTATGTTCATAACCAAAACTGGAAAAATTCGAGGTAAAACTGCAATTTTGGTCATATTCAAGATGTGGATATGAGTTGTTATTTTGAAGATTATGATCGATTTGAAAATCATTTTCATATCCAAAATTATTTTCGAATTGGTTTCCAACTTGGGGTTCAAAGCTATTTTGATATGGTTGTGGCCCATAATCGAAATTATTGAAATTTGAATTGAAATCGCAATTTCGATATACATGGTTTTGAAAATGTTGGTTATTTTGAAAATTTTGAAAATTGTCGACATTGGGCTTACGAAATTTTGGAAAATCTTGCTTCATGAGTTGTAATTCAAAATCATACTCTTCAAGAGGACGTCTACTCCGATTATTATCCCAAATATCTCTCAACGATTTTTTTGAATCAGACATTTCAAAAAAAATCACGTCAAGACAGAAATTATTCTCAGCTCGAAATAGTATAAAATACCGAGTTGTGCTCTATTAATTAACTGACTCAATTAGAAGGGGGAAGAGGGTCTTATGGCCGTTCACATATAGTATAAATACTAAGGGATACGACCAATGTTTTACGGGTAGTATGCAACCTCTTTTGCTAATAGTTCAATAAATTGAACTACTATATATCCGCGATCCAATTATACGAGACAGTTAACTTCACAAAGCACCACTTTTCAATTATATTATTTTGCAAATAAAATCAAGCGTTAAAATTGACAATCGACGAGAGTGATTAGTTATGGAAATTCGTTTCTCCCAAACAGATTTAGAAATATCAGTCACAGAACAGTCACAGAATAATAACAGAAAAATAAAATATTGTACAAGCAAGCCGCTACACCTGCAGAGGATTTTTACAAGCAATTTCTATATTTTGCAACACCTGTAGAGTTCAGAAAATTTTACAGTTGGTTTGGCGGTCCGTCCAGAAAATTTGAGTAGTGCTAGCTGTTCAACTCCACTAGTTGAAAATCGTTTAACCTCTGAATTTCTCTTTCGGTTGCTAGAGTTCTTTTCTTGCCTTTGATTGAAGTTCGTTTCTCGCTTGAGTCTATGGTACGAGAGAACTTTTTTTTTAATGAAACTTGATCTTGCTTTGGTCTTTTGATTGATTGAAACTCTCTATTTTTTTTAATGAAAGCAGAAAAGAAATTAAAAAAATGAAAGAAAAAAAAATGATTAGAAAGTAACCTAAAAAAACTAAACAAAAATAAATATCAACAGACTAGACTTAATTAAATAAAACTAGACTAAAAAAAATGAAAACTAAGTTCATAAGTAAAAAAAACAATAGATTTGGCTCAATCGATAGGCTCGCACTCTACAAGTAGCACCAAGCAGCCACGCATTCAAAATAGGAGGCAAACAAGACGTCCCAGATATATTTCCAAGATCTCGCCCCTTTCCCTTTTTTTTCTAGAAACAGATTGCGAGAAGAAAGAAACAAATCGCTTTTTTTTTAAAGAGAAATAAAAACTAACCCAAAAACTCAATAGACTAACTCAATGAAAGAAAAGGAGCACACACACTGGAAAGCTGCAATCTTAAAAAATGTGCGAACGCTCAGTCACAAATAAGTTGCCAATTGCTGATTGCCAATAATCTTGCCAAACAGCTTAAATGAAGCTCTCATATGAAATATGGTATCTCACCAAATAAAGGGCTAAGGATAAATTTCCAATAGTCACAGCAAAGTAACCAAACTGGATGCAATTCAAAGCTTACCAAGTCAACTACTCAACTAAGTATCGACTCTCCAGGAACTTAAACAATAACAACAACAAAAAATGAACCCATAACTGATCCTTCACCCCCTTTTCATAAAAGTAATAAAATCGGAATTTCCTCAAAACAAATAAAAACGTCGGCCTTCTCTCTGTAACACCCCACCTCCGCCTGGGTGACTCTTGCAAGCACTCTGACTTTGGAGGGGCGTTTGAATCAGGTAAACATGCATAATGATATATCAAGGCAGAACAAGAACATATGTATATATGTAAACAGAGTAAATAACATAGATAAAACAGCGGAAGATTTTCAAACCATTTCAAAACAAGTCTGGTACAACATAACTTTCCAAATAAACAAGTCTAGATAAAAACAACATCACTGAAATACTGAAATACATAAGTACTATCCCCAAAATAAGTGATAACCATAGCTAGCTTCATGTCAAGACCGTACATGAGCTAAGATCCCACAAGCAAGCGATCAGAAATCCAGCTAAGCTCCAATATTCCCTCCCTGAGAACCTGGGGGGGGGGGACGGAAGAAAAGAGGCGAAAGAAAACAGGTCAGTCAAAAAGACTGAGTAAGCCCTACTACAATCAATGTAAACTGATAAAGTTAACTGGCATGAGCAGCAGGGATGATCATAAGGATAACAACATACTAGCATGATGATTAACTAACAAGGTAGATAAAGGTGTCATCGCATAATCAGGTTTAAGGTTTTGCACCACAGGTGTACTAGCAAACTAACATGACTTGAATAAACAAGTATTGATCCCTTGGCCCAAGCTTTGGCCCAATAACATGAAATGACCCTAATACAAGGTCCAACCAAACGGTCTAGTCGATCGGCTCCCTAAGCCTAACTCGTCACGTGTTGGTGTCAATACGGCCCAAACATAATTGTAGTCGAACTGTGCCGGGTCCACCCTTCGGGTGTATCAAGCCCTAGGGTGCCAACCCCTGGACACCATAAACATGAGTGCACAGTCTCGATCTACTGGTACCCATGGGTGACTTCTCCAAATACGGACTACGTGCACGACCATAGTCCGTCCGGAACTACATCGGCGTACCACCCGGCCGTCGTTTATTGGTCGCTTACCTCCAGCCCAGTAATCGTGCCCCCTCCCTAGCCTAGTCCCTAGGGCCTTAATGATACAAACTTGGGATTACTGCGGAGTGGGCCCCCATTGCTAGGATTTTTCTAGTGGGTTAAGTACGGTTTAACCCTCTTGCTAATCATGGATTAACTTGGTTAAGTGTAACGATGAGTTCACGACTTAACCCTGATTAATCTACCAAGCCCAAATTGGTTAAGTATTAAGTGGACCATGACTTAACCCTAATCACGAGGCATTAATTAATTTAATGCGCCTTAACCTCTCACATTAGACTTTGTTGCGGTTACTAGTTAAGCCGGTCGGGTCCGGGTAGCTTTACACCACAACTCGGTCTAACCTCGGGTCCAAGGTACCACATGACCAACTTCTCACATTGGGTCCTATTGTTTGTAGCAACTAGTTAAGCCGGTCGGTTCCGGGTAGGTTTACGCTACAAACTCAACCCAACCTCGAGTTGGTCACACTTATATTTTCTAAGTGTCATGTCCATCATGTTTCCAAAACACATTACAAGTTTTCAAGCAATTGGGTAGACCTAACTTAATAGGTAAATTCCCAATGGGTAGACCTAACTTAATAGGTAAATTCCCAAGCTTATGTTTTTATGTCTTTTAAGTTTACCCAACCCCAAACGCAATCCCATCGCTTACATATCGCAATAGCGCATAAAGGATAGAAAGAGGGAACTTGGCATAATCATGACATAAAGGTGTTGAAGCCACAAGTTCAACATGGTGGCATATGAAATGTTCATGTGTTCATACCCTTGCATATTACATTTTTAGGCCCCAAAAGCATGCATAAAACCAAACTTGGCATATTGGTGATACATGGTGATAAATGACATGTAAAAATGGCCATAAGTTCGCATCTAGCCTCACATGCAAGTTATCATAAGAGATATGATAACTTACATGTTGCCAAAATGCAACCTTTAGCATAAAGCTTGAAGCTTTATGTTCATAAACCCAAGATAAGCTTGCATAACATGATAGCATGAACAAAATGTTCAACCCAAACTTGCATAACATACTTGCATATCATAACATGGCATACTTGCATAGCATAACATGGTAAACTTGCATAACATGACATGATGAACTTGCATATCATAGCATGGCATACTTGCATATAAACTTGCATATCATAACATGACATACTTGCATATAAACTTGCATATTACAACATGATAAACTTGCATATCATAGCATAGTAAACTTGCATATAAACTTGCATATTACAACATGATAAACTTGCATATCATAGCATAGTAAACTTGCATATAAACTTGCATATTACAACATGATAAACTTGCATATCATAGCATAGTAAACTTGCATATCATACATTTAACTTTAGAGTTTAAGTATGAAAGTAGAATAGGGCTTACAATGCTTATGAGGACTCAAATGAGTATAGCAAATATAAGAAAGCCCTTATGCAATCAATTAAACCCCAAAATGCAAGCTTTAAATCACTAAAAACCTTGCTTTATGATGCAAATATAGAAACTTGACTTGAATGCAAGCTAATGATGCTCATACAAGCTTGAAAACACTTGTATGCATGGAAAATCTCATAAAAATTTGTTTAGGAATTTTATGAAGAGAGTGGAGGCCATGAGAGGATTGATTTTGCCATAGTTTAGTTGTATGAATGAATAATGATGATTTAGGGCTAGCTTAGGGTCTTATTTATAGATTAGGCAAGTGTTTTAGGCCATAGGATTAAACCCTAGTTCCAATCTCAGCCCTCAAAACCGAATCTGGCCCCCAAGCTCAACACAAACCCAAAATGGTGCACCAGGCTAAACAGCCCGGCTGGACCAAGTCGACAGCCAAGTCGACAGGGCTGTCGACTTGGGTCCAACCAAGTCGACTCCCAAGTCGACAGGGCTGTCGACTTGGGTGCTCTGGCGGGAATTTTCCCGCCTGGCCCAACTGGCCCAAATTCCCAAATTCAAACTTGAATTTGAAATCTGTTTTTACTTTGAAATTTTCTGAAAACTTCGTTGGGCCTTAATCGGGTCATACGGACTCCGATTTTCGAAAACTCGGACTCTATTTCGGGTATTTTTCCGAGACGAACGCAATGGCATGGCCCGTTTCCCTTGATTCAGATTTATAAATTAAATTCTGCCTCGATTTACGTTATAACAGATTATTGAAAATACGGGTTGTTACACTCTCTCTCTCTCTTTTATATTTCTTGAATAAATCAAATCCGGTTGGTCTTCGATGGTGCTTCGAATCGGTTCTCTTGGGTTTTGCTGTTTGGATTCGAAAATTGATTGGGGTATCTGCCGAAACTTCAAATTGGGTTTCGAACTGTCGATGAGGTAGGCTTTTTACAAGATCTAGAGATGGCGATTGGCGCACGTACTGATGGGTGCGATTTGATGAATCAGAGTCGACTGAAGGCTGTTCGAACCTGGTTGCGTTCTGATGAGGACTTGCGGTAGGAGTTCTTGAGGTTGGAGCTACTTGCGGTTTTCGGAGAGGGCAGTGATGGTCAAAGGAGAAGGACTGGTAAGTGCGGTTTTGAACAGTTTACTAGTTAGTCGGGTATGTGGGTGTTTGTTGTCTTGAGGTTCAGGTTTCAGTGATATGGATTGTTGCGTTAGATATGTGATGAGAATTTATCTGGTTTGAATTGGTGCGAGGTGGGTCTTGAAGTGTGGTACGATGAAGGAGATGTGGTTGCTGTCTGATGTGGGGGTTTCAGGATGTTTTGCTGTATGCGGACAGTACAGGAAAGGCTGTTGAAGGATGGAGCGTTAGTGATGAAGAAGGTTGCAATGGGTTTTTGTAGTTTTTGATGGTGAAGGCGGGCAAGTTGTTGAGAGAGGATGAGTTGGACGTTTTGATGACTGTCTTTGGTTTATTGTGACGCAGCTTGGTACGGGTTTGAATCTTGTGACGAGGTTGGCAAGAAGCAGTGACGAAGTATGGTTTTTGTTGAGGAGGAATTGGAACGTATTGGGATTGTAGTGTTTCGGAAGCAGATTTGATTTGGTCCGAATTATCGGAGCGATTTGGTGAAAGTCTGTGAACTGTTGGTGTTTCAGAGTTCGGTAGGCTGGATTCTGTTGGTATATGGGGTTGGTTTGTTTGAAGGATTGGTTTTTGTTATCGATGAAACCAGGAAGGTGGTTGACGTTTTTTGAAGTGTGGTGAACACTGATAGGCGGTGCTGTGTATAGGGTATGGTGTATTCTTTGCGTGATGAACTGGTGTATGGTTGCACTGGCGATGGCGATTTTTGGGAGGGTGAATTTTGGGATACAGAGGAGGGATGGTATATGGTCTGTGGTGAAAGCAAGGGGGTGCGAAGGTGTTGATGACAAGATAGGAGGGTTGTTTGTTGACTACGGTGACAAGGGGTGTGATTTCCTACGGGTTGAACTTTGGGGTAGGAGATGCTGTAGCTTTGTTTGAACGTGGTAGAAGGCTTTCGGGTGGATGGCTTGCGATGATCAGTATGGATGCGGTTTGTCTATAGATGAGGGGGTCTGGTTATTAAGGAGGGTGTTCGTTGAACTGTTGATGGTTGAGGGCTTTGTGAAGTGCTGATTTGGGCAGTATGGGTGTGAAAGAAGATATTTGATGGTGTAAAAGTGCGGTGATGTTCCAACAGGATTGTTGATAAGAGGGTGAGGTGGATTGTTGCGTTAGCCTTTGAGTTTGTGATGGTGGGAAAAATGATGGCCAATGTGCTAGAACGTGAAGACGGTGGTGAGGGGATTGCGGTGAAGGTGAGGTTGATGGACGGAATAAATGGCTTCGACAGAGAGAAGAACGGAATCAGCAGAAAAATAAAGAAATTTGTATTTTTTTTATTTTTTTTATTTTTGCAAATTTGTAAAAGAACAACAGAAAAGATTGGAAAGGGGATGAGAAAAAAGAAGAAGAAAGAAATCAGAAAGAATAGGCAAGTTTCTTTTTCTTTGCTTATGTAGTGAGTCACATAAGGAAAAGAATATTAAAGAGGATTCTGGTTTTTAGGATGTTGAAGAAGGAGAAGTAATTGTAAAAATTGGGAAGGAGGTAAGAGAAAAAAAAGGGCAAGAAATCTGAGAAAAAGAAGATTTTTTTTTAATAATATATGAAAGAAATAAAAAAATGAAAATAAAAACTAACACGAATCAGAAATTAAATAAACAATAAAATTTAATTGTTGCCTCCCCGGCAACGGCGCCAAAAACTTGATCGACACTTTCTAATGAATCAGAAAAGCGCGAATTTTTAAATTAAATACTACAAGCGTACAGGTGTGTAGCATACAGGTCGAACACAGGGAGGTAAATTAAAATCAAATTATTTATCTAATCTCTTGGGCGAGTTAGACGAAGCCTGGAGATTTAGTTGAAATAAAAACAAATTGAAATTGCAAATTTAGGATTATCGTTGAATCTAATCAACGATTAATCACTAAAGAAAGTAAATTGCAAAACAAGAACAATGCAGAAAATAAAAGTGCAGAATAAGAAGAACAACAAAAAAATAAAATTAGGATTGTCGTTGAAACTAATCAAACGACTAATCACTAATGAAACAAATGTAAAATACAACTAGTACTCTACCGAATCTAATCGGGTAGATGACACTAGTTGCTAAAAAAGATACTAGAAAATAAAAGAAGAATTTTTATTAGAGTAAAGGAATACAGAAATGAGATAGGATGTTGGCTACAATGATATTACATGGGTATATATAGGGGATAACCAAACCCTAACCCTAATACAATTGGGCCTAGCCATTACATCACTCATTAGTTTACAATGAGAATCTCAAATGGGCCTTAGTTAAATCTATTAAATTTTTGGCCTTTCTTCTTTTCCTCTTGGTTCTTTGACAAGCCTCCCTTGATTTGAGATGTGCATGGCCTTTGTATCAATCATTTTCTTGTCCAACAACAACTAGATGTGCGATCTTCATTTAGCAATCTAATCTCCATTTCTATACTTTTCTGGTTGCATGCGGGCTGGGTTGGAATATCTGTAAAAGCAACAAAACACTACCCAAGTAATAGTTATTTATATACAAAAGATAAGATATAAGAGCATAAAATAAACACATTTCTATGTTAATCAGTAAACATGCTAGAATCGGTGGGAGGGTTAAGTACATCTCGTGTAGGTGGGTAATATTTGTATATTTAGGCCCATAAACTTAACGAATAAGAAACCCTAGTAACGGGGACCCATTTCAGCAGTAATCCACATATATGTATCATGGTACCCTGAAACTAGGCAGGGTAAGGCACGATTACTGGGATGATTATAAACGGTCAAAACAGCGGCAGGGGGTACGTCAATGTAGGTTCCAATGGTTTAAGGGCGTGCACGTACTCCGGAGTGGGAAAAAGCTGGCACTTGGTACCAGTAGTTATAGACTGTGCATCTTGAATTGTGTCGGGTCGCTATCATAAGGACTGATACACGTTATGGTGGGGCTAGCATAGGATATCTACATGCAAGAGAGGGCCGATTGACACAGACACAAGAAAAGTAAATACAGTAGGGAGCCGATCGATAGGGTAGTAAGAGAACATCTAGCATGTTCATGGCAATTAGGCAGATTGAGGTGGAATCCTCACGATAGAGTACACCTGAAGGCTACCACAATTTGCGGGGATTGGGATCACGTTGTAATATTATCATTTTATACAGATTACTAGTTGGGACACTAGTTAGGTGGTGCAGAGATATATATAAAAATCAGAATAACAAGGTAGTAGCGAAGCAGAGAAAGAGTAGAAGCGCATTCAGTTTATCTTGCCTTGTCATATCTATACTAATCGTACGTTATCTTGTTATCCTTGTTCTCACGGTATTGTCTTATATTCAGTTTATTAATGTCATGTTGCTTTTACCCATTTATATGCTGAAAGTCACTGGACTTACCAGACTTATGTCTGACCTAGTTTTGTTTCGCTTGTTTCCTTCCTTCCCCCCGGTTCACAGGGAGGAAATGTTACCACTTAGCTTAATTTTCTTTTCAAGCTCGAAGATAGTCGATGTTTTGCTTTGGACCCTCTCTTCCACTGCTATGGCTGGTTCATGCTTCATTGGGGAATATCATGTTTATTTTTATGCTTCTTTTATACTTGGAAGTTTTTAAATCAAGACAGAAGTTCTATGTATTACTTTTAAGTATGATTGAGACAATTGTTGTAAAAGCTTGACTGAACCACATTGTTAATAAAATGACTTTAATTTTCCGCTGTTTTATTTGTCTGTCTTGTAATTTATCTGCATCTTTTACCTAAAGTGCTCCACCGAAGTTAAGGCATTCCCTTTGTGAGTGACCTTAACGGAGGTGGGGTGTTTCACTTGGTATCAGAGCTGAAGGTTACCGGATCAGATAAAAGATTTGAAAAAATATTTTCAAAACGGTTTTAAAAGAAGCATTTTCTAAAGAATAGTTTTGTTTTAAAGGCATATTCCCCAAAGCCATATGCACTATCTTTTGACCCACTGTTTGAATCCTTGTTTCCTTCTTCCCTAAGTCTCTGGGCTCCTGGCTTTCTGGGAGGTAACCTCATCGCGTCATGGTTCCATAGGCTTGATGAGACTATGGCACTTGTCAAAGGGAAAATAACCGCCCAACTTCCATCTATAGCCGCAGTACTTTCACCTACGACTGATTTTCTTTCAAGCTTTATAGGGTTTTCCATGCGATGGAGGCAGCTTTCAAGAGACTTGTCAACAAGTTACACAAGGATGGCAAAGATGAGAATGAGGGAGTTCGGCTAAGGAGCACAATCGAAGGATGTGAAACTCATGGGTCTGAACTTGGTTCACAAAGGAGGAAAGAATAGAAAAATCTAAGACAAGAGGAAGTGTCGTTATTATGGTATAACGGGTCGTATAATCAAGGACAAGGGCAAGAAAAAATGACAGGATTTTCAGGAGAGCAAATGTGTGTTCTCTCCGCCAGCGTACCGAAGAGAGAGGTAGTAACGTTTCTATTGAAAGAGTTTAGTTTTTCTTTTTGATCATCCTGTTAGTACTCTTTTGATTTTAGCGCTTCACATTCGTTTATATCTGCTTCCATAGTTGAGTCTCTGCACCCTAGAACTTGTATAGTAGAGGATCCCATTATTGTCTCAAATTCAATTGCTGGTTCGGCTCATTTATCTTTGGTTTGTGAGGATTTGAGAATAGCTATATTAATGCTTATGTTTTTGGTTCCATGGGCTATGGGTTGATTCTAGGCATGGGATTGTTAGCTAGTAACTGCGAAAGGAGGGTAGTTAGACCTTTTGCTTGCCTTGGGAATACCCTCGAGATTTCATGCGATCCTAAGGGATCAGTTAGGCTTAGCTACCTAGAATCACTTGATGCATATATCGACGATTTGCGATCCGTTAGAATAGTCCATAAGTACGAGGATGTTTTGATTAGGTTAGGGGTTTTCCCTCTAAAACTCGAGATAGACTTCCACATATATTTGGTTGACAATGCAAAGCCATTTATGCAATCAACGATAGATTTGGAGCAAGATTGGCGGGGATAGCCAGAGTCGGTTAATTTCTCAATTGTTTGGTTGTTTTGCTAGTATCATTTCACATATCAAATTCGTAGGAGGTAATCCTTGGGTGCTTGTATGATATTGGTTTAGGCCTTTGGGGATTATACGTGAGGGATGTCGAGTTCGACTAGGATGGTTTATGTGAGAAATAAATGGATGTAGCAGGCGCCCTAAGTAAGACTGACTTTAAGAGAGGTAAAAAGTACATAACAACCTTTAGCTTTAGACCCACAGAATTGTGACATGATGGATAAGCTAAATAGAGGAGAGACCTCTAATCATCTTAGTATATACACTTGGTATCATGGTTAACACTTGTTTATCTTAGAAATATAGTTCGACTACATTGGATACCCTCTAGTATAGTAAGTGATCGAGGTCCTATCTTTACTAGTGAGTTTTGGAAATGGAGGTCAAGAAGCTTCACAATTGTGAAGTCAAGACAGTCAGCGCACAATGAAGCAATGCTCAAGAAGATGCGACTTAGAATACTGAAGACTACATACGCGCATCATACCCTTTTGAGGGTGTATCCTTAATTCCTCTTTTTCTGTAAAGCTTATTTGCATGCTAGTCTTTATCTTTTAAGTATATCCTCTCGATCATATCCTTGATCCTTAGATAGAAGCCAATGGATGTAAATATGTGTTTGAGACATGTTATGTTTGGTGGATGCAAGTGGTTTCAAGTGTTTGCTAGTGGTTGCTCGTGGATGCATATACACACATTAGGCACTAGATCGGCTCAGTGACTTTCATATTGCATATGCACGAGTGAACTTTATATATACGGATTGAAACTTGATGTGTTATCATATGGATGTTGCATTGGTATGAATGACTGTGCACTTATGTAGAAGTTATAAAGTACAATTAGGAATATTTTCATACATGATGGACTCACAGCACCATCATAATCCGCATTAAGGAGGTCAATTGAATCAGTAGACTGCCTGATTTTGGATTAGATAAGGACATGTACACACACTATGCATATGATCATGAAAGCATTAGAAATATTTTTAAGGACAATGGACGCCTATGATTGAATGATTGAGTAGATGGATGTTGGATGTTAGGATATGCATTCTTCTTAACTTAGAGATTTCAGGGACAAAATCCTTTAAGGAGGGGAGAATGTAACACCACGTATTTTCTGTGCACGTCAAACTAACAAATTAAAGTATACTTAATTTTTAGAAGAAGAACTAAGGGAAATGGGTTACGCCATTGCGTTCGTCTCGGAATTATGCTTGAGATAGAGTCTGAGTTTGCGTAAATCAGACTCCGTATGAAGAAGTTATGGCACTTAGAAGTTTCAGGAATTTAAAATAAATTAAAACAGTTAAAATTCGAAATTCAAATCACACACCCGGGCTAAGCGGGAAATTTCCCGCCCAGGACCCAAGTCGACCAAGGGGTCGACCTGGTCACATAGGTCGACCATGGGGTCGACCTCCCCCTATTTGCAGATCCGAGGACAGATTCGTTTTCCTGTATTTGGACGTCCGTTCTGACCAGATTCGTTGATCCCTATGCCATATAAACACCCCTAAGGCTACAGTTTTCTCTACACAACTTCATTTCGCCTATACTCTACCCTAATTCATATCAAAATAAATCAAAGACGGGGTTATGCCGCTAAAGTTCTTCGTAGAGACAAGTTTGAATTGAATTCAAGTAGAGATTTAAAGGCTAATTCAACGACTTCAATAACTATTTTCTAAGAATCAAATCTAAATTAGAGAATCGATAGTCTACTTCAAGGGAGAGCTATTCAGTTTCAGAATACAGATCATAGAAAACAAGATTTTCCTTTTGTTTGTAAGTTCATGTTATTTTCAGAAATAAAAGTTAATTGTGATTCTGACATTGTAATAAATCTGAATCTAAGATTATGTCTATTTATCTGTCTTTCTATATCCATTGGATCTATCTCATTGATAATATTATGTCCATTCTTTGTCTCTTCTTTCCTTCTTCCATTTTTGTTTTTGTAGCCAGGCTACTACGAGCCTGAGCCAGATGCAATAAGAGATAAACGTTCGTTAGAAATAAAATTGGGCATAATCTATGATTTGGACATGACCAGCGCTAAAATTTGGGAAAAGTATTAAATTGTGTATAATTGGGCATAACTAAGTTGTAACTGATTTAAGAACATAACACATGTAGTATTCAAAACATAAAGTGTATCGAGCATATGACTTGAGATTTGAGGCATAAAGTATATTGGACATATGACTTGGGACTGAGAGCGTAAATCGAACTTTAAACATGTAGGTTCAAGTTATTTTCAGATTTGAACACCTAATAGTGATTTTGGCATGTGATGAAATGGATCTAAGTCCATGCTCGATGATAAGACAAAACTTTCAGATTAATTCCTATCTTTTTATTTAGTCAATGATTTACATGCCTAGGAAGTTATTATTCAATCATGCCTATCTTTGTTGGAAATCTGATATATAATCCTTTTAGGTTCATGATATTATTTATATCAGATCTATATGTCTTTGAGGTCATTTCTGTCAGTTTGTTTTAGATCTATCTTTGTTACACCTCGACTCTAACAGATCTGGAATCCTCTTAGGTCCATAATATTATAGTTGACAGATCTACCATTTAAATGCCTGTTTTATGCCTACTCTCGTTTATGTTCCTCTTTCTTCCCATTTTATTTTATGAATCTAGATTAACCTCGAATCTAGATTGAAACTCGAAATACGCATGTTATGAATGCAGGGGTAATTGGGTAGAACATGAAATTGACATTATAATTTGGAACATGTAGTATGGCATAATTGTTATTGTTGCGAATTTGGGGTAATTTGACACGAATATGTAATTTGACATATTGAACCTAGAATTGGCATAAACGACAAAGTATGAAATTGGCATATAAATCATGTTTTGGGCGTAAAATGTAATTTTGAACATTAAATCTAGATTTGGCCTAACTATTGATTTGGGACGCCAAGTATAATGAATATTGTAATGTTGGGGCATGTCTATTATTACAAACTTGGGAAGATTAGGTGTAGCTTATTTTGAGTAATAACTGGAAATTGAATTTGGGGGCCATAACTTGCAATTAGCTTTGTTGGGCATAACTTGAGAATTGGAACATGACTAGTTGGGATAATTAGCATATAAAATCTAGACTTGGACATTTATGGCATAATCTGAAATTGACAACAATTGTGAATAATTTACATATAAATTGTACATATGTAAATTAGTGAAAAGTCGAATGTGCCTAACCCGAGGTTAGATTGAGTTGTGGTGTAAAACTGCCCGTAACCACCCGACACATCCATTAACCATAACAACACCTATCTAATGTGAGAGGTTAGTGCATCATGCCCAAGAAAAACCCGAGGTTAGATTGAGTTGTGGTGTAAAACTGCCCGGAACCGCCCGGCACATCCAGTAACCGCAACAACACATATCTAATGTGAGAGGTTGGTGCATTAATAAATCAATTAATCCTAATGAACAAGATAAATGACTAGGGTTAAGTTCATAGGAACACTTAACCAATATGAATGACTAGGGTTAAGTTAATGAGGAACACTTAACCAATATAACAAGATGAATGGGTAGGGTTAAGTAATAAGAAACACATAACCAATATAACTTGATTTGTGGTAAGGTTAAGTAAAAACAAGAGGGCAACACTTAACCAATATAACTTGACTTATGGTAGGGTTAAGTTAACACAAAAAGGTAACACTTAACTATAGTAATATGAGAAATGGGTGTGTTAAGTTAACTTGAATTGATTGATGACACTTAAGCAGTACAACATGATGAACATATGGGGTTAAGTTAACAAGAAACACTTGACCAATATAACTTGACGAATGAACGGGGTTAAGTTAATAGGAAACACTTAACCATCCAACATGATAAGCGAGGAGGGTTAAGTTAATAGGAAACACTTTACCAACATGACATGATGAATGAGTAGGTTAAGTTAACATGAATGGACAACACTTAACCAATACGACATAATGTGCGGGAGGATTAAATACATATGGGGTTGGTGGGTAATATTAGTACATATAGGCCCACAAACTTAACCGTTAAATAAATATGCTTGAATCGATGGGAGGGTTAAGTACATATCGTGTAGGTAGGTAATATAAGTACATATAGGCCCACAAACTTAACCGTTAAGTAAACATGCTAGAATCGGCGGGATGGTTAAGTACATCTCGTGTAGGTGGGTAATATTTGTAAATATAGGCCCACAAACTTAACCAATAAGAAACCCTATTAATGGGGACCCATTTCAGCAGTAACCCACATAGATGTATCATGGTACCCTGAAACTAGGAAGGGTGGGGCATGATTACTGGGCTGATTATAAGTGGTCAAAACAACGGCAGGGGGTACGTCAGTGTAGGTTCCGATGGTTTACGGGCGTGCACGTACTCCGGAGTGGGAAAAAGCAGGCACTGGGTACTAGTAGTTATACACTGTGCATCTTGAATCATGTCTGGTCGCTATCATAAGGACTGATACACCTTATGGTGGGGCCAACACAGCGTATCTACACACAAGAGAGGGCCGATTAACACAAACACAAGAAAAGTTAGTACAGTAGGGAGCCGATCGATACGGTAGTAAGAGTACATCTAACATGTTCATGGCAATTAGGCAGATTGAGGTGGAATCCTCACGATAGATGTACACCTGAAGGCTACCACAATTTGCGGGGATTGGGATCACGTTGTAATATTATCATTTTATACAGATTACTAGTTGGGACACTAGTTAGGTGGTGCAGAGATATATATAAAAATCAGAATAACAAGGTAGTAGCGAAGTAGAGAAAGAGTAGAAGCACATTCAGTTTATCTTGCCTTATCACATCTATACTAATCGTATGTTATCTTGTTATCCTTGTTCTCACGGTATTGTCTTATATTCAGTTTATTCATGTCATGTTGCTTTTACCCGTTTATATGCTGAAAGTCACTGGACTTACAGACTTATGTCTGACCTAGTTTAGTTTCGCCTCTTTCCTCCCGTTCCCCCTGGTTCACAGGGAGGAAATGTTACCACTTAGCTCAGTTTTCTTTTCAAGCTCAAAGATAGTCGATGTTTTTCTTTGGACCCTCTCCTCCACTGCTATGGCTGGTTCATGCTTCATTGGGGAATATCATGTTTATTTTTATGCTTCTTTTATACTTGGAAGTTTTTAAATCAAGACAGAAGTTCTATGTATTACTTTTTTAAGTATGATTGAGACAACTGTTGTAAAATCTTGAATGAACCACATTGTTAATAAAATGACTTTATTTTTCTGCTATTTTATTTGTCTGTCTTGTAATTTATCTGCATCTTTTACCTAAAGCGCTCCACCGAAGTTAAGGCATTTCCTTTGTGAGTGACCTTAACGGAGGTGGGGTGTTTCAAAAGAGCTGGAAGAAGTTTGGTTTTTTGGTGGAGATGTTGTGACTTTTTGGTGTTTGGTATTTTTAAATGGTAGAGGGTGGATCTTGCTTGTTCACTGGTCTTTCTACTTTGTTCATAGTGTTCTTTACTGGCACCAAGGAAGCTTCAGCTCACATCTGTTGGTAACGTTATCTCCCTGTGCAAGGTTCGTGTGCAAGTTTATGAATTGTTTTATGTTAAACTGTATGAAATTCTTGATTTCGTCAAGATGCAATTTATCTCATGTTATTTGGTGGGTTCTGCTTAAACCTTTAGAATTTTGTTCTGTTGTAGCAGTGATTTTCCCCACCATGTTTTTTCCATGTTTTCTGCCATGTTTTATGTAATGTGAAGGCCTACCATATTCTATGCTACAGTATATAGAGTACTTGTGAAGGCCTACCATCTCCTATGCTATAGTATATAGAATACTTGAGATGGGTATGGATGCAACTGCCAACTCTGATGTGATGTGCAATAGGGTAGCTTCTGCTGTACTTAGGCAAATGTCTAGTACTAGTAGTTTGTAATTCAAATGTATTTCTTGCTTTCACGGTTCTTCTTTTGAATTGTGTTAGCTATGTAATGTATCGTCCCCCTGCGTGGAGTACGAATGTATTTTTTATATTATAATCTAGTGTATTAGCTAGCTCCAGTGCCTTAAGCCCGCCTAGGTAGAGTAGATGAAACACTATAAACTCCGTAAGAGATGGACGGTCTACCTTAAAAACCGAATTAGCAGATTCCTAACTACGGTCATTAAACCCCAATAAAATTGAACACAAACAGACTTATGTCTTTTTAATCAAAATTACAAAATTTATCATTTAACACTGAAACTAGAAATCTAGAATAAAATACATCTTTACAGTGTTTCATGAGACTGATTTCCAGATCCACGGTGTTTTGCAATAATCACAATATAGTTTCAGACAAAATTGTAGGCAATATGTAAAACAGTTAAGTAAGCCTACAAATAATTATAAATCTAGACTTTCAGGTTTTTAACAACATTCATTAGCAAATTTGATAGGCATCATTTCAGATTTTTCAAACTTATAAATTGTAACACCCCGCATTTGAATTAAATAATAAAATAAAATTTAAAAAGCTTTCAGAATATGGTCATGGAATTAACGTCATTGCGTTCGTAGCGATTTTTTGATCAATTTAGACCTATGGTTTGCAGAAAACGGATTCAAGATAAAAAATATATGTTTAAATGAAACATTACAACAAATGTGAAATGAAGATATTAGAAGAACACTAAAAATAAAAATGACACCATTGTTTTTATTATTGTTAACAAAAACCTATGTGATCCAGTTGGTAGAAATAGGTCTCTCCCAAGTGAGTGGAGCAAGTTTCAGTCCTACTGGCGCAATATTATTATTCTAGAGGGATGGTTAAAGAAATGCATATTCTAAGAGGAAACTATGTATAAAAGGACATATAAGGGAACTTATACATAAATATGAGTATAAAAAAAAATATGTATACATGCATATTTAAATATATATTTATGTGTATGCAAAAATATATACATATGAAAGAGAAATCCAAAATAAACCTGCAATCAACAAAAATAGGTAAGAAATAAATGATGGTAGCCGTTTGAATTTTGAAAAAAAATAAAGATTTCGCATATATATAAATTCAAATGTTGAGATAAAAAGTGCAAGTTAAGACCAGAAAATAATTAATGCATAATAACTAGAAAATGGGCAAGAAACTAGGTGCCTTTAAAATTAGAATCCATTAAAAGGTATGAAACAATGAACTAATAGCATTATAAATTATATTAATTGGGCAGCTCTTAAGGACAAGGAATTGGAAAGTTATATGCATATATGCACGCATAAATTCGAAATTTAAACTTAAAGATGAATTATAACTAGAAAACAATAAATCAGATAAGTATATTAAGTAAGAAATTAAACATTATAAATTAACATTAAACGTAATTCAAACGAGGCAGAAATTACACGTTCAGACCCCGGATGGGTCGACCCAAGGCTCACTTGGGTTGACCCATGTACCGACCCATGGACTGACCTACCTCTAAGGTGGGTTGACAAAGGGTCGACCCAGTCAGGTCAGATCTATTTTTTTAGATCACGTGTTTTTCTGGAATAAATGGTTCAGAATTTATTTGGTTAAATCCGATGGATCAGACTTTCTCGTACACCTATAAATAGACTAGCATGGCATAGCTTTAAATGCATATTATCTGAGATGACTCCGAGGCCCTTCCATTTTCTTTTCTCCTCAAACCTTTTTAGAAATTAGAAAAAATATATTAGATTTAGAATATTTTGACTCAAGATTTGAAGATAAATAATGTAAATCTACTGCATAGGTGTTCAGAATTCTGATCAACGTGAGGTAAGTTCTTGAATTTGATTTATTTGGATTTCTCTTCCTTTTTCCCTTCTCTTTTAGTATTAGCTTATAAATATGTGGTTATTTAATATTAGATTCAGTTAGGAAGACCATGAAATAATAGATCTAAATCAGATTCATGGTTTGGATAACAGTCAAGTGAGTGGATTTAAAATATACCTTTTGAATAATGGTATATTTACCTTTTACATTCCCAATCATTCTTACCATGTTAATTAACGGTAAGTTGTGATAATTGCGGTATAATTCATTTTCAGTTATGTGTATAGATATATTCTATGAATCTGTTATTTGGATTAAAATAACTATAATACTGAAATTGTGGAATTTACAATAGAAGTGAATATGATACTGAAAATGTTGTTAATGACAAATTGGATATTGTAAATCAAATTACAGTGAAATTGGAAGTAATGGAAAAAGAATAGGTATGCCTAGTTTGTATGGAAAAATTTACAATGATTAGAATATTGTAGATAACCGCACTAAGACACGAGGTTAGGTTCAACTGTGGTAGAAGCCTGCCCGAACCACCTGACAAATCCAGCATCCACAAGTGGTCAGCTTATTGTGAGGGTCTGGTGCCTAAACATATATATATATATATATACACACACAACAGGAAATAAATAAACAAATTAGTAATATCTGTTGGGGTACTCCAAATAGGCACTTTGGGATTGGTAAAATATAGATATTTCATTGTCAATTAATGTCTTAGGAAACTACGACTGTTAGGTACATAAGTGACATTAATTGTAATTAATAGAAATAAACGGTATGTGTGAAAATATACAAGACGGTAAAGTAATGGATGTTACAACAGTAAAAGTTTGGTTAAAACGAAAAATGTGATGAACGGGGAATATAACCTATTATAATTAATTATATTAATGAAAATGCAATATAATAAGTATGTTTGTCCTAAGGACAAGTGGAACTATAACATGGGTTATAATTAAAAAAAGGGAACCTATTAATAAACCTTAGTTAAGAGAACTATGTTAATAAGTAAACAACAACGATAGGTTGTGATGACAGTGTAAGATTCATGATTAAATAAGGAAGAATGAGGTAGGCTTATGGAATGAAATAAGCTGTACTTAATTATATACATTAAATAACATGTTAATAGAAAACATGTGGATTGGAATAAGATGTACATAATTATACATTAAGTAGAACTTGTTATTGGAACTTGTAAACATGTAATTGACAGTAAATGACGTGGTAATAAAAATGGGTTGTAGATTACTTTCGTTAATTACAATTTGGGGTAAAAGGGTTTAGATTGCTACCATTAAAGTAAGCGCAATTAAAAGATTAGACATAAGGTCTAATAAAACGTTTACGTGATGCGCTTGGACCAGTCCGCATATATGAAGGTGAAGAACCCAACGGGGTAGATAAATGTGATGTCTGGAGGCACGAAAGGAGCGCATCCATTTGATCATTCTACTTGGTTACTTGGCGGGACTGGAGGGAAGCACACAACTTCCGAGGGACATGGTAGGGTACTCCGTGGTGGTCCTCTGTACCGGTACACGCTCAGGATGTACTCACAGAGGTGGGGGTCTGTGCGATACTACCAAGTGGGTATACCTTGACTGCAACAATAACTTGGTAGTTAGAAGGATGTGGTGGTATGGAATTGGGGTGATTTGGCGATTGGCCTCGGGAGAGGTTCATCAGGACCAAATTAATTATAGTAACCGTCGGATACCTGCCATTGGCAGTCATTGGGATGTGGAAAGACTAAAGCTAAATCAAGGTGTCATTGACCTTTCACTATCGAGGCATGGTTGAGGGACATGCCAAATTGGATGATAGATTGGTTGCTAGGGGCACACCACTTATCTCTTGATGTAGTCTTCCATTGGTCGAGTGAAGGGCTTGGATTGCGCCATAGCCACCGTGAAAAGAAGACCGTACTTGGATATCTGTACTATACATCCTATACGTGTACCAACACAGATATGAAAAGGCTCCTCGCTGAGTTCTGTGCATTAGATGCAGCCCTATATTGGGACTCGAGGTACAATAGATAGTATGTACTTGTGAGGATCTAGATACACGCATCGGGTGATGTATAGTAGATGTTAGGGCGTTATTCTTTTTTGAGGCTTGATTCGACCGTGGAGTTTGGATATGACGATTTGTACGCTTGTGTGGCATAGCGGTTTTGGTTCTGTGCGGTAATGTGGTGTAATGATTTAGATTTTCGCACGTCGTTCGGCCTAGGATACGCTTCCATGGCATGATGGTGGAGGTCGTGTGAGAAGGGTATTATACGGCGTATCTTAATATGTTGGGGGTAGCTACATGTATACTATATCAGGTTAATCTACTGGGAGGTAGATGAGTACAACGTGAGTACAAATCATTGAGCGTCGTTAACCCAAACAACCTAAATAAGAAAACATAATTGAATGGTATATGTAGTATTATTTCAGAATGTATAATTTGTCCAATCGCAAGAATTTTATGTTCCGACCCCTCCTCATAACACACTCGTAGGTTAGGTTTGTGGAAGAGATAGGATAGCTTTGGATACTGGTTAGGCAGTATTATTACTTCGGTAAAGCTATATTTGATTATATTATATTTTTATTAATTCCACTGTGAGAAGTTTTCCGAGCTCTGATATGTTTATTATCTTTGTCTTTTCTATAGGATATCATACAAGCCAACTCCAACTTTGATAAATTGGGATTTTTAAAAAATCGGTCTGTCGAAATTCAGGTTGTTACATAAACAGATATGATAAATGCTAGACACACATTTTAAGATCTAATACAAACGAGATAACTAAGCTACTGTAACTTTGTATACATATATTTTCCACTTACCTGAAAGCATCCTAATATGAAATCTGAATAATCTTTTATGCCTACAATCCCCAAATTCTTACCGACCTACAATTATTCTGAAAAGGGGATACTTTCTGATTTGCAGATTTGCAATAAAATAGGAAAAGAGGGGAGAATCTAATAAAGAATAGCTTAGCTGTCAATTCACACCCTTTTCCATTTAAATCTAATAACCCCTTTCAAATATGTATGATATATATTTGATTGATTGTATATGAACCTATATTTAATTTAGAAATTGATTTGAAGGGAAAGGAAAATAACAGAGCTTTGTTGTTGTCTATAGATTTGTTGGAAAAGAATGAGGCCTTACCTCTTTATTTAAAGGAGTGGAATTTCCCATGAACCGTTAGATTTGATTAAATAAACATCCATCCGTTTATATAATACTATAAAACTAAACCATCTTAACCTAGCCGTCACTAGGCGCTTCAGGCCCGAAGTGGCCGACTGCTCCCCAGGAGTGTCGATTTCCCTTCGGCTAATTCTCCTAGTGAGGGCTGGTTATAAATAGTAAGATATATTATATTTATTTATTTCCATCTGTTTTTCGTATTTCGTCAATAACTTTTTCATGCGGACTCCATTCGCCAAACTCCAATCATGAAAGTTGACTAGAATTATGAGATGAATGCAATGGTTAAAGTTTCATGGTCAAGATCCATCATTTGAAGAAATTTGTATTTTTTTGGAATCTAATCAAATAACTAATCTATTGTCAAAATTTCGGGTTGTTACAAAAGAGGTTAGGAAAAAATATTCAAGCTGCGCTAATGCTGTCTCAAGTACTCGCGTGGACACAGCGCAAGGGAATGGAGGCAAATGACCGCAATCTGGGGAGAAAAACCTAAACTTCAAGCCGTGTAGCAGGAACAGAATAGATGTTCTTATGGGCAACACCAAAATCGAAGGCGGAGTGCCGAAATTTGATGTAGAGAAATACGAGGAAAGGGAGTATGCAGATCTTGATGAACAAATGTTCACCGAAGCCATTAATATGTGGACCAATTTGATTTATATATATCTTATTGGCAAAAGTTCTTTCTATGTTCATCCGAACACTTACATAAGAAGGTAGTGGAAACCTAAGGGGAGTTGAAATGTCTATGCTAGAGAGAATGGGCTTTACTTGATAAAGTGTACAAATGCTGAAGATTGTGCTAAATTTCTTGATAATGGTCCATAATTCATGGACAGTAAGTTAATTTTCATAAAACGATGGGAGCCGAATATCAAACTAGAGTGTGACATGCGTGAAATGCATCTAGTTTGGATTCGATTGCATAACCTTGATCTATCCCTCTGGAATGACAGAGATATAAACAAAATTGCTAGTTTGGTGGGTAATCTGACTGTACCAAGCATATTATATGACTCAAATATGCTGGAGTCCTTGTTGAGATCAAAGTAGTTAGTGTCACCAAAAAACAGGTAAGACCTAAAGAAAAGCTAGGTAATATTTACATACAGAACATTAAGTATGAGCACTTACCGCCCATATGCTGCACGTATAAGTGCTTTGGCCATTCTGATAGCCAATGCTCCACCACTTTCAAACAAGTGCGGATGGCAAAAAGACCTGATGTGAATACTACAAAGAAAATTCACCTCGACAAAACGACATCATTTCTTCAATTCTTGTCCCCAACCTAGCTAATAATTCAGAAGTATTTATAGAAGTTGTAACACCGCACCTCCGTTAAGTTCACTCACAAGGGGAATGCCTTAACTTCAGTTGTGACGATCCCGAAATCTGAGGGGCGGTATTCAGGATAATCATTAGGAAATAACACATTAATCATCATAGCAGAGTACAGATAATAGCAGAAACAATAAATAAAATAATTTTACATGGATATGACAGCGGAATCACAACATGTAGGAATACCAGAATAGCATAACGTGGGATATAACTTAGTAAATAAAGGGAAAGTGATCAGTCATCATCGCCAGAGGCGGAATACATACATGCAGTGAGACATAATAAGGGTATCAGTCTACATCGCCGAAGGCGGAATACATATACATATAGTGAGAAATACGGAAAGTAAATCAGTCTGCATCGCCAGTGGCGGGATCATAATATAAGTACAGTAATGGCGGAAAATGTCAAAATCATCTCTGTGAAGTCAGCCTCGCCATGAGCCAAAAATGCACTCTATGCAGCAGTGCAGAGCCAAAAACAACCTGTCACCTGTGTACTAGGCTGCCCGTGTGAAAATAAGGGCACCCGCGTTTGCAAAGTGAAACAAACAACGAGTCAGTCATGGGGACTGGTATGAGGAATCTATTTAACAGTTAAACAACAGTAAATAGCAAATCATAGGACCACGCCACTTTAGCGGAACAGGTTTACTCCAGTGATTGCTAGTGCATTTAAAACAAAGTAAATTCTTTTTAAAACAACGCAATGCTTTTTGAAAGAATGAAGCCATTATAAGACTCAGGTCCCATCACACAATGCAACGCAAGCCGGAGGATAGAGTTTTACCTTATAAGGGCCAAATATGCTTGATACGTATAAAGCAAAATCAATTGATATTATTACTAGTGCATATATGTTTCAAAAACGAATAGCATCATAAATATCAATCATAGGCGGCATAGCTACCATCTACTATGTCGCCATACTAGTTCTACAATCAAGTCTGTTATTTCGTATTGGAAATTGGATTTCCGTCATGAGTCGAGGCAAGAGGCAAGCTCCTCTCCGCTTCGAGACACTCTAGCAAATGCCTCGGGACTACACACTCTGGGTAACCCCTGGATGCTTCAGGGCCGGTCCTCACTTACGTTAGAGGATTAGTATTCCTGAACACACGTTTCCCGGTCCTTACAGACCTATAATCGAGGTGCCTCGCATTCCAACAACCACAAAGGTGAAAAGTAGATATATATGTCAGGGCTGGTAAGTCACTGACACCACCATAGCTAGAAAGAAACGTCGTGCTCTCCCTGCAGTCCGTATCCCGTTTTTAACTCATACCGGGGTGTGAGGTTCGCGAATCTACGAAATACACAAAGCTAGGCCACGTAGACCTTGCTTTGATCATCATCCACAAGACTTTGCTTTGCAACAGAAGCCTTGATCACAGCATCTTGGCATGCCACATAGGCCGTCCACTCCATACGATTGATTTCTATCGATATATAACCCCTGAGCTCGTACGTCTCAGAGAAGGGCGTTAAGCAAAAGAATAAATTCTCCGCCGCCAAACAGATATATATTTAACAGAGATCAATCAGTATCGAACAAAATCCAATGTCAGACACACAGTCCATTTACAAGTCCGTCCTGGGTCTGAACGAAACCGGAGGCGTCAAATTCCTCGTATATCCGTCCAATCAACACATACGTTCAGACGGCTACTACTTCAGTCCCTTTCCGGTAGCTACTCCGGTTAGGAACCTCAGTAGCGCCCATCCTACCGATACGAAGATCGTCGGTCTTGAATCGTCTTTGCATTTTCCAATTCGAATCGCTCGATAAATTATTTGAAATGAGGGTTAGCTCGGCCTTTTCAAATAATTCACGTCATTAGAATTTAAATCGATTCATTTTATGGTTATATTATTCGACATCCATCTTTCGGTTCTTTAGTGTTATTTTCATGTCATACACATACAACCATCAAATATCAAACAATTCAAGCCCAATTGGTTTATTCTCAATCAATATTGCTTATAATATTTTATAACGATTTTTCGCCATTTTTATTTATTTAAAAATGGCCATTTTTAATTAAACGACGTTTCAGGTCGTGCCGTGGCACTGGCGCTGTTTTTCCCTTAATTTGTTTTACACATATCGGAAAATCTAACCGTTGGATTTCTACAAAATCTATATCAATGGGAAGATATCCCCAAAGCGAACCCAACGGTTCCAGTTTCGTGAGAATCCGACGGTCGGATCTTCCACACTAGTCGTTTGAAGTTACGGTTTCAAAATTCGAACTGCAGCGTCGTTATTCGATTTAATTTAATTATATTTATATTTATATATAAATATAAACGATTCTGGCGCTGTTTTTCTTCAGATTTGAATTAAACATTCCGGACAATCCAACCGTTGGATTTTTACAAGGTTGGTGCCGTTGGAAAGATATTTCGAAGGCGAACCCAGCGGTTGCGGTTTCGGGAAAATCCGATGGTCGGATTTCTCGTACTAATCGTTTCAAATTACGATTCCGAAACACGAACTGCACGGCCTCTATTCCTTTTAATTATATTTATATTTATATATAAATATAGTTCACTCTATAATTTCAATTATAGTTCATTTTATATTTTCAACTTCGTTTACACTTCAAATATTTCACTAACGCCTTAATATTTCGAAAAATTTCGCCATAACCTCCTTTGTACGGGGAGGGGTTTGGAAATTTATTGGGCCGTATTAGGTACCCAATAAATCCTAAAAAGCATTCACATATTTATAGTGATATATTTTGGTGTTTACGGGGGAGCATGTACTGATAATCACTCCAGAGAATAAATTCCCGTCACCCCGTTTCCGTGTGGAAATAAATAGTCCATGTGCCATATCTAATAACTAGAGCGACGTGATTATTGTCAACTCCAGACCCGTGTGGGGTTTTTATTAATCTAGCAATTTATCGTTATAATTTATATAGTCCATATCAGTCATCAGTTCAACCTGTAGTATATAGTCATCGCCATACAAGCCTCTTGCTTGTATGGTAAATCTTCCACCTCGTCACACAAGCTCCAATTGCTTATGTGGAATATGATGAAGTATGCCTATCATCAAGAAGTATGCCATGTAGTGTAGTTCAAAATTAATTGTTACTATCCTATTGCGTTATTTATTATTTCACACAGAATAACCAGCACTCCGCATCCAATGGCATTCACAGGAGTTGATATATAAATAAAATTGCGCAGCCAACTCATCAAGGTTTACCTATTTGTCGGGCACACAAATAATTTCTTTGCTCTACAGCTAATCCATTTTTCCTGTTCAACACACGTATATATATGCAGAACAAAGCTAATAATAATATTTCTAGCAAACTATTACTTATTTCAACACATGTGTATTTTTAACTAAGCGTATACATGATAAAAGGAATATTTTTTTCATCAAAAATATTTATTCGACACATGTGTATTTTTAACTAAGCGTATACATGATAAAAGGAATATTTTTATCATCAAAAATATTTATTCGACACATGTGTATTTTTAACTCTTCACATTCACTATAAAAATATAGTTTTCATTGTCGATTCATTTTATTTTTAAAAGATGATAACATTCAACACATGAACTTCAACTTAACGAATGAATTGCAATTCAACACATGAATATTCTATATAGTTTGTATATATATAAAAAGGTGATTTTTATCGCTAAAGCCATTTGTTTAAATTCAAATAATATTCAACACATGAATTTCAACTCAACGAATGAATTGCAACTCAACACATGAATATTCGATATAGTTTGTATATATATATATATATATATATATAAAAAGGTGATTTTTATCGTTAAAGCCATTTGTTTAAATTCAAATAATATTCAACACATGAATTTCAACTCAACGAATGAATTGCAACTCAACACATGAATATTCGATATAGTTTGTATATATATAAAAAGGTGATTTTTATCGTTAAAGCCATTTGTTTAAATTCAAATAATATTCAACACATGAATTTCAACTCAACGAATGAATTGCAACTCAACACATGAATATTCGATATAGTTTGTATAGTTTATTTCAACGAATGAAAATTATTTTAACAAATAGATATTTCAGAAAATTTCGGCAGCATAACGGCAGGGTAGTTAAAACCGGGACCGTCCTTAGTACGGCTCCTCGCTCTACCTTAAAACCTCGCGGTTTTTGACAATGGGGATCATGCATCTAGTTCGCACGTAGGCGGCATGTTTTATTTTCAATTCCACAATCCTATTCTATTTTGTTTCAACCACAAGAGGGTATTTTTCAACCACAAAGGTATTTTTCAACCATAATATCAACCACAAACAATTATTTCCAACCATTCGTCATACCATATAATATCACGTCAATCACAAGCAATAAATATCGTCCATGGTCTGTGGACGAGGGGAATATATATATATATATAATAATTCACTTGCATTTCATCACAATTCAAAGCATATATGTTTCATTCAACGCTTGTATAATTTATACATCGCTAATATAACTTATACAACACATGTACATGAGGTATACAATGCGTATATAATTTACACTTCGCTTATATAATTTATACAACGCGATTTCATTCACACAAATAGTTTAGATTCCTCACATTGGTTATTGCAGTGCTAAAAATCGTAGGAAGGTCAGAAAAATCCGCGGCTCCTTCTAGAATGTAGAGAGCCTCCTTGCGGTCACGGTGTCTCCTGTTTCATCAAATTTCGTTAAAGAACGAAAAAGATATTATTTTTCAAAGTTTTGCAACACTTAAAAGTGTTATTTTCATTTCAGAATTTTCATCAGAAAAGTTTTTAAAACCTTCGAAACTAGGTCACAAATTTTCAGCCAATCCGTACCTCGATGCTTCGATCAGACCTTGCTGCGTCAAAGAGCTACGAACCACCTCCAGATCGGCGGTGGCGGCAAAGGGTTCGGCGGTCTGTGCTCGTCGTGGCGGCGCTCTGAAGGTCGCGCCTTTCTCGTCGAATTCCGACGTCGATGGTTGATGTCAGGGGTCGTGGGTTGGTCGGATGTAGAGAGGAGGCGAAGGCGGTCGGAAGTCTTAACTGGCGGCGGTGGTGAAATCGCCTGAGGCGGCGGCTAAATGGACGTGAAGGTTGGAGCACCCTACGTCGTCCAATCGTCTCTGGCGGCTAGGGCTTTAGGTTTTTTTTTTTTTTTAAAGAAAAATTCCTATTGGTCCATGCTTTATAGGAAATTTTAAATAGTGTTTTTGCAAACGGACTCCTTTTTAAACCCAACGACTGTCGCCCCTAGCTAAATACCCCCATTTCGGACACAATGGGATATGTTTCGTTGGCCATTTCGACTGTTACAGTCAGTTATTTTTCAAATTAAAATATAAAACATTCGATATTTAATTTAAACGTACATTTCAATTTGCCAGGGCCACAAACTGAATCGAAAAATTCCAGAAAAATAAATCTAGCTTTGTTTTGACGATACGGTCCTAACAAAACCAGTTTCGTCGAATTCTGAGCTCGTTTGAAAAACGGCCATTTTTAGGTCGACCCTTTTTAACAGAATTTGACCAAACACATTATCTTTTGCCCCGCTCACATACTAGCTTCAAAAATTATGAAATTTGAAACTTAGCAATAATTTGACATCCCGGACCCAACAAAAGTGGTTTCGTCGAATTCCGAGGTCGTATGCAAAATCTCAATTTTCAAGGGCTATATATACTATATAGCGACCTTTCTGAAAATTCATTTGGCCATAACTTTTGATTTCCGATATGAAATTTCGATTTTTCAGATTCGTTAGAAAGGTATTGATAAACAGATTTAAATATTTTCAGTTTCGTCAAAATCCGTCATATTTTCCACCCGGTATAGTCAGACAAAGTTTGTATTCAAAATTTCAAACTGCAATATTATACCCAATTCTATATTTTATTGAAATAGGCTATTTAAATTATTCAAATTCTTTGGTAATAACCTAATTTAAAATTTTTAAATTGGTTCACATTTTGCGGGTTATTACATCAGTGGAACATTATAAGTAAACAGAACAGAAATTTACAAGATAGATATGTAAAGTAGTACTTGAAAAATTTATAACTTTATTACAGCAGAAACATAAATAAGTTTGGTTACATCACATTACCAAAACCCAAGTATACAAATATCAGTTTTATATAAAATCCTTTAGAATGCATAATTTAAAGCCATAATCCCCAATATAGAATGCCATAAATATATAGAATCGAAGCCAAGCAATAATTCTAGCACTTCATGCAGTTGAAACCTGAATCCAGCTCCTATTTTTCCACCCTGAGAACCTGAGGGGGGAGGGGGCGGAACGGAAGGAAAGAGGCAAAACAAACTAGGTCAGACATAAGTCTGGTGAGTCCAGTGACTTTCAACATATAAACAGATAATAGTATCATGACATGTAAATAAAACAGGATGAGAGATAACCATAACAGGAGTAGCAAGTTAATAGAAGAGACATAATGATATAAGCTAAACTAAGCTTCTTACTTGGTTTTCACTCCTCTGCACTAATACTAGTATAATAGAATTAGGTGTTGTCCTAATGTTTAAACTGAAAGCAGAACGATCTCTTCAGAAACACAATGCTAGAAATGGGCCTTTATAACCCTAACAGAAATAGAAGTTCAGAAACAGAATGCTAGTAATGGGCCTTTACTACCCGAACAGAGGCAGACGGTACAGAAACAGAATGCTAGTAATGGGCCTTTATCACCCGAACAGAGACATAAACAGAATAACCCCCACGGAAGCAGAATATTAGAATTAGATGTACACTAGTAATGGGCCTTTACCACCCCAACAGACGGTACCACATAGAAACAGACAGGTGTTACCACCCCAACAGAAACAGGTGGTACTCCAACAGAAACAGACAGAACTAAGTGTACCCTAAATTCTACCCCAAGCGATCGGCTCCCTAATACATAAATACCCTGTGTTGGGCCCATAGAAGGGTGTATCACTCCCAAAAGTGGCAACCTCTGGACACAGACCTATTTACAGATGTCACGGTGTCTTACAACCTCAGAGCAGACCGGATCCATGCACACACATGACCCGGTTGGAATGCGCCCTCAACACCCCTCGCCATTATCAGAGTGAACCTCTTACAATTAGTTCAGGTTGCGTGCCCTGGACCCCTACCTAGTGTTTGGTCATAGCTTTGATACTAGAAAGGGTTACTAACTAATATGGGTCCCAAACAACAGATGACACAAATAATTACCCCTCCTAACCTTGTGTCCCCAGACTAACAGATTTCAGATTTACTTGCTTATAGATTTCAGATGTACAAAGTCCAGATTAACTAATTCTCAGATCAGACATACAGGTTAACAAGTTTTCAGACCAATGGATCAGATATACAGATTAACAGACTTACAGATTGTTTCACCTAACCTTGTATTGGGCCTACAGATTTTCAAACGGGTCTATTAGATTCATCAGTCCAGTTGATTTAACCTTATCCACCCAACACGTTTTAGGCATCATATTTATCCTAGATTTGCATTAATTAAATATTAATGCACATACCTCTCACATTAGGTCGGTAGCTTGTGGCCGCTGGATGTGTCGTGCGGTTCTGGGCAGACTTCTGCCATAAGCCAGACCTAATCTCGTGTCTAAGCATCTTTATGCCTACAACCTCTCACATTAGACTGACAGTTGCGGTTGCTGGTTGGGTCTGGGCAGACTTCTACCGCAAACAGAGTCTAACCTCGTGTCTCAGCATTCTTATTTTTAGCAAAAGTATTCATTCACAGATTATGCCAATATCAGACTAATTATGCCAATTCAACAAATTAACTTCTTTACAAGTTACAACAGATTATCCAAAGTTCTATTAACATGTTTTGCTCAATTTTAGATCGATCCTACAGATTTTCATACCCCAAATTACCGTATTCAGTTTCAACAGATTTAGCAGATTAGACAATTTAACACATTTAATCATCCCTTAAAATTCCATTGCTACATCTCGCTTAATCATAAAATTAAGCCTAATTTTACATGCCCAAATTATGGTCATAATTCACAATATAACATACGTCCCAAATTTTAATTAAATTTGCATCGTACAGAATATTCTTTAAAAACCCAAATCAGGATGCACAATATAAATTATGCCAAATTATAACCGTTGATTACCGCATATGTCAAATATCCAAAAATCCAAATTAAGCGTATTCACATTTATAATTATCCCTATTATAATATAGGTTTTTCAGGCCTAAGTCACATATCCTTTTCTTCCAAGTCATAGATCATCATATAAAATACGCCCTAAATCTAGATCTTAAATTACAACTTGTATTATGTCCTCAAAGTCAGATCTTGAATTATAACATGCTTTATGTCCCCAAACTACAAGTCATATGTTGTCATACAATAATTCTCCTTCTTCCAAATCATAAACCGTCATATATAGTATGCCTAGATCCAAATCTTTAATTACAACATATACCCTTTTCTTAAATTAATCACGAATCAGTCATGTCCAATTATGCATCATTCATTATTTTCCCCAAATTTAGCGTTCGTGCGTCAATCTCTTATGAGATTTGGCTCAGGCTTATGGTAGCCTGGCTATAGAACAGAAGGAAGGAAGAGATACAGAATAGTTACAATGATAAGATAGATCTACATAGAAAAACAGATCTGATAAACAAGAATAAAAAGACCCACATAGAAAAACAGATATGATAAACAAGAATAAGTTAGATCTACACAGAAAAACAGATCTGATAAACAATAATATGCATAATCTCTAATTCAGATTTATAACCATGTCAAGATCATAATTAAATTTCATATCTGAAAATAAATGTACTCACCATGGTTGGATTCTAAAAGAAATGGGGGTTGTAGTTAATCCTATTCAGACTGGAAGAAGATGTAGCACTTGTTCGAGCGTAGGTTTTAGCAGAGTAACGACGCCATTGATTTATATTAATATAAATTAGGATAGGGTATGGGCGTAGTGAAATTGTGTGGAGAAAAAGTGAGGTTTGGGGGTGTTTAAATAGCTTAGGAGCAATGAATCTGGTCAGAAAGGGCGTCTAAATACAGAAAAACGAATCTGTCCATGGATCTGGAAAAAGGGGGGAGGTGGACCCCCAGGTCGACCCCATGGTCGACCTGTTCTACCCAGGTCGACCAGGGGGTCGACCTGGGTCCTGGGCGGGAATTTTCCTGCCCAGCCCGGGTTTGTGATTTGAATTTCGAAATTTTAAATTGGAAGTCGGGCTGGTTTTTATTTTAAATTCCTGAAACTTCTAAGTGCCATAACTTCTTCATACGAAGTCCGATTTACGCAAACTCAGATCTATCTCAAGTAGAATTCCGAGACGAACACAATGGCTTAACCCATTTCCCTTAGTTCTTCTCTTAAAAATTAAGTATACTTTGTTTTGTTACTTTATGTTCACAGAAAATACGGGGTGTTACATTCTCCCCTCCTTAAAGGATTTCGTCCTCGAAATCTTTAAGTTAAGAGGAATGTGTCCTACCATCCAATCACCCATCTACTCAACCATCATCCACAAGCATCCATTGTCCTTATAAAACTTCTAATGTTGTATGAACATATGCAAAATTATGTGTATATGTCTCTTATTTAATGCAAAGATCAGGCAGTCTACTGATTCAATTGACCTCCTTAATGCGAATTATGTTAGTGCCATGAGTCTACTTATGTATGCAAGAAATCCTATTTGATACACATCATCTCTATATGAGTGCATAACCATTCATCCAAATGCAATATCCATGTGATGAGTCAATCATTTTGCATCCACAAAAATCGAAAAATGCACACACATCCATATGCAGCATGAGAGTATTTTTGAGCCGATCTAGTGTCTAGTGTGTGTATATGCATCAACGAGCAACCACTAGCAACAACTTGCATCCACTTGCAAACATCAAACATAACATTTCTCAAACACATGTTTACACCCATTAGTTTCTACCTAAAGGTCTAAGAATCGATCGATAGGATACATCCGAGTGATAGAAGCAAGTACAAAAGTTTTGTTACCATTAGACATCGATTAAGAGAATAAATCCCTAAGTATCAACCCCAAAGACCGAAATCAACATCAGATTGACATTCAGAGAATTACTACATTAAACAATATCAAAACTGGAAATCTACTTCACGCTTCGAGTAAAAACCCCTATCCTTTTCAGAAATATTCAGATACTTACAGACTACTGGTACAGATCAGATTATCAAATGATTCATAGGAAACTAAGCATGATAAAACCCCACCATATCCCACAAAACCAGAATGTATGCGTCATGTTCAACTTAATGCCTAACACAGATACCCTCAAACCCCAACTTATCACAAACAGTTGAGTCGCAACCCTTATGGGGTTTGAGACCAAAGCTGGATTAGAAACAAGATTAGTATTAAAGTGTAGAGTCTCAATTACAGAATCAAAATGCCAAAATCAAAAAGAGTTTTATCTCAATAATCAAATAAGGAAATTAAACCTTCTACAGAAATTTTCCTATCTCTACCCTATCTACCAGTCATGTGAGCATTCGCCTGACCTCCAGATGTAGGTTCAACCCTCTTCCCTTTCCCATGTTTCTTCGGGCAGTCCCTAGTGAAGTGCCCCATTTCTCCACAGTTGAAGGAAGTGCCCTTCCTCTTTCTGCAATCCTTGTTCAGATGAGTCAAGCTTCCACAAGTAAAGCACTTTTTAACCTTCTTATCTTCAGACTTTTCATTCTTCTTTTGTGTTTCCTTTTTGGGCCACTCTTTCTTGTTCTGTGGTCCCTCGAGCTTTTCCTCTTTCTTCTCACTTTTGGCTTCCTCTTCATGCATTAACGCCATGTCAACCAATTTCTCGAAGGTAGACCCCATAGGAATGGGGGTCATAGCCAACCCATGTAGCGGCTCATTCAAACCTTTAACGAATCTCAGGGCCTTCTTTTCAGGTGTGTTCACCAAGTCTAAGCCGAATCTCGCCAATTGATTGAACTTGTTGACGTACTCCTTTACTGATAAATTCCCTTGCTTCAACGCCAAGAACCTCTCCATGTATAAATTCTCTTTTGCTTGTGAAAGAAATTTCATCTCGAACCTATGCCTGAAATCCATCATGTCTCTACTGGACGCTCTCCACTCGTGACCTCCCACCAAAACGAGGCTTTGTCCTTCATTAACCAAGCAGCTAATTGGACCTTCCTTCCATCTTCTATCTCGAAGATACCAAATGAATCTTCCACCTCCTTAAGCCAATTTCGAGCTTCAACAAACGTCTCTGACCCGTGAAAAGGTTTCCCGCCTGTAACGACCCAGAAAATCTGAACTAATTTAAATTTTTTAAATTGGCTAAAATAATGGATTTTAAATATTTAAAATAAGTATTTTAAATAATGGCAATGGAAAGTGAGTTTGAATCGACAATTGAAAGAGAATATAATTAATTATAATTATAAACAAGGCCTGAAATGGCGCTGCAGTTTCAAAAATTGAATTCAAACTTGGTCGGACTGTACCAGGTGCAAAACAAAACGGATTTTAGTGAAACCAAAATATTTAAATCTGTTAGTAAATACCTTTCTAATGAATCTGAAAAGTCGAATTTTCATAGCGGAAAGCAAAAGTTATGGCCGAATGAATTTTCAGAAGAGTCGCTATGGATTTTATATAGCCCGTGAAAATGACCATTTTGCATACGACCTCGGAATTCGACGAAACCACTTTTGTTGGATCCGGGATGTGAAGTTATTGCTAGGTTTCAAATTTCATAATTTTTGAAGCTAATATGTGAGCGTGGCAAAAGAAAACGTGTTTTGGCCAATTATAGTTAAATTGGATCGACCAAAAATGGGCCTTTTTGCAAACGGTCTCAGAATTCGACGAAACTAGTTTTGTTGGGACCGTATCGTCAAAACATAGACATATTTATTTTTAGGAAATTTTTCGAATCAGTTTGTGGCCCTGGCAAATTGAAATGTAAGTTCAAATTAAATATTGAATGTTTTATATTTTAATTTGAAGGAAAACTGACTGAAACAGTCGAATGGGCCTGCGAAACATATCTCATTGTGTTCGGAATGGGGGTAAAACGCTAAGGAGGACAGTTGTTGGGTTTGATTTCGAGTTCGTGGGAGAAAACCCTAATTTTCGAATAAATTTAATTATCGGCCAATAGTAAATTTTCATTCATTAATTAAAAAAATAAAAAAAATCCAAACCCCCCCCGTAACAGCCGATATCGACGGCGAGGGTTCTTCAAATCTTCCCGACCAGATCGCCGCCGCCTCGCTCCACGATAGGTTGCGCCACCACCCGGAAACGGAGCGCCTCTCCTTCGTCTTCAAATCAAGACCCACGCCACCCTCCATCGTCGCCGCCTCGACGAGCACGAGCCCCGTGAAGTCAGCACCTTCACTGACGTCGATCTCTCTCCTCCGACCACCGAACAGGCTGCGACCACCACCCCCTGGAGCGCCTCTCGAAGCTCTTCCGTGTGGCACAGCTCGATCGCGTTCTCGCTTCCAGGATTCGCCGAAAACCCTAAACCTAGTTTTGAACAGGTATACGGCTTGTTTGATTTTCAACTGTTTCCACACTTTAAAGTGTTGCAAACTTTGAAAAATCATATCTTTTTCGTTTGTTAACGAAATTCGATGAAACAGGAAACATCATGACCGTGTGGACGTCTTCTACATTTTAGAAGAGATCGCGTATTTTTCTGAGCCTTCTGCTATTTTTGGTGGAGTGGAACCCAATGTGAGAATTCTAATTGATAAACGATATGGAAAACGACGATGTATAAATTATATAGTCGATGTATAAGTTATATAAGCGTTGTACACCTCTTGTATAAGCGTTGTATAAGTTGTACGTTCGATGTATAAGTTATATATGCGTTGTAAAAATTATATATGTGTTGAAATAGAAGTGAATTGCTATATATAAATATTAATATATATATATATATATATATATATACACGCCCCTCGTCCACAAACCATGGATGATATTTATTGATTGTGATTGGTGTGAAAATTGATTGATAGCGAATGATTGTTTGGGATTGTTTGTGGTTGATATTGATTGATTGTGGTTGAAAAATACCCGTTTGTGGTTGAGAAATATTTGGTTGAAACCACATAGGATTAGTTTGTGGAAATGAAATACATATATACATGCCGCCTGCGTGCGAACTAGATGCATGATCCGCATTGTCAAAAACCGCGAGGTTTTAAGGTAGAGCGAGGAGCCGTACTAGGGACGGTCCCGGTTTTAACTACCCTGCCGTTATGCTGCCGAAATTTTGAATAATATTCATGTGTTTGAATTACTTTCATTTGCTGAAACTATATTTATTCGTTGAATAGAAAACCTTCATGTGTTGAATCGATATTCATTCGTTGATTAGAAATTCATGTGTTGAATGGTCTTCGTGTTTTAAATATAAAAATCACATTTTCATCTATGTATATAAAGTATAGAAAACCTTCATGTGTTGAATCGATATTCATTCGTTGATTAGAAATTCATGTGTTGAATGGTATTCACATTTTGAAATAAATTGTTTTATAATAAAAATCACCCTTTTATCATCTATATGAACTATGTAAATTGACCTTTTTTTAAAATAAATTGCTTTACAATAAAAATCACCTTTTATCACCTATATAAACTATATAAAATAATAGTGTTTTGAAATGAATTGCTTTACAATAAAAATCACATTTTTATTATATACATGAATCGTTGAAATGTGAAGTGTTAAAAATAGCAACTCGTTCAAATAAATATATATGAGTCGAAATATTCATCAATTAGCTAATGATATGATTTTTGCCTATGCATGCAACATTAGAATGAATGGTTTTTAAACCAAATGGAATCAAATATGAAATTGAATGGAAAATGATAAATGATAAGAAGTGTATATATGTACATGCATATTTATTGAACAGGTTATAGCAAAGGGGCTAGAGAAGAGGAATAAAATTTTGTGCCCGACAAATAGGTACACATTTCCTGTTTTGTTTGGGTGATGATTTTATGAGCCTGTTGGCTAGCCGCTTGGCTTTTTCTTTTTTTCTTTTTGACATGAGACGCCCGTGTGGCTATTTGGGAATTTTCCCAGCCCCTCGCGTACAAAGGAGGTTATGGCGAAATTTTCCAAAATTTAAAGGCGTTAGTGAAATATTTGAAGTGAAAACGATATTGAAATTGTTGAATGAACTATATTTATATAAATATATAAATATGAATAAAATTAAAACGAAACGTGGCCGTGCAGTTCGTGTTTTGAAACCGTGATTTCAAACAACTAGTGCGGGAAATCCGACCATTGGATTTTCCCAAAACCGCAACCGTTGGGTTCGCCTTGGAAATATCTTTCCAACGACACCAACTTTGTAAAAATCCAACGGTTGGATTGTCTGGAATGTTTAATTCAAATCTGAAGAAAAACAGCGCCAGAAACGATTAAATTTATATATATATATATATAATTATAATTATATTTAATCGAATAACGATGCTGCAGTTCGTATTTTGAAATCGAAACTTCAAACGAGTGTACCGGGAGATCCGACTGTCGGATTTTCCCGAAACTGGAACCGTTGGATTCGTTTTGAAAAGATATTTCTAAGGATGTAAATTTTGTAAAGATCCAACAGTTAGATTTTCAGATATGTGTAATTCAAATCTGAAGAAAAACAGCGCCACGGCCGCGTTATGGCCCAAAGCGTCGTTTTGAATATATGGGCTCTATTTAAAATAAATAAAAATAGCGATAAATCATTATAAAATATCATAAACGATATGGAATGGAAATAAACTGAATTTGCTCGATTTATGTGGCTTTTGATGGTTGAATGTGTTTGGTGTGAAAATTACATTAAAAAAAACAAAATTGGTGTTGTCGAATAATTTAACCATTGAAATAAATTGATTTGAAATTCTAAATATACGTGAATTATTTGAAAAGGCCGAGTTAATTCTCATTTCAAATAATTGACCGACGATTGAAAGTCGAAGATGAAGACGATGGTCGAAGACCGGAGATCTTCACCTCGTTTGGATGGTAACCGAGGTCCTGATTGGGAGGCATCCCGAAATATGGATAATGAGTGGTGATCGTCCAGACGTACGTGGAGATCGATGGGTTTGCGAGGTATTTAGTGCCTCCGGTTTCGTTCAGACCCAGAACGGACTTGTAAATGGACTATGTGTCTGACATTGGAGTTTATTCTGTGTAGATTGATTTCTGTTAAATATACATCTGTTTGGCGGCAGAGAATTTATTCTTTTGCTTAATGCGCTTCTCTGAGACGCACGAGCTCAAAGGTTGTATATCCATGGACATCAGTCGCATGGCATGAATTGCCTGTGTGGCATGCTAAGATGCAGTGATCAGGGCTTCTGTTGAAAAGCAAAGTCTTGTGGTGATGATCAAAGCACCGCCTGTGTGGCGTAGCTTTGTGTATAACGTAAAATCGCGAGCCTCACACCCCGGTATGAACCAGAAACGGGAGAAGGACCTCAGGGAGGGCATGCGTTTCTTCCTAGCTAGGGTGGTGTCAGTGACCTACCAGCCCTGACATTTATATACTTTTCACCTATGTGGTTGTTGCTGTTGCGAGGCGCCTCGGTTTGATCGGACGATCCGGGTCCGATGGAGTCATTCGTTGGCTCGTTTACGCCCCAAAGGACGGGGAAACGTATTGTTCAGGTATAATAATCCACATCGGTGGACCGACCCTGTCGCTCCAAGGGGCAGTTGCGGCTGTTCCTGAGGCTCGGGCTAGGCAGTCTCGAATTCGGTAAGGACTATCTTTTGCCTTGGTTCATGATGGAAATCCAATTTCCATATACGACATCGTGCGAATTTGATTGTATACCTATATATGGCGACATAGTGGTATGGGGCATTAATGCCATCTATGATTGATAGTTATGATTTGAAATTGTTTTCAAACATATAAACACTAGCAATAATATCAAATGCCTTTGTTTTATTCGTATCAAGCATATTTTGGCCGTTATAAGGTAAAAACTCTATCCTCCGGTTTGCGTTGCATTGTGTGATGGGAACTGAGTCTTATAACGGCTTCATTTTTATAAAAAGCATAGCGATGTTTAAAAGAAAGATTTGTTTTAAAGCACTGGCAATCAAATGGAGTAAACCCGTTCCACGAAAGTGGCGTGGTCCTGTGATTGGCCATATTATATATGTGTTGAGTAGATTTCTCATACCAGTTCCATGACTGACTCGTAGTTTGTTTCACTTTCAAACTCGGGTGCCCCTTTTTCTACACGGGCAGCCTTGTATTCAGGTTTAGCTGGTTCTTTCTGGATAGCTGGAGCTGAAGATGGATTCTATCATCTATCTCTTTTTATGCTGTTCAGCTCCTATTGTACATATTATGTTTGTTTTCCGCTGTAGACATTTATGTATAGCTGAACTGTATTTTTACTAAGTATGATCCTGTATACTGTGTAACTCTGATGATTACTTTTATCCAGTATATTGTTTTGTTCATTATCTGGTGTATTTACTTAATTCTGTTCTGCAATTATCCGTTTCTGTGTTATATTCCAAAGATAACCCTTGCCACCGTCCGAACGGGATTTGGGGTCGTCTCATCGTGGTATCAGAGCTTTGGTTAAGCTTAGTTCTGGAATATAACATTTGAACGAACTCGTCAGAAATAGAACCAGTAGTGTTCTAGGACGGGTAGCTCTATACAGATAGGATCAGTAATATCCTAGTATAAGTAAAGTAGAATGGAATACACCCCAGTAGACACATTTACATTGAAGTATTTGTCTCTATATTTTGAAATATCTTTTCTGTTGACCTGACACTTTGTCTGCTAATTGCAGACGCACTAGAAAATGAGTGACATGAACAGAAGAAATAATCGTATGGCTCGGCCAGCTAATGAGCCAGTTGTGCTCCCGCAGCCAGAATCCGATATAGAAGTTCTATTCAAGAGATTTCAAAATCTGGGTGGATCGCCATTCTTAGGCAAGGAGTCCATTATGGAAACACAAGCTTGGATTCGTTCTGCAGAGAAAATCTTTGAGGCTTTAAAGCTGAGAGACAATCAGAAAAGATTACTGGCGTCTTGGGCACTCAAAGAAGAAGCTTTGTTTTGGTGGGATTCAGTTATTAAAGATAATCCAGAAGGTGATATCACCTGGGACAGATTCAAAGAGATTTTCTTAGAAAGATTTACTCCTCCCAAAGAAACCGAGCGATTATGTGATGAATTTTCTTATTTGATACAAGGTGATATGACCATCCCAGAATATCATAAGAAATTCAACGAACTTTCTCACTTTGCTCCTCATCTGATTCAAGATCCAAAGGGGAAAAATCTGAGATTTATTCATGGCCTGCAAAGGAGATATCAGAATAGTGTACTGAGGAATGTAAAACTTCCTTTCTTGGAAATGATTTATATGGCTTATCAGTATGAAGATCTCCATAAGAAAGGAATGTTGCGCGACGAAGAAGGAGTCTGTTGTAGCGACAAAGAAGAGTCAGAAACTAATATTCCTGAAGCCAGTTCGAGGTCGGAGGTCAGTGAGAAGCCCAGTGCCAAGAGAAAAAGGGCTAAATCTGAAAAAGAACCGGCAACGACTGCCACATGCTCAAACTGCAATCAAAAGGGTCATTTGTCCAGGAAATGTAAGTCCTTGAAATTGCAAAAGAAGGAGGGATCTAAATCAAAGAACAAGGTTAAAGAAAATAGAAAGTGTAATCTTTGTCATCAAGCTGGTCACGTAAAGCAAGACTGCTGGCTGTCGAAAAAGACCAATGAGGCTCAGGTAAATGAAATAGCAGAAACTTCTGGGCCCGCAGATGTTCTGGAAAGGCCAGATGTGTTAGAAGGCACGCTTACTGTCAAAAACATTCCAGTCAAAGTACTGTTTGACACAGGCGCGTCACGAAGCTTTATTGCAAAGAGTGCCGCTAAGAAACTAGATTTGAATTTGAGGAAGCTCAAGGAACCAATGACTGTCCAGAATCCGGTCGGGGGTTCTATCAATCTCAGTTGGATTTGTGCAGTACCTGTCTCCTTTTCTTGCTATAAATTCCCTATTATCTCTATCGTCATGAATTTTAATGAATTCGATATCATTCTGGGATTGGATTGGCTAACCAAATATGAAGCGGAGGTTAGATGCGCCGAGAGAGTGGTTAAAGCAAAGGCCCAATCGGGGAATTATATAACCATACCATGTGAAGGCCCGACCTCGAATAGAAAGGACTTCTGGGCAGCTTTGAAAGTTTCTCCATCCCAAATGGAAAATGTCCCTAAAATCACAGAGAATATACCAGACCTGGTGAAAGATATTCCTGTTGTCAAGAACTATGCGGATGTGTTCGAAGAAGTTGTTCGCTTACCTCCGCAGAGAGAAATAGATTTCAAGATCGCTTTGATTCCCAATGCAAGGCCGGTAGTTCACGCTATTCGAAGAATGTCCTTGGAAGAGAAAGAAGAACTTGACAATCAAACACGACAGTTAGTATGGAAGGGTCTGATCAGGCCTAGTTTCTCTGATTGGGGTGCAGCAGTGGTGTTTGTCCCAAAATCTGACGGTACTCTACGTCTATGTGTGGATTATCGTGATCTGAACAAACAGACAATAAAGAACAAATATCCATTGCCGCGGATTGATGATTTGTTGGATCGATTAAATGGAGTACAAGTATTTTCACGAATGGACCTAGCTACAGGCTTCCATCAACTTCGAATTGCCTAAGAGTGTGTTCCAATGACAGCGTTCAGTGGTCCCGACTTATTCTACGAGTGGTTAGTAATGCCTTTCGGCTTATGTAACGCTCCTGCTTACTTCGTCGATCTGATGAATAGGGTGTTTAGAGGGGTTTTGAATAAATCTGTTCTGGTTTTCATTGACGATATTCTAATCTTCTCTAAATCAAAGGCCGAACACGAAAAACATTTGGAACAAGTGTTAGAAATCCTCAGAAGGAATGTATTGAAAGCAAAGTTTTCCAAATGTATATTCTGGCAAGATGAAGTGAAATTTCTGGGCCATGTCATATCAAAAGAAGGAATTGCTATGGATCCAAGCAAAATCACAGCTATTCAGAATTGGAAACAGCCCAGTACCCCCACTGAAGTCCGCAGTTTTCTCGGATTGGCTAGCTATTACCGGAAGTTCGTTAAAAACTTTTCGAAGATATCTGGTCATTTAACGAAGCTTACAAAGAAGCACTCTAAGTTCAAATGGACGCCAGAAAGTGAGGAGGCTTTTGAAGAGCTAAAGTTAAGACTAACGACTGCTCCAGTGTTAACCATCATCGATGGCAACCAGGATTTAAAGGTATGGACGGATGCTTCTAGAGAAGGCCTTGGTGCAGTGTTAACGCAAAGAGGCCAAGTTATTGCTTATGCTAGCCGTCAACTGAAGCCACACGAGAAGAACAACGTAACTCATGATCTTGAGTTATTGGCAATAATATTCGCTTTGAAAATCTGGAGGCACTATCTTCTGGGTGAGAGAATTGAACTGTTTACGGATCACCAGTCGCTAAAGTATCTATTCACTCAGAAAGACCTGAATCTGAGGCAGCAACGTTGGCTGGAGTTTCTTGCAGCATATGACTTTGAGATTATATATACTCCAGGGAAAGCCAATGTCGTGGCCGATGCGCTGAGCCGAAAGAATGTAATGGTCGCCAGCTATATTATCACAACTTCATTGATTGTCAAAATATCTATTCTTCAGAAGGAGGATAACTTTATTAAGGATATGATTAAAAGGATTCAGAAAGGCGAACCCTCGTGTTTTCAAATAGATAACGACGAGACCTTGAGGTTGAAAGGAAGGATTTGTGTTCCTGATATCCCAGAGTTAAAAAGGGAAGTGTTAGACGAGTGTCACAAGTCCAAGCTGAGTATCCATCCTGGTGTGGCCAAAATGTATAACGATCTCAAACGAACATTCTGGTGGAAGGCTATGAAAAGAGACGTTTCAATATATGTTAGCAGATGCCCTACTTGCCAACTAGTCAAGAGCGACCAACAGAAATTGGCTGGATTGTTACAACCACTAGAAGTTCCTGGTTGGAAGTGGGAACATATTTCTATGGATTTCATTGATGGTCTGCCCAGAACCAGAAAAGGAAATGACAGTATTTGGGTGATCGTAGATCGCTTCACGAAGACCGCCCATTTTATACCTGTCAGATCAAACAGAACTGCTCAGAGTCTGGCGCAGATTTACTTCAAGGAGATAGTTAGACTACACGGAGTGCCGCTCAGTATAGTCAGTGATAGAGATACAATATTCACTAGCAAATTCTGGGAAGCATTTCAAGTCGAGCTGGGAACGAAGTTGAACTTAAGCACCGCTTATCATCCTCAGACAGACGGTCAGACTGAGAGGGTGAATCGCATTTTAGAAGATCTATTGCGGGCTTGTGTTATAGATTTCGGTGGATCATGGGAGGACCATCTGCATTTGGCTGAATTCTCATATAACAACAGTTACCAGGCGAGTCTGACAATGTCGCCATTCGAAGCATTGTATGGTAGACCGTGCCGATCTCCTGCTTGTTGGGTCGAACCTGGAAATAGACTTGTGTTGGGCCCTGATATGATCTGAAAAGCCGCCGACAAAGTTGATTTTATTAAGAAGCGATTACTTGCTGCTCAAAGCCGACAAAAGAGCTATGCCGATAGAGGAAGAAGAGATATATCCTTTGCTGTTAGCGACTACGTATATTTGAAAGTATCGCCGATGAGAGGAGTTATCCTGTTCGGTAAAACTGGAAAGTTGGCGCCCAAATTCATTGGTCCGTTTCCTATTCTGGAACGGATTGGAACTCTCTCTTATAGGGTTAAATTGCCTGATTGGTTGCCTGGAGTTCATGATCTATTTCACATATCTCAACTTCGAAAGCACGTTCATGATCCAGACTTGATCGTGGAAGAAGCAACTCAACAGGATATTGAAATTACTCCAGAACTAGCTGTGAGAAGAGAGCCGCTAAAGATTATCGGCAAAGAAACCAAAGAGCTGAGGAACAAGAAGGTTAACTTAGTCAAAGTGCAATGGAGCGGAGATCCATGAGATTGTACTTGGGAAACTGAGGAGAGCATTCAGAAAGCTTATCCTAGATGCCGAGTGGATATCTCTGATTGACTCCGGTGCAAGATATATTTACCATACTTTGCATTACCATTTAATTCTCTACTCTGTTGTTATTTTCCTTTCATGGATGTGCACTTTTAATTCTATAGTCTGAGTGATTTTAAAGGAATATAGAAATTGGTTTGTATGATTTTGAAAAGTTAAAACAATTGGATTGGTTATTTGTGTTGTGTGATTGTAGATTTGATTAATTAATGTTATTAAAACGATAGTTAATTTAATCAATAATGGGATAATGGTAGAATTTACTCATTTGAATCACACATTGAACTGATTTAAAAATAGATGGAAATATATACACATGTGCATTTTATATATTTGAACAGGTAAATGGATTAGCTGTTGAGTAAAGATTTTATTTGCGTGCCCGACAAATGGGTAAACCTTAATGAGTTGGATGCGAAATATTATTATATTAACTCCTGTGAATGCCATTGGATGCGGAGTGCTGGTTTTTCTGTGTGAAATAATAAACGTCGCCATAGGATAGTAACAATTAATTTTGAACTACATTACATGGCATACTTCAGAAGATAGGCGTACTTCATCATATACCACATAAGCATTTGGAGCTTGTGTGACGAGGTGGAAGAGTTACCATACGAGCGAGAGGCTTGTATGGCGATGACTATATTTTGCAGATTGGACTGATGACTGATATGGACTATTTAAATTGTAACGATTAAATTGCCAGATTAATAAAAAACCCCACACGGGTCTGGAGTTGACAATAATCACGTCTCTCTAGTTATTAGATACGGCACATTGACTATTTATTTCCCACACGGGGCAGGGTGACGAGAATTTATTCTCTGGAGTTATTATCAGTACATGCTCCCCTGTAAAAACCAGAATATATTACTATAAATATGTGTATGCTTATTAGGATTTATTGGGTACCTAATACGGCCCATTAAATTTCCAAACCTCTCTCCATACAAAGGGGGTTATGGCGAATTTTTTTGAAAATTCCGGGTGTTAGCCAAATTTTTGAAGAATTTAAAATTTCTCAGAAACTGAAAAGTTGGAGAATTGAAGCCAGATCGAACGTAGAGTTGAATAATCAAACCACTTTCGACTTTGTTCCTTTTCGGGGACGAAAAGTTTTAAGTGGGGGAGATTGTAACGACCCAGAAAATCTGAACCAATTTAAAATTTTTAAATTGGCTAAAATAATGGATTTTAAATATTTAAAATAAATATTTTAAATAATGGCAATGGAAAGTGAGTTTGAATCGACAATTGAAAGCGAATATAATTAATTATAATTATAAACAAGGCCTGAAATGGCGCTGTAGTTTCAAAAATTGAATTCAAACTTGGTCGGACTGTACCGGGTGCAAAACAAAACGGATTTAAGTGAATCCAAAAATATTTAAATCTGTTAGTAAATACCTTTCTAATGAATCTGAAAAATCGAATTTTCATAGCGGAAAGCAAAAGTTATGGCCGAATGAATTTTCAGAAGAGTCGCTATGGATTTTATATAGCCCGTGAAAATGACCGTTTTGCATACGACCTCGGAATTCGACGAAACCACTTTTGTTGGATCCGGGATGTGAAGGTATTGCTAGGTTTCAAATTTCATAATTTTTGAAGCTAATATGTGAGCGTGGCAAAAGAAAACGTGTTTTGGCCAATTACAGTTAAATTGGATCGACCAAAAATGGGCCTTTTTGCAAACGGTCTCAGAATTCGACGAAACTAGTTTTGTTGGGACCGTATCGTCAAAACATAGCCAGATTTATTTTTCTGCAATTTTTCGAATCAGTTTGTGGCCCTGGCAAATTGAAATGTACGTTCAAATTAAATATTGAATGTTTTATATTTTAATTTGAAGGAAAACTGACTGAAACAGTCGAATGGGCCTACGAAACATATCCCATTGTGTTCGGAATGGGGGTAAAACGCTAGGGAGAACAGTCGTTGGGTTTGATTTCGAGTTCGTGGGAGAAAACCCTAATTTTCGAATAAATATAATTATCGGCCAATAGTAAATTTTCATTCATTAATTAAAAAAATAAAAAAAATCCGAAAACCCCCCCCGTAACAGCCGATATCGACGGCGAGGGTTCTTCAAATCTTCCCGACCAGATCGCCGCCGCCTCGCTCCACGATAGGTCGCGCCACCACCTGGAAACGGAGCGCCTCTCCTTCGTCTTCAAATCAAGACCCACGCCACCCTCCATCGTCGCCGCCTCGATGAGCACGAGCCCCGTGAAGTCAGCACCTTCACTGACGTCGATCTCTGTCCTCCGACCACCGAACAGGCCGCGACCACCACCCCCTGGAGCGCCTCTCGAAGCTCTTCCGTGTGGCACAGCCCGATCGCCTTCTCGCTTCCAGGATTCACCGAAAACCCTAAACCTAGTTTTGAACAGGTATACGGCTTGTTTGATTTTCAAGTGTTGCCACACTTTAAAGTGTTGCAAACTTTGAAAAATCATATCTTTTTCGTTCGTTAACGAAATTCGATGAAACAGGAAACATCATGACTGTGTGGACGTCTTCTACATTTTAGAAGAGACCGCGTATTTTTCTGAGCCTTCTACTATTTTTGGTGGAGTGGAACCCAATGTGAGATTTCTAATTGATAAACGATATGGAAAACGACGTTGTATAAATTATATAGTCGATGTATAAGTTATATAAGCGTTGTACACCTCTTGTATAAGCGTTGTATAAGTTGTACGTTCGATGTATAAGTTATATATGCGTTGTAAAAATTATATATTTGTTGAAATAGAAGTGAATTGCTATATATAAATATATATATATATATATATACGCCCCTCGTCCACAAACCATGGATGATATTTATTGATTGTGATTGGTGTGAAAATTGATTGATAGCGAATGATTGTTTGGGATTGTTTGTGGTTGATATTGATTGATTGTGGTTGAAAAATACCCATTTGTGGTTGAGAAATATTTGGTTGAAAACACATAGGATTAGTTTGTGGAAATGAAATAAATATATACATGCCGCCTGCGTGCGAACTAGATGCATGATCCCCATTGTCAAAAACCGCGAGGTTTTAAGGTAGAGCGAGGAGCCGTACTAGGGACGGTCCCGGTTTTAACTACCCTGCCGTTATGTTGCCGAAATTTTGAATAATATTCATGTGTTTGAATTACTTTCATTTGCTAAAACTATATTTATTCGTTGAATAGAAAACCTTCATGTGTTGAATCGATATTCATTCGTTGATTAGAAATTCATGTGTTGAATGGTCTTCGTGTTTTAAATATAAAAATCACATTTTTATCTATGTATATAAAGTATAGAAAACCTTCATGTGTTGAATCGATATTCATTCGTTGATTAGAAATTCATGTGTTGAATGGTATTCACATTTTGAAATAAATTGTTTTATAATAAAAATCACCCTTTTATCATCTATATGAACTATGTCAATTGACCTTGTTTTAAAATAAATTGCTTTACAATAAAAATCACCTTTTATCACCTATATAAACTATATAAAATAATAGTGTTTTGAAATGAATTGCTTTACAATAATAATCACATTTTTATTATATACATGAATCGTTGAAATGTGAAGTGTTAAAAATAGCAACTCGTTCAAATAAATATATATGAGTCGAAATATTCATCAATTAGCTAATGATATGATTTTTGCCTATGCATGCAACATTAGAATGAATGGTTTTTAAACCAAATGGAATCAAATATGAAGTTGAATGGAAAATGATAAATGATAAGAACTGTATATATGTACAAGCATATTTATTGAACAGGTTATAGCAAAGGGGCTAGAGAAGAGGAATAAAATTTTGTGCCCGACAAATAGGTACACATTTACTGTTTTGTTTGGGTGATGATTTTATGAGCCTGTTGGCTAGCCGCTTGGCTTTTTATTTTTTTTCTTTTTGACATGAGACGCCCATGTGGCTATTTGGGAATTTTCCCAGCCCCTCCCGTACAAAGGAGGTTATGGCGAAATTTTCCAAAATTTAAAGGTGTTAGTGAAATATTTGAAGTGAAAACGATATTGAAATTGTTGAATGAACTATATTTATATAAATATATAAATATGAATAAAATTAAAATGAAACGTGGCCGTGCAGTTCGTGTTTTGAAACCGTGATTTCAAACAACTGGTGCCGGAAATCTGACCATTGGATTTTCCCAAAACCGCAACCGTTGGGTTCGCCTTGGAAATATCTTTCCAACGGCACCAACTTTGTAAAAATCCAACGGTTGGATTGTCTGGAATGTTTAATTCAAATCTGAAGAAAAACAGCGCCAGAAACGATTATATTTATATATATATATAAATAATTATATTTAATCGAATAACGATGCTGCAGTTCGTATTTTGAAATCGAAACTTCAAACGATTGTACCGGGAGATCCGACCGTCGAATTTTCCCGAAACTGGAACCGTTGGATTCGTTTTGAAAAGATCTTTCTAAGGATGTAAATTTTGTAAAGATCCAACGGTTAGATTTTCAGATATGAGTAATTCAAATCTAAAGAAAAACAGCGCCACGGCCGCGTTATGGCCCGAAGCGTCGTTTTGAATATATGGGCTATATTTAAAATAAATAAAAATAGCGATAAATCGTTATAAAATATCATAAACGATATGAAATGGAAATAAACCGAATTTGCTCGATTTATGTGGCTTTTGATGGTTGAATGTGTTTGGTGTGAAAATTACATTAAAAAAAACAAAATTGGTGTTGTCGAATAATTTAACCATTGAAATAAATTGATTTGAAATTCTAAATATACGTGAATTATTTGAAAAGGCCGAGTTAATTCTCATTTCAAATAATTGACCGACGATTGAAAGTCGAAGATGAAGACGATGGTCGAAGACCGGAGATCTTCACCTCGTTTGGATGGTAACTGAGTCCTGATTGGGAGGCATCCCGAAATATGGATAATGAGTGGTGATCGTCCAGACGTACGTGGAGATCGATGGGTTTGCGAGGTATTTAGTGCCTCCGGTTTCGTTCAGACCCAGAACGGACTTGTAAATGGACTGTGTGTCTGACAATGGAGTTTATTCTGTGTAGATTGATTTCTGTTAAATATACATCTGTTTGGCGGCGGAGAATTTATTCTTTTGCTTAACGCCCTTCTCTGAGACGCACGAGCTCAGAGGTTGTATATCGATGGACATCAGTCGCATGGCATGAATTGCCTGTGTGGCATGCTAAGATGCAGTGATCAGGGCTTCTGTTGAAAAGCAAAGTCTTGTGGTGATGATCAAAGCACCGCCTTTGTGGCGTAGCTTTGTGTATAACGTAAAATCGCGAGCCTCATACCCCGGTATGAACCAGAAACGGGAGAAGGACCTCAGGGAGGGCATGCATTTTTTCCTAGCTAGGGTGGTGTCAGTGACCTACCAGCCCTGACATTTATATACTTTTCACCTATGTGGTTGTTGCTGTTGCGAGGCGCCTCGGTTTGATCGGACGATCCGGGTCCGATGGAGTCATTCGTTGGCTCGTTTACGCCCCAAAGGGCGGGGAAACGTATTGTTCAGGTATAATAATCCACATCGGTGGACTGACCCTGTCGCTCCAAGGGGCAGTTGCGGCTGTTCCTGAGGCTCGGGCTAGGCAGTCTCAAATTCGGTCAGGACTATCTTTTGCCTTGGTTCATGACGGAAATCCAATTTCCAAATACGACATCGTGCGAATTTGATTGTATACCTATATATGGCGACATAGTGGTATGGGGCATTAATGTCGTCTATGATTGATAGTTATGATTTGAAATTGTTTTCAAACATATAAACACTAGCATTAATATCAAATGCCTTTGTTTTATTCGTATCAAGCATATTTTGGCCGTTATAAGGTAAAAACTCTATCCTCCGGTTTGCGTTGCATTGTGTGATGGGAACTGAGTCTTATAACGGCTTCATTTTTATAAAAAGCATAGCGATGTTTAAAAGAAAGATTTGTTTTAAAGTACTGGAAATCAAATGGAGTAAACCCGTTCCACGAAAGTGTTGTGGTCCTGGGATTGGCCATATTATATATGTGTTGAGTAGATTTCTCATACCAGTCCCATGACTGACTCGTAGTTTGTTTCACTTTCAAACTCGGGTGCCCCTTTTTCTACACGGGCAGCCTTGTATTCAGGTTTAGCTGGTTCTTTCTGGATAGCTGGAGCTGAAGATGGATTCTATCATCTATCTCTTTTTATGCTGTTCAGCTCCTATTGTACATATTATGTTTGTTTTCCTCTGTAGACATTTATGTATAGCTGAACTGTATTTTTACTAAGTATGATCATGTATACTGTGTAACTCTGATGATTACTTTTATCCAGTATATTGTTTTGTTCATTTTCTGGTGTATTTACTTAATTCTGTTCTGCAATTATCTGTTTCTGTGTTATATTCCAAAGATAACCCTTGCCACCGTCCGAACGGGATTTGGGGTCGTCTCACTGCCCATTGCCCGAAAGTCCTTGCATATCTTCGAAAAAGTATCAACGTAGGGAGGGGGAGGAGGAGGAATGTCTGCTGGGTCTGTGGTGGTGGCCCTAGCATCCAGATACCTTCTGAACCAAGTTGGTATCGGTATGCCCCCGGGTATCTCAGGTACCCCAGACATTCTGAAAAGAAAAAGGGAGAGATTCAAAACGGAGAATCGAAAGACAAATATATGGCTTTTGGCGATTATGTTTTTCAAAATAAACTTCACTTTTGAAAATACTTCCTTTTTAAAACCTTTTTGAAAATAGTTTTCAAAAACTTTTTATCAAATCTGGTAACCTTCAGCTCTGATACCAAGTGCAACACCCCACCTCCGTTAAGTTCACTCACAAGGGGAATTCCTTAATTTCAGTGGAACATTATAAGTAAATAGAACAGAAACTTACAAGACAGATATGTAAAGTAGTACTTGAAAATTTTATAACTTTGTTATAGCAAAAACAGAAATAAGTTTGGTTACATCACAATACCAAAACCCAAGTACACAAATATCAATTTTATACAAAATCCTTTAGAATGCATAATTTTAAAGCCATAATCCCCAACAGAGAATGCCATAAATAGGTAGAATCGAAGCCAAGCAATACTTCTTGTACTTCAAGCAGTTGGAACCTGAATCAAGCTCCTATGTTTCCACTCTGAGAACCTAAGGGGGAACGAATGGAAAGAGACGAAATAAACTAGGTTAGACATAAGTCTGGTGTGTCCAGTGAATTTCAGAATATAAACAGATAATAGTACCATGACATGTAAATAAAACTGGATGAGAGATAACCATAACAGGACTGCAGGTTAACAGAAGAGACAGAATGATATAGGCTAAACTAAGCTTCTTTCTTGGTTTTCACTCCTCTGCACTAATACTAGTATAACAGAATTAGGTATTGTCCTATTGTCTAAACAGAAAACAAAATGATCTCTTCAAAAACACGATGCTAGAAATGGGCCTTTATCACCCTAACAGAGACAGACGTTCAGAAACAGAATGCTAGTAATGGGCCTTTACTACCCGAACAGAGGCAAACGGTACAGAAACAGAATGCTAGTAATGGGTCTTTACCACCCGAACAGAGACAGAAACTGGATAACCCCTACAAAAACAGAATAGTAGAATTAGGTGTACACTAGTAATGGGCCTTTACCACCCCAACAGTCGGTACCACATAGAAACAGACATGTGTTACCACCCCAACAGAAACAGACGGTACCTCAACAAAAACAGACATGACTAAATGTACCCTAAATTCTACCCCAAGCGATCGGCTCCCTAATACATAAATACCCTATGCCAGCCCCACAGAAGGGTGTATCACTCCCTAAAGTGGCAACCTCTGGACACAGACCTATTTACAGATGTCACGGTGTCTTACATCCTCAGAGCAGACCGGATCCATGCACGCACATGACCCGGTTGGAATGCGCCATCAACACCCCTCGCCATTATTAGAGTGAACCTCTTACAATTAGTTCCGTAAGCGTGCCCTGGACCCCTACCTAGTGTGGGGTCATAGTTTTGATACCAGAAAGGGTTACTGACTAATATGGGTCCCAAACGACAGATGACACAAGTAATTACCCCTCCTAACCTTGTGTCCCAAGACTAACAGATTTCAGATTTACTTGCTTATAGATTTAAGATGTACAAAGTCAAGATTAACTAATTCTCAGATCAGACATGCAGGTTAACAAGTTTTCAGACTAACGGATCAGATATACAGATTAACAAACTTTCATATTTTTAACCTAACCTTGTATTGGGCCTACAGATTTTCAAACGGGTTTATTAGATTAATCAGTCTAGTTGATTTAACCTTATCCACCCAACACATTTTAGGCATCATATTTATCCTAGATTTGCATTAATTAAATATTAATGCACAGACCTCTCACATTAGGTCGGTAGCTTGTGGCTGCTGGATGTGCCGGGCAGTTCCGGGAAGACTTTTGCCACAAGCCAGACCTAACCTCGTGTCTAAGCATCTTTATGCCCATGACCTCTCACATTAGACTGACAGTTTGTGGTTGCTGGTTAAGTCGGTTGGGTCCGGGCAGGCTTCTCCCACAAACAGAGTCTAACCTCATGTCCCAGCATTCTTATTTTTAGCTAAAGTATTCATTTACAGATTATGCCAATATCTGACTAATTATGCCAATTCAACAAATTAATTTCTTTACAAGTTACAACAGATTATCCAAAGTTCTATTAACATGTTTTTCTCAATTTTAGATCGAGCCTACAAATTTTCATACCCCAAATTTCCGTATTCAGTTTCGATAGATTTAGCAGATTAGATAATTTAACAAATTTAATCATCCCTTAAAATTCCATTAACATACCTCGCTTAATCATAAAATTAAGCCTAATTTTACATGCCCAAATTATGGTCATAATTCACAACATAACATACGTCCTAAATTTTAGTTAAATTTGCATCGTACAGAATATTCTCTAAAAACCCCAAATCAGGATGCACAATATAAATTATGCCAAATTATAGCCGTTGATTACCGCGTATGTCAAATATCCAAAAATCCAAGTTAGGCGTATTCACATTTATAATTATCCCTATTATAATATAGGTTTTCAGGCCTAAGTCACATATCCTTTTCTTCCAAGTCATAGATCGTCATATAAAATACGCCCCAAATCTAGATCTTAAATTACAACATGTATTTTTTTCCTCAAAATCAGATCTTGAATTATAACATGCATTATGTCCCCAAATTACAAGTCATATGTTGTCATACAATAATTCTCCTTCTTCCAAATCATAAACCATCATATATATATAGTATACCTAGATCTAAATCTTAAATTACAACATATATCCTTTTCTTAAATCAATCACAAATCAGTCATGTCCAATTATGCATCATTTATTACTTTCCCCAAATTTAGCGTTCGTGCGTCAATCTCTTATGAAATTTGGCTCATGCTCGTGGTAGCCTGGCTATAGAATAGAAGGAAGGAAGAGATACAGAATAGTTGCAATAATAAGATAGATCTACACAGAAAAACAGATTTGATAAACAAGAATAAATAGATCTACACAGAAAAACAGATCTGATAAACAAGAATAAATAGATCTACACAGAAAAACAGATCTGATAAACAAGAATATGCATAATCTCCAATTTAGATTTATAACCATGTCAAGATCATAATTAAATTTCATATCTAAAAATAACTATATTCACCTTGGTTGGATTCTAAAAGAAAAAGGGGGTTGTAGTTAATCCTATTCAGATTGGAAGAAGAAGGAGCACTTGTTCTAGCTTAGGTTTCAGCAGAGTAACGACGCCATTGATTTATATTAATATGAATTAGGACAGAGTATGGGCGTAATGAAATTGTGTGGAGAGAAAGTGAGGTTTGGGGGTGTGTAAATAGCTTAGGAGCAAAGAATCTGGTCAGAATGGGCGTCTAAATGTAGAAAAACGAATCTGTCAACGGATCTGGAAAAGAGGGGGGGATCGACCCCGAGGTCGACCCCATAGTCGACCTGTTCTACCTAGATCGACCCCCAGATCGACCCCCTGGTCGACCTGGATCCTGGGCTGGAATTTTCCAGCCTAGCCTGGGTGTGTTATTTGAATTTCAAAACTTTAAATTTGAATTCGGGCTGCTTTTTATTTTAAATTCCTGAAACTTCTAAGTGCCATAACTTCTTCATACGAAGTCCGATTTATGCAAAATCGGACTCTATCTCAAGTAGAATTCCGAGAGGAACGCAATGGCGTAACCTGTTTCCCTTAATTCTTCTCTTAAAAATTAAGTATACTTTGTTTTGTTACTTTATGTTCATGGAAAATACGGGGTGTTACAGAAGTATTTAATTTAAAAGTCGGTTATGAGGTGCAACAAAACCCTATGGTTCTGGCCGAGGAAGTAGTGTAGCTGGATATGGACTAGTCTGATCGACGACAGAAGGAATCAGTTCAAGAAGAAAGCCTTGACATTGGGTCGAGTCCACTGGACCGGGCACCTGAAACAATTGCAGAATTGAAAGAGTTAGTTATTGACCTTAGTTTACCTAAGTAGGAAGACAATACTACTAAGAGTGGTAACTTCACCAAAAATAATGATAAATATGATAATCAATTTAAGACTGAGGGGAAGGAGGGTAAGAACCTGAATACTCAAGTCGTATCTCCTAAGAATTCGAGGAGTATCTCCCTCAAACCTAAATGTCCATAATAAGTTGGAATGTGAGAGGTCTAAATAACGATACCCGATCTTTAGACCTCTATAATCTCAGAAGGAGTCTTTCTTCTTCAATTATGGGTATTCCATAAAGTAAAATGAATGACGAAAGTATAAAATATTTTGCTGTTCAATTGGGTAGAGAATGAATGCTACTCCATAATACTAACTCAGGTTCAAAAGGGAGAATTATTCTTTCATGGGCCAAATCATTTTGGCATATAATAGTAGTTGACAAGGATGAACAATAAGTGACTATACATGCTAGAAATGTCGGAGGATTAGTTATCCACATTGCCACAGTCTATCCTAGCGACCTAGCTAGTCAACGAGTTATGCTATGGGAAAAGATCAAGAGTTTATCTAAGAATATCAATAAACCATGGCTAAGGCTAATAATAGGTGACTTCAATACTATGTTGCGTGCTAAAGAGAAGCAAAGGGGACTTAATTCAAAAGCCATGTAGCTATCTGAGTTCAACAATTGCTTAATGGAAGCTGGGCTGATTGAGCTGATACATGGAGCCCTGAAATTTACACGGGAAAGTGGTGAAGTACGAAAAATAGTTTGCAAGTTAGACAGAGCTTTAATCATGTGCAATGCATGAGTAAATTTGCTGACATTAAAGTGAACATACTGCCTAACTCCACCAGCGATCATTGTCCGCTACATATATTACTCAAAGAAGCTAATAAAATGAGAAAGGAAAACCATTCAGATATTCTAATGACTAGCATTTGTTTGATGGTTATTATCTTGTAGTTAACACTGCGGATCTTAATCAATCTGATAATAGTCATTTATACAATTTGGTGAAATTACTCAAGAGAGCCAAACATAGACTCAAGAAATGGAACAAGGTCATAGAACATGAAAATTTACAAAGTCTGGGTAAGCTAAATGAGGATCTACTGCACAAAATAGATAAGGGAGACAATTCAGATTAAACTTGGAAGCAATACTATGAAGCACAAGCTAAATTGAAAGAGCAACTTCACATCAAAGCCATTGAACTGAAGCAGAAGGCCAAAGAAAAGTGGTTGACCAAGAGAGACGAATGCACTAATTTTTTTATACTATAATATCAGTCAGAAAGAACACTAATTACAACTTGCAAATTTATGACCAGGATGGAAACAACTGCTTAGCTTGGCTAAGTTTTAAGAGGATGCTATTCACTATTTTCACGAGCTATACAATGAACATACTAAAGAAAACTTAGCCCATATTACAACTCGATGGCTGGTCAACGTTAGTGGTCGGGGGCTGTTGTTGAACAGTGTTTGTGGGAAGGAAATCTAGGATGTTCTCCGATCTATCCACGTTGAATCTTCCCCTGGCCCTGATTGGCTCGGATAGGAGTTCTTCATAGTCTATTGGAACGACCTGAACGATAAGACCACGTTATCCATACAAGAATCTTTTAATTCTGGTCTTGTTATGAAAGAAAGTAATCACACTTTCATTTTCTTAGTTCCTAAATGTGACAAACCTACTAGCATTGCATAATACTTGCCTATCGCATGTTGTAATGTCATTTATAAAATTACCAGTAAAGTCCAACGCAACAGAATGAAATTGATTCTAGTTAACTTAATAGCGGAGTTTCAAAGTGCTTTCGTAAATGATAGGAGCATTTCAGAGAATTCACTTCTAGTGCACGTGTAACACCCCGTAATTTTATAACATTAAAATTCACAAATTAAAGTATACTTAATTTTTAGAAAAGAATTAAGTGAAATGGGTTGCACAGAGAAATATATATATTGATATATATATATATATAAATTAAAAATTAAATAAATAAATATGCGAAAAAGTTCAAAACAGCGAATTGGGAGGGGGAATGACCGAACCGACCCATTTTTGAGGTCGACCCAAGCTCTGCTGGGTCGACTAGGGGTTAATCCAGGGTGTTTGGCTGTCAACCCGTGGGCCAATTCGCTCAAATGCAGATTTTTCATTTGATTGGTTCTCATGGTTCAGGGTTAATCTAATGGTCCTAAATAACTTCCTACACCTATAAATACATCTTAATGCTAACCCTAAACCTAATTAAAATAGAATAGTTACCGTCATACCATCGCCATGGAAATCAATGGAGCCGCCGCCAACTAAGAAAGAAGAAAAGCAAATTCAATTCTAATTCTCTCAACCCTAAAGCAAAGCAAAACTCTCTCTTTTCTTCTCTAAATTGTGAGTATGATGATCTTAACAAGATTATTATCATTTTAATTAGGTTGAGTTATGAATGGATTATGAGTAGATGATGTGAATTATCATATATGTTGTTCTAAACCCCTTTTGCTATCATGTATATTGTAAATCCAATGTTATGTGATGATGATATCTTACATGTTGTAAATCATGCTATGATGATGTTATGTATGTTGAAAGTTTCTATGCTAAGTTGTGATGAATCATACATGTTAAAAAGGCCATGATGTTACCATCTATGCTAGTTAGTTCATATTAATTAAATCATCATGTTTGGGTTATGTTGATCTATATGACAAGTCACATATGCAAGTTAGATTGATTAGAAAAGTTATGAACATATACCAAGACATCTATTATGACATCTAGAATTATGCTATGACATATGTGATATCCTATGCTAGTTCACACCATCATTATGTTGCCTAAAAACCCCATATGCAAGTTTATGTATAGATTTGGGCTATGATCATATCATATAAATTGAGACATTTAACAAGTTGACACCTTTTGATCCTTAACATGTGTAGTTTATGCAAGTTTCACCCCTATTATGATTAGATTTATTTTAATTGTCTATATATTGTGATAATTAATCTTTGTGCTAGGTGTTAGACTATACAAGTCTAGCCTATATTATGCGTTGAATAAGCGAACGTATAAACGTGGGGTAGGGGTAATATTAAGGATTTAATATTAAAAAGTTGGGGTGCAATTGATATGATTTTGCATGCCATAAGTGGATGGCCATAATTGAGTCAATTATGGACATCATTAAAGTTGACTTAATTAATAATTTGAATAGGGAATTATTAAAAATGGGGTAAAAGATTTTAAGTGTTAATCAATGCTTAGGACACGAGGTTGGACTCGTTTATGACGTAAACCTGCCCGGACCCGCCCGGCAAATGCAGTGGTCACAAATGTCAGCCCAATGTGAGAGGTCCTAGGACTAAACTAAAGCATAACGGTTGTAAAGACACGAGGTTAGACTCTTTTATGGTGTAAGACTACCCGGACCCGCCCGGCAAATCCAGCTGCCATAAATGCCAGTCTAATGTGAGAGGTCTTTATGAGGTTATGGCCTGAATGAATTAAGAAATACTTAACCAAATAAACATGTAAGGTGGGACATGGGGGTTAAGTAGGTGCCTTGGGTGGCATGAGGAATCTAGGGGGTGCCCTTAGTGGCATGTGAAATACGATTAGTAAGACTTAACCAAACACAAATGTAAATGAACATGACTAAGAGGGTTAAGTTGGATATACTAGTGACAAGCTTAGGTGGGTAGCTTGTGGGGGCCCATTTCGACTAGTATCCCAAACGTATCTTTGTGGGCTCGACCCAAGTCGAGGACGGGACACGCATGCTGGGTTCGACTGTAAGAGGCCAAAACGGGGAGCGGTGGCAACGCAAGTCCAACGGGTTTCGTATGCGTGTGTGGACCCGGGCTGGTAGGTAAGACGTTGTTGCATCGTGTAGGTATAAGCCGTGCATTCTCAAGTTGTATCGGGTTGCCACTTTAGGGGAGTGATACACCCCACTGTGGGGCCAGCACGTGTATCTACGAGTATTGAGCCGATCGAAAGTGGGTAGTGGGGTACACCTAGTGGAGATAGGGGCAGACGGCACCTATGTAGTCAGCTAGGGGTACGTAAGGCTATTTATAAAGTTTCTGTGTGAAGCAAGTGGGATCAAACAATAGGGTGACTGGTGTGGTGCAGTGTAGTAATGTGCGGTGCAGTGTAGTAATCATTCGTTAGTAATTAGGTGTGCCTTTATCGTTATCTTTAACGTTATCTTAAACGCTATCTTTATCTTCCTAAGAGTTCATAGACATTTACTTGTCTTCCAGCTTATGCCTTAGTCTAGTTATTTTGATAATAGTATTGTTAGAATTATCATACTCACCAGACATTATGTCTGACCCCCTCTATTTCTATCCTTTTTCTCCCTCCAGGTCCTCGGGTTGGGCCCAGCTCTAGTGGAGTTTGATTGAAATGCTTCATCTCTCTTTGGAAAGCTTGGACCGTTGAAGTAAAGTCCAGCTTGTTATCTTTTTAATGGCTATTTATGTAATGGGATTATGTATTTTGTTTTTATGAAGATGGATATTGTACTTGGTTATGATATATGGTTTTATGATGTAACAAACATGTTTAATTTCCGCTGCAATAAAATGAAGTTTTAGATTTCCAAGTACTATTTATTATCTGTCTTGTTGTAATTTTTCTGTTCTATATTCACTTATAACCTCCATTGAAGTTAATGCATTCCCTTTGTGAGTGACATTAATGGACGTGGGGTGTTACACGTGGTATCAGAGCCAGGTTACCAGAACAGATAAAAATACTTTAGAAAAATAGTTATTTTTGGAAGAAGTGTTTTCAAAAACATGTTTTAATGAGAAATTTAAAGAGAAAAGCTTTTAAGAAAAACATAATCCCCAATAGCCACATATCTTTATCTTTCGAATTCTCCATTTTGAGTCTTTCCTTTTTCGTTTCAGCATGGCTGAAGATCTTAATCTACCCGACGGTGTAACGATACCACGATGGTATAGGAGGCTAGGGCCGCTGCAGGTCCAGCCAATGTTCCTCCACCACTAGTTGCACCCGTTCCTCCTCCTCCTCGCGTAGATACTTTTTCAAAGATGTGCAAGGAATTCAAGGCTATGGGTGGAAAACCATTTCAAGGGTCAGAAACGTTTGTGGAAGCTAGAGATTGGCTTAAGGAGGTGGAAGAATTGCTAGAAATCTTTGAAGTAGAAGAAGGGAGGAGAGTTCGTTTAGTAGCTTGGTTGATGAAGGGAGAGGCCTCGTTTTGGTGGGAGGTCACTAATGGGGAGCGTCCCGTTGACTCTTGGGCGGACTTCAGACGTAGGTTCGAGGCGAAGTTTCTCTCAAGGGCGGAAGAAAGTCTATATATGGAAAGGTTCTTGAAATTGAAGCAAGGAAGCTCATCAGTGAAAGAATATGTCAATAAATTTAATCAGTTAGCAAGGTTTGGCTTGGACTTAGTAAACACGCCGGAGAAGAAGGCTCTAAGGTTCATGAATGGCTTGAATGAACCATTGCAAGGGTTGGCTATGACCCACATCCCGATGGGGGCCACCTTTGAGAAGTTAGTAGAAATGGCGCTCATGCATGAGGCGAAAAGTGCTAAAGCTGATAAGGCACTCGAGAAGAAGGGGGATCAGAAGAAACCACAACAGCAAAACAAGAAGGGTGGAAAAGACAATAATGGAAAGGGAAAGAAGAAGTGCTTTAACTGTGGAACCCCAGGCCATCTCAGCAAGGATTGCCGAAAGAAAAAGAAGACAAGCTGTTTTCATTGTGGCGATGCGGGACATTTAGTGAAGGACTGCCCAAAGAAGGGGCAGAGGGCAGGAGCTACCTCGGGAGGACAGGTGCAGGCTCTTATGGCACCAGGGCAGGCTAGGGGACAAGTTTAGGCTCTCGCAGTCCCACCGCTGCAAGAACGAGGTAGAACCATTTCTGTTGAAAGCTTAGTTTTTCTGTTTGATCATCCTGTCCGTACCTTATTCGATTCGGGCGCATCACATTCGTTTATCTCTACATCATTAGTTGAATCACTGCACTTAAACACCAGTTTAGTAGAGGATCCCTTAGTTGTTTCGAATCCAATAGGGGGCTCAGTTTATTTGTCCATGATGTGTTTGGATTTGAAAATTTCCATACTTAGCGTTGAATTTAGATGTGATGCTTACGTGTTGGGCTTCACGGGCTATGGGCTAATTTTAGGAATGGATTGGTTATCCAGAAATGGGGTTGTTCTTGATTGTGAAAGGAGAGTAGTTAGGCTCGTGACTCGCCTTGGTAACACTCTCGAAATCTTCTGTAATCCTATAAATTCGGTTATGCTAAGTTATCTAGAATCGCTTGACGCGTCTGAGGAAAATCTACGATCTTTAGAGTGGTCCGAGAATATTCGGATGTGTTTGAGGAGGTGAAGGGCTTGCCTCCGAAGCGGGAGATAGATTTTCGAATATATCTTGTGGATAATGCGAAACCAGTATCTTTGCCAGTACGCCACATGGCTCCACGTGAAAGGAGGGAACTCGATAAGTAAGTGAAGGAGTTGCTTGAGAAGGGGTTCATAAGACGAAGTATATCGGAGTGGGCTGCTCCAGTAGTATTTGACACGAAGGCGGATGGGTCCCTTAGACTGTGCGTGGACTATAGAGAACTTAATAAACTTACTAAGAAGAACAGACACCCACTGCCGAGGATTGACGATCTCTTCGATCAGTTAGTTGGCGCCTCAGTGTTTTCGCAGTTGGACTTAGCCACTGGGTTCCATCAGTTGAGAGTGGCTGAGGATAGCATAGACAAGACTGTCTTTAGGACTCCGGACGGTTTCTATGAATGGCTAGTGATGCCCTTCGGTTTGACAAATGCCCCAGCATATTTTGTTGATTTGATGAGTAGGGTGTTTAGGGAGTACCTTAACAAATTCGTGGTAGTCTTTGTAGATGACATCTTGATCTTTTCTAAGGATGAAGAAGAGCATGCCCTATATCTTAGGGAAGTGTTGGAGACTCTTCGAGCGCATAAGATTAAAGCTAAATTTTCTAAGTGTCAATTTTGGAGGAAGGAAGTACGGTTCTTAGGACACGTGGTTTCCAAAGAAGGGATAACTGTAGATCCCGCGAAGGTGGTGGCCATCCAAGATTGGAAGGTTCCTAAAAATGCTACCGAAGTGAGAAGTTTCTTGGGGTTGGCTGGCTACTATAGGAAGTTTGTCAAAGACTTCGCAAAGATATCAGCTCCATTGACACGCTTGACGAAGAAGAACCTAGTTTTCACATGGGATGTAGATTGTGATGATGCGTTCCAACGTTTGAAGAGAGCTTTGACTTCAGCCCCAGTCTTAGTATTACCAGACGGGAGTAAGCCGTTTACCGTTTATACTGATGCTTGTGGGACAGGACTAGGCGCAGTCTTAATGCAAGAGGGTAGGGTAATAGCCTATGGTGGAAGGCAGTTGAGAGCGCATGAGAAAAATTATCCTACACATGACCTAGAATTGGCCGCTATTGTTTTCGCGCTTAAGTCTTGGCGTCATTATCTTCTTGGCGAGAAATTCTAATTATTCACTGACCACAAGTCTTTAAAATACCTATTCCCTCAAAAGGACTTGAACTTAAGGCAGCAAAGGTGGATGGAGTTCTTAGCGTCCTACGACTGCGAAATAGCCCATACCCCTGGCAAGGGTAACGTGGTGGCAGACGCCTTAAGTAGAAAAAGATTATCCTTAAGTCCTTTGTTTGTTGAGCGGCGAAGTTTAGAATTCATTTCGATGTTTGACTTTAGACCTTCCGTTGACTTCGTACCCGGTTTGCTAGCATCCTTGGAGGTCAGACCTACGCTTTTGGGACGGATTGGCGAGGCACAGCGAGACGACCCGCAGTTGGTTGATTTAGTAGAAAAACTCAAAGGAGGGGAGTCATCAAGCCATCTCCGTAGGTATACCCTAGACGATAAGGGTTGGTTACGTAGGGACGGTAGACTTTGTGTACCAAAAGACGATGACCTAAGGAAGACTATTCTTGACGAAGCACATCATTCGAAGATGACCATTCATCCCGGCGGGGACAAGATGTACAAAGACATGAAGAGAGTTTACTTTTGGGCCGGCATGAAGAAAGATGTGGCCGAGTATGTCGCTAGATGCTTGGTGTGCCAACAAGTAAAAGCGGAGCAAAAGAAACCCGGTGGGTTGCTTTACCCATTGGAGGTTCCACTATGGAAGTGGGAAAGTGTCTCGATGGATTTTGTGGATGGGTTACCGCGATCAAGGAAGGGTAATACGGGAATTTGGGTTATAGTAGATAGACTTACTAAAAGCGCCCATTTCATTCCCGTAAAGAGTAAGAGGACTGCTCCATGGTTAGCCTCCGTATACGTTCGATAAATAGTTCGGTTGCACGGTGTTCCTTCTAGCATAGTGAGCGACCGCGATCCTATTTTCACTAGAGAATTTTGGAGAAGCTTATAAGAGGCGGTAGGGACTTAGTTATGTTTGAGCACAGCATATCATCCTCAGACGGACGGCCAGACTGAGAGGGTGAATCGCATTCTAGAGGATTTGTTGAGGCTATGTATCCTAGACTTTGGGGGTACATGGGAAGAGCATCTTCCATTGGTTGAGTTCGCATATAATAATAGCTTTCAGTCCAGCATTGGTATGGCACCATTCGAAGCTCTATATGGACGACCTTGTTGTTCACCTACATGTTGGTGGGAATCTACGGATAAGATCTTACTTAGGCCCGATATGATTAGGGAGACTTCGGAGAAGATCTACTTGATTCGAAGGAGGATGAAAGCAGCGCAAGATAGGCAGAAATCTTATGCGGATAAGAGGAGGACAGATCTCGAGTTTGAAGTTGGGGACATGGTCTTTGTCAAAGTGTCTCCATTACGAAACGTTCTTCGCTTTGGGTCCGTTGGGAAATTAGCACCAAGGTTTGTAGGGCCGTTTCCTATTAAGGAGAGGATTGGACGGATGGCGTATAGAGGGGAGTTGCCTGAGAGACTTAGTGGTGTACACGACGTATTCCATGTATCACATTTGAGGAAGTGCTTACACGAGACCACGGAGGTAGTGGAGCCGAGCTTGCCTAGAGAGGTGGAAATAGAGCGTGATGCGACGATTCGACGAGCTCCTACATGCATTCTTGGGTCGGAGATCAAGAAGTTGAGAAATCGAGAGGTCAGACTAGTCAAAGTACAATGGGGAGACGATGAGAGTAACGCTACTTGGGACACGGAAGAGAAGATGCGTTCATTGTACCCTTTTCTTTTCGAGGGTATGTCTTTTAATTTCTCCTTTATCGCTTAGCTTGTACTTATCTTATCTTTAGTATATCCTCTCGCTAGTATCTTTGACCTTTAGTTAGGATAATCCTATGGTTGAAACATGTGTTTGAGACATGTTATGTATGGTGGATGCAAAGTGGATGCAAGTGTTTGCCAGTGGTTGCTCGTGGATGCATATACACACACTATTAGGCACCAGATCGGCTCAGTCACTTCATATTGCATATTGCATATATATGGATGTATTTAGTAAAATGGATGTATAATGGTTGTATTATCATATAGTTGCTGCATTCGGGTGGATGGTTGTGCACACATATAGAATTAATATGTATCATTAGGAATCTTTTGCATACGTATTGGACGCATGGCACTATCATGAATTGCACTAAGGAGGTCGACTGAATCAGTAGACCGCCTAATTTTGCATTAGATATGGACATATACACACACTGTGCATATAAACATTAAAGCATTAGAAGTCTTTTAAGGACAATGGATGCTGGTGTTTGATGGTTGAGTAGATGGACGATTAGATAGTAGGATATACATTCTTCTTGACTTGGAGATTTCGGGGACGAAATCATTTAAGGAGGGGAGAATGTAACACCCCGTAATTTTATAACATTAAAATTCACAAATTAAAGTATACTTAATTTTTAGAAAAGAATTAAGTGAAATGGGTTGCGCAGAGAAATATATATATATATATATTGATATATATATATAAATTAAAAATTAAATAAATAAATATGCGAAAAAGATCAAAACAGCGAATTGGGAGGGGGAATAACCGAACCGGCCCATTTTTGAGGTCGACCCGAGCCGCGCAGGGTCGACTAGGGGTTAATCCAGGGTGTTTGGCTGTCAACCCGTGGGCCGATTCGCTCAAATGCAGATTTTGCATTTGATTAGTTCTCATGGTTCAGGGTTAATCTAATGGTCCTAAATAACTTCCTACACCTATAAATACATCCTAATGCTAACCCTAAACCTAATTAAAATAGAATAGTTACCGTCATACCATCGCCATGGAAATCAATGGAGCCGCCGCCAACTAAGAAAGAAGAAAAGCAAATTCAATTCTAATTCTCTCAACCCTAAAGCAAAGAAAAACTCTCTCTTTTCTTCTCTAAATTGTGAGTACGATGATCTTAACAAGATTATTATCATTTTAATTAGGTTGAGTTATGAATGGATTATGAGTAGATGATGTGAATTATCATATATGTTGTTGTAAACCCCTTTTGCTATCATGTATATTGTAAATCCAATGTTATGTGATGATGATATCTTACATGTTGTAAATCATGCTATGATGATGTTATGTATGTTTAAAGTTTCTATGCTAAGTTTTGATGAATCATACATGTTAAAAAAGCCATGATGTTACCATCTATGCTAGTTAGTTCATATTAATTAAATCATCATGTTTGGGTTATGTTGATCTATATGACAAGTCACATATGCAAGTTAGATAGATTAGAAAAGTTATGAACATATACCAAGACATCTATTATGACATCTAGAATTATGCTATGTCATATGTGATATCCTATGCTAGTTCACACCATCATTATGTTGCCTAAAAAACCCATATGCAAGTTTATGTATAGATTTGGGCTATGATCATGTCATATAAATTGAGACATTTAACAAGTTGACACCTTTTGATCCTTAACATATGTAGTTTATGCAAGTTTCACCCCTATTATGATTAGATTTATTTTAATTGTCTATATGTTGTGATAATTTATCTTTGTGCGAGGTGTTAGACTATACAAGTCTAGCCTATATTATGCGTTGAATAAGAAAGCGTATAAACGTGGGGTAGGGGTAATATTAAGGATTTAATATTAAAAAGTTGGGTGCAATTGATATGATTTTACATGCCATAAGTGGATGGCCATAATTGAGTCAATTATGGACATCATTAAAAGTTGACTTAATTAATAATTTGAATAGGGAATTATTAAAACTGGGGTAAAAGATTTTAAGTGTTAATCAATGCTTAGGACACGAGGTTGGACTCGTTTGTGACGTAAACCTGCCCGGACCCGCCCGGCAAATGCAGTGGTCACAAATGTCAGCCCAATGTGAGAGGTCCTAGGCCTGAACTAAAGCATAACGGTTGTAAAGACACGAGGTTAGACTCTTTTATGGTGTAAGACTGCCCGGACCCGCCCGGCAAATCCAACTGCCATAAATGCCAGTCTAATGTGAGAGGTCTTTATGAGGTTATGGCCTGAATGAATTAAGAAATACTTAACCAGATAAACGTGTAAGGTGGGACATGGGGGTTAAGTAGGTGCCTTGGGTGGCATGAGGAATCTAGGGGGTGCCCTTAGTGGCATGTGAAATATGATTAGTAAGACTTAACCAAACACACATGTAAATGAACATGACTAAGAGGGTTAAGTGGGATATACTAGTGACAAGCTTAGGTGGGTAGCTTGTGGGGGCCCATTTCGACCAGTATCCCAAACGTATCTTTGTGGGCTCGACCCAAGTCGAGGACGGGACACGCATGCTGGGTTCGACTGTAAGAGACCAAAACGGGGAGCGGTGGCAACGCAAGTCCAACGGGTTTCGTATGCGTTTGTGGACCCGGGCTGGTAGGTATGACGTTGTTGCATCGTGTAGGTATAAGCCGTGCATTCTCAAGTTGTATCGGGTTGCCACTTTAGGGGAGTGATACACCCCACTGTGGGGCCAGCACGGGTATCTACGAGTAGGGAGCCGATCGAAAGTGGGTAGTGGGCTACACCTAGTGGAGATAGGGGCAGACGACACCTATGTAGTCAGCTAGGGGTACGTAAGGCTATTTATAAAGTTTTTGTGTGAAGCAAGTGGGATCAAACAATAGGTGTGGTGCAGTGTAGTAATGTGCGGTGCAGTGTAGTAATCATTAGTTTGTAATTAGGTGTGCCTTTACCGTTATCTTTAACGTTATCTTAAATGCTATCTTTATCTTCCTAAGAGTTCATAGACATTTACTTGTCTTCCAGCTTATGCCTTAGTCTAGTTATTTTGATAATAGTATTGTTAGAATTATCATACTCGCCAGACTTTATGTCTGACCCCCTCTATTTCTATCCTTTTTCCCCCTCCAGGTCCTCAGGTTGGGCCCAGCTCTAGTGGAGTTTGATTGAATTGCTTCATCTCTCTTTGGAAAGCTTGGACCGTTGAAGTAAAGTCCAGCTTGTTATCTTTTTAATGGCTATTTATGTAATGGGATTATGTATTTTGTTTTTATGAAGATGGATATTGTACTTGGTTATGATCTATGATTTTATGATGTAACAAACATGTTTAATTTGCTGCAATAAAATGAAGTTTTAGATTTCCAAGTACTATTTATTATCTGTCTTGTTGTAATTTTTCTGTTCTATATTCACTTATAACCTCCATGGAAGTTAATGCATTCCCTTTGTGAGTGGCATTAATGGACGTGGGGTGTTACAGCACGAGTTGATAAGAAACTTTAACAGGAAGGGTATAGACAAAATGTGCTTTAAAGTAGACCTCCACAAGGCGTATGATAAAATAAACAGACACTTCATCATCCATATGCTCAAAGTATGGAATTCCCTGACAAAACCGTTGATCTAATACGTGAATGCATTTCTACGCCTACTTATTCTATCTTGATCAATGGTGTGCCTAAATGCTTTATCAGTAGAAACAGAGGGATCAGGCAAGGTGACCCTCTATCACCTTACCTATTTGTTATGGCCATGGAGTTTTACACACTCCAAATGGAGATTACATGTCATAGGAATTGGTTCCAAACTATTTACAATATTCAACCAAGCATCGATCATCTTCTATATGAAGACGACTTGTTAATATGCATTAAATCGATCTGTAAAGCAACCAGAAGGATTAAGCACATTTAGGGGTCTATGGAGCCACTTTGTGTGCTGAAAGTGAATGAGCTAAAGACAAAATGCTACTTCAACAAAACTTGCAGAAATAAAACCAGAGACTAGATGTGCTGAACACGCAAGAAGGAGAATTATCGGTTTAGTACTTTGATGTGCCATTATCTTCTAACAAAATCACTGACAGGGAACATACTAGTTTGATTGCTAGCACTAGAGATAAATTATATGGATGGAGTTGGGACTGCTATCATTTGTAGGAAGAATAGAACTGGTCCATACAGTCATACATGTTAAAGTCAACTTTTTGCTACAGGCATTTCAATCACCAGATGCTTCTATTGAGAAAATCAAAAAAGTCTATGGTGATTTTATCTAGAGAGGTAGTTTACATAAGATCAAATTTGATGATCTATGTCGACCCAAAGAGGAAGCAGGAGTAGGGCTAAGAAACATCAAAGTCATGAGAGAAGATTACATTTTGAAACAGGCCTGGAAAGTTAACAGTAACTTGGGTCTATGAGCCAGATGGATGAATGGAAGATATGTCAAAGACAATTTTTAGGCTATGAAGGAGGACAATAATGCTTTATCAACATGGAAGGCAATTCTCCGGGTTCGCAATGTCCTAGCTAATCACTGCAGAAGAGAGATTGCAAAAGGCAAAGAAACCGATTTGTGGAAAGATCCGTGGATAGAAGGTAAATCATTCATTGAGATTCTGGGTTGGGACACATACTCAGCATTTGGTTGTCCCAATAAAAAGTATAACTCCATTATACATGACAATAACTGGAATAACACGATTGCATGCAATAAGGAGCAGAGAGGAACCATTGAACAAATGCAAATTCATGAAGATCGCATGTTTGACATATGGACCTGGACTGGCTATGAGTTCAATATAAAACAAGTTTGGCAAGACATTCAACCTAAAACTACTGTCAAGTCTTCGATTAATATTATTTTGTGCAATCATAATGTGCCCAAAATGACTCATTGTGCTTAGAAATCAGTGTTGGGTTGAATATCGACTAAGTATTGATTATTCCGATGGGGACTAACCTCGGATACAACATGCATTCAATATAAATCACTGGAAAAAAATCAGAATCATTTGTTTTTTGAATGTTCCTACACTAAGAGGATATGGGATGGATGGTGTAAAGTAATTAACTTCACACTTTCAAAAGACAAAATACACGAAAATATTGCTTACCTTGAAGTTATTAGGCAAAGCATACGTCAGACACTCGAAGTGCAAGCAATCGCTCTTACAAGTGCTTCTTGTAGTGCATGGAAGGAAAGGAACAGCCGCATATTCCAAAGCAAGGATCTGAAACTTGCTTTTAGGAGGAAGAGAAAGGTTCTTACCAAGAAAATGGCACCTAAAGTGGGCGATAAGCTAGACGTGTGTTCATCGCCGCTACTGGTTCCGCTCGTAGAAACAAGCTCGAGCTACTTTGTTTACTAGCCGCCATAATTTAAGACGAAGAGGGACTTGATCTGAAATGCTTTTACTTTTGTTTATTCTTTATTTTGATTTAGAAGTCAAGTAAGTTGATGTCGGTTTGTGTTGATTCTTCAAATCCAACATGTAACTCTATAACACCCAATATTTTAATACACAGCAATTATATTAAGAAGATAATAAAATGAGTATTAATTAACTAAATATTCAGAATTAGGTAAAATGGACTTTACCATTGCGTCCATTACAAAATTGTGGTTCAGATAAACCCCTTGTTTGTGTAAATTGGATTAGATATGAAGAAGTTATGCTTATAAGAAGATTGCACTAAAATATATATATATATATATATAGGTTATATAAAATTTAATATAAACAGCGCATTAGAGGTAAAGGTAACTGTGTGATCCACCCATAATTGGGTCAACCCCTGGTCGACCCATGTCTAAGGCAGGTCGGCACTAGGGTCGACACTAGTAAAGGTGGGTCAACCCACCTACATGCAAAGGTGGGTTCCTTAGGCTGTATATGGACTATTTTCTTTTCTAGATGCATACGCTAACTCAGCATTGGGTGTAAGGTTGGATTTATAAACCTAAAATCTAATGGTTTAGGATTATCTTAGGTAATCTATAAATAGGCTAGCAGCCTCATTGTTTTCTACACACAAACATTCTACATTTCTTCTTCCTCCAAGCTATATTCTAAATAAAAATATGAAGATGCTGAGATGCTGCCTAATCAAGAGGATAATTCTAATTCTTCTACAACAAGTCTAAAGAGGATTGTCTTCAACAAAAACAATTTAAAAAGGATATTTTCTCAATTTCAATCCAACCACTGTGAGTTCTAGTTATTTTTAGATTTGATAATTAAAAATTACTCTAACAGTAGATAAATCTGAATCTGAAATCATACAGTGTTTACCTGTTTATATGTTTTTTACTAACCATCAATTATCTATTCAGTTTTTTAGTTATTATCTATTTCATGTATATCCTTATTATCCCCTTTTATGTGCTAGTTTAATTTTACAGTCGTATGCCTATTTATTCAGTTTATGTATTGGATCTGTATTTTTCTCCTTTTTCCTTTTATTTTGCGCTATACCTAGGCCATCAAATGCCTAATCTATTCACGTTAGAATTGCCTAAATTGAGTTAATAAATGATAGTAAAAAGGAAAATTATGCATATTGAAACATGAAATCCTATGACTGTATTATTGGGATAATAGGCAAAATACATTAATCTGAATAGATTAAATTTATTTTAATAGTCAAGTAGAACGTGTTGTGAGTATCATATGTAGTTAAGTAATATAAGTAACTTAATATACATATACATATAAGTAGTGCTTGTTTGGGGAAGGGGCTGTACATAGAATAATATTTATAGACAATGTCACTTACAACCATGCTTATTAATAGACATAAACCTGCTAAGTTATTACTTTTAAATTAATAAGCTAAGAGGTCCCACGTCTTGTTGTTGGTATACGGATTTGGGACTCTTAAAATCCTAGGTTGGGGGCATAAGCCTAGGGGCTGACTTGTGTCAATCTTATTTTGTGGAACCCGTATTGGTCAGTACCCATGTTAGTCTCTTAGAGAGGGTCCTCGCACTAGATAGGGGTCATGGCATGCTTTACTGATCCGTATTGTAAGAGGTTCAAAGGTGGAAGGTGGGTACGGGCACATTCCGGTGGAGTCATGAGCGTGCATGGGTCTGATGTGAGAAACTAAGACGTTGTAACACCAACGAATAAGTCTACATCTTATAGTTAACGGGCTAGGGATTTTAACCCCCGACTTCCATAGTAGACACAAGATATTTGCGTAGCAGGGAGCCGATCACATGAGTAGTAATCAGGGTAACACCTAGTCTCGATATTCTAGTAAGTGGTGTAGTAGCTTGATTCTTGGGGATATGAATGAGAAGCATATATGACATTTACCTTGACTTGTTATCTTATTACTATGTTACATCATTATCATGTTATCTCATTTACCTCGTACTTTCCTATTTTACTATAGTTTCATGTCAGCATTATTTACCTGTCTTAATACTTTCTATCTTATCCTGTCGCTGAAAATCACTGGTACTCGCCAGACTTTATGTCTGACCTATTTTGTTTTCCGTCTCTCTCTTCCTAACCCCCTCAGATTTTTAGATTGGTAGTGGACAATAGTTGATCTCATGATTCTATCTTACTTGGACTTGGATTGCTTTCCTTTCCAAGTATTTCTTATGTTTATTTATCTATGTTTATTGTTGTGACGTTCGATGGATATTATTTATGGTTTTTGTACTATGATATTATTGAGATAGATGTTTATGGTTTTAACGTTGATGGTTCATTTGAAGATGTAATGACATGTTTTGATTTGAAATAAAAAATTGAAAGTTTTCCGTTGCATTTTACATTCTATCTTGTGAATTTTAGTTACTTTTTACCTATTGCGCTTCATGAAACTTAATGCATCCTCTTATGGGTGACATTAAGAGATGTAGGGTGTCACATTTGGTATCAGAGAGTAAGGTTACTAGATCAAGAGAAATTTTTGAAAAAGAAATTTAAAGTAAAGAATTTTCAAATAAAACCAATTTTTGAAAAATATCCACTCAAGTCATTGAAAATATTACTTCATTCTCTTTCTGAATTCTTATTTCGTCCTTTTTCAGCATGTCTGGGGCTCCTAATTTCCCAAAGGGCATTCCCATTCTGAAATGGTTTCATAGATAGGTAGAAGCTACAACACATGTTGGAGTGCAAGAAAATTTTCTCCCCCAGTTGTAGCCACAGTAGCTCCACCATCTCCTGGAGTCAACTTCTCTAAATTTTGTAAGGACTTCTGTGCGATGAGAGGCAAGCTGTTTCAAGGTACTAAGAGTTTTGTGGAGGCACACAATTGGCTTAGGTAGGCAGAGAATGTATTTAACTTGTTGGAGCTCGATGATAGAAGGAAAATCCAGTTGGCCGCTTGACAACTGAAGGACGAAACGTATTGATGGGAGGTGATTCGGGCCAGATAAATGGTGGCTACTTGGGATGAATTTATGGCCAGATTCAAGATGAAATTCTTATCGCAAGCAGAGGAAGGAATGCAAATGGAAAGGTTCTTGAATTTGAAACAAGGATGCATGACAGTAAAGGAGTATGTTAACAGCTTTAATCAACTAATAAGGTTTGGTTTGGAATTGGTAAACACTCCTCATAAGAAGACCTTGAGGTTCACAAAAGGACTGAACCACACGCTCTAAGATTTAGCACTGACGCATATGCCGATGGGGGCAACTTTCAAAACGCATGTTAACATGGCTTAAATGCACAAGAATGTGAAAGAAAGAGGTTAAGACTGAGGAGCAAAAACCTAAGGTCGCGAATAAGAAATTGTGGCTCAAGAAGGGCGTAGCTAAGATAGGAGGAAAACTCGACAAGGCTTAGATCAAGATGGAGGTTAAATGCCATGGTTGTGGTGCTTTGGAGGCACTTTGTGAGAGATTGTAAGAAGACGAAGAACGCTTGTTTTACTTATGGTCGAGTTGGACATTTTATGATGCAATGTCCCATAAGCAAGAATAGAAAGCTGGATCATCTAGAGGGCAAGTGGATTTTCTCGAGGCTGGTGGACCGAATCGCGGTAGGAAAGTCATCGTGGTTCTCCTTTTAACTATCCTAGAACTCTCTTTGATTCTGGTGCTTCTTATTCATTCATATCCAACTCTATGGTAGAAAATTTACACCTAGACACTATTATTATTTTTGATCCGGTTATAGTCTCAAACCCCATAGGTCATTTTCCATGATATGCAAGGTTTTGAGAATTTCTATTATCGACATCGAATTTGAATGCGATGCATATGTTCTTGGATTTATGGGTTATGGATTGATTCTAGGAATAGATTGGCTAGCCATGTATGGTGCCATTCTTGATTGTGAGAGGAAAGTTGTTAGACTTCTAACATGCTAAGGTAGAACTATCAAAATTTCTTGTGACCCATGGGGGTCAGTTATACTTAGTTCCCTAGATTCTCTTGATGCCTCCGTTGACAATCTTTGATCAGTACCTATAGTTAGTGGTTTTCCAGAAGTGTTTGATGAGGTTAAGGGATTACCTCCAAGGCATGAAATAGATTTTAGGATTTACTTAGTGGAGAATGCGAAACTAGTCGCTTTACCAGTACGCCACATGGCTTCTGTGGAGAGGATGGAGCTCATCAAATAAGTAGGTGAGTTTTTGGAGAAGGGTTTCATTAGATGAAGCATTTCTGAGTGGGGAGCTCCAATTGTCTTTGCAACCCAGACATACGGCTCTCTCCGTCTATGCGTAGACTATAGAGAGTTACATAAACTCACTAAGAAGAATAGGCACCCACTTCTAAGGATTGATGAATTTTTTGACCAGTTAGAAGGCGCTTTGATTTTCTCACAGTTGGATCGAGCCATGGGATTTCATCAGCTTAGGGTAGTGAATGATAGTATTGACAAGACAACTTTCACAACTCCGGATGGTTTCTTTGAGTGGTTGGTCATGTCTTTTGGGCCGACCAATGCACCCGCATACTTTGTGGATTGATGGGTCAGGTGTTTAGGGAGTATTCAAACAAGTTCGTGGTAGTTTTTATGGAAAATATTTTGGTTTCGTCGAGGAGCGAGGAAGAACATGCTAGACACTTGGAGGAGTTTCTCAGCACTTTTTGATCACATTAGCTTAAGGCTAAATTTTGTGTATGTCATTTCTGGAGAAAGGAAGTAAAGTTCCTAAAGCAGTAGTCCCAAAGATGGAATAACGGCGGACCCCGATAATGTTATTGTAGTTTAAGATTGGAAAGCTCCTAAGAATGCGACGGAGGCAAGAAATTTCCTTGGATTGGCGGGTTAGTATAGAAAGTTCATTAAGGACTTTGCACAGATATTAGATCCGCTCACCCGTCTGACGAAGAAGAACTTGACTTTTTCTTGGAACATGGATTACAAAGATGCATTTCAGAGGTTGAAGATGGATCTAACATCATCCCTTGTTCTGACTCTTCCTGCAGGTAGCAAGGTATTTACGGTCTACAGAGATGCTTGTGGCACGAGATTAGGTGCTGTGTTGATGCAAGAGGGTAGGGTGGTCTGCTATGGAAGTAGGAAAATGAGAGTTCATCAAAAGAACTACCCCACCCACGACTGGAGTTGGCTGCTACAGTGTTTATACTTTAGTCTTGGCAGCACTATCTACTTGGAGAGAGATTTGAGCTCTACATGGATGTAACAACCCTGAATTTTAGGGTAAATTTAAAAATTTATTTTAACTAATTTTAATGGGTTTTGATATTTTCAATAATTTATTTTAAATAATAATAATTAAAAATTAATTTAAATCGAAGTTAGGATGAATAATTTAATTTTAATTATAAAAGGAGCTAGAAATAGCGCGGTTAAAAAGTCAAATTTGAACTTTGACTGACCGTACAGGATGCAAAATTTAACGGATTTTAGTGAAACCAAAAATATTAGAATCTATTTAAAAATATAATTCCAACGAATCTGAAAAATCAAAATTTTAAAGCGGGAATCAAAAGTTATGCCTAGTTTAAATTTCAGAATAGTCGCTGTAGGATTTATATATATATTTTAATATTAAAAATAGTCATTTTTCAAATGACCTCTGTTTTCGACGAAACCACTTTTGTTGGAACCGGAATGTCAAATTATTATTATGTTTCAATTTTCATAATTTTTCGAATTAATATGTGAGCGTGGCGAAAGAAAATGTGTTTTGTCAGTTTCAGCCAAATTTATACGACTACAAAATAGCCATTTTTTCAAACGGTCTCGAAATTTGACAAAATCAATTTTGTTAGGACCGTATCGTCAAAACAAAGCCAAAAAAAATTTCCTGGAATTTTTAGAGTTCGCATGTGGCCCCGGTAAATTTAAATGTATTTTTGAATTAAATAAATAAATGAGTTATGTTTTAATTTAAAGAAAAGAGGGCTGAGATAATCAAACGGGATGACAGGATCTAGTCCATTGTGTCCCGAAGGGGGATATTTGGCTAAGTGAAATATTCGTTGGGCTGGATTTGGAGTGGTTTAAGTTAACGGTTTTTTTTTGTAAATTAGAATATTTAATAAATATAATATTGTAAATATTGGATGACAAAACCCTAGCCATTGTTCATAGCCGCCGCCAGCACTAAAAATCGATGGTAGAAATTCTCCTAACTACTTCCTTTTCGAACTTCAAATCCATAAAATGATTTCTGTAACACCCCGAATTTCGGTTAATGCTAAAATTCACTAATTAAAGAATAAATAATCTCAGATGTGAGAATTGGGGGAAAACGGGCTGCGTCATTGCGTTCGTCTCGGAAAAATACGCGAAATAGAGTCCAAGTTTTCGAGAATCGGAGTCCGTATGGCCCGGTTATGGCCCAATGAAGTTTACAGAAAATTCAAAGTTCAAAACAGATTTAAAATTCAGATTTAAATTTCGAAATTGGGGCCATTGGGCCCAGGCGGGAAAAATCCCGCCGAGCTAACCAAGTCAACAGCCCTGTCGACTGGGCAGTCGACTTGGCTAGGACACAGTCGACAGCCCTGTCGACTTGGGTGTCGACAGGGGGTGCTCGTCCAGTTTAACCTGGTGCACCATTTTAGCGTTTGGTTGTGTTTTGGGCTATTCTCTAGAAGCTTCCGGGATCTGATGGTCCTAATCTAATTTAGGGTTAATCTAATGGCCTAAAACACTTGCCTAATCCTATAAATAAGACCCTAAGCTAGCCCTAAATGATCATAATCCTATACTCTAACTAAACTATGCCAAAATTTTCTATGATCATGGCCTCTACTCAAAACCCTAGCCTCCATCCTCTTTCTAAACTATTTCTATGAAGGCTTTCATGTTCATACAAGCATCTTTGAGTTGTATGAGTGATCATTTGCTTGCATTCATCATCAAGTTGCAAGCTTTATGTTCAAGGCTAGAGTTTTTGGGTGATTTTTGGCAAGGGTTTGCTTATGGGAGTTTAGTGGTGAGTTTCTATAGCCTTAATAATCAATTGTTAAATTGATTATGATAGGATATGATAAGATATGGCTATGTTTGTGGATGAATGTGCTTATGCAAGTTTAGTATAGTGTATGTTGTGTGTTTTGCAAGTTCTATGCTATATGCAAGTTTGATGCTATGTTTTATGATGCTCACTATGCAAAACACTATGATGAACATTGATGCATATGTAACATGTTATGCAAACTATATGTGAGATTATATGCAAGTTATATGTAACATGTTATGCAAACTATATATGAGATTATATGCAAGTTGTATGTAACATGTTATGCAAGTTATGTATTTGGTTTTATGCATGCTAAGTATTTGGTTTTGTGCATGCTAAGTATTTGGTTTTATGCATACTAAGTGTTTGGTTTTATGCAAGTTATGATGCAAGTTCATATGCAAGTTTGTCTCTTTTTATGATATGCATAATATATGCAAGTTGCCTCTAAAGTATGGCATGTTATGCAAGTTCATATGCAAGTTATGATGCAAGTTCATATGCAAGTTATGATGCAAGTTCATATGCAAGTTTGCCTCTATGTATGACATAAGTACATGTGCAAGTTCATCCCTTTTAGACCTATGACATGTATGCAAGTTGACACCTTTATGATAGGTCTATGACATGAACATTTAAGCAAGTTACCATCTTTATGACATATGTGATTCATGCAAGTTTGGGTTGGTTATTTATGCAAGTTGGGTTTATGGTCATATATACAAGTTGACACCTTTTAAACCCATGATAATACTAATGATATGCTAAGTTGAACCCATTGTGTGTATGATGAATCTTCTCTTTTGAAGTATGTCATGTTAACGTATTTACGTGGGGACGATGGGGTAAAAATTAATGAACACATAAAATTGTGTGAAGTGGGTATGATTAAACATACCATAAAGTGGACGGACATAATTGGGAATTTACCTATTAAGTTAGGTCTACCCATATTATGGAATTGGGAATTTACCTATTGAGTTAGGTCTACCCATATTCTTAAATATTTGTAATTAATTAGGGATAATTAATACAAATTATGGGGGTGATTAATTAGGTGTAATTAATCTACTAAGACACGAGGTTGGACCCTTTTGTAGCATAAGACTGCCCGGAACCGACCGGCAAATCCAGCGGCTACAAATGATTGGCCCAATGTGAGAGGTCTTAGTCATAAACTAAATACGTGACAAGTGTAAAGACACGAGGTTAGACTCTGTTATGGTGTAAGGCTGCCCGGAACCAACCGGCATATCCAGCTGCCATAAAAGACAGTCTAATGTGAGAGGTCTTTACAAAGGTTACGATCTTAATTAATTAAGAAACACTTAACCACATTAGCATGTAGAGGGGCATGAGGGGTTAAGTGGGTGCCTTGGGTGGCATGTAGTAACTAGTGGGGGTGCCTTGGGCGGCATGAGGAAACTAGTGGGTTGCCTTGGGTGGCAATAGAAAATACAATTAGAATACTTAACCAAAGTGGAACATGTAATTAAACATGATTAAAGGGTTAAGTAAGTGCCTTGGGTGGCATGTGGGAATCAAGTAAGTGCCTTGGGTGGCATGTGGAAATCTAGTGGGGGCCTTAAGTGGCAATTGAAATATAATTAAAAGACAAGCTTAAGTAGTAGCTTGTGGGGGCCTTAAGTGGCAATTGAAATATAATTAAAAGACAAGCTTAAGTAGTAGCTTGTGGGGGCCTTAAGTGGCAATTGAAATATAATTAAAAGACAAGCTTAAGTAGTAGCTTGTGGGGGCCTTAAGTGGCAATTGAAATATAATTAAATGACAAGCTTAAGTAGTAGCTTGTGGGGGCCTTAAGTGGCAATTGAAATATGATTAGATGACTTAACCAAACCTTAACATGTAGGTGGGCATGATTATAAAAGGGGTTAAGTGGGATACACTAGATAAAATGACAAGCTTAAGTAGTAGCTTGTGAGGGCCCATTTCAACCAATATCCCAAACGTATCTTTGTGGGCTCGACTCAAGTCGAGGACGGGACACGCATATTGGGCTTGACTATAAGAGGCCAAAACGGGGTAGCGGTGGCAACGCGAGTCCAACGGGTTTCATATGCGTGTGTTGACCCGAGCTGGTAGGTAAGACGTTGTTGCATCGTGTAGGTATAAACCGTGCACCATTGATTATCGGGTTGCCACTTTGGGGAGTGATACACCCCATTGTGGGACCAGCACGGGAATCTACGGTAGGGAGCCGATCGCTTGGGAGTAGTGGGTGCACCTAGTGGAGATAGGGGCAGGCGGCACCTATGTAATCAGCTAGGGGTACAAGAAACTACTGGGTAAAATTACTAAGTACACTTAGTGGGATCAACCTTTAAGTAGGAATTACCCTTGGGTGGGTAGAACTGGTGTGGTGCAGTGTAGGAATTACCCTTGGGTGGGTAGATCTGGGGTGGTGCAATCTAGTAATTATCCTTGGGTGGATAAATGCGTCTTTTCGGTTATCTTAGTACATCCTGTGTTTAGTTGGCTTCTTAGTGTAGTCAGTATCCCCAAAGGTACCGTATCTTGTTTATATCATACCCTAATTACTTTAATGATTGTATTGTTAGGGTTATAGGACTCACTCAGACTTATGTCTGACCCCGTTGTTTCTTTATCTTTTTCCCAACCCTCAGGTTTTCAGAGTGGGCCTAGCACTATTGGGCTTTGATCAGACTACTTATCTATCTTTTGGAGCTTGGACCGTGGATGTAAAGCTCAGTTTATCTTTTCTATTATGGCTATTAGGTTATGTAGTGGGATTATGTACTTTTGTTTTTTATCAGGATGGATATTATGTACTTGACTCTTATTTATGGTTTTGGTATAACCAAACATGTTTTCATTTCCGCTGGAATGAAATGATGTTTTAAATTCTCAAGTATTACTTATATCTGTCTTGTTGTAATTTTTCTGTTCTATATTCACTTAAAATACTCCACTGATGTTATGGCATTCCCTTAGTGAGTGTCCGTAGCGGGTGTGGGGTGTTACACGTGGTATCAGAGCTTAAGGTTACCAGAACAGATAAAATTTTTAGAAAAACTATTTTCTAAGAATATTTTTGAAAGGAGTATTTTCAAAAACATGTCTTTTAAGAGAAAAGTTTTTGAAAGAAAAGCATAATCCCCAATAGCCATATCTATATCTTTCGAATTCTCCGTTTTGAATCTCTTCCTCTCTCGTTTTGAGTTTCCCCTCCGTGTATAGATGATCTTTCTAAGATAGATAAGAATGGAAAACCACTTCAAGGGACTTAGACGTTAGTCAGATTAGAAGTTGGTTCAAGAAGGAGGAGGACTGGTAGGTACCTATTGGATAGACGATGGGAGGAAGGCTCAAATAGTTGTTTGGTTAATGAAGGATGAAACCTCATTGGTGGGAGGTTACGAGTGGAGAATGGGAAGAAGAAGGCGAGTAGTTATCCTTTTGGAGGAATAGGACACCTTATTAGGATTGTCCGAAGAGGCAAGGGCAAGGTACGGAATCTCCTGGAGGGTAGTTGTATTCCCTCACGGCTAGTGTACCAGATGGGGATAAGACCGTCTAGGTTGGAATTTGGATTTCTTTATTATCCGGTTCGAACTTTATTTGATTCTGACGCATCGAGTTCGTTTATCTCATCATTGTTAGTTGAGTCACTGCACTTAGACACCAGTTTGGTAGATGATCCCTTAGTTGTTTCAAACCCAATTGGGGCTCCATGATGTGTTTGGGTTTGAAAGTTTCTATACTTAGCGTTGAGTTTAGATGTGATGCTTTTTGGGCTTCACGGGCTATGGGTTAGTTTTGGGCATGGACTGGTTATCCAGTAGTGGTGTCGTTCTTGATTTTGAAGGGAGAGTTGTTAGGCTTATGACCCGCTTGGGTAACACTCTCGAGATCTCTTGTAATCCCATAGAAACTGTTATGCTAAGTTATCTAGAATCGCTTGACACGTCGGTCGAGAGTTTGCGATCTGTTAGAGTGGTCCGGGAATACTCGGATGTGTTTGAGGGGGTAAAGGGCTTACCTCCGGAGCGGGAGATTAACTTCCGAATATATCTGGTAGACAATGCCAAACCAGTATCTTGGCCAGTGTGCCACATGGCTCCTCGTGAGAGGAGGGAACTCCATAAGCAAGTAGGCGATTTGCTTGAGAAGAGGTTCATAAGACGAAGTATGTCGGAGTGGGGTGCTCCAGTAGTTTTTGCCACGAAGGCGGATGGGTCCCTCGGACTTTGTGTAGGCTAAGGAGAACTAAATAGACTCACAAAGAAGAACAGACACCCATTGCCGAGGATTGATGATCTCTTTGATCAGTTAGTTGGCGCCTCAGTATTTTCGCAGTTGGACTTAGCCACGGGGTTTCGTCAGTTGAGAGCGACTGAGGATAGTATAGAGAAGACTGCCTTTAGGACTCCGGATGGTTTTTATTAGTGGCTGGTGATGCCATTTGGTTTGACGAACGCCCCCGTATACTTTATTGATGAGAGGGGTGTTCAGGGAGTACCTAAATAAGTTCGTGATGGTCTTTGTAAATGACACCTTGGTCTCTTCGGGGAGCGAAATAAGTTTTCGTATGTGCTCAATAGGTTGAGCAAAGCCAGTTGTGGAATAAACGGTGGTTTTGGAGCGAGACTGGCAAGGACATCCAGAGTTGGACAAGGGCTTAATTATTTAGCCGTTTTTACTAGTATCATCTCACGTAGGTCGTCTGAAATCGAAGGAGGTATCCCTTGGGTGTTTGTCTGATATTGGTTTAGGCCTTTGGGGCTTGCATTTGGGGGATGTCGAGTTCGACTAGGGTGGTCTGCGTGAGAGATGGACAGTTGTGATGATTTTGGATGGGATTCTTAGCATCCTATGAGTTTGAGATAGCGTATACCCATGGCAAGGGTAACGTGGTAGCGGACGCCTTAAGTAGAGAAAGGTTGTCCTTGAGTTCATTGTTCGTTGAACGACGGAGCTTAGAGTTTATTTCTATGTTTGACTTTAGACCTTCCGTTGACTTTGTACCCGGTTTGCTAGCCTCCTTGGAGGTTAGGCCTACTCTTTTAGGGCGTATTAGCGGAGCACAGCGGGATAACCCACAGTTGGTTGAGTTAGTAGAGAAGCTCATGAGGAGGGGGAGTCGTCCAGCCATTTGAGTAGGTACACCCTAGATGGTAAGGGGTGGTTGCGTAGAGACGGTAAACTTTGTTTACCGCAAGACAAGGGGTTTGAGGAAGGCTATACTTGATGATGCACATCGGTCGAAGATGACCATTCATCCCGAAAGGGACAAGATGTACCAAGACATGAAGCGAGTTTTCTTTTGGGCCGGTATGAAGAAAGATGTGGCCGAGTATGTCGCTAGATGCTTGGTGTGCTAGCAAGTGAAAGCGGAGCAGAAGAAACCCGGTGGGTTGCTTCACCCATTGGAGGTTCCGCTATGGAAGTGGGACAGTGTCTCGATGGATTACCGAGATCGAGGAGGGGTAATACGGGAATTTGGGTTGTAGTAGACAGACTTACTAAGAGCGCCCATTGTATACCCGTAAAGAGTAAGAGAACTGCTCCATGGCTAGCTTCAGTTTACATTCGAGAGATTATTAGATTGCATGGTGTACCTTCCAGTATAGTGAGCGATCGAGATCCTATCTTCACTAGAGAGTTTTGGAAGAGTTTGCAAGAAACGGTAGGGACTCAGTTGTGTTTGAGTACCGCATATCATCCTCAGACGGACGGCCAGACCGAGAGGGTGAATTGTATTTTAGAAGACCTTTTGAAGCTATGTATCTTGGATTTTGGAGGTACTTGGGAAGAGCATCTTCCATTGGTGGAGTTCGCATATAATAACAGCTTTCAATCTAGTATTGGCATGGCTCCTTTCGAAGCTCTTTATGGAAGGCCTTGTCGATCACCTACATGTTGGTAGGAATCTACGGATGAGATCTTGCTTGGGCCCGATATGGTTAGAAAGACTTCGGAAAAGATTGATTTGATTCGAAGAAGGATGAAAGCGGCGCAAGACAGACAGAAATCTTATGCGGACAAGAGGAAAGCAGAGCTTAAGTTTGATGTTGGGGACATGGTTTTATCAAGGTATCTCCGTTACGGAATGTGGTTCGCTTTAGATCTGTTGGGTTGTTGGGCCGTTTCCTATTAAGGAAAGGATTGGACAGATGGCATATAGAGTGGAGTTGCCCGACAGGCTTAGTGGTGTACATGATGTATTCCATGTGTCACATTTGCGGAAGTGCCTACATAAGACCGCAGAGGCGGTAGAGCCGAGCTTGCTTAAAGAAGTAAAGGTAGAGCGTGATGTGATTATTCGACGAGCTCCTACCCGCATCCTTGGGTCAGAGATTAGGAAGTTGAGAAACAGAGAGGTTCGACTAGTCAAAGTGAAAAGGGGAGAAGGTGAGAGCAGTGCTACTTGGGAGACAGAAGCGAAGATGCGTTCGTTATACCCATTCCTTTTTGAGGGTTTGTCCTTTAAACGTCTCCTTTATCGTTTGTCTAGTGCTTATCTTATCTATAGTATGTCCTCTCGTTAGTACCTTTGACCTTTAGATAGGGTAAACCTATGGTTGAAACATGTGTTTGAGACATGTTATGATTGATGGATGCATGTGGATGCAAGTGTTTGCTAGTGGTTGCTCGTGGATGCATATACACACACTCTAGACACTAGATCGGCTCAATCACTTCATATTGCATATTGCATATAATGGTGTGTAGGTAGCTATATTTATGGATGTATAATGATTGTGTTATCATATGGATGATGCATTTTGGTGAATGATTGTGCACTCATGTAGATATTGTATGTGTCGATAGGGTTCTCTCGCATACATAATGGATGCATGGCACTATCATGGTTTGCATATGTTCATACATTAGATAGGGAACATATACACACACTTTTTGCATATGCTCATACATCATTAGAAATTGTTTTAAGGACAATGGATGCCCGTGTTTGATGGATTGAGTAGATGGTTGTTTGGATGGTAGGATATGCATTCTCCTTAGCTTACAGATTTCGGGGACGAAATCCTTTAAGGAGGGGAGAATGTAACACCCCGAATTTCGGTTAATGCTAAAATTCACTAATTACAGAATAAATAATCTCAGATGTGAGAATTGGGGGAAAACGGGCTACGTCATTGCGTTCGTCTCGGAAAAATACGCGAAATAGAGTCCAAGTTTTCGAGAATCGGAGTCCGTATGGCCCGGTTATGGCCCAATGAAGTTTACAGAAAATTCAAAGTTCAAAACAGATTTAAAATTCAGATTTAAATTTCGAAATTGGGGCCATTGGGCCCAGGCGGGAAAAATCCCGCCGAGCTAACCAAGTCGACAGCCCTGTCGACTGGGCAGTCGACTTGGCTAGGAAACAGTCGACAGCCCTGTCGACTTGGGTGTCGACAGGGGGTGCTCGTCGAGTTTAACCTGGTGCACCATTTTAGGGTTTGGTTGTGTTTTGGGCTATTCTCTAGAAGCTTCCGGGATCTGATGGTCCTAATCTAATTTAGGGTTAATCTAATGGCCTAAAACACTTGCCTAATCCTATAAATAATACCATAAGCTAGCCCTAAATGATCATAATCCTATACTCTAACTAAACTATGCCAAAATTTTCTATGATCATGGCCTCTACTCAAAACCCTAGCCTCCATCCTCTTTCTAAACTATTTCTATGAAGGCTTTCATGTTCATACAAGCATCTTTGAGTTGTATGAGTGATCATTTGCTTGCATTCATCATCAAGTTGCAAGCTTTATGTTCAATGCTAGAGTTTTTGGGTGATTTTTGGCAAGGGTTTGCTTATGGGAGTTTAGTGGTGAGTTTCTATAGCCTTAATAATCAATTGTTAAATTGATTATGATAGGATATGATAAGATATGGCTATGTTTGTGGATGAATGTGCTTATGCAAGTTTAGTATAGTGTATGTTGTGTGTTTTGCAAGTTCTATGCTATATGCAAGTTTGATGCTATGTTTTATGATGCTCACTATGCAAAACACTATGATGAACATTGATGCATATGTAACATGTTATGCAAACTATATGTGAGATTATATGCAAGTTATATGTAACATGTTATGCAAACTATATATGAGATTATATGCAAGTTGTATGTAACATGTTATGCAAGTTATGTATTTGGTTTTATGCATGCTAAGTATTTGGTTTTGTGCATGCTAAGTATTTGGTTTTATGCATACTAAGTGTTTGGTTTTATGCAAGTTATGATGCAAGTTCATATGCAAGTTTGTCTCTTTTTATGATATGCATAATATATGCAAGTTGCCTCTAAAGTATGGCATGTTATGCAAGTTCATATGCAAGTTATGATGCAAGTTCATATGCAAGTTTGCCTCTATGTATGACATAAGTACATGTGCAAGTTCATCCCTTTTAGACCTATGACATGTATGCAAGTTGACACCTTTATGATAGGTCTATGACATGAACATTTAAGCAAGTTACCATCTTTATGACATATGTGATTCATGCAAGTTTGGGTTGGTTATTTATGCAAGTTGGGTTTATGGTCATATATACAAGTTGACACCTTTTAAACCCATGATAATACTAATGATATGCTAAGTTGAACCCATTGTGTGTATGATGAATCTTCTCTTTTGAAGTATGTCATGTTAACGTATTTACGTGGGGACGATGGGGTAAAAATTAATGAACACATAAAATTGTGTGAAGTGGGTATGATTAAACATACCATAAAGTGGACGGACATAATTGGGAATTTACCTATTAAGTTAGGTCTACCCATATTATGGAATTGGGAATTTACCTATTGAGTTAGGTCTACCCATATTCTTAAATATTTGTAATTAATTAGGGATAATTAATACAAATTATGGGGGTGATTAATCAGGTGTAATTAATCTACTAAGACACGAGGTTGGACCCTTTTGTAGCATAAGACTGCCCGGAACCGACCGGCAAATCCAGCGGCTACAAATGATTGGCCCAATGTGAGAGGTCTTAGTCATAAACTAAATACGTGACAAGTGTAAAGACACGAGGTTAGACTCTGTTATGGTGTAAGGCTGCCCGGAACCAACCGGCATATCCAGCTGCCATAAAAGACAGTCTAATGTGAGAGGTCTTTACAAAGGTTACGATCTTAATTAATTAAGAAACACTTAACCACATTAGCATGTAGAGGGGCATGAGGGGTTAAGTGGGTGCCTTGGGTGGCATGTAGTAACTAGTGGGGGTGCCTTGGGCGGCATGAGGAAACTAGTGGGTTGCCTTGGGTGGCAATAGAAAATACAATTAGAATACTTAACCAAAGTGGAACATGTAATTAAACATGATTAAATGGTTAAGTAAGTGCCTTGGGTGGCATGTGGGAATCAAGTAAGTGCCTTGGGTGGCATGTGGAAATCTAGTGGGGGCCTTAAGTGGCAATTGAAATATAATTAAAAGACAAGCTTAAGTAGTAGCTTATGGGGGCCTTAAGTGGCAATTGAAATATAATTAAAAGACAAGCTTAAGTAGTAGCTTGTGGGGGCCTTAAGTGGCAATTGAAATATAATTAAAAGACAAGCTTAAGTAGTAGCTTGTGGGGGCCTTAAGTGGCAATTGAAATATAATTAAATGACAAGATTAAGTAGTAGCTTGTGGGGGCCTTAAGTGGCAATTGAAATATGATTAGATGACTTAACCAAACCTTAACATGTAGGTGGGCATGATTATAAAAGGGGTTAAGTGGGATACACTAGATAAAATGACAAGCTTAAGTAGTAGCTTGTGGGGGCCCATTTCAACCAATATCCCAAACGTATCTTTGTGGGCTCGACTCAAGTCGAGGATGGGACACGCATATTGGGCTTGACTATAAGAGGCCAAAACGGGGTAGTGGTGGCAACGCGAGTCCAACGGGTTTCATATGCGTGTGTGGACCCGAGCTGGTAGGTAAGACGTTGTTGCATCGTGTAGGTACAAACCGTGCACCATTGATTATCGGGTTTCCACTTTGGGGAGTGATACACCCCATTGTGGGACCAGCACGGGTATCTACGGTAGGGAGCCGATCGCTTGGGAGTAGTGGGTGCACCTAGTGGAGATAAGGGCAGGCGGCACCTATGTAATCAGCTAGGGGTACAAGAAACTACTGGGTAAAATTACTAAGTACACTTAGTGGGATCAACCTTTAAGTAGGAATTACCCTTGGGTGGGTAGAACTGGTGTGGTGCAGTGTAGGAATTACCCTTGGGTGGGTAGATCTGGGGTGGTGCAATCTAGTAATTATCCTTGGGTGGATAAATGCGTCTTTTTGGTTATCTTAGTACATCCTGTGTTTAGTTGGCTACTTAGTGTAGTCAGTATCCCCAGAGGTACCGTATCTTGTTTATATCATACCCTAATTACTTTAATGATTGTATTGTTAGGGTTATAGGACTCACTCAGACTTATGTCTGACCCCGTTGTTTCTTTATCTTTTTCCCAACCCTCAGGTTTTCAGAGTGGGCCTAGAACTATTGGGCTTTGATCAGACTACTTATCTATCTTTTGGAGCTTGGACCGTGGATGTAAAGCTCAGTTTATCTTTTCTATTATGGCTATTAGGTTATGTAGTGGGATTATGTACTTTTGTTTTTATCAGGATGGATATTATGTACTTGACTCTTATTTATGGTTTTGGTATAACCAAACATGTTTTACTTTCCGCTGGAATGAAATGATGTTTTAAATTCTCAAGTATTACTTATATCTGTCTTGTTGTAATTTTTCTGTTCTATATTCACTTAAAATACTCCACCGATGTTATGGCATTCCCTTAGTGAGTGTCCGTAGCGGGTGTGGGGTGTTACAATTTCAATAACTTAATACATGAAAATCAAGAGCAATCCGAGCTCTATAATACCAACTGTTGAGATCGAAAATTATATTGGGATATCTCGAATTCTAGGATTGAACGCAGCGACTTGGGGGGGGGGGGAAGGGGTTTAACAGTGGAGAGAGGTGCGAACCGCACCTTGGTGGAGGCGCCGATAGAGGAGGCTCCGGCGAGTTGAAGGGTGGTGGCTGATCGGGGTCAAATGTCTCGATGGTGGTGCGGCGTCGGGCTTTGCGAAGCTACGATGGGTTTATCAATTTGGAATAGCTTCAGGAAGAGGATCATGAAATGAAAGGGTAACAAAGGGTAATTAGTTAAATAATTATTTAATTAATTATATAATTAATTTACAAAATGTAATTAACGTATAGAATTTCATAACTCTTGCATGCGAGATCCAAATGAAACGAAACCAGTTGCATTAGAATCGCAGAGACGAGATCTACAACCTGGAACTGAAAAGAACCAATTTTGAGAAGATCGAATTTTGGCCAGATTTGCAGATCTGAACCATTCGAATTCAAACAACTGTGAGATTACTTCTTTTTAAATTGTTAATTTATCTATTTAATTTAAAATGTTGTGTAACTATTGTTTGTATATATCCTAAATCTGCTGTGATGATTGAGTTGGAAATTTGTGTTTGTTGTTTGTATTGTTTGTGATCCCATGTTGTATTAGAATTGACGACAAAAACATATATCACTTTATATATTTTGTCATATTAGGATTGACAGAAAAAAAAAAAAAACATAACATTTTATATAGTTTGTTGAGATAATTCGACGGAAACAAAAAAAATGTCACCTTGTGATTATAAGATTGACGAAAACAAATATATCATTTTGTGATTTTACATTAAATGGAAACAAATAAATGTTCTTTATTTTGATATTAGAACATATAGAAAATGTGAACATATGAAATATACTTTTATGTAATAATTAGAATGCATAGAAAATGTTAACATAGAAAATATACTTTCACATGAACCATTAGAAATAGAATAGACAATAAAAATTATATTTTTATTGTAATATGAATCACTAGAAAAAGGACATTTCTTTTTATTTACAATTTAGTTGTAAATAAAATTTTGATTATAGAAGTATGACATAGAAAAAGGACATTTCTTTTTATTTACATTTTAGTGGTAAATGAAAATGTGATTATAAGAACTTGATAGTAAGAAGAACATAATTATTCTTTTTATGTTAAAATAAAATGTTAAGAAAGATTTAATATAAATTATTCTTTTTATGTTAAAAAGGAAGAAAATTTATATTTTTATAGTAAATAGAATAAAAGGAAGGAAATTTACATTTTTATATAAATAGAATAAAAATAAGAAAATTTTAATTTTTATGTAAATAAAAGTGAAAAAGGAAAATCTACATTCTTATATAAACAAACAGTAAAAAGGAAAATTACATTCAAAATGTAAATTAAGATAAAAAGGACATTTTTGTTAGCAAATGAAAATTAAAATAAAAACCATAGAAAAAGAAGTACATTTTTATTTGCCTTTTATATGCAAATAAAAACCAAAGAAAATGAAGTACATTTTTATTTGCAAATTAGTTGCAAATAAAAACATGAAGGTATAAAGTACATCTTTATTTACGATTTAGTTATAGATAAAAAAAAAATGATTCAAAAGTAAGAAAATTTCATTTTCAGGTAATTAAGATTAAAGGATTAATTGACATTTTCATGCAAATAGAATTAAAGAGAAAATTTACATTTTAATGTAAATAAGAAGTAGAATTTAAAGAATTAGAAAAGTTTTACATTTTCTTAATGTAAATAAGAATTATAAAAGTTACATTTTTCTTAATGTAAATAAGTAGTAGAAGAAAATTACATTTTTATATAACTGAGTTAAAGAACTTAAAAATTACGTTTTTATGTAATTAAGTCAATTTCCATGTGAATTAGATTAAAAGTGAAAAATTTACATTTATCATGTGAATTAAGATAAAGGAAAATTAAATTTTTACGTAATTAAGTTAAAGAAGATAAAGTTTATATTTTTATGTAATTAAGATTTAAAGTAAGAAAATTACATTTTTATGTAATGAAAAGATTAGAATTTGACATTGCAAAATTATTTACATTCTTTTTACGTAAATTAGATTAAAAATGAAAAGTCACATTTTTAATGCAGATTATATTAAAAGAAAACTTTACAATTTTAATGCGATAAAAATAATATAATTAAAATGTATATTTTTTTATCGTCATTTTAGATGTGATAAAAAGAGTAGAAATGAAATGTATAATTTTATCGTCACTTTAGATGCGATAAAAGAATTGAATAAATATTATATATTTTTATCGTCATTTTAGAGACGGTAAAAAGAAGTTACATTTTTCAATGTAAATAGAAGAAAAATAGTAAGTTACAATTTTATATGTAATTAGAGAAATATAGAAATTTACATTTTCCAATGTAAATAGAAAATGAAATAAAAATTTACATTTCTCAATGTAAATAAAATAGGAATAGAAAATGTCATTTTTCAATGTAAATAAAAGGATTAGAAATTTATATTTTAATGAATGGATTTTCATTAGAAAGAATAATGAAACCAAATATACATTTTGTGTAATTTGAAAGATAAAAGAAAATATACAATGTTATGTTTAGGATGTGTATGTAAATAAAAATAAAAATAAGCATTATTGTGTGTCATGTTATACCTCGACATTACATATACAAATAGGGATATTCAATGTTAGAAAAATATAGTGAATGGAATGGATGACGGAATTATATATAATTATATATATATATATAGAAACTAAAATCAAACGACCCGAGCATGGTAGTTCGCGTTTTGGAATCGTGTCTTTAATTGATTATACCGAAATATCCGACCGTCGGATTTTCCCAAAACAGAAACCGTTAGGTTCGCCTTGGGAAGATCTTTCCAACGATATGAATTGTGTTAAAATCCAATAGTTAGATTTAGAGAAACGTGTAAAACAAATTTGAGTAAAAACAGCGCCACGGTCACCCATTAACCCGAAGCGTCGTTAAATTAAATTTATCTATTTTCATATAAAAAAAGGGATAGATCGTTATTAAATACTAATAACGATATGAAATGATTTTAAAATATATATGTGCGAGGATCATTTGAAAAGTTCGAGTTCAATCTCATCTTAAATGATTATACATCGACCTAAGTCGAAGAGTTGAAGACGGTGATTGAAGACCGGTAATCTTTGACATCGAATGGATGACGGCTACTGATGCCCTCGATTGATTTGCTACCTTGAAAAGGGTTACGGTGGTAGTTGTCCAAACGTACTTGGACATCTACCGGATATAGTTTCGTTCAGACCCAGAACGGGCTTATAAATCGAATGTTTGTCCGACATTGTACTCCTTTATATTGTACTTATTGATTTTCTGTCGAATGTATGAATGCTTGGTGGCGGAGAATTTATTCTCTTGCTTAACACCCTTTTGTATATTTTGGCAAAGGATTAATAGTATGATATGGATTGACAATGTGGCATACCAAGATGCAATGATCTAGATTTCTTGTTGAAAAGCAGAACCTTGTGGTGACGATCAAAGCACAGCTTGAATAAGCATAGTTTTGTGTATTACGTAGCTTCACGAGCCTCACAACCCGGTTGAGTCTAAAATGGAGCAAGGGAACGCTGGGAGTGCAACACGTTTCTTTCTAGCTAGAAGTGGTGTCATGGTATGGAGCCCAGACATTTTTTACTTATGTGGATGATGGAATGAGGCGCCTCGGATATTAGGTCCTATAGGACCGGGAAACGTGTGTTCAGGAATAACTAATCCGCAAAATCGTACGTGCGGACCGGCCCTGCAGGATCCAAGGGTTCACTGCGGGGAATCCTGAGACATTAGCTAGAGTGTCTCGGATCGGTAAGGAGATCGTTCCTAGCCTTGAATCATGATGGAAACCCAATTCCCAATACGACCCTACGGACTTGATTGTATTACTAGTATGGAGGCATAGTATATGTGTAATAACCCGGAAATCTGGGCCAGTTTAAAATTTTTATTTTGGCAATTTTAGCGAAGTTTGAATATTTAAAATGAATTATTTTAAATAATAATGACGAGAAATTTATTTTGAATATAATTCGAACGTATATATTCGTTTGAATCGTCGTTAGAATATAAATATTTATTTATATTTATAAAAGGAATTGAAAATGGCGTGGTAGTTCGATAATTCGATTTCAAATTTCAATTGAATGTACAGGATTCAAAATAAACCGAAATTTAGTGAAACCAAAAATAATAGAATCTAATTGTGAATATCTTTCCAACGAATCCGAAAAATCAAAATTTCATATCGGGAATAAAAAGATATGTCCAGTTGAAAATTCTGAATAGTCGCTATGAAATTCAGGCCCTTAAAAATGGGAATTTTGCAAACGACCTCGGATTTCGACGAAACCACTTTTGTTGGGTCCGTGATGTCAAATTAATGCTAGGTTTCAAATTTCATAATTTTTCGAATCAATATGTGAGCGTGGCAAAGGAAAACGCGTTTTGACCATTTCAGTTGAATTTAATCGACTGGAAAATGGTCATTTTTCAAACGGTCTCAGAATTTGACGAAATTAGTTTTGTTAGGACCGTATCGTCAACATGAAGCTAGAAAATATTTTTCTGGAATTTTTCTAGTTAGTATGTGGCCCCGGTAAATTGAAATGCATTTTCAAATTCAATATATAGAGTTATATGTTGATTTTGACGAAAACTGATTGAAACGATCGAATCAGCTTACGATACATATCACATTGTGTTCGGAATGGGGGTAATTAGCTATGGACGACAGGCGGTGGGCCTCGTTTCGAGTTCGAATGAAAAAGTTACTTTTTGAAATTAAAATAAATTAAAATATAAATTATTATATAAAACCTTGGCCCCCCTTCTCTTTCAACTCAGAATCGATTTAAAATAAAAAAAAGGGGAGGAAGAAGGAGGAGCTGTCGCTCCTCCGACTGAGCCGCCACCGCCGCTCAGGGCGTGGCCACCGCCCTCCACGTTTCCCCCTCCCCTCGATTCTCCTCTTCCCCTTCCTCTGCGTCCCCTACTTCCTCGATACCCCCCCTTTGCTGGCGCGGGACGCGACACCGACCCCAAACCCCAACCCTTCAGCGACGGAGCCCCCTTCCCTTCCAATTGAACCACGACCCACACAAACCCCCGAACCCAATCACCAACAGCCGCCACCGATCTCCCCTGGGCCAGAGCCGACCAGCGCAGCACCACCCCTCGGACCTCCGACCTCCGGCGACGCTATCTCCCCCCACTTCCAAGTAAAACAGTAAGTTTTTTTCCTTGATTCAATTTACATAGAAAACATAGCTTAAATTAGTTTTTAATTTGTATAAAACCTTGTTTTAAAATCATTTTTAAATTTGTAAGAAGAAAGTTTATATATGTAGAATGTAGAAAGATCAGATTTTTATATTTTTAGAACGATAAAAATACGATTTTTATTTAAGTAGAGTAATAAAAATATGATTTTTATTTAAATTAGAGTATTAAAAATAAAATCTTTATATTATTGAAATAATAAAAATATAATTTTTATATGGGTAGTGAAGTAAAAATTTGATCTTTGTATAGATAGCGATATAAAGAAAAGGCGAAATCTTTATATAGAGAATAGCGTGATAAAAATATAATTTTTATCTATATAGTAGCGATGTAAAAATAGAATTTTTATCTATATAGTAGCGAGGTAAAAATAGAATTTTATCCATATGGAGTGATTATAAAAATTCGATTTTTATATATTGAATAGCATAGTAAAAATTCGATTTTTATATATTGAATAGCATAGTAAAAATTCAATTTTTATATTGAATAGCATAGTAAAAATTCGATTTTTATATATTGAATAGCGAAGTAAAAATTCGATTTTTATATATTGAATAGTGAAGTGAAAATTTGATTTTTATATATTGAATAGCATAGTAAAAATTCGATTTTTATATATTGAATAGCGAAGTAAAAATTCGATTTTTATATATTGAATAGCGAAGTAAAAATGTGATTTTTATATATGTAGTGAATACGGGCAAAGAAAGTGACAAGAGGCGAGACCGGTGAAGATATCCTACATTTGAAGAGTCGTGGGGTTGGATTTAGCTTATCTGTGAGAATTTCTCACTCTTTAATTTATTTTTCTGGTTGAAATATATACTAGGATGCAGACGGTGTTTAGTAGCACCCGACACCCGTCGTCCACAGACCATGGACGGCTTGTATGCTTGTTTGTTTGATTTTGATGTGTAATTGTTAGTGTGATGTGAAATGAAATAAAATATTTATATAGTTAAAAATATTTTATAGTTAAAAATAGAATTTTTAATGTGTATATGAAAGGAAATAAAAATAAACAAATCGGACGATTTGTTTATATACACACATTTGACTGATATTGATTGGGACGATAAATTTTACACATCGCCCAACTGCACAAATAAAATCTGTGTTTGATTGTTTGAAACCCCACATGGGTATTGGGATGATATATGACATACACTAATCCCAATAATTAGTTGTATGTCGATCGATTGATTGACAGACTGTTATAAGCGTTGAATATTTATATTTGATGCTTATACAGTGTAGAATGCACTTTGGATGATGGTTGATTATTCATCGCTGTTATTGTATACATGTGTTGTAGAAAATCCATATAATTAACATTATATGGTAATTTATTGGGCCTCATTCCAGTTTAGAGGTAAAAATGTTTGAAAAAGAAATATTTGAAATAGAATATTTGAAATAGAATATTTGAAATAGAATATTTGAAATAGAAATATTCGACATGGAATATTTGAAAATATCAATATATGAAGCCGTGTTGATTAGATTTACGCCATTTTGACGTAAACGATATTTATATCAATTTTATTCATTTTATAATGAATATCGAAAGTGATTTCAAAATCTGAAATTTTGAAAAGAATTGAAATTCGAATTAAATTGAATAGGAATGAATTCAAATTTGAAATTGAATAGAAATGAATTCGAATTGAAATTGAATAGAAATGAATTCGAATTGAAATTGAATAGAAATGAATTCGAATTGAAATTGAATAGAAGTGAATTCGAATTGAAATTGAATAGAAATGAATTCGAATTGAAATAGAAATGAATTCAAATTGAAATTGAATAGAAGTGAATTCGAATTGAAATTGAATAGAAGTGAATTCGAATTGAAATTGAATAGAAATGAATTCGAATTGAAATTGAATAGAAATGATTTCGAATTGAAATTGAATAGAAGTGAATTCGAATTGAAATTGAATAGAAATGAATTCGGATTGAAATTGAATAGAAGTGAATTCGAATTGAAATTGAATAGAAGTGAATTCGAATTGAAATTGAATAAAAATGAATTCGAATTGAAATTGAATAGAAATGAATTCGAATTGAAATTGAATAGAAGTGAATTCGAATTGAAATTGAATAGAAATGAATTCGAATTGAAATTGAATAGAAATGAATTCGAATTGAAATTGAATAGAAGTGAATTCGAATTGAAATTGAATAGAAATGAATTCGAATTGAAATTGAATAGAATTGAATTCGAATTGAAATCGAAAGGAATTGCCTTCGAATTAAATTGAAATTGAATTGAAATCAATTTGAAATGAATTTAAAACGAATTTATATTGGAATATTCAATTTAGATTTTAAATTGAATATGAAGTTGAAACCGTTTTGAAAATGAATTTAAAACGATTTATAAAATACATTTTAAAAGGAAATCGACGAAGTATATATTATATATATAATATAATGGCCTGAATAGAACGCGCCGCGCCGCGGCAGTTCGCGAATTTCGACCATTGACTTCGAATGGATATTGCGGGAGATCCGACTGTCGGATTCTCCTAAAACCGGAACCGTTGGGTTTGTATCGAAAAGAGCTTTCTAATGAATGTGAGAAATTAGAAATCTAACGGTTGGATTTGGAATTATGTCCAAATCAAATTTGAAAAAGGTCGCTGTAAGTGCAGTTCGATGGCCGTTGATGGAAATCGACTGTACTGGCCTTGATAAAATTATTAAAAATAGTAATAATTTGTGTAAAATCATAAGAAATGATTTGGGAAGAATTGGGATGAAAACTCCATATTTGAAAAGAGAAAAATAGATTTTTATCGAAATGAACTAGTTTTGAACTAGAATAGTAATTTATTTATTTTTAAAATAAATAAAGTGAGTTTGAAATGGTTTTGAAATATAACCAGAATTTCCAATAATTGAATTGGAATAGAGTTGAATCGAAATTGTCTTCGGAATATTTCGATGTTGGATTTCGTGATTATACAGATGTTGTTATGGAAATTTGAAAGATATAGATATATATATCGTTATTTCCAGTACGATATCTGTTGGTCGTAGAATTTGATATTGAATATAAGTCGATATATTTTCTATTCAGAGCCTTGTATTTAATATCAAATGTGATTTGGGTTCGTCGTGAATGGTGTCTTGACTAACACTGTTCTTGAACCCAGTTGAGAAAGGATTAAATCTTTTTATTTAGATTTAATAAAGTGTACCAATTAAATAATATTTAATTGGAATTGAACTGGTATTGATTTTTTAGGTTTATTGTGAACAATGTTTTAAATAACACTTGTTCTTTAACCCGATAATTAATGAATGTGATTTTGGGTTTATTGTGAACCGTGTTTTAAAATGACACTGATTCTTTAACCCAGTTAAAGATTAAAACTAAGTGGAGTTTTAATGAATCTTTAATTAGATTGAAAAGATCGAGAATGGAGTATCACCAGTTTTGCTCCAGGCAATAGTTAAATCTTTAATTAGATTTGAATATGAAATGGTAATTGAATTTACCGATAACACTGTGGTGTTAGATATGAAGTATGACCAGTTTTACTTCATGGGGTGAATAGGTTGGGATTGGGAAATAAAATAAATGATTACTTCGGTGTGGTTCGCTAATCCCGACTAGTTTGAATTGATATTCAAAGGAGATTAAAGAATAAATTTAAAGAATTTATCTTTGATAAAATTAATGGGAACTTTTCCCAAAGTATAGGAATATTTGAATAAAAGAATATTCTGAATTGGAATGAGGCGTATGTTGTGTTTGTGTAACACTTATTTATTTATTTTATGCGAGTTATTCAGAAAGACCGGGTTTATCCCATTCTGAATAACTGATACGACGATAAGTCGAAGATGAAGACGGTGGTTGAAGACCGGAAGTCTTCACATCGTTTGGGTGATTACTGATGATCTTGATTGGGTTGTACACCCAAGATGAGGGAATCAGTCGGTGTTCGTCCAGATGTGCTTGGAGATCGATGGATATGCGAGGAAAGTTCCTCCGGTTTTGTTCAGACCCAGAACGGACTTGTAAATGGACTGTGTGTCTAACATTGGACTTTAGTCTGTGTGATTGATTTCTATTAAATATATATCTGTTTGGCGGCGGAGAATTTATTCTCTTGCTTAACGCCCTTCTCTGAGACGTACGAGCTCAGGGGTTACATACTGATGGATATCAAACGCATAGAGTGAATTGCCTGTGTGGCATGCCTAAGTGGCAAATGATCAAGGCTTCTGTTGAAAAGCAAAGTCTTGTGGTTGATGATCAAAGCACCGCCTGTGTGGCATAGCTTTGTGTAACGTGAATTCACGTGCCTCACACCCCGGTTGTGAACCAGAAACGGGAGAGGACCTCAGGGAAGGCATGCGTTTCTTTCTAGCTAGGGTGGTGTCAGTGACCTACCAGCCCTGACATTTATATACTTTTCACCTGTGTGGTTGTTGCTGTTGCGAGGCGCCTCGGTTTGATCGGACGATCCGGGTCCGATGGAGTCATTCGTTGGCTCATTTACGCCCCCATAGGGCAGGGAGACGTATTGTTCAGGCATAATAATCCACATCGGTGGACCGGCCCTGACGATCCAAGGGGCAGTTGCGGCTGTTCCTGAGGCTCGGGCTAGACAGTCTCGAATCGGTTGAGGACTATCTTTTGCCTCGGTTCACAGACGGAAATCCAATTTCCAAATATGTGACATTTGCGGTTTTATTTGTAGAGCCTAGTATGGCGACATAGTGGGATGGGGCGCTTATGCCGTCTATGATTGATACTTATGATTTGAAGTTGTTTTATACACTATGCACTTATAATAGTATCAAATGATTTGTTCTAAACGTATCAAGCATTCTTGGCTATTATAAGGTAAAAACCCTATCCTCCGGCTTGCGTTGCATTGTGTGATGGGACCTGGGTCTTATAACAGCTTCATTTTTCTCTATTTAGCATTGCGCTGTTTGTTTTATGCACTGATATCCTTGGGAGGAAACCCGTTCCGTGTTATACGGCGTGTTCCCTTGATTCACCTAACTTTAAAATAAAGATTATTAACTGTTTTCGTTCTTACACCAGTCACATGACTGACCTGGAGTTTATTGTTTTAACCTAAACTCTAGGTGCCCTTATTTTCGACACGGGCAGATAGTAGTTTTGGTTTTGCAGATTTTTATTCACAGGATCCTGGTTTACAGCTGGAACGATATTCGGAAAGCTTTGCATCCGTATATCTCTTCTAGTTGTGTATTGTATTATTTTCCGCTGCGATGTATTTAAATGTAATTTAAATCTCTGATATTTCTGTGTAATATATTCATTTATACTCTGTATATTCTTGTATTCTGATGGTATTGTTGTAATTAATAATGAAATGTTCTCCGGTCTGCGTTCTATTTTGTTGTGTTCTCAAAACAATCAGGCGTTTCGAACGGTCTAGATCGGTTTAGCGACTGATTCGGATCGAGCGAAATTCCTTTTCGTTACAATATGGTAGCTATGCTTCCTAGGATTGATACATTTACTTTGAAATGTTTTTAAAACATATATACACTAATAATAATATCAAATTCGTTTTTATCGTACCAAGCATGTTTAATCATTATAAGGTAAAACTCTATCCTCTGGTTTGCATTGCATTGTGTGATGGGACTTGAATCTTCTGATGATTCCATTTTTCTAAAAAGCATTGCGTTGTTTAACGATTTACTTTAATTTATGCACCGGCAATCCATTGGAATAAAACTCGTTCCACATTAGTGGCGTGGTCATTGGAATTGCCTTATTACTATTAGTTAAATTAGTTAAGAATTCTCACACCAGTCCCATGACTGACCCGTTATTTGTTTCCATCTTTGCAAACTCAGGTGCCCTCTTTTCCACACGGGCAGTCGAGTAGTTTGTCTATATGTCCTTATCTTGAGCAGGACTCTGGATTGAAGCTTAAAGCTGTGTCCAGAGTATAGTTTTCTTCCGCTGCCTTAGTTATTTTATTTCCGCTGCACTGTATTGTATTATAATTTGTTGTAATTTATCTTCCACTGTATTTTAAATCGATGTACTATGATATTCTATACTCTGATGTAACATTATTGTGATGTTTATAAAAGTCTGCTATTATTGTTCTGATGTTGTTGTATTCCCAGAGTTAACATATTCGATTTTGAACGATCTTAGTTGATTTTGCGATCGATTGGGTCCGGGCGAAACCCGAAGGTGTTACAGTTGGTATCAGAGCGCTGATTAGCTCAAATCTTTGTTGTACAACTCATTAGAACTGAACAAAAGACTCATCAGAGATTGGATTAGTGATATCCAATAAGAATACTCATTAGAGATAGGATCAGTAGTATCCTAGAATGAGAAAACGCATTTGAGATGGGGTTAGTAATGCCCTAGAATGAGTTGAGAGTGCCCAGTTTATAATTAACGTATTTTTGATTATATATAATCCGATCTTTGGAAATATGATTTTTGAATATATAAAGTTATATATTTTAAAAGTTAATCAACAAATAAAATTATTTAAGATAGGATACTTAAACAACTTTTTAGCTCCGTTCCTTTTCGAGGACGAAAATTTCTTAAGTGGGGGAGACTCTAACAACCCTGAATTTTGGGGTAAATTTAAAAATTTATTTTAACTAATTTTAATGTGTTTTGATATTTAAGATAATTTATTTTAAATAATAATGATTAAAAATTTATTTAAATCGAAGTTAGGATGAATAATTTAATTTTAATTATAAAAGGAGATAGAAATAGCGCGGTAGTTTGAAAAGTCAAACTTGAACTTTGACTGACCGTACGTGATGCAAAATTTAACGGATTTTAGTGAAACCAAAAATATTAGAATCTATTTAAAATTATCTTTCCAATGAATCCGAAAAATCAAAATTTTATAGCGGGAATCAAAAGTTATCCCCAGTTTAAATTTCAGAATAGTCGTTGTAGGATTTATATATATATATTTTAATATTAAAAATAGCCATTTTTCAAACGACCTCTGTTTTCGACGAAACCACTTTGCTGGAACCGGAATGTCAAATTATTATTATTTTCCATTTTCATTATTTTTTGAATTAATATGTGAGCGTGGTGAAAGAAAATGTATTTTGTCAGTTTCAGTCAAATTTATTCGACTAGAAAATAGCCATTTTTTCAACCGGTCTCGAAATTCGAAAAATTAATTTTGTTAGGACCGTATCGTCAAAACAAAGCCAAAAATAATTTTCCTGTAATTTTTAGAATCCGCATGTGGCCCCGGTAAATTTAAATGTACGTTTGAATTAAATAAATAAATGAGTTATATTTTAATTTAAAGAAAAGAGGGCTGAGATGATCAAACGGGCTGACGGGACCTAGTCCATTGTGTCCGGAAGGGGGGTATTTGGCTAAGGGCAATATTCGTTGGGCTGGATTTGGAGTGGTTTAAGTTAACGTTTTTTTTTGTAAATTAGAATATTTAATTAATATAATATCGTAAATATTGGATGACAAAACCCTAGCCATTCTTCATAGCCGCCGCCAACACTAAAAATCGGTGGCAGAAATTCTCCTAACTTCTTCCCCTTCAAACTTCAAATCCATACATTGATTTCAATAACATAATACATGAAAATCAAGAGCAATTCGAGCTCTATAATACCAATGGTTGAGATCGAAAATTATGTTGGGGATATCTCGAATTCTGGGACTGAACGCAGCGACTTTGAGGGGGGGTTTAACGGCGGAGAGAGGTGCGAAACGCACCTTGGTGGAGGCGCCGGTAGAGGAGGCTCCGACGAGTTGAAGGGTGGTGGCTGATCGGGTCAAAGGTCTCGATGGTGGTGCGGCGTCGGGCTTTGCGAAGCAACGATGGGTTTATCAATTTGGAATAGCTTTAGGAAGAGGATCGTGAAATGAAAGGGTAACAGAGGGTAATTAGTTAAATAATTATTTAATTAATTATATAATTAATTTAATCAATGTAATTAACGTATGGAATTTCATAACTCTTGCATACGAGATCCAAATGAAACAAAACCAGTTCCGTTAGAATCGCAGAGATGAGATCTACAACCTGGAACTGAAAAGAACCAATTTTGAGAAGATCGAATTTTGGCCAAATTGGCAGATCTGAACCATTCAAATTCAAACAACTGTGAGATTTCTTCTTTTTAAATAGTTAATTTATCTATCTAATTTAAAATGTTGTGTAACTCTGCTGTGATGATTAAGTTTGAAATTTGTGTTTGTTGTTTGTATTGTTTGTGATCCCATGTTGTATTAGAATTGATGACAAAAACATATATCACTTTATATATTTTGTCATATTACGATTGACGAAAAAAAGAAAAAAAGAAATATAACATTTTATATAGTTTGTTTCAGACAATTTAACAAAAAAAATGACACCTTGTGATTATAAGATTGACGAAAACAAATATGTCATTTTGTGATTTTACATTGGACGAAAATAAATAAATGTTCTTTATTTTGATATTAGAATATATAGAAAATGTGAACATATGAAATATACTTTTATGTAATAATTAGAATGCATAGAAAATGTTCACATAGAAAATACACTTTCACATGAAGCATTAGAAATAGAATAGACAATAAAAATTATATTTTTTATTGTAATATGAATCACTAGAAAAAAGGACATTTCTTTTTATTTACAATTTAGTTGTAAATAAATTTTTGATTATAGAAGTATGACATAGAAAAAGGACATTTCTTTCTATTTACAATTTAGTGGTAAATGAAAATATGATTATGAGAACTTGATAGTAAGAAGAACATAATTATTCTTTTTATGTTAAAATAAAATGTTGAGAAAGATTTAATATAAATTATTCTTTTTATGTTAAAAAGGAAGAAAATTTACATTTTTAATGTAAATAGAATAAAAGGAAGGAAATTTACATTTTTATATAAATAGAATAAAAAGAAGAAAATTTACATTTTTATGTAAATAAACAATGAAAAAGGAAAATCTACATTCTTATATAAACAAACAGTAAAAAGAAAAATTAGATTCAAAATGTAAATTAGAATAAAAAGGACATTTTTGTTAGTAAATGAAAATTAAAATAAAAACCATAGAAAAAGAAGTACATTTTTATTTGCCTTTAATATGCAAATAAAAACCAAAGAAAATGAAGTACATTTTTATTTGCAAATTAGTTGCAAATAAAAACATGAAGGTATAAAGTACATCTTTATTTGCAATTTAGTTATAGATTAAAAAAATGATTTAAAAGTAAGAAAATTTCATTTTCAGGTAATTAAGATTAAAGGATTAATTGACATTTTGATGCAAATAGAATTAAAGAGAAAATTTACATTTTAATGTAAATAAGAAGTAGAATTTAAAGAATTAGAAAAGTTTTACATTTTCTTAATGTAAATAAGAATTAGAAAAGTTACATTTTTCTTAATGTAAATAAGTATTAGAAGAAAATTTCATTTTTATGTAATTGAGTTAAAGAACTTAAAAATTACGTTTTTATGTAATTAAGTCAATTTCCATGTGAATTAGATTAAAAGTGAAAAATTTACATTTATCATGTGAATTAAGATAAAGGAAAATTACATTTTTACATAATCGTGTCTTTAATTGATTATACCGAAATATCCTACCGTCCGATTTTCCCAAAACTGAAACGGTTAGGTTCGCCTTGGGAAGATCTTTCCAACGATATGAATTGTGTTAAAATCCAATGGTTAGATTTGGAGAAACGTGTAAAACAAATTTGAGTAAAAACAGCGCCAGGGTCACCCATTGACCCAAAGCGTCGTTAAATTAAATTTAGCTATTTTCATATAAATAAAAATAGCGATAGATCGTTATTAAATAGTAATAACGATATGAAATGATTTTAAAATATATATGTGCAAGGATCATTTGAAAAGTCCGAGTTCAATCTCATCTTAAATGATTATACATCAACCTAAGTCGAAGAGTTGAAGATGGTGATTGAAGACCGGTAATCTTCGACATCGAATGGATGACGGCTACTGATGCCCTTGATTGATTTTCTACCTTGAAAAGGGTTTCGGTGGTAGTTGTCCAAACATACTTGGAGATCTACCGGATATAGTTTCGTTCAGACCCAGAACGGGCTTATAAATGGAATGTGTGTCCGACATTGTACTCCTTTATATTATATTTATTGATTTTCTTTTGAATGTATGAATGCTTGGTGGGGGAGAATTGATTCTCTTGCTTAACACCCGTTTGTATATTCTGGCAAAGGATTAATAGTATGATATGGACTGACAGTGTGGCATACCAAGATGCAATGATCAAGATTTCTTGTTAAAAAGCAGAACCTTGTGGTGACGATCAAAGCACAGCTTGAATAAGCATAGCTTTGTGTATTACGTAGCTTCACAAGCCTCACAACCCAGTTGAGTCTAAAACGGAGCAAGGGAACGCAGGGAGAGCAGCACGTTTCTTTCTAGCTAGAAGTGGTGTCATTGTATTGAGCCCAGACATTTTTTACTTATGTGGATCATGGAATAAGGCGCCTCGGATATTAGGTCCTATAGGACCGGGAACCGTATCTTCAGGAATAACTAATCCGCAAAATCATATGTGCGGACCGGCCCTGCAGGATCCAAGGGTTCACTGCGGGGAATCCTGAGACATTATCTCGAGTGTCTCGAATCGGTAAGGAGATCGTTCCTAGCCTTGACTCATGATGGAAACCCAATTCCCAATACGACCCTACGGACTTGATTGTATTACTAGTATGGAGGCATAGTATATGGTAGCTATGCTTCCTAGGATTGATACATTTACTTTGAAATGTTTTTAAAACATATATACACTAATAATAATATCAAATTCGTTTTTATCATACCAAGCATGTTTAATCGATATAAGGTAAAACTCTATCCTCTGGTTTGCGTTGCATTGTGTAATGGGACTTGAGTCTTATGATGATTCCATTTTTCTAAAAAGCATTGCGTTGTTTAACGATTTACTTTAATTTATGCACCGGCAATCCATTCGAATAAAACCCATTCCGCGTTAACGGCGTGGTCCTTGGAATTTCCTTATTACTATTAGTTAAATTAGTTAAGAATTCTCACACCAGTCCCATGACTGACCCGTTGTTTGTTTCCACCTTTGCAAACTCGGGTGCCCTCTTTTCCACACGGGCAGTCGAGTAGTTTGTGAACAGGTCCTTATCTTGTGTAGGATTCTGGATTGAAGCTTAAAGCTGTGTCCAGAGTATAGTTGTCTTCCGCTACCTTATTTATTTTATTTCCACTACACTGTATTGTATTATAATTTGTTGTAATTTATCTTCCGCTGTATTTTAAATCGATGTACTCTGATATTCTGTACTCTGATGTAACATTATTGTGATGTTTATAAAAGTCTGCTGTTATTGTTCTGATGTTGTTGTATTCCCAAAGTTAACGTATTTGGGTTTTGAACGGTCTTAGTCGATTTTACGATCGATTGGGTCCGGGCGAAACCCGAAGGCGTTACAGTTGGTATCAGAGCTCTGGTTAGCTCAAATCTTTGCGGTACAACTCATTAGAACTGAACAATAGACTCATCAGAGATTGGATTAGTAATATCCAATAAGAATACTCATTAGAGATAGGATCAGTAGTATCTAGAATGAGAAAACTCATTAGAGATGGGGTTAGTAATGCCCTAGAATGAGTTGAGAGTGCCCAGTTTATAATTAACGTATTTTTGATTATATATAATCCGATCTTTGGAAATATGATTTTTGAATATATAAAGTTATATATTTTAAAAGTTAATCAACAAATAAAATTATTTAAGATAGGATACTTAAACAACTTTTTAGCTTCGTTCCTTTTCGAGGACGAAAAGTTCTTAAGTGGGGGAGACTGTAACAACCCTGAATTTTGGGGTAAATTTAAAAATTTATTTTAACTAATTTTAATGGGTTTTGATATTTAAAATAATTTATTTTAAATAATAATGATTAAAAATTTATTTAAATCAAAGTTAGGATGAATAATTTAATTTTAATTATAAAAGGAGCTAGAAATAGCGCGATAGTTTGAAAAGTCAAACTTGAACTTTGACTGATCGTACATGATGCAAAATTTAACGTATTTTAATGAAACCAAAAATATTATAATCTATTTAAAAATATCTTTCCAACGAATCCAAAAAATCAAAATTTTATAGCAGGAATCAAAAGTTATGCCCAGTTTAAATTTCAGAATAGTCGCTGTAGGATTTATATATATATATATATTTTAATATTAAAAATAGCCATTTTTCAAACGACCTCTGTTTTCGAGGAAACCACTTTGCTGGAACTAGAATGTCAAATTATTATTATTTTCAATTTTCATAATTTTTCGATTTAATATGTGAGCGTGGCGAAAGAAAATGTGTTTTGTCAGTTTCAGTCAAATTTATTCGACTAGAAAATAGCCATTTTTTCAACCGGTTTCGAAATTCGAAAAATTAATTTTGTTAGGACCGTATCGTCAAAAAAAAGCCAAAAAATAATTTTCTTGGAATTTTTAGTGCAAGGACCCGAAACTTCCCCATGAAGGAAACCGCGGATACTTCGAGAACAACGCACAAAAGAACACAGACAGAAGAACATTTCATTGTTAATTACAACAATTTCATCAGAATACAAGAATATTCAGAGTATAAACAAATAAAATACATTCGATAAATATCAGAAATTACAATAAATTACTGCAGCAGAAAAATAATACAATACACAACTGAAAGAGATATACGGATACAGAGCTTTCCGGATATCATTCCAGCTGTAAACTAGGTTCCTGTGAATATAAATCTGCAAAACCAAAACTACTAGCTGCCCGTGTCAAAATAAGGGAACCCAGAGTTTAGGTTAAAACAATAAACTCCAGGTCAGTCATGGGACTGGTGTGAGAACTAAAACAGTTATTAATCTTTACTTTAAAGTTAGGTAAATCAAGGGACCACGCTGTATAACACGGAACGGGTTTCCTCCCAAGAATACCAATGCATAATACAACAGCGCAAAGCTAAATAAAGAAAAATAAAGCTAGTATAAGACCCAAGACCCATTACACAATGCAACGCAAGCCGGAGGATAGGATTTTACCTTATAATAGCCAAAGAATGTTGGATACGCTAAATTTCATCTTTTATTATTACTATAAGTGTATAGTGTCAAAACAATTTCAATCATAAGTATCAATCATAGAAGGCATGGGTACCATATATCATGTCGCCATATATAGGTTTACAATCAAATCCGCAAAGTCACGTATTTGGAAATCGGATTTCCACTTGTGAACCGAGGCCAGGGATCGTCCTCAACCGATTCGAGACTCTCTAACCCGAGCCTCAGGAACAGCCGCAACTGCCCCTTGGATCGTCAAGGCCGGTCCACCGATGCGGATTACAATGCCTGAGCACTACGTTTCCCAGCCCTTTGGGGGGTAAATGAGCCAACAAATGACTCCATCGGCTCCACATAGTCACCGATATATCCGAGGCGCCTCGCAACAACAACAACCACATAAGTCAAACTCGTCAGGGCGTGTCAAACCACTGATGCCACTTCTAACTAGAAAGAAACGCATGTCCCCCCTGAGGTCCTCTCCCGTTTCTGGTTCACAACCGGGGTGTGAGGCTCGCGAATCAACGCTACACAAAGCTATGCCACACAGGCCGTGCTTTAATCATCAACCACAAGACTCTGCTTTTCAACAGAAGCCTTGATCATTTGCATCTTAGCATTCCACACAGGCAAACCACTCCATGCAACCGATATCCATCAATCACAAAGAATGATATCCAATGTCAGACACACAGTCCATTTACAAGTCCGTTCTGGGTCTGAACGAAACCGGAGGCACCTTGTACCTCGCATATCCATCGATCTCCAAGTACGTCTGGACGTTCACCAACTAATTCCCTCCTCTTGGGTGTACGGCCCAATCAAGATCATCATTAATTATCCAAGCCAAATGACATGAAGACCTCCGGTCTTCAACCACTGTCTTCACTTCGACTCATCGTCGAATCAGTTATTTAGAATGGGATAAACCCGGTCTTTCTGAATAACTCGTGTATATCAAAAACAAGTGTTGCACAAACACAACATACGCCTCATTCCAATTCATCAGTCGCTAACCGTAAATTAGCAAGAGAATAATTCCCCAAATATTAACCCCAAAGGCCGAAATCTACATCAGATCAATACCTAGGAAACCATTCTTCTTAGCTAACCTATAGTTAGTTTCTAAATTTCACATTCTTAGGGAAAGGTTCCCATTAATTTTATCAAAGATAAATTCTTTAAATTTAACCTTTAATCTTCTTTTGAATATCAATTCAAACCAAATTATGGTTTATCCAAACTAGCCGGGATTAACGAACCTTACCGAAGTAATCATTTGTTTTAATTTCCCAATCCCAACCTATTCATCCCATGAAGTAAACCTGGTAATACTTCATATCTAACACCACGGTGTTATCGGTAAATTCAATTACCATTTCACATTCAAATCTAATTAAAGATTTAACTATCGTCTGGAGTAAAACTGGTGGTACTCCATTCTCGATCATTTCTTTAATTTGATAATTTTAATTATCAAATTCACTTTTCATTTCCATCACCCTTTAACCGTAAATTAGCAAGTGAGCAATTCCCTATGTATTAACCCCGAAGGTCGAAACCAACATCAGATCAATACCCAAGAAACCATTCAACTTAACTAATCTCAAGTTAGTTTCTGATTTTCTTAACTCCGTTGGGCCCAAGAACAGTACTATTGAAGATACCGTTCACTACAACCCAAAATCATATTCCATTAATTATCGGGTTAAAGAACAAGTGTTATTTAAAACACTTTTCACGATAAACCCAAAAATCAATACCAACTCAATTCCAATTAAATATTATTTAATTGGTACACTTCATTAAATCTAAATAAAAAGATTTAATCTTTTTCTCAACTGGGCTTAAGAACAGTGTTAATGAAGACACCATTCACGACAAACCCTAATCACATTTGATATTAAATACAAGGCTCTAAATAGAAAATATATTGGCTTATATTCAATATCAAATTCTACGACCAACAAATATCGTATTGGAAATAACGATAATAATATATCTTTCAAATACCCATAACAATATTTGTATCATCACGAAATCCAACATCGAAATATTCCGAAGACAATTTTGATTCAAATCCATTCCAATCCAATTATTGAAACTTCTGGTTACTTTTAAAACCCTTTCAAATCCAATTTATTTATTTAAAAATAAATAAATTATTATTCTAGTTCGAAACTAGTTCATTTCGATAAAAAACTATTATTATCTTTTCAAATGTGGAAAATTTCATCCCAATTCTTCCCAAATCATTTCTTATGATTTTACACAAATTATCACTATTTTTAATAATTTTATCAAGGCTCGTACAATCGATTTCCATCAACGGCCATCGAACTGCACTTACAACGACCTTTTCCAAATTTTATTTGGACATAATTCCAAATCCAACCATTAGATTTCAAATCTCTAATATTCGTTAGAAAGCTCTTTTCGATACGAACCCAATAGTTCCGGTTTTAGGAGAATCCGGCGGTCGGATCTCCCGCAATATCCATTCGAAGTCAATGGTCGAAATTCGCAAACTGCCGCGGCGCGGCGTTTTCTATTCAGGCTATTATATTATTTATATAATATATATAACATATACTTCGTCGATTTCCTTTCAAAACGAATTTTATAAATCGTTTTAAATTCGTTTTCAAAACAATTTCAACTTCCATCTCAAATTCAAATCAAAATTGTATCTTTCCGATATAAATTCGTTTTAAATTCATTTCAACTCGATTTCAATTCAAATCCATTTCAATTCAAATTGGTTTCAATTTAAATCGATTTTAGTTCAATTTCAGTACGTTTTAAATTCAATTCAAAACGATTTCAATTCTATTTCAATCTAATTCGAATTTCAATTCTTTTCAATTTAATTCGAATTTCAATTTATTTCAATTTAATTCGAATTTCAATTCATTGCAATTATATTCGAATTTCAATTCAATTCAATTTAATTCGAATTTCAATTCAATTCAATTTAATTCGAATTTCAATTCTTTTCAATTTAATTCGAATTTCAATTCATTTCAAAATATCATATTTTGAAATCACTTTCGATATTCATTATAAAATGTATAAAATCGATATAAATATCGTTCACGTCAAAATGGCGTCAATGTAATCAACACGGCTTTTACTCAACACATGAATATTTATTCTATTCAACACATGAATTTTATTTTCTATTCAACACGTGAATATATATTTTCAATTCAACACATGAATTTATTTTCTAAATTGGAATGAGGCCCAATCAATTACCATATAATGTTAATTATATGGATTTTCTACAACACATGTATGTAATAGCAACGATAAATAATCAACCATCATCCAGAGTGCACCACACAACTGCATAAGCATTAAATATAAATAATTAACGCTTACACAGTCTGTCAATCCATCGATTGACATACAACTAAACAATCGGGATTAGTGTACGTCAAATCTCATCCCAATACCCGTGTAGGGTTTCAAATCAACAAACACAGATTTTATTTGTGCAGTTGGGCGATGTGTAAAATTTATCGTCCCAATCAATATCAGTCAAATCAGTGTATACAAACAAATCGTCCGATTTGTTTATTACTATTTATTTTATATACACGTTAAAAATCATACTTTTAACTATAAAATATTTTCCACTATAAAATATTTCGTTCCACATCACACAATCAAACTTCACAACATAGCAATCAAATAAACAAGTCATCCACGGTCTGTGGACGACGGGTGTCGGGTGCTACTAAACACCGTTTGCATCCTAGTATATATTTCAAATAGAAATAAAGTAAAGGTGAGGAGTTCTCACCGGAAAGCTATACCAAACTCCATGACTCTTCATATGTAGGAATCTTCGCCATTCTTGCCTTTTGTCACTTTCGCCGCCCCCATTCTCTACATATATAAAGATCACATTTTTATATTCCTTTTTTATATATAAAAAGCATATTTTTATAATCTTAAAAATCAAATCTTTTACTTTATAAAAATCGAATCTTTTTTTTTTCATGATAAAAATCTAAACTTTATCTATATAAAAACATGAATTTTATGTTGATAAAACCCACTCTTGATGTATATAAAAATTCACTCTTTCATCGTATAAAAATTCTATTTTTCTTTATATAAAAATATAATCTTTCATATATATTTAAATCCCATTTTCATATATGAAAAATCATATCTTTCGCCGTCTAAAAATCATGACCTTACTCATCTAAAAATCATATCATTAACTTCATAAAGATTACATTTTTATTGACTCTAAACACATTTAAAACTGAAAATAAAGTAAAACAAATGTATATAAAAATAAAAACTCACTTCTTTACGGATATAGGGGTCGGAGGAGAGTCGTCGGGTGCTGCTGGTGCCGAGGAAGTCGCGGTGGTGGTCGGTGGAGGTGTTAATTGCCAAACAAACATTAAAAATCGGATTTTTAATTGCCGTGAGGGCTCACGGCAGCTGTGGATCATCGGCGGAGGAGGTTTGGGGTCGTGAGTGGTCGGGGTTTGCTTCGCTGGCCATCGATGGTCAAGGTAGGGCTCACGGCGTGAGTGATCGGGGTTTCGAGGGGGGAAGGAGGCGGAAACGAGAAAGGGGAAGAGAACGGCGGTGGTCGGCCTGCGCGGGGTGGGGGGGTGGGGGTGGGAGGGGGACGCTCATTAGGGTTGCCAGCTGCGGCCGGGGGGGGGGGGGGGGGTGATGATCGACGAGGTATTGTTTTGTTTTTTTTCTTTCTGAGATCGAGGAATGAGGAAAGGAGGGCTAGGGTAGAATATATATTTTAATTAACTAATTTTTTTATAATTAATCCCATAAAGTAACTTTTTATTTCGAAGTCGAAATCAAGCCCACCGACTTTCATCCACAGCTAATTACTCCCATTCCGAACACAATGTGATATGTATCGTAAGCTGATTCGATCGTTTCAATCAGTTTCCGTCAAAATCAAGATATGAACCCATATATTGAATTCTAACGCACATTTCAATTTATCGAGGCCACATACTAACTCTAAAAATTCCTGAAAAATATATTCTAGCTTCGTATTGACGATCCGGTCCTAACAAAACAAATTTCATCGAATTCTGAAACCGTTTGAAAAATGGCCATTTTCCAATCGGTTAAAATCAACCGAAACTGGTCAAACGCATTTTCCTCTGCCACGCTCACATATTTATTTCGAAAAATTATGAAATTTGAAACCTAGCAATAATTTGACATCGCGGATCCAACAAAAGTGGTTTTGTCGAAAACCGAGGTCATTTGCAAAATGGCCATTTTTAAGGGCCAGAATTCCATAGCGACTTTTCAGAATTTTCAACAGGACGTATCTTTTTATCCCTGCTATGAAATTTCAATTTTTTGGATTCGTTGGAAAGATATCCTCAATTAGATTCTAATATTTTTGGTTTCGTTAAAATCCAGTTTATTTTGCACCCAGTAAATTCATTTGAAATTTGAAATCGAATTTTCGAACTACCGCACCATTTTCAATTCCTTTTATAATTATAATTATTTATTTATTTTCTAACGTCGAGCTATATAAACATATTCGTTCTAATCCTATTCAAAATAAATTTCTCGTCGTTGTTATTTAAAATAATTCATTTTAAATATTCAAAATTCGCTAAAATTTCCAAAATAAATTTTTTAAATTGGCTCAGATTTCCGGGATATTACAATCTCCCCCACTTTAAACTTTTCGTCCCCGAAAAGGAACGAAGCCGAAAGTTGTTTAACAAATCAGCTCAACTTCCATTATTTTCATTACGGCTTAAGTTCTTCAACTTTTCATTTTCTAAGAACTTTTCAAATTTTTCAAAAATCTGTCTAACACCCTAAATTTTCGAAAAATTCCGCCATAACCTCCCCAGCACCGGGGACTTCGGGATATTTCATATAGCCTCCCATGGCCTTCTTCAATCCAAAAGAAAAGGAAAAAGCCAAGCGGCTAGCCAATCGGCTCATAAAACCATCATCACCAAAACAAAACAGTAAATTATAGTAAACATGTACCTATTTGTCGGGCAAACAATTTTATTCTTCTGCTCTCGCCTCATTGCAATGACATGTTCAATGTAAGTATATGTACATGCATGCAAATGCGATAAATTTTCAATACAATTCACTTTTTGGTTCAATTTGGCTAAAGGTTCAATTTCTAATTAATCAAACAATAATCAAACAACACAATCAGCAATCAATTAGTTGATTAGCTTTTCAAATTCATAACTTCGATACATAGTCCAAAAATCACATTTTGATGCCAAATCACAACCATAAGCCCTATCTAATTTTGGTTCTCACACCAGTCAATACGAAATATATAGACGTCCCACCTTCGAAACTCGAATATAAATACTGATGATGTCATGACAATCATCAGTACCATCTTCGGGCGACTAGAGTGTGATTCTATATCTACCCAGTATATTAAAACTTTGAATACCCGTGGATCAGACGTATATGCAAAATCTATATATACTGGATTGTCCAAATTCAATACAAATAAATATTCAAATATGTATAAACCGATTTAAATTTCAAAACAAGATTTGTTTTCATTTTCAAAGATATACTCTTCACACTCGTTCTAGGATACAATACACAACTGAAGGAGATATACGGATACAGAGCTTTCCGGATATCATTCCAGCTGTAAATCAGGATCCCGTAAATATAAATCTGCAAAATCAAAACTACTAACTGCCCGTGTCAAAATAAAGGCACCCAGAGTTTAGGTTAAAACAATAAACTCCAGGTCAGTCATGGACTGGTGTGAGAACTAAAACAATTATTAATCTTTATTTTAAAGTTAGGTAAATCAAGGGACCACGCCATATAACACGGAACGGGTTTCCTCCCAAGAATACCAATGCATAAAACAACAGAGCAATGCTAAATAAAGAAAAATGAAGTTATTATAAGACCCAGGTCCCATCACACAATGCAACGCAAGCCGGAGGATAGGGTTTTACCTTATAATAGCCAAAGAATGCTTGATACGCTAAATTTCATATTTTATTATTACTCTAAGTGTATAGTGTCAAAACAATTTCAATCTTAAGTATCAATCATAGACGACATGGGTACCATATATCATGTCGCCATATATAGGTTTACAATCAAATCTGCAAAGTCACATATTTGGAAATAGGATTTCCACCTGTGAACCGAGGCCAGGGACCATCCTCAATCGATTCGAGACTCTCTAGTCCGAGCCTCAGGAACAACCGCAACTGCCCTTTGGATCATTAGGGCCAGTCCACCGATGTGGATTATAATGCCTGAACAATACGTTTCCCCGCCCTTTGGGGCATAAATGAGCCAACAAATGACTCCATTGTAATAACCCAGAAATCCGAGCCAATTTAAAATTTTTATTCTGGCTATTTTAACGAATTTTGATTATTTAAAATGAATTATTTTAAATAATAACGATGAAAATTTATTTTCGACGAAGTTAAAACGAATAAATTTATTTTAATTATATAACGAGCCTGAAATGGCGCGGTAGTTCGAAAATTCGATTTCAAATTTCAAATGAATATACATAATTCGTTTTCAGTCGGAATTGGACGAAACATGAAATATTTGAATCTGTTTAATCATATCTTTCTAACGGATGTAAGAAACTGAGATTTCGTTTTAAAAGTTAAGAGTTATGTCTAGTTTAAAATTCAGAAAAGTCGCTATGAAATATATATATATTTTAATATATATAAAGGCCTTTGAAAATGGAAATTTTACAAACGACCTCAGAATTCGACGAAACCACTTTTTTTGGATCCGGGATGTCAAATTATTGCTAAGTTAAATTTTCCATAATTTTTGAAATCAATATCTGAGCGTGGCAAAGGAAAAAGTGTTTTAACAGTTTTAGTCAATTTGGGTCGACCAGAAAATGGCCATTTTTCAAACGGTCTCAGAATTTCATGAAATTGGTTTCGTTAGGACCATATCGTCAATACGAAGCTAGAAATAATTTTTCTGGAATTTTTCGGGTCCGTGTGCGGCCCCTGTAATTTGAAATGTACATTCGAATTGAACATATACTGATTTATATTGTAAATTTAATGAAAACTGATCGTAACGACCGAACTGGCCTTCGTGACATATCCCATTGTGTTCAGAATGGGGGTATTACCCTAGGGGTGACAGTCGTTGGGCTCGATTTGAGATTCGTATGAAAAGTCAACCATATAAGATTTAAAAATAATTAAATATAAATAAATATTTTATAAAACCCCTTAGCCCCCTCTCCTTTCTTTCTTCAGTCAAAACCCGATCCAAATCAAACCCCTCCCCCCCGACGACCTCATGCTTCCGCCTTTCCCTGCCGCCGACGCGACTGCCACCCACCGCCCTCCGTCGCCGACGCTGACGCCTCCTCCTCTTCCCTCTCTCCGTTCGAACCCTGCAGCCCCCCCAAACCCTAACTCCACGAAGAAACCCGCCACCAACCTCCTGGCCCCGCCACCGTGGCCTGCCGCCGACCAAGCGGAGCCCCTTCCCCCCCCCCCCACCACCTCCGAACCCATGTTGCTCTCCTCAGCCTCCAACCCCTTTTTTAGGCCCTCCTCCGATTAAAAATCGAATTTTTACTGCTTTCCACTTTGCGTTTAAACCCCGACCTCGTAGGCGAGCTGTTGCGCCACAATGAAGCCCCCTTCTCGCTGAAAAGAATGTGAGTTATTTATTTATTTATTTATTTTTGTTTTTAATTTAGTTTTAAATTATAAAAGGCATAGAAAATAAAAGAAGATTTTTATGTAAGTAAATACAAAAAGATTCAGTTTTATTTTGTATGAATTAGCTAGAAGAAGATAAGATTTAGTAAATCGAAAAGGAGTGATTTTTATTAGAAAAGATAATATTTTTATTGGAGAAAAAGTATGATTTTTATATTATAGAAAGGTTAAAAATATGATTTTTACAAAGTAGCGAAATAAAAATATAATTTTTATATTATAGAAAGAATAAAATATGATTTTCATATTATAGAAATATTGAAAATTCGATCTTTATTATGTAGAAGGAGCAAAGATGTGATTTTTATCTGAGTGGCGATATAAATATATAATCTTCATTATATGTGCTCTGGTATAAAAATAGAATTTTTATCTATATAGCGTAGTTATAAAAATATGATTTCTATATAATAGAGAATATAAAAATGTGATTTTTATATATGTAGTGATTACGGACGGTGAAATTGACAAAAGGCGAGCACAACGAAGATTTCTACATATGAAGAGTCATGGCGTTTGGTTTAGCTTACCTGTGAGAACTTCTCACCTTTATTTTATTTTCTAGTTTGAAATATATACTAGGATGCAGACGGTGCTTAGCAGCACCCGACACCCGTCGTCCACAGACCATGGATGACTTGTTTGTTTTAGTTGCTGTGTTGTGAAATTTGATTTTGTGATGGTGAATAAAATAAAATATTTTATAGTTGAAAATATTTTATAGTTAAAAATATAATTTTTAACGTGTATACAAAATAAAGATTTATAAACAAATCGGACGATTTGCTTATATACACTGATTTGACTGATATTGACTGGGACGATAAATTTTACACATCGCCCAACTGCACAAATAAAATCTGTGTTTGTTGATTTGAAACACCACACGGGTATTGGGATGATATTTGACGTACACTAATCCTGATTGTTTAGTTGTATGTCAATCGATGGGTTGACAGACTGTGTAAGCGTTAATTATTTATATTTAATGCTTATGCAGTTGTGTGGTGCACTCTGGATGATGGTTGATTATTTATAGTTGCTATTAGATACATGTGTTGTAGAAAATCCATGTAATTAACATTATATGGTAATTGATTGGGCCTCATTCCAATATAGAAAATAAATTCATGTGTTGAATAGAAAATAAATTCATGTGTTGAATAGAAAATATTCATGTGTTGAGTAGAATAAACATTCATGTGCTGAATAAAAGCCGTGTTGATTAGATTGACGCCATTTTGACGTGATCGATATTTATATCGATTTTATTCAATTTTCAATGAATATTGAAAGTGATTTCAAAATTCGAATTAAATTAAAATTCGAATTAAATTGAAATGAATTGAAATTCGAATTAAATTGAATATATTTGATATTCTAATTAAATTGAAATTCGAATTAAATTCGAATTAAATTGAAATTCGAATTAAATTGAAATGAATTGAAATTCGATTTAAATTGAATAGATTTGAAATTCTAACTAAATTGAAATTCGAATTAAATTGAAATGAATTAAAATTCGAATTAAATTGAAATGAACTGAAATTCGAATTAAATTGAATAGATTTGGAATTCTAATTAAATTGAAATTCGAATTAAATTCGAATTAAATTGAAATGAATTGAAATTCGATTTAAATTGAAAGATTTGAAATTCTAACTAAATTGAAATTCGAATTAAATTGAAATGAATTGAAATTCGAATTAAATTGAATAGATTTGAAATTCTAATTAAATTGAAATTCGAATTAAATTGAAATTGAATTGAAATAAAATTAAAACGAATTTATCTTGATTTGAATTTGAAAAGGAAGTTGAAATCGTTTTGAAAACGAATTTAAAACGATTTATAAAATACATTTTAAAAGGTAATCGATGAAGTATATATTATATATGTTATATATATAATATAATGGCCTGAATAGAATGCGCCGCACCGTGCCAGTTCGCGAATTTCGACCATTGACTTCGAATGGATATTGCGGGAGATCCAACCGTCGGATTCTCCTAAAACCGAAACCGTTGGGTTCGTATCGAAAAGAGCTTTCCAGTGAATATTAGAGATTTGAAATCTAATGGTTGGATTTGGAATTATGTCCAAATCAAATTTGGAAAAGGTCGTTGTAAGTGCAATTCGATGGCCGTTGATGGAAATCGACTGTACGGACCTTGATAAAATTATTAAAAATAGTAATAATTTGTGTAAAATCATAAGAAATGATTTGGGAAGAATTGGGATGAAAAACTCCATATCTGAAAAGATAAAAATAGATTTTTATCGAAATGAACTAGTTTTGAACTAGAATAATAATATATTTATTTTTAAATAAATAAATTGGATTTGAAAGGGTTTTAAAAGCAACCAGAAGTTTCTATAATTGGATTGGAATGGATTTGAATCGAAATTGTCTTTGAAATATTTCGATGTTGGATTTCGTGATGATACAGATATTGTTATCGGAATTTGAAAGATATATTATTATCGTTATTTCCAATACGATATTGTTGGTCGTAGAATTTGATATTGAATATAAGCCGATATATTTTCTATTCAGAGCCTTGTATTTAATATCAAATGTGATTTGGGTTTGTCGTGAATGGTGTCTTCATTAACATTGTTCTTAAGCCCAGTTGAGAAAAAGATTAAATCTTTTTATTTAGATTTAATGCAGTGTACCAATTAAAAAATATTTAATTGGAATTGAATTGGTATTGATTTTTGGGTTTATAATGGACGGTGTTTTAAATAACACTTGTTCTTTAACCCGATAATTAATGGAATGTAGGTTGTCGTGAACGATATCTTCAATAATATTGTTCTTAGACCCAACTGAGTTAAGAAAATCAGAAACTAACTGGAGATTAGTTAAGTTGAAAGGTTTCTTGGGTATTGATATTATGTTGGTTTCGGCCTTCGGGGTTACTTAGGGAGTTGTTCACTTGCTATTTTACGGTTAAAGGCTGACAGAATGGAATGTGATTTCGGGTTTATCGTGAACCGCGTTTTAAATGACATTGATTCTTTAACCCAGTTAAAGATTAAAACCAAGTGGAGTTTTAATGAATCTTTAATTAGATTGAAAAGATCGAAAATGGAGTATCACCAGTTTTGCTCCAGGCGATAGTTAAATATTTAATTAAATTTGAACGGGAAATGGTAATTGCATTTACCGATAACACTGTGGTGTTAGATATGAAGTATTACCAATTTTACTTCATGGGGTGAATATGTTGGGATTGGGAAATTAAAATAAATGATTACTTCGGTGTGGTTCGCTAATCCCGACTAGTTTGAAGTTATATTCAAAGGAAGATTAAAGAATAAATTTAAAAGAATTTATCTTTGATAAAATTAATGGGAACCTTTCCCTTAAGAATGTGAAATTTAGAAACTAACTGTAGGTTAGCTAAGCAGGACGGTTTCCTGGGTATTGATCTGATGTTGGTTTCGGCCTTCGGGGTTAATATTTGGGGAATTATTCTCTTGTTAGTTTACGGTTAGTGGCTGATGAATTGGAATGAGGCGTATGTTGTGTTTGTGTAACACTTGTTTATTATATACGCGAGTTATTTAGAAAGACCGGGTTTATCCCATTCTGAATAACTGATTCAACGATGAGTCGAAGATGAAGACGGTGGTTGAAGACCGGAGGTCTTCACGTCGTCTGGGTGATTACTGATGATCTTGATTGGGCCATACACCCAAGAGGAGGGAATCAGTTAGTGGTCGTCCAGACGTACTTGGAGATCGATGGATATGCGAGGCACAAGGTGCCTCTGGTTTCGTTCAGACCCAGAACGGACTTGTAAATGGACTGTGTGTCTGACATTGGATATCATTCTGTGTGATTGATGGATATCGGTCGCATGGAGTGGTTTTCCTGTGTGGCATGCTAAGATGCAGATGATTAAGGCTTCTGTTGAAAAGCAGAGTCTTGTGGTTGATGATCAAAGCACAGCCTGTGTGGCATAGCTTTGTGTAGCGTTGATTCGCGAGCCTCACACCCCGGTTGTGAACCAGAAACGGGAGAGGACTTCAGGGAGGACATGCGTTTCTTTCTAGCTAGAAGTGGCGTCAGTGGTTTTACATGCCCTGACGAGTTTGACTTATGTGGTTGTTGCTGTTGCGAGGCGCCTCGGATTTATCGGTGACTATGTGAAGCCGATGGTGTCATTCGTTGGCTCATTTACGCCCCATAGGGTGGGGAAACGTAGTGTTCAGGCATTTTAATCCACATCGGTGGACCGGCCCTGACGATCCAAGGCTTGACTGAGTACTTGCCTGAGACATGGCAGGCTAGATTGTCTCGAATCGGTAGAGGACGATCCCTGGCCTCGGTTCACAGAAGGAAATCCAATTTCCAAATACGTGATTTTGTGGTTTTAATTGTAGAACTAGTATGGCGACATGACATATGGTACCCATGCCGTCTATGATTGATATTTATGATTGAAATTGTTTTGACACTATACACTTATAGTAATAATAAAACATGAAATTTAGCGTATCAAGCATTCTTTAGCTATTATAAGGTAAAACCGTATCCTCCGGCTTGCGTTGCATTGTGTGATGGGACCTGGGTCTTATAATAGCTTCATTGTTCTTTATTTAGCATTGCGCTGTTGTTTTATGCACTGTTATTCTTGGGAGAAAACTCATTCCGTGTTATACGGCGTGGTCCCTAGATTTACCTAACTTTAAAATAAAGATTAATAACTGTTTTAGTTCTCACACCAGTCCCACGACTGACTTGGAGTTTATTGTTTTAACCTAAACTCTGGGTGCCCTTATTTTGACATGGGCGGCTAGTAGTTTTGGTTTTGCAGAATTATAATCACAGGATCCTGATTTACAGCTGGAATGATATCCGAAAAGCTCTGTATCCGTATATCTCCTTCAGTTGTGTATTGTATTATTTTCCGCTGCTACGTAATGTACTGTAATCTATGATATTTTCAGTTGTGTAATATTTGGTTATACTCTGTATATTCTTCTATTCTGATGGAATTGTTATAATAAGTAATAAAATGTTCTTCTTTCTACGTTCTGATTAGTCTTGTCCTCAAAGCAATCCGTGCTTTCCTTATCGGGGAAGTTCGGGTCGTTTCATCCATCGGCTCCACATAGTCACCGATATATCCGAGGCGTCTCGCAACAGCAACATCCACATAAGTCGAACACGTCAGGGCGTGTCAAACCACTGACGCCACTTCTAACTAGAAAGAAACGCATGTCCGCCCTGAGGTCCTCTCCCGTTTCTGGTTCACAACCGGGGTGTGAGGATCGTGAATCAACGCTACACAAAGCTATGCCACACAGGCCGTGCTTTAATCATCAACCACAAGACTCTGCTTTTCAACAGAAGCCTGGATCATTTGCATCACAGCATGCCACATAGGCAAACCACTCCATGCAACCGTTATACATCAATAACACATAATGATATCCAATGTCAGACGCACAGTCCATTTACAAGTCCGTTCTGGGTCTGAACGAAACCGGAGGCACCTTGTACCTCACATATCCATCGATCTCCAAGTACGTCTGGACGATCACCAACTGATTCCCTCCTCTTGGGTGTACGTCCCGTTCAAGATCATCAGTAATCATCCAAACGACGTGAAGACCTCCAGTCATCAACCACCGTCTTCATCTTCGACTCATCGTCGAATCAGTTATTCAGAATGGGATAAACCCGGTCTTTCTGAATAACTCGTGTATATCAAAAACAAGTGTTACACATACACAACATATGCCTCATTCCAATTCATCAGCCGCTAACCGTGAATTAGCAAAAGAATAATTCCCCAAATATTAACCTCGAAGGCCGAAACCAACATCAGATCAATACCCAGGAAACCATTCTTCTTAGCTAACCTACAGTTAGTTTCTAAATTTCACATTCTTAGCGAAAGGTTCCCATTAATTTTATCAAAGATAAATTCTTTAAATTTAATATTTAATCTTCTTTTGAATATCAATTCAAACCAAATTATGGTTTATCCAAACTAGCCGGGATTAACGAACCTTACCGAAGTAATCATTTGTTTTAATTTCCCAATCCCAATCTATTCATCCCATGAAGTAAAACTGGTAATACTTCATATCTAACACCACGGTGTTATCGGTAAATTCAATTACCATTTCACGTTCAAATCTAATTAAAGATTTAACTATCGTCTGGAGTAAAACTAATGGTACTCCATTCTCGATCATTTCTTGAATTTGATATTAAATACAAGGCTCTAAATAGAAAATATATCGGCTTATATTCAATATCAAATTCTACGACCAACAAATATCGTATTGGAAATAACGATAATAATATATCTTTCAAATTCCCATAACAATATTTGTATCATCATGAAATCCAACATCGAAATATTCCGAAGACAATTTAGATTCAAATCCATTCCAATCCAATTATTGAAACTTCTGGTTACTTTTAAAACCCTTTCAAATCCAATTTATTTATTCAAAAATAAATATATTATTATTCTAGTTCAAAACTAGTTCATTTAGATAAAAATATATTTTTATCTTTTCAAATATGGAAAATTTCATCCTAATTCTTCCCAAATCATTTCTTATGATTTTACACAAATTATCACTATTTTTAATAATTTTACCAAGGAACGTACAGTCGATTTCTAGTAACGGCCATCGAACTGCACTTACAACGACCTTTTCCAAATTTGATTTGGACATAGTTCCAAATCCAACTGTTAGATTTCAAATCTCTAATATTCGTTTGAAAGCTCTTTTCGATACGAACAAAATGGTTCCGGTTTAAGGAGAATCCGACAGTCGGATCTCCCGCAATATCCATTTGAAGTCAATGGTCGAAATTCGCGAACTGCCGTGGCGCGGCGCGTTCTATTCAGGCCATTATATTATATATATATAATATATAGTATGTACTTCGTCGATTTCCTTTCGAAACGAATTTTATAAATCGTTTTAAATTCGTTTTCAAAACGATTTCAACTTCCATCTCAAATTCAAATCAAAATTGAATCTTTCCAATATAAATTCGTTTTAAATTCATTTCAACTCGATTTCAATTCAAATCCATTTCAATTCAAATCGGTTTCAATTTAAATCGATTTCAGTTCAATTTCAATACGTTTTAAATTCAATTCAAAACGATTTCAATTCTATTTCAATCTAATTCGAATTTTAATTCTTTTCAATTTAATTCAAATTTCAATTTATTTCAATTTAATTCGAATTTCAATTCATTTCAATTATATTCAAATTTCAATTCAATCCAATTTAATTCGAATTTCAATTCAATTCAATTCAATTCAATTTAATTCGAATTTCAATTCTTTTCAATTAATTCGAATTTCAATTCATTTCAAATTATCTGATTTTGAAATCACTTTCGATATTCATTATAAAATGAATAAAATCGATATAAATATCGTTCACGTAAAAATGGTGTCAATCTAATCAACACGGCTTTTACTCAACACATGAATATTTATTCTATTCAACACATGAATTTTATTTTCTATTCAACACATGAATATATATTTTCAATTCAACACATGAATTTATTTTCTAAATTGGAATGAGGCCCAATCAATTACCATATAATGTTAATTATATTGATTTTCTACAACACATGTATGTAATAGCAATGATAAATAATCAACCATCATCCAGAGTGCACCACACAACTTCATAAGCATTAAATATAAATAATTAATGCTTACACAGTCTGTCAATCCATCGATTGACATACAACTAAACAGTCGGGATTAGTGTACGTCAAATCTCATCCCAATACCCGTGTAGGGTTTCAAATCAACAAACACAGATTTTATTTGTGCAGTTGGGCGATGTGTAAAATTTATCGTCCCAATCAATATCAGTCAAATCAGTGTATACAAACAAATCATCCGATTTGTTTATTACTATTTATTTTATATACACGTTAAATGTCATATTTTTAACAATAAATATTTCATTCCACATCGCATAATCAAATTTCCCAACACAGCAATCAAACAAACAAGTCATCCATGGTCTGTGGACGACGGGTGACAGGTGCTATTAACACCGTCTGCATCCTAGTATATATTTCAACTAGAAATAAATTAAAGGTGAGGAATTCTCACCGGAAATCTAAACCAAACTCCATGACTCTTCATATGTAGGAATCTTCGCCGTTCTCGCCTTTTGTCACTTTCGCCGCCCGTATTCTCTACATATATAAAAATCACATTTTTATGTTCCATTTTTATATATAAAAATCATATTTTTATAATCTTAGAAATCGAATCTTTTACTTTCATGATAAAAATCTTAACCTTATTTATATAAAAACATTAATTTTATGTTGATAAAACCCACTCTTGATGTATATAAAAATTCACTCTTTCATCATATAAAAATTCTATTTTTCTTCATATAAAAATATAATCTTTCATATATATAAAAATCCCATTTTCATATATGAAAAATCATATTTTCGCTGTCTAAAAATCATGACCTTACTCGTCTAAAAATCATATCTTTAACTTCATAAAGATTACATTTTTACTGACTCTAAACACATTTAAAACTGAAAATAAAGTAAAACAAATGTATGTAAATATAAAAACTCACTTCTTTATGGATCTAGGGGTTGGAGGAGAGTCGTCGGGTGCTGCTAGTGCCGAGGAAGTCGCGGTGGTGGTCGGTGGAGGTGTTAATTGCCAAACAAACATTAAAAATCGAATTTTTAATTGCTGTGATGGCTCACGGCGGGTGTGAATCATCGGCGGAGGAGGTTTGGGGTAGTGAGTGGTCGGGGTTTGCTTCGCTGGCCATCGATGATGGTTAAGGCAGGGCCCACGGCGTGAGTGGTCGGGATTTTGAGGGGGGTAGGACGCGGAAATGAGAAGGGGGAGGGGGAAGAGAATGGCTGTGGTCGGCCTGAGGGGGGCACGCTCGATAGGGTGGCCAGCTGCGGCGGCGCCAGGGGAGGGGGGCGGTGATGATCGACGGGGTTTCATTTTGTTTTTTTTCTTCTTTCTGAGATCGGGGTATGAGGAAAGGAGGTCTAGGGGAGAATATATATTTTAATAAAAAAATTTTAATAATTAATCCCATAAAGTAACTTTTTATTTCGAATTTGAAATCAACCCCACCGACTATCGTCCATACCTAATTACCCCTAATCCGAACACAATGGGATATGTATCGTAAGCTGATTCGATTCTTTTGATCAGTTTCCATCAAAATCAAAATATGAACCTATATATTGAATTCTAACGCACATTTCAATTTACCGGGGCCATATACTAACTCTAAAAATTCCCAAAAAATATTTTCTAGCTTCGTATATACGGTCCTAACAAAACTAATTTCATCAAAATATGAGACCCTTTGAAAAATGGCCATTTTCCAGTCGATTTAAATCAACTGAAACTGGTCAAACGCGTTTTCCTTTGCCACGCTCACATATTGATTCGGAAAATTATGAAATTTGAAACCTAGCAATAATTTGACATCGCGGATCCAACAAAAGTGGTTTTGTCAAAAACCGAGGTCGTTTGCAAAATGGCCATTTTTAAGGGCCAGAATTCCATAGCGACTTTTTAGAATTTTCAACTAGACATCTTTTTATCCCCGCTATGAAATTTCAATTTTTCGGATTCATTGGAAAGATATCCTCAATTAGATTCTATTATTTTTGATTTCGTTAAAATCCGGTTTATTTTGCACTCGGTACACTCATTTGAAATTTGAAATCGAATTTTCGAACTACCGCGCCATTTTCAATTCCTTTTATAATTATAATTAATTATTTATTTTCTAACGTCGAGCTATATAAACATATACGTTCTAATCCTATTCAAAATAAATTTCTCATCGTTATTATTTAAAATAATTCATTTTAAATATTCAAAATTCGCTAAAATTTCCAAAACAAATTTTTTAAATTGGCTCAGATTTCCGGGTTGTTACATTTTGAGTCCGCATGTAGCCCCAGTAAATTTAAATGTACGTTTGAATTAAATAAATAAATGAGTTATATTTTAATTTAAAGAAAAGAGGGCTGAGATGATCAAATGGGCTGACGGGACCCAGTCCATTATGTCCGGAAAGGGGGTATTTGGCTAAGGGCAATATTTGTTGGGCTGGATTTGGAGTGGTTTAAGTTAACTGTTTTTTTTTTGTAAATTAGAATATTTAATTAATATAATATTGTAAATATTGGATGACAAAACCCTAGCCATTCTTCATAGCCGCCGCCAGCACTAAAAATCGATGGCAGAAATTCTCCTAACTTCTTCCTCTTTAAACTTCAAATCCATACATTGATTTCAATAACTTAATACATGAAAATCAAGAGCAGTCCGAGCTCTATAATACCAACGGTTGAGATCGAAAATTATGTTGGGGATATCTCGAATTCTGGGCTTGAACGCAGCGACTTTGGGGGGGTTTAACGGCGGAGAGAGGTGCGAAACGCACCTTGGTGGAGGCGCCGGTAGAGGAGGCTCCGACGAGTTGAAGGGTGGTGGCTGATCGGGGTCAAAGGTCTCGATGGTGGTGCGGCGTCGGGCTTTGCGAAGCAACGATGGGTTTATCAATTTGGAATAGCTTCAGGAAGAGGATCGTGAAATGAAAGGGTAACATAGGGTAATTAGTTAAATAACAAATAATTATTTAATTAATTATATAATTAATTTAATCAATGTAATTAACGTATGGAATTTCATAACTCTTGCATATGAGATCCAAATGAAACAAAACCAGTTGCGTTAGAATCGCAGAGACGAGATCTACAACCTGGAATTGAAAAGAACCAATTTTGAGAAGATCGAATTCTGGCCAAATTTGCAGATCTGAACCATTCGAATTCAAACAACTGTGAGATTTCTTCTTTTTAAATAGTCAAATTTATCAATTTAATTTAAAATGTTGTGTAACTATTGTTTGTATATATCCTAAATCTACTATGATGATTGAGTTGGAAATTTGTGTTTGTTGTTTGTATTGTTTGTAATCCCATGTTGTATTAGAATTAACGAAAAAACATATATCACTTTATATATTTTGTCGTATTAGGATCGATGAAAAAAAATAAAAAAAAACAAATATAACATTTTATATAGTTTGTTGAGATAATTTGACGAAAACAAAAAAAATGACACCTTATGATTATAAGATTGACGAAAACGAATATGTCATTTTGTGATTTTACATTGGATGGAAACAAATAAATGTTCTTTATTTTGATATTAGAATATATAGAAAATGCGAACATATGAAATATACTTTTATGTAATAATTAGAATGCATAGAAAATGTTCACATAGAAAATATACTTTCACATAAACCATTAGAAATAGAATAGACAATAAAAATTATATATTTATTGTAATATGAATCACTAGAAAAAAGGACATTTCTTTTTATTTACAATTTAGTTGTAAATAAAATTTTGATTATAGAAGTATGACATAGAAAAAGGATATTTCTTTTTATTTACAATTTAGTGGTAAATGAAAATGTGATTATGAGAACTTGATAATAAGAAGAACATAATTATTCTTTTTATGTTAAAATAAAATGTTAAGAAAGATTTAATATAAATTATTCTATTTATGTTTAAAAGGAAGAAAATTTACATTTTTAATGTAAATAGAATAAAAGGAAGGAAATTTACATTTTTATATAAATAGAATAAAAAGAAGAAAATTTTCATTTTTATGTAAATAAACAATGAAAAAGGAAAATCTACATCCTTATATAAACAAACAGTAAAAAGGAAAATTACATTCAAAATGTAAATTAGAATAAAAAGGACATTTTTGTTAACAAATGAAAATTAAAATGAAAACCATAGAAAAAGAAGTACATTTTTATTTTCCTTTTATATGCAAATAAAAACCAAAGAAAATGAAGTACATTTTTATTTGCAAATTAGTTGCAAATAAAAACATGAAGGTATAAAGTACATCTTTATTTGCAATCTAGTTATAAATTAAAAAAATGATATAAAAGTAAAAAAAATTCGTTTTCAGGTAATTAAGATTAAAGGATTAATTGACATTTTCATGCAAATAGAATTAAAGAGAAAATTTACATTTTAATGTAAATAAGAAGTAGAATTTAAAGAATTAGAAAAGTTTTACATTTTCTTAATGTAAATAAGAATTAGAAAAGTTACATTTTTCTTAATGTAAATAAGTAGTAGAAGAAAATTACATTTTTATGTAACTAAGTTAAAGAACTTAAAATTTATGTTTTTATGTAATTAAGTCAATTTCCATGTGAATTAGATTAAAAGTGGAAAATTTACATTTATCATGTGAATTAAGATAAAGGAAAATTACATTTTTACATAATTACGTTAAAGAAGATAAAGTTTATATTTTTATGTAATTAAGATTTAAAGTAAGAAAATTACATTTTTATGTAATGAAAAGATTAGATTTTGACATTGCAAAATTATTTACATTCTTTTTACGTAAATTATATTAAAAAGGAAAAGTCACATTTTTAATGCAGATTATATTAAAAAGAAAACTTTACAATTTTAATGCGATAAAAATAATAGAATTAAAATGTATATTTTTTTATCGTCATTTTAGATGCGATAAAAAGAGTAGAAATGAAATGTATATTTTTATCGTCACTTTAGATGCGATAAAAGAATAGAATAAATATTATATATTTTTATCGTTATTTTAGAGACGGTAAAAAGAAGTTACATTTTTCATTGTAAATAGAAGAAAAATAGTAAGTTACATTTTTATATGTAATTAGAGAAATATAGAAATTTACATTTTCCAATGTAAATAGAAAATGAAATAAAAGTTTACATTTCTCAATGTAAATAAAATAGGAATAGAAAAATTCATTTTTCAATGTAAATAAAAGGATTAGAAATTTATATTTTAATGAATGGATTTTGATTAGAAAGAATAATGAAACCAAAAATACATTTTGTGTAATTTGAAAGATAAAAGAAAATATAAATTGTTATGTTTAGGATGTGTATGTAAATAAAAATAAAAATAAGCATTATTGTGTGTCATGTTATATCTCGACATTACATATACAAATAGGGATGTTCAATGTTAGCAAAATATAGTGAATGGAATGGATGACAGAATTATATATATATATATATTGTAACACCCCACCTCCGCTAGGGTCACTCACAAAGGGAATGCACTAGTTTTGGAGGGGTATTATCGAGATAACATCACAGAATTATCACAAGACAGAACATTAATAAAAAAATTTAAGTAAACAGCGGAAGAATTTATGAGCAAAACAGAACTCCATTTTATTCCAAAATAAACCATGTCTCTTACAAACATTCCAAATAACTTCATTACAACTGTCTTGTAATAATAGCCAAAGAAGCAATAACTTAAAAACAGAAAAACAGCTTATTCCCCAAGTGCAGTAAAAAGAAGCAGCCATAGCAAACCATACAGGCTGAGCCAAAGCAAGTGATATCCAAGCTAAGAGCTAGTGTTTCCTCCCTGAGAACCTGGGGGGAAACGAAAGAAAAAGAGGCGAAAGGAAAAGGGTCAGTCATAAAGACTGAGTAAGTCCTATTGACTTTCAGTGTAAAAACGGTTAAAACAACCTGTCATGTATGAACTGGAACTAAACTTAAGAATGGTGTCAAGGTGAACAAGGTAGACTAAGGTGATCAGGATAAGTCAAGACAAGTCAAGTAAAGCATCACATGTTCGAGATTCGTTGCATCGACTATACTAGTATACTAAGCCCATATCACAAGTTAATCACGAAATAAATTCCACGGCCCAATATCATGAAATGACCCTGAAACAGGGTCTGACACAAGTACGGGGTCCTACGGAGCGATTATCTAGTCGATCGGTTCCCTACAAGTTCTAGCTCATCAAGTGTCCATGTCATACGGCTAATCACGAATGTAGTCACTTGTGCTGGGTCCACCTTCGGGTGTATCAGCCCTAGGGTGTCAACCCCTGACACGATTCAAAATGCACAGATAAATCTACGGATACCCAGTGTCTGCCCCGGAATACGTGCACGACCGTAGCCCACCGAACCTACACTGGCGTACCCCACTGCCGTCGTTCACCTCTTACAATCAGCCCAGTAATCGTGCCCCACCCGGCCTAGCCCCAGGGTACCTTGATACATCTAGAGGGTTACTGCTGAAAAGGGTCGTGTCTAGGGTTTCGCCTAACAGATTAGGTCATGTAATTCGTGACCTAACCCGCCTAACCGATTAAGTCATGTAATTCGTGACTTAATCCTTTTCCAGTCTAGTCATGTCAAGATGGTTAAGTATGTCATTTAAATTCGTGACTTAACCCGCCTACGTGTCATGTCAAGTTGGCAAAGTGTTGTCGTTTCAAGTTCATGACTTAGCCCTACAAATCGTGTTCAAGTTGGTTAAGTTGTCTTTTCATGTTCATGACTTAACCCTAATTGGCATTAATTGATTCATTAATGCACCGAACCACTCACATTGGATCATATTGTTCGTAGCCACTGGATTTGTCGGGCGGTTCCGGGCAGGTTTACGCTACGAACTCAACCCAACCTCGAGTTGACCACTTTCTTGTTTTCTAAAGTCATGCCCATGTTCTTATCAGATTCGTGCTATTTTTATAGCATGTTCATATGTCAATTTCGTGCCCAACTAAGGCATGTCTCATGTCAAGTTATGGCATGTTCAAGTCAAGTTTTCGTGCCATATTTCATGTTCTACTTATGCCAAATTTCACGGTTTATGATTATAATCAATTCAAGTTTTGCCTATTCTATCCAATCGTATCCCCAACGTATATAAACGTACTTCGTTCGCAAGCATAAACAATTCAAGAGATAAAGGGAAATAACACCAAACATGTGATAGGCATACGTGACAATTCCAACATCACTTGCATAATAAACAGGCTATAACATATCACATGGTTTCAATACTAGCATGATGATAACTTGGCATAGTAATAGTTCCAACTTAGTTTAACATGATGAATTCAACTTTACATCATATGCATAATAATTCTTGCGGGCATAATAATATTTTATTACAAACATGAAACATTAAAGGCATGGTAATTCTAATAGGCATAGTGGATTCCAATCTAGCATTTTTAACATAATGATTCTCATCTAGCATTATAAACATAATGATTCCAACTTTTCATCATAACCTAGCAATTCCCAATTTGTCCTTAACATGATAGGTATATTAACATCACAGGCACAGTTTCATTAATATCATAGACATGGTTTAATTAGCATCATAGGCATGGTTTAATCAACATAAAGATTTCAATAAACAGAGTGATTCCATGGACATGTATTAGTCCAACTTGCCATGCAATTAAGCCCAAGTGATTCATAACAACATCAACATAATGATAAGTTTTACTTGCAACATTAAAATAGCAATATTCCTAAATTTTGATTCAAAGTTAAACAATATAAACATGGATTAACAATAGTTCCTAAATCCGGTTTCAATTCATAGCATGTCCATGTTATTTTAGCGTTTTTGCCTAAAAAGTGACATAGAACTTACAATATGAAGCAAGCAATCCAAATCAAAACTTTAAATAAAATAGCCCCAAATCCGTTGTCTAAAGCGTCGTAGTTGTTGTAGCTTCTAGTTGTAGCCTTCAAGAATCATCCTACGTCTTCTTTAATTTTTTTGTTCTTTGTATTTTTAATTTAGAGTTCTAGGTTTAATGGCGGCTGCATGAGTGCTAAAATGAAATAGTATGATTTAGGCTAGGTCATAGGGTCTTTAAATAGTTGTAGGCAACTCCTTTAGGCCATTAGATCAACCCCAGAGTCAATCCGGACTATCAAAACACATACCGGGCTTCAAAAATGGGTTCTGGGCCAAACCAGGCCAACCAGGTCGACCTGTATAGGGGGGTCGACTCTAGGGTCGACTCTAGGGTCGACCTGGCCTGGGGAGGTCGACTCTAGGGTCGACTCTAGGGTCGACTCGGTTCTGTCTGCCAGAAAGTCTGCTGAAACTTGTTTTGGCCATATATTGGTCATACGGACTCCGATTTTCGAAAACTCAGACTCTATTTCGCGTATTTTTTCGAGAGGAACGCAATGGTGAAGTCCCTTTTACCTAATTCCTGATTCTTAAATTAATTATCCTTATTTTACTAATTTTTCCGTCACACACACCGTTACCGAACTAATTTTTCTTCTCTTCCAAATATTAATTAATTCTTCTTATGCATCACCATTATTTACCTATCTAAACATATTTATTTCATTTTTAATTATACCTTGATTTCTTGTTTTCACATGTTGTTAAAATTTGGGTTGTTACATTCTCCCCTCCTTAATGGATTTCGTCTCCGAAATCTTCAAGTTAAGAAGAATGTGTCCTACCATCCATCATCCATCTACTCAAAACATCATCCATTAGCAATCATTGTCCTTAAAAGATTTCTAATGCTGTATGAACATATGCAAGAAGTGTGTGTATATGTTCCTTATCTAATGTAAATGATCAGGCCTGATTGATCTTCTAGATGCAAAATATGTTTAGTGCCATGAGTCCAACATGTATGCAAATTTTTCCTATTATAATTCATAATTTCTATATGAGTGCTCAAACATTCAATCATATGCAACAACAAAATGATAGCACAACCAAGTTTCCAAAATAAACACTCATGCATATGCAAGTATGAAACTGTGACTGAGCCGATCTAGTGCCTAATGTGTATTCATGCATCCACGAGCAAACACTTGCGACAACTTGCAACCATTTTGCAATCACAACATGTTTCAATTACATGTTTACATCCAAAAAGATTCTACCTATGGTTCTCAAGATAGGATCGAGGAGATAACAAGATAAAACAAAGCATCTAGAAAAAGAAGTTAAAGATGTACCCCAGGAAGGTCCGGTCTGCTTCTTAGGGCAGTCCTTGCTGATGTGTCCAGTCTCCCCACAATGAAAACATTCACCTTGCTTTCTCTTCCTCTTTCTACAATCCTTGGCTATGTGCCCTTCCGTACCACAGAAATTACATTTCCTTTTATCATGTGAGTTGTCGTTCTTGCCTCCTTTCTCGGAGTCTACCTTTTTATTCTGAGAATCGTTGGGCTTGACCTCTTTCTTGCCCTTCTTATCTTCCTCATACAGTAGGGCCATATCCACCAAGCTTTCAAAGGTCGCCCCCATGTTCACATGAGTCATGGCCAAACCATGTAGTGGCTCGTTCAAGCCCCGTGCAAAACGTAGCGCCTTTTTCTGAGGAGTGTTGATTAACTCCAATCTGAAGCGAGCAAGCTGATTGAAACGGTTCACGTATTCTTTAACTATCATATTTCCTTGTTTAAGGGCCAGAAACCGTTCCATTTGGAGACTCTCCTCTGCTGATGACAAGAACTTAAGCCCAAATCTCCCTCTAAAGTCCGCCAAAGTCTCAATGGGCCTAGTAGCGTTGGTGACTTCCCACCAATAAGAAGCTTCTTCTTTCATGAGCCACGCCGCCAATTGTACTTTCCTATTGTCCTATACCTCAAAGATAACAAACAAGTCTTCGGTTTCCTTCAACCAATTCCGTGCCTCAACAAAAGTCTAAGTTCCTAGGAAATCCTTTCCGCCCATGGCCTTAAAGTCCTTGCATATCTTTGAAAAAGCGGTTTCTCGCGGAGGTTGAGGAGGATGAGGAGGAGGATTGGCTGGGCCTGTCACATTATCCCGAGCCTCGAGGAAACGACGGAACCAAGTGGGTATATTGACACCCTCGGGAAGATTAAGATCGTCCGCCATGATAAGCTGAAAACGAAAAAGGAAAAAAATTCAAACGAGGAAACAAAGATTGTGCTAATGGCTTTTTGGGGAATAGCCTTTTAAAATAAACCAACTTTTCTTGAAAAGTGCTTCTTTGTAAATGGTTTTGAAAAAAATTCAAAAGGTTTTCAAAACTTTTGCCCAGTCTTGGTAACCTTCTGCTCTGATACCAAATGTAACACCCCACCTCCGCTAGGGTCACTCACAAAGGGAATGCACTAGTTTTGGAGGGGTATTATCGAGATAACATCACAGAATTATCACAAGACAGAACATTAATAAAAAAATTTAAGTAAACAGCGGTAGAATTTATGAGCAAAACAGAACTTCATTTTATTCCAAAATAAACCATGTCTCTTACAAACATTTCAAATAACTTCATTACAACTGTCTTGTAATAATAGCCAAAGAAGCAATAACTTAAAAACAGAAAAACAGCTTATTCCCCAAGTGCAGTAAAAAGAAGCAGCCATAACAAACCATACATGCTGAGCCAAAGCAAGTGATATCCAAGCTAAGAGCTAGTGTTTCCTCCCTAAGAACCTGGGGGGAAACGAAAGAAAATGAAGCGAAAGGAAAAGGGTCAGTCATAAAGACTGAGTAAGTCCTAGTGACTTTCAGTGTAAAAACGGTTAAAACAACCTGTCATGTATGAACTGGAACTACACTTAAGAATGGTGTCAAGGTGAACAAGGTAGACTAAGGTGATCAGGATAAGTCAAGACAAGTCAAGTAAAGCATCACATGTTCGAGATTCGTTGCATCGACCGTACTAGTATACTAAGCCCATATCACAAGTTAATCACGAAATAAATTCCATGGCCCAATATCATGAAATGACCCTGAAACGGGGTCTGACCCAAGTACGGGGTCCTACAGAACGATTATCTAGTCGATCGCCCCCCTATAAGTTCTAGCTCGTCAAGTGTCCGTGTCATACGGCTAATCACGAATGTAGTCACCTGTGCTGGGTCCACCTTCGGGTGTATCAGCCCTAGGGTGTCAACCCCTGACACGATTCAAGATGCACAGATAAATCTACAGATACCCAGTGTCTGCCCCGAAATACGTGCACGACCGTAGCCCATCGAACCTACACTAGCGTACCCCACTGCCGTCGTTCACCTCTTACAATCAGCCCAGTAATCGTGCCCCACCCGGCCTAGCCCCAGGGTACCTTGATACATCTAGAGGGTTACTGCTGAAAAGGGTCGTGTCTAGGGTTTCGCCTAACAGATTAGGTCATGTAATTCGTGACCTAACCCGCCTAACCGATTAAGTCATGTAATTCGTGACTTAATCCTTTTCCAGTCTAGTCATGTCAAGATGGTTAAGTATGTCATTTAAATTCGTGACTTAACCCGCCTACGTGTCATGTCAAGTTGGCTAAGTGTTGTCGTTTCAAGTTCATGACTTAGCCCTACAAATCGTTTTCAAGTTGGTTAAGTTGTCTTTTCATGTTCATGACTTAACCCTAATTGGCATTAATTGATTCATTAATGCACCGAACCACTCACATTGGATCCTATTGTTCGTAGCCACTGGATTTGCCGGGCGGTTCCGGGCAGGTTTACGCTACGAACTCAACCCAACCTCGAGTTGACCACTTTCTTGTTTTCTAAAGTCATGCCCATGTTTTTATCAGATTCGTGCTATTTTTATAGCATGTTCATATGTCAATTTCGTGCCCAACTAAGGCATGTCTCATGTCAAGTTATGGCATGTTCAAGTCAAGTTTTCGTGCCATATTTCATGTTCTACTTATGCCAAATTTCACGGTTTATGATTATAATAAATTCAAGTTTTTCCTATTCTACCCAATCGTATCCCCAACGTATATAAACGTACTTCGTTCGCAAGCATAAACAATTCAAGAGATAAAGGGAAATAACACCAAACATGTGATAGGCATACGTGACAATTCCAACATCACTTGCATAATAAACAGGCTATAACATATCACATGGTTTCAATACTAGCATGATGATAACTTGGCATAGTAATAGTTCCAACTTAGTTTAACATGATGAATTCAACTTTACATCATAGGCATAATAATTCTTGCGGGCATAATAATATTTTATTACAAACATGAAACATTAAAGGCATGGCAATTCTAATAGGCATAGTGGATTCCAATCTAGCATTTTTAACATAATGATTCTCATCTAGCATTATAAACATAATGATTCCAACTTTTCATCATAACCTAGCAATTCCCAATTTGTCCTTAACATGATAGGTATATTAACATCACAGGCACAATTTCATTAATATCATAGACATGGTTTAATTAGCATCATAGGCATGGTTTAATCAACATAAAGATTTCAATAAACAGAGTGATTCCATGGACATGTATTAGTCCAACTTGCCATGCAATTAAGCCCTAGTGATTCATAACAACATCAACATCATGATAAGTTTTACTTGCAACATTAAAATAGCAATATTCCTAAATTTTGATTCAAAGTTAAACAATATAAACATGGATTAACAATAGTTCCTAAATCCGGTTTCAATTCATAGCATGTCCATGTTATTTTAGCGTTTTTGCCTAAAAAGTGACATAGAACTTACAATATGAAGCAAGCAATCCAAATCAAAACTTTAAATCAAATAGCCCCAAATCCGTTGTCTAAAGCGTCGTAGTTGTTGTAGCTTCTAGTTGTAGCCTTCAAGAATCATCCTTCGTCTTCTTTAATTTTTTTGTTCTTTGTATTTTTAATTTAGAGTTCTAGGTTTAATGGCGGCTGCATGAGTGCTAAAATGAAATAGTATGATTTAGGCTAGGTCTTAGGGTCTTTAAATAGTTGTAGGCAACTCCTTTAGGCCATTAGATCAACCCCAGAGTCAATCCGGACCATCAAAACACATACCGGGCTTCAAAAATGGGTTCTGGGCCAAACCAGGCCGACCAGGTCGACCTGTAAAGGGGAGGTCGACTCTAGGGTCGACCTGGCCTGGGGAGGTCGACTCTAGGGTCGACTCGGTTCTGTCTGCCAGAAAGTCTGCTGAAACTTGTTTTGGCCATATCTTGGTCATACGGACTCCGATTTTCGAAAACTCGGACTCTATTTCGCGTATTTTTTCGAGAGGAACGCAATGGTGAAGTCCAATTTACCTAGTTCCTGATTCTTAAATTAATTATCCTTATTTTACTATCATTTCTGTTACACACACCGTTACCGAACTAATTTTTCTTCTCTTCCAAATATTAATTAATTCTTCTTATCCATCACCATTATTTACCTATCTAAACATATTTTTATATATTTTATTTCATTTTTAATTATACCTTGATTTCTTGTTTTCACATGTTGTTAAAATTCGGGTTGTTACATATATATATAAATTAAAATCAAACGAACCGAGCGTGGAAGTTCGCATCTTGGAATCGTGTCTTTAATTGATTATACCGAAATATCCGACCATCGGATTTTCCCAAAACTGAAACCGTTAGGTTCGCCTTGGGAAGATCTTTCCAATGATATGAATTGCGTTAAATCCAACGGTTAGATTTAGAGAATCGTGTAAAACAAATTTGAGTAAAAACAGTGCTAGGGTCGCCCATTGACCCGAAGAGTCGTTAAATTAAATTTAGCTATTTTTATATAAATAAAAATAGCGATAGATCGTTATTAAATACTAATAATGATATGGAATGATTTTAAAATATATATGTGCGAGGATCATTTGAAAAGTCCAAGTTCAATCTCATCTTAAATGATCATACGTCGACCTAAGTCGAAGAGTTGAAGACGGTGATTGAAGACCGGTAATCTTCGACATCGAATGGATGACGGCTACTGATGCCCTCAATTGATTTGCTACCTTGAAAAGGGTTCCGGTGGTAGTTGTCCAAACGTACTTGGAGCTCTACCGGATGTAGTTTCGTTTAGACCAAGAACGGGCTTATAAATGGAATGTTTGTCCGACATTATACTCCTTTATATTGTATTTATTGATTTTCTGTCGAATGTATGAATTCTTGGTGGCGGAGAATTTATTCTCTTGCTTAACACCCTTTTGTATATTTTGGCAAAGGATTAATAGTATGATATGGATTGACAGTGTGGCATACCAAGATGCAATGATCAAGGTTACTTGTTGAAAAGCAGAACCTTGTGGTGACGATCAAAGCACAGCTTGAATAAGCATAGCTTTGTGTATTACATAGCTTCACGAGCCTCACAACCCGGTTGAGTCTAAAACGGAGCAAGAGAACGCAAGGAGAGAAGCACGTTTCTTTCTTGCTAGAAGTGGTGTCATGGTATGGAGCCCAGACATTTTTTACTTATGTGGATGATGGAATGAGGCGCCTAGGATATTAGGTCCTATAGGACCGAGAAACGTGTGTTCAGGAATAACTAATCCGCAAAATCATATGTGCGGACCGGCCCTGCAGGATCCAAGGGTTCACTGCTGGGAATCCTGAGACATTAGCTAGAGTGTCTCGAATCGGTAAGGAGATCGTTCCTAGCCTTGACTCATGATGGAAATCCAATTCCCAATACGACCCTACAGACTTGATCGTATTACTAGTATGGAGGCATAGTATATGGTAGCTATTCTTCCTAGGATTGATAAATTTACTTTGAAATGTTTTTAAAACATATATACACTAATAATAATATCAAATTCGTTTTTATCGTACCAAGCATGTTTAATCATTATAAGGTAAAACTCTATCCTCTGCTTTGCATTGTGTGATGGGACTTGAATCTTATGATGATTCCATTTTTCTAAAAAGCATTGCGTTGTTTAACGATTTACTTTAATTTATGCACCGGCAATCCATTGGAATAAAACCCGTTCCGCGTTAGCGGCGTGGTCCTTGGAATTGCCTTATTACTATTAGTTAAATTAGTTAAGAATTCTCACACCAGTCCCATGACTGACTCTTTGTTTGTTTCCACCTTTGCAAACTCGGGTGCTCTCTTTTCCACACGGCTAGTCGAGTAGTTTGTCTGCAGGTCCCTATCTCGAGCAGGATTCTGGATTGAAGCTTAAAGCTGTGTCCAGAGTATAGTTTTCTTCTGCTGCCTTAGTTATTTTATTTCCGCTGCACAGTATTGTATTATAATTTGTTGTAATTTATCTTCCGCTGTATTTTAAATCGATGTACTCTGATATTCTGTACTCTGATGTAACATTATTGTGATGTTTATAAAAGTTTGTTGTTATTGTTCTGATGTTGTTGTATTCCCAGAGTTAACGTATTCGGGATTTAAAGGTCTTAGTCGATTTTGCGATCGATTGAGTCCGGGCAAAATCCGTGTCGTTACAATGGATCTCAACTTAAGGCACTAAAAATGGACGGAGTTCCTTACGTTCCATGACTTTGAGATAGCTTATACCCATGGCAAGGGTAGTGTAGTTATGGACGCATTGATTTGGCAAAGGATGACCATGAGTCCTTTATTCATAGAGAGGCAAAGCTTATAGTTTATCTCGACCTTTGACTTTAGGCCATCTACAGATTTCACATTGAGGTTGTTAGCATCATTGGAGGTGCGACCTACTCTTATGGATTTTAGTGGGACTACACAACGGGAGGATCAAAAGTTAGTAGACATTTTGGATAGACTCGGTAAGGGAGAGGCATTTAGTCACCTAGGTAGATATTCTATGTACGAGAAGGGGTGGCTAAGAAGAGATGAAATATTATGTGTTCCCAGAGTCGAAGACTTGCTAAGATCAATTCTTGAGGAGGCTCATCACTCTCTGATGATTTTCCATCTAGGATGTGATAAAATGTACTGAGAATTTTTCATTGGACTGGCATGAAGAAAGATGTGGCAAAGTTTGTGGCCCGATGTTTGACTTGTCAACAAGTCAAGAATGAACAAAGGAAACCTGGTTAATTTCTTCAGCCCTTGGATATCCCACAATGGAAATGGGAGAGCGTCTATATGTACCCAGATCAAGGAAAGGCAACACGAGTATTTGGGTGATAGCGGACAAGCTTATTAAGAGCGCTCATTTTATCCCAGTCAACAACAAGAGGACGACGGCTCGGCTAGCATCCGTTACCTTAGAGAGATCGTCCGACTTCATGGGGTACCTTCTAGTATAGTAAGTGACCGAAACCCCATATTTACTAGCGAGTTTAGGAGGAGCTTGCAAGAGGAACTAAGCTCATAGTTAAGACTTAGCACAACTTATCATCGTCAGACTGGCGGACAGACTGAGAGGGTCAATAGGGTTCTCGAGGATTTAAGGTTGCGTATCCTAGATTTCGGAGGGACTTGGGAGGAGCATCTGCCATTGGTTGAGTTCGCCTACAATAATATCAATCAGTCAAGCATAGCGATGTCTCCCTTCGAGGCGCTTTATAGATGACCTTGCAGATCGCTGATATGTTGGTGGGAGTCAACGAACTGACTTCTACTTAGGACCGAGATGATTAGAGAGACTTATGAGAAGATAGACTTTATTCGAAGAAGGACGAAAGCAGCTCGAGATGGGAAGAAGTCATATGTCGACAAGAGAAGGACTGACTTGGAATTTTAGGTGGGAGATATGGTCTTCATCAAAGTATCACCTTTAAGGAACGTAGTTCGATTTGGATCGATTAGGAAATTTGCACCAAGTTTCATAGGACTATTTCCCGTAGTTAAGAGGATATGCCAAATGGCCTACACAGTTAGACTACCAGAGAGGCTGGTGGGAGTTCACGACGTGTTCCATGTTTCCCATTTGAGGAAATGTCTACATGATTCAACAGAGGTAGTTGAGCTAAGTACGCAATATGTGCCTGCTGTTTTGATTGTATATTATGTATATGGAGCGTGAGATGCAAACGTTCCGCTAGATTGCTATTGACTTGATTTAGGCACTATTACGATATCAGAATAATATTGATTTAAAAGAATGTTTTAGATTATCGTAAGATAAAAACAATCTGTATTTATGTGTGGATCAGTCTTACAATTATCCATTCTTTTAAAAAGGATTTTTAAAAGTTAAACCAAGTAATTGGAGTTTACTCACACCAGTCCCATGATTGACACATAGTTTATTTTGTTTTGTTATACCCTAAGCTCTTGGGTGCCCAAATTTGTACGGGAAGTTAAGTAGTTCAGATTTTTACAGATACCCTTGGAGGAGCTTAGAGAAGGAGGCTTCAGCATTATATAGCTATTGTTATTTCCGCTGTGTTGTATATATGATGTACTTTGATGATGTATGTAAGTACAATTTTGTATTTCCAAAGATTGCTATATATATATTACATTTTATTCCACTGCGATGTGAGATTCTGTGTCATTATTTCTGTTCTTTTTTAATCTTTTTCTTTTTATTTCATAATGATTCTTATTTCTATGTAATTTGGGGTGGACGTGTGATGTATTTAGTCAACTTAGATAGTACGAAAATTAGGGGCATTACACAGGTCAACTTTAGTGTTAGGAATTTTGCGAATGGAGTTCGTATGAAAAAATTACGGATGAAATACGAAAAACGGATGGAAATAAATAAACGTAATAAATATGATATATCTTACCATTTGAAACCAGCCCTCACTGGGCAAAACAACCAAAGGGCTCGACACCTCTGGGGGAGCATTCGACCGCTTCGTGCTTTTAGTACCCAGTGGCGGCTAGGTTTTAATGGTAATTTTGTTATATATTATAATATAAACAGACAGATGTTTATTTACTTAAATCTTACGTTTCATGGCCAATTCCACTCCTATAAATAAAGGGGTAAAACCTCATTCTTTTCCACACAAATCCATAGGCGGCAGCGAAGCTCTGCCAGTTCCCTTTCTCTTCTAATCAATTTCTAAATTAAAAATATATTCATATACAATTAATCAAACATAAATCAAAAAGATTTGAAAGGGATTATCACATGCAATTGGAAAAGGGCGTGAATTGACGGCTAACCTATTCTACATAAGATTCTCCCATCTTTTCCTATTTTCTTGCAAATCTACAGATCTTAAAGTATCCCTTTTTCGAAATAAATGTTGATTTGTAAGTATTTTGGAATTGTAGGCCTAAAAGATTATTCAGATTTGGATGCTTTCAGGTGAGTGGGAAATTTACATACAAAGTTATAATAGCTTATTTAACTTGTTTGAATTAGATCTCAAAATACATGCCTAATATTGTTAGATCTGTTTATAGTATTGTTAATCTGAAATGACATCTGTCAGATCTTCTTATGAATGTTGATAAAAATATGAAAGTATAGATTTGTGGTTATAAATAATATTATTTGTAGGTTTATTTAATTGTTTATACATATTACCTACAATTATGTTTGAAAATATATTGTGTATATTGCAAAACAATGCAAATCTAGAAATCAGTCTCATTAAACACTGTTTAGATGTAGTTTTATTCCAGATCCCTAGTTCCAGTGTTAAATAATAAATTATGTAATTTTGATTAAAAAGATATAAACCTATTTGTATTCAATTTTGTTGAGATTTTGACTTAGTTCCTGTGAATATGCCTTTTTTCTCTTTTGAAATAAAAAGGACATCATTTGGAACCAATAAGAAATATATTATATATTGAAAAGGGAAAAGTTGTGTAAACTTACGTGTAAACATAAATACACATATTTTCCTAGTTTGCATTAACTATTCAAAAATATACATAAAGTAAATTTCTTATTGTTTGAAATTATGTTCCATGCCGTATTCAGACATAATTGACAATAACTATAGTTGACGGTCTTTTTATAAGATTTGGAACTTTGTGGCGAGACTGAACACAAAAAGGAGTGTTTGGTTATTAAAACCAAATCATTTAACTTAACAATAATAATAAAAAGAAGATAACTACGTTAACCGCGCAAAAACATAGATATATATATATGCATTATCCTCCGAATCTACATAAACAACGAAATGTATTATAAATGATGTTTGAATGTTTGAACGGTATACATTGTATGAAATTATACATGTAAATGTATTCATTATTAAATGAATATATTTGTGGTGACCGTTGTAGCAATTTATGTAATTGAGTGCTATAGATGGGCCCTAAACAAATAATAACTATTGTAACCAACGTTGATTCGGGGGAAAAGAAATTTTAATGAGGCAGTTAAGTCTAATGGTTACAATTTCTAAAATGGTTAGGATTAATGTTGTATACCCCAATTAGGAAAATTAATGTAAGAACCCGTAACTTCCCCAATAAGGAAAGCCCGGATTGCATTGAGGACAACACACATTGGAATGCCAACAGAAGAACATTTCATTGTTATTTACAACAGTTCCATCAGATTACAAGAATATACAGAGTATGAATAGATATTATACAACAAAAAAATATCAAAGATTACAATAAATTACATAGCAGCGGAAAAACAATAAAAAACACAACTGAAAGTAATACATGGATATAGAGCTTTCCGAGCATCGTTCCAGTTGTAAATCAGGATCATGTGAATATAAATCTAGAAAACCAAAACTACTAGCTGCCCGTGTCGAAAATAAGGGCACCCAGAGTTTAGGTTAAAACAATAAACTCTAGGTCAGTCATGTGACTGGTGTGAGAACTAAAACAGTTATTAATCTTTATTTTAAAAGAGAGTAATTCAAGGGACCACGCCGTATAACACGGAACGTGTTTCCTCCCAAGAATACCAGTGCATATGAATGAACAACGCAATGCTTTTTCGAAAAATGAAGCTATTATAAGACCCAGGTCCCATCACACAATGCAACGCAACCCGGAGGATAGGGTTTTACCTTATAACAGCCAAATAATGCTTGATACGTATAAAATGAAATCATATGATATTATTACTAGTGCATAAGTGTTTCAAACCAATTTCAATCATATGTATCAATCATTGACGGCATAAGTGCCCCATCCCACTATGTCGCCATACTAGGCTCTACAAATAAAACCGAAATAACACGTATTGGAAATTGGATTTACGTCATGATTCGAGGCAAGGGGCAAGCTCCTCTCCGCTTCGAGACACTCTAGCAAATGTCTCATGACTACTCTCTCTGGGTAGCCTCTCGGATGCTTCAGGGATGGTCCACACTTACGTTAGTGGATTAGTATTCCTGAACACACGTTTCCAGGTCCTAATAGACCTAAAATCGAGGCGCCTTGCATTCAACAACCACATAGGTGAAAAGTATATAAATGTCAGCCAGTTTAAGCACTGACACCACCACTAGCTAGAAAGAAATGTCGTGCTCTCCCTGCAGTCACTATCCTGTTTTTGACTCATACCGAGGTGTAAGGCTCGCAAATCCATGCCATACACAAAGCTGCGCCACACATGCCGTGCTTTGATCACCAACCACAAGACTTTGCTTTTCAACAGAAGCCTTGATCATTTGCCACTTAGGCATGTTACACAGGCAATTCACTCCATGCGACTGATGTCCATCGATATACAACTTTTGAGCTGAGAAGGGCGTTAAGCAAGAGAATAAATTCTCCACCGCCAAACATATGTATATTTAATAGAGATCAATCAACACAGGACAAAATCCAATGTCAGACACACAGTCCATTTACAAGTTCGTTCTGGGTCTGAACGAAACCGGAGGCACTTTCCTCGCATATCCATCATTCTTGTAACAACCCGTATTTTAAACAACACGTTATAACTTAAAACAGGGCAGAATTAAATGTTAAAATCTGAATCAGGGAAAACGGGTTGCGCCATTGCGTTCGTCTCGAAAAAATACGAGAAATAGAGTCCGGAATTTCGTAAATAGGAGTCCGTATGATCAAGATATGGCCTCGCAAAATTTCACGAAAAATTCAAATTCAAAAACAGATTCAAATTTTCAGAATTCAGGGTAGGCGGGAAAAATCCCGCCCAGACAGGTCGACAGGGGGGTCGACACTAGGGTCGACCTCCCCCCCAACCAGGTCGACACTAGAGTCGACCTGGGGGTCGACCTGTGTGTCGACCTCCCCCCAGGTCGACTGGGGAGTCGACCTGGGGGTCGACCTCCCTGGTCGGCCTAGTGCACCTGTTTTGGCTCCTGGGTCTTGTTTTGGGGGCTTGTGACGATTTTAGATGGCTCAGATCTATCCTAGGGTTTATCCTATGGCTAAAACTAATCCTAAACACTATAAAAAGACCCTAAGACCTAGCTTAAATCATACTATTTCATTTTAGCCTCATGCAGCCGCCATTAAACCTAGAACTCTAAATTAAAAATACAAAGAACAAAATTAAAGAAGACGAAGGATGATTCTTGAAGACTACAACTAGAAGCTACAACAACTACGACACTTTAGACAACGGATTTGGGGCTATTTGATTTAAAGTTTTGATTTGGATTGCTTGCTTCATATTGTAAGTTCTATGTCACTTTTTAGGCAAAAACGCTGAAATAACATGGACATGCTATGAATTGAAACCAGATTTAGGAACTATTATTAATCCATGTTTATATTGTTTAACTTTAAATCAAAATTTGGGAATATTGTTATGTTAATGTTGCAAGTAAAACTTATCATGATGTTGATGTTGTTATGAATCACTTGGGCTTAATTTTATTGCAAGTTGAACAAATACATGTCCATGGAATCATTATGTTCATTGAAATCCTCATGTTGATTAAGCCATGCCTATGATGCTAATTAAACCATGTCTATGATTTTAATGAAACTATGCCTGTGATGTTAATATACCTATCATGCTAATGACAAATTGGGAATTGCTAGGTCATGATGAAAAGTTGGAATCATTATGTTTATAATGCTAGATGAGAATCACTATGTTAAAAATACTAAATTGGAATCCACTATGCCTATTAGAATTACCTTGCCTTTAATGTTTCATGTTTGTAATAAAATATTATTATGCCCGCAATGATTATTATGCCTAGGATGTAAAGTTGAATTCATCATGTTGAACTAAGTTGGATCCATTACTATGCCAAGTTATCATCATGCTAGTATTGAAACCATGTGATATGTTATAGCCTGTTTATTATGCAAGTGATGTTGGAATTGTCACGTATGCCTATCACAAGTTTGGTATTATTCCCCTTTATCTCTTGAATTGTTTATGCTTGTGAACGAAGTACGTTTATATACGTTGGGGATACGATTGGGTAGAATAGGCAAAACTTGAATTGATTATAATCATAAACCGTGAAATTTGGCATAAGTAGAACATGAAATATGGCACTAAAACTCGACTTGAACATGCCATAACTTGACTTGAAACATGCCTTAGTTGGGCACGAAATTGACATATGAACATGCTATGAAAATAGCACGAATCTGATAAGAACATGGGCATGACTTTAGAAAACAAGAAAGTGGCCAACTCGAGGTTGGGTTGAGTTTGTAGTGTAAACCTGCCCGGAACCGCCCGGCAAATCAAGTTGCTACAAACAATAGGATCCAATGTGGGTAGTTGGTCACATCGCGCTTGAAACCCGAGGTTGGGTTGAGTTCGTAGCGTGAACCTGCCCGGAACCGCCCGGCAAATCCAGTGGCTACGAACAATAGGATCCAATGTGAGTGGTTCGGTGCATTAACGAATCAATTAATGCCAATTAGGGTTAAGTCATGAACATGAAAAGACAACTTAACCAACTTGAACACGATTTGTAGGGCTAAGTCATGAACTTGAAACGACAACACTTAGCCAAATTGACATGACATGTAGGCGGGTTAAGTCACGAATTTAAATGACATACTTAACCATCTTGACACGACTAGACTGGAAAAAGATTAAGTCACGAATTACATGACTTAGTCGGTTAGGCGGGTTAGGTCACGAATTACATGACCTAATCTGTTAGGCGAAACCCTAGACACGACCCTTTTCAGCAGTAACCCTCTAGATGTATCAAGGTACCCTGGGGCTAGGCCGGGTAGGGCACGATTACTGGGCTGATTGTAAGAGGTGAACGACGACAGTGGGGTATGCCAGTGTAGGTTCGGTGGACTACGGTCGTGCACGTATTCTGGGGCAGGCACTGGGTATCCGTAGATTTATCTGTGCATCTTGAATCGTGTTAGGGGTTGACACCCTAGGGCTGATACACCCGAAGGTGGACCTAGCACAGGTGACTACATTCGTGATTAGCCGTATGACATGGACACTTAACGAGCTAGAACTTGTAGGAAGCCGATCGACTAGATAATCGCTCCGTAGGACCCCGTACTTGGGTCAGACCCCGTTTCAGGGTCATTTCATGATATTGGGCCGTGGAATTTATTTCGTGATTAACTTGTGATATGGGCTTAGTATACTAGTACAGTCGATGCAACGAATCTCGAACATGTGATTCTTTACTTGACTTGTCTTGACTTATCCTGATCACCCTAGTCTATCTTGTTCACCTTGACACCATTCTTAAGTTTAGTTCCAGTTCATACATGATAGGTTGTTTTAACCGTTTTTACACTGAAAGTCACTAGGACTTACTCAGTCTTTATGACTGACCCTTTTCCTTTCGCCTCTTTTTCTTTCGTTTCCCCCCCTTAGGTTCTCAAGGAGGAAACACTAGCTCTTAGCTTGGATATCACTTGCTTTGGCTCAGCACGTACGGTTTGCTATGGCTGCTTCTTTTTACTGCACTTGGGGAATAAGCTGTTTTTTCATTTTTAAGTTATTGCTTCTTTGGCTATTATTACAAGACAGTTGTAATGAAGTTGTTTGAAATGTTTGTAAAAGACATGGTTTATTTTGGAATGAAATGAAGTTCTGTTTTGCTCATAAATTCTTCTGCTGTTTACTTAATTATTTATTTATGTTCTGTCTTGTGAAAATTCTGTGATGTTATCTCGATAATACCTCTCCAAAACTAGTGCATTCCCTTCGTGAGTGACCCTAGCGGAGGTGGGGTGTTACATTTGGTATCAGAGCAGAAGGTTACCAAGACTGGGCAAAAGTTTTGAAAACCTTTTGAATTTTTTTTTCAAAACCATTTACAAAGAAGCACTTTTCAAAAGAAAAGTTGGTTTATTTTAAAAGGCTATTCCCCAAAAAGCCATTAGCACAATCTTTGTTTCCTCGTTAGAATCTTTTCCTTTTTCGTTTTCAGCTTATCATGGCCGACGATCTTAATCTTCCCGATGGTGTCAATATACCCACTTGGTTCCGTCGTTTCCTCGAGGCTCGGGCTAATGTGGCAGGCCCAGCCAATCCTCCTCCTCATCCTCCTCAACCTCCGCGAGAAACCGCTTTTTCAAAGATATGCAAGGACTTTAAGGCCATGGGCGGAAAGGATTTCCTAGGAACTGAGACTTTTGTTGAGACATGGAATTGGTTGAAGGAAACCGAAGACTTGTTTGTTATCTTTGAGGTAGAGGACAATAGGAAAGTACAGTTGGCGGTGTGGCTCATGAAAGAGGAAGCTTCTTATTGGTGGGAAGTCACCAACGCTACTAGGCCCATTGAGACTTGGGCGGACTTTAGAGGGAGATTTGGTCTTAAGTTCTGGTCATCGGCAGAGGAGAGTCTCCAAATGGAACGGTTTCTGGCCCTTAAACAAGGAAATATGACAGTTAAATAATATGTGAACCGTTTCAATCAGCTTGCTCGCCTCGGATTGGAGTTAGTCAACACTCCTCAGAAAAAGACGCTACGTTTTGCACGAGGCTTGAACGAGCCACTACATGGTTTGGCCATGACTCGTGTGCCCATGGGGGCGACCTTTGAGAGCTTGGTGGATATGGCCCTACTGTATGAGGAAGATAAGAAGGGCAAGAAAGAGGTCAAGCCCAACGATTCTCAGAATAAGAAGGTAGACCCCGAGAAAGGAGGCAAGAACGACAACTCACGTGATAAAACGAAATGCAATTTCTGTGGTACGGAAGGGCACATCGCCAAGGATTGTAGAAAGAGGAAAAGAAAGCAAGGTGAATGTTTTCATTGTGGGGAGACTGGACACATCAGCAAGGACTGCCCTAAGAAGCAGACCGGACCCTCCGGGGGTACATCTTTAACTTCTTTTTCTAGATGCTTTGTTTTATCTTGTTATCTCCTCGATCCTATCTTGATAACCATAGGTAGAATCTTTTTGGATGTAAACATGTAATTGAAACATGTTATGATTGCAAAATAGTTGCAAGTGGTCGCAAGTGGTTGCTCGTGGATGCATGAATACACATTAGGCACTAGATCGGCTCAGTCACAGTTTCATACTTGCATATGCATGAGTGTTTATTTTGGAAACTTGGTTGTGCTATCATTTGGTTGTTGCATATGATTGAATGTTTGAGCACTCATATAGAAATTATGAATTATAATAGGAAATTTTTTGCATACATATTGGATTCATTTCACTAAACATATTTTGCATTTGAGAAGATCAATCAGGCCGGATCATTTGCATTAGATAAGGAACATATACACACACTTTCTGCATATGTTCATACAGCATTAGAAATCTTTTAAGGACAATGACTGCCTGTGGATGATGCTTTGAGTAGATGGATGATGGATGGTAGGATACGTTCTTCCTAACTTGAAGATTTCGGGGACGAAATCCTTTAAGGAGGGGAGAATGTAACAACCCGTATTTTAAACAACACGTTATAACTTAAAACAGGGCAGAATTAAATGTTAAAATCTGAATCAGAGAAAACGGGTTGCACCATTGTGTTCGTCTCGGAAAAATACGCAAAATAGAGTCCGAAATTCCGTAAATCGGAGTCCGTATGATCAAGATATGGCCTCGCAAAATTTCACGAAAAATTCAAATTCAAAAACAGATTCAAATTTTCAGAATTTAGGGTAGGCGGGAAAAATCCCGCCCAGACAGGTCGACAGGGGGGTCGACACTAGGGTCGACCTCCCCCCAACCAGGTCGACACTAGAGTCGACCTGGGGGTCGACATGTGTGTCGACCTCCCCCCAGGTCGATTGGGGAGTCGACCTGGGGGTCGACCTCCCTGGTCGGCCAGGTCGGCCTGGTGCACCTGTTTTGGCTCCTAGGTCTTGTTTTGGGGGCTTGTGATGATTTTAGATGGCTCAGATCTATCCTAGGGTTTATCCTATGGCTAAAACTAATCCTAAACACTATAAAAAGACCCTAAGACCTGGCTTAAATCATACTATTTCATTTTAGCCTCATGCAGCCGCCATTTAACCTAGAACTCTAAATTAAAAATACAAAGAACAAAATTAAAGAAGACAAAGGATGATTCTTGAAGGCTACAACTAGAAGCTACAACAACTACGACACTTTAGACAACGGATTTGGGGCTATTTGATTTAAAGTTTTGATTTGGATTGCTTGCTTCATATTGTAAGTTCTATGTCACTTTTTAGGCAAAAACGCTGAAATAACATGGACATGCTATGAATTGAAACCGGATTTAGGAACTATTATTAATCCATGTTTATATTGTTTAACTTTGAATCAAAATTTGGGAATATTGCTATGTTAATGTTGCAAGTTAAACTTATCATGATGTTGATGTTGTTATGAATCACTTGGGCTTAATTTTATTGCAAGTTGAACAAATACATGTCCATGGAATCATTATGTTCATTGAAATCCTCATGTTGATTAAACCATGCCTATGATGCTAATTAAACCATGTCTATGATATTAATGAAACTATGCCTGTGATGTTAATATACCTATCATGCTAATGACAAATTGGGAATTGCTAGGTCATGATGAAAAGTTGGAATCATTATGTTTATAATGCTACATGAGAATCACTATGTTAAAAATACTAAATTGGAATCCACTATGCCTATTAGAATTACCCTGCCTTTAATGTTTCATGTTTGTAATAAAATTATTATTATGCCCGCAATGATTATTATGCCTAGGATGTAAAGCTGAATTCATCATGTTGAACTAAGTTGGAACCATTACTATGCCAAGTTATCATCATGCTAGTATTGAAACCATGTGATATGTTATAGCCTGTTTATTATGCAAGTGATGTTGGAATTGTCACGTATGCCTATCACATGTTTGGTGTTATTCCCCTTTATCTCTTGAATTGTTTACGCTTGTGAACGAAGTACGTTTATATACGTTGGGGATACGATTGGGTGGAATAGGCAAAACTTGAATTGATTATAATCATAAACCGTGAAATTTGGCATAAGTAGAACATGAAATATGGCACGAAAACTCGACTTGAACATGCCATAACTTGACTTGAAACATGCCTTAGTTGTGCACGAAATTGACATATGAACATGCTATGAAAATAGCACGAATCTGATAAGAACATGGGCATGACTTTAGAAAACAAGAAAGTGGCCAACTCAAGGTTGGGTTGAGTTTGTAGTGTAAACCTGCCCGGAACCGCCCGGCAAATCAAGTTGCTACAAACAATAGGATCCAATGTGGGTAGTTGGTCACATCGCGCTTGAAACCTGAGGTTGGGTTGAGTTCGTAGCGTAAACCTGCCCGGAACCGCCCGGCAAATCCAGTGGCTACGAACAATAGGATCCAATGTGAGTGGTTCGGTGCATTAACGAATCAATTAATGCCAATTAGGGTTAAGTCATGAACATGAAAAGACAACTTAACCAACTTGAACACGATTTGTAGGGCTAAGTCATGAACTTGAAATGACAACACTTAGCCAACTTGACATTACACGTAGGCGGGTTAAGTCACGAATTTAAATGACATACTTAACCATCTTGACATGACTAGACTGGAAAAAGATTAAGTCACGAATTACATGACTTAATCGGTTAGGCGGGTTAGGTCACGAATTACATGACCTAATCTGATAGGCGAAACCCTAGACACGACCCTTTTCAGCAGTAACCCTCTAGATGTATCAAGGTACTCTGGGGCTAGGCCGGGTGGGGCACGATTACTGGGCTGATTGTAAGAGGTGAACGACGGAAGTGGGGTATGCCAGTGTAGAATCGGTGGACTACGGTCGTGCACGTATTCCGGGGCAGGCACTGGGTATCCGTAGATTTATCTGTGCATCTTGAATCGTGTCAGGGGTTGACACCCTAGGGCTGATACACCCGAAGGTGGACCCAGCACAGGTGACTACATTCGTGATTAGCCGTATGACACGGACACTTAACGAGCTAGAACTTGTAGGGAGCCGATCGACTAGATAATCGCTCCGTAGGACCCCGTACTTGGGTCAGACCCCATTTCAGGGTCATTTCATGATATTTGGCCGTGGGATTTATTTCGTGATTAACTTGTGATACGGGCTTAGTATACTAGTACGGTCGATGCAACGAATCTCAAACATGTGATGCTTTACTTGACTTGTCTTGACTTATCCTGATCAACTTAGTCTATCTTGTTCACCTTGACACCATTCTTAAGTTTAGTTCCAGTTCATACATGACAGGTTGTTTTAACCGTTTTTACACTGAAAGTCACTAAGACTTACGCAGTCTTTATGACTGACCCTTTTCCTTTCGCCTCTTTTTCTTTCGTTCCCCCCCCAGGTTCTCAGGGAGGAAACACTAGCTCTTAGCTTGGATGTCACTTGCTTTGGCTCAGCACGTACGGTTTGCTATGGCTGCTTCTTTTTACTGCACTTAGGGAATAAGCTGTTTTTCCGTTTTTAAGTTATTGCTTCTTTGGCTATTATTACAAGACAGTTGTAATGAAGTTATTTGAAATGTTTGTAAAAGACATGGTTTATTTTGGAATGAAATGAAGTTCTGTTTTGCTCATAAATTCTTCCGCTGTTTACTTAATTATTTATTTATGTTCTGTCTTGTGAAAATTCTGTGATGTTATCTCGATAATACCTCTCCAAAACTAGTGCATTCCCTTTGTGAGTTACCCTAGCGGAGGTGGGGTGTTACAGTTCTCCAAGTACGTCTGGACGATCACCAACTGATTCCCTCCTCTTGGGTGTACAGCCCAATCAAGATCATCAGTAATCACCCAAACGATGTAAAGACTTCCGGTCTTCAACCACATCTTCATCTTCGACTTATCGTCGAATCCGTTATTCAGAATGGGTATAAACCCAGCCTTTCCGAATAACCCGCGTATATAATAAACAAATGTTACACAAACACAACATACGCCTCATTCCAATTCATCAGTCACTAACCGTAAATTACCAAGAGAACAATTCCCCAAATATTAACTCCGAAGGATGAAACCAACATCAGATCAATACCCAGGAAACCATCCATCTTAGCTAACCTACAGTGAGTTTCTCAATTTCACATTCTTAGGGAAAGGTTCCCATTAATTTTATCAAAGATAAATTCTTTTAGATTTTTTCTTTAATCTTCCTTTGGATGTCATTTCAAACCATATTATGGTTTTCCAAACTAGTCGGGATTAGCGAACCACACCGAAGAAATTATTTATTTTATTTCCCAATCCCAACCTATTCATCCCATGAAGCAAAACCAGTAATGCTCCATATCTAACACCACGGTGTTATCGGTAAAATTAATTACCATTTCACTTTCAAATCTAATTATAGATTTAATTATCGCTATGGAGCAAAACTGGTGATACTCCATTCTCGCTCACTTTCCAAATTTGATAATTTAAATTATCAATTCACATTTCAGTCAAATTACAGATTCATGAAAACTCATTTTACTAGGTTAAAGAACTAATGTCATTTAAAACACAGTTCACGATAAACCCAAATCACATTCTATTTATTATCGGGTTAAAGAACAAGTGTTATTTAAAACCCCGTTCACGATAAACCCACAAATCAATTTTAATTCAATTCCAATTAAATATACTAATTAATTGGTATACTTTGTTAAATCTGAATAAAAAGATTTAATCTTTTCTCAACGGGGTTTAAAAACAGTGTTGATGAAGACACCATTCACGAAAAACCCAAATCCCATTTGATATTAAATACAAGGCTCTGAATAGAAAATATATCGGCTTATATTCAATATCAAATTCTGAAACCCACAAATATCACTTTGGAAATAACGATATAAAATGTATCTTCCAAATTTCCTCCAAAATATCTGTATAATCGCGGAATCTGATATCGAAATATTTCAAAGACAATTTCGATTCAAATCCATTCCAATTCATATATTGGAAATTTTGGTTATTTAAAACCCATTTCAAATCCAATTTATTTATGTAAAAATAATTGGATTTGAATTCTAGTTCAAAACTAGTTCATTTCGATACAAATCTATTTTTGTCTTTTCAAATATGGAGTTTTTCATCCCAATTTTTTCCAAATCATATATTATGATTTTACACAAATTATTAATATTTTTGATAATTTTATCAAGGCCCGTACAGTCGATTTCCATCAACGGCCATCGAATTGCACTTACAGCGACCTTTTCCAAATTTGATTTGGATGTATCTCCAAATCCAACCGTTAGATTTCAAATTTCTAATATTCATTGGAAAGCTCTTTTCGATACGAACCCAATGGTTTCGGTTTTAGGAGAATCCGACGATCGGATCTCCCATAATTTCCGTTCGAAGTCAATGGTCGAAAGTCACGAACTGCCACAGCGCGGCGCGTTCTATTCAGGCTATTATATTTTATATATATATATATATATTATATATTTCGTCGATTTCCTTTTAAAACGAATTTTATAAATCATTTCAAATTTGTTTCAAAAATAATTTCAACTTTCATTTCAAATTCAAATCAAAATTGAATTTTCCATTATAAATTCTTTTTACATTCATTTCTATTTGATTTCAATTCAAATTGATTTCAATTCAATTTAAGTTCGTTTTCAATTCGATTTGAATTCATTTCAATTCGGTTTGAATTCATTTCAATTCGATTTGAATTCATTTCCACTCGAATTCATTTTATATTCAACTCAATTCGAATTCATTTTATATTCAATTCTATTCGAATTCATTTTATATTCAATTCAATTCGAATTCATTTTATATTCAATTCAATTCGAATTCATTTTCTAAATATTCGATTTTTAAATCTCTTTTCTATATTCATTATAAAAACGAATATAATCGATATAAATATCGTTCGCGTCAAAATAGCGCACCTCTAATCAACACGGCTTTATATTTTTCAATAACTTCGTTATTCTATTCAACAAATGAATATTTATTCTATTCAACACATGAATCTATATTTATTTCAACACATGACTAATCTCAACAAATGAGTACTGTCAACACGTAACTATTTTTGTTATTTAATATATTTTATAAAATTTTGATTTCTATCATTAAAATTTTAATCAAACTCTAACCGTGAATTAGTAGGATAACGATTCCCTAAATATTAACCCCGAAGGCCGAAACCAACATCAGATCAATATCCAAGAGACCACTCATCTTATCTATTTTCCAGTTAGTTCTAATTTTATATATGATAAAGACGTAAATTTTATTGTTAAAATATTTCGTTCAACTCATGAATCTATATTTCTTTCAACACATGACTAATCTTAACAAATGAGTACTGTCAACACGTGAATCTTTATTTTTCCAATTGGAATGAGGCCCAATCAATTACCATATAATGTTAATTATATGGATTCCATACAACACATGGATATAATAGCAATGATAAATAATCAACCATCATCCAAAGTGAACCACACAACTGCATAAGCATTAAATGTAAATAATTAACGCTTACCCAGTCTGTCGACTAATCGATCGACATATAATTAAATAATTGGGATTAGTGTACGCCAAATCTCATCCCAACACTCGTATGGGGTTTCAATCCACAAACACTGAATATTATTTGTGCCGTCGAGCGACGTGTAAAATTTATCGTCCCAATCAATGTTCTTCAAATAGGTGTACATAAACAAACCGTCCGGTTTGTAAATGAATTTTTATTTATTCACATTCACGTTAAAATTATATTTTTAACGATAATTAATTTATTTCAACACATTTCACATCAGCATCACAAACAAACTTCACAACCCATCAAACAAGCATACAAGCCGTCCATGGTCTGTGGACGACGGGTGTCGGGTGCTACTAAACACCGTTTGCATCCTAGTATATATTATTAACTAGAAAAAGAAAATTAAAAGTGAGAAGTTTTCACCGACTAGCTAAACCAACGCCACGACTCTTCTTATGTAGAAATCTTCATCGTGCTCGCCTTTTTGTCAATTTCATCGTCCGTAGCCACTACATATATAAAAATCACATTTTTATATTGTTGCTATGTATATAAAAATTCTATCTTTACACCGCGACTGTATAGATAAAAATTCTATTTTTATAGCGCTACATAAATAAAAATCATATTTATATTCTATTTAAAAATCGTATCTTTATAATGTTATCATATAAATAAAAATCCAATCTTTTCGCTATTCTTCAAATAAAAATCATATCCTTTTATTTATGAAAATCAAATCTTTTCGCTCGCTTTATATATAAAAATCTACTCTTTTCCTTGTTAAAAATATAATCCTTCCTATAACAAAAATACGATCTTTCCTATAATAAAAATTCAATCTTTTTACTTTATAAAAATATGATATTTTCACTTTATAAAGATTCGATCTTTTTACTTCTAAAAATAACATCTTTCTTTTTTAAAAATCACTACTTTACACCATGATTTTCCTATTTTTCCTACAATGTAATCTACACCTAAAAATTACATTTTTTATGTAAAACAATGTTACTTCTTTTTACTAATATTTAATTACTTCTTAAAAATAATAATTAAACTAAAGTGCTAAAGAAAAGAAGCTCACTTTATCTTTCCAGGAATTCACAGCTGGATAAACCCCATTGTTCACTGCCGAGCTTTGCCTGAGCACTGCCACAACCCTCATTCGAGTAGGAAAAACGCTAGCGCCCCCAAACCAAATTCGAACAACCCCCTAGCCTTCGCTGGTGGTGCGCCGCGTCAGAAGGAGGGGGAGCGTCGATTGCGATCGATTTCCATAGGTTTGGTGGGTTGGGGTCATCGAACAGGGTCTGGAGAGAAGAAAAGGGGGATTGGAGGTGAATGGGGAGGCGCGGTGGAGCGGGGCACTGGCGTTGTCGGCGCTTCGACGATGGCTAGACAGTGGAGAGAGGTGGCGGGTTTCTGCGATGGGAGGGTTTTTTTTATTATTATTTTTTCGATTTTGGAAATAGACCGGGGGGGGTGTCTGAGAAATTATAGGAGATGAAAGGGAGGTTTTTTTAATTTAATTATTCAATTCTTTGATTTCAAAAAGCAACTTTTAATTTTGACCTCGAAATTGAACCCACCGACCGTCGCCCCTAGCTAATTACCCTCATTCCGAGCACAGAGGGATATGTATCGTAGGCTGATTCGACTGTTTCATTTAGTTTTCGTCAAAATTAAAATATAAATCTATATATTGAATTTGAACGCGCATTTCAATTTACTGGGGCCACGTACTAACTAGAAAATTTCCCTAAAAATATTTTTTAGCTTCGTATTGACGATACCGTCCTAAAAAAACTAATTTCGTCAAATTCTGAGACCGTTTGAAAAATGGCCCTTTTCCAGTCGATTAAAATCAATTGAAACTGGTCAAACGCGTTTTCCTTTGCCATGCTCACTTTTTGATTCAGAAAATTACGAATTTTGGAATCTAGCAATAACTTGGCATCACGGATCCAACAAAAGTGGTTTCATCGAAAACCGAGGTCGTTTGCAAAATGTCCCATATTTAAGGGCCTGAATTCCATAGCTGCTATTCTGAATTTTCAACTAGACGTATCTTTTGATTCCCGCTATGAAATTTCAATTTCTCGGATTCGTTGGAAAGATATTCTCAATGGATTCGAATATTTTTTGTTTCGCCAAAATCCGGTTTATTTTGCATCTTGTACATTCATTTGAAATTTGAAATCGAATTATCGAACTACCGCGCCATTTTCAATTCCTTTTATAATTTAAAATAAATATTTATATTCTAACGATGATCTATATAAATATATACGTTCGAATTCTATTAAAACTAAATTTCTCGTCGTTATTATTTAAAATAAATCATTTTAAATATTCAAAATTCATCAAAATTTCCAAAATAAAAATTTTAAATTGGCCCGGATTTTCCGTGTTATTACAATCTCCCCCACTTAAAACTTTTCATCCCCGAAAAGGAACGAAGCCGAAAGTTGTTTAACTTATCAACTCAACTTTCATTATTTTCATTACGGCTTAAGTTCTTCAACTTTTCAGTTTCTAAGAACTTTTCAATTTTTTCAAAAATTTTGGCTAACACCCTAAATCTTAGAAAAATTTCGCCATAACCTCCCCTGCACCGGGGACTTCGGGATATTTCATATAGCCTACCATGGCCTTCTTCAATCCAAAAGAAAAAGAAAAAGCCTAGCGGCTCATAAAATCATCATCATCCAAACGAAATAGTAAACTATGGTAAACATGTACCTACTTGTCGGGCAAACAATTTTATTCTTTTGCTCTAGCCTCCTTGCTATGACCTATTCAATGTAAGCACATGTATATGCATGCATTTCCAAACAATTTTTCATACAGTTCAATATTAGGTTCAATTTGGCATAATGGTTCAAAATTTCAAATCAATAATCAAACAACACAATCAGCAGTCAATTAGTTGATTATCATTTCAAATTCATAATTTTGATATATATACAGAAAATCATGTTTTTAATGCCAAATCACAACAATAAATCTATATAGTTTCGGTTCTTGTAACAACCCAAGGTTTTCAGCCCCGAAAATCGACATAAATACCCTTACCGTATATTATGCCGATCCTCCAAGCACCGAAAACACTGGATAGTTTAGAAAGAATTTAGAGGGTGAGATAAGAAAGAAAGAAATATTAGAATAGAAAAAAGAAGAAGAACACCACATCAGAATCTCACAGCGGAACAGATAAAATATAATATCAAATATCTTTGTACAAAAGAACTGTATAGATACATACCAATCATCAGAGCATAAAATATAACTGCACAGCGGAAATAACTTTATATAACTAGCGGTGAAGCCTCCTGCTTCCAGCTCCTGAAACTCCAAGTGGAAACCTAACCTGTAAATATGCTTGGTCCGACCCGAGCACATTTGATTTAAAACAAAATACACCGGATCAGTCTGGAATACTATCAGTGATAAACTCACAGAAACCCACACTAGTTTAACTTTGGAAATCCTTTCTGAAAACAAAGGATAATAGTAAGACCAGTCCACACATAAACACGGACGGTTTTTACCTTACTATAACCCAAACCATTTCTTAAAATCATAACTTGTTCTGATATTATCATAATGACTAAATACAAGTAATTAGCAATCTAGTGGAACACTTGCATCTCACGCTCCACGTAAATAGTATACAATCAAAACCGCGGGCACTTATTGGATATTGGATTTCCAACCTTGACAAGGTATGGGACCACCTGCCGATAGTGTATCTCTAGAGGCGAATACACTGGGTTCAACAAGAACATCTTGCAACCCGACCCTCACATGACCGACCACTCATTTCTCTTGAGTGTATCGAATGTATATCACCGACGGTTGGGATCAGCAACCGCCTCCCGAAAAGGGACAGCATCGAAATATAGATTAAAGAAGCAAATAGATTTTCTCTAGATAGGTGATCATACATCCTAATGGGAGCGACCTACATAGCCATGTTGCCTGCCCGATTTTTGTCATTTCCCGGTTGATGAGGCTTGAGGTCAAAACATATCTGGTCATCATACACTTTGAATGCCACATCGTCAGATCCGCCAGATCAGACTTGATTGACGTCCACCAAAAATACTCTAGTTATTTGGCTAGAGAATAACCATTTCTCCGCCATCAACTATGGTACGTTTGGAGAAATCAACGCATGTAATTCCTTTTGGAAATACTCTGTCAGACATCCGTCCATACAAGTCATCCAGGAACAGGATGAACCGAAGGTACTCTCCTACTGCATCTCATATAGGAATCACCCCATGGATCAGCAGCGAGAAGCCCTTGCAACCTGTAGATTCCAACCACGAAAGAAACCCAGCTTATCTCTGGTTCCGATCCAGAGATTATTAGCAGTCCTTCCATTTATGAAAATCCACAGTCTTCAATGCTCCACCATGATCATCTTCGATATCTTTACGTATTTTTTGGTTGGAATGGTTTTCGAATATAAATTCGATCCCGGTGTTTCCATACCAACAATCGTATTGGTCAACTTTGATAGTCGGTGATTTAGCTATCAAATAACAATAGTGTGAATACAATGATTTTGCTGATTCAGCCTAGACACAACTCGACCTCTAAAATATATTTAACCAAATCGTTAACCAATTCTAATATTCGACTTAACTCTAACTTGAATAATTTGACTAACTCTGACTGATTTACTTTGATCGATTAACTCTACTTGACTAACTCGTCTTATTGAACTCACAGGACTAACTTGACTTGATTACTCCAATCGCTTAATTGATATTTTACTTAAATCCATTCGCTTGACTCTAGATCGCAACGATCACAATGGTTACACCTGATTCCCTCAGGAAACATCCGACCGCCATAGGCTATCTGCAGCCCTGTGAATTACGCTAGCAGTCGTACGCAATGGCAGTTCTTTCCCTGAATAACTAAGTTTGAATAACTCTGCCTCAAAACTATATTCGATCAAATTCTAATTGAATAACGAAAATTTTAAAACACTATTCTTATTTCTTTTGAAACGAACACCGCAATATTTTGTATTTCCCAAAACCTTGTATTTGAGTTTGATATTCCTTGTACAGGATAAATCCAATTTCAACACCTTTACTCACTCGAAACTAATACCATTCCTCGATAATAGTGAAGTCAACCAAGTTGGGGTATTTTATTTACCTCTCAGACCTTGATCGAACCGTTCTTATCTCAGAATAATATCAGTTTGAGCACTACATCAAAATCCCATTTCCCCTCGAATTTCAAATTTGGGTTTTAAGAACCCCGTTTCTCTTATTTGAAATCTTTGTTCAAAATTCTTTTACTTAACTCCTTGAATTAAGTAAATATTCACTAACATGACCCTTACTCAAAACATTATTCACTTATTTCAATAATTAAGAAAAACCTTCTTTAAAATTGCTACATGCACTCATTAATTCCATTTACCAAATCACTTTGAACTTAAATCATAATCTCTTTATAACACTTCCCGCCCTTCGATTGAACTTTCTTTTCAATTAATCACTTGTTACTTCAATGCACATTGATCCATTCTTGTTGGAAACTTGAATCTTTAAATCCCTTTAACGAAACTCCTATTTGGTTTTGATCGAACTTAGCGACATTTTATCCCTTCTTAATTAAATACAAATTCAAAAGTCATCGCTTAAACCATTATTTGTTACAATACAATAATAGCTTACTTTAATATTTACTATATTAAAATAGTTAATCTCGCTATAATAATCATTGCTTTTAAAAGTTACCAATCAACAGTTGATTTCATTTACACTAAACACTTAAAAACTTCCTTAATTTAAAGTTAATCGAGGACTAACTAATATTTAACCCTCAATCATTATAGTTAATCGTGGACTAACTAATAATTACCACTAAATACTCTAGATGATCACTATGGATTTTAGTTAATCAAAGATTAACTACCAATTCACATTCTTCGTTAAATTTAACGAATATTTTGAAATTTAAATCAATTTAAATCCCGTTATCCATTCAAATTACAGCGGTCGATTATATCAATTTACTATCAACTAATATTCATTTGTCATTTCCCTTTTACTTAATTAAATAACTTAATTTATTCAAAATCTCTATTCAAACAATTATACCATTTTAACAACCCATAGGTAAATCCTTGGATTTAGCTCTGCTTTCAACTGGTATAATAATTTTAAGAAAAATCCCTTTAAAAGCTCGATTAAATTATATATTTATAAATTTCTATTTAAATTCCTTATAATTTAATTTAAAACTTAAATCCAGTTATAAAATAATTTATAAATTTAGAACTGAGTCAATTCACCGAATGGTCAACTGACGTTAGAAACAACACCTTTGGACCATTCACTGCCAATTACCAAATCAACGCTGTAGGTTGATTTTAAACACAACACAGGTGAATATATATTCAACCATCAACATACAAATAGGGTTTGGTGTTAGTCGGGGTAAACAGTTCATATATATGCACAACAACCAAAAATACAGTTTATTTGAGGAATCCGGTCGGATCCCTCCAACCTGTCATTCTCTGCATCACAGATATCAGTCGATAACAATATACGAATTAAATAATTGACAGAATATAAATAACTGCAACCATCAAAAAATAACAAACAATCTGCATCCATCGCATCCAGTCAGCAAATTTAAAATGTAACTGTAAAATATATTTAACTGTGAATGTACCACATCATAGGATTCCAGAAGGTGTGAGAATTAACTCACCAGAGTTTGTTCTGGTCAACGGTTGACGTGTTTGTCGCTTTTAATCTTGAACGGACGTTCAAAATTAGCTCAATTTTCAACAGTGTAGGATCAGAGCCTAGTCAGTGCCATCGTCTAGAGCTCGTCCCTACGATCCCAACGGATCCAGTTTCGTCAGATTTCGTTCACGTATGAAGAAGTTACGTTGATTTAAAGTTTCAACATACATACGATTTATTAACTAAATTGATTAATAAATTAATTAAACATACCTTAATTAACGTCAATTAAGGCCACGTCATCCTCGTATTAACGAAAATACGCGTTTTCCTTTTCTTCCTAATTGAAACCCGTCGGTCTTCAATCCTGATGCCCGAACGAAAACTGGACATCATCAACCGATCATCGCGCCGCCTAGGAGGAGCCGGACCACCCCTCGACCAGACCATTGCCTCCGCCACGACGAGCAGCCCCCACGCCCATCAGCCCCGACGTCAGCGACCCTCCGATAGCCCAGAAACCATCCTCGACCGAAAATCAAACGCTGGCCAACTTCCGGCGCCTCAGACCACCTGACACCCACTAACCACCGCCAATCGGACCCCCTCACTCACGCCTTTCATCACCTTCAGGCCTCCTCAACCCAACTCCAGCGACGTCGCCGGAATCAGTTGAAAATCCTTCACCACTTGGAAAAACGAACCCGAAAACAACCCCTCAGTTCATCTGCCAATTCCTCCGACTAGAGACCATCGTACAACTCGAGACCACAACCAAATCAAAGCATTGCCTCTCCTCTACAAAAGCCCTAACGTCTCGGCCTATAAAATTGGATAATTTCCTTGAATTTGGGCAAAGAACGAAATCAGTTTTCTTCATTGTTCAGCCGATTCCGGCCACCTCTGACCACGATAGGTCCCAACTTTTTACAGCGGGTAGATATCGTCCCGATCTACAACTTTGCTTCTGGATCCCATAGGAAAATCTTCACGGATCGAGAGGAATAATTGATTTTGAGATTAAGGACTTTTTTGTAAATTGTGGATGGATATTTTGTTTTGGGCTGAAATTTTTGAGGTGGGAGGGATTATATAGTGAGGGGAAAATATAATTTATGTTGATTTGATGAGCGATGTTGACTAACGATTTTTATTTCGTACCTATCGCTATTTCAAACATCGTTTATTCACTGCTGCGCTCACATACGAACCCCGTTCGAGACGCGAATAGACGGCATAGTATATTTTGACGATACGGTCCTAACGAAACTTGTTTCGTCGAATTTCGTGTTCGTTAGCTCAAATAGCGTTCGTACACGTCCAAATAGATCGATTTATTTTGCATTTTATTTTGCCATGCTCACAGAATAACCCCGATTGATGCGCCGTCTGAAAATCTAGCAATAATTTACCATTACGGTCCCAACAAAATTTGTTTCGTCGAAAACAGAGGTCGTTTGAAAAATAGTCCTTTTATAACTGGCCAATTCAAAGAAAATAAACCAATTTTAAAATACCTCAATATAATATTATTAAATATTGAAATTGGCCATACACGACTAGAATATCGTATATTACCCAGATAAAATATCCCAGGTTGAATTCCACGCCAAAACGATATTTAAAATATTTAAAAACCCTTTATTCTATATAAATATAGCGCTATATATATAAAGGAAATTCCATAGCGTTTTTTTTTCAAAATTTGATTTGGACATAAAATAAAATCTACACGACGAAAACTGGGTTTTTCTCTGCCATTGGATAGATATCGTTAAACCGGTCTCGACGTTTCTTGTTTCAAGGAAATCCGACTTATTTTAAACCCGGTACGACCAATTGTAGTTCAAAACGCCAAAACGCGAACTACCGCGCCGCTGTAGCTCGTTATTTAATTAAATTATAAACCATATATATTTAATCGTCGTTTTCTAAACGAATGATCGCTAAAATTCCAATATAACCAATATTTGAAAATTTTACTCTGCTCCATCACAATATATTTCAAATTCAACAATTTCCCAATATTCTGGAAATTAAAATATTATTTTGTTATTTATTTAAATAATATATTCCAAATAAACTGTTAAATTCGATTATTCAAATTCAAACCAATATTTTAAATAATTAAAATAATTAAAATATTCCAAATAAATAGGCAAAAAATACGGCTCGTTGCATTCCTTCCCCTTTAAAATAATTTCGTCCTCGAAATTGCTAAGGTAGAAAGAACGCTAAATCCCTTTTATCTTTTCCAAAAATAATTAATTTTAAAACTCGAATTTATTTTCAAACAGACCCAATTGGTTTTAAAACCAATTTATTTCAAACAAAAGAATTTCCCAAAAACCTTCAAAAAATTTCTAACACCATAAATTTTGGAAAAAATTCGACAGAGTCTCCCCTGCACGGAGGACATCTGCAAAATCGCAGGTTCAAGAAATATATATACCTCGACTCTCATGGTCGGAAAATTCAAAATTCAAACCCAAAATCCAAACAAAACCAAAATTTCATATTTGCGTAGGCGTACCTTTTGGCGAGTGTTATTATGCGATAAACGATAATTTTATATTCGAGCTTGCTTAATCATACTGCTGCTCTATTCTTAAACTGGATTCGATTAACTCTAGAATTTCCTCTTTGATGGATTTTAAACTGAACTGGCACTTCTGCACCTGTTTCTCAACTCAAATGGATTTCATTAGTCATCAAACAAATGTTAATCATATTTAAAACATCCATATCATCCATATCAACCAATCCGACACACAGTTTAATCTACCCGGGATGATAATTATTTATAATCACTCCATTTATTTCCTTATTATCTATTCAAATTTATTTAACTGGATTGATTTATTCGAATGATTTATTTCATATTGGTTTTCAACCAAGTCGATCATTCCTAAGCTTTATATTCATGAGATCGAGCACACCATCCACACAAATCAGCATTAACAAATTCAAATAATTTGCCCGTACTATAATAATTTGAAAAATCATTGCCTTCATTATTTATAAAATAAACTGGGCAAAAATAATTTCAGAAATAATTTTAACATCAAATTACAAATACGCTCTCTCGTATATATACACAAACTCAATCTAGGGCATCACTAACCCCATGTCTATTGAGTCACACCACAGAGCCAAGGTTATCACTAAACCAATAGCTCTAATACCACGTAACGACCCAAGGTTTTCGGCCCCGAAAATCGAAATAAATACCCTTACCGTATATTATACCGATCCTCCAAGCACCGAAAACACTGGATAGTTTAGAAAGAATTTAGAGGGTGAGATAAGAAAGAAAGAAATATTAGAATAGAAGAAAGAAGAAGAACACCACATCAGAACTCACAGCGGAACAGATAAAATATAATATCAAATATCTTTATACAAAAGAACTATATAGATACATACCAATCACCAGAGCATAAAATATAACTGCACAGCGGAAATAACTTTATATAACTAGCGGTGAAGCCTCCTGCTTCCAGCTCCTGAAATTCCAAGTGGAAACCTAACCTGTAAATATGCTTGGTCTGACCCGAGCACATTTGATTTAAAACAAAATACACCGGGTCAGTCTGGAATACTATCAGTGATAAACTCACAGAAACACACACTGGTTTAACTTTGGAAATCCTTTCTGAAAACAAAGGATAATAGTAAGACCAGTCCACACATAAACACGGACGGTTTTTACCTTACTATAACCCAAACCATTTCTTAAAATCATAACTTGTTCTGATATTATCATAATGACTAAATACAAGTAATTAGCAATCTAGTGGAACGCTTGCATCTCACGCTCCACGTATATAGTATACAATCAAAACCGCGGGCACTTATTGGATATTGAATTTCCAACCTTGACAAGGTATGGGATCACCTGCCGATAGTGTATCTCTAGAGGCGAATACACTGGGTTCAACAAGAACGTCTTGCAACCCGGCCCTCACATGACCGACCACTCATTTCTCTTGAGTGTATCGAATGTATATCACCGACGGTTGGGATCAGCAACCGCCTCCCGAAAAGGGACAGCATCGAAATATAGATTAATGAAGCAAATAGATTTTCTCTAGATAGGTGATCATACATCCTAATGGGAGCGACCCACATAGCTATGCTGCCTGCCCGATTTTTGTCATTTCCCGGTTGATGAGGCTTGAGGTCTGAACATATCTGGTCATCATACACTTTGAATGCCACATCGTCAGATCCGCCAGATCAGACTTGATTGACGTCCACCAAAAATACTCTAGTTATTTGGCTAGAGAATAACCATTTCTCCGCCATCAACTATGGTACGTTTGGAGAAATCAACGCATGTAATTCCTTTTGGAAATACTCTGTCAGACATCCGTCCATACAAGTCATCCAGGAACAGGATGAACTGAAGGTACTCTCCTATTGCATCTCATATAGGAATCACCCCATGGATCAGTAGCGAGAAGCCCTTGCAACCTGTAGATTCCAACCACGACAGAACCCCAGCTTATCTCAAGTTGCGATCCAGAGATTTTTAGCGGTCCTTCCGTTTATGAAAATACACAGTCTTCAATGCTCCACCACGATCATCTTCGATATCTTCATGTATTTGTTGGTCGGAATGGTTTTCGAATATAAATTCGATCCCGGTCTTTCCATACCAACAATCGTATTGGTCAACTTTGATAGTCAGTGATTTAACTATCAAATAACAATAGTGTGAATACAATGATTTTGCTGATTCAGCCTAGACACAAGTCGACCTCTAAAATATATTTAACCAAATCGTTAACCAATTCTAATATTCGACTTAACTCTAACTTGACTAACTCTGACTGATTTAATTTGATTGATTAACTCTACTTGACTAACTCGTCTTATTGAACTCACAGGACTAACTTGACTTGATTACTCCTATCGCTTAAGTGATATTTTACTTAAATCCATTCGCTTGACTCTAGATCGTAGCGATCACAATGGTTACGCCTGATTCCCTCAGGAAACATCCGACCGCCGTAGGCTATCTGCAGCCCTGCGAATTACGCTAGCAGTCATACGCAATGGAAATTCTTTCCCTGAATAACTAAGTTTGACTAACTCTACCTCAAAACTATAGTCGATCAAATTCTAATTGAATAACGAAAATTTTAAAACACTATTCTTATTTCTTTTGAAACGAACACTGCAATATTTTGTATTTCCCAAAACCTTGTATTTGAGTTTGATATTCCTTGTATAGGATAAATCCAATTTCAACAACTTTACCCACTCCAAACTAATACCATTCCTCGATAATAGTGAAGAAAACCAAGTTGGGGTATTTTATTTACCTCTCAGACCTTGATCGACCCGTTCTTATCTCAGAATAATATCAGTTTGAGCACTACATCAAAATCCCATTTCCCCTCGAATTTCAAATTTGGGTTTTAAGAACCCCGTTTCTCTTATTTGAAATCCTCGTTCAAAATTCTTTTACTTAACTCCTTGAATTAACTAAATATTCACTAACATGACCCTTACTCAAAACATTATTCACTTATTTCAATAATTAAGAAAAACCTTCCTTAAAATTGCTACATGCACTCACTAATTCGATTTACCAAATCACTTTGAACTTAAATCATAAACTCTTTATAACACTTCCTGCCCTTCGATCGAACTTTCTTTTCAATTAATCACTTGTTACTTGAACGCACGTTGATCCAATCTTGTTGGAAACTTGAATCTTTAAATCCCTTTAATGAAACACCTATTTGGTTTTGATCGAACTTAGCGACATTTTATCCATTTTTAATTAAATACAAATTCAAAAGTCATCGCTTAAACCATTATTTGTTACAATACAATAATAGCTTACTTTAATATTTACTATATTAAAATAGTTAATCTCGCTAGAATAATCATTGCTTTTAAAAGTTACCAATCAACAGCTGATTTCATTTACACTAAACACTTAAAAACTTCCTTAATTTAAAGTTAATCGAGGATTAACTAATATTTAACCCTCAATCTTTATAGTTAATCATGGATTAACTAATACTTACCACTAAATACTCTAGATGATCACTATGGATTTTAGTTAATCAAAGATTAACTACCAATTCACACTCTTCGTTAAATTTAACGAATATTTTGAAATTTAAATCAATTTAAATCCCGTTATCCATTCAAATTACAGCAGTCGATTATATCAGTTAACTATCAACTAATATTCATTTGTCATTTCCCTTTTACTTAATTAAATAACTTAATTTATATAAAATCTCTATTCAAACAATTATCCCATTTTAATAACCCATAGGTAAATCCTTGGGTTTAGCTCTGCTTTCAACTGGTATAATACTTTTAAGAAAAATCCCTTTAAAAGCTTGATTAAATTATATATTTATAAATTTCTATTTAAATTCCTTATAATTTAATTTAAAACTTAAATCCAGTTATAAAATAATTTATAACTTTAGAACTGCGTCAATTCACCGAATGGTCAACTGACGTTAGAAACAACACCTTTGGACCATTCACTGCCAATTACCAAATCAATGATGTAGGTTGATTTTAAACACAAAAGAGGTGAATATATATTCAACCATTAACATACAAATAGGGTTTGGTGTCAGTCAGGGTAAACAGTTCATATATATGCACAACAACCAAAAATACAGTTTATTTGAGGAATCCGGTCGGATCCCTCCAACCTGTCCTTCTCTGCATCACAAATATCAATCGATAACAATATACGAATTAAATAATTGGAAGAATATAAATAACTGCAACCTTCAAACAATAACAAACAATTTGCATCCATCGCATCCAATCAGCCAATTTAAAATGTAACTGTAAAATATATTTAACTGTGAATGTACCACATCACAAGATTCCAGAAGGTGTGAGAATTAACTCACCAGAGTTTGTTCTGGTCAACGGTTGACGTGTTTGTCGCTTTTAATCTTCAACGGACGTTCAAAATTAGCTCAATTTTCAACGGTGTCAGGTCAGAGCCTAGTTAGTGCCATCTTCTAGAGCTCGTCCCTGCGATCCCAATGGATCCAGTTTCGTCAGATTTCGTTCACGTACGAAGAAGTTACGTTGATTTAAAGTTTCAACATACATACGATTTATTAACTAAATTAATTAATTAATTAATTAATTAAACATAACTTAATTAACTTCAATTAAGGCCACGTCATCCTAGTATTAATGAAAATACGCGTTTTCCTTTTCTTCCTAATTGAAACCCGTCGGTCTTCAATCCTGATGCCCGAACGAAAACTGGACATCATCAACCGATCATCGCACCGCCTAGGAGGAGCCGGACCACCCCTCGACCAGACCATCGCCTCCGCCACGACGAGCAGCCCCCACGCACATCAGCCCCGACGTCAGCGACCCTCCAATAGCCTAGAAACCATCCCCGACCGAAAATCAAACGCTGGTCAACTTCCGGCGCCTCAGACCACCTGACACCCTCTAACCACCGCCAATCGAACCCCCTCACTCATGCCTTCCATCACCTTCAAGCCTCCTCGACCAAACACTAGCGACGTCGCCGGAATCAGTTGAAAATCCTTCATCACTTTGAAAAACGAAACCGAAAACAACCCCTCAGTTCATCTGCCAATTCCTCTGACCACAGACCATCGTACGACTTGAGACCACAGCCAAATCAAAGACTTGCCTCTCCTCTACAAGAGCCCTAACGTCTCGGCCTCTAAAATTGGATAATTTCCTTGAATTTTGGCAAAGAACGAAATCAGTTTTCTTCACTGTTCAGCCGATTCCGGCCACCTCTGACCATGATAGATCCCCAACTTTTTACACCGGGTAGATATTGTCCCGATCTACAACTTTCCTTCAGGATCCCAGAGGAAAATCTTCACGGATCGAGAGGAATAATTGATTTTGTGATTAAGGACTTTTTTGCAAATTGTGGATGGATATTTTGTTTTGGGCTAAAATTTCTGAGGTGGGAGGGATTATATAGTGAGGGAATAATATAATTTATGTTGATTTGACGAGCGATGTTGACAAACGATTTTTATTTCGTACCTATCGCTATTTCGAACATCGTTTATTCGTTATTGCGCTCACATACGAACCCCGTTCGAGACGCGAATAGACGACATAGTATATTTTGACGATACGGTCCTAACGAAACTTATTTCGTCGAATTCCGTGTCCGTTTGCTCAAATAGCGTTCGTACACATCCAAATAGATCGATTTATTTTGCATTTTATTTTGCCATGCTCACAGAATAACCCCAATTGACGCGCCATCTGTAAATCTAGCAATAATTTACCATTATGGTCCCAACAAAATTTGTTTCGTCGAAAACAGAGGTCGTTTGAAAAATGGTCCTTTTATAACTGGCCAATTCAAAGAAAATAAACCAATTTTAAAATACCTCAATATAATATTATTAAAATATTGAAATTGGCCATACACGACCAGAATATCGTATATTACCCAGATAAAATATCCCAGGTTGAATTCCACGCCAAAACGATATTTAAAATATTTAAAAACCCTTTATTCTATATAAATATAGCGCTATATATATAAAGGAAATTCCATAGCGTTTTTTTAATTTGATTCGGACATAAAATAAAATCTACACGATGAAAACTGGGTTTTTCTCTGCCATTGGAAAGATATCGTCAAACCGGTCCCGACGTTTCTTGTTTCGAGGAAATCCGACTTATTTTGAACCCGGTACGACCAATTGTAGTTCAAAACGCCAAAACGCGAACTACCGCGCCACTGCAGCTCATTATTTAATTAAATTATAAACCATATATAATTAATCGTCGTTTTCTAAATGAATCGTCGCTAAAATTACAATATAACCAATATTTGAAAAATTTACTCTGCTCCATCACAATATATTTCAAATTCAATCATTTCCCAATATTCTGGAAATTAAAATATTATTTTATTATTTATTTAAATAATATATTCCAAATAAATCGTTATATTCGATTATTCAAATTCAAACCAATATGTTAAATAATTAAAATATTCCAAATAAATAGGCAGAAAATACGGGTCGTTACAGTTCTCACACCAGTCTAATGGAAATATATAGAAATCGCACTTTCGAAACACAGAAATAAACTACTGATGTCGTACATCATCAGTAGAATCATCTCCGGGCGACTAGAGTGTGATTCTATATCTATCCAGTATATTAAAACTTCGAATATACGTTCATGATGTGTATACACAAAATCTCTATATACTCCATTGTCCAAATTCAATACAAATAATATATTCAAATACGTATAAAATGGTTTAAATTTTCAAAATTATATTCTTTTCATTTGAAAAATATACTCTTCACACTCGTTCTAGGATACTACTGATCTCATCTCTAATGAGTTATTATAATTGGATATTACTAATCTAATATCTGATGAATTCTTTCGTTCGGTTCTAATGTGTCTTTTCTCGAGCTCTGTAAACCAAAGTTCTGATACCAGCTGTAAGAACCCGTAACTTCCCCAGTAAGGAAAGCCCGAATTGCTTTGAGGACAACACACACCGGAACGCAAACAGAAGAACATTTCATTGTTATTTACAACAGTTCCATCAGATTACCAGAATATACAGAGTATGAATAGATATTATACAACAGAAAAATATCAGAGATTACAATAAATTACATAGCAGCGGAAAAACAATATCAAACACAACTGAAAGTAATACACGGATACAGAGCTTTCCGAGCATCGTTCCAGCTTTAAATCAGGATCCTGTGAATATAAATCTGCAAAACCAAAACTACTAGCTGCCCGTGTCGAAAATAAGGGCACCCAGAGTTTAGGTTAAAACAATAAACTCCAGGTCAGTCATGTGACTGGTGTGAGAACTAAAACAGTTACGAATCTTTAATTTAAAAGAGAGTAATTCAAGGGACCACGCCATATAACATGGAATGGGTTTCCTCCCAAGAATACCAGTGCATATGAATGAACAACGCAATGCTTTTTTGAAAAATGAAGCTATTATAAGACCCAGGTCCAATCACACAATGCAACACAAGCCGGAGGATAGGTTTTTACCTTATAACAGCCAAATATTGCTTGATACGTATAAAATGAAATCATTTGATATTATTACTAGTGCATAAGTGTTTCAAAACAATTTCAATCATAAGTATCAATCATAGACGTCATAAGTGCCCCATCCCACTATGTCGCCATACTAGGCTCTACAAATAAAACCGAAATATCACGTATTGGAATTTGGATTTCCGTCATGAGTCGAGGCAAGGGGCAAGATCCTCTCCGCTTCAAGACACTTTAGCAAATGTCTCAGGACTACTCTCTCTGGGTAGCCTCTCGGATGCTTCAGGGCCGGTCCACACTTACATTAGTGGATTAGTATTCCTGAACACACGTTTCCCGGGTCCTAACAGACCTAAAATCGAGGCGCCTCGCATCCAACAACCACATAGGTGAAAAGTATATAAATGTCAGCCAGTTTAAGCACTGACACCACCACTAGCAAGAAAGAAACGTCTTGCTCTCCCTGCAGTCACTATCCCGTTTTTGACTCATACCGAGGTGTGAGGCTCGCGAATCCACGCCATATACAAAGTTGCGCCACATAGGCCGTGCTTTGATCATCAACCACAAGACTTTGCTTTTCAACAGAAGCCTTGATCATTTGCCACTTAGGCATGCCACAGAGGCAATTCACTCCATGCGACTGATGTCCATCGATTTACAACCTCTGAGCTCGTACATCTCAGAGAATGGCGTTAAGCAAGAGAATAAATTCTCCGCTGCCAAATAGATGTATATTTAATAGAGATCAATCAACACAGGATAAAATCCAATGTCAGACACATAGTCCATTTACAAGTTCGTTCTGGGTCTGAACGAAACCGGAGGCACTTTCCTCGCATATCCATCGATCTCCAAGTACGTCTGGACGATCACCAACTGATTCCCTCCTCTTGGGTGTACAGTGAAATCAAGATCATCAGTAATCACCCAAACGATGTGAAGACTTCTGGTCTTCAACCACCGTCTTCATCTTCGACTTATCGTCGAATCGGTTATTCAGAATGGGTATAAACCCGGCCTTTCCGAATAACCCACATATATAATAAACAAATGTTACACAAACACAACATACGCCTCATTCCAATTCATCAGTCACTAACCGTAAATTAGCAAGAGAACAATTCCCCAAATATTAACCCCGAAGGCCGAAACCAACATCAGATCAATACCCAGGAAACCATCCATCTAAGCTAACCTACAGTGAGTTTCTCAATTTCACATTCTTAGGGAAAGGTTCCCATTAATTTTATCAAAGATAAATTCTTTTAGATTTATTCTTTAATCTTCCTTTGGATATCATTTCAAACCATATCATGGTTTTCCAAACTAGTCGGGATTAGCGAACCACACCGAAGTAATTATTTATTTTATTTTCCAATCCCAACCTATTCATCCCATGAAGCAAAACTGGTAATACTCCATATCTAACAACACGGTATTATCGGTAAAATTAATTAACATTTCACGTTCAAATCTAATTATAGATTTAACTATCGCTTTGGAGCAAAATTAGGGATACTCCATTCTCGCTCACTTTCCAAATTTGATAATTTAAATTATCAATTCACATTTTAATATAATTACAGATTCATTAAAACTCCTTTTACTGGGTTAAAGAACTAATGTCATTTAAAACAAAGTTCACGATAAACCCAAATCACATTCTATTTATTATCGGGTTAAAGAACAAGTGTTATTTAAAAAACCGTTCACAATAAACCCACAAATCAATTCTAATTCAATTCCAATTAAATATATTAATTAATTGGTATACTTCATTAAATCTAAATAAAAAGATTTAATCTTTTCTCAACGGGGTTTAAGAACAGTGTTGACGAAGAGACCATTCACGACAAACCCAAATCTCATTTGATATTAAATACAAGGCTCTGAATAGAAAATATATCGGCTTATATTCAATATCAAATTCTGAAACCCACAAATATCGCTTTGGAAATAACGATATAAAATATATCTTCCAAATTTCCTCCAAAATATCTGTATAATCGCGGAATCTAATATCGAAACATTTCAAAGACAATTTTGATTCAAATCCATTCCAATTCATATATTGGAAATTCTGGTTATTTAAAACCCATTTCAAATCCAATTTATTTATTTAAAAATAATTGGACTTGAATTCTAGTTCAAAACTAGTTCATTTCGATAAAAATCTATTTTTATCTTTTTAAATATAGAGTTTTTCATCCTAATTTTTTCCCAAATCATATATTATGATTTTACACAAATTATTAATATTTTTGATAATTTTATCAAGGCACGTACAGTCGATTTCCATCAGCGGCCATCGAACTGCAATTACAGCGACCTTTTCCAAATTTGATTTGGACGTATCTACAAATCCAACCGTTAGATTTCAAATTTCTAATATTCATTTGAAAGCCCTTTTTGATACGATCCCAAGGTTCTGGTTTTAGGAGAATCCGACGGTCGGATCTCCCGTAATGTCCGTTCGAAGTCAATGGTCGAAATTCACGAACTACCGTGGCGCGGCGCGTTCTATTCAGGCCATTATATATATATATATATATATATATATATATATATATATATATATCGTCGATTTCCTTTTAAAAAGAATTTTATAAATCGTTTCAAATTTGTTTCAAAAACAATTTCAACTTTCATTTCAAATTCAAATCAAAATTGAATTTTCCATTATAAATTCTTTTTACATTCATTTCTATTTGATTTCAATTCAAATTGATTTCAATTCAATTTTAGTTCGTTTTCAATTCGATTTGAATTCATTTCAATTCGAATTCATTTTATATTCAATTCAATTCGAATTCATTTTATATTCAGTTCAATTCGAATTCATTTTATATTCAATTCAATTCGAATTCATTTTCTTAATATTCGATTTTTAAATCTCTTTTCAATATTCATTATAAAAACGAATATAATCGATATAAATATCGTTCGCGTTAAAATAGCGCACCTCTAATCAGCACGGCTTTATATTTTTCAATAACTTCGTTATTCTATTCAACAAATGAATATTTATTCTATTCAACACATGAATCTATATTTCTTTCAATACATGACTAATCTCAACAAATGAGTACTGTCAACACGTGACTATTTTTGTTATTTAATATATTTTATAAAAGAATTATTTCTTTCGTTAAAATTTTAATCAAACTCTAACCGTAAATTAGTAGGAGAATGATTCCCTAAATATTTACCCCGAAGGCCGAAACCAACATCAGATCAATATCCAAGAGACCACTCATCTTATCTATTTTCCAGTTAGTTCTAATGTTATATATGATAAAGATGTAAATTTTGTTGTTAAAATATTTCGTTCAACTCATGAATCTATATTTCTTTCAACACATGACTAATCTCAACAAATGAGTACTATCAACACATGAATCTCTATTTTATAATATTCTTTATTTTCCCAATTGGAATGAGGCCCAATCAATTACCATATAATGTTAATAATATGGATTCCATACAACACATGGATATAATAGCAACGATAAATAATCAACCATTATCCAAAGTGCACCACACAACTGCATAAGCATTAAATATAAATAATTAACGCTTACCCAGTCTGTCGACCAATCGATCGACATACAATTTAATAATTGGGATTAGTGTACGCCAAATCTCATCCCAACACCCGTGTGGGGTTTCAATCCACAAACACCGAATATTATTTGTGCCGTTGGGCGACGTGTAAAATTTATCATCCCAATCAATGTCCTTCAAATAGGTATACATAAACAAACCGTCCGGTTTGTAAATGAATATTTATTTATTCACATTCACGTTAAAATTATATTTTTAACGATAATTAATTTATCTCAACACATTTCACATCAACGTCGCAAACAAACTTCACAACTCATCAAACAAGCATACAAGCCATCCATAGTCTGTGGACGATGGGTGTCGGGTGCTACTAAACACCGTCTGCATCCTAGTATATATTATTAACTAGAAAAAGAAAATTTAAAGTGAGAAGTTCTCACCGACTAGCTAAACCAACGCCACGACTCTTCTTATGTATAAATCTTCATCATGCTCGCCTTTTTATCAACTTCATCGACCGTAGCCACTACATATATAAAAATCACATTTTTATTTGTTGTTGTGTATAAAAATACTATCTTTACATCGCTACTATATAGATAAAAATTCTATTTTTATATCGCTACATAAATAAAAATCATATTTTAATTCTATTTAAAAATCGTATCTTTATAATGTTATCATATAAATAAAAATCCAATCTTTTCTCTATTCTTCAAATAAAAATCATATCCTTTTATTTATGAAAATCAAATATTTTCGCTCGCTTTATATATAAAAATCTACTCTTTTCCTTGTTAAAAATATAATCCTTCCTTTATCAAAAATACGATATTTCCTATAATAAAAATTCAATCTTTTTACTTTATAAAAATTTGAAATTTTTTACTTTATAAAGATTCGATCTTTTTACTTCTAAAAATAACATCTTTCTGTTTTAAAAATCACTACTTTACACCATGATTTTCCTATTTTTCCTTCAATGTAATCTACACCTAAAAATTACATTTTTTATGTAAAACAATGTTACTTCTTTTTATTAAGATTTAATTGCTTCTTAAAAATAATAATTAAACTAAAGTGCTAAAGAAAAGAAGCTCACTTTATCTTTCCAGGAATTCACTGCTGGATAAACCCCATTGTTCACTGTCGAGCTTTGCCTGAGCGCTGCCACAACCCTCATTCGAGTAGGAAAAACGCTAGCGCCCCCAAACCAAATTCGAACTACCCCCTAGCCTTCGTTGGTGGTGCGCCACGTCAGAAGGAGGGGGAGCGTCGATTGCGGTCGATTTCCGGAGGTTTGGTGGGTTGGGGTCGTCAAACAGGGACTGGAGAGAAGAAGAGGGGGATCGGAGGTGACTGGGGAGGCGCTGTGGAGCGGGGCACTGGCATTGTCGGCGCTTCGACGATGTCTAGACAGTGGAGAGAGGCGGCGGGTTTCTGCGATGGAAGGTTTTTTTTTCAAATTTGGAAATAGATGGGGGGGGTCTGAGAAGTTATAGGAGATGAAAGGGAGGGTTTTTTATTTATTTAATTCTTTGATTTCAAAAAGCAACTTTTAATTTCGATCTCGAAATCGAACCCACCGACTGTCGTCCCTAGCTAATTACCTCCATTCCAAACACAATGAGATATGTATCGTAGGCTGATTCGACTGTTTCGATCAGTTTTCGTCAAAATCAAAATATAAATCTATATATTGAATTTGAACGCGCATTTCAATTTACGGGGGCCACGTACTAACTAGAAAAATTCCCTAAAAATATTTTCTAGCTTCGTATTGACGATACCATCCTTACAAAACTAATTTCGTCAAATTCTGAGACCGTTTGAAAAATGGCCATTTTCCAGTCGATTAAAATCAACTAAAACTGGTCAAACGCGTTTTCCTTTGCCACGCTCACATATTGATTCATAAAATTATGAATTTTGGAATCTAGCAATAACTTAACATCGCGGATCCAACAAAAGTGGTTTCATCGAAAACCGAGGTCGTTTGCAAAATGACCCATATTTAAGGGTCTGAATTCCATAGCGACTATTCTGAATTTTCAACTGGACGTATCTTTTGATTCTCGCTATGAAATTTCAATTTCTCAGATTTGTTGGAAAGAAATTCTCAAATAGATTCGAATATTTTTGGTTTTGCCAAAATTCGGTTTATTTTTCATCCTGTACATTCATTTGAAATTTGAAATCGAATTATCGAACTACCGCGCCATTTTCAATTCCTTTTATAATTTAAAATAAATATTTATATTCTAGCGACGATCCATATAAATATATACGTTCGAATTCTATTAAAACTAAATTTCTCATCGTTATTATTTAAAATAAATCATTTTTAATATTCAAAATTCATCAAAATTGCCAAAATAAAAATTTTAAATTGGCCCAGATTTTCCTGGTTATTACAATTAAAATATAACTGCACTATGACACGAGGTTATGCTTAACTTGTGGTAGAAGTCTACTCGGAACCACCCGGCAAATCCAGCATCCACGAGTGGTCAGCTTAATATGAGGGGTCTAGTGCGTAAATATAGCTAAACTAAGACATGAGGTTAAGTTCAACTTGTGGTGGAAGTCTACCCAGAACAGCCCAGCAAATCCAGCATCCATAAGCGGTCGGCTTAATGTGAGAGGTCTGGTGCATAATTATGTAGATATCGATATATACAACAGACAATAAATAAATAATCAAATAATTAGAAATATCTACTGGGGTACGACAAATAGATATTTCATGACTAATAAAATAGGGATATTTTATTGTAAATTAATGTCTTAGGAATTGGGACTATTAGGTCCATAAGTTGTGTTAATTGGTATCAATGGGAATAAAAGGAAATTAAAATTTTATTATTGCCTTAGCGAAATATGACCATTATGGTCATAGATGGTAACAATCATATTAATAGAAATAAATGAAAAAAAAAGGGGATTAATAGGGTATTGATTGTCGTTTAAATTACTAAGTCCGATAAGAAAAAATAATTAATCGAATATCCTGGGATAAGGAGATTATAACTTTCCTTTTTTATACACAAGTTAATTTAGGAACTCATGATGACAAACACTTAGCGCATGTAAGTATTCCCGTAAAGTGAAACTGAACAGGAATGACTCAATAACGTAGCCCACTTCATTCCCATAAGAACAGACAATGAAGGCTAATTGGATGCGAACAGGAATGACTCAATAACGTAGCCCACTTCATTCCCATAAAAACTGCTATAATGAGTTTTTTTTAGCTGGACTAACATTAGAGTTTGAATAAAAAAATCACAAATACTATCTGGATCTGATATTTCATTTTTGCAAGAGGCATTTAGCAGAATTCTTCGTACTAAAGTTTCTCAGTTATCCACTACAGTATCTGGAAGTGCTTTGATTAGCAACCGTAAAACCAATGCATCATGAAACAATCAAAGACCAAGTTCTCAAAATCAGAATACTCAAGTGTTTCAGAACATCAAATCAGAACAAATTTTGTATGCATTACAAGAAACCAGGTCATTCAAAGTTTGAGTGTAGAAACCTGTAGTACAAGAATTTAATGTCTAACAATGCATCAAATGCTACTAAGACGGGTACTTATGTCAGTTGAAGAATTTGATAAGTATAAAAAGTGTCAACAATCACTGAAAAATACCACATCAGATCAGGTACCTCCTTTAGTTACAACTACTGCAAATTCAGGGAAACAATCATCAAGATGGATATGATAGGTAATTCTTGTTTGATTTCAGATCTTCATCTAAATAAATCGAATCTTGTGTTACATTAGCTAATGGATCACAAGCATATGTTCAAGGGACTGGAAATGTGAATTCACATACTTTATTGCCACTAAACTCAGTCTTGTGTTTGCCAAACTTATCTTTCAATTTGATATCAGTATTCAGATTACTCGTAATCTTAATTGTTGCATATCCTTTTTCCCATATCATTGTGTGTTTCAGGACCTTATAATGAAGAAGATTATTGGTAGAGGTGAAGAATCTCAAGGCTTATATACTCTAACTACTATGCTACCTAAACATATTGCTTACTCAAGTGTAACTTCTGCCCTCAAAAATCTTTTTCAGTTGGGTCATCCTTCATCATCATTACTCAAGAAATTACATCCACAGTTTAATTCATTATCCACCTTAAATTGTGAGTCATGTCAATTGGCCAAACACCGTCGTATTAGTTCTTATTCTAGAGTAAATAAAAGAGCTAGTTCTGCTTTTGAATTAGTACATTCTGATATATGAGACCTTCTACAGTTGCATCTAAGCAAGGGTATTAATATTTTATTACTTTTGTTAATGATTATTCTCATGTAACCTTGTTATTTTTAATGAAAATTATATCAAAGTTATTTTTATCTTTTGTACATTTTGTGCTGATATAAAGACTCAATTCTAAGCCTCTTTTCGAACTTTGAGAATTGATAATGCCAAAGAGTATATGTCTGGTCAGTTTAATGCTTATATGGCACAAAACGGAATTCTTCATGAAACTTCTTGTGTTGATATTGTGTGACAAAATTGGGTAGCTGAAAGGAAAAATAGGCATTTAATTGAAACTACTCGGGCATTACTATTTTAGATGAATGTCCCCAAGTCATTTTGGGTAGATGTATCTACAACATGTTTCTTGATTAATAGAATGCCATCAACTGTGCTCGAATATAAGATACCATTTCAAGTCTAATTTCCCAATATTACAATTTTGAAGATGTGATACTAATTAACGAACAACTAGTGTTTGAATATGTTTATACTTCGTTTCACATACGGAAATATGAAATTTAGACTCGTGTGACAATTCAAGGTCCCGAAAGAATTACTAAGGAAATACCCCATTTAGAGGCTCCTTTACTTCGAAATTTAGATAGAAATGGAATTGTAATGCTGAGATCTTGATAGAAATCGATGATATTTTATTAGGTAAATTATCACTTTAGACAGTGAATGAATCCTCGTATGTCCCCGAGGATAGATTATTACCAGCCATACTTGGCATTCAGGTAGTTTAATGACTGGAAAGACTGATTCTTATTAGGCTCGATGATTTCACACTTGACCAAACGGAAAGAGGAGGACAACTTATTCAACTAACAGTTAGCCAAGGCTCAACAAGTGGGATAAAAACCTCTGGTACATAGGCTCATAGCTACTAGACTAGAGAATCCCTCTATTTATAAGCATTTATTTATATTATTTATTTATGCGCCTGTAGGAAGAATAGAAAGAACCGCAAGCCGAGAATCTCTAGTTGTACTTGTTATGTTAGAGATTTTAATCCACAACTTACTAAGCTAAATCCAAAGTCCTTAAAATGCATATTTGTTGGTTATTTTGGATTCCAAAAAGGGTACAAGAGCTTCTGTCCTAGTCTTTATAAATACTTAGTATCTGTAGAAGTTAACTTTGTAGAGGATTCTTTTCACTCCTACTTGTCATAGAGAATGATGAATTCTTAACATATCATATGATAACTCCATAGCAAGTTTATCACCATGTAAGTGTTGAACCGGTTCATGAAACAGAAACAAATGTACATGTTATTAATCAGGAGGATATTCCATTACCAGACCCAAGTCTTGATTTACCCATTTCCCTCTGAAAAGAGAAACGAAAGTGTACCTATCCAATCTCATCTTTTGTCTCGTACAATAATCTATCATCAGAATCTTATTCATGTATCTCAACACTTGATTCAGTTCCAATTCCAAAAACAGTTGAAGAGGCACTATCAAAACCAGAGTGGAAACAAGCAATGTTAGAAGAAATTAATGCCTTAGATCAGAATAGCACTTGGGACATGGTTCAAAAATCAGAGAACAGGAAAGTGATAGGATGTAAATATGTGTATTCAATAAAGATAAATCAAGATGGGTCTGTTGCAAAATTGAAAGCTCGACTAGTTGCAAAAGGATATGCTTAAACTTAAGGAACATATTATCTAGAAACCTTCTCACTAGTGGCTAAAATGACATCAATCAAATTGTTTATATCTTTGGCAGCAAGATATAACTGGAAGCTACATCAACTCAATATTAAGAATGCATTTCTGCATGGGGATCTGGTTGAATAAGTAATATGGACCAACATCCGGGGTTTGTTGCTCATGGGGAGAGTAGAAAGGTGTGTAAATTAAAGAAGAGTTTGTATGGTCTAAAACAAAGTCCAAGAGCATGGTTTACGAAGTTTAGAAAAGCAGTAGAGAATTTTGGTATATTACAAAGTAGATTTGATCACTCATTGTTCTTTAGAACTCAAAAGGTGTTTCAATCTTATTAGTGGTATATGTCGATGATATTGTGATTACTGGAGATAATAAAGGGATTTTTTTCTCGCAAAGAGTTCATACGTACATAGTTTTGTACAAAAGAGTTAGGTGAGTTGAGATACTTCTTTGGAGTTGAAGTTGTGAGAAGCAATGGAAAAATATTTTTTTCATAGAGAAAGTATGTGCTTGATTTGTTAAGTGGGATTGGAAAACTAGAGGCAAAGCCATGCAATACACCCATGATGACCAATAGTTCTTAGACAAAAAATGGAGAATTATTCGGTGAGACAGATTAATACAAAAGGTTAGCTAGTAAACTCAATTATTTGACAGTGACCAGACATTGCACATTCAGTAAGTGTTATTAGCCCGTATATGCACACTAACGATTGATCACTAGAATGCACAGAAGCAATTTTTATGCTGCTTAAAAGGTACTGCAGGACGAGGTATTATATATATGAATCATGGGCATAATAATGTGGAAAGTTTTTCAGATGCTAGCTGGACAGATTCGAGGACATATAAGAAATTGACTTCATAATTTTGTGTTTTTAGTGGAGGAAATTTAGTTTTATGGAACAGTAAAATGCAAAGTATAGAATCTAGATCAAGTGCAGAATCTGAATACAGGGCTGCAGTGTTTGGGTTAATGTTGACTAATCATCTCATGACCAAGTTAAAGCTGAAACCAGAAATGTCACTGAAGCTATGGTGTGATAATCAAGCTACTATACATATATAATCAAATCCAGTGTTCCATGAGAGACAAAACATATAGAAGTTAATTGTCATTTTATACGAGAAAAGATACAGCAAGGATTAGTAAGAAAATGTTTGTTAAGTCAGAAGATCGGGTTGTATATGTTCTTACTAAAGCACTAAATGGTGGTCGAGTTAGATATCTATGTAGCAAGTTGGGCATGGAAGACATGTATGCTCCAACTTGAGGAGGAGAATTGTGAGAATGATGTAAATATGTGTTGCTGTTGTGTGTTATTATACATATTTTTTGTTAGTAGGCAGTGTGGGTTCATTGTTAACTGGGTTCGGCCCATTAGCTAGGCTTGTGTTTTTTTTTTGTGTATATATATATATATATAGTTTGCAAAGTTGTATGAGCTAGCCTTTCTGGTGAATAATATAGATCTTCTTCTTCCTCGTTTATAATAGTACTCAGAACCATAACTAAGGGATCTTGGCATAACCTGATAAGATGATTTAACATAAATAAATCCATAATCGTTACATAAAGAAAAACATAACGGTTCATTGTCGAATGTAGAGCATGCCTAGGGACTAAATCTTAGTCCTATGCGTGTGTACTCCAACTTAGCCATTTATTATTGGATGATTTTATTGTCGAGCACAAAGCATGCTTAAGGATTAAATCATAATCCATGTGCATGAGTGAGTCGACGTAGTCATCCGAAAACCTAAAAAAAACAAAAAACATACATTAAGAAATCCAAAAATCTAGAGAATATAGATCAACCTAGGACGTTCCTATGTGTTCTGAGTCTTAGGTCATTCCCTCTCCTGGGAATAGGAGATGGTAATGTCGGTGCTGGTGCTGCCACTTTTTTGACATATTCGAGTAGCTCTCCTCGTCTAACTTGTTCTTCGATTAAGTCACACAAATGCCTGTAGTCATTAGTAGTGCGACTACCATGTCATGGAACATGCAGTGTTCTCCAGATTTTCTTTCCTTCCGGGTTGGCTTCCACCTGGGAGGTCTTAGGAAAGTAATCGATCCATGAGTTTCCAATAAGATATCCATCAATGAGGAATTGAGCACGGTATGTTTTTCAAATTTGGGCCTTCTCGGACAATAACTTATTATCATTCTTTGTCACGGCTTTTAATCTCCTTTGCCCTTATCCTTATTCTTTCCACAGTCGGGTGGTCCTCCATCCTTGATCAGATTAACCTCGAGAATGTCCTTCCCGATGTTAGCATCTTCCTAACACAGAAATCTATCTGCTTCAAAATAGAATTTTCCAAGGTCCCTCAGCGGATCCTATTGTAGAGAAATCTTAAAATCTATTTTATCCAATATGTCGGACATAGCTGCCATCAATACCATGGATGGTTCTGGTCGATCCACCGATGCCACCACTGCATTAAATCTTTTCAGAAAAATCGCAGAGTCTCTTCGGAACTCTGCCTGATTTTTGTCAAAATCATCACATTTTTGGGTCTTGAAATGTGCACTCTAAACTTCTCAATAAATCATTACCAATATGTTCCAGCTGCCAGTCGATTCATTTTCCAACTGCTGAAACCACATGGTAGCAATGTCAGTTAAGTAGAGTGGGAAGGACTTATCCATGACTTTATCCAATGTCGATAGCACTTGTAAATGACGCATGTGGCGCATCAAGTGTACGGTAGGATCCTTTATATCATCATAAGCCTCTATAACTGATGACTTGAAGTTAGGTAAGTTATGAGAATTTCGGATTTTCTATGAGAATGGGTTGCAGTTAACGTTATCCACGTCATCCTGAGATGATCCTCCTCGTGTAAATCATCAAACCACATATGCGTTTCGATTTCCATCTCTTAGTAGCCATTGCCAATTATCCAAACCGACATTGGTGCCCCCAGCGTGCAAGGATGTAGCTGTGTGATGGTGAGTCCCAACATGCAAAGTCAGCTTGACTATGCCCCCCGTCCTTGGTTCAACATTATCAAATTGAACTTCTGTAGCCCCTGAGGCTCTCACACCGCTTTAATCCAAAACAGTTCTAGGCCGAGCTTAGCCATTATTTTATGCATTTCCATCCAGAGTGTTATGAGCCAGAATGTCATGACGTAAACCATCATTCGTGGATGGTGCCACCTACCGATTTGGGATCGGTATTTGTCTCTTTTTGAACCAACCTATGTTCGAAATTTACTCCTAGTCGAACCAAGTTTGCTGCCAATCCAAGCCGTTGTGGTAAACTTCTAGAGTGCGTGGGGTCTACATTGCTGGTTCTTACCCCCGTGACTAAGTCGTGACCACTTGATCGAACCAAATCCTTCGAATCTTTTGAAAAAGTTATTGATCATCTCCTCTTACTTGTGGAGAAGCTCGTCATGTCACTCCATACGTGACCTTAGCTCAGCCAATCGACATCCATCTCTTCTCTAGTCAAGTAGACGGAAGGATCTCCATGAGAGGGAGCCTCATAACTTTCCATATTCCTAGCGCTTGCATTGCTAGTGGTTTCAGTACGGGAGAGTGTTCCATCCTTCTTTTGTTTCAACATCTTCAAATTCAAAGCAATCCAATTTCCTCAATAACTCTGAAGGTTGTGTGCCCTCCTACCTGGCGCGCAAAAGTGTTGACATGAAAAAGTGGTTCTTTTGACAATCAATCCCCAAATGCACAAACCGTACATTGATTACAGACAATTTAATCACATAATAATAATAATAAAATAGGGAGCACACATGGATTTTATAGTGGTTCGGCGTTAATGAGCCTACATCCACTTTATAATATATTGTTTATACTGTCAGATTACAAGATACAGTTGCTTATATGAATGAAAGTAGAGAAAAAAGTGTATGTCCTACGCAACATCCTTACGTGAATGATATTTTATCTCCTTTAATACGAAATCCTTGCTAGAAAACCGTATTGTGGATGCCTTGCCAAAAGACAGGTCAACAGTGAGTGTAACATAAGCTAACATACGCAAAGCTATAGTCATTTTTGATATCCACTAAGACTTTATTTTTTTCCAGCATCTTGCTTACAAACAAACTAGTTATTATTATTTTTAATACTTTTAAGAATTCTACAAAACAATGGATGACTCATTCTAAATCATCATCGAAATATCTCTAGACTGTATGTTGGATCATGAGCAAATTAATCTTTCATAACTGTTTTGTGGAACGCTTTTTGACTATATTTGATGTATCTCCGACAAATGACTGATCCAGCATTGTAGTGTCCCGAAATTCGGGTACAATTTGAGCTGACCAAATAACACAAGTCCAACCCAAATTACACTAGAAACCAAAAAACTAATAGAAAGAAAACAGAGGGTGAGAATATATAAGATAGAAACTTAGAATAGAAGAAGAAGAACATACAACATCAGAGTAACACGAATCTCACAGCGGAACGAGCAATATATAATAGATACATAACTTTGAAATAAAAGTAGTATATGTAAACAGTAACATTTATCAGAGTATAACACTTACAACACAGCGGAAATAACTATAGCTATATAATCTTAAAGCCTCCTGCTCCAGCTCTTCAAGTATATCTGTAAATCCGGACTACTTGACTGCTCGTACAAATTTGAGCACCCAAGAGTTTAGGGAAAACAAAACAAAACAAACTTCGGGTCAGTCATGGGACTGGTATGAGTAAACAATTTAAAACAATTTGGGAAAATAACGATATCTCACAAGACCACCCTGTATAACGGAACGGGTTTTCCCCTTACGAGAATCTAAATCAATTTGATTTAACTTTCAAATCATTTTGAAAGAAACAATGATCTTTTATATCAAAACTCTTTTGATATTATAGTAGTGTCTATCAACCACAATATAATAATCATCTTGCAGAATGCTTTCATCTCACGTTAAACATATATAGTATACAATCAAAACCGCGAGCACTTATTGGGTAATGGATTTCCAACTATGATAAGGTATGGAACCACCTTCCGATAGTGTACCTCTATAGAGGAATACACTGGGTTCAACAAGAACATCTTGCAACCCAGCCATACATGACCGACCACTCATTTCGCTTGAGTGTATCAAATGTATGTCACTAACGGTTAGGATCAGCAACCGTTTCCCGAATGGGACAACATCGAATAGATTAAAGAATGAAATGAATATCTCTAGATAGGTGATAATACATCCTAATTGGCAGCCAACCACTTAGCCATGCTGCTTGCCCGATTTTTCTCATTTCCCGGTTGTGAGGCTAGAGGCCACGCTTATCTCTGACAGATCACACATGTATTCACTTTGAATGTCACATCGTCATACCCGCCAAATCACAAATTGATTTCCCCAAGAATACAATGGGTATACAGCTAAGAGAAACGAATTCCTCTGCCACCGAATGTAAATACGTTTGAAGAGATCAACTTACGCGATTTATTAAATATACTCTGTCAGGCATTCTTCCATACGGGTCGTCCGGGGACTAGACAAACCGAAGGCACTATTCCATAAACAGGACAGCCCTTGCATAACTCCGTCTTCAATTTTCTTCATCATATTTGATCACAACGCTAACGTCATACGGAGTGGTTTTCAGATAACATATCTGTAACAACCCGTATTTTTGAATAGCATGTTATAACATAAATCAAGGCAGAACTAAACCGTAAGATCTGAATCAAGGGAAACGGGTTGTGCCATTGCGTTCGTCTCGGAAAAATACGCGAAATAGAGTCCGAGTTTTCGAAAATCGGAGTCCGTATGACCGAGATATGGCCTCGCGAAGTTTCACGAAAAATTCAAATTCAAAACAGATTCAAATTTCAGAAAATTCGGGGTAGGCGGGAAAAATCCCGCCCAGACCAGGTCGACCTGGGGGTCGACCTGGGAGTCGACGTGGGGGGGGAGCAGGTCGACTGGGGAGTCGACCCCAGGGTCGACCTGGGGGTCGACCTGCCTGGTCGGACCCAGGCAACCTGGTGCACCTATTTGGCTGTTCTGACCTGTTTTGTTGGCTAGTGACGGGATTTGATGGCTCTGATTGAATCTAGGGTTAATCCTATGGCTAATACTATCCTAATCTCCTATAAAAAGACCCCTAAACCTAGCCTAAATCACCATTATTCAATCCTACAACTAAACTATGTCAAATTTGTTCCTCTCATGGCCTCCACTCTCATGCTAAAATTCCTAAGTCTATTTACATGAGAGATTTTGAGTTCATACAAGTGCTTTCAAACTTGTATGAGTGTTCTTAGTTTGCATTCAAGTCAAGTTGCAACATTTCTATTTCAAAGCAAGGATTTTTATTGATTTGGCGCAAGGGTTTTTCAATTGGGGCTTTCATATTTTGGTGCTTGCATAAGGGCTTCGTCTCAATCTTTATAATAAATATTCATTTGTGTCTTCATAGCATTGTAAGCCCTTTTCTACTTTCTTTTTATTGAACTCTAAAGTTAAATGAATGATGCAAGTTTGGGTTAATCATTATGATATGCAAGTTTGGTTGATCATTATGATATGCAAGTTTGGTTGATCATCATGATATGCAAGTTTGGTTGATCATTATGTTATGCAAGTTGGTTTAATCATGATGTATGACACATGTTGCTATGTTATGCAAGTTTGGGTTGATCATTATACACATGTTATCATGTTATGCAAGTTAAACTTGAGGTTGTGAGCATAAAGCTCCAAGATTTACATTAAAGGTTGCATTTTGGCAACATGAAAGTTATCATATCCCTTATGATAACTTGCATGTGAGGCTAAATGCGAACTTCTAGCAACTTCTACATGTCATTTATCACCATGTATCACTCATATGCTAAGTTTGGTTTTATGCATGCTTTTGAAGCCTAATGATGCAATATGCAAGTATATGAACATATGTACATTTCATATGCCACCATGTTAAACTTGTGGCTTCAACACCTTTTTGTCATGATTATGCCAAGTTCCCTATTTTATCCTTTATGCGTTGATGCGATTATGTAAACGATGGGATTACGTTGGGGTTGGGTAACATTATGACATAAACATGGTTTTTATAACATAACGTGATATGTTAACTTGTAATTATGTTTTGGAAACATAATGGACATGACACTTAGAAAATATGAGTGTGGCCAACTCGAGGTTGGGTTGAGTTTGTAGCATAAATCTACCCGGACCCGCCCGGCTTAACTAGTGGCTACAAACAATAGGACCCAATGTGAGAAGTTGGTCATGTTGTGCTCGAACCCGAGGTTAGACCAAGTTGTGGTGTAAAGCTACCCGGACCCGCCCGGCTTAACTAGTAACCACAACGAAGTCTAATGTGAGAGGTTAAAGAACATTAAGTTAATTAATTAATGCCTCCTGATTAGGGTTAAGTCATGGTCCACTTAATACTTAATCAATTTGGGCTTGATGGGTTAATCGGGGTTAAGTCATGAATCTTGGGTACACTTAACCAATTTAATCCACGTTTGGATCGGGTTAACCACATTTAACCCGTTAAGGAAACCCTAGTTGCGCGGTCCTTTTCAGCAGTAACCCTCTTGATAGTATCAAAAGACCCTAGGACTAGGCTAGGGTGGGGCACGATTACTGGGCTGACATGTAAGCGACCAAAACGACGGCTGAGTAGGTATGCCGGTGTAGGTCCAGGCAGACTATGGTCGTGCACATAGTCCGGAGTTGGAGAATCAGGCACGGGTACCAGTAGATCTAGACTGTGCATACTTGATTTGTGTCTGAGGTTGACACCCTAGGACTTGATACACCCTAGGGTGGACCTAGCGCAGTTTAACTACATTGCATGTTTGGGCCATATGACACTGACACTTGATGAGTTAGGCTTATAGGGAGCCGATCAACTAGACCGTGTAGTTGGACCTTGATTTAGGTCACCTCATGATATTGGGCCAAGCTTGGGCCAAGGGATCAATTCTTGTTTTTACTTGACATGTTAGAATGCTAGTACACCCGTGGTGCAAAACCTTAACCTTGATTATGCGATGACACCTTTATCTGTCTTGTTAGTTAATCATCATGCCAGTATGTTGTTATCCTTATGTTCATCTCAGCTTCTCATGCCAGTTAACTTTACTAGTTCATGGACAGATAGTAGTTAGGGCTTACCAGTCTTTTTGACTGACCTGTTTTCTTTCGCCTCTTTTCTTTTGTCCCCCCCCCCTCAGGTTCTCAGGGTGGGAACATTGGAGCTTAGATTGGATCTTTACAGCTTGCTTACTGGATTTGCTCATGTACGGTTTTGGACATTGAGCTAGCTATGGTTTATCACTTCACTTTGGGGATAGTACTTTATGTATTTCAGTTTTTCAGTTTATGCTTTTCTCTAGACTTTGTTTGTTGGAAAATAATGACTAAGTACTTTGTTGTAACTTAACTATGGTTTTTGAAATGCAAGTTTTATCCGCTGCTTTATTACTCTGTTTTACTTATATGTTCTATCTTGTGATATCTGCATGCATGTTTACCTTGTTTAACGCCCCTCCAAAGCCAGTGTGCTTGCAAGAGTTACCCTGGCGGAGGTGGGGTGTTACATTTGGTACCAGAGCATAAGGTTTACAAGATTCGAGCAAAAGTGTTTTTGAGACTTACCTTTTGAAAAACTATTTTCAAAACCAATTAAGTATTTTCCAAGAAAAGTCTAGTTATTTTAAAAAGGCTATTCCCCAAAAGCCATAGCACTATCCTTCGTTTCTTCATTCTGAATCTATCTCTTTCCTTTTTCAGTATGGCTGATCTTAACCTTCCCGAGGGAGTGACCATTCCCGGATGGTTCCGGAGGTACTTGGAAGCTAGGGCCAAAGATGTGGGCCCAGCAAATACCCCCAATATAACTGAGGTTCCTCCTCCTCCTCCTCCTCAGAATCCGCAAGCAGATTTTGCTAAGATTTGCAAAGACTTTAAGGCGATGGGTGGCAAGAACTTTATTGGGGCGGAGACTTTTGTGGAGGCAAGAAATTGTTTGAAAGCAACTGAAGATCTCTTCGCCATCTTTGATGTGCAAGATCATAGAAAGGTTTTATTGGCAGCATGGTTATTAAAGGAAGAAGCTGCTTATTGGTGGGAGGTCACCAATGCTACGAGGCCTATAGAGACTTGGGCCGACTTTAGGACAAGATTTGGGCTTAAGTTTCTATCATCAGCTGAGGCGAATTTGCAATTGGAGAAGTTCATATCTTTGAAGCAAGGGGACATGACAGTAAGGGAGTATTTGAATGAGTTTAACAAGCTCGCCCGATTTGGTTTGGACATGATTAATACTCCCCAGAAGAAGGCTTTACGCTTTGCACGAGGGTTGAACGAGCCACTACAAGGTTTAGCCCTATCTCATATACCTATGGGGGCCACTTTTGAAGGACTAGTAGACATGGCATTGCTTCAAGCACACGATAAGAATGGCAAGAAGGAAGTCAAGGCTAATGAGACCCAAGCCAAGAAGACAGACTCCAAGTGGGGAGGGAATCAGAGCAATCAGAACAACAAGAACAACTAGGGCAACAAGGCCAAGGCAAAGGATCCAAGAAAATGCCACTACTGTGGGAATGTTGGGCACATAGCTAAAGACTGTAAGAAGAAGAAGAGGAAGCTGGGCGAGTGCTTTCATTGTGGAGAGACTGGACATTTTAGCAAGGATTGCCCCAAGAAGCAAGGACAAGGGCAAGGGCAGAATCAGCGTGCAGGACCTTCTGGAGGGCAAGTGCATGCTCTCAGCACTGCTCCAGCTCAGGACTGAGGTAGCATTTCTGTAGAAAGTCTTGTTTATATTTCTGATTATCCTGTTCGCACCTTATTTGATTCTGGCGCATCGCATAGTTTTATCTCTTCTGACATTGTTGAAAGTTTGCACCTAAGTACTAGCCTAGTTAAGGATCCCGTTTGTGTTTCAAATCCAATTGGGGGTTCCGCCCATCTATCTATGATTTGTGTGGATTTGAAAATTTCTATCTTGGTCGTAGAATTCACGTGTAATGCTTATGTTCTCGAGTTCACGGGATATGGGTTGATCTTGGGCATGGATTGGTTGTCCAGTTATGGAGCCATTCTCGATTGTGAACATAGGGTGGTGAGGCTCATGACTCGCCTCGGTAATACCCTATAAATTTCTTGTAACCCTAGAGGTCCCGTCATGTTATGTTATCTTGAATCTCTCGACTCGTCCATCGATGATCTGCGGTCTGTAAGGGTGGTCCGAGACTATCCTGATGTCTTTGAAGAAGTTAGGGGGTTACCCCCTAAACGAGAGATAGATTTCCGCATTTATCTAGTCGATAATGCCAAGCCAGTATCATTGCCCGTTAGGCACATGGCCCTACGTGAAAGAAGAGATCTCAGTAAGCAAATCAAGGAGCTGCTTGAGAAGGGTTTTATTAGACGAAGCATTTCTGAATGGGGTGCTCCGGTGGTATTCGCTACTAAGGCGGATGGTTCGCTTCGTCTATGTGTTGATTATCGAGAGTTGAACAAGCTGACAAAGAAGAATAGGCACCCTTTACCGAGGATTGATGATCTCTTTGATCAGCTGGTTGGTGCTTCTGTTTTCTCTCAGCTCGATCTAGCCACCGGATTCCATCAGCTTAGAGTGGTTGAGGATAGCATCGATAAGACTGCGTTTAGGACTCCGGATGGATTCTTTGAATGGCTTGTCATGCCATTCGGATTAACTAACGCACCCGCCTACTTCGTAGATTTGATGAGTAGGGTGTTCAGGGAATTCCTTAACAAGTTCGTGGTTGTCTTCATGGATGATATTCTGATCTTCTCAAAGGGTGAGGAAGAGCATGCTAGGCATCTGAAGGAAGTGATGGATACGCTTAGAGCGCATCAGTTGAAAGCCAAGTTCTCCAAATGTCATTTTTGGAGAAGGGAAGTTCGGTTTCTTGGACATATAGTTTCTAAGCAAGGCATAGCGGTGGATCCCGCGAAAGTGGTTGTGGTTCAAGATTGGAAGACTCCTAGGAATGCAACCGAAGTAAGAAGCTTTCTCGGTCTGGCGGGCTACTATAGGAAGTTCATCAGGGACTTCGCTAAGATTTCGGCCCCTCTTACTAAGTTGACGAAGAAGAACTTAATCTTTGCATGGGACTTGGAGTGTGAGCTTGCTTTTCAAAAGCTCAAAAGAGCCCTTACCTCAGCTCCAGTTTTGGCATTACCCGATAGTGGTAAGATGTTTACCGTGTACACCGATGCATGTGGCACGGGGTTAGGAGCTGTTCTAATGCAAGAGGGAAGAGTGATATGTTATGGGGGTAGGCAACTTAATGTTCATGAGAAGAACTATCCCACTCATGATTTGGAGTTAGCGGCGATCGTCTTTGCACCCAATTCCTGGCGCCACTATCTTCTAGGCGAAAGGTTTGAGTTGTATACTGATCACAAGTCACTCAAATACCTCTTCTCGCAAAAAGATCTGAATCTAAGGCAGCAAAGGTGGATGGAATTCTTGGCATCTTATGACTTCGAGATAGCTTATACCCCTGGCAAGGGTAATGTTGTGGCGGATGCACTAAGCAGAAGGAGATTGACTTTGGGCCCCTTGTTCATTGAGATGAAGAACTTAGAGTTCTTGGCAACCTTTGATTTCACGACAGCTGTTGAGTCGATCACGGGTTCATTAGCATCCCTTGAGCTTAGACCCACACTTCTTGATCAAGTTGGGGCTTCGCAGAAGGAAGATCCACAGATAGTCGAAGTTATGGACAAGTGGTTTCGTGGTGAGACGTCTAGTCATCTTGCCAGATATACTATTGATGATAAAGGTTGGCTAAGGCGTGATGGAAGGCTATGCGTTCCACAATTAGGAGACTTGGTGCATAAAGTTCTTGAAGAAGCACATCACTCAAAGATGACTATACATCCGGTAGGAGACAAGATGTATAGGGATATGAAGCGCATTTTCTTTTGGGATGGAATGAAGAAGGATGTGGCAGAGTATGTTTCAAAGTGCATGGTGTGCCAACAAGTGAAATCCGAGTCAAAGAAACCAGGTGGGCTATTACATCCATTGGAGGTCCCGCAATGGAAGTGGGAGAGAATTTCTATGGATTTTGTGGATGGATTGCCTAGGTCAAGGAGAGGGAACACAAGCATATTGGTCATAGTTGACAGACTTACGAAGAGTGCTCACTTCGTTCCAGTAAAAAGCAAGAGGACTGCATCATGGCTGGCATCTATTTATCTTCGAGAGATAGTGCGGTTGCATGGAGTTCCTTCTAGCATAGTTAGCGATCGTGACCCAGTTTTCACCAGCCAGTTCTGGAACAGTTTGCAAGAAGCAATGGGTACGCGATTGAATCTGAGTACAGCCTATCACCCCCGGACAGATGGCCAAACCGAAAGGGTGAATAGAGTGCTAGAAGATCTTTTGAGGCTCTGTGTTCTTGACTTCGGTGGTACTTGGGAAGACCACCTTCCTCTTGTAGAGTTTGCGTATAATAATAGCTATCAAGCCAGCATAGGGATGGCACCATTTAAAGCTTTGTATGGGAGGCCGTGTAGGTCACCATCTTGTTGGTGGGAGACAACAGATAGACTTATACTTGGGCCCGATATGATACGGGACACATCCGAGAAGGTTGAATTAGTGAGAAGAAGGATGAAAGCGGCCCAAGATAGACAGAAATCCTATGCTGACAGGCGAAGGGCAGATTTGGAATTCGAAGTGGGAGACATGGTTTTCGTGAAGGTTTCTCCTTTGCGTAATGTGGTACGTTTTGGAGCAGTTGGGAAGCTGGCACCAAGGTTCGTAGGACCTTTCCCTATCATAGAGAGAATTGGAAAGATGGCCTATAAGGTGGAATTGCCCGAAAAGCTAGCCGGAGTGCATAATGTCTTTCATGTCTCGCATCTCCGAAAGTGCCTACATGAATCCGCTAAGGTGGTTGAACCAAGCATTCTTGAAGACATTAAGGTAGAGAAAGAGGCAACCTTGAGAAGAGCTCCGATTCGTATCTTGGGAACAGAGATCAAGAAGCTAAGGAATCGAGAGGTCAAATTGGTGAAAGTTCAGTGGGATGAAGCCGATGAAGATGCAACTTGGGAAACCGAGGAGAAGATGCGTGGGCTTTATCCATTCCTTTTTTAGGGTACATTCTCGACCTCTTTCCTAATTAGCCTATCTCTCTTTTTATCCATGTTTATCCATGTTTACCTAGTTTATCTTGTTTCGTAGATCTTGTCATGAGAACCTTAGGTAGAAACCCTTTGGATGAAACATGTATTTGAAACATGTTATGCTTGATGGTTGCAAGTGGTTGCAAGTGTTTGCAAGTGGATACTGATGGATGCATGATACACGTTAGGCACTAAGATCGGCTCACACACTTTCATGTTGCATATGCATGAGTGCTTATACTTATTCATGGATGAAACTTGTTATGCTATCACGTGGATGTTGCATATGGATGAATGTTATGTGCACTCATGTAGAGACTATGAGTTATATTAGGAATTTGCATACATATGGATTCATTTCACTAACATACTTTGCATTAAGGAGGTTTACTGTATCAGTAACCGCCTGATTTTCGCATTAGATAAGTACATATACACACACCTTTGCATATGATCATACAGCATTTAGAATCCTTTAAGGACAATGACTGCACGTGGATGATGTTTTGAGTAGATGGATGATGGATGGTAGGATACGTTCTTCCTAACTTGGAGATTTCGGGGACGAAATCCTTTAAGGAGGGGAGAATGTAACAACCCGTATTTTTGAATAGCATGTTATAACATAAATCAAGGCAGAATTAAACTGTAAAATCTGAATCAAGGGAAACGGGTTGTGCCACTGCGTTCGTCTCGGAAAAATACGCGAAATAGATCCGAGTTTTCGAAAATCGGAGTCCGTATGACCGAGATATGGCCTCGCGAAGTTTCACGAAAAATTCAAATTCAAAACAGATTCAAATTTCAGAAAATTCGGGGTAGGCGGGAAAAATCCCGCCCAGACCAGGTCGACCTGGGGGTCGACCTGGGAGTCGACGTAGGGGGGAGCCAGGTCGACTGGGGAGTCGACCCCAGGGTCGACCTGGGGGTCGACCTGCCTGGTTGGACCCAGGCAACCTGGTGCACCTATTTGGCTGTTCTGACCTGTTTTGTTGGCTAGTGATGGGATTTGATGGCTCTGATTGAATCTAGGGTTAATCCTATGGCTAATACTATCCTAATCTCCTATAAAAAGACCCCTAAACCTAGCCTAAATCACCATTATTCAATCCTACAACTAAACTATGTCAAGTTTGTTCCTCTCATGGCCTCCACTCTCATGCTAAAATTCCTAAGTCTATTTATATGAGAGATTTTGAGTTCATACAAGTGCTTTCAAACTTGTATGAGTGTTCTTAGTTTGCATTCAAGTCAAGTTGCAACATTTCTATTTCAAAGCAAGGATTTTTATTGATTTGGCGCTAGGGTTTTTCAATTGGGGCTTTCATATTTTGGTGCTTGCATAAGGGCTTCGTCTCAATCTTTATAATAAATATTCATTTGTGTCTTCATAGCATTGTAAGCCCTTTTCTACTTTCTTTTTATTGAACTCTAAAGTTAAATGAATGATGCAAGTTTGGGTTAATCATTATGATATGCAAGTTTGGTTGATCATTATGATATGCAAGTTTGGTTGATCATCATGATATGCAAGTTTGGTTGATCATTATGTTATGCAAGTTGGTTTAATCATGATGTATGACACATGTTGCTATGTTATACAAGTTTGGGTTGATCATTATACACATGTTATCATGTTATGCAAGTTAAACTTGAGGTTGTGAGCATAAAGCTCCAAGATTTACATTAAAGGTTGCATTTTGGCAACATGAAAGTTATCATATCCCTTATGATAACTTGCATGTGAGGCTAAATGCGAACTTCTAGCAACTTCTACATGTCATTTATCACCATGTATCACTCATATGCTAAGTTTGGTTTTATGCATGCTTTTGAAGCCTAATGATGCAATATGCAAGTATATGAACATACGTACATTTCATATGCCACCATGTCAAACTTGTGGCTTCAACACCTTTTTGTCATGATTATGCCAAGTTCCCTATTTTATCCTTTATGCGTTGATGCGATTATGTAAACGATGGGATTACATTGGGGTTAGGTAACATTATGACATAAACATGGTTTTTATAACATAACGTAATATGTTAACTTGTAATTATGTTTTGGAAACATAATGGACATGACACTTAGAAAATATGAGTGTGGCCAACTCGAGGTTGGGTTGAGTTTGTAGCATAAATCTACCCGGACCCGCCCGGCTTAACTAGTGGCTACAAACAATAGGACCCAATGTGAGAAGTTGGTCATGTTGTGCTCGAACCCGAGGTTAGACCAAGTTGTGGTGTAAAGCTACCCGGACCCGCCCGGCTTAACTAGTAACCACAACGAATTCTAATGTGAGAGGTTAAAGCACATTAAGTTAATTAATTAATGCCTCCTGATTAGGGTTAAGTCATGGTCCACTTAATACTTAATCAATTTGGGCTTGATGGGTTAATCGGGGTTAAGTCATGAATCTTGGGTACACTTAACCAATTTAATACACGTTTGGATCGGGTTAACCACATTTAACCCGTTAAGGAAACCCTAGTTGCGCGGTCCTTTTCAGCAGTAACCCTCTTGATAGTATCAAAAGACCCTAGGACTAGGCTAGGGTGGGGCACGATTACTGGGCTGACATGTAAGCGACCAAAACGACGGCTGAGTAGGTACGCCGGTGTAGGTCCAGGCAGACTATGGTCGTGCACATAGTCCGGAGTTGGAGAATCAGGCACGGGTACCAGTAGATCTAGACTGTGCATACTTGATTTGTGTCTGAGGTTGACACCCTAGGACTTGATACACCCTAGGGTGGACCTAGCGCAGTTTAACTACATTGCATGTTTGGGCCGTATGACACTGACACTTGACGAGTTAGGCTTATAGGGAGCCGATCAACTAGACCGTGTAGTTGGACCTTGATTTAGGTCACCTCATGATATTGGGCCAAGCTTGGGCCAAGGGATCAATTCTTGTTTTTACTTGACATGTTAGAATGCTAGTACACCCATGGTGCAAAACCTTAACCTTGATTATGCGATGACACCTTTATCTGTCTTGTTAGTTAATCATCATGCCAGTATGTTGTTATCCTTATGTTCATCTCAGCTTCTCATGCCAGTTAACTTTACTAGTTCATGGACAGATAGTAGTTAGGGCTTACCAGTCTTTTTGACTGACATGTTTTCTTTCGCCTCTTTTCTTCCGTTTCCCCCCCCCCCTCAGGTTCTCAGGGTGGGAACATTGGAGCTTAGCTTGGATCTTTACAGCTTGCTTACTGGATTTTCTCATGTACGGTTTTGGACATTGAGCTAGCTATGGTTTATCACTTCACTTTGGGGATAGTACTTTATGTATTTCAGTTTTTCAGTTTATGCTTTTCTCTAGACTTTGTTTATTGGAAAATAATGACTAAGTACTTTGTTGTAACTTAACTATGGTTTTGGAAATGCAAGTTTTATCCGCTGCTTTATTACTCTGTTTTACTTATATGTTCTGTCTTGTGATATCTGCATGCATGTTTACCTTGTTTAACGCCCCTCCAAAGCCAGTGTGCTTGCAAGAGTTACCCTGGCGGAGGTGGGGTGTTACAATATATGATCCCGATCTCTCCGTATTGAAGACGAAAATGGTCAAAATCTTCGATAGTCGGTGATTTAACTATCAAAGGAAAACACATGTGCAAACAACGGTCGTATCTCCAAATGAAAATCTTACCGAGCAAATCACAAATCAACACTGATTCCCTTTAATTCAATTTGTCACTCAATTATCCAATTTTCCTATTCCTATGTCCATATATTCAACATTTCTAAATTTAGAAAATATACGTTATTAACATTGGAAAACATTTCCATTTCTTATTTTCTATATTAGAAAAACATTTCTGATTCTTATTTGGAAAACATTTCAAAAAATCCTCCATTTAGATTTAACCAGATGTTTAAATAAAACATTGCTATACCAACTCAAAACCTTACACTCATTAACTAAATTCACTTAACAAATCTTCATTGTCGAACCTTAACCAGTGCTTAGTTAAAAACGAAGTCAATTAAGTTGGGGTATAATTACATCTCAGACCTTAACTGAACAACATTTGTAACTTCAATATAGACAAAGTTCACCATCTAAACCTTTGACAAACTTCCTTACGTAACTCTCTTTCAAATAAATCTCTATTCGATAACCCTTTCCTTCGAATAAACTATATTCGATAATCTCTCTTCGAATAGCCATATTCGATTAACTCTATTCAATTAACACTATTCGATTAACTCTAACCGATTTACTCTTATCAGTTAGCTCTATTTGATTAACTCTATTTGATTAACTCTATTGGATTAACTCTATATGATATACCCTAATCGATTAACTCTATTGGATTAACTCTTATCAATTAACTCTATTCGAATAAACTATATTCGATTAACTCTTTTAACTCTATTCGAATAAACTATATTCGATTAACTCCTTTAACTCTATTCGAATAAACTATATTCGATTAACTCCTTTAACTCTATTTATTTTTCTAAATAAATATTTCCTTTCAATTCTATTTATTTCATAAAAACTCCCTTTCCTATTTGTTTCACAAATATTTTCCTTTTATATTAGTTTCACAAATATTTTCCTTTAATATTTGTTTCACAAATATTTTCCTTTTATATTAGTTTCACAAATATTTCCCCTTATATTTGTTTCACAAATATTTTCCTTTTATATTTGTTCTTTGATTTTATAAAAATATTTTTTTATAAAATTGTTTTTTCTTTTATACATAAAATCCATTGATTTTATATAAATACTTTATTTTCAAAATACACTTTTAAAATCCCCTTTTCTACATTCCAGTATTTCATACGGTATTTAAAATACCCGAATAACAATGATCGATATCATTCAACACACGTAATCAACACAGATTATATATCACATCATATATTACAATATATGGAAAATAGTAAAATAAATGTTGAGGAATCCAGTTTGATTCCTCTGACCTATTTCCCTGCATCCGCAGATGTTAAACAATATAATTAACATCAATCTCATTTCGCAAAGAAATATTCTGCTAAACAGAATCAATATATATAACTAGATCTATAATTTCAACCAATGAATTAGCAGTTCATCCAAACAGTCAATACACAGCAATCAACCAATAATATTAGTTCTAAAATATGTTATAAAAATATAATTGTTCAGATTCGGTGAGTATTACACACATTCGACTGTTATCGTTAAATAACGATTAACTATCTCTGATTCAGACGGACAATTTATTTTGCAATAAATTGTAATTGGCTCTAATTCAATCTCAGTCTGTTCCATTGTGTAGGCGCCGTACGTACGATCCCAAGGGATCTTGTTTTGCTGAATTTGAATAACGTATGTGCAAGATATAATATTAACAAATTTATATATAATATAAATTAAAATAACTTAATTTATTTTGGAGATTGGCCATACGTTTAAAATTTCCAGCCCAATTTCTCTCTCAAGCCTGCGCCCATTTCATCGTAACTTCTCCTTCCCCAAATCAAAGTATCGAACTCCAAAAAACTTCCAATACGATCGCATCTTCCACTCATCTCCTTTTTACATCGTCGTTTCAAAATCCGACACCACCATCGAACTCTCCCTCTTGAGCTCTCCTCCCCCATCACCTTCTCGTTCAACTCGACCTCCCTTTGCTGATGCCGACTTCGATCTCCTACAGACTGTCTAAAGTAAGTAGTGAATTTTTTGACAGCCGAACCCTACAAAACTCGGCATACAAAGGTTAAATCCGTTAACAAACTCGAATCCAAACTCAGATTCAACACTCGCTCAACCAATTCGTGACAAATTCCAAACCCTACCTCATGCTGTATTTTCGCAACAACTAAAATCTGATGTCGAACCATATAATATGGTACTAGGTTGAGGAGAATCCTTCCAGAAATTCATACTTATCTCTTTTGGAATTTTAAGCCCTTGTTTTGAATTTCTATGAATTTTCTTAGTATCACATTTTGCTGTTGAAAGAGTTTTGTGGTGGCACTTTATTTGCGTTGACTGAAGAAAATTTGTGGTTAGGGTTAGAGGTGTTATGGTTATTTATAGATAGTCTTTATCATTTTAATATTGATAATTTTATTAATTTATATAGCACCGCTGCTTGTATTTGTCTTCTAAAATTCCGTATGATCGCATAAATTTCTCAAATTCGATGCAAATGGACATACACCTACAGTTTGACATTACGGACCCAACGAAACTGGTTTCGTCGAATTCCGACTCCGTTTGCTCACACAGCGTATTTTTAACTGTTAGAATACTGACTATTTTTCACATTAAAAATTTGTACGGCCACATACTGGCTTCAAAAATCACGAAACTTGAAATCTAATAATAATTAAATATTTTGGATCCAACAAAATTTGTAACACCCCACCTCCACCAGGGTCACTCTTGCAAGTACACTGGCTTTGGAGGGGTGTTGGACAAGGTAAACATGCATGAAGATATCACAAGACAGAACATATGAGTAAAACAGAGTAAATAAAGCAGCGGATAAAATTACTATTTCAAAACCATAGTCAAGTTACATCAAAGTACTTAGTCATCATTTTTCCAGCTACTACAAGTCTAGAAAACATAAACTGAAAAATACATAAGTAAATTATTCCCCAAAGATAACAGTGGTGTAGCCATAGCAAAACTCAAGTCCAAATCATACATGAGCTGTCAGAAAAGCAAACCAAAGATCCAAGCTAGGTGCTAGTGTTCCCACCCTGAGAACCTGGGGGGGGACGGAAGAAAAGAGGCGAAAGGAAAACAGGTCAGTCATAAAGACTGGTAAGTCCTACCTACTATTAGTATAAAAACTAATAAAGTTAACTGGACATGTAAAACAGAGATGAAACATAGGATGATAACTAAACTGGCATGGTGAAAAGTTAACAAGATAGATCAAGTGTGGCATCGCATATACAAGGTTAAGTTGCACCAAGTGTACTAGTATTCTAATCCATGTCAAGTATAAACAAGAAATGATCCCTTGGCCCAAAATTGGCCCAACATCATGAGATGACCTAAATCAAGGTCCAACTACACGGTCTAGTCGATCGGGTCCCTATAAGCCTAACTCGTCAAGTGTCGGTGTCATACAGCCCAACTGCGAGATGTAGTCGACTGTGCAAGGTCCACCCTAGGGTGTATCCGGGCCCTAGGGTGCCAACCACTGACACAAAACAAGCACGCACAGTCCAAGCCTACTGGTACCCATGTCTGTCTTTCATCCCCGGACTATGTGCACGACCATATTCCGCCGGAATCTACAATGGCGCACCTACCTAGCCGTCCCTTTTGGTCACTTACAATCAGCCCAGTAATCGTGCCCCACCCCTAGCCTAGTCCCTAGGATATCCCGATACTCCCTGGTGGGTTACTGCTGAAAAGGGCCCCGCAAACTAGAGTTTCTAATGGGTTAAGTGTGGTTAACCCTATCCAAACCATGTATCAAGTTGGTTAAGTATACCCAAGTGGATCATGATTTAACCCCAACAATCCATCGTGTTCAATTGGTTAAGTATTCAAGTGGTCCATGACTTAACCCTACCATGTGGCATTAATTACTTAATGCACCCCAACCTCTCACATTAGACTTTGTTGTGGTTACTAGTTAAGCCGGGCGGGTCCGGGTAGCTTTACACCACAACCTAGTCTAACCTCGGGTTTTAAGTGCGATATGACTAACTACTCACATTGGGTCATATTGTTTGTAGCTACTAGTTAAGCCGGTCGGTTTCAGGTAGATTTATGCTACAAACTCAACCCAACCTCGAGTTGGCCACTTTCATGTTTTCTACATGTCATGTCCACGTTCATGTTTTCAAGCATAATCACATGTCATATTTTCAAGTCATGTTTCATGTCATTTAAGTTTACCCATAACGTAACCCCATCGCACGTAAGTTCGCATCAACACAAATAGATCAAAGAGGGAACATAAGAATATGACAAGGTGGGCATAAGATGGCAAAGTCTATCACAAGTTAAACATGGTGATATTTGAGGCAAAAGGGGTTCAACATACTAGTATATGGCCTCAACATGTATGATAGCATAAAAGGTGACTTGGCCTTGAACATGACAATAACATAAAGGTGATTTGGCCTCAAACATGTCAATAACATAAAGGGTGACAATCCTAACTTGTGCATAGCAAATAGGTTCAACGTTATCATATGCATGTTAAGGGACATGAGGGATTAAGGTTTGTTAACATGCATAAGCCATAATCCATTTCATAGCATTTTCCCAAAAGTCAACATGAACGGTACTAGGTTCATGATAGATCCACAATCATAGATCAAGAGAGACATGAATAGATCTATGCATACAATGATAGGTTCAAGGCAAATATTGCACTTAGGTCCAATTCCAATCTACACATGTATGGCATTAAACTTAGCAAATAGGGTGATAAACTTGTGATTAGCATATAGGTCATAACATCATAGGCAAGTTTACATAAAGATCATGAGAGGTTCTATGTTGCATTATGCACAAATCCCAAATAAAGCTCATAGCTTTATACCCGAAAAGTCAAGGTGATAGTCCCATAACCATAGATCAAAAGAGTCATGTATAGATCTATGCATACAATGATAGATGCAAGGCAAGTGTTACACAAAAATCCCATTTCAACTTGCTACATGTCATATTAAGTTCATAGTTTAAATCTAAGGGTAGAATAGGGCTTACAAAGCGTGGCTATGAGAACTAGAACCAAATAGAACAAGATAGAGATGTTGTAGAAGCTCTAGGAATGATGTAGCAACACAAATAGCCTTGAGAATAAGTAGCTCCTTTGATTTGATGAAGAAAGATGGCTCCTTTTTGCCTTAGAAGCTCTCAAGATGAAGATGGAGGCCATGCACTACACCAAAACGGGGGATTCCCAACGAGTATAAGTGTCACTAGTAATTTCCGTGACACTTATATGTGTCACTGTGAAGGGGTCGGGAATATTCGCAACGCTTATAAGCGTTGGCGAATATTCATTTACAACGCTTATAAGCGTTGGTAGATATGCATTCACAACGCTTATAAGCGTTGGCAAATATTTGTTCCTAACACTTATAAGCGTTGGTAACATTATATTCGCAACATTTATAAGCGTTGATAACATGTAACACTTATATTTGCATACAGGATAGCGTGGGTGCTATTTAATATTCATTCAGCTATGATATTATCTCAACATAGCAACATGTAGCAAAATCAATAAGAACAAAAATCCATATTCGTGACAATAACAAAGTATGAACTAAAAAAAATTCAATACATAAAAATACTAAATTCAATACATATGCAAATTATAACCAAATAATCATCGAGAAAAAGTATCTAATTGCATAGTAACAACAATACATAATTAACAAAATACAAGACATTTCTCATATTTGAAGTCTACAAGTACCTAATGTGAAACTCCAGCCATATAACGAAACCTACATCCAAAAATTTGCGTAGTTTATACCGCCATTTTTTCTCTTTTTCTCCGCTTCTTCCACTGCTTCCTGCACGCATTTAATTAAATAGCATCATTTAAGTTCCAACAAGTAGTAAATGTTATAAATTCAAAGTCATACCTTTTTAATTTTGACACGCCTTTTGTCTATTAAACTCGATGAAATCTTGCAATTTAAGCTCCTTTTTAAGCCTTTTGTTTTCTTCAAGAACCTCCAATGCAAATTCCACACCATGATCACATAATGGTTTGTCAATCCAGTGGATGAATCCACAACCTCTAAATGTTCCAGTGTTTGCACAAATAAAATATCGACGTCCGACGTTTTTATTCAAATAGCATGTTCTGAATAGTGGTTCAATGTTGCAACGACATAACAACCTTTGAGACTGTACTTCTCCAACATCGAATGTTGGCAGGGTTGGAAATCTTGTTGGTGTTGTCGGCCTAGTAGGCGGTGCCACATTCTGAACACTTAATAATGCCAAATCTCTTTGTAAGCTTGACTCTATTCTCTCGTAAACGCTAAACGGAGTTGGTGTGTGAGATTCGGTTGAACAAACAATTTGGGGAGTATTGTCCGAATCGTCTGAATAGACAGACGGATAATGCCATAAGAAGTAATCACGATAATCAGTCGAAGGCCTTGAGTAGGAGGACATCTGCAAAAAATAAATAAACAGCAACAGTATCAAGATGGATGTATGTTTAAAGCGTACATGTTTTAAAATGGTTGTTGTTAACTTAGCTTTAATGCCTCATTAAATAGTTTCTAATCATAACTGCTCTGGATTAAGAACATGATTAAAAAATAAATATGTACATTTCTTCTATGGAAGTTACACATTAAATAAAAATTATTTTAGCAGCAAAGCTTATTCACCTAGGTGTTCATATCCCCCCTCTCTCTCGTTTTTTTTTAACACTGAACAAACTTGATCCAATATATATAAGTATTTAGTTCAAACACTGGCAACATTCACTTGTCTAACAAAACAAACATTCATAAACAACAAACAATTTGGGGTAAGCTATTCTGGGTTCTACATATTTTATTTTATTTTGCCTTTACCTTTTTACTGTAACCAAAAACATGTGTTCTAAAAACACAGTAATCAAGTTATTCATATTCAAGCATTTGTATTCAAAAGAAATATTCAGCCATTCAATACTAAGAAAGCTTTTAAACATAAATTTCTCAAACTATATTTTAACAATTCTAACAATAATATTTCCATTGTTTATATCCAACCCATGCACTTAGTATAACAGCACTTTCTTGTTCAAACACTAGACTTATAAATATGCGGTGAAACATCTGTATGTACCTACAGGGTAGCATAAAGAGGAAGTTTTAGCCTTAGCTAATACTGCTTGAATTAGTACATTAACAAACACCTAGGGTATTACCTGCACTTAGTTGGTACCAACTATGCTGCCAGTATGAAAATGCAAAAATATTTATATAAGGATATACTGCTATACCTGGTTCAATGGCATTATTTTAAACCATTGTATGTTATATTTCAACTGGAATAGTGCTTGGTCAACAAATAGAAGGTATAAATTCTTTTATATAATTAGAACATTATTTAATTTATTTCTTCATGTATATCATATGGAGTAGTAGGAGTAATTTTTTAGCAAAGTAAATTTATTCATAGTTAGAACTGTATTTGATATCACCACCGATGCTTTCTCATACATCCACTAACTCTTTTGTTTTTTAGTCTAAACTGTGTTTTGGAGTAAAAAGAGAATAATAGGCAATACTCTAGTCTTGAAAACAGAAACTTATGATCAAATTTTGAGCTTTTGACAGCAATTTGACTTATTACCAGTTCAGGATTTAGTTGTACATGGACAACTTCCATCGTAGTTGCCAAAAAGATTAACATCTCGCAATTTGAATTCCATTTTGATTTGACTCACCAATTCTAATTCAGACTAGATCTGATAGTTGCAGTTGAGAAAAACACTTCAAAAAGTATTGAAATGAAAAGATACTCATAGGATCTAAACACTGATGAACACAGTTTCGAAAACTGAATTGCAGAGGATCTAAACACTGATGAACTCAGTTTCAAAAACTGACTTTGCAACTCAGTTTTCAAAACTGAGTTTGCAACACAGTTTCGAAACAAAAAATGCACAACAGGCGAAAACTGAGTTGCAAACTAAAGATGCACAACAGGCAAAGGATGAATATCAACAAGCAAGGCATGAATGGACCTAGAATCCAATAACCAAATCTTTAGAGATGGAAGCATAAAATAGTGACTCAAATTAATATTGGAAAACAAATTCAGTTCGATGTTGAGTCTCAAGTGAACTCACAATATATCCAACAATATGTTCGTACAATGAACGCACCAAAGAATAATCAAAAGCGCTCGACCAAACATACATAACCAAGAAAACATAACTAAAGGATTCAAAACCATAATTTAAAAACGAAATATGTGGAATCAATCCAATATTTAAATCCCATATAATCACCGGCATAAAAAGTTGACGTCGAGAACTATATAAAATCAAAAAGGGTAGAAATCATACTGAATAATCAATCAAAGAATACCTGACGTTGAAGAAGCCAATAAAACACAAACTATATGATTGACCGATTAAACATTCAAGGAGAACGAAACCACTTCGATCAACTGACTAGTGAATCGACAGCTTATTTTGAAGTACCCGAACTTTTATAGAAGAATGAAGACAAGCGAGCCAGCCTATCAATAAATGATGATAAGGGAAAATATTACAGGTCAAAGAACTAAACCACGCTACGATTTCAGCCTACCAATATAATTACCTTAATGTATTAATAACACGTCCGTAGAGAGCTCTCATGGACATTTATCAATTAAAGAACTAGTAACTTTTAATGATGTTAATACAAAAGGCATACTTACATTCAATGCCCAACATCCATTCAAGAGCAAGAAGAATGTTATTCTTTCCAGGCTGTGTTGGCCACGATCAACATAATCACCAAAAGATAATCGATGTACCTGAATCAGTACATGTTCAAATATCAAATTATGTATCAGACTTGATGTTTAAAATTTAAACTGAGTATTGTAGGTTCAGTTCTACTGGGCCATCAGGCTCAATTAACTGAGCCCGATGGTCGGTAAAGCTGAGCATACAAGGCTCAGTTTAAACTGAGCTGAAGCCCAGTTTTACTGAGCCATAGGCTCAGTTTAAACTGAGCTCGATGGCTCGATAAAACTAAGCCATAGGGTCAGTTTAAACTGAGCTCGATGGCTCGATAAAACTGAGCCACTCGGCTCAGTTTAAACTGAGCAGAAGCCCGTTTATTCATGTCTTTGAAGATAAACATATAAACTGGGCTTCGACATCTAAACTTCTACAACAACTGTACACAAAAGAACTCAAAACTTGTGGTGTTAACAAATAGCCCTATGTAGAAATATAAACATATATATTCATTTGCCTAATGGATTAAAAGCACAGTTTGACTTGTAGTGAAAATTTTTGAAGCTCCGCCTAAAAGAAGCGCAAGTAACAGGTAAAAAACTAATGACGCTTATGACATGAATGAAATAGAAGAGGAATGAATACATTTTCAAAAAATAAACAACTAAGAATGCAAAACAATCAAACAAAATCTGCAGCCCCAACCACCGTAGGTACAAACTCGATTCTCCATATATAACCCAACAACAAATCCTACCCACTCTCCAACTCCTCTCCTCAATCGTCGTCGCTTTCACCATCAACCACAATTTACACATGGTGAAAGGGAACTTTCAATAGCTTAGTGTACTAGGTTAATATCCCAACATAATAATTTGCAGTGTTTGATGGTTTGTTTTGAAAACAAATCTTATATATTCAGAATCCTTCATTTTGCAGCAATCGAACTGAACAGGAAATTAAATCTAGAAACAAGTCTAAAATTGAAAGTACAATAGAATTGTTAGCTACTGTTAACAGCAACCATATTTTTACAGGATTGCATGTCTCTATGTACATGCATCGGTGTTCAGTTAATTTCAAAAAGTTTAGCGTGCTCATTGCTAGTTTGTTCTGTGAGAGGCTACGATACGTCTCTTTTCTGAAATCCTTCACAACTCATGGGATAAAGAGTGCAGCATATATGTGTGTAGGAATGCATCTGTGTTTATTTTGAATTTCCTTTCAAGTGCAAAAACAATTCTTAAATTATTATTGTGTTGAATACCATAAAAAAGAACAACACTATATAAATACACTACTGTTTTTTTTATTTAGCAGGTTGCAAGTAATACTATCACCGAAGTAACACGGTACAGATTTAGAAGATTCAACAATATTATTTGAAACTGTTATACAAAAATGTCAGTAGAAATTCTTATTTCTATCGATAGGAGGAATAGTGAGAAGATTTGTCTACCTGAACCGAAGCCGGAGAAAACTTCTAATTAGGGACGATGGGATGTTGAAGATCCAACAACTAAACTCTGGGAAGAATAACGAAGAAGGCGATGAGAGTTTATACGGAGTCTAAAGGGGATACAAAGGGATGAAAAAATAGTTCAGATTCAAACAATGGTATTCTAACCCAAAATCGATGAAATTATATACCTGAAATCAAAGTTGAAACGATGTTCCCTGAAGCCAAAACGATTCTCTGATGCCTGATTAGAGAGGAACGGATTCAAATATTTCTTCGCGGTTGTACCTTGAAGCCACCCTTAAATTCGATTAGACATGAATGGACTTGAACTCTTTCATTTTCGCCATGCTCGGATTTTTTTTTCTGAATCGTGGTATATGGAATTAGTGATTTAGGCGGCCGATATTGTGAAAGCGTTGGGACAAAGGAAAGTGAAAGGGGAAACAGGGTTTTGCTGGTTAGTTTACATTTTTACCCCTAGAACCCATCTGTAACAACCCCAATAAGCGTTGCCAATAATAAAATTATTATTATGTATTTTGGTAACACTTTTCTAATATAGTAACGCATACTATTGTTATTACCCTACAACACAAATAAGTGTTGGCGATTGTGAAAAAAAGGGTTGCCAAATGACCGTTATGGTGTAGTGATGATCAAGGAGCATTTTGGCATAACCTAGTTGTAGGATTGATTTGTGATGATTTAGGCTAGGTATTAGGGTGTTTTTATAGGAGTAGAGACTAGTTTAGGCCATAGGATTAACCCTAATTTAGATCTGAGCCATCAAATCATGTCACAAGCCAACAAAACAAGACCCAGGAGCCAAAATAGGTGCACCAGGCCAAACTGGCCCGACCACCCAGGTCGACAGGGGTGTCGACTGGGCAGTCGACACCAACTGGGGCAAGTCGACTCCCAAGTCGACTCCCCAGTCGACTTGGGGCTGGGTGGGAAATTTTCCCGCCCAGTCTGTTTGGTTCCAGATTTGATTTTCGAACTGTTTTTAAACTCTAGATTTTCTGAAAACTTCGACGGGCCATAACTGGGTCATACGGACTCCGATTTTCGAAAACTCGGACTCTATTTCGCGTATTTTTCCGAGACGAATGCAATGGCATAGCCCGTTTCCCTTGATTCAGATTTTAACATTTAATTCTGTCTTGATATACGTTATAACATGTTATTCAAAATACGGGTTGTTACATTCTCCCCACCTTAAAGGATTTCGTCCCCGAAATCTTCAAGTTAGGAAGAACGTATCCTACCATCCATCATCCATCTACTCAAAACATCATACACGAGCAGTCATTGTCCTTAAAAGATTTTAAATGTTGTATGATCATATGCGAAAAGTGTGTATATATGTACTTATCTAATGCGAAAATCAGGCGGTTACTGATTCAGTAACCTCCTTAATGCAAAGTATGTTAGTGAAATGAGTCCATATGTATGCAAATTCCTAACATAATTCATAATCTCCACATGAGTGCACATGACATTCATCCATATGCAACATCCACGTGATAGCATAACAAGTTTCATCCATGAATAAGTATAAGCACTCATGCATATGCAATATGAAAGTGTGTGAGCCGATCTTAGTGCCTAATGTGTATCATGCATCCACGAGTATCCACTTGCAAACACTTGCAACCACTTGCAAACATCAAGCATAACATGTTTCAAATACATGTTTCAGCCAAAGGGTTTCTACCTAAGGTTCTCATGACAAGGTTAACGAGATAACAAGATAAACATGGATAGCAAAAAGAAAGATATGCTAACTAGGAAAGGAGATTGAGAATGTACCCTAAAAAAGTAATGGATAATGCCCATGCATCTTCTCCTCTGTTTCCCTAGTTGCCTCTTCATCGGCTTCACTCCACTGAACCTTTACTAACTTGACTTCTCGATTCCTCAGCTTCTTGATCTCCGTTCCCAAGATACGAATCGATGCTCTCCTCAAAGTTGCCTCTTTTTCTACCTCCACGTCTTCAAGAATGCTAGGCTCAACTACCTCGGCTGACTCATGTAGGCACTTTCGGAGATGCGAGACATGAAAAACATTGTGCACTCCGGCCAGCTTCTCGGGCAATTCCACCTTATAAGCCATCTTCCCAATCCTCTCTATGATAGGGAAGGGTCCTACGAACCTTGGTGCCAGCTTCCCAACTGCTCCAAAATGAACCACATTTCGCAAAGGAGAAACCTTCACAAAGACCATATCTCCAACTTCAAACTCTAAGTCTATCCTTCGCTTGTCTGCATAGGATTTCTGTCTGTCTTGGGCCGTTTTCATCCGCTTTCGAATCAACTCAACCTTCTCGGATGTGTCCCTTATCATGTCGAGTCCAAGTATAAGCTTATCCGTCGTCTCCCACCAACATGTTGGTGACTTGCACGACCTCCCATACAAAGCTTCGAATGGTGCCATCCCTATGCTTGCTTGGTAGCTATTATTATAAGCAAACTCTACGAGAGGAAGGTGGTCTTCCCAAGTGCCACCAAAGTCAAGAATGCATAGTCTCAACAGATCTTCTATTACCCTATTCACCCTTTCGGCCTGGCCATCCGTCTGTGGGTGATAGGCTGTACTTAGATTCATTCGCGTACCCATCGCTTCTTGCAAACTACTCCAAAATTGGCTAGTGAAGATTGGGTCACGATCACTAACTATGCTAGAAGGAAGTCCATGCAATCGAACTTTCTCTCGAAGATAAACAGATGCTAGCCATGATGCGGTCCTCTTGCTCTTCACCGGAATAAAGTGAGCACTCTTCGTAAGTTTATCAACTATGACCCATATGCTAGTATTCCCCTTCCTTGACCTAGGCAATCCATCCGCAAAGTCCATAGAGATACTCTCCCACTTCCATAGCGGGACCTCCAACGGATGTAATAGCCCACCGGGTTTCTTCGACTCGGCTTTCACTTGTTGGCGCACCATGCACTTTGAAACAAACTCGGCCACGTCCTTCTTCATACCAGCCCAAAAGAAAATGCGCTTCATATCCCTATACATCTTATCTCCTCCGGGATGTATAGTCATCTTCGAGTGATGTGCTTCTTCAAGAACTTTATTCACTAAGTCTCCCACTTGTGGGACACATAGTCTTCCATCACGCCTTAGCTACCCCTTGTCATCAATAGCATATCTAGCGAGGTGACTAGACGTCTCACCCCGAATCAACTTGTCCATGATCTCGACTATCTGCGGGTCTTCCCTCTGTGAAACCCCAACTTGATCAAGAAGTGTAGGTCTAAGCTCGAGGGATGCTAACGAACCAGTTATCGACCCAACAGCAGGTGCAAAATCAAAGGTTGCCAAGAACTCTAGGCTCTTCATATCAACAAACAAGGGACTCAAAGTCAACCTTCTTCTGCTTAGCGCATCCTCCACAACATTACCCTTGCCAGGGGTATAAGCTATCTCGAAGTCATATGATGCCAAGAATTCCATCCACCTTTGCTGCCTTAGATTCAAATCTTTCTGCGAGAAGAGGTACTTGAGCGACTTGTGATCAGTATATAACTCAAACCTTTCGCCTAGAAGATAGTGGCGCCAGGATTTGAGTGCAAAGACGATCGCCGCCAACTCCAAATCATGAGTGGGATAGTTCTTCTCATGAACTTTGAGTTGCCTACCCCCAAAGAATATCACTCTCCCTTCTTGCATCAGGACAGCGCCTAATCCCGTGCCACATGCATCGGTGTACACGGTAAACAACTTCCCTCCATCGGGTAATGCTAGAACCGGAGCTGTGGTGAGGGCTTTCTTGAGCCTTTGAAAAGCAAGCTCACACTCTAAGTCCCATGCAAAGACTAAGTTCTTCTTCGTTAACTTAGTGAGAGGGGCTGAAATCCTAGCGAAGTCCTTAATGAACTTCCTATAAAATCCTGCCAGACCGAGAAAGCTTCTCACTTCAGTTGCATTCTTCGGAACTTTCCAGTCTTGTACCGCCACCACTTTAGCGGGATCCACAGCTAAGCCCTGCTTAGAAACTATATGCCCAAGGAACCGAACTTGTAACACCCCGCCTCCGCTAGGGTCACTCGCAAAGGAATGCACTAGCTTTAGAGGGGCATTATTGGTAAACATGCACAGAAATATCACAAGACAGAACATATAACATAGCGGAAGTAAAATCAAACTTTCATAAACATTAATAATTAAGGTCTAAAGCCTTTTACATCAGAGTACATCAAAACCTGTCTTGCAATAATAAAGAAGCATAAAGACTTTTTCATAAATTATTCCCCAAGTAAAAACAGTAAAGTAGCCATAGCCAAGGAAAGTCCAAGCCATCCATGATGACCTTCAAGCAGAAGAAGTCCGAACTAAACAGCAGTATTTCCTCCCTGTAACCTGGGGGGAAATGGAAGAAAAGAGGCGAAACAAAACGGGTTAGTCAAAAAGACTGAGTAAGCCCTATCTACTATTAGCATAAAAACTAGTAAAGTTAACTGACATGAGAAACTGAGATGAACATAAGCATGATAACAAGATAGATAAGCTAAATCAAAATAACAGGATGAACTACTGAACTCAGATAAACTAAGGTGTCATGATAAATTACGATGTCAAGATAAAACAAGGTATCACATCGTCAGGTTTCTATCAAGTATAATATCCCCAAGATATCTATCACGTATAACGTCCCATGGTATCTATCCTGTACATCTGCTCTGCACCTACCGTACTAGTATCCCAACTGTATCATGTGTTATCCGTGAATGACCCTTACTCAAAAGTCGTATAATGGTCCATGTCAACCTAATATATCGCATATATAGGTTACTCAACTCGTATGTTTTATTCCATGAAAGTGTTCAGTCCCTTGCCGTAGACCATACGGGCTTTCCCATGAGGTTCTATACTACTTTAACATAGTTCCAGGATCCTTAAGATCGGTTTGGACTGTTACCCTAAACCTAGCTAGGGTCTTCCAGCATGAATTATCGTTTGTACAACTAGGACTTATGCTACCTAGGGCTACTAGGGATTACGCTTACCTATTGCACGTTTTCGTATCTCGGTTCTGGTTCAACCACCCAGGGCCACTGGGATTTACGCTAACCGTCAACCGCGCCCTTTTTCCCACGCATTCATCGTGAATCGTTTTCCATGACTGTATGCACATGTATCACATCGTGCCATCCGAGTCCTGTCACAGGGAAGACCAGGAAATACAGGACTCGGTCGGGAGCTTTCGATTTATCTGCCGATGCAGATGCTAAGGTCTGTTTTTCTATACGTGGCTATGGTCCCACGCGACCCCTCCCTCAACTAGTGAAAGACAAGACAGGATAAATCCTGTATGAGAACACAACACTGGCCAACCCACATCCAAGCCTTACCGCAACCATAATTAGATAGCAATTATGGTCTATTGGGTGTTCTCTGCCTTTCCGTAGGTACACGCTTGACCAAAGATGGTAGGTAGCCTGACGAAAATGCTATCTAGGGTACGACCGTGTATCGTCGACTATCCCCTATCCATCCCCGTCTTTAGGTTGCTCGTATAGCAACCAAGGCATACTCTTGGTTCTTCTAACGCAGACCTTAACCTCTCATGAGCCTAGTATGATCACCTGGCAGCTCACAGAGGGATCCCAAGAATATCCTCACGTTCCCCCGAAGCCGCTGCTTCGCTACCCAGTTCGCTGGAGCCTTTATCTAAATCAGATACTTGCTCCTACTCGTATACTTAAACGATGACCTACCGTATCAGGTTACTCATTTATCTATGAACTGGTCCAAATTTCCTTGACTAAGAATCATTACTTAGTTATTCTTCAACTAAGGTTTACCACTTAGCCTTATTCCCGTTACCCTTGTTAACTACGGTTACCCACCTAATCCTCCGAATTAGGGTTTATATAACAGATTAAGTGTCACTTAAGTTCATGACTTAATCCCGTCTACAAATCATGTCAAAATTGGCTAAGTATCCAAGTTCGAGACTTAACCCGTCTACAAATCATGTAAAAATTGGCTAAGTATCCAAGTTCAAGACTTAACCCTACAAACCATGCTCAAGTTGGTTAAGTATATATTAACTTGACCCTATCAAATTACTTAGTCAAACCGGTCAAGTGTATTCAAGCGATTCATGACTTAGCCTTATCATGTTTTCACGTTATATTGGTTAAGTATGGGTTAACTTAACCTCAATAAATTCACGGGTTAGATTGGTTAAGTATAGGTCACTTAACCTCAATAAATTCACGGGTTAGATTGGTTAAGTATAGGTCACTTAACCACATCAAATCATCATGTTAGATTAGTTAAGCGTTTAACTTAACCCCATTAAACTGCCAAGTGGGATTAATTAAGTCTAGGCTAACTTAACCCCATCCGATTTCCCTGTTTAGACTAGTTGGTCTAATCTTAACCCCATCCATTAACTGTATCTTTCGGTTAAGTGTCATTAAGAAAACTTACTTAACCTTACCAAATTATCGTGTTGGATTGATTAAGTGTTGGTTAACTTAACCCCGTCCACTAGTCGTATAAAAATGGTTAAGTGTCATTAGGCAAATCAAGTCCCTTAACCTTCCCAACCTTGTCATGTTTTGTTAAGTACCATTAGCCTAATCAAAATTACTTAACCCATTTGTCCATGTCATATTTGGTTCAGAGTCATTAATCAAATTAACTTAACCCTATCATGTGGCATTAATTACTTAATGCACCTTCACCTCTCACATTAGACTTTGTTGTGGTTACTAGTTAAGCCGGTCGGTTCCGGGTAGCTTTACACCACAACTTGGTCTAACCTCGGGTTCAAGCACAACATGACCAACATCTCACATTGGGTCCTATTGTTTGCAACTACTAGTTAGGCCGGTCGGTTCCGGGTAGTTTTACGTTGCAAACTCAACCCAACCTCGAGTTGGCCACTTTCATGTTTAGTCTAGTGTCATGTTCATATTCAAGTTTTCAAGCAATTGGGTAGACCTAACTTAATAGGTAAATTCCCAATGGGTAGACCTAACTTAATAGGTAAATTCCCATGCTTATGTTTTCAAGCATACTTACATGTCAACTTCCATGTTATGGTTCAAGTCATGTTTTCAAGTTGTATTTTCATGTCATTAGAAATTACCCATAACATAACCCAACGCTTTTAAACTCGCATATACGTTCGCAACAACGTAATGGATTAAAAGAAGAGACTTGGCAAAGGCATGACAAAAACGGATATTAAGCCACAAGTTAATCATGGTGGCAAATGAGGCACAAATGTGTTCATTAGCTTGCATGTTACATTCTTAAGCCTCAAAATCATGCATAAACCCAAACTTGGCACATAAACGAATCATGGTGACAAAAGACATGGAATGATGACTAGAAACTCGCATGTATCATCATATAAGGGTTATGACTTCATATGCAAGTTGACATAAAGATTATGAAGGTTCTCATGTCGCATAATGCAACATTTCGACATAAAGGTTGTAGCTTTTAGCTCATAAGATCAAGATAATGACTTCATAAGCTTGCATGACATGATAGCATGTATCATTCTCAATGATCAAACCCAAACTTGCAACATGAACATTTAACTTCATAGTTAATATCTAAGAGTAGGGAAAGGGCTTACATTGTTATGAAGGCACAAATCGAAATGCAAAACAAAGATTGTGATGAAGCCTATGCATGCCATCACCCAAAAACCCAAAGATGAACACTCCAAATCAATAAAAACCCCATCTTTATGAACAAAGATCAAAGCTTTAGCCTTGAGATCAACTTGAGAAGCTCTCATACTAACATAGGGACTCTCTAATACTCTCATGATCATGAAACCTCTCATAGAAATGAAGTGGAGGCTAGGATAGTTGAGTGGAGGCCATGAGAGTAGCAATTTTGCCATAGTTTAGTTGCATGAATGAATAATGAGGATTTAGGATAGTTTAGGGTCTTATTTATAGATTAGGCAAGTGTTTTAGGCCATAGGATTAAACCTAGATTCAATCCAAGCCATCAAAGCATGTCTTGGGGAAGAAGTCAAGTGTAGGAACCATCTAGGGCCTTTAGATTAAAGATGAACCATGAGAACCATCCAAATGCAAAATCTGCATTTGAGCGAATCGGCCCACGGGTTGACAGCCAAACACCCTGGATTAACCCCTAGTCGACCCAGCGAGCTCGGGTCGACCTCAAAAATCGGCCGGTTCGGTTATTCCCCTCTTCCAATTCGCTGTTTTGAACATTTTTGCATATTTATTTATTTAATTTTCAATTATATATATATATCAATATATATATATTTCTCTGCGCAACCCATTTCACTTAATTAAGTATACTTTAATTTGGGAATTTTTCGTGAAACTTCGCGAGGCCATATCTTGGTCATACGGACTCCGATTTTCGAAAACTCAGAATCTATTTCGCGTATTTTTCCGAGACGAACGCAATGGCATAGCCCGTTTCCCTTGATTCAGATTTTACAGTTTAATTCTGCCTCCATTTATGTTATAACAGGTTATTGAAAATACGGGTTGTTACATTCTCCCCACCTTTTAGGATTTCGTCCCCGAAATCTCCAAGTTAGGAAGAACATATCCTACCATCCATCATCCATCTACTCAAATCATCATCCACAAGCAACCATTGTCCTTAGATGATTTCTAATGCTGTATGAATATATGCAAAACGTGTGTGTACATGTTCTTTAGCTAATGCTAATGATCAGGCCTGAATAATCTTTCTAATGCAAAAATATGTATAGTGCCATGAATCCAACATGTATGCAAATAGTCCTAGTCATATAGATACTATATGTGTGCACAATCATTCATTCATATGCAACAACCGCATGATAATACATTCAATTTCATCCATAAACAAGTATAAATACTCGTGCATATGCAATATGAAGTGTGACCGAGTCGAGCTAGTATCTAATGTGTATTCGCGCATCCACGAGCAACCACTTGCAACCACTTGCAACCATATCAATCATAACATGTTTCAAATACATGTTTACATCCATAGGGTTCTACCTAGGATTCCCTGAAACAGGGTCGAGAAGATAAACAAGACAAACTCCTTACGGGGTTTGTAACAGAAAATAGGACCGAGGGGATGTCCACAAAAGATAGCCTACAAGCAAGCTCTACAGGAAAACAGGGATCAAGGATATACTCCCAAAAAGAGATATCATGCGCGTATCTAGTCTTTGACCATCAAAGTCGTCTTTTAACTTCGCGATTTTGTAGCTTCTTATTCCTGTTTCCATAACATGAGCTGGAACTCATTTCTTCGTCGCCTCTCGTTCCACTTGCACTTATCCTTTTCCTAGAATACTTGACGCAAACATGACTGCGTACTCATGATCTCATGCAAGCTTTCCAAAATTCACTAGTGAATCTTGGATCTCGTTTATATACTATAAGGCATTCCATGTAGAAGAACTTTCTCTTGAAAGTAAACAGATGTCAATCAGGTTATCATGCGCACTTACTAGGGTGATCTCTATAACCCATGCATAAATGAAGTAAACCATCCGTCTTATTGGCGAACACCACTCGATCGGGCTTCAAATTTCCAATAAAGGCATCAAGAGATTCTAAGTAACTAGTCATGACAGAACCTCAAAAAGGTTACACGATACTTCGAGGGTATTACCAAGGCTAGTCAAATGGTCTAACTACCCTCCTATCAAAAACCGAGAGTGGCACCCCCTACTGGATAACCACTTCATCCCTAGAATTCATCCATAGCTTATAAACATAAGCATTATTTCCAAACTCAACACTTGGCATAGACATTCCCAAATCCAAACAAGTCATGTATAAATGGACTGATTCTCCAATAGGACTTTGAGACAAAAATGGGATTCTCTATTACACTAGTACTTAAGGTGCAGAGACTCAACTATCGAAGCAGACTTAAATGATACGAACAAAGAAGTCCTAACGGGATGATAGAGAAGAAAAGCTAAACCTTTAACAAGATCGTTACCCTCCTTCCGAGGTACTCTAGAAATGAGAGCATACTACTGCCCTCCCGATGATCTTGTCCTTGTCCCATAATACTTAACTATCCGCCCCGTTTTACCATGCCAAAGGTACTCTCTCGTCATGGGTTTCATTGTTCATCTTTCTCCCTCCTTTGAGGACTTAGCCATACCAACAAGTTGCTCATCCTTAAGCTCGTATCCTTTATCCTTCTTTCTCACGATCCTTTCTTATAACGCGGCCACTGGTCTCTCGAGAACCACCTCCATCGTATGGAAAGCACTTTCGTAGATAGAAAAGACTAGTCGCAGTTAAAACTACTGTGACTACAGATGGAGGAAAGAAAGGAAAAGAGACTCAATTAAGGAAACAAGGATAGTGCTAATGGCCTTTGGGGAATATCCTTTTTCTTTTAAAAGAAAATTTTCTTGAAAAATGCTTCTTTGTAAACGGCTTTTTTTTCAAATAGTTTTCAGAAGGTCTTTAAAAACTTTTGCCCAGTCTGGTAACCTTCTGCTCTGATACCACGTGTAACACCCCGCCTCCGCTAGGGTCACTCGCAAAGGAATGCACTAGCTTTAGAGGGGCATTATTGGTAAACATGCACAGAAATATCACAAGACAGAACATATAACATAGCGGAAGTAAAATCAAACTTTCATAAACATTAATAATTAAGGTCTAAAGCCTTTTACATCAGAGTACATCAAAACCTGTCTTGCAATAATAAAGAAGCATAAAGACTTTTTCATAAATTATTCCCCAAGTAAAAACAGTAAAGTAGCCATAGCCAAGGAAAGTCCAAGCCATCCATGATGACCTTCAAGCAGAAGAAGTCCGAACTAAACAGCAGTATTTCCTCCCTGTAACCTGTGGGGGAAACGGAAGAAAAGAGGCAAAACAAAACGGGTCAGTCAAAAAGACTGAGTAAGCCCTATCTACTATTAGCATAAAAACTAGTAAAGTTAACTGACATGAGAAACTGAGATGAACATAAGCATGATAACAAGATAGATAAGCTAAATCAAAATAACAGGATGAACTACTGAACTCAGATAAACTAAGGTGTCATGATAAATTACGATGTCAAGATAAAACAAGGTATCACATCGTCAGGTTTCTATCAAGTATAATATCCCCAAGATATCTATCACGTATAACGTCCCATGGTATCTATCCTGTACATCTGCTATGCACCTACCGTACTAGTATCCCAACTGTATCATGTGTTATCCGTGAATGACCCTTACTCAAAAGTCGTATAATGGTCCATGTCAACCTAATATATCGCATATATAGGTTACTCAACTCGTATGTTTTATTCCATGAAAGTGTTCAGTCCCTTGCCGTAGACCATACGGGCTTTCCCATGAGGTTCTATACTACTTTAACATAGTTCCAGGATCCTTAAGATCGGTTTGGACTGTTACCCTAAACCTAGCTAGGGTCTTCCAGCATGAATTATCGTTTGTACAACTAGGACTTATGCTACCTAGGGCTACTAGGGATTACGCTTACCTATTGCACGTTTTCGTATCTCGGTTCTGGTTCAACCACCCAGGGCCACTGGGATTTACGCTAACCGTCAACCGCGCCCTTTTTCCCATGCATTCATCGTGAATCGTTTTCCATGACTGTATGCACATGTATCACATCGTGCCATCCGAGTCCTGTCACAGGGCAGACCAGGAAATACAGGACTCGGTCGGGAGCTTTCGATTTATCTGCCGATGCAGATGCTAAGGTCTTTTTTTCTATACGTGGCTATGGTCCCACGCGACCCCTCCCTCAACTAGTGAAAGACAAGACAGGATAAATCCTGTATGAGAACACAACACTGGCCAACCCACATCCAAGCCTTACCGCAACCATAATTAGATAGCAATTATGGTCTATTGGGTGTTCTCTGCCTTTCCGTACGTACACGCTTGACCAAAGATGGTAGGTAGCCTGACGAAAATGCTATCTAGGGTACGACTGTGTATCGTCGACTATCCCCTATCCATCCCCGTCTTTAGGTTGCTCGTATAGCAACCAAGGCATACTCTTGGTTCTTCTAACGCAGACCTTAACCTCTCATGAGCCTAGTATGATCACCTGGCAGCTCACAGAGGGATCCCAAGAATATCCTCACGTTCCCCCGAAGCCGCTACTTCGCTACCCAGTTCGCTGGAGCCTTTATCTAAATCAGATACTTGCTCCTACTCGTATACTTAAACGATGACCTACCGTATCAGGTTACTCATTTATCTATGAACTGGTCCAAATTTCCTTGACTAAGAATCATTACTTAGTTATTCTTCAACTAAGGTTTACCACTTAGCCTTATTCCCGTTACCCTTGTTAACTACGGTTACCCACCTAATCCTCCGAATTAGGGTTTATATAACAGATTAAGTGTCACTTAAGTTCATGACTTAATCCCGTCTACAAATCATGTCAAAATTGGCTAAGTATCCAAGTTCGAGACTTAACCCGTCTACAAATCATGTCAAAATTGGCTAAGTATCCAAGTTCAAGACTTAACCCTACAAACCATGCTCAAGTTGGTTAAGTATATATTAACTTGACCCTATCAAATTACTTAGTCAAACCGGTCAAGTGTATTCAAGCGATTCATGACTTAGCCTTATCATGTTTTCACGTTATATTGGTTTAAGTATGGGTTAACTTAACCTCAATAAATTCACGGGTTAGATTGGTTAAGTATAGGTCACTTAACCTCAATAAATTCACGGGTTAGATTGGTTAAGTATAGGTCACTTAACCACATCAAATCATCATGTTAGATTAGTTAAGCGTTTAACTTAACCCCATTAAACTGCCAAGTGGGATTAATTAAGTCTAGGCTAACTTAACCCCATCCGATTTCCCTGTTTAGACTAGGTGAGTCTAATCTTAACCCCATCCATTAACTGTATCTTTCGGTTAAGTGTCATTAAGAAAACTTACTTAACCTTACCAAATTATCGTGTTGGATTGATTAAGTGTTGGTTAACTTAACCCCGTCCACTAGTCGTATAAAAATGGTTAAGTGTCATTAGGCAAATCAAGTCCCTTAACCTTCCCAACCTTGTCATGTTTTGTTAAGTACCATTAGCCTAATCAAAATTACTTAACCCATTTGTCCATGTCATATTTGGTTAAGAGTCATTAATCAAATTAACTTAACCCTATCATGTGGCATTAATTACTTAATGCACCTTCACCTCTCACATTAGACTTTGTTGTGGTTACTAGTTAAGCCGGTCGGTTCCGGGTAGCTTTACACCACAACTTGGTCTAACCTCGGGTTCAAGCACAACATGACCAACTTCTCACATTGGGTCCTATTGTTTGCAACTACTAGTTAGGCCGGTCGGTTCCGGGTAGTTTTACGTTGCAAACTCAACCCAACCTCGAGTTGGCCACTTTCATGTTTAGTCTAGTGTCATGTTCATATTCAAGTTTTCAAGCAATTGGGTAGACCTAACTTAATAGGTAAATTCCCAATGGGTAGACCTAACTTAATAGGTAAATTCCCAAGCTTATGTTTTCAAGCATACTTACATGTCAACTTCCATGTTATGGTTCAAGTCATGTTTTCAAGTTGTATTTTCATGTCATTAGAAATTACCCATAACATAACCCAACGCTTTTAAACTCGCATATACGTTCGCAACAACGTAATGGATTAAAAGAAGAGACTTGGCAAAGGCATGACAAAAATGGATATTAAGCCACAAGTTAATCATGGTGGCAAATGAGGCACAAATGTGTTCATTAGCTTGCATGTTACATTCTTAAGCCTCAAAATCATGCATAAACCCAAACTTGGCACATAAACGAATCATGGTGACAAAAGACATGGAATGATGACTAGAAACTCGCATGTATCATCATGTAAGGGTTATGACTTCATATGCAAGTTGACATAAAGATTATGAAGGTTCTCATGTCGCATAATGCAACATTTCAACATAAAGGTTGTAGCTTTTAGCTCATAAGATCAAGATAATGACTTCATAAGCTTGCATGACATGATAGCATGTATCATTCTCAATGATCAAACCCAAACTTGCAACATGAACATTTAACTTCATAGTTAATATCTAAGAGTAGGGAAAGGGCTTACATTGTTATGAAGGCACAAATCGAAATGCAAAACAAAGATTGTGATGAAGCCTATGCATGCCGTCACCCAAAAACCCAAAGATGAACACTCCAAATCAATAAAAACCCCATCTTTATGAACAAAGATCAAAGCTTTAGCCTTGAGATCAACTTGAGAAGCTCTCATACTAACATAGGGACTCTCTAATACTCTCATGATCATGAAACCTCTCATAGAAATGAAGTGGAGGCTAGGATAGTTGAGTGGAGGCCATGAGAGTAGCAATTTTGCCATAGTTTAGTTGCATGAATGAATAATGAGGGTTTAGGATAGGTTAGGGTCTTATTTATAGATTAGGCAAGTGTTTTAGGCCATAGGATTAAACCTAGATTCAATCCAAGCCATCAAAGCATGTCTTGGGGAAGAAGTCAAGTGTAGGAACCATCTAGGGCCTTTAGATTAAAGATGAACCATGAGAACCATCCAAATGCAAAATCTGCATTTGAGCGAATCGGCCCACGGGTTGACAGCCAAACACCCTGGATTAACCCCTAGTCGACCCAGCAGGCTCGGGTCGACCTCAAAAATCGGCCGGTTCGGTTATTCCCCTCTCCCAATTCGCTGTTTTGAACATTTTTGCATATTTATTTATTTAATTTTCAATTATATATATATATATCAATATATATATATTTCTCTGCGCAACCCATTTCACTTAATTAAGTATACTTTAATTTGGGAATTTTTCGTGAAACTTTGCAAGGCCATATCTTGGTCATACAGACTCCGATTTTCGAAAACTCAGACTCTATTTCGCGCATTTTTCCGAGACGAACGCAATGGCATAGCCCGTTTCCCCTAATTCAGATTTTACAGTTTAATTCTGCCTCCATTTATGTTATAACAGGTTATTGAAAATACGGGTTGTTACAGAACTTCCCTTCTCCAGAAATGGCATTTAGAGAACTTGGCTTTCAACTGATGAGCTCTAAGCATATCCATAACCTCCTTGAGGTGTGTAGCATGCTTTTCCTCGTCCTTAGAGAAGACCAGAATATCATCCACGAAGACAACCACAAACTTGTTAAGGAACTCCCTGAACACCCTACTCATCAAATCAACGAAGCATGCGGGTGCATTAGTCAAACCGAACGGCATGACTAGCCATTCAAAGAATCCATCTAGAGTCCTAAACGCAGTCTTGTCAATACTATCCTCAGCCACTCTAAGTTGATGGAATCCGGTGGCTAGATCGAGCTGAGAGAAAACAGAAGCACCAACAAGCTGGTCAAAGAGATCATCAATCCTCGATAACGGGTGTTTATTCTTCTTTGTCAGCTTGTTCAACTCACGATAATCAACACATAGACGAAGCGAACCATCCGCCTTAGTAGCGAATACCACCGGAGCACCCCATTCTGAAATGCTTCGCCTAATGAAATTTTTCTCAAGCAACTCCTTGATTTGCTTGCTAAGCTCTCTTCTTTCTCGCGGGGCCAGGTGCCTAACAGGCAATGAAACTGGCTTGGCATTATCAACCAGATAAATACGGAAGTCTATCTCGCGTTTAGGGGGTAACACCTTCACCTCATCAAAAACATCAGAATATTCTCGGACCACCCTCACAGATTGAAGATTGTCAATAGACGAGTCGAGGGATTCAAGATAACATAACATGACGGGATCCAGGGGGTTACAAGAAATCTCTGGGGTATTGCCAAGGCGAGTTATAAGCCTCACTACCCTATGCTTACAATCGAGAATGGCTCCATAACTGGACAACCAATCAGTGCCCAAAATCAACCCGTATCCCATGAACCCGGGAACATAAGCATTACATGTGAATTCTACGGTCAAAATAGAAATCCTCAAATCCATACAAATCATAGATAGATGGGCGGAACTCCCAATTGGATTTGAAACACTAACGGGATCCTCAACTAGACTAGAACTTAGGTGCAAACTTTCAACAATGTCAGAAGAAATAAAGGTATGCGATGCGCCAGAATCAAATAAAGTTCGAACAGGAAAACCAGAAATGTAAACAAGGCTTTCTACAGAAATACTACCTCGGTCCGGAGCTGGAGTAGTGTTGAGAGCATGCATCTGCCCTCCAGAAGGTCCTGCTCGCTGAGTCTGTCCTTGCCCCTGCCCTTGCTTCTTTGGGCAATCCTTACTGAAGTGTCCAGTCTCTCCGCAATGAAAGCATTCTCCCAACTTCCTCTTCTTCTTCCTACAATCTTTGGCTATGTGTCCAATGATCCCACAGAAGTTTCACTTTCTTGTGTCCTTTGCCTTGTTGTTGTTGGCCTTGTTACCCTTGTTGTTCTTGTTACTCTTGTTGTTTTGGTTGCTCTTATTGCTCTGATTGCTCTGATTTCCTCCCCACTTGGAGTCCGCCTTCTTGGTTTGAGTCTCATTAGGCTTGACTTCTTTCTTGCCATTCTTATCATCTCCCTGAAGCAAGGCCATATCCACTAAGCTCTTAAAAGTGGCCCCCATGGGTATATGAGACATGGCTAAACCTTGTAATGGCTCATTTAATCCTCGTGCAAAGCGTAGAGCCTTCTTCTGGGGTGTGTTAACCATGTCCAAACCGAATCGAGCAAGCTGGTTAAACTTATTCACATACTCCCTCACTGTCATGTCCCCTTGCTTCAAAGATATAAACTTCTCCATTTGCAGATTCTCCTCAGTAGATGATAGAAACTTAAGCCCAAACCTCATCCTGAAGTCGGCCCAAGTCTCTATAGGCCTAGTAGCGTTGGTGACCTCCCACCAATAAGCAGCTTCCTCTTTCAATAGCCATACTGCCAACAGAACTTTTCTACGGTCTTCCACATCAAAGATGGCAAAGAGGTCTTCAGTTTCTTTTAACCAGTTTCTTGCCTCCACATAAGTCTCTGTCCCAACAAAATTCTTGCCACCCATCGCCTTAAATTCTTTGCAAATCTTTGCGAAATCCGCTTGTGAACGCTGAGGAGGAGGGGGAGGAGGAGGAACCTCAGGTACGGGAGGAGGAGTGGGAGTGTTTGCTGGGCCCGCATCGTTAGCCCTAGCTTCCAAGTACCTTCGGAATCATCCGGGTATGGGTACTCCCTCGGGAAGGTTAAGATCGGCCATGCTGAAACGAAGAAAAAGCTAGATTGAGAATGAGGAAACAAAGGATAGTGCTAATGGCTTTTGGAGAATAGCCTTTTAAAATAAACTAGACTTTTCTTGGAAAATACTTAATTGGTTTTGAAAATAGTTTTTCAGAAGATAAGTTTTAAAAACCTTTTGCTCAAATCTTGTAAACCTTATGCTCTGATACCAAATGTAACACCCCACCTCCGCCAGGGTCACTCTTGCAAGTACACTAGCTTTGGAGGGGTGTTGGACAAGGTAAACATGCATGAAGATATCACAAGACAGAACATATGAGTAAAACAGAGTAAATAAAGCAGCGGATAAAATTACTATTTCAAAACCATAGTCAAGTTACATCAAAGTACTTAGTCATCATTTTTCCAGCTACTACAAGTCTAGAAAACATAAACTGAAAAATACATAAGTAAATTATTCCCCAAAGATAACAGTGGTGTAGCCATAGCAAAGCTCAAGTCCAAATCGTACATGAGCTGTCAGAAAAGCAAGCCAAAGATCCAAGCTAGGTGCTAGTGTTCCCACCCTGAGAACCTGGGGGGGAACGGAAGAAAAGAGGCGAAAGGAAAACAGGTCAGTCATAAAGACTGGTAAGTCCTACCTACTATTAGTATAAAAACTAATAAAGTTAACTGGACATGTAAAACAGAGATGAAACATAGGATGATAACTAAACTGGCATGGTGAAAAGTTAACAAGATAGATCAAGTGTGGCATCGCATATACAAGGTTAAGTTGCACCAAGTGTACTAGTATTCTAATCCATGTCAAATATAAACAAGAAATGATCCCTTGGCCCAAAATTGGCCCAACATCATGAGATGACCTAAATCAAGGTCCAACTACACGGTCTAGTCGATCGGGTCCCTATAAGCCTAACTCGTCAAGTGTCGGTGTCATACGGCCCAACTGCGAGATGTAGTTGACTGTGCAAGGTCCACCCTAGGGTGTATCTGGGCCCTAGGGTGCCAACCACTGACACAAAACAAGCACGCACAGTCCAAGCCTACTGGTGCCCATATATGTCTTTCATCCCCGGACTATATGCACGACCATAGTCCGCCGTAATCTACAATGGCGCACCTACCTAGCCGTCCCTTTTGGTCACTTACAATCAGGCCAGTAATCGTGCCCCGCCCCTAGCCTAGTCCCTAGGGTATCCCGATACTCCCTGGTGGGTTACTGCTGAAAAGGGCCCCGCAAACTAGGGTTTCTAATGGGTTAAGTGTGGTTAACCCTATCCAAACCATGTATCAAGTTGGTTAAGTATACCCAAGTGGTTCATGATTTAACCCCAATAATCCATCGTGTTCAATTGGTTAAGTATTCAAGTGGTCCATGACTTAACCCTACCATGTGGCATTAATTACTTAATGCACCCCAACCTCTCACATTAGACTTTGTTGTGGTTACTAGTTAAGCCGGGCGGGTCCTGGTAGCTTTACACCACAACCTAGTCTAACCTCGGGTTTTAAGTGCGATATGACCAACTACTCACATTGGGTCCTATTGTTTGTAGCTACTAGTTAAGCCGGTCGGTTCCGGGTAGATTTATGCTACAAACTCAACCCAACCTCGAGTTGGCCACTTTCATGTTTTCTACATGTCATGTCCACGTTCATGTTTTCAAGCATAATCACATGTCATATTTTCAAGTCATGTTTTATGTCATTTAAGTTTACCCATAACGTAACCCCATCGCACGTAAGTTCGCATCAACACAAATAGATCAAAGAGGGAACATAAGAATATGAAAAGGTGGGCATAAGATGGCAAAGTCTATCACAAGTTAAACATGGTGATATTTGAGGCAAAAGGGGTTCAACATACTAGTATATGGCCTCAACATGTATGATAGCATAAAAGGTGACTTGGCCTTAAACATGACAATAACATAAAGGTGATTTGGCCTCAAACATGTCAATAACATAAAGGGTGACAATCCTGACTTGTGCATAGCAAATAGGTTCAACGTTATCATATGCATGTTAAGGGACATGAGGGATTAAGGTTTGTTAACATGCATAAGCCATAATCCATTTCATAGCATTTTCCCAAAAGTCAACATGAACTGTACTAGGTTCATGATAGATCCACAATCATAGATCAAGAGAGACATGAATAGATCTATGCATACAATGATAGGTTCAAGGCAAATATTGCACTTAGGTCCAATTCCGATCTACACATGTATGGCATTAAACTTAGCAAATAGGGTGATAAACTTGTGATTAGCATATAGGTCATAACATTATAGGCAAGTTTACATAAAGATCATGAGGGGTTCTATGTTGCATTATGCACAAATCCCAAATAAAGCTCATAGCTTTATACCCAAAAAGTCAAGGTGATAGTCCCATAACCATAGATCAAAAGAGTCATGTATAGATCTATGCATACAATGATAGATGCAAGGCAAGTGTTACACAAAAATCCCATTTAAACTTGCTACATGTCATATTAAAATCATAGTTTAAATCTAAGAGTAGAATAGGGCTTACAAAGCGTGGATATGAGAACTAGAACCAAATAGAACAAGATAGAGATGTTGTAGAAGCTCTAGGAATGATGTAGCAACACAAATAGCCTTGAGAATAAGTAGCTCCTTTGATTTGATGAAGAAAGATGACTCCTTTTTGCCTTAGAAGCTCTCAAGATGAAGATGGAGGCCATGATCAAGGAGCATTTTGGCATAACCTAGTTGTAGGATTGATTTGTGATGATTTAGGCTAGGTATTAGGGTGTTTTTATAGGTGTAGAGACTAGTTTAGGCCATAGGATTAACCGTAATTCAGATCTGAGCCATCAAATCACGTCACAAGCCAACAAAACAAGACCTAGGAGCCAAAACATGTGCACCAGGCCAAACTGGCCCGACCACCCAGGTCGACAGGGGTGTCGACTGGGCAGTCGACACCAACTGGGGCAAGTCGACTCCTAAGTCGACTCCCCGGTCGACTTGGGGCTGGGCGGGAAATTTTCCCGCCCAGTCTATTTGGCTCCAGATTTGATTTTCGAACTGTTTTTAAACTCTGGATTTTCTGAAAACTTCGACGGGCCATAACTGGGTCATATGGACTCCGATTTTCGAAAACTCGGACTCTATTTCGCGTATTTTTTCGAGACGAACGCAATGGCACATCCCGTTTCCCTTGATTTAGATTTTAACATTTAATTCTGTCTTGATTTACATTATAACATGTTATTCAAAATACGGGTTGTTACAAAATTGGTTTCATCAAAAACGGAGGTCGTTTGCAAAATTAGCTATTTTTAAAGCTCTAAATAAATCCATTTAAATATTAAATATATTTAAAAATAATTAAATAAAATATTAAAAAATATTATTGTATATATTCACAATAGAATATCATATAGCTCCAATTGGGTTCATAACTCGATATTCAAAGTTCCCAATTATATCGACATTCAATTTATATTAAAAATCCTTTTATAATATAAATAAATCGTTATAAATTTTAAAGGAATTACATAGCGACTTTCGAAAATTTGATTTGGACATAACTCAAAATCTACACAATGAAATCCTGATTTTTCTCTTCCACTAGAAAAATATACTTCACCAGCTCCGAACGTTTCTTATTTCACAGAAATCTGATTTAAAACGGATTCTGTATATTCATTTAAAGTTCAAATCGCCAAATAGCGAACTGCCGCGCCATTTCAAGCTCGATTATAATTATAATGTAAATTATATGTTCAACTGTCATTCAAGTAATATATTCGTTATTCTAATTCAAATTCTAAGATGAACTAAATATTTTAAATTGTCCAGTTCACATTATATTGTCAATTCACTATTTCCGACTATCTTGGAATTAAATATATTATTCTATTATTTAAATTAATTAAATATTCAATATTATTTAATTAAACAACCATTAAATTCTTTGAATCACTATTTAAATAATTAAATAAATTAATTATAATTCGTAAAAATACGGGACATTACATTCTTTTCCCCCTTAATATAATTACGTCCTCGAAATTGCTAAGGTAGGAACCAAACCCTATTAATTAGGTAAAATTTATATATTCGCTTCAGTTTTAACTGAACCAACTAATTTAAATTAAAATATTAATTAATTCTTGTCAACAAAAATTTTCAAAAATTCTGAAAATTTTCTAACACCCGAAATTTTTGAAAATTTTCGCCAGCACCTCCTTTGCTGGTCATTCGATACAACTACAACTCACCTCTCTGGGCCTTCTCCAACCCAAAATATAATCAAACAGCCAAGCGGCTTGCTAAATCGGCTCATAAATCTCATACCCACATAAATATGAACTGATACCTTTTTGTCGGGCATATCGTTATATCATTTCCACCTGTTATCAATTCAGCGTATATCAATACATTCCAATTAGTTTTATCATCGAACCTGAACATTCAATTATATCCAAACCACACCCTCTGCTTATACCAACCAAATTCCATTTCAAATTCCTATATCACCAGTCTAATTTTTCTCGATACCATTCTAATCCAATTCAACTTTAATTTTCTTTTGCAAATTTCAATTCAATTTCAGTTACCACTTAGCTGGCTTTACCTTAATTCCAATTTGCTTTCACAGGTATTATTTAACTTGTTTTTAATTCATCAATCTCTGGTTTGGAGTTTTAAATAGCTTCGCTTTTTTAAAAATCAAACAATCCTTTTCGACATTCAAACAACTTATTTTTACAAAACATTTACACAAACAAAACATTTGGTAGTAATTCATCACTTAAAAACTCGAAAATGAACACCGATGATGTCATGATCATCATCGGAATTTACTTTCCAGCGACCGAAGTGAGTTCAATACTATATTACTTTTCAAAGCCATTTCTAAACATATCCACTTTGAAATATTTCGAAATACCATTCATAATGCTTGTAAAACAATTTAAAATCTCCTAGGATTTTAATATTCTCTTATATCCAATCCATATTCATTTACAAACATTTATTCAGATTTTCTGAGTTTTAATTTCAATTCTAATTTAAATTCAGATTTAATTCATTTCGATTTCACGTATTTTACTTATATGACTTCTAATTGGCTATTTACATAACCATTTCACATTTTATAATCTTATTCGATTATAATCACAACCAACACATCCAATATACTATAATACTTCAAATATCTATACTTTGTTTATATCAAAATATGATTTAGGTAAAATTATTTCATTTACCCTCTTTTCAAAACAAACTGCGTCGGTTCATCGTATTCGAGTGTTTATAAACCCCTACTGATACAGTGGATCAAACTAATCGACCGAAACCCATAAACAACTCAACCAATAAATCTCCACAATATAAAACCATTTTTATATCAAATAACAAATACGTTCACTCGTATATATACACTCAAACTCAATCTAGGGTGTTACTAACCCCATCTCTACTGAGTCATGCCACAGAGCCAAGGTAATTACTTAACCTTAAGCTCTGATACCAACTGTAGTGTCCCGAAATTCCGGTACATTTTGAGCTGACCAAATAACACAAGTCCAACCCAAATTACACTGGAAATCAGAAAACTAATAGAAAGAAAACAGAAGGTGAGAATAGATAAGATAGAAACTTAGAATAGAAGAAGAAGAAGAAGAATATACAACATCAGAGTAACACGAATCTCACAGCGGAACGAACAATATATAATAGATACATAACTTTGAAATAAAACTAGCATATGCATACAGTAACATTTATCAGAGCATAACACTTACAACATAGCGGAAATAACTATATCTATAAAATCCTGAAGCCTCCTGCTCCAGCTCTTCAAGTATATCTGTAAATCCCGACTGCTTGACTGCTCATACAAATTTGAGCACCCAAGAGTTTAGGGAAAACAAAACAAAACAAACTCTCACTACAAGAAAAATACCCTATTGCAACTAGCTATTTGCAACAGGCGACACATGATAGTTGTAGTAGATGATATTTAGCAACAGACCTATTACACCAGTTGCAATAGATGAGATTTAGCAACAGACCTTTTCTTTCTGTTGCTAAAAGCATATTTTTAGCAACTGTATTTCCCTGCCTGTTGCAAAAATATACTTTTAGCAACTATGATTCCATAACAGTTGCAACAAACATATTATTTGCAACTGCGCTTCCAAGCCAGTTGCGAATAATTATCTTTAGCAACTATTTTTACCACTTGCAATAACTGTATTTTTTACAACTGGTAAAGCCAGTTGCAAAAAACATACTATTAAATATAAGTATCAGTTTTTAATGATTAACTTTTAATAATTAATTTTAAATTGTTACTATTAAATGATTAAGTATTAGTAATTATATAATAATTAGGATTAATACTTAATAACTATTAATTAATAATAAACTTTAAGCATTATAAAGTGATATTTATAACTGATATTAAACAATAATAATTAATAATTAACAAATAATAATAATTAACATTTGTAATAATAATAAATAAATAAATTATTAGTAATAATAAATTAATAATAAAAAACTAATGGATGATAATTAATTTGAAATTTGAATATGTATAAATATTAGTCGAATAAATAAATAATTCTTAGATTCATAATAAATAAATAAACAATCACATAATTCCTACCTTTTCCTTGAATTCAATTTTAAAAATGATCGTGTAAATTTCAAGTTTTTGTAAAATTGGAAAGTGTAAAAAAAATCAAGCCACGAACTTTTTCGTTACCTTATTTTTGACGTATACAAGTTTATCTAGCTCTAAATAATAAAAAATTTGACTCCACTTGAAAATATTTCTAAAAGTCCTAAATTCTGATTTACGGCTACTTTTTTGTCAAGTGATTTTGCCTATAACTATTTAGCAATTTTTCTCTTCTAAAAGCAATTATATGCAAATTGATCAAACTACTTTAACCTTTTAGCTTTGTCATGAACTCCAGATTAATCTGATATCTTCTCTTTCTTCCTGTTCTTAGAAGAAACGATTTATCTTTCTAATGGTATGCATTTCAAATTTTTTTTCTTATATATCCGTAGTTTAGTTACTTTGCACCATTTCACTTCGTTCAAATCCTTTATCACAATTTTACTTCCTATGCTAGTGAATAACAATATGTTTGTTAGTTTCGCAATTTTGATTTTAAATAAAACATGATAAATCTAAAATTTGTTCACGGTAGCTGGTCGAACACAATCTATAAACATTGCACTGTCTTCAATTAATAGCAAACTAGCCTAGGCAATCTCCCAAAAATTTTGCTGTTACAATTTTTTTCGAAAAGGTTGTATCAAATATATTCAGTAATTAGTAATTAATATTAATTAAGTAATATTAATAATTACTTTCAAATATTTTTTATGGAGTTCTGCCCGTTTCCCTACGATTGTCATTTTAAAGTTCAAACCAAAAGTAATTTGGCTCCACGCGGAAACATTTTGGCTCCAATTCTAAATTTTCATCGTAATTTTCACCCTAAACCCTCTTTTTCCTGCTAGCGTACCATTCTTACAGCCAAAAGATTATTTTGCTTTAAAGTAAAACTCCCAAAATGGTTACCCTAATTCGCTTTTGCCTGCTTCTACTTCCATCAAAATTATTTTACTTCGTATCGCGAAGGGAAGGTGAGGCCGTTTCTTCATTGCAACCCTTTTACTTCGTGCTCTTTCTTCAATCTGGTATGTTGATTGGTATAACTCCGCTTTATTATTAAAGTTATCGAAGTGCAGGTTGTGTGATTGAGGCTCGGGGTTGAAGGTCGGTTGTCGGGTTATTTCTGGTGATTTAAGTAGAGGGGAGTTTGGTATTTTTAGGGATTTTGGCTGAATTCGCCATTTTGGGTGGTTCTGAGGATTTCTAGGTGAGGCTTGCATTTTCCAGCTATAAGTATTAGGTTTTTGGGGGTATTGCTTGGACGAGAGTTGGGAACTGTTTTGAAAAGGTGATTTTTTTTTAAACTTTTTTTGGGATGGGTTGGTATGGGTTGTCAGTAGTGACTGTTGATGGTGGATGGAGAAAAAGTAGGGGATGTGGTTCAGTGGAGTTAGGAAATTTTGGGGATTGGGGGCGGTTAAAGCAGGTTGAAGCAGTTTTGTATTATGTATCTGAGTTTACAATGTGATAACAAAAAATTACCTTTCTTTTCTGCTTACATAAATGTCTAAATCGTTACCTTAATTCTTCATGTATATTTGCATTATAGCCGAATTTATATGGAATGTTTAAGGACCAAAATTTATTAGAATGATGATTTATGTTATTTTACAGTCAGTAGAATCTTTTAAGCGTGCAATGCTTTGATGGGTTGAAAACACAAGGAAGTTGCTAGAGCAAAATCATCTGATTATTCACTTTGGCCACCATGGTCATTCCAAGGCAGGCAAGCATATCAAAGCAGTTAATAATAGTTTCAATAACTATAATAATTGTCGGAGGACTAGGCATTTGTTCAACAAACGTCCGCCCGCCCTCTTGTAGGCCTGGGTGTTCTCTAGACGTTTGTTCAACAAATGTGTGGGTTTCAAGCGTTTGTTCAACAAATGTCTGGTCTTAACATCGTTGGCCAACTCCTAGTTCCAACAATTCGAGGTATGGAAAATCGAAAACATACACCCCATACTGTTGGAGTTGCTCTTAGCGTAAAATTTCTTTTTTGCAAATCCGCAAGCTGCCTCCAAAGCATGAAAACACATATATGCTGGCGGATTTTGGTCATAATTTAACCGATAGCTGAATAAGTTTGACCTTCTACCTGAGATCATATCCCCTTTCATGTAGATAATTGATATAATTCGTAAGCTAATTATTTAAACTTGAGGTTATATTTGTAAGAAAAAGTGCTCCAATTGCAAGCTTTCACTCTACTGAGGTAGACATGAACATCATTGTGTTCTTTTAGCTCTAGTCAATGGCTATACTTGTGTTGCTGCCTATATTATAATGGGTTTGCAATATTACTCTTTTCTGATCTATTTATTGCTTTTTATACATTGCTTAAATTATCTTCATTTCAAATTCAATCAGTGGTATAATTGGTTGTCAATCTAACATGTTTAAACATACACTAGATTTGATTGCATAAGGTTTAGCTGAACATTGCTTTGACATATGCACATTAACTTTAACAAATATGTTCCAATGAATAAGCCTGGAGAATAGTGAAATATTTACAGATTTTACTACAAAAAATAAGATAGGATGATGAAGTTAAGATGTATCTTTTTCCAGGTTATAAGACATGTGATATGTTGGTTGTTACTTTGTGACTCCGTGAACCATCTTGCATTTTCTTCCCCTCTTAATTTTGTATCTTCTTATTGCAGCTTACTTGAAAGCTTGCTTACAGCTTCTGAATTTTCATGTACAATTGGTTGGTGCCCAAAGATCGGCTCCGTTGCTTCAAGCAATTTTCAGCGTCGACTCAATTGGCATAAGACATAGACCGCGGCTTCTTAAACCAGTACTTATTTGTATGCTTTTGGGGACTCAACCCCAAGACTTCCAGAGGCGCAGTTTGAAATTTCACCGCTTGAACGAGTGGTACTTGCACAAAATTTATAATTCTTGTATTCATTTTCTACACTGAACTTAAATTATGCAATTATTCTTAAGGGATTTTTAGGTATTCAAGATATATGCTCTTATTAAAAAAAAGTATATCAAACGCCTTAAAAAATTATGATGCAAACTTCGATTTTGATAGTTTTTTTTTTCATCAGTGCATTGTACCAGCTTCATCTTGTAAAAGCAGAAGTTGCTTGTACTTTTATCCCAAAAGAGTTGAAACTAGTTGAAGCGTTTGGGTACACCATGAGACCATATTTTGTCAGCTCAGAATGCAAGTTGAAGGTCCCACAACACTAAAGGAAAACTAAAGAACTCTATGTGGCCATATTTCAATCTCCACTAGTGATGCTTTTGATTTTTCCCTTCTGAACTGATATTCTTATATTATCTTTTCCTGCATGTGCACCTTTATTTCTATTTGTTGTTGTCTTTGTTGTTTCGGGTCCTTTTTCCTTTCACTTAGGACCTTACCAGTAATATTTATAATGGAATTATGGGACTATATAACGTTAAACTTTCTTCTGTTTGATTTTTCTTAGTTTAACTATATATATATATATGTATATGTATATGTATATGTAAATTAGTTGGAATTATAAATTAAATGTTTGACATATGGTGAGACTATAAATTGGCAATAAAGAAGGATAGGGTACTAAGACGGATATAGGTAGCTGCGTAAATCAAGGTAAGTATAGCCGTATAACTTGTTAAATACTCTCTGTTTCAATACTCATCAAAGCCAGCAATACTACTTGTCATATACGCCATATCCTCCTCTTTACACACACCTATGTAGTATATCCACATGAACATTATTTATATTTGTTTCATTGTTTGTATGTTCCTTTAAAACCAGGCTGATTTGTAACCAACACTATATATAACCCTATAACTTGTTCAATTTGCTTTTCTCTATTCGCAACTCTTCTATTTTTGTTGATTCTCCACTGTTTTGTTTACTCATTCTATTCTTTTCTTTGGCCTTGCAGCCTATGTATTACATCTCTTGTGGTTGGGCCGGTGTGGGAAGCAACTGAATATTTTACTTGTTAAAGCAATTGATTTTGGTCTCTGCCAGGTAATTTACTTTCTTTTTTTGGCAAGAAAGCATCATAGATCTGTTGAAACAAGTCGTTCAAAATAGTTTGATTTTGTAGTGTTGCACATCAATGGGTTGCGAGGAAGTACAGAAGGTGATGTCAGTTCTAAGCTTTTATTTGATGTAGAGTTCGCTGGAATGACATACATATTGCTTGAGAGGTTGTTTATGATCGACAACAAACTTGGAGCATGAACCGCAAATTTGTTCCAGTGAACCGATGATATTTATTCTCTTGTTGTAGTATATGTATGATAGAGTAGAAATATGATTAGAAAATACTCTACTCGAAAAAAATGTGTTGTGTGAGAGAAGAAATTGTTATACATGAATGTTGTATGAAAATTGTAGAAATTTTTGTTGTAATTGTTTGTACTATTAAAGCTTTGTTAAAATAAAATTTTTATTTGTTTATTTCATTCTGTGATATACATTATTACTAATATGAATATATTTAATATGTAATATCTATATTCTGTAATATATTTTTTATACAGATTTATGAATCTATTGCAACGGGCATATACTGTTGCAAAAGGGTTCGTTGCAACAGCAAAAGCTTGTTGCAAAAGAGTCTACCGCAACAGGCTATTGCAACAGGCCAAAAATGTTGCGAACTTTTTGCAACTTCGGCTATACCAACAGGCGCGGGTCTGTTGCAATTGGTCTACTGCAACAGATATTGCCTGTTGCGAAAAGTGTTTTTTGTTGTAGTGTCTGGGTCAGTCATGGGACTGGTATGAGTAAACAATTTAAAACAGTTTGGGAAAATAACGATATCTCATAAGACCTCGCCGTATAACGGAACGGTTTTTTCCCTTATGAGAATCCAAATCAATTTGATTTAACTTTCAAATAATTTTGAAAGAAACAATGATCTTTTATATCAAAACTCTTTTGATATTATAGTAGTGTCTATCAACCACAATATAATAATCATCTTGCAGAACGCTTTCATCTCACGTTCCACATATATAGTATACAATCAAAACCGCGAGCACTTATTGGGTAATGGATTTCCAACTATGACAAGGTATGGAACCACCTTTCGATAGTGTACCTTTAGAGAGGAATACATTGGGTTCAACAAGAACATCTTGCAACCCGGCCACACATGACCGACCACTCATTTCGCTTGAGTGTATCGAATGTATATCACCAACGGTTGGGATCAGCAACCGTTTCCCGAATAGGACAACATCGAATAGATTAAAGAATGAAATGAATATCCCTAGATAGGTGATAATACACCCTAATTGGCAGCCAACCACTTAGCCATGTTGCCTGCCCGATTTTTGTCATTTCCCGGTTGTGAGGCTAGATGCCACGCTTATCTCTGACAGATCACACATTTATTCACTATGAATGTCACATCGTCATACCCGCCAAATCACAAATTGATTTCCCCAAGAATACAATGGGTATACAGCTAAGAGAAATGAATTCCTGCGCCACCAAATGTAAATACGTTTGAAGAGATTCACTTAGGCGATCTATTAAATATACTATGTCAGACATTCTTCCATACGGGTCGTCCTGGGACTGGAAAAACCGAAGGCACTATTCTGTAAACAGCACAACCCTTGCATAACTCCATCTTCAATTATCTTCATCATATTTGATTACAACTCTTACGGCATACGGAGTGGTTTTCAGATAACATATCTGATCCCGGTCTCTCCGTACTGACGACGGAAATGGTCAAAATCTTCGATAGTCGGTGATTTAACTATCAAAGGAAAACACGTGTGCAAACAAAGGTCGTATCTCCAAATGGAAATCTTACCGAGAAAATCATCAATCAACATTGATTCCCTTTAATTTAATTTGTCATCCAATTATCCATTTTTCCTATTCCTATGTCCATATATTCAACATTTCTAAATTTAGAAAATATACGTTATTAACATTGGAAAACATTTCCATTTCTTAATTTCTATATTAGAAAAACATTTCCGATTCTTATTTGGAAAACAGTTCAAAAACTCCACCATTTGGATTTAACTAGATGTTTAAATAAAACATCGCTATGCCAACTCAAAACCTTACACTCATTAACTAAATTCACTTAACAAATCTTCATTGTTGAACCTTAACCATTCCTTAGTTAAAAACGAAGTCAATCAAGTTGGGGTATAATTACCTCTCAGACCTTAACTGAGCAACATTTCTAACTTCGAAATCGACAAAGTTCACCATCTAAACCGTTAACAAACTTCCTTACGTAACTCTCTTTCAAATAAATCTCTATTCGATAACTCTTTCCTTCGAATAAACTATATTTGATAATCTCTCTTTGAATAGCCATATTCGATTAACTCTATTCAATTAACACTATTCGATTGACTCTAATCGATTTAGTCTTATCAGTTAGCTCTATTTGATTAACTCTATTCTATTAACTCTATTTGATTAACTCTATTTGATTTACCCTAATCGATTAACTCTATTGGATTAACACTAATCAATTAACTCTTATCAATTAACTCCTTTCGAATAAACTATATTCAATTAACTCCTTTCGAATAAACTATATTCCATTAACTCCTTTAACTCTATTCGAATAAACTATATTCGATTAACTCCTTTAACTCTGTTCGAATAAACTATTTTCGATTAACTCCTTTAACTCTATTCGAATAAACTATATTCGATTAACTCCTTTAACTCTATTCGAATAAACTATATTCGATTAACTCCTTTAACTCTATTTAATTTTCTAAATAAATATTTCCTTTCAATTCTATTTATTTCATAAATGTTTCCTTTCCTATTTGTTTCACAAATATTTTCCTTTTATATTAGTTTCACAAGTATGTTCCCTTTATATTTGTTTCACAAATATTTTCCTCTTATATTAGTTTCACAAATATTTTCCTTTTATATTTATATCACCAATATTTTACTTTTATATTAATTTCACAAATATTTACCCTTTATATTTGTTTCACAAATATTTTCCTTTTATATTTGTTCTTTGATTTTATAAAAATATTTTCTTTTATAAAATCCGTTTTCTTTTATATATAAAATCCATTGATTTTATATAAATACTTTATTTTCAAAATACACTTTGAAAATCCCCTTTTCTACATTCCAGTATTTCTTACGGTATTTAAAATAACCAAATACTCAAATTCAGCACACATAATCAACACAGTTTATATATCACATAATATATTACAATATATGAAAAACAGTAAAATAAATGTTGAGGAATCCAGCTGGATTCCTCCGACCTGTTTCCCTGCATCCACAGATGTTAAACAATATAATTAACATCAATTTCATTTCACTATGAAATATTCTGCTAAACAGAATCAATTTATATATATATATATAACTAGATCTATAATTTAAACCAATCAATTAGCAGTTCAACCAAATAGTCAATACACAGCAATCAACCAATAATTATCAGTTCTAAAATATGTTATAAAAATATAACTGTTCAGAGTTGGTGAGTTTTACTCACATTGGACAGTTATCGTTAAATAACGATTAACTATCTTTGATTCAGACGGACAATTTATTTTGCAATAAATTGTAATGGGTTCCATTACAATCCCAGTCAGTTCCAGTGTGTAGGCGTCGTCCATACGATCCCAACGGATCTTATTTTGCTGAATTTGAATAACGTATGTGCAAGATATAGCATTAACAAATTTATATAGAATATAAATTAAAATAACTTAATTTATTTTTGAGACGGGCCATACATTTAAAATTTCCAGCCCAATTGCTCTCTCAAGCCTGCGCCCATTTCATCGTAACTTCGCCTTCCCCAAATCAAAGTATCGAGCTCCAGAAAACTTCCAACACCATCGCGTCTTCCACTCATCTCCCTTTTTACATCGCCATTTCAAAATCCGACACCACCATCGAACTCTCCCTCTTGAGCTCTCCTCCCCCATCACCTTCTTGTTCAACTCGACTTACCTTTGCTGATGCCAACCTCGATTGCCGACAGACTGTCTAAAGTAAGTAGCGACACTTATGATAGCCGAACCCTACAAAACTCGGCATACTAGGGTTAAATCCATCAACAAACTTGAATCCAAACTCAGATTCAACACTCGCTCAACCTATTCGCGAGAAATTCCAAACCCTACCTCACGCTGTATTTTCGCAACAACCAAAATATGATGTCGAACTATATAATATTGGTACTAGGTTGAGGAGAATCCTTCCAGGAATTCCTACTTATCTCTTTTGGAATTTTTAGCCTTTGTTTTGAATTTCTATGAATTTTCTTAGTATCACATTTTGCTGTTGGAAGAGTTTTGTGGCGGCACTTCATTTGCGTTGCCTGAAGAAAATTTGTGGTTAGGGTTAGAGGTGTTATGGTTATTTATAGATAGTCTTTAATATTGATTATTTTATTAATTTATATAGCACCGCTGCTTGTATTTGTCTTCTAAAAATCTATACGATCGCATAAAATTCTCCAATTCGATGAAAATGGACATACACCTATAGTTTGACATTACGGACCCAATGAAACAGGTTTCGTCGAATTCCGACTCCGTTTTCTCACACAGCGTATTTTTAACCGTCAAAATACTGACTGTTTTTCACATTAAAAATCGGTGCGGCCACATACTGACTTCAAAAATCACGAAACTTGAAATCTAACAATAATTAAATATTCCGGATTCAACAAAATTGGTTTCGTCAAAAACGGAGGTCGTTTGCAAAACTGGCTATTTTTGAAGCTCTAAATAAATCCATTTAAATATTAAGTATATTTAAAACTAATTAAATAAAATATTTATAAATAAATATTATCATATATATTCACAATAGAATATCATACAGCTCCAATTGGGTTCATAACTCGATATTCAAAGTTCCCAATTATATCGACATTCAATTTATATTAAAAATCCTTTTATAATATAAATAAATCGTTATAAATTGTAAAGGAATTCCATAACGACTTTTTGAAAATTTGATTTGGACATAACTCAAAATCTACATAATGAAATCCCGATTTTTCTCTTCCACTAGAAAAATATACTTCACCAGCTCCGAACGTTTCTTGTTTCACAGAAATCCAATTTAAAACGGATTTTATATATTCATTTAAAGTTCGAATCGCCAAATAGCGAACTGCCGTGCCATTTCGAGCTCGGTTATAATTATAATATAAATTATACGTTCAACTGTCGTTCCAATAATATATTCGTTATTCTAATTCAAATTCTAAGCTGAATTAAATATTTTAAATTTTCCGGTTCACATTATATTGTCAATTCACTATTTTTGACTATCTCGGAATTAAATATATTATTCTATTATTTAAATTAATTAAATATTCAATATAATTTAATTAAACAACCATTAAAATCTCTGAATCACTATTTAAGTAATTAAATAAATTAATTATAATCCATAAAAATACAGGACATTACAAGCATGCTTCTTAAGAGTTGAATTATGGGTTTCATAATAAAATTCCAATAGCTCCTCTTCAGAATCACTATCACAAAGTAATATAGATTTGAGTAAATTGCCAGAGGCTGTTATTGAGCAAAGTCGTTTGATCTGTTAATTGCATACAGTACAGTTAAGTTGTATGGAACAAGTATACTATGCTCATGATTATATAGGAGTATTCAGTCACTTGCTTGTGCATGAGTGGAGACCAGGCATGACTATGTCCAGTCATATCATACACTGTAGCCACGTTGTTTTTTACCATTAATTTGTATTTTGTATGAGTGAATACAAGATGTGATAGTGTCTGATCATATAAGATCTTGTAGCCATGTTTTGAAATAGCAACCACAAGGTCAGATATTTTGTATATTTATAGATTTCGACTATGTTCGAACTCGAAAAGCACAACATAATTCAAACAATGTTCAACTTGCCGTTTTATTCTCATGAACTAGGCAATCCTTTTATACAAACCGATCGTATGTGTGATGATGAGGAGATATTAGTTACTTTATTTTAGTAAAATCTTATTCAACAGTTCAGGACAGATGCAGACTGTCGAGTAAGACATACAATGGAAGAGTTGAGGACCGCGTATGGAAACCTTATTACAGCATGCACGCGTTACACAACGGTTATCAATGTGGTTATTTTTGAAGATCTATTTGATCCAACAGACACGATAGTCAAAAGTCGTTACTTTTTAAAAATGCCAAACTCATTTCATTAGGCATAATGCATATTGTTCTAAATCAGAATTGGTTAGAAGGATATGGATATCCTTAATATAACATGTTTAACTTTTAAGTGAAATGTAATATATACGTTTCATTTTATGTAATGTTCAACATAGTTGTTTATTCATTTCGAAAACTTTAGCAGTGTGTAGTCATATAAAAAACTTAATCAACGTGCAGTGTAAAGTGTGTAAGGACACATTAGGAACATTACTATAGTGCAATGTGTAGTGTGTGCATATATAGAATAGGAGTTGTAATATCTTACTTCCTCAGGAATATGAGTTGTAATCTCTTTCTTCCTCACAATTGTTATTCATATAATCTCCTTCTTCCTCGTGCATTTGCGTACTAATAATAATACCGTCATGATCTATATCGATTGATTCTAATAATTGGCCAATCAACGAACCATCAGATCATCCACAAACCAATGAAGGTTGGCTTGTCATTTATCAAGAGCAACACTTCGAAGATGTCCGTCGTGAGTTCCCAAATCTTAACTAACTAAGACTTCAGAAGCTTATTGAACCTACAAAGGAATAAGAGGTAGATCAGGTTATTATAATTCAATCGCCTTTGGAACTAACATCATACAAAATTTCAGTTGTTCGATCTCCGTATAAACAAGAGCTACACCAAATTTTGGTTGTTCAATCTCCATATGAATAAGAGGTTGACTCGTACTCAGTTGGTTGCCACTGCGACTATGTGGTGGAGATAGTAGTGAGGGTTAATGGAAAAAATATTGACCGTAGAATACAGTTATGTCCATTTTGACCAAATGATTGTAACTATTAGAAATGAATGGACGACCGTTTATGTACAAGGCCATTACATATGCAAATGAATTAAAACAAGAGATAAGACGTTTTGGAAATGCTTTAGAAGTACTATAGATTCAACATAATGTGTAGTTTGTTTATGTTGTACATTTAATGGTGTAAGAGTTATTAATAGTTGCTTATGTATGCACATTTAAAATATTAATCGATTTATCATTATATTCAAAGAATTTACGCTAATTAGACTTAAAAAGAGTGACAGTTAAATGGAGCTTTAATAATGCAAAGAATTTAAGAGATGTTCAAACAATCTTCATACTCTCCTTAAATGGCGCATGGGGCTAGACTCCGACACTGGAGACCTAAGCCTACTTACGGGCCCATGATTAATTGGAAATGCCATTAATGTCAACGCATTAAATGAAGACGTAGGAAAGATATGTGTAGATTTATGTTTTGTTTCAAAACTAAGTTCATCGGTATCCCATTAGATAGCATTCTTTTAATGTACGAGTTGCGCACGATAAAAATAAAATAAGATTGTTTACAATAATGTGACATGATTATGAAACTATTAGGGAAAAGTTTCCCAAAAAATGCCTTTTGAATAAAACCCAACCTTGCAGAAAAACAAATAGGAACGGATTGATGGTGAGGCAAAACAAACAACAGATAGTCACCAGCAAAACAATCACGGATCAAGCAATAAAACTAAGAATACAAGAGATTTACAGTGGTTCCACCATCATGTTAGTGTACATCCACTTGGGGAGAGGAGATTTTATTACTTTTCTAAATAAAACAATATTACAAGATTGATAATAGAGAGGAAGAAGAAGAAGTACAACTTTTAGAAATAATCTATACATTTAGCTAATCCCTATCCTTATATAAGGAATAATGCTTGGGGTTAAAGTAATTGATTTTTGGTTATAAATCAATGCCTACTTAATTCTCTAATTTATTTGCTCCTGATAAGATTCTTTGTTTAATAAACCAATCAAAGAATTAATTTCTTACTTCAATATCCCAAAAAAAAAAACTTCTTCATATTCTTCCACTTATATAGGTAATTTAATGCCCTATCTAATTTTATAAAAGAGACAAAAAAATTCTGATACCTTCCAAATCTTCTGCAGTTGGAAATATTATATTACTCAAATTAACAATATTTCCAAAATCTTCTCTAAATGGAAACATTATATTACTATAATCAATAATATCTTCCAAATCTTCTACAAACGGAAATACTGTATCATGAAATCTAACAATCTCCACCTTGATACTATATTTCCTTGAAAGCATACCAACTCTACCAACATCCTCTTACTGTAAGCATCTTCTCAGACAAGGCACCATGGTTACTTCCCCCAATGAGATTCGGCATGGCCATCACCCATTGCACTTTGTCAACAAACTCTGGCAACGCCACCGCCTTCCAACAAGGTGTTCAAAGTATCCCCTTCATGTAAGATTTATCAATCTTCATCATGAAAACAAACGTCTCCTTGAATCATCTCAACTCTCTCCCCACACTGTACCACCGCGTGACACCTAACATTTCGATAAGTGATTCCAGCTCGAGTAATGCCTGAACTTAGCAATCTGCAAAGACTTATGCATATCCACTGGTTTCTCTTTGATCTCTAACCAAACTCAGATGATCCCTTCTTCCGATTATCAAGCACTACTTTTGCTCATCAAGCACTTCTTTTTGGCAAAATCCCACCTTGTTGAAGCTTTCCCTTTTGATCATATTCTGCCTATGCAGAAACTCAAAGTACCTTCTCGTATGCCTAGCTTTGTCATCTTTTCCACGAGAACTATGGACTCCAACCCTTGACTTTCCAAGTACAGTGCTTCCCATCAAGAGATACAATTTATGAAACATATCTCCCTTCATTACTACAAATGCACCCTTAGAAATCCTTAAACTATCCTTATCAATAATCACCTCACATCCTTTGGATGCCAACTGCCCAAAATATGTCATTGACTTCCAAAGACCTGGAACATAACGGACACCTGTCAAGGTGTGTATTACCCCGTCATTCATGCAAATCTACACAGTATCTTCGCCCATGACTCTACAACTAGCATCATTTCCCATAAGAACCAGTTTCTCTCCTTTTCTTTTAAAAGAACTGAAATAATTCTTATTAGGTTTCATATGAAAAACGCCCCCGTATCTAGCACCCAATGGTCCGATACATCTGATATTACCGTTGTCAACAAGTCATCAGACAAAAATTACTCCACCGCAACCGATGAATTTCCAACTTCAATTTTTTTCTTCAAGTCCGGACAATCTCTCTTCCAATGGCCTGGTTTCTTGCAAATGTAGCACTTCCCATCTCTTGACCCTATTTTCTTATTCTTCCCTTCCTCCATATCAGTTAATAAGGCTTCCGTACTGCTTCCTTCTCTACCTTCACTCAATCCCTTCAGCTGATCTCTCAAGTCCTCAGATAGAAGACCTGCCTTCACATCATCTACTATTAGTGTATCTCTAGCATAGATAAGATTACACGGAAACCTGTGTATCGCTCTGGAAGAGAACACAAAAGAATCATTGTTTTGTGCTCCTCATCTACTTTCAAGTCAACAATCTTCGTCTTCATCACGAGACCAACGAAAAAACTTAGATCAGCCTTCACAGAAGTACCCTTTCACATCTGCATAGTGAAAAACGTCTTCAACACAATCAGACGGTTGGTTAGTGACTTCTTTAAATAGAGTTTTTCCGGCTTGGTCCAAATGTCCTTAGCAGTGGTCTCACCGCTAATCTCTGAAATGGCATTTTCTTCAATTGCTAATTGTAAAGTAGCAAATGCTTATCGTCCCATCTCCTTTCTTTTTGTAACACCCCACCTCCGCCAGGGCCACTCTTGCAAGTACACTGGCTTTGGAGGGGTGTTGGACAAGGTAAACATGCATGAAGATATCACAAGACAGAACATACAAGTAAAACAGAGTAAATAAAGCAGCGGATAAAATTACTATTTCAAAACCATAGTCAAGTTACATCAAAGTACTTAGTCATTATTTTCCAACTACTACAAGTCTAGAAACATAAACTGAAAACTGGAAATAACATAAAGTAAACTATCCCCAAAGTAGACGTAGTAAAGCCATAGCGAGCTCAAGTCCAAACCGTACATGAGCTATCCAGAAAGCAAGCTAAAGATCCAAGCTAGGTGCTAGTGTTCCCACCCTGAGAACCTGGGGGGGGGGACGGAAGAAAAGAGGCGAAAGGAAAACAGTTCAGTCAAAAAGACTGGTAAGTCCTACCTACTATTAGTATAAAAACTAATAAAGTTAACTGGACATGTAAAACAGAGATGAAACATAGGATGATAACTGGCATGGTGAAAAGTTAACAAGAGTGGCATCGCATATACAAGGTTAAGTTGCACCAAGTGTACTAGTATTCTAATCCATGTCAAGTATAAACAAGAAATGATCCCTTAGCCCAATATTGGCCCAAACTCATGAGATGACCTAAATCAAGGTCCAACTACTCGGTCTAGTCGATCGGCTCCCTATAAGCCTAACTCATCATGTATCGGTGTCATACGGCTTAATCATTGAATGTAGTTAACTGTGCAAGGTCCACCCTAGGGTGTATCCAGTCCTAGGGTGTAAACCACAGACACAAAACAAGCACGCACAATCTAAACCTACCGGTGCCCATGTTCAACTCCGGACTTAATATGCACGACCATGGTCTGCCTGAACTTAACTGGTGCACCATTCAGTCGTCTCTTTTGGTCTCTTACAATCAGCCCAGTAATCGTGCCCCACCCTAGCCTAGTCCTAGGGTATCCATGATACTCCCTAGTGGGTTACTGCTGAAAAGGACCACATAACTAGGATTTCAAGCGGGTTAAGTGTGGTTAACCCTATCCTAACCATGTATTGAGTTGGTCAAGTGTATCCAAGTAGTTCATGACTTAACCCTATCAATACATCGTGTTCAACTGGTTAAGTGTATTCAAGTAGTCCATGACTTAACCCTACCAATCCATCGTGTTTAATTGGTTAAGTATTCAAGTGGTCCATAGCTTAACCCTACCATGTGGCATTAATTAACTTAATGCACCCCAACCTCTCACATTAGCCTTTGTTGTGGTTACTAGTTAAGCCGGGCGGGTCCGGGTAGCTTTACACCACAACCTAGTCTAACCTCGGGTTTTAAGTGCGATATGACCAACTACTCACATTGGGTCCTATTGTTTGTAGCCACTAGTTAAGCCGGTCGGTTCCGGGTAGATTTATGCTACAAACTCAACCCAACCTCGAGTTGGCCACTTTCATGTTTTCTACATGTCATGTCCACGTTCATGTTTTCAAGCATAATCACATGTCATATTTTCAAGTCATGTTTCATGTCATTTAAGTTTACCCATAACGTAACCCCATCGCACGTAAGTTCGCATCAACACAAATAGATCAAAAGGGGGAACATAATGATATGATAAGTTGGGCATAAAGTGGCAAAGTCTATCACAAGTTTAACATGGTGATATATGAGGCAAAGGTGTTCATCACAACTAGCATATGGCATTATTGGCCTCAAAACATGTATGACATCAACTTAGCAAATAGGTGATAACATGGTCATAGTTAACATAGGGTGATAACTTGTGATTAGCATATGGTTCATAACATCATAGGCAAGTTAACATAAAGATCATGAGGTGTTCTATGTTGCATTTATGCATAACTACCAAGTTCTATGTTGCATTATGCATAACCACCAAATAAAGCTCATAGCTTTCTACCCAAAAATCAAGGTGATAGTCTCATAATCATAGATCAAAGGAGTCATGAATAGATCTATGCATAAAATGATAGATCTAAGGTAAACATTACACTTAAGCCCAATTTCAACTTGCAACATGTCACAATTAAGTTCTTAGTTTAAATCTAAGAGTAGAATAGGGCTTACAAAGCTTGGCTAAGAAGACTATAATAAAATAAAACAAGATTGAGACGAAGCCACACTAGAAATCCCCAAATGAATATAAGCTCCAAGTTGTCTTGAGAAATAATTTAAAGACCCGCAACTTCCCCGTAAAGGAAAGCGTCGGATAGTTCGAGAACAAACCACAGCAGAACGCATACAGAAGAACGTTTCATTGTATATTACAACAATGCATCAGATTACAAGAATATACAGAGTATAAATGAATATTACACAGAAATATCAGAGATTTAAATTACATTTAAATACATAGCAGCGGAAAATAATACAATACACAACTAGAATGAGATATACGGATACAAAGCTTTCCGGATATCGTTCCAGCTGTAAACCAGGATCCTGTGAATATAAATCTGCAAAACCAAAACTACTAGCTGCCCGTGTCGAAAATAGGGGCACCCAGAGTTTAGGTTAAAACAATAAACTCCAGGTCAGTCATGTGACTGGTGTGAGAACTAAAACAGTTATTAATCTTTATTTCAAATCATTAGGTAAATCAAGGGACCACGCCGTATAACACGGAACGGGTTTCCTCCCAAGAATACCAGTGCATAAAACCAACAGCGCAATGCTAAATAAAGAAAAATGAAGCTGTTATAAGACCCAGGTCCCATCACACAATGCAACGCAGTCGAGGATAGGGTTTTCCCTTATAACAGCCAAAGAATGCTTGATACGTTTAAAACAAATCATTTGATACTATTATAAGTGCATAGTATATAAAACACTTCAAATCATAAGTATCAATCATAGGCGGCATGAGCGCCCCATCCCACTATGTCGCCATATATAGGATATACAATCAAAACCGCAAAGTCTCGTATTTGGAAATTGGGTTTCCATCTATGAACCGAGGCAAAAGATAGTCCTCAACCGATTCGAGACAATCTAGCCCATGTCTCAGGCAAGCGCGCAGGCAAGCCTTGGATCGTCAGGGCCGGTCCACACGGAGTGGATTATTATGCCTGAACAATACGTCTCCCCACCCTATGGGGTGTAAGTCTGGTCCGTCAGCCGACCAGAATGCATTCGGCCGAAACCGATATAACCGAGGCGCCTCGCAACAGCAACAACCACATAAGTCAAACTCGTCAGGGCGTGTAAAACCACTGACGCCACTTCTAGCTAGAAAGAAACGCATGCCCTCCCTGAGGTCCGTCTCCCGTTTTTGGTTCATACCGGGTGTGAAACACGCGAGGTAAACGTTACACAAAGCTACGCCACAAAGGCCGTGCTTTGATCATCACCACAAGACTTTGCTTTTCAACAGAAGCCTCGATCATTTGCATCTTAGCATGCCACACAGGCAAGCCATCCTATGCAACCGATATCAGTCACACAGAATGAAATCCGATGTCAGACACACAGTCCATTTACAAGTCCGTTCTGGGTCTGAACGAAACCGGAGGCACCTAGTACCCCGCATATCCATCGATCTCCAAGTACGTCTGGACGATCACTAACTGTTTCCATCTTCTTGGGTGTACAGCCCAATCAAGATCATCAGTTATCACCCAAACGACGTGAAGACTTCCGGTCTTCGACCATCGTCTTCATCTTCGACTTATCGTCGTATCAGTTATTCAGAATGGGATAAACCCGGTCTTTCCGAATAACTCGCGTATATATTATAAAAGTGTTACACAAACACAACATACGCCTCATTCCAATTCATTAGTCACTAACCGTAAATTAATCAAGAGAATAATTCCCCAAATATTAACCCCGAAGGCCGAAACCAACATCAGATCAATATCCAGAAAACCATTCTGCTTGGCTAACCGCCAGTTAGTTTCTAAATTTCACATTCAAATCTAATTAAAGATTTAACTATCGCCTGGAGCAAAACTGGTGATACTCCATTCTCGATCTTTTCAATCTAATTAAAGATTCATTAAAACTCCACTTAGTTTTAATCTGTGACTGGGTTAAAGAATCAGTGTCATTTAAAACACGGTTCACGATAAACCCAAAGTCACATCCCATTAATTATCGGGTTAAAGAACAAGTGTTATTTAAAACACTGTTCACGATAAACCCAAAAATCAATATCAATTCAATTCCAATTAAATATCATTTAATTGGTACACTTCATTAAATCTAAATAAAAAGATTTAATCTTTTCTCAACTGGGTTCAAGAACAGTGTTAGTGAAGACACCATTCACGACAAACCCAAATCACATTCGATATTCAATACAAGGCTCTGAATAGAAACTATATCGGCCTATATTCAATATCAAATTCTACGATTAACAAATGTCGTATTGGAAATAACGATATACATATATATCTTTCAAATTTCCATAACAACACCTGTAATATCACGAATTCCAACATCGAAATATTCCGAAGACAATTTCGATTCAAATCCACTCCAATGCAATCATTGGAAATTTTGGTTATTTTCAAAACCATTTCAAATTCAATTTATTTATTTAAAAATAAATAGAATTATAATTCTAGTTCAAAACTAGTTCATTTCGATAAAAATCTATTTTTATCTTTTCAAATATGGAGTTTTTCATCCCAAACTTTCACAAATCATTTCTTATGATTTTACACAAATTATTACTATTTTTAATAATTTTATCAAGGCCCGTACGGTCGATTTCCATTAACGGCCATCGAACTGCACTTACAGCGACCTTTTTCGAATTTGATTTGGACGTATCTCCAAATCCAACCGTTAGATTTCAAATTTCTAACATTCATTAGAAAGCTCTTTTCGATACGAACCCAACGGTTCCGGTTTTAGGAGAATCCGACGGTCGGATCTCCCGTAATGTCCGTTTGAAACAAATGATCGAAATTCGCGAACTGCCGCAGCGCGGCGCGTTCTATTCAGGCCATTATATTATATATATAATATATATAATATATATTTCGTCGATTACTATTTAAAACGAATTATATAAATGGTTTTAAATTCGTTTCAAAAGCAATTTCAACTTCCTTTTCAATTCAAATCAAAATTGAATTCTTCTTTATAAATTCGTTTCAAAATTCATTTCTATTCAATTCAAATTTCAATTCAATTTGAATTCATTTCAATTCGCTTTCAATTCCATTTGAATTCGTTTTCAATTCAATTCATTTCGAAATCGTTTTAAAATTCAATTCATTTCGAAATCGTTTTCAATTCAATTCATTTCGAAATCGTTTTCAATTCAATTCATTTCGAAATCGTTTTCAATTCAATTCATTTCGAAATCGTTTTCAATTCAATTTATTTCGAAATCGCTTTCAATTCAATTTGAATTCGTTTTCAATTCATTTCGAAATCGTTTTCAATTCAATTTATTTCGAAATCGTTTTCAATTCAATTCATTTCGAAATCGTTTTCAATTCAATTTATTTCGAAATCGTTTTCAATTCAATTCATTTCGAAATCGTTTTCAATTCAATTTATTTCGAAATCGTTTTCAATTCAATTCATTTCGAAATCGTTTTCAATTCAATTCATTTCGAAATCGTTTTCAATTCAATTCATTTCAAAATATTCGATTTCGAAATCACGTTTCAATATTCATTTTAAAATGAATAAAATCGATATAAATATCGTTCACGTCAAAATGGCGTCAATCTAATCCTCACGGCTTCACATATTTCTATTTTCAAATATTCTATTTCAAATATTTCTATTTCAAATATTTCTATTTCAAATATTTCTATTTCAAATATTTCTATTTCAAATATTTCTATTTCAAATATTTCTATTTCAAATATTTCTATTTCAAATATTTCTATTTTTCTCGAAACTGGAATGAGGCCCAATCAATTACCATATAATGTTAATTATATGGATTTTCTACAACACATGTATATATCAACAACGATGAATAATCAACCATCAACCAAAGTGCACTACACTGTATAAGCATCAAATATAGACATTTAACGCTTATAGCAGCTTGTCAATCAATCGATCGACATATTTAATAAATCAGGATGAGTGAACTTCAAATTTCATCCTAACACCCGTGTGGGGTTTCAAACAATCAAACACATATTTTATTTGTGCAGTTAGGCGATGTGTAAAATTTATCGACCCAATCAACGTCATTCAAATAGGTGTACATAAACAAACCGTCTGGTTTGTAAATGAATATTTATTTATTCACATTCACGTTAAAAATTATATTTTTAACGATAACACATTTTATTTTAACATATGAATTTATATTCAGTTCATTCGTTAAATAAAATGCTAATTTTATTTTTCTAACTTATTTTAGAAAATTTCGGCGGCATAACGGCACGATACTAGAAACGGGACAAGGCCTAGCCTTATCCCCGGTCTAGTGAAGGCCCACGCCATTCACACATCAATCAAATCAATTCGTTATGCAAACCACAAACTTTGGAGTAAGGGTCTAACCTAGCCTTACTCCTTCGCCTTATAACGGCGCACGTCTAATCCTAACCAATTTATCGATTCGATTTTTCACACCACAAACCACATTCAAACCAATATCACAATCAATCACCAAACAGTCAAACAAACAAGTCCATGGTCTGTGGACGGGTGTCGGGTGCTACTAAGCACCGTCTGCATCCTAGTATATATATAACTAGAAAAATAAATTGAAAGGTGAGAAATTCTCACTTTTAGCAATCCAACCATCTCGACTCTTCTTTTGCAGAAGTCTTCGTCGTTTCGCCTTTTTGTCACCTTCGTTGCTGCTTTCACTACATACGTAAAAATCACATTTTTACTTCGCTATTCAATATATAAAAATCGAATTTTTATTTCGATGTTCAATATATAAAAATCGAATTTTTATTTCAAAGTTCAATATATAAAAATCGAATTTTTATTTCAAAGTTCAATATATAAAAATCGAATTTTTATTTCAAAGTTCAATATATAAAAATCGAATTTTTATTTCAAAGTTCAATATATAAAAATCGAATTTTTATTTCAAAGTTCAATATATAAAAATCGAATTTTTATTTCAAAGTTCAATATATAAAAATCGAATTTTTATTTCAAAGTTCAATATATAAAAATCGAATTTTTATTTCAAAGTTCAATATATAAAAATCGAATTTTTATTTCAAAGTTCAATATATAAAAATCGAATTTTTAGTTCGAAGTTCAATATATAAAAATCGAATTTTTAGTTCGAAGTTCTATATATAAAAATCGAATTTTTACTTCAAAGTTCAGTATATAAAAATCATATTCTTATTTCGAAGTTCAATAGATAAAAATTCTATTTTTCTATCGATGTTCAACATATAAGAATTCTATTTTTCTATCGATGTTCAACATATAAGAATTCTATTTTTCTATCGAAGTTCGACATATGAAAATTCTATTTTTCTTCCTTGAAAAATCCTATCATCTCGTTTATAAAAATCAAAGCTTTTTTTTTTTTTTTTTTTTTTTTTTTTTAATCAATTCAGTTTTAATCTTTTAAAAATCAGTTTTTAAATTATGTTAAAAATCAGTTTTTAATACTCTTTAAAATTTACAGTTTTAAACTTTTTAAAATTTACAGTTTTAAACTAAAATCAATTTTCAGTTTTAACCTAAAACCAATTTTCAGTTTTTATCTAAAATCAGTTTTCAGTTTTTTTTTGTTTTTTAAAAAAATCCTATTTAATTTTAAACTCTAAAATAAAAATAAAATAAAAGTAAAAATAGGAATGCTTACCGTATGCGAAGAGGGGGAGGCCATCGGCTTCGTCGAGGGGGGGGGGGCATCGGCTTCGTCGAGGGGGGGGCCATCGGCTTCGTCGAGGGGGGGGCTTGGATTCGCGACTGGGGTCTCGCGATTGGAGATGGGGGGTTTCGGGACTGGAGGGAGAAGGCGGAGAGAGGAGGAGAGAAGCGGCGGTGGAAGAGGAAGCTGAGGAGGGAGTTGCGGCGAGCAGCGGTGGTGGTGGAAGGCTGGAGGAGGAGCGCGATTTTCTTCATCTTTTTTTTTTTTTTTTATTTTGTTTTAGATCTGAACGGATTTCTAACGGGGGGGGGGGGGCCTGGAGTATAAAGGGGAGAAGATAATAATATTTTTTTTTTATTATTATTTAATTATTAAAAAGTTGACTTTTACATATGACCTCGAAACGAGGCCCACCGCCTGCCGTCCATAGCGTATTACCCCCATTCCGAACACAATGGGATATGTATCACAAGCTGATTCTATCGTTGCAATCAGTTTCCATTGAATTTACATTTAAATCTTTATATTGAATTTTAAACGCACATTTCAAATTACCGGGGTCACATACTAACTAGAAAAATTCCAGAAAAATATTTTCTAGCTTCGTATTGACGATACGGTCCTAACAAAACTAATTTCGTCGAATTCTGAGACCGTCTGAAAAATGGCCATTTTCCAGTCGATTAAAATCAACTGAAACTGGTCAAACGCGTTTTCCTTTGCCACGCTCACATATTGATTCGAAAAATTATGAAATTTGAAACCTAGCAATAACTTAACACCACGGACCCAACAAAACTGGTTTCGTCGAAATCCGAGGTCATTTGCAAAATTGCTATTTTTAAGGGCCTTATATATATATAAATTCCACAGCGACTATTTCTAATTTTAAACTGGACATATCTTATCATTTCTAAGATGAAATCTCAGTTTGTTAACTTCGTTACAAAGATATAGTTATACAGATTCAAATATTTCTTGTTTCGTTCAATTCTGACTTATATTGAATTCTGTATATTCATTTGAAATTAGAAATCGAATTTTCGAACTACCGCGCCATTTTCAATTCCATTTATAATTATATATAATTATATATATTCTAACGACGACGCGTATAAATATATACGTCGAATTATATTCAAAATAAATTTTCGTCGATATTATTTAAAATAATTCATTTTAAATAATCAAAATTCGCTAAAATGGCCAAAATAAAAATTTTAAACTGGCCCAGATTTTCCGGGTTGTTACAATCTCCCCCACTTAAAACTTTTCGTCCCCGAAAAGGAACAAAGTCGAAAGTGGTTTGATTAATTAACTCTACGTTCGATCTGGCTTCCATTCTCCAACTTTTCAGTTTCTGAGAATTTTCAAAATTTCAAAAATTTGGCTAACACCCTAAATTTTTGAAAAATTTCGCCATAACCTCCCCTGCAATGGGAGCATCGGGGAATTTCAAATAGCTTCCCCGGTCCTTCAGATCTCAAAAAGAAAAAGAAAAAGCCAAGCGGCTAGCCAATAGGCTCACAAAATCATCATCACCCAAACAAAACAGGAAATTATGTAGTAAACATGTACCTATTTGTCGGGCAAACAAATTTTATTCTCTGCTCTAGCCTCCTTGCTATGACCTGTTCAATGATATACATGTATATGCAAGCAAATGCGACCAATTTTCAATATAATCCAATATTTGATGCTATTAGGCAAAATGGTTCAAAATTAGCAAACAAATAGGCAAACAACACAAACATCAATCAATTAGTGAATTAGAGTTTCAAATTCATAATTTTAATACATATACAAAAATCATGTTCTTGATGCCAATTCACAACAATAAGCCCTATCTAATTTTGGTTCTCACACCAGTCTAATGGAAATATATAGATATCACACCTTCGTCACACGAATATAAATTCTGACGATGAGTACTCAACCATCAGAATCATCTTCGGGCCACTAGAGTATGATTCTATATCTATCCAATATATTAAAACTTCGAATACACGCGGATCAGACGTATACGCAAAATCTTTATATACTGGACTGTCCAACTCAATATAAATAGGTAATCAGATACGAATAATTGATTTTAAATTTTCAAAACAAAGAATGTTTTCATTTGAAAAATATACTCTTCACACTCGTTCTAGGATACTACTGATCCCATCTCTAACGAGTCATTCCCATTGGATTTTACTAACCCAATATCTGATGAATTCTTTCGTATGGTTCTAATGTGCCTTGTTCTCTGCTTTGTAAACCAAAGCTCTGATACCAACTTTAAAGACCCGCAACTTCCCCGTAAAGGAAAGCGTCGGATAGTTCGAGAACAAACCACAGCAGAACGCATACAGAAGAACGTTTCATTGTATATTACAACAATGCATCAGATTACAAGAATATACAGAGTATAAATGAATATTACACAGAAATATCAGAGATTTAAATTACATTTAAATACATAGCAGCGGAAAATAATACAATACACAACTAGAATGAGATATACGGATACAAAGCTTTCCGGATATCGTTCCAGCTGTAAACCAGGATCCTGTGAATATAAATCTGCAAAACCAAAACTACTAGCTGCCCGTGTCGAAAATAGGGGCACCCAGAGTTTAGGTTAAAACAATAAACTCCAGGTCAGTCATGTGACTGGTGTGAGAACTAAAACAGTTATTAATCTTTATTTCAAATCATTAGGTAAATCAAGGGACCACGCCGTATAACACGGAACGGGTTTCCTCCCAAGAATACCAGTGCATAAAACCAACAGCGCAATGCTAAATAAAGAAAAATGAAGCTGTTATAAGACCCAGGTCCCATCACACAATGCAACGCAGTCGAGGATAGGGTTTTCCCTTATAACAGCCAAAGAATGCTTGATACGTTTAAAACAAATCATTTGATACTATTATAAGTGCATAGTATATAAAACACTTCAAATCATAAGTATCAATCATAGGCGGCATGAGCGCCCCATCCCACTATGTCGCCATATATAGGATATACAATCAAAACCGCAAAGTCTCGTATTTGGAAATTGGGTTTCCATCTATGAACCGAGGCAAAAGATAGTCCTCAACCGATTCGAGACAATCTAGCCCATGTCTCAGGCAAGCGCGCAGGCAAGCCTTGGATCGTCAGGGCCGGTCCACACGGAGTGGATTATTATGCCTGAACAATACGTCTCCCCACCCTATGGGGTGTAAGTCTGGTCCGTCAGCCGACCAGAATGCATTCGGCCGAAACCGATATAACCGAGGCGCCTCGCAACAGCAACAACCACATAAGTCAAACTCGTCAGGGCGTGTAAAACCACTGACGCCACTTCTAGCTAGAAAGAAACGCATGCCCTCCCTGAGGTCCGTCTCCCGTTTTTGGTTCATACCGGGTGTGAAACACGCGAGGTAAACGTTACACAAAGCTACGCCACAAAGGCCGTGCTTTGATCATCACCACAAGACTTTGCTTTTCAACAGAAGCCTCGATCATTTGCATCTTAGCATGCCACACAGGCAAGCCATCCTATGCAACCGATATCAGTCACACAGAATGAAATCCGATGTCAGACACACAGTCCATTTACAAGTCCGTTCTGGGTCTGAACGAAACCGGAGGCACCTAGTACCCCGCATATCCATCGATCTCCAAGTACGTCTGGACGATCACTAACTGTTTCCATCTTCTTGGGTGTACAGCCCAATCAAGATCATCAGTTATCACCCAAACGACGTGAAGACTTCCGGTCTTCGACCATCGTCTTCATCTTCGACTTATCGTCGTATCAGTTATTCAGAATGGGATAAACCCGGTCTTTCCGAATAACTCGCGTATATATTATAAAAGTGTTACACAAACACAACATACGCCTCATTCCAATTCATTAGTCACTAACCGTAAATTAATCAAGAGAATAATTCCCCAAATATTAACCCCGAAGGCCGAAACCAACATCAGATCAATATCCAGAAAACCATTCTGCTTGGCTAACCGCCAGTTAGTTTCTAAATTTCACATTCAAATCTAATTAAAGATTTAACTATCGCCTGGAGCAAAACTGGTGATACTCCATTCTCGATCTTTTCAATCTAATTAAAGATTCATTAAAACTCCACTTAGTTTTAATCTGTGACTGGGTTAAAGAATCAGTGTCATTTAAAACACGGTTCACGATAAACCCAAAGTCACATCCCATTAATTATCGGGTTAAAGAACAAGTGTTATTTAAAACACTGTTCACGATAAACCCAAAAATCAATATCAATTCAATTCCAATTAAATATCATTTAATTGGTACACTTCATTAAATCTAAATAAAAAGATTTAATCTTTTCTCAACTGGGTTCAAGAACAGTGTTAGTGAAGACACCATTCACGACAAACCCAAATCACATTCGATATTCAATACAAGGCTCTGAATAGAAACTATATCGGCCTATATTCAATATCAAATTCTACGATTAACAAATGTCGTATTGGAAATAACGATATACATATATATCTTTCAAATTTCCATAACAACACCTGTAATATCACGAATTCCAACATCGAAATATTCCGAAGACAATTTCGATTCAAATCCACTCCAATGCAATCATTGGAAATTTTGGTTATTTTCAAAACCATTTCAAATTCAATTTATTTATTTAAAAATAAATAGAATTATAATTCTAGTTCAAAACTAGTTCATTTCGATAAAAATCTATTTTTATCTTTTCAAATATGGAGTTTTTCATCCCAAACTTTCACAAATCATTTCTTATGATTTTACACAAATTATTACTATTTTTAATAATTTTATCAAGGCCCGTACGGTCGATTTCCATTAACGGCCATCGAACTGCACTTACAGCGACCTTTTTCGAATTTGATTTGGACGTATCTCCAAATCCAACCGTTAGATTTCAAATTTCTAACATTCATTAGAAAGCTCTTTTCGATACGAACCCAACGGTTCCGGTTTTAGGAGAATCCGACGGTCGGATCTCCCGTAATGTCCGTTTGAAACAAATGATCGAAATTCGCGAACTGCCGCAGCGCGGCGCGTTCTATTCAGGCCATTATATTATATATATAATATATATAATATATATTTCGTCGATTACTATTTAAAACGAATTATATAAATGGTTTTAAATTCGTTTCAAAAGCAATTTCAACTTCCTTTTCAATTCAAATCAAAATTGAATTCTTCTTTATAAATTCGTTTCAAAATTCATTTCTATTCAATTCAAATTTCAATTCAATTTGAATTCATTTCAATTCGCTTTCAATTCCATTTGAATTCGTTTTCAATTCAATTCATTTCGAAATCGTTTTAAAATTCAATTCATTTCGAAATCGTTTTCAATTCAATTCATTTCGAAATCGTTTTCAATTCAATTCATTTCGAAATCGTTTTCAATTCAATTCATTTCGAAATCGTTTTCAATTCAATTTATTTCGAAATCGCTTTCAATTCAATTTGAATTCGTTTTCAATTCATTTCGAAATCGTTTTCAATTCAATTTATTTCGAAATCGTTTTCAATTCAATTCATTTCGAAATCGTTTTCAATTCAATTTATTTCGAAATCGTTTTCAATTCAATTCATTTCGAAATCGTTTTCAATTCAATTTATTTCGAAATCGTTTTCAATTCAATTCATTTCGAAATCGTTTTCAATTCAATTCATTTCGAAATCGTTTTCAATTCAATTCATTTCAAAATATTCGATTTCGAAATCACGTTTCAATATTCATTTTAAAATGAATAAAATCGATATAAATATCGTTCACGTCAAAATGGCGTCAATCTAATCCTCACGGCTTCACATATTTCTATTTTCAAATATTCTATTTCAAATATTTCTATTTCAAATATTTCTATTTCAAATATTTCTATTTCAAATATTTCTATTTCAAATATTTCTATTTCAAATATTTCTATTTCAAATATTTCTATTTCAAATATTTCTATTTTTCTCGAAACTGGAATGAGGCCCAATCAATTACCATATAATGTTAATTATATGGATTTTCTACAACACATGTATATATCAACAACGATGAATAATCAACCATCAACCAAAGTGCACTACACTGTATAAGCATCAAATATAGACATTTAACGCTTATAGCAGCTTGTCAATCAATCGATCGACATATTTAATAAATCAGGATGAGTGAACTTCAAATTTCATCCTAACACCCGTGTGGGGTTTCAAACAATCAAACACATATTTTATTTGTGCAGTTAGGCGATGTGTAAAATTTATCGACCCAATCAACGTCATTCAAATAGGTGTACATAAACAAACCGTCTGGTTTGTAAATGAATATTTATTTATTCACATTCACGTTAAAAATTATATTTTTAACGATAACACATTTTATTTTAACATATGAATTTATATTCAGTTCATTCGTTAAATAAAATGCTAATTTTATTTTTCTAACTTATTTTAGAAAATTTCGGCGGCATAACGGCACGATACTAGAAACGGGACAAGGCCTAGCCTTATCCCCGGTCTAGTGAAGGCCCACGCCATTCACACATCAATCAAATCAATTCGTTATGCAAACCACAAACTTTGGAGTAAGGGTCTAACCTAGCCTTACTCCTTCGCCTTATAACGGCGCACGTCTAATCCTAACCAATTTATCGATTCGATTTTTCACACCACAAACCACATTCAAACCAATATCACAATCAATCACCAAACAGTCAAACAAACAAGTCCATGGTCTGTGGACGGGTGTCGGGTGCTACTAAGCACCGTCTGCATCCTAGTATATATATAACTAGAAAAATAAATTGAAAGGTGAGAAATTCTCACTTTTAGCAATCCAACCATCTCGACTCTTCTTTTGCAGAAGTCTTCGTCGTTTCGCCTTTTTGTCACCTTCGTTGCTGCTTTCACTACATACGTAAAAATCACATTTTTACTTCGCTATTCAATATATAAAAATCGAATTTTTATTTCGATGTTCAATATATAAAAATCGAATTTTTATTTCAAAGTTCAATATATAAAAATCGAATTTTTATTTCAAAGTTCAATATATAAAAATCGAATTTTTATTTCAAAGTTCAATATATAAAAATCGAATTTTTATTTCAAAGTTCAATATATAAAAATCGAATTTTTATTTCAAAGTTCAATATATAAAAATCGAATTTTTATTTCAAAGTTCAATATATAAAAATCGAATTTTTATTTCAAAGTTCAATATATAAAAATCGAATTTTTATTTCAAAGTTCAATATATAAAAATCGAATTTTTATTTCAAAGTTCAATATATAAAAATCGAATTTTTAGTTCGAAGTTCAATATATAAAAATCGAATTTTTAGTTCGAAGTTCTATATATAAAAATCGAATTTTTACTTCAAAGTTCAGTATATAAAAATCATATTCTTATTTCGAAGTTCAATAGATAAAAATTCTATTTTTCTATCGATGTTCAACATATAAGAATTCTATTTTTCTATCGATGTTCAACATATAAGAATTCTATTTTTCTATCGAAGTTCGACATATGAAAATTCTATTTTTCTTCCTTGAAAAATCCTATCATCTCGTTTATAAAAATCAAAGCTTTTTTTTTTTTTTTTTTTTTTTTTTTTAATCAATTCAGTTTTAATCTTTTAAAAATCAGTTTTTAAATTATGTTAAAAATCAGTTTTTAATACTCTTTAAAATTTACAGTTTTAAACTTTTTAAAATTTACAGTTTTAAACTAAAATCAATTTTCAGTTTTAACCTAAAACCAATTTTCAGTTTTTATCTAAAATCAGTTTTCAGTTTTTTTTTGTTTTTTAAAAAAATCCTATTTAATTTTAAACTCTAAAATAAAAATAAAATAAAAGTAAAAATAGGAATGCTTACCGTATGCGAAGAGGGGGAGGCCATCGGCTTCGTCGAGGGGGGGGGGGGCATCGGCTTCGTCGAGGGGGGGGCCATCGGCTTCGTCGAGGGGGGGGCTTGGATTCGCGACTGGGGTCTCGCGATTGGAGATGGGGGGTTTCGGGACTGGAGGGAGAAGGCGGAGAGAGGAGGAGAGAAGCGGCGGTGGAAGAGGAAGCTGAGGAGGGAGTTGCGGCGAGCAGCGGTGGTGGTGGAAGGCTGGAGGAGGAGCGCGATTTTCTTCATCTTTTTTTTTTTTTTTTATTTTGTTTTAGATCTGAACGGATTTCTAACGGGGGGGGGGGGGCCTGGAGTATAAAGGGGAGAAGATAATAATATTTTTTTTTTATTATTATTTAATTATTAAAAAGTTGACTTTTACATATGACCTCGAAACGAGGCCCACCGCCTGCCGTCCATAGCGTATTACCCCCATTCCGAACACAATGGGATATGTATCACAAGCTGATTCTATCGTTGCAATCAGTTTCCATTGAATTTACATTTAAATCTTTATATTGAATTTTAAACGCACATTTCAAATTACCGGGGTCACATACTAACTAGAAAAATTCCAGAAAAATATTTTCTAGCTTCGTATTGACGATACGGTCCTAACAAAACTAATTTCGTCGAATTCTGAGACCGTCTGAAAAATGGCCATTTTCCAGTCGATTAAAATCAACTGAAACTGGTCAAACGCGTTTTCCTTTGCCACGCTCACATATTGATTCGAAAAATTATGAAATTTGAAACCTAGCAATAACTTAACACCACGGACCCAACAAAACTGGTTTCGTCGAAATCCGAGGTCATTTGCAAAATTGCTATTTTTAAGGGCCTTATATATATATAAATTCCACAGCGACTATTTCTAATTTTAAACTGGACATATCTTATCATTTCTAAGATGAAATCTCAGTTTGTTAACTTCGTTACAAAGATATAGTTATACAGATTCAAATATTTCTTGTTTCGTTCAATTCTGACTTATATTGAATTCTGTATATTCATTTGAAATTAGAAATCGAATTTTCGAACTACCGCGCCATTTTCAATTCCATTTATAATTATATATAATTATATATATTCTAACGACGACGCGTATAAATATATACGTCGAATTATATTCAAAATAAATTTTCGTCGATATTATTTAAAATAATTCATTTTAAATAATCAAAATTCGCTAAAATGGCCAAAATAAAAATTTTAAACTGGCCCAGATTTTCCGGGTTGTTACAAATAAGAAGCTCCTTTGATTTGTATGAAGAAAGATGGCTCTTTTACTAGCTTATAACACTCAAGCTTTCATGAAGAAGGTGGAGGCCTGATATGAAGGTAGAGGCCATGATTAGGAAGCATTTTGGCATAATTTAGTTGTAGGAATGATTTGTGATGATTTAGGCTGAGTATTAGGGTGTTTTTATAGGTGTAGAGACTAGTTTAGGCCATAGGATTAACCCTAATTCAGATCTGAGCCATCAAATCACATCACAAGCCAACAAAACAAGACCCAGGAGCCAAAACAGGTGCACCAGGCCAAACTGGCCGACCACCCAGGTCGATAGGGGTGTCGACTGGGCAGTCGACACCAGCTGGGGTGTGTTGACTCCCAAGTCGACTCCCCAGTCGACTTGGGGGCTGGGCGGGAAATTTTCCCGCCCAGTCTGTTTGGCTCCAGATTTGAAATTTGAACTGTTTTTTAACTTAAAATTTTCTGAAAACTTTGACGGGCCATAACTGGGTCATACGGACTCCGATTTTCGAAAACTCGTACTCTGTTTCGCGTATTTTTCCGAGACGAACGCAATGGCACAACCCGTTTCCCTTGATTCAGAGTTTAACATTTAATTCTGCCTTGATTTACGTTATAACATGTTATTCAAAATACGGGTTGTTACATTCTCCCCACCTTAAAGGTTTTCGTCCCCGAAATCTTCAAGTTAGGAAGAATGTATCCTACCATCCATCATCCATCTACTCAAAACATCCTCCACGAGCAGTCATTGTCCTTAAAAGATTCTAAATGTTGTATGATCATATGCGAAAGGTGTGTGTATATGTACTTATCTAATGCGAAAATCAGGCGGTTACTGATTCAGTAAACCTCCTTAATGCAAAGTATGTTAGTGAAATGAGTCCATATGTATGCAAATTCCTAACATAATTCATAATCTCTACATGAGTGCACATAACATTCATCCATATGCAACATCCACGTGATAGCATAACAAGTTTCAGCCATGAATAAGTATAAGCACTCATGCATATGCAATATGAAAGTGTGTGAGCCGATCTTAGTGCCTAATGTGTATCATGCATCCACGAGTATCCACTTGCAAACACTTGCAACCACTTGCAAACATCAAGCATAACATGTTTCAAATACATGTTTCATCCAAAGGGTTTCTACCTAAGGTTCTCATGACAAGGTTTAACGAGATAACAAGATAAACATGGATAGCAAAAAGAAAGATATGCTAATTAGGAAAAGAGATTGAGAATGTACCCTCAAAAAGGAATGGATAAAGCCCATGCATCTTCTCCTCAGTTTCCCAAGTTGCATCTTCATCGGCTTCACTCCACTGAACCTTTACTAACTTGACTTCGTGATTCCTCAGCTTCTTGATCTCCGTTCCCAAGATACGAATCGGAGCTCGTCTCAAAGTTGCCTCTTTTTCTACCTCCACGTCTTCAAGAATGCTAGGCTCAACTACCTTGGCTGACTCATGTAGACACTTTCGGAGATGCGAGACATGAAAAACATTGTGCACTCCGGCCAGCTTCTCGGGCAATTCCACCTTATAAGCCATCTTCCCAATCCTCTCTATGATAGGGAAGGGTCCTACGAACCTTGGTGCCAGCTTCCCAACTGCTTCAAAACGAACCACATTTCGCAAAGGAGAAACCTTCACAAAGACCATATCTCCAACTTCAAACTCTAAATCTGTCCTTCGCTTGTCTGCATAGGATTTCTGTCTGTCTTGGGCCGTTTTCGTCCGCCTTCGAATCAACTCAACTTTCTCGGATGTGTCCCTTATCATGTCGGGCCCAAGTATAAGCTTATCCGTCGTCTCCCACCAATATGTTGGTGACTTGCACGGCCTCCCATACAAAGCTTCGAATGGTGCCATCCCTATGCTTGCTTGGTAGCTGTTATTATAAGCAAACTCTACGAGAGGAAGGTGGTCTTCCCAAGTGCCACCAAGGTCAAGAATGCATAGCCTCAACAGATCTTCTAGTACCATATTCACCCTTTCGGTCTGGCCATCCGTCTGTGGATGATATGCCGTACTTAGATTCAATCGCGTACCCATCGCTTCTTGCAAACTACTCCAAAATTGGCTAGTGAAGATTGGGTCACGATCGCTAACTATGCTAGAAGGAACTCCATGCAATCGCACTATATCTCGAAGATAAATAGATGCTAGCCATGATGCGGTCCTCTTGCTCTTCACCGAAATAAAATGAGCACTCTTCGTAAGTCTATCAACTATGACCCATATGCTAGTATTCCCCTCCCTTGATCTCGGCAATCCATCCACAAAATCCATAGAGATACTTTCCCACTTCCATAGCAGGACCTCCAATGGATGCAGTAGCCCACCGGGCTTCTTTGACTCGGCCTTTACTTGTTGGCAAACAATGCATCTAGAAACAAATTATGCCACATCCTTTTTCATCCCATCCCAAAAGAAAATACGCTTCATATCCCGGTACATCTTATCCCCTCCGGGATGTATGGTTATCCTCGAGTGATGCGCCTCCTCAAGAACTTTATTTACTAAGTCTCCCACTCGTGGGACACATAGTCTTCCATCACGCCTTAGCCATCCCTTGTCATCAATAGTATATCTAGCGAGGTGACTTGACGTCTCACCCCGAATCAACTTGTCCATGATATCGACTATCTGCGGGTCTTCCCTCTGTGAAGCCCCAACTTGATCAAGAAGTGTTTGTCTAAGCTCAAGGGATGCTAACGAACCAGTCATCGACCCAACAGCAGGTGCAAAATCAAAGTTTGCCAAGAACTCTAGGCTCTTCATCTCAACAAACAAGGGACTCAAAGCCAACCTTCTTCTGCTTAGCGCATCCGCCACAACATTACCCTTGCCAGGGGTATAAGCTATCTCGAAGTCATATGATGCCAAGAATTCCATCCACCTTTGCTGCCTTAGATTCAAATCTTTCTGCGAGAAGAGGTACTTGAGCGACTTGTGATCAGTATATAACTCAAACCTTTCGCCCAGAAGATAGTGGCACCAGGATTTGAGTGCAAAGACGATCGCCGCCAACTCCAAATCATGAGTGGGATAGTTCTTCTCATGAACTTTGAGTTGCCTACCCCCAAAACATATCACTCTCCCTTCTTGCATCAGGACAGCGCCTAATCCCGTGCCACATGCATCGGTGTACACGGTAAACAACTTCCCTCCATCGGGTAATGCTAGAACTGGAGCTGAGGTGAGGGCTTTCTTGAGCCTTTGAAAAGCAAGCTCACACTCTAAGTCCCATGCAAAGACTAAGTTCTTCTTCGTTAACTTAGTGAGAGGGGCTGAAATCCTAGCGAAGTCCTTAATGAACTTCCTATAAAATCCTGCCAGACCGAGAAAGCTTCTTACTTCAGTTGCATTCTTCGGAACTTTCCAGTCTTGTACCGCCACCACTTTAGCGGGATCCACAGCTAAGCCCTGCTTAGAAACTATATGCCCAAGGAACCGAACTTCCTTTCTCCAGAAATGGCATTTAGAGAACTTGGCTTTCAACTGATGAGCTCTAAGCGTATCCATAACCTCCTTGAGGTGTGTAGCATGCTCTTCCTCGTCCTTAGAGAAGACCAGAATATCATCCACGAAGACAACCACAAACTTGTTAAGGAACTCCCTGAACACCCTACTCATCAAATCAACAAAGTATGCGGGTGCATTAGTCAAACCGAACGGCATGACTAGCCATTCAAAGAATCCCTCTGGAGTCCTAAACGCAGTCTTGTCAATACTATCCTCAACCACTCTAAGATGATGGAATCCGGTGGCTAGATCGAGCTGAGAGAAAACAGAAGCACCAACAAGCTGGTCAAAGAGATTGTCAATCCTCGGTAACGGGTGTCTATTCTTCTTTGTTAGCTTGTTCAACTCACGATAATCAACACATAGACGAAGCGAACCATCCGCCTTAGTAGAGAATACCACCGGAGCACCCCATTCTGAAATGCTTCGCCTAATGAAATTTTTCTCAAGCAACTACTTGATCTGCTTGCTAAGCTCTCTTCTTTCTCGCGGGGCCATGTGCCTAACAGGCAATGAAACTGGCTTGGCATTATCAACAAGATAAATGCGGAAATCTATCTCTCGCTTAGGGGGTAACCCCTTAACCTCATCAAAGACATCGGGATATTCTCGGACCACCCTTACAGATTGCAGATCATCGATGGACGAGTTAACAGATTCAAGATAACATAACATGATGGGATCTATAAGGTTACAAGAAATTTCTAGGGTATTACCGAGGCGAGTCATGAGCCTCACCACCCTATGCTCACAATCAAGAATGGTTCCATAACTGGACAACCAATCCATGCCCAAAATCAACCCGTATCCCAAAACCCCGAGAACATAAGCATTACATGTGAATTCTACGGTCAAGATAGAAATCCTCAAATCCATACAAATCATAGATAGATGGGCGGAACCCCCAATTGGATTTGAAACACTAACGGGATCCTCAACTAGACTAGTACTTAGGTGCAAACTTTCAACAATACCAGAAGAGATAAAGGTATGCGATGCGCCAGAATCAAATAAAGTTCGAACAGGAAAACCAGAAAAGTAAACAAGGCTTTCTACTGAAATACTACCTCGGTCCGGAGCTGGAGTAGTGTTGAGAGCATGCATCTGCCCTCCAGAAGGTCCTGCTCGCTGAGTCTGTCCTTGCCCCTGCCCTTGCTTCTTTGGGCAATCCTTGCTGAAGTGTCCAGACTCTCCGCAATGAAAGCATTCTCCCAACTTCCTCTTCTTCTTCCTACAATCTTTGGCTATGTGTCCAACAATCCCATAGAAGTTGCACTTCCTTGTCTCCCTTGCCTTGTTGTTGTTGGCCTTGTTACCCTTGTTGTTCTTGTTGCTCTTGTTGTTCTGGTTGCTCTGATTTCCTCCCCACTTGGAGTCTGCCTTCTTGGTTTGAGTCTCATTAGGCTTGACTTCTTTCTTGCCATTCTTATCATCTCCCTGAAGCAAGGCCATATCCACTAAGCTCTCAAAAGTGGCCCCCATGGGTATATGAGACATGGCTAAACCTTGTAATGGCTCATTCAATCTCGTGCAAAGCGTAGAGCCTTCTTATGGGGTGTGTCAACCATGTCCAAACCGAATCGAGCAAGCTGTTTAAACCTATTCACATACTCCCTCACTGTCATGTCCCCTTGCTTCAAAGATATAAACTTCTCCATTTGTAGATTCTCCTCAGCAGATGATAGAAACTTAAGCCCAAACCTCATCCTAAAGTCGGCCCAAGTCTCTATAGGCCTAGTAGCGTTGGTGACCTCCCACCAATAAGCAGCTTCCTCTTTCAATAGCCATACTGCCAATAGAACTTTTCTATGGTCTTCCACATCAAAGATGGCAAAGAGATCTCCAGTTTCCTTTAACCAGTTTCTTGCCTCCACATAAGTCTTTGTCCCAACAAAATTCTTGCCATCCATCTCCTTAAAGTCTTTGCAGATCTTTGCGAAATCCGCTTGTGGACGCTGAGGAGGAGGAGGAGGAACCTCAGGTACGGAAGGAGGAGTGGGAGTGTTTGCTAGGCCCGCATCGTTGGCCCTAGCTTCGAAGTACCTCCGGAACCATCCGGGTATGGGTACTCCCTCGGGAAGGTTAAGATCGGCCATGCTGAAAAAGGAAAAGATAGATTTAGAACGAGGAAGCAAAGGATAGTGCTAATGGCTTTTGGGGAATAGCCTTTTAAAATAAACTAGACTTTTCTTGGAAAATACTTAATTGGTTTTGAAAATAGTTTTTCAAAAGGTAAGTTTTAAAAGCCTTTTGCTCAAATCTTGTAAACCTTATGCTTGATAACAAATGTAACACCCCACCTCCGCCAGGGCCACTCTTGCAAGTACACTGGCTTTGGAGGGGTGTTGGACAAGGTAAACATGCATGAAGATATCACAAGACAGAACATATAAGTAAAACAGAGTAAATAAAGCAGCGGATAAAATTACTATTTCAAAACCATAGTCAAGTTACATCAAAGTACTTACTCATTATTTCCAACTACTACAAGTCTAGAAACATAAACTGAAAATAACATAAAGTAAACTATCCCCAAAGTAGACGTGGTAAAGCCATAGCGAGCTCAAGTCCAAACCGTACATGAGCTATCCAGAAAGCAAGCTAAAGATCCAAGCTAGGTGCTAGTGTTCCCACCCTGAGAACCTGGGGGGGGGGGAACGGAAGAAAAGAGGTGAAAGGAAAACAGGTCAGTCAAAAAGACTGGTAAGTCCTACCTACTATTAGTATAAAAACTAATAAAGTTAACTGGACATGTAAAACAGAGATGAAACATAGGATGATAACTGGCATGGTGAAAAGTTAACAAGAGTGGCATCGCATATACGAGGTTAAGTTGCACCAAGTGTACTAGTATTCTAATCCATGTCAAGTATAAACAAGAAATGATCCCTTAGCCCAATATTGGCCCAAACTCATGAGATGACCTAGATCACGGTCCAACTACTCGGTCTAGTCGATCGGCTCCCTATAAGCCTAACTCGTCACGTACCGGTGTCATACGGCTTAATCATGGAATGTAGTTAACTGTGCAAGGTCCACCCTAGGATGTATCCAGTCCTAGGGTGTAAACCACAGACACAAAACAAGCACGCATAGTCTAAACCTACCGGTGCCCATGTTCAACTCCGGACTTAATGTGCACGACCATGGTCCGCCTGAACTTAACTGGTGCACCATTCAGCCGTCTCTTTTAGTCTCTTACAATCAGCCCAGTAATCGTGCCCCACCCTAGCCTAGTCCTAGGGTATCCATGATACTCCCTAGTGGGTTACTGCTGAAAAGGACCACGTAACTAGGATTTCAAGCGGGTTAAGTGTGGTTAACCCTATCTTAACCATGTATTGAGTTGGTCAAGTGTATCCAAGCAGTTCATGACTTAACCCTATCAATACATCGTGTTCAACTGGTTAAGTGTATTCAAGTAGTCCATGACTTAACCTTACCAATCCATCGTGTTTAATTGGTTAAGTATTCAAGTGGTCCATGGCTTAACCCTACCATGTGGCATTAATTAACTTAATGCACCCCAACCTCTCACATTAGACTTTGTTGTGGTTACTAGTTAAGCCGGGCGGGTCCGGGTAGCTTTACACCACAACCTAGTAAACCTCGGGTTTTAAGTGCGATATGACCAACTACTCACATTGGGTCCTATTGTTTGTGGCCACTAGTTAAGCCGGTCGGTTCCGGGTAGATTTATGCTACAAACTCAACCCAACCTCGAGTTGGCCACTTTCATGTTTTCTACATGTCATGTCCACGTTCATGTTTTCAAGCATAATCACATGTCATATTTTCATGTCATGTTTCATGTCATTTAAGTTTACCCATAACTTAACCCCATCGCACGTAAGTTCGCATCAACAAAAATATATCAAAAGGGGGAACATAATGATATGATAAGTTGGGCATAAAGTGGCAAAGTCTATCACAAGTTTAACATGGTGATATATGAGGCAAAGGTGTTCATCACAACTAGCATATGGCATTATTGGCCTCAAAACATGTATGACATCAACTTAGCAAATAGGTGATAACATGGTCATAGTTAACATAGGGTGATAACTTGTGATTAGCATATGGTTCATAACATCATAGGCAAGTTAACATAAAGATCATGAGGGGTTGTATGTTGCATTTATGCATAACTACCAAGTTCTATGTTGCATTATGCATAACCACCAAATAAAGCTCATAGCTTTCTACCCAAAAATCAAGGTGATAGTCTCATAATCATAGATCAAAGGAGTCATGAATTAGATCTATGCATAAAATGATAGATCTAAGGTAAACATTACACTAAAGCCCAATTTCAACTTGCAACATGTCACATTTAAGTTCATAGTTTAAATCTAAGAGTAGAATATGGCTTACAAAGCTTGGCTAAGAAAACTAGAACAAAATAAAACAAGATTGAGACGAAGCCACAGTAGAAATCTCCAAATGAATATAAGCTCCAAGTTGTCTTGAGAAATAAGAAGCTCCTTTGATTTGTACGAAGAAAGATTGCTCTTTTACTAGCTTAGAACACTCAAGCTTTCATGAAGAAGGTGGAGGCCATGATATGAAGGTGGAGGCCATGATTAGGAAGCATTTTGGCATAATTTAGTTGTAGGAATGATTTGTGATGATTTAGGCTAGATATTAGGGTGTTTTTATAGGTGTAAAGACTAGTTTAGGCCATAGGATTAACCCTAATTCAGATCTGAGCCATCAAATCACGTCACAAGCCAACAAAACAAGACCCAGGAGCCAAAACAGGTGCACCAGGCCAAACTGGCCGACCACCCAGGTCGACAGGGGTGTCGACTGGGCAGTCGACACCAACTGGGGTGTGTCGACTCCCAAGTCGACTCCCCAGTCAACTTGGGGGCTGGGCGGGAAATTTTCTCGCCCAGTCTGTTTGGCTCCAGATTTGAAATTTGAACTGTTTTTGAACTTGGAATTTTCTGAAAACTTTGACGGGCCATAACTGGGTCATACGGACTCCGATTTTCGAAAACTCGGACTCTATTTCACGTATTTTTCCGAGACGAACGCAATGGCACAACACGTTTCCCTTGATTCAGATTTTAACATTTAATTCTGCCTTGATTTACGTTATAACATGTTATTCAAAATACGGGTTGTTACACTTTCCACGTCTGAAATATCATCTGTCAACTCCTCAGGAGCAAACACCAGAGGATGAACATTGTTCCTCATCAGAATAGTTTTCATCCTCCATTGCCACTTCTCGAAGTCTTTATGCCCATTCCATCTTTCTATTGCTAACTGAGATCCTGCTGCCATATATGTCCCTTTGACATAAGGACTAGATGCAAGTGCTGAATTCTTCTTATCTCCAGCCATAATGCCTAACACCCTTTCTCAATCAACCTCGTAGCTCTGATACCAATTGTTGGACAATTTTTTTTTCAAAAACGTCTTGCGTGTGGCTCGCATTGAAGTGGAGTAGATGCGTGGATCGAAAGGATGAATAGTCCTACATCGCAAGAAATTAAGAAAGATCGTGGTATATATATGGTGTTGGTGGTTTGTAACATTGGGGATTCCTTTTGTTACAACACGTGCTTGCCAATACCACAATATATGCTCGATGGGTGGCGATGGAGAATGTTCAAACGGGACGTCGGCATAGGAGACTTCGACCGTTGACTCCGATAGACACGGTGAAGCGCATACGGTACACAGGGAATGCTGAAACTCAACATGGCATCAAAGCTCCATGATTAGAGGGGACCAGTATGTGTAGCATGGCTCCAAAGTGGCTTGAGCATGGGATGCCCGTCAAGGTGGAGATACAGTTAAAAAAAAACAGCCTGCAACCACTGCTTATGAGAACTCGGGGTAGCAGCCTAGCCAACTGTGAATATGACTCAAGGTGTAACTCCAAGGTGACTTGAGCAATGTTCGCCAAAGTGGAGATTGTTAGGTGTGACTCGCATTGAAATGGAGTGGGTGCGTGGATTGAAGGAATGAATAGTCCCACATCGTAAGAAATTAAGAAAGATCGTGGTATATATATGGTGTTGGTGACATGTAACATTGATGATTCCTTTTGTTACAACATGTGCTTGCCAATACCACATTATATGTTCGATGGGTGGCGATGAGGAATTTTCAATCGGGGCGCTGACATATGAGACTTCGACCGTTGACTCCGATAGACACGGTGAAGCGCATACAATACACAGGTAAATGAAAAGTTAATTACTTCTAAACTATAAATTATGGGAAAAAAAATCTATAAATTAAATTAAAAACACTTCATAAAGATATTATTTAAATTTGAAATATATATTTTATTATAATTTAAATTCAAATCTGAGTGTTTAAACAAATTAATATTCAATTTTGAAGACTTAAAATTATGTGTTGTTGCATTTACTTATGCTATTCGAAATTGCGTCATTGTAAAAGAAGAAGAAAAAAAAGTCTCGATACCGAAGTCATTTCAAATATTGTCGATATACTCGTGAAATTAAATTAAAAAACAAATAAATTGGTGTCATCTGAAAAGAAGTCATGGTGTTCTGGCCAACTCAATACTAAGCACATCAAGATGGAACTATGCTTGTAATAATTAATTTTAAAACATACCCGTTTATCTTAACCGATCAATACAATACAATGCTATAGCATTAGTAAATAGTGATTAATTAAAAAAGGACTATTGTCACAACTTTTGAGACAAAACAAAACAAAGGGAAATCCATTGTATCCTGCTAACTTACAGCCCGTAGGCGGCTGCATCTACAAATTCAGCCCTCAGCCGCCTTTATCATCCAAAGTAGGATCTCCTCCACTCTCAGCCATGGAAGCAACGGAAATCGATAGCGACGAAGAGTTTAACACTAACATTCTCCTAACTCTTCTTCCCCAAATCGAAAATCCCGACGCTCAATCGGACTCGAACCATTCATCAAGTTTGACCCAAACCCATCACCTCAAATCCATAAACCAAATCCTAGTGACACGTCAGCTCCGTTCCCAAGGCCTCTCCTTCCAGCTCTGGCCCGCCGCCTCCACTCTCCTCTCTCTCCTCGATTCCGATCCTCAAATCATCACCAGTCACATCACCAAACCAAATCCTAAGCTCAAAGTACTGGAGCTCGGATCCGGAACAGGCCTGGCTGGAATAGCCGCAGCCGCCATTCTAGGCGCTGACGTCACCCTCACCGATCTCCCGCACGTGCTCGACAACCTCCGGTACAACGCTGATATCAACGCCGACGTCGTCAGAGCGAGGGGTGGGTCCGTAACAACGAAAAAGCTGATGTGGGGGAAAGACGAGGATTTGGTTGGTTTGGGGGATTTCGATTTGGTGATTGGGACTGATGTGGTTTACTACGAGGAGTTGTTCGATGATTTGATTGCAAGTCTAAGAGGTTTGGTGAAGGAGGAGGCGAGGTTTGTGATGGCGCATTTGAGGAGGTGGAAGAAGAGGGATTCTTCGTTTTTTAGGAAGGCGAGGAAGTTTTTTGATGTGGAGGTTTTGTTCAAGGATGAGGCCATGCCTGGAACTAGACTTGGGGTTGTTGTTTATTGCTTCGTGGTGAAGAAGAACAATGCCAAGAAGGATCATGGCAATAAACTATGTTAGTCTGGGTAAGGAGTAAGGAAGTTTTTCTCCATAGGTCATATTAACATTTTCAACTAGTTTGGGTAAGAACAATGCATGAAATACTTCTTGCAATACGTTGTCATTTTTGATATTTAGAATTGATTCAGCTTGAGTTCATTAAAATTTTGAGTACGATAGGTTGAATGATAAAAAAAAAATGTTGGGTAAAACATAAGAAACGATTTAGGGATTCATATGTGGAGGTAAAACGAATTTGAAGTTATACTGTAGAACAATTCATGTACAAGCTCTTTATAATCCCTTGTGAAACAAATATGAAATATCGGTCAATTTATTAAAGCTAAAACTCAAGTTCCAGACAATTTACGTTTCCAGCTTTCTTGTGTGTGATGCAAGTTTTTCTTTTTATAGCATCTGAAAATGGATTTCAATGTCACCATAGTCATTATTATTAATAAATTTCTCATCTTTTTTTGGTTATAATCCTCCATTTTTCGGTAAAAACCAAATTTCAGGTTTGTCTAAAAGAATTGTTGCAATCACACCTAATTATATATCCTAAAACTAGTGTAATTGGCAGGCAATCAATATGGTAATAAAATCAGCCAAATCTAACCAATCTCATCACAAGGCATGCAACAAGTTAATGTATTTTGTAAAAAATATATGTAGTACTAATACCAAAACTAACATAGTTTCCCTCATTAAACTCCTAGTTATTAGCATGAACATGGATCTGATGATGTTCTTATAACAATAATAATAAAAAATGCATTTCGACTTCTTTCTTCAAGCAATCAGTAGGCAAATATGTTTGGTTAAGGCATATCTTTGTTAAGCCTTAAAGTAGATGGAAAGCCATATTTCTGCAGCCATTTCAATTGTTGCAATAATTAGTTATCATAATTTAGGGCTACGTTAGATGATAATAATTTTAGATGACGATTTTACAAATATTATAAGAAGATCATATTGTGCATTCACTCTTGATCATAATAGGCTTCTTCATCTATAATAAACGAACAAGAGTCCAAAAGAGCGAAGACATTGTTATAGTGCCAAGATGAGCTAAGATTTTGTGATTCCAAAGACAAAGCTTGTTGGACTACCAGCAATCAGAGATAGGGGCGGCCGCCAAGAGAGATTTCAGGATGTGAAATAGAATGGTGGAAATGCCTTTCATCACGAGTAACATTTGTAAGTATCCTTCTGGAAAACCACTCAGGCATCGCCTTGGCATTAGACATGGCTTACTACCTCCTTTAAACATCTAAATAAGCATTTAAGCCTACTGCAACGTTGTGACTTGATGCATCCTTAAATTGACTGTCTTATCTTCTTGGTTGCTACCAAATGCATCCAAACCTCAAAATTTTCAATTTTGATCAACTGAAATTAAATTGATCAATAAAATTTATACATGAATGCGTAAGAACAGTTGTCCGATTACTGCTTTTTTTAAATGATCAGCCTCTAGTTCATACTGATTGCCTGTCATTCACCTAGCAGTTTTACAACATTGTCAGCAGTTAAGCAAGTTCCATCATTAGGACTACTACAATTCATCTACAGAGTAAGAATGTCCCTTCTCTCATTTTGGGTCAATTATCAGTCTTCTTCTTTGCATTACCAAAGAATCAAATTTCGTCTGTAATTTTTTGGGCAAGTATGTGTCTAACAAACAAATACTCTAGTATTTTGTAATAAAATGAGTGAACTGGAAGATGTGAGCATTTGTGTAATTTTATTTCATACTTAAAAAGGTGTTGCCAACAAGCCTTGCGGGCAACAATAACCCCTACAAAAAAGAGAGGAAAACCCTTTAACAAACAATAGATGAAATCCAAATTAATAGATGAAATGCAAATTAAGATACTTGGATCAAAAGTAGAGCTGAAATGAATAAATACCCTAGATACTTGTCCATAGTTGTCATTTTTAAGGTTTGAACCCGTGACATCTTATATTGTAGTTCGGACCATCAATCATCTGCATCAACATCGTTAGTGTGTTTTATTTTTTTATTTTATTTTTTTTATAAAGATTTTCGATGTGCACAAAGTTGAGCGTGCTTATTGTTCAAGCCTATGGATTACTTGCACATGGCATATGCTATTTTAATCCAAGGTTCGAATTCAATCATTGAAATTTTATTAGTTTTGGATGATTTGGGTAATTTCGGTTTTGGGTTTGGATTTGGTTTCGGTCGCGATTTCAATTTACAATCGCTTTTTTTTTAATGAAATATAATATGACCCTTACATAAAGATATAAATAGTGTAAAAAATGTGATCCAAAGCGTACTTGAAGTTAGTAACAAGACCATCAAAACGTAGTTTAATGAAATTAAAATCAATAAATAACAATTAAATTATGTTTGTTTGAGATGAATATTTGTTAGTCCAACCAAACCCCATGCCAAAATAAATGAAACAAACCCTAACCCATATCCCAGTTGCAAACCAACCCTAATTAATTATTACCCAATAAAAATAAGTAGATATTTTTTGATGAAGGAAATAGAAAAATATTTGTTAATCCAACCCAACCTTGCCCAAAAAAAAATGATTTGGGCCTAAACCCAACCCTAATTAATCATTATTCGATTAAAATAGGTAATTATTTTTTGATGAATTTTTTTTTCCAATGAAAGAAACAGATAAATATTTGTTAGTCCAACCCAACACACAAAATAGATGATTCATGCCCTAAACTACAATCCAACTATAAGTGAGTTCTATATCATCTTCCAATCAAAAGTCAGCTGCTTAGAGTAAGGAGAACAGAAATATGCCGAAGCTTTGAAAAAACTACCCCAGTTTGGATTTATGTAGAGCCAAAGTGGAGATTGATTACAATTTTCGTTACGGTTTTTTTTTTTTTTTTTTTTTTTTTTTTTTTTTTTTTTTTTTTAAGTTTTGTGTTTTCTTGATTTTGGTTTGTTAACCCTGTGGAATTGAGTTTTACTATCAGATTTGGTTCCATCATTGTCAATACCGAGTACGATATTGTTATCGCGCCCGCCTTTCTATAAGGCCATTGCACTTGGATTCGAACAAATGGATAGCTCGAGAATCGAGTACGGATGGTTACATGGTATTATAGAACTCGGAATTTCTTAGACAAAGATCTCGGGTTGGAAGAACTTGGATTCATGAAGAAGCAAAGTTCTGATCGATCAAGTGAAGATGCATCAGATCAGATCGGTTATCTCGTTTCACTATGGATCGGCTAGGGCAGCATAGGTCAGATCGACCTAGAATCTTCCAAATCGATCGGCATGTGTAAAGGCATTGGATTGGTGTGTTCATAACTTGGAACTTAGATGCAAACTTTGAAGAAACAAGGCTTGGATGATAACTCTAGGATCAGATCGGTCGGTCTATAATGGATCTAGATCAGTACCGATGGTGTGGACGGTCACCGATCCCACTTTTTCTATGCTAACTTGGTCGTGATGGATTCCCTAGTTTTTCTCCTCATATTGTGCCAATCCGAACCCATCTACAACTATAAATTCAAGATTTGGAGGCTTATTTTGGGGATCTTTTTGGCTTCTCTACGCAAGGACTTTGCCATTATCAAACGTCATCTCTCTTATTTCCACTTTTTTGTACTCAAACAAGTATTGTAATCTAACCGTAAATATATTACTTTACAATGGGCGTAGGTACTTTGTCGAATCACCTTAAATTCCGCATGTTATTTACTTTCATTCTTTCCTTATGATCTGGGTTTTTGATAATTCACTATGGTTTGCTTTGTGGAATTGGATATTTATGGTTTACGCTCGATTGACCAAAATCACATCTATTTTTTTCTACGTGCCAAGCAAGGCACCTTTGATTTGAAACTTGAATTTCTGAAGATTTGGACATAGTTAGGAAAAGAAAGACAGATGCTCATGCTAATGGCACTAGATTGAAAGGAAGTCAGGAAGCTTCCTCTTTAGGAAACATCTCTATTTATCTCACTCGGGAAAAATGGATGGAATCATCATGGATTTGGAATCTCGATTTTGAACATCAAGAATGATTAGTACGGAGGCAAAAGGAAATTATGACCAATTTCTTCAATCAAATCCGGTAGAATGGAAGGCCATGAGGTCAGGAAACAATTGCTGGGGCTGGATCCAACAATTCAGTGGAACTCAGATTGGACTCGCGGGAAAATCCTCCGTAGTCACTTCGAATTGGTATCGATCTCGATTCTTAGGTTGGTATCCACTACACCAAAACAGCCAATTTGGCACACCAGGATGTGGATATTTGATAGGGCTTTAAGTCGTATCAAATTTGATAGGGCTTATAGCCGTATCAAATTTGATAAGCCGTATCAAATTTTCTTTTGCAATCCGCACCACCTCTAATAGTTGAAATTCCACCCTAGATCTTGAATGGTTCGGATCAATACTTTTTGATTGGGCTTGCAACCGTATCAAATTGGAATGGTAATTCTACCCGTTTCCGTGTCATTATTTTCTGCTTTCTCCTCTCTGCTTTTCCATTTCGGCCGCAACAAAATAAATTACCAAACCTAAAAAAAGGGCGAATCTCAATTCTTCGATCTAAATAAATTCCCGTAAACAAGCGGGTCGATCTCGCCCGTGGCTTTGGAATTTCCAGTCGATGATGCGATAGACATCGTCGGCTGTCAAAGTACCACGGAGGATCAGAAAGAGGCTTTTAGATGCGAGAATTGGAACCAGCCCTCCTTCTAGAAGCGTTGAGGAAATTGAGGCGAGGCTTAAAGAAGCCGATCTTAGAAGACAGGTATCTTTTCCATATTTTGCGTACTTATCTATCTTTTTTTCTTTTTAACAAGATTCAGAATGTATTAGCTGATGAAATTAAGCGCGTTTTTAGTCTAATTTTGTCTTCTATTAGTGAAAAAAAATGCTTCACTTATATTTGAAGTTGTCTACAAGTTTTAGTTTTAACATCTTTGATGGAGTCGGCTGTGGCTGTTAAAAGGCGTAAAATTTGGTAAAGAATGAATCTGTGGTATTCTTTAACCGAGGAGGAGTTGTGATATTTCTGTTTACTGATGTGCTGATTACTTGATCAAAATCTAAGCACATACAATTCAGTTTGTGAAGATTTACATTACAGAACTTAGTCTATGTGACTTATTTGTAAAGCTTAAGTATTATTAAGGACAATAAGTATAAGGTTCGTGTTATTTTACGATAAATTTATTTAAAGGTGGTTATGGATATTATTTTGTAAAGTTGCATCTCTTAAGCTTTGCTATCACAGTCACTAGCTTTATTATAATTATTTTTGCATACTTTCCCGTGATAAAAACAATACTGGTTTAAAAAATTTATCTCTGAGTTGTCGTGTTAATACTTGCCATGCTGTAAAATTGTTATTGAGGCTGGATGTGTATAGTTTATTTCGCTCTCATTTAATTTGTTTTGTTTTTTGTGTAGCTTATAAAATCTGTGTATAATAATCATATTTTGTTTAAACAGCAATTTCACGAGTTCTTAGCAAACAAAGCAAGGCCAAAGTCAAAAAGTCCTTGGTCATCTCAAGAAGAGGATCTTGGTCAGCGTCTTGAAGCAAAGCTTTATGCTGCCGAACAGAAAAGGTAAACTTCATGTATTTATGTGCAATATGAAAGTGTTCCTAGTCTAAACTTGTAATTGGTTCCTTCCAACGAAGATGCAGTGATTTGCAGACTAATCTTGCAATGGGTGTTTTCTCACTTGGAACCGTGATTCTAGAGGACAGTTTGAGAATTTTGAGATGTTGTTGCTTAAAGTCTGTTGTTCTGTGACTTCAGTTATGAGGTTCTTTGTCGAAATTTAAAGGACTGAACTCAGTGCTAGTTGTTTGCAGCCTATCTGATTATCCGTATATATATTAGCTAAACAATTCTCTTCTATTACTTTCTGACTCAATTTTTGGTAGTACTCCTAGGTGGTACACACATACTACTGTGGGCATGAATGATCAATCTTTGCACCTTCTTATAAGTACGTTCGTAGTTTGAAATATTGGTTATTTGTATTTATATCTATTATATTTGTAAAAAGGAAAAAAAGGCATCAATCAGTATTAGATAAAATCCTTTGCGTTTTGCACTAACACTTGATATATTATGCCTAAATAAGTGAAGCTAATGGATGTTGTTATTCTATGCTGCCAACACAGTGAAGGCATAAGCGCTGGTAACTACATTTGCTACAATCCAACACTCAGTAGGATTTATTGTAAAAATGACTAATTTTAGCAGATATTCTACTTGTTACTGCATTAATATATGAGCCATTGCAGTTATAAACTTTTGTAAAATTTAAACATCTTAGTCTTGTTGGTTCTGAAATATGCTCTAACAGAATGTCATTGACTTTGAAATATGCAGTGGTAGAATGCAACTTTAGGAAAGATATGTCGCTCAACAGTTTGCACACATTTCTTATCTATCGTTTAAATGTTGTTTTGTTGTCATTGTCAAATAGATAAGACCTGTCATTTTACTTGCATTTTCAAATAATTGTAATACAAGTATGTTAATGAATGTTGTCTCAGAATCATGTACCTTTATAGCTGGACAAATCTTAATTACTCTCACAGCTGCTTTCCTATTAACAGTTCCGCACACACAAAGTTATCTACAGAAGATATGCTGGACTTTTTTTCTCCTTGTGCGTTGACATAACTGATAACGAGCTTGCATATTTGGAGTGCATCCATTTATTTGTGGAGATTCTAGATCATTTTTTCAGCAATGTATGCGAGCTCGATTTTGTCTTCAATTTCCATAAGGTAAGCTATACTGAAAAGTGAAAATTAAACTCAATTTTGGCTACATTTATTTTAGGATTTAGTTAAATACCGTGTACAATTAACAATGTTGGAGCCGGCAGAAACTTGGAAGATATATAAATACTCTGAATATGTTTTTATGGTGATAAGTTTCGAGAATTATCGTCATCTATGGTTACATATATCTAGTGTATTTTCCGTAAGTGCTAGAGAAATTATGGAGAATGATTATTACCTACAAGATCGAATACATCTCCACCATCCATTTAGCGAGATGAATTACTATAAAGTCATATGTGTACTTATCTTGTAAGTAAGAAAAAAATTTGTAAGCAAAGTTTCTAACAGAGGCTATTCTCTCCTTTGTAATATATATTGCTCATTCCATACTTGCTGTCTAGTTCATTGATCTTCTTTTTATAAAATTTGCAGACATTAGTATGGGAGCTTGCTACGGAAACAGCAAGCTTGCTTGCTGTTTCACAGCAAGCTCAGGCTTGCGGAAACAGCAAGCCAACTTGCTGCGGAAACAGCAAGCTTGCTTGCTATTTCACAGCAAGCTCAGGCTTGCGGAAACAGCAAGCCAGCTTGCTGTTTGTTTCCACAAGCCAGCTTGCTGCGGAAACAGCAAGCTCAGGCTTACGAAAACAGCAAGCCAGCTTGCTATTTTAGCAAGACGGACATATGTTTTGGTGCACATCATTGTTTGCGTTGAACTTGTGTGTGTTTTACTTCTTTGTAATATATATTGCTCATTCCATACTTGCTGTCTAGTTCATTGATCTTCTTTTTATAAAATTTGCGGACATTAGTATGGGAGTTTGCTGCGGAAACAGCAAGCAAGCTTGCTGTTTCAAACAGCAAGCTTGCTTGCTGTTTCACAGCAAGCTCAGGCTTGCGGAAACAGCAAGCCAGCTTGCTGCGGAAACAGCAAGCTCAGGCTTGCGGAAACAGCAAGCCAGCTTGCTGTTTGTTTCCACAAGCCAGCTTGCTGCGGAAACAGCATGCTCAGGCTTACGAAAACAGCAAGCCAGCTTGCTATTGGCTATTGACCAGTTATTTGTGATTTAGGTCTGAGGTCTCTTATGCCTGAGTCGTACATTCAGAGAGTAAGTTCTTCTCATAAGCCATCTTTGTTTCATTTATATTGGCCTGGTACATAGTTTAAAATTTAATGCTCATTAAAGACTGTCATATGCATTGTCTTTAGTTTCCTTGACATGAATTTGACATAAACAGGATCATGTGCATAGTTTTACTTTTCTTTTTTTCCTCGTATTAACTTCTGCACACTTAAATGATGAGAACAATATTTAGATCCTCTGCTATGATATTTTATTAGACTTGAACCATCCAATTTTAAATTAGACAATTCAAATCCGGTTCCTATCTTGAGATGCATGTACAAAAAGAGAATGCATGCACAAAAAGAGAATGCATGTATATATACATTTAAATAACACTTTTCTTTCTTTAACAGATGTTAGTTCATTAATTGCAATCGAGGAATTTTATTGACTAGGGATACCTCATTCTATTTCAGGTTTCCTAATTTTTTGCTAATTCATAAAGTATGAAATGGTATTTTATTGATTGTTGTTGATTATCTGCAATTTAATTAGCTTTCGCATGAATTTGGATTCTCCTTCTACTCATTATTCATAGGAGGGTAAATCTAACTAATCTAGAGTTGAAAACAAAATTCATGGACAAAAAAAAATAATTAGTTTAAGCAAGAAGTGACTTCATGTTTTATTAAGGTAGAATTTGCAAAATCTGCTAGGTCACTTATTAGAGGAAGTGTTCTTGTTAGCTGACACGCTGAGTTTGAAAAAATACATCAGGTAGTATTTGAGCATTCATACTCAATAGGAAAATGAAATGGGTTTTAATAGCATGAACTTATCCACTATTTTGAAAAAATACATCAGGTAGTATCTGAGCATTCATCACACACTTGCCATCCAACAGACAATGTCCAAATGATAATATCTTTTTATTTAGCTACTGCTTCAATAATAATTATGTGATTCTTGGTTGTCAAATTAGAAGCAACATGATAAATGTAATTGGAAGATATAAGAACTTAACATATCACGTTTCAATGGCAGGTACTTTTTTGTAACTCAGAACTGGAAACATGTGCTTGAAAGTCAATTCTTGCTTCAGTTTTATTAACAAAGCAGAATCCATTAATTTTCAGTGCAACAGGTACCTTATTTGCTCATTGTTGCATAATCCATTAATTTTAAGTATTTAAGTATTCTTTTTCTATACAAATATGGTTGGACTTACATTGAGTAATGTGAACATTTTGAAGGCTTTGGATGAAAACAGACTGCACATGCTGGATTACCATGACATTTATCTTCCCTTCATCGATCGTATCAGGCTGCTAATATCTTGACCACCATTCGGGCAATCACAAATCTCTTCAAGCATTCACATTTTTACAAATGGTTACATTTGCACTACAGTGAGGTTGTTTCTTATGCCACCAGCTGATACATTGAAGCTCAATAGTGAGAAATCATTTAGTTAATTTCCTGTTGATTTTCTTCGTGCAGATTCTTGATGCAATATCCAGCTGCAAACCGTCCTTTACTAAGAGCGTCTATTTAGCTTATTCTACTTTGGTCCTTAAGTAAGTATCATTTTTCAAGTAACTAGATGATATCCTTTTGTATAACATGAGAAATGTGCACATACAGATACATATACTTTCTAAGAAAGTAAACACATGTTGATGCATAGATTAAAGTCCCTTCGATGCAAAACTATAGAAGCCAAAGTCATTAGAAATTGTCAGATGACCATTTGTGCTATTAAACTATTAGATTGAGGCTTTGCAGTAGAAATTGTAACTACACAACATATTTTCAGACTTCAGTTTAATCTCTAGCTTGTGTACTGAGTTCGCAAACTCAGTCCCGAACTGAGTTCGCAAACTCAGTCCCGGAACCGAGTTCGCAGCAAGCTCGTTTCGAACCGAGTTCGCAGCAAACTCGTTTCGAACCGAGTTCGGGAACTCAGTCCGGAACCGAGTTCGCGAACTCAGTTCTGGAACTGAGTTTGCGAAGTCAAAAGTATGGAAAAGATTTCATTTTCATTCCACTTCATTTAAAATCGCAGACCGAATTACCCTTGTTTTGATTCATTTTCATTCCACTTCATTTAAAACCGCAGATGAGGACTGAGGAGAAGAGCAGTGGTGGGAGACCTGAAGTGGAGACATGTATGTTTCAGACTTTCAGCTCAGTACCATAGCAGTATCACTATATCAGTATGTAATATGTATCTGTATATTGTATCTTAGTAGTGAAACTGAAGTCTATGAGCCGTATCAATCCATTACATTATGTATTATTGTATGTAATATGTATTATTGTATCTTAGTATGTAATATGTATCATTGTATTATGTTTCAAGCTTTCAGGCTAATTGTATTTTTTTTTTATTTTTTTTTTAAAAATTTGATACGGCTTTAAGCCATATCAAATTATTAATTTGATACGGTTTAAACCCATATCAAATTAATCAACTGATATGGCTTAAAACCGTATCAAATTCATACTTTGATACGGTTTTAAGCCGTATAAAAATACCAATTTGATACGGTTTTAAACCGTATCATTTTATGAATTTGATACGGTTTTAAGCTGTATCAAAACAACAGAGACGCCATTTTTTGATACGGCTTAAAACCGTATCAAATTCATTTTGATACGACCATGAACACTGCCAAATTGGCATTTTTGGTGTAGTGATTGACCCTGTTCGAATCAGGGGAAGCCCTCTAGGTGGTTCTGGCTTAGCATTTGACACTTCAGGAAATTGGAATTTGAAAATAGAAATCAGATGCGTGTAAGCTTGGAAAATGGAATGGATCAGACGAGAGTTAATATCGTCTTTCGAAATCGAATCGGCCCCAACCTCACTCCCTGGTCGATGCCGATCCGAAAATGGGTGCTAGGGATTGACATCCTAGTTTGGATGGTTTTGCACTCGGGATGTGGGCGTTGGTATTGATGATTTGTAGCAATTTCTGAGTAATGATAATAGATTGTGAATGTGGTTAGAAGAGTTTCAAAAGGTGGCTTGTCTCGATAAGATTTGAATAGAGTTAATCGAAGTCCGTTCAATCAAAATATACGAAAATATAGGAATTCGCGGATCTTGGGTGTTGGAGGCTTATGATTGGAGGAATGATCTTGTCGTTCACCTTATGAGGTATATGTGCCAGATGGAAGTATTGTGGGCACTAGACAAGGTTATGATTAAGTGCTTTCCATTATTTTTATCGGGTATTGCTGTCATGTTGTTTCGACAGTTGGAAAGTGGCTCTATTGTAAGTTGGAATGATCTTATGGAGAGGTTTATTTAATAATTCCATGTCCATATTTTCTATCCAAGAACATAATGACGTTTGCTACCATCAAGCAGAGAACTAATGACTGCAAGTTTCTGGAAAAGATTTAATGCGGTAGTTGCGTCGGTGGATCTACTGGTCCCGTCAATGGTTTTAATGGCTGTGGTTTATGGAATATTAGATAACTATGATTTAAGATTTCACTGGAAAGAGATCCGCTAAGGGGCCTTGGTGAATTTTATTACGAGACAGATTGATTTCTTAGGTAAGACGTTGCGAGAGCAGATAGAGAGGCTCTCGAGGTTAATGCACTTAAAGACGAAGAGTTGTCTAGATTTGGAAAGCATTAAAGAAAATGAAAGGCTACTGATGTGTTTTGGAATAACAGACAATGGAGAGAAACAAAATTCTTTTCGTACACAAATCTTAACGTACCTTGGAAAGAATTTTTTTGGATGCTCATAATAGTCTTCCATTTAGACGATACGCTAGGAGAGAGCCTATGGAAAGCGAGAGGAATTCATGAAAGCGTTGTTTGTTTCATGACCTGGATGATCATGATGCAAATGAGTGTCGACATCTCAAGGATATGAACGCGTCAGAAATGGATGGCTGATGTAATATATTCAAAATCAGATTATGGTGATGAAACATGAGCAGCCTTCCACCGCTCGGAATAGGAGTGAGACATGACCTAGTTGTGATGACCTCCCAACATCACCTGCACCAAATGACAAGGAAGATACGCTGTAGACTATGACAGGCTGATATGGGACGATCATCGAGGAAAAGAAACATGAATAGAACATGTGGTATATCTCATAATATAGGAAATAATATATAATAAGAACATATACAATAGAATAGTAATGAAGCATGATGAAGCAAGAAATCCCATCTCAATATAAAACCACAAAGTACAATACAAGATGTCACAAATCTCTCAATACTTTGGTGCCTCACTACATGCTTCACTTAGAGTATATCAATCAACACAACTGAAACAAATAAAATATCTACAGAAAACATAATACGCCAGCCTTCATCTCGTCTTCGGTCGACAACATCATGACCAACCTGCTATCTGTTGGAGAATGGAGTTTTGATGACAACAACCTTATTTCAATATTAATTGATTATAAAATATATATACATACATATGCAGGATTTGTACATAGGAATTAATACTTAAGACTGTACAGTTTAAGAGCTTCTAGCGATTCAGAATTCAGGGATGATTCAAAACTCATGAGTAATCAAGATTTCAAGAGTTCAAGAGTTTAAGATAAATATAGTAATAGAGTCTAGTTATGTAAGACTCTGAATAGCACTCCAGGTTCAAATTCAAATTCATTTCTGATTTTCAATTTCTGGTTTTCAAACTTCAAATTCTATCCTCAATCTTTATTTTCTCTATTTTACTTTTGATTTTAACTCAAGTTTTATAGTTTATAGGTTTTATATAGTTATATACTTTTATATACTTTGTATTTATATAGTTTTAAACTTTATGATTTTACAAATATGTTTATATAGTTTATACTTATGATTTCAAATGATTTTCTAATTTATAATATTCATTTATAACACTATGTTTTATTTCAAGAATTTCCAGAATTATATATATATATATACATATATACATATGTACACACACACATTAAAACACTTCAAAAATGCTCATATTTCAATTTTTGAATAGCATATGTTGATATGTCGACATATAACTTTCATATTTTTAATTTTGAAAGGAAGTGTCTTTTCCCTATTTGTAATGTTCGAGAAGCGTTGCAACGTTTCAGATCTTATAAATAGGGGTTGATTTCGAATTTTTTTTCATTATTCTTCTTCTCCATCTTCATCCTCTTTCTTTACCCTATTAATATTTCATATTTTTATGATTTCTACTTTTATACTCTACCGAATTCAATTCTATTTATATAAATCTTCTTCTTTTCTCACTCTCTACTCATTACTCTCTTAATCGAAGTGCTACTGAAAAGTTATAGGTATGTTGTGATTGTTTGGGTAAAAGGTGTGTCCTTGTAGCCTTGAAATCAAGGAAACAGAGCGGTGTTAACCTTGTAGCTGAGAATCAAGGGGAATATACTTGATCAAGGGAATCGTTGTTAATCTTGTGGTCGTGAAATCAAGAGTATTGGAATCAGTGTTAACCTTGTAGCCGTGAAATCAAGGGAGTTGTACTTGGATATTGATATAGTAATCAAACTCTGCGCAATCAAGCGTTGCATGAGACTAGACGCAGGAGTAATCCGAACCAATATAAAATCCGGTGTGTTATTTCCTTTTTTGCATTTTCTTTTTGTTTATTTTTGTGTTTCTGTTTGATTCTGTGTTTATGATTGTTTCTCTGGTGTCACTACAAGAAATTTGACCTTTACCTACCAATATTTTACCTACCAATAAATATGGGTAGGTAAAGAGAACCTTTATCTACCAATATTCAATGGTAAAATTTATTAGTAGGTAAATATTGTTAATTTTATAAAATTGTTGAAGGATGACTATCTACCAATAATTATAGGTTGGTAAATTGTATTATCTACACATATACATAAAGGGAAGTTTTTTTGCGATTAGCCCCTACATTTTTGTCATATCATTTTGAACTTTCATTAAAAATAATGTTGAGTTGTGTGATGATGTGTCAAAAAAGTACATTTTAGCATTTTTTTTGAATTGGAGATTTCATTTACATATCCTAACAACATTTTTTGTAAAATCGTTTCTTTATTAATTATTAATAATTATTTTGGAATATGGAATAATTAACAGTTAATGAATTAATAAACAATAATTAAATTGTAAATAATTTACATTATATAATCATTCATTAATAACGTATAATACATTGTTATTTTTTTTCTTCCAAACAACTGACTGCAAAAGTTTTAAATTTAATTTTTTCTAAGATGTTTCACAATTTCACACTAATATGTCATCATCTGAAATGACTAAAACATATTTTCTCCAGTTTATTGTGGAGACACAATCCATACCATCTTCTCTGGCTATAAATTTAACAGCTTATTTAAAATCAAATCTAAGGTACAAATCTCAATCCACGTAATCTCTTTTGTGGCCTCAGTCCACGTAGTCTCTTTTGATTGGCCACGGTATAAACCTAAAAAACTACCACTACAAATAAATACCATTAATTTTGATGGCAACTTATGCTTAAATAATTTTTTTTTAAATTCTAACTCAATGATGATTAATTAGGAATTTTTTCTAATAACAAAAATACAATTTATAAAATAGAATTTTAGACAACATAATATTAGACTTATTTTTGTAAGAAAAACCATAAACAATATGTACTTAAAGGGTACATATCATTTTGTGGTACTTTCAAACATAGGATTTTTTTTCTGTTTCTTTTAAAGAGCTGAGACTTCAACTCATGACTTCAAATAAGTGAAAATGTTTTTCTTTAAAAGTGCATGTTCATAAAAAGTTCATAAAGTAGTTTTATCAAAAGTGACTCAAATTCGTATAATGTCATGTTAAAAGTTTATGGACATTTTTTATAGTTTAGATCTATGTCAAAAATGTGAATATCAGTTATCAGCAAAGATGAAGTGGACAAATGGTAGTGGTATATTTCACTATGAGGAGGTGGAAAAAAAAAGTTAAGCAATATCTTGCTTTACCACCTGTAGAATGGGATATTAAAAGAAAAAATGACATAAAATTGCATTAATAATGAAAAATCAAATTTGGGCATAATGTGGATTTCGGTTGTTTTAATTTTTAACATTCAAAGAAATAGAATATTTTAATAGTTTCCTTTGTTTTCAAAGTATTTATCAATCTTATATATGATAAGTAAATATTTATTGCTTAATAAGAATTATAGACTATCGGTCTTATATATGATAAGTAAATATTTATTGTCTAATAATATTGGTTACAATAGCATATTCACACAAAGTAAATCTCCCAATAAAATATGCATATTTTTTTTACTAATTATCCCTCTATTCACACACATAATCAAATATACACACACACACACACTAATACACAAAGAAATCCCGCTGTTTTCCATCTTTACTACACAATCAATAAAATAAAAAACGAACCAAATGGACAGTCAGAATAAAAATAAATAATCAAAGCTAAACATTTAATATATTTAATTAATTTACAGTTTTAATAATATTATTTAGTAATTACCATAGTTTAAAATTAATAATTAATTATCGACTGCTAACAATATTACAAATATTTTTCTTTGTCAGTTGTCATATTTGCCTAATAATACTTTCTCTATTTGTTAGCTGTAAAAGATGCTAATTTTTAACAATTTATATAACATTATGTTTTCACCAAAAATGGCTCAAACACCAAAGGTACTAAAACTGTACTTCACCAAAATGGTAGGGAAAAAAATGGAGCTATACTAATAACAATTTAAAATGAAAATGCAAGGAAGAAAAAATGGAGACAAGATTTAGAGTGGTTCAGCCTTGTATTAGGCCTACGTCCACTATGAAAATGACTCGCATTCGTATAACGGAGATTACAAAGTACATGAACTCTCTTTTTTCGTACATCTCTACATCCACTCAATATACTCTCATTCATACACTTCAATCCTGGGATTTTGCGAGAGAATGGTAGAGTTTGAGGAGGAGAAGGATGGATGAATGATTGAGAAGAATGATGTCTTTGTTTCCCCTAATTACAAGGTTGTACTTGATGCTATGGCCAAATGAGTGATGACGCTTCGAATGATCAAGATGATCATTACTCCACAATGCTTAAGGAGTGATTGAGGATAGAATTTTGCAGCACTTTTCAGTTTAAGAGATTCGATCCCCTTTACGTTGGTAGCCGTGGCGTATTTATAGGTGAACTCCTCTGAGGAAATGATCTGAAATCTGTATATGCTAGCTATGGATCACACATTCCATTAATTACAATCATGTCACTGCCTAGCTGTAGCCAACTGTTGACTGTCATACGTGAGCAAAAGGAATGAGCGTCTTGGATAGGTGGACGGATGACCATAGTTCTTGATGCGGCTATGTTTGATTCTGAGTGAGCAGGTGGCAACTTTTCTAGTCTGGGGATGACCGACTAAGACTTGCAACTAGAAACGTAAATGTGCTCTTTCTAAGAACTGGTGTACGACGGACCGGTAGGTGGTATCTGACCAAAGTGTCAGTGTTCGACTAGTAAGGACGTACGAGCGATAGGAGCTGCAATCCATGAGAGGTTGTCAAATATATGTGCGACCCTGACTCCTACTCTGATATGTACGACCGATCCTTGATATTAGGTCAAACGTCTTCCATTGTTGTGAGCCATTTTATAGGAGCGAGTGCTTCAAGTGACTTATAAGGGCAGAATGCAGGGCTGGAATCAATTCTCCTTTGTACCCTGCACGACTGATCCTCTTGGCTCGAGAGCATTCGTCCTTTGCTATCCATCTTTATGGTCGCCCCTGCCTATGTTAAATGGACGACTTGCTTTGTTTTGACACTTGAGCGGCTTCGTTTCGATATGAACAGTCGTCCTTTGCGCCCGAATCACGACTTTCTCCGAGCTCTGGCCTTGCTCTGTGCAGTCCTTTTCCATCCTTTACAAGTCGCTTAAATGCCTTGAACAAGACTATGCACGATCGACCCTGAAGGTGTTCATTCTGTATCTCCCGCTTAGATTCAATATGTGTATGGATTTTTTGAGGGATTAACACTTGCCCCTCGAAGTCCGTAATTTCTTTTTGGCACGGAATTACTGGCTTCGACATGGTTGATCGCAACATTGCTTGATAGATTTATCCTGACTCATCGAAGGGTCGTTCGTGCAAAACTTAGGATTGCTCCGTTGTGGTGGATAGATATTGTCCCTATCTATGAGCGAGAAGTTTGACGTGTCTTTTCATTATTTGCACGAACAGTTGAATTACGGGATGCCAGCTGGAACTTGATAGGACGCTTATTTGTGCAATGGAGCAACAAGTTGATGTGGCAAGAATGCTCTAGATGTATGCCTTTTAATCTTCCCTCTTATTTACTTTTAACCTTTTTTATTTTATTCCTTCTCTTCCAAAAATTCTTTCAACTGTAGCCGTGCTTCCCGAGGGTTTTATCAGGTAATCCATGTTTGTTATTTCTGCCTTGATTCTTCTTCAAAAGGTTTTGGCTTCCTTACCTCATTATTTTGCCTAGTGCTTGCAGTAACACCTGTTTTCCTCGAGCAACTTCTTTTCGGCTCTGAAGCATCATGATCTTTTTAGGTGAGTTTTCCCTTTGTTTTGCCTTGTTTTGTTTGAGTACCTATACATTTCCAAATTGGGATGTTTTAAGCGTAGCCTGATTGAGTTAAGTATGAATTTGGGATTCTGGCAATAGGCGAATTTTTGTATAGAAAGACACTGTTTGTGTAATTATCTTGAAGAATCTGAAACATCAGGTGGTTTTCTATGAAATCTCGATGTTGGTATTGTTGACGAGTTGCGAGTTGTTTGATGGAATTCCCCAGGACTCTCTGGTTGAAGTGCTTCCATTCATGTTTGATTCTGGCTAGGTTATTCTCGGTTACTTATAGTTGTTGTTCGAGTCTACATTGATCTTTCCTCTCAAAATAGGTCGCCCCAGAATGGAATTCTTCATGTCTAGGAGACTTAAGAAGAAGTTGATGGGAAAGGCTGGTAGCAAAAAGAGGCTTCGTGGTAAAAAGAACCTGGGTGCAACTGATACTTCGAGTCATTGTTCATTGAACGAACTCCCTGTCCCAGATGTTCAGATTGCTCTTGGTCGTCCATCCGTGGCTTCTTCGTCTACCACTTTGAACTCTGCAACTATCCAGAGACCTCTCTGTGTTCCGAATCCTTGCCATCCTGAACTCGTGGAACAATTTGAGGGTTGGTGCCCAGCTAGCACGCACTCTGATGTGTATATAGACCCATTTGTTAGATAGATTATAGCAGGCAAAATGGATGCTATGAAGGATTGCATATTGGCTGAGTTCAATCAATTAGAGGCACGTCCGAATCTGGTCGACGACCTTATCATAAATGTCAGGGATTACATTGCGAAGCAATTAGGTGCTTGGCATTCTCTTGTTGAAGATCTTCAGAAGGCAAATAAAGAGAATGTTGATTGACTTCATGCTTTGGGAAAAGAGATGCTTGTACTTGTCAAGGCTCTTGAATCCAAGGAGAGGGTCGTTGCTTACCTCATCTGAATGCTGTGGCTTGCTAAAGTTTTACCTTTTGTTATTTTGGTTTAAATTTAGGGTGATACTTTTAATCTGGCTTGTGTATGCGGGATTCAGCCTCGCTTATTATCGTATGCTTATGTTAGTGACTTTTTATGGTCTACTTTGGACCTTAACATGCTGCGTTTTTATGTAACCTCGCTATCATTGCGTTAGTGCGTCGCACGCTGCACATTTATTTTGATTTATATGTTGGTCGGGCGTTTTGTTAATCGTATGGTTGCACCCGATTTTTTTTTTGACTTGACGATACTCAAGCCCTGAAGTTTGTTATTTATCGTAGGTTATTACGCGTTTGTATTATTATAAATGTGTTTGGTATCTTTTATTAAGTTGTATTCAACCCCGCGCCTGACTGACCTGGAGAACCAAGCCCTTCGGGGACTTGTTATGAATACGTGCCCCCGGGAAGGTCTTGGGTTATAAATTTTCGATCCATTCTAGGCCTTGTTTGATAGGATTGCTTTAATTATTCAAATAGATCCTAGAATGGATACCCCCTTTCGGCTAGGATTTCTGTTACCCCCTTTCGGCTAGGATTTCTGTTACCCCCTTGCGGCTAGGATTTCTGATTGCGCTGGTCTTTCTAGCATGTTTGTGGGACCTTCCGATACTAGGACTGGTGTTTTCCAGCCTAGGTGTTTTTATATTGCTTTGCCCTTAGGAGGTGGACATTAATCCATGCTGCCGAATTTAATTTCGGTTTAAAGGAGTTCGTCTCCTGCACCTGACAAGGTGCCTTTTTGGGACTAGCAATTTTTATCCGTGGGACAGATTTGGTAATATTCCTGCATTTCCAACGAAGCCTGACACCAATCCCTTGAATGGATGTTTGCTAAGAATTCGACATATTTCATAATGAGAGGTGCATCCTTTTGACTTGTTGTTTGTCTTAGAATGGCTTGTTCTTTTGAGGCGATGTGTCTGTTCATCCTATTTGATCTTGCCTGATGTTTGTGGTTCCCAAGCTGCTTTGTTTAAGGTGTGCCTTGAGACTCTTCTCATCACAGTTCTGCTATATATGACGGATTATTTTCACCATGCCTACATTCCAAGAGATCGGTTTTTTTTAGCATGGACTAATAAATAAGTTAGTAGACACATAATTAGGTTTTGATGCACAAAGTTTTTGCAAGTAAACCATTATTAATCATGATCATAGCAAATAACAAAACAGGGTAAAGCAATTTAAGTAATAAAATAAAACCAGAGTAGTAAAGCAAAGTAATGAGGATTCTAGTTCAAAGCTTCATGACCAAGACACCGGCTATCGATTTTTAAGCGAGCGTTCGCTTCGGATCGGTTTAAACCTCTTTCCTTTAAGGCTTGTTGCCCCTTGTTTGCGGAAGCCGGAACAACATCCATGGTCTTGTACGTATTGTTGTAAATGGTTTTTTCTGATTAAACCCTCGATTACTGACTTCAAGTGCCTACAATCGTCGATATCGTGTCCTGGTTGGTTATGGAATTGTCATAACCTTCCTGACTTCATTGCGACATCTTTAACCTACCTTTGTTTCAAGACTGGATATCTCTTGGTGTTCTTAGTTACCACGAAGATATTTCCAATGGTATCATTAAGGAGAGTGAACTCGGAATTCTTGAAAAAGCGTAGTTTCTTTTTTGCCCGACTGTCTTTCCCTACATTGCTGCTTTTCTGACTTTTAGAGCTATTTTGCACATTTCCTTTCTTCTCTATCTGTCCATATTCCGATTTTCCTTCAATACTTATGTATTTTTCAGCTTTGTTAAGTAATCGTTCTAGTGTGCTTGGTTTCCTTTTCTTGATCCACCGCCCTAATTCGGTCTTTTTACATATGCCTCCTTTTAAAGACATTAGGACTAGACGGGGTTCGAAATTATGGGCTTCAGCTACCGCCGTATCAAAGCAAGTGAGAAAAGCTTTGATGGACTCTCCTGGTTTTTGTTGTAGTTCACTTAACTCCATAACATCTCGAACTTTGGGTGCCTGGGATTTGAACTGCTTACTGAATAGTTTAGCCAGGGTAGCGAAATTGTCCACATATTGCGGCGACAACTTTGTGAACCATTGATAAGCCACCCCTTCTAGATAAGTTGGGAAATATAAGCACTTGATTTCATCGGTAGCGCATGCCCCATTCATATACCGGTCATATTTAAATAGGAATATATTAGGGTCGCTTGTTCCATCATAGGATCGCAACGTTGGAGGTTCGAATTTTTGTGGATATACAGTTTTGTTAATCCTTTCAGTGAGTGGGGTTTTAGTTGGAAAAGACTCCCATTCTTTTCGATCATCCTTCTTCTTTAGACTTTCCTTCACAATTGCTCGTGCCATTTCTAAAATGTATTTCCGCCCTGGCTCTGGTCCATGGATTGAGCGCCTTCTTCCTTACCAATTTTTGGTCTAGATGTGTTCTTGTGATTTAGAGTCAAGGAATTTTGGCATTTATTTTGGAAGGGACACCCTTTTAGCAATGGGACTGTCTATCCATTTCGCGATTGAGTCATCAAAGTGGTCATGCACAGGTGCTATGTTCTTTTCATAATCCAGATTAGCATGTCTCACAACTCTTTGAATGGAATTTTGCTGTTTAGAGCTTGAAGCAGAGAACTCTGCTTCTAGCTCACAATTCCTTCGGGCAAACCAGGAACAAGTGACACTCAGTGTGGCTTTTGCGGTGGCGGCCTGAATAGCGAGTATTGACTCGAGAGTTTCTTCATCATTGCATGGTTTGCAATAGATATTCAACTCGTTAATCTTGTCATTGCTTCTTCCAATTCTTTCCTATTTTCAGTTTCTTCAATTTCAGGCGGCTCTCCTGCCCCGGAATGGGTAGTAGGTGGCGTGATGGTGTTAGTACTGTTGTTGGAGCTGTCGATTTTGTCAGTGACTCCCCTCAGCATATCCATGACTCCAAGCACAGTTTTCCTCAGAAGATCTTGTCGGACCTAAATAGGGAAAGAAGCAAATACGGCCTAACGGTGGGCGCCAAAATGTTTTCACCAAAAATGGCTCAAACATCAAAGGTACTAAAACTGTACTTCACCAAAATGGTAGGGAAATAAATGGAGTCGTACTTAGTTACAATTTAAAATGAAAATACAAGGAAGATAATATGGAGGCAAGATTTAGAGTGGTTCAGTCTTATATTAGGCCTATGTCCACTATGAAAATGACTCGCATTCTTATAACGGAGATTACAAAGTACATGAACTCTCTTTTTTCGTACATCTCTACATCCACTCAATATAATCTCATTCATACAGTTCAATCCTGGGATTTCGCGAGAGAATGGTAGAGTTTGAGGAGGAGAAGGATGGATGAATGATTGAGAAGGATGATGTCTTTGTTTCCCCTAATTACAAGGTTGTACTTGACGCCATGGCCAAATGAGTGACGACACTTCGAATGATCAAGATGATCATTACTCCCCAATGCTTAAGGGGTGATTGAGGATAGAATTTTGCAGCACTTTTCAGTCCAAGAGATTCGATCCCCTTTACGTTGGTAGCCATGGCGTATTTATAGGTGAGCTCCTCTGAGGAAATGATCTGAAATCTGCATATGCTAGTTATGGGTCGCACATTCCATTAATTACAATCATGCCACTGCCTAGCTGTAGCCAATTGTTGACAGCTGCATCCATCTGTCATACGCCAGCAAAAGGAACGAGTGTCTTGGATAGGTGGTTGGACGATCATAGTTCTTGATGCGGCTATGTTTGATCCTAAGTGAGCAGGTGGCGACTTTTCTTGTCTGGGGATGACTGACTAAGACTTGCAACTAGAAACGTAAATGTGCTCTTTCTAAGAACTGGTGTACGTCCGACCTGTAATAACCCGGAAATGCGAGCGAGTTTAAAATTTTTATTTTGGCAATTTTAGCGAATTTTGAATATTTAAAATGAATTATTTTAAATATTATCGACGAAAATTTATTATATATTTAGAACGTATATATTATATACGTCGTCGTTAGAATATAATAATTATATATAATTATAAATAGAATTGAAAATGGCGCAGTAGTTCGATAATTCGATTTCAAACTTCAATTTGATGTACCGGGTGCAAAACAAACCGGATTTTAGCAAAACCAAAAATAATAGGATCTATTTGATAATACCTTTCCAACGAATCCGAAAAATCAAAATTTCATAGCGGGAATCAAAAGATATGTCCAGTTGAAATTTTAGAATAGTCGCTATGGAATTTTGGCCCTTAAAAATAGCCATTTTGCAAACTACCTCGAATTTCGACGAAACCACTTTTGTTGGATCCGCAGTGTCAGGTTATTGCTAGGTTTTAAATTTCATAATTTTTCGAATCAGTATATGAGCGTGGTAAAGGAAAACGCGTTTGACCAGTTTTAGTTGATTTTAATCAACTGGAAAATGGCCATTTTTCCAACGGTCTTAGAATTCGATGGAACTAGTTTTTTTTAGGACCGTATCATCAATACGAAGCTAGAATGAATTTTTCGAGTTCGTATGTGACCCCAGTAAATTGAAATGTACCTTCAAATTCAATATATAAAGTTATATTTTGATTTTGACGAAAACTGATCGAAACGATCAAATCAGCTTACGCATCATATCCCATTGTGTTCGGAATGGGGGTAATTAGCTAGGGGCGACAAGCGTTGGGTTTGATTTCGTGTTAAAATGAAAAAGTCAACCATTTAGAAAATAAAATAATATAAAATAAATATATATATTCTCTCTCCCTCACCATTCTCTCTCTTCCTCAGAAATAGAACGAAATAAAAAAAAGGGAGGAAACAGCATCGGGGAATCGCGACGCCGCTCCTGGCCATCGCCACCATCCCTCCGCCGCTGCCCCCACTTCTGCTCCTCCCCCCGCCACCTACAACGCCCAACGCCACCCCTCCCATCTCCGTCGAGCCCTAGCAGTCGAACCCTCCCCCATCGCAAACCCTAACCCTCAATTGGAGACAGCCACCGCCGTGGGGCCCCCTTGCGCCGCCTGCTCCGACGCAGTACCCTCCCCCATTTCCGATGACCACCATTGTATCCTCCCCCCCACGCTGTAAGCAATAAATAGTTATTTTATTTTTTTTCTTCTTTTTCTTTCTTCTTTCCTTTGATTTTAGTTATAGGAAAAAAAACTGATTTTAGTTATATATAAAAACTGATTTTATTTTATGATATAAAAGAAATGATTTTTATTTAGATATAGTTTTGTAAATAAAAAGGTGTAATTTTTAGATATCAAAGGAAAGTTATATTTTTAGAATATAAAGTTTATAATGTAGAGACGTTAACAATATAATTTTTATATCATAGAGAAGTTAAAAATATAAAGTTTATAATGTAGAGATATTAAAAATATGACCTTTATATAGTAGAAGATATGAAAATACTATTTTAAATAAGTAGTATGTTGAAAATAAAATTTCTATATAATAGAGAATATAAAAATAAAATCTTTTTATTTGAAAAGGCGAAATCTTTATATAGAGAATAGCGAAGTAAAAATTCGATTTTTATATAGAGAATAACAAAGTAAAAATTCGATTTTTATATATTGAATAGCAAAGTAAAAATTCGATTTTTATATATTGAATAACGAAGTAAAAATTCGATTTTTATATATTGAATAGCAAAATAAAAGTACGATTTTTATATATGTAGTGGCTACGGGTAGCGAAAGTGACAAAAGGCGAGAACGACGAAGACGTCTACATAAGAAGAGTCGTGATATTGGAATAGCTTTGGTGAGAAATTCTCACTTTAAATTTCCTTTTCTAGTTAAAATATATACTAGGATGTAGACGGTGCTTAGTAGCACCCGACACCCGTCATCCATAGACCATGGATGGCTTGTTTGTTTAATTTTTGTGTTGTGAATTTGTTTGTGTTGTTGATGTGAAATCGATAATAAAATGTAGATGTGTTGAAATAAATTAATTATCGTTAAAAATATAATTTTTAATGTGAATGTGAGTAAATAAATATTTATAAACAAATCGGCCGATTTGTTTATATACACTGATTTGATTGATATTGATTGGGATGATAAATTTTACACATCGCCCAACTGCACAAATAAAATCTGTGTTTGTTGATTTGAAAACCCCACACGGGCATTGGGATGAAATACGACATACACTAATCCCAGTAATTAGTTATATGTCGATCGATTGATTGACAGGCTGTTGTAAGCGTTAGATATCTATATTTGATGCTTATACAGTGTAGTGCACTTTGGATGATGGTTGATTATTTATCGTTGCTATTATATACATGTGTTTATGGAATCCATATAATTAACTTTATATGGTAATTGATTGGGCCTCATTCCAATCGGGAAGATAAAGAATATTATAAAATAAAGGTTCATGTGTTGACCGTACTCATCCGTTGAGATTAGTCATGTGTTGAACGAAATATTTTAACAATAAAATTCACATTTTTATCATTATAAAATAAAGATTCATGTGTTGACCGTACTCATCCGTTGAGATTAGTCATGTGTTGAACGAAATATTTTAACAATAAAATTTACATTTTTAACATTATAAAATAAAGGTCCATGTGTTGACTGTACTCATCCGTTGAGATTAGTCATGTGTTGAACGAAATATTTTAACAATAAAATTTACATCTTTATCATATATAAAATTAGAAACTAACTGGAAAATAGATAAGATGAGTAGTCTCCTGGATATTGATCTGATGTTGGTTTCGGCCTTCGGGGTTAATAATCAGGGAATCGTTCTCTTACTAATTTACGGTTGGAGTCTGATTTAAATCAAATGATAGATACCATAATTTTTATAAAATATATTAAATAACAAAAATAGTCACACATGGACAGTACTCATTCCTTGAGATTAGTCATGTGTTGACAAAACTATAGATTCATTTGTTGAGTAGAATAACGGAATGATCGAAATATATAAAGCCGTGTTGATTAGAGATGCGCTATTTTGATGCGAACGATATTTATATCGATTAATTTCGAATTGAATTGAATGTAAAACAATTTCGAATTGAATTGAATGTAAAACAATTTCGAATTGAATTGAATAGTAAAACAATTTCAAATCGAATTGAATAGAAACCAATTTCGAATCGAATTGAATAGAAACCAATTTCAAATCGAATTGAATAGAAACCAATTTCGAATTGAATTGAATAGAAACCAATTTCGAATTGAATTGAATATAAACCAATTTCGAATTGAATTGAATATAGAATGAATCGAGATTTGAATTGAATTGGAGATGGAAGTTGAAATGTTTTTGAAACAAATTTAAAACTATTTATAAAATTTGTTTTAAATAGAAATCGATGAAATATATATTATATATATTATATATATAATATAATGGCCTGAATCATGGGCGGACCCAGGAACTAACAAAGGGGTGGGCTGATTTACAGTTTGGTTAACATACAATTTAATAGTAATGCATTTTGTAAATTTGACATTGAGTAAGTGGTAATGCATTTTTTTACGACACTGGGCTGCAGCTTAGGCCCGCCCGGGGCTAGCTCCGTCCTTGGCCTAAATAGAACGCGCCGCGCCACGGCAGTTCGTGAATTTCGACCACTGACTTCGAACGGACATTACGGGAGATCCGACCGTCGGATTCTCCTAAAACTAGAACCGTTGGGTTCGTATCGAAAAGAGCTTTCTAACGAATATTAGGAATTTGAAATCTAACGGTTGGATTTGGAGATACGTCCAAATCAAATTTGGAAAAGGTCGTTGTAAGTGCAGTTCGATGGCCGTTGATGGAAATCGACTGTACGGGCCTTGATAAAATTATTAAAAATAGTAATAATTTGTGTAAAATCATAAGAAATGATTTGGGAAAAATTGGGATGAAAAACTCCGCATTTGAAAAGATAAAAATAGATTTTTATCGAAATGAACTAGTTTTGAACTAAAATTAAAACTCATTTATTTTTAAATAAATAAATTGGATTTGAAATGGGTTTTAAATAGAATTGATTGGTGGGTTTATCGTGAAGGGTGTTTTAAATAACACTTGTTCTTTAACCCGATACTAAATAAATTGTGATTTGGGTTTGTCGTGAACTGTGTTTTAAATGACATTAGTTCTTTAACCCAGAAAAAGGAGTTTTAAGGAATCTGCAATTAGATTGAAATGCGAATTGATAATTTAAATTATCAAATTTGGAAAATGAGCGTGAATGGAGTATCACCAGTTTTGCTCCAAAGCGATAGTTAAATCTTCAATTAGATTTGAACGTGGAATGGTAATTAATTTTACCGATAACACTGTGGTGTTAAATATGGAGTATTACCAGTTTTGCTTCATGGGATGAATAGGTTGGGATTGGGAAATAAAATAAATAATTACTTCGGTGTGGTTCGCTAATCTTGACTAGTTTGGAAAAACCATAATTTGGTTTGATACGACATCCAATGGAAGATTAAAGAATAAATTTTAAAGAATTTATCTTGGATAAAATTAATGGGAACCTTTCCCTAAGAATTGAGATTTAGAAACTAGATGTAGGTTAGTTAAAAAGAATGGTTTCCTGGGTATTGATCTGATGTTGGTTTCGGCCTTCGGGGTTAATATTTGGGGAATTGCTCTCTTACTGATTTACGGTTAGTGACTAATGAATTGGAATGAGGTGTATGTTGTGTTTGTGTAACATTTGTTTTTAATATACGCGGGTTGTTCGGAAAGGCCGGATTTATACCCATTCCGAATAACCGATTCGACGATATGTCGAAGATGAAGACGGTGGTTGAAGACCGGAAGTCTTCACACTGTTTGGGTGATTATTGATGATCTTGATTGGGCTGTACACCCAAGATGAGGGAATCAGTTGGTGGTCGTCCAGACGTACTTGGAGATCGATGGATATGCGAGGAAAGTGCCTCCGGTTTCGTTCAGACCCAGAACGAACTTGTAAATAGATTGTGTGTCTAACATTGGATTTTATTCTGTGTTGATTGATTTCTGTTAAATATATATCTGTTTGGCGGCGGAGAATTTATTCTCTTGCTTAACGCCCTTCTCTGAGACAAACGAGCTTAGAGGTTATATATCAATAGATATCAATCGCATGGCAGGAATTGCCTGTGTGGCATGCTGAGTTGCATGGATCAAGGCTTCTGTTGAAAAGCAAAGTCTTGTGGTTGATGATCAAAGCACGGCCTACGTGGCAGCTTTGTGTATAGTGTGAATTCGCGAGCCTCACACCTCGGTATGAGTTAAAAACGGGATAAGGACTGCAGGGAGAGCACGACGTTTCTTTCTAGCTTTGGTGGTGTTAGTGACTTATCAGCCCTGACATTTATATACTTTTCACCTATGTGGTTGTTGGATGAGGCGCCTCGATTTTAGGTCTGTAAGGACCGGGAAATGTGTGTTCAGGAATAACTAATCCTCAAACGTAAGAGAGGACCGTCCCTGAAGATCCAGGGGTTACCCAGAGTGTGTAGTCCCGAGGCATTTGCTAGAGTGTCTCAAAGCGAAGAGGAGCTTGCCCCTTGCCTCGACTCATGACGGAAATCCAATTTCCAATATGTGTATTTCGGTTTTATTTGTAGAGCCTAGTATGGCGACATGATAGATGGTACCCATGCCGCCTAGGATTGATATTTATGATTGAAAATGTTTTGACACTATACACTTATAATAGTATCAAATGATTTGTTTTTAAAACGTACCAAGCATGTTTGGCTATTATAAGGGAAAACCCTATCCTCCGGCTTGCGTTGCATTGTGTGATGGGACCTGGGTCTTATAATAGCTTCATTTTTCGAAAAAGCATTGCGTTGTTTATTGATATGCACTGGTATTCTTGGGAGGAAACCAGTTCCGTGTTATACGGCGTGGTCCCTTGAATTACTCTCTTTAAAAGTAAAGTTTTAAATAACTGTTTTAGTTCTCACACCAGTCACATGACTGACCTGGAGTATATTGTTTTAACCTAAAATCTGGGTGCCCTTATTTTCGACACGGGCAGCTAGTAGTTTTGGTTTTGCAGATTTATATTCACAGGATCCCGATTTACAGCTGGAACGATGCCCGAAAAGCTCTGTATCCGTGTATTACTTTCAGTTGTGTTTTGTATTATTTTTCCGCTGCAGTGCTGTATTTAAATCTCTGATATTTATCGAATGTAATTTATTCATTTATACTCTGTATTTTCTTGTATCTGATGGAATTGTTGTAATAGCAATGAAATGTTCTTCCGCCTGCGTTCCGATTTGTCTTGTCCTCACAGTAATTCGTTCTTTCTCATCTCTTCGGAGACCGGGGATGTTCGGGTCGCTACACGACTGGTAGGTGGTATCTGACCAAAGTGTCAGTGTTCAACTAGTAAGGACGTACGAGCGACAGGAGCTGCAATCCACGAGCGATTGTCAAATATATGTGTGACCCTGAGTCCTGCTCTGATATTTACGACCGATCCTTAATATTAGGTTAAGCGTCTTCCATTGTTGTGAGCGAATTTATAGGAGCGAGTGCTTCAAGTGACATTATAAGGGCAGAATGTGGGACTAGAATCAATTCTCCTTTGTACCCTGCACGAATGATACTCTTGACTCGAGAGCGTTCGTCCTTTGCTGGCTATGTATTGCGCTATCCATCTTTATGGTCGTGTTATATGGTCACTCATTGTAACACCCCGTATTTTCTGAGAATATTAAAAGAACGAATTAAAGAATACTTAATTTTTAATGTGAAAATTATGGGAAACGGGTTACGCCATTGCGTTTGTCTCGGAATTCTGCTGGGAATAGAGTCTAAGTTTTCGTAAATCGGACTTCGTATGAAAAAGTTATGGCCTTCGGAAGATTCAAGAGAAATTCAGAATATTAAATAGTAAAATACCAAGGCAGGTTGACCTGGGGGTCGACCTACCCAAGGCCAGGTCGACCATGAGGTCGACCAGGGGGTCGACCTCCCCCCATACAGGTCGACCTCCCCCTCGGGCCAGATCTGAAAACCTAACGTGTTTTTTTTGTGTGACGATTTCTAAGTCATAAGGGCTTGTGTGGCAAATTCTGGTTGGTTCTCTTAGGTTTGAATGGCTTTGATTGCCCCTAGGTTGATCTGACGACTCCTATTAAATCAAACTTCTATATAAGCAACCAAAATCTAAACCCTAAGCCACACAAAAATATTCCTAAGAACGTCATGCTGTCAGTACTCAACCTAGAGTAGCCGCCATTCTCCTTCAACAAGAAAGCAAGTTAGGAATTACAAATCAAATCTAATTTATCTAAGAGAATTCAACGTCTACAACAAAGGAGAGCTATTCAATTTCAGAAAACAGATCCCAGAAAAACAAGACTTTCTTTTCTTTGTAAGTCCTGTTATTATTTAGACGTGAACGAGTAAAAGTTGTGATATGTAATAAAATGAAAACTAGAGTAATTCCTAGTTGTAAGATAATGACGATGCTGGTTTATGCCTATTCTTGTAATGATTCTATCGTATATGCTTGTGAGATTATTGTGGCTATTATGTTGTTGTTAAACCAATCGTATATTATGTAAATTTGGTGACTTTTTCATGTTATGTAAAATGCAAGTTGTTTAGATCTACATTTAGATCTATGCTTAATGAATCATGCAAGTTGTTTAGATCCACATTTAGATCTATGTTTATTGAATTATGCAAGTTGTTAGGCTAAGACATGTATTATGTTTAGATCTATATTTAGATCTATGTTTATTGAATCATGCAAATTATTAGGCTAAGACATGTATTATGTTTAGATCCACATTTAGATCTATGAAAATTGGATCCAAAGTAAAAAGTTCATATTTACATGCCTTGTTAAACTTGTGTAAAACCATATGCCTAAGATTCATGTTTGTTAGATCCAAAATAAAAAGTTCATATTTACATGCCTTATTAAACCCGTGTAATTCCATATGTTTAAGATTCATGATTATTGGATCCAAATTAAAAGTTCACATTCACAGGTCTAGTTGAACTTGTGTAATTCTATATGCTTAAGGTTTATGGACCCAAGATAAAAGTTTACATTTACATGCCTAGTTGGATTTAGGTAATTTCATATGCTTAAGACTTATGTTGAATGGATTCAAAAATGCAAGTTCATTGTTTTATGCCAAAATTTATATGACACATGTTTAGTTAGGTCCTTATTATGTTGTATGAATGGCACATGTTCCCTTCTTTCCCTTTTTGTATATAAGTTAGGCCAAGTTATGAGCCTAACATTCTATGTGAATTTTGCGAACGTATGACGGGGGTAACGTTGGGAAATTTTTTTAATTTATATTATTGGCATAATTTGGCCCATAAATATATGAACGATTAATGGCATAAAAATGGTATAGTTCATATACCAAAAATCTTGAATATGATTTAGAGGAAAAATCAAGCATGGTTTGAACGACAATAATTATGGAAAACTTACATATAAATATGAAAAGTAAATATGTAAATTAAGTAAAAGACGAACATGCCTAACCCGAGGTTAGATTGAGTCGTGGTGTAAAATTGCCCAGTACCGCCCGGCACATCCAGTAACCACAACAACACCTATCTAATGTGAGTGGTTAGTGCATCATGCCCAAGGAAAACCCGAGGTTAGATTGAGTTGCGGTGTAAAACTGCCCGGAACCGCCCAGCACATCCAGTAACCACAACAACACATATCTAATGTGAGAGGTTGGTGCATTAATAAATCAATTAATGCTAATGAGCAATATGAATGACTAGGGTTAAGTTCATAGAAACACTTAACCAATATAACATGAATGACTAGGGTTAAGTTAATGAGAAATACTTAACCAATATAACAAGATGAATGACTAAGGTTAAGTTAATAGGAAACACTTAACCAGTACAACATGATAAATGGGTAGGGTTAAGTAATAAGAAAAACTTAACTAATATGTCTTGAATTGCGGTAAGGTTAAGTTAAATCAAGAGGGCAACACTTAACCAATGTAACTTGATTTGTGGTAAGGTTAAGTTAAAACAAGAGGGCAACACTTAACCGATATGACTTGAATTGTGGTAAGGTTAAGTTAAATCAAGAGGGCAACACTTAACCAATGTAACTTGATTTGTGGTAAGGTTAAGTTAAAACAAGAGGGAAACACTTAAACGATATGACGTGAATTATGGTAATTTTAAGTTAAATCAAGAGGGCAACACTTAACCAATATAACTTGATTTGTGGTAGGGTTAAGTTGACACAAGTAGGCAACACTTAACCAAAGTAACATAACAAGTAGGTGGCTTAAGTAACTTTAATTGATTGATGACACTTAACCAATACAACATGATGAACACGTGGGGTTAAGTTAACAAGAAACACTTGACCAATACAACTTGTTGGACGAATGAGGTTAAGTTAATAGGAAACACTTAACCAATCCAACATGATAAGTGAGGAGGGTTAAGTTAAGAAGAAACACTTAAACAACATGACATGATGAATGGGTGGGTTAAGTTAACATGAATGGACAACACTTAACCAATATGGCATAATGTGCGGAAGGTTTAAGTACATATCAAGTTAGGTAGGTAATATTTTTTTTGATGCAAATTGGTTGGGTAATATTAGTAAATATAGGCCCACAAACTTAACCATTAAATAAACATGCTTGAATCAGTAGGAGGGTTAAGTACATATCGGGTTGGTGGGTAATATTAGTAAATATAGGACCAAAAACTTAACCATTAAATAAACTTGCTTGAATCAGTGGGAGGGTTAAGTACATATCGGGTTGGTGGGTAATATTAGTAAATATAGGCCCACAAACTTAACCAGTAGGAAACCCTAGTAACGGGTACCCATTTCAGCAGTAACCCACATAGATGTATCATGGTACCCCGAACTAGGCAGGGTGGGGCACGGTTACTGGGCTGATTATAAGCGGTCAAAACAGCGGCAAGGCGTACGTCAGTGTAGGTTCTGACGTTTTACGGGGTTGAACGTACATCGGAGTAGGAAAAAGAAGGCACTGGGTGCCAGTAATTATACACTGTGCATCTTGAATCGTGTCGGGTCGCTATCATAAGGATTGATACACCTTATGGTGGGACCAGCACAGAGTATCTACACACAAGAGAGGGCCGATTGACACAGACACTTGGAACATGAATACAAGTAAGGGAGCGATCGATAGGGTAGTAAGGGTACATCTAACATGTTCATGGCAATTTGGGTGATTGAGGTGGAATCCTCACGGTAGATGTACACCTGAAGGCTACCACCATTTGCGGGGACTGGGATCACATTACAATATGATCATTTTCTTTAGATTACTAGTTGGGACACTAGTTAGGTGGTGCAGAGAAGTGAAATGAGTGCAATAGCATATTTAGCCTTATTATCTTATTTCTAGGGTGATGTCCTAGATTTAGTTTATTCATGTCATAACCCTTTTTCTTGTTTACATACTAAATAGTCACTGGACTTACCAGACTCATGTCTGACCCATTTTCTTTCGTCTTCTTTTCTTCCGTTTCCACCCCAGGTCCGCAGGGAAGGAACACTTCAGCTTAGATCAGATCATTTCCAACTTAAAGAGAGTAGATGTAATGCTTGGAATCTTTTTCCTTGGGCTATGGCTTTGGATACTCTCTTATTGGGGATTTATGCTGCCTTACTATTTTTTTAATGCTTCTTTATGTTTTAATTCAAGACAGAAGTTCTATGTACTACTTTTAAGTATGATTGAGACAACTGTTGCAAAAGCTTGACTGAACCACATTGTTTATAAAATGATTTTTATTTTCCGCTAGGTTATTTGTCTGTCTTGTAATTCATCTGCATCTTTTACCTATAATGCTCCACCAAAGTTAAGGCATTCCCTTTGTGAGTGACCTTAACGGAGGTGCGGTGTTTCACTTGGTATCAGAGCTGAAGGTTACCAAATCAGATAAAAGATTTGAAAATTTGTTTGCAAAACGATTTTAAAAGAAGCATTTTCAAAGGAAAAGTTTTGTTTTAAAGGCATATTCCCCAAAGCCATATGCATTATCTTTTGATCCTCTATTTGAATCCTTGTTTTCTTTCTTTACTGAGTCTCCGGGGCTCCTGGCTTTCTGGGAGGTAACCTCATCGTGGCATGGTTCGGTAGGCTTGATGAGACTACGATACCTGTCAAAGGGCGAAGAAGTGTCCAACTTCCACCTATAGCAGCAGTAGTTTCACCTGCGGCTAATTTTTTTTCAAGCTTTGTAGGGTTTTCCATCCGATGGAGGCAGCTTTCAAGAGACCTGTCAACAAGTTAACAAGGATAGCAAAGATGAGAATGAGGGAGTTTGGCTAAGGAGCACAACCCAAGGATGAAGAACTCATGGATATAGACTTGGTTCACAAAGGAAGGGAGGAAAGAATAGTAAAACCTAAGACAAGGGGGAGTATCTTTATTATGGTATAATGGGTCGTATAATTAAGGACAAGGGCAAGAATAGATGACATGATTTTTAGGAGGGCAAATGCATGCTCTCGCCACCAGCATAACTAAGAGAGAGGTAGTAAAGCTTCGGTTGAAAAAGTTTTGTTTTCTTTTGATCATCCTATTAGAACCCTTTTTGATTTTAGCGCTTCACATTCGTTTATATCCGCTTCCATAGTCGAGTCTCTGTACCTTAGTACTTGTACAGTAGAAGATCCCATTATTGTCTCAAATCCAATTTGTGGTTCAGCTCATTTATCTTTGGTTTGTAAGGATTTGAGATACTTATGTTTTTGGTTTCATGGGCTATGGGTTGATTCTAGGCATGGATTGGTTAGCTAATAATTGTGAATGGAGGGTAGTTAGATTTTCGACTTGCCTCGGGAATACCCTCGAAATTTCGTGCGATCCTAAGGGATGAGTTTGTCTTAGCTACCTAGAATCACTTTATGTATTTATCGATGATTTTCGATCCGTTGGAGTAGTCCATGAGTATGCAGATGTTTTTGATTAAGGTTAGGGGTTTGTCCCCTAAAATGTGAGGTTGACTTCCACATATATCTAGTTGATAATATAAAGCCCGTTATGCGATCATTGATAATTTTGGAGCAAAATTGGCGAGGATAACCAGAGTCGGTTAAGTGCTCAATTGTTTGGTTGTTTTGCTAGTATCATCTCACATAGATCGTCTAAATTCGGAGGAGGTATTCCTTGGGTGCTTGTCTGATATTGGTTTAGGCCTTTGGGGCTTATACTTAAGGGATGTCAAGTTCGACTAGGATGGTTTGCGTAAAAGATATCAACCCTCAAATTTGTGACATGATGGAAAAGCTAAGTAGAGGAGAGACCTATAATCATCTTAGTATATACACTTGGTATCATGGTTAACACCTATTTATCTTGAAAAGATAGTTCGACTACATTGGATACCCTCTAGCATAGTAAGTGATCGAGGTCCTATCTTTAATAGTGAGTTTTGGAAATGGAGGTCAAGAAGCTTCGCAACTGTGAAGTTAAATTTGTTAAGGTACAGTGGGGTGAAGCTCAAGAAGACGCGACGTGGGAGACTGAAGATTCATCATACCCTTTTTATTGAGGGTATATCCTTGATCTCTGTTTTTTCTAGGAATTTTACGCATGTTTGTTTCTATCTTTTTAGGTATATCCTCTAGGTCATATCTTCAATCCTTAGGTAGAAGCCAATGGATGTAAACATGTGTTTGCAACATGTTATGATTGGTGGTTGCAAGTGGTTGCTAGGGGTTGCTCGTGGATGCATATACATACATAAGACACTAGATCGGCTCAGTCACTTTCATATTGCATATGCATGAGTGAATTTATTTGAACTGAAACTTGATGTGTTATCGTATGGATGTTGCATTTGTATGAATGATTTTGCACTCATGTAGAAGTTATCAAGTACGATTAGGAATAGTTGCATACATGATGGACTCATGGCACTGAAATAATTCGCATTGAGGAGGTCAACTAAATCGGTAGACCGCCTGATTTTGCATTAGCTAAGGACATGTACACACACTATGCATACGATCATGAAAGCATTAGAAATCTTTTTAAAGACAATGGACGCCTGTGATTGAATGGTTGAGTAGATGGATGTTGGATGTTAGGATATGCGTTCTTCTTAAATTAGAGATTTCGGGGATGAAATCCTTTAAGGAGAGGAGAATGTAACACCCCGTATTTTCTGAGAATATTAAAAGAACGAATTAAAGAATACTTAAATTTTAAAGTGAGAATTAAGGAAAATGGGTTACGCCATTACGTTCGTCTCGGAATTCTGCTTGGAATAGAGTCCTAGCTTTCGTAAATCGGACTTCATATGTAGGAGTTATGGCCTTCGGAAGATTCAAGATAAATTCAGAATATTAAATAGTAAAATACCAAGGCAGGTCGACCTGGGGGTCGACCTACCCAATGCCAGGTCGACCAGGAGGTCGACCAGGGGGTCGACCTCCCCCTATACAGGTCGACCTGTGGGTCGACCTCCCCATCGGGCCAGATCTGAAAACCTGACGTGTTTCTTTGTGTGATGATTTCTGAGTCATAAGGGCTTGTATGGCAAATTCTGGTTGGTTCTCTTAGGTTTGAATTGCTTTGATTCGCCCTAGGTTGATCTGACGGCTCTTATTAAATCAAACTTCTATATAAGCTACCTAAATTTAAACCCTAAGCCACACAAAAATATTCCGAAGACCGTCATGTTGTCAATACTCAACCTAGAGTAGCCGTCATTCTCCTTCATCTAGAAAGCAAGTTAGGAATTACAAATCAAATCTAATCCAACTAAGAGAATTTAATGTCTACAACGAAGGAGAGAAATTCAATTTCAGAAAACAGATCCCAGAAAAACAAGACTTTCTTTTCTTTGTAAGTCCTGTTATTATTTAGACGTAAACGATTAAAAGTTGTGATTTGTAATAAAATGAAAACTAGAGTAATGCTTAGTTGTAAGATAATGACGATGCTGATTTATGCCTATTCTTGTAACGATTCTATCGTATATGCTTGTGAGATTATTGTGGTTATTATGTTGATGTTAAACCAATCGTATATTATGTAAATTTGGTGACTTTTCATGTTATGTAACATGCAAGTTGTTTAGATCTATGTTTATTGAATCATGCAAGTTGTTTAGATCTACATTTAGATCTATGTTTATTGAATCATGCAAGTTGTTAGGCTAAGACATGTATCATGTTTAGATCTATATTTAGATCTATGTTTATTGAATCATGCAAGTTGTTAGGCTAAGACATGTGTTATGTTTAGATCCACATTTAGATCTATGAAAATTGGATCCAAAATAAAAAGTTTATATTTACATGCCTTGTTAAACTTGTGTAAAACCATATGCTTAAGATTCATGTTTGTTGGATCCAAAATAAAAAGTTCATATTTACATGCCTTGTTAATCCTGTGTAATTCCATATGTTTAAGATTCATGATTATTGGATCCAAATTAAAAGTTCACATTCACATGTCTAGTTGAACTTGTGTAATTCTATATGCTTAAGGTTTATCGACCCAAAATAAAAGTTTACATTTACATTCCTAGTTGGATTTGGGTAATTTCATATGCATAAGACTTATGTTGATTGGATCCAAAAATGCACGTTCATTGTTTTATGCCAAAATTTATATGACATATGTTTAGTTAGGTCCTTATTATGTTGTATGAATGGCACATGTTCCCTTCTCTCCCTTTTTGTATATAAGTTAGGCTAAGTTATGAGCCTAATATCCTATGTGAATTTTGTGAGCGTATGACGAGGGTAACGTTGGGAAAAATGTTTAATTTAAATTATTGGCATAATTTGGCCCATAAATATATGAACGATTAGTGGCATAAAAATTGTATAATTTATATACTGAAAATCTTTAATATGATTTAGAGGAAAAATCGGGCATGGCATGAATGGCAATAATTATGGAAATCTACATATAAATATGAAAAGTAAATATATAAATTAAGTAAAAGACGAACATGCCAAACCCGAGGTTAGATTGAGTTGTGGTGTAAAACTGCTCGGAACCGCCCGGCATATCCAGTAACCACAACAACACCTATCTAATGTGAGAAGTTAGTGCATCATGCCCAAGGAAAACCGATGTTAGATTGAGTTGTGGTGTAAAACTGCCCAGAACCGCCCAACACATCCAGTAACTGCAACAACACATATCTAATATGAGAGGTTGGTGCATTAATAAATTAGTCAATGCTAATGAACAAGATGAATGACTAGGGTTAAGTTCATAGGAACACTTAACCAATATAACATGAATGACTAGGGTTAAGTTAATGAGAAACACTTAACCAATATAACAAGATGAATGACTAGGGTTAAGTTAACAGGAAACATTTAACCAGTATAACATGATGAATGGGTAGGGTTAAGTAATAAGAAACACTTAACTAATATGACATTAATTGCAGTAAGGTTAAGTTAAATCAAGAGGGCAACACTTAACCAATGTAACTTGATTTTTGGTAAGGTTAAGTTAAAATAGGAGGGCAACACTTAACCGATATGACTTGAATTGTGGTAAGGTTAAGTTAAATCAAGAGGGCAACACTTAACCAATGTAACTTGATTTGTGGTAAGGTTAAGTTAAAACAAGAGGGCAACACTTAACAGTTATGACTTGAATTATGGTAAGGTTAAGTTAAATCAAGAGGGCAACACTTAACCAATTAAACTTGATTTTTGGTAGGGTTAAGTTGACACAAGAAGGCAACACTTAACCAAAGTAACATGACAAGTAGGTGGGTTAAGTAACTTGAATTGATTGATGACACTTAACCAATACAACATGATGAACACGTGAGGTTAAGTTAACAAGAAACACTTAGCCAATCCAACATGATAAGTGAGGAGGGTTAAGTTAATAAGAAACACCTAACCAACATGACATGATGAATGGGTGGGTTAAGTTAACATGAATGGACAACACTTAACCAGTATGACATAATGTGTGGGAGGTTTAAGTACATATCAAGTTGGGTGGGTAATATTAGTAAATATAGGCCCACAAACTTAACCATTAAATAAACATGCTTGAATCAGTAGGAGGGCTAAGTACATATCGGGTTGGTGGGTAATATTAGTAAATATAGGCACACAAACTTAACCATTAAATAAACATGCTTGAATCAGTGGGAGGGTTAAGTACATATCGGGTTGGTGGGTAATATTAGTAAATATTGGTCCACAAACTTAACCAGTAGGAAACCCAAGTAACGAGGACCCATTTCAGCAGTAACCCACATAGATGTATCGTGGTACCTTGAACTAGGCAGGGTGGGGCACGATTACTGGGCTGTTTATAAGCGGTCAAAACAGCGGCAGAGGGGTATGCCAGTGTAGGTTCCGACGGTTTACGGGCGTGCACGTACTCCGTAGTGGGAAAAACCAGGCACTGGGTACCAGTAATTATACACTGTGCATCTCGAATCGTGTCGGGTCGCTATCATAAGTATTGATACACCTTATGGTGGGACCAGCACAGAGTATCTACATGCAAGAGAGGGCCGATTGATATAGACACTTGGAACATGAATACAAGTAAGGGAGCCAATCGATAGGGTAGTAAGGGTACATCTAACATGTTCATGGCAATTAAGCTGATTGAGGTGGAATCCTCACGATAGATGTACAACTGAAGGCTACCACCATTTGCGGGGAATGGGATCACATTACAATATGATCATTTTATATAGATTACTAGTTGGGACACTTGTTAGGTGGTGCAGAGAAGTGAAATGAGTGCGATAGCATATTCAGCCTTATTATCTTATTTCTAGGGTGTTGTCCTAGATTCAGTTTATTAATGTCATAACCTTTTTTCTTATTTACATACTAAATATTCACTGGACTTACTAGACTCATGTCTGATCCATTTTCTTTCATCTTCTTTTCTTTCATCCCCCCCCCCAGGTCCGCAGGGAGGGAACAGTTCAGCTTAGATCGGATCATTTCCAGCTTGAAGAGCGTAAATGTATTGCTTGGAATCTTTTTCCTTGGGTTATGGCTTTGGATACTCTCTTGTTAGGGATTTATGCTACCTTACTGTTTTTTTAATGCTTCTTTATGTTTTAATTCAAGACAGAAGTTCTGTGTATTACTTTTAAGTATGATTGAGATAACTGTTGTAAAAGCTTGACTGAACCACATTGTTTATAAAATGATTTTTATTTTCTACTACTTTATTTGTTTTTCTTGTAATTCATCTACATATTTTACCTATAATGCTCCACCAAAGTTAAGGCATTCCCTTTGTGAGTGACCTTAACGGAGGTGAGGGTGTTTCACTCATGCCTATGTTAAGTGGACGACTTGCTTTGTTTTGACTCTTGAGCGGCTTCGTTTCGATATGAACGACCGTCCTTTGCACCCGAATCACGACTATCTCCGAGCTATGGCCTTGCTCTGTGTAGTCGTTTTCCGTCCTTTACAAGTCACTTAAATGCCTTAAACAAGACTATGCGCGATCGACTCTGAAGGTGTTCGTTATGTAGCTCCTGCTCATATTCAATGTGCTTATGGATTTTTTGAGGGATTAACATTATAACATAACTTATCATAAAATTGAAGAAAAGGAAAATCATAAAACCAATAAATAGTAACTATATGGTATATAATCTAACATATTAAGTAACTTTAAAAGCAATAGTTTGGTGATGGGATCATAATCCACTTTCTCTCATATTAAAAACTTTCTCTCTATGTATATCTTTAAAACAATAGTTTCTTACCTTATTAAACAAAACAAATCAAGTCTCAAAATTTTCCCACTTCATAAATTTTTGGCTCCAACCCAAAAAAAAATCTCTCCGCCTACTCTAATATTATCTTCATACGCTAATTAACTTTTCCTACTCACATCTACCACTTCCTTCTACGTCACTCCTTTTCCCTCCTTGCCATGTTTATTGCCACTCTTCAAATCAGACTTTGCATCTCCTCTTATCACCTTAAAGTCGCCATATTTGCATCTCCTTTTCAAGCCAAATTTGCATCACTTCTTCTACTCGTATTCGCACTGGATCTAAGTTAGTGAACTCTCCTCATGTGTAGATCAAAAGTAGCCTGTTTGCGTTCATCGAGGTCAAAATGGAGGATGGGTTTTGTAAGATTTGGGTTTTGGGGTATTTGGTTATCGAGTTTTCCTATTTGGATAACAAGTTCGATTTAGTGGGTTTTCATGATGTGAATTGATTTTATGTATTTTATTCTGGATCTGAATTGAATACTGCAATTTGTCATATCTCGCTCCAGCAGTATATATATGATCTTAGCTACCCTATTCAGCATGGTTAGATGGAAAACTGGGATACAATGGAAAGATTCTTGCAGTAGTGTATATTCAGTTACCTTCATTGTGACCTTGAAGACCATTATTATTTTTCTAACCGAAAGCCCACTTACTGCTCTTGAAAATCGTGAATACATGCGAGAAATAATGTTTGAAACTTTTAATGTTCCCGAATTATATACATTGCTATTCAACCTGTACTTGCGCTAGTAGTTGGTTACACTACTTCTAAGGTAAATTTCGTATTTTAATATTTCTTGAAAGAATACGGTGAATGATGGTCTTGTCAAACATCTTTGATTTTTTTGTGAATTTAGTTCAAATGTTGAGATTGAAGTAGTTAATAAAGTCACTTAATGATCTTTGTTAAAAAAATGAAGTGTTAAGTGGCCACGAAATGAATGAAATGAAAGTAATGAGAAGCACCTAAATGTATTTTAACAGTACTAGCTGAGGGAAAGCATGGTAGTAATCAAAGAGCACCTAAATGCGACTTTCACAATTTTTGCAATATCTTTTTTTGGTAGACATTAGAGAGGTTTTTACTCATAATTTGAAATGAAAAACTAAGGTCCTTTCTCATAACTGTGCTTGGTGATACATTGTGGAGTAGTTATGAATGCTTAAAATGGCTAATAATGTTTCTCCAAGTGTTGCATATATTTCATGAATTGTTTTGTTGTTTTGTTTTATGAGCAGAGTAAGAATTCGTTGCATTATATCAATTTTAACCGGAGGTTTATTGTATCTAAATCTCCATTTCAATTATAAAATAATCATGTTCTATAAAAAAAGTTATCATGAATACTCAAGTTTTATTTATTTATTTTTCCTTTGTAGAGGTTGGAGAAAGGAATACTCTAGTTATTGAAAGCAGTTGACGCAAAAGAAATGATGAAAGCAAGAGCCAATAAGGAGGAAGGCTTCGAAGCAATGAACTATGTACTAATTAAGGATAGATCTTTGCATTGTACTATGTACTTAGTATGTTATGTACAGATTAATATGCTTGTAAACTATGTAATGTATTTTGTAACATTATTTTTGTTGTTGCTATTGAACTTTAAAGTGTAATATACCGTTGTATTTTCAAAACTTGTTAACTTTGGTCTTTGTGCTGTATCTATAAAAAAAAATTGTTTAATGATCTTTCTGTTGTGATATTATGTTAAATTTCCAAATTTTTATATTAGATGAAAATTAAATGAATTTGGTGTTATAAAATAGTCAAAAAGTAAATAAATAAATAAATGCAAATTCGCAACAGCCATAAACCATTGCTATATCAAAAATAGCAAAGTTTTTTTTAATAAACACCGTTATATAATGTAGACCAATGACATAATGCCACGCGGAAAATTAGATAATTCCACATAGACTAATCAAATAATGCCATATGGCCTAAAAAATGATGTCATGTGCACTAATCAAATGATGACACATGCACAAATTATTGTTTGACACTTGAACCAACCATTAAATGCCAAGTGTCAACATTAATATATGTCACGCGTATATGTCTATGACAACCATGTCAGCGACCACGCAGGATGACACACCATCAGCCATATCGGCAACCACATAGGATGACACATCAGATGATGGCTCATCATTTGAGTCATAACGTAGTAGGGTCCATTGATTCTTTTACTTACCAATATCAATAAGTGTAGGTAAAACACTTTCTCTACTAAGCTTTACCTACCAATTTCTACTAATTCAATATTGGTAGCTAAAATGTGTTACCCACTATTACGTTAGTTTTACCTACGCTTACAATTGGTAGGTGAAGACCCCATTTTCTTGTAGAGTGTGTGATTCATATAGTAGATCAAATAAGTTTTAGATTTTGTTTAATTTCTCAAAAACACTATTCACCCTCCTCTATGGTTAGTTTGCATTAATGATTCATTTCGCAATCCTTAACAATTGGTATCAGAGCCTAGTCTTTTAAAAAGTTCATAATGTGATTTTTGAAAATATTAAACGATAAATTATGAAATGTTTTATAACACTAGTTTAAACTCATAATCTGATTTTTTGTTTGAAAATTTTCATATATGGATATGTTACAAAACCATCATGATATTATTATTTAAAGTTGTAGTTAGATAATTTGAAAAGTCATTTGATTATTTTAAAAGTTATTTGATTATTTTAAAAGTTGTGTTGTTTTACATGAAAAGATGTGTCATATGGCTATTGGATACTCATACTCTGAAAAGATGGGTGATGTGGCTGTTGAAAATTTATATTCCAAAATGGTATGTTACATGTCTGTTGAGAATTTAAAATTCTTATGAACACATGGTAGAAATCAAAAAGAAGAAAAGACTAATGAAGATTGGTGAAAGGACATCAAGAAGAAGAAATAGATATATAATGTAAATTAACAAAGAAATGGGTATCAGATCAATTTATAAATTTGGATTTTCATCTACAACTTGTCTTATTACTGTACTTCTCTTCATTTGCTTCATAATGCCGTTGGTTTCATGTGAATCTGTCAAGAATTGACCAAGTAATGATCAAATGAAGTTTTGATGAATAAAGAGAGAAGGAAACCAAAACTGTCAACGATTATCTTCAAATTGCATCCACAAGTTAGAATATTTTGTCCCAAATCATTTTTAAGATTGTAGTTCTCGTTCTTGCGATCGTTTTGATGAGTAGATCATTAAATTCCGATAAAAAATGTGTGGAATATGGCGATTCGAAGTTGACTGTCAAAACCGAAAAATTGTTACAGAATTTTTTGTTTTCCTCTTACTGTTTTGACTTTCTGCACCTGTAACGCCCCTGATTTTGCCCGACCCCAATCGATCGCAAGATCGATCAAGACCGTTCAAATTCCGCGTACGTTAACTTTGGGCATACAACACATTAGGACAACAACACAGACTTTTATAACATCAATAATAAATGTTACATTAGAGTACAGAATATACCAGAGTACATCGATAAATAATACAGCTGAAGATATATTTACAATAAATTAAATACAATGCAGCAGAAATAATCTCAGCGGAAGGCCATCAATATTCTGGACCTAGCTTCAGACTTCAATCCAGGATCCTGCTTAACTATATCTGCAAAAAGCTACTTGACTGCCCGTGTGAAAAGAGGGCACCCGAGTTTGCAAAGTGAAACAAACTACAGGTCAGTCGTGGGACTGGTGTGAGAATTCTATACTTAACTTATCTAATAAGTAGGTTAATCTCAGGACCATGCCGCTAATGCGGAATGGGTTTACTCCATTGGATTGCCAGTGCATAAATAAAGTAAATCGTCAAATAACGCAATGCTTTTTAGAAAAATGAAACCATTATAAGACCCAGGTCCATCACACAATGCAACGCACACCAGAGGATAGGGTTTTACCTTATAATGGTCAAAAGATGATAAATACGTAAAACGTATCACTACTAGTGTGTATATGTTTTCATAAATCATTTCAATATAAATGTATTATTCTTAGACGGCATAGTACCCCATCCTACTATGTCGCCATACTAGTTATGCAATCAAAAATGAGATGTCGTATTGGAGATTTGTTTTTCCATCATGAGTCAAGGCTAGAGAGGAGCTCCTTACCGATTCGAGACACTCTAGCAAATACCTCAGGATCACACCTATGGGCAACCCTTAGATAGCTGCAGGGTCGGTCCACTCCGAAGGGTCGTGGATTAGTTATACCTGAACACACGTTTCCCGGTTCTTTTGGACCTATAATATGGCCACTAACAACCTATAAAAACACGAGGTACCTCATAATCCATCATCCACAATGAGTAAAATGTCAGCGCGGGTAGGTCCTTGACATTACTCTAGCTAGAAAGATAACGTGTGCACTCCCTGCGTTCCCTTCTCCTGTTTTAGACTCATACCGGGGTGTGAGGCTCGCGAAGTCAAGATATACACAAAGCTATGCCTAAATAGACTGTGCTTTGATCATTAACCACAAGGCCTGCTTTTCAACAAAGTCTTGATCATTTGCATCTTAGCACGTCACATTGTCAGACCCTACCATATTATTGATCATCTACCAATATATATATAACCTCTAAGCTCATACGTCTTAGAGAAGGGTGATAAGTAAAGAATAAATTCTTCACCACCAAACAGAAATATATAATCAGTAGCGTTCAACAAATACATCAGGAAGGAATACAATGTCAGACACATAATCCATTTACAAGTCCGCTATGGGTCTGAGCGAAACAACGTGTCCGTCGATCTCCAAATGCGTTTGGACGATCATTACTAAATACCTTGCCTTGGAAGGACAATCCCAATTTAAGATACCAGTCATCATCATCCCAACGATGTGAAAACCTTCGGTCTTCAATCACCGTCTTCATCTTCGACTCTCAATCGTCGTGATAATTATTCAGAATGGGTTAAACCCGGTTTTTCCGAATAACTCGTGTATTTTGGGATTAAGAAGCAAACATTGGAAAATCACACATTACGCCACATTCCAACTCAGAATATTCCTTTTTATAAGATATTCGTATTAGAAGATTCTCATTAATTTTATCAAAGATAAACTCTGAAAATAAAATCTATAAATCAATTTTCCAAAATATGGAATTCCACAGAAATCAAATAAATACATAATCGATATAAATTTCTGTATCGGACTAATAATATAAATGGAATAACGACAATGCCTCTTAAATTCCATATATAATATCGGTCTTCTTTTACAGAAGCCCATTTCAATTATTACCAATCGAATTTCCACTTAATTCCTATTTAATATATTAAATTGGAAAAACTTGATTTTTTAGAAAATGCCTTTTTAAATCTATAAAATAGATTAATAAGTTCCAAATAATAATTTCAATGTAAATTGGATTAAAGGACAAATGTCATTTAAAACATCATCCACGATAAATCCACTTCACATCTCAATTTATTTCATATCACAAAATATAATTGCAAATGCTAGTAATATTTTAAAAACATATTTTAAAATAATCGTAAAAATATTCTTTATATAAAGACTCTAAATGAGAAGTTTTCTTTATATTACAAATTTTTTCTTTTACAAATATTTTTTCTTTTAACATATAGTTGATTAAAAATATATGCACTTTATATAAAAAGGATTTCTAATGTAAAAATATTCTTATTTAAAAGAACACCTGAATCCAAATGCGACTCAAACATTTACCATATAATTTGGATTATATGGATTTCACACACATCATATATATGAAAATAATAGAAAAATCATCAAATCATCCATCTACATCCAAAGTGTAATTTCCACTGTGTAAGCGTTAAAATTAAATAATAACGCTTATCGCAGCCTATCGATCTAACGATCAACATACAACTAAATATTGGGATTAGTGTATATAAATTTTCATCCCAACACCCGTGTGGGGTTTCAACCAACAAACAAATAATAAGCTAATTTGTGCACTTGAGCGATGTGTGAAAAATTATCGTCCCAATAACATACACAAGTCGGGTAACTTGTGAATGGAAGTGTAATACACAATACATATAATGATGACAAGAAAATATCTCTATTGCAATGAATGAATAAGCATAATAACTTTGTCTCTATTGACAATTTCTATTTTGCTAATTTAAACTCTAAACAAAAATGGTTATTTTGTTTTGGCAATTCTAATGAGACAAAATGATAAATATTTTGATTTAACTAACCTATCTTGACAAGTATATATCTGGCCAAACACACACACACACACACACACACACACACACACATATATATATATATATATATATATATATATATATATATATAAATTGCTTCAACTAATTCATTTTGGCAAAATTGAATATTTCTGACAAAATGTATAATTTGGTTTAACTAGTATAAATTGACTAAAATGAATAATTATTTTTAACTAATGTAAATTAACAAAATTGAATAATTGGTTTTAACTAATATAAATTTACAAAAATGAATAATTTGTGTTTCAATTCTAATAAAATATGCCAATGCTATATTTTGTTTCATTCTTTTAATTTAGACAAAATGAGTGTTTTTGTCTATTTTACTTTAATGATAAAAATGTGAATGTTTAGTTATTAAAATGTAACTTTTAAATTCCATCCTTTATTTCAAACAATCTTTATTCATATCAAAATTATAAATCAAGAATATAATTTTCAATCTGATGGTTTGTTTGCATTAATGAATTGCAAACAAAGATGAACTTTATTTTAAGGTTTTATTTGGAACAGGGAATGCAAATAACAAATGTAACTTTTATTTTTATTTAAAAGTATATTTGAGTGAATGTAAAAAGAACCTCATTTCCAAAGTGTATTTACATTATTGAATGTAAATAAAAGAAACAAATTTTATTTAAATGAGTACTTGCATTTATGAATACAAACAAAGAATAGTTTTGTTTACAAATTATATTTACATTAGTGAATGTAAATAAGAGAACAAAATTTATTTTCAAAGTATAATTTAAACAAATTCTATTAAATGTATAAAAGTGTGTACATTTGTGTTGGTAAATGTAGATTAAGAAAATAGACTATAGTTTCATTGAATATTTGCATTGATAAATGCAAATAAAAGAATAAACCTTAATTTCAATGCATATATGTAATGATAAATGCAAACAAAGAAATAAACTTTATTTTCAAAACATGTTTTATTTTCTAGTTTTATTTGTGTTGTCGAACACAAATAAAATGTACTTTTTATTTTCAAGTTATATTTGCATAGGTAATTCCAAATAAAAGACAAACTTTATTTCTATATATGTTTGCATTAGTGAATGCAGAATAAAAGAACAAGCTCTATTTTTAAAGTATATTTATGAATGCAAATAAAAGAACAGTTTTGTTCCAATGATCTTATTTGGCAAAAATGTTGCTTTCGTTTCAATAATCAAGGTTTGACAAAAGTGATATTTTCAATTCAATAATCAAGTTTTGATAAAAGTGTGATTTTTATTTCACAAATCAGGTCTTAATAAAAATGTTACTTTTATTTCAATTCTTATGTTTTAACAAAAATGTTATTTTTAATTCACTAATCATAAAAATGTTATTATTTGATTCAATGTATAAAATGTGATATATTACATATCTATATTGGTGACTGCAAATAAAAGAATAAATTTCGCCTCTAATATATATTTGCAAATAAAACGTAACTACTGAAAATAATTTCTTATTTACATATACAAAAAAAATGTAAACAAAATTATAATTTCCAAAACATGATTTTTATTTACATAAAAATGTAAACAAAAAGGTGGTTTTCAAATACGACCTTTGATTTATAAATATAATGTAAACAAAGTTTTATTTTCCAATACGTTTGTAATATCAACAATAAATTTTAATATTTTATTGTTATTCTTATTCTATAACCTCTTATGTTTAAGGTAACAGTAAAAAATAGGAAATGTTTTTATTGTAATTCATAAACCGTGTTCTAAATGTAAACAAACAAAAATAGGATTTTTATTAGTTAGCCAAATTCTGTTGTAATGTAGACAAATAAAAATATATTCTATTTGTTGTTCATATTCTATTGTAAATAAACAAATAAAATAATATTTTATTTGTCGTTCAAATCTTATAGCAAAGTAAACAAATAAAAGTAAGGTTTTATTTGTTGTTCATTTTCTGTTGCAAAGTAAACAAATAAACAAAAATAAAGTTTTTATTTGTCGATCAAATTCTATTGTTCATCTCAGAATAGTAAAAATAATATTTTTAAAATAAATTAGAATAACTAGATCTGAATAAAATATGATTTAAATCTAAATTTAGATTTATTTTCTAATCGCAAATAAAATTCAACCATATATGAGATTTCAATGCGGATCCAGCATAACATGACCAACAAACATACCACAAGCAATCATCAACAATTCATCAATCACAAAACATCACAGATTTGATTTAACATCATTATACAATTATTTTTAACGCAAGAAAAATAATTTTTAATTAATTAAATAATAAAATTCAGAATTCTCACCTTGATTTTAGCTAAAAATTCGTCTGTCTCGAATTCAGCTCTGGTCCGCGCCATCGTGAAGACCTCGGAAAGACGAGTCCAACGCAACTTACGGTTCATCAATCGTCCCTCGTATGAAAGAGATATTGATTTTTAAAGATTGCATAAATTAAATATTAAATATTAAATAATAATAAAAAAGACCTTCTTCCTCGTTACAACGTATTCGGCTGCACCCTATTTCAATCCTCCCATCCCCATGTCGCACCCACCTTTGGCCACCCATGCGCCGATCAAACACCGCCACTCCGAAGCCCGAACCGCGAGCCACCACCGCCCAGAAGCCCAGCCAACTCGGCCCCCTCCTCGCCTCAAAATCCGAACTTGAACGCGGCCACTTCCTCGCCAGAATTCGCGAAATCCGTGCACCAAAACCCGATCTTAACCGTACGGATTTGTAGAGCTCTCCATCCTCTTCAATTTGATATAAAGTTTTTAGATTTTCACTGAACGGATTGAGAGAAATTGATGTTTGAAGTTGGAAGATTACTGACCATTGTTTGGAAATAGGCGGCGGCGGCAATTTTAGGGTTAGGGTTTAAATTTTTTATTTTTATTTTATTATTAAATTCATTAAAAAACGTGTTATAAAGGCGGATTTTTGGACTGTCTCAGAATTGGGCTTGCTTACTGTCGATCTTCACGTTTTGAGGCCTTCTGAACGCAATGGGATGGGTCTCGGGGTCAAATTCCGAAATCTGTAGAAATTTTTATTTAAAATCCCATTAAAAATTAATTAATTAAATATTGACTGTACATTTAAATATGTCGGGGCCATATATGACCTCAGAAAATTCTAAAAAAAATATTTTTAGCTTTCTTATGACGATACGGTTCTAACAAGACCAATTTCGTCGAATTCTGAGACTGTTTGAAAAATGGCTATTTTCAAGTCGTTTAAATTTAACTGAAATAGTCAAAGCACATTTTCTTTTGCCATGCTCACCTATTAATTCGAAAAATTCTGAAAATTGAAATCTAGCTATAATTTTACATTCCGGTTCCAACAAAAGTGGTTTCATCGAAAACGGAGATCGTTTGAAAAATGACTATTTTCAAGGGCTATATATTTAATATTAAAAATACAATTTTAAACAAATAATTTATGAAACTCAAAATATATAAGTGTTTATACTTTTTAAATGGAGAAACATCATTCCAGACTGTAACGGAAAGGAATTTCGCTCGATCCGAATCGATCGTTAAACCGACTAAGACCGTTCGAAACCCCTGATCGTTTTGAGAACAGGACAAATCAAAACGCAGACGGAAGAACATTTCATTGTTTATTACAACAATTCCATCAGAATACAAGAATATACAGAGTATGAATAAATGTTATACAACAAATATTAGAGATTACAATAAATTACATTTAAATACATCGCAGCGGAAAATAATACAAAACACAACTGAAAGAGATATACGGATACAGAGCTTTTCGGATATCATTCCAGCTGTAAGCCAGGAACCTGTGAATATAAATCTGCAAAACCAAAACTACTAGCTGCCCGTGTGGAAAATAGGGGCACCCAGAGTTTAGTTTAAAACAATAAACTCCAGGTCAGTCATGTGACTGGTGTGAGAACTAAAACAGTTATTAATCTTTATTTTAAAGAAGAGTGATTCAAGGGACCACGCCGTATAACACGGAACGGGTTTCCTCCCAAGAACACTAGTGCATATAACAAAACAGCGCAATGCTTTTTGAAAAAATGAAGCTATTATAAGACCTAGGTCCCATCACACAATGCAACGCAAGCTGGAGGATAGGGTTTTCCTTTATAATAGCCAAACATGCTTGGTACGTTTAAAAAAAATCACTTGATTCTATTATAGGTGTATAGTGTCAAAACAATTTCAATCATAGGCGGCATGGGTACCATCTATCATGTCGCCATACTAGGCTCTACAAATAAAAACGCAATATCACGTATTGGAAATTGGATTTCTGTCATGAGTCGAGGCAAGGGGCAAGCTCCTCTCCGTTCGAGACACTCTAGCAAATGTCTCAGGACCCCACTTTAATCCTTGGAATCGGTTGGGCCGGTCCTCACCTAACTTTGGAGGATTGGCAATTCCTAAACACACGTTTCGCGGTCCTAACGGACCTATATCCGAGGCGCCTCTCATTCCAACATCCACACAGGTAAACGTATATAAATGTCAGGGCTGGTAGGTCACTAACATCACCCATAGCTAGAAAGAAACGTCGTGTTCTCCCAACGGTCCGTATCCCGTTTTTGACTCATACCGAGGTGTGAGGCTCGCGAATTCACGTTATACACAAAGCTACGCCACATAGGTCGTTCTTTGATCATCAACCACAAGACTTTGCTTTTCAACAGAAGCCTTGATTAATTGCCACTTACGCGTGCCACACTGGCAATTCACTCCATGCGACTGATGTCCATCGATATACAACCTCTGAGCTCGTACGTCTTAGAGAAGAGCGTTAAGCAAGAGAATAAATTCTCTGCCGCCAAACAGATGTATATTTAATAGAGATCAATCAACATAGAATAAAATCCAATGTCAGACACACGGTCCATTTACAAGTTCGTTCTGGGTCTGAACGAAACCAGAGGCACTTTCCTCGCATATCCATCCATCTCCAAGTATGTCTGGACGATCACCAACTGATTCCCTCATCTTGGGTGTACAGCCCAATCAAGATCATCAGTAATCAACCAAACGATGTGAATACTTCCAGTCTTCAACCACCGTCTTCATCTTCGACATATCGTCGAATCGGTTATTCAGAATGGGTATAAACCCGGCCTTTCCGAATAACCCGCGTATATAATAAACACGTGTTACACAAACACAACATACGCCTCATTCCAATTCAGAATATTCCTTTATTCACAAAATCACATTCTTAGGGAAAGGTTCCCATTAATTTTATCAAAGATAAATTCTTCTAAATTTATTTTTATTCTTCCTTTGGACATCATTTCAAACCATGTTATGGTTTTCCAAACTAGTCGGGATTAGCGAACCAAACTGAAGTAATTATTTATTTTATTTCCCAATCCCAATTTATTCATCACATGGAGCAAAACTGATAATACTCCATATCTAACACCACAGTGTTATCGGTAAAATTAATTACCATTTCACGTTCAAATCTAATTAAAGATTTAACTATCGCTTTGGAGCAAAACTGGTGATACTCCATTCTCGATCACTTTTCAGATTTGATAATTTAAATTATCAATTCACATTTCAATCTAATTAAAGGTTCATTAAAACTCCACTTCATTTTAATCTTCACAAAAATCAATATCTTGTTTTTAACTGGGTTAAAGAACCAATGTCATCTAAAACACGATTCACGATAAACCCAAAATCACACTCTATTGTTAATCGGGTTAAAGAACAGGTGTTATTCAAAACACCGCTCACGATAAACCCAAGAACCAATTTAAATTCAATTCCAATTAATATTATTTAATTGATACACTTCATTAAATCAAGATAGAAAGATTTAATCTTTCTCTCTATTGGGCTTAAGAACAGTGTTAATGAAGACACCATTCACGACAAACCCAAATCACATTTGATATTAAATACAAGGCTCTGAATATAAAATATACCGGCTTATATTCAATATCAAATCCTGAAACCAACAAAAATCGTATTGGAAATAACGATATAAAATATATCTTTCAAATTCCCATAACAATATCTGTATAGTCGCGAAATCAAACATCGAAATATTCCGAAGATAATTTCGATTCAACTCCAGTCTAATTCACGTATTGGGAATATTGATTATTTTTAAAATCACTTTCAAATTTAGTTTATTTATTTCAAAAATTAATTGATTTTAATTCTAGTTCAAAACTAGTTCATTTCGAAAAAAAATATTTTTATCCTTTCAAATGTGGAATTTTTCATTCCAGTTCTTTCCAATTCATATATTATGATTTTACACAAATTATCAATATTTTTAATAATTTTATCAAGGCCCGTCCAGTCGATTTCCTTCAACGGCCATCAAAATGCATTTACAACGACCTTTTCCAAATTTGATTTGGACATAATTCCAAATCTAACCGTTAGATTTCAAATTTCTAATATTCATTGGAAAGCTCTTTTCGATACGAACCCAACGGTTCCGGTTTTAGGAGAATCCGACGGTCGGACCTCCCGTAATGTCCATTCGAAGTCAATGGTCGAAATTCACGAACTACCGCGGCGCAGTGCGTTCTATTCAAGCCATTATATATAATATATATATTATATATATTTCGTTGATTTCCTTTTAAAACGTATTTTATAAATCGTTTTAAATTCGTTTTCAAAACCATTTCAACTCTATGTTCAATTTCAAATCAAAATTGAATATTTCATATCCTTACTATATAAATGATAATATTTTCAAAACGTTATATTTTGAAATCACTACCTTTTCTATATTCATTATAAAAACGAATATAATCGATATAAATATTGTACACGTCAAAATAGCGCAACTCTAATCAACACGGCTTTATATATTTCAATAAATTCGTCATTCTACTCAACAAATGAATATTTATTCTATTCAACACATGAATCTATATTTCTTTCAACACATGACTAATCTCAACACATCAGTACTGCCAACACATGACTATTTTTGTTATGTAATATATTTTATAAAATTATGGTATCTATCGTTTGATTTTTAATTAGACTCCACCGTGAAGTTGTAATGACCCGCATTGGCAGAGGTATTATAATTAATTAATTTAATTATTGAAATGGTGGTTTAGAGAATTTAATGGTCGTGGAATTAAATAATGGTGAATATTTAATTAAAATAATAAATTAAATAATATGTTTAATTCTGAATAATCAGAATTGGTCGAAATGACGATATGGTGTGAACCGGATCATCTGTGATATTTAATTCAGCTTGGAATTGAATTTGAATGACGAATATATTCAATCGTCGACAGTTGAACGTATAGTTTATAATATAATTATAAACGAGTTGAAATGGCGCGGCAGTTCGCTATTTGGCAATTTGAACTTCAACTGAATATACGGAGTTCGTTTTAAATCGGATTCCTGTGAAACAAGAAACGTGTGGAGCTGGTGGAGTATATCTTTCTCGAGGAAGAGAAAAATCTGGATTTCGTCATGTAGATTTTGATTTATGTCCAAATAAAATTCTGAAATAGTCGCTATAGAATCGTTTATCGACCGTATCGGTTTATTCGATATAACTAGAGATCGGGTTTGAATTTAGACAACATTCTTTTGGGAAATAGTGATAATTTAATTTTTATAATTTTACTGAAATTTTTAATTAATTAAATAAGCAACTTTTTGTTTGGAGTATTTTGCACCCGGCAATCAACATTTCGGGGTTTCACAGAATAAGCTAACCTACCAGTATTATTATATTTTTGGCATCGTAGCGCATTGCTCATCATAACGGTATTCTGATTTCTGTCGATAGCAATTTGTAAATGCACGAAATTTTATAAAACGAGATATGGTATCCTAACTTTTTAAAACAATAATCCTAAGTCATTTGTGACCCAAAAGAAGGCAACGTCTCCTTCATTCTTTCAGCCTTAAAAAAATCCTTGGTCCCCAAAACCAGTTCGTGGCCGCCCAATGTCCAAGAAAAATCAATGAAAATATCTAAAATCCTAATGGTATAAATACCCCCTTTAGTAATTCTCTTAAGACCAAATTCTCTTTTCCTCTGTCAAACAATTCCGCCGCCAGTATTCCTTCCTTCTAAGAAAATCGCACCTCTGAAAAATCCTAAAACCAATTTGTATTTGCCTCCGTTGTTAGGAGCTTCGCACTCGGGTGGTTCTCGTTCAGTTCGAACTCAAGATTGACGCTGTGGTTTTGAGTCGTTATTTTAGGGTTCAATTATGGGGAGGAGCAGATTGAGGGAAAATCTGGAGTCGCGAGTCATGGTGAGTCAACGAGATGGACTTTGGCTTGATGGAGGAGGTCTATGAAATGGTGGGGTAGGAGCAGCGGGTTCGAACGTGACTGGAAGGAAATGGTGATTTTCGTCTGTGAAGTGGTGAGGTAAAGGGGGTCGTTCTCTGGAAGAAACGATTGGAAAGGGGATTCAAACATGAATGTTAAGGGAAGGGTGCGGAACTATGTACATGGAGAAGGAAGTGGTTCTGTTTAACAGTAGATGATGAACAACAGTTAGACGCAGTGAGTAAGTGATTTAGGTAGATGATGGATTTAATTATGTTAATTAGAGGTGAAGTCAGTTTTCATTTGTACTCAGGTGGAAGGAGGTTCTGGGAAGAAGAAGGAGGCAGTGTGAACAATGGCTTTGCGTTGGAGTTGAGTTGTATGGTGAAGTATGCTTAAGTCTGATTTAAAGCAGGAATGGGCTTTAGTATAGTGATGGGCCGAGGAAAATCAAAGGGGTTTGGGGCCGTGATTTAGTTGGGCCGGGGTTTTATTTCAAAAGGGATGGGCTTTATTTCAAAAGGGGGAGGGGCTTCATTTCAAAGGAGGATGGGCTGATTTGTAAAAGGAGGGTGGGGCCCGATGACTTATTTAAATCAAAATTTGCAAATAGATTTCGTATCAAACCATGGGCCTGAAGATGGTATTATGTGTTTGTGTTGAATCATGGTTTAATGTATGAGAATGAAGAAATGGATGGTGCGGAAATGTCAGCCATTTGCACAGCTGAAATGCTGGATTGGGGAAGAGACGAGATGAAGGTGAAATGGAGCTCGTTACAATTAATGGCGAAATAAATTGTCCGACTGAATCAAATAACGCAAACCGTTATTTAACGGCTAACGCGCAAATGTGAGTAAATCTCACTAACTCTGAACAGTTTATAATTTCATGTTGTATTTTTAGAACTGTTCGATATTGGCTGATTGACTATGTGTTGACTATTTGATTGAACTGCTAGTCAGTTAGTTGAATTTCTATATTGATTCTGTTTGACAGAATATATCATATTGAAATGAAAGTGATGTTATATTATATTGTTTAACATCTGTGGATGCAGGGAGACAGGTTGGAGGAATCCAACTGGATTCCTCAACATTTATTTTACTGTTTTCATATATTGTGATATATGATGTGTTATATAATCTGTTATGGATTATGGGTGTTGGAATGATGTTGATCATTTTTATTCGATATTTTAAATATCATAAAAGACCCTGGGATGTAAAAAGAATGATTTCAATGTATATTGAAATAAAGAGATTTTATAAAATCAACAGATTTTATAAAAGGAAATATTTCAAAAATAAAAAAAAAGGGAAAAATGTTTTAAACGAATAGAGTTGTATAAAAGGGAAATCATTTGTAAAGTGAAGAACTGCTACTAAAAGTAATATTTATAAATGAATAGTTTATTCGAATAGAAAGTAAAAGGAGTTAATCAATGTTAGTTAATCGATTAGTGTTAAAACGATGTTGGTTAATCGATTAGTGTTAAAGTAAAAGGAGTTAATCGATGTTAGTTAATCGATTAGTGTTAAAGTAAAAGGAGTTAATCGATGTTAGTTAATCGATTAGTGTTAAAGTAAAAGGAGTTAATCGATGTTAGTTAATTGATTAGTGTTAAAGTAAAAGGAGTTAATCGATGTTAGTTAATCGATTAGTGTTAAGGTAAAAGGAGTTAATAGATGTTAGTTAATCGATTAGTGTTAAAGTAAAACAATTTAATCGATTTTAGTTAATTGATTAGTGTTAAAGTAAAAGGAGTTAATCGATGTTAGTTAATCGATTAGTGTTAAAGTAAAAGGAGTTAATCGATGTTAGTTAATCGATTAGTGTTAAAGTAAAAGGTGTTAATCGATGGTAGTTAATCGATTAGTGTTAAAGTAAACGGAGTTAATCGATGTTAGTTAATCGATTAGTGTTAAAGTAAAAGGAGTTAATCGATGCTAGTTAATCGATTAGTGTTAAAGTAAAAGGAGTTAATCGATGTTAGTTAATCGATTAGTGTTAAAGTAAAAGGAGTTAATCGATGTTAGTTAATCGATTAGTGTTAAAGTAAAAGGAGTTAATCGATGTTAGTTAATCGATTAGTGTTAAAGTAAAAGGAGTTAATCGATGTTAGTTAATCGATTAGTGTTAAAGTAAAAGGAGTTAATCGATGTTAGTTAATCGATTAGTGTTAAAGTAAAAGGAGTTAATCGATGTTAGTTAATCGATTAGTGTTAAAGTAAAAGGAGTTAATCGATGTTAGTTAATCGATTAGTGTTAAAGTAAAAGGAGTTAATCGATGTTAGTTTAATCGATTAGAGTTAAAGCAAATGAGTTAATCGAATATAGTTATTCGAATAGAAAGTAAAAGGAGTTATCGAATATAGTTATTCGAATAGAGTTAAGTGAAAAGAGTTAATCGAATATAGCTATTCGAAGGAGGGTTAAGTTAGGAAGTCAGTAAAAGGAATATAAAGTGAACTTTGCCAATTTCAAAGTTAGAAATGTTGTTCAGTTAAGGTCTGAGAGGTAGTTCTACCCCAACTTGATTGGCTTCGTTTTTAACTAAGGAATAGTTAAGGTTCGGCAGTAAAGGAAATGGGTTGAGTTGGCATCGCGATGGTTTGTTTAAAACATCTGTCTAAGTCCAATGAAGAAGCTTTGGAAATGTTTTCCAAATAAGAAACCAGAAATGTTTTCTAATAAAGAAAACAAGGAATGGTAATGTTTTCCATTGTTAATAACGTATATTTTCCAATTTTAGAAAATAAGAAATATTGAATATAGGGAAACAGGAGATAAGTAAATTTATGAAATAAAGGGATAAATGTTGAATGATGTTTGATTGATATAAATTTCCATTTGGAAATAATATCGTTGGTTGCACACCTGTTTTTCTTCGATAGTTAAATCACAGACTATCGAAGTTTTTGACCATTTTAACGTTGTTAATTTGGAGAGACCGGTTGGATTATTATCCAAAGAACCACTATGTATTGGCATAAGCGTTGCGAATCATATATGCCAAAGGAAATTGAAGACGGAGTTATGCAAGGGCTATCTTGTTTACAGAATAGTGCCTTCGGTTCATCCTGTTACTGGATGACGTGTATGGAAGGATGTCTGACAGAGTATTTCCAGACGATCACGTATATTGATTTCTCCAACCTTACCAAGAGTGGAAGTGAAGAAGGAAATTTCTTTTAGCTAACACATAATCTATTGTTGAGGACGTCAATCGGTGATTGGATGGATTTGATGATGTGGCATTCAAAGTGAATCTGGTGTGATGATAAAGCGTAGCTTCTAGCCTCATCAACCGGTAAATGACAGAAATCGGGCAGGCAACATGGCTAAGTCGGTCGCATCGAAGTAGGGTGTATAATCACCTGATCTAGAGTTTCATTTACTTCTAAAAATCTATTGTTGATGTTGTCTCATTCGGGAAACGGTTGCTGATCCCAACCGTTGGTGATATACATTCGATACGCTCAAGCGAAATGAGTGGTCGGTCATGTGTGGCCGGGTTGCAAGATGTTCTTGTTGTACCCAGTGTATTCCTCTCTAGAGGTACACTAGCGAAAGGTGGTTCCATACCTTGTCATAGTTGGAAATCCATTACCCAATACGTGCTTGCGGTTTTGATTGTATACTATATATGTAGAACGTGAGATGAAAGCGTTTCTGCTAGATGATTATATATACTATGATTGATAGGCATTATTATAATATCAAAAGATTTTTGATATAAAGTTATTTTGGATTCTCATAAGGGTAAAACCCGTTCCGTTATGCGGCGTGGTCTTATGAGATATCGTTTACTTGTTCGAACTGTTTTTAAACTGTTTTACTCATACCAGTCCATGTTGCGTGCTTGGGGCATGTGTCGCATGAAAGGGGGTTCTCGCTTTTCGTTAGGTGGCGAACGAGAGACTCTTACCCCTACATGTCCCGAAAATGAGGGTTGGTTGTGAAGTCGAAAGGCTGGCCATAAAATATGGTATTGGGGTACCAGTGTAAGCCACGGTGGGGTATTACCTTTCTGCTTTGGAGGATGGGGATGGTTGCAAAGCCTACTCGAAATCCGGGTCGTTACAGTTCGTATCAGAGCAGAAGGTTAAAAGAATTACTTGGCTCTGTGGCGTGACTCGGTAGAGATAGGGTTAGTAATAACCTAGACTGAGATTGAGTGTATATATACGAGTGCGCGTATTTGTTATTGATATAAAAATTTGTTTTATATCGTGGAGATTTATTGGTTGAGTTGTTTATGAGTTCTGGTCGATCAGTTTGATCCACTGTATCGGTAGGAGTTACTAAACACTTGAATACGATGGGTCGACACGATATGTTTTGAAAGAGGGTAAATGAAAATAATTTTACCCAAAGTATATTTGATACATATTGGATATATTAGTTGATATTATAATCGAGTAAGATTATAAATTAAATGGTTATGTAAATAACCAATCAGAATTCATATAAGTGAAATACATAAAATCAGATGAGTTAAATCTGAAATTTAAACCAGAAATTGAATTAAAATTTCTGGTGAATTGGATAAGCGTTTGTGAATGGATTTGAATTAAAAATAAGGAAAATTTAAGATCCTGGGAGATTTTAAATTGTTTTACTAGCAGTATGAATTATATTTTTAAATGAATTTCAAAGTGGAAATGTTTAGAAATGGTTTTATAGTATTGAATTCGCTTCAATCGCTAGAAAATAGGTTCTGATGATGACAGCTGCATCATCAGTATTCATTTTCGAGTTGTAAGTGACGAATTACTACCAGAGATACTGTTTTTAAATTGTTTTGGGAAAGACAAGTTGTGTTGAATTTCAAATGGGATTTATAATAAAGAATGAATAAAGAAAGTTTGAAAAGGAATTTGAATAAAGGAAGTTCAAATATGGAATTTGAATATAGAAATTCAAAGGGAGTTTGAATATATGAAATTCAATGAAATTGAAATAGAGTTCGAACATAGAAATTCAAATATGGAATTTGAATAAGAAAATTGAAACAAAATTCAAATATAGAATTTGAATAAGAGATTTGAAATAAAATTCAAATATGGAATTTGAATAAGAGAATTGAAATGAAATTCAAATATAAAATTTGAATAGAAATTGAATAGAATTAACTAAGTCGAAGAGGAATTAGTTAATCGAGTTTTGAATTTGAAGTTGAACTTTGAAAGGTGAATTGGATTTGTAAATGGATATTCGAAATCGAATATAAAGCTTAAATTTGAAATTTGGATTCAAATTAGTTAATAAGCAAGTTAAAATATATTTGAACATGTCATGTTCAAATATAAAAGTGAAATAAACTAAAGAGTTAATTAACAAATTTATTAACGAATTGAGTTAAAACGATCAGGTATAGTTAAAATAGATTGGGCAGGTATAAATATACATGAGATAGGTATGGATAAGGTATGAAGGTATATAAATAGAATGCTCGACGGAAAGGTATGTATTTAATTCATGAGATTTTATGCGCCGTATCGGCTAGCCGCTTGGCTTTTTCTTTTTCTTTTGGATTGGTGAGGGCCATGGGAGGCTATTTGAAATATCCCGATGCTCCGAATACAAAGGAGGTTATGGAGAATTTTTCCAGGAATTTAAGGAGTTAGAATATTTTTAAGAAGTTTGATAGTTAGAAATCTATATATCAATATATATAGAAGTCGATAAGGAAATGAACTTAGAAATAGAATAGTATAATCAAAAAGGAAGTCTAGAATAAAATCTAGTAAGAATAGAAAGAGAAAGTGTATACGTGTTTAAAAGTGAAGAAGTAGTTATATGGTATTGATTTTTCGAGTAAGTAGTCATATCTGTTTTGACGTTATAAATGTTATTCTGTCAAGGTCTGAGAGGTAGTTGTACCCCCAACTTGATTGATTTCATTATTAACAAATAAATAGTAAGATTTCAGGCTCGAAGATCAATGTTGAATAAGAGTTAGTTGAATATAGTATTTGGGTTGTCGTAACGATGTTTTACACAACACCCGTTTTAAACCAAATAAGTCTAAGCTTGGAAATAGAATAATAAATATTTCCTAAGTATAGAAATAAACGAGATGGGAAAAGAGATAAGTAATTGGAATATTTTCCAATTATAAATAGCATATATTTTCTAAGGTTTAGAAAATAAAGGAAGGCGATATTCGGAAATGTTTTCCGAATAACATAAAAGGCCAATATGGTTATTGAAAATATTTGGTTAACAAATATTGATAAAGAAATAGAGAAGTGATTTAACTAATGAAATATTAATTAAGGGCTCCGTGATAAGTTCAAAGGGAAATTTTGATTTTGAAAAGAGTAAACTGTTTAAAAACTCCCAAGGAAAGACTGTTGGAATTAAAAACAAATTTAACAGAAATTTGTGAAAGCGAATTTGAATTAAAGTAAAGCCAGTAAAGTGGTAACTAAGATTGAATTAGAATGATATCAAGACAAATTGGATTGTAAGATTCAAATTTGAAGTATGAAGTGATAATCAAGTTAAGAGTTGGGAATCGAGAAGAAACTCGAGTTGAAATGATATTTGGCTCGGATATAAGCGAATGGTTGTGTTGTGGATAAAAGCAGATTGGAATTTGATTGGGATAACCCTTGTATCTGCTGAATTTATAACGGGTGGAAAGGATATAATGATATGCCAACAAAAGGTACAAGTTTATATTTCTATTGGATATAAGATTTATGAGCCGAATTGGCAAGCCGCTAGGCTGTTTGATTTTCTTTTTGGTTGGAGATGGCCCAGAGAGGCGAGTTGGAGTTGTACCGATTGACCAGTACAAAGGTGGTGCTGGCGGAATTTTTCGAAGAGTTAAAGTGTTAGAAAATTTTCAAGATTTTCAAGATTTTTCGTTGATAAGAATTAATTAATAATTTAATTAAAATTAAATTGGTTCAGTTGAAACGGAAGTTAAAAAGTGAACAAATATGTTCTAACCAGTCGATAGGATCATCCTCTACCTTTTAGCAATTTCGAGGACGAAATTATTTTAAGTGGGGAAGATTGTAATGACCCGCAATGGCAGAGGTATTATAATTAATTAATTTAATTATTGAAATGGTGGTTTAGAGAATTTAATGGTCGTGGAATTAAATAATGGTGAATATTTAATTAAAATAATAAATTAAATAATATATTTAATTCTGAATAATCAGAATTGGTCGAAATGACGATATGGTGTGAACCGGATCATCTGTGATATTTAATTCAGCTTGGAATTGAATTTGAATGACGAATATATTCAATCGTCGACAGTTGAACGTATAGTTTATAATATAATTATAAACGAGTTGAAATGGCGCGACAGTTCGCTATTTGGCAATTTGAACTTCAACTGAATATACGGAGTTCGTTTTAAATCGGATTCCTATGAAACAAGAAACGTGTGGAGCTGGTGGAGTATATCTTTCTAGAGGAAGAGAAAAATCTGGATTTCGTCTTGTATATTTTTATTTATGTCCAAATCAAATTCTGAAATAGTCGTTATAGAATCGTTTATCGACCGTATCGGTTTATTCGATATAACTAGAGATCGGGTTTGAATTTAGATAAGATTCTTTTAGGAAATAGTGATAATTTAATTTTTAGAATTTTACTGAAATTTTTAATTAATTAAATAAGCAACTTTTTGTTTGGAGTATTTTGCACCCGGTAATCAACATTTCGGGGTTTCACAGAATAAGCTAACCTACCAGTATTATTATATTTTTGGCATCGTAGCGCATTGCTCATCATAACGGTATTCTGATTTCTGTCGATAGCAATTTGTGAATGCTCGAAATTTTATAAAACGAGATACGATATCCTAACTTTTTAAAACAATAATCCTAAGTCATTTGTGACCCAAAAGAAGGCAACGTCTCCTTCATTCTTTCAGCCTTAAAAAAATCCTTGGTCCCCAAAGCTAGTTCGTGGCCGCCCAATGTCCAAGAAAAATCAAAGAAAATATCTAAAATCCTAATGGTATAAATACCCCCTTTAGTAATTCTCTTAAGACCAAATTCTCTTTTCCTCTGTCAAACAATTCCGCCGCCAGTATTCCTTCTTCTAAGAAAATCGCACCTCTGAAAAATCCTAAAACCAATTTGTATTTGCCTCCGTTGTTAGGAGCTTCGCACTTGGGTGGTTCTCGTTCAGTTCGAACTCAAGATTGACGCTGTGGTTTTGAGTCGTTATTCTAGGGTTCGATGATGGGGAGGAGCAGATTGAGGGAAAATCTGGAGTCCCGAGTCATGGTGAGTTAACGAGATGGACTTTGGCTTGATGGAGGAGGTCTATGAAATGGTGGGGTAGGAGCAGCGGGTTCGAACGTGACTGGAAGGAAATGGTGATTTCCATCTGTGAAGCGGTGAGGTACAGGGGGTCGTTCTCTGGAAGAAACGATTGGAAATGGGATTCAAACATGAATGTTAAGGGAAGGGTGCGGAACTATGTACATGGAGAAGGAAGTGGTTCTGTTTAACAGTAGATGATGAACAACAGTTAGACGCAGTGAGTAAGTGATTTAGGTAGATGATGGATTTAATTATGTTAATTAGAGGTGAAGTTAGTTTTCATTTGTACTCAGGTGGAAGGAGGTTCTGGGAAGAAGAAGGAGGCAGTGTGAACAATGGCTTTGCGTTGGAGTTGAGTTGTATGGTGAAGCATGCTTAAGTCTGATTTAAAGGAGGAATGGGCTTGAGTATAGTGATGGGCCGAGGGAAATTAAAGGGGTTTGGGGCCGTGATTTAGTTGGGCCGGGGTTTTATTTCAAAAGGGATGGGCTTTATTTCAAAAGGGGGAGGGGCTTTATTTCAAAGGAGGATGGGCTGATTTGTAAAAGGAGGGTGAGGCCCGATGACTTATTTAAATCAAATTTTGCAAATAGATTTCGTATCAAACCATGGGCCTGAAGATGGTATTATGTGTTTGTGTTGAATCATGGTTTAATGTATGAGAATGAAGAAATGGATGGTGCGGAAATGTCAGCCATTTGCACAGCTGAAATGCTGGATTGGGGAAGAGACGAGATGAAGGTGAAATGGAGCTCGTTACAATTAATGGCGAAATAAATTGTCCGGCTGAATCAAATAACGCAAACTGTTATTTAACGGCTAACGCGCAAATGTGAGTAAATCTCACTAACTCTGAACAGTTTATAATTTCATGTTGTATTTTTAGAACTGTTAGATATTGGCTGATTGACTGTGTGTTGACTGTTTGATTGAACTGCTAGTCAGTTAGTTGAATTTCTATATTGATTCTGTTTAACAGAATATATCATATTGAAATGAAAGTGATGTTATATTATATTGTTTAACATCTGTGGATGCAGGGAGACAGGTTGGAGGAATCCAACTGGATTCCTCAACATTTATTTTACTGTTTTCATATATTGTGATATATGATGTGTTATATAATCTGTTATGGATTATGGGTGTTGGAATGATGTTGATCATTTTTATTCGATATTTTAAATATCATAAAAGACCCTAGAATGTAAAAAGAATGATCTCAATGTATATTGAAATAAAGAGATTTTATAAAATCAACATATTTTATAAAAGGAAATATTTCGAAAAAAAAGGGAAAAATGTTTTAAACGAATAGAGTTGTATAAAAGGGAAATCATTTGTAAAGTGAAGAACTGCTACTAAAAGTAATCTTTATAAATGAATAGTTTATTCGAATAGAAAGTAAAAGGAGTTAATCGATGTTAGTTAATCGATTAGTGTTAAAGTAAAAGGAGTTAAACGATGTTGGTTAATCGATTAGTGTTAAAGTAAAAGGAGTTAATCGATGTTAGTTAATCGATTAGTGTTAAAGTAAAAGGAGTTAATCGATGTTACTTAATCGATTAGAGTTAAAGTAAAAGGAGTTAATCGATGTTAGTTAATCGATTAGTGTTAAAGTAAAAGGAGTAAATCGATGTTAGTTAATCGATTAGTGTTAAAGTAAAAGGAGTTAATAGATGTTAGTTAATCGATTAGTGTTAAAGTAAAAGGAGTTAATCGATGTTAGTTAATCGATTAGTGTTAAAGTAAATGGAGTTAATCGATGTTAGTTAATCGATTAGTGTTAAAGTAAATGGAGTTAATCGATGTTAGTTAATCGATTAGTGTTAAAGTAAAAGGAGTTAATCGATGTTAGTTAATCGATTAGTGTTAAAGTAAAAGGAGTTAATCGATGCTAGTTAATCGATTAGTGTTAAAGTAAAAGGAGTTAATCGATGTTAGTTAATCGATTACTGTTAAAGTAAAAGGAGTTAATCGATGTTAGTTAATCGATTATTGTTAAAGTAAAAGGAGTTAATCCATGTTAGTTAATCGATTAGTGTTAAAGTAAAAGGAGTTAATCGATTAGTGTTAAAGTAAAAGGAGTTAATCGTTGTTAGTTAATCGATTAGTGTTAAAGTAAAAGGAGTTAATCGATGTTAGTTAATCGATTAGTGTTAAAGTAAAAGGAGTTAATCGATGTTAGTTAATCGATTAGTGTTAAAGTAAAAGGAGTTAATCGATGTTAGTTTAATCGATTAGAGTTAAAGCAAATGAGTTAATCGAATATAGTTATTCGAATAGAAAGTAAAAGGAGTTATCGAATATAGTTATTCGAATAGAGTTAAGTGAAAAGAGTCAATCGAATATAGCTATTCGAAGGAGGGTTAAGTAAGGAAGTCAGAAAAAGGAATATAAAGTGAACTTTGCCAATTTCAAAGTTAGAAATGTTGTTCAGTTAAGGTCTGAGAGGTAGTTCTACACCAACTTGATTGGCCTCGGTTTTAACTAAGGAATAGTTAAGGTTCGACAGTAAAGGAGATGGGTTGAGTTGGCATCGCGATGGTTTGTTTAAAACATCTGTCTAAGTCCAATGAAGAAGCTTTGGAAATGTTTTCCAAATAAGAAACCAGAAATGTTTTCTAATAAAGAAAACAAGAAATGGAAATGTTTTCCATTGTTAATAGCGTATATTTTCCAATTTTAGAAAATAAGAAATATTGAATATAGGGAAACAGGAGATAAGTAAATTTATGAAATAAAGGGATAAATGTTGAATGATGTTTGATTGATATAAATTTCCATTTGGAAATAATATCGTTGGTTGCACACTTGTTTCTCTTCGATAGTTAAATCACAGACTATCGAAGTTTTTGACCATTTTAACGTTGTTAATATGGAGAGACCGGTTGGATTATTATCCAAAGAACCACTCTGTATTGGCATAAGCATTGCGAATCATATATGCCAAAGGAAATTAAAAACGGAGTTATGCAAGGGCTATCTTGTTTACAGAATAGTGCCTTCGGTTCATCCTGTTATTGGATGACGTGTATGGAAGGATGTCTGACAGAGTATTTCCAGACAATCACGTATATTGATTTCTCCAACCTTACCAAGAGTGGAAGCGAAGAAGGAAACTTCTTTTAGCTAACACATAATGTATTGTTGAGGACGTCAATCGGTGATTGGATGGATTTGATGATGTGGCATTCAAAGTGAATCTGGTGTGATGATAAAGCGTAGCTTCTAGCCTCATTAACCGGTAAATGACAGAAATCGGGCAGGAAGCATGGCTAAGTCGGTCGCACCGAAGTAGGGTGTATAATCACCTGATCTAGAGTTTCATTTACTTCTAAAAATCTATTGTTGATGCTGTCCCATTCGGGAAACGGTTGCTGATCCCAACCGTTGGTGATATACATTCGATACGCTCAAGCGAAATGAGTGGTCGGTCATGTGTGGCCGGGTTGCAAGATATTCTTGTTGAACCCAGTGTATTCCTCTCTAGAGGTACACTAGCGGAAGGTGGTTCCATACCTTGTCATAGTTGGAAATCCATTACCCAATATGTGCTTGCGGTTTTGATTGTATACTATATATGTAGAACGTGAGATGAAAGCGTTTCTGCTAGACGATTATATATACTGTGATTGATAGGCATTATTATAATATCAAAAGATTTTTGATATAAAGTTATTTTGGATTCTCATAAGGGAAAAACCCGTTCCGTTATGCGGCGTGGTCTTATGAGATATCGTTTACTTGTTCGAACTGTTTTTAAATTGTTTTACTCATACCAGTCCCATGACTGACCCGGAGTTTACTTTGTTGTTTTCCCTAAACTCTTGGGTGCCTAAATTTGTATGGGCAGTCAAGTAGTCGGGTTTTACAGATACATTGAAGAGCTGGAGCAGGAGGCTTCAGGATTATATAGCTATTATTATTCCGCTGTGTTGTAAGTGCTGTACTTTGATAATGATGTGTATATGCAAGTACATATGTATATTTCAAGTTATGTTATACATATTATATTTTATTCGTTCCGCTGTGAGGTTCGTGTTACTCCGATGTTGTGTTCTTCTTCTTCTTCTATTCTAAGTTTCTATCTTATCTTTCCTCACCCTCTTATTTCTTTCACTAATTACCTGGATTTTTCGTGTTTTGGTTATCGACATCGTGTTTATGTCGATAACCAAAGTCGCTCGAAATCCGGGTCGATACAGAAGTAGATTCTAATTTTAAAGATGACAAAGATGTAAATTTTATTGTTAAAATATTTTACTCAACACATGAATAGTTTCAACACATGAATATCATCAACACATGACTTTTTATTCTATTATAATATTCTTTATTTTCCCAATTGGAATGAGGCCCAATTAATTACCATATAATGTTAATTATATGAAATCCATACAACACATGTATATAATAGCAACGATAAACAATCAACCTTCATCCAAAGTGCACCACACAACTACATAAGCATCAAATATAAATAATTAACGCTTACACAGCCTGTCGACCAATCGATCGACATACAATTAAATAATTGGTATTAGTGTACCTCAAATATCATCCCAATATCCGTGTGGGGTTTCAAACAATCAAACACAGATTTTATTTGTGTAGTTGGGCGATGTACAAAATTTATCGTCCCTATCGATGTCCTTCAAATAGGTGTTCATAAACAAACCATACGGTTTGTAGATGAATATTTATTTATTCACATTCACTATATTCATATTCACATTAAAAATTATATTTTTAACGATAACTAATTTATTTCAACACATGAATATATTTTATTATCTATTTCACATCAACATCAAAAACAATTTTCACAACACATCAATCAAACAAACAAGCCATCCATGGTCTGTGTATAACGGGTGTCGGGTGCTGCTAAGCACCGTCTGCATCCTAGTATATATATTTATAGATAGAAAAAGAAATTTAAATTGAGAAGTTCTCACCAAAGCTATCCCAACTCCACGACTCTTCTTATGTGGAAATCTTCGTTGTTCTCGCCCTTTGTCACTTTCGTTGCCCGTATTCACTACATAAATAAAAATCACATTTTTATATTGTTGTCTTTAAAATAAAAATCATATTTTTGTTTATTAAATTTCAATTTAAAAATCATATTTTTCCTTAACCATTCTAATGATCAAAATCATATTTTTACTTTGCTACATATAGATAAAAATTCCATTTTTACATCGCTACTATATAGATAAAAATTCCATTTTTACATCGCTACTATATAGCTAAAAATTCCATTTTTACAACGATGTTCATATAATAAAGATTATATTTTTATCACGCTATTCTCTATATAAAGATTTCGCCTTTTCAAATATAAAGATTTCGCCTTTTCAAATATAAAGATCTGGCTTTTTCAAATATAAAGATCTCGCCTTTTCAAATATAAAGATCTCGCCTTCTCAAATATAAAATATATAATAAAAATCAGATTTTTATTATGCTACTTCATTAAAAATCCAACCTTTGTTTATTTAAAAATCTTGTCTTTCTAACTATTTCTATTCCAAAATCTTTCATATAAAAACTACATTTCTATAATGCTATTATATAAATAGGAATCACATTAAAATTATGTTTTCATGAATTTTATCCTATATAAAAATATAGAACTGATTTTTTTATAATTTATAACCCCCATTACATATATAAATATAATTAAAAGCTAACCTTTGTAGAAATTCGATTTTTGGTGAAGGAAGGGGTTCCACGGCGGAGTTGTAGGCTGAGGAGGGGCAGGGGGCGCGCGGGGTTGAGGTCAGGTGGTTGGGTCTTGGAAGTGGCGGCGGCGAGCTTGGTTTTAGGGTTTGGGGGTAGGGAGGTTTGTGCGCGTCGGTTTACTGGAGGAGGGGGAGGAAAGAGAGAGGAGGAGGAAGGGAAAGAGGGGAGGGGCGGCGCCTGGCCTACGGCGGCGGCGATAGGGGGGCTGGAGCGATTTTTTTTATTCCGTTGAAAGTATAATCGGGGAAGAGAAAGAAAGAGGGGGGGTTTGTAAATCTTTATATTATTTTATTTATTTTTAATTTCAAAAAGTTGACTTTTATTCCGAATCCCAAATCGAAGCCATCGACTGTCGTCCGTAGCTAATTACCCCCATTCCGAACACAATGGGATATGTATCACAAGCTAATTCGATCTTTTCGATCAGTTTTCGTCAAAATCAAAATATAACTCTATATATTGAATTTGAACGCGTATTTCAATTTACTGGGGTCACATACTAACTCGAAAATTTCCAGAAAAATATTTTCTAACTTCGTATTGACGATACGGTCCTAACAAAACTAATTTTGCCAAATTTTGAGACCGTATGAAAAATGGCCATTTTCCAGTCGATTAAAATCAACTAAAACTGGTCAAACGTGTTTTCCTTTGCCACGCTCACATATTGATTCGAAAAATTATGAAATTTGGAATCTAGCAATAACTTGACATCACGGATCCAACAAAAGTGGTTTCGTTGAAATCCGAGGTCGTTTGCAAAACTCCCATTTTTAAGGGCCTGAATTCCATAGCGACTATTCTGAATCTTCAACTGGACGTAACTTTTGATTCCCTCTATGAAATTTTGATTTTTCGGATTCGTTAGAAAGATATTCTCTATTAGATTCTATTATTTTTTATTTCACTAAAATACGGTTTATTTTGCACCCGGTATGTTCAATTGAAGTTTGAAATCGAATTATCGAACAACCGCGCCATTTTCAATTCTATTTATAATTATAAATAATTATTATATTCTAACGAGGGCGTATATAAATATATACGTTCTAATTATATTCAAAATAAATTTCTCATCGATAGTATTTAAAATAATTCATTTTAAATATTCAAAATTCACTAAAATTGCCAAAATAAATTTTTTAAACTGGCTCGCATTTCCGGGTTGTTACACAGACTCAATGGAAGTGGTTTCGAGTCGAAATTCCTTCGTATGTGAAAAGTAGCCCTTTGGGCAATATATATTATATATATAAAATTCTACAGCGACCTTTCTAAAAATTGAATTGGCCATTACTTTTGATTTCTGCTATGAAATTTCAATTTTTCAGATTCGTTAGAAAGATATGACTAAACAGATTTAAATATTTCTGGTTTCACTCAATTCTGATTTATTTTGAATCCTGTACATCCAATTAAATTTAAAAATTAAAATTTTTAAACTACCGCGCCATTTCTAACTTTTTTTATATTTAAATTAAATTTATTCGTTCTAACTTTGATAAAAATAAATTCTAGCCATTATTATTAATAATAAATTAGGTTATATCCTCAAAATTCATTAAAATTTTCAAAAATAAATTTTTTAAATTGGTTCAGAATTTGCGGGTTGTTACAGCACCACAATACCATCCAAATTCAATCATAGTCCTTGCATTTTTCTTTGATTTGCTGCTAATTTCGTCCAATTCCGTTAAGAAACGAAGAATTTATGCCTCATGAAAGATTGATTGAAAGTGAAAAACGAGAAGAAGAAGAAGAAGAAGAAGAAAAGAATGGGAAGAGACATGACTTATTGGGCCTATTTATAATGGCTGAAGTGTCTTTCATTCAAATTCAAATTCAAAATTTTGGCGCTAAGTTGGTTGAACTACTAAATCTTCAATATCTCTCTCATACACTGGTCAAACTCAACAAATGAATATACTATCCTAATCAGAAAAACAAGCCCATAGCAATAAAGTAAATCTCGTCGTCAAATACCGAAAGATGCGAACGTATGATGCATAACAATGGAAGGACAACAAAATGGAAGATTGCAAAAAGATGTACGCCTTAATTAATTTTTAAATTTTTTAGTTGAATGGATGTTTTGTTTGCTTTACTTTGTTTTGAATTTAAAATTTAAAACTTTAAAATTCAAATTCAAAATTTGAAATTCAAAATATCAATAAAATAATAAATATAATATTAAAATAAATTTTGGATGTTTGTTAGGATTAATATTATTTCAGGAAATGGTTAAATCTGAAATATAAATCGATGCTTTAAAACCAAAGTCACAAAATAATATGTTCTTTGAAATTTAAAGGCTTGTAAAATGAAATTCAAATTTTGAATAAAACTTCCCTCTATCTTTTTAATAAGAAAATGCCACTCTAAACTCTAGTTATTAACTTTGTTTGTCTACTTATTTTCCTATATCTTGTTTCAAAATAGATATATTAAAAGTATATATTTTAATAAAATTATATAGACATGTTAATATGATATACAAAATTAATATAATTTTTTTTAAAATATTGTTTAAACATGCATAGTTTAACTTATACATTATTCATATGATTTCATAATTCTGTTATAACTATAGAATTTCTTTTAAAGTTTTAACATATAAATGGTTCCTTAGTAAATTAATATATTTTGATTTCTAAAAGTTTAAATTTAAAATTGGTTTGTATCAGAAGATTGATTTATATAATAAATTAATTTTTAGATCTTTTTAAATTAGTTTATATGTATATACACGCAAAATTATGAATATATGCTTATATAAAAATAGTTTACTTTATATGATACAATTCTATATTCTCTTTAATAGGAACTTCAATTTTTACTTTATTAAATAAGCACCCTATTAAAATTATATTCACATTTTGTAGAAAATTATTTTGAATACTTATAATTTACTAACTATCATGAATATATATATATATATTTATATATATATAGAAACTTTTATAATTACTATCCTTTTATCTCTTTAATAAGTATCATTAACTAAAGTCTAGAAACTAGTATATATTACCCTTGTTTAATTCAAATAATGTATATACATAATGATTAGATAGTACTTTGAATATATTTTACCTAACTAAATATAATCACCAAATCATTTTGCGCACTATCATTACAAATCTCATTTCATATCATATAACATTATTATGGGTTACAGTACATTCCAAATTAAAACCATTCACATCATAAGTTGCATTTCATTTTATATTGCTCTGCATACGACATACATTTCATACTACATTATAACCAATATAGTACACACACTACATTACATATTAATTTCTAACTCCACACATAACAAATATACTATGTGAGGATTATTGTCTTAGAAATACATAGGATTATCAAACACATAACTTGATTGGCTTGATTAACTTGTTTGGCTTGATTGAATTGATTGGCTTGATTAACTTGTTTGGCTTGATTGATTTGCTTGATTTGATTAACTTGTTTGAATTGTTTGACATGGTTGAATTTCATTAGTGGTTGATAGGCGTGTTATAATTATACTTATACATTTGTACTTGATAAGAGCTTTATATGTTTTAGGATAAATAGAAGTTACAAGAAATGTTTGGTTTTATGTTTGAATTTATTTGAGTTGATGCTTTGAGACAACAAAACTTAAGTTGATTGATTGCTTTGATTAAATTGCCGTACTTAAGTTATATCATAATTTTAAGGATATCTTATCAGAGTTATAAATTAAAGTCTTATTGTAGCTTTAAGGGAATTAGAGTTTAAGATAGGTTTAGTCTTATATTAAATTAAGGAGGAGTCTTAGAGTTTCTAAGGATTAGTTGAAGGTTCAAGAATTCATTGGTTAATTTAATTGTTTAGATTGATTTTTTAATTACTTGTTTGTTTGAATTGCTTGTCTGTTTGAATTGCTTGTTTTCTTAAATGGGTTGATTTGCTTGTTTAATATTGACTGGTTTGCTTAGTTTATTATTCTTTTATTTAGCTTATTAGGCTAGCATAGTCATAATTTAGGGGGAGTTATGGAAATTTATAGATATAAGGAGAATTAGAGATTAAGGGAGAGTTATAAATTTAGGGCCGGGGGGGGGGGGGAGTATTATATAATAATTAGGATTTAATATTGGCATAAATTTAGGGGGAGTTATATTCATTATAGAGTTATATAGGATATACATATAGAGATAGAATTTAGGGGGAGTAATTTTAGATTTTTTTTTTTGATAATGCCAAAGGGGGAGAAATTATAAAATATAGACTTAGTTTAAGTAGAATATATATGATTCATACAGACGAGGGAATATTAGAAGGCGATAATCATCAACAGGTATGCTATTATATAAACTAAGTTTGTCATAATTAAAAAGGGGGAGATAGTTGGAGAATGGAGTTTTGATGACAACAACCTTATTTCAATATTAATTGATTGTAAAATATATACTAACACCTTTATCTAGAATATATATATACACACATATGCAGGATTTGTATACATGAATTAATAGTTAAGACTGTACAGTTTAAGAGCTTCTAGAGATTCAGAATTCAAAGATGATTCAAGACTCATGAGTAATCAAGATTTCAAGAGTCCAAGATAAATATAGTAATAGAGTCTAGTTATGTAAGACTCTGAATAACACTCCAGGTTCAAATTCAAATTCAAATTCTGATTTTCTATTTCTGTTTTTCAAACTTCGAATTCTATTTTCATATTTTTTCTTCAATCTTTATTTTTTCTATTTTACTTTCTCTATTTTTCTTTTGATTTTAAATCAAGTTTTATGGTACATAAGTTTTATATAGTTCTATACTTTTATATACTTTATATTTATATAGTTCTAAATTTTACAATTTTATAAATATGTTTATATAGTTTATACTTATGATTTCAAATGATTTTCTAGTCTATAATATTCATGTATAACACTATGTTTTAATTCAAGAATTATATATATATATATATTAAACCACTTCAAAAATGCTCAAATTTCAATTTTTGAATAGCATATGTCGACATACATATGTTGATATGTCGACATATAACTGTCATATTTTTAATTTTGAAAGAAAGTGTCTTTTCCCAAATTGTAACGTTCGAGAAGCGTTGCAACATTTCAAATCTTATAAATAGGGGTTGATTTCGAACTTTTTCATTATTCTTCTTCTCCATCTTCATCCCGTTTCTTTACACCATTAAGATTTCGTATTTCTATGATTTCTACACTTCTACTCTCCCGAATTCAATTCTATTTATATAAATCTTCTTTTCTTCTCACTCTCTGCTCATTACTCTCTGAATCAAAGTGATATTAAAGAGTTATAGGGCTGTTGTAATTGTATGGGAAGTGTTTGAGTAAAATGTGTTTCCTTGCAGCCTTGAAATCAAGGAAACAGAGTAGTGTTAACCTCATAGTCGGGAAATCAAGGGGAATATACTTGATCCAGGGAATTGGTGTTAACCTAGTGGCCGTGAAATTAAGAGTGTTGGAATCGGGGTTAACCTTGTAGCGTGAAATCAATGGGGTTGTACTTGGATATTGACATAGTAATCAAACTCTGCGCAATCCAGTGTTGCATGGGACAGGACGTAGGAGTAATCCGAACCAGTATAAAATCCAGTGTGTTTTTCCTTTTCTGCATTTTATTTTTGTTTATCTATGTGTTTATGTTTGATTTTGTGTCTGTAGTTGTTTCTGTGGTGTTTGATTCACATAGTAGATCATATAAATTTTAGATTTTGTTTAATTTCTCAAAAACACTATTCACCCCCCTCTAGTGTTAGTTTTGCCTTAATGATTCATTCTGCAATCCTTAACACTACCTAGTCCGCTCATCAGCGTCGTCAATGAGCACTCAGGTAATAAAAATAAGCATGTAACTCTGGTTCAAACAACAATCTCATATAAGCGATAAATTGACTATCAACATCTATATTGTAAAATAAGATACTAGACAAGTTCAAGTCTCATACGTGACATGTTACTAAAACTAAAAAGTTAGAACATAATAACTAGTATATATGTTATTCAAAATAACAATAATAAATGCTGCACAAAATAGTAAAGATGAATCTTAGTCTTTAAACTCTTTATTTCCTCAATCCCCCACTTCAATTCAGTATCTTATAGATGATAGCCTACCTAGAGAAAGAATAGAGAACATTCATGGCATCGATCAAACAAAATTCTAGCTATTACCTTCTTAAGTCTTGAATACAATAATAACTAGTATAACCATCTTCTCTTATGCCAAGGGCTAATGGAGATTTCCAGTTCTAGTTAGATCGCCCTGTTTGCGGTGCTAATGTTTTAACATGTCTGCCTTTAGGACTCAAGTTTCCAACAACTAGACCGCTTCCATACCTAAGTGATTTAGGGCATACAACCATCGCATTTAATCCTAATTAGGAATGTCAATAGGTCGTGTCGGGCCAAGTTTGGGTTGGGTTAAGTCGGGTTCAGGTTGATTTATTAACGGGTCAAGTCAACCTGTTTATTAAGTGGGACATTTATTCCCAACCGTAACCCGACCATTGGGTCGTGTTGGGTCGGGTTTACCTGTTTGACACATTAGCAAATAATTCCTAGTAATATAAACTGGAAAAGAACCAAATCACCAACATACAAAGCTATTATATAATCACCAACATGCAACAAGTTGCAAAATCACCAACAGGCAACAAGTTATAAAATCACCATATCCAAAAATCATTCTCCATACATAAGAATATATGATCATATTGCATATATAAAAGACTAACAGTATGGAAGAGATACATTGTTATAAGTAAAATATAACTAACAACATACAAGTAAATTAGTAAATTATAACAGCTTACACAAGAACATACGAGCATGTTGATTACTGCATGCAAAGACTAACACTAACAACATACATAAAAGATCAACATTATGGATGATATACAAAATATAATCTGATTTGGCGGGTCAAAATCAGGTTGGAGGGTCAACCATAAACCCACCCGTTTATAAACGAGTTAAATTTGGGTTGACCAGAAAATAACCCGTTAAGTAAATGAGTCGTGTTAACCTGCTAATTTCCGTGCAGGTTTCGGGTCGTTTAGGAAATTGTCAGCCCTAATTCTAATAGATGTCCCCATAATATCCTTGCTTTGAGTTTTAGGCGGGTCGGGTTTGTCAGTTCTGAACTGTACATTTCAAAAATCTTGTCTCGGCCCGAGCTTCGGTTCGGGTCAGTTTCGGTTGGATAGTAACATGAAAAATACATATATTTCAATGCTTTTTTGTTAGGTCTTTCGGGTAAGGTCAATTCACGTTGGGTTTAATCGGGTCTTAATTATATTTTTCACTACTTAGACCCGACTTGAGACCCATCAGGTTCGGTTCGGGTTTGGGTGTTTTCAGGCCGGTTTTTTGGTTTTCGGTTCTAGATGCTGTCCCTAATCCCAAGCTGCATTTCACACACTCATTCGACCACTCCGATCCGAATTCACTATTGACGAATCACGACTTTAACATGTTATAACTCTTTCTGTAGAAGTAATCAATGAATCACATGTTCTAATAGCCTTCTAATAAGGCCCTCTACCTCCATGATGGATCACATCTCCATCCCTTTCAACCTGGTGTATCAATACTGGTTTATCCTCTATGGATCAGCAGCTATCCAAGTAATTAGTCAAATCTTGGCTAAATTTCACATGGATCCCTCTACAACTTCCCTTTGATGCCTCCAATCAGCTTACAACCATTTACACTCAAATCTAGCCTTCCATTCTTTCCATGGTCGATCCATCCATTATATGTTTCATAGCATATCCAATCACCTTCAAACTTCCACAGCATCCTCCAAGGGGTCATATCATTCTACCATAAAAGTCGTTGCTCCAAATAATTCACTTAAAATGGACCGAGGTTGTTCTATGCCCTATGGGTACTTATCACTTATGCTTGGCTTTTTCCACTAAAACTCTTAAACGCCTCTCCGGCTTCCTCCAGAGCCTACCGTTCAAGTTTCATGCAAATCCAATGAAATTTGATCCCAGTATGCTTTGATTTCCAATGCCAGTCCTAATTCAAACATACACTAACAACCAAATCAAGCGTAAAATTTAAATATTCAGATAACAATTACAACCAATTTTTATCATACAAATAATTACACAAGCATGAATAAATAAAAAACAATTATAGCTCTACGACTAAATATGTATGATCAGATTTCAGTGTTAGATTGCCATATAGATGATAAAAATGCCTAATTACAATATATAATCCAATATAGACATGTGAAAGATTATAACTACTCAACAAATTCCTCAATTGAATGAAATTGTGTGTAGTTCCAACTTAGACAACAAAAAGAATGCAGGAATTAGGAAACAAATGACAAAATTCAATCTTTTATTGTAGATCAAGCCACTAGATGATGGTTAGAGATGGTTTGATGCAAAATTTAGATTTGATTTAAGAGAGTTAGGATAAACTAGATTATATCATTGTCCAAACCAAATTTGAGAATGAGAAAGGAAATTTCTAATATCTTCTTCAATCCCTATCTATAATTGAGGGTGATTAGACTAATAGGCTTGCTAATCTCAACTCATTAGCATTAGTCCAATTCTTTTCTAGCAGTATTAAAAACTTAAACTACAATATCTCTCAAATTGATAAACCGTTTGTCTAATGTAACAACTCCGCATGATGGTTAACCACCATCTCAAAGCAATGAGACAAGATAAAGATCTATTGCAGAATGTATCAAAAGTTATAGTCAAAACAAGATATTTCTAAGGCAAAACAGTCACAAAAATGTTTAACATAAATGTTGGACATGCAACATGTCACATGAACCATATATCAAATATTAAAATGACATGAACATTTATGAATTAAATATAATTGTTTACGAAACTTCTGTACGTAAAATGCGGATCGTTATAGTAGCTCGCATAAGATAATTAGTAATGAACTTGGATTTGGATTTTAGATGGCTGTCTTTGCTTATCCATGTACAAGATTAGGATTAACCGTGGGCTTGCTCTTTGCAGATGATAAACTGTCCAACTTATTTTATTTAATAAATTTACAATAGAAAGTGGCTAAGTTAGCCTATCTATCTATGAGATTATGATTTAATCTCTAGGCATGTTCTTTGCTAATGATGAGCTGATAGTTTTTCTTTTTGGATTTTGTAATAAAGATAATTTTTTATAACTTCAATAAAATCGCATTACTTGTATGAATTATGCTTGTAAAGTATAGAGCTAAAAGTTAGATCTTAAATTGTAATAACTAGTCCTCTAGTATGGGTTGTGCTTGGGAAGTTTAGGGCTTCTTTGTTAGGACTTGGCAAGGTTGTATGATCGGTCGTCAAGTATGGATTATGCTTGGTGATGATGGAGTCGTCTCAGGAGCGAGAATGCTCGTAGGTATGGATTATCCCACGTAGGATAGGATTAGAGAGACCATGGATCTTGGATTTCTGGCTTGGATTATTTGGACTTATTAGATTTTGGTTATGGGATTTCTGGACTTTTTGAATTTCGGATTTTATATTGGATTATCTTAAATTCAGATTTTATATTTCTTATGGGATTTGGATTTGGCTTGTATTAACGATCTGGCGCGATCGTGGTATTCTGGATGACTTTTAGATATTGGATTTCTTATGGTATATTTCTCTTGGGTTATGGACTTTGGATTTTCTAGATTTTACAAAGCATACCTTCCACCGAAAGACATGTTTTGATGGGTAAGTGTAAACCTGTCTTTTCACAAGACCGTTGCACTTTGGATTCAAATAAATGGATAGCTCGAGATCTAGTACGGATGGTTACATGATCAACGCCGGTCCTAGGTCATTTTAGGCCATGGAAAAAACTCAAGTTTGGGCCCTTTCTTACAAATACAAATACACTTTAAAACCATAATAAACACATAAATCACCATAACAATGATTTTCCTATAAGCCAATTAATTTGTTCATTACATCCCCAAAGACGTCAAGCTTATAACTTCTTGATCATTAGAAGATAAAAAGTTAAGTCCAACAACATCATTTAAAAATTGATCTTACTGCATATTTAGAAGCAAAATCATTGATTACACCATCTTGCTCAATATTTTCCAACATGTCTTTTTTGATGCATAGAAGTGCTGGCCCATTCAACCTATCTTGAGACCTAGAGGTTCGCAAATATGATTTTAGCAACTTCAATTTAGAAAACTGCAGTATCAACACATCCCATCATGATTTCATTCTTCCATCCAACAAACGGGTATTAATCTCCGAAAACTGCAGTTAGTAAAATAGATTAAAATGTTATTCCTTGATTATTTTTCTTAATCAGATAAAAAAGATACAATATTAAGTTTCAATTAAAAAACAGTAGACCGAAATACGAAAGTGAAAACTTGAAAGTTAAACAGTAGTCTTTTCCTTTCAAAGATGCAAAATGACATAAATGGTTTTCCAAATGTGAAGGGACCCGAACACAATTTGGTACCTTATAATAATTTCCCAGAAAATAAACGTCACCTTAACAACTTTAGCATTTAAACAATTTCCGAGCAATCAAGTACCAAGGCATCCACTTTTTCAAAGTTTGTTTAGCGGTAACCACTTTATCCACAATAGGAATACCTTAGACGAAATAGTGGTGACCAGCTAAAACAACCCAAACTTCCCCTTTCGAGAAAGCCCGGATTGAGTTGTGAACATGACGCATCAGAACACAAACATTAGAACATTTCATTGTTATTACAACAAATTACATCAGAGTACAAGAATATATCAGAGTATGAATAAATATTACACTTTGGAAATACAATATCAGAGACTAAAAATTACATAGTAGCAGAAAATAATACATAAGTATAATGCGTAGCGGAAAATAACAACTGACACAACTAAAAGAGATATGGATAAAAAGCCTTCCGAATATAGATCCAGATGTAATCCAGGATCCTATGAAAAGAAATATCTGCAAAAACCAACACTTCGAGCTGCCCGTATGGAAAATATAGGCACCTAGAGTTTAGGTAGAAACAATAAACTACGAGTCAGTCATGGGACTAGTGTGAGATCTAAAACAGTTATTATATTTTTACTTTAAAAGATGGGAAATCATGGGACCATGCTGTAAAACACGGAACGGGTTTACTCCACATGAATCTTAGTTTAAAATAGAACAACGCAATGGTTTTTGGAAATATGAAGCTATTATAAGACGCAGGTCCCGTCACACAATTCAACACAAGCCGGAGGAAATAGTTTTACCTTATAATAGCCAAACATGCTTGGTACGTTTTAAAACAAATCATTTTGATACTATTATAAGTGCATAGAGTTTAAAAACAACTTCAAATATAAATGTATCAATCATAGACGGCATGGGTACCATATACCATGTCACCATACAAGTTCTACATTTAAAACTGCACAATGTCGTATTGGAAGTTGGATTTCCATCATGAACTGAGGCAAGGGATCGTCCTTACCGGATTCAAGACAATCTAGCCCACATCTCAAGATATAGCCGCAACTGCACCTAGGAACGCCAGGGCCAATCCTCACTTACGTTAGTGGATTAGTTATTCGTGAACAATACGTTTCCCGGTCCCATGAGGCATAAATCAAGAGCCACTAGGGACTCAAATCCGAGGTACCTCACTTTTCCATCATCCATATAAGTAAAAATATCCGGGCTCCATACCATGACACCACTCTTAGCTAGAAAGAAACACATGTTCTCCCTGGGGTCCTCTCCCATTTCTGGTTCATACCGAGGTGTGAGGCTCGCGAATTAACGCTATACACAAAGCTATGCTACTTAAAGTTGTGCTTTGATCATCAACCACAAGACTCTGCTTTTCAACAAAAGCCTTGATATTTTGCATCTTTGCATGCCACACTGACAATTCACGCCATACAATTGATGTCTATCAATATATAACCTCTAAGCTCATACGTCTCAGAGAAGGGTGTTAAGAAAGAGAATACATTCTCCGCCACCAAACAGGTATATATTTAATAGAAATCAATTAACACAAAATGAAATCCAATGTCAGACACACATTCAATTACAAGTCCGTTCTGGGTCTGAACGAAACCGAAGGCACCTTATTCCTCGTCCCATATGTCCAATACAGGAGAGAGGTCCTCGCATATCCGTCGATATCCAAGTTCATCCGAATGATCACCACTTATTACCTTATCTTGGGTATACAGCCCAATCGAGAAATCAGTAATCATCGAAACGATGTGAAGATCTCCGGTCTTCAACCACCGTCTTCATCGTCGACTTTTAGTCGTCGTATTAATTATTCAGAATGGGTTAAAGCTGGTCTTTCCGAATAATTCACGTATTTTATAAGTAATAATAAAGTGGTATAAAAATACATCATATGCCTCATTCCAATTCAGAATATTCTTTTATTCCAATATTCATATTTTTAGGGAAAGTTTCGCATTAATTTTATCAAAGATAAATTCTTTTAAATTTATTCTTTGATCTTCCTTGAGATCTCATTTCAAAATATTTTATTTTATCTTTTAACAATTCCAAACCATATTTAGGTTTATAAAACTAGTCGAGATCAACAAACCTTACCGAAGTAATCATTTCTAATTTATTACCCCACTCCCAACCTATTCATCCGATGGAGCAAAACTGGTAGTACTCCATATCTAACACCCACTGTACTATCGGTAAATTTAATTACCATTTCACACTCAAACCTAACTAAAGATTTAACTACCGCCTGGAGTAAAACTGGCGGTACTCCATTTTCGATCATCTCAAGAATTAGATAAATTTAATTATCTCTTTCTCATTTCAATCTATTTAAAAATTTATTAAAACTCCAATTTGCTTTTGATATCAAAAACCATTACTTTATGATTATTCAAATTTAAGAAATTAATCTTATCTTTAATTGGGTTAAAGAACCAATGTCATTTAAGACACATTTCACGATAAACCCAAAATCATCTTCCATCAATACGGAAATCATAACAGCACATAATTGATGTAGATTCCCGTGTCAGACTAATAATATAATGGAATAGCAGCAAAGCCTTTTAAATTCCGTATATAGTAACAGTCATCCTCCACAGAAGCTCATCTCGATTATTACCAAATCGAATTCCATCCAATTCCAATTTAATATATTAAATTGGAAAACTTTACTGTGGAAAATTTCCATTAAATCTTAATAAAAATATTTATAAATTCCAAATCATATTTTCATTGTTAATTGGGTTAAAGAACAAATGTCGTTTAAAACACAGTTCACGGTAAACCCACAATCAACTTTCATTTCAATTCCGATTAAATATTAATTAATTGCTAAACTTCTCTAAATCTTAATTAAAAGAATTATTCTTTACCCAACTGGGTTTAAGAATAGTGTTATTTAAGACACCGTTCACGATTAACCACACAATCCAATTTATTTAATTCAATTCCAATTAAACATTAATTAATTGGAAAACTTCATTAAATCTTAATTTAAAGATTTATTCTTTTCTCATCAGGGTTTAAGAACAGTGTTATTTAAGACACCATTCAAGACAAACCCGAAAATCCAATTTCAATTCAATTCATACATTGGAAAATTTGATTATAACAAAACCATTACAAATCCAATTTATTATTTCTAAAATAATTGGATTATTATTCTAGTTAATAACTATTTCATTTCAATAAAAAAATAATTTTATCTTTTCTAACTTAGAATTTTTCATCCAAAATCTTTCCAAATTATTAATTATGATTTTACAAATTTTTCCATATTTTTAATAATTTTGTTAAGGCCTTTACAGTCGGTTTCCAATATTGGCCACTGAACTACATCCATAGCGACCTTTTTTGAAATTGATTTGGACATAATTCCAAATCTAACCGTTATATTTCAAATCTCTTATATTCGTTGGAAAGCTCTTTTCGGTACGAATCCAATGGTTCCAGTTTTAGGAGAATCCGACAGTCGGATCTCCCGTTACATCAATTTGAAGTTAATGGTCGAAATTCGCAAACGGTCGCTGCGCGACGCGTTCTATTCAGGCCATTAAATATATATAATATATATTTCATCGATTTCCATTTAAAAAGTATTTATAAAATATTTATAAATTCATTTTAAAATGATTCCAACTTATTTTTCAATTTTAAATCAAAATTGAATATTCTATATTTTTATCATATTAAAATGATAATATTTTCAAAATATTAGATTTTGAAATCACTTCTTTCGATATTCATTATAAAATGAATAAAATCGATCGATAAACCCATTCGGGTTAAAATAACATTTACTACTTAACTCGGTTTCACATTTCAACATTTCTGTGTCCATCCAAAATCGGACATCAGAATCACATTTTGATTATTTTAAAATATTTGTTATTCTAAAATATTCTTTATTTTAAAATGTTCATTATTTCAAAATATTCTTTATTTCAAAATATTCTTTATTTCAGAATATTATTTATTTCTGAATCGGAATGCGACTCAATCAATTACCACATAATTTCAGTTATATGGATTTCATACATCACATATGTTCAACAATAATGATAAATAATCATTAAACAGCCCATTCACATCTAGAGTGAAATTTACAATTGTATGAGCATTAAAATAAACAAATAACGCTCATCATAGCCTGTCAACCCATCGATTGACATACGACTAAATATTGGGATTAGTGTATGTCAAATATCATCCCAATACCCGTGTGGGGTATTCATACAACAACAGTTAATTTATATAAATCATTGGTTAATAAATTTAACCAATTCTACTTATGTTTGAATTATTTTTCTACTTAGCAAATTTTACTGTTTAAATTATAAATGGATATTTATAATTTAATTTCAACTACCACATTAATGTTAACATTATTTTTTAATACGTTCAACATTTCAACATCACAAACAACACACAATACAGTCCAAACAAACAATCATGATTTGTACAATAAATAGTGTTGGGTGCTGCTAAGCACCATCTCCATCCTATTATATATTTAACTGTAATGTAGTTAGAGTGAGAAGGAGTTCTCACCTTTGGTTTCCACTCCGTCATCCTTTATATGATGATTGTTTTAATAAAATTAAACGGATGTTTAATTTTATCAAAAATTCCAACAAACACCATTTCTATTATGGTTTATTTCATTGTGTAGATCGGGCCAAGACGGTTCCGATGCTTCCGAAATTGTTTAATTCTGTTTTCATTTGAAAGAGATATGGAATTTTAAACATTTGAATTACAATTTAAATAGATAAATAATTAAGTAATTTATTAATTACATAATCAGGGCTAATACCCTTCTTCCTCCATCGTTTACATCTGAGGTGCCAAAACCCAACATCGCATGATTCTTCCATCGCCGCACCCAATTTCTGACCATCGGCCGCCGATCAGGAAGCACCACCATCTCGGCCTAGGAAAAAGCCGTCAGCGCTTGTGCCGTCTTGGAGTTCGAACCCCTGATGTCCCCTTAAACATGCTGCGAATGTTCAGCGTTCATGGTTTAAAGTCCCCAGATTTGATCAATGAATTTCGATCATACCGATATAGTTTTAAAGCCCCCACTTCACTCTTTAAATTTTGTTTTACAACCATTATCAAATTCAAACCCAGGTTGGAGAGATTAACGGAATTATTTCGTTGTTTATCAACCCTTGTTTTGCCTGGCGGTGGCAATAACGAAATAGACTAGGGTTTTATGTTAAGCGTATACATATTAATATTTATTTTATTTTTTTCCAAAATAACTTGCTAATCGATTTGAACTCCAAATCAAACCTAACGACTATTGTACCTAGCTAAATACCCCCATTCCGGACACAATGGGATATGTGTCATAAGCCAGTTCGACAATTTTGATTAGTTTTCATCTAAATTAAAATATAAATTAATATATATTGAATTTAAACGTACATTTTAATTTACCGGGGCCATATACTAACTCCAAAAATTCCAAAAAAAATAAATCTAGCTATGTTTTGATGATATAGTCCTAACAGAACTAATTTCATTGAATTTGGAGATCGTTTGAAAAACGGTCATTTTTCAGTCGATTAAATTCAAATTGAAATTACCAAACACGTTTTAGTCCACCACGCTCACATATTAATTCCCAAAATTATGAAAATTGGAATCCAGAAATAATTTGACATTTCGGATCCAACAAAAGTGGCCTCGTCAAAAACGGAGGTCATTTGCAAACTGGCTATTTTTAAGGGCCATATATTATACTAAATTCCATAGCGACTATTTTGAATTTTAAACTGGACATAACTTTTTATTCCCGTTATGAAATATGTATTTTTCACATTCGTTAGAAAGACATAATTAAACAGATTCAATTATTTCTGGTTTTACAAAAATTCGATTTATTTTGAATTCTTTACATTCAATTGAAATTTGAAATCAGATTTTCAAACTACCGCACCATTTCAGGCTCGTCTTATAATTAAAATAAATTTATACTTTCTAACTTCGATTTAAATAAATTTTGCATCGTTATTATTTAAAATAAATCATTTTAAATATTTAAAATCCATTAAAATAGTTAAAATAAAATTTTTAAATTAGTTCTGAAATTTCGGGTTGTTACAATCTCCCCCACTTAAAATCTTTTAGTCCTCGAAAAGGAACAGAGCTGAAAGTTGTTTAACTAATCCACTCAACTTTCATTTTGGCTTTCATTCTTCAACTTTTTAGTTTCCAAGAATTTTCTAATTTCTCAAAAATTTGGCTAACAGCCTTAATTTTTGATTTTTTTGCCATTACCTCCTTTGTATAGGCTGATATTTAAAACCGCAACTAGCCTCACAGGGACCTCATCAATCCAAAAGAAAAAAGAAAAAGCCAAACGGCTAGCCAATCGGCTCATAAAATCATCAAACCCAATGAATATAGTAAACATGTACCTATTTGTCGGGCATATAATTTTATTCCTCTTCTTAGCTTCCATGCTATGACCTGTTCACACATATATATGTACATGTATGCAATTTCAATTAATTTTCAATTCAATTCAATATTTTCTCAATTTGGCTAAATTTTACCTTTCATTCATTTATATAGGTTTGATTAATCTTATTAGTTAACTAATAATCAAACAAAATAGCCAGCAATCAATTAGTTGATTAGATTTTCAAATATGCTTTTTATATATAGTCAAAAATCATATTTCAATGCCAAATCACAAACAATAAACCCTATCTAGTTTTGGTTCTCAAAACTGTCAATTGGAAATATATAGATATCCCACTTTTGAAACTCGAACATAAACACTGATGATGATGGATCATCATCAAAATTATCTCCGAGCGACTAGAGTGTGATTCTATATATATCCAATATATTGGAGGCTTCGTATATGCACTAGCTAGACGTATGTACAAATCTCTATATACTCGATTGTCCAAAATCAATATGAAATAAAATATTTAAAATATGTATAATAAGGTTTAAATTTTCAAAACAAAATTTCTTTTCAATTTTTTTTAAAATAACACTCTTTGAACTCATTCTAGGATACTGCTGGCCCCATCTCTAGCGAGTCATTCCTATTGGATATTACTAATCCAATCTCTGATGAATTCTTTCATTTGGTTCTAATGTGTCCTTATTCTCTAGCTCTGTAAACCAAAGTTCTGATACGACACTGAAGCGACCCAAACTTCCCCTTTCGAGAAAGCCCGGATTGAGTTGAGAACATGACGCATCAGAACATAAACATTAGATCATTTCATTGTTATTACAAAAATTTGCATCAGAATATAAGAATATATCAGAGTATGAATAAATATTACACATTGTAAATACAATATCAGAGATTTAAAATTACATAGCAGCAGAAAATAATACATAAGTATAATGCGTAGAGGAAAATAACAACTAAAACAACTGAAAGAGATATACCGATACAAAGCCTTCCGAATATAACTCCAGTTGTAATCCAGGATCCTGTGAAAAGAAATATCTGCGAAAACCAAAACTACGAGCTGCCCGTGTGGAAAATATGGGCACCCAGAGTTTAGGTTGAAATAATAAACTCTGATTCAGTCATGGGACTGGTGTGAGAACTAAAACATTTATTAAATTTTTACTTTAGAAGCTGGAAAATCATGGGACCACGCCGTAAAACACGAAACGGGTTTACTCCACATGAATCTTAGTTTAAAATAAAAATGCAATGCTTTTTGGAAAAATGAAGCTATTATAAGACTCAGGTCCCATCACATAATGCAACGCAAGCCGGAGGATAGAGTTTTACCTTATAATAGCCAAACATGCTTGGTACGTTTTAAAAGAAATAATTTTGATACTATTATAAGTGCACAGAGTTTAAAAACAACTTAAATTTTAAATGTATCAATCATAGACGGCATGGGTACCAAATATCATGTCGCCATACTAGTTCTACAATTAAAACCGCACAATGTCATATTGGAAGTTGGATTTCCATCATGAACCAAGGCAAGGGATCGTCCTTACCGGATTCGAGACAATCTAGCATATATCTCAGGATACAGCCGCAACTGTACCTAGGAACACCAGGGTCGGTCCACACTTATGTTAGTGGATTAGTTATTCCTGAACAATACGTTTCCCCGCCCTATGGGGCATAAATAAAAGGCCATAGGGACTCAAATCTGAGGTACCTCACTTTTCCATCATCCACGTAAGTAAAAATATCTCGGCTCCATACCATGACACCACTCCTAGCTAGAAAGAAATGCATGTTCTCCCCTGGGGTCCTCTCCCGTTTCTGGTTTATATCGGGGTGTGAGGCTCGCGAACTAACGCTATACACAAAGCTATGCTACTTAATGATGTGCTTTGATCATCAACCACAAGACTCTAATTTTCAACAAAAGCCCTGATCATTTACATCTTAACATGCCACACTGACAATTAACGCCATAGAATTGATGTCTATCAGTATATAACCTCTAAGCTCGTACGTCTCAGAGAGGGGTGTTAAGCAAGAGAATAAATTCTGCACCACCAAACATATATATATATATATATATATAGAAATTAATTAGCATAGAATGAAATCCAATGTCAGACACACGTCCATTTACAAGTCTGTTCTAGGTCTGAACGAAACCGGAGGCACCTTATTCCTCGTCCTATATGTTCAATACAGGAGGGAGGTCCTCACATATCCGCCGATCTCCATGTACGTCTGAACGTTCACCACTTATTACCTTGTCTTGGGTGTACAACCCAATCAAGACATCTGTAATCATCCAAACAATGTGAAGATCTCCGGTCTTCAACCACCATCTTCATTGTCGACTTTAGTCGTCGTATTAATTATTTGAAATGGGTTAAACACGGTCTTTCCGTATAATTCACGTATTTTATAATCAATAATAAAGTGCAATAAAAACACATCATACACCTCATTCCAATTTAGAATATTCTTTTATTCCAATATTCATATTTTTAGGGAAAGTTTCCGACTAATTTTATCAAAGTTAAAATATATTAAATTTATTCTTTGATCTTCCTTGGGATCTCATTTCAAAAGATTTTATTTTATCTTTTAACAATTCCAAACCAAATTTAGGTTTATAAAACTAGTCGGGATTAAAGAACCTTACCGAAGTAATCATTTATTATTTATTATCCCACTCCCAACCTATTCATCCCATGGAGCAAAACTAGTATACTCCATATCTAACACCCAATGTACTATCTGTAAGTTTAATTACCATTTCACGTTCAAACCTAATTAAAGATTTAACTACCGCCTAGGGTAAAATTGGCGGTACTACAGTTTCAATCATTTCAAGAGTTCGATAAATTTAATTATCTCATTCCCATTTCAATCTAATTAAAAATTTGTTAAAACTCCAATTTGGTTTTGATATCAAAAATCGTTACTTTATGATTATTCAAATTTAAGAAATTAATCTTATCTTTAACTGGGTTAAAGAACCAACGTAATTTAAAACACATTTCACGATAAACCCAAAATCATCTTCCATCAAAACGAAATCTACACGACAATCATAACAGCACATAATCGATGTAAATTCCCGTGTTAGACTAATAATATAAATGGAATAGCGACAAAGTCTTTTAAATTCCATATATAGTAACAGTCTTCCTCCACAGAAGCTCATCTCGATTATAACCAAATCGAATTCCATTCAATTCCAATTTAATATATTAAATTGGAAAACTTTACTTTGGAAAATTTCCAATAAATTTTTGTAAAAAGATTTATAAATTACGAATCATATTTTCACTGTTAATTGGGTTAAAGAATAAATGTCGTTTAAAACACAGTTCACGATAAACCCATAATCAACTTTCATTTCAATTCCAATTAAATATTAATTATTTGGTAAATTTCTCTAAATCTTAATTAAAAGATTTATTCATTACCCAACTGGTTTAAGAATAGTGTTATTTTTGACACCATTCACGACAGACCCCAAAATCCAATTTATTTTATTCAATTCCAGTTAGATATTAATTAACTGGAAAACTTCATTAAATCTTAATTTAAAGATTTATTCTTTTCTCATCGGGATTTAAGAACAGTGTTATTTAAGATACCATTCACGACAAACCCAAAAATCCAATTTCACTTCGATTCATACATTGGAAAATTTGATTATAATAAAACCATTACGAATCCAATTTATTATTTCTAAAATAATTGGATTATTAATCTAGTTAACAACTAGTTCATTTCGATAAAAATATATTTTTATCTTTTCAAATTTGGATTTTTTTCATCTAAAATCTTTCCAAATTATCAAGTATGATTTTACATAATTTTTCCACATTTTTAATAATTTTATTAAGTCCTTTATAGTCAGTTTCCAATAACGACCACCGAACTGCATCCATAGCGACCTTTTCTGAAATTAGTTTGGACATAATTCTAAATCTAACTGTTAGATTTCAAATCTCTTATATTCATTTGAAAGATCTTTTCGATACAAACTAAACGGTTCCGGTTTTGGGAGAATCCGACAGTCGGATATTCCGTTACATCAATTTGAAGTTAATGGTCGAAATTCACAAATGGTCGCTGCGCGTTCTATTCAAGCCATTAAATATATATAATATATATTGTATATATTTCATCGATTTCCATTTAAAACGTATTTATAAAATATTTATAAAATCATTTAATAACAATTCCAACTTCTTTTTCAATTTTAAATCAAAATTGAATATTCTATATTTTAATCATATTAAAATGATAACATTTTCAAAATATTAAATTTTGAAAACACTTCTTTCGATATTCATAATAAAATGAATAAAATCGATCGATAAACCAGTTCAGGTTAAAATAGCGTTTACTAATTAACTCGGCTTCACATTTCAACAATTTTGTGTCCATCCAAAATCAGACATCAAAATCACATTTAGATTATTTTAAAATATTTGTTATTATAAAATATTCTATATTTTAAAATATTCATTATTTAAAAATATTCGTTATTTCAAAATATTCTTTATTTTAAAATATTCTTTATTTTAAAATATTCTTTATTTCAAAATATTCGTTATTTCTGAATCAGAATGTGACTCAATCAATTAAAATATAATTTCAAAATTATATGGATTTCATACATCGCATGTATTCAACAATAATGATAAATAATCATTAAATAGTCCATTCACATCCAGAGTGAAATTTACAACTGTATGAGCATTAAAATAAATAAATAAATAACGCTCATCATAGCCTGTCAACGCATCGATTGGCATACGACTAAATATTGGGATTAGTGCTTGTCAATATCATCCCAATACCCATGTGGGGTTTTCATACTACAATAGTTAATTTAAATAAATCATTGGTTAATAAATTTAACCAATTCTAATTCGGTTTGAATTATTTTTCTACTTAGCAAATTTTACTGTTTAAATTATAAATGGGTATTTATAATTTAATTTCAACTACCGCATTAATGTTAAATGGGTGTTTAATTTTATCAAAAAGTCCAACAAGCTCTGTTTTTATTCTGATCTATTTCATTGTGTAGATTAGGCCAAGACGGTTCCAATGCTTCCGAAATCGTTTAATTTTGTTTTCATTTGAAAGAGATGTGGAATTTTAAACATTTGAATTACAATTTTAATAGATAAATAATTAACTAATTTATTAATTACATATCCAGGGCTAATACTCTTCTTCCTCCGTCGTTTACATCTGCAGGTGCCAAAGCCCAACATCGCACGATTCTTCCATCGCCACACCCAATTTCTGATCATCGGTCGTCAATCAGGAGGCGCCACCATCTCGGGCTAGGCTAGAGCCGCCCGTGCTTGTGCTGCCTTGTAGTTTGAACCCCTGATGTCCCCTAAAACATGTTGCGAACGATCATCATTCATGGCTCAAAATCCCCTAATTTGATCAATGAATTTCGATCATACCTATACAGTTTTAAAGCCCTCACTTCACTCTTTAAATTTTGTTTTATAACCATTATCAAATTCGAACCAAGGTTGGAGAGATTAATGGATTTATTTCATTGTTTTTCAGCCGTTGTTTTGTCTGGCGGCAGCAATAACGGAATGGACTAGGGTTTTATGTTAAGGGTATTGTTTATCCCTCGAAAACCACACATATATTGGTCTATTAAGTTTCGTTAGCGTTATGGGTCAGGCATCATCAAGCTTGGTCATACACACTCCAAAAAGTCTGTGAAAGGTCGTGATACATTAATAGCAAGACTCGTACATCCAAGAAAGGGTCGCTACGCTCATCCCCATATCAGAGAGTTCGGCCGCACATTCCACACCCGATTAGTTAGCCAAGAAATCCAAAGATACCAGGGATCGCACACACGCTATATGTCTATCGAAAAATTACAGCGCTAGTTGCTTGCTCCTTAAATTTGTCGTTACTATTTCGACCAGGTATGGTGTTGATCGCCGATCCATCTACAAACAAGCCCGTCCGCTCCAACCAACCCCCTCGCATGCCTGGAGACAATCGTCTAAACTGTCCGGACCTGAAGCAGTCGCTCAACTTCACAAAGTTGTTCTCTCTTGTAAATGTCACTTATATCGGACGACCATAAACGGTTGCTGACCGCTGGCTACAATAAGGCAGTGGCATTTTAGTAATTATGGGATGAGTGACTCATGTAAATCCACCATGAGGGCTCAACTATAAATAGGACATATCTTCCGCCAGGAAGGGGAGACTTCGAGCCACCACGAAGTGCTGCTAAATTCTGTCCTCAACCATTCCAAAAGCATTTCAACCATGATCATCATCTCCATCTGAAGGTCTTTAATCTACTTGGCCGTGGCGTCCGTTAAAATCCTATAAGTGAAAAAGATTTAAGACGTCCTCCTCCTCCGTTTCTTATCCATCCTTTTCCTTCATAGATTTCACCATTCTTTCATCGAATCTCGCGAATCTAAGCAAGATTTGTATGTAAAAGAGAGAATATATTGAGAGAACAATGAGATGTATAGAAAACGAGAGTTGATGTATCTTGTAAATGTCATCGTGATAATGCAAATCACCTTCACAGTGGATGTAGTCCTAGCTCAATGCTGAACCACTCTAAAATCCTATCTTCATTTTGTTGTCTTTGCATTTTTACTTTCAATTGTTCTTGAGTGCAGCTCCATTTATATTCTAACCTTGTTTGGTGAAGTACGTTTTTCATACCATTGATGTTTGAACCAAGTATTGGTGCAATTTTTTTGGCACCCACCGTAGGGCCCATTCACATTCCTTCATTCATACTTTCCTCTAATTCTAACTACCTAATGCCAAAATCCTGAATATCAAAGCTATGGCCGGCTCAAAGAAAAGTAACAAGTCCATTAGTGCTACGACGACCGTTGAGGATGTTCACGGTGATAAAGCTACACTGCAGACTCTGAATTGAGAAGTTGAGGAGTCCTCTAGGCCATCTGTGACACCAGACGAATTAATTGTGGTTGTGACCGGCTTAAACGAAAAAATGGATGCCATAACCAAAATGATGATGGAGAGGCTTGATGTCTTGATTAACATTCAAACCAATCTTCCACCACCACAGGTTGTAAATGATGTTGACAAAAAAGATGACTCTTCAGCCTTAGACCCTAATCAATCCCACTTCTTAGTGGAAGATAAGGGGGGCCGGCGTTGAGAACTCTAAGGTCAAATCTCCACAGCCCAAAGAGAAGCGTGCGACTCAAAGTATCGCAAGTCCCACCAAAAGGACATTTCCCAGAAGAAATAAAAGGCGTCGGAGCTCGAACTGTGATCGCTCAAACAAAGACCTCGATGCCAGTCCAGTGGATCGAGCGAACGATGAGAGACGTATTACAGATATGATCCAGCGGATAATGAAAGAAAAAACAATCTGGGAGGATGAAGAAAAAGAATGGGAATTTTCACACAGTAAAAATCCATTTACAGAAAAAATCCATCAAGCAAAATTTCTCAACAAATCCATACCTCCAACTATCGCACCTTATGGTGGAGCTGGGGATCCGAATATCTTTCTATTCAAAAATGATCAGCACATGAACGGAGCCAGAGCAACTAACGAGATAAAATGCTTATACTTCTTCGTATGCCTAGAAGGTGTGGCTTCACTATGGTTCACCAGACTTCCACCTAAATGCGTTGATCAATATGCCGATTTGGCAAGAAGATTTAAGGACCAGTTCCGCCTATAGACTACCAAAGCAAGAGAAGTAATGTCGCTCAGCGAGATGTAGCAAAAGTCTGGGGAAACCATTAGAGCTTTCCTTGCATGGTTCCACGCCGCGGCAGATGAAGTCATAGAGCCAGAACCCTGGTATTTGTTAGCATCCCTAAAAGGTGCTATTGATAATAAATCAGAATTTGGGAAATGGCTCATAATGAAGAAACCCAAAACTCTAAAAAAAGTTCCATAAGAAAGCCGAGGAGTACATGAGAATGGAAGATGATGCCCCAAATGTTCTAAATCTCATAGAAAACAGTGCCGCCAAAGAAGGAAAAAACAACGAATTCCGAACGGAGCAGAAAAATGACTCTAGGCTAAAAGGGGGAGTGATGAGAAGGACAACAAAGTTTATTAGAAGACTCAACTTTAAAAGCTTTCTGAATTGAACCTTTTAAACGAAACCCCAGAGAGGATTTACTCCACCACTATGGATTCAGGCATCTTTCCCCAGATGAAGCCTCAGAAGATTACTAAGCAACAGGCGAATTCTGGCAAATTTTGCCAGTTTTATAATCAACTAGGACACAACACCAATGAATGTCGACACCTGAAGAGTTTAATCGAAGAACTCATCAGAAAAAATCAACTCCAACAGTATGTGAAAAATCCTCAAAACACTCCAACCGCATAAGGAAACAATAATACCATTAGCCAAACCGACTCAAGTAAGAAAGCCCAAGTATTTATTGATTCGAGACCAATAATCAACATGATATTTTGGGGGCCTCACCCGGCTGGGGGCAGCTCGGCAGACATGAAAAAGTATGTTAACGAGTTGAAAGGAGCCTCAAAAGAAGAAAGATGCATGATCCTAAGTAGTGAGTTGCCAATAAAGATGCCTAGAACCTCGACCGATGACGCGCTATTCAAGGATAGAGATGCTGACGAATTGATTAGACCAACTATCGATGCCATGGTGATTACAATTGGTCTTGGACCTACATTGTGAAAAGAGTCCTAGTTGACAAGGGGGCATTCGTCAATGTGATCTTCACAAACACGTTCCAGAAAATGAACCTTTCTATGGCAGAAGTGCGGGCTTATCCGAATAAAATCCATGGATTTACTAGACAACCTACACAACCCATTGGTACGATGGACCTGCTTATGGAACTAGCAAATGGAGAACGCAAGGTTTCTATAGTGCAGACCTTTGTCCCGTTAGATGAGTTCTCGTCCTACAATGCATTCCTTGGAAGACCGACTCTCGCAGGCTTTAAGATCATGCTAGCTCCATGGTACTTGACCATGAAGTTTCCAACTGAAAAGGGAATTGGTGTGATTAAAGGCCACCAGGTCACTGCAAGGGATTGCTACATGATGGAGTTGCACGAGGCTAGGAGAAGAGACTTGGGAAAGGATGCGGAGGCTCCACTCCCCATTCACAAACTTCCTTTATAGCAACTAAAGAAGGGTCCCTGCATTGGCGAGCACAGCGGAGCACCAAAGGAAATGGACCCTAGGAAGGCTGGTGCAGAGGACAAAAGAGCAGCTCCAGCTGAGATCACAATTCCCATAGCTGTTAATCCAAAAGATCTAAACTGCATGTTGAATATAGGATCTCAATTGACCCTTGAACTAAAAAGTCAATTGGTTGCCTTTTTGAATGCTAATTTATATGTGTTCACATGGAACCATTCTGACATGTGCAGCATATCTCCAGATATCGCAGTCCGTAAACTTAACATTGATCCACACGTTCCTTCTGTCAAGCAAAAAAGGAGGACCCAAGGGCCAGAGGGATCGCATGCCTTAAAGGAGGAAGTCGATAGGCTAATGGAAAACGGCTTCATCAGAGAATCAACTTATCCAAAATGGGTCTCCAATCCTGTGCTTGTAAAGAAAGCGAATGGCAAATGGCGAGTCTGCATAGACTACTCAGATCTCAATAAAGCCTGCCCAAAAGATAGTTTCCCTCTTCGCAAGATAGACCAACTAGTGGATTCTACGGTTGGGCATGAGCTACTGTCTTTCATGGATGCATATTCTGGTTACAACCAGATCATGATGTATGGACCGGATCAAGAAGACACAAGTTTCATTACTGATCTTGGCTTGTATTGCTACAAAGTGATGCCATTTGGCCTAAAGAACGTCGGGGCAACTTACAACGATTAGTAAATACTATGTTAAAAAACAGATTGGTAAGACAATGGAAGATTATGTCGATGATATGTTGGTAAAATCAAAAAAGGCAGAGGATCACTTGGAAAATCTGGCCCAAATGTTCAGTATTCTACGCCAATAGGGCATGAAGCTGAATCCTTTAAAGTGTTCTTTCGAGGTTAGTTCAGGAAAGTGCCTAGGGTTTTTGGTCGATGCCAGGAGCATAGAGGGCAATCCAGCTAAAATATCAGCCTTAAGGGAAATGCGCACCCCAGCAACCAAGAAAGAGCTTCAGCATTTAAGTGGAAAGATTGCAGCCTTAAATCGCTTCATATCCAGGGCAACAGATAGATGTCTTCCCTTCTTCAATGCCCTTAGGAAAGGAGAAAAAGAAATACAATGGACTTCAGAATGCCAGAAAGTTTTCGAATAATTAATCCAACACATGGCAACCCCTCCAATGTTGTCAAAGCCTAGCGACGGAGAAGAATTGTTCGTGTATCTGGCAGTGTCTACCCATGCTCTAAGTGCGGCAATGGTAAGGGAGGGCTTGAAGGTTTAGAGACCAGTCTACTACATCAGTAAAAGTTTAACTGGGGCAGAATTGAATTACGCAAATCTCGAAAAACTCGCCTATTGTTTGCTTATTGCTTGAAAGAAGATTCGGCCTTACTTTCAAGCTCACCCTATTAAGGATCTCATGGATCAGCCTTTAAGGCGAGTTTTGTCCCGACTAGAGACTTCCGGGAGGTTTTTAAAATGGAATATTGAGCTTAGTCAATATGACATTACATACCACCCCCGAAAGGCAATCAACGGACAAGCACTTGCTGATTTTATCACAGAATTTACCGACCGAGGAGAGATGAAAGAGGAGCCTGATACCGAAACTAACATCCGCTGAAAATTGTTTGTTGATGGAGCATCAAACGATTACTATTCTAGGGCAGGAATAGTCCTGGAAACCCTGGAAGGAAGATCTATATGTTACGCACTATGATTAGAATTTCCATCAACAAATAACGAAGCTTAATATGAAGCCCTCATTGCAGGAATAAGGCTAGCAAAAGAATTACAAATAAAGACTATATAAATTTTTAGTGATTCCCAGCTAGTGGTGTGTCAAATCAAAGGAGAATTCCAGGCCAAAATGGGTAATTTACCAACTTAACTAACTAAGGCTTTGGAACTACTGGAAACTTTTGAACATTATACCATATCTCGTATTCCAAGGGAAGAAAATACTAAGGCAGATTCATTGGCGAAATATTCAAGCACAAGAGATGCACAACTTATAGGATTAGTTCCAATGGAAGTCCTTTCCAGCCCCAGCACAGAAAAGATTGAGATGGATTTGGTCATGGAAGCGACCGAGGAGCCAGAATCATGGACGACACCGATTAAAGAATACCTCTTGATATGTGTGCTTCCAGCAGAAATTAAGAAGCGAAGGAAAATCCTACGAAAAGCTCCTATGTACCTCATGTAGGATGGGCGGCTATACAGACAAGGATTTTCTATGCCCCTGCTTCGTGGTGTTACAAAAAGAGAATCAAAAGCAATTTTAACAGAATTACATGAAGGTGTATGCGGATGTCATATTGGGGATCAAATCTTGGCCAAGAAAATTATGTGATACGGTTATTTTTGGCCAGATATAAATAAAGACTCCGTAGCCTACACTAAGAAGTGCGATAGATGTCAAAGATTCGCTAAGACCCCAAGGATGCCATCTAAAGATATAACTCACATGGTCAGCCCATGGTCGTTTGCTATCTGGGGCATTGATCTCATATGGGCACTTCCCACCGCAAAAACTTGTTTCAAATATGCCATTGTCGCTGTTGATTATTTTACAAAATGGGATGAAGCAGAACCATTGGCAACCATAACCTCAAAGAAAGTTATCAACTTTGTTTCAAAAAATATCATATGCAGGTTTAGGGTGCCACAAAAGATAATCACAGACAATGGAACTCAATTTGAGAGCGAAGAGTTTTAAAATTTCTGTGCCAATTGCAAAATCGAGAAAATATTTTCAACAGTCGCCCATCCGCAAGCGAACGGGCAAGTGGAAGCAGTAAACAAAATCATTAAAACAACTATTAAGAATCGATTAGAGAAATCCTATGGTGGTTGGGCAAATGAGCTTCCACTAGCATTATGGGCATGCCGTACTACTAATAAAACTGCGACAGGGCACACCCCCTTTTCCTTAGCTTTCAGTTCTGAAACTATGATTCCAGTGGAATCAAAAGTTCCTACTCATAAGAGGACTCACTTTAACCATGAGGAAAATGAGAGGTTACAACTCGAGGCCCTAGAACTAATAGAGGAAAAAAGAAAGGAAGCCAAACTTAGAATGGCGGCACATCAAAGGAGAGTAACCAGACATTTTAATTCAAAAGTCAGACATAGGAATTTCGAGATCAGAGATCTTGTGCTGAAAAATTAATGATTCGAACCGGAGTTTTTGGGCCAAATTGGGAAGGGCCTTATATTATAAACCAAAAACTTCGAGATGGCACTTTCAAATTGACCACCACAGATGGAGTCCAAATTCCTAGAGCTTGGAATAGCGACCACATCCGTCGTTATTTTTTTTAATGCATTGTACAAATTTATTGATAAAAGTTGTAGATATTTGCAAAAATTCGCATTTGAGCTATGTACATAAAAAAAATGAATGAGTAAGGAGCTCCATTTGCATGCATGAATCATTTATTTGCAGACTTCTGCTAAAAGTGATCTCTTTGTGTATATAAAAAAGGTAACAAGTGGGCACTAAGTCAGAAAATTCTTCCTTTCATCGCAAAAAACACCAGCACCCTTTGTAAGCAATCGGCAAAAGAACTGGTATCAAACTATGCGAGGGCAGAAACAAATCAATATGTCCCACGGATAAAGAATTGCTGAGTCCCATTAAAGAGGCACCTTCTTAGGCATAGGATACAAATTCTTTGCGTCGAACAAAAACTCGACAAGGAGAGCCAGTGCCCACCTCCCGAGATGAAGCAACAAGTCAAAAACAAATCAATATGCCCCACGGATTTAAAATTTCTTTTTGTCAATCCCAAAAGAGGCACCTTGTTAGGTGTTGGACATGAATTCTTTGAATCGAACAAAAACTCGGTAAGAGGACCTAGTGTCCACCTCCCGGGATGAAGCATAAAGATAAAAACCCTAGGCTGGAAGCACCATTCCTAGTGCCGGAATGACCGGCAAAACATGCTGAAAGGATCAACGCAAGAAGAAATCCTAGCCGAACGGGGGTAACAAAAATCCTAACCGAAAGGGTGTAACATAAATCCTACCCGAAAGGGGTATCCAATTTAGGCCTTTTTTGATAACCAGATCAAATAAGACCAAAATTGGATTGAAATTTGAAACCCAAGCCCTCCTATGGGTGCACATACTCAAAACCAGTCTCCGAAGAATTTGGGTCACCAAGCTGGTGAGATGCGGATTTGAGTACATCCTAAATCAACAACACTATATAGTCCGATCTAAAGACCTTGTGCCACCGGGTCAGTAAACATACAAATAAATGCATAAATACAAAAGGAAAAGTGGCCCAAGGTCAACTAACCAAATTAAAATTTAAAGAAGCCGACCGCTTCTAATTCAATAAAAACTATAGTAAACCGCTATAAAATCAAAAAGCAAGCTGGTAGCACTAAAGCTACACATCGTAAATGCGATACTAATGCGCGATCGTAATAGAAAGTTGTAATTCAAAGACACAAATAAAAATGTTGTTAAATGGGGTGAAGGAACACAGTGGAGCCAGTACGAGCACTATCTTGCACCAACAAAACAAAACAAAGAAGCATCACAACATCACAAAGCAGACCAACAGAAAGTCAAATACGGGGAACGACACCAGCTTATACAACCGATTTGAGAACATAATTTGCAAAAGGATCAACCAAAAGAAAGACAGGAAAGCTACAAACTTCTCTTCTTCCTAGGCCTGCCAACATTCCTCTTATCTGGAGCAAAGAAGGATGGAAGCTCATCAGCACGTTTTGAAGCTACCAACTCAACTTCTCCCGGAACAAAGGAGGCAACCACGCTATCTCTGGATCTCAGAGCCTGAATCAGCTTCTCCTTCTCATCCTCTAAAGCACAAATACATTTGAGATTATTCCTATGAAGATTTTGAATGTCACAAGCTAGGGAGTGCCAGCCGCTCATTTGTTTTGTGGAATGATCCTTGAGCAGGTCCATCCGTTTCCCAAATTGGTACATAGCAGCCTCGAAGCGGGCCAGCATCTGAGTCTTCGCAGCAATCATATCGCAACAAAAAGTCTGATGGTCAGATGGAGATATGTCCACATTAGAAGACACACAATGTACGCTCCAGCCCTTAAGCCGCTTAGCAAGCTTGGGAGTGCATGGCCCAGGATCATAGTGTGGCCTACTCACAATATTTTGAAGTTCTGAGTAAGAAGGACTGAGAGGGGAATCCATAGATGGCTGCCCCGTCGATTGAACGTCAGCTATCTGAACATCTAAATCAAAAAACCTCTCTACCCGACATCGTTCCAGAGACGATTCCATCCTGTAAAGTGAACTAGTGAATAATTGTGCAAGTCAGGAATTTAAAGGGTTAGGTAAAGTTGAGACAACTAAAGTAATCAAGAGAAGAACTATGAACTCCTCTTATCCCGATCGCATATTGTCCTCACATGCCGGAATTATTCAAAATTGATTCAAGGGCAAAGCAGGAACGACCTTCCAACAAATCTACATGAGCGGCCTCAGGAATCAAGCCAAAAGGGACAATATTGCGACAACATGTCTTAAAAGCATTATAATTTATCTTAAACATTTCGATAAGAATATCATATACGCGCAGTTTCAGACCAGATGAAGGTGTGTATCAGAGTTCTCAGATAAGTAAATGGACAAAATGAAGTAAATCCATTCTGAAATTTCGACTGTTCTCATCGCGAAAGATCAATAACAGCACAAATACTACCCAACGGTAATAGAAAATCTCGAGAAGCAGCTTAAGAAGCATAAAAAAGGACTTATTTTTACCAGAAAGAATACATTATCAATTCAGAGGAAGAACAAGCATGAGCAAGCATAAAAAACCCGCGCTCCACAGATTAAAGGATTACGAAGATTCTTGATGGGAGAATTTAATCGCAATAAAGTCGAAGAAGAAATCAGGACTTGAGAAACTTAAGTAACTACTATAGATGCGCTTTATATGGGAAATTGAGAATAAAATAAGAAAGGAGAAAGAAAACGACAAGAAAGACTAAAGGACATGCATCCAGGCCTTTCCTGCCATGTCAGTTCAGTACTCAATTGCGCATGGCCTATCAAGGTCCAGCTGGCTCTCTTGCCTTCCAGTGATTTGAATGATCAAGGTAATATGAACGACTTAAACTTTCCACTCACAAGAAGAAGTGAGCTCAGCCATCTTCCCCTAAGACAACCCTAAGTCTTACATGACCAATCCTTAATAAACTAGATTTAACTTAACAAACTATGTTGTGTTTAGCCATTTCGAAGCCAGTAATTTTTGCAAAATAAAAATTGCAAACTTCGAGGGGCAAATGTTTATCCCTCTAAAACCACGCATATATTGATCTATTAAGTTTGCGTTAGCGTTATGGGTCGGGCATCATCAAGCTCAGTCATACACACTCAAAAAGTATGTGAAAGGTCATGTATAGTAACAGTAGACTCGTACATCCAAGAAAGGGTCGCTCCGCTCATCCCCGTATCAGAGAGTTCGGTCGCACATTCCCCTCCTGATTAGTTAGCCAAGAAATCAAAAGATACCAGGGATCGCACACACGCTCTAGGTCTGCTGACAAGTTACAGCCCTAGTCGCTCGCTCCTTAAATTTGTCGTTACTATTTCGACCAGGTATTGTGTTGGTCGTCCATCCGTCTACAAACAAGTCCGTCCTCTCTAACTAGCCCGCTCGCATGCCTGGAGACACTAGCCTAAACTGTCTAGTCCTGAAGCAGTCTCTCACCTTCAAAAGGTTGTTTGCTCTTGTAAAGTCATTTATATCGGACGACCAGAAACGGTTGCTGACAGCTAGCTACAACAAGGCAGTGGCATTTTAGTAATTATGGGACAAGTGACTCTTGTAAATCCCAATTAAAACCTATGTGAGGGCTCAACTATAAATAGGACATATCTTCCGCCAGGAAGGGGGAAACTTTGAGCAACCACGAAGTACTGCTAAATTCCATCCTCAGCCATTCCAAAAGCATTTCAACCATGATCATCATCTCTGTCCGAAGTTCTTTCATCTACTTGACCATGGCATCCGTTAAAATCCTGTAAGCGAAAAAGTTTGAAGGCATCCTCTTATTTCGTATCTTATCCATCCTTTTCCTTCATAGATTCCTCCATTCTTTCATCAAATCTCGCGAATCTAAGCAAGATTAGTATGTAAAAGAGAGAATATATTAAGAGAACATTGAGATGTATAAAAAACGATAGTTGATGTATCTTGTAATGTCATCGTGATAATGCAAATCACCTTCACAGTGGATGTAGGCCTAGCTCAAGGCTGAACCACTCTAAAATCCCATGTTCATTTTGTTTTCTTTGCATTTTTACTTTCAATTATTGTTGAGTGCGGCTCCATTTAAATTCTAACGTGCTTGTAATTTTTTTAACGTATTTGCTTTTCGAACACCTCCAGATACATCCTATTTCCAACAAAATGAGAGTCTTTTACCACTCCTCATTATGTCTAAATCTAACCTATAACATTTAATAAAACATTAATCGAATTATAACAGGCTAGCACAAAATTAATAGTATGATGTTGTTCTATGTACAAAAGATAAAATATTGCAAATAGAAAATAAATTGCTGTAATATTGAATAAAAATAGGTACAATTACCCGAACGGATTCCCATAGAACCACTTTCAAGTCATTACTGAGTTTCCTCCAGTCGTCAAGTGTATATGGAACGTGTTCACGGACAAGTGGCCCTAAATAAGATGATAATTTCTCTGACCCTTATCCTATCGGTGCACCCGATGAATTAAACTGGACACCAATTCGATGTGCAACCTTTGGAGGGAGCCTTTTCACTTTTTTGGGCCTGTAGTCTTCTTTTTCAAAACCTGATTTGTATTTACGTCCTCTGCAGTTCTACTTATCTCCACTGCATTTCCAGGATTTTCATCCCTATTAGTGCATGTGACTAACACGTTCGCATTTTCAACATCCATGTCGTCTGAAGGTAGATCGATATGCTCCTCTGTTGCATTAGATTCGCCAGATGCCTGTTTGGTTGTTTAGTTTTTTTTATTAAGAGTAAGCTTCATTTTCCTTGTTGTCTGCGTTTTTCTAGCCATTTTCCGTAGCTATAACAAATATTATAGCGCCTGCTATAATGATAGTAAAAATTCTTGAGACTGCTTTCAACACATGCATGTGTGTACAATGATAGTTTATCCCCTTATCACCCATTGAGAATGAATTGCTTGCAAGCCATACACAACAATAATTCTATGTTAGCTTAGATGATTATTGGTCTCTTTGAAGTTCCATATTTACACTTCATAGAAAAGTTCATCATGATAATAATAAGTGTGTTTCCATCTACTATACAATGTGATCATCTTTTAACAACAAAATGGTTATTCATGTAAGAATAAATGGTACGAACAGAACGAGATATCATTCAACATCATAATGAACAATATATTGGACAAATTGGCATACATGTATAACACAACGATATATTGGAAAAGGAGATACACATGTAGAACATAGCGGTATATCAGACAAATTGATATACATTTAGAATACAACGATATAATGGACAACTTAATAAATATCAAAACAAACAATATATTGGACAACTTAATATGCTAAGTAGTGCTGCCACAAAGTTTATTTTCAGAACCATGTCAACAAGGTTTTCAGTATGTTTAAAATACTGAAAACTCGCCGACGTTGATATAAAAATAACCACATGATAGCACTAATGTTAACCAAGGCAGCATGTCTTCAATTAACTAAGGCGGCATGGCTTGCTCCCAATAGATGCGAGCATGACATCACTGCTTCAGGACTGGCATGGTAATAAGGATTGGGTAAGGGGAAAAAAGTAACTTAAAGACAGTAGGACTATGTCTTGAAGTTACTATGAGTATCGTGAAGACAAGCACATCAAGATATATATATATATATACACACATGTATGTGTGTGTGTGTGGATGAAAGAAGTAACTGTACTGCTACGTTTTAGATAAGGATGAAAGAGCCAGCTCATTTCTGATAAGTTTTAGATAAGGAGATACATGTATATGTACATAATGAGTCATCTTCTATGAACAGGGCCCAACTTTTTATGTTTTGGCTTATAGCCATGATTCATTGATTCACCGTTTGAGCATACCACAACATAGAAACCATGTGTACATGCAGCAGTGTCAACCTTTACATGTAGCATTGTCCAGCCTAGTTTGTAGACTGTTCAAACTGTAGTTACAGTTTCTTTATTTAATCTTTTGGTTTTGCGATTGGAATTACTGTTCAAACTGCAATTGCTGTTCAAGCTGCAATTACTGTTCAAACTTTTTATGTTTGGCATATAGCCATGATAAATTTGAAAAACATTTACAATTTAGAGGAAACACGGGACACAAATCAAATATGGTATTTAGAAAATGCTGCAACTACTAGAGAAAATATACTATAAGTGGATGATATGATATTGTATTCATCCTAACTTAAGCCAAACTTCACTTATAATGATAACATCCAAAAAGTTATACCTACAGGCAACATCATTCACTTGATTCACTTTATAATTAATAAATCAAGGAAATAAATTATGAAAACCGCAAGCATATCCATAAATCATAATCAAGCTAGCTCAAAGCAAATGTTCAATAGTGATGGTATTAGCGTGGCAGTATTGCACCATTTCACTAATAACTGTAAATCGGTCGAATAAATATACAAGAATGAAGTAATTAAATCAATCGAATCGAAAGACAAATAATTAAATTGGTCGAAAACTAAATCGATCGAACTAAATGTACAGAAGACAAATTATAACCGAATCAATCGAAGTACCTAAAAAAAGAGGAACTAGCACACCACGAAATTGGAATCAACGAAATAAGGAACGATGAAATGATAAAATTGGGTTTTACCGCAAGATGAAATCGGACGCGGGAAATGAAATCGAAAGAGGGAAATAAAACTAGATAAAGAAGGAAAGTTTATTTTTTTAGTAGAGGGAAATAAAACTGGAGGCGGGATAGATTAGGATAAATATTTCATCACACGTGTTGTATCAGCGTTTCACTAAGGGTTGAAATCATCGGAAGCGTTTCGTTGATAGTGAATTTAGGGGGACCAAAATTTTACAGCTTTTACACCCAATACGCTATCTTTTATTGTTGTTGAAAGTGATTTTTCTTATAGTGTCTCTTGTATTAGCTGTTGCTTTTTATAATATGGTATCAGAGCTTCATTGCTAGGCTTAACAGTTATTGATCCATCTTTTTCAAGCTCGAAAGAGTGTTCTGTACTCTTTCTCCTCAGGTTAAACTTCATCATTGGAGAAAGTCGATATATGATAATTAGTGCCATGCCACCCTCATTAATTCGGCTGCAACTAATCTGCTCTGCCAAGGATTGGTTAAGGGGCTACATCCAATCATCAGTAATCAGTTGAATTTGCCAACCAAAGAGTCAATTTAAAGAACCAATAACCATCTCAGAAACCGTTGTGCCCTACCAGCAGACCAATCAGAATTCATCCTTATCGCATTGATCAATTATGGTTGCAACAGTATCTTTATTATAATTCTTGAAATCCTGATCAACTCTCTGATTGATCCATCTGTTGGTCATCATATTCAATGAAATCGCTTCATCAGCTTCTAACAATGCCACTAGGGCAATTGAAAGCCTAATTATTGTAGATAAAGTCACCAAAACTGTAATTAATCCACAATAATAATTAATTACTATATAATTAGATGAAAAAAACTACTTACTGTGGAAATTGTAGATCAAAACTACAATTCAAGGTTATGGCCTTGAAGGATTCATCATGGGCACTCTGCCAACCCCTCCAAAGTTTACTACTGATCAAGAGAATAGAGTTATCAACAATGAATAATACACAAAATTTCATAGTTAAGACCGCTTAATTAGCTCATGGTGGTTATCCTCTATTAGTCAAAGCTTACTGCCGCAAGTGATTGGTTGCAAAAGCGCTAACGACATATGGATAACTATAGAATAAGCCTTCAACAGTTAGTCTGTAGCTAAAGTTATGTTTTATAAAAGGAAATTGTGAAGGATAAAAAAAATATCACCACGAGAGATTACTTAAGTAAAATCAAGTCTGTTTGCGATATGTTAGAAGCAGCTGACCATAAGGTGCAAGATCCTGAACAAATTCTAACATACATAATGGCTTAGGTGATGACTACGAGGCTGTCGAATCCATAATTTCCTCACAAAAGGAATTTTCTTCTCTATAAGATGTTCACTCAATTTTACTATCTTATGAAGCTAGGCTTGAAAGCAAGAAAACCCAAGAAAGTGATCACCAATAACCATGCAGTCAACAAAAATAATGACAACAACAGAAATCAAGTAAATAACAACTACAGAAGGTAAAAACCTTTCAAAGAGGCAATCCCACCACCAGAGGTAGAGGTGGTAGAGTAAGAGGACGATGGAGCAATAACAACAATCGACCAAAATGTCAAATCTGTGAGAAGATCGTCTATACTACCATCAAATGCTACTTTCGATACAATACTGACTACTCATCAAATCAATCCAACAACAATCAAAGGAACTCCAACTATACTGCTAACATGACATAAGCACAAGGTGGTCCAGTCAATCATGCAAATAACTCATGGAATCATAACGAACAAGCCAACATGGCTAATCACATTCAAGATGAATCATGGTACCCAGACTCATGAGCAGCAATCACATTACAAACAATCTTGATAACCTAAATCTTAAGAACAAGGGATACAAAGGTAATAAAACTATAAGTAAGGGCAATGGTAAGTGTGTTAAAATTTCATATATTGGCACTGGTAGTATTGCTGGTAATAGACAATTAGTATTACATAACCTGCTAAGAGTCCCCACTATTAAGAAAAACTTAATTAATGTGTCTCAATTTGTTAGGGACAATAACATATACTTTGGATTCTTTCTCAAACACAAAGTAGTTCGAGACATACTAACTAGGGAAATTCTTCCACAAGGAAATGCTGTGAAGGGACTTTACATGTTCAATCTCAACAACTACAATTCTACAGTTAAAGACTAATCATGCTGTAATCTGACTAATATCAATGATGAAAGTCAAACTAGAAATACATTTGATTTGTGGCATTACAAATTAGATCATCCAAGTACTAGTGTTGCAACTAAAATTCTCAATGACAATAAAATAAAATTTATTCTTGTTAAATTGCCTTACGTATGTACTTACTGTCAGATGGGAAAAGCCATTAACTACCATTCACTGATTCTGTAACCGAATATTTTAGACCTGATCAATTAATTGCCACTGGCATTTGGGGACCATCTCCAATATTTTCTGATTATGGGTACAGATATTATATATCTTTTGTTGATGCCTGTACTAGATATACTTGGATATATTTCTTAAATTTAAATCTGATACTAAAAATGCTGTCATAAACTATATTAAGATATTTGAGAATCAAGTTAATAGCCAAGTTAAACTTATATAATCTAATGAGGATCAGAATATAAGCCATTGACTGATTACTTCAAAAATAAAGGTGTTGACACCAAAAATTGGCAAAACACCCAAAGAATGAGTTTGTAGAGATATAAATAAAGACGAATAAATGAAAAAATATAGAAAAAGCGATCGCACACAAGATTATAGTGGTTTGACGTTAATGAGCCTATGTCCACTTTATAATTCTTCTTATATCAAATAATCTATTACAGTCGATAATTAAACATAATTCTTCTTATATCAAAACATAATCTATTACGTTAATGAGCCTATGTCCACTTTATAATTCTTCTTATATCAAAACTAGTAAAGGTAACATGATATGTGAAAACTGGAATTAAACATAAGGATGATAACAGAACTAGTTGGATAATTAAGACAACAAGATAAGTCAAGTCTGGCATCGCATGTTCAAGGTTCGCTGCACCAACTGTACTAGTATTCTAACCCACATCAAGTATTAACCATGAAATGATCCCTTAGCCCAGTGTCATGAAGTGACCCATTACGGGGTCCTACGGTACGATCTACTAATCGATCGGCTCCTTACAAGTCCTAGCTCGTCATGTGTCTGTGTCATACGGCCCTATCCAGAAATGTAGTTACCTGTGCTAGGTCCACCATAGGGTGTATCAAGTCCTATGGTGCCAACCACCGACACGAATCAAGCACGCACAGTGTAAATCTACGGGTGCCCAATGCCTGCTTTTTCAACTCCGGACTACGTGCACGACCATAGCCCGCCTGAACCTACAATGGCGCACCTACTCAGCCATCGTTCTGGTCACTTACAATCAGCCAAGTAATCGTGCCCCACCCTGCCTAGTCCCAGGGTATCGTGATACATCTAAGTGGGTTCTGCTGAAAAGAACCGCATAACTAGGGTTTCTAATGGGTTAAGTGTTGTCATTCAAATTCGTGACTTAACCCTATCCAGATCATGTATCAAGTTGGTTAAGTGTGTTCAAGCGGTTCATGACTTAACCCTATCATGTCATCGTGTCAAGTTGGTTAAGTATATTCAAGTGGTTCATGACTCAACCCTATCACGTGGCATTAATTCATTAGTGCATGCCAACCTCTCACATTAGACTAATTGTTGTGGTTGCAGGATTTGCCGGGCGGTTCCGGGTAGATATACACCACAACATAGTCTAACCTCGGGTTTTTACGTGCAATATGACCAACTACCCACATTGGATCCTAGTGTTTGCAGCCACTTGATTTGCCGGGCGGTTCTGGGCAGATTTACACTACAAACTCAACCCAACCTTGAGTTGGCCATTTTCAAGTTTATCTAACTGTCATGCCCACGTTCAAGTTTTCATGTCTAGATTCATGTCAAGTTTTCAAGTCATGTTTCATGTCAAATCGTGTCAAGTTCATGTCCATATTCAGGTTCAAGTCATAATAATGTTCATGTTCAAGTTTAAAGCTAATTTATGTTTTACCTATTCTACCCAAATCGTATTCCCATCGCACGTAATTTCGAATCGATGCAAATAAATCTAATAGGGAATAACATAAAAAGGAACGGGTATAATGTGGCAAAAGTGATTACTAGCATAGCATGATATGACTTGAAATAAAATATTAAAACATTACTGGCATATGAAATATTAGCCTCAAACATAAAGATTCCAAATCTAGCAAGATAAGGTACTAGTCAAAATAGCAGTTGTCACAAGGTGATAGTATAGTCATGGTAACAACTGTCATAAGGTGATAGTATAGTCATGGTAGCGATTAACATAAAGTGATAGTATAGTCATGGTAGCGATTGACACAAAGTGATAGTCATAAACTTGTGACTAATAGCAGATTCAACATGATAATATGAGGGGTTTTCTCTTTTTGATTTACAACAAGAATAGGCCCCAAATAAATGTCATAATAATATCCAAGAGTCAAGATCCAAGATGAACAAGAATGGATGTAAAACAGTCATCATACATAGGTCCAATTTCAATTTTACATCATATTCATGTTACATTTACAGTTTAAATCTAAAAATAACCGGGGCTTACAGATCGTGGTTCGAGAATTAAAAAAAGAGAGTCATTTGTTGCTTAGTCAAGTCCTAATAGAAGTCCCCTAATCAGCAATTCCTTTAACGCAGTCTCAACGTAGTAGAAGCAGTCCCTCTCTCAAACTTTTCAACCAGAATCAGAGCAGCATAAGGTAAGAAAGAAATTTGGTGTAGAGAGACTGGTGTTAGGGGCTGTATTTATTGGGTCAGGTCAACGAATGTGCATAGAAATGAGGCCACATACATCAGAGTGAATCTAGCTTCAGAAATGGGCTCGGGAACCAGGTCGACCCCCAGGTCGACACTATGGTCGACCTGGCCCTGGGTAGGTCAACTACATAGTTGACCCCAGGTTGACCTGGTCCTGGGCGGGATTTTTCCCGCCCAGTCCATTTGGAGGTTTGAAATTCGAATTTTGAATTCAAATTGAGTCTGTTTTGAATTTGAAAATTTCTGAAAACTTCGAATGGTCATAACTTGGTCATACGGACTCCAATTTTCGAAAATCCGGCCTCGTTTCCAAGTAGAATTTCGAGACGAATGCAATGGCGTAACCCGTTTCCCTTGATTATTATTTTAAAAATTAATTCTACCTTGATTTATGGTTATTACACGTTATAAAAACACGGGTTGTTACATTCTCCCCTCCTTAAAGGATTTCGTCCCCGAAATCTCTAAGTTAGGGAGGATGTGTCCTACCATCCAATCAACCATCTACTCAAAGCATCATCCACCGGCAACCATTATCCTTAAAAGACTTCTAGTGTTGTATGAACATATGCTGAAAGTGTGTGTATATGAACTTTATCTAACGCAAAAGATCAGGCGGTTACTGATTCAGTAAACCTCCTTAATGCAAAATATGTTAGTGTCATGAATCCAACATGTATGCAAATTCCTAGCATGGTTTATAATCTCTACATGAGTGCACAGTCATTCATCCATATGCAACATCCAAGTGATAGCATAATAAGTTCCATCCATGTACAAAGTATAAGCACCCATACATATGCAACATGAAAATGTGACTGAGCCGATCTAGTGCCTAATGTGTGTCATGCATCCACTAGCAACCACTTGCAACCATTTGCAACCATCAACCATAACATGTTTCAATCACATGTTTACATCCATACGGTTCTACCTAAGGTTCTCAAGATAAGATCGAGAAGATAACAAGACAAACATATATATTAGAAGCACGATACGAAAAGGTTTTCAAGGAAAAAGAGATCGAGAATGTACCCTCAAAAAGAAATGGGTAAAGCGCGCGTATCTTTTCTTCGGTTTCCCAAGTTGCATCCTCTTGGGCTTCACTCCACTGCACTTTCACTAGTTTGACTTCTCGATTCCTTAGCTTCTTAATCTCCGTTCCTAAGATACGAATCGGAACTCGACTCAATGTTGCTTTTTCTCCACTTCCACGTCTTCAAGGATGCTTGGCTCAACCACTTCGGCTGACTCATGCAAACACTTCCGGAGATGCGAGACGTGAAAGACATTGTGTACTCCAGACAACTTTTCGGGTAAGTCTACCTTGTAGGCCATCCGTCCAATCCTCCCAATGATGGGGAACAGTCCTACAAATCTTGGTGCTAGTTTTCCAACTGCTCCAAAACGAACTACATTGCATAACAGAGAAACCTTTATAAAGACCATATCTCCGACTTTGAACTCTAAGTCTGTCCTTCTCTGGTCCGCATAAGATTTCTGTCTATCTTGGGCCGTTTTCATCCATCTTCGTATCAACTCAATCTTCTCAGAAGTGTCCCTTATCATGTCGGGCAGTTGTATAAGTCTGTCTGTCGTCTCCCACCAACAAGTTGGCGACTTGCACGGTCTTCCATACAGGGCTTCGAACGGTGCCATTCCGATGCTAGCTTGGTAACTGTTATTATACGCAAGCTCCACGAGAGGAAGATGGTCTTCCCAAGTACCACCAAAGTAAAAAATGCATAGCCTCAGGAGATCTTCTAGTACCCTATTTACCCTTTCAGTTTGTCCATCCGTCTGTGGGTGATAGGCAGTGCTTAAGTCCAGTCATGTTCCCATTGCTTCTTGTAGACTATTCCAAAACTGGCTAGTGAAAATCGGGTCATGATCACTAACTATACTAGAAGGAACTCCATGCAATCGTTCTATCTCTCGAAGGTAAATAGATGCTAGCCCTGATGCGGTCCTCTTGCTCTTCACCGGGATGAAGTGAGCGCTTTTTGTGAGTCTATCAACTATGACCCATATGCTAGTATTTCCTTTCCTAGACCTAGGCAATTCATCCACGAAATCCATCGAGATACTCTCCCATTTCCATTGTAGAACCTCCAAAGGATGTAATAGCCCACCGGGCTTCCTCGACTTGGCCTTTACGTGTTGGCACACCATGAACTTCGAAACAAACTCTGCCACATCCTTTTTCATTCCATCCCAAAATAAAATGCGTTTCATATCCCTGTACATCTTATCCCCTCCGGGGTGTATAGTCATCTTCGAGTGGTGCGCTTCTTCGAGAACTCTCGTTACTAAGTTTCCCACTTGTGGGACACATAACCTTCCATCGCGCCTTAGCCATCCCTTGTCATCTATGGCATACCTACTGAGGCGACTTGACGTCTCACCTCTAATTAGCTTGTCCATGATTTCAACTAACTATGGGTCTTCCTTCTGTGAAGTCCCTACTTGGTCTAGAAGTGTAGGACTTAGCTCAAGAGATGCAAACATAGCAGTCAATGACTCAACAGCAGGTGTAAAATCAAAGGTTGCTATAAACTCAAGGCTTTTCATTTCAACAAACAAGGGGCTCAAAGTCAACCTTTTTCTACTTAGCGCGTCTACCACCACATTACCCTTGCCAGGAGTATAAGCTATATCGAAGTCATATGATGCCAAGAACTCCATCCACCGCTGTTGTCTTAGATTCAGGTCTTTCTATGAGAAGAGGTACTTAAGCGATTTGTGGTCGGTATATAGCTCGAACCTCTCCTCTAGAAGATAATGGCGCCAAGCTTGAAATGCAAAAACAATTACGGCTAACTCCAAGTCATGCGTGGGATAGTTTTTCTCATGGAATTTAAGTTGTCTGCCCCCGTAGCATATTACTCTTCCTTCTTGCATTAGGACAGAGCCTAACCCCGTGCTGCACGCATCTGTGTACACGGTAAACATTTTACCTCCATCGGGTAATGCTAAGACTGGAGCTGTGGTGAGGGCTCTCTTAAGTCTCCGAAAAGCAGAATCACATTCTGGGTCCCATGCAAAAGGTAGATTCTTCTTTGTTAATTTAGTAAGAGGGGCTGAAATCTTAGTGAAGTCCCTAATGAACTTCCTGTAGTAGCCCGCCAAACCGAGAAAGCTCCTCACCTCCGTTGCATTATTAGGAATTTTCCAGTCCTGTACCGCAACTACCTTTGCGGGGTCCACGGCTATGCCTTGCTTAGAAACTAAATGTCCAAGGAACCGAACTTCCTTCCTCCAAAAATGGCATTTGGAGAACTTAGCCTTTAACTGGTGTGCTCTAAGCGTTTCCATGACTTCCTTGAGATGCCTAGCATGCTCTTCTTCATCTTTTGAGAAGATCAAAATATCATCCACGAAAACTACCACAAACTTGTTAAGGAACTCCCGAAACACCCTGCTCATCAAATCTACAAAGTATGCGGGTGCATTCGTTAACCCAAACGGCATAACGAGCCATTCGAAGAACCCATCTGGAGTCCTAAACGCAGTTTTGTCAATGCTATCCTCAACCACTCTGAGCTGATGGAATCTTGTGTCTAGTTCGAGTTGAGAGAAAAAAGATGCTCCCACAAGCTGGTCAAACAGATTGACGATTCTTGGTGGTGGGTGCCTATTCTTCTTTGTCAGCTTGTTTAACTCATGATAATTTACGCACAGACGAAACGATCCATCTGCCTTAGTAGCGAATACTACCGGAGCACCCCATTCAAAATGCTTCGTCTTATGAAATTTTTCTCAAGCAACTCGTTGATTTGTTTACTGAGCTCTCTTCTTTCTCGCGGGGCCATGTGCCTAATGGGCAATGAAACTGGCTTGGCATTATCAACAAGATAAATTTGGAACACTATCTCGCGTTTAGGAGGTAATCCCCTCACTTCATCAAAGACATCTGGATATTCTCGGACCACTCTTACAGATTGCAAATTATTTTCGGACGAGTCAAGGGATTCAAGATAACAAAACATGACCGGACCCTTAGGGTTGCAAGAAATTTCAAGGGTATTACCAAGGCAAGTTATGAGCTTCACTACCCTTCGTTCACAATCAAGAATGGCTCCATAATCGGACAGCCAGTCCATACCTAGGACCAAACCGTATCCCATAAATCCAAGAACATAAGCATTACACTGAATTCTACGCTTAAGATAGAGATCCTCAAATCCACATGCATCATAGATAAATGGGCGGAGCCCCCAATTGGATTTGAAACTATGACGGGATCCTCAACCAGACTAGTAGTTAGGTGCAGATTTTCAACAATATCAGAAGAAATAAAAGTATGCGACCCGCCAGAGTCAAATAAATTTTGAGCGGGAAAGTCATAAATGTAAACAAGGCTTTCTACGAAAATATTACTACCTCGGTCAGGAGCTGGAGCGGTGTTGAGAGCATGCAACTGCCCTCCAGAAGGTTCTGCTCGCTAAGTTTGCCCTTGCCCCTGCCCTTGATTCTTAGGACAATCCTTGCTGATGTGTCCAGTATCTCCAAAATGAAAGCATTCACCAAACTTCCTCTTCTTCCTTATACAGTCTTTAGCTAGATGTCCAGTAATACCACAAAAGTTGCACTTCCTCGTCTCACGTGATTTGTTGTTGCTCTTGTTATTCTTATTATTCTTGTTGTTCCCCTTCTTGAATTCAGCCTTCTTATTATGAGTCTCATTAGGCTTAACCTCCTTCTTGCTATTCTTGTATTCCTCATGGAGTAGAGCCATATCCACCAAGGTTTCAAAGGTCACCCCCATGGGTATATGAGTTAGGGCCAAGCTGTGTAGTGGCTCGTTCAATCCTCGAGCAAAGCATACAGCCTTTTTCTGGGCTGTGTTGACCAAATCCAAACTGAACCGAGCAAGCTGATTAAACTTATTCACGTACTCCCTCACAGACATATCCCCTTGCTTGAGTGCTAGGAACCACTCCATCTGAAGGTTCTCCTCTGCCGACGATAGGAATTTGAGCCCAAACCTTTCTCTAAAGTCTGCCCAAGTCTCAACTGGCCTTGTAGCGTTGGTGACTCCCACCAAAATGCAGCTTCCTCTTTCAACAACCATGCTGCCAACTGAACTTTCCTATGGTCCTCCATATCAAAGATAATGAACAAGTCTTCTGTTTCCTTTAGCCAGTTTCTTGCCTCAACGAAGGTTTCAGTTCCAACGAAGTTCTTGCTGCCCATTGCTTTAAAGTCTTTGCATATTTTGGCAAAGGCGGTATCAGGAGGAGGAGGAACCGCGACCACTGGGGGAGGAGGAGGAGGGATGTCTGTCGTGCCCGCGTCGTTGGCCCTGGCTTCTAAGTCCCTTCGGAACGATCCAGGCACGGGTATTCCCTCAGGAAGGTTCAGATCGGCCATGCTAAGAAACGAAAAGAAAAGATTCAAACGAGGAAACAAAGGGAAGTGTTAATGGCTCCTTGGGGAATACCTATTTAAACATAAAACCTTTCTTGAAAAATACTTCTTTATAAATGGTTTTGAAAATAGTTTCAGAAGGTTTTTAAAACTTTTTGCCCAGCCTGGTAACCTTCTGCTCTGATACCAAATTGTAACACCCCACCTCAGCTAGGGTCACTCACAAAGGGAATGCACTAGTTTTGGTGGAGTATTATCTAGGTAAACATGCACAGAGATATCACAAGGCAGAACATAAATAAAGCAGCGGTAGAAATTAAAAACCAACTTTTTATTATTTCCAAGAAAAGAGTCAAAAGCTAATATATCCAAGATACAAATTATTCCATTACATCAAGTTCATAGTAAAGAAGCATGAACTTTAAAACAAAAGTAAATTATTCCCCATAAACAGCAGAAGCAGCCATAGCATAGCCCAAGACCAAACCATACATGAGCTATCAGAAAGCAAGTTGAATCCCAGTAAGAGCTAGTGTTTCCTCCCTGGGAACCTGGGGGGGGGACGAAAGAAAAAGGGTCAGTCATAAAGACTGGTAAGCCCTAGTGACTTTCAGTATGAAAACTAGTAAAGGTAACATGATATGTGAAAACTGGAATTAAACATAAGGATGATAACAGAACTAGTTGGATAATTAAGACAACAAGATAAGTCAAGTCTGACATCACATGTTCAAGGTTCGCTGCACCAACTGTACTAATATTCTAACCCATATCAAGTATTAACCATGAAATGATCCCTTAGCCCAGTGTCATGAAGTGACCCCATACGGAGTCCTACGGTACGATCTACTAATCGACCGGCTCCCTACAAGTCCTAGCTCGTCATGTGTCTGTGTCATACGGCCCTATCCAGAAATGTAGTTACCTTTGCTAGGTCCACCATAGGGTGTATCAAGTCCTATGGTGACAACCACCGACATGAATCAAGCATGCACAACGTAAATCTATGGGTGCCCAATGCCTGCTTTTTCAACTCCGGGCTACGTGCACGACCATAGCCCGCCTGAACCTACAATGGCGCACCTACTCAGCCGTCGTTCTGGTCGCTTACAATCAGCCCAGTAATCGTGCCCAACCGTGCCTAGTCCTAGGGTATTGTGATACATCTAAGTGGGTTACTGCTGAAAAGGACCGCGTAACTAGGGTTTCTAATGGGTTAAGTGTTGTCATTCAAATTCGTGACTTAACCCTATCCAGATCATGTATCAAGTTGGTTAAGTGTGTTCAAGCGGTTCATGACTTAACCCTATCAAGTCATCGTGTCAAGTTGGTTAAGTATATTCAAGTGGTTCATGACTTAACCCTATCACGTGGCATTAATTCATTAGTGCACGCCAACCTCTCACATTAGACTAACTGTTGTGGTTACAGGATTTGTCGGGCGGTTCCGGGCAGATTTACACCACAACATAGTCTAACCTCGGGTTTTTACATGCAATATGACCAACTACCCACATTGGATCCTAGTGTTTGCAGCCACTGGATTTGCCAGGCGGTTCTGGGTAGATTTACACTGCAAACTCAACCCAACCTTGAGTTGGCCATTTTCAAGTTTACCTAACTGTCATGCCCACGTTCAAGTTTTCATGTCTAGATTCATGTCAAGTTTTCAAGTCATGTTTCATGTCAAATCGTGTCAAGTTCATGTCCATATTCAGGTTCAAGTCATAATAACGTTCATGTTCAAGTTTAAAGCTAATTTATGTTTTACCTATTCTACCCAAATCGTATTCCCATCGCACGTAAGTTCGAATCGATACAAATATATCTAATAGGGAATAACATAAAAAGGAACGGGTATAATGTGGCAAAAGTGATTACTAGCATAGCATGATATGACTTGAAATAAAATATTAAAACATTACTGGCATATGAAATATTAGCCTCAAACATAAAGATTCCAAATCTAGCAAGATAAGGTACTAGTCAAAATAACAGTTGTCACAAGGTGACAGTATAGTCATGGTAACGACTGTCATAAGGTGATAGTATAGTCATGGTAGCGATTGACATAAAGTGATAGTATAGTCATGGTAGCGATTGACATAAAGTGATAGTCATAAACTTGTGACTAATAGCAGATTCAACATGATAATATGAGGGGTTTCTCTTTTTGATTTACAACAAGAATAGGCCCCAAATAAATGTCATAATAATATCCAAGAGTCAAGATCCAAGATGAACAAGAATGGATGTAAAACAGTCATCATACATAGGTCCAATTTCAATTTTACATCATATTCATATTACATTTACAGTTTAAATCTAAAAATAACTGGGGCTTACGGAACGTGGTTCGAGAATTAGAAAAAGAGAGTCATTTGTTGCTTAGTCAAGTCCTAATAGAAGTCCCCTAATCAGAAATTCCTTTAACGCAGTCTCAACGTAGTAGAAGCAGTCCCTCTCTCAAACTTTTCAACCAGAATCAGAGCAGCATAAGGTCAGAAAGAAATTTGGTGTAGAGAGACTGGTGTTAGGGGCTGTATTTATAGGGTCAGGTCAACGAATGTGGACAGAAATGAGGCCACTTACATCAGAGTGAATCTAGCATCAGAAATGGGCTCGGGAACCAGGTCGACCCCCAGGTCGACACTATGGTCAACCTGGCCCTGGGTAGGTCGACTACATAGTTGATCCCCCAGGTCGACCTGGTCCTGGGCAAGATTTTTCCCGCCCAGTCCATTTGGATGTTTGAAATTCGAATTTTGAATTCGAATTGAGTCTGTTTTGAATTTGAAAATTTCTGAAAAATTCGAATGGTCATAACTTGGTCATACGGACTCCGATTTTCGAAAACTCGGACTCGTTTCCAAGCAGAATTTTGAGACGAACGCAATGGCGTAACCCATTTCCCTTGATTCTTATTTTAAAAATTAATTCTGCCTTGATTTATGGTTATTACACGTTATAAAAACACGGGTTGTTCCATTGTCCGTGACTGGAAAATTGTTGAGGAAATTCCAAGCAAAGTTGGCGACATAAAGAATGACTTGTTTTACATTAAACGTTAGCAGGGATGTGCTCATCATTGGCTTCAATGCACTAAGCTTTACACTTTACTTGTTATGTTTGTAACAAAATTTCTTATGTTGATCGTTTCTTGTGTAGGAGAAAAGCCGAAAAGTCATTAGGGGAGAGTATTTCAAGAATGCTTCAACAAACTATCCAAGTTGACGCTTAAGCAATGAAAGTTCTGGAAATGTTTGACTGACGCTCATTACGTCAATACGGCCTTTTAAATAAGAACTGAACACTGGGTCCTTGGAAAAAGCAATCTTCTTCAACGTTAGCAAGCCAGAAAGGAACATCCGAGGAAACACATGCAATGCCCCTTGTCGGGGAATCTTCTATCCAACCCTCATCCAAAGGAAAAAAGACATTTAACCTAGAGGGGAAAAGGTCTACTCCCAAAAGGTTGATCCGGAAGGCCGACCGTCGGAAGAGGCAATAGAGTTCTTCCGTGAAAATTTTGGAGGTTCAAGAGAGGTTAGTTGAGGGAAACTATGGTGAGCATCATTCAAAGGGATCTGAGGTTAGGAAAGATCCTTCTCCCATTTGTGGTTCGCTGGTGAAGGAGGTGACATCTCCTTTTCATGGCCTAAAGGATTTGAAGATTCCCACCACAATTATTTCTTCACAAAATTTGGATCCTAATAGTTTCTTTGCCGCCAAGTCCGGGGAATATTCTGCCGCTGCTAAGCCTATAGACGTTGGAGGTATGAGTCAAACTCCATTATAGGGTCGACCAAAGTAAATTTTCATACAACATCAGCACTGCACGTCACAGTACCACTTTCTTTTTGTGTAAATTGATTATTGACTGCATTTATTCCAATCATTTTTTACAGATGTAATGAACATAGGGTTTTATCATGATCTTTTCTTTTCCCTGTCCACAGAAGAAGGGCTTGTCAAATCGGCCTTGTAGCAAGTCGGGCAGGGTGACGAAGAGGAAGACGGCGATCACAAGAAGAAAAAGAAAGATAAGAAAGAAAAAGAGAAAAAAAGTCGAGAGAAAGAGCAACATGTAAAGGAGGCCGGGGGAAGCATAGGTGGATACACGAGGAGGAAGAGGAAGATGGGAGTTAGTTCAAAAGAAGAAAGGAGAACAGTTCTCATGAGCATCGATCTCTTTCCCGTACTCAGTGTAAAATCCTTCCTCTTCCTCCTCGTGTATCTACCTGCGCTTCCCCTGGTTCCTTTCCTTTGTTGCTCTTTCTCTCAAATTTTTTCTTTTTCTTTCTTATCTTTCCTTTTCTTCTTACGATCGTCATCCTTAGTAGCAGAGCCGAACATTCTCGGTCTATCCTAAGTCATTCCAAGCTCCCAGTCGAGAGCGTCCTCAAGGGTCGTCTTCTCCAAATCGGGAGAGGGTATCCGCCAATTGGATGAAAGAGTTAGAAGAAGCTTTTCCTGACCTTGTTTTACTGAAATTGATCCTGCCCCCAAGTTGTAGTCGTTTTCACCAAGTTTCCATCATCGGATTCAAACTAACGTTGACTATGCCTTGTCCCAATACGATGCAATGTATGCATATGCCAAGCAAGTATGCGAGGTAGTAAAAAGCAAGACGATAGAGAGTGCCGGTCTGAGGAGGGAAATTGAATGCAACAAGAGGACTTTCGGGTTTCTCGAGAAAAAAGTGGGAGAGTGTGAGTTGCAAATCTTCACGGCAAGGCCCGAAGAATCATGAGGGAAATGCGAGGGAATGTGCACGATTCATGGGTAGCACACATTAGGCGTAACCCCTTCACAAGAAGGGTAAGTGAAGCTAAGTGGTCGCGATGCTTCAACATGCCACAATTGCTACTTTACGGTGGCACCACCGATCACTGTTGCTTCCTAAATCGCTATGAATGACAAATGAACTCGATCCCGGGCAATGATCTGGTCAATGCAGGAGCTTTCCAGTTTTCTTATCAGCAACCGCTCTGTTATGGTCCTCGCGCCTCCCACTTGATTATATTAACAACTTCGGCCAGTTAGCAACAGAATTGGTCAAGCAATTTAGGGTGCATATACTTTCTCCAAAGAACGCCCTCACCCTATCTAACCTTTACCAATGGCCTACTGAGTCTCTCAAAAGAAACCTCTCCAAGTTCAACGTCGCCCTTGCCGAGGTCGAGGATCCAGACCCTTGCCACATACTCTTCCAATTAGCAAAGGGCGTCCACCCTGCTTCCGAATTCGGGGCATGGATCAATCAGAAGCAGCCAAAAAGTCTCGACGCTTTCCATGAAAAGGCTAGGCAATATTTATGTCAAGAAGAAGTGAAACAAAACCGACTCTCTTGGGCCGGTCTTCCCAACAATCCACATACGGATAATATAAATGACAGCGTCAAAGGGAAACATATATGGAAGCCCTTTGATAAGGAGAAGGGGGTAGGTCCCTACAAACGAAGGCCGAATAACAGTAGGCAAGGCGGCCGCAACAATAGCCAAGTTCCTATGGAACCCAAGAAGCCCGGCCCCCACTGGGCATACGAGACCTACACCAAGATGAATGAAGACTTGGAAACAATCTACCTAGAAACATACAACACACTTCAATACAAGAAGCCGTATAATAGGAATCCACTAGTCATGAGAAGAATACCGGCAAGTACTGTCGATACCACGACATGTATGGGCATAATACCAATGATTGCCGTCAACTCAAAGACGCAATCGAAAAGCTTATCCGCGAGAAGCATCTTGAGCAGTACGTCCAAAAAGCATCATGACTCTCACCAGCGTTAAGAAGAATTCCAGAAAAACCTAACGCTCACCCCGTTGGCCGCAATTGAAGCTGGTACCTCTCACATGCCCCGAGCCGCAGAGGACCCGCTGGAAACGGATCTCCTCCCACTTGAGGACCTCGAAGCTCATGCAACTTAAGCACAGATTCACCCACTTAATAAGAAATATGAGAATGCAGCTCTCGCGCTAGGTGTTGAAGATTAACATCAACCTTATGCGCCAACATCTAGCAAGTCAACGCATCGTCATTCTACTTTAGCTTGCTCAAAACCATGCCTGATCGCGGCACACAGCATTGGAAATTTCTTCTTTTGAAGCTAGGGTCCTAAGTCGAGGAAGAAGATTCAGCCTCATTAAAGACATCGCCGTCCATTCCCACACTAGTACGGTGACCGCAACGACAACAGAAATGAGACGATGATCGAACCATCATCACTTGCGACCAAGGAACGCAATAACAAACCAGGTCCGAGTAACCAACCTACTACTTAGAAGAGCCCAACTGTCGCCACTCACAATCAGAGTCCCACTCTTCCAGCAGCTCGTTGGGCTAGAGTACTTCCGGAATAGGGTGCACACCAGCTCGCCCAACCTCAACAGCCATATCGTAGCCAGACCATCCAAGACATGAAAGAAAGCGAGCCGGATGTGTACAACAGAAGATGTCGACGGAATGGAACTCCCTAAATTCGTCAAAACTAAGGGGTTCCATAAGAAAATCCCCCTTCGGCATATCTCCCATACGTGGTCCGAATAATCATAAAAGACACGCGAAGAAACGCCGACCACTCAAGAGAAACCCACTTGAGATGTAATCCCTTCACTAGGATCGTACACAAAGATGAGTGGCCCCAACGCTTCAACACACCACATGTGGCATTCTATGAAGGCATGATTGACCTCAAATCTCGGCAATGTCAGAATCATCATAAAAATCGGAGCGCGTTATCCTGGCAATCCCCAGCTCTGACGCTCAAGCCCCGGCTAGGAGGACTCAAATTGCTATAAGTCTGAACTTATCGCCTACGCTTCTAGCATCCAACTGGCACTAGGTTCACTTCAACTGGCTTCCATGGCATCGTGTAATTGAAGTTGGAGACTCAAGGATTGCCGAAGACCTTCCGTCAAGAAGGAGCGCTAGGCTCCAAAGTCCTGGATTTGATCACTACATCTATAATGAGGCCGGAGCCCAACCTCCAATTATCGCCGACACTTCGAAACTAGTACGAGGCATAACCCATTCACTTCGGCTATAAACGCTAACACTTCGACATGCCAACACTTACCCCATACCTAAAGAAGCCATGATTCTCGAAGCTCCATTATCCGCCGTAAATGGCACATGGGTTCATTACACGTCGCCAACGCCATCAAAAATTGCTTCCCCATCCCTATGCAAGATGGATCTACCTGAGTTCTCTCGACTTCCACCATGAACTATCTCCACTCTCGACTAACTCGCTAGGAGATTGGTCACACAGTCCAGGATGGACGCCGTAATGCTCATAGATGTCCTCTCAGTACCAAACATTTACAAGGCACCCGTGGAACTCTCAAAGGATATCTCGCAAGATTCCACACCTCCTTTGCCGAAGTCAAGAAACCTACTTCTCGAATCGCACTCATTTAGCTTACGAAGGGAATACCACCTGATTCCAAACTTAGAGCATGGACTGATAAAAAACATTCTAAGATTCAGGAGATTTTCTGCATGAATGCTGACAACTTCCTATGCTGAAAGTTAGCATAAATGAATCGAGCTTCTCACCTCAACATCCTGCTTTATGGTGACGCCCAAGGCTCCAACGACTCTAATTCCACCACTCTGCGCGATCTTGCTCACGCTGGCAAAGGTAGTAGCAACAATAAAAGGAAGTGCCTTCGACTTCCTTCTTTCTGCAACTATGCTGCTTTCAGGGACACCCTTTGGAAAATCTACCTCGCAGCATGCAATTCCCAACCATGCAAAAGGCCAAGACCTAAATATCCAACGAGCACACTAATGGACTTTATAGGATATTGTTGGTTCTACAATATCCACGGACACAAAACAAACGTGTTCTGTCACTTGCAGAATGACAGCGAGGAACTCATCCGCATGGGAACTCCGAGTCACTCAATGTTCATCAAAGACACCCACTGCACGGGATCTCTGAGCCACTCGACACTCATCGAAGGTTCGCACTACGTGGGACCTTCGAGCCACTCGATGCTAATCGAGGATCTCCAGTGCATGGGATCTCTGAGCTACTCAGTGCTCATCAAAGATTCCCACTAAACATGACCTCGACCGACAACTAACCCCTTAAGATCGTCCTCCACCTCATCGGGACTATAACTTCCATGATGCAATTGACTTTAGGTTGTCATCGGAGATACCAGTTTGCAACTCCTTCATGCTTATGCCTCCCTCATTAGAAGCAGAACAGAAACCAAAGGCGGACTTTCTCCTATAAAAGACACCTCCTTTTCGTTGTGCCATGCCCTTTTTGGTCCTCTATACAGTGCTCCCAATCCCCTCCAATCCGTAGGGGCACGCTGGGAAACATTACTGGAGAAACGTTCGGAAGTAAGCCCGAGACTTCCAGTCCTCTGTCAGCCCCATGAACATCGTCTACGATACATCAATCCTCGAGGTTATCATGGGAGATATCGGCTATTGACTCATTAACACCATCAGCTCACCCACATAAAAAAAGAGAGGAGGCGAGAGAGATGATTCAATATCATAAAGAAGGCGTACACATTAATGTTTAAAGGTCAAAAAATAGTACCTCGAGTTCAATTCCCGACGGAAATTCCTGTTGGTGAAGGGATGCAACCTTTTCAATAGTCGTTGCTGTTGCAATTAAAACAGAATCATCCATTCATCGATAGATGCTTCATTTCGGCCTATGTATATATAGGCATGCAAAAAAATGAAATGAAAACGCAAAGCTAGGCCCTTTCTCCAAGACGCATCTCCTCTTTGTTGTATCATAGCCATCCTCCTCTAACTAATGCTCCAGTCGCTTGGGGCACGACTGGAAGCTTAACCAAGGTCCCGCGTGAACGCACATCGGCGGCCTCGTCTTCAAATGGGTCTTTCCTCTACCTACAGGCCTCGCTCCTCGTTAGGAAAGCCCATACTCACACCCCGGAAGCTCAACGATGGAACTTTCAAACTCTCAACCATGGATGGAGCTGAACTCTCAAGGGTGTGGTACAATAAACATCTTTATCTCTACTCTACATAACTTAGTGTACAATTGATTCACGCCTTCCAATGATGTTTCGTTTTTTTGCAACTCAAGGCATTATAAAGGCTATCATTGCCGAAGTTATCGGTAGAAATGATGTTCAGTTTCCCATGTCCCTCTCGTACTTACTCCTCACTTACTCCGTGCATGACATGTTTGACTAACCATTACATCTAACTTCCGCACAACAACTCCAGATCGCCGCATCAGCACCCCAAGCACGGAAGCCAATGCTGCCATCCAAGCCTCGAGCCCACATCGAGGTCAAACACCATTGGCTATGACCAACACACCGAGCATGGGAGATGGCAGCACTACTCAAGATGCTTGCCCGCGACGTGACCGAGTATAAATAACCACTAACACAAATCTCTGCCCGGCACCGAGACCGAGGACAAATCGTTCAGCCTTCAAGTCCCTGGACTTGGGAGCAGCACATCAGCCAAACTAACGCGAGGCTAATTACTCACACGACTTCAACCGACCCTTTGGGTAGGGATTCGGGCTTTGTCGAATCTTGGCGCAGCACCGAGACCGACATTAAATCATTTTCTCCTCGAAGCTCTAAAGGATTAGATGCAGTCCATGGCAACGACCGGAACCTATGGGCTGAAGATCCGGGCTTTTCTTTGGCAAATAAACGATGTTGTCGCTTGCAATAACCCGAATGGACGATCGGAGAGCCACACACTGGATGGACCGCAAATCGCGATGTCCTATGCCTTCGCTATACTTGGATCTTACTCCGGGCATCCCAAAACAACGAGCGACTAGCCTGGCTTCGCGAACTACGGGTTTTCTGAGCTGAGGGAAACTTACTAGAAGCCAGCACTCTATCACACTCCTTTGGAATAATCGACCTAGAGCACGGTCTCCGATCGGATTTCTGTTGGTTTAACAACATGTACGCTTGTGCAAGAAAGGGACGTCGAAAAAAATGAGAAGAACGTTTGGACATTTAATGCAAAATGCGATCTTTACTAATTCATATTCCATTTCACACACACACCCCAAATAGACTACATGTGTAACATTTCTTCTTTATGATGACAGGGTGTACATGAAAACCTTACCATACATTTAGGGACCAAAAGCATGATCCACAATCGCATATACTATTGGTCTACCTAACCCAAAGTATCTATAATTCCTTTAACAATTACTAATGCTACTCATCCTTTTTTTTTTCTGTACAGGTTCGGCACTTGGCAGGTCACAACCAGTGATGGGACCCTTCCTTCTAGAACCATTCCTCCTCCCCTACACTTTATAGGAGTAACAGATTCATCAGACATTGATGTGCGCCTCCTGCCATCATCCTTACCCCCTTTTGATGGGCATTATCGATGTCTTTCCTTTTTCCTAGCCTACTCAAAGGATCTCTTCTTCTCCGCCTCAATATCAGCCTACTTCCTCATCACCACAGCAGTAGATTTCTCCTTGACATCCTGCCTAGCCTTTGCCCACGCATCTTATATGGCAGCCTCGTCCTGCCCTTCCTCCTCTCCAGCTCCTTAGACTTTGCAACCAACCGGGCTTCCTGACATTTCACCATAGCTTGCATTGTTGGAACACTTACATCAGCTATGCCCGTCGCTCGAGCACTTTGGCCAACCACAAATTCTCATCCGCCAAAGAGACTCATACGAATGTAGGATCCCGAAGTCCACAGGTTCTCCAACTTCTCTAGATTGTTCCCGCTGTAACTTCAACCAGGACTCAGACGCTTGAGGAAGCACGGGGGAAAATCCTGGTGTCGCCTCCGCTCCAAGGGAGGCTGCCCATCAAAAGAGGCAACTATTTGACTTCTGGGCGTTCATCATTCACATCCTCTTCAATTGGTAAGAACTCGAGCTTGGAGGCAGGTCTCCACCTATCTTTGCACCAGCTTGACCATCGCCGCAAGATTCAAAGCAACCATTTCTAAAAAGGAACGCCCACCTCGCATCGAGGGTAACTTAGACCCAAAAGCTCGGGTCTCGGAAGCTTCTGACCTTCCACCGATACTAGGCAGACCGGGCAGAGAGGCCCAAACCAAAAGACGGGGGAGCAACACAATCACTAGTTCCTCGAGGAACATGGGAATTTAGACAAGTTCTCAGTATGCAAAATAAAAAATTCATATCACGATGCATGTTCTCGAGTTACCATGGCTGGTTCATTGGGTTCCCAAAGTTTCAATGCCCTGCCATCAAACTCATACTTAAGCCCAATGCGAAGCTGACCCACACCTCTCGACGCCAAAGCTTCCTACTTACGAGAGAATTGAAATGCGGTAACGACATCTAATTTTAATAACTAAAACCATGATTAACAGTAACCATTAATTCCATTTTTGGATCAAATAATAATGATGACATAATTGGGTTGGAGACTAACGACCCGACCGTATGTCCACATCTTACACGCATATCCGAGCGGTCAGTCCAAATAAGTTCATTTCCAGAATCATTCGCCAACTAGTTGTGTTACGTTCAACTTCAATTTCAAACCAGACATGAAACACTGAGCAACGATCCGAACTTGCTAGATCATCCCTGACGTCGAGAAAATCAAGCAGATACCTGGGCTTGGGGGCAACCCTCTACCGATAATCGCACCGGCCTGGAAATATGAAGACCCGATCAGATTGTGAAAACCCGTAACTTCCCCGTAAAGGAAAGTGTCGGATAGTTCGAGAACAAGCCACAACAGAACACAAACAGAAGAACATTTCATTGTATATTACAACAATGCATCAGATTACAAGAATATACAGAGTATAAATGAATATTACACAGAAATATCAGAGATTTAAATTACATTCAAATACATAGCAGCGGAAAATAATACAATACACAACTAGAAGGAGAAATACGGATACAAAGCTTTCCGGATATCGTTCCAGCTGTAAACCAGGATCCTGTGAATATAAATCTGCAAAACCAAAACTACTAGCTGCCCGTGTCAAAATAGGGGCACCCAGAGTTTAGGTTAAAACAATAAACTCCAGGTCAGTCATGTGACTGGTATGAGAACTAAAGCAGTTATTAATCTTTATTTTAAAGTTAGGTAAATCAAGGGACCACGCCGCTAACGCGGACCGGGTTTCCTCCCAAGAATACTAGTGCATAAAACAAACAGCACAATGCTAAATAAAGAAAAATGAAGCTGTTATAAGACCCAGGTCCTATCACACAATGCAACGCAAGCCGGGGGATAGGGTTTTCCCTTATAACAGCCAAAGAATGCTTGATACGTTTTAAAACAAATCATTTGATACTATAGTCTGTGCATAGTGTATAAAACAACTTCAAATCATAAGTATCACTCATAGGCGGCATGAGCGCCCCATCCCACTATGTCGCCATATATAGGATTACAACTAAAACCGCAAGATCACGTATTTGGAAATTGGATTTCCATCATGAACCAAGGCAAAAGATAGTCCTTACCGAGTTCGAGACTGCCTAGCCCGAGTCTCAGGATCAGAACGCATCGACCCTTGGATCGTCAGGGCCGGTCCACACGGAGTGGATTAAAATGCCTGAGCACTACGTTTCGCCGCCCTTTGGGGTGTAAGCGAGCCAACGAATGACTCCATCGGACCCGGATCGTCCGATCTAACCGAGGCGCCTCGCAACAGCAACAACCACATAAGTCAAACTCGTCAGGGCGTGTAAAACCACTGACGCCACTTTTAGCTAGGAGGAAACGTAGGCCCTCCCTGAGGTCCTTTCTCCCGTTTCTGGTTCATACCGGGGTGTGAGGCTCGCGAATTCACGTTACTCAAAGCTGTGCCACACAGGCTGTGCTTTGATCATCACCACAAGGCTTTGCTTTTCAACAGAAGCCTTGATCATTTGCATCTTAGCATGCTACACAGGCAAATCATTCTATGCAACCGATATCAGTCACAGAGAATGGAATCCGATGTCAGACACACAGTCCATTTACAAGTCCGTTCTGGGTCTGAACGAAACCGGAGGCACCTAGTACCCCGCATATCCATCGATCTCCAAGTACGTCTGGACGATCACTAACTGTTTCCATCTTCTTGGGTGTACACCCTAATCAAGATCATCAGTAATTATCCACACGACGTGAAGACCTCCGGTCTTCGACCATCGTCTTCATCTTCGACTTATCGTCGTATCAGTTATTCAGAATGGGATAAACCCGGTCTTTCCGAATAACTCACGTATACTTTAAATAAGTGTTACACAAACACAACATACGCCTCATTCCAATTTATCAGTCACTAACCGTAAATTAATCAAGAGAATAATTTCCCAAATATTAACCCCGAAGGCCGAAACCAACATCAGATCAATATCCAGAAAACCATTCTGCTTGGCTAACCGACAGTTAGTTTCTAAATTTCACATTCATAGGGAAAGGTTCCCATTAATTTTATCCAAGACAAATTCCTTGAATTTATTCTTTATTCTATTTTTGAATCTCAATTCAAACTAGTCGGGATTAGCGAACCTTACCGAAGTAATCATTTGTTTTAATTTCCCAATCCCAACCTATTTATCCCATGAAGTAAAACTGGTAATACTTCATATCTAACACCACAGTGTTATCGGTAAATTCAATTACCATTTCACGTTCAAATCTAATTAAAGATTTAACTATCGCCTGGAGCAAAACTGGTGGTACTCCATTTTCGATCTTTTCAATCTAATTAAAGATTCATTAAAACTCCACTTAGTTTTAATCTTTAACTGGGTTAAAGAATCAGTGTCATTTAAAACACGGTTCACGATAAACCCAAAATCACATTCATTAATTATCGGGTTAAAGAACGAGTGTTATTTAAAACACTGTCCACGATAAACCCAAAAATCAATATCAATTCAATTCCAATTAAATATTATTTAATTGGTACACTTCATTAAATCTAAATAAAAAGATTTAATCTTTTCTCAACTGGGTTCAAGAACAGTGTTAGTGAAGACACCATTCACGACAAACCCAAATCATATTTGATATTCAATACAAGGCTCTGAATAGAAAATACATCGGCTTATATTCAATATCAAATTCTACGATTAACAAATGTCGTATTGGAAATAACGATATAAATATATATCTTTCAAATTTCCATAACAACATCTGTATAATCACGAATTCCAACATCGAAATATTCCGAAGATAATTTCGATTCAAATCCACTCCAATGCAATCATTGGAAATTTTGGTTATTTTTAAAACCCTTTTCAAACTCAATTTATTTATTTAAAAATAAATAGAATTATAATTCTAGTTCAAAACTAGTTCATTTCGATAAAAATCTATTTTTATCTTTTCAAATATGGAGTTTTTCATCCCAATTCTTTCTAATTCATTTCTTATGATTTTACACAAATTATTACTATTTTTAATAATTTTATCAAGGCCCGTACAGTCGATTTCCATCAATGGCCATCGAACTGCACTTACAACGACCTTTTTCAAATTTGATTTGGACGTAACTCCAAATCCAACCGTTAGATTTTGAATTTCTAATATTCGTTAGAAAGCTCTTTTCGATACGAACCCAACGGTTCTGGTTTTAGGAGAATCCGACGGTCGGATCTCCCGTAATGTCCGTTTGAAATAAATGGTCAAAATTCGCGAACTGCCGCGGCGCGGCGCGTTCTATTCAGGCCATTATATTATATATATAATATATATAATATATATTTCGTCGATTTCTATTTAAAACGAATTATATAAATAGTTTTAAATTCGTTTTCAAAAGCAATTTCAACTTCCATTTCAATTCAAATCAAAATTGAATTCTTCTTTATAAATTCGTTTTAAAATTCATTTCTGTTCAATTCAAATTTCAATTCAATTTGAATTCATTTCAATTCATTTTCAATTTCAATTTGAATTCATTTCAATTCATTTTCAATTTCAATTCGAATTCGTTTCTATTCAAATTCAATTTGAATTCATTTCGAAATCGTTTTCTATTTGATTCAATTCGAATTGGTTTTCTATTCGATTCAAATTCATTTCTAAATCTTTGTATATTCAATTCATTTTGAAATCGCTATATATTCAATTCATTTCGAAATCGTTATATATTCAATTCATTTCGAAATCGTTTTATATTCAATTCATTTCGAAATCGTTTTATATTCAATTCATTTCGAAATCGTTATATATTCAATTCATTTCGAAATCGTTTTATATTCAATTCATTTCGAAATCGTTTTATATTCAATTCATTTCAGCTTAACTGAATAAAATCGATATAAATATCATTCACGTCAAAATGGCGTCAATCTAATCAACACGGCTTCATATATTTCTATTTTCAAATATTCTATTTCAAATATTTCTATTGTTAAAATATTTCGTTCAACACATGACCAATCTCAATGGATGAGTACTGTCAACACATGAACCTTTATTTTATATTGATAAAGATGTAAATTTTATTGCTAAAATATTTCGTTCAACACATGACCAATCTCAATGGATGAGTACTGTCAACACATGAACCTTTATTTTATATTGATAAAGATGTAAATTTTATTGCTAAAATATTTCGTTCAACACATGACCAATCTCAATGGATGAGTACTGTCAACACATGAACCTTTGTTTTATATTGATAAAGATGTAAATTTTATTGCTAAAATATTTCATTCAACACATGACCAATCTCAATGGATGAGTACTGTCAACACATGAACCTTTGTTTTATATTATTCTTTATTTTCTAAATTGGAATGAGGCCCAATCAATCAACATATAAAGTTAATTATATGGATTTTCATACAACACATGTATAATAGCATTGAAAAATAATCAACCATCAACCAAAGTGCACTACACTGTATAAGCATCAAATATAGATATCTAACGCTTATAACAGCCTGTCAATCAATCGATCGACATATTTAATCAATCAGGATGAGTGAACTTCATATTTCATCCCAACACCCGTGTGGGGTTTCAAACAATCAAACGCATATTTTATTTGTGCAGTTGGGCGATGTATAAAATTTGTCGACCCAATCAATGTCCTTCAAATAGGCGTACATAAACAAACCGTCTGGTTTGTAAATAAATATTTATTTATTCACATTCACGTTAAAAATTATATTTTTAACGATAAAACATTTTATTCCAACATATGAATTTCTATTCAATTCATTCTTTAAATAAAATGATATTTTTATTTTTCTAACTTATTTTAGAAAATTTCGGCGGCATAACGGTACGATATTAGGAACGGGACGAGGCCTAGCCTTATCCCCGGTCTAGTGAAGGCCCACGCCATTCACACATCAATCAAATCCATTCCATTCACCAAACAATTCAATCCAATCAAATAATCTAACTAATTTTTGCAATCCAACAAACAAGTCCATGGTCTGTGGACGATTGTGTCGGGTGCTACTAAGCACTGTCTGCATCCTAGTATATATATATATAACTAGAAAAAGAAATTAAAGAGTGAGGAATTCTCACCGAAAGCTATCCTAGCTCCATGGCACTTCATTGATAGAAATCTTCATCGCTATCGCATCTTCGTCATCTTCGTTGCCCGTAGCCACTACATATATAAAAATCACACATTTTTATATTTTGATGTCTTTAAAATAAAAATCACATTTTTATTTATTCACTTTAAATTTAAAAATCATATTTTTATAATTGCCTCATACTTGTAAAAATCGAATTTTTACTTCGTTATTCAATATATAAAAATAGAATTTTTACAACCATGTTATATAGATAAAAAATTATATTTTTATCACGCTATTTTCCACCTAAAGATTTCGCCTTTTCTAAAATAAAGATTTCGCCTTTATAAACACATAGACTTCGCCTTTTCAAATTTAAAGATTTCATCTTTATAAAAATCTCATTTTAATTTTTCTACACATATAAAGATGATATTTTTAATATTCCTATCATGCAAAAATTATATTTTTAATTCTCTACCTAAACAAAAATCATATTTCTACCACTTCTATATAGTAAAGATTATATTTTTAATTCTTTAAAAATATAAAAACTATATTTTTAATACTTTAAAACATAAAAATCATATTTTTACTACGATGTAAATCCTATATTTTCATAACAATGACCTCTACATTTTCAAAACAATGACTATATTTTCAAAACAACGACTATATTTTCTAAATAATTTTAAACTGATTTTAAAACTGATTTTAAATATTAAAAATAAATAGAAAACCTAAATTAAAACTTACTTTGTTTTCCAGCGAGAGCGAGGGGTTCTGTTGTGCGAACGGCGGGGAGGGGGGTTTGGCCGTACGTCGGAGGCGGCTTCAGGTGTGTGGGGGTGGCGCTGGAAGTGGCGGTAGGTAGGACGGTGGTCGGCGGAGGAGGAAGAATGGGCGGAGGAGGGCGCGGTTTTAGGGGGGGCTTCGCGGTTGTCGCGCCGTTGGGGGGGGGTGGTTCGGGTGCGATCTGAAGGAGGAAACGAGGGGGAGGACGGTGGCCCTAGGCGGCGTCGAACACCAGGGGGGCGCGATGGAGGCGGCGGCTCACCCCCCCCCCCCCGTCGCCCTCTTCTTTCCCCCTTTTTTATTTTTTATTTTTGTTTTTGAATCTGAACGTGGAAAGGGGGGGCCAGGGTAATAGGAAAGGAGATATTTTTTTTTTAATTGCAAAAAGTTGACTTTTGCAAACGAACTCGAAACGAGGCCTACCGCCTGTCGTCCATAGCTAATTACCCCCATTCCGAACACAATGGGATATGTATCGTAAGCCGATTCGATCGTTTCGATCAGTTTCCGTTTAATTTACATTTAAATCACTATATTGAATTTTAAACGTACATTTCAATTTACCGGGGTCACATACTAACTCGAAAAATTCCAGAAAAATATTTTCTAGCTTCGTATTGACGATCCGGTCCTAATAAAACTAGTTTCGTCGAATTCTGAGGCCGTTTGAAAAATGGCCAATTTCCAGTCAATTAAAATCAACTAAAACTGGTCAAACACGTTTTCTTTTGCCACGCTCACATATTGATTCGAAAAATTATGAAATTTGAAACCTAGCAATAATTTGACACTGCGGATCCAACAAAAGTGGTTTCGTCGAAATCCGAGGTCATTTGCAAAATTTCCATTTTTAAGGGCCTGAATTCCATAGCGACTATTCAGAATTTTCAACTGGACATATCTTTTGATTCCCGCTATGAAATCTTGATTTGTCGGATTCGTTGGAAAGATATTATCAATTAGATCCTAATGTTTTTGGTTTCACTAAAATCCGGATTGTTTTGCACCCGGTACACTCAATTGAAGTTTGAAATCGAATTATCGAACTACCGCGCCATTTTCAATTCTATTTATAATTATATATAAATATTTATATTCTAACGACGACGTATATAATATATACGTTCGAATTATATTCAAAATAAATTTCTCGTCGATATTATTTAAAATAATCTATTTTAAATAATCAAAATTCGCTAAAATTGCCAAAATAAAAATTTTAAACTGGCCCAGATTTTCGGGTTGTTACAATCTCCCCCACTTAAAACTTTTCGTCCCCGAAAAGGAACAAAGTCGAAAGCGGTTTGATTAATCAGCTCTACGTTCGATCTGGCTTTCATTCTCCAACTTTTCCGTTTCTGAGAATTTTCAAAATTTCAAAAATTTGGCTAACACCCTAAATTTTCGAAAAAATTCGCCATAACCTCCCCTGCAATGGGAGCATCGGGAAATCTCAAATAGCTTCCCCGGTCCTTTAGATCTCAAAAAGAAAAAGAAAAAGCCAAGCGGCTAGCCAATAGGCTCATAAAATCATCATCACCCAAACAAAACAGTAAATTATGTAATAAACATGTACCTATTTGTCGGGCAAACAAATTTTATTCTCTGCTCTAGCCTCCTTGCTATGACCTATTCAATATAAGTATATGTATATACAAGCAAATGCGACCAATTTTCAATATAATTCAATATTTGATGCAATTAGGCATAATGGTTCAAAATTAGCAAACAAACAACACAAACATCAATCAATTAGTGAATTAGAGTTTCAAATTCATAATTTTGATACATATAAAGAAAATCATGTTTTTGATGCCAATTCACAACAATGTGTTCTAGCTATATAAGTTTTGGTTCTCACACCAGTCAATAGGAAATATATAGATATCACACCTTCGAAACACGAATACCAATTCTGATGATGTTCGAACTATCATCAGAATCATCTCCGGGCGACTAGAGTGTGATTCTATATCTATCCAGTGTATTAAAACTTCAAATACACGTTTGCAAGGCGTATATGCAAAATCTTTATATACTGGACTGTCCTAATCAATATGAAATAAATAATCAAATACGAATAGTTGATTTATATTTTCAAAACAAAAATCGTTTTCATTTTAAAAATATACTTTTCACACTCGTTCTAGGATACTACTGATCCCATCTCTAACGAGTCATTCTAATTGGATATTACTAATCCAATATCTGATGAATTCTTTCGTACGGTTCTAATGTGTCTTGTTCTCTGAGCTTTGCAAACCAAAGCACTGATACCAACTGTGAAAACCCGTAACTTCCCCGTAAAGGAAAGTGTCGAATAGTTCGAGAACAAGCCACAACAGAACACAAACAGAAGAACATTTCATTGTATATTACAACAATGCATCAGATTACAAGAATATACAGAGTATAAATGAATATTACACAGAAATATCAGAGATTTAAATTACATTCAAATACATAGCAGCGGAAAATAATACAATACACAACTAGAAGGAGAAATACGGATACAAAGCTTTCCGGATATCGTTCCAGCTGTAAACCAGGATCCTGTGAATATAAATCTGCAAAACCAAAACTACTAGCTGCCCGTGTCAAAATAGGGGCACCCAGAGTTTAGGTTAAAACAATAAACTCCAGGTCAGTCATGTGACTGGTGTGAGAACTAAAGCAGTTATTAATCTTTAATTTAAAGTTAGGTAAATCAAGGGACCACGCCGCTAACGCGGAACGGGTTTCCTCCCAAGAATACCAGTGCATAAAACAAACAGCGCAATGCTAAATAAAGAAAAATGAAGCTGTTATAAGACCCAGGTCCTATCACACAATGCAACGCAAGCCGGGGGATAGGGTTTTCCCTTATAACAGCCAAAGAATGCTTGATACGTTTTAAAACAAATCATTTGATACTATAGTCTGTGCATAGTGTATAAAACAACTTCAAATAATAAGTATCAATCATAGGCGGCATGAGCGCCCCATCCCACTATGTCGCCATATATAGGATTACAACTAAAACCGCAAGATCACGTATTTGGAAATTGGATTTCCGTCATGAACCAAGGCAAAAGATAGTCCTTACCGAGTTCGAGGCTGCCTAGCCCGAGTCTCAGGATCAGAACGCATCGACCCTTGGATCGTCAGGGCCGGTCCACACGGAGTGGATTAAAATGCCTGAGCACTACGTTTCGCCGCCCTTTGGGGCGTAAGCGAGCCAACGAATGACTCCATCGGACCCGGATCGTCCGATCTAACCGAGGCACCTCGCAACAGCAACAACCACATAAGTCAAACTCGTCAGGGCGTGTAAAACCACTGGCACCACTTTTAGCTAGGAGGAAACGTAGGCCCTCCCTGAGGTCCTTTCTCCCGTTTCTGGTTCATACCGGGGTGTGAGGCTCGCGAATTCACGTTACTCAAAGCTGTGCCACACAGGCTGTGCTTTGATCATCACCACAAGGCTTTGCTTTTCAATAGAAGCCTTGATCATTTGCATCTTAGCATGCTACACAGGAAAACCATTCTATGCAACCGATATCAGTCATAGAGAATGGAATCCGATGTCAGACACACAGTCCATTTACAAGTCCGTTCTGGGTCTGAACGAAACCGGAGGAACCTAGTACCCCGCATATCCATCGATCTCCAAGTACTTCTGGACGATCACTAACTGTTTCCATCTTCTTGGGTGTACAGCCCAATCAAGATCATCAGTAATTATCCACACGACGTGAAGACCTCCGATCTTCGACCATCGTCTTCATCTTCGACTTATCGTCGTATCAGTTATTCAGAATGGGATAAACCCGGTCTTTCCGAATAACTCACGTATACTTTAAATAAGTGTTACACAAACACAACATACGTGTAACACCCCACGTCCGCTAAGGTCACTCATACCAGGGGAATGCCTTAGTTTCGGTGAAGTATTTTGAGTGAATATAGAACAGTAAAATTACAGCAAGACAGATATAAGTAATACTTGAAAATTTAAATCATCATTTCATTGCAACGGAAAGTAATACATGTTTGGTTACATCACAAAACCATAAACCAGAGTCAAGTACATAATATCCATCTTGATAAAATAGAAGTACATAATCCCACTACATAACTAATAGCCATAAAAGGAAAGATAAGCTCGGCTTCACTTCAGAGGTCCAAGCTCCATAGGATAGATACAGCAATCAGATCAAAGCCCACTAGCACCAGGCCCACTCTAATAACCTGGGGTTGGGGGAAAAGATAAAAACAACGGGGTCAGACATAAGTCTGAGTGAGTCCTATAACCCTAACAATACAATCATTAAAATAACCAGAGAAGACATAAGTTGATATACGGTAACGACTGGGGATGAATGGCTACACTAAGCAGCTTGGTAAACTTAGGATAAACTAAGATCACCGTAAAGACGCATTTACCCACCCAAGGATAATTACTAAATTACACCGCCCCAGACCTACTCAAAGATAATTCCTACACTGCACCACACCAGTTTTACCTACCTAAGATTAATTCCTACTTAAAGGTTGATCCCACTAAATGTACTTAGTAATTTTTACCCAGTAGTTTCTAGTACCCCTACATAGGTGCCGTCTGCCCCTATCATTACTAGGTGTACCCACTACTCCCAAGCGATCGGCTCCCTAACGTAGATACCCGTGCCGGTCCCACAATGGGGTGTATCATTTCCCCAAAGTGGCAACCTGATAATATCAACGGTGCACGGCTTTATATCTACACGATGTAACAACGATTTACTAACCAGCCCGGGTCCACACACGCATATGAAACCCGTTGGTCCTACGTTGCCACCGCTAACCCGTTTTTGGCCTCTTATAGTCAAGCCCAATATGCGTGTCCCGTCACTCGACTTGGGTCGAGCCCACAAAGATACGTTTGGGATATTGGTTGAGATGGGCCCCCACAAGCTACCACTTAAGCTTGTTATTTTGTCTAGTGTATCCCACTTAACCGCTTTAACCATGTTCACTTACATGTTATAAATACTTTGGTTAAGTCATTAATCATATTTTAATTACCACTCAAGGCACCCACTAGATTTCCACATGACACCCAAGTCCTTTACTTAATTCCCACATGCCACCCGAGGCACTTACTTAACCCCTTAATCATGTCTAATTACATGTTCCACTTTGGTTAAGTATTCTAATCGTGTTTTCTATTGCCACCCAAGGCAACCCACTAGTTTTCTCATGCCACCCAAGGCACCCACTTAACCCTCATGCCCCACTACATGCTTATATGGTTAAGTGTTTCTTAATTAATTAAGACCGTGATCCTCATAAAGACCTCTCACATTAGACTATCTTTTATGACCGCTGGTTAAGCCGGTTGGGTCCGGGCAGCCTTATGTCATAACCGAGTCTAACCTCGTGTCTTTACATTAATCACGTATTTAGTTTGTGCCTAAGACCTCTCACATTGGGCTAACATTTGTAGCAACTGGTTAAGCCGGTTGGGTCCGGGCAGTTTTACGCTACAACTGAGTCCAACCTCGTGTCTTAGTCAATTAATTACACCTAATTAATCACCCTCATAATTTAAATTAATTATCCCTAATTAATATTAAGCTTTTCATAACATGGGTAGACCTAACTCAATAGGTAAATTCCCATGGGGTAGACCTAACTCAATAGGTAAATTCCCAACACATAGTATGGGTACACCTAACTTAATAGGCAAATTCCCATACTATGTTCCTTTATTTTATGTTATGCATAATCATATTAATTTCACACAATCTTATTAACTTATGCATTTAATTAACCCCATCGTTCCCACGTAATTTCGTTCTCATGACATAATACATATAAAAGGTGCCAACTTGCATATGAATGAACATGTTTCAAAGGTGCCATCTTGCATATTAACAAACACATAACTTGCATATGAACTTGCATAATATGTCACATAACTTGCATATAATCTTGTATAACATGTCACATAACTTGCATATAATATGTCACATAACTTACATATTCACTTGCATAATATACTTGCATATTAACCCATAGACTTGCATAATGTGTCATCATGAACTTGCATATTAACAAACATGTAACTTGCATAGCATATCTTGCATATTAACATACATGTAACTTGCATATTAACAAACATGTAACTTGCATAGCATATCTTGCATATTAACATACATGTAACTTGCATATTAACAAACATGTAACTTGCATAGCATATCTTGCATATTAACATACATGTAACTTGCATATTAACAAACATGTAACTTGCATAGCATATCACCATGAACTTGCATAACATGCATATGATTACATAGCCCACAACTTGCATATTTAGCATCATGCAAACATAACATACATCATATTAAACTTGCATAAACTTACATACTCAACATGCATAAACATAAGATTAATGCTAACATCATATCATATGATTCAAGACTCATTAATCCACATACAAAACCATAAATCTCATCATATCTCATCTACTTAGTTTAACAAAAGATCATCAAAGTGATAGAAACTCACTACTAGCAATTTTGAACACCAAATGAAGAAGATTAAGATGCTAAGAAGGGATTAGAAGTTGATTAGAGAGTGATTAGTATGCAACCCTCTTCATAAAATTAGTGGAGGCCATGAGAGCTAGCATTTTGCCATAGTTTAGTCACTAGGTTTAATTATGAATGGATTAGGGTAGGTTAGGGTCTTATTTATAGATTAGGCAAGTGTTTTAGGCCATAGGATTAACCCTAGATTCAATCCAAGCCATCAAAGCATGTCTTGGGGAAGAAGTCAAGTGTAGGAACCATCTAGGGCCTTTAGATTAAAGATGGACCATGAGAACCATTCAAATGCAAAATCTGCACTTGAGCGAATCGGCCCACGGGTTGACAGCCAAACACCCTGGATTAACCCCTAGTCGACCCAGCGGGCTCGGGTCGACTTCAAAAATCGGCCGGTTCGGTTATTCCCCTCTCCCAATTCGCTGTTTTGAGCATTTTTGCATATTTATTTATTAAATTTTCAATTATATATATATATATATATATATATATATCAATATATATATATATATATATATCTACACAACCCATTTCACTTAATTAAGTATACTTTAATTTGGGAATTTTCGTGAAACTTCGCGAGGCCATATCTTGGTCATACGGACTCCGATTTTCGAAAACTCGGACTCTATTTCGCGTATTTTTCCGAGACGAACGCAATGGCATAGCCCGTTTCCCTTGATTCCCATTTTAGAATTAAATTCTGCCTCGATTTATGTTATTACAGGTTATTGAAAATACGGGTTGTTACATTCTCCCCTCCTTAAAGGATTTCGTCCCCGAAATCTTCAAGTTAGGAAGAACGTATCCTACCATCCAATCATCCATCTACTCAAAGCATCATCCACGAGCAATCATTGTCCTTACAAGATTCTAAATGCTGGATGGATATATGCAAAAGTGTGTGTATATGTACTTACCTAATGCGAAAATCAGGCGGTTACTGATACAGTAAACCTCCTTAATGCAAACCATGATAGTGCCATGCATCCAATATGTATGCGAAACCCTATTGACACATACAAATTTCTACATGCGTGCACAACCATACACAAAAATGCATCATCCATATGATAACACAGCCATGATACATCCATCAATCTAACTACCACATCCATTTATGCAATATGCAACATGAAGTGACTGAGCCGATCTAGTGCCTAATGTGTGTATATATGCATCCACGAGCAATCACTAGCAAACACTTGCATCCACTTGCATCCATCAACCATAACATGTCTCAAACACATGTTTCAACCATAGGTTTTCCCTATCTAAAGGTCAAACAGGACTAACGAGAGGACCTACTAAAGATAAGATAAGTACTAGGCAAGCGATAAAGGAGAAGTTAAAAGACATACTCTCCAAAAGAAATGGATACAAAGAACGCATCTTCGCTTCCGTCTCCCAAGTAGCATTCTAACTAGCTGAACTTCTCTGTTCCTCAACTTCCTAGTCTCTGGCCCAATGATGCGAGTAGGAGCTCGTCGAATCGTCTCATCGTGCTCTAACTCTACTTCTTTAAGCAAACTCGGCTCTACCACCTCAGCGGTCTCAAGTAAGCACTTCCTCAAATGGGACACATGAAATACATCCGGTACACCACTAAGTCTGTCAGGCAACTCCACTCTATATGCCATCCGTCCAATTCTTTCCTTAATGGGAAATGGCCCTACAAACCTTGGTACTTACTTCCTAACAGATCCAAAGTGAACCACATTCCGTAACGGAGACACCTTGATAAAAAGCATGTCCTAATATCAAACTCAAGCTCTGTTCTCCTCTTGTCCGCATAAGATTCCGCCGCTTTCATCCTTCTTCGAATCCAACCCATCTTCTCTGAAGTCTCCCTAACCATATCTGGCCCAAGCAAGATCTTATCCGTAGATTCCCACCAACATGTAGGAGATCGACAAGGCCTTCCATAAAGAGCTTTGAAATGAGCCATACCAATACTGGACTGAAAGCTGCTATTATATGCGAACTCCACCAACGGAAGATGCTCTTCCCATGTACCTCCAAAATCCAAAATACATAACCTCAAAAGATGTTCTAGATACGGTTCACCCTCTTGGTCTGACCGTCCGTCTGAGGATGAGATGCAGTGCTCAAACACAACTGAGTCCCTACCGCCCTCTTGCAAAATCTTCCAAAACTCACTAGTGAAGATAGGATCTTGATCACTCACAATGCTGGAAGGTACACCATGCAAACTAATAATCCCTTGAAGGTAAACTGAAGCTAGACATGGAATAGTCCTCTTGCTCTTCACGGGTATGAAATGGGCACACTTAGTAAGTCTATCTACCATAAGCCCAATCCCCGTATTACCCTTCCTTGATTTCGGTTATCCAACGAGGCACTATCCTACTTCCTATTTCGGAACTTCCAACGGGTGAAGCAACCCTCCGGGTTTCTTCTGTTCCACTTTCGCTTGTTAGCATACCAAGCATCTAGCGACATACTTGGCCGCATCTTTCTTCAGATTGGCAAAAAGGAAAACTCGCTTTATGTCTTGGTACATCTTGTCCCTACCGGGATGAATGGTCATCTTCGACCGATGTGTATCATCAAGTATAGCCTTCCTCAAACCCTCGTCTTGCGGTACACAAAGTCTACCGTCTCTACGCAACCACCCCTTACTATCTAGGGTGTACCTACTCAAATGGCTGGACGACTCCTCCCCCTTATGAGCTTCTCTCATAGCTCAACCAACTGTGGGTCGTCTTGCTGTGCCTCGCCACCCCGTCCCAAAAGAGTAGGCCTAACCTCCAAGGAGGCTAGCAAACCGGGTACAAAGTCAACGGAAGGTCTAAAGTCAAACATAGAAATAAACCCTAAGCTCCGTCGTTTAATCGATCAATGAACTCAAGGACAACCTTTTTCTTCTTAAGGCGTCTGCTACCATGCTTCCCTTGTTAGGGGTATACGCTATCTCAACTCATAAGATGCTAAGAATCCTATCCAAAATCGTCACAACTGTCCATCTCTCACGCAGACCACCCTAGTCGAATTCGACATCCCCCAAATGCAAGCCCCAAAGGCCGAAACCAATATCAGACAAACACCCAAGGGATATCTCCTTCGAGTTCAGGCAACCTACGTGAGATGATACTAAAAATAATAATAATAATGGCTAAACAATTAAGCCTTTGACCAACTTTGGATGTCCTTGCCAGTCTCGCTCCAAAACCACTGTTTTATCCCATAACTGGCTTTGCTCAACCTATTGAGCACATATGAAAACTTATTTCGCTCCTAGAAAAGACCAAGATGTCATCCACAAAGACCATCACAAACTTATTTAGGTACTCTCTGAACACCCTTCTCTTCCAATCAACAAAGTATGCGGGGGCGTTCGTCAAACCAAATAGCATCACCAGCCACTCATAAAACCATCCGGAGTCCTAAAGGCAATCTTCTCTATACTATCGTCAGCCACTCTCAACTGACGAAACCATGTGGCTTAGTCCAACTGCGAAAATACTGAGGCGCCAACCAACTGATCAAAGAGATCATCAATCTTTGGCAATGGGTGTCTATTCTTCTTTGTGAGTTTATTTAGTTCTCTTTAGCCTAAACAAAGTCTGAGGGACCCATCCGCCTTCATGGCAAAAACTAATGGAGCGCCCCACTCCGATATACTTCTTCTTATGAACCCCTTCTCAAGCAATCGCCTACTTACTTATGGAGTTCCCTCCTCTCACGAGGAGCCTTGTGGCACACTGGCCAAGTCACTGGTTTGGCATTGTTTACCAGATATATTCGGAAGTCAATCTCCCGCTCCGGAGGTAAGCCCTTCACCTTCTCAAACACATCCGAGTATTCCCGGACCACTTCTAACAGATCGCAAACTCTCGACCGACGTGTCCAGCGATTCTAGATAACTTAGCATAACAGTCTCTATGGGATTACAAGAGATCTCGAGAGTGTTACCCAAGCGGGTCATAAGCCTAACAACTCTCTTTTCAAAATCAAGAATGGCATCCCTACTGGATAACCAGTCCATGCCCAAACTAACCCATAGCTCGTGAAGCCCAACAAGCATCACCTCCAAACTCAATGCTAAGTATAGAAACTTTCAAACCCAAACACATCATGGAGCCCAATTGGGTTTGAAACAACTAAGGGATCATCTACTAAACTGGTGTCTAAGTGCAGTGACTCACTAACAATGATGAGATAAACGAACTTAATGCATCCAAATCAAATAAAGTTCGAATCGGATAATAAAGAAATCCAAATTCCAACCTAGACGGTCTTATCCCCATCCGGCACCCTAGTCGTGAGGGAATACAACTACCCTCCAGAAGATTCCATACCTTGTCCTTGCTTCTTTGGTCAATCCTAATAAGGTGTCCTATTCCTCCCAAAAGGATAACTACTAGCCTTCTCCTTCCCATTCTCCACTCGTAACCTCCCATCAATGAGGCTTCGTCCTTTATTAACCAAACAACTATTAGAGCCTTCCTCCCATCGTCCATCCAATAAGTACTTACAAGTCCTCCTCCTTCTTGAACCAACTTCTAATCTGATTTACGTCTAATTCCCTTGAAGCGGTTTTCCATTCTTATCTATCTTAGAAAGATCATCTACACACGGAGGGGAAACTCAAAACGAGAGAGAAAGAGATTCAAACGGAGAATTCGAAAGATAAAGATATGGCTATCGGGGATTATGCTTTTCTCAAAAACTTTTCTCTTAAAAGACATGTTTTTGAAAACATTCCTTCAAAAATTTTCTTAGAAAAATAGTTTTTCTAAAAAATTTATCTGTTCTGGTAACCTTAAGCTCTGATACCACGTGTAACACCCCACGTCCGCTAAGGTCACTCATACCAGGGGAATGCCTTAGTTTCGGTGAAGTATTTTGAGTGAATATAGAATAGTAAAATTACAGCAAGACAGATATAAGTAATACTTGAAAATTTAAATCATCATTTCATTGCAACGGAAAGTAATACATGTTTGGTTACATCACAAAACCATAAACCAGAGTCAAGTACATAATATCCATCTTGATAAAATAGAAGTACATAATCCCACTACATAACTAATAGCCATAAAAGGAAAGATAAGCTCGGCTTCACTTCAGAGGTCCAAGCTCCATAGGATAGATACAGCAATCAGATCAAAGCCCACTAGCACCAGGCCCACTCTAATAACCTGGGGTTGGGGGAAAAGATAAAAACAACGGGGTCAGACATAAGTCTGAGTGAGTCCTATAACCCTAACAATACAATCATTAAAATAACCAGAGAAGACATAAGTTGATATACGGTAACGACTGGGGATGAATGGCTACACTAAGCAGCTTGGTAAACTTAGGATAAACTAAGATCACCGTAAAGACGCATTTACCCACCCAAGGATAATTACTAAATTACACCGCCCCAGACCTACTCAAAGATAATTCCTACACTGCACCACACCAGTTTTACCTACCTAAGATTAATTCCTACTTAAAGGTTGATCCCACTAAATGTACTTAGTAATTTTTACCCAGTAGTTTCTAGTACCCCTACATAGGTGCCGTCTGCCCCTATCATTACTAGGTGTACCCACTACTCCCAAGCGATCGGCTCCCTAACGTAGATACCCGTGCCGGTCCCACAATGGGGTGTATCATTTCCCCAAAGTGGCAACCTGATAATATCAACGGTGCACGGCTTTATATCTACACGATGTAACAACGATTTACTAACCAGCCCGGGTCCACACACGCATATGAAACCCGTTGGTCCTACGTTGCCACCGCTAACCCGTTTTTGGCCTCTTATAGTCAAGCCCAATATGCGTGTCCCGTCACTCGACTTGGGTCGAGCCCACAAAGATACGTTTGGGATATTGGTTGAGATGGGCCCCCACAAGCTACCACTTAAGCTTGTTATTTTGTCTAGTGTATCCCACTTAACCGCTTTAACCATGTTCACTTACATGTTATAAATACTTTGGTTAAGTCATTAATCATATTTTAATTACCACTCAAGGCACCCACTAGATTTCCACATGACACCCAAGTCCTTTACTTAATTCCCACATGCCACCCGAGGCACTTACTTAACCCCTTAATCATGTCTAATTACATGTTCCACTTTGGTTAAGTATTCTAATCGTGTTTTCTATTGCCACCCAAGGCAACCCACTAGTTTTCTCATGCCACCCAAGGCACCCACTTAACCCTCATGCCCCACTACATGCTTATATGGTTAAGTGTTTCTTAATTAATTAAGACCGTGATCCTCATAAAGACCTCTCACATTAGACTATCTTTTATGACCGCTGGTTAAGCCGGTTGGGTCCGGGCAGCCTTATGTCATAACCGAGTCTAACCTCGTGTCTTTACATTAATCACGTATTTAGTTTGTGCCTAAGACCTCTCACATTGGGCTAACATTTGTAGCAACTGGTTAAGCCGGTTGGGTCCGGGCAGTTTTACGCTACAACTGAGTCCAACCTCGTGTCTTAGTCAATTAATTACACCTAATTAATCACCCTCATAATTTAAATTAATTATCCCTAATTAATATTAAGCTTTTCATAACATGGGTAGACCTAACTCAATAGGTAAATTCCCATGGGGTAGACCTAACTCAATAGGTAAATTCCCAACACATAGTATGGGTACACCTAACTTAATAGGCAAATTCCCATACTATGTTCCTTTATTTTATGTTATGCATAATCATATTAATTTCACACAATCTTATTAACTTATGCATTTAATTAACCCCATCGTTCCCACGTAATTTCGTTCTCATGACATAATACATATAAAAGGTGCCAACTTGCATATGAATGAACATGTTTCAAAGGTGCCATCTTGCATATTAACAAACACATAACTTGCATATGAACTTGCATAATATGTCACATAACTTGCATATAATCTTGTATAACATGTCACATAACTTGCATATAATATGTCACATAACTTACATATTCACTTGCATAATATACTTGCATATTAACCCATAGACTTGCATAATGTGTCATCATGAACTTGCATATTAACAAACATGTAACTTGCATAGCATATCTTGCATATTAACATACATGTAACTTGCATATTAACAAACATGTAACTTGCATAGCATATCTTGCATATTAACATACATGTAACTTGCATATTAACAAACATGTAACTTGCATAGCATATCTTGCATATTAACATACATGTAACTTGCATATTAACAAACATGTAACTTGCATAGCATATCACCATGAACTTGCATAACATGCATATGATTACATAGCCCACAACTTGCATATTTAGCATCATGCAAACATAACATACATCATATTAAACTTGCATAAACTTACATACTCAACATGCATAAACATAAGATTAATGCTAACATCATATCATATGATTCAAGACTCATTAATCCACATACAAAACCATAAATCTCATCATATCTCATCTACTTAGTTTAACAAAAGATCATCAAAGTGATAGAAACTCACTACTAGCAATTTTGAACACCAAATGAAGAAGATTAAGATGCTAAGAAGGGATTAGAAGTTGATTAGAGAGTGATTAGTATGCAACCCTCTTCATAAAATTAGTGGAGGCCATGAGAGCTAGCATTTTGCCATAGTTTAGTCACTAGGTTTAATTATGAATGGATTAGGGTAGGTTAGGGTCTTATTTATAGATTAGGCAAGTGTTTTAGGCCATAGGATTAACCCTAGATTCAATCCAAGCCATCAAAGCATGTCTTGGGGAAGAAGTCAAGTGTAGGAACCATCTAGGGCCTTTAGATTAAAGATGGACCATGAGAACCATTCAAATGCAAAATCTGCACTTGAGCGAATCGGCCCACGGGTTGACAGCCAAACACCCTGGATTAACCCCTAGTCGACCCAGCGGGCTCGGGTCGACTTCAAAAATCGGCCGGTTCGGTTATTCCCCTCTCCCAATTCGCTGTTTTGAGCATTTTTGCATATTTATTTATTAAATTTTCAATTATATATATATATATATATATATATCAATATATATATATATATATATCTACACAACCCATTTCACTTAATTAAGTATACTTTAATTTGGGAATTTTCGTGAAACTTCGCGAGGCCATATCTTGGTCATACGGACTCCGATTTTCGAAAACTCGGACTCTATTTCGCGTATTTTTCCGAGACGAACGCAATGGCATAGCCCGTTTCCCTTGATTCCCATTTTAGAATTAAATTCTGCCTCGATTTATGTTATTACAGGTTATTCGAAAACCGGAGGAACCTAGTACCCCGCATATCCATCGATCTCCAAGTACTTCTGGACGATCACTAACTGTTTCCATCTTCTTGGGTGTACAGCCCAATCAAGATCATCAGTAATTATCCACACGACGTGAAGACCTCCGATCTTCGACCATCGTCTTCATCTTCGACTTATCGTCGTATCAGTTATTCAGAATGGGATAAACCCGGTCTTTCCGAATAACTCACGTATACTTTAAATAAGTGTTACACAAACACAACATACGCCTCATTCCAATTTATCAGTCACTAACCGTAAATTAATCAAGAGAATAATTTCCCAAATATTAACCCCGAAGGCCGAAACCAACATCAGATCAATATCCAGAAAACCATTCTGCTTGGCTAACCGACAGTTAGTTTCTAAATTTCACATTCATAGGGAAAGGTTCCCATTAATTTTATCCAAGACAAATTCCTTGAATTTATTCTTTATTCTATTTTTGAATCTCAATTCAAACTAGTCGGGATTAGCGAACCTTACCGAAGTAATCATTTGTTTTAATTTCCCAATCCCAACCTATTTATCCCATGAAGTAAAACTGGTAATACTTCATATCTAACACCACAGTGTTATCGGTAAATTCAATTACCTTTTCACGTTCAAATCTAATTAAAGATTTAACTATCGCCTGGAGCAAAACTGGTGGTACTCCATTTTCGATCTTTTCAATCTAATTAAAGATTCATTAAAACTCCACTTAGTTTTAATCTTTAACTGGGTTAAAGAATCAGTGTCATTTAAAACACGGTTCACGATAAACCCAAAATCACATTCATTAATTATCGGGTTAAAGAACGAGTGTTATTTAAAACACTGTCCACGATAAACCCAAAAATCAATATCAATTCAATTCCAATTAAATATTATTTAATTGGTACACTTCATTAAATCTAAATAAAAAGATTTAATCTTTTCTCAACTGGGTTTAAGAACAGTGTTAGTGAAGACACCATTCACGACAAACCCAAATCATATTTGATATTCAATACAAGGCTCTGAATAGAAAATACATCGGCTTATATTCAATATCAAATTCTACGATTAACAAATGTCGTATTGGAAATAACGATATAAATATATATCTTTCAAATTTCCATAACAACATCTGTATAATCACGAATTCCAACATCGAAATATTCCGAAGATAATTTCGATTCAAATCCACTCCAATGCAATCATTGGAAATTTTGGTTATTTTTAAAACCCTTTTCAAACTCAATTTATTTATTTAAAAATAAATAGAATTATAATTCTAGTTCAAAACTAGTTCATTTCGATAAAAAACTATTTTTATCTTTTCAAATATGGAGTTTTTCATCCCAATTCTTTCTAAATCATTTCTTATGATTTTACACAAATTATTACTATTTTTAATAATTTTATCAAGGCCCGTACAGTCGATTTCCATCAATGGCCATCGAACTGCACTTACAGCGACCTTTTTCAAATTTGATTTGGACGTAACTCCAAATCCAACCGTTAGATTTAGAATTTCTAATATTCGTTAGAAAGCTCTTTTCGATTCGAACCCAACGGTTCCGGTTTTAGGAGAATCTGACGGTCGGATCTCCCGTAATATCCGTTTGAAATAAATGGTCGAAATTCGCGAACTGCCGCGGCGCGGCGCGTTCTATTCAGGCCATTATATTATATATATAATATATATAATATATATTTCGTCGATTTCTATTTAAAACGAATTATATAAATAGTTTTAAATTCGTTTTCAAAAGCAATTTCAACTTCCATTTCAATTCAAATCAAAATTGAATTCTTCTTTGTAAATTCGTTTTAAAATTCATTTCTGTTCAATTCAAATTTCAATTCAATTTGAATTCATTTCAATTCATTTCAATTCATTTTCAATTTCAATTCGAATTCGTTTCTATTCAAATTCAATTTGAATTCATTTCGAAATCGTTTTCTATTTGATTCAATTCGAATTGGTTTTCTATTCGATTCAAATTCATTTCTAAATCTTTGTATATTCAATTCATTTTGAAATCGCTATATATTCAATTCATTTCGAAATCGTTATATATTCAATTCATTTCGAAATCGTTTTATATTCAATTCATTTCGAAATCGTTTTATATTCAATTCATTTCGAAATCGTTATATATTCAATTCATTTCAGCTTAACTGAATAAAATCGATATAAATATCATTCACGTCAAAATGGCGTCAATCTAATCAACACGGCTTCATATATTTCTATTTTCAAATATTCTATTTCAAATATTTCTATTGTTAAAATATTTCGTTCAACACATGACCAATCTCAATGGATGAGTACTGTCAACACATGAACCTTTATTTTATATTGATAAAGATGTAAATTTTATTGCTAAAATATTTCGTTCAACACATGACCAATCTCAATGGATGAGTACTATCAACACATGAACCTTTATTTTATATTGATAAAGATGTAAATTTTATTGCTAAAATATTTCGTTCAACACATGACCAATCTCAATGGATGAGTACTGTCAACACATGAACCTTTGTTTTATATTGATAAAGATGTAAATTTTATTGCTAAAATATTTCGTTCAACACATGACCAATCTCAATGGATGAGTACTGTCAACACATGAACCTTTGTTTTATATTATTCTTTATTTTCTAAATTGGAATGAGGCCCAATCAATCACCATATAAAGTTAATTATATGGATTTTCATACAACACATGTATAATAGCATTGAAAAATAATCAACCATCAACCAAAGTGCACTACACTGTATAAGCATCAAATATAGATATCTAACGCTTATAACAGCCTGTCAATCAATCGATCGACATATTTAATCAATCAGGATGAGTGAACTTCATATTTCATCCCAACACTCGTGTGGGGTTTCAAACAATCAAACGCATATTTTATTTGTGCAGTTGGGCGATGTATAAAATTTATCGACCCAATCAATGTCCTTCAAATAGGTGTACATAAACAAACCGTCTGGTTTGTAAATGAATATTTATTTATTCACATTCACGTTAAAAATTATATTTTTAACGATAAAACATTTTATTCCAACATATGAATTTCTATTCAATTCATTCTTTAAATAAAATGATATTTTTATTTTTCTAACTTATTTTAGAAAATTTCGGCGGCATAACGGCACGATACTAGGAACGGGACGAGGCCTAGCCTTATCCCCGGTCTAGTGAAGGCCCACGCCATTCACACATCAATCAAATCCATTCCATTCACCAAACAATTCAATCCAATCAAATAATCTAACTAATTTTTGCAATCAAACAAACAAGTCCATGGTCTGTGGACGATTGTGTCGGGTGCTACTAAGCACCGTCTGCATCCTAGTATATCTATATATATATATATATATAACTAGAAAAAGAAATTGAAGAGTGAGGAATTCTCACCGAAAGCTATCCTAGCTCCACGGCACTTCATTGATAGAAATCTTCATCGCTATCGCATCTTCGTCATCTTCGTTGCCCGTAGCCACTACATATATAAAAATCACACATTTTTATATTTTGATGTCTTTAAATTAAAAATCACACTTTTATTTATTCACTTTAAATTTAAAAATCATATTTTTATAATTGCTTCATACTTGTAAAAATCGAATTTTTACTTCGTTATTCAATATATAAAAATCGAATTTTTACTACTATGTTATATAGATAAAAAATTATATTTTTATCACGCTATTTTCCACCTAAAGATTTCGCCTTTTCTAAAATAAAGATTTCGCCTTTATAAACACATAGACTTCGCCTTTTCAAATTTAAAGATTTCATCTTTATAAAAATCTCATTTTAATTTTTCTACACATATAAAGATGATATTTTTAATATTCCTATCATGCAAAAATTATATTTTTAATTCTCTACCTAAACAAAAATCATATTTCTACCACTTCTATATAGTAAAGATTATATTTTTAATTCTTTAAAAATATAAAAACTATATTTTTAATACTTTAAAACATAAAAATCATATTTTTACTACGATGTAAATCCTATATTTTCATAACAATGACCTCTACATTTTCAAAACAACGACTATATTTTCAAAACAACGACTATATTTTCTAAATAATTTTAAACTGATTTTAAAACTGATTTTTAAACTGATTTTAAAACTGATTTTAAATATTAAAAATAAATAGAAAACCTAAATTAAAACTTACTTTGTTTTCCAGCGAGAGCGAGGGGTTCTGTTGTGCGAACGGCGGGGAGGGGGGTTTGGCCGTACGTCGGAGGCGGCTTCAGGTGTGGGGTGGCGCTGGAAGTGGCGGTAGGCAGGACGGTGGTCGGCGGAGGAGGAAGAAGGGGCGGAGGAGGGCGTGGTTTTAGGGGGGGGGGAGGCTTCGCGGTTGTCGCGCCGTTGGGGGGGTTCGGGTGCGGTCTGAAGGAGGAAACGAGGGGGAGGACGGTGGCCCTATGCGGCGTCGAACACCAGGGGGGGGGCGCGATGGAGGCGGCGGCTCACCCCCCCCCCCCCCCCGTCGCCCTCTTCTTTCCCCCTTTTTTTTGTTTTTGAATCTGAACGTGGAAAGGGGGGGCCAGGGTAATAGGAAAGGAGATATTTTTTTTTTAATTGCAAAAAGTTGACTTTTGCAAACGAACTCGAAACGAGGCCTACCGCCTGTCGTCCATAGCTAATTACCCCTATTCCGAACACAATGGGATATGTATCGTAAGCTGATTCGATCGTTTCGATCAGTTTCCGTTTAATTTACATTTAAATCACTATATTGAATTTTAAACGTACATTTCAATTTACCGTGGTCACATATTAACTCGAAAAATTCCAGAAAAATATTTTCTAGCTTCGTATTGACGATCCGATCCTAATAAAACTAGTTTCATCGAATTCTGAGACCGTTTGAAAAATGGCCAATTTCCAGTCGATTAAAATCATCTGAAACTGGTCAAACACGTTTTCTTTTGCCACGCTCACATATTGATTCGAAAAATTATGAAATTTGAAACCTAGCAATAATTTGACACTGTGGATCCAACAAAAGTGGTTTCGTCGAAATCCGAGGTCATTTGCAAAATTTCCATTTTTAAGGGCCTGAATTCCATAGCGACTATTCAGAATTTTCAACTGGACATATCATTTGATTCCCGCTATGAAATCTTGATTTGTCGGATTCGTTGGAAAGATATTATCAATTAGATCCTAATGTTTTTGGTTTCACTAAAATCCGGATTGTTTTGCACCCGGTACACTCAATTGAAGTTTGAAATCGAATTATCGAACTACCGCGCCATTTTCAATTCTATTTATAATTATATATAAATATTTATATTCTAACGACGACGTATATAATATATACGTTCGAATTATATTCAAAATGAATTTCTCGTCGATATTATTTAAAATAATCTATTTTAAATAATCAAAATTCGCTAAAATTGCCAAAATAAATTTTTTAAACTGGCCCAGATTTTCGGGTTGTTACACAGATCCCCTTCAGTCCCTCCACTGGCATCATCTTCATAGCATCCCTTAAAGACACCATCTTAACAGTGCCTTCACGTCGCAATGAAGGTGATCCAGAGCCAGAGTCCAGGCCCTGGAGGCTTTTCAGCTTTCCATCAGTGCCCGGACTCCACAAAAGGCAGACACCCTGGAACATGATGGCAACCTTTAGGCTCAACAACTAATGCATGGCCATCACCAACCGCCAGTGCAACGCTTGAGTCAAGATACAACAGCGTCGTGGTTGGGCTATTGATCGGATCCCGAGCTTATCAACTCAACTATGTGTCGACATCCTACAAATGCATTCGGGCCGACAGTCCAAGCAAGTCCATTCCTCAAGGACCACGTCGCGAGCCCAAAACTCACTTAGCACTGTCCGCTCATCGGGCGCCATGCAAATGTTTAATTTTATTAGCCCAAGCTTGGATCCAAGACTAAGTCATCAGAGTGCGAAGTTATGCATCGAGCTCCCACGTACTTGCTAGATTATCACGTCCTCAAACCGACTTCGACCTCTTGAAAAACCAACAGGGTTTATTAAGTGTTCGGTATACGAAGCCCAATCACGTATTCACACATACTTGGTGGCCTTTATCCTAATTCCTAATTCTGTTTCCCATGATCCACCGCTCCACGTTCTTGAGTGCCATATCAGAAAGCCCTCTTACTTTCCATATCTCTCTTCCCTTCTCCCGAAAACCTAACAACACCTCAAACATTTAAAGTACAAAAGAAGTATTTTAGTATCCTTCATGCCTCAAGCTGATTTTCTGTCCGGAGAAGACAACGAAGGAAGGAACTACCATCAGGGGATCGACATACCCCAAAAGAATGTTCCGAGAACTGAATTCAGGATCGTAAACCAAGCTATGAGCATATTTCGAAGCTCCAACTACCAAGTCAATCATGACTCAGCACCACTCGTCTACTCATCAAATGCCCCCTCATAAAAAGTGCACGCGCTTAACATTTGGGCCGACCTCGTCTCAAAGGAAAATCTATGTGACTACATACCACGACATGTGCCAAGTATTATTTTAACAACGACATCTGCATATGCGAGTTGCCGAAACTTTGATCAATGGGACCATCTTGGATCGATGAATGACTTTGGCCTTGCAGATCCAAGTGATCCAGCGAATACTCCATGCAATCAAGCTCCATCCCAACAACGTTTCAACAACCCCTTAGGGCGATCGCGCGCTTAGGCCATGGCAATGACCATGCATACACACTTTGGAAATCTCAACCTAGCAAACCAACATGATTTAAATGCATGCCCACAAGACTTAAGGGTTCAACTGTATACACAAACAGTCGGCTCTTAATCCGGAAGCTCCTCGAAAAGCTAAAATACGTGATTACAAGCCCATGGCACACAATCCACTTTTATATTACCTATCCCAGCTCAGATCGCATCACACAAAATCATGTGCAAACTCGTGATTGCATATGCAATTATGACCCGATAATGAACCGTCTGCACTTCAATGCAATCGAGAGTTGGCAACTAACATTTATTTTCTTTAATCTATAGGAACTAACTGCCTTGGACAGGTTCCAACCCAAGTCGTAAGACTCAAGCAAGCCAAAACTCTTAGCAATGTTGGAATCCTTAGCTCATACCAGCATATTCCGACAAGGCGTCCCAACCGCTCCAAAATAGTGCGCTCTCGGCAAACAACTCAAGAAGAAGATCGTGACCAATCGCTACGCACCACATGGAGATGTTTTTTCCCATATTAGACTCATCTCAATTCAAAGCACGTTCCGTTAACCCAAGACATACTTTGAGGTGGCAAACATTAACCGGCCTTTTGGTCCGGTTCCTAAAAGTACGCAAGGCACGCTCGACTCAACATATCGTGTGATATTACAGCCCAAAGGCGTCGCCAATATCATCCGGGATCCAGTACCAGAAGACTCGAGTCTGGCCACTAGCAGAATGCCGCATCCCTTGAACACGACCTCCATCAGTATTCGTCCGTAGCCGAGCCGAAGGCGAGCCGTGCAACAAGCCGAAGGCGAGTCATCAAGCAGATCCGGGCGCAGCGCCGGTGGGGGTCCAGGGCCCCACAGTCCCGGCGGCGATTGACCAAGCAACTCCAAGTTAGGTCGAAACTGTGGGCACCACATGATTCATCCGATTTCTGCCAACAAGTGTGTTGCCTAGAATCACCAGATCGACTCAAAGCCAGGATTCAGCCCGCAACTTCCATGAATCTCGCCGCTCCTCCAAACATTGGAAAACCAAGACCTCGAACCCCAATGAGTCGTGAGTCCAAGTTTCAAACCCCTTCCCGCGATTGTACAATCTTCGTACCCCTCGGGGTTCGAAATTTGCACCCTCCGGGTTCGAATTTCGTTCCCCTAAGGGGTACGAAATTCGTACCCTAGAAAGAGGTACTAAGTCTACTTTCGTGTGCACTAGAGAGGTTCGGAAATCTGGAGAGAGCGTGCAGGGTTGCGAAATTCTGGAGTCGGGTGCAAAATTCTGGAGAGAGGATGGCCTGGTGCGAAATTCTTGGTGTGGTCCCCTATTTCTACCTACTCCCACCTACTCCTACCTAATCCCTTTCCTATAAATACCCCATGACTTCACACTTGAAAGGGGTTAGAACTTGTGAGCTCAAGACCTCTAGAGAGCTACTTTAATGGCATCTCCTATTTGAGGAAGAAGAAGGGAAAAAGTGTCTTTTTCCTAGTATACTAAATATATGTTAATTATGAGATCATATATGAGAATGATGACATCATGTCTTAGAGGTGACATCATATAGCCTTAGATATGACATCATATAGCCTTGAAGATGAAATCATATAGCTTAGAGATGACATCATATAGCTTTGAGGTGAATGTAATGAGATGTCATGAGATGGTCTCAACCTTATAACCTTTTGTGATCAATAATATTACGACAACGCTTCAAAGTGGACGTAGTCCCCTCACAAGGCCGAACCACAATAAACATTTTGTGTTATTTACGGTTGTCCGCTCTTGCCTATACAACCAAATTAATTCTTCATAATAATTGGAATCTTTGGTGTTCACGACATTTTTTTCCGTCAACACACAGTGGATGGAATGGCAGGTTTCTTTAAGTGGTAGGTTGGAATTGATTTGCATATCCCATAATTTCGTTTTAAGGTACAAATATGCCAAATGCCAAAGGATGTATCAGGATTGATGTTATATGTGCTAATATTTTTGTGGGAAGAAAGTAACATAAAATCAGCTGGGAGATTTTTTGCAGGCCTAGTTATGACAGTGGATTGGGACTAAGAAAAGTAAAAGACATCCAATATGCCACAGTTATTAAACTATTATTGAAATTCTTGCAAGAGAATAGTTTGTGGGCAATTTGGAAGTGAAGTAGATATTGCTATAAAAAGAATTTGGATTTTAGTAGAGTTTAGTTTGAGGCTGCTTGTGTGTACGTTTGCGGTGGGAATTTTGTGTGCATACTTTGGGCTTTTTGAGCTCCAGCATAGTAGTTACGTGGTTTCAGTGTAGTGATTAAGTTTTGTTGATGTAGAACTTTGTTTGGCGCTTGGAGATCTTCTGCGTTAAATAGTGATTATGCATGGACGTTTTTATGTAGTTTCTTTTGTATGTTGTATATTGTGGTTTTTGGTTCAAGCTATTTTAGTTTAGGTTTGTATAATATTCATTTGTTAGGCGTGTTGTTTTATTTTGTAAACATCTCATTCCTTTCTATGTACCTCTATTTTGTAATATAAGTACCCTTTTGATTCTAATTTTTTTTTTTGGATTTTAGATGAAAATCCTAATGTGTCAATTACATGGAAAATCATTCTTCGAGCAAGGGCAAGTAGTAGGGGACTTATAAACAAAATTATAGTTAATTGCAGAGGTACATCAATTAGGTTTGATCCATAGGTGTGATGAAACTTTTATTCACAAATTAGGTTGCCATCACATGAGTAGCATTGGATGTAGTTCTAAAGAGTTATCAACTCTTTTATCAGAGTTATATTAGCATCTCAACTTCTCAAATTTACCTCGTAACATTTGCAATATCATCGAGAAAATCAAATAGACACAGCCAAAAAGGAAGATTACTGGTAGTTGATTCCCTTTGCTAATGGTAAGTTTTGTATCAAGACAACTTCGGAAAGGGTCAGAATTCAATACTCCAACGTTTAGTGGTATCGCCATGTATGGAATCGCATTCGTGCATATCTACTTGTAAGTACTTTGAAATATTATGTTATGGAAAACTGCGCCTTTGCGGAAGCGACCAGGATCTTCTTCACCCAATTACTTAAAGATGATTACTGTGGAAACAAACATAGATATGAAATCATACGTGCAAACACAAGATATTCCACCCAGCCACCCTCTTTATTGATTCACAAAAACAAATTTTGTTTACACTCAATAGATTAGAACCAACAATAAACAAAATTACAAGAATCAATAACCTTATTGAGATAGGGAAAGAATATCTAGATGACTACAACTTTTGTTGGAGAAGGAGAACATTGAAAAACGACGACAAACCCTTAGATTAGTTAATTTGGTCCCAATCCCATGCTTTTAATCCAACCCTAGATGTTGCTTTTATAGGAGAATAGAAGGTCTAGGAAAATACCCAATTTTCCCCTTCATTACTTGCAGAATAAGTCACAGAAAGGCTAAGTCAAAAGCAGAAAAAACCCACTCTGACGTCTGACCAATATATGTCAGACGTCTGTCCATACTCTCGGGTTCCAACCCCTGACAACTCAGATCTCTGACATAGTTACCTCAGACGTCTGAGCTGAAGCTTGACATAAACTGCTCCTCCTTGCCATCTTTCTGCTGCTACACATCTCACTATCGCTAAGCACATCTATGTCTCGTCTTCATCAACATATGTGATTTCATGTCACAAATCACAACACTCCACCTTGATATGAAATCTCATCATCAAGCAAAACTTCCAACACACAAGTCATCTAGCTCATTCAATGACACCTACTCTCAATTGAGCCATTACAAACACTACCCACCGCCTGACAAAGATGCATCTTCCCCTTGAGATGCACCACGCAACACTAACAGTCTAAAAGGGCTTGTAATACCACAAGGATCTCCACCTTGTGGATTTTCCAGCATCAACACCCGTCTACCACTTGATCTGAGATCCTTCCTCGATCACTCCAGATCCCTTGAGCACCGTCAACATGAAGACCCATGTCAAGCACATCAGTAGTGACCAAATTAACCTCTCCACCTTGCTGTGGACTAGGTTCTTCAACTGTCACTCGCTTTCCATAGTCGACCACAGAACCAACCAATCTATATAAGTTTCCCGCCTTCAAGACACTTCTCATCACAACACGACCACCCTTCTTCACTCTCAAAACTCCTCCTCGAATATTATAAGTGCATCCACGGCGATCCAACTGATCGAGAGAAATGAGGTTATGCAAACTCATGGGTCCATGTCTAGCTCCAGAGACTTCTCTCGCCGCGCCATCATGCATACGAAATCGGATAGATCCAATACCACAAACTGGTAGTTCTACTCTATTGTTTGTTCTAGTCGCATCAACATTCTTCTCATAAGAAGAAAAACACTTCACATCCTTACAAATATGAAAATTGGCACCTGAATCCATCTTTCAAGAATTAACTTTGCTAAATAGGACATCACTAGAAGTATAGCTAAAGTAACTTGCAGAAATATCTGCTTGTGCCTCATCACCTTCATCACCATCCGCAACCTTCTTCTTATCCCTTGATAAGCATAACAATCCTTGCATATGTGACCTTTCTTACCACAATAATAACAAGCACCTTTACCATTAGCCCCTTTCTTCTTCCTTTTTGTATCTTTCCCAGTGTCCCTTGCTACCGTAGCCTCAACTTGAACTAATTTCAAACCCGACCCTGTTCTCCTTAGATCCTCATTCAAAAGGCTTCTTCAAATAGTTTCCAAAGAGATGGCTCCACAAGCATTGGAGTTACTCAATGAAACAACCAAAATCTCCCAACTTTCTGAAAGAGAACTATCAGCAAAAGAGCCTGCAACTCATCATCAAAATTGACCTTTAGATTTTCCAATTGATTGATCACATCTTGAAACTCATTCAGGTGCTCTACATCAGACTTCTCCTCTCCCAATCTTAGCCGAACAAGCTTTCGAACCTGAAAATCCTTACTTGTAGCACTCCTCGACTCATACAATGATAACAACTTGTCCCACAAATCCTTCGTGGATTCACAATTAGCCACATGATGGAATAACTAATCATCAAGGTACTGCCGAATCAAGGCAATAACCTTCTTATCCATCTTCTTCCACTTTCCCTCATCCACACCCAAGGGCTTCTTTCCATCTTCATCAATCGGATCATGAAGATCATTGAGGTAAAGCACATCCTCCATCTCAGGCTTCCAAATCCCCCTATTTCTTCCATTAAAAATAGTCATCTTCGGAAACGCCATCATATCTGGCATCAAAAAATCAATTTTTTTTCCAATCCAAAATCACTCTAAACTATGCGATGATCTAGGTCTGATACCAACTATTATGGTAAACTGCACCTTTGCGGAAGCGACCAGGATATTCTTCACCCGATTACTTAAAGATGATATCTATGGAAAAAAACACAGATATGAAATCAATTGTGCAAACACAAGATATTCCACCCAACCACCCTCTTTATTGATTCACAAAACAAGTTTCGTTTACACTCAATGGATCAGATCTAAAAATAAACAAAATTACAAGAATCAATAACCTTATTGAGATAGGGAAAGAATATCTAGATGACTACAACTTTTGTTGGAGAAGGAGAACAATGAAGAACGACAGCAAACCCTTGGATTAATTAATTCAGTCTCAATCCCATGCTTTTAATCCAACCCTAGATGTTGCTTTTATAGTAGAATAGAAGGCCTGGGCAATTACCCAATTTCCCCCTTCATTACTTGCAGAATAAGTCGCAGAAAGACTAAGTAAAATAGCAAAAAAAAACGCCCAGATGTCTAACCAATATATGTTAGACGTTTGTCCATATTCTCGGGTTCCAAACCCAGACAACTCAGACGTCTGACATAGTTGTCTCAGACGTCTGACTGAAGCATGACACAAAACTGCTCCTTCTTGCCTTCTTTCTGCTGCTACACATCTCCACTATCGCCAAGCACATCTATGTCTCGTCTTCATCAACATATGTAATTTCATGTCACAAATCATAACACTCCACCTTGATATGAAATCTCATCATCAAGAAAAACTTCCAACACACAAGTCATCTAGCCTTTTCAACGATACCTACTATCAATCGAGCCATTACAAACACAACCCACCACCTGCCAAAGATGCATCTTCCCCTTGAGATGCACCATGCAATACTAACGGTCTAAAAGTGCTTGTAATACCACAAGGATCTCCACCTTGTGGATTTTCTGCATCGACACCCGTCTACCACTTGATCTGAGCTCCTTCCTTGATCACTCCGGATCCCTTGAGAACCATCAATATGAAGACCCCTGTCAAGCACATCAGCAGTTACCAAATGAACCTCTCCACCTTGCTATGGACTAGGTTCTTCAACTGTCACTCGCTTTTCATAGTCGACCATAGAACCAACCAATCTATACAGGTTTCCCGCCTCCAAGACACCTCTCATCACAACACGGCCACCCTTCTTTACTCTCAAAACTCCTTCTCGAGTATCATAAGTGCAACCATGGCGATCCAACTGACTGAGAGAAATGAGGTTATGCAAACTCACGGGTTCAGGTCTAACAACAGAGACTTCTCTCACCGTGCCATAATGCATACGAAACCGGATAGATCCAATACCGCAAACTGGTAGCTCTACTCCATTGGTTGTTCTAATCACATCAACATTCTTCTCATATGAAGAAAAACACTTCACATCCTTACAAGTGTGAAAACTGGCACCTTAATCCATCTTCCAAGGATTAACTTCGCTAAACAGGACATCACTAGAAGTATCGCTAATGGAACTTGCAGCAACATCTTCCTATGCCTCATCACTTCCATCACCATCTACAACCTTCTTCTTATCCCTCTAATAAGCATAAAAATCCTTGCGTATGTGACCTTTCTTACCACAATAGTAACAAGCACCTTTACCATTAGCCCATTTCTTCTTCCTTCTTGTATCTTTCCCAAAGTCCCTTGCTACCATAGCCTCACCTTGAACTGATTTCAAACCCGACCCTGTTCTCCTTAGTTCCTCATTCAAAAGGTTGCTTCAAACAGTTTCCACAGAGATAGCTCCACCAGCATTGGAGTTACTCAATGAAACAACCAAAGTCTCCCAACTTCTGAAAGTGAACTCATCAGCAAAAGAGCCTGCACTACATCATCAAAATTGACCTTCAGATTTGCCAGTTGATTGATCACATCTTGAAACTCATTCAGGGGCTCTACAACGGACTTCTCTTCTCCTAATCTTAGTTGAACAAGGTTTCGAACCAGAAAAGCACTACTTGTAGCACTACTCGACTCATACAATGATACCAACTTGTCCCATAAATCCTTCACGGATTCACAATTAGCCACTTGATGGAATACTGAATCATCAAGGTACTGCAGAATCAAGGCAATTGCCTTCTTATCCATCTTCTTCCACACCCGAGGGCTTATTCCCACCTCCATCAATCAGATCATGAAGATCATTGAGGTAAAGCACATCCTCCATCTTAGGCTTCCAAATCCCTCAATTTCTTCCATAAAAAATAGTCATCTTCGGAAATGCCATCATATCCGACATCAAAAAATCAAATTTTTTTTTCAATCCAAAATACTCTAAACTTTGCGATGATCTAGCTCTGATACCAACTGTTATGGTAAACTACGCCTTTGCGGAAGCGACCAGGATCTTCTGCACCTAATTACTTAAAGATGATTTCTATGGAAACAAACACAGATATGAAATCATACGTGCAAACACAAGATATTCCACCCAACCACCCTCTTTATTGATTCACAAAAACAAATTTTGTTTACACTCAATGGATCAGAACCAACAATAAACAAAATTACAAGAATCAATAACCTTATTGAGATAGGGAAAGAATATCTAGACGACTTTAACATTTGTTAGAGAAGGAGAACAACGAAGAACAACGACAAACCCTTGGATTAATTAATTCGGTCTCAATCCCATTCTTTTAATCCAACCCTAGATGGTACTTTTATAAGAGAATAGAAGGCCTAGGCAAGAACCCAATTTTCCCCTTCATTACAAGCAGCATAAGTCACAGAAAAACCAAGTCAAATAGCAGGAAAAAAATCCGCTCAGACGTCCGACCAATATATGTCAGACGTCTGTCCATACTCTCGGGTTCCAAACCCTGACAACTCAGATGTCTGACATAGTTGTCTCAGACGTCTGAGCTGAAGCTCGACACAAAACTGCTCCTCCTTTCCTTCTTTCTGTTGCTACACATCTCCACTATCGCCAAGCACATCTATGTCTCGTCTTCATCAACATATGTGATTTCATGTAAAAAATCACAACATATTGAACAAGCTTAACACTTTACGTGGGACTACTATTGGAACAACAACATTTCAACTACATGAAATCTTTGTGATAATGCAACTAAAACTAAAGACCACTTATTTTTTAATGCTCCTATTCCAAGAATGCAGAGACTCAAATCACATAGCATTCCAAAATTAAATACATTCAGCACTGCAGGATTCTGGAAATTATGCAGGCTTTATCATGTAGCAATGGTAGTAATGAGCAACTACGTATTATTTCTGATGCATATTTGGCTACTTCTATATGGCATCTATGGTGTAACAGGAGCAATAGACCATTCAACAAGCCAGATCTGCCTTCTTAAGTCATATCCAAACTTATCAAGCAAGATATTTTTATTTTAACATCAGAATAGTCAGTACATAAGCACCAATGAGGAGTTTTAGACATAGACACCTCGCATGTTTCTATTTCCATCCTATACTCGAATATTTCCTTTGTAATGAACATTTAGTTGCAGATCTGCTTTCTTGCCCCTTCGATTTGTCTTGCATTGATTGCATCTGTAAGCTATGCTGCTCTTCTAGAAATTACGCAGGCCTTGGAAGAACTTAATAACCTATTTATTTTACTTGCTTATTAAATTGATAGGATTATGCACGTCAAAGAAATTTCTATCTGGATGACTTCTTCTGGATTAGAAGATTATTTATAGAGTTAAATACTTCAGTTGAACCAAATCCATACGAAGAATTGGGGGAAAAAAGAAATTTTCATTTGAATTCAGTAATGAACCAATAAACATATCAAAGATCCTCCCGTAATTGGGTTCAAGACTGATCATGCAAATATCATTAGTTTCTAGAAATATATCAGAATCGTTCAAATCTTGAATTCATGACTGATATTTCAAGACTGTACAATACTAAAAGCAGAATTACAAAACTAACAATTCAAGAACAACAAAAAAGGATCTTGATCTAAGAGCAAAATTCATTTGAACTATTCTGATCAATCGCATAATCAATGAAATTGCGTCTAGCAAGTGAAAAGTTCTTGTAGGGCTTGGAGGAGATTATGTGCAATTGTCTCAATCCAGCAAGAAGCTGGGCACAAACGTTCGTATAAACATGGTTCCAAAGTTCCATGATTTTGATTTCTGAACTATCTGCAGTTGCTCCATGCAGGTATTCAATCAAAGGAGATGCAAATTTCTTGAGATCAAGAACAATACTATGAATGACTTCAGATGCATCTTCCAAATAGAGTAAATGTCAGAAAGCTTCATCAAATTCCGGTCATCGTCTTCCAATGAAAACATTATCCTAACCATGTAAGAATATTTCGATGGTTATGTGGCCTATGTGTCTTATGGTTTAATTGTGAGAATTAAGTTCATATTATGAGTTGGAATTTTAACATTATAGTCGACATCGTGATGGATCGGTGTCGGTTGAAGTTGTTAAAATTTGGGGTATTTATTATCCCTCTTCCCTTGCCTAATTATGTTTTTTTATTGTATTCCATTATTTGTGATGAAATGGCATTTTGCAGTTTCTTTCATAAATAGTGCAGTTATTTCCTGATGTAATTGTGGGAAAATTGAATTTTGAAATTAATCCAAATGCAGCATATATATATATATATAGAGAAGTTTCTCTTTTACTTATGTTAACTGCACCATACGGTGAAATAAAAGAAAGTCTGGTTATATCCATCAAAGAACTACAAAAACTGAAAAGAGAAAGGCAAAGTGAAGAAAAGAATTATCAGCATTAAGTAAGGCTAAATTAACATGAAATCAGGTAAGTCATTCAGTTATCCTATTAGGATATTTAAAGGGTTGAATCATATCAATTTTAGACTCATTTGAGTTTAATTTCATGACTGATATATACATTAAAAAATGCTTTCAATTGGTATCAGAGCAATATTAAACTTGAATGATTCACCATTTTATTGACTGATGTTTTTTCATTTTGGTTTGAATTCATTAGTCCTTATCATGGTAAATAGTGTTTTCAGTTTGGATTAATTTCAGTTTGATTGCATGTAACAGTTAAGGTAAATAGTGTTTTCAAGTTTGTGTTTGACTTCATGCATGATTTCAGTACTATTATGGTGCGGTTCTCTTTTTTAATGAAAAAAAACTGCCCTCCCTATATACGAGTTTGTGTTTGACTTCATGCATGATTTCAAATACTGTTATGGTGTAAATCAAATTCCTGGAAACACACACACACACACACACACACACACACACATATATATATATATATAACATCAAAAAATGAAAAGATTTACCATGATAAGAAATCTGTTTTGATTTATGAAATTTTTTGCTGCTGTGTTTAGTGAAAAAACAAATTTGTTATTTATTTGTTTTCATGCGATTTTGGTTAGTGGGTTTCTGTTTTAACTGTATAAATGTTTACTATGTATTACGTAACCCATGTCAACTAAGTCTATGTAATTTCTGTCATGAAAATGTTAGTACATTATAAGAATGTTTTTACTCATTAAAGTTCAATGTCTACATTATTTATAACATGTTATTCATCAAAGTGACCTTACTATATTATATTTAGACATTAAAATTAACCGTATAATTAGATTGATCATGATTTTAGAGATGCTAAGAAATGACATATAAATTTTTTGAATGATCAATTGTTTTATTATCTATATTCTATGAGACCATCCAAATGTTGGTCATTGAATGTAGTTAATAAGATAAAATGAATTACTCATAATTACATAGATTGAATAGTGTGTATATCCAAAGATAACATGCTCGTTCGGCTAAGTATATTATGATTAGTCACTAAATTATGATACTTTAGTATCAATGATAGTGCATTGCTTAAGTATTGCCCAAAGGTTACTTAAATGCATGCTTTTGATATATTAGTTCGAAATCTTGCATCTGCATCAGATTTTTCAAAGCACTAATAGATAAGTATGTATTAATGTTTACAGCTTCATCAAATATTTTGTAACCGCTAACTCTGTCCTAAAGTTCAATGGGCTTAACTATGATGAATGGTTTGAACAGATCCAGTTTACACTGGGTATAATGACTTTAGACCTTGCAATATTAACAGAGGACCCTTCGGCCATTACAGATGACAGCTCCGAGACTGAGAAGTCTCATTATGAGGCATGGGAGCAATCTAATAGGTTTAGTTTAAACATCATGAGGATGACAACGGCTGAAAGTATTAAGACATCTATGCCTAGGACAGAGAATGGAAGGGATTTTGTGCGTATTATTAAGGAGTGTTCACAATCGGATTTGGCAGACAAGTCAATTGTAGTAAGCCTCATGTGTCAGCTAACTACAAAGAAGTCTGACTGGTCTCACCCCATCCATGATCATGTAAAACATATGTCTAACCTGGCAGTAAAGTTAAAGACCATGGAAATGGAAGTTAATGAAGCATTCTTGGTTCAATTCATATTAACTCTATACCTTTTGAGTTTGGTCAGTTCCAGGTTAACTACAACACCTTTAAGGATAAATGGAACTTTCAGGAATTGAAGGCCATGTTGGTTCAAGATAAAGGGAGATTAAAAAAGATGAAGGATCATGCAATTCATCTCATAGGTCATGATGGTGCCGGCAATAGTAAAGGAAAACGAAGTAAGTAGGACAAAAAGAAGGACAAAGCATCCATAAAAGGGCCTGAACGTCAAATACGAAAGGAGAAGCAGAAGTGTTTCTTTTGCAAGAAAATGGGACATTTCAAGAAAGATTGTCCAAAAAGGAAGGCTTAGTTCGAAAAGAAACGTACACATTATAGTTTTGTTTGCTTTGAATCAAATCTTATAGAAGTTCCTAATAATACTTGGTGGTCAGATTTTAGTGCCACTACTCGTGTATCTCACATTAAACAGGGATTCTGTTCCATCCAGACCATAAAAGGAGCTGAACAGTACATGTTCATGGTAAATAGGATGAAGGAACAAATTGAGAGCATTGGGACTTATAGATTGTATTTTGACACTGGTTGTCATGTAGATCTTGAAGGATGTCTTTATGTACCTGATTGTTCTAGAAATCTTGTTTCTATGAGTAAATTGGATAATTTAGGTTTTTATGTAAAGTTTGGACATGGTGGTATCTCATTGTATCGAAATAATTATTATTATGGTTGTGATACTTTGATTGATTCACTTTATAGGTTTAATCTTGATGCTAAGTTTTCTGAATCTTTGTTTAGTGTTGAAAATCAAGGCATTAAGCGTAATGCATCCAATGAAAGTTCTGTTTTATTATGGCATCAAAGATTAGGTCACATTTTCAAGGAAAGAATAATGAGGTTGGTAAAGAATGGAATTCTTTCTCAATTGGATTTTAGTGACTTAGCTTTATGTGTAGATTGTATTAAAGGCAAGTAGACTAAACACACAGTAAAGAAGCCAGCCATGAGAAGTAATCAACTACTTGAGTTAATCCACACCGATATATGTGACCCTTTTGATGCTCCTTCATGGAGCGGTGAAAGATACTTTATCACCTTTATTGATGATTACTCATCTTATGGATATGTATATCAACTGCATGTAAAGACTCAATCTATGAATGTCCTAGAGGTGTTTATTAATGAAGTCGAAAGGAAGTTAGATAGAAAAATAAAGGCAGTGAGGTCTGATAGATGTGTTGAGTTTAATGGAAAATACAATGAAAGTGGACAATGTCCAGTTCCATTTGCAAAGGGGCATTTGTGCGCAATATACAATGTTTGGTACACCTCAGTAGAATGGTGTAGCTGAGAGGCGGAATCGTACATTAATTGGTATGGTTAGGAACAGGTTAACATTACACCATATATGCTGATTAGGCTGTGTTTTTAGCCGTATCTAATGTCGTTGGGCATGGTAAAAAGCCGTATCAAAAAGTGGCGTGTCTAATTATTAGATATGGCTACCAACCGTATCTCAATATATTATCATACGGCTTTTAGCCGTATCTAAAGTCTAATAAGACACGGTCTTTGACCGTGTCTAATTATATGTGTATGTGCACATATATATATATATATACCCATGTATATATATATATATCATATATGTGTATATATATAAAACAGAAACTATATCGCATATGTTTCATAACACAGAGCATGCATACCACAAAGTATACACAGGAATAACACAATTTTTTTTATATATATACTTAAAGCTTTACAAGGTTTGTCATATAACACGATGTACATACAAACATATACAGTAAAAGGAAACTGTCAAAGATTTTCGTCACATTACGTAGTAACAAAAATGATGTAAAAAGATAACAGCTTAATAAAACTCCAATCGCGACCGGGAAGATTGAGCGCGATAGTCATCGGCCTGGAGTTCAAGTTTCCTTTGGCAGCAAAACTGAATCGTGATATATAGCCTGTCGCCTGAGTTCCAGCAACACAAAAGCACCATACTCTCCAACAGGACTACCTATAAAATACAAGAAACAAGTTACAAATACTTTCCAGCTGGACAGTAGATCAACATTGTAACTCACTGCGACTGAGATGCAAACATGAATAAAGAGCTAAGTACTGTATGTTAATACAGATATAAAATGAAACTAATTGAGTTTTGTTTTCCAAAGATTTATCCTGCTATAGAATCAGTCCAAAATATGAAATACCCGAACTCTTCTTTACAAGGACTCTTCTTTACAAGATCTGTATTCAGCAGAGTACGTTCAGAATGCGCCATTGAATGTTAATTCTGGTAGAAAAAGTTATAACAACAATGGTAACAAAAAATCATTGTCGCAGGGTATATAGTTGAGGGAATCAAAGTTGGATGTATAGTTGACGGTAGTCGATCAGTGTATTTGTGTAATTTAACGGTAGTCTATCAGTGTGTTTGTGTACAAATACTTCACTGGCCCAATAACAACCTAGTCGAATCGACTAGTCGATTAGTCGACTAATTTCTACCCATATAGCCTAAATTCATACAAAAAGCAAGTCCAGACTTCATGTCGATTGTTTGATCTCGATTAGTAGACTAGTCGACGACTAATCGTGACTAATCGTGACAAGTCGCGACTAGTCGAGCGTCGTCCATGTGTTTGTGTAGTCGATCAGTATATGTCTCAAAAACTAATGAATACACATTATAAACTGGTTTTGCTATGTGACCATATCGTTTAAATGAAATTAACTGTACATACTTCATTGGAGTGGAAAATTGATAGTCATTAAATATGCAAACCCAAATGAAGAATCAACTGAAGTTTAGTCCATGTGCAATACTAGTAGTTCGTACCCTAACATACAGAACATCCTCCTATACACACAAAAATGAACAAATAAACGAAAAGAATATTCAAGATGTGCACACAAGTACATGTCCATTCAATTCTTATGTAAGATACTATGTAGAGATAAGTGTAAAATAATATATACCTGCTCCAACGTCTAAAGATATCAAATCATCATCGTAGGATGACACACATACTCGACTTTTTCAGATTAAGAATTTACTGGGCGATCCACCAGGTGGATGCATTTTAGCTCACGCGCAGGGTCAGTAATCCATGTTTATTAGCTTTATTCAAATGTCGAATGCTGCTTCACTTAACCTTTGAAAAAAGCTGCTTTCACTTGCAACTTTCAGTTTCTTTGAAGCAGACTGTGTAGTGCAAGATTACTTACACTAAAGTATCTGCTACAACGTAAGGGAAAAGTTGCTAGTGAAAGCAGCTTTTTACTAAGGTTAAGTGCAGCAGCATCCGACATTTGGATAAAGCTAATAAGCGTGGATACCCGACCCTGCACGTGAGCTAAAATGCATCCACCTGGTGGATCGCCTATTAAAATATTAACCAGAAAGTCTAGTAATAATTAACATCAGATAACAGGGTTATAAATGAGTGCATTTTTTTGTTAAAAAATATAGATGATGCATAGATCACCATGAAAAAAATTGATTTTTGCTAGTATGTATTTTGCATCGAGATGTTGTATCGGAACATATATCGAAAATTTCCCAACATTAAGTCTATATCCAGATTTGCAGACTGCCTATAGAATACCATTTTTTTAGGCTACCTCCCTTGAAACCTCGACTATTTAGATAGTTCCCTCGCCAAATTCTGGTCCTAGCTCCGCCCCTGTATACCGCAATCTAAAATTATACCATACATCCAATGGCAATTCTAACAAAAATTATACCGCAATCTAACGAACATTCAGATGTTTTTTACATTATCACAAAACATGATTCAAATTTGATTTCTTTGATTTTAGGGTATAACCACAGATCTGTCCCTAACACACTTACACAAACACACTTACATAAACCAATTCAATTGAAACAGCTAACATACGAAGTACTAACACAAAGTAGCAATCAACTATCACACAAAGATTTCAATTTGTTCCCTACTATCAGTCATGCATGCCAAAATTCAATTGAAACACATACCTGCGCTGTCGAAGGAGGGCTAGGGAGACGTAGGGATGTTGCGTTTCTGGCGAAGGACAGGGTTGTTCATCCCTGTCGAAGGTGGAGGCACGATTTGGTGACCAAAAACCCTAATTTGGGTTTTTGGTCACCATTAAAGTAAAACAAATGGAAAAGGAAGCGGCCAAAACTTTTATTTGGAGTGCACAATGGGATGCACAATATGATATGGATTCAAATTGGTCCAAAGCCATATCAAAATAACTAATCCGGGGCTTCGTTGATGGACGGTCAGATTTAGGGCATTTGTGGTGACGCAAATCGCAAAATGTAATTTGATACGGATCTGATCACCATCAAATATGATACGGCTTTTGCCCGTATTACATGTCCGCATCCATCTGTGCCAAATTGGCTGATATGGTGTAGTGTAAGTAATTGTTCATTACCTCTTTCATTGTGGATGTATACATTGAAGACTGCCACATATGTGCTTCACTGGGTTCCTAGCAAAGTAGTTCCTAAGACTCATTATAAACTGTGGACAGGAAGGAAACCTAGTTTACGGCATCTTCGTGTTTGGGGTGCCAAGCAGAAGTAAGGTTGTATAATCCACATGAAAAGAAACTTGATCCTAGAACAGTCAGTGGCTCTTTCATTGGTTATCCGGAAAAGTCAAAGGGGTATATATTTTATTTCCCTAACCATAGTACGAGAATAGAAGAGAAGGGAAATGATAGGTTAATTGAAAATGGTCAAACTAGTGGGAGTGGTGAATCACCAAAATTGGACATTAAAGAGATTCAGGTTGAATTTCCTTCACCTATTATTTCTTCTAAAGTAGTTGTACCCATTGTTGCTTCACAATCAAATGATACAATGGAACAACATGATGATGTTCAAATCCCACAAGACGAAGTTATGGTTGATGAACCTGCCATAATTCAAGAAGAACATCATGTGCCACATGAACCTTTAAGGCGATCTATAAGGGAAAGAAGATCCGCTATTTCAGTTGAATATGTGGTTTATGCTTTTGGAAGTGAATATGATTTAAGCCTTGATGAAGACCCGATCTCATTTAAGAAAGCCATAGAAAGTGATAATTATGAAAAATGGTTGACTGCTATGAAAGAAGAAATCAAGCCAATGGGTGATAACAAAGTGTGGGACTTAGTGGAGTTACCTAAGCATTCTAAAACTATTGGGTCTAAATGGGTCTTTAAGACTAAACGTGACTCAAAGGGTAACACTGAAAGATATAAAGCTAGACTTGTTGCTAAATGTTTCACCCAACAAAATGGCATTGACAATAAAGAAACCTTTGCTCTAGTATCTAAGAAGGATTCTTTAAGAATTGTTTTGGCTTTGGTGACTCATTATGATCTTGAGCTTCGCCAAATGGATGTGAAAACCGCCTTTCTAAATGGTGAGCTCGAGGAAGAAGTATATATGGAATTAACCTGAAGGATTTGTGGTCACTGAGAATGAAACAAGGTGTGTAAGTTGAAAAGGTCAATATATGGACTAAAACAAGCTTCCAGACAATGGTATTTAAAGTTTAACGATATCATTACGTCATATGGTTTTTTAGAGACTACGGTTGATCAGTGTATCTAAATTAAAGTTAGTGGGAGCAAATTTGTGATTTTAGTCTTATATGTTGATGACATTTTGCTTGCTGCAAATGACATATGCATGTTATGTGATGTGAAGAAGTATCTCTCTAATAACTTTGAAATGAAGGATATGGGCGAGGCATCTTATTTGATCGGAATAGAAATAATACAAAATAAATCACAAGGATGGCTAGGGTTGTCTCAAAAAGATTATATCAATAAGGTGTTAGAGAAATACAAAATGGATAAATGCTCCGCAGGAATAGTTCCTATACAGAAAGGGACAAGTTCAGCAATAACCAATGTCCCAAGAATGATTTGGAACGGAAATAAATGGAAAGAATCCCATATGCATCAGTGGTAGGGAGTTTGAACTATGTTCAAACATGTACTCGACTAAATATCAGCTTTGTTGTATGTATGTTAGGTCGATATCAAAGCAATCCTAGATTGGACCGCTGGAAAGCTGCAAAGAAAGTTCTCAGATATTTGCAAGGCACCAAAGAGAACATGCTTATATACAGGAGATCTGATCATCTAGAAGTCATTGGATATTCAGATTCAGATTATGCTGGATGCAAAGATAGTAGAAAATTAACATTTGACTATTTGTTTCTGTTAGCCGAAGGGGTTGTATCATGGAAGAGTGGAAAACAGTCTGTCATTGCTATTTCCACAGTGGAAGCTAAATTTGTGGCATGCTTTGAGGCTACTATTCAAGCATTATGGATGCGGAATTTTATTTTAGGACTTGGAATTGTTGATAGCATAACCGGACCGTTAAGAATTTATTGTGATAATTCCACAACCATTTTCTTTTCGAAGAATGAAAAGTATTCTAAGGGTGCTAAACACATGGAGTTGAAGTACTTGTCAGTGAAAGAGGAGGTGCATAAACGTAGAGTGTCTTTTGAGCATAATAGTACAGATCTGATGGTAGCGGATCTGTTGACTAAGGGACTACCACCCAAGGCATTTATGTTCCATATAGAGCGCATGGGTATTATAGATAAGGCCTTGCTATTTTAATTATGGTACACTCATTATGTTTATGACACTATGAATTAAATTGTAGTTACATTTTTGTTTTATTGAACTTGTTATTATTCCAGTATGTGTGTACACTTATGGTTGTTAGATGACATGCGATTATTTTGAGAATTATGATATTTTTCAATTTTGCAATTGAAATTGAGTTTGTATTGATTTGTGATACGTGGAAGGGATCATGTCGCTTAAATGACATGGGACCGCCATAATCCAATCATTTCTGATTTGATTACAGATCATTTGAACTTGAAAAATATGCATTACAGTTATTGAATCATCAATTAGACACAAAGGCGAAGTCGGAGAATGTAAGAATATTTCGATGATTATGGGACCTATGTGTCTTATGGTTTAATTATGAGAATTAAGTTCACATTATGTGTTGGAATGTTAACATTAAAGTCGACACGGTGATGGATTAGTTTCGGTTGAAGTTGTTAAATTTTGGAGTATTTATTATCCCTCTTCCCTTGCCTAATTATGATTTTTATTGTATTCCGTTATTTGTGATGAAATGGCATTTTGCAGTTTCTTTCATAAATAGTGCAGTTATTGCCTGATGCAGTTATGGGCAAATTGAATTTTGAAAGTAATCCAAACGCAACAGAGAGCAGCTTCTCTTTTATTTATGTTAACTACACCATACGGTGAAATAAACGAAAGTCTGGTTCTATCCATCAAAGAACTACAAAAATAGAAAAGAGAAAGGCAAAGCGAAGAAAAGAAATATCAGCATTAAGTAGGGCTAAATTAACATGGAATCAGTTAAGTCATTCAATTCTCCTATAATGATATTTAAAAGGTTGAATCATATCGAGTTTAGACTCATTTGGGTTTAGTTTCATGACTGATATATACACTAAAAAAATGCTTTCAAACCAATCATCCAAACTTCTAGCTTTGATAACTGTAGCAAAGACTGGAAGGCTCGAACTGATAGTCATGGAATATATGGTAAATTTTAGGGTTTTGGTAGCAGAACATTCGCGAGCCTGAAAAGGACACGATTATGTCAACAGCTGCGGTCATTCTTGCAATGTTGCCTCTTGATTTCATATTGTATTGTTCGAAGGTATGCATTAATGTTGTCTTTATGAATGTTTAATAGTCTTGCTTAGTGAATGTGTAGCTGATCTTGGACATGTAATCATTCTTCGGGGAGTTCATCAGAACTTCTTCATCGTACATCAGAGGTTGTTCATTGTTTTTGGAGGAAGAAGACATTGAGAATTTGTTATGGTTTTATCGTTTGTGATGATCTCGTTACAGATTTTGAGTCAAGATGTTGAAGGGAAGTAGTTGCTGTATTGGCCAAAAACTTGTTACTTCTTTTATTATACCGCTTTTTATAGGCCAATATGTCATGGTATAGTCTTTGCATTATGTAAATGTTCTCTCTTTCAATTACGCCTGTCAACGGATAAAAATATTGTGCCATGCGAGTCATTTTAGCATATTGAATATTTGTTCATTGAACTTTCAGTATTAATGTTTATAAAACTACGAAAATTCTACGAAGCCCAAAGGATTTGACAGGGAATAGACCGAAATAAGACCAGCCATTGTTCAATAAGTTTGCCCCTTGAAATCCACCATTAAATACAAATTCGCACATCCCGCACACACAAGCACCAACTACTGGCCCTGTAGTACGTTTCATAAAACTATTAGTAACAAAAAAAATCTTGATTAAAAATAGTATAAACTGCAAATATTATAATTTATAAACTATTATAATGTTAGAAACACCAACCATTTAATGTAATAAATTTTAGATGATACATATCATTGTCGTCATCAAAACCGAAGAAACAATCTCAGAACATTGATACGACCATACCCAAATTGTTAAAAATGCAAAAAAAATTAGTATAAGATATAAATATTTAAATAATTGTGTAACAACCTTTAAAATCAGAACCAATTTAAAAATTCTATTTCGAGTAATTTTAACAGTAATTTGGTTGGAATTTAAAATTTCCATTTTTAAATAACAACAAAGCCCTTAAAAATAACCATTTTGCAAACGGCCTCCGTTTTCGATGAAACCACTTTAGTTAGATCTGGAATGTCAATTTATTGCTTTGTTTAAAATTCCATAATTTTTGGAATTAATATGTGAGCATGGCAAAGGAAAACGCGTTTGGTAATTTCAGTTTGAATTGGATCGACCAGAAAAAGACCCTTTTTCAAACGGTCTCCGAATTCAACAAAATTAATATTTTTGGGACCGTATCATCCAAACATAGCTAGATTTATTTTCGGGAATTTTGGGAATCAGTATGTGGCCCCATCAAATTAAAATGTACGTTCAAATCTAATATTGAATGTTTAATATTTTAATTTGAAGAATAACCGACTGAAACAGCCAAATGGGCTTATGTAACATGTTCTGTTATGTCCGGAATGGGTGTATTTAGCTAGGGGCGACAGTCGTTGGGCTTGATTTGGAGTTAGGAGGATAAAACGGGAATTTTGGATTAAATGGAACTAAAAATAAATATATAAATAATTGGGCCAATAGAAATTCACCCTCACTATTCTAGAAAACCCGATCCACTCAGAACTCTCTTGTATCGATGGCGGCTACCTCTTGATACCTTCTCTCCTCGATTCCTCTCCCACTACGCAATGAAATCGACTGCTTCTTTGGAGAATTTTGTAGAGAAATTCTCCAGCTTCAAATCCATACTTGTTGCGTCAATTATCGTGGCGTGTTTCTCGATTTCTGTGACCCAAAAGTTCATCCACCTCACGGCCATTTTCTCTGCCTTGCCCAATTCGAGTTCGACGAGGGTGACCTCCTCAGGTGCGCCTCTCGGAGCACTACGTTGTGGCATAATCTGATCGGCTTCATACTTCACGGATTGGAAGAATTTGGCAACCCTAGTTTTGAACAAATTGGAAAGGTAACGACTTTTTCTCATTTAAACTGTTTATAACACTTTAAAGCGTTGTGAAGTATGATTATCATATAAAAATAATATCTTTTTCATATGTTGTCGAAATCCAGTGAAACAAGTGACGTTGGGACCGAGACATCATGCACTACATTCTAGAAGAGGCTAGAACACATTTGGAGCTCTCTACGAATTACGAAGGAGTGGAACACAATGTGATATTTCTAAATTCAAATTGGAAGGGGTACGCATTGTATAAGTTATATAAGCGATGTATAAATTATATAAGTATTGTATATCTCACATGCATTGTATAAATTATATATGCGATGTATAAATTGTATATACGTTGTACAAATCATATATGCGTTGAATGGAATTGAAATGAGATTGAAATGGAAATAAATACGTTTATACACACACACACACACATACATACTCCCCCCTCCACAGACCATAGACGATATAAATATTGTGTGATGATTGCATTATGGAAATTGGTTGTGGTTATGAATGATTGATTGTAGTTGCAACCAAATTGGTTGTGTTTTTGGTAAATTCATTTTGTTGTGAAAATGAATTGTATTGTGGAAATTATGGAAATGAAACCATTGTATTTCTCCAAGGCCTAGGATAGCAGAAGAGCCATGCTAGACACGGTGCTGGTGTTAAATACCATGCCGTTGTAATGCCGAAATTTTCTGAAATATTCATGTGTTGAAAATTATTCATGTGTTGAATAAATTTTTTGAATGATAAAATATTCATGTGTTGAATGAATTGTTTGAACAATAAAAACAACATTTTTATTGCATGTACGAAGTATATAAAATATTCATGTGTTGAATAAATTTTTTGAACGATAAAAATAACATTTTTATTGCATGTATGAAGTATTTAAAATATTTGTGTGTTGAATAAATTGTTTGAACGATAAAAATAACATTTTTAATGCATGTATGAAGTATATAAATTATATATGTTTGAAATAAATAGTTTGAACAATGAAAATCACATTTTTATTGTATGCATGAACCTTTAAAAATAGTTATTGGTTAAAATAAATATGTGAACATTAAAAACATCATTTTTAATGTGTTAACGAACTATATAAAATAGTCGTATTGTGAGATAAATGTTTATTCCTTGAAAATAATATTTTTAACATGTATGTGAAGTGTTAAAAATAACCATGTGTTGAAATAAATATTTTTTCATTGAAAATATTATTTTTAACATGTATTTAAAGTGTTAAAAATAGTTGTGTGTTGAAATATATATTTTTTCGCCAAAAATATCATTTTTATCATATGTATGAAGAGTTAAAAATAACCAATGGTTAAAATAAATGTTTTTATTGAAAATAATATTTTTAACATGTGTGTGAAGTGTTACAAATAACAATGTGTTGAAAATAAATATCCTTTCATTGAAAATATTATTTTTAACATATAAATGAAGTGTTAAAAATAGTCATGTGTTGAAAAATATTTTTGTTCGCTAAAAATATCATTTTTATCACATGTATGAAGTGTTAAAAATAACCACGGGTTAAAATAAATGCTTATTCATTAGAAATATCATTTTTAACATGTATATGAAGGGTTAAAAATAGTCGTGTATGAAAATAATTATTTGTTCACTAAAAATATTATTTTTAGCTTAGATATGCATGTATATACACATGCTAAACAAGTAAATGGATTTGCTGTTGAGTAAAGAATTTATTTGTGTGCCCGACAAATAGGTAAACCTTAATGAGTTGGCTGCGCAATTTTATTTATTGTATAAACTCCTTTGAATGTCATTGGATGCGGAGTGCTAGTTGTTCTGTGTGAGATTATAAGCAACGTCATAGGATAGTAACAATTAATTTTGGACTACACTACATGGCATAGTATACTCTATCATATTCCATATAAGCATCTGGAGATTAAGTAACGAGGTTGGAATTACCATACAAGCGAGTGGCTTGTATGGCGATGACTACATTTCAGGTTGAATCGAAGACGAACTATTGATGTCATAGCTTATTATATTCCATATAAGCAATAGGTGTGTATATGGCGGGGTTGGAATTACCATACAAGCGAAAGTCTTGTATGGCGATGACTGCATTTCAAGTTGAACCCAAAGACAAATTGTTTATGTCATAGCATATTATATTTCATATAAGCAATAGGTGCTTATATGACGAGGTTGAGATTACCATGCGAGCAAGGCGGTCGCATGGCGATGACTGAATTACAGGTTGAAATGAGGACTGATATGGACCAAATAAAATATAATGGTAAATTGCCAAATTAAATAAAAACCCCACACGGGTCTGGAGTTGACAATAATCACGTCTCTCCTGTTTTTAGATATGGCACATGGATTACTTATTTTCCAATACTGGACAAGGTGACGGGAATTTATTCTCTTGAGAAATGATTTTTACGCTCTCCCTTGGGCTTAGATTAGTGACTAAAATTGTTTATGCTTATATAGGATTTATTGGGTGCTTAATACGGCCCAATAAATTTCTAAACCCCTCTACGTACAGAGGAGTTTATTGCGAAATTTTTCGAAATTTAAAAGCGTTAGCCAAATTTTTGAAGCAAAAATTATTTGGAAATAGTCAAATGAATTATATATATATATATATATAAATTAAAATAAAATGAATCGCGCAGCTGCAGTTTGCGTTTTGAAATTGTAACTTTAAAGGATTATACCGGAAGATCCGACCGTCGGATTTTCCCGAAACTGGAACAGTTGGGTTCGCTTAGGAAAGATCTTTCCAATGATTAATTTTTTTTAAGATCTAATGGTTAGATTTTGAGAAATATGTAATTCAAATCTAGAGAAAAATAGCGCCAGAGGCGCGTTATGACCTGAAGCGTCGTTTAATTAGAACGGGCTATTTTTATATAAATAAAAATAGCGTTAAATCATTATAAAATATTATAAACGATATGGAATGGAAATAAACCGATTTTATTCAGTTTATTTTTATATTCTGATGGTTAGATGTATTTGACATGAAATTATTATATTGAATTGAAACGTAAATGTCAAATAATTTAACCACGAAAAGAATTGATTTGAATTATATATATATATATACGTGAATTATTTGAAAAGACTGAGTTAATTCTCATTTCAAATAATTGATCGTTGATTAAAAATCGAAGATATGAAGACGGTGCAAGACCGATGATCTTCACATCGTATGGATTGCTACTGGTGCCTTAGATATGGGTAGCTCCCTTGATGAGGTTACCGTGGTAGTGGTATGGACGTACTTGTTGATCGTTTGGATATGCAAGGACCTCTCTTCCGTATTGGACATATGGAATGAGGAATAAGGTGCCCCTGGTTTCGTTCAGACCCAGAACGGACTTGTAAATGGGTCTGACATTGGATTTTGTTCTGTGTTGATAGATCTCTATTAAACATATATCTGTTTGGTGGTGGAGAATTTATTCTCTTTCTTAACACCCTTCTCTAAGACCTACGAACTTAGTGGTTATATATCGATAAACATCAGTCGCATGGCATGGAATGTCAATGTGGCATGCTGAGATGCAAAAGATCAAGGCTTTTGTTAAAAAGTATAGCCTTGTGGTTGATGATCAAAGCACAGCTTTAAAGGGCATAGGTTTGTGGATAGCGTTAATTTGCGAGCCTCACATCTCAGTATGAGTCAAAAACGGGATAGGGGATACAGGGAGGACATGACGTTTCATCCTAGCTGTGGTTGATGTCATGGTATAGAGCCCAGACATTTGTGTATTTTTACCTATGTGGATGTTGGATTGTGAGGCGCCTCAGATATATCGATTACTACAGAGTCGATGGATAGGTCTGATAGGACCGGGAAACGTGTGTTTAGGAATTGCAACCGATCCTGCATGAACCAAGGGTTAAGTAAAGAATCTATTTTTGTGCCCGACAAATAGGTAAACCTTAATGAGTTAGTTACGCAATTTTATTTATTGTATAAACTCCTGTGAATGTCATTGGGTGCGAAGTGCTGGTTGTTCTGTGTGAGATTATAAACAACGCCATAGGATAGTAACAATTAATTTTGGACTACACTACATGGCATACTTCGTGAATATTGTATACTCTATCATATTCCATATAAGCATTTGGAGCTTATATGACAAGGTTGGAATTACCATACAAGCGAGAGGCTTGTCTGGCGATGACTGCATTACAGGTTGAACAAAAGATGAACTATTGATGTCATAGCATATTATGTTCCATATAGGCAATAGGTGCTTATATGACGAGGTTGGAATTACCATACAAGTGAGAGGCTTGTATAGCGATGACTGCAATTCGAGTTGAACTGAAGATGAACTATTGGTTCCATAGCATATTATATTCCATATAAGCAATAGGTTCTCGTATGACGAGGTTGGGATTACCATACAAGCAAGACGCTTGCATGGCGATGAATGAATTACAGGTTGAACTAAGGACTGATATGGACTAAATAAAATATAATGGTAAATTTCCAAATCAAATAAAAAACCCCATACGGGTCTGGGGTTGACAATAATCACGTCTCTCTTGTTTTTAGAAACGGCACATGGATTATTTATTTTACAACACTCGACAAGGCAACGAGAATTTATTCTCTTAAGAAATGATTTTTACACTCTCCTTTGGGTTTAGATTAGTCACTAAAAATTTTGTATGCTTATACTAGATTTATTGGATGCCTAATACGACCCTATAAATTTCCAAACCCCTCTCCGTACAGAGCTGGCTATGGCGATTTTTTTTGAAATTTAAAGGCGTTAGCCAAATTTTTGAAGTGAAAATGATTTGGAAATTGTCAAATGAATTATATATATATATATATTAAAATAAAATGAATCGCACAGCTGCAGTTCGCGTTTTGAAACTGTAACTTTAAATGATTATACCAGAAGATCTGACCGTCGGATTTTCCGAAATCGGAACCGTTGGGTTCGCTTAAGAAAGGTCTTTCCAATGATATAAAATTTGTTAAGATCCAACGGTTATATTTTTTAGAAATGTGTAATTCCAATCTGGAGAAAAACAACGCTAGGGCTGCGTTATGACCTGAAGCGTTGTTTAATTAAAACGGACTATTTTTATATAAATAAAAATAGCGTTAAATCATTATAAAATAATATAAATGATATGGAATGGAAATAAACCGATTTTACTTAGTTTATTAGATATTATGATGGTTAGATGTATTTGACATGAAACTATTATATCGAATTGAAACACAAATGTCAAATAATTTAACCATGAAAAGAATTGATTTGAATTCTATATATATATATATATATGTGAGTTATTTGGAAAGATCGAGTTAATTCTCATTTCAAATAATTGATCGACGATTAAAAGTTTAAGATATGAAGACGGTGCAAGACCGGTGATCTTTACATCGTATGGATTGCTACTGATGCCTTAGACATGGGTAGCTCCCTTAATGAGATTACAGTGGTAGTGCTCCGGACGTACTTGTTGATCGTCCGGATGTGCGAGGACCTCTTTTCCATATTGGACATATGGAACGAGGAATAAGGTGCCTCTGGTTTCGTTCAAACCTAGAATGGACTAGTAAATGGATGTATGTCTGATGTTGGATTTCGTTCTACGTTGATTGATCTCTATTAAATATATATCTGTTTGGTGGCAGAGAATACATTCTCTTACTTAACACCCTTCTCTAAGACATACGAGCTTAAAGGTTATATATCGATAGACATCAGTCGCATGGCGTGGAATGTCAATGTGGCTTGTTGAGATGAAAATGATCAAGACTTTTGTTGAAAAGCAGAGCCTTGTGGTTGATAATCAAAGCACGACTTCCAAGGGCATAGCTTTTGTGTATAGCGTTAATTCGCAGGCCTCACACCTCGGTATGAGTCAAAAACGGGATAAAGGACGCAGGGAGGACATGGAGTTTCCTTCTAGCTATGGGTGGTGTCAAGATATGGAGCCCAGACATTTATTTATTTTTACCTATATAGATGTTGGATTGCGAGGCGCCTCGGATATATCAGTTACTACGGAGCCGATGGATAGGTCTGATAGGACCGGGAAACGTGTGTTCAGGAATTGCCAATCCTCAAACGTAAGAGAGGACTGGCCCTGCAGGAACCAAGGGTTTCCCAGTGTGTGTATGTTGGATCTAGATTAACCCTAGAGGGTGGGGGGTGAATAGGGTTTATCACAGATTTTAACTGAATTAAAAAATCTAACGAGATATATAATAATAAACAGATCACAGAATATAGCAGAAACAGAAATAAAAAAAATTAAATCAAACACAGACATACCCAGCTTTGGCAAAACCCTGCCCAGTGCTGCATTTCTACGGTTTCTACTAGGTGATAGAACAGATCCCGCATACAAGACCATATACACTCGCAAACCCTACTCCTATTCTAACCCTACGCTCAAAACCCTAGACTGATCGATATCCCCTCGACCAGGTTTCCCCTGATTACGACCCTGTAACCAGTAACCTAGATTTTACAGACTCTGTCAACTGTCAATCAACACCCTGACTGAATCCCCCTAGATTTTACAGACTCTAGAACTGTTTGATTGTTTTACAACTCGAAATAAAAAAAACAATACAAAACAAAATTAAAAAACAAAAAGAACCCTAGTTTTAAATTGAGAAGAGGAGTTTAAATAATTAAAGGGTCACCCCTTTTCACATATGCTTGGTCGGCCCATTCATTTGCGTTGCACCCTTATGACCTGATCCCTTTCTCTCTAAAAATGGCAGCTCTGATGAAAAAAACTAGGGTTTTCAAAAAATCACACAAAATCGATGCTTTGATTGATGATACTGAAACCTCGGATGCTCGAGTTGATGCTCTTGATCAATACTATTCCCTGATGCCTTGATCTGGGACACAGCGTAGAAAAACAGATGATCGAAGCTCCAATTTCAATTGTGAGTTTTCTGAAGTTTCTTTGAATTCCTTGAATTTGTTTTTGTGGGTTTTCGATCTATATGTCTTGCTGATGTTGAATAGGGTGTGTATATAATAGGATTTTGAATCCTTTAATTGTGCTCTAATTTCGTTATATGACTTCGATCCGATTGCTTGGCTTTCCTCAATTGAAAGTGGTCCCTGATTTGCGTTGATTTTTGAATGTCCATGAATAAAATATTTTCCAAAAGAAATTGCTCATTTAAAAAAAATTCTCGAAAACAAATTAATCACTTGCCAAAAATTTGCTCACTGATTTGTACGATATAATTCTTGTTGGTCCCTTGTGTGAAATCAGCAGATTTGAGTCACCTTGCCAAATATGAATTGTCACTGCCTTTAAAACAAACTTGCTGATTTATGCAAAGTTGCCTGCGTGTGAATTCTCCTTTTGATTGCCTCGATATAATTTGAAACTGCTTTGATGAAATGAGAAGTTCTGGAAAGAATTTATTTGTGGCCCCATGAATTCGATTGACGCATTTCTAGAAATGATTTTTAAAAAAAAAACTGGGAAGAAATATACTTGCTAAAAACTTATTGTTTATAGTTTTGTAAAACAGGAAACAAAATAAATTCTTTCTTCGATTGTTGTCTAAAGAAATTCTTGATTCCTTAATCAAATCAGTAGTGGATGCTTGCCACATATGTTTGTCCACACTCGACAACTTTATTATTGTTGCTTATATACAGTTCTTTTAATGATCCAAAGCAAGTGACTACCCTGTTGCTTAGAACATGTGTACTTTCTTGTTTGACTATATTTTCAATGGTGTGCCTGTACACACGACTTCATCCATGCTTTCTGTTTATACATGCTTTGATCACATATATGTTGTCGACATTACCTCACCATTTGCTCGATGCACACTCATGTATAGCTTTATGTATGTTGGTTATTGTTTAGTCACTAGAACCCATGCAGACTTGTCATTTTTGCTATGTGCACCAGTTTTGTTGACCACTGTCATGTATTTCATGCAAAACTGCATTATACCTGCTCTTGACATTTGTAGTAGTATCACCATTCATGTCCATCTGCTCCATATACATTCTTATTGCTGTGTATACACATGATATTTACTTGAATTGATCTGCCATGGATTTTCTGCTTTATTTCATCACACTATACTTGCATATACCATCCATGAACTGTTTCACCATATGCCATGCTTGACCTTGCCGAAGACCTGACTTGCATTTCTGGACCATTTGTTTCTTTGATTGTACACAAAATTGTGCACACTTGACACATGAAGTTAGAAACTGGACATATGACATTGTCACTTGGGCTCGACTACTTGTTGTATACTTTGAGCACTATATATCATTATGCTGCTGTACATGCGAGATTTGCTCGACACTGTTTTTGTATATGCTACTTGATCACTTTGCTTTTCACCATTGATATTGACCTGAATTGAAATTTGCACTGTGCACGCCATGTTTATATTGCTCCATGTTGTGAATACTGTCTTGACCCATGAATCTGCCTTGATCACTTTAAAAACACTTGAACTGCTGCATACACTCCCTGCTATGATCATCATTATGTTATTTGGCTCGACACCTTGAACTTTGTCTTGAGCTCGACCATTTCTTGCTGCTATGCCATTTGATCTTAAGGCTGAGTTTGATTTACATATACTTCATTTTGCTTGTTTGTATTCCTTTGCATTGTTTTGAATTTTCTATTTTGACCTTGTACTGTTGCACTGAGTTGAGATAGTCCACATGGCTACTCCTCAGCTGCACACTAAATTGGTGAGGCAGTGCACACGTGTATATATACACGTGTGTATATGCAGCCATTCATACTATTTTTTTTTCCCTGTAATATACAAGTTGACTAGACACAAATGAATTAGATCGAGTCATGAAAAATGATGAGAAACACACCATAAATCTGAGGCAAATAAAATTTTAAAAATAAAATTTATATCTGCATATATTCAATTTAAATTCTATTGTAGTGTACTGTGCGTGTTTCTGTTTCATTGTGACAGGTAAGAAGATGATGACTGGACTGACAGTGAAGTGCTGTGAAGCCAGAACACTAAATACTTAAGACAACAAGAAAGTGTTGAGTATGTAAATAAGTGAGAGTAACAATGAAACTGAAAATGAGTGTTGAATGTTGTAGTGAAAGGCAGTATATGAAAAAGAATGTGAAATGTATTGAAAAATATTAGAGAATTTGTACAAATAGAGGAGTATAAAATATGTACTGTTTGAATATTGAAATAAAATATTATATTTAAATAAAATACTATTTGAATATTTGAATTTCTGTACATTTGTATTTTATTTAAATATAAATATCATATTCTTGTCTGTGATGTATATATGAAACAGTACAATAACAAACACATTTAAAATAATATATATTTGGTTGTTATCATCAAAGAAAAATCATATAATTGTGTATACAACACTGTTATATACAACGATCTCCCCCTTTTGATGATGACAAACAAATAAAAGATTTTGAATACAATAAATGTGTTTGACAGTGGATTTTGAACTCCCCCTATTTAGTAGCCCCCTCTACAGCAGAAAACTCCCCCTATAACTGTGCATGAGTGAAATGAACTATGAACTGAATAATAGTGAATTTTCAAAATTAAAAATATTTATAAAATATTCACTCATAAATCAAAATCTCAACCCATTCTCCCACTTTTGTTATCATCAAAAGGATATAGAATTTTAAAATTTAGATGAAAACAGACAAAAAATATAATTTCAACATAAGAGGAAGACCAATCATCATAAATCTCAATCAGTCAAACAAAAATCATAATATTCCGAGAACAGGTGGCATATTTCACATTGTAGAGAATGAGGATCTACGATGAATTTTATATAAAATGGGGAGAGTTAAAAAATGACTTCCAAATATTTTCCATAAAATTTCTACAAAACTAAGGTTCAAAAATTGAGATGGAAATTGGACTATAATTAACAATTCAATTTAAGTGACAAAATCGAGTATTCTCAAATCCCAATAGTTATCAATCAACAAATCTTAATACTTAATAAGATTTCAATACATTTCACAGATTAGAAAGATGGATTGATAGGCTGGTTTTTTTTTAAACACCAAGGAGAATTTCATACTAATTTTAATTTATAGCGCATTATTTCCTTTTTCTTTTTATTTTATTTAAGAGCACACTGACCACGCATAACCAGAGCTTGGGTTTTTAAATGAGGTCAGTCGCAGCTTAAATTAAAAGTTGTCTCATAACCATGCATAACCAGAGCTTGGATTTTTAAATGAGGTTAGAGACACACTTATGTATTAAATATATATTTTATTGTTTTCAACTTTAAAAAGAAAAATTCCTCGATATATAAAACCAATATGAATGATAGAAATGTGGTAGGTACAGAAATGGACTGTGAAATAAATTTCTAAATTAATAATATTATGAAATATGATCAACTATACCGAGATTATTGAAAAAATTCAATTGTCACTAATTCTGAATAATAACATAACCACAATTCCATCACAAGTATTTTTGCTGTTTATTCAAAAATTATTAACTCTCCACATTAATATAAAATCATAACGGATGGCAGGAGGATGATAGGAAATGAAGATGGTCGTGAAATAATTGTCAGTTCAAAGATATTATAATAAATGTTCAACCATCATGAAAATCTAAATAAAATCTCCTCTTGTTGTGAAATATACTACAGTCACAATTCATCACAATTTCAAAATTTGTTAATAATTTTGATGAATTATAAATACAGTTCAATTTGGATATAGATTTCAATTTCTGAATGAATAATCAATAAATAATTTTAAAATTGAAAATCAATTACAAGAGGGATATGGAGATTTATACAGAACAAGAGGGAAAAATTTGTACAAGGCAAAAAGAGTGTATGGATCTATATAAGGTGAAGATTAGAATCTAAGTATAGATGAGTGAGACAAATATAAAGCACTTCTGATACCACTTGGTGTCTCTATTAATGAAAAAAAATGTAACAAGATACTGGAGACAAACCACGATATCGCAGACAGCAGAAATTTAAAGCCCAAGCAGACAAATTTACCACATAGCAGTAGACAGATAAAAAATAAGAAGTTATCTAAGAACAATATCAGAGCAGTACAAAGATAGTTTCCTAACAGACAAGACAAGATGATGGTCACATAAAAAAAATATTTCATGATCCCAGATTAAAAAATATACTTTATTTTAAATCATTTGAAGAAATGTGAAAGTATTAGGATTTAACGAATCAATCACACCAGGTTATATTTCGGATTCAAAATTATGTGTGAGATTCAAAAACTCAATAATTTCGAATGATTTTAAATAAACATATATTCAAATCAAATAATCATGAAATAAAAGTGATATTTATGACCATATTTTCAAAAGAATTTTTCACAAATATTTTTGACAAGTATAAAAAATATTCAGATCATTTACATCTAATTTGAAGGATATTCATGATTCGGAAAATTTATTTGAAATCACTTGAATCAATGTCGAGTTTTGAGATATAATGAATCCATCACACAAGATTGATATTTTTTAAATTTAAGAGGTGTGTGAGATTCATAATATCAAGAACTTCAGATGATTTCAAACAAACAAACTTCGACCATAATAATCATGAATAAAGGTGAAATTCAAGATGTATCACTCTGATCCAAGCCAATCCGAAAATCAATGAAATTATCACGAATGATAAGAAGCAGTGTACTGTAATGAGTATAATATTTTAAGCATTTCCAAAATGAATTGGAAGAAACTCAAAACAGAATAAGTGTGTGAAATTTCATTAATTATTCAGATCTTCAAAATTTTAGAATTCGAAATGACAGTGTTCAAGATATGATATTAATGCATCAAAACTGTTATTAATTCAAAAAAAAATAAGCTTCAAAATAATTGCAGATATTTACAAGATTAAATTCAAGATCTGGAAATAATTAAACTATCAGAGTTCTATTCAACTAAAGCAAATTTCCAGAAAAAAGTTCTACAATTTGAAGTTAATGAAGCCCATAAAGAAACAAAAAAATACGGCAGTGATAAATTAAAAAAAACGAAGAAAAATAGAAGGGGTAGAGAAAGGAATAAACACAAAAAATAAAAACAGAGAGAATATACAAAGGTGAGTTTAGAGATCATACCGGAATCCAATGTAAAACAGAATCTCTTACTCAAGAGACTTGGCTAAGGAACTCTGAGTGATACAGAATCATAAAATAGTTTGAATTTGAATCTCTTTTGAATAGCAGTTCCTCAGCCTCCTCCGGTACCTAAGTGTTTAGGGGATTGAGTGGTCTAACAAAATTAGTAAAACCACTCACAGTTGTGTGTCGGACTTTTGGTACCCAAACTTGTTTGAACAGCAACCCATTAGAATTTACCACGGTGCCTTTAGGAACCCAGATCTGTTTGAATTTAGACGAATTCGTTTTGTTTCTTTTTGAGGTCCAAACAGGGTTGTTTCTAAACAAGTTTACATTTTGCTTTCGATTCAAAAATCCTTTGAAATTATCACTGTTCAGTTTATCAAGTCGATTCTTTTCAAAGAAGGTTGAAGGATTTTTAAAATCATTTGAATTCCGTTTTTCAAAATACTTATTTTTCCCAAAGCCAAGTTCACTTTTATTTCTAGATGAGAATTGATTTTTCAACAACATATTCAGAGATTTTTCACCGTTAGAAAATTTAGTCAATGTTGTTTCAAGTTGTTGATTTTAAAATTAAGATCACCATTTTCTTTCATTAAATCTGAACAACGGTTTTTATTGATCTTATTCTTTTCAAAATCAGTTTTCAAAATCTTATTTTCATCTTCAAGAAATTTAGTTTTGATTTGGGACTCAGCTCTTTCAAAATCAAAATATTTTCGACTTTCAGATTCAAGTTTCTTCAAATTTTCAATTTCAATTTCATGCTATTTCAAAATCAGATCTGTTTTCAACAAACTATCATTTTCAGCAATTTCATGTTTGAAATTTTTGGTAGCCTTAAAATTTATAAATTCCTCTTGTAAACAATTGTTTGCATCTTTCAACTCAATCTCATTATCTTTTAAAATTAGAATTTCTTCTTCAATCCTTAATGTTATTACTAAGCTGAACGAGATCAGTTTTAAATTTCAAACAATTTTCACAATTAGAATTTTCATATTTCACAACATTTTCAAGTTTTAATTCCAAACAATGAATTTTGCTTGTCAAATCACGATTTTCAGTTTTCAAAGATTTATTTTTAGAATGGAGTTTGTCAATAGATTTAGTTAAATCCACGCACATATAAACTAAATCTTCATATGAGAAATTTTCTTTTTCAGCATCTGTTGATTCTCCATTATCTGATCCTTCAGAATTTCCATTTGTAAATCCTGTTAAACAGAACTCTGAATCTGGGTTGACTTTCTCAGGTTTTGAGCTACCGTTGTCAGATCTTCCATACTTCGTATTGAGAGTATCCCAGATTTCCTGTGCAGATAAACAATGGCAGATAAGATAAAACTATTCAGTGCTAAGATAATCAAATATAATTTTCATAGCACGAGTATTGAAAGTAATATCTACACTATCAAATCCATTGATAACAACATCCTAATATTTAATATTAACAGATTTTAAATAAGATTCCATTTTGTATTTTCAGTTTAAAAAATCTGTTCCATCGAAAATAGTTGGAGATGAACTGGACTGACTCTCTATGGACTGACAACTAGAATGACCCATAACTCTAGAGTTAAAGAAATAACCTTCTCTGATACCACTTGCTGGTTCTAGATTAACCCTAGAGGCGGGGTGAATAGGGTTTATCATAGTTTTTAACTGAATTAAAAATATAACGAGATATCTAATAATAAACAGATCACAGAATATAGCAGAAACGGAAATGCAAAAAATTAAATCACACACAGATATACCCAGCTTCGGCAAAACCCTGCCTACTGCTGCATTTCTATGGTTTCTACTAGGTGATAGAACAGATCCCACATACAAGACCATGTACACTCGCAAACCCTGCTCCTATTCTAACCCTACGCTCAAAACCCTAGACTGATCGATATCCCCTTGACCAGATTTCCCCTTATTACGACCGTGTAACCAGTAACCCAGATTTTCCAGACTTTGTCAACTGTTAGTCAGCACCCTGACTGAATCCCCCTAGATTTTACAGACTCTAGAACTGTTTGATTGTTTTACACCTTGAAATAAAAAAACAATAAAAAACGAAATTAAAAAACAAAAAGAACCCTAGTTTTAAATTGAGAAGAGGAGTTTAAATTATTAAAGGGTCATCCCTTTTCACATATGCTTGGTCGGCCCATTCATTTGCGTTGCACCCTTATGACCTGATCCCTTTCTCTCTAAAAATGGCGGCTCTAATGAAAAAAACTAGGGTTTTCAAAAAATCACACCAAATCGATGCTTTGATTGATGATACTGAAACCTTTGATGCTCCAGTTGATGCTCTTGATCAATACTATTCTCTGATTCCTCGATTTGGGATACTGCGTGGAAAAATAGATGATCGAAGCCCCAATTTCAATTGTGAGTTTTCTGAAGTTTCTTTGAATTCCCTGAATTTATTTTTGTGGGTTTTCGATCTATATATCTTGTCGATGATGAATAGGGTGTGTATATAATAGGATTTTGAATCCTTTAATTGTGCTCTGATTTCGTTATATGACTTCGATCCGATTTCTTGGCTTTCCTCGATTGAAAGTGGTCCCTGATTTGCGTTGATTTTTGAATGTCCATGAATAAAATATTTTCCAAAAGAAATTTCTCATTTAAAAACATTTGTCGAAAACAAATTAATCACTTGCCAAAAATGTTGCTTACTGATTTGTCCGATATAATTCTTGTTTGTCCCTTGTGTGAAATCAGCAGATTTGAGTCACCTTGCCAAATATGAATTGTCACTGCCTTTAAAACAAACTTGTTGATTTATGCAAAGTTGCCTGCGTGTGAATTCTCCTTTCGATTGCCTCGATACAATTTGAAGCTGCTTTGATGAAATGAGAAGTTCTGGAAAGAATTTAATTGTGGCCCCATGAATTCGATTGACGCATTTCTAGAAATGATTTTTTTAAAAAAAACTGGGAAGAAATATACTTGCTAAAAACTTATTGTTCACTATTTTGTAAAATAGGAAACAGAATAAATTCTTTCTTTGATTGTTGTCTGAAGAAATTCTTGATTCCTTAATCAATTCAGTAGTGGATGCTTGCCACATATGTTTGTCCACACTCGACCACTTTATTATTGTTGCTTATATACAGTTCTTTTAATGATCCAAAGCAAGTGACTACCCTGTTGCTTAGAACATGTGTCCTTTCATGTTTGACTATATTTTCAATGGTGTGCCTGTACACACGACTTCATCCATGCTTTCTGTTTATACATGCTTTGATCACATATATGTTGTTGACATTACTTCACCATTTGCTCGATGCACACTCATGTATAGCTTTATGTATGCTGGCCATTGTTTAGTCACTAGAACCCATGCAGACTTGTCATTTTTGCTATGTGCACCAGTTTTGTTGACCACTGTCATATATTTCATGCAAAACTGCATTGTACCTGCTGTTAACATTTGTAGTAGTATCACCATTCATGTCCATATGCTCCATATACATTCTTATTGCTGTGTATACACATGATATTTACTTGAATTGATCTGCCATGGATTTTCTGCTTTATTTCACCACACTGTACTTGCATATACCATCCATGAACTATTTCACCATATGCTATGCTTGAGCTTGCCGAAGACCTGACTTGCATTTCTGGACCATTTATTTCTTTGATTATACACAAAATTGTGCACATTTGACACGTGAAGTTAGAAACTGGACATATGACATTGTCACTTGGGCTTGATAGCTTGTTGTATACTTTGAGCACTATATATCATTATGCTGCTGTACATGCGAGATTTTCTCGAGACTGTTTTTGTATATGCTACTTGGTTACTTTGCTTTTCACCATTGATATTGACCTACGTTGAAATCTGCACTGTGCACGCCATGTTTATATTGCTCCGTGTAGTGAATACTGTCTTGAACCATGAATCTGCCTTGATCACTTTAAAAACACTTGAACTGCTGCATACCCTCCCTGCTATGATCATCATTATGTTATTTGGCTTGACACCTTGAACTTTGTCTTGAGCTCGACCATGAATTTCTTGCTGCTATGCCATTTGATCTTGAGGCTGAGTTTGATTTACATATACTTTGTTTTGCTTGTTTGTATTCCTTTGCATTGTTTTGAATTTTCTGTTTTGACCTTGTACTGTTGCACTGAGTCAAGATGGTCCACGTGGCTACTCCTCGGTTGCACACTAAATTGGCGAGGTAGTGCACACGTGTATATATACACGTGTGTATATGCAGCCATTCAGACTATTATTTTGTCCCTTTACTATACAAGTTGACTAGACACAAATGAATCAGATCAAGTCATGAAAAATGATGAGAAACACACCAGAAATCGGAGGCAAATAAAATTTCAAAAATAAAATTTAAATTTGCATATATTCAGTTTAAATTCTATCGTAGTGTACTGTGCGTGTTTCTATTTCATTGTGACAGGTAAGAAGATGATGACTGGACTGACAGTGAAGTGCTGTGAAGCCAGAAGACTAAAGACTTAAGACAACAAGAAAGTGTTGAGTATGTAAATAAGTGAATGTAACAGTGAAACTGAAAATGTGTGTTGAATGTTGTAGTGAAAAGCAGTATATGAAAAAGAATGTGAAATGTATTGAAAAATATTAGAGAATTTGTACAAATAGAGGAGTATAAAATATGTACTGTTTGAATATTGAAATAAAATATTATATTTAAATGAAATACTATTTGAATATTTGAATTTCTATACGGTTGTATATTATTTAAATATAAATATCATATTCATGTCTGTGATGTATATATGAAACAACACAATAACATACACATTTAAAATAATATATATTTTGTTGTTATCATCAAACAAAAATCATATAATTGTGTATACAACACTGTTATACACAACAGTGTAAACCTAAGACATTTGCTAGAGTGTCTCGAAGCGGTCAGGAGCCATCCCTGACCTCGACTCATGACGGAAATCCAATTTCCAATACGACATTACGGTTTTGATTGTAAACCTATATATGGCGGCATAGTGGCATAGGATGCTCATGTTTTCTTTGATTGATACATTATGATTGAAATTGCTTTTGAAACATATATGCACTAGTGATAACATCAAATGATTTTTCTTTACACGTATTAAGCATATTTTGGCCATTATAAGGTAAAACTTTGTCCTCCGACTTGTATTGCATTGTATGATGGGACCTGAGTCTTATAATGGATTCATTTTTATAAAAAGCATTGCGTTGTTTAAATGATTTACTCTATTTCATGCATTGGAAATCAATGGAGTAAACCTGTTTCGTGTTAGCAGCGTGTTTCTATGATTTGCCTTATTATTATTGTTAAACTAGTTAAGTAGATTTCTCATACCAGTCCCATGACCGACTCGTAGTTTTTTTCACTTGCAAACTTGGGTGCACTTATTTTTATATGGGTAGCCAAGTGACAGGTTACAGGATGTATTTTGGTTTTGCACTATAGCATAGAGTACACTTTTGAATGATGGCAAAGCTTAGTTTATATCTATATTTCGGACTATTGACATTTCCATCTGTTTTATCTTATGTAAATGTACTGCTGATCACGATGTAGACTGATTATCTCTATTATGTATTACTGATGTATATGTCTCGTTGATCTTGATGTAGACTGGTCATTTCTTTTATGCACTAAGTTGTATCCTATGACTGTGCAACTCTGATGTTTATTACATTTTATGATTTCACTGGCATATTAATGTAAATCATTATATTTTCATGTTTATGCTATTATCTGTATCTGCTATTGTGATTAATGTGTTATATTTCAATGATTACCCTTGCTTCCGTACCACGGGAGTTTAGGGGTTATCACAGTTGGTATCAGAGCCTTGGTTAATCTTAGTTCTTGTAACACCCCGTATGTTAAATAACTTGTTATAACATAAATCAGAGCAGAATTAAATTTAATATTCTGAATCAGGGGAAACGGGCTTTGCCATTGCGTTCGTCTCGGAAAAATACGCGAAATAGAGTCCGAGTTTTCGTAAATCGGAGTCCGTATGACCAAGTTATGGCCCGTCAAAGTTTCACGAAAAATCAAAAACAAAAACTGCTCATGTTTTGAGGCCCGGGATGAGTTTTGGGCTGTTTTTTTTGGGCCCTAAATGGTTCCTACACTTGACTTCTTCCCCAAGACATGCTTTAAAGGCTAGGATTGGTTCTAGGGTATATCCTTTGGTCCTAAAACATCTAACTAATCTATATATACACCCTAATACCCCCCTTATCCTTACCAAAAATAGATCTAAGGCCATTATGCCACCACTTAGAAAATTGGAGAGCCTCCACTAAAAATCCTAAGAGGATTTGCAAGCTAATCTACATCTTCTTCTACTTAATCATTGGGATTTGCTTCATTTAACTTGCTAATCTTGTTTTGGTGAGCTTCTATCCCCTTAATAATCAATTATTGAATTGATTATGATAAGATGTGATAAAGTATGGCTATGTTTGTGGATCCATATATTTATGCAAGCTTGATGTAGTGAATATTATGTGTTTTGCAAGTTATATGCCTTATGTCATGCAAGTTTAACATAATATGCAAGCCTATGCAAGTATGTGAATGTTTATGCAAGTTATGTATATGTTGAAATGCAAGTTTAACATGATATGCAAGCTTATGCAAGTATATGAATGCTTATGCAAGTATGTGAGTACTTATGCAAGTCATGTATATGCTTATATGCATGATTAACATCTTATGCAAGTATATGAATGTTTATGCAAGTTATGTATATGTTGAAATGCAAGTTTAACATAATATGCAAGCTATGCAAGTATATGAATGTTTATGCAAGTTATGTATATGTTGAAATGCAAGTTTATCATAATATGCAAGCTTATGCAAGTATGTGAATGTTTATGCAAGTTATGTATATGTTGAAATGCAAGTTTAACATAATATGCAAGCTATGCAAGTATATGAATGTTTATGCAAGTTATGTATATGTTGAAATGCAAGTTTAACATAATATGCAAGCCTATGCAAGTATGTGAATGTTTATGCAAGTTATGTATACGTTGAAATGCAAGTTTAACATAATATGCAAGCTTATGCAAGTATATGAATGTTTATGCAAGTTATGTATATGTTGAAATGCAAGTTTAACATAATATGCAAGCCTATGCAAGTATGTGAATGTTTATGCAAGTTATGTATATGTTGAAATGCAAGTTTAACATGATATGCAAGCTTATGCAAGTATATGAATGCTTATGCAAGTATGTGAGTGCTTATGCAAGTTAAGTATATGCTAAAATGCAAGTTCTACATGTTATGCAAATCACATGTATGATGATATGTAAGTTCATATGCAACATGTTATGCAAATCACATGTTTGATGATATGTAAGTTCATATGCAACATGTTATGTAAGACACATGTTTGATAATATGCAAGTTTGGGTTGAATATAGTTGGGTTAATACATGCTCATATATGCAAGTTGACATCCTCTTAACCCATGATAAAGTTATATCCTAAACCCATGTTATGTGTGGTAAATCTTCCCTTTATTATGGTATGTCATAATGACGATTTACGTGGGGAACGATGGGGTTAATTAATATGTTAATTAAAAGTATGTTGAAATGGGTATGATTAAGCATACCAAAAAAAAAAAATTAATTACCATAAGTGGGAATTTACCTATTGAGTTAGGTCTACCCCATGGGAATTTACCTATTGAGTTAGGTCTACCCATGTTATGGAAAATTTGATATTAATTAGGGATAATTAATATGGGGGTGATTAATTAGGTTTAATTAATCAACTAAGACACGAGGTTGGACCCTTTTGTAGCGGAAGTCTGCCCGGAACCGACCGGCCATCCAGCGGCTACAAATGATTGGCCCAATGTGAGAGGTCTTAGTCATAAATTAAATACATGATTAAAGTAAAGACACGAGGTTAGGCCCTTTTGATGACAGAAGTCTGCCCGGAACCAACCGGCATATCCAGCAGTCATAAAAGACGGTCTAATGTGGGAGGTCTTTATGAGGTCATGATCTTAATTAATGAATTAAGAAACACTTAACCATATTAGCATGTAAGTGGGACATGAGGGGTTAAGTGGGTGCCTTGGGGTGGCATGATGAGACTAGTGGGTTGCCTTAGGTGGCAATAGAAAAATACGATTAGAATACTTAACCAAGGTGGAACATGTAATTAAACATGATAAAAGGGTTAAGTAAGTGCCATGGGTGGCATGTGAGAATACGATTAGAATACTTAACCAAGGTGGAACATGTAATTAAACATGATTAAGGGGTTAAGTAAGTGCCATGGGTGGCATGTGGGAATCTAGTGGGTGCCCTAAGTGGCAATTGAAATATGATTAAAGGACTTAACCAAGATTTATAACATGTAAGAGGACATGGTTAAAGGGTTAAGTGGGATGCACTAGATTAAACGACAAGCTTAAGTAGTAGCTTGTGGGGGCCCATTTCAACCAATATCCCAAACGTATCTTTGTAGGCTCGACTCTAGTCGGGTGACGGGACACGCATATTGGGCTTGACTGTAAGAGGCCAAAACGGGTTAGCGGTGGCAACGCGGGATCAACGGGTTTCATATGCGTGTGTGGACCCGGGCTGGTTGGTAAGTCGTTGTTGCATCGTGTAGATATAAAGCCGTGCACAGTGATATTATATGGTAGCCACTTTGGGGAATGATACACCCCCTTTTGTGGGACCAGCACGGGTATCTACGGTAGGGAGCCGATCGCTTGGGGGTAGTGGGTACACCTAGTAAAAATAGGGGCAGACGGCACCTGTGTAGGGGTACAGGAAACTACCGGGTAAAAATTACTAAGTACACTTAGTGGGATCAACCTTTAAGTAGGAATTACTCTTGGTGGGTAAAACTGGTGTGGTGCAGTGTAGGAATTACCCTTGGTGAATAAGTCTGGTGTGGTGTAGTTAGTAATTATCCTTGGGTGGGTAGATGCGTCTTTACGGTTATCTTAGTTCGTCCTGTGTTCGTGGGCAACTTAGTGTAGTCATTATCCCCAAAGATACCATACCGAGTTCATATCATACCCGAATTACTTTAATAATTGTATTATTAAGGAGATAGGGTTCACTCAGGCTTATGTCTGACCCCCGTTGTTTTTATCTTTTTCCTTCAGGTCCTCAGGTTGGGCCTAGTGCTAGTGGGCTTTGATCAGTTTGCTTTATCTATCTCTTGGAGCTCGGACCGTAGATGTAGAGCTCAGCTTATCTTATCTTTTCTGTTATGGCTATTTGTTATGAGTAGTGGGATTATGTACTTATTTTATTCAGGATGGATATTTTGTACTTGACTCTTGTTATGGTTTTATGATGTAACCAAACATGTTTTACTTTCCGCTGCTATGAGATGATGTTTTAAATTTTCAAGTATTACATTATATCTGTCTTGTTGTAATTTTACTGTTCTATACTCACTAAAAATACTCCACCGATGCTATGGCATTCCCTTAGTGAGTGACTATAGCGGGTGTGGGGTGTTACACGTGGTATCAGAGCAAAGGTTACCGAAACAGATAAAATTTTTAGAAAACTATTTTTCTAAAACATTTTTGGAAAAGATATTTTCAAAAACATGTCTTTTAGGAGAAAAGTTTTTGAAAGAAAAGCATAATCCCCGATAGCCATATCTTTATCTCTCGAATTCTCCATTTTGAATCTTTCCCTTTTTCGTCTCAGCATGGCTGAAGATCTTTTTCTTCCGGATAGTGTAGCGGTACCAGTATGGTATAGGAGGTTGTTAGAGGCTAGGGCCGCCGCTGCAGGTCCAGCAAATGTTCCTCCTCCACCCGTTGCACTCGTTTCTCCTCGCACGGATACTTTTGCTATGACTTGTAGGAAGTTTAAGGCTATGGGAGGAAAACCTTTTGTGGGAGCTAGGGATTGGCTTAATGAGACGGAAGAATTGATGGAAATCTTGGAAGTAGAAGAGGGAAAGAAAGTCAGGTTGGCCGCTTGGTTAATGGAAGGAGAGGCCTCGTTCTGGTGGGAGGTCACTAATGAAGAACGCCCGATTGACTCTTGGGTGGATTTCAGGCATAGGTTTGAGGCAAAGTTTCTCTCAAAAGCAGAAGAAAATATGCATAAGGAAGAGAAGGGTATCAATGCTAGTAAAGCACCCGAGAAGAAAGGAGATCAGAAGAGACCTCAACAACAACAGCAAAACAAAGGTGGCAAGGGAAAGAAGAGGTGCTTCAATTGTGGGACACTAGGCCACCTAAACAAAGATTGTCGCAAGAAGACTAAGACTGGCTGCTTCCACTGTGGCGAAGCAGGGCATCTGATGAAAAACTGTCCAAAGAAGGAGCAAGGGACGGGGTCTACCTCAGGAGGACTGGTGCAAGCTCATGTGGCACCAGGTCAGGCTAGGGGGCAAGTACAGGCTCTCGCGATTCGGGAAAGAGGTAGAACTACTTCTATTGAAAGTCTAGTTTTTCTGATCGATCATCCTGTCCATACTTTATTTGATTTTGACGCATTAAGTTCGTTTATCTCATCATTACTAGTAGAGTCACTGCACTGAGACACCAGTTGGTAGATGATCCCTTAGTTGTTTCAAACCCAATTGGGCTCCATGATGTGTTTGGGTTTGAAAGTTTCTATACTTAGCGTTGGGTTTAGATGTGATGCTTGTTGGGCTTCACGGGCTATGGGTTAGTGGGCATGGACTGGTTATCCAGTAGGGGTGCCGTTCTTGATTTTGAGGGGAGAGTTGTTAGGCTTATGGGCCGCTTGGGTGACACTCTTGAGATCTCTTGTAATCCCATAGAATCTGTTATGCTAAGATATCTAGAATCGCTTGACACGCAGGTCGAGAGTTTGCAATTTATAGGGTGGTCCGGGAATACTCGGATGGGTTTGGAGGAGGTGAAGGGCTTACCTCCGGAACGGGAGATTGACTTCCGAATATGTTTGGTAGACGATGCCAAATCAGTATCTTGGCCAGTGTGCCACAAGGCTCCTCGTGAGGGGAGGGAACTCCATAAGCGAGTAGGCGATTTGCTTGAGAAGGGGTCATAAGACGAAGTATATCGGAGTGGGGCGCTCCAGTAGTTTTTGCGGATGGGTCCCTCAGACTTTGTGTAGGCTAAAGAGAACTAAAGAAACTCACAAAGAAGAATAGATACCCATCGCCGAGGATTAATGATCTCTTTGATCAGTTGGCTGGCGCCTCAGTATTTTTGTAGTAGGACTTAGCCACGGGATTTCATCAGTTGAGAGTGGCTGAGAATAGTATAGAGAAGACTGCCTTGAGGACTCCAGATGATTTCTTTTTTGAGTGGCTGGTGATGCCATTGGGTTTGACGAACGCCCCCGCATACTTTGTTGATTTGATGAGAAGGGTGTTCAGGGAGTACCTAAATAAGTTTGTGATGGTCTTTGTAGATGACATCTGGGTCTTTTCTAGGAGCGAAATAAGTTTTCGTATGTGCTCAATAGGCTGAGCAGGGCCAGTATAGGATAAACGACGGGTTTGGAGCGAGACTGGCGAGAACATCCAGAATTGGTCAAGGGCTTAATTATTTAGCCATTTTTACTAGTATCGTCTCACGTAGGTCGTCTGAATTCGAAGGAGGTATCCCTTGGGTGTTTGTCTGATATTGGTTTAGGCCTTTGGGGCTTGCATTTGGGGGATGCCGAATTCGACTAGGGTGGTCTGCGTGGGAGACAGTTGTGATGATTTTGGATGATATTCTGGTGGAGAAGAGCATGCCCTACATCTTAGGGAAGTGTTGGAGACTCTTCGAGCGCATAGTCTTAGGACAGCAAAAGTGGATGGGATCCTTAGCATCCTATGAGTAAGGGTAACATGGTAACGGACACCTTAAGTAGAAAAAGGTTGTCCTTGAGTTCATTGTTCGTTGAACGACGGAGCTTAGAGTTTATTTCTAAGTTTGACTTTAGACCTTCCGTTGACTTTGTACCCGGTTTGCTAGCTTCTTTGGAAGTTAGACCTACTCTTTTGGGGCGGATTGGAGAAGCACAGAGGGGCGACCCACAGTTGGTTGAGTTAGTAGAGAAGCTCATAAGGGGGGAGTCGTCCAGCCATTTGAGTAGGTACACCTTAGAGATAGAGGGTGCTTGCGTAGAGACGGTAGACTTTGTGTACCGCAGGACGAGGGTTTGAGGAAGGCTATTCTTGATGACGCACACCGTTTTAGGATGACCATTCATCCCGGTGGGGGTAAGATGTACCAAGACATGAAGAGGGCTTTCTTCTGGGCCGGTATGAAGAAAGATGTGGCCGAGCATGTCGCTCGATGCTTGGTGTGCCAACGAGTGAAGACGGAGCGAAAGAAACCGGGTGGGTTGCTTCACCCATTGGAGGTTCCGCAATGAAAGTGGGACAGCGTCTCGTTGGATTTTATTGACAGGTTACCCAGATCGAGAAAGAGTAATACAGGAATTTGGGTGGTGGTAGACAGACTTACTAAGAACACCCATTTCATACCTGTGAAGAGTAAGTGGACTGCTCCATGGCTAGCTTTTGTATATCTTCGAGAGATAGTTCGATTGCATCGGGTACCCTCCAGTATAGTGAGTGATCGAGATCCTATCTTCACTAGAGAGTTTTGGAAGAGTTTGCGAAAGGCGGTAGGGACTCAGTTGCGTTTGAGTACCGCATATCATCCTCAGACGGACGGCCAGACCGAGAGGGTGAATCATATTTTAGAAGACCTTTTGAGGCTATGTATCTTGGATTTTGGAGGTACATGGGAGGAGCATCTTCCATTGGTGGAGTTGCCCGACAGACTTAGTGGTGTACATGATGTATTCCATGGGAGGAAGTGCCTACATAAGACCGCAGAGGTGGTAGAGCCAAGTTTGCTTAGAGAAGTGGAAGCAGAGCGTGATGCGACTATTCGACGAGCTCCTACTCGCATCTTTGGGTCAGAGACTAGGAAATTGAGGAATCGAGAGGTTCAGCTAGTCAAAGTGCAATGGGGAGAAGAGGAGAGCAACGCAACTTGGGAGACGGAAGCGAAGATGCGTTCTTTGTATCCATTTCTTTTTGAGAGTATGTCTTTTAACTTCTCCTTTATCGTTTGACTGGTACTTATCTTATCCTTAGTATGTCCTCTCGTTAGTACCTTTGACCTTCAGATAGGATAGTCCTATGGTTGAAACATGTGTTTGAGACATGTTATGTATGATGGATGCAAGTGGATGCAAGTGTTTGCTAGTGGTTGCTCGTGGATGCATATACACACACTCTAGGCACTAGATCGGCTCAATCACTTCATATTGCATATTGCATAAAATTGTGTGTAGGAAGCTATATTTATAGATGTATAATGATTGTGTTATCATATGGATGATGCATTTTGGTGAATGATTGTGCACTCATGTAGATATTGTATGTGTCGATAGGGTTCCCTCGCATACATAATGGATGCATGGCACTATCATGGTTTGCATATGTTCATACATTAGATAGGGAACATATACACACACTTTTTGCATATGCTCATACATCATTAGAAATTGTTTTAAGGACAATGGATGCCAGTGTTTGATGGTTGAGTAGATGGTTGTTTGGTTGGTAGGATACGTTCTTCTTGACTTAGAGATTTCGGGGACGAAATCCTTTAAGTAGGGGAGAATGTAACACCCCGTATGTTAAATAACTTGTTATAACATAAATCAGAGCAGAATTAAATTTAATATTCTGAATCAGGGGAAACGGGCTGTGCCATTGCGTTCGTCTCGGAAAAATACGCGAAATAGAGTCCGAGTTTTCGTAAATCGGAGTCCGTATGACCAAGTTATGGCCCGTCAAAGTTTCACGAAAAATCAAAAACAAAAACTGCTCATGTTTTGAGGCCCGGGATGAGTTTTGGGCTGTTTTTTTTGGGCCCTAAATGGTTCCTACACTTGACTTCTTCCCCAAGACATGCTTTAAAGGCTAGGATTGGTTCTAGGGTATATCCTTTGGTCCTAAAACATCTAACTAATCTATATATACACCCTAATACCCCCCTTATCCTTACCAAAAATAGATCTAAGGCCATTATGCCACCACTTAGAAAATTGGAGAGCCTCCACTAAAAATCCTAAGAGGATTTGCAAGCTAATCTACATCTTCTTCTACTTAATCATTGGGATTTGCTTCATTTAACTTGCTAATCTTGTTTTGGTGAGCTTCTATCCCCTTAATAATCAATTATTGAATTGATTATGATAAGATGTGATAAAGTATGGCTATGTTTGTGGATCCATATATTTATGCAAGCTTGATGTAGTGAATATTATGTGTTTTGCAAGTTATATGCCTTATGTCATGCAAGTTTAACATAATATGCAAGCCTATGCAAGTATGTGAATGTTTATGCAAGTTATGTATATGTTGAAATGCAAGTTTAACATGATATGCAAGCTTATGCAAGTATATGAATGCTTATGCAAGTATGTGAGTACTTATGCAAGTCATGTATATGCTTATATGCATGATTAACATCTTATGCAAGTATATGAATGTTTATGCAAGTTATGTATATGTTGAAATGCAAGTTTAACATAATATGCAAGCTATGCAAGTATATGAATGTTTATGCAAGTTATGTATATGTTGAAATGCAAGTTTAACATAATATGCAAGCCTATGCAAGTATGTGAATGTTTATGCAAGTTATGTATATGTTGAAATGCAAGTTTAACATAATATGCAAGCTATGCAAGTATATGAATGTTTATGCAAGTTATGTATATGTTGAAATGCAAGTTTAACATAATATGCAAGCCTATGCAAGTATGTGAATGTTTATGCAAGTTATGTATATGTTGAAATGCAAGTTTAACATAATATGCAAGCTTATGCAAGTATATGAATGTTTATGCAAGTTATGTATATGTTGAAATGCAAGTTTAACATAATATGCAAGCCTATGCAAGTATGTGAATGTTTATGCAAGTTATGTATATGTTGAAATGCAAGTTTAACATGATATGCAAGCTTATGCAAGTATATGAATGCTTATGCAAGTATGTGAGTGCTTATGCAAGTTAAGTATATGCTAAAACGCAAGTTCTACATGTTATGCAAATCACATGTATGATGATATGTAAGTTCATATGCAACATGTTATGCAAATCACATGTTTGATGATATGTAAGTTCATATGCAACATGTTATGTAAGACACATGTTTGATAATATGCAAGTTTGGGTTGAATATAGTTGGGTTAATACATGCTCATATATGCAAGTTGACATCCTCTTAACCCATGATAAAGTTATATGCTAAACCCATGTTATGTGTGGTAAATCTTCCCTTTATTATGTTATGTCATAATGACGATTTACGTGGGGAACGATGGGGTTAATTAATATGTTAATTAAAAGTATGTTGAAATGGGTATGATTAAGCATACCAAAAAAAAAAAAAAAAATTAATTACCATAAGTGGGAATTTACCTATTGAGTTAGGTCTACCCCATGGGAATTTACCTATTGAGTTAGGTCTACCCATGTTATGGAAAATTTGATATTAATTAGGGATAATTAATATGGGGGTGATTAATTAGGTTTAATTAATCAACTAAGACACGAGGTTGGACCCTTTTGTAGCGGAAGTCTGCCCGGAACCGACCGGCCATCCAGCGGCTACAAATGATTAGCCCAATGTGAGAGGTCTTAGTCATAAATTAAATACATGATTAAAGTAAAGACACGAGGTTAGGCCCTTTTGATGACAGAAGTCTGCCCGGAACCAACCGGCATATCCAGCAGTCATAAAAGACGGTCTAATGTGGGAGGTCTTTATGAGGTCATGATCTTAATTAATGAATTAAGAAACACTTAACCATATTAGCATGTAAGTGGGACATGAGGGGTTAAGTGGGTGCCTTGGGGTGGCATGATGAGACTAGTGGGTTGCCTTGGGTGGCAATAGAAAAATACGATTAGAATACTTAACCAAGGTGGAACATGTAATTAAACATGATAAAAGGGTTAAGTAAGTGCCATGGGTGGCATGTGAGAATACGATTAGAATACTTAACCAAGGTGGAACATGTAATTAAACATGATTAAGGGGTTAAGTAAGTGCCATGGGTGGCATGTGGGAATCTAGTGGGTGCCCTAAGTGGCAATTGAAATATGATTAAAGGACTTAACCAAGATTTATAACATGTAAGAGGACATGGTTAAAGGGTTAAGTGGGATGCACTAGATTAAACGACAAGCTTAAGTAGTAGCTTGTGGGGGCCCATTTCAACCAATATCCCAAACGTATCTTTGTAGGCTCGACTCTAGTCGGGTGACGGGACACGCATATTGGGCTTGACTGTAAGAGGCCAAAACGGGTTAGCGGTGGCAACGCGGGATCAACGGGTTTCATATGCGTGTGTGGACCCGGGCTGGTTGGTAAGTCGTTGTTGCATCGTGTAGATATAAAGCCGTGCACAGCGATATTATATGGTAGCCACTTTGGGGAATGATACACCCCCTTTTGTGGGACCAGCACGGGTATCTACGGTAGGGAGCCGATCGCTTGGGGGTAGTGGGTACACCTAGTAAAAATAGGGGCAGACGGCACCTGTGTAGGGGTACAGGAAACTACCGGGTAAAAATTACTAAGTACACTTAGTGGGATCAACCTTTAAGTAGGAATTACTCTTGGTGGGTAAAACTGGTGTGGTGCAGTGTAGGAATTACCCTTGGTGAATAAGTCTGGTGTGGTGCAGTTAGTAATTATCCTTGGGTGGGTAGATGCGTCTTTACGGTTATCTTAGTTCGTCCTGTGTTCGTGGGCAACTTAGTGTAGTCATTATCCCCAAAGATACCATACCGAGTTCATATCATACCCTAATTACTTTAAAATTGTATTATTAAGGAGATAGGGTTCACTCAGGCTTATGTCTGACCCCCGTTGTTTTTATCTTTTTCCTTCAGGTCCTCAGGTTGGGCCTAGTGCTAGTGGGCTTTGATCAGTTTGCTTTATCTATCTCTTGGAGCTCGGACCGTAGATGTAGAGCTCAGCTTATCTTATCTTTTCTGTTATGGCTATTTGTTATGAGTAGTGGGATTATGTACTTATTTTATTCAGGATGGATATTTTGTACTTGACTCTTGTTATGGTTTTATGATGTAACCAAACATGTTTTACTTTCCGCTGCTATGAGATGATGTTTTAAATTTTCAAGTATTACATTATATCTGTCTTGTTGTAATTTTACTGTTCTATACTCACTAAAAATACTCCACCGATGCTATGGCATTCCCTTAGTGAGTGACTATAGCGGGTGTGGGGTGTTACAGTTCTGGAATCAAACACATTAACCAACTCGTTAGAAATAGAATTAGTAGTATTCTATGGTGCATGGCTCATTAGAGATAGGATTAGTGACGTCCTAGAATGAGCAAAGCAGAATAGCATAATAATTTGATCAGTACATCATTGCTTTTCCCTATGTCCTGCTTTTACCATTCCTTAACATTATCATTTCTGTTGGTCTGACTCTTTTCTTTCTTGTACATAACTGACTAAGATGAGTACTAGAGATAGAGGTAGAGGTAGAGCAGGCAGAGGCTAAGGAAGGGGTGAAATCCCTACTGCTCAGAATCAGCCTAATCTTGAGGCTGTAGCACCACCACCACTGCCCTCGCAACCATTTGGTCTTGATAGGGTGGCTAAGAAATACAGGAATCTAGGTGGCTTGCCATTCTCTATAAATTATACAGTGGCTGTAGCCCATGCTTGATTGAAGACATGCGAACGAATCTTTGTAGACCTAGAGCTAGAAGATCATAGAAAGAGGTTCATGGGATCCTGGTTGTTGAAGGATGAAGCACTGATATGGTGGGAGGCCATCACATTAGGCCAGACTGAGGTAGATATGACATTGGCCAATTCAAGGTGTTGTTCAATGAGAAATTCATCCGACGACAGGAGTCAAGTGCTTACATGATGAGTTCGCTAATCTCCAGCAACGAGATCGCACTATCCATGAATATCTCAACAAATTCACCGAATTATCTCGCTATGTGCCCGAGTTTATTCAGGATCCTATCGAGAAGAGCAAGTGATTTATCCATGGACTTCTTCGTAGGTACCAAAGCCGAACAACTGGACATATTAACCTTCCATTCACCGAGACGGTTGAGATGGCATGTAGATATGAAAGTTTGGATAAGGGGAACTTTCAGGAGGACAGCGAGAAGAAGCAAGCCAACAACAAACAGGAATCTACTGGTAAGCAGCTCGAGGCAAGCAACACAGCAGCCGCAAAGCCTCAAGCAAACAGAAAGCCAAAGGGTAAATGCTTCAAATGTGGTCAGCTCGAGCATTGAACTAATGAGTGCAACACTACAAAGCAGCAAAAGACAAATCAAACTGGTCCTAGTCAGAATCCCCGCAATTCTAATGAGTGTTATAACTACCACAAGACGGGTCATATCAGAGGGTACTGTCCATTGCTCAAAAGTTCCCAAGTGGCTTATGTGTATGATGGGGTGGGTCCGCCAGCTTTTTCTGAGGGAGCTGGTAAACCTGATGTTTTGGGAGGTACCCTCACTATTAAAATTATTCCTGTTTCAGTATTATTTAGCACTGGCGCATCATAAAGCTTCATTTCATGTAACACAGTTAAAAAGTTAAAGATAAAACTAAGAAATCTTAAAGAATCGATTAGAGTTCATAATCCGATAAGATGATCTCTTGTTCTCAGTTTATATTTTAGAGTGCCCATCTCCTATTCTTATTTATGGTTTCCTTTTGATTTGATTATCATGAATTTTTCAGAATTCGATATTATCCTTGGGCTGGACTGGTGGACAAAATATGAGGATGAAGTTAGATACGCCGAAAAAATCGTTAAAATTAAAAAAGCTTGGGGATATATTCATACCATGCTAAGGCTCAGATCCAGATAGAAAATAATTTTGGTCTGCGCTATAAGTTACTCCCACTTTATTAAAAAATATTTCTATCGTTAAAAATTATGCAGATGTGTTTGAAGAAGTAGGTAGCTTACCTTCGCGAAGAGAAATTGACTTCAAGATCGATTTAATTTCGAATGCAAGGCCAGTAGTGCAAGCTATTTGGAGAATGACACTAAAAGAGAAAGAAGAATTGGGCGATCAAACTCGATAATTGTTATGGAATGGTCTAATCAGGCCTAGGTTCTCATGTTGGGGTGCAGCAATAGTTTTTGTTCCATAGTCGGACGGTACTCTCAGATTATGTGTTGATTACCAAGACTCAACAAGCAGATGCTCAAGAATAAATATCCCTTACCGCATATTGTTGATTTGTTGGATCATTTGAATGGAGCGCAGGTGTTTTCAATAATGGACCTAGCTACAGGTTTCCATCAACTGCGTATTTCTGAATAATGTTTTCCTTTGACAGTTCCAGAGGTCTAGACTTATTTTATGAGTGGTTAGTAATGCCATTCGACTTATGTAAAGCGCCAGCTTGTTTCGTTGATTTAATGAATAGAGTATTCAGAGAAGTATTGAATAAATTCGTACTGCTTTTCATTAACGACATTTTAATCTTCTCTAAGTCCGCTAGTGAGCATGAGAAACATTTAGAACAAGTGTTGGAGATTCTGAGAAACAATGTCTTAAAAGCAAAAAAAAATGCATATTCTGGCAAGAGGAAGTGAAGTTCCTTGGCCACGTCATGTCAAAGGAAGGAATTTCAGTGGATCCAAGCAAAATTACAGCTATTCAAGATTGGAAGTAACCTAGCACGCCCTAAGAAGTCAGAAGTTTTCTAGGATTGGCTAGTTATTATCGAAAATTCATTAAGGATTTTTTGAAGATATCCAACTCATTAACAAAGCTTACAAAGAAGCAAGCAAGATTTAATTGGACTACAGAATGTTAGGCAACTTTCCAAGAGCTGAAACTAAGATTGACAACTGCTCCAGTATTAACTATTATCGATGGCAATGAAGATTTGACAGTCTATACAGATGCTTCTCTTGAAGGTGTTCTTGCAGTATTAATGTATAGAGGCCAAGTAGTTGCTTATGCAAGCCGTCAGTTGAAGCCGCATGAGAAGAGATATGCAACTCATGATCATGAGTTGTAAGCCGTCATGTTTGCTTTGAAAATATGGAGGTACTATCCTTCGGGTGAGAAGTTCGAATTATTCACGGATCATAAGTCATTAAAGTATTTGTTCACCCAGAAGGACTTGAATTTGAGACAGCAGCGTTGGCAAGAATTTCTTGCAGCGTACGATCTAGATATTTTGTATACTTCAAGGAAAGCCAATGTTGTGGCTGATGTGCTTAGCAGAAAGGATGTAATCATCGCCAGTCTTATTATTACGCCTTCATTGATTGACAAGATCTCTATTCTCCAAAATGAAGATGAATTTATTCAAAGAATTAGCCAGTGAATTCAAGAAGGAAAAACTTCAGATTTCCACCTTGATAGTAAAGGGATTCTGAGATTACAAGAGCGAATTTGTGTTCCAGAAGTTCCAGAACTTGGAAGAGAAGTACTAGATGAATGTCACAAATCCAAGATTAGTATCCATCCTGGTGTGAGTAAGATGTATAACAATATCAAGCTAACATTCTGGTGGAAGTCGTTGAAAAGAGACATTTCAATATATGTTAGCACGTGTTCTACTTGCCAACAAGTCAAAAGCGATCAACAAAAACTCGCCGAATTGTTGCAACCATTGGAGATTCCAGATTGGAAGTGGGATCAAATCGCCATGGATTTTATAGATGGTTTGCCCCGAACCAAGAAAGAAAATGACAGTATATGGGTGATCATAGATCGTTTCACGAAGACCGCCCATTTTATTCCTGTCAGATCGAATATAACAGCTCAAAATCTGGCGCAAATTTATTTTAAAGAATTCATTAGACTGCATGGAGTTCCCAGTAGTATTGTTAGTGAACGTGATCCGACATTCGCTAGTAAAATATAGGAAGCATTCCAAGAAGAGTTGGGAACAAAGTTAAATCTGAGCACCGCATATCATCCTCAAGTAGATGGCCAAACTGAGAGGGTGAATCGTACACTAGAAGATTTGTTGCGGGCATGTATTCTCGATTTTGGTGGATCGTGGGAACATCACTTGCATTTGGCTGAGTTTTCATATAATAACAGCAACCAAGCGAGCTTAAAAATGTCACCATTCGAAGCATTGTATGGTAGACCATGTAGATCTCCCGTATGTTGGGTAGAATCAGGCAATTGACGGGTCCCGACATGATGCGTGAAGCTTCGGATAAAGTCGATTTCATTAAGAAGCGTATACAAACAGGTCAGAGCCGACAAAAGAGTTATGCAGACTCTAGAAGGAGAGATTTAGCATTTGTTGTTGGTGATTATGTAAATTTGAGGGTTTGTCCGATGAGAGGAGTAGTCCGATTCGGGAAAATAAGGAAGTTGGCACCCAGATTTATTGGTCCATTTCCTATACTCGAAAGGATTGAAACTCTTGCTTACAGGGTTCAGCTGTCAAAATGGTTGCCAGGAATACATGATGTATTTCATATTTCTTAACTACGAAAGCACGTGCCTGATCCAGATCTGATTGTAGAAGAAGCAGCATAACAAGATTTGAATATTACTCCAAAATTAGTAGTGAAAAGAGAACCACTAAAAGTTATTGGCGAAGAAACCAAGGTTCTGAGGAACAAGAAAGTTCACATAGTCAAAGTGCAGTGAAGCGGAGATCCTAGAGACTGTACATGGGAGACAGAAGATAGCATTAAACAAGCTTATCCCAAGTGCAGAGTGGACATCTCTGATTAGCTCTGGTGCAAGGTACATTTACAATATTTTGCATTTCCATTTTATTTCCTACTTTACCGTTGTTGGCATTTCGGGGACGAAAAGTTTTAAGTGGGAGAGAATATAACAACCAGCAAAATCAGAACCAACTTAAAAATTTTATTCCGAGTAATTTTAACAATAATTTGGTTAGAATTTAAATATTCCATTTTTAAATAACAACAAAGCCCTTTAAAATAGCCATTTTGTAAACGACCTCCATTTTCAATGAAACCACTTTGGTTGGATCCGTGTCAATTTATTGCTGGGTTTAAAATTCCATAATTTTTGAAATTAATATGCGAGCGTGGCAAAGGAAAATGCATTTGTTAATTTTAGTTTGAATTAGATCGACCAGAAAAGACCATTTTTCAAATGGTCTCCAAATTCAACGAAATTAATTTTGTTGGGACCATATCGTCCAAAAATAGCTAGATTTATTTTTTTGGGAATTTTTGGAATCAGTATGTGGCCACGGCAAACTAAAATGTACGTTCAAATCTAATATTAAATGTTTTATATTTTAATTTGAAGAATAACTGACAAAAACAATCAAACGGGCTTACGCAACATATTCATTGTGTCCGGAATAGGGGTATTTAACTAGTGGCAATAGTCATTGGGTTTGATTTGGAGTTAGGAAGATAAAATGGGAATTTTGGTATTAAATGGAATTAAAAATAAATATATAAATAATTGAGCCAATAGAAATTCACCCCCACTTTTCCAGAAAACCAAATCCACTCAGAACCCTCTTGTATCGATGGCGGCTACCTCTCGATACCTTCTTTGATGACCACCCATAACCCACGTACTAAACAAGAGGAATAATGCGCTGAAGGGTGTGCCAGGCAACTATGGACGATCTCAGAGTAGGTAAACAACATCGAAACCTGTCATAGAACTCACAGTGCAAGGATAAAATATAATTGAACATATATAACAGGTAATATCAATGAGTCATCATATAGCAAACTTTTTGAAAATTTTCTCAATATCTTGAAAGGTTATCCAGCTGATACCAAAGTTTGTCCATAAGGCCTCACTGCAACCCTCATAAAGCACTCAAACAGCGGAAACAAAATACTAGATAGTAATAAACTTGGTACGCCAGCCTCCTGCTCGCCTTTGCACAACAACATTATCCTTACTAATAATCTGTAACCTGCTACTTAGTCTGCCCATCCACAACCGGATGAACAGCCTAAGGTAATAAGAGGGGACATAAAACTTTGAGTCAGACAACAGTCTTAATGAGCAATAAAACAGCAAAAAACTTCAACAATAAAGATATAAGAATGGATAGATAAACATACTAATCTACCCACAACACCAGAGAAGAACTCAACCTTATCTTCTCCACACCTGACAGCGATAGACTTTACAACAACAAGTCAATCGCTCATTTATGGAAAGCAGAACACTCATTTAATCATGGTAAAGCACTCATAACATTCAAATTATATATATCTCACGTAAACAATCCTAATCGAATTCATCACCTCTCAAGTACAAGCCCTAGTGGCCTAAACCAATATCAGATAAGTACCCAAGAAGCATCTCCTTCGACTTTGGATAACCCACATGAGATGGTACAAATAGAACAACCAATCATCCATGACTGACTCTAGCTATCACCGCCAATCCTGCTTTGAAACCATTGTTACCTTACCACATGTCAAGGGCTAATGGTAACCCCAGTTCTAGCATAAACCCCATACGCCTTTCAATGATACGTATGTATGTCCAACCTTGACAGCTAGGCTTTTCAACGATACCCAAGGTACTCGACCTACAACCGGTCTTTTGGGTGCCCCATCGTACCTTTCCTTCGAGCCTGCTAGAACTTACAACAACAATAATCTCTCAACCTTCGCATCTCTAGTCATCAAGCCTGACGACTTTCCATAGCTCAAGCAACCATTATCCAGCAACTCACGAACTTTGAGTTGCCACCCCTCGTTGGTCTACATTGATCGACGAACCCATTCAACACTTTGAATATTCCCACTTGAATGCTCCTCGAAGTTGTCAACATTGCCAACTCAAAAACATGCTTCATTTAATAGACATTCTTTACTTATTAAACCTCTTGGATCTTACTCCTTAGGTCTTGCCCCTTAGGTCTTAAAACGACCCAAAGCCAAGAAAAACGACCCAAGGCCAGGAAAAACGATCCAAAGCTAAGAAAAACGACCTAAAGCTAAGAAAACGACCCAAAGCTTGAAAAAACGACCCAAAGATAAGAAAAACGACCCAAAGCTTTGAAAAATGACCCAAACCTTAGAAAAACGACCCAAAGCTTGGACAAATGATCCAAAGCTAAGAAAAATGACCCAAAGCTAAATCTGACCAAATTAGCTCCAAACTTGACCAAATCTTCGCCAAACGACAACAACGATTCAAACAACTGATCTAAGTTATCCAAATCAGTCGTAACCAACTCAACAAATCCATAACAACATCAAAATGACAATGATCATCAAATTATGCAAATTCACCAAAAATCATTATAAATGAACATATGACCAAAATTGTGAATCTAACTTGCATAAACATGTAAAATGGCATAAGAATTATTGGTTTAAACATGCAAAATTAGATCATAAGGTGATTCGTATGAAAATGGACTTAACAATGCATAGATCTATGGAAACACTTGCACTTGATGAAAAACATGAACAAACACTCATATGCTTTATTGAATCCATGTGAGAGATGCATATCACTCACCGATTCTCCAAAACAAGTCAAAATTGATGAAATAAGAATCCGGACAGCAAGCAACTCGCACCAAACACCTTGATCCGATGAATCCTTGCTTCAATTGACGTAGATCTAGCCTCCAATGGTGTAGATTTTAACTTCCCTCCTTGGATTATGATTTATTAATGGTGGAAATGTGTTAGAGGAAGGAGGAACTCGAGACCTCCCTATGAGAGAATGGAAAATTCAAACCCTTTCTCATATCTCTTACCCCCTATTTATAGTTTCCACCAACCTCCTAATGGGCCATCCCAATTCAGCCCATTTTAGCTTACCAAACCTGGACAACCAATGGAAGAACTTTAAAACAGTGATTTCTCCCAATCCGCTAAGCCAAATCTTTAATGTAACCACTCATGGAAAGGCAATCATCAATTCCTTTCCAATGGCACATGTCTCACCCTCTAATTCGACCCGAGTCAAAAGTTATGCCCTGTACAAGACTGCCAGGGGCAAAATGGTCATAAACAAAATTGGTAAAAATTATGGACATATCTCACATCCCCATAAGCAACATATTAAAAGACGAAAATGATCCAACCCTCAGGGAACAAATAAAAAAAAATTACGATCTTTTGATACGTAAAATGCGAGTTGTTACATTCACCTCCCCCCCCCCCCCCCGAAGAATTTCACCTCCAAAATTCCAAGCAAACATAAACAATCACAACAATTCTGCATGCCTATCACCCATGAGAAGCTATTTCTATCATCCAGACTAGCAACCATCAAGCCATGCATCCATAGCCTTATCATAGCATGTAGAATTATATCAAACAACAACAAAGCATAATGATGATACAATATCAAAGGGTCCTACCGACAAAGAGTCCGGGATGACTCGCTCTCATGCTCTCTTCCGTCTCCCATGTACAATCATTACCATCTTCACTCCATTGTACCTTGACTAGCTTGACCGTCTTTCTCCTAAGGTTTTTCGTGTCATTCCCCACAACATGAAGTGGCTTACGAGGTCTCGCAAATGCGGTTTCAACTTCTAGGACTTCATACGGCTCTGGAGATACCACCACATTCGAATCATGCACCAACTTCTGTAGAAACGACACATGGAACATATTATGCAAACTCTACATCTTCTCGGGCAACTCCAATCTATATGTGATCTTTCCAATTCGCTTGGCTATCGGAAATGGTCCAACGAACCTAGGAGCCAACTTCCCTTTATTTCTGAAGAACCATATGTTTCAATGGCGAAATCTTCATGAAAACCATATCGCCTACATCGAATTCCAAGTCTTTCCTACGTTTATCCGCATAACTCTTCTGACGATCTTGAGCCTCTTTCATTCGTTGCCGAACGATCTCGATACAATCTAAGCTCTCTCTAATCATCTCTGGCCCAAGTACCAACTTATCTCCAGTTTCTAACCAACAAGCGGGAGAATTGCACGGCCTCCCATACAACACCTCGTATGGTGCCATCCCAATGCTAGACTGGTAGCTATTATTATATGCAAACTCAACTATATGTAGATGGTCTTCCTATGATCCTCTAAATTCTAACACACAATCCCTGAGGAGATCTTCTAAAACTTGATTGACTCTCTCGGTCTGACCATCGGTTTGGGGATGATATGTCGTGCTCAAGCACAACTCGGTTCCCAAAGCTTCTTGCAAACATTTCCAAAATCCACTTGTGAATAATGGATCTCGATCATTCACTATACTCTTTGGGATACCATGGAATCGAACTATCCATTTTACATAATGTTCAGCCAGTTTCGATGCCGTCCTTGTTGACTTGACAGGAATGAATCTCGCACTTTTGGTCAAACGATCCACAATAACCCAAATCCCTTCATTTCCTGCCCTGATTCTAGGTAATCCAGCGATAAAATCCATCGATATCTGCTCCCACTTCCATGTGAGAACTTCCAATGGCTAAAGCAAACGACTCAGCTTCTTCTGTTTGGCTTTTACCAACTGACAGTTCATACACTTGGAAATGAACTTTCCAACATCTCGCTTCATCCCTTCCCACTAGTATACTCGCTTCAGGTCCCGATACATCTTATTTAACACCAGGATGAATCGTCAACTTTGAATGATGACATTCCTTCAGAACCTCATCTTTCAATCCATCAATATCAGGAATAACTAGTCACCCTTGCTTTCGAAGCCTACCTTTTTGATCGACCTCAAAGTCTCAAAGTCTTTATTCTCTGGTTCCAGCTTCTGGATGAACTCGACAAGCTTTGCATCTCATTTTTGGCTCTCGCCAATCTTTCTGATAAGAGTAGGTCTTATCAATAAGCTTGCCAACATTTCAGGTTCCAGCTCACATCTTGGCCTGAAATCAAACCTTGCCAAATACTCGAGGCTCTTCCATTCTAAAAACATCGCTCCTAAACTCGCGTGTCTTTGACTTAACGCATCTAAAACTGTGTTGCCTTTACCGGGACTATAGGCTATATCAAAATCATACGATACTAGAAACTCTAACCATCGTTGCTGCCGACGATTCAAATCCTTTTGAGAGAATATATACTTTAATGACTTGTGATCCGTGAACAACTCGAATCTAACTCCCAACAGGTAGTGTCTCCTCATCTTCAGAGAAAACACAATCGCTGCCAACTCCAAATCATGAGTTGGGTAATTCTTCTCATGCGGCTTTAGCTGTCGACTCGCGTAGGCCACAACCTAATCCTTTTGCATTTGCACTGCTCCAAGTCCAGTACCACATGCATCGGTGTACACCACCATCTCTTCATTCCCACTTGGAATGGTCAATACAGGAGCACTTTTCAATCTCTCCTTTAGGACTTTGAACGCTTTTTCACATTTTACATCCCATGTGAACACTTGGTTCTTCTTCGTCAATCCTGTCAACGATGCAGTTATCTTGGAGAAATCCTTGATAAACCGTCAGTAATAACCAGCCAACCCAAGGAAACTTCTCATATCTGTCGCATTCTCAGGTTTATCACAATCCTGGACTGCTGCCACTTTAGCGGGGTCAAGTGCTATCCCATTTCCAGAAATAACATGACCTAAGAACCTCACTTCAACCTTCAAGAAGTGACACTTCGAGAACTTAGCTTTTAGCTGATGCTTTCGCAGGATCTCTAACACAACTCTCAAGTGCATCTTGTGCTCTTCCTCATTCCTAGAGTAAACCAGAATATCATCCATAAACACAAGCATAAACTTGTTCAACTGATCTCTGAATACCTTATTCATAAGATCCACGAAATACGCTGGCGCGTTAGTCAACCCGAATGGCATCACCAACCACTCGAAGAAACCGGATGGTGTCTTAGAAGCAGTCTTTGGTACACTATCCTTAGCCACCCTCAACTGGTGAAATCCCATTACCAAACCCATCTGAGAAAACACTTTGTCTTTGTGAAGCTGATCAAACAAGTCATCAATCCTTGGCAATGGATACTTTTTCTTCTTGTCGCCTTGTTCAGCTCACAATAGTCCACACACAATCCTAACGAGCCATCTGCCTTGGTAGCAAATACCACTGGTGAACCCCTTTCGGAAACACTCCTCTGAATAAATCCCTTTCCCAAAAGGTCTCTAACTTGCATCTCCAACTCTCCCTATTCATTAGCCGCCATCCACCTAAGAGGCATAACGATTGGTCTAGCACCCTCGACCAAATCGATCCAAAACTCGATCTCACGATGCAGCGACAACCCTTTGACCTCGTTAAAGACATCTACATACTCATTAGCCATTAGCACTAATGACAGGTCTTCTTGTGGAATCTCAAGCAAATATAGATAACTCACGAAGACCCCGTCCTCGCGCATACATCTAATCAACACCTTCCACCCTTCCACATCCCCGACCCTCGCCTCTAGCTTCTCGCAATTCACCCATGTCGCATACCTCTTGAGCCAATCCGTGCCCAAGATGATCCCATACCCAGTGAAGTTAAGAACAAAACAATCACATACAAAAGAGCAGCCATGACTTGACAACACTAGACCACGGCAAATCATGCACAAACTAGACGAACCCCCAACTGGATTAGTCACGATCAATGGCCTATCACAAATCTCGGGTTCCAAACCCAAGCGACACACAAGCTCATTGCAAATGAATGAATGCGATGCTCCAATATCAAACAAAACTCGAATTGAAACACCATTAACAGAAAGAGTACCTAGCACCACGACACCCTTTCCCTTCTCCTCTGCAGTAGGAGCTCTTAAAGAAGACGACATGGCTTCCAAAGCATATGCCATCACAACCTGCATGCCTTTAGCTGATTCTGGACAGACTTTCTTCTCATGCCCGGGCTTCCCAAACTTGAAGCACTTCTTCTCAACTTTAGGATTCTTGCACTCATTCGAGTAATGACCCTTCTGTCGGTAGTTAAAGCAAACTGCCTCACTCTTAGGCTTCTTCTGGCCCTCTTTTCCCTTCTGTTGTTGCTGCTTCCTTTTCTTATTATTACTACCTAGTTGTGGTTTCTGAACTTCTTTGGTTGCAGCGACAACATTAGATTCCTTAGAAAACAAGCTCTCGTGGCGAACAACTTTTTCCACAATTTTCTCGAATGAATCGTCAAGATGATCCACCAACAACAACAACCTTCCAACATATCCACCAACCGCAACAACCTTCCAATATATCCACCAACAGTAACAACCTTCTAATATAGGTCCAACAACAACAACCTTCCAATATAGGTATCCAAACCCATAACAAACTTCTCGTTCTTTTGATAGAGTGTATCAATGTAGGAACGAGCATATCTAGAGAAGGCCTCGAAATCAGAAACATAGTCAAGCATAGAATGACCATTTTGTTTCAGCTCTACGAACTTCTTGAACAAAGCTGACTTCTGAGCAGTTGTGACACCCCACGTCCGTTAATGTCACTCACTAAGGGAATGCATTAAGTTTTCATGAAGCGCAATAGGTAAACAGACATAGAATAATTACAAGATAGATATAAATAAGATTGCAGCGGAAATTTAAATATTTATTAATCATAAAGCACGGTTACACCATATGTCTGAAAATACATAAACTCAGTACATCATTAAAACATCTGTCTTGTATTTTAAATATTAGAGTTCAATAACAAAGAAAGCATAATCCCCAAATTATACGCCATAGTAGCAAATACAGAAGCTTGAGCAATACATCTGGAAGCTCCAAGCAAGACGATAGCAGAATTCGGACTAAGCCCGAGAATTCCCTCCCTTGAGAACCTGGGGGGACGAAAGAAAGAAGGAAAAACAAAAAGGGTTAGACATAAAGTCTAGCGAGTCTAGTTACTTTTAGCCCGGTAGATAAATAAAAGCAACATTATAGGCATACAATATGGATAAGAAAGTGATCACTACGTAAATGACAGGTGTGACAAGGTAAGCAAGATCAGGTGTACGTGCCTCACTAATGATTACTTTGCAATATTACTAGTATAACTGAAATGAGATGATCCCTTCCACTATGAGTTGGTAGGCTTAGGTCATACGCCCAAGCATACCCTAACCGCTACCCTAATCGATGGGCTCCCTACCCTGTAGATATCCTGTGCTAGTCCCATAGTAGGAGGTATCACTTTCTAAAGTGGCAACTCATGGTGTGAACAACCATATCTACTGGTGTCACGATCGTCTTAGCTCCTTTTGCCCGGCCTATGCACGCACATGTCCCCGGTTGGTTTGCGCCGCCCACACCATCTGCCTCATTTGGATCTCTTGCAATCAATCAGTAAGCGTGCCCCATCTCTGCCTGGTACGAAGTTCCTTATCTGATACCTACTCCAAGTTACTGACTGAAATGGGTCCCATACAATTTGATACAAGCTCTCCTCATTGTCTTGTATCCCCACTAGCTTTTCCACTGACTATGTATATCCTTAGGTGTCTTTAAATACATAGCCTTATACCAGTTACGCTTACCCTAAAGGGTGTCTTTAATTACATAACTCCATTCTTTCTACTGGTTATGCTTACTTATAGGTGTCTTTAATACATAACCCCTAATCTTCCAATCGGTTATGCTTATCTATAGGTGTATTTAATACATAACCCTATCATTTCTATAAGTTATGTTAACCCTAAAAGGTGTCTTTTAATTACATAACTTTATTATTTCCACCGATTATGTGTACCGCTAAGTGTCTTTAATTACATAACCTTATCGGGTTAAGTTTGTGGGCCTATATATACTAATATTACCCACCTACCCAAGATTTACTTAACCTCCCACTGATCCAAGCATGTTTGTTTAATGGTTAAGTTTGTGGGCCTATATATATTAATATTACCCACCTACCCAAGATTTACTTAACCCTCCCACTGATCCAATCAATTTTACTTAACACTATCTCCAGTTCTACATCATACATTAACTATGGATTTGATTTAGTCAAGTAGTCCAATTCATTACCATGTCCATTTATGGTTTATAATGGGCTAGACCTCCCATACAGACCTACAACGTGTGGATGCTGGATATGCCGTTCGAGTTTGGCAGTCTTATTCCACAGTTGGTCCTAACCTCGTGTCTTAGCCCGATTCGTATTTGCGTACTTAAACCTCCCACATTAGGTTCAACTAGTGACTGCTTGATATATCGTTCGGGTCCGGGCAGACTTCTACCACTAATGCAACCTAACCTCGTGTCATAAGTACAATTACAACTCCTAATTGTAATTACTAGACATTCCATTTTTAATTAATTTACCAATTATTTAATCCTTTCCTTTTATAGGTGTCAATACCTATTTTACCCAATAATTTGAATTACATATCCAAAAATGTTCATATTCAAATTATGCCATTTTTAATCCTTTTTCCCCCTTTCCTTAGTTAGCACCCTCAAAACATTGGCAACATGCCTAGGCTAGACAATAGCCTAGTCATAAACGATAATATGGAAAATATGGGGAATGTAACAAAAGTGATCATCTTGGCATAAACATAAACTTAGCATGATAATGTGAACATACATACTGGCATGGACATGTAATTATCATCATAACAAGATGAACATAAAACTAGTGAGCATAACATGATGTCTCAATAAGCATAGTAAGATCTAAATCAGCAATTTAGATGTCCAATTTGTTAAGATCTAACATAACACATGGTGATAGATTAGACCACATGATACAGATCTAGAGTTTAAAATAGATCTAACATGATAACACAAGGTGATAAATTAATTCACATAAAATAGATCTAACATGATAACACAAGGTGATAAATTAGATCACATAAAATAGATCTAACATGATTACACAAGGTGATAATGTAGATCTGACTAACAGTTTCAATGTCCACATAAATTAGATCTACTAGTTTAGAAATAGATCTACACAACTCCACATCATAGCATGCCGTAGAAGTTACAATTTAGATAAAGATTTAGATCCAATCCTAAACAATTCAAGGTGGCATACGTTCATGATTTACATAAATGATTGATCTATCAGGTGACATAACTATTCAAATTAATAGAACTATATTAAATATAATATAGTTACAAACCAAGATCCACGATAATAACATAGTAGAATAATCACAATTGAATTGGATCTAAAGAAATAGATCTATCATGACATAGCAGAATAATCACAATTGAATTGGATCTAAAGAAATAGAACTATCATGACATAGCAGAATAATCACAATTGAATTGGATCTAAAGAAATAGATCTATCATGACATAGTATCAGATATGAGAATAATCACAATTGAATTGGATCTAAAGAAATAGATATATCATAACATAGTAGAATAATCACAATTCAATTGGATCTAAAGAAATAGATCTATCATGACATAGCAGAATAATCACAATTGAATTGGATCTAAAGAAATAGATCTATCATGACATAGTATAAGATATGATAACAAAATAAATTCATGGCTTACACATATCCAAATCACAGTCTTTCACGATTTAATTTTATTTATCTAAAGCTAAAAACAACTAGAACTCACAGTGTTAGGTTTAGAGAAATGAGGAAGAACGGATCTAGAATTTCTGAACTGGATTAGTAGAATATGTTGTTGTAGAAAACAGTTCACTTCACACTCCAGCAGCATATGGCCTCCATGAATTACTATGAAGAAAATCTAAGAAATAGGACATGTATATATAGCTGCAAGAGCCCCTGAAACCGAGTTCCACGTCTTCCCTAGGGGTGTCGACATCACTATGGGTGGGTCGACCTCTAGGTCGACACCCCTCTAGGGGGGTCGACCCCCGAGAGCGGGTATTTTGCTGCTCATAGGAATTTTTCAAATTTGAATCCTCTGGATAGAATTCTAAATCATCTTTGACTCATCTCTAAATCAAACGTATATATAAAATGTTTTTGTGTGTATACAAACTCAAAACCTTCATAACTTCTTCATACGGTGTCCGTTTTACGCGAACCAATTGTCTTTTTGACCAGAATTTCGAGACGGTCGCAATATGTTGACCGTTTCCTCTAACTCTGAATATTAAATTAATTATTATTTAATTTATTCTCTTTAATGTCGTTAAAAATTCGAGGTGTTACATTCTCCCCTACTCAAAGGATTTCTTCCGCGAAATCTCTAAGTTGAGAAGAATGCATATCCTACCATCCGTCATCCATCTGCTCATCAATCAACAACTGGCATCAGTTATCCTTAAAGATTGCTAATTGTTATATGAATATATGCAAAGGTGTGCTTGTATATGTCCCAACACTAATGCGAAGATTAGGTGGTCTACAGATTTTATTGACCTTCTTAATGCAATGTATGTTAGTGTCATGATTCCAGTACGTATGCAAATAAACCTATTGTATCATATAAGTTCTATATGTGTGCACACCCATTCGTCCAAATGCAACATACATATGCCAGTTCATCCATTTCCATCCATAAAATAAAAGAAAATGCACACACATCCATATGCAATATGAAAGTGATTCAGCCGATCTTAGTGCCTAATGTGTGTGTATATGCATCCACAGGCGACCACTAGCAAACACTTGCATCCACTTGCATCGATCAAACATAACATGTTTCAAACACATGTTTACATCCGTAGGATTCCTATCTAAAGGTTGAAAATACGATGGATAAGATATATTCTATTGAACCTCGAAAAGAAAGAAGCACGAATCTTGTCTTCGGCCTCCCAAGTCTCATCTTCTGGGTTATCTCCCCATTGAACCTTTAGCCACTTGATTTCCTTATTGCGTAGCTTCTTAACTTCTATCCCAAGAATAAGGGTAAGGACTCGCCTAACATTCGTCTACAATACCACTTCGACTTTTTCCAACATGCTCAGCTCAACTACTTATGCGGTGTCATGCAGGCACTTCCGCAGATGAGAGACATGGAAAACGTCATGAACACCAGATAGATTTTCTAGGAGCTTTACTCTGTAGGCCATTTGGCCAATCCTCTCGGTTATGGGGAATGGTCCCACATACCTAGGTGCCAACTTCCCTACTGATTTAAAGCGAACCACATTCCTCAGAGGTGATATTTTGATAAAAAACTAAGTCTCCTACTCCGAACTCGATGTCAGCCCTTCTGTTTCTTCATAGGACTTCTGCCTATCTTGAGCTATCTTCATCCGCCGTCGAATAAGGTCAATCTTTGCGGACGTTTCCCTAACCATATCTGGTCTAAGTAATAGTCTTTCTGTAGATTCGCACCAACATGTTGGCGATTTACAGGGTCTTCCGTACAATGCTTCGAAGGTGCCATGCCGATGCTAGACTGATAGCTGTTATTATAGGCAAAGTCTACTAAAGGAAGATGCTCTTCCCAAGTCCCTCTAAAGTCTAGGATACACAGCCTCAAAAGATCTTCAAGAATCCTATTCACCCTCTCCGTGTGTCCATCGGTCTAAGGATGATAAGTGGTGCTTAAACAGAACTGTGTACCTAATGCTTCTTGCAAGCTCCTCCAAAATTCGCTGGTAAAGATGGGCCCATGATCGCTCAATATGCTGGAAGGTACTCCATGAAGACGAACTATCTCTTGGACATAAATTGATGCCAACCATGGTGCCGTCCTTTTACTCTTAACTGGAAATAAAATGAGTGCGCTTAGTAAGCTTGTCTACCACCAGTCAAATGCCGGTGTTTCCCCTCGTTGATCTGGGCAAACCATCTATGAACACCATGGTGACGCTCTCCCACTTCCACTGCGGAACCTCTAAAGGATGAAGTAAACCACCGAGCTCCCTTTGCTCAGCTTTAACTTGCTGGAAACTCAGATATTGAGAACCAACGCTACTACATCTTTCTTCATCCCATCCCAAAAGAAACCCTTTCTCAAGTGGCTCCCCTACTTGCTTACTCAGCTCCCTCCTTTACCTTGGAGCCATATGGCGCACTGGTAATGCAACTGGCTTTTGTCCACCAGATATATGCGAAAATCGATCTCGCGCCTCGGAGGTAAGTCCCGTGCCTCATCAAAAAATGTCATAATAATCTCAAACTACTGGAATAGATTGCAAATCATTGACAAATGCATCAAGAGACTATAAGAATCTAAGCATAACATACCTGGGGGTCACAAGAAACTTCGAGGGTCTTCACATGACAAATCAGGAGTCTAACAACCCTCCTCTCACAATCCAGAATGGCCCCATACGTGGTAAGCCAATCCATTCCTAGAATCAACCCATAGCCCATAAACTCGAGCACATATGTGTCGCCCTCAAACTCGATGCCTAACACAAATATTCTCAAAACCCAACAAATCATAGATAAATGAGCCAAACTATGAATGGGGTTTAAGACAACAACGGGATCCACTACCATGCTAGTATTTATGTGCAGAGATTCAACTACAAAACTAGATACAAACGAATGTGAAGCACTAGAATCAAAAAGAGTTCTTATAGGAAGATTGGAAAGAGAAATCAAAACTTCCATGGAAACTTCCTACCTCTATCTGGTGCACTAGCCACAAAAGCATTAGCTTTCCCCCCAGATGTTCTTGTCCTTTGACCTTGCCCTTGCTTCCTTTGGCACTTCCTAGAATAGTGTCCAACCTCTTCACAAAAGAAGCAAGCATTCTTCTTTTTCCTACAGTCCTGGGCCAAGTGGCCCTCTTGTCCGCAACTATGGCACTTCCTCTTACCCTTATCCTTGTCATTCTTTCCGCCCTTCTTCTGTTGTTGTTGCTGTCCTTACTTTGGCCTTACCTTTTTATTTTATGTTTCCTAAATCTTAACTTCTTCCTTTCAGATATGTGTTCCCTTCATAGGGCATCATTTTTATCATCCTTGAGCAGTGCTACTTAGCCCTAACTCCCTTATTCTCCTTTTTACCATCCTTGTGTAACAAGTCTTTCGAAAGTTGCCTCCATCGCACGGAAGTCCTTACGAAGCTCGAGAAAATTAGCCGCAGGTGATACAACAACACCTACATACGGGGGTTAGGCACTTCATTGCCTTCGACATGTGCCGCAGTTTAAACATGCCTACGACATTGTGCCGGAACGGGGACACCTTTCAGGAAGAATCGGTTCCCCAAACAAAAAGAAAAAGGAATCAAGTGGAGAATCAAGAGATATTTCCTATGGCATTAGGGAATATGTTTTTCAAAATAGACTTTTCTTTTTGAAAATGCTTTCTTTTAAAAAAAATTGAAAATAATTTTCAAAAACTTTATCCAATCTGGTAACCTTCAGCTCTGATACCAGTGTGACACCCCACGTCCGTTAATGCCACTCACTAAGGGAATGCATTAAGTTTTCATGAAGCGCTATAGGTAAACAGACACAGAATAATTACAAGATAGATATAAATAAGATAGCAGCAGAAATTTAAATTTTTATTAATCATAAATCACGGTTACACCATATGTCTGAAAATACATAAACTCGGTTCATCATTAAAACTTCTGTCTTGTACTTTAAATATCAGAGTGCAATAACAAAGAAAGCATAATCCCCAAATCATAAGCCATAGTAGCAAAGATCGAAGCTTGAACAATACATCTGCAAACTCCAAGCAAGACGATAGTAGAATCCAGACTAAGCCTGAGAATTCCCTCCCTTGAGAACCTTGGGGTGAGGGAATGAAACAAAGAAGGAGAAACAAAAAGGGTTAGACATAAAGTCTGGCGAGTCTAGTTACTTTAAGCCAGTAGATAAATGAAAACAACATGATAGGCATACAAAGTGTATAAGAGAGAGATCACTACGTAATTGGTAAGTGTGACAAGGTCAGCAAGATAAGGTATATGTGCCTCACTAATGATTACTCTGCACTATTACTAGTATAACTGAAATGAGATGATCCCTTCCACTATGAGTTGGTAGGCTTAGGTTATACGCTAATGTATACCCTAACCATTACCCTAATCGATCGGCTCCCTACCCTATAGATAACCTATGCTACCCTATAGTAGGAGGTATCGTTTCTTAAAGTGGCAATCCATAGTGTGCACAACCATATCTACTGGTGTCACGGTCGTCGTAGCCCAATCTGCCCGGCCGATGCACACACATGTCCCCGGTCAGTTTGCACCGCCCATACCATCCGCCTCGTTTGGATCTCTTACCATCAATCAGTAAGCGTGCCCCTTCTCCGCCTAGTACGGAGTTCCTTATTTGATACCTACTATGAGTTACTGACTGAAATGGGTTCCACACAATATAATACAAGCTCTCCCCTTGTCTTTTATCCCCACTAGGGTTTCCACTGACTATATACACCCTTAGGTGTCTTTAATTACATAGCCCTATACCGGTTATGCTTACCCTAAAGGGTGTCTTTAATTACGTGACTCCAATCTGTCTACTGGTTATGCTTACCTATAGGCGTCTTTAATACATAACCCCCAATCTTCCAGTTGGTTATGCTTACCTATAAGTGTCTTTAATACATAACCCTATCATTTCTACAAGTTATGTTAACCCTAAAAGGTGTCTTTTAGTTACATAACTTTATTATTTCCACCGATTATGTATACCACTAGGTGTCTTTAATTACATAACCTTATCGGGTTAAGTTTGTGGGCCTATATATACTAATATTACCCACCTACCAAAGATTTCCTTAATCCTCCCACTGATCCAAGCATGTTTGTTTAATTGTCAAGTTTGTGGGCCTATATAGACTAATATTAGCCACCTACCCATGATTTACTTAACCCTCCCACTGATCCAAGCATGTTTGTTTAATGCTTAAGTTTACAGGCCTATATATATTAATATTACCCATCTACCCAAGATTTACTTAACCCTCCCACTGATCCAATCAATTTTACTTAACCCTATCTTCAATTCTATATCATACAATCCCTATGGATTAGATTTGGTTAAGTAGTCCAATTCATTACCATGTCCATTTATGGTTCATAATGGGCTAAACCTCCCACACCAGGCTTACAACGTGTGGATGCTGGAAATACAGGTCGGATTCGGGCAGTCTTATTCCACAGCTGGGCCAAACCTCGTATCTTAGCCCGATTCGTATTTTCATACTTAGACATCCCACATTAGGTTCAACATTAGTGGTCGTTGGATATGCCGGTCGGGTCCGGGTAGACTTCCACCACTAATGCAACCTAACCTCATGTCATAAGTACAATTACAACTCTTAATTATAATTACTAGACATTCCATTTTAATTAATTTACCAATTAATTAATCCTTTCTTTTTATAGGTGTCAATACCTATTTTACCCAATAATTTGAATTACATATCCAAAAATGTTCATATTCAAATTATGCCATTTTTAACCCTTTTTCCCCCGTTCCTTAACTAGCACCCTCACAACATTGGCAACTTGCCTAGGCTAGACAATTACCTAGTCATAAACAATAATAGGGAAAAATATGGGGAATGTAACAAAAGTGATCATCTTGGCATAAACATAAACTTAGCATGATAATGTGAACATACATACTGGCATGGACATGTAATTATCATCATAACAAAATGAACATAAAACTAGTGAACATAATATGATGTCTCAATAAGCATAGTAAGATCTGAATCAGCAGTTTAGATGTCCAATTTATTTAGATCTAACATGATAACACATGGTGATAGATTAGATCACATGATTCTGATATAGAGTTTAAAATAGATCTAACATGATAACATAAGGTGAGAAATTAGATCACATAATATAAATCTAACATGATAACACAAGGTGATAAATTAGATCACATAAAATAGATCTAACATGATAACACAAGGTGATAATCTAGATCTGACTAACAAATTCAAGTCCACATAAATTAGATCTACTAGTTTAGAAATAGATCTACACAAATCCACATCATAGCATGCCACAGAAGTTACAATTTAGATAAAGATTTAGATCCAATCCTAACCAGTTCAAGTCGGAATATGTTCATGATTTACATAAATGATTAGATCTATTCGATGACATACCTATTCAAATTTACAGAATATATTAACCGCAATATAGTTACAAACCAAGATCCAAAATAATAACATAGTAGAATAATCACAATTGAATTAGATCTAAAGAAATAGATCTATCATCACATAGCAGAATAATCACAATTGAATTGGATCTAAAGAGACAGATCTATAATGACATAGCATAATAATCACAATTGAATTGGATCTAAAGAAATAGATCTATCATGACGTAGCAGAATAATCACAATTGAATTGGATCTAAAGAAATAGATCTATCATGACGTAGCAGAATAATCACAATTGAATCGGATCAATCTAAAGAGACAGATCTATAATGACATAGCATAATAATCACAATTGAATTGGATCTAAAGAAACAGATCTATCATGACATAGCAGAATAATCACAATTGAATTGGATCTAAAGAAATAGATCTATCATGACGTAGCAGAATAATCACAATTGAATCGGATCAAACAAAATAGATCTATCATGACATAGTATCAGATATGATAATTGCATAAATTCATGGCTTACACATACCCAAATCACAGTCTTTCATGATTTATTTTTATTTATCTAAACCTAAAAACAATTAGAACTCATAGCATTAGGTTTAGGGAATTGAGGAAGAATGGATCTAGAATTTCTAAATTGGATTTGTAGAATATGTTGTTGTAGAAAACGGTTCAGTTCGCACTCCAGCAACATATGGCATCCATGACTTCCAATGAAGAAAATATGAGAAATAAGACATGTATATATAGCTGCCTAAGCCCCTGAAAACGAATGCCACGTCAGCCATAGCGGTGTCGACACTCCTGTGGGTGGGTCGACACCCCTCTAGGGGGTTGACCCCCTAGAGCGGGAATTTTGCCGCTCAGAGGAATTTTTCGAATCTGAATCCTCTGTTTAGAATTCTGACTCATCTCTGACTCACTTTTGACACATGCATATATATAAAATGTTTCTGTGCGCATACAAACTTAGAACCTTCATAACTTCTTCATATCGTGTCCGTTTTATGCAAACCAAATGTCTATTTTGACTAGAATTTTGAGACGGTCGCAATAGTGTAGCCTATTTCCTCTAATTCTGAATATTAAATTAATTATTATTTAATTTATTCTCTTTAATGTCGTTAAAAATTCAGTGTGTTACAGCAGTGGAGATAAACTTTGCTTCAAACTTAGCTTGGAATCGCTCCCATGAAATTTCTTCCTCTTGAGCCTCAAGCATGACAGAATTCCACCACTCCATGGCCCTGCTTTGCAGTTGCTTTGATGCAAGCTTTCTCTTGGTTGCACCATCCAAACCTAGGTCTCTAAAGATACGATCACAAGAATCCATCCACCTCTGAACCTCTTCAGCTGGCTCAGACCCTTTGAATGGGTTTCCTTCTAGATATGTATTATCTTTGCATAGCTTCGCAAAGTACACAACTCTAGGCAACTGAACTCCTACGTCTACTATAGCTGCCACTGAAGCGGGGACCCTTCGCATGAATGCCTCCATCATGGCTTCAAACATGGTCGGGTAATTTGGTTCACCTCCATTTCCTCCTCCAGCAATAGCTCCCCTAGCAGCGTGTCTTGAGGGTCATCTATTCATTATAAATCTGCAATTTAGAATAATTAGCCACATTCAAGAAAAACTGCTAAAGGAAAACAACCGTTACTACTATATGCTAATATATATAGTAAACATCCAACTGAAATCTACAAATACGTCTCTCATACATAATTACGTCTTTGAACTTTGGCCACAATCGATAACCTTGCTCTGATACCAAATGTGATGACCACCCATAACCCCCGAACTAAATAAGAGGAATAATACGCTGAAGGGCATGCCAGGCAGCTAGGGACTATCATCAGAGTAGGTAAACAACATCGAAATCTGTCGTAGAACTCACAGTGCAAGGATAAAATATAATAGAACATATACAATAGGTAATAGCAATGAGTCATCATATAGCAAACTTTTTGAAAATTTTCTCAACATCTTGAAAGGTTATCCAACTGATACCAATGTTTTTACATACGGCCTCACTACAACACTCATAGAGACTCAAACTGTAATGACCCGTATTTTAGGTATAATAGTTAATTTATTTAATTATTTAAAATAGTGATTTAGGGAATTAAATCATTATTGAATTAAATAAGGTGAATTATTTAATTAATTTAAATAATAGAATATTTTATTTAATTCAGAAATAATAAAAAATAGTGGAATTCACAATATAGTGTGAATTGGATTATTTAAAATATATAGTTCAGCTTAGAGTTGAATTATATGAACAAATATATTCAATCGACATCAGTTGAACGTATAATTATATTATAATTATAAACGAGCTCGAAATGGCGCTGCAGTTCGCGATTTGGCGATTTGAACTTCAACTGGATATATAGAAGCCGTTTTAAATCAAATTTCTGTGAAACAAGAAATGTTAGGAGCTGGTGAAGTATATTTTTCTAGTGGAAGAGAAAAATCGGGATTACGTCGTGTAGATTTTGATTTATGTCTAAATCAAATTTTAAAATAGTCACTATAGAATCGTTTATCGACCGTAACAGTTTATTCGATATAACTAGATACCGGTTTTGAATTTAGACAAGGTTCTTTAGAGATATAGTCATAATTTAATTTTTAGAATTTTATAGTGATTTTTAATTAATTAAATAAGAAACTTTTTATTTGAAGTATTTTACACCCTGTAATCAATATTTTGGGGTTTCACAATATGAGTTAATCTACCGGTACTTTTATATTTTTGGGATCGGGGCACCAAGCTCATCTCAACGGTATAATTATTTATGTCTGGAGCAGCTCATATGTTAATGAAATTTGACGTAACCGGAAATGTAAAACTTTACAACCCTTAACCTATAACCTAATTGTTTCTCATGGTAAAACAATAGGCCACGCCTCATGTTTTCAGCCAAAAGTTTTGTGTGATCAAAAGAAGAAAACGTGGAAGTTTCTTCATCTTCTAAACTCTCCTATATAAAACATTTTTAATCCTCCTTAACCAAAAAATATCGTTCGTCTCAAAACAATTGAGCCGCCACCCTTGTCTTTAGGAAAATCAAAATGGAGTGCTTTAGAAGCAAAGTTTTGAGGAATTTAGGGTCAACAATGTTTAGTGCTTTTCACCGTGAAGCTCAGTCTGATGCGGACATCGCAAGGGAGATGTTTGTTGAAGAAGGAGTTGATGGTGGATATTAGAACTGGCGGAGGCACTGAGATGGTGAAGCATCGATGTTGACCCAGTGGGTTCCGGGTGGCCTGGGTGTCGCGGTTTGCAGGGCAGTGTCGGGTTTGGCGAAATGTAGATGAAGTGTGGAGTTTGTTTGGTGTGGTTTTGTGATAGGAATTAGGAAATCATGGTGGAAGTACTTGTTCCAGAGAGGAGGAAGATATGTGTTTTAACGGGTGGTGAACTGTAGGGATGTGCTGCAGTTGGGATTTAAATGCTGATGCTAGTTTGTGGAATAAGACATACTGAAATGGTGTAATGGAAATGGGTATGTGTCTGAACGTCGAAGAGGATTGCCAAGACACACATGCACGAAATCTTGTTGGTCCATTTGGTGATGAAATAAGGAGGGCGAGTAGTTTTGAACACGTTGTTTTGGCAGATAATACTATAAATTGTGAAGTGATATGATTTGTTTGTTGGGTTTGGAGGCCAAAGAGGATCTTAGAAATCAGACGGTGAGAAATTGTTTGCTGGAGATGGATATTCCCGTTTGGGGAAGAAAATGTTTGGGCGGATGGTCTAAATGCTAGGCTGACGTGAGGACTGGGCCTTGGGCCATGAAAGTGGTGAGGTCAAAATGAGTTCGTTTGAAATCATGTTTGCAGAAGCTACGTGTACGAGCTGGGTTGGAGCGGTTTGAGACTCATTGAAATTAGGGTGAAAGCATCGGTTAGGATCAACAATCGTTAATCGTTTTTCAACGATTAACGAACCAATGTGAGTAAATCTCACTAACTCTGAACAGTTTATATTTCATGTTGTATTCTTAGAACTGTTAAATATTGGCTGATTGATTGTGTGTTGACTGTTTGATTGAACTGCTAGTCAGTTAGTTGAATTTCTATATTGATTATGTTTAACAGAATATATCATATGGAACTGAAAGTGATGTCGATTTTATTGTGTAACATCTGTGGATGCAGGAAAACAGGTTGGAGGAATTCGACAGGATTCCTCAACATTTATTTTACTGTTTTTCATATATTGTGATATATGATGTGATATATAATCTGTTGTCAATTATATGTGTTTGGACGATATTGATCATCGTGGTTTGATATGTTGAATACCATAACATACCGGAATGTTGATAAGGGAATTTTCAAAGTGATATTGGAAATAAAATATTTATAAATTGGAGTATTTATAAATAGGAGATATTTAGAAAGGGAATAATTATAAAATCAAAGAATTTTATAAAACGATTTTTTTACTTAGCAAGTAAATATAAGTGTAAAACGATATTTATTTAAGAAGTATAAAGAAAGATATTTACGTAGAAAGTAAATAAATAGAATAAAGGAATATTTATTGGGAAAATAAATAGGATTATAAAAGGAAATTTACAAGATAGAAAAGAGTTAGTCGATTAGAGTTATCAAATAGAGTCATCAAAAAGGAGTCAATCGAACATAGTTATTCAAAAGAAGTTAACCGAACATAGTTAAAAGAAATAGAGTTAAACAAGATTAGAAACTGACTAGAGATTAGTTAAGTCGAATAGTTTTCTGAGTATCGATCTGATGTTAGTTTCGGCCTTCGGGTATTATACTTAGAGAATTGTTCCCTACTAGTTTACAGTCAGGGATTGATAGTTGTGATATGTAAATAACAATGGAAATGTTTTCCAGTGTTAATAACGTATATTTTCTAAACATAGAAATGAGGAAATATACATGGTTGATGATTAATCGATATAATTTCCATCTGGAAATAATATCGTTGTTTGCACACTTGTTTTTCTTTGATAGTTAAATCACAGATTATCAAAGTTTTGACCATTTTAACGTTGTTAATACGGAGAGACCGGTTGGATTATTGTCCGAAGAACCACTTTGTATTGGCATAAGAGTTGCGAATCATATATGCCAAAGATAATTGAAGATGGAGTAAAATGCAAGGGCTGTTGTGTAAATCTTAGATAACAGTACCTAAGATGGATATACTGAATAGTGCCTTCGGTTTGTCCAGTACCAGGACGACATGTATGGCAGAATGTCTGACAGAGTATATCTAATAGATCGCGTAAGTTGATCTCTTAAAACGTATTCACGTTTGGTGGCGGAGGAATTCGTTTCTTTAGCTGTATACCCATTGTATTCTTGGGAAAATCAATTTGTGATTTGGTGGGTATGACGATGTGACATTCAAAGTGAATGAAGATGTGGTATGTAAAAGATAAGCATAGCTTCTAGCCTCACATCCGATAAATGACAGAAATCGGGCAGGCAGCATGGCTATGTAGGTCGCACCTATTAGGGTGTATAATCACCTAATCTAGAGTTTCATTTACTTCTAAAAATCTATTGTTGATGCTGTCCCATTCGGGAAACGGTTGCTGATCCCAACCGTTGGTGATATACATTCGATACACTCAAGCGAAATGAGTGGTCGGTCATGTGTGGCCGGGTTGCAAGATGTTCTTGTTGAACCCAGTGTATTCCTCTCTAGAGGTACACTAGCGAAAGGTGGTTCCATACCTTGTCGTAGATGGAAATCCATTACCCAATATGTGCTTGCAGTTTTGATTGTATACTATATATGTAGAACGTGAGACGAAAGCGTTCTGCTTGATGATTATTATAGTTTGGTTGATAGACATTATTATAATATCCAAAGGTTTGTGATATGAAGATATTTTGGATTCTCATAAGGGAAAAACCCGTTCCATTATGCGGCATGGTCTTATGAGATACCGTTTAATGGCTCAATTTATTTTAAACTGTTTTACTCATACCAGTCCCATTATTGACCCGGAGTTTATTTTGTTTTGTTTTCTCTAAACTCTTGGGTGCCCAATTTTGTACGGGCAGTCAAGTAGTCGGGATTTACAGATACTTGAAGAGCTGGAGCAGGAGGCTTAAGGATCATATAGCTATAGTTTATTTCTGCTGTGTTGTAAGTGTTGTACTTTGATAATGATGTATATTCAAGTACATGTATATATATATTTCAAGTTATGTTATATATATTATATGTTATTCGTTCCGCTATGGGGTTCGTGTTACTCTAATGTTGTGTTCTTCTTCTTCTTCTATTCTAAGTTTCTATCTTATCTATTCTCACGCTTTAACTTCTTTAATTTACTATTCGGTTATTTTCGATCCTTGGATGTTTGATATGTGTTGTATATCGGATAACCAAGATCGCATTTTTCAGGGTTTTTACAATTGGTATCAGAGCTTAAGGTTAAGTTTACCTTGGCTCTGTGGCGTGACTCGAAAGAGATAGGGTTAGTAATACCCCAGATTGAGTTTGAGTGTATATATACGAGTGAATGTATTTGTTATTCAATATAAAAATTTGTTTTATATTATGGAGATTTATTGGTTGAGTTGTTTATGGGTTCTGGTCGATCAGTTGATCCACTGTATCGATAGGAGTTTATAAACACTTGAATACGATAAACCGTCATGGCATGTTTTGAAAAGAGGGTAAATGAAATAATTTGCCCAAAATATATTTTGATATAAAGGATTTATACTGGAATGATTATAATATATTGGATATATTTGTAACACCCCGCCTCCGCTAGGGTCACTCGCAAAGGAATGCACTAGCTTTAGAGGGGCATTATTGGTAAACATGCACAGAAATATCACAAGACAGAACATATAACATAGCGGAAGTAAAATCGAACTTTTATAAACATTACTAATTAAGGTCCAAAGCCTTTTACATCAGAGTACATCAAAACTTGTCTTGCAATAGTAAAGAAGCATAAAGACTTTTTCATAAATTATTCCCCAAGTAAAAACAGTAAAATAGCCATAGCCAAGGAAAGTCCAAGCCATCCATGATGACCTTCAAGCAGAAGAAGTCCGAACTAAACAGCAGTGTTTCCTCCCTGTAACCTGGGGGGGAACGGAAGAAAAGAGGCGAAACAAAACGGGTCAGTCAAAAAGACTGAGTAAGCCCTATCTACTATTAGCATAAAAACTAGTAAAGTTAACTGACATGAGAAACTGAGATGAACATAAGCATGATAACAAGATAGATAAGCTAAATCAAAATAACATGATGAACTACTGAACTCAGATAAACTAAGATGTCATGATAAATTACGATGTCAAGACAAAACAAGGTATCACATCGTCAGGTTCCTATCAAGTATAATATCCCAAGATATCTATCACGTATAACGTCCCATGGTATCTATCCTGTATATATGCTCTGCACCTATCGTACTAGTATCACAACCCACGTCATGTAATGGTCCATGTCAACCTAATATATAGCATATGTAGGTTTTCCCAACTCGTATGTTTCTTTCCATGAATAAGTTCAATCCTTTGCCGTAGGCCGTACGGACTTTCCCATGTAAACGTTTTATCCTTGAAGTTGTTTTGGACTGCAACCCTGGATCTAGTTGTGTTTCCTTACCATGAATTATCGCGCGTCCACTTAGGATTTATGCCACCTAGGACCGCTAGGGATTATGCTACCTAATGAACGTTTCCGTGTCTCGGTTTGGGTTTTGGCGACCTAGGACCACTAGGGATTACGCCACCCGTCAACCGCGCCCTTGATCCCACGTATGTATCGTGAATCGTTTTCCATGTCTAGATGCACATGTTCCCCAATGTGCCATCCGAGTTCCGTGCCAGGGCAAATCAAGAAATACGGAACTCGGTCGGGAGCTTTAAATCGTCTGCCGATGCAAATATCAAGGTCTGTTTTTGTACCCGTGGCTATGGTCCCACGTGACCCCTCCCTCAACTACTGAAAGGCAATCCAAGAAAAATCATGTATAAGAACCACTCCACGGCCCCACTATAGCCCACTTTCCTACGGGCCAACCTCACCCATGACTCGATAGCAAGCACATGGTCTGTTGGGGGTTCCCTGCCTTTCCGCACGTACACGATTGACTAAAGATGGTAGGTAGTCGGCGATGCGCTATCCAGGGCAAAAACAAGAATCGTCGACTCCACGCTAATCCATCCCAGTCTTTAGGTTGCTTGCATAGCAACCAAGGCATACTCTTGGTCCTTCTAACGCAGACCTTAACCTCTCATGGGCCTAGTATAATTACCTGGCAGCCCACAGAGGGATTCCAAGAATATCCTCACGTCCCCCGAAGCTTCCACTTCGGCACCCAGTGCGCTGGAGCTTTTATCCAAGTCAGATAACTTGCTCCCCCTCGTATACTAAGCGATGACCTACCGTATCAGGTTACTCATCGTTTTGAGAATTAGTCCTATGTCCTTGGCTAAGAATTATTACTTAGTTACCCTTAACTAAGGTTTACCACTTAGCTTCCTTTCCCGTTATCCTTGATTAACCACGGTTTTCTACCTAGTTCTTCTAGCTAGGGTTTGTCTATTGGGTCAAGTGTTATCATTCAAGTCCATGACTTAACCCACCCACGAATCACGTCAAAGATTGGCTAAGTATTTAAGTTCAAGACTTAGTCCCACAAGTTGGTTAAGTGTACCCAGAGGCTCATGACTTAACCCTATCAAGTCAAATTGGTCAAGTACTAGCTTACCTTAATCCTATCGGATTATCTTGCTAGATCGATTAAGCATAGATTATCTTAATCCCATCAAATTATCGAGTCGGATTGGTTAAGTATAGGTTGGCTTAACCCCATCCTCTAATCGTACTACAATGGTTAAGTATATTCCAAAAAGGTCTTGTGACTTAACCTTATCAGGTCCGCGTATTAGATTGGTTAAGTGTAAGTTACTTAACCCCATCAAATCATCATGTATAATTGGTTAAGTATAAGTTGCTTAACCCCATTAAATTATCACGTTAAGTTGGTCAAGTATTGGTTACTTAACCTCATTGAATTACCGAGTTTAAATTGGTTAAGTGTTTAACTTAACCCCATCGAATTACCGTGTTTAGATTAGTTATGTGTGGAAACCCCATCTAATTACCGTGTCGGATTAGTTAGGTGCAAATTACTTAACCCCATCCCCTAATCATCTTGTATGGTTAAGTGTCATTAAGAAAACTTACTTAACCTTGCCAAATTATCATGTTGGATTGATTAAGTGTTGGTTAACTTAATCCCCGTCCACTAGTCGTATAAAAATGGTTAAGCATCATTAGGCAAATCAAATCACTTAACCTACCCAACCTTGTCATGTTTTGTTAAGTATCATTAGCCTAACCAATTTACTTAACCCCTTTATCCATGTCATATTTGGTTAAGAGTTATTAATCAAATTAACTTAACCCTATCATGTGACATTAATTACTTAATGCACCCCAACCTCTCACATTAGACTTTGTTGTGGTTACTAGTTAAGCCGGTCGGTTCCGGGTAGCTTTACACCACAACTTGGTCTAACCTCGGGTTCAAGCACAACATGACCAACTTCTCACATTGGGTCCTATTGTTTGCAACTACTAGTTAGGCCGGTCGGTTCCGGGTAGTTTTACGTTGCAAACTCAACCCAACCTCGAGTTGGCCACACTTATATTATCTAAGTGTCATGTTCATCATGTTTCCAAAACATGTTACAAGTTTTTCAAGCATTTGGGTAGACCTAACTTAATAGGTAAATTCCCAAAGGGTAGACCTAACTTAATAGGTAAATTCCCAAGCTTATGTTTTTATGCATACTTACATGTCAACTTCCATGTTATATTTCAAGCCATGTTTTCAAGTTGTATTTTCATGTCATTAGAAATTACCCATAACATAACCCAACGCTTTTAAACTCGCATATACGTTCGCAACAACATAATGGATTAAAAGAAGAGACTTGGCAAAGGAATGACAAAAATGGGTATTAAGCCACAAGTTAATCATGGTGGCAAATGAGGCACAAATGTGTTCATTAGCTTGCATGTTACATTCTTACACCTCAAAAACATGCATAAACCCAAACTTGGCACATAAACGAATCATGGTGACTAAAGACATAGAATGATGACTAGTAACTCGCATATATCATCATATAAGGGTTATGATTTCATATGCAAGTTGACAAGAAGATTATGAAGGTTCTCATGTTGCATAATGCAACATTTCAACATAAAGGTTGTAGCTTTTTGCTCATAAGATCAAGATAATGACTTCATAAACTTGCATAACATGTTAGCATGCATCATTCTCAATGATCAAACCCAAACTTTCTACATGAACATTTAACTTCATAGTTAATATCTAAGAGTAGGGAAAAGGCTTACATTGCTATGAAGGCACAAATCGATTAGATGAAAGATTGAGACAAAGCCTATGCATGTCATCATCCTAAAACCCAAAAATGAAAGCTCCAAATCAATCAAAACCCCATCTTTATGAACAAAGATCAAAGCTTTAGCCTTGAAATCAACTTGAGAGGCTCTCATACTAACATAGAAACTCTCTAACACTCTCATGATCATGAAACCTCTCATAGAAATGAAGTGGAGGCTAGGATTTTGAGTGGAGGCCATGAGAGGAGCAATTTTGCCATAGTTTAGTTGCATGAATGAATAATGAGGATTTAGGATAGGTTAGGGTCTTATTTATAGATTAGGCAAGTGTTTTAGGCCATAGGATTAAACCTAGATTCAATCCAAGCCATCAAAGCATGTCTTGGGGAAGAAGTCAAGTGTAGGAACCATCTTGGGCCTTTAGATTAAAGATGAACCATGAGAACCATCCAAATGCAAAATCTGCATTTGAGCGAATCGGCCCACGGGTTGACAGCCAAACACCTTGGATTAACCCCTAGTCGACCCAGCGGGCTCGGGTCGACCTCAAAAATCGGCCGGTTCGGTTATTCCCCTCTCCCAATTCGCTGTTTTGAACATTTTTGCATATTTATTTATTTAATTTTCAATTATATATATATATATATATATTTCTCTGCGCAACCCATTTCACTTAATTAAGTATACTTTAATTTGGGAATTTTTCGTGAAACTTCGCGAGGCCATATCTTGGTCATACGGACTCCGATTTTCGAAAACTCGGACTCTATTTCGCGTATTTTTCCAAGACGAACGCAATGGCATAGCCCGTTTCCCTTGATTCAGATTTTACAGTTTAATTCTGCCTCCATTTATGTTATAACAGGTTATTGAAAATACGGGTTGTTACATTCTCCCCACCTTTTAGGATTTCGTCCCCGAAATCTCCAAGTTAGGAAGAACATATCCTACCATCCATCATCCATCTACTCAAAATATCATCCACAAGCATCCATTGTCCTTAGATGATTTCTAATGCTGTATGAATATATGCAAAACGTGTGTGTACATGTTCCTTAGCTAATGCTAATGATCAGGCCTGAATAACCTTTCTAATGCAAAAATATGTATAGTGCCATTGATCCAACATGTATGCAAATAGTCTTAGTCATATAGATACTATATGCGTGCACAATCATTCATTCATATGCAACAACCGCATGATGACACATTCAATTTCATCCATAAACAAATATAAATACTCGTGTATATGCAATATGAAATGTGACCGAGTCGAGCTAGCATCTAATGTGTATACGCGCATCCACAAGCAACCACTTGCAACCACTTGCAACCATATCAATCATAACATGTTTCAAATACATGTTTACATCCATAGGGTTCTACCCAGGATTCCCTAAAACAGGGTCGAGAAGATAAACGAGACAAACTCCTTACGGGGTTTGTAACAGAAAATAGGACCGAGAGGGTGTCCACAAAAGATAGCCTACAAGTAACCTCTACAGAAAACAGGGATCAAGGATACACTCCCAAAAAGAGATATCATGCGCGCATCTAGTCTTTGACCATCAAAGTCGTACTTCCTTGAGCTCAATTCCATTGTGCCTTGACCGTCTTTGCGATTTCGTAGCTTCTTATTTCCTGTTTCCATAACATGAGCTGGAACTCATTTCCTCGTCGCCTCTCGTTCCACTTGCACTTATCCCCCTTTTTTTTCTAGAATACTTGACGCAAACATGACTGCGTACTCATGATCTCATGCAAGCTTTCCAAAATTCACTAGTGAATCTCGGACCTCGTACCACAGGGTATTTCTCGTAGAAGAACTTCCTCTTGAAAGTAAACATATGCCAACCAGGTTATCAAGCGCACTTACTAGGGTGATCTCTATAACCCATGCATAAATGAAGTAAACCATCCGTCTTAGCGGCGAACACCACTCGATCGGGCTTCAAATTTCCAATAAAGGCATCAAGGGATTCTAAGTAACTAGTCATGACAGAACCTCAAAAAGGTTACATGATACTTCGAGGGTATTACCAAGGCTAGTCAAATGGTCTAACTACCCTCCTATCAAAAACCGAGAGTGGCACCCCCTACTGGATAACCACTTCATCCCTAGAATCCATCCATAGCTTATAAACATAAGCATTATTTCCAAACTCAACACTTGGCATAGACATTCCCAAATCCAAACAAGTCATGTATAAATGGATTGATTCTCCAATAGGACTTTGAGACAAAAATGGGATTCTCTATTACGCTAGTACTTAAGGTGCAGAGACTCAACTATCGAAGCAGACTTAAATGATATGAACAACGAAGTCCTAACGGGATGATAGAGAAGAAAAGCTAAACCTTTAACAAGATTGTTACCCTCCTTCCGAGGTACTCTAGAAATGAGAGCATACTACTGCCCTCCCGATGATCTTGTCCTTGTCCCATAATACTTAACTATCCACCCCGTTTTACCATGCCAAAGGTACTCTCTCGTCATGGGTTTCATTGTTCATCTTTCTCCCTCCTTTGAGGACTAAGCCATACCAACAAGTTGCTCATCCTTAAGCCCGTATCCTTTATCCTCTTTCTCACTATCCTTCCTTATAACGCGGCCACTGGTCTCCCGAGAACCACCTCCATCGCATGGAAAGCACTTTCGTAGATAGAAAAGACTAGTCGCAGTTAAAACCACTGTGACTACAGATGGAGGAAAGAAAGGAAAAGCGATTCAATTAAGGAAACGAGGATAGTGCTAATGGCCTTTGGGGAATAGCCTTTTTCTTTTAAAAGAAAATTTTCTTGAAAAATGCTTCTTTGTAAACGATTTTCAAATAGTTTTCAGAAGGCCTTTAAAAACTTTTGCCCAGTCTGGTAACCTTCTGCTCTGATACCACATGTAACACCCCGCCTCCGCTAGGGTCACTCGCAAAGGAATGCACTAGCTTTAGAGGGGCATTATTGGTAAACATGCACAGAAATATCACAAGACAGAACATATAACATAGCGGAAGTAAAATCGAACTTTTATAAACATTAATAATTAAGGTCCAAAGCCTTTTACATCAGAGTACATCAAAACTTGTCTTGCAATAGTAAAGAAGCATAAAGACTTTTTCATAAATTATTCCCCAAGTAAAAATAGTAAAATAGCCATAGCCAAGGAAAGTCCAAGCCATCCATGATGACCTTCAAGCAGAAGAAGTCCGAACTAAACAGCAGTGTTTCCTCCCTGTAACCTGGGGGAAACGGAAGAAAAGAGGCGAAACAAAATGGGTCAGTCAAAAGGACTGAGTAAGCCCTATCTACTATTAGCATAAAAACTAGTAAAGTTAACTGACATGAGAAACTGAGATGAACATAAGCATGATAACAAGATAGATAAGCTAAATCAAAATAACAGGATGAACTACTGAACTCAGATAAACTAAGATGTCATGATAAATTACGATGTCAAGACAAAACAAGGTATCACATCGTCAGGTTCCTATCAAGTATAATATCCCAAGATATCTATCACGTATAACGTCCCATGGTATCTATCCTGTATATCTGCTCTGCACCTATCGTACTAGTATCACAACCCGCGTCATGTGTTAACCATGAATGTCCCTTGCCTAACGTCATGTAATGGTCCATGTCAACCTAATATATAGCATATGTAGGTTTTCCCAACTCGTATGTTTCTTTCCATGAATAAGTTCAGTCCTTTGCCGTAGGCCGTACGGACTTTCCCATGTAAACGTTTTATCCTTGAAGTTGTTTTGGACTGCAACCCTGGATCTAGTTGTGTTTCCTTACCATGAATTATCGCGCGTCCACTTAGGATTTATGCCACCTAGGACCGCTAGGGATTATGCTACCTAATGAACGTTTCCGTGTCTCGGTTTGGGTTTTGGCCACCTAGGACCACTAGGGATTACGCCACCCGTCAACCGCGCCCTTGATCCCACGTATGTATCGTGAATCGTTTTCCATGTCTAGATGCACATGTTCCCCAATGTGCCATCCGAGTTCCGTGCCAGGGCAAATCAAGAAATACGGAACTCGGTCGGGAGCTTTAAATCGTCTGCCGATGTAGATATCAAGGTCTGTTTTTGTACCCGTGGCTATGGTCCCACGTGACCCCTCCCTCAACTACTGAAAGGCAATCCAAGAAAAATCATGTATAAGAACCACTCCACGGCCCCACTATAGCCCACTTTCCTACGGGCCAACCTCACCCATGACTCGATAGCAAGCACATGGTCTGTTGGGGGTTCCCTGCCTTTCCGCACGTACACGATTGACTAAAGATGGTAGGTAGTCGGCGATGCGCTATTCATGGCAAAAACAAGAATCTTCGACTCCACGCTAATCCATCCCAGTCTTTAGGTTGCTCGCATAGCAACCAAGGCATACTCTTGGTCCTTCTAACGCAGACCTTAACCTCTCATGGGCCTAGTATAATTACCTGGCAGCCCACAGAGGGATCCCAAGAATATCCTCACATCCCCCGAAGCTTCCACTTCGACACCCAGTGCGCTGGAGCTTTTATCCAAGCCAGATAACTTGCTCCCCCTCGTATACTAAGCGATGACCTACCGTATCAGGTTACTCATCGTTTTGAGAATTAGTCCTATGTCCTTGGCTAAGAATTATTACTTAGTTACCCTTAACTAAGGTTTACCACTTAGCTTCCTTTCCCATTATCCTTGATTAACCACGGTTTTCTACCTAGTTCTTCTAGCTAGGGTTTGTCTATTGGGTCAAGTGTTATCATTCAAGTCCATGACTTAACCCACCCACGAATCACGTCAAAGATTGGCTAAGTATTTAAGTTCAAGACTTAGTCCCACAAGTTGGTTAAGTGTACCCAGAGGCTCATGACTTAACCCTATCAAGTCAAATTGGTCAAGTACTAGCTTACCTTAATCCTATCGAATTATCTTGCTAGATCGATTAAGCATAGATTATCTTAATCCCATCAAATTATCGAGTCGGATTGGTTAAGTATAGGTTGGCTTAACCCCATCCTCTAATCGTACTACAATGGTTAAGTATATTCCAAAAAGGTCTTGTGACTTAACCTTATCAGGTCCGCGTATAAGATTGGTTAAGTGTAAGTTACTTAACCCCATCAAATCATCATGTATAATTGGTTAAGTATAAGTTGCTTAACCCCATTAAATTATCACGTTAAGTTGGTTAAGTATTGGTTACTTAACCTCATTGAATTACCGAGTTTAAATTGGTTAAGTGTTTAACTTAACCCCATCGAATTACCGTGTTTAGATTAGTTAAGTGTGGATTACTTAACCCCATCTAATTATCGTGTCGGATTAGTTAGGTGCAAATTACTTAACCCCATCCCCTAATCATCTTGTATGGTTAAGTGACATTAAGAAAACTTACTTAACCTTGCCAAATTATCATGTTGGATTGATTAAGTGTTGGTTAACTTAATCCCCGTCCACTAGTCGTATAAAAATGGTTAAGCGTCATTAGGCAAATCAAATCACTTAACCTACCCAACCTTGTCATGTTTTGTTAAGTATCATTAGCCTAACCAATTTACTTAACCCCTTTATCCATGTCATATTTGGTTAAGAGTTATTAATCAAATTAACTTAACCCTATCATGTGACATTAATTACTTAATGCACCCCAACCTCTCACATTAGACTTTTTGTGGTTACTAGTTAAGCCGGTCGGTTCCGGGTAGCTTTACACCACAACTGGTCTAACCTCGGGTTCAAGCACAACATGACCAACTTCTCACATTGGGTCCTATTGTTTGCAACTACTAGTTAGACCGATCGGTTCCGGGTAGTTTTACGTTGCAAACTCAACCCAACCTTGAGTTGGCCACACTTATATTATCTAAGTGTCATGTTCATCATGTTTCCAAAACATGTTACAAGTTTTTCAAGCATTTGGGTAGACCTAACTTAATAGGTAAATTCCCAAAGGGTAGACCTAACTTAATAGGTAAATTCCCAAGCTTATGTTTTTATGCATACTTACATGTCAACTTCCATGTTATATTTCAAGCCATGTTTTCAAGTTGTATTTTCATGTCATTAGAAATTACCCATAACATAACCCAACGCTTTTAAACTCGCATATACGTTCGCAACAACATAATGGATTAAAAGAAGAGACTTGGCAAAGGAATGACAAAAATGGGTATTAAGCCACAAGTTAATCATGGTGGCAAATGAGGCACAAATGTGTTCATTAGCTTGCATGTTACATTCTTACACCTCAAAAACATGCATAAACCCAAACTTGGCACATAAACGAATCATGGTGACTAAAGACATAGAATGATGACTAGTAACTCGCATATATCATCATATAAGGGTTATGATTTCATATGCAAGTTGACAAGAAGATTATGAAGGTTCTCATGTTGCATAATGCAACATTTCAACATAAAGGTTGTAGCTTTTTGCTCATAAGATCAAGATAATGACTTCATAAACTTGCATAACATGTTAGCATGCATCATTCTCAATGATCAAACCCAAACTTTCTACATGAACATTTAACTTCATAGTTAATATCTAAGAGTAGGGAAAAGGCTTACATTGCTATGAAGGCACAAATCGATTAGATGAAAGATTGAGACAAAGCCTATGCATGTCATCATCCTAAAACCCAAAAATGAAAGCTCCAAATCAATCAAAACCCCATCTTTATGAACAAAGATCAAAGCTTTAGCCTTGAAATCAACTTGAGAGGCTCTCATACTAACATAGAAACTCTCTAACACTCTCATGATCATGAAACCTCTCATAGAAATGAAGTGGAGGCTAGGATTTTGAGTGGAGGCCATGAGAGGAGCAATTTTGCCATAGTTTAGTTGCATGAATGAATAATTAGGATTTAGGATAGGTTAGGGTCTTGTTTATAGATTAGGCAAGTGTTTTAGGCCATAGGATTAAACCTAGATTCAATCCAAGCCATCAAAGCATGTCTTGGGGAAGAAGTCAAGTGTAGGAACCATCTAGGGCCTTTAGATTAAAGATGAACCATGAGAACCATCCAAATGCAAAATCTGCATTTGAGCGAATCGGCCCACGGGTTGACAGCCAAACACCCTGGATTAACCCCTAGTCGACCCAGCGGGCTTGGGTCGACCTCAAAAATCGGCCGGTTCGGTTATTCCCCTCTCCCAATTCGCTGTTTTGAACATTTTTGCATATTTATTTATTTAATTTTCAATTATATATATATATATATATATATATATATCAATATATATATATTTCTCTGCGCAACCCATTTCACTTAATTAAGTATACTTTAATTTGGGAATTTTTCGTGAAACTTCGCGAGGCCATATCTTGGTCATACGGACTCCGATTTTCGAAAACTCGGACTCTATTTCGCGTATTTTTCCGAGACGAACGCAATGGCATAGCCCGTTTCCCTTGATTCAGATTTTACAGTTTAATTCTGCCTCCATTTATGTTATAACAGGTTATTGAAAATACGGGTTGTTACAATATTGGTTGTGATTATAATCGAGTAAGACTATAAATTAAATGGTTATTTACATAACCAATCAGAATTCATATAAGTGAAATACTGAAATTAGATGAGTTAAATCTGAAATTTAAACCATAAATTGAATTAAAATTCTAGAAAATTGGATAAGTGTTTGTAAATGGATTGGGATTAAAAATAAGGAAAATTAAAGATCCTGGGAGATTTTAAATTGTTTTACAAGCAGTGTGAATTATATTTTGAAATGAATTTCAAAGTGGAAATGTTTAGAAATGGTTTTATAGTATTGAACTCACTTCGATCGCTGGAAAATAGATTCTGACGATGACAGCTGCATCACCAGAATTCATTTTCGAGTTTCTAAGTGACGGATTACTACCAAAGGTCTTGTTTTTGAATGGTTTTGAGGAATCAAGTTGTTTAGAAATTCAAATGTTTTGAATTGGTTATATGATTTCAAATTAATTTGAAATGGACCCAGGAATTTAAAATTCAATTTATGAAGTTAAATAGATTGAGGTGGTAAAAAAATTAAAATTTAACTTGAACGAAGTTAAATAAAACTGGATTTGATTATAGAAATAATCTGAAATGGAATTGAGTTAATGAGTTATGAGTTTGGAATATGATATTGGAATTTGAATGGAATTCGGCTTAGGTATAAGCGAATGATTTGGTTTGAAGATATAAACTAAGTTGAGTTGGATTAAGATGACTTGGGTATAGGCTGAATTGATAACAGGTGAAAGTGATAGAGTTGATATGCCCGACAAAAAGGTACAAGTTTATATTTCCATTGGATATAAGAGTTATGTGCCGAATTGGCAAGCCGCTTGGCTGTTTTATTTTCTTTTGGGTTGGAGATGGCCCAGAGAGGCGAGTTGGAGATTGAGCTATTGACCAATACAAAGGAGGTATTGGCAAAAAAATCGAAAATTTAAGGTGTTAGAAAATTTTCAGGATTTTTGAAAATATTCATTAATAGAATTAAATTACTAATTTAATTGAAATTAAATTAGTCAGGGGAAACTGAAGTTGAGAAGTGAACAATATAGTCTAGCCAGTCGATAGGGTTTGTTTTATACCTTAGCAATTTCGAGGACGGAATTATTTTAAGTAGTGAAGAATGTAATGACCCGTATTTTTAGGTATAATAGTTAATTTATTTAATTATTTAAAATAGTGATTTAGGGAATTAAATCGTTGTTGAATTAAAAAAAGTGAATTATTTAATTAATTTAAATAATAGAATAATATATTTAATTCAGAAATAATCAAAAATAGTGGAATTCACAATATAGTGTGAATTGGATTATTTAAAATATATAGTTCATCTTAGAGTTGAATTATATGTACAAATATATTCAATCGACATCAGTTGAACATATAATTATATTATAATTATAAACGAGCACGAAATGACGCTGCAGTTCGCGATTTGGTGATTTGATCTTCAACTGGATATACAGAAGCCGTTTTAAATCGGATTTCTGTGAAACAAGAAATGTTAGGAGCTGGTGGAGTATATTTTTCTAGTGGAAGAGAAAAATCGGGATTTCGTCGTGTAGATTTTGATTTATGTCCAAATCAAATTTTAAAATAGTCGCTATAGAATCGTTTATCGACCGTAACGGTTTATTCGATATAACTAGATACCGGTTTCAAATTTAGACAAGGTTCTTTAGAGATATAGTGATAATTTAATTTTTAGAATTTTATATTGATTTTTAATTAATTAAATAAGCAACTTTTTATTTAAAGTATTTTGCACCATATAATCAACATTTTGGGGTTTCACAATATGAGTTAATCTCCCAGTATTTTTATATTTTTGGGATCGGGGAACCAAGCTCATCTCAACTATATAATTATTTCTGTCTGGAGCAGCTCATATATTAATGAAATTTGACGTGACCGGAAATGTAAAACTTTACAACCCCTAACCTATAACCTAATTGTTTCTCACGGTCAAACAATAAGCCACGCCTCATGTTTTCAACCGAAAGTTTTGTGTGATCAAAAGAAGAAAACGTGGAAGTTTCTTCATCCTCTAAACTCTCCTATATAAAATATTTTTAATCCTCCTTAACCAAAAACTATCGTTCATCTCAAAACAATTGAGCCGCCACCCTTATCTTCAGGAAAATCAAAATGGAGTACTTTAGAAGAAAAGTTTTGAGGAATTTGGGGTCAACAATGTTCAGTGCTTTTCACAGTGAAGCTCAGTCTGATGCGGACATCGCGAGGAAGATGTTCGTTGAAGAAGGAGTTGATGGTGGATATTAGAACTGGTGGAGGCACTGAGATGGTGAAGCGTCGATGTCGACTCAGTGGGTTACGGGTGGCCTGGGTGTCGCGGTTTGCAGGGCAGTGTTGGGTTTGGCGAAATGTAGATGAAGTGTGGAGTTTGTCTGGTGTTGTTTTGTGAAAGGAAGCAGGAAATCATGGTGGAAGTTGTTGTTCTTGTTCCAGCGAGGAGGAAGATAGGTGTTTTAACGGGTGGTGGACTGTAGGGACGTGCTGCAGTTGGGATTTTAATGCTGATGCTGGTTCGTGGAATAAGACATACTGAAATGGTGTTATGGAAATGGGTATGTGTCTGAACGTCGAAGGGAATTGCCAAGACACAGATGCACGAAATCTTGTTGGTCCATTCGGTGATTAAATAAGGAGGGCGAGCAGTTTTGAACACGCTGTTTTGGCAGATAGTACTGTAAAGTGTGAAGTGATATGATTTGGTTGTTGGGTTTGGAGGCCAAAGAGGATCGTAGAAATCAGACGGTGAGAAATTGTTTGCTGGAGATGGATATCCTCGTTTGGGGAAGAACATGTTTGGGCGGATGGTCTAAATGCTGGGCTGACGTGAGGACTGGGCCTTGGGCCATGAAAGTGGTGAGGTCAAAATGAGTTCCTTTGAAATCATGTTTGCAGTTGCTACGTGTACGAGCTGGGTTAGAGCGGTTTGAGACTCATTGAAATTAGGTTGAAAGCATCGGTTAGGATCAACAACCGTTAATCTTTTTTCAACGATTAACGAACCAATGTGAGTAAATCTCGCTAACTTTGAATAGTTTATATTTCATGTTGTATTCTTAGAACTGTTAAATATGGCTGATTGACTGTGTGTTGACCGTTTGATTGAACTGCTAGTCAGTTAGTTGAAATTCTATATTGATTCTGTTTAATAGAATATATCATATGGAACTGAAAGTGATGTCGATTTTATTGTGTAACTTCTGTGGATGCAGGGAAACAGGTTAGAGGAATCCAATTGGATTCCTCAACATTTATTTTACTATTTTTCATATATTGTGATATATGATGTGATAAATAATCTATTGTCAATTATATGTGTTTGGACGATATTGATCATCATGATTTGATATGTATATGATCATGGTTGTTGAAAGGTAAATCAAAGTTTCTTGGTCCCTTCTGATGAACAGATTTATAAAAATTTTGATTCTTAAGATTTTTTTGATAAATCATTGATTCATCTGGTTTCAAAATATAAAGAAAATAGAAATATATAATAAATTATATAATTATAAATTTTTTTACTTTACCAGATCGAAATTTTTTTATGTTCAAAACTGGAATTTATAGACCCAATGTCACATTCAGTAGCTTTTTGTACGTCGTATGCCTACTTTTTTTGAAACATTCCTGGTAGTTTTAGTAGATGGAGATGGAATTGTTTGGGCAGATATTCCTTTATTCTATTTATTTACTTTCTACGTAAATATCTTTCGAAGGGCAGAATCAAAATATAGCATAACATACCGGAATGTTGATAAGGGAATTTTCAAAGTGATATTGAAAATAAAATATTTATAAATTGGAGTATTTATAAATAGGAGATATTTAGAAAGGGAATAATTATAAAATTAAAGAATTTTATAAAACGATTTTTTTACTTAGCAAGTAAATATAAGTGTAAAACGATATTTATTTAAGATGTATAAAGAAAGATATTTACGTAGAAATTAAATAAATAGAATAAAGGAATATTTATTCGGAAAATAAATAGGATTATAAAAAGAAATTTACAAGATAGAAAAGAGTTAGTCGATTAGAGTTATCAAATAGAGTCATCAAAAAGGAGTCAATTGAACATAGTTATTCAAAAGAAGTTAATCGAACATAGTTAAAAGAAATAGAATTAAACAAGATTAGAAACTGACTAGAGATTAGTTAAGTCGAATAGTTTTCTGAGTATCGATCTGATGTTGGTTTCGGCCTACGGGGTTTATACTTAGAGAATTATTCTCCTACTAGTTTACAGTCAGGGACTGATAGTTGTGAAATGATAGTGATATATAAATAACAATGGAAATGTTTTCCAGTGTTAATAATGTATATTTTCTAAACATAGAAATGAGGAAATTTACATGTTTGATGATTGATCGATATAATTTCCATCTGGAAATAATATCATTGTTTGCACACTTGTTTTTCTTTGATAGTTAAATCACAGACTATCAAAGTTTTGACCATTTTAACGTTGTTAATATGGAGAGACCGTTTGGATTATTATCCGAAGAACCACTCTGTATTGGCATAAGAGTTGCGAATCATATATGCCAAAGATAATTGAAGACGAAGTAAAATGCAAGGGCTGTTGTGTAAATCTTAGATAACAGTACCTAAGATGGATATACTGAATAGTGCCTTCGGTTTGTCCAATCCCAGGACAACCTGTATGGAAGAATGTCTGACAAAGTATATCTAATAGAACGCGTAAGTAGATCTCTTCAAACGTATTCACGTTTGGTGGCGGAGGAATTCGTTTCTCTTAGCTGTATACCCGTGTTATTTTTGGGGAAATAAATTTGTGATTTGGCAGGTATGACGATGTGACATTCAAAGTGAATGAAGATGTGGTATGTAAAAGATAAGCGTAGCTTATATCCTCACATCCGGTAAATGACAGAATTCGGGCAGGCAGCATGGCTATGTAGTCGCACTTATTAGGGTGTATTATCACCTAATATAGAGTTTCATTTCATTTACTTCTAAAAATCTATTGTTGATGTTGTCCCATTCGGGAAACGGTTGCTGATCCCAACTGTTGGTGATATACATACGATACACTCAAGCGAAATGAGTGGTCAGTCATGTGTGGTCGGGTTGCAAGATGTTCTTGTTGAACCCAGTGTATTCCTCTCTAGAGGCACACTAGCGAAAGGTGGTTCCATACCTTGTCATAGTTGGAAATCCATTACCTAATAAGTGCTTGCGGTTATGATTGTATACTATATATGTAGAACGTGAGGTGAAAGTGTTCTGCTAGATGATTATTATATTGTGGTTGATAGACATTATTATAATATCAAAAGGTTTTCGATATAAAGATATTTTGGATTCTCATAAGGGAAAAACCCGTTCCGTTATGCTGCGTGGTCTTATTAGATATCGTTTAGTGGCTCAATTTGTTTTAAACTGTTTTACTCGTACCAGTCCCATGACTGACCCGGAGTTTGTTTTGTTTTGTTTTCCCTAAACTCTTGGGTGCCCAATTTTGTATGGGCAGTCAAGTAGTCGGGATTTACAGATACTTGAAGCGCTGGAGCAGGAGGCTTCAGGATCATATAGCTATAGTTTGTTTCCGCTGTGTTGTAAGTGTTGTACTTTGATAATGATGTATATTCAAGTACAAATATATATTTCAAGTTATGTTATATATATTATATGTTATTCGTTCCGCTGTGAGGTTCGTGTTACTCTGATGTTGTGTTCTTCTTCTTCTTCTATTCTAAGTTTCTATCTTATCTATTCTCACCCTCTAATTTCTTTCATTTACTATTCGGTTATTTTCGATCCTTGGATGTTCGATATGTGTTGTATATCGGATAACCAAGATCTCATTTTTCCGGGTTGTCACACAAACAGCGGAAACAAAATACTGGATGATAATAAAACTGGTACGCCAGCCTCCTGCTCGCCTTCGCACAACAGCATCATCTTCACTAGTAACCTATAACCTGCTGCTTAGTCTGCTCATCCACAACCGGATGAACAACTCAATGTAATAAGAGGAGACATAAAACCTTGAGTCAGACAGCAGTCTTAGTAAGCGATAAAGCAGCTAACAAACTTCAACAATAAAGTATATGAGAAATGGATAGATAAACATACTAATCTACCCACAACACCAGAGAAGAACTCAACCTTATCTTCCCCACATCGGATAGTGATAGCCTTTACAACAAGTCAATCATTCATTTATGGAAACCAGAACACTCCTTCAATCATGATAAACCACTCATAACATCCAGATTATATATATCTCACGTAAAACATCCTAATTGAATTCAATGTCCCTCAAGTACAAGCCCCAGAGGCCTAAATCAATATCAGACAAGCACCCAAGGAACATCTCCTACGACTTTGGATAACCCACATGAGACGGTACAAACAGAACAACCAATCATACATGACTGACTCTGGCTATCGCCGCTAATCCTGCTTTGAAACCATCATTAATCGTACGACGACCAACATTGCCACATGTCAAGGGCTAATTGTAACCCTAGTTCTAGCATAAACCTCATACGCCTTTCAACGATACATATGTATGTCTAACCTTGACAACTAGGCCTTTCAACGATACCCAAGGTACTCGACCTACAACCGGTCTTTTGGGTGCCCCCATCATACCTTTGCTTCGAGCCTACTAGAACTTACGACAATGATAATCTCTCGCCTTCACATCTCTAGTCATCAAATCCGATGACTTTCCATAGCTCAAGCAACCTTCTTAAGAAACCATTATCTACCAACTCATGACCTTTGAGTTGTCGCCTTTCTCGTTGGTCTACACTGATCAACGAACCCATTCAACACTTCGAATATTCCCATTTGAATGCTCCTCGAAGTTAACACCATTGTCGACTCAAAAACAAGCTTCATTCCATTGACATTCTTTAGCTCTTAAATCTCTTAGATCTTACTCCTTAGGTCTTACTTCTTAGGTCTTGCTCCTTAGGTCTTGCCCCTTAGGTCTTAAAACGACCCAAAGCCAAGAAAAATGACCCAATACCAGGAAAAACGACCCAAACTAGGAAAAACGACTGAAAGTTAGGAAAAACGACCGAAAGATTGGAAAAATGACCCAAAGATTGGAAAAATGACCCAAAGCTAAGAAAAACGACCCAAAACTTGGAAAAACGACCCAAAACTAAGAAAAACGACCAAAGCTTGGAAAAACGACCCAAAGCTTGGAAAAACGACCCAAAGCTAAGAAAAATGACCCAAAGCTAAATCTGACCAAATTAGCTTCAAACTTGACCAAATTTCGCCAAACGACAACAACAATTCAAACAACTGATCTAAGTCATCCAAATCAGTCGTAACCATCTCAACCAATCCATAACAACATCAAAATGACAATTATCATCAAATTATGCAAATTCATCAAAAATCATTATAAATGAACATATGACCTAAATTGTGAATCTAACTTGCATGAACATGTAAAATGGCATAAGAATTACCAGTTTAAACATGCCAACTTAGATCATAGGGTGATTCATATGAAAATGGAATTAACAATGCATAGATCTATGGGAAAACACTTGCACTTGATGAGAAACATGAACAAACACTCATATGCTTTATTGAATCCATGTGAGAGATGCATATCACTCATCGATTCTACAAAACAAGTCAAAATTGATGAAATAAGAATCCGGATAGCAAGCACCTCGCACTAAACACCTTGATCCGATAAATCCTTGCTTCAATTGACGTAGATCTTGCCTTCAATGGTGTAGATCTTCAGTTTCCCTCCTTGGATTCTGATAACTAATGGTGGAAAGGTGTTAGAGGAAGGAGGAACTCAAGACCTCCCAATGAGAGAATGGAAAATTCAAACCCTTTCTCATATCGCTTACCCCCTAGTTATAGTTTCCACCAACCCCCTAATGGGCCTTCCCAATTCAACCCATTTTGGCTTACCAAACCTAGATAACCAACTGAAAAACTTTAAAACAGTGATTTCACCCAAACTGCTGAGCCAAATCTTTAATGTAACCATTCTACGGAAAGGCAATCATCAATTCCTTTCCAATGGCATAGGTCTCACCCTCTGATTCGACCTGAGTCAAAAGTTATGTCCTGTACAAGATTGGCAGGGGCAAAACGGTCACAAACAAAATTGGTAAAAATTATGGACATGTCTCACATCCCCATAAGCAACATATTAAAAGATGAGAATGATCCAACCCTCAGGGAATAAAATAAAAAAATATCTTACGATCTTCCGATACGTAAAATGCGGGCTGTTACTCCTTCTCTCCTCGATTCCTCTCCCACCACATACCGAATTCAACTGCCTCTTTGGAGGATTTTTTAGAGAAATTCTCTAGCTTCAAATCCATAACTATTGTGTCAATTATCATGGCGTGTTTCTCGAGTTCTATGCCCCCAAATTTCATCCGCCTCGCGGCCATTTGCTCCGCCTTGCCCAATTCGATTTCGATAAGGGTTAGGGCTATAAATCAAACAAAATTGTCCTTTGTCCGTCCGTGTCCGACCCGAAATTTTGTTCAACCGTTTGTCCGTCTGAATAAGCAATGGTCAAAATTAGGACATCATCCCCTGTCCGCCCGAAAATTTCGGTTCAAGCCCGAACTTGAGGCGTCCGAACCAAATGATCGAAAACGTCGGTTAAAACATGCTAAAAGTGTACGTTAGCATTATACCATTACAATATCAATAATCTCTGATAAATATATCTTTAGAATTCTTTCCCTATTATTTCTTTCCTTCCCAAGATGGTTGCTTGGTCTCTTCCCAAGATGGCTGCTTCGGCTCTTACCCATGCTTCCTTTCACCTAAGATGGCTGCTTCGTCTCCGAATGAATGCATATGCTTTTCCAAGATGGCTTTATTTGATATCTTTATTTCCATTTATATGTTCGAAATTTTAAGTTTATGGTCTCTATATTTATGATGTGTGTTTAGTTTTAGTTTGTAAATTTTACATATTCTCTGTATAGTGTAGTTCATGCATGGAGTGATGTGCTCTCCAAAGAATAGTTTAAAATATTTATGTTGTTGCCATTTTGTTTGTGGTTAAAACATGAAGTATTGAAATATTTGGGATCCTGCAAAACTTGGAGATATGCAGGTTACTGCACTTGATGAGTCTTAGTCCACCTAAGTCTGATTCCATCTGAGTCCGGCCGAGTTGTCCGAGAGCTGTCCGAGTCCATCCGCGTCCGAACGAGTTAAACGGGCCGGACACGATCATTAAATAATTTTATTAGTCTGAGCTCGTACGTAACAAGTGCAGTCCGTATTTTGTCAAGTCAGACAGTTGTCCATCCAAGCTTCTAGTTCGGCCCGAGTTCGAACATTGTATTGTTCGATACGACTCGTCCGATTTACACCCTTAACGAGGGTGACCTCCTCAGGTGTGCCTCTCGGAGCACTACGTCGTGGAATAACCTGATCAGCTTCATACTTCACGGATTTGAAGAATTTGGAAAACCTAGTTTTGAACAAATTGGAAAGGTAATGGCTTTAGTTTATTTAAACGTTTTATAACACTTTAAAGCATTGCGAAGTATGATTATCGTATAAAAATCATATCTTTTTCGTATGTTGTCGAAATCCAGTGAAACAAGAGATATTGGGACTGTGACATCGTGCACTACATTCTAGAAGAGGCTAGAACACATTTAGAGATCTCTATGAATTACGAAGGAGTGGAACCCAATGTGACATTTCTAAATTCAAATTGGAATGAATACGCGTTGTATAAGTTATATAAGCGATGTATAAATTATATAAGCACTGTATATCTCACATACAAGCGTTGTATAAATTATATATGCGATGTATAAATTATATATACATTGTATAAATCATATACGCGTTGAATGGAATTGAAATGAGATTGAAATGGAAATAAACACGTATATATATATATATTTGAAAATGGGCATATATTATTTAAGGCAAATCACAGCCTAAACGTAGATGCACGTCAACAAAATATCGATAGTACACAAATACAATGATTACAGTGCGTGGTAAAAAAACGAACCTATTATCTACATTAAACTGAATAGCTTCTTTCCAAAATTAGGAATGGCGAACGCCTTCATCTTCAACGAAAATTTCATGGCGGCCTTAGGTTTAGAGCTTTTGACCGTGGTTTCGGCCCATCCCCTCAATCCGTTTCTCCAGTACGAGGTAGTAGTTTTACCTCTGATGTAGTAAGTCTTCTTCCCCTCATTCGCAAAATTAAATTAGCTTCCACTTCAATTATTTTTTAATCTCAAGCACTGTTTTTTTTTGTTTTGAAAAATACGTCTGTTCCTCTCCTTCCATATCCACCAACAAGCAGTAACTACGCAAACGCCGTACTGTTTAACTTTAGCGTCTACATCCGCCCAATTCAAGCTCAGGTGAGAGATTATTTCCGGAAAGCTACCTTCTTTTGTTATTTTAGTGTATTTTTGATTGATAATTCCAAGAATTTCACAAGTAAAATTACACTGGAAGAATAGATGTTGGTGAGACTCACCATTACTGTCACATAAGGCGCAAATGTTGGTAGGGATGATACCCCAATTGAAAAGTCTTTCTCTAGTAGGAAGTCGAAATAACGTTACTTTATAAGCTGTGTGTAATACCTACCATTTATATATATATACTCCCCTCATCAACAAACAACGGACGATATAAATATTGTGCGATGATTGCATTGTGGAAATTGGTTGTGGTTGTGAATGATTGATTGTGGTTGCAACAAAATTAGTTGTGTTTGTGGTAAATTCATTGTGTTATGAAAATGAATTCTATTGTGGAAATTATGTAAATGAAACCATTGTATTGCCGCAAGGCCTAGGATAGCAGAGGAGCCATGCTGGACATGGTGCCGGCGTTAAATACCATGCCATTGTAATGCCGAAATTTTCTGAAATATTCATGCATTGAATAAATTGTTTGAACAATAAAATATTCATGTGTTGAATAAATTGTTTGAACGATAAAATTAGCATTTTTATTGAACGTATGAAGTATATAAAATATTCATGTGTTGAATAAATTGTTTGAACGATAAAAATAACATTTTTATTGTATGTATGAAGTATATAAAATATTCATGTCTGAAGTAAATTGTTTGAACAATAAAAATAGATTTTATTGTATACATAAACCTTTAAAAATATTTATTTGTTAAAATAAATCTGTAAACATTAAAAGCATCATTTTTAATGTGTTAACGAACTATATTAAATAGTCATGTAGTGAGATAAATGTTTACTCCTTGAAAATAATATTTTTAACATGTATGTGAAGTGCTAAAAATAACCATGTATTGAAATAAATATTTGTTCATTGAAAATATTATTTTTAATGTGTATATGAAGTGTTAAAAATAGTCATGTTTGAAAAATATTTTTGCTTGCCAAAAATATCATTTTTATTATATGTACGAAGTGTTAAAAATAACCAATGGTTAAATAAATGTTTGTTCATTGAAAGTAATATTTTTAACATGTGTGTGAAGTGTTAAAAATAACCATGTGTTGAAATAAATATTCTTTCATTGAAATTATTATTTTTAATATGTAAATAAAGTGTTAAAAATAGTCATATGTTGAAAAATATTTTTGTTAGCTAAAAATATCATTCTTATCACATGTATGAAGTGTTAAAAATAACCACAGGTTAAATAATCGCTTGTTCATTAGAAATATTATTTTTAACATGTATATGAAGTGTCAAAAGTAGTCATGTTTAAAAATAATTATTTGTTTGCTAAAAATATTATTTTTAGCTTAGATATGCATTTATATACACATGCTAAACAGGTAAATGGATTTGCTATTAAGTAAAGAATTTATTTGCGTGCCCGACAAATAGGTAAACCTTAATGAGTTGGTTGCGCTATTTTATTTATTATATAAACTTCTGTGAATGTCATTGGATGCAGAGTGATGGTTGTTCTATGTGAGATTATAAACAACGCGTAGGTTAGTAACAATTAATTTTGGACTACACTACATGACATACTTCGTGAAGATAGTATACTCTATCATATTCCATAAAAGCATTTGGAGCTTATATGACGAGGTTGGAATTACCAAACAAGCGAGAGGCTTGTATGGTGATGACTGCATTTCAGGTTGAACCAAAGATGAACTATTGATGTCATAGCATATTATATTCCAAATAAGCAATAGGTGCTTATATGACGAGGTTGCAATTACCATACAAGTGAGAGGCTTGTATGGCGATGACTGCATTTCAAGTCGAACCGAAGACAAGCTATTAATGTCATAGCAATTTATATTCCATATAAGCAATAGGTGCTTATATGACGAGGTTGAAATTACCATACGAGCAAGATGCTTGCATGGCGATGACTGAATTACAGGTTGAACTGAGGACTGATATGGACTAAATAAAATATAACGGTAAATTGCCAGATTAAATAAAAACCCCACATGGGCCTGGAGTTGACAATAATCACGTCTCTCCTGTTTTTAGATACAGCATATGGATTATTTATTTTCAAACACTGGACAAGGTGACGAGAATTTATTCTCCTGAGAAATGATTTTTACACTCTCCCTTGGTCTTAGATTAGTCACTAAAAATTGTGTATGCTTATACTGGATTTATTGGGTGCCTAATACGGCCCAATAAATTTCCAAACCCCTCTCCGTACAAAGGGTTATGGCAAAATATTTTGAAATTTAAAGGCGTTACCAAATTTTTGAAGTGAAAATGATTTGGAAATCGTCGAACGAATTATATATATATATATAAATTAAAATAAAACGAATCTCGCAGCTGTAGTTCGCGTTTTGAAATCATAACTTTAAACGATTATGTCGGAAAATCCAATCGTTGGATTTTCCCAAAACCGGAACCTTGGGTTCGCTTAGGAAAGATCTTTCCAACAATATAATATTTGTTAAGATCTAATGGTTAGATTTTGAGAAATGTATAATTCAAATCTAGAGAAAAACAGCGCCAGGGCCGCATTATGACCTGAAGCATCGTTTAATTAAAATGGCTATTTTTATATAAATAAAAATTGCGTTAAATCGTTATAAAATATTATAAATGATATGGAATGGAAATAAAACAATTTTACTTGGTTTATTGGATATTCTGGTGGTTAGATGTATTTGACATGATTATTATATTGAATTGAAACGTAAGTGTCAAATAATTTAAACACGAAAAGAATTGATTTGAATTCTATATATATATATATACATGAATTATTTGAAAAGACTGAGTTAATTCTCCTTTCAAATAATTGATCGATGATTAAAAATCGAAGATATGAAGATGGTGCAAGACCGGTGATCTTCACATCGTATGGATTGCTACTGGTGCCTTAGATATGGGTAGCTCCCTTAATGAGGTTATAGTGGTAGTCGTCTGGACGTACTTGTTGATCGTTCGGATATGCAAGGACCTCTCTTCCATATTGGACATATGGAATGAGAAATAAGGTGCCCCTGGTTTCGTTCAGACCCTGAATGGACTAGTAAATGGATGTGTGTCTGACGTTGGATTTTGTTTTGTGTTGATTGATCTCTATTAAATATACATCTGTTTGGTGGCGGAGAATTTATTCTCTTGCTTAACACCCTTCTCTAAGACATACAAGCTTAAAGGTTATATATCAATAGACATCAGTCGCATGACATGGAATGTCAATTTGGCATATTGAGATGTAAATGATCAATGCTTTTGTTGAAAAGCAGAGCCTTGTGGTTGATGATCAAAGCACGACTTTAAAGAGCTTAGTTTTGTGTATAGCGTTAATCTGCGAGCTTCACACCTTGGTATGAGTCAAAAACGGGATATGGGACGTAGGAAGGACACAACACTTCCTTCAAGATATGGGTGGTGTCATGGTATGGAGCCCAGACATTTGTTTATTTTTACCTATGTGGATGTTGGATTGCGAGGTGCCTCTGATATATCGGTTACTACAGAGCCGATGGATTGGACCGGGAAACGTGTGTTCAGGAATTGCCAATCCTCAAGCATAAGAGAGGACCGACCCTACAGGAACCAAGGGTTTCCCAAATTGTGTAATCCTGAGACATTTGCTAGAGTGTCTCGAAGCAGTGAGGAGCCATCCCTGGCCTCGACTGATGATGGAAATCCAATTTCCAATACGACATTATAGTTTTGATTGTAAACCTATATATGGCAGAATAGTGGCATGGGACGCTCATGTCATTCATGATTGATACATTATGATTGAAATTTCTTTTGAAACAAATATGCACTAGTGATAATATCAAATGATTTTGCTTTACACATATTGATCATTTTTTTGCCATTATAAGGTAAAACTCTATCCTCCGGCTTGCGTTGCATAGTGTATGGGACCTGAGTCTTATAATGGCTTCATTTTTATAAAAAGCACTGCGTTGTTTAAATGATTTACTCTATTTCATGCACTGCAATCGATGGAGTAAACTCGTTCCACGTTAGCGGCGTGGTCCTATGATTTACCTTATTATTATTGTTAAACCAGTTAAGTAGATTTCTCATACCAGTCCCATGACTGACTCGTAGTTTGTTTCACTTGCAAACTCGGGTGCCCTTATTTTTATATGGGCAGTTAGGTGACAGGTTACATGATGTATTTTGGCTTTGCACTATAGCATGGTGTGCACTTTTGGATGATGGCGAAGCCTAGTTTATATTTGTATTTTGGACTATTGACATTTCCGCCTGTATTATCTTATGCATATGTACTGCTGATCGCGATGTAGACTGATAATCTCTATTATGTATTATCTGATGTATATGTCCCGTTGATCTTGATGTAGACTGATCATTTCTTTTATGCACTAAGTTGTATCCTATGACTGTGCAACTCTGATGTTTATTACATTTTATGATTCCGCTATCATATTGATGTAAATCATTCTATTTTCATGTTAATGCTAGTATCTGCCATTGTGATTAATGTGTTATATTCCAATGATTATCCTTGCTTCCGTGCCACGGGATTTTAGGGATTATCACAAATTGGATTTATTTACTTGAATTTCAATTGAGGGATTATTTAAATGATTGCAACAAGTGAGTCAATTATTACTTCAAGCAATTTAATAGTCTCATCTGACTCCTTTTAATTAGTTAATGTTGATTATAAATTCATTTTGTAAATTTATTTACAATAATAATTAAGTTGGATTTTGAATTGATGTTTAGATGGAAGTATCAAATGACATTTAATTATGAAATTAACATTTCATAGAAATGTCTTGGATTTTGACGAGACCAATACCATTGAAGCCAGAATAATAAATTTTTGTACATCAACAACTTTCATGACGATCAGAAATATTGTCTATGCGCACGAGCTCAAAACGTGTAGAATTTTACTTTAGGAAATAAAAACAATGTAGCTAGACTTTCAATACCTAATTCTTATATACTTGATGCTGAATATTAGGCTTAGGTCCTTAAAATCAAACTTAATGCATAAAAACTTTTTCCCAAATTTTTTTGTAAATTAAGTCATTAGAATCTAAATACAGCAAATTGCATAATATTAAGCAATTATTTTATGAATAATTGCTGATATTTATGCACTTACGTCAAAAAAATTGCATATGGAAATTTTTATAATTTTTTTGTGAAATTTGTTGAAATTTTGCTAAATAATTACGGAAATTTCTGCCACTTTTGATATAATTGCATCTGCAACTATTCATTAAATAATTGCATATATTTATATAATTATTAGTTAACTTAATTTAGAGACCCAACTACATACTTTTTTGGAAATAAATATGGCTAGTTTGTTGTGCATTATTATCATGTAAGCAAAAGTAAAATGAAGTTAAAAGAAAGAGCCGAATTGTATTTGTCTAAGAAATAAAAAGAGTGTGTTTGTTTTAAAATCACATATTTTATAAATATTGTTTTAAAATCACACAGCTTAAATAAATGTGAGGCCCATTTCGTTTCCCAACAAATACAACAGAAAATACTGTTTGTTCCAGCTCAGACCCTATTGATATGATAAGGAGGATGGCATTGATTGTTCTCTCTATGATGGTCGCTCGTCTCCTGAGAAGCCCTCTACTGCTGATGCTAACATGAAAGACAAGCAAACTAAAAAAATAGGTGGCACTAGATCCACTTTGAATGCAAGTAAAATTTCCTCCATTAAAATGATTTTCTTCCTCCATACTTACCTTTACTGAGAATTCATCCCTAAGAATCACTTGCAGAACTCAATAGCAGAAAGATAATTTTGTCTTCCAAGCTGATGATTCTGTCATTTAGATGGCGTCATTAATAATCCTGCATGGAAAAACCTTAATAGTCGAGTTAAAAATAAATCCAGACGTAATAAAAGAAGAAGAAGAAGGTAAAGTCCTTTCCTCGGAGACTCCAATTCTGGGGACGTTGCTAATTCTTCAAATTAATGTGGTTTCTATTTTGGACTATTATTGGAATGAACTCCCCTACCAAAAAATTGGATATCGATAATCATATTGTGCACTTGGAGATGTCAGTGGCGGTTTTGTGCGAAAATAAGTTACATGATCAGGATGTTGATCTCTTTGTCAAGGGTGGGTATCCTGGCTGATCTTATTGCATTAATGATTTATCCAGAAGAAGAAGCAAACGTAGAATATGTGTAATGTGGGATGTGAATGTTTCGTAATTCCATATTATTTTTAGTAACCTTAAAGCTATATCAGGTATTTTAAAAAAAAAACTGTTGGCCTTAAGAATTACTTTCACTGCAGCTTACTGTCTTCACACTCATGCTCAAAGACTTATCCTCTGGGATCACATAGATCAGATTACTCAAATTGTTTCAACACCTTGTATATTTTCATGGGATTTTAATGCAATTCTTTATTGTTATGAATGACACAGACAATCACCAATGATTAATGCAAATAATCGATAGAACAAGAGATAATAATAAGTAAGAACACACGAATTTTTAATGTGGAAAACCTCTTCGATGTGAAGGGTAAAAACCACGGGACCAATGACGGGGTCCTCCTAAATTTCTTTTACTATGATAATGAACTGGTACGCAAATCCAAATATAAGTTACGAAGTGGATACACAAAATATCCAACAATAGCTAGCAATAACAACATCAAAACAAAAAAGCAAGAAAAGTGAAAATATCACTGGGAAGCAGAGCTTAGAAAAGCTGAGAGATCTCGCAAAAACACTTCAGCAAAGGGCAATCTCAAAGTAGCAGAAGCAGCCCACAAGGTCTTGGAGAAACTGACAAAGTTTGGATGTTGTTGTTGTGTATGTTTGCTACCCAAAAATGGATGTATATATAGTCACCAAAGAGGCACCTTGAAGTCTCCATTCAACCACCATATTTTATAAGATTACAATTCCCATAAAGGTGTAATTACCAAGGCACACCAAAGGTCAAATAGTCACCTATTCAAATAAAAGCACGGAATGTCGTGGCAACACTTATTGCTCCAATTAATTAAATATGAGTTTTTCCATGTAGGAAGGGACTCATTCCCAAAAAACCTCCCCCTCCCGACTATGTGGAGGTGGTTTCCATTCTGGCAATTGAACGAGAAGTCTCAAATTTGTCTTTTGCTGAAGCTTTAGTCATCATGTCGGAAGCATTGTCATCGGTATGAATTTTCTCAAGCTCAATTAATTTATCATCAAGAACATCACATATCCAACGATATTTCACATCAATATGCTTCGACTTTGCTTGAAAAGTGGAATTCTTAGCAAGATGGATTGCACTTTGACTGTCGCAATACAACACATACCTCTTTTGTGTAAATCTAAGATGACGAACAAATTGCGTCATTCACAACAGCTCCTTACATGCCTCTGTCACTCCGACTCAGTAGTAGACAAAGCCATACATTTTTATAGCCTAGATTGCCAAGGAACTGCTCCCCTCGAAAAAGTGACTAAATAACCCGAATTAAATTTTCCCGAGTCAATATCACCTGCCATATTAGAATCTGAATAACCAACAAGACAAAGCTCGTCACTCCCAAAACAATGCTTCATATTAGCAGTACCCTGTAAGTATCTCATAATCCACTTCACAACATTCCAATGCTCTTTACCTGGATTATAAAGAAATCTACTAACCAAACCTACAGCATGAGCTATATCAGGCCGAGTGCAAACCATTACATACATCTAACTACCCACGGTGGAAGAACAAGGAACATTCGCCATCTTCTCCTTGTCTTCTGTTGTGGAAGGACACTATTGAGAAATCAACTTAAAATGCATAGCAAGTGGAGTACTCACAGGCGTTGCTTTCTCCGTATTGAACCTTTTAAGCACTCTATGAATATATGCTTCTTGTGATAGCCATAACTTTCAAGCCTTGCGATCACGAATAATTCTCATTCTTAAAATGTTCTTCACCGGACCAGTTCCTTCATGGAGAATGTCTTGCTCAACTGTTGCTTCAAACTAGCAATCTGATCTATATTTTGCCCTACAATAAGCATGTCATCAACATAAAGTAGCAAAATGATAATCATTGTTTGCAAATTTCTTCAGGAAAACACAATGGTCATTATATGTCTTTTTATATCATTGCTCCCCATAAAAGAGTCAAATTTGCGATACCGAGCTTGTTTTAGACCATACAAACTCTTCTTCAATTTGCACACATATTCTTCCTTCCCCTTAACTTTGAAGCTCTCTGGTTGCTCCATGTCTTCTTCAAGGTCACCATGAAGAAAAGCGGTCTTCACATCCAACTGATCAACTTCTAAATTCAAACTAGCATCAAGACCCAGAACAACTTTGATGGAAGACTTCTTGACAGCCGATCCAAATATCTCTTCAAAGTCAATTCCCTTTCTTTAGTTTCATCCTTTTACTACATGTCTTGCTTTGTACCGATGCGTCTTTGCAATTTCATCTTACTTCTACTTGTAAATCCAACGATTCTTCAAAGTCTTCTTTTCCATCGGTAGTTTCACTAAATCAAAAGTTTTTTTATCATGCAACGACTTCATCTCTTCTTTCATTGCATCCAACCAAATTTGCTTATCATCGCTGTCTATAGCTTCTTTAAAGGTCTCAGGTTCTACTCCGTCGGTTAAGAGACATACTCGGAAAAAGGATACCTAGTGGAAGGACGTTGTTCCCCAGTAGATCACCTTACAAAGGTTTTTTGAGTTCCAGGAGAAGCATGATGGTCAATTTCAGCATCTTCATCATGGGTATTATCTTCCTCAGGTACATGACCTTCGTTATCATTTTCTGGTACATGCTGAGCTGGAGTTGGTGCACGAGTTGCAGGAGTTACAGGAGTCAAAAAGGGAGATCTAAATCAACCAGATCATAGCTACTATAAGATGCAAATTCTTGTGGTTTCTGAAGACTTCAATTGTTTGGTCTTCAACAAATTCTGCATCCTTGCTACGAATCAATTTCTTCTTTATAGGATCATAAAACCTATAGCCAAACTTATCAAGACCATAGTGTTGAACCCGTGATTTTTTGTTTGATGATAACAAACATTTTTTAATGTGTTTGAAACTGTACTGTTTACTGATCTTCACATCATATTGGAATAAAAATATTTTTGTCTAATAATGCTCCTACACAGAAATTGAAAATTTACATAAGCATTTATTATTCAAAAATCATATTTTTATTTCATAATCAAAACAGTACAATACTTTCTGAACTCTCAGCTATAAAAATTTTCACTCATTATTTCAGTACAAATGAATCTCACTACATGTTTCACTCTCACTCATCAATACATTCTTACTGTCTCTTTATCCTGTTTTGCTCCTGTTGCATCATCCTGAAACCTGTCACAAAAAAAGGAAATGCACACAGTAGACTGGAACTAAAATTTTATTTTATAATTTTTTATGTGCCCCAGATTTTCTGTGTGTTTTTCTCATCATTTTTTCTGACTTGCCTGACACATATTTTACAAGTATGGCACAATACTATACAAGATCAGAAACGATCAAGTATAGCAAGAAAGCCAAATACTTGTGTATACCAAAACCAACACATTCAAGTTGGATCAAGAATGGTATCTGTTTTTTTCATTTTTGTGTTACAGGGTCACAGAAGCATATATGGCAACAATAACAAATCAGTTCAGGTTCAAGCAGCATTCAAAGAGAAATGGTCAAAGCAGTGTGCACAAGATTGCACAAGGTTTCAGAGCTACATATGGAAAGCATTCAAACTGCATGGATTTCATATGCAATACAGGAAATTCAGACATACACAAGGCAGCAAACATGCAACATGACATTGCAGGATGGAAATATATGGCAAGTTGTTCAGCATTAAAAAAAAAATCCTGTTTTCTATTTACATGAAACTAAAGCATGTGCAAATGAAGCAGATTTGATTTACTAGATTGAAAATGAACACAATTAACATGCAAGAATTATCTGGACATAATTAAGTGGTGATGGCATTTAATACAGTGGAAAAATTCGACATCAAAGAATAAAATGAGGGCCTAAAATCATGCAGTTTGTTTTCTGAAGATTTTTTGTGAATAATGGTTGACAAGATAATCAGTTTCCACTTATCTTGTTTCCTGGTTTGAATTGTTAAAATTGTAAATGTTTTAACACGACTTTATGGGCAATACAATTTTAGGGAAGTGTTTAATACATTCTTGGGTAATTGTTTTTTTATGCTAATCAATCAATCCCAAGCTCATTTTTGACAAGGAAATTTTTCTTTGGAAATCAATACACACAGTAAAATGGGCAAGTAAGAAATCAAAATCTTCCAGAAATGATTCAATTTATTCAAGGGGATAAATTAATATATTTTTTAGGATTCAATCAAGCAATACACGCAGGCAACAAACAAAAACAGTGAATAAATTAGTTCATTCATATATGGAAAGATCAATTCGTGCATGTCAATATTTGTTTCCAGGTGGCAATTCATTTTTCCAAATTCATCGATGGACCAATTCATGTCTATAGTCATCAATTCAATCAGAAAGGGAAATCATGGAAAATTCAGAATAATTAAAAGAGGAAATTCACGAAAAATCCTTCCAAATATTCATCAAACCAAATCAAGCAAGTCATAAGTGAAATCAGAGAATAAGGGTTCGAATTTCCCCTATAAATTCACATGTTTCCTCATAGGCAAAATCATCCAACTCATTCGAAATCAACTAAAACCCTACAGTCAAATCAAAGAGCTTACAGTGTTGGATTGGAGCAGAAAGACATTCGGAGTCAAGCTAGAAAGCATCGCAAATCATTTGGAACAAAATCAAAGCCATCAGAATCTCAAACTAAAGAAGCCCCAGCCGCCTTGTTTATTTGCTTGAAGAAATAAAGAAAAAGGGACGACGGATTTCTAATTGAAGCTACAAAGGGGGTGTTTTCATTTAAGGGCTTTTTGTTTTAATTTTTAATGTACTTTGTTTAGTTCTGTTTGAAAAACAATCTGTGGTTTACTAGTTACGTCCGTAAAACTAGGGTGTACAGATTACGGTTTTGTGATCTGGGAAAAACTGGTCTAGGGATTTTAGATCAGTCTAAGACTTCGAGCGTAGGTTTAAATCAGTAGCAGGTGTTGCAAGTTTGCAAAACTCTTTAGGTGGTAGCAGGGTTTGCAAGTTTATTGAGTGTTTGTAAGCGGGAGACTGTTTTAAATCCTAGTAGATATCTTAGTAATGCAGCAGTAGGCACAGTTTGCCGAAGCTGGGTAATTTCTGTGTGTTTCTTTTATTGCATTCCTTATTATTCTGTGACTGTTCTAAATATTGGATAAACCCTATTCACCCCCCCCCCCTCTAGGGTTAATCTTGATCCTACAATTGGTATCAGAGCCTGTGTTTATTTAACTCTAGAGTCATGACATCAATGAATAATGCTTTTTCTGAGGGATAGTCTATTGCTAGACCACCCATGTTTAATGGTAGTGATTACGCGTATTGGAAAGCTAGAATGAAAATCTATCTTGTGTCTGTTGACTATGATGTCTCGGATATCATTGACACTGGTTATAAACCACCCACTATAATTGTTAACGAAATTGAAATGCTTAAACCAAAAGATAAGTGGGATGCGAATGATAAGAAACTTTACTCTATTGATTCTAAAGCTATGAATGCTTTGATCTGTGCCTTAGATAAAACTGAATATAACAGAATTTCTCATTGTAAAACAGCTAAGGAAATCTGGCATACACTGGAGGTCACTCACGAAGGAACATCGCAAGTGAAAGAATCTCATCTTGCTCTATTCAGCAATGAGTATGAAAATTTCACTATGCAGAAGGATGAGAGTATCAAGGACATGTATGGATGTTTTTCTGTGCTACTGTACAATGCTAGAGCCCTTGGAAAAGTTTTTACTGAAGTTGAACTTGTGAGGAAGATTCTGCATGTTTTGCCAATGAATTTCGAGGCAAAAGTCACAGCTATTCAAGAATCAAAGGATCTGAGTAAGCTGAGCATGGAGGAGCTTGTTGGAAATCTAATGACGTATGAAATGGAGCTAAAATCACGAGAAGATCGCAACAACTCTGATCTAAAGAAGAAATCAATTGCTTTGTCCAATACTGTCAACAGCGATGGCGAAGACCCATCGAACAGCTTGCAATGGCCGTTAGACAAATTGCAAAGTGGAGCAAATTCAAACCTCGAAGAAACAAACCAAAATCCAACAAGCTGAAGAACTCTGACAATTCAGATGAGGAACCACTTTGCTACAACTACCAGAAACCTGGACATCTGAAACCAAACTGTCCCCTTCTTCAGCACAAAAGGAACAAGAAGAAAAAGAAAGCCTTTTCTATAACTTGGGATGACGAGGAAGGAGAAGAAGACTCAGATAGCAGCGAGGAAGAAAGTAACCTATGCTTCATGGCAAAATCAGATTCAGAAGATGGTAGAGAGGAATCGACTGAGGTATACAGTTATGATGATTTGTTTTTAATGTGTAAACATCTTTCTGAAATCATTGATACACTAGAAGCAAAAGTAGAAAAACTTAAAGCAAAAAATTTAGAACTACCGACTCTCAAGTCCACCATTGAGAATCTTGAAAAAGAAAATTTGACTTTGAAAGAAACTGATGAGATTAAGAGAGAGAATTTTATTAAAATATGCACTTCACTTGTGGACGAAAATACAGCACTAAGAACCAAAGTTCAGAATCTTGAAGTCACCTTAAATAAGTTTTCAATTGGACAAACATCTTTCAAAATGTTGCTAGAAAACCAATTGTTTGCTAACAATGGAAAAGGACTAGGTTTTAGTAAAGTTCAAAATGACGTGACTGTGATTGACAATGCAAAAGGTAGAAGCATCTTTCCTAAATGTGTAAAGTGTGGGGAAATTGGCCATAAATTTGAAAATTGCAAGACTATGAATAAAATCAGAAAATCCACTAGAGTTTGGGTTCCTAAACACTTGGCACACAATTACCATAAATTTTGGAACACAAATAAGAGGACAAAACAAATGTGGGTTCCAAAAGATTCTTGCTTTCATCATACTTCAGTCACTGATATTTTTGGACCTAGGAACGTCTCTAGGTCATCTTTCTCTCTTCTTGTGTAGGTATGCTGGCGGGCTAAGGAGCAACAAAAATGGTATTTGGATTCAGGTTGCTCCAGACATATGACAGGAGACAAGAGATTGTTCCTTAGCCTAGAAAGATATAAAGATGGGAGTGTGACATTGGGTGACAACAGCAAATGTAAGATTATTGGTAAGGGAAAAGTAGGTAACAACATTTTTGCCTTAGCTGATGTCTTATATGTTGATAATTTGTATCACAATCTTATTTCCATAAGCCAACTGTGTGACAAAGGAATGAATGTTGTTTTTGACAGTGAGATTTGCAAGATCATTGATACATCCACTGGAAAAGTTGTTTTTACTAGAAAAAGAAAAGGAAATATCTACACACTCTCTTTTGATGATGTAATTGTTTCTAGATGTTTGGTTGCCACTGAAGAAGAGGCAGTTTTATGGCATAGAAGGCTAGCACATGCTAGTATGCATCTCCTTGAAAAACTAGAAACAAATGAGCTTGTCAGAGGTTTACCTCATCAGAAATTTAAAAATAACAAAGTGTGTAAGGCTTTCTCCATGGCTAAACTTAGTCGCTCGTCATTCCATCCAAAAAATGTTGTTAGCACTTCACGTGTTCTTGAATTGATTCATATGGATTTGTTTGGACCTACTGATACTGCTAGTTTAAATGGTAAACGTTATTGTTATGTACTGGTTGATGATTACTCTAGATTTACATGGGTTTATTTTCTAGCCAAAAAGTCTGAAACTTTTGATTATTTTTCAAAGTTTTCAAAACTTGTTCAAAATGAAAAAGGTGTTTCAATTAAAACTTTGAGAAGTGATCATGGAGGTGAATTTGAAAACTTTGTTTTTGAAAAATTCTGTGAAGAAAATGGCTTTAAACATGAATTTTCCGCTCCTCGAACACCTCAACAAAATGGCGTGGTCGAAAGGAAAAATCGTACATTGCAAGAGATGGCTAGATCTATGTTATGTGAATATAAATTACCTCAAACCTTCTGGGCTGAGGCAGTTAATACTTCATGCTATGTAATGAATAGAGTCATGATTAGACCAATACTTAATAAAACGCCATATGAACTGTGGTTTGACAAAAAGCCTAACATCTCATATTTTCGAGTTTTTGGATGTCCTTATTATATTCTGAACACAGGAGATCAACTTGGAAAGTTTGAAGCAAAAACAGTTGATGGAATCTTCATGGGTTATTCTTCAAGGAGCAAAGCTTACAGAATCTTCAATAAACAATCAAGAACAATTGTGGAGACCATTAATGTGAAGTTCAATGAATCAGACATAGAGATGGCTTCTGAAAATGATAAAGATGAAGGTGGTGTGCAAGAAGGCGAGAAAGATAGCAATGAAGTTGAGGCAAACAACGAAGAAGTCACAGAAGCAACAGCTGAAGCTGAAAGGCTGAAATTCAAACCCAATCATCCTCCAGATTTGATAATTGGAAGCCCAACGGCTGGCGTTCGCACCCGTTCCTCTCTCAATAAGAATGTTTGTGATTTCTCTCTCAATAAGAATGTTTGTGCTTTCTGTATTCACAATGCTTTTATTTCTGAAATAGAACCAAGTTCATATGATATTGCTCTTAATGATGAATCTTGGATTTTAGCTATGCAAGAGGAACTTAACCAGTTTGAGAGGAATAAAGTCTGGAAGTTGGTGCCTAGGCCAAAAGACTATCCAGTTGTTGGAACAAAATGGGTGTTTAAAAATAAACTTGACGAATCTGGTAATGTAATTAGAAACAAAGCTAGGTTGGTTGCTCAGGGATACAATCAAATTGAAGGCATTGATTTTGATGAAACATTTGCTCCAGTTGCTAGGTTAGAAGCAATTAGAATTTTGCTAAGTTTTGCATGTTTTAAAGGTTTTAAACTTAAGCAAATGGATGTTAAGAGTGCCTTTGTGAATGGTGAGCTGAAAGAAGAAGTTTTTGTTGAACAACCCCCTGGTTTTGAGAGTCATGAATTTCCAAATCATGTGTACAAACTAGAAAAAGCATTATATGGTCTTAAGCAGGCTCCTCGAGCTTGGTATGACTGTCTTTGTTCATATCTTTTGGAAAATGGTTTTAAAAAGGGATGTGCTGACACTTGAAACAACCCACCTCCGTTAGGGTCACTCTCAAAGGGAATGCCCTAATTTTGGTGGAGGTTTATAAGTATAAGTCACAGATATACAAGACAGATATAAGAACACATATTTGTAAACAGCGGAAAAACAACAAACTTTATTTCATAAAGTCAAGTACGTGTTATACAACATCACCATGATTGTCTTACATCTTTTTCCAAAAACATAACATAACACTTTCATAATCTGTCTTGAGTACATTATTTAAAGAAGCATAAATAAAACATAGATAAACTGCAAAAGTCCCCATAGTGGATTGTCCAAAGCCATAGTTCAAAACAGGAAAGTCCAAGCAATACATTTCTCTTCTTCAAGCTGGATGTTAAGGCTGGTCAAGCTGCTGTGTTCCCTCCCTGTGGACCTGGAGGGGGAAACGGAAGAAAAGAAGACGAAAGAAAAGTAGAGTCAGACATAAAGCCTGAGTAAGTCTAGTACTATTTTGTTTATGAATAAAGAATTGGGTATGATAAGTATAAACAAGACGTGGGCAAGCACTATAAACTTGGTTAAGTTGTCTAGGGTCGAATATACTATCGTACCCCATGTTAATCTCTGAACCCATATAAACTAGTTTCCAACTGGCACCCCATAATCAGGGTGAAGTGATCCATTTTACAATGATCGGCTCCTACTCGCATAGTTCCATGTGTCTTACGGCCCCCGATGTTGTAGTTACCTATGCTGGTCCCACCATGGGGTGTATCAAGTCCCATGGCAGCGGCCCGACACAACCTTAGAATGCACAGGTATTCTACTGGTGTCCAGTGCCTTATTTTTCTGCACCGGAGTGTGTGCACGCCCGCACCCCGTTAGAACCTACACTGCTACACCACCGCCGTCGATTTGACCTCTTACAATCAGCCCAGTAATCATGCCCCACCCTGCCTAGTTTCAGGGTATCCTGATACACCTTCTAGGGTTACTGCTGAAAAGGGCCCCCCGTTACTAGGTTTTCTATCTCTAGCCAACATGCTAAGTTGGTTAAGTGTTTTCTAACCTAACCCCACCCGTCCGTTTAGTTTAGCATGTTTCATTTTGATTAAGTCTTTAGTTCACTTAATTCTAACAATCCTGACTCAGCCTTAATTGTCTTATTAAGGCCCTGACCTCTCACATTAGACAGGTATTGTTGTGGCTGCCTGTTGCCGGTTGGTTCCGGGCAGTCTTACGCCACAACTCAGTCTAACCTCGGGTCCTTATTGGGCTCCATGTTTAACCTCCCACATTGGATAGGTATTGTTGTGACTACTGGACAGCCGGGCGGTTCCGGGCAGGTTTACATCACAACTCAATCCAACCTCGGGTTAAACACATCGTATGTTCTACATATTTTGTCTTTCTTCTTTATTTTCTTATATGTAAATATTTGCGGCCAATTATTAAGTAAATGGTGTAAAGGTTACACCAATCATGGGCCCAACCCATGCTTGAATTTGGGCCCTTCTGTTTTATATTTTCATTCATTAGTAATTTTAACCCAACGTTATTTTCCCCCGTTTAACACGTCCGTTTATTATATATATATTGGGCTTAGCCTTTTAAAGCCCAACTTAGCCATGCGAAAAGGGGAGGCTTAACACGTGATCACATACACAAAGAGGGGAAGGTGAGCGCATGAACTTGCAATATGACGTTGGAAATACAAAATAGAAACTGGTGTACTTGCATATATACTTTGGTCATAAAGCATAGGTGACATGAATCAAAGCATGTGAACTTGTAGTTGAGATATGAATCTAAATTGGGTATCATTATTGGCACATAGTCATAACTACAACATGAACCTATACTTTTATTTAGGCATAATGTCAAACATAAGCATGGCATAAATATTTCTAACATAAGCATGGCTTAATGTCAAACATATAATTCTTGTTAACAATATAGACTTAACATGGATTTCAATTATGCCAAATATCAATCATAGCCTAGCCATATTCAAAAGTTTGCAAATAGGTTTTCTAGTACAAAAGCATGGCTTAATACATGATGCCCAATTTTTAACATAATTTCATATCGATTATAACAACCTAAACTTATTCCAATTTCCTCACCAAAATGATGTTTGTGTAAAAATACACATTATGATGGCATAGTAGCAAAACCCCAAACTTGCATGACTTTCAATTTAACAACTACATACATGTAGCTTCAACATAAATTACATATTTTGCGAATATCCAAACGTCATACTTGCATAAAACTACCGCATGTAGTTTTTCATAATGAACAACATAATTCAAGAATATCCAAACGTATACAATATTCCAACGCACAAATATGAATTACTTTATCGCCACAAATCAAGTATACATATCTACACAATCATTTGTTCATACCAAAGTAATACTCTACTTACAATGGTTGCGGCGAATTCTCTAATTTAGGAATAAGAAGATGCGGTTTGATTTGATTTGCTTGATTTGCTTTAGGCTTTAGAATTTTCCTCCTAATCTTCTCTCCAATTTGGTGGCTACTCCTAGACGCTCCTCAGCAACGTGGCGGCTTTGTTTTTATTTATGAATGAATAGATTAGGGTTTAGTCTAGGGTCCTTTTTATAGGGTTTATGAATTGATTAGAGCCATTGATGTTGCCTGGATTGATCATAGCCATTCATCCTAAGGAGAGACCAATTAGAGCTTGCCACCTAGCCCTAATGACAAAGCAGACCACAGAAAATCGACCAACATAGAATAGGCCAGCCAGGTTAGACTGGGCTCGACCTGGTCTGGACCAGGTCGACACCCCTATCGACAGCCCTGTCGACAGGCCTGTCGACCTGGTTAGACTAGGTCGACAGCCCAGTCGACCTGGGTGCGTCAGGCGGGACTTTTTCCGCCCTGGCCCATTGGGCCCCATTTTTGTTTTCTGAGCTTATTTTATTCTGTTTGAATTTTAAATTTAATTTAGAAACTTCCGAAGGCCATATCTCCTTCATACGGACTCCGTTTTTCGAAAACTCGGACTCTATTTCGCGTATTTTTCCGAGACGAACGCAATGGCGTATCCCGTTTCCCTTAGTTCTTTGATTCAAATTAATTATACTTTAATTTGTGAGTTTCGCAGTTATAGAATTCGCGGGGTGTTACATTCTCCCCCACTTAAAAGGATTTCGTCCCCGAAATCTTCAAGTTAGGAGGAATGTATATCCTAACATCCAATCATCCATCTACTCATCCATCAAACACGAGCATCCATTGTCCTTAAAAGACTTCTAATGCTTCATGATCATATGCGAAGTGTGTGTGTAATGTACTTATCTAATGCAAAATCAGGCGGTCTACTGATTCAGTTGACCTCCTTAATGCGAATTATGTAAGTGCCATGAATCCATTATGTATGCAAATTTTCCTATTCATGATTCTACATGAGTGCACAATCATTCAATACAAATGCAGCATCCACATGACAACACATTAAAGTTCAACCACATATGAATGCAAGCATATATGCATATGCAATATGAAGTGACTGAGCCGATCTAATACCTAGATTGTGTGTGTATATGCAACCACGAGCAACCACTAGCAATCACTTGCAACCACTTGCAACCAACATACATAACATGTTTCAACTACATGTTTCCATCCAAAGGGTTTCTACCTAAAAGATAAGGTCGGGGAAATATACCTAAAAAGATAGATAAAAGCGCAACTTAAGGAAAAGGAAAGATCAAGGATGTACCCTCGAACAGAAAAGGGTAGGCTGTACGGATTCTAGCTTCAGTTTCCCAAGTCGCGTCTCCCTCGGCGTCGCTCCACTGGACTTTGACGAGCTTGACTTCGCGGTTGCGTAGTTTCTTCATTTCCGTTCCTAATATGCGGGTTGGAACCTTCCTTATGGTTGCTTCGCGTTCCACTTCGGCCTCTTCGAGGATATTTGGCTCTACCACTTCAGCGGACTCATGAAGACATTTTCGGAGATGAGAAACGTGAAAAACGTTGTGGACTCCAGCCAACTTCTCGGGTAGCTCTAATCTATAGGCCATTTTCCCAATTTTCTCGATGATAGGGAATGGTCCTACGAACCTTGGTGCTAGCTTTCCTGTGGTTCCAAAACGGACAACGTTTCTTAGTGGTGATACCTTGAGAAAAACTCTGTCTCCAACCTCAAATTCAAGGTCGGTCCTTCTCTTGTCGGCATAGGACTTTTGTCTGTCTTGGGCCGTCTTCATCCTTCTTCGTATTAAGTCTACTTTCTCTGAAGTCTCTCGGATCATATCTGGTCCAAGTATGAGCTTATCAGTAGACTCCCACCAACAAGTAGGTGATCGGCACGGTCTTCCATATAAAGCTTCGAAGGGCGCCATTCCGATGGTTGTTTGATAGCTGTTGTTGTAGGCAAATTCCACTAAAGGAAGGTGGTCTTCCCATGTCCCTCCGAAGTTGTAACACCCCACCTCCCTAGGATCACTCCTTAGAATGTACTAGCTTTGGAGGGGCGTTATTGTGAAGGTAAACTTGCACAGAGATATCACAAGACAGAATATATAAAAATAAATATAAGTAAAGCAGCGGTAGCAGATAAAAACCCATCATCATCATCTCAGAAAACCAACATAGTCAAGTACATACTATCAAAATGTCATAATCCAAAATACAACATAAGTCTAGATACGTGATAACAAAATACATGGTAAAACATCAGTACTAATCCCCAGAAATAAAAGATAAGCCACAGCTAGCTCAGATCCATACATGAGCTATCCAACAAGCAAGTCAAAGATCCACTAAGCAGATGTAGCCCCTCCCTGAGAACCTGTGGGGGGGGGGGGGAACGGAAGAAAAGAAGCGAAAGAAAACAGGTCAGTCAAAAAGACTGGTAAGCCCTACTACGATCAATCTATAAACTAATAAAGTTAACAGTATGATGGAAACTGAGATGAACATACTGGCAATAGATAAAGGTGACATCACATAGACGAGATTAAACTTTGCACCACAGTGTACTAGCAAACCCACAAAACAGATCTTGATCCCTTAGCCCAAACTTTGGCCCAATAACATGAAGTGACCTTAGTATAAGGCCCAGCCCAACAGTCTAGTCGATCGGCTCCCTATAAACCTAACACGTCAAGTGTTGGTGTCCATACGGCCCACATGGATGTAGTCAGACTGCGCTGGGTCCACCTTTGGGTGTATCAAGCCCTCGGGTGTCGACCCCAGACACCTAAGCAATAATGCACAGTCTAAGTCTACTGGTACCCGTGCCTCGAGTTTGTCCAACATCGGACTACGTGCACGTCCGTAGCCCGCCGGACCCGCACCGCTGTACCACTCAGCCGTCGCTTTGGTCGCTTACATCAGTCCAGTAATCGTGCCCCGCCCTAACCTAGCTGTAGGGTTGTGGTGATACCAAACTGGGATTACTGCTGGAACAGACCACGTTGCTAGGGTTTCTAAGAGGGTTAAGTGTGGTTTTAACCCCTCACTAATCATGGATTAAATTAGTTAAGTGTACTCACTTAACCCCATCTAATCCTCGCATCCCCATTATTGGTTAAGTATTAGTGGGCCATGACTTAACCCTAATCATGAGGCATTAATTAATTAACGCACCCAACCTCTCACATTAGACCTCCGTGGTTACCTGGGAAGATTTACACCACGTCTAGGTCTAACCTCGGGTCTTATGGTGCAACATGACCAACTACCCACATTAGACCCTACATTGTGGTTACCTGGGAAGATTTACACCACAACTAGGTCTAACCTCGAGTTGGCCATATCATGTTATCTAATGTCATGTCCACATCAAAACATATTTACAAGTTAACATATACTTGGGTAGACCTAACTTAATAGGTAAATTCCCAAGGGGTAGACCTAACTTAATAGGTAAATTCCCAATCTTTTAGTTTCATGTATTTTTAAGTTTACCCAAACCCTCCCAACGTCATTATCTTGCTTACATACTCGTCATATGTATAAGGGTATAAAAGGTAACTTGGCATAACATACATGGTGAACTTCACATGTCATAATAAACATGCATACATGTTAAACTTGCAAATCATGTCATGGTGAATTCGCATAAACATGCATAGCTTATTAAATATGCATAACATGGTAAGGTGAACATGCATAATCCATTAAATTTGCATAACATGGTAAGATGAACTTGTATAAGCATGCATAATCCATTAAACTTGCATAACATGGTAAGATGAACTTACATAAGCATGCATAATCCATTAAACTTGCTTAACATGGTAAGATGAACTTGTATGAACATGCATAACCCATGAAACATGTAGAACATGACATAATAAACTCGCATAAGCATGCATAACTTGTGAAACATGTAAAACATGGCATAGTAATCTCACATATGCATGCATAACTTATGAATCATATAAAACATTACATAGTGAGTCCGCATAAGCATGCATAATCAACTAAACTCACATAAATCTCAACTTTCACCAAACATTAACTTTAGAGTTTGTAAAGTGAAGGTAAGAGGGCTTACAAATATAAACAAGCCACAAATCCACCAAATAAGATGAAGAAGCCCTTTTTAAAACCCAAAACAAAGCTTCAAATAAGAAAACCCTTTTGCAAAATCCCAAAAACACAAACTTAGCAAATCAAACTTGCCACTTAATGAAGTATGCAAGTTATTAAGCATTCATACAACATAGAAAAGGTTGTATGATCATCATATCTTCATAGGATTAAACTTTGAGGAAGGTGGAGGCTAGGGGTTTTAGGTGGAGGCCATTTGAGGATTCAATTTGGCATAGTTAGTTGCTAGATTGATTAATGAGGCTTTAGGGTAGGATTAGGGGTATATTTATAGAAGATTAGAGTGTTTTAGGCCCTAGGATTAACCCTAGGTGAATCTTGGCCCGTCAGATTTCGGAATGCTCTAGAACCAGGCCACACAACCAAGCCCAAACCAAAATGGTGCACCAGGCAATTATGCCTGGCTACCCCCTGTCGACAGGGCTGTCGACAGGGCAGTCGACTCCCCCAGACCCCTGTCGACATGCCTGTCGACATGGGGGCCCTGGCGGGAATTTTCCCGACTAACCCCGATTAGCCCTAATCCTTGATTTTAATTTGAAATTTAAATCTGTCTTTAGCATAGAAATTTCTGAAAACTTCAATGGGCCTTAACTGGGTCATACGGACTCCGATTTTCGAAAACTCGGACTCTATTTCGCGTATTTTTCCGAGACGAACGCAATGGCATAGCCCGTTTCCCTTGATTCTAATTTTTGAATTAAATTCTGCCTCGATTTATGTTATAACAGTTTATTGAAAATACGGGTTGTTATATTCTCCCCTCCTTAAAGGATTTCGTCCCCGAAATCTTCAAGTTAGGAAGAACATATCCTACCATCCAATATCCATCTACTCAAAACATCATCCACGAGCAGCCATTGTCCTTAAAAGATTCTAAATGCTGTATGAACATATGCAAAAGTGTGTGTATATGTACTTATCTAATGCGATGATCAATGCAAAATATGTTAGTGAAATGTATCCATATGTATGCAAATCCCTAACATAATGTATAATATCTACATGCGTGCTCAATTATACATCCATATGCAACATCCATGTGATTGCATACAAATTTCATTCAAGAATAAGCATAAACACTCATGCACATGCAATATGAAGAGTGTGCGAGCCGATCTAGTGCCTAATGTGTATCATGCATCCACGAGTAACCACTTGCAAACACTTGCAACCACTTGCAACCATCAAACATAACATGTTTCAAACACATGTTTCATCCAAAGGGTTTCTACCTAAGGTTCTCATGACAAGATTTGCACGATGACTAGATAATCATGGATAGCAAAGAGAAAGATATACTAACAAAGGAAAGAGATTGAGAGTGTACCCTCAAACAGGAATGGATAAAGCCCACGCATCTTCTCCTCGGTTTCCCAAGTTGCGTCCTCTTCGGCTTCTCCCCATTGAACTTTCACTAACCTGACCTCGCGATTCCTTAGTTTCTTGGTCTCTGTCCCCAAGATACGAATCGGAGCTTTCCTTAAAGTTGCTTCTTTCTCTACCTCCACGTCTTCAAGCCTGCTAGGCTCAACCACCTCAGCGGACTCATGCAGGCACTTTCGGAGATGCGAGACATGAAAGACATTATGCACTCCGGACAACTTCTCGGGCAATTTCACTCTATAAGCCATCTTCCCAATTCTCTCAATGATGGGGAAGGGTCCAACAAATCTCGGTGCTAGCTTTCCAACAGCTCCAAATCGGACCACATTCCGCAAAGGAGAAACCTTCACGAAAACCTTGTCCCCAACCTCAAACTCCAATTCGGACCTTCGCCTGTCAGCATAGGATTTCTGTCGGTCTTTGGCCGCTTTCATCCGTCTTCTAATTAACTCAACCTTCTCGGATGTATCCCTAATCATGTCGGGTCCAAGTATAAGCTTATCTGTGGATTCCCACCAACATGTAGGTGACTTGCACGGCCTCCCATATAAAGCCTCAAAGGGTGCCATCCCTATGCTCGCCTGATAACTGTTGTTGTATGCAAACTCGACAAGAGGAAGATGGTCTTCCCAAGCACCACCAAAATCCAAAATGCAAAGCCTCAACAAGTCCTCAAGTACCCTATTCACCCTTTCTGTCTGGCCGTCTGTTTGTGGGTGATAGGCCGTACTCAGGTTCAATTTCGTGCCCATAGCCTCCTGCAAGCTGTTCCAGAACTGACTAGTAAAGATGGGGTCTCGGTCACTGACTATGCTGGAAGGGACTCCATGTAGTTGCACTATCTCACGAAGATATACTGATGCTAGTCCAGATGCGGTCCTTTTGCTCTTTACTGGGATAAAGTGAGCACTCTTCGTGAGCCTATCCACAATGACCCATATGCTCGTATTCCCCTTCCTGGACCTTGGAAGCCCATCAATAAAGTCCATAGAAATGCTCTCCCACTTCCATAGCGGGACCTCTAGCGGATGTAATAGCCCACCGGGCTTCTTTGACTCAGCTTTTACTCTCTGACAAGTAACACATCTCGAGACAAACTCCGCCACATCCTTTTTCATTCCAGGCCAGAAGAAAACGCGCTTCATGTCCTTATAAATCTTATCACCACCTGGATGTATAGTCATTTTGGAGCGATGTGCTTCCTCAAGAACTTCCCTCACCAAGTCTTCTACCATCGGAACACAAAGCCTTCCATCTCTCCTCAGCCAACCCTTATCGTCTATAGAATATCGAGCAAGGTGACTAGATGTCTCCCCTCGAACCAGCTTGTCCATGATCTCAATTATCTGAGGGTCTTCCTTTTGTGAAGCCCCGACTTGATCTAGAAGGGTAGGCCTGAGCTCTAAAGATGCCAAGGAACCGGTCTCCGACTCCATTGCCAAAGAGAAATCAAAGGTCGCCAAGAACTCTAAATTCTTCATCTCAACAAATAGAGGACTTAGTGTCAACCTTTTCCTACTCAACGCATCCGCTACAACATTCCCCTTGCCAGGGGTATAGGATATCTCAAAATCATAGGAAGCCAAAAATTCCATCCATCTCTGCTGTCTTAAGTTCAGATCTTTCTGCGAAAAGAGATACTTCAAAGACTTATGATCAGTATATAACTCAAATCTCTCTCCCAGAAGATAATGACGCCATGCTTTGAGCGCATATACAATCGCTGCCAGCTCTAGATCATGAGTGGGATAATTCCTCTCATGCACCTTAAGTTGCCTCCCACCAAAACATATAACTCTGCCCTCTTGCATCAGAACGACACCCAATCCCGTGCCACAAGCATCAGTGTACACAGTGAATATCTTACCACCATCGGGTAAGGCTAGAACTGGTGCGGAGGTAAGGGCTCTTTTGAGTCTCTGAAAAGCAAGCTCACAATCCATATCCCAAGCAAAGACTAAGTTCTTCTTCGTCAACTTAGTAAGAGGAGCGGATATCTTTGCGAAGTCTTTAATGAACTTCCGATAGAAACCCGCAAGACCCAGAAAGCTTCTCACCTCGGTTGCATTCCTTGGAGTCTTCCAATCCTGAACTGCAACCACCTTAGCGGGATCCACCGCTAAGCCTTGCTTGGATACGATATGCCCAAGAAATCTGACTTCCCTTCTCCAAAAGTGGCACTTGGAGAACTTGGCCTTTAACTGGTGTGCTCTGAGCGTATCCATCACCTCTACTAGGTGCCTCGCATGCTCTTCTTCATCCTTGGAGAAGACCAGAATATCATCCACAAAGACCACGACAAACTTATTCAAGAACTCCCGAAACACCCTACTCATCAAATCCACAAAATACGCGGGTGCATTCGTCAAACCGAACGGCATAACAAGCCATTCAAAGAATCCGTCTGGAGTTCTGAATGCAGTCTTGTCTATACTGTCTTCAGCCACTCTGAGCTGATGAAAACCTGTAGCAAGATCAAGCTGAGAGAAAACAGAAGCACCAACAAGTTGGTCAAAGAGATCATCGATCCTTGGTAACGGGTGTCGGTTCTTCTTAGTCAGCTTATTCAATTCTCTATAATCCACACAGAGTCGAAGAGAGCCATCTGCCTTAGTTGCAAACACCACAGGCGCTCCCCATTCGGATATACTTCTTCTGATGAAGCCCTTCTCAAGCAATTCTTTCACTTGCTTGCTCAGCTGCCGTCTCTCACGCGGAGCCATATGCCGAACGGGCAAAGAAACAGGTTTAGCATTATCTACCAGATAGATGCGAAAGTCAATCTCTCGTTTAGGGGGCAACCCCTTAACTTCTTCAAAAACGTTTGGATAATCTCGGACCACCCTTACAGACTGAAGGGCCTCCTCTGATGAGTCGAGAGATTCTAGGTAGCATAACATGACGGGATTCTTCGGATTGCATGAAATCTCTAAGGTGTTGCCCAGGCGAGTCACAAGCCTTACAACCCTATGCTCACAATCCAGAATGGCTCCATATCTAGACAGCCAATCCATGCCCAAAATCAATCCGTATCCCCTGAAACCTAGAACATAAGCACTACACAAGAACTCAACGCTGAGTATAGAGATCCTTAGATCCTCACATATCATAGATAGATGAGCAGAACCCCCAATGGGATTCGAAACACAAACGGGATCATCCACTAAGCTAGTACTGAGGTGCAAGCTATCAACTAGATCAGATGAAATAAAGCTATGTGATGCACCGGAATCAAACAAGGTACGTACTGGAAGATCAGAGATATAAACAAGGTTCTCAACAGAAACACTACCTCTCTCGGGAACCGAAGCGGCATTGAGAGCATGAACTTGCCCTCCAGAAGATCCAGCCTGTCCTTTCTTCTTTGGGCATTCTTTGCTGAAGTGCCCAGTCTCTCCACAAGAAAAGCATCCACCACTAAGCTTCCTTTTCTTCTTTCTGCAATCCTTAGCAAAATGCCCAGCTATGCCACAGTAATTGCACTTCCCCTTGCCTTTGTTGTTGCCCTTCTTGTTCTTATTCTGATTTCCTTGACTGCTTTGACCTTGGTTGCCTTTGCCTTGAGAATCAGCCTTCTTTGCTTGAGTATCGCCCGACTTGACTTCCTTCTTTCCCTCTCCCTGGAGCAGAGCCATATTGACCAAACTCTCGAAAGTGGCTCCATGCGGAATATGTGACATCGCCAAGCCTTGTAGCGGCTCATTCAATCCTCTGGCAAATCGAAGAGCCTTCTTCTCCGGGGTGTTTACTATATCCAAACCAAAGCGGGCCAGCTGATTAAACTTGTTCACATACTCCTTGATAGACATATCACCTTGCTTTAATGAAATGAACCTCTCCATTTGTAAATTCGCCTCGGCTGAAGATAGAAACTTGGTCACAAATCTAGCCCTCAAATCGGCCCAAGTCTCAACGGGCCTCGTCCCATTGGTGACCTCCCACCAATAGGCCGCCTCATCCTTCAAAAGCCATACGGTCAATAAGATTTTCCTCTCGTCATCAATCCCAAAGATAGCAAACAAGTCCTCCGTGTCCTTCAGCCAATTCCTAGCTTCAACGAAAGATTCCGTGCCTAGGAAATTCTTGCCCCCCATTGCCTTGAAGTCTTTGCACACCTTTGTAAACTCAATCTGAGGATGCTGAGGGGGAGGAGGAGGAAGAGGAGCCTCAGCCACGGGAGGAGGAGGAACATTAGCAACGGGAGGGGGAATATTAACTGCTGGAGGAGGGGGAGCAGGGACCACCGGAGGAGGGATATTAGGGATAGGGTTCTCAACCACAGGAGGAGGAGTGGGAGTAGGGTTGGCGGGACCAGCTGCCGCCCTAGCTTCTAGGAGTCTCCTATACCAAAGTGGTACGTTTACTCCATCTGGGATGTCAAGATTCTCAGCCATACTGAAACAAAAGATAAGATTAGGTCAAGGGAACGAAGGATAACGCTGATGGCTTTTGGGGATTAGCCTTAAAATAATCTAGACTTTATTTTGGAAAATACTTAGTAGGCTTTTGAAAATAGTTTTTCCAAAAAGGGTTTTTTTTTTCAAAAGTTTTGTTCAATCTTGTTAACCTTGTGCTCTGATACCAAATGTAACACCCCACCTCCCTAGGATCACTCCTTAGAATGTACTAGCTTTGGAGGGGCGTTATTGTGAAGGTAAACTTGCACAGAGATATCACAAGACAGAATATATAAAAATAAATATAAGTAAAGCAGCGGTAGCAGATAAAAACCCATCATCATCATCTCAGAAAACCAACATAGTCAAGTACATACTATCAAAATGTCATAATCCAAAATACAACATAAGTCTAGATACGTGATAACAAAATACATGGTAAAACATCAGTACTAATCCCCAGAAATAAAAGATAAGCCACAGCTAGCTCAGATCCATACATGAGCTATCCAACAAGCAAGTCAAAGATCCACTAAGCAGATGTAGCCCCTCCCTGAGAACCTGTGGGGGGGAAACGGAAGAAAAGAAGCGAAAGAAAATAGGTCAGTCAAAAAGACTGGTAAGCCCTACTACGATCAATCTATAAACTAATAAAGTTAACAGTATGATGGAAACTGAGATGAACATACTGGCAATAGATAAAGGTGACATCACATAGACGAGATTAAACTTTGCACCACAGTGTACTAGCAAACCCACAAAACAGATCTTGATCCCTTAGCCCAAACTTTGGCCCAATAACATGAAGTGACCTTAGTATAAGGCCCAGCCCAACGGTCTAGTCGATCGGCTCCCTATAAACCTAACACGTCAAGTGTTGGTGTCCATACGGCCCACATGGATGTAGTCAGACTGCGCTGGGTCCACCTTTGGGTGTATCAAGCCCTCGGGTGTCGACCCCAGACACCTAAGCAATAATGCACAGTCTAAGTCTACTGGTACCCGTGCCTCGAGTTTGTCCAACATCGGACTACGTGCACGTCCGTAGCCCGCCGGACCCGCACCGCTGTACCACTCAGCCGTCGCTTTGGTCGCTTACATCAGTCCAGTAATCGTGCCCCGCCCTAACCTAGCTGTAGGGTTGTGGTGATACCAAACTGGGATTACTGCTGGAACAGACCACGTTGCTAGGGTTTCTAAGAGGGTTAAGTGTGGTTTTAACCCCTCACTAATCATGGATTAAATTAGTTAAGTGTACTCACTTAACCCCATCTAATCCTCGCATCCCCATTATTGGTTAAGTATTAGTGGGCCATGACTTAACCCTAATCATGAGGCATTAATTAATTAACGCACCCAACCTCTCACATTAGACCTCCGTGGTTACCTGGGAAGATTTACACCACGTCTAGGTCTAACCTCGGGTCTTATGGTGCAACATGACCAACTACCCACATTAGACCCTACATTGTGGTTACCTGGGAAGATTTACACCACAACTAGGTCTAACCTCGAGTTGGCCATATCATGTTATCTAATGTCATGTCCACATCAAAACATATTTACAAGTTAACATATACTTGGGTAGACCTAACTTAATAGGTAAATTCCCAAGGGGTAGACCTAACTTAATAGGTAAATTCCCAATCTTTTAGTTTCATGTATTTTTAAGTTTACCCAAACCCTCCCAACGTCATTATCTTGCTTACATACTCGTCATACGTATAAGGGTATAAAAGGTAACTTGGCATAACATACATGGTGAACTTCACATGTCATAATAAACATGCATACATGTTAAACTTGCAAATCATGTCATGGTGAATTCGCATAAACATGCATAGCTTATTAAATATGCATAACATGGTAAGGTGAACATGCATAATCCATTAAACTTGCATAACATGGTAAGATGAACTTGTATAAGCATGCATAATCCATTAAACTTGCATAACATGGTAAGATGAACTTACATAAGCATGCATAATCCATTAAACTTGCTTAACATGGTAAGATGAACTTGTATGAACATGCATAACCCATGAAACATGTAGAACATGACATAATAAACTCGCATAAGCATGCATAACTTGTGAAACATGTAAAACATGGCATAGTAATCTCACATATGCATGCATAACTTATGAATCATATAAAACATGACATAGTGAGTCCGCATAAGCATGCATAATCAACTAAACTCACATAAATCTCAACTTTCACCAAACATTAACTTTAGAGTTTGTAAAGTGAAGGTAAGAGGGCTTACAAATATAAACAAGCCACAAATCCACCAAATAAGATGAAGAAGCCCTTTTTAAAACCCAAAACAAAGCTTCAAATAAGAAAACCCTTTTGCAAAATCCCAAAAACACAAACTTAGCAAATCAAACTTGCCACTTAATGAAGTATGCAAGTTATTAAGCATTCATACAACATAGAAAAGGTTGTATGATCATCATATCTTCATAGGATTAAACTTTGAGGAAGGTGGAGGCTAGGGGTTTTAGGTGGAGGCCATTTGAGGATTCAATTTGGCATAGTTTAGTTGCTAGATTGATTAATGAGGCTTTAGGGTAGGATTAGGGGTATATTTATAGAAGATTAGAGTGTTTTAGGCCCTAGGATTAACCCTAGGTGAATCTTGGCCCGTCAGATTTCGGAATGCTCTAGAACCAGGCCACACAACCAAGCCCAAACCAAAATGGTGCACCAGGCAATTATGCCTGGCTACCCCCTGTCGACAGGGCTGTCGACAGGGCAGTCGACTCCCCCAGACCCCTGTCGACATGCCTGTCGACATGGGGGCCCTGGCGGGAATTTTCCCGCCTAACCCCGATTAGCCCTAATCCTTGATTTTAATTTGAAATTTAAATCTGTCTTTAGCATAGAAATTTCTGAAAACTTCAATGGGCCTTAACTGGGTCATACGGACTCCGATTTTCGAAAACTCGGACTCTATTTCGCGTATTTTTTCGAGACGAACGCAATGGCATAGCCCGTTTCCCTTGATTCTAATTTTTGAATTAAATTCTGCCTCGATTTATGTTATAACAGTTTATTGAAAATACGGGTTGTTATAGAAGTTGTAACACCCCACCTCCACTAGGATCACTCCTTAGAATGTACTAGCTTTGGAGGGGCGTCATTGTGAAGGTAAACTTGCACAGAGATATCACAAGACAGAATATATATAAAAATAAATATAAGTAAAGCAGCGGTAGCAGATAAAAACCCATCATCATCATCTCAGAAAACCAACATAGTCAAGTACATAGTATCAAAATGTCATAATCCAAAATACAACATGAGTCTAGATACGTGATAACAAAATACATGGTAAAACATCAGTACTAATCCCCAGAAATAAAAGATAAGCCACAGCTAGCTCAGATCCATACATGAGCTATCCAACAAGCAAGTCAAAGATCCACTAAGCAGATGTAGCCCCTCCCTGAGAACCTGTAGGGGGGGGGGGAAACGGAAGAAAAGAAGCGAAAGAAAACAGGTCAGTCAAAAAGACTGGTAAGCCCTACTACGATCAATCTATAAACTAATAAAGTTAACAGTATGATGGAAACTGAGATGAACATACTGGCAATAGATAAAGGTGACATTACATAGACGAGATTAAACTTTGCACCACAGTGTACTAGCAAACCCACAAAACAGATCTTGATCCCTTAGCCCAAACTTTGGCCCAATAACATGAAGTGGCCTTAGTATAAGGCCCAGCCCAACGGTCTAATCGATCGGCTCCCTAATCATGAGGCATTAGTTACTTAACGCACCCAACCTCTCACATTAGACATCCGTGGTTACCTGTGAAGATTTACACCACGTCTAGGTCTAACCTCAGGTCTTATGGTGCAACATGACCAACTACCCACATTAGACCCCACGTTGTGGTTACCTGGGAAGATTTACACCACAACTAGGTCTAACCTCGAGTTGGCCATATCATGTTATCTAATGTCATGTCCACTTCAAAACATATTTACAAGTTAACATATACTTGGGTAGACCTAACTTAATAGGTAAATTCCCAAGGGGTAGACCTAACTTAATAGGTAAATTCCCAATCTTTTAGTTTCATGTATTTTTAAGTTTACCCAAACCCTCCCAACGTCATTATCTCGCTTACATATTCGTTCTAACGCATAAGGGTATAAAAGGTAACTTGGCATAACATACATGGTGAGCTTCACATGCCATAATAAACATGCATACATGTTAAACTTGCAAATCATGTCATGGTGAATTCGCATAAACATGCATAGCTTATTAAATATGCATAACATGGTAAGGTGAACATGCATAATCCATTAAACTTGCATAACATGGTAAGATGAGCTTGCATAAACATGCATAATCCATTAATCTTGCATAACATGGTAAGATGAACTTGCATAAGCATGCATAATCCATTAAACTTGCATAACATGGTAAGGTGATCTTGCATAAACATGCATAACCCATGAAGCATGTAGAACATGACATAATAAGTTCGCATAAGCATGCATAACTTGTGAAACATGTAAAACATGGCATAGAAATCTCGCATATGCATGCATAACTTATGAAACATGTAAAACATGGTATAATGAGTTCGCATAAGCATGCATAACTTATGAATCATATAAAACATGACATTGTGAGTTCGCATAAGCATGCATAATCAACTAAACTCACATAAATCTCAACTTTCACCAAACATTAACTTTAGAGTTTGTAAAGTGAAGGTAAGAGGGCTTACAAATATAAACAAGCCACAAATCCACCAAATAAGATGAAGAAGCCCTTTTTAAAAACCAAAACAAAGCCTCAAATAAGAAAACCCTTTTTGCAAGATCCCAAAAACACAAAATTAGCAAATCAAACTTGCTACTTAATGAAGTATGCAAGTTATTAAGCACTCATACAACATAGAAAAGGTTGTATGATCATCATATCTTCATAGGATTTAATTTTGAGGAAGGTGGAGGCTAGGTTTTAGGTGGAGGCCATTTGAGGATTCAAATTGACATAGTTTAGTTGCAAGATTGATTAATGAGGCTTTAGGGTAGGATTAGGGGTATATTTATAGAGAATTAGAGTGTTTTAGGCCCTAGGATTAACCCTAGATTAGGTTTGGCCCGTCAGATCTCAGAATTCTCCAGAACCAAGCCGCCTGACCCAACCCAAATCAGAAATGGTGCACCAGGCTGAACTGCCTGGGCACCCCCTGTCGACAGGGCTGTCGACAGGGCAGTCGACACCCTGGGTGCCCTGTCGACAGGCCTGTCGACATGGGCCCCCTGGCGGGAATTTTCCCGCCTAACCCTGATTAGTCCTAATCCGTTTTGTTTAATTTGAAATTTAAATCTGTCTTTAGCCTAGATATTTCTGAAAACTTCAATGGGCCTTAACTGGGTCATACGGACTCCGATTTTCGAAAACTCGGACTCTATTTCGTGTATTTTTCCGAGACGATCGCAATGGCATAGCCCGTTTCCCCTGATTCTGATTTTTGAATTAAATTCTGCATCGATTTATGTTATAACAGTTTATTGAAAATACGGGTTGTTATATTCTACCCTCCTTAAAGGATTTCGTCCCCGAAATCTTCAAGTTAGGAAGAAAATATCCTACCATCCAACATCCATCTACTCAAAACATCATCCACGAGCAGCCATTGTCTTTAAAAGATTCTAAATGCTGTATGAACATATGCAAAAGTGTGTGTATATGTACTTATCTAATGCGATGATCAATGCAAAATATGTTGGTGAAATGTATCCACGTGTATGCAAATCCCTAACATAATGTATAATATCTACATGCGTGCTCAATCATACATCCATATGCAACATCCATGTGATTGCATACAAATTTCATCCAAGGATAAGCATAAACACTCATGCACATGCAATATGAAGAGTGTGTGAGCCAATCTAGTGCCTAATGTGTATCATGCATCCACGAGTAACCACTTGCAAACACTTGCAACCACTTGCAACCATCAAACATAACATGTTTCAAACACATGTTTCATCCAAAGGGTTTCTACCTAAGGTTCTCATGACAAGATTTGCACGATGACTAGATAATCATGGATAGCAAAGAGAAAGATATACTAACAAAGGAAAGAGATTGAGAGTGTACCCTCAAACAGGAATGGATAAAGCCCACGCATCTTCTCCTCGGTTTCCCAAGTTGCGTCCTCTTCGGCTTCACCCCATTGAACTTTCACTAACCTGACCTCGCGATTCCTCAGCTTCTTGGTCTCTGTCCCCAAGATACGAATCGGAGCTTTCCTTAAAGTTGCTTCTTTCTCTACCTCCACGTCTTCAAGTATGCTAGGCTCAACCACCTCAGCGGACTCATGCAGGCACTTTCGGAGATGCGAGACATGAAAGACATTATGCACTCCGGACAACTTCTCGGGCAATTGCACTCTATAAGCCATCTTCCCAATTCTCTCAATGATGGGGAAGGGTCCAACAAATCTCGGTGCTAGCTTCCCAACAGCTCCAAATCGGACCATATTCCGCAAAGGAGAAACCTTCACGAAAACCTTGTCCCCAACCTCAAACTCCAATTCGGACCTTCGCCTGTCAGCATAAGATTTCTGCCGGTCTTGGGCCGCTTTCATCCGTCTTCTAATCAACTCAACCTTCTCGGATGTATCCCTAATCATGTCGGGTCCAAGTATAAGCTTATCCGTGGATTCCCACCAACATGTAGGTGACTTGCACGGCCTCCCATATAAAGCCTCAAAGGGTGCCATCCCTATGCTCGCCTGATAACTGTTGTTGTATGCAAACTCGACAAGAGGAAGCTGGTCTTCCCAAGCACCACCAAAATCCAGAATGCAAAGCCTCAACAAGTCCTCAAGTACCCTATTCACCCTTTCTGTCTGGCCGTCTGTTTGTGGGTGATAGGCCGTACTCAGGTTCAATTTCGTGCCCATAGCCTCCTGCAAGCTGTTCCAGAACTGACTAGTAAAGATGGGGTCTCGGTCACTGACTATGCTGGAAGGGACCCCATGTAGTCGCACTATCTCACGAAGATATACTGATGCTAGTCCAGACGCGGTCCTTTTGCTCTTCACTGGGATAAAATGAGCACTCTTCGTGAGCCTATCCACAATGACCCATATGCTCGTATTCCCCTTCCTGGACCTTGGAAGCCCATCAATAAAGTCCATAGAAATGCTCTCCCACTTCCATAGCGGGACCTCTAGCGGATGTAATAGCCCACCGGGCTTCTTCGACTCAGCTTTTACTCTTTGACAAATAACACATCTCGAGACAAACTCCGCCACATCCTTTTTCATTCCGGGCCAGAAGAAAACGCGCTTCATGTCCTTATACATCTTATCACCCCCTGGATGTATGGTCATCTTGGAGCGATGTGCTTCCTCGAGAACTTTCCTCACCAAATCTTCTACCATCGGGACACAAAGCCTTCCATCTCTCCTCAGCCAACCCTTATCGTCTATAGAATATCGAGCAAGGTGACTAGATGTCTCCCCTCGAACCAGCTTGTCCATGATCTCAATTATCTGGGGGTCTTCCTTTTGCGAAGCCCCAACTTGATCTAGGAGGGTAGGCCTGAGCTCTAAAGATGCCAAGGAACCGGTCGCCGACTCCATTGCCAAAGAGAAATCAAAGGTCGCTAAGAACTCCAAATTCTTCATCTCAACAAACAGAGGACTTAGTGTCAACCTTTTCCTACTCAACGCATCCGCTACAACATTCCCCTTGCCAGGGGTATAGGATATCTCAAAATCATAGGAAGCCAAAAATTCCATCCATCTCTGCTGTCTTAAGTTCAGATCTTTCTGTGAAAAGAGATACTTCAAAGACTTATGATCAGTATATAGCTCAAATCTCTCTCCCAGAAGATAATGACGCCATGCTTTGAGCGCATATACAATCACTGCCAGCTCTAGATCATGAGTGGGATAGTTCCTCTCATGCACCTTAAGTTGCCTCCCACCAAAACATATAACTCTGCCCTCTTGCATCAGAACGGCACCCAATCCCGTGCCACAAGCATCAGTGTACACGGTAAATATCTTACTACCATCGGGTAAGGCTAGAACTGGTGCGGAGGTAAGGGCTCTTTTGAGTCTCTGAAAAGCGAGCTCACAATCCATATCCCAAGCAAAGACTAAGTTCTTCTTCGTCAACTTAGTAAGAGGAGCGGATATCTTTGCGAAGTCCTTGATGAACTTCCGATAGAAACCCGCAAGACCCAGAAAGCTTCTCACCTCGGTTGCATTCCTTGGAGTCTTCCAATCCTGAACTGCAACCACCTTAGCGGGATCCACCGCTAAGCCTTGCTTGGATACGATATGCCCAAGAAATCTGACTTCCCTTCTCCAAAAGTGGCACTTGGAGAACTTGGCTTTTAACTGGTGTGCTCTGAGTGTGTCCATCACCTCTACTAGGTGCCTCGCATGCTCTTCCTCATCCTTGGAGAAGACCAGAATATCATCAACAAAGACCACGACAAACTTATTCAAGAACTCCCGAAACACCCTACTCATCAAATCCACAAAATACGCGGGTGCATTCGTCAAACCGAACGGCATAACAAGCCATTCAAAGAATCCGTCTGGAGTTCTGAATGCAGTCTTGTCTATACTGTCTTCAGCCACTCTGAGCTGATGAAAACCCGTAGCAAGATCAAGCTGAGAGAAAACAGAAGCACCAACAAGTTGATCAAAGAGATCATCGATCCTTGGTAACGGGTGTCGGTTCTTCTTAGTCAGCTTATTCAATTCTCTATAATCCACACAGAGTCGAAGAGAGCCATCTGCCTTAGTTGCAAACACCACAGGCGCTCCCCATTCGGATATACTCCTTCTGATGAAGCCCTTCTCAAGCAATTCTTTCACTTGCTTGCTCAGCTCCCGTCTCTCACGCGGAGCCATACGCCGAACGGGCAAAGAAACAGGTTTAGCATTATCTACCAGATAGATGCGAAAGTCAATCTCTCGTTTAGGGGGCAACCCCTTAACTTCTTCAAAAACGTTTGGATAATCTCGGACCACCCTTACAGACTGAAGGGCCTCTTCCGATGAGTCGAGAGATTCTAGGTAGCATAACATGACGGGATTCTTCGGATTGCATGAAATCTCTAAGGTGTTGCCCAGGCGAGTCACAAGCCTTACAACCCTATGCTCACAATCCAGAATGGCTCCATATCTAGACAGCCAATCCATGCCCAAGATCAATCCGTATCCCCTGAAACCTAGAACATACGCACTACACAAGAACTCAACGCTGAGTATAGAGATCCTTAGATCCTCACATATCATAGATAGATGAGCAGAACCCCCAATGGGATTCGAAACACAAACGGGATCATCCACTAAGCTAGTACTGAGGTGCAAGCTATCAACAAGATCAGATGAAATAAAGCTATGTGATGCACCAGAATCAAACAAGGTACGTACTGGAAGATCAGAGATATAAACAAGGTTCTCAACAGAAACACTACCTCTCTCGGGAACTGAAGCGGCATTGAGAGCATGAACTTGCCCTCCTGAAGATCCAGCCTGTCCTTTCTTCTTTGGGCATTCTTTGCTGAAGTGCCCAGTCTCTCCACAAGAAAAGCATCCACCACTAAGCTTCCTTTTCTTCTTCCTGCAATCCTTAGCAAAATGCCCAGCTATGCCACAGTAATTGCACTTCCCCTTGCCTTTGTTGTTGCCCTTCTTGTTCTTATTCTGATTTCCTTGACTGCTTTGACCTTGGTTGCCTTTGCCTTGAGAATCAGCCTTCTTTGCTTGAGTATCGCCTGACTTGACTTCCTTCTTTCCCTCTCCCTGAAGCAGAGCCATATTGACCAAACTCTCGAAAGTGGCTCCATGCGGAATATGCGACATCGCCAAGCCCTGTAACGGCTCATTCAATCCTCTGGCAAATCGAAGAGCCTTCTTCTCCGGGGTGTTTACTATATCCAAACCAAAGCGGGCCAGCTGATTAAACTTGTTCACATACTCCTTGACAGACATATCCCCTTGCTTTAATGCAATGAACTTCTCCATTTGTAAATTCGCCTCGGCTGAAGATAGAAACTTGGTCACAAATCTAGCCCTCAAATCGGCCCAAGTCTCAACGGGCCTCGTCCCATTGGTGACCTCCCACCAATAGGCCGCCTCATCCTTCAAAAGCCATACTGTCAATAGAATTTTCCTCTCGTCATCAATCCCAAAGATAGCAAACAAGTCCTCCGTGTCCTTCAGCCAATTCCTAGCTTCAAAAAAAGATTCCGTGCCTAGGAAATTCTTGCCTCCCATTGCCTTGAAGTCTTTACAAACCTTTGTAAACTCAATCTGAGGATGCTGAGGGGGAGGAGGGGGAAGAGGAGCCTCAGCAACGGGAGGAGGAGGAACGTTAGCAACGGGAGGGGGAATATTAGCCGCTGGAGGAGGGGGAGCAGGGACCACCGGAGGAGGGATATTAGGGATAGGATTCTCAACTACAGGAGGAGGAGTGGGAGTAGGGTTGGCGGGACCAGCTGCCGCCCTAGCTTCTAGGAGTCTCCTATACCAGAGTGGTACGTTCACTCCATCTGGGATGTCAAGATTCTCAGCCATACTGAAACAAAAGATAAGATAAGATTAGGTCAAGGGAACGAAGGATAACGCTGATGGCTTTTGGGGATTAGCCTTAAAATAATCTAGACTTCATTTTGGAAAATACTTAGTTGGTTTTTGAAAATAGTTTTTCGAAAAGGGTTTTTTTTTCAAAAGTTTTGTTCAATCTTGTTAACCTTGTGCTCTGATACCAAATGTAACACCCCACCTCCACTAGGATCACTCCTTAGAATGTACTAGCTTTGGAGGGGCGTCATTGTGAAGGTAAACTTGCACAGAGATATCACAAGACAGAATATATATAAAAATAAATATAAGTAAAGCAGCGGTAGCAGATAAAAACCCATCATCATCATCTCAGAAAACCAACATAGTCAAGTACATAGTATCAAAATGTCATAATCCAAAATACAACATGAGTCTAGATACGTGATAACAAAATACATGGTAAAACATCAGTACTAATCCCCAGAAATAAAAGATAAGCCACAGCTAGCTCAGATCCATACATGAGCTATCCAACAAGCAAGTCAAAGATCCACTAAGCAGATGTAGCCCCTCCCTGAGAACCTGTAGGGGGGGGAAACGGAAGAAAAGAAGCGGAAGAAAACAGGTCAGTCAAAAAGACTGGTAAGCCCTACTACGATCAATCTATAAACTAATAAAGTTAACAGTATGATGGAAACTGAGATGAACATACTGGCAATAGATAAAGGTGACATCACATAGACGAGATTAAACTTTGCACCACAGTGTACTAGCAAACCCACAAAACAGATCTTGATCCCTTAGCCCAAACTTTGGCCCAATAACATGAAGTGGCCTTAGTATAAGGCCCAGCCCAACGGTCTAGTCGATCGGCTCCCTAATCATGAGGCATTAGTTACTTAACGCACCCAACCTCTCACATTAGACATCCGTGGTTACCTGGGAAGATTTACACCACGTCTAGGTCTAACCTCGGGTCTTATGGTGCAACATGACCAACTACCCACATTACACCCCACGTTGTGGTTACCTGGGAAGATTTACACCACAACTAGGTCTAACCTCGAGTTGGCCATATCATGTTATCTAATGTCATGTCCACTTCAAAATATATTTACAAGTTAACATATACTTGGGTAGACCTAACTTAATAGGTAAATTCCCAAGGGGTAGACCTAACTTAATAGGTAAATTCCCAATCTTTTAGTTTCATGTATTTTTAAGTTTACCCAAACCCTCCCAACGTCATTATCTCGCTTACATATTCGTTCTAACGCATAAGGGTATAAAAGGTAACTTGGCATAACATACATGGTGAGCTTCACATGCCATAATAAACATGCATACATGTTAAACTTGCAAATCATGTCATGGTGAATTCGCATAAACATGCATAGCTTATTAAATATGCATAACATGGTAAGGTGAACATGCATAATCCATTAAACTTGCATAACATGGTAAGATGAGCTTGCATAAACATGCATAATCCATTAATCTTGCATAACATGGTAAGATGAACTTGCATAAGCATGCATAATCCATTAAACTTGCATAACATGGTAAGGTGATCTTGCATAAACATGCATAACCCATGAAACATGTAGAACATGACATAATAAGTTCGCATAAGCATGCATAACTTGTGAAACATGTAAAACATGGCATAGAAATCTCGCATATGCATGCATAACTTATGAAACATGTAAAACATGGTATAATGAGTTCGCATAAGCATGCATAACTTATGAATCATATAAAACATGACATAGTGAGTTCGCATAAGCATGCATAATCAACTAAACTCACATAAATCTCAACTTTCACCAAACATTAACTTTAGAGTTTGTAAAGTGAAGGTAAGAGGGCTTACAAATATAAACAAGCCACAAATCCACCAAATAAGATGAAGAAGCCCTTTTTAAAAACCAAAACAAAGCCTCAAATAAGAAAACCCTTTTTGCAAGATCCCAAAAACACAAAATTAGCAAATCAAACTTGCTACATAATGAAGTATGCAAGTTATTAAGCACTCATACAACATAGAAAAGGTTGTATGATCATCATATCTTCATAGGATTTAATTTTGAGGAAGGTGGAGGCTAGGTTTTAGGTGGAGGCCATTTGAGGATTCAAATTGACATAGTTTAGTTGCAAGATTGATTAATGAGGCTTTAGGGTAGGATTAGGGGTATATTTATAGAGAATTAGAGTGTTTTAGGCCCTAGGATTAACCCTAGATTAGGTTTGGCCCGTCAGATCTCAGAATTCTCCAGAACCAAGCCGCCTGACCCAACCCAAATCAGAAATGGTGCACCAGGCTGAACTGCCTGGGCACCCCCTGTCGACAGGGCTGTCGACAGGGCAGTCGACACCCTGGGTGCCCTGTCGACAGGCCTGTCGACATGGGCCCCCTGGCGGGAATTTTCCCGCCTAACCCTGATTAGTCCTAATCCGTTTTGTTTAATTTGAAATTTAAATCTGTCATTAGCCTAGATATTTCTGAAAACTTCAATGGGCCTTAACTGGGTCATATGGACTCCGATTTTCGAAAACTCGGACTCTATTTCGCGTATTTTTCCGAGACGATCGCAATGGCATAGCCCGTTTCCCCTGATTCTGATTTTTGAATTAAATTCTGCCTCGATTTATGTTATAACAGTTTATTGAAAATACGGGTTGTTATAGAAGTCAAGGACGCACAGTCTTAAGAGGTCTTCCAAAACTCTGTTCACTCTCTCTGTTTGGCCGTCGGTTTGGGGATGATAGGCTATGCTCAAGCATAACTGCGTTCCTACTGCTTCTTGCAGACTCCGCCAAAACTCACTGGTGAAGATGGGGTCTCGGTCACTAACAATGCTAGATGGTATTCCATGGAGTCGGACGATTTCCTTGAGGTAAAGTGATGCTAGGGATGAGGCAGTTCTCTTACTTTTGACAGGTAAAAAGTGGGCGCTTTTAGTAAGCCTATCCACTATTACCCAAATGCTAGTGTTGCCTCTCCTAGACCTAGGCAGCCCATCGATGAAGTCCATTGAGATGCTATCCCACTTCCACTGCGGGACCTCCAGAGGATGTAGTAGTCCGCCAGGCTTTTTCTGTTCCGCTTTAACCTGTTGGCACACCATACACTTAGAAACGAACTCTGCCACGTCCTTTTTCATGCCGTTCCAGAAGAAAGTCCTTTTTATATCTTTGTACGTTTTATCTCCGCCTGGGTGTATCGTCATCTTGGAGTGATGTGCTTCCTCGAGAACCTTCTTTACTAAATCTTTTGTCTGTGGGACGCATAGTCTTCCGTCTCGCCTTAGCAAACCCTTATCGTCGATGGAGTATCTGTTGAGATGACTTGAAGTCTCACCCCTAATTAGCTTATCAATTATTTCCACGAGCTGAGGGTCTTCGCGTTGTGCTGTCCCTACTGAATCCACTAAAGTTGGGCGCACTTCGAGAGATGCTAACAAGCCTGGTACGAAATCGGAGGAGGGCCTAAAGTCGAAACTGGCTATAAACTCTAGGCTTTGTCTTTCAACAAACAACGGGCTTAGGGTCAATTTCTTTCGGCTCAACGCGTCTGCCACTACGTTGCCTTTGCCCGGAGTGTAGGAGATTTCGAAATCGTACGAGGCAAGAAACTCCATCCATCTTTGTTGCCTCAAGTTAAGATCCTTCTGCGAGAAAAGATATTTCAACGATTTATGGTCAGTGTAAAGTTCGAACTTCTCACCTAGGAGATAGTGTCGCCAAGACTTGAGTGCAAAGACGATGGCGGCTGACTCAAGATCGTGGGTTGGGTAGTTCTTTTCGTGCGCTTTCAACTGCCTCCCGCCATAAGCTACTACCCTTCCTTCTTGCATTAAGACGGCGCCTAGCCCTGTCCCACATGCATCCGTATAAACAGTGAACATCTTGCTCCCATCTGGCAGCGTCAAAACTGGGGCTGTTGTGAGAGCCCTTTTCAGTCGTTGGAAAGCAAACTCGCAATCCAAGTCCCAATTGAACACTAGATTCTTCTTGGTCAATTTCGTGAGCGGAGCTGAGATTTTCGCAAAATCCCTTATGAACTTTCGATAGAAACCTGCTAGTCCTAGGAAGCTTCGGACCTCAGTTGCATTCCTTGGTGTCTTCCAATCCTGTACTGCTACTACCTTAGTAGGGTCCACTGCTAACCCTCGTTTAGATACTATGTGCCCAAGGAACCTCACCTCTTCTCTCCAAAAGTGGCATTTGGAGAATTTGGCTTTTAGTTGATGAACTCGCAAAGTTTCCATGATTGCCCTTAAGTGTTGAGCATGTTCCTCTTCACTCTTTGAGAAGATAAGGATATCATCTACGAAGACCACCACGAATTTGTTGAGGAAATCTCTAAATACCCTACTCATCAGGTCCACGAAGTACGCAGGTGCATTTGTCAAGCCGAAAGGCATGACAAGCCATTCAAAGAAGCCGTCTGGGGTTCTGAATGCCGTTTTATCGATGCTATCTTCAGCCACCCTTAGCTGATGAAAACCGGTTGCTAAATCGAGTTGGGAGAAAACAGACGCTCCTACAAGATGGTCAAACAAATCGTCAATTCTAGGGAGAGGGTGCCTATTCTTTTTCGTTAGCTTGTTGAGCTCCCTATAGTCAACACATAGACGGAGTGAACCATCCGCCTTCGTAGCGAACACCACTGGAGCGCCCCATTCTGAAACGCTTCTCCTAATGAACCCCTTTTCTAGAAGCTCTTTAATCTGTTTACTGAGCTCTTTCCTTTCTCGTGGAGCCATGTGCCTAACGGGCAACGCAACGGGCTTTGCATTATCTACAAGATATATGCGGAAGTCTATTTCCCGCTTCGGAGGCAAGCCCTTCACCTCTTCAAAGACATCCGGATATTCCCGGACCACTTTAACTGATTGCAAATTTTCAACAGAGGCATCTAGCGATTCAAGATAACTAAGCATAACCGCATACGAGGGATTACAAGAAATTTCCAAAGTACTACCGAGCTGGGTTAGGAGCCTAACAACCCTTTTCTCACAATCAAGGATGGCCCCATTACTGGATAGCCAATCCATACCCAAAATCAAACCATAACCCGAAAAGCCCAAAACAAAGGCACTACATTGAAATTCTACACTTAGAATAGAAATTTTCAATCCCACACAGATCATAGACAAATGAGCTGGGCCCCCAATTGGGTTTGAAACAATTAAGGGGTCCTCTACCATACTAGTTTTTAGGTGCAGAGATTCTACTAAAGCGGATGAGATAAAGGAGTGTGATGCGCCAGAATCAAATAAGGTGCGAACGGGGTGATCATAAAGATAAACTACACTTTCTACAGAAGTATTTATACCTCGCTGTTGCAGAGGTGGCGCTTCCAGCACATGAACCTGTGCCCCTGGGGTGGATCCAGCCCTCTGCCCCTGTCCTCGTTTCTTTGGGCAGTCCTTAGCCCTGTGGCCTGTCTCACCACAAGAAAAGCACCCACCATTCTCCTTGGCCTTCTTTTTCCGACAGTCCTTTACTAAGTGCCCCACTTTGCCACAGAAATTGCACTTCCTCTTCTCTTTGTTGCCTTTCCCGCCCTTCTTAAAGTCTGTCTTCTTGGGCTGCAAACCCTCTTTCTTCCCTTGAGAGCTTTCTGCCTTCGTCTCCTTCTTGCTCTTATCCTCTTCATTCAGCAATGCCATTTGCACCAATCTTTCATACGTGGCTCCCATGGGTATATGGGTCATGGCCAAACTGTGTAATGGCTCATTCAACCCTTTGACGAAGCGGAGAGCCTTCTTGTGCAGGGTGTTGACTAGGTCAAGCCCAAACCTAGCCAGCTCATCGAACTGATTCACATATTCTCTGACCGTCTTGTCCCCTTGCTTAAGAAATAAGAATTTTTCCAACTGCAAACTTCTTTCCGCATCTGAGAGAAACTTAGTCTCAAACCTTGCCCTAAAGTCCTCCCATGTCTCCACTGGTCTTTCAGCATTAGTGACTTCCCACCAGTAGGAAGCTTCGCCCTTCAATAGCCACACTGCCAATTGTACTTTTTGTTTATCCTCTACCTCAAAGATGATGAATAGGTCCTCCGTCTCTTTCAGCCAATTTCTAGCTGCCACGAAGGACTCAGTTCCATGGAAATCCCTTCCTCCCATAGCTTTAAAATCTTTACATATCTTAGCGAATGTGTTTCCCCGTGGAGGAGGTGGAGGAAAAGGTGCTGCTGCAGCTGGATGATTTCCTTCCGCTGGGGGAGGAGGAATGGTAGGACCTGGCTGAGTGGCCCTTGCTTCTAAGAACCGTCTAAACCAACCAGGTATTGGCACCCCTTCCGGCAAGTTAAGTTCTTGGGACATGCTGAAACAAAAAGGATAGATTCAAAACGAAGGATAAGAGATAATACCTATGGCTTTGGGGAGTGGACTTTGCCTTTTTTAAAATAAAATAATATTTTTCTTTACAAATGCTTCTTTAAATTTCCTTTTTGAAAATAATTTTTCAAAACTTTTTATCTTATCTGGTAAACCTATGCTCTGATACCAAGTGAAACACCCCACCTCCGTTAGGGTCACTCTCAAAGGGAATGCCCTAATTTTGGTGGAGGTTTATAAGTATAAGTCACAGATATACAAGACAGATATAAGAACACATATTTGTAAACAGCGGAAAAACAACAAACTTTATTTCATAAAGTCAAGTACGTGTTATACAACATCACCATGATTGTCTTACATCTTTTTCCAAAAACATAACATAACACTTTCATAATCTGTCTTGAGTACATTATTTAAAGAAGCATAAATAAAACATAGATAAACTGCAAAAGTCCCCATAGTGGATTGTCCAAAGCCATAGTTCAAAACAGGAAAGTCCAAGCAATACATTTCTCTTCTTCAAGCTGGATGTTAAGGCTGGTCAAGCTGCTGTGTTCCCTCCCTGTGGACCTGGGGGGGGGGGGGAACGGAAGAAAAGAAGACGAAAGAAAAGTAGAGTCAGACATAAAGCCTGAGTAAGTCTAGTACTATTTTGTCTATGAATAAAGAACTGGGTATGATAAGTATAAACAAGAAGTGGGCAAGCACTATAAACTTGGTTAAGTTGTCTAGGGTCGAATATACTATCGTACCCCATGTTAATCTCTGAACCCATATAAACTAGTTTCCAACTGGCACCCCATAATCAGGGTGAAGTGATCCATTTTACAATGATCGGCTCCTACTCGCATAGTTCCATGTGTCTTACGGCCCCCGATGTTGTAGTTACCTATGCTGGTCCCACCATGGGGTGTATCAAGTCCCATGGCGGCGGCCCGACACAACCTTAGAATGCACAGGTATTCTACTGGTGTCCAGTGCCTTATTTTTCTGCGCCGGAGTGTGTGCACGCCCGCACCCCGTTAGAACCTACACTGCTACACCACCGCCGTCGATTTGACCTCTTACAATCAGCCCAGTAATCGTGCCCCACCCTGCCTAGTTTCAGGGTATCCTGATACACCTTCTAGGGTTACTGCTGAAAAGGGCCCCCCGTTACTAGGTTTTCTATCTCTAGCCAACATGCTAAGTTGGTTAAGTGTTTTCTAACCTAACCCCACCCGTCCGTTTAGTTTAGCATGTTTCATTTTGATTAAGTCTTTAGTTCACTTAATTCTAACAATCCTGACTCAGCCTTAATTGTCTTATTAAGGCCCTGACCTCTCACATTAGACAGGTATTGTTGTGGCTGCCTGTTGCCGGTTGGTTCCGGGCAGTCTTACGCAACAACTCAGTCTAACCTCGGGTCCTTATTGGGCTCCATGTTTAACCTCCCACATTGGATAGGTATTGTTGTGACTACTGGACAGCCGGGCGGTTCCGGGCAGGTTTACATCACAACTCAATCCAACCTCGGGTTAAACACATCGTATGTTCTACATATTTTGTCTTTCTTCTTTATTTTCTTATATGTAAATATTTGCGGCCAATTATTAAGTAAATGGTGTAAAGGTTACACCAATCATGGGCCCAACCCGTGCTTGAATTTGGGCCCTTCTGTTTTATATTTTCATTCATTAGTAATTTTAACCCAACGTTATTTTCCCCCGTTTAACACGTCCGTTTATTATATATATATTGGGCTTAGCCTTTTAAAGCCCAACTTAGCCATGCGAAAAGGGGAGGCTTAACACGTGATCACATACACAAAGAGGGGAAGGTGAGCGCATGAACTTGCAATATGACGTTGGAAATACAAAATAGAAACTGGTGTACTTGCATATATACTTTGGTCATAAAGCATAGGTGACATGAATCAAAGCATGTGAACTTGTAGTTGAGATATGAATCTAAATTGGGTATCATTATTGGCACATAGTCATAACTACAACATGAACCTATACTTTTATTTAGGCATAATGTCAAACATAAGCATGGCATAAATATTTCTAACATAAGCATGGCATAATGTCAAACATATAATTCTTGTTAACAATATAGACTTAACATGGATTTCAATTATGCCAAATATCAATCATAGCCTAGCCATATTCATAAGTTTGCAAATAGGTTTTCTAGTATAAAAGCATGGCTTAATACATGATGCCCAATTTTTAACATAATTTCATATCGATTATAACAAACTAAACTTATTCCAATTTCCTCACCAAAATGATGTTTGTGTAAAAATACACATTATGATGGCATAGTAGCAAAACCCCAAACTTGCATGACTTTCAATTTAACAACTACATACATGTAGCTTCAACATAAATTACATATTTTGCGAATATCCAAACGTCATACTTGCATAAAACTACCGCATGTAGTTTTTCATAATGAACAACATAATTCAAGAATATCCAAACGTATACAATATTCCAACGCACAAATATGAATTACTTTATCGCCACAAATCAAGTATACATATCTACACAATCATTTGTTCATACCAAAGTAATACTCTACTTACAATGGTTGCGGCGAATTCTCTAATTTAGGAATAAGAAGATGCGGTTTGATTTGATTTGCTTGATTTGCTTTAGGCTTTAGAATTTTCCTCCTAATCTTCTCTCCAATTTGGTGGCTACTCCTAGACGCTCCTCAGCAACATGGCGGCTTTGTTTTTATTTATGAATGAATAGATTAGGGTTTAGTCTAGGGTCCTTTTTATAGGGTTTATGAATTGATTAGAGCCATTGATGTTGCCTGGATTGATCATAGCCATTCATCCTAAGGAGAGACCAATTAGAGCTTGCCACCTAGCCCTAATGACAAAGCAGACCACAGAAAATCGACCAACATAGAATAGGCCAGCCAGGTTAGACTGGGCTCGACCTGGTCTGGACCAGGTCGACACCCCTGTCGACAGGCCTGTCAACCTGGTTAGACCAGGTCGACAGCCCAGTCGACCTGGGTGCGTCAGGCGGGACTTTTTCCGCCCTGGCCCATTGGGCCCCATTTTTGTTTTCTGAGCTTATTTTATTCTGTTTGAATTTTAAATTTAATTTAGAAACTTCCGAAGGCCATATCTCCTTCATACGGACTCCGTTTTTCGAAAACTCGGACTCTATTTCGCGTATTTTTCCGAGACGAACGCAATGGCGTATCCTGTTTCCCTTAGTTCTTTGATTCAAATTAATTATACTTTAATTTGTGAGTTTCGCAGTTATAGAATTCGCGGGGTGTTACAACACTACTCTGTTTCTATTACATGATGGTAATGATTTCTTGATTGTTCAGATTTATGTTGATGATATCATTTATGGTGCTACTAATGATATTTTGTGTGAGAAATTTGAAAAAGTCATGTAGGACAAATTTGAGATGAGCTTGGTTGGAGAGCTAAAATACTTTCTTGGATTTCAAATCAAACAGAGCAACAAAGGAAACTTTATTTCTCAGACCAAGTATGTAATGGAGCTGTTGAAGAAATTTGGAGTTGAAGATGCAAAACCAATGAGAACACCAATGAGCCCAACAACTAAGCTTGACAAAGATGAAAAAGGTGTTGCTGTTGATCAGAAAAAATATCGCGGTATAATCGGTTCACTTCTCTATCTCTCTGCTTCTAGACCCGATATTATGTTTTCTGTCTGCTTATGTGCTCGTTTTCAATCTAATCCAAAAGAATCTCGTTTAAAAGCCACAAAATGAATTCTGAGGTATTTGTTGCACACACCAAAACTTGGCTTGTGGTATCCATCTAGTGACAATTTTGATTTAGTTGGTTTTACTGATGCTGATTATGCTGGCTCACTCACTGATAGGAAGAGCACTAGTGGAACTTGTTTCATGCTAGGACATTCTCTTTTTTCTTGGTCAAGTCGTAAACAAAATTGTGTTGCATTATCCACCACTGAAGCTGAGTATATTGCATTAGGAAGTTGTTGTGCACAGATTTTATGGATGATGCAAACTCTTTCAGATTTTGGCCTATTCTATAAACAAGTTCCTTTGAAATGTGACAGTAAGAGTGCAATAGATCTATCAAATAATCCTGTACATCATTCACGCACAAAACACATTGATGTGAGACACCATTTCATTAGAGATCATATTGCTAGTGAGGACATTTGTATTGAATTTATTCCAACTGAATCCCAACTTGCAGATATTTTTACTAAACCCCTTTCTGAAGATAGATTTTGCAGATTACGATTGGATTTGGGAATTATAGAAATTAATTAATCTCTTTGCATTTTTGGGTAAATTTTTTCTTAAGATGTTCTGTTATTAATTTCATTTTCTGGAAAATTAATCCAATCTTCAAATCATCAAGAAAAGAACAGTTTATTTTGGACATTTATAATAAAATTGTGACTGTGTTAGATCTCAGAATATGAGATGGATGAAAGCTTCCCTATAACCCTGATTTGATTGAATGTATTTTATAATATGAGTAATTTAGGAATTATTTTTCACATCCATCTCTATCTATATCACCCTTCTATCATCCACTATTGTTCTCATATATTAAGGGGATTTTGTATATAATAATAATAATAAGTATTTCTCTGATCTCATTTAAAAATCCTAGCTCTGGTCATGCATGGTCATGAGTTTACTTATTTAATTTCATGCTGCAACTAATCCCATTTAAAAATCCAAGCTCTGGTTATGCGTGGTTAGTGTGCTCTTGAGATTAAAAAAAAAAGGAAAATGTATATAGAATCCTCCCTGGTATATGTTAACTAGCTTTCCATTCCATCTTCTAAATTGTGAAATGTATTCCTGTCTTACAGATTATTATGATTTTTTTGTTTGATTGATTGGGGTTTGCGGTTTCTGATTCTGTCAAATGACTTGATCTCTTACTATGGTCCATATCATTTGTAAATGTCCAGCCCTGTTCATCTTTTGATGATTACAAAGGGGGAGAAAGAGCTAAGATTTTGATACATATACAGACATCTATAGATTTTATTTTGCCATTAATGCAAAAAGTTTAGTTATTTTCTATTCTTTTTAAATTTTTTGCTATGTCAGTTTACTGTTATAGGGGGAGCACATATATAGGGGGAGTTCTCATTTTTTTTCCATACCAAACACATTTTGCTGTATTCAAAATCTTAAGTATATTTGTCATCATCAAAAGGGGGAGATTGTTGAACCCGTGATTTTTTGTTTGATGATAACAAACATTTTTTAATGTGTTTGAAACTGTACTGTTTACTGCTCTTCACATCATATTGGAATAAAAATATTTTGGTCTAATAATGCTCCTACACATAAATTGAAAATTTACATAAGCATTTATTATTCAAAAATCATATTTTTATTTCATAATCAAAACAGTACAATACTTTCTGAACTCTCAGCTATACAAATTTTCACTCATTATTTCAGTACAAATGAATCTCACTACATGTTTCACTCTCACTCATCAATACATTCTTACTGTCTCTTTATCCTGTTTTGCTCCTGTTGCATCATCCTGAAACCTGTCACAAAAAAAAAGGAAATGCACACAGTAGACTGGAACTAAAATTTTATTTTATAATTTTTTATGTGCCTCAGATTTTCTGTGTGTTTTTCTCATCATTTTTTCTGACTTGCCTGACACATATTTTACAAGTATGGCACAATACTATACAAGATCAGAAACGATCAAGTATAGCAAGAAAGCTAAATACTTGTGTATACCAAAACCAACACATTCAAGTTGGATCAAGAATGGTATCTGTTTTTTTCATTTTTGTGTTACAGGGTCACATAAGCATATATGGCAACAATAACAAATCAGTTCAGGTTCAAGCAGCATTCAAAGAGAAATGGTCAAAGCAGTGTGCACAAGATTGCACAAGGTTTCAGAGCTACATATGGAAAGCATTCAAACTGCATGGATTTCATATGCAATACAGGAAATTCAGACATACACAAGGCAACAAACATGCAACATGACATTGTGGAAATATATGGCAAGTTGTTCAGCATTAAAAAAAAATCCTGTTTTCTATTTACATGAAACTAAAGCATGTGCAAATGAAGCAGATTTGATTTACTAGATTGGAAATGAACACAATTAACATGCAAGAATTATCTGGACATAATTAAGTGGTGATGGCATTTAATACAGTGGAAAAATTCGACATCAAAGAATAAAATGAGGGCCTAAAATCATGCAGTTTGTTTTCTGAAGATTTTTTGTGAATAATGGTTGACAAGATAATCAGTTTCCACTTATCTTGTTTCCTGGTTTGAATTGTTAAAATTGTAAATGTTTTAACACGACTTTATGGGCAATATAATTTTAGGGAAGTGTTTAATACATTCTTGGGTAATTGTTTTTTTATGCTAATCAATCAATCCCAAGCTCATTTTTGACAAGGAAATTTTTCTCTGGAAATCAATACACACAGTAAAATGGGCAAGCAAGAAATCAAAATCTTCCAGAAATGATTCAATTTATTCAAGGGGATAAATTAATATATTTTTTAGGATTCAATCAAGCAATACACGCAGGCAACAAACAAAAACAGTGAATAAATTAGTTCATTCATATATGGAAAGATCAATTCGTGCATGTCAATATTTGTTTCCAGGTGGCAATTCATTTTTCCAAATTCATCGATGGACCAATTCATGTCTATAGTCATCAATTCAATCAGAAAGGGAAATCATGGAAAATTCAGAATAATTAAAAGAGGAAATTCACGAAAAATCCTTCCAAATATTCATCAAACCAAATCAAGCAAGTCATAAGTGAAATCAGAGAATAAGGGTTCGAATTTCCCCTATAAATTCACATGTTTCCTCATAGGCAAAATAATCCAACTCATTCGAAATCAACTAAAACCCTACAGTCAAATCAAAGAGCTTACAGTGTTGGATTGGAGCAGAAAGACATTCGGAGTCAAGCTAGAAAGCATCGCAAATCATTTGGAACAAAATCAAAGCCATCAGAACATCAAACTAAAGAAGCCCCAGCCGCCTTGTTTATTTGCTTGAAGAAATAAAGAAAAAGGGACGACGGATTTCTAATTGAAGCTACAATGGGGGTGTTTTCATTTAAGGGCTTTTTGTTTTAATTTTTAATGTACTTTGTTTAGTTCTGTTTGAAAAACAATCTGTGGTTTACTAGTTACGTCCGTAAAACTAGGGTGTATAGATTACGGTTTTGTGATCTGGGAAAAACTGGTCTAGGGATTTTAGATCAGTCTAAGACTTCGAGCGTAGGTTTAAATCAGTAGCAGGTGTTGCAAGTTTGCAAAACTCTTTAGGTGGTAGCAGGGTTTGCAAGTTTATTGAGTGTTTGTAAGCGGGAGACTGTTTTAAATCCTAGTAGATATCTTAGTAATGCAGCAGTAGGCACAGTTTGCCGAAGCTGGGTAATTTCTGTGTGTTTCTTTTATTGCATTCCTTATTATTCTGTGACTGTTCTAAATATTGGATAAACCCTATTCACCCCCCCCCCCTCTAGGGTTAATCTTGATCCTACACATAGCCCACAAAGATGCATTGGCGAGTCTTGGGATCCAACTTTGATTTTTCATCATTAGGTGAATGCACAAATGCCTTACACCAAAATACATGCAAATGACTGTAAGAAACCTCCTTGCCAAGCCAAACCTTATCTGGAACATCACCATTCAAAGGAAAACAAGGTGATGGATTAATCACATGTGTAGCTGTAAACAAAGCTTTACCCCAAAAGTGTTTTGGTGACTTAGCCTCTGAAAGCATGCACCTCATTCTCTTTAACAAAGTTCTGTTCACTCTCTCTGCTACATCGTTCAACTGTGGAGTCTTCATTGGTGTAAACTAATGCCGAATACCTTAAGCCTTACAATATTCATAAAGTGGACTGATGTACTCACCACCATTGTCAGAATGTAAACACTTTAACCTTTTACCAGATTGCCTTTCAACCAAGGCTTGAAACTGCTTAAAAACATCAAGCACCTGATCTTTTGCTTTTAAAGCATACGTCCATAATTTTTTTAAACAATCATCAATAAAAGTAACAAAGTAAAGTGCACCACTAACGGTCTTAACTTTTAACGGACCACAAACATATGAATGAACGAGATCAAGCAAATCGGATTTTCTTGAAGGAGGATGTCTCCTAAAGGAGACCCAATTATGCTTTCCTGCAAAACAATGAGAACATTTGTCCAATTTTACACGCTTCAAATTAGGTAGTGAATTTTTCTTCATCAAACAACTTAGCCCCTTTTCAGTTATATGACCAAGTCTTCTATGCCACAATTTTGCAAGATCGTCATTTGCCACATCTATAGAATCTATGGGAATTGAGGCTTGCAACAAGTACATGCTTGTGTGTTTCTTCCCACGAGCTAGCACCATGTTTCCTTTAGTAATCTTCCATTGACCACCATGAAAAGTGTTGCAGTAGTCATCACCATCAAGTTTTCCAGTAGAGATCAAATTCAATCGATTTTAGGAATATGTCTAACATTTTTAAGCATTAACTTTGCTCCAATGTTGGTCACCAAACATACATCTCCAATGCCCACAACCTAAGCCACACCATCATTACCCATCTTCAACACCCCAAAGTCACCAGGTGTATAAGATGTGAAGAATTTCTTCTGTGATGTCACATGTGGCGATGCTCCACTGTCTATGACCCAACTTGACTCATATTTAGCCAGATTCACATAGCTATCATCATGTACAATGATAAGATCACCGCCAATTGCAGTAGCATCTCTATCATCATTACTGCAATCCTTTTGATCTTGCTTCTTATCTTCCATGGTTTTGCCACCCTTGTTGTCTCTTTTCCACTTGTAGCAATATTTCTTTATATGATCGAATTTATCACAATAATGGCACTTTATATTTGTGTATCTTCCATGAGATTTGCTTCTGCTTTTGTCTTTGAAAACTGGAGCTTTACCTTTGCTTCTTCCTTTGTTTTCAGCAACATTTGCTTCCTCGGATGAAGAAGACACACCATGAGATTTCTTACTCATCTCCTCATTCAAAATACCAACTTTAGCAATATCTGATGTAACTTTTCCATGTGGTGTTGAGTTGCAAAGTGTCATTCTAAAAGTGTCTCATGAATTAGGAAAGTTCCAAGTAACAAAAGTCCCTGAATTTCATCATAAAAATTTATATCCGTAGCTGATAATTGCTTAATAATGCCATGAAAATCATTCAAGTGATCAGAAAGTGATTTGCTTGAATTGTACTTCAAGCCCGTCAATTGTTTGATAAGGTACAATTTGCTGTTTCCAGACTTATTAGCATAAAGGGATTCCAGTTTTTTCCATAGTGATCTAGCATGAACATCATCATTTATATGATTCAAAACATTATCATCAACCTACTGATGAATAAATCCACACACGTGTTCATGTTCAAACAGCCACTGATCACCAGTTTTACCTTTTGATTTTTCATCACTAAACACAGGTAAATGCCAACTTTTGATATACAACAAGTCTCTCATTTTTCTCTTCCAAATATGATAGTTAGCTCCATTCAATCTAATCATTCTAGTAGTGTTGATATTACTAGAATCCATCAGCAAATATTACAAATTAACCAACCTTGCTCTGATACAAGTTTGTTATGAATAACACAGACAAACCCAGCAAAATGCACCATAATCACCAATAATTAATGCAAATAATCCACTAAACAAGAGATTATAATAAAGTAAGAACATATGAATTTTTTAACGTGGAAAACCTCTTCGATGTGAAGAGTAAAAACGACAAGACTAATGATGGGGGTCCTCCCAAACTTCTATTACTATGATAATGGAGTGGTACACAAATCCAAATCCAAGTTACAAAGTGGATACACAAAATAATCCAACAATAGCTAGCAATAATAGCATCAAAATAAAAAAGCGAGAAAAGTGAAAATATCACCGGGAAACAAAGCTTAGAAAAGCTAAGAGATCTCGCAAAAGCCCTCCAGCAAAGGGTAATCTCAAAGTAGTAGAAGCAGCCAAGTCTTGGAGAAACTGACAAAGTTTTGATGTTGTTGTTGTGTATGTTTGCTACCCAAAAATGGATGTATATATAGCCACCAAATAGACACCTTGAAGTCTCCATTCAACCACCATATTTAATAAGATTATAATCCCATAAAGGTGCAATTACCAAGGCACACCAAAGGTCAAATAGTCACCTATTCAAATAAAAGCTTAAAATACCGCAGCAATACTTATTGCTTCAATTAATTAAATATGATTTTTTCACATAGGAAGGGACTCCTTCCCAACATTTATGACACATAAAATTGGTATTTCTAATAACTATAAGTATGCTTACGACAATATTTTTACCACTATGTATAACGTGGGTTAGGTTGGGGTCGAGGGTAAGGACAATAAGTTTACTTGGAGAGGAGGTAAAGATTTTTCTTCTCAGTAAAATTGACGATATTTTTACTGATGTTATGTTACAAAATGTTTTCCCTAATTTCACTGCTAATATTTTACCACTCAGCAAATTTCACTGTCCTATTTTAATTCGATTACACCATGACGGTTTCATTCAGAAGAATATACATTTTGAATTTAATAACATCTGGCCAAATATGTCTGGATACAAGGAGTTTAAGGAACAAGCTTAGGCAATTGCTAGATCAGGAAGTCAGCTTTACAAATTTATATGCAAATTGAAAATTGCAAAATTATATTTAAAATAGTGGAATAAAGTCAAAGTCTCTTTAAAAGCTGCGATTGCTTGACTAAGAAAAAATGGTTAATTATATCTGTTATTGCCTGCAAATCCCTCAGATTATACACTACAGGATTATATGGAAAACTTTCTTAATTTGAAATGCACAATGTAATCATGTAATTGAAAACATGCAAAATCTAAGTTATGCTGGTTGAAAGATGATCTATGTTCAAAAAAAAATATTCCAAAATGTCACGCAATAGAAAGAAGTTGGCAATGAATGAGATATTGATCAGTCTCCCAATCACGAACGTAGAAAGTTAGGGTGTGTTTGGTTTCCATTCTTCAAATTTGAGTTTTCATACATACAAAATTACAACCGACTCACACACATTGTGAAAAATGATTGTTTTACAAAACGAAGTTAACACATAAAACCAAAAACAATTTTTTATTATTTTGCATATTTTAAGAAACAACGAAAGAATAATAGCAACCCCTTCGCCTTTTGTCTATCACTTCCGTTATCTATCAAATCTTTCCATCTTTCAAAATTAACCTTGAAAACTTATAATTCAAAACATAAAATAAACCAAACACCACCTTAGATTCTATTAAATGTATGTTTCTGTCTTAATTTCAGATTTATATAATACTGCATAAATTAATACAAGTTTTTGAAACATCATTTGTAAGAAAATTCAAACTAAATCTGCTAGGAGTTTTCAAGATTCAGATATTACAGAAGAGGAGATCAAACTTGCTATTTTCCAAATTAATGAAAACAGTGGTTCTAGACTCGATGGTTTGGGCTCTAAATTTTATACTCATCATTAGGATTTTATCAAAGATGACCTTGTAGTAGCTACTAAAGGTATTTTTGAAATTAAGCACACTTCTATCACTTAGGTGCCAAAGAAAGAAAAGGCTTCTTCCATTTCAGACTACTGCCCTATTTCTTGTTGCAAAGTTATTTATAAGATTGTGGCTAGTATCATTTGCAACAGGATTAAACTGTACATGAATGATTTAATTTCTGCAAATCAGATAGCTTTTATACGTGGAAGAAACATTACCAAAAATTCTCCTTTGTCTTATGAAATGATTACTAGATTTAACAGGAAAGGGTCTAATAATGGGTTTGAAGCCTTGAAGATTTATATTCACAAAGCCCACGACAAAATTAGTAGAGAATTTATTTGCCAGATGCTTCTTTGTATGATATTTCTTGTTAAAATTGTTTGATATAGCCTTGAATATCTTCTACTATATATTTTGTGATCATTGAGGGCAATCTGCATGGTTTTAATTTCAGCAATAGAGGGTTAAGTCAAGGAGATCCGTTTATTCCTTGTCTTTTTGTTATGGACACGGAGTTCGTTTCATTACACATTGAATTAGAGAATATTAAAGCAGTATGTCTCCAATTAACAAATGCGAACCTGTTTTAAATTGCTTAATTTATAATCTGCTCATATTTGATGAATTTTCTAATAGTATGAGGGATTATAGATAAGATATAATTTTGTAATCTTATTCATGGATCCATTGATTTACATTACAGTACTTTATATAGATGGAGTACATGCGGTTAAAACAAGCAATAACAATTTCCCTTTAACAAGATATAAAGGAAAAATAATATAAGAGGAAAGCATTAAGTGTATGAGTCAGCATGATCCATATCTTGTGAATTTCTGAGTCAGCATTATTCTTATCCTGCCTATGACGCAGATATCATTAAGTGTATGAGTCAGCATGATCCATATCCTATGAATGTATGAGTCCGCATTATCCTTATCTTGCCTATGACGCAGATATTTACATAAATATACTTAACACTCCCCCTCAAGTTGGAGCATGTAAATCACAAATGCCTAACTTGCGCAATAAAAATGTAAATTGCTGACGTCCAAGAGCTTTCGTCAATATATCTTCCAGTTGATGACCCATCAGAACATATGCCGTAGAAACATTACCAGATTGTAATTCATCACGAATAAAATGGCAATCAGCTTCAATATGCTTCGCTCGCTCGTGAAACACTAGATTCTTTGCAATATGAAGAGTAGACTGACTACCAAAGAAGAGTCGCATTGACCTAGAGCGTAGTACACCGAGAGAACGCAACAACGATTTTAACCACTTAAGTTCACAAGTAGCAACTGCCATAGCGCGATATTCTGCCTCTACAGATGAACGTGCCACTGTAGGCTGCTTCTTAGTCTTCCAAGAAATAGGAGACCTATCAAGAAGAATATAATAAACAGACAATGATCGGCGAGTTTTGGGACACGCCGCCCAATCACTGTCACAAAACGTATTCAATTGCATATACCCAGGTTATAACAAAATACCTTGACCAGGACTACCTTTAATATAACGCAATCCACGAATAGCAGCATCCCAATGAGCAACTTGTGGATTTCTAAGAAACTGAGCCAGAGTATGAACTGAGTTACTCAACTCTGGACGAGTGACAGATAAGTATACCAAACGACCAACCAAAAGCCTATTTTGATCTGGATGTTGATATGGCTCTCCTTCAACATTAGCAAGACAATGATTTTGCTCAATTGGAGTATCAATAGTCTTACAACCCAACATTCCTGGTTTTGTTAGTATATCTAATGCATACTTTCTTTGAGAAAGAAATATCCCTTCATCACTACGAGAAACTTCAATACCCAAGAAATATTTTAGCAGACCAATATCTTTCATATGGAAACAAGAGATCAAATATTGTTTGAATTGCAAAACCGCATTTTTAGAGGAACCTGCAATAGTAAGATCATCCACATAGACAAGAACATACAAGGAAACATTACCCCGTTGATAAGTAAATAGGGAGTAATCTACATATGATTGGGAAAAACTAAAACTTCTCAAAACATCAGATAATTTAGCAAACCATTATCGAGGAGCTTGCCGTAAACCATACAAAGACTTGCGTAACCTGCATACCTTCCCTGGAATAGGATTTTGGTACCCAAGAGGTAGTTGCGTATATACTTCTTCTTCCAAATCACCATGAAGAAACGCATTACAAACATCCATCTCATGTAGCTCCCAATTTTGTGCGACATCAACAGATAAAAAAACTCGAACTGTTCCCATTTTGGCAACAGGGGAAAACATCTCATTATAATCTACACCCATCTGATGTAATAAAAAAACACGCTCCATTCCCATTTTGGCAACTGGGGCATACATCCATATGATGTAGCTCCCAATTTCGTGCGACAACAACAGATAAAAAAACACGAACCGTTCCCATTTTGGCAACTAGGGAAAACATCTATCTAATGTAGCTCCCAATTTCGTGCAACAGCAACAGATAAAAAAAACACGAACCATTCCAGTTTTGGCAACCGAGGAAAATGTCTCATTACAATCTAAACCCTTGACTTGTCGATTTCCAAACACCACAAGATGTCCTTTGAAACATTCAATATCGCTATTAGCTCGATATTTGATTTTGTAGGCCCATCCACTACCAATAGCCTTCTTTCTGGAAGGTAAGTCTTTCGAAGTCCATGTACCACTACGTTCAAGTGCATCAATCTCCTCTTTCATAGCTTGTCTCCAATTTGAATCTTTGACCGCCTCTTTGAATGAAGTCGGCTCCTTACCTTTAGTAACTACTGCCAAAAAAACTTTGTGTCTTATAGAAAAATTATTATAATCAATATAACAAGCTAAATTAAAGGGTTTACCTGAGGTACTTGATTGAGCAGGCCTTCCAGAATTAGCGAAGTCTATCTTATGAACAGTGTAAGTCACAAAATCCTTTAATCTCGAAGACGGTTGGCGAACTCGAAAATCTTTGCCGAGTTGTTTGCTCTCCCTTACTGAAGAAATCTCTCCTAAAAGTAGGAGTATAAGTGTCATAAGGAACAATATCATAAAGCTCGTCACTGCTTGGGGACATTGGTTGCACAACACCATCATCATCCATCGGATTTATAACCCTACCATCCTCTTATGCATCTTTGTCACTATTGACCACTCGAGTATCCTCTTCCAATAGAGGCTGGTGCAGATAGGCCTCCCTTTGCGCATTATCATTATCACCCATAGTATCCGCAAATTGAAAAATGTTCTCACAAAATTTTACAACTTGGCTAGCAAAAAATTCATGAATTTCCAAATCATAAAATCGCCAACCTTTTTGACAAAAAGGGTACCCTACGATCATGCATTTTCTACAACGAGGTCCAAATTTGTCCTTTACACGAGGACGATTTGCAACATAACATAAGCACCCAAATACACGTATATCAGATAGGGGTGGTGGTTGCTTAATCAAAACTTCATACGGTATTTTTCCGTCTAAAATTGGGATAGGGGTCTTAATAATTAGATGAACAGCAGCTAATACACATTCCCCCCAAAACTCCATTGATAAATTAGCCTGAAATTTTAAAGCACGAGCAACATTCAAAATATGCTAATGTTTGCGTTCCACCCTACCATTTTGCTGAGGTGTATCAACACAAGAAGTTTGATGTATCAGACCATTCTTTGCATAAAAAGATTTCAAAACAAACTCTTGTCCATTATCACTTCTCAAAATTTTCACCTTTTTATTAAATTGAGTATTAATCATGACACAAAATTTTTGAATCAAATGACTAACCTCATACTTTCCGGCCATTAAATATACCAACATAGCATGAGAATAATCATCTACGATGGTAAAAAAATAATGTGCACCACAACTTGAAGAGTATTCTAAGGACCCCAAATGTCACAGTGAATAATATCAAATAAATCATTGGCTTTACTCATAATATTTGGAAAAGAAGTGCGAGGTTGTTTTGCATGATAACATACTTCACAATTGTCAAAACAGTTCTTACTACTACCATCTACTCCAAGTAAAGGAAGCAAATTTTTTGATGAAGGGTGCCCCAAGCGTCGATGCCTTAACACTGTAAAATCTACTGCTGACACTTTATTTGCTTGAAAACTATAAATTGGTTGATAAAGATAGACTCCATTACTCTGCACGCCTGCTCCAATCAGGTTCCTCAAAGTGTGGTCCTGTATAATACATAGCTTGTTAGTGAATAAAATAATGAACTTTTTCTTTTTCAAAAGTTGAGACACAGACAGTAAATTACAAGTAAGAGTAGGGACAAATAATACATTTTCTAAGATCAATTTTTCATTTAATTTTATTTGGCCTTCTTTAGTAGCATTTGTAAGTTTTCCATTTGGTAAACTAATAAGAGAGGAAGGTATATCATGCAAGTGGGTGAATAATTCAATATTACCAGACATGTGATTTGAGGCCCCAGTGTCGATGATCTATTGATCATTGTAGAATTTCTTACCATGCAATTTTGAAGTAGAGGATGAGAATTTGTGTTGATTGAGAGTAGTCAACAAGATATTGAATTGTGCATCAGTCAATGTAGGAACATGTACTCGATCACCATCGAGAACCTCTTGTGCTACACCTTGGTTATTGCTACTCACATTTGCGGTGAAATTACCACTACGGCCACAACCTCTACCAAACTTTATTTTTTTTCATAGCTTCAGCTTTCTACTACCAACAGTAAGCGCTAAAAAATAGCAATTATTAGAAATCCCTAATTTACGGAAGCTCTGATACCACGATAGAGAACCCTAAGTTATCACAAAACACTTTGGTAATGTGAAGGGTGAACTTTTAATAGTTATACAGGAATTATTTTACAAATTCCCCAATGTGTGACTTGTTTCAACATGCCCCCGCACATGTGGCATATCTGAGCCTCACATGTGGATGTTATTGGGTGACGTAGATAAGTGTGGCAATGTGCGCACGAATTAAACCTGCTCTGATACCATGTTAGATTTTCTAATAGCATGAGGGGTTGTAGATAAGATACAATTTTGTAATTTTATTCATGGATCCATTGATTTACATTACAGTGATTTATATAGATGGAGTACATGCGGTTAAAACAAGCAATAACAATTTCCCTTTAACAAGATATAAAGGAAAAATAATATAAGAGGAAAACATTAAGTGTATGAGTCAGCATGATCCATATCCTGTGAATGTATGAGTCAGCATTATCCTTATTCTGCCTATGACGCAGATATCACTAAGTGTATGAGTCAACGTGATCCATATCATGCGAATGTATGAGTCAGCATTATCCTTATCCTGCCTATGACACAGACATTTATGTAAATATACTTAATAATATTGCACAAAGTTTGTTTGATAAATGCAGGTACGCTTAATACAATTCCATCCAGTTTAAAGAATTTGGCTGATGCCTATCAATGAACAATGACCACAGCTATTTTTTAGCAAAGCTGTGGTAAGAAAATAGAAGATTACTGACATTCTTGCTGTCTAAACAGCAAATCTACCTACTCTTTACACTGGTATCCCTTTAACCAGTTCTTCATAAAAATGTCAGATTTTAATAGATTGATTGACAAGATTGAAAAGAGAGACAATGGAAGGAGTGGTAGGTTTCTTTAAATGGCAGGTTGGAATTGATTTTCGTATCCCACGATTTCGATTTGAAGACAAGTGTGCCAAATGCCAAAGGCCAAAGGGATATCACGATTGATGCTATACGTGCTAAATTTTTTGTGGGGAAATTCACTATATTAGACCTGGTTTGTAGGATTATTACATGATTAGCCATGTTTCAGAAATAATTACAAATATAGACCTGTTTGCAGTTAACGAAGGCGAGTTTTCAAAACTCGCACAAAGGCGCCTTAACAAAACTCGCTCGTATAATTTTTTTTTAATTCCATAGCGACTTTCTTGAAATTTGATTTGGACATAACTCAATATCTATAATATGATATTCCAATTTTTTTTTGTTTCATTACTAGAATATAGGTTTATAGATTCGAACGTTTTGTGTTTCAATGAAATCTGACGTATAACAATTCTTATATACTAGAATGAAGTTGTAAACGTTAAATTGCGAACTACCACGACAATTAAATAGTATATATAGCGTAACCTAACAACATAAAACAAATACCGAATTCTAATATTCAAATACAAGAGAGATACATAGTCCGGTTAAGGACAGATAAGTTTGAAACATAACAAATACAGATACACGAAATACCACGCACACTAACATTGCATCAATAGACATACGTCTCCATTTTAGGTTACTGAAGTGCACCGCTTTCGGTTATGTCCCTGCGATCCACATTTGTTGCACCTGTTTGTTTTGGATGTTTGATGCTCATCCATAACATTTTTGAACCTCGTTGATTTGGGTGTTCCGGTTAGTCTTCTGATAGGCGGAGCCAGTATTAGAGGACCGTTGTATGGATGACAGTATTTTTTATTGCATATAGGATTGAACTCTAGGTCGTATGTAGCTCTATAACTTTGGACGCAGTACCATTTAGAAGCAAAATCTTGATGTGCTCTAGTACTACCAAAATCCTATGCTGAACAAGCCGCCATCACATGAGCAAAAGGTATCTTTTACAGTAGTGGGATTCTGCGTGTACATGTGACATCAGAACCTTCCATCACAACATCGTATTCATCGCCGTAACCGTTAATCACTTGCCATTTATATCGGCCAAATCGAATAAGCCTACAACGTCGTGCGTCAATAGCCCGAGCTTCAATTTTAGCTTCCCATTTTGGAGTAAGTTTCGAATTCAGACCCTCCCTTTTTTCTCGTCTCTTATAGAAATACTCAACTGATCGAAAGAACGTTCTTGTAACCAACGCTTGTATAGGCAAGGACCTGACAACTTTTAGTACACCGTTAAAACTTTCAGATGCGTTGATCGTCATAATATGGAAGCAGTCACCGTCGTCTTTGTAAAGAGCCCAGTTTTCTTTGCAATTCCCTAGGCTTTGTTCAATCCAAGTATGCGCCTCCGGCTTAATTGCCTTGGTTTCTTCTCTAAGTTTAGTGTATTCAACCACTTCTGAAGCACATGCAGCAGCGCAAAACAAGCTTCTCCTCCTGAAGAATATAGGAAAGAGATTAAAAAAAAAATCAGTTAAACCAAGTTAGGCTTAATTCCCTCCGGCTTAATTTGGTTTGATCCATAGGTGAGATTGATGAATATCGTATTCACAAATTAGGTTGGCGTCACATGAGTTGCATTAAGAGTTCTCAACTCTTTTATCGGAGTTACATTGGCATCTCAACTCTTCGAATTTACCTCATAACATTTGCAATATCATTGAGCAAATCAACATAGACATAGCTAAAAAGGAAGATTACAGGTGGTGGATTCTCTCTGTTAATGGCAAGTTTTGTATCAAGACAGCTTGGGAAAGGGTCGGAATTCAATACTCCTATGCTTATGGGTATCGTCATGTATGGAATAGCATTTGTGCATGTCTGCTTGTAAGTACTCAGCAATATTGAACAAGCTTAACAATTTGGATGGGGCTAACTATTGGAACAATAAGATTTCAACAACATGAAAGCTCTGTCATAATGCAACTGAAACTAGAGACCATTAATTTTTTGAATGCTCCTATTCCAAGAATGTATAGACTCAAATCACGCAACACTTCAAATTACATATATTCAGCACTACAGGCTTCTGGAAATTATGCAGGCTTTATCATGTAGCAATGGTAGTAATGAGCAACTATTTAATATTTTTGATGCATATTTGGTTACTTCTATATGGCATCTATGGTGTAACAGGAGCAGTAGACCATTCAACAAGCCAAATCTGCCTTCTTAAGTCAGATCCGAACTTATCAAGCAGGATTTTTATATTTTAACATCAAAATCAATCAGCACATAAACATCAATGAGGATTTTTAGACGTAGATACCTGACCTGTTTCTATTTCCACCGTATACTTGAATCTTTCCTTTGCAGTGAGCATTTAGTTGCGGATCTCCTTTCTTGCTTCTTCGATTTGTCTTGCGTTGATTGCATCCGTAAGCCGTGCTGCTCTTCTAAAAATCACGCAGATCTTGGAAGAACTTGTTAACCTGTTTGTTTTACTTGCTAATTAAATTGATAGGAGTATGCACGTTAAAGAAATTTCTATCTGGATGACTTCTTCTGGATGACAAGATTATCTATAGAGTTAAGTACTTCAGTTAAACCAAATCCATATGAAGAATTCGAAAAATAATAATTTTTCATTTGAATTCAGTAATGAACCAATAACATATCAAAGATCCTCAAGTAATTGGGTTCAAGACTGATCATGCAAATATCATTAGTTTCTAAGAAATATAACAGAATCGTTCAGTTCTTGAATTCATGACTGATATTTCCAAACTCCCACAGATACAAGACTAAAAGCAAAATTACATCATGATTCAATTCTTGAACTAACAAATCAAGGACAACAAAAAAGAATCTCGATCTAGGAGGAAAATTCATTTGAACTGTTCTGATCAATCACATAATCAATGAAATTGCGTCTGGCAAGTGAAAAGTTCATGTAAGGCTCGGAGGAGATTATGTGCAATTGTCTCAATCCAGCAAGAAGCTGAGCACAAACGTCCGTATAAACCTGGTTCCAAAGCTCCATAATTTTGATTTCTGAACTATCTGCAATTGCTCCATGCAGGCATTCAATCAAAGGAGATGCAAATTTCTTGAGATCAAGAACAGTACTATGAATCACTTCAGATGCATCATCCATAGAGTAAATGCCAGAAAGCTTCATCAAATTCCGGTCATCATCTTCAAATGAAAACATTATCCAAACCAATCGTCCAAAATTCCAGCTTTGATATCTGTAGCAAAGATCAGAAGGCTCGAACCGATAGTCAGGGAATATATGGTAAATTTCAGGGTTTTGGTCGCATAACATTCGGAAGCCTGAAAAGGACACGATTATGTGAACAGCTGCGGTCATTCTTGCAATGTTGCCTCTTGGTTTCATATTGTACTGTTCGAAGGTATGCATTAAAGCTGTCTTCATGAATGTTTCGTAGTCTTGCTTGGTGAATGTGTAGCTGATCTTGGACGTGTAATCAATCATCAGGGAGTTCATCAGAATTTCTTCATCGTTCATCAGAGGTTGTTCATCGTTTTCGGAGGAGGAAGACATTAAGACTGTTTTATGGTTTTATCGTTTCAGATGATCTCGTTACAGATTTTGAGTCAAGATGTTGAAGGGAAGTAGTTACTGTACTGGCCAAAAACTTGTTACTTCTTTTATTGTACCCCTTTTTATAGGTCAAGATGTCATGATATAGTCTTTGCATTATGCAGATGTTCTCTCTTTCGATTAGGCCTGTCAACGTATATAAATAGGGCATTCTTATTGACACTCCATTTTCTGTTAAGGAGAGGCCAAATTTTAAGGACACTCCACTTTATTTAAATTGTTAAGGGAGGGATCAATGTAGATGACTATTTTTTTTATTTTTTACGTTTTTACCCTTACTTCCAAAAATTACTCACTATAAAGACAAATTCTATTTATACACCGAAAATTCCTTAACATACACCATTATTTTTTCTATAAAATTTTATTACTAAATTACCCTTTTCTCATAGTTGCTTTTTTAATACTTCTGCATATAAAAAGTCAAATTATTCTTAAAAATTGAAATTTGATACAAACTAGATATGTTAATGAATTATCTAATCAAGAAATCTAAAATTTCAATTAAGAAAACATTCATAAATAATGGTCTAATTTAGATGTATTGATTTATTTTGTAAAATTACAGTAATTTTGTTGAAATTGATTTTTTTCATAAAGTTAATAAAAGTTGCAATATTAGTACAAGAAATATATTTTATTTTGTAAAATTTTACTCAATTTGATGCAAAGAGTTTCTAATTTTTGGTAATTGTGTTTTAAGTTTGAAAAAGGAAAGAAAAAGAAGATGGGAAAATGGATATTTTAGTAAAAGAAACGGTGTATGTAAAGTAATATATGGTGTATATTAGTTTATTATAATTTTTGGTATATGTTTAACAATTTTTGGTGTATAAATAGAATTAGCCAACCATAAAATCATAAGTCTCCTAAATCACAAAAACCCAAATTAAGCTTAAATGGATAATAATGTAAAAGTACATTTATTTGTTAAGGGGCTACTTTCCTCCTTGGTACTCCCCTTATCATTTTTTTAAAAAATAAAAAATTGGCCTCTCCTTAACAATATTTGGAGTGTCAATAACAACGCCCTATAAATATTGTGCCATCCGAGTCATTTTAGCGTATTGAATATTTGTTCATTGAACTTTCAGTATTAATGCTTATAAAACTACAAAAATTCTATGGAGCCGAAGAATTTGACAGGGAATAAGCCCGAAATAAGGTCACCCGTTGTTCAATAAGTTTGCCCCTTGAAATCCACCGTTGAATACAAATTCGCACATCCCGCACACACTAGCACGTTTCATTAAAAAAAATCGTGATTAAAGGTAATATAAACTGCAAATATTATAATTTATAAACTATTATAATATTAAAAACACCAACCATTTTATGTAATAAATTTTAGATGATACATACCGTTGTCGTTTTCAAAACCGAAGAAATAATCTCAAAACATTGATACGACCATATCCATATTGGTAAAAATGCAAAAAAAATTGTTATAAGATATAAATATTTAAATAATTGGATTTATTTACTTGAATTTAAATTGAGGGATTATTTAAATGATTGCAACAAGTGAGTGAATTATTACTTCAAGCGATTACTCCTTTTAATTAGTTAATATTGATTATAAATTCATTTTGTAAATTTATTTACAACAATAATTAAGTTGGATTTTGAATCGATGTTTAGATTGAAGTATTAAATGACATTTAATTACGAAATTAACATTTCAGAGAAATGCATCGGATTTTGACGAGACCTGTACCATTAAAGCCAGAATAATAAATTGTTGTACATCAACGACTTTCGTGACGATCAAAAGTATTGTCTATTCGCATGAGCTCAAAACGCGTAGAATTTAACTTTAGGAAATAAAAACAATGTAGCTAGATTTTCAATACCTAATTCTTATATACTTAATGCTGAATATTAAGCTTAGGTCCTCAAAATCAAACTTAATGCATAAAAACTTTTTCCTAATTTTTTTTTTTGTAAATTAAGGCATTAGAATTTAATTACTGAAAATTGCATAAGATTAAGCAATTATTTAATTAATAATTACGGATATTTATGCAGTTATGTCAAAAAATTGCATACAGAAATTCTTGTAATTATTTTGTGAAATTTGCTGAAATTTTCACAAAATTTTACTGAATAATTACGGAAATTTCTACAACTTTTGATATAATTGCGTCTGCAACTATTCACTGAATAATTGCACAAATTTATATAATTATTAGTTAACTTAATTTTAGAGACCTAACTACTACCTTTTTGGACAATGATGTTTCGGCTATTTTGAAAATTAATAGGGACTTTAGCCAAACCGTCCATACTTAGTAACCAAGTCCCTAAACTAATTCCACTGAGTTCAAAATATGAATATTTAGTATAGAACGCCAAATTAGAGTTCGAAAATTTTAGGACATGAATAGTGTTTTCTAGTTGCATATATAAGGACCTGAAGCCCCAACCTGCTGTTCAAGCTCTAGTCAATATGTTTCAATCGCCGTTCTTTCTTCTTCTATCCAATGGCCTGAATTGATCTTCATCCTATGCACATACTTTCTAAGATGACAAACATGAAAAACATCATGGATCCCAGATTATGTGCTCGACAACTCTATATGGTATGCGAGTTTCCCAGTTCTCTCTCTATAATCGGAAATGGTTTAATAAAACCTTGTGCTAACTTCTCTGATTTTCCCAATAAGATTATGCCTTTCATCGATGGTACCTTAACAAAAACTTATTCTTCGTGTTAACCCCGTTAATATAACGCAATCCGCGGGTCGAGCACCGCGAGTCGAACACTGTGGCTCGAACACCTTTACCAGTTCGGGTCTGTCACCGTCATTAGCCCCTGGTCGAGCACGATTTGCATGTGAGGTCGCTCACCAGATCTTACTAGTTAGTCGAGCACTTCTAGGAGGCAAGGGTCAATCCTATGCACCATAAACATGAAGATGCAACGCCAAGATTGAAAGGTCGAGCAGACCTAATCGTTCACATCGAGACCATGCAGCTCGCTCGTGCACCACTCTTGAGCACCAGTGGTCGAGCAACGTCATGGGTGAGCGAGCAGAGCATCACCAAGTCACATGCACAAGCACAAATTCGCGAAGGGGTCAGTTACAAGAAATAAAAAGAAGCAATGACATTCCTATAATTTATGATCCCCTATTTGAACAGTGCAAGAGGCGATGGTGTGTTGGCTCGCTCGTTCATTAAAGAAGCATACATAAAGTAGCATAATGTAATAACCCGGAAAATACGAGCCAATTTAAAATTTTTAAATTGATTATTTCAAAGCAATTTGAACCATTGAAATAGAATATTTCAATAAATTAGTGAATTAGAAATAGTAAGTCAGTTTGAAAATTTGAATTCGAACTTTGACCGACTATGCAGGGTGAAAAATTGATATTTTGCAAACGGCCTCAGAATTCGACGAAACCCCTTTTGTCGGGTCCGGGATGTCAAACTATTGCTAGGTTTCAAATTTCATAATTTTTCGAATCAATATGTGAGCGTGGCAAAAGAAAACGCGTTTGACCAGTTTCTGTTGAATTTAATCGACAGGAAATTGGCCATTTTTCAAACGGTCTCAGAATTCGACGAAACTAGTTTTGTTAGGACCGTATCGTCAATACGAAACTAGAAAATATTTTTCTGGAATTTTTCTAGTTAGTATGTGACCCCGGTAATTTGAAATGTACGTTTAAAATTCAATATAAGGATTTAAATGTAAATTCAACGGAAACTGATTGTAACGATCAAACCAGCTTACGATACATATCCCATTGTGTTCGGAATGGGGGTAAAACTCTATGGACGACAGGCGGTGGGCCTCGTTTCGAGGTCGTATGTAAAAGTCAACCCTTGTGCAAAATTAAATAATTAAATAAAAAAAAATATTTCCCCCCTTTTTCTTCTTCATTGCCCCCCCCCCCGATCATTTACCAGAAAACAAAAAAACAAAAAAAAAAGAAGAAAACCTAATTTTAAATCGCGCCGCCCCCCTGACCCTCGAACCCGCCGACGAACCCTTCGCCGCACCCCTCCGTCAGACCTCCTCCCTCCAGACGACGCCGACACCATCGAGCACATCTCGAAGTCGCCGACACCCCGAAGCAACACCCCACCACCCTGCCGCGACACCACCGAGCGCCGCCACCAACAAACCGCCCTCTTCTTCTTCCCTCCTCCCCTTCGCGTGATTAGGTAATTTCCTTTTTATTTTTTTTATTTTGTTTTGTTCTGATAAAACTGTTTTTTAAAAAAAGTTTTGAAACTGATTCTTTTTTTTTAGAAGATTATAAACTGTTGATTTTAAAAAGAGTTTTAAAACTGATTCTTTTTTTTAGAATTTTAAAACTGATTTGAAAAGAATTTTAAAAACTGAATTTTTAAAAGATTTAAAAACAGAATTTTTAAAGAAAATAAAAACTGGATTTTTAAAAGATTTAAAAACAGAATTTTAAAGAAAGTAAAAACTGATTTTATAAAAGGCAAAAACTGATTTTTAAAGAAGGCAAAAACTGATTTTTGAAAAGATTTAAAAACAGAATTTTTAAAGAAAAAAGATTTAAACTTTGAAATAGAAGAAAAAAGATTTAAACTTTGAAATAGAAAAAAGGTTTAATCTTTTAGTAGAAAAAGATTTGAACTTGCAAAAATAAAGATCATATTTTTAAAAAGAGAAAAGACAGAATTTTTGTTAAGTAGAAGAAGTAAGATATGATTCTTATATTTTTAAAGCAATAAAAATATAATTTTTACATCATAGGAATATTAAAAATATAATCTTTGTTTTTAAAATATGATCTTTATATATTGAATAACATAGTAAAAATTCGATTTTTACTTATGTAGAGAATACGGGCAACGAAAGCGACAAGAAGAAGAAATAGACGAAGATTTCTAGAAAAGGAAAAGTCGTGTTATTGGATAGCTATTGGTGAGAAATTCTCACTCTTCAATTTCTTTATATATATATATATATGTGTGTGGAAATAAAAGTGAATTGCTATATATAAATATTTATATATATATATATATATATATATATACACGCCCCCTCGTCCACAAACCATGGACGATATATATATTGGTTGAAATTGTTGTGAAAATTGGTTGACGGCAAATGGTTGTTTGGGATTGTTTGTGGATGGTATTGAAATGATCGAGGTTGAAAAATACCCGTTTGTGATTGGAAAATATTTGGTTGAAACCACATAGGATTAGTTTGTGGAAATGAAATAAATATAAACATGCCGCCTGCGTGCGAATTAGATGCATGATCCCCATTGTCAAAAACCGCGAGGTTTTAAGGTAGAGCGAGGAGCCGTACTAGGGACGGTGCCGGTTTAACTACCCTGCCGTTATGCTGCCGAAATTTTGAATAATCTTTGTGTGTTAGAATTATTTTCATATGTTGAAATTATTTGCATGCATAGAAATTAAAGCCATATGTTGAAACTATATCCATGTGTGGAAATGTTCATGTGTTGAAAAGTGTTGTGTGAAAATAAAATTCATTTGTGAATGAATGAAGTGTATAAACAATAAAAATCACATTTATATATATATATGAAGTATGAAAAATATTCGCCTTATATAAATAATTTCAATCATAAAAATCCCATCTTTCTAATATGAACAACATAAATAAATTGTCCATGTGTGGAAAAACTCATTTGTTGAGAAATGTGTGTAGTGGAAAGGTGGATGTGTTGAATAAAAAGATTGAACGATAAAAATTACATTTTTATTGAAACTATGAAGTGTTGAAACCATACGTTGGTTGAATAAATATTTTAAATCATAAAAATATCATTTTTATCATATGTGTGATATGCTAAAGATATGCAGACGTTGAAACAAATATTTGTGATAGAAATATTATTTCTAACATGCATAGGAACTAAATAAAATAGTCATGTGTTGAAATCTATTTTAGTTCGCCAAAATTATCATCTTTGAAATGTGAAGTGTTAAAAATAGCCACTTGTTCGAATAAACGTGCATGAGTTGAAATATACATTAACTAGCTAATGATATGATTTTAGCCTATGCATGCGATATTAGAATGAGTGGTGTTTTTAAACCAAAGCAAATCAAATATGAAGTTGAATAGAAAATGATAAATGTTAGAAATTGTATATATGTGCATGCATATCTATTGAACAGGTTAAAGCAAAAAGGGGCTAGAGAAGAGGCATAAAATTTTGTGCCCGACAAATAGGTACACATTTACTGTTTGTTTGGGTGATGATTTTATGAGCCTATTGGCTAGCCGCTTGGCTTTTTCTTTTTCTTTTTGAGATTAGAAGGACCGGGAACGCTATTTGCGATTTCCCGATGCCCCCGGTACAGGGGAGGTTATGGCGAAATTTTCCAAAATTTTAAGGTATTAGAAAAATATTTGAAGTGAAAACGATATAGAAATTATTGAATGGACTATATTTATATAAATATATAAATTTAAATATAATTAAAACGAAACGTGGCCGTGCAGTTCATATTTTGAAACCGTGATTTCAAACGACTAGTGCGGAAGATCCGACCATTGGATTTTCCCGAAACCTCAACCGTTGGGTTCGCCTTGGAAATATCTTTCCAACGGCACCAACTTTGTGAAGATCCGACGGTTGGATTGTCTGGAATGTTTAATTCAAAATTAGTGAAAAACAGCGCCAGAAACGATTATATTTATATATATATAAATATAATTAAATTAAATCGAATAACGACGCTGCAGTTCGTAAATTGAAATCGTAACTTCAAATGGTTAGTGTGGAAGATCCGACCGTCGGATTTTCCCAAAACTGGAACCGTTGGATTCGTTTTGAAAAGACCTTCCTAATGGTGTAAAATTTGTGAGGATCCAACGGTTAGATTTTCAGATATGTGTAAAACAAAATTAGTGGAAAGCAGCGCCAGTGCATCGCAACGACCTGAAACGTCGTTTAATTAATTATGGCCGTTTTAAATTAAATGAAAATGGTGATATATCGTTATTAAGTGCTATAGACGATATAGAGTGAAAATAAACCAATTTTGTTGTGTTTGCTTGATATGTGATGGTTGAATGTATTTGACGTGAAAATTATAACTAAACAACTGAAATGTGAATGTTGAATAGTTCAACCCTGTGATTAATTGGTTTGAAAATCTAAATATACGTGGGTTATTTGAAAAGGCCGAGTTTATCTCATTTCAAATAATCGATCGACGTTGAGAAGTCGAAGAGTCGAAGACGACTGAAGACCGACGATCTCCACGTTGGATGGATGGGCGCTACTGATGCTCGTGATTGGAGTAGCTACCATGAAGGAATTGAAGTAGTAGCCGTCCAAACATAGTGTTGATTGTACGGATATGCGAGGAATTGGTGCCTCCGGTTTCGTTCAGACCCAGAACGGACTTGTAAATGGATTGTGTGTCTGACATTGGATTTTGTTCTGTGTTGATTGATCTCTGTTAAATATATATCTGTTTGGCGGCGGAGAATTTATTCTCTTGCTTAACGCCCTTCTCTGAGACGTACGAGCTTAGAGGTTATGTATTGACAGAAATCAGTCGCATGGAGTGGATTGCCTGTGTGGCACGCCTAAGTGGCATATGATCAAGGCTTCTGTTGCAAAGCAAAGTCTTGTGGTTGATGATCAAAGCATAGTCTGTGTGACGTAGCTTTGTGTATAACGTGAATTCGCGAGCCTCACACCCCGGTATGAGTCAAAAACGGGAGAAGGACCCAAGGAGTGCATGACGTTTCTTTCTAGCTATGGTGGTGTCAGTGACCTCCCAGCCCTGACATTTATATCTTTTTCACCTGTGTGGTTGTTGGAATGCGAGGCACCTCGATTATAGGTCTGTAAGGACCGGGAAACGTGTGTTCAGGAATTGCCAATCCTCAAAAGTAAGAGAGGACCGGCCTTGGAGGATCCAGGGGATTGCTGTGTGCGGTCCCGAGGCATTTGCTAGAGTGTCTCGAACGGAGAAGAGCTTGCCCCTTGCCTCGACTCATGAAGGAATCCAATTTCCAATACGATATGTGCGGTTGTGATTGTATTACTAGTACGGCGACATAGTAGATGGTAGCTATGCCGCCTAGGATTGATATTTATGATTGAATCTGCTTTTGAGACATATATGCACTAGTAATAATATCAAACACCTTTGTTTATTCGTATGAAGCATCTTTAGCCATTATAAGGTAAAAACTCTATCCTCCGGCTTGCGTTGCATTGTGTGATGGGACCTGAGTCTTATAATGGCTTCATTTTAGAAAAAGCATTGCGTTGATTTAATCATTTACTTTACTTCATGCACGAGCACTCATTGAAGTAAACCCGTTCCGCGAAATTGGCGTGGTCCTTTGATTTGCCTTATTATTGTTGTTAATAAGTTGAATAGATTTCTCATACCAGTCCCATGACTGACTCGTAGTTTGTTTCACCTTGCAAACTCGGGTGCCCTTATTTTCACACGGGCAGCCTAGTTACAGGTTTCTGATGCACCTTTTGGCTCATGGCGAGGCTTGACTACACCGTGCTGACTTGGATTTTCTCCGCCATTATTGTATCTATATTATGATTCCGCCACTGGCGATGTTGACTGATATTCCTTTTGTATACTCTTTATGTATGATTCTGCCTCAGGCGATGGTGACTGATTATGTATCATTATGCACTAAGTTGTATCCTGTACTGTGCTTCTCTGATGTGATATTATCTATATGATTCCGCTGTCATATGTGTGTAAATTATTCTAATTTCTGTTTATGCTATTATCTGTGATCTGCTAATGATGATTAATGTGTTATATTCCAATGATTATCCTTAACACCGTGCCACGGGGTTTTGGGATCGTCACAGCTGGTATCAGAGCTTTGGTTAACCTTAGTTCTGGAGTCTAACACATTAAACACTTCGTCAAGATAGAATCAGTAGTATTCTAAGGCGAGTCGCTCATTAGAGATAGGACTAGTAAAGTCCTAGAATGAGCTGAGCAGAATAGCAAAAACAATTGATCAGTCCATCGTTATCTTTCCGTAGGAATTTCTGCTTAACTATGCAATAGATTATCATTTCTGTTAACTGACTTTTTCGTTACTTATACATAATTTGACAAATGGCTACCAGAGGAGCCGCTGCTAGAGGAGGCCGTGCCGGCCGAGGCCGAGGTAGGGGAGAAATCCCAGCTCAAGAAGGACCTTTGATACAACCTCCGGCAGCTCAATACTTCGAGCTCGACCGTGTAGCTAAGAGATATAAGAACTCAGGAGGCAAGACCTTCTCGGGGACTGGCACCGTAATAGAGGCCCTTGCATGGCTCAAAACATGCGAGAAAATTCTTGAAGGCCTAAGGCTAGGAAGCGAAGACAAAGCTACTATGGGCGCCTGGCTTATGCAGGAACAAGCCGAATTATGGTGGGACTCTCTTACCGCCGGGAATAGAGAAGCTGGAAGAACATGGGATGGATTCAAAGAACTCTTCAAGGAGAAATATGTCCCAGAACAAGCTCGAGAAAGAATGCACGATGACTTCGCCAATCTCCAGCAAGGGGATCTTTCCGTGCAAGATTATCTGAATAAATTCACAATGCTGTCGCCCTATGCTCCCGAACTTGTTGCTACCGCGAAATCCAAAAATAAGAGATTTATCTTCGGACTAAGAAGACAATATCATGATAGAGCCATGGCCCATGTCAAGCTGGATTTCAACGAGCTAGTGGAGATGACATGCAACTATGAAGACCTTGATCAAAGGCATCTGGATCAGGATCACGCTAGAAGTCAAGCAGGAAACAAGCGCAAGCCTACTGTGAATCAAGGCGAGTCAAGCCAAGCAGCATCTTCAAAGCCTCAGACTGGCAAGCCGCCAAGAGGAAATTGCTTTAATTGTGGTAAGCCGGGGCACTACTCAAATGTCTGCACAGCTCCGAAGAGGCAGAAAACAAATTCTCAAGGCTCGAGCCAAGGCTCTCAGAACCCTCGCTCGTGCTTCAACTGTCGCAAGACCGACCATCTGGTCAGAGATTGTCCTTTGCTGAAGAAAGCTACTGTAGCTCATGTCTATGACGGGTCTAGCCCGCCAGCTGCTTCCGATGGAGCAGGTAAACCCGATGTTTTGGGAGGTACCCTTACAATTAAAAATATTCCTGTTTCTGTATTATTTGACACAGGTGCATCCCGTAGTTTTATTGCTAAAAACACAGTGCACAAACTAAAGTTAAAACAACGAAAGCTTAAAGAATCGGTTGAAGTTCATAACCCGATAGGGGGTCCTGTTACTCTCGGTTTATATTGTAGAGTGCCTATCTCCTATTCTTTCTATAAATTTCCTTTTGATTTAATCGTTATGGATTTTCCGGAATTCGATATTATTCTCGGGCTAGATTGGTTAACGAAATATGAAGCTGAAGTGAAGTGTGCGGAAAGAATTGTTAAAATCCGAACGGAGCTTGGACATATATATATTCCCTGTCATGGTTCGAATCCGAATAGAGAAGAATTTTGGTCAGCATTAGAACTTATCCCCACTTCCATAGAAAAGATTCCAATTGTTAGCAACTATGCGGATGTGTTTGAAGAAGTTGAAAACTTACCTCCGCAAAGAGAAATAGAATTCCGAATCGATTTAATCCCTAATGCCAGACCAGTGGTACATCCGATCCGTAGAATGACTCCGAAAGAAAAAGAAGAATTAGGCGATCAGACTCGTCAACTATTGTGGAAAGGTCTAATCAGACCGAGTTTTTCTAATTGGGGTGCAGCTGTCGTGTTTGTCCCAAAGTCAGACGGTACTCTTAGATTATGTGTTGATTATCGAGACCTCAACAAACAGACGCTTAAAAACAAATATCCATTACCCCGCATTGATGATTTGCTAGACCAATTGAATGGGGCGAAAGTATTTTCCCGAATGGACCTAAATACAGGTTTTCATCAATTGAGAATAGCAGAAGAGTGTGTTCCTTTGACCGCTTTCAGAGGCCCAGACATATTTTATGAATGGTTAGTAATGCCGTTTGGCCTATGTAATGCTCCAGCATACTTTGTCGATCTAATGAATAGAGTGTTCAGGGGAGTTCTGAATAAATTTGTCCTCGTATTCATCGATGATATTTTAATCTACTCCAAATCAAAACGCGAGCATGAAAAACACTTAGAACAAGTATTGGAGATTCTAAGGAAGAACGTCTTCAAAGCCAAATTCTCTAAATGTGTCTTCTGGCAAGAAGAAGTTAAATTTCTTGGCCATGTGGTGTCAGGGAAAGGAATTTCTGTTGACCCAAGCAAAATAATAGCGATTCAAGACTGGAAACAACCCACTACTCCCACAGAAGTTAGAAGTTTTATGGGGTTGGCTAGTTATTATCGGAAGTTCGTTAAGGATTTTTCGAAGATATCCGGTCCGTTAACGAAGCTCACAAAGAAACATGAGAAGTTTAAGTGGACTTCCGACTGTGAAGAAGCTTTCCAGGAATTGAAATCGAAGCTGACCACCGCTCCAGTGTTAACTATTATTGATGGCAATCAAGATTTAACGGTTTGGACAGATGCTTCTATTAGAGGTCTTGGTGCAGTGTTAATGCAGAGAGGCCAAGTAGTCGCTTATGCAAGCCGCCAATTGAAACCGCATGAGAAGAATTATGTGACTCATGATCTTGAGTTGCTAGCCATCGTATTTGCCTTGAAAATCTGGAGGCATTACTTATTGGGCGAGAAGTTTATACTGTGCACAGATCATCAATCATTGAAGTATTTATACACCCAGAAAGATCTGAATCTGAGACAGCAGCGTTGGCTAGAATTTCTTGCAGCGTATGATCTTGATATCCTGTATACGCCGGGGAAAGCTAACGTAGTAGCGGATGCACTTAGTAGAAAAACCGCAATTGTTGCCCATCTTATAATTACACCTGGATTGATTGATAGGATTTCAGCCCTTCAGAAAGAAGATGAATTCATTCAGAGAATCAGTAAGAGAGTCAAGGAAGGGGAAACCACGAGTTTCCGTATTGACAATAAAGGGGTTCTCAGGTTAAATAACAGGATTTGCATCCCAAATATTCCAGGCCTTCGAAGAGAAGTGCTAGATGAATGCCATAAATCCAAATTTTGCATCCATCCTGGGGTGAGTAAAATGTACAACGATATCAAATGCACTTTCTGGTGGAAGGCAATGAAAAGAGATATTTCTTTGTATGTTAGCAGATGCCCTACTTGTCAATTGGTCAAGAGTGACCAACAAAAGCTAGCTGGACTGTTGCAACCGTTGGAAGTCCCAGGCTGGAAATGGGAACAGATTTCCATGGATTTCATAGATGGTTTGCCGCGAACCAAGAAAGGTAATGACAATATTTGGGTAATCGTAGATCGCTTCACGAAGACTGCCCATTTTATACCTGTCAGGTCCAATCGAACTGCCCAAAGTCTAGCACAGATATATTTCAAAGAAATTGTTAAGCTGCATGGAATTCCCATCAGCATAGTCAGTGATAGAGATCCCCTATTTACTAGCAAATTCTGGGAGGCTTTCCAGACAGAATTGGGGACAAAACTGAATATGAGCACCGCTTATCACCCCCAAACAGATGGCCAAACTGAGCGGGTGAATAGAATTCTGGAAGATTTATTGCGGGCTTGTATAATCGATTTTGGCGGGTCATGGGAAGATCATTTGCATTTGGCAGAATTCTCATATAACAATAGCTATCAAGCAAGTTTGAAAATGTCACCATTTGAAGCATTATATGGCAGACCCTGCAGATCTCCTGCATGTTGGGTAGAACCTGGCAACAGACTTGTACTAGGACCCGATATGATTAGGGAAGCATCTGATAAAGTGGACTTCATCAAGAAGCGATTGAAAACCGCCCAAAGCCGACAGAAAAATTATGCAGACTCTAGAAGGAGAGATTTGACATTTGCTGTTGGTGATCATGTTTATTTAAAGGTTTCTCCGATGAGAGGGGTAATCAGATTTGGAAAGACTGGGAAGTTGGCACCGAGATTTATTGGTCCCTTTCCTATACTTGAGCGAATTGGAACTCTTGCTTATAGGGTTCAATTGCCAGATTGGTTGCCTGGAGTGCACAATGTATTTCACGTATCTCAACTTAGGAGACATGTGCATGATCCGGATCTTGTTGTAGAAGAAGCAGCGCAACAGGATGTGGAGATAACTCCAGAATTAGCACTCAGAAGAGAGCCATTAAAAATTGTTGGCAAAGAAACTAGAGAACTCAGAAGCAAAAAGGTTCATTTAGTTAAAGTGCAGTGGAGCAGTGATCCTAGAGACTGTACTTTGGAAACTGAGGAAAGCATTAAGCAAGCTTATCCCAAATGCAGAGTGGATATCTCTGACTAACTCCGGTGCAAGGTACCTTTACCATACTTTGCATTTACATTTTATTTCCTACTTTATTGTTGTTTCCTTTTCGAGGACGAAAAGTTTTAAGTAGGGGAGATTGTAATAACCCGGAAAATACGAGCCAATTTAAAATTTTTAAATTGATTATTTCAAAGCAATTTGAACCATTGAAATAGAATATTTCAATAAATTAGTGAATTAGAAATAGTAAGTCAGTTTGAAAATTTGAATTCGAACTTTGACCGACTATGCAGGGTGGAAAATTGATATTTTGCAAACGGCCTCGGAATTCGACGAAACCCCTTTTGTCGGGTCCGGGATGTCAAACTATTGCTAGGTTTCAAATTTCATAATTTTTCGAATCAATATGTGAGCGTGGCAAAAGAAAACGCGTTTGACCAGTTTCTGTTGAATTTAATCGACAGGAAATTGGCCATTTTTCAAACGGTCTCAGAATTCGACGAAACTAGTTTTGTTAGGACCGTATCGTCAATACGAAACTAGAAAATATTTTTCTGGAATTTTTCTAGTTAGTATGTGACCCCGGTAATTTGAAATGTACGTTTAAAATTCAATATAAGGATTTAAATGTAAATTCAACGGAAACTGATTGTAACGATCAAACCAGCTTACGATACATATCCCATTGTGTTCGGAATGGGGGTAAAACGCTATGGACGACAGGCGGTGGGCCTCGTTTCGAGGTCGTATGTAAAAGTCAACCCTTGTGCAAAATTAAATAATTAAATAAAAAAAAAATATTTCCCCCCTTTTTCTTCTTCATTGCGCCCCCCCCCCCCCGATCATTTACCAGAAAAAAAAAAAAAAAACCTAATTTTAAATCGCGCCGCCCCCCTGACCCTCGAACCCGCCGACGAACCCTTCGCCGCACCCCTCCGTCAGACCTCCTCCCTCCAGACGACGCCGACACCATCGAGCACATCTCGAAGTCGCCGACACCCCGAAGCAACACCCCACCACCCTGCCGCGACACCACCGAGCGCCGCCACCAACAAGCCGCCCTCTTCTTCTTCCCTCCTCCCCTTCGCGTGATTAGGTAATTTCCTTTTTATTTTTTTTTATTTTGTTTTGTTCTGATAAAACTGTTTTTTAAAAAAAGTTTTGAAACTGATTCTTTTTTTTTTAGAAGATTATAAACTGTTGATTTTAAAAAGAGTTTTAAAACTGATTCTTTTTTTTAGAATTTTAAAACTGATTTGAAAAGAATTTTAAAAACTGAATTTTTAAAAGATTTAAAAACAGAATTTTTAAAGAAAATAAAAACTGGATTTTTAAAAGATTTAAAAACAGAATTTTTAAGAAAGTAAAAACTGATTTTATAAAAGGCAAAAACTGATTTTTAAAGAAGGCAAAAACTGATTTTTGAAAAGATTTAAAAACAGAATTTTTAAAGAAAAAAGATTTAAACTTTGAAATAGAAGAAAAAAGATTTAAACTTTGAAATAGAAAAAAGGTTTAATCTTTTAGTAGAAAAAGATTTGAACTTGCAAAAATAAAGATCATATTTTTAAAAAGAGAAAAGACAAAATTTTTGTTAAGTAGAAGAAGTAAGATATGATTCTTATATTTTTAAAGCAATAAAAATATAATTTTTACATCATAGGAATATTAAAAATATAATCTTTGTTTTTAAAATATGATCTTTATATATTGAATAACATAGTAAAAATTCGATTTTTACTTATGTAGAGAATACGGGCAACGAAAGCGACAAGAAGAAGAAATAGACGAAGATTTCTAGAAAAGGAAAAGTCGTGTTATTGGATAGCTATTGGTGAGAAATTCTCACTCTTCAATTTCTTTTTATATATATATATATGTGTGGAAATAAAAGTGAATTGCTATATATAAATATTTATATATATATATATATATATATATATACACGCCCCCTCGTCCACAAACCATGGACGATATATATATTGGTTGAAATTGTTGTGAAAATTGGTTGACGGCAAATGGTTGTTTGGGATTGTTTGTGGATGGTATTGAAATGATCGAGGTTGAAAAATACCCGTTTGTGATTGGAAAATATTTGGTTGAAACCACATAGGATTAGTTTGTGGAAATGAAATAAATATAAACATGCCGCCTGCGTGCGAATTAGATGCATGATCCCCATTGTCAAAAACCGCGAGGTTTTAAGGTAGAGCGAGGAGCCGTACTAGGGACGGTGCCGGTTTAACTACCCTGCCGTTATGCTGCCGAAATTTTGAATAATCTTTGTGTGTTAGAATTATTTTCATATGTTGAAATTATTTGCATGCATAGAAATTAAAGCCATATGTTGAAACTATATCCATGTGTGGAAATGTTCATGTGTTGAAAAGTGTTGTGTGAAAATAAAATTCATTTGTGAATGAATGAAGTGTATAAACAATAAAAATCACATTAATATATATATATGAAGTATGAAAAATATTCGCCTTATATAAATAATTTCAATCATAAAAATCCCATCTTTCTAATATGAACAACATAAATAAATTGTCCATGTGTGGAAAAACTCATTTGTTGAGAAATGTGTGTAGTGGAAAGGTGCATGTGTTGAATAAAAAGATTGAACGATAAAAATTACATTTTTATTGAAACTATGAAGTGTTGAAACCATACGTTGGTTGAATAAATATTTTAAATCATAAAAATATCATTTTTATCATATGTGTGATATGCTAAAGATATGCAGACGTTGAAACAAATATTTGTGATAGAAATATTATTTCTAACATGCATAGGAACTAAATAAAATAGTCATGTGTTGAAATCTATTTTAGTTCGCCAAAATTATCATCTTTGAAATGTGAAGTGTTAAAAATAGCCACTTGTTCGAATGAACGTGCATGAGTTGAAATATACATTAACTAGCTAATGATATGATTTTAGCCTATGCATGCGATATTAGAATGAGTGGTGTTTTTAAACCAAAGCAAATCAAATATGAAGTTGAATAGAAAATGATAAATGTTAGAAATTGTATATATGTGCATGCATATCTATTGAACAGGTTAAAGCAAAAAGGGGCTAGAGAAGAGGAATAAAATTTTGTGCCCGACAAATAGGTACACATTTACTGTTTGTTTGGGTGATGATTTTATGAGCCTATTGGCTAGCCGCTTGGCTTTTTCTTTTTCTTTTTGAGATTAGAAGGACCGGGAACGCTATTTGCGATTTCCCGATTCCCCCGGTACAGGGGAGGTTATGGCGAAATTTTCCAAAATTTTAAGGTGTTAGAAAAATATTTGAAGTGAAAACAATATAGAAATTATTGAATGGACTATATTTATATAAATATATAAATTTAAATATAATTAAAACGAAACGTGGCCGTGCAGTTCATATTTTGAAACCGTGATTTCAAACGACTAGTGCGGAAGATCCGACCATTGGATTTTCCCGAAACCTCAACCGTTGGGTTCGCCTTGGAAATATCTTTCCAACGGCACCAACTTTGTGAAGATCCGACGGTTGGATTGTCTGGAATGTTTAATTCAAAATTAGTGAAAAACAGCGCCAGAAACGATTATATTTATATATATATATAAATATAATTAAATTAAATCGAATAACGACGCTGCAGTTCGTAAATTGAAATCGTAACTTCAAATGGTTAGTGTGGAAGATCCGACCGTCGGATTTTCCCAAAACTGGAACCGTTGGATTCGTTTTGAAAAGACCTTCCTAATGGTGTAAAATTTGTGAGGATCCAACGGTTAGATTTTCAGATATGTGTAAAACAAAATTAGTGGAAAGCAGCGCCAGTGCATCGCAACGACCTGAAACGTCGTTTAATTAATTATGGCCGTTTTAAATTAAATGAAAATGGTGATATATCGTTATTAAGTGCTATAGACGATATAGAGTGAAAATAAACCAATTTTGTTGTGTTTGCTTGATATGTGATGGTTGAATGTATTTGACGTGAAAATTATAACTAAACAACTGAAATGTGAATGTTGAATAGTTCAACCCTGTGATTAATTGGTTTGAAAATCTAAATATACGTGGGTTATTTGAAAAGGCCGAGTTTATCTCATTTCAAATAATCGATCGACGTTGAGAAGTCGAAGAGTCGAAGACGACTGAAGACCGACGATCTCCACGTTGGATGGATGGGCGCTACTGATGCTCGTGATTGGAGTAGCTACCATGAAGGAATTGAAGTAGTAGCCGTCCAAACATAGTGTTGATTGTACGGATATGCGAGGAATTGGTGCCTCCGGTTTCGTTCAGACCCAGAACGGACTTGTAAATGGACTGTGTGTCTGACATTGGATTTTGTTCTGTGTTGATTGATCTCTGTTAAATATATATCTGTTTGGCGGCGGAGAATTTATTCTCTTGCTTAACGCCCTTCTCTGAGACGTACGAGCTTAGAGGTTATGGATTGACAGAAATCAGTCGCATGGAGTGGATTGCCTGTGTGGCACGCCTAAGTGGCATATGATCAAGGCTTCTGTTGCAAAGCAAAGTCTTGTGGTTGATGATCAAAGCATAGTCTGTGTGACGTAGCTTTGTGTATAACGTGAATTCGCGAGCCTCACACCCCGGTATGAGTCAAAAACGGGAGAAGGACCCAAGGAGTGCATGACGTTTCTTTCTAGCTATGGTGGTGTCAGTGACCTCCCAGCCCTGACATTTATATCTTTTTCACCTGTGTGGTTGTTGGAATGCGAGGCGCCTCGTTTATAGGTCTGTAAGGACCGGGAAACGTGTGTTCAGGAATTGCCAATCCTCAAAAGTAAGAGAGGACCGGCCTTGGAGGATCCAGGGGATTGCTGTGTGCGGTCCCGAGGCATTTGCTAGAGTGTCTCGAACGGAGAGGAGCTTGCCCCTTGCCTCGACTCATGAAGGAATCCAATTTCCAATACGATATGTGCGGTTGTGATTGTATTACTAGTACGGCGACATAGTAGATGGTAGCTATGCCGCCTAGGATTGATATTTATGATTGAATCTGCTTTTGAGACATATATGCACTAGTAATAATATCAAACACCTTTGTTTATTCGTATGAAGCATCTTTAGCCATTATAAGGTAAAAACTCTATCCTCCGGCTTGCGTTGCATTGTGTGATGGGACCTGAGTCTTATAATGGCTTCATTTTAGAAAAAGCATTGCGTTGATTTAATCATTTACTTTACTTCATGCACGAGCACTCATTGGAGTAAACCCGTTCCGCGAAAGTGGCGTGGTCCTTTGATTTGCCTTATTATTGTTGTTAATAAGGTTAATAGATTTCTCATACCAGTCCCATGACTGACTCGTAGTTTGTTTCACCTTGCAAACTCGGGTGCCCTTATTTTCACACGGGCAGCCTAGTTACAGGTTTCTGATGCACCTTTTGGCTCATGGCGAGGCTTGACTACACCGTGCTGACTTGGATTTTCTCCGCCATTATTGTATCTATATTATGATTCCGCCACTGGCGATGTTGACTGATATTCCTTTTGTATACTCTTTATGTATGATTCCGCCTCAGGCGATGGTGACTGATTATGTATCATTATGCACTAAGTTGTATCCTGTACTGTGCTTCTCTGATGTGATATTATCTATATGATTCCGCTGTCATATGTGTGTAAATTATTCTAATTTCTGTTTATGCTATTATCTGTGATCTGCTAATGATGATTAATGTGTTATATTCCAATGATTATCCTTAACACCGTGCCACGGGGTTTTGGGATCGTCACACATAACATGTACGGTATAAGGAAGTTGCACATACGTGATATAAGGGATCATAGCTCGGTCGTGCACTATCGGAAAGTGAGCTCGAACACCCCACAACATATCAGGCCGAGCAGAATATCCATGATAAAGCGTATTCATATATGTATGTGCCAAGAGTAACTATAAGTTACATGGGTTTGTACAACCGGAATTGGGAATGTGACAGTACATGCATTAACATTCACGAGATTATGATGGAGGTCGCACATTATATTTGCTCAAACATTGAAGTCTGGCCGCACATTCCAGCTAATCGCTCGTTCATCTCCACCAACCACTGGTGCATGCAAATCTATACATGCATGGAATATAGCACCAACATATGCTGCCGTGATGCCATGTAGCCGCCATGATGCCACACAGTCCAAGCACAAAGCTTCATAATGGGTTTGTTGAGCACCGCCTCTACACGGTCGAGCAGAATACATGGCTAAGGGTCAATCATCATCAGACAATGGGTCGAGTAGACCATGTTATCACAAGGTCGAGCATGCCACATCAACACCAGGGTCGAGCAAAATGAGCTGCTCCTGGTCGAACGTGAGATGAAAGGAAATACGGTTACGTGTATATAAAAGAGTGAATCAGTGATGAAATATGATACAATGGCACTTTTCATAATTTTTAAACCCCCAATTTGTACATTAAAAGTACATAAATGAAGCGGTGCATTTGTAGTAAATTCTGAACCCCTTTTCACTCAAAGGCAAAATGGCACTGTCCTAATAACAATGGTCGTTCATGTAAAAAAAGGTCACTCATGCATAATGTTCTAAGGTCACTTGCTCGGCTCGCTCCAGTCCAGAGGTCGCTCATTCCTGCTCCTGCAACAGCTAGCTCTAGTTGTAAAGTGTTGCACACCACTAGTGGCAGTTCTATAAATATACCGACGAACGACCCTAACCTAGTTTACTATAATTACGAGATTGCCGCCTGGTCCAAACTTCTCCTATAAATACCCCCTTTCACCACTATTCAGGGGACCAATTCTTCCACCTTGAAGGGTTGCCCAAATCACTTCTCTACCATTCTTAAACAATCAAAGCTCCATTAATGGCTTCCTAAGCTCACTCCATCTTCCTCCAACATCAAATGGATCAAATCTCCTTCATGCTCCATGGAAAATCGCTCTAGCTCGATTCACATAATCCCAAATATCCATTAGAGATCTATTCAAGCTCACTCAAAATTATCCAATCTTCATTCATTCTCTCCAAGCCAAGATCCGTCATCCCTAATTTGAGATCCGCCATTCTACTTCTCTCCAACTGTCATTAGTCCTCCACCAAGTTTCAATTCACATCTCAACTGCTATGGATTCATCGTTGATCCACTAAGTGCTCAAATCATAGAACAGACACTCTCACACTCATTGCATTCAAAGGATCCAACCACTTCCATAATGGTCTAGATAGAACCAAGCCATTAAAGAGAGGAAAATCATTGTAAAAAGAGAGAATGAGCCAAAATGAGATGTATGAAATGATGAACTTTATAAATCTCTCCATGATAATGAAATTCACTTCAAAAGTGGATATAGATCTTTCCTAGATCGAACTACTATAAAAATACTTGTATTCTTTACTTGCATTTGCGATTATGGTCTCATTTTCTATTGCATACCTTTTTTGTGAAGTTTCGATAAGACATCTTTGGTGTTGAACCATTTTTGGTTTAAACATTTGGCGCCCACCCTAGGGCCACGTTCGCATCTCCTTCCTTACACTTCTCTCAATCTTAAAAGCCTACCATTGAAGTTCTAAGTCTACTTCCATCATAGATTCTACAAGTCTATGATCTAGACCAATCGACGAATTCTCATCGAAATTCAAAGCCTTGTCCGAAATCATGGCTAAATCTAAGAAGAATGCTAACAAAGCTGTTGAAGAAAACGATAATGTTGCTAACAACGAAAATACTCCACTTACCAACCACTTTGAAGTTGGAGAAAATTCAACGAGTGGAGCCAGAGTAACCAAAGCTGAATTAGATGCCGTCGTCGCTAACTTGAGTCAACACATGGAAGCCTCCAATAAAGCTTTAATGGAAGCTAATAAAACTCTGGTGGATGCTAATCAAGCTTTAATGGATAAAATGAGTGCTCTCCTAAACGTTCAAGCAAATCCCGCTACTCCTCCAAAACTCCATATCAATCTTGAAGATAATGCCAATTCATTAGCCTCCAATCATCATAATGACAACTTCGAAGAACTTGTTGACAAGGACGATGATAATATCGAAGACTCAAATTTGAAAGATGAAAACCATTCCGATCGAAATAATCGACGAGTTGCAAGTCCCGTCAAGGGGGTACCCTCCCATAGTGGAAGTAAAAGATCTAGATTCTCTAATCGCGATCGCTCGCCACGACGAGCAATCTGGAAAAGAGATCAAAGTCCGCCCTCCGGAACAACACAACTCGAAGGAATATATCGCAGATATAGTAAATCAAATCATGAAAGATAACATGCCTCGCAAGGATAGTGAAAGGGAATGGGACTTCTCCCCCTGCAAAAATCTGTTCATAAAGATGATCCGCAAAGCTGAGTTCCCTAAGAAGTTCACTCACCTTACCCTGCCTTCGTACAATAGGACTTCTGATCTGAATCACTTCCTATATAGATATGAATGGTATATGAATGCATCCAAAGCAACAAACGAGACCAAATGCCTATGCTTCGCTCTCTATCTAAAAGGTGTCGCATCGTTATGGCTCACAAGTCTGCTACCCAAATCCATCGACCGATTTGATGATTTGATTCTGAAATTTAAAGAGCAGTTCAGGTTGCAAGCTACGAAGGCTAAGGACCTTATTTCTCTTACATCAATGAAATAGAATCTAGGAGAATCTGTCAAAGCATTCCTCAAAAGATTCAATGATGTTGTATCTGAAGTAGGGAATCCCGAGCCCCGCATGATCTTAATGTCTCTAATCGGCGCTATAGATGAGAAGAGCAAGTTTGGTAAATGGATTAAAATGAAGGAGCCAAGCACGCTTGAGAAATTCTATAAAAAGGCCGAGGAATACATGAGATTGGACAATAATCCCGTGCCTCCTTAGATTATTGATGCTAACCAACCTCTTGAAGCTCCCAAAATAGCTGCTACCCAGTACAATCAAAAAAATCCTGGAGGTCAAAAAAGAGGAAGCGACGGGAAAGACAATCGAGACAGCAAGAAGCCTCGCTTTTCCAACCTACCAGAGCTTACGCCTTTAAATGACGCTACAGAAAACATCTTTGCTACGACTAAAGACACCGAAGATTATCCAATGCCAAAACCTCATAAAGTAAGTGACAATCAAGCGAACTCTGGAAAGTTCTGCCGGTTCCATAATCAGCCAGGCCACAATACCACAGAATGTAGTCATCTGAGATCACTAATCGAAGAGCCGATTAAGAAGAATCATCTGCAGCAATATGTGAAAAATCCACAATCCTCAAACGTTGTTCTGATTGCCCAGGGTCAGGGGGCCAACAAGCAACGAAGCTCTTGCTCAAACCAATCCAAGGATGATCATCAACCGATAACCGTTGATTGTGCTTCAATTTCAATGGCTCTGAATAAGAGATCAACATTGCCACCGCTTTACTTCATGCTTTATTTCATGCTTTATTTCCTACTTTAGTTTACGCTTTACTTCATGTTTTACTTTCTGTTATATTTGAAAATTCTTGTAAATAGTCTGTAATAATCTGCAAGTGATGCACTGAACATTAGCTCTACGACTTAGAGCATATATGTCTGAATGAATTTATAGCTTGCAAAATTTTATCAAAACTTGACTAAAAGTTGATTTCATATTGCAGGTCATCTATCGAGCATTTGTTCCTTTAGAATCCAAAGAAACATAGCGACCCCAACAACACTAATTCAAGTGCCAAAGGCTGTAAATATCAACATGCACAAATACAAGAATAGAAAAGTATCGCCTTGAGAAGTGAATGGAAGGAGTCATAAAGATTCAAACAATGAACAAGCGCCACGACAAACAAACAAGAGTGTTGTAACTTTCATCAATGGGGGACCCCTCCCTAAGTGAGAGTTTCAAGACTCTGATTCCTAATCTGAGATAGTGTGCCAAGTCAAGCGTCTGAAAATGGAATTAAAGGAATTGGTGCCAACCCTAAGCTGGAAGTACTAGCATCAGGCCCGAAAGACCGGCAAAACACGCTGGAAGGACCAGCACCATGTCGAAAGGACCGACAAAACTGATGTTGGAAGTACCAACATCAGGCTGGAAGGACCGGCAAAACACGCTGGAAGGACCAGCACCATGTCGGAAGTACTGACAAACCTGATGTTGGAAGTACCAACATCAGGCTAGAAGGACCAGCAAAACATGCTGGAAGGACCAGCACCATGTCGGAAGGACCGACAAACCTGATGTTGGAAATACCAACATCAGGCCACAAGGACCGGAAAAACACGCTGGAAGGACCAACACCGAGTCGGAAGGACCGACGAACCTGATGTTGGAAGTACCAACATTAGGCCAGAAGGACCGACGAACGATCTGGAAGGACCAGCACAAACCAAAGACCTCTTCGGGTCACCCAATTGATCGTCAATATCAGGAAGTACCTGGTCCAATTACGACAAACATTGGGGCTCTAACCAAAGACTACTCCGGGGGCACCCAATTGATCGTCAGTACCAGGAAGTACCTGATCCGATTACGAAGAACATTGGGGTTCTAACCAAGGACCTTCCCGGGGGCACCCAATTGTAGTATCAGGAAGTACCTGATCCGATTACAACAAACATTGGGGTGCTAACCAAAGACTTCTCCGGGGGAACCAAATTGATCATCAGTATCAGGAAGTATCTGATCCAATTACGACAAACATTGGGGTTCTAACCAAAGACCTCTCTGAGGGCACCCAATTGATCATCAGTATCAGGAAGTACCTAATCCGATTACAACAAACATTGGGCTGTAACCAAAGTCCTCCTTGGGGGTACTCCTTCTAAACCTACCGACGCTTGGATTAATCAGTATAATTGAGTGGCAGAAGTCTTTAATACCTGAATTAACCAAACTGGATTATAGATAGAGTTCAGATTTAATCAATTAACTTGTGTAGCGTCTGAATATACTAGATGCGACAAGTGTTGGACATTAATCAGTTAACTTGTGTAGTGCATGATAATCTCAAACACGATAAGTGTAATATTTTAGCCCAAGCGCAGGGCATGAAATCCAAAGTACTTCCACGGAGAAGACTAATAATGACTTCCTAAACAAGGGCATGAATATTAAAGCTTCTCAAAGAGGAAGCAGAAAATGAATCATAGATACATATTTCCCAAGTATGGAATATCGTATACCATCACATAAGTCAAATAAAGTAATGATGCTTGAAATCCACAATCGGCTTTAGTCGATTAGTTGATCTTTAGCGTTAACGGGAATTCGAATTAGAATATTGTGTTTGTGCAGGTAATATTCGACGAGTTATAAACCGTTAAATTAAACAGTCCTATGCAAGCTTTTTTATTCAATTCAAAATAAAGTTCGCTATGATTCATTTTCTAATTATTTAAATAATCCACTATCGATATGGACAATCGATGGTGAATTATAAGTTCAAAATCGTGTAAGTTCTTGTTTTGATTACAGAACCGGCGACATGAAGTATATGAATTCAACGTATGACCTGCCATAGCAAACAAAAGGCTATAACTAGATCTCAAATCAAAGTATATCAACAACAATGTTCAATTTGAAACCCGCATTTCTTGCAACCGAAAAACACAAGCTTCGAGGGGTAAATGTTAACTCAGTTAATATAATGCAATCTACGGGTCGAGCACTGTAAGTCAAGCACCGTGGGTCGAACACTGTGGCTCGAACACCTTTACCAATTCGGGTCGGTCAGCGTCATTAGCGTCTGGTCGAGCGTCGAGCACGGTTTGCATGTGAGGTCGCTCATCAGATCTTACTAGTTGGTTGAGCATTGCTGGGAGGCAAGGGTTAGTCTTATGTATCATAAGCATGAAGATGCAACGTCAACTTTGAAAGGTCGAGCATGCCTAATCGTTCACAATGAGACCATGCAGCTCGCTTGTGCACCACTCTTGAGCACCAGTGGTCGAGCAACGTCATGGGTGGGCGAACAGAGCATCACCAAGTCACCTGCACAAGCAAAAATTCATGAAGGGGTCGGTTACAAGCTATAATATGAAGCAATGGCACTTCCTGTAATTTATGATCCCCTATTTGTACAGTGCTAGAGACAATGGTGTGTTGGGTCGCTCGTTCATTAAAGAAGCATACATAAAGTAGCATAACATGTCTGGTATAAGGAAGCTACACATACGTGATATAAGGGATCGTAGCTCGGTCGTGCACCATTGGAAAGTGAGCTCGAACACCCCACAACATATCAGGCCGAGCAGGATATCCATGATAAAGCGTATTCATATATGTATGTGCCAAGAGTAACTATACGTTACATGGATTTGCACAACCAGAATTGGGAATGTGACAGTACATGCATTAACATTCACGAGATTATGATGGAGATTGCACATTATGTTTGCTTAAACATTGAAGACTGGTCGCACATTCTAGCTAGTCGCTCATTCATCTCCACCCACCACTGGTGCATGCAAACCTATATACATTTATGGAATATAACACCAACATATGCTACCGTGATTCCACATAGCTGCTATGATGCCACACAGTCCAAGCACAAAGCTTCATAATGGGTTTGTTGAGCACCGCCTCTACACGGTCGAGCGGAATACATGACTAAGGGTCAAGCATCATCATAAAATGGGTCAAGCGGGCCATGTTATCACATGGTCGAGCATGCCACGTCAACACGAGGGTCGAGCAGAATGAGCAGCTCCTGGTCGAACATGAGATGAAAGGAAATACGGTTCCATTTATATAAAAGAGTGAATCAGTGATGAAGTATGATACAATGGCACTTTTCCTAATTTTTAAACCCCAGTTTGTATACTAAAAGTGCATAAATGGAGTGATGGCATTTGTAGTAAATTCTGAACCCCTATTCACTAGAAGCCAAAATGGCACTATTGTAATAACAGTGATCATTCATGCAAAAAAAAAAAGGTCACTCGTGCATAATGTTCTACGATCACTCGCTTCGCTAGCTCCAGTCCAAAATATGCTTATTCATGCTCCTACAACAGCTAGCGCCAGCTGTAAAGTGTTGTACACCAGCTGTCCAGTAGCAGTTCTATAAATATACCGACGAACGTCCCTAACCTATTTCACCATAATTACGGGATTGCCACTTGGTTCAAACTTCTCCTATGAATACCCCTTTTCACCACTATTCAAGGGATCGATTCTTCCACATCGAAGGGCTGCCCAAATCACTTCTCTACCATTCTTAAACAAACCAAGCTCCGTTAATGGCTTCCTAGGCTCACTCTATCTTCTTCCAACATCAAATGGATCAAATCTCCTTCATGCTCCATGGAAAATCGCTCTAACTCGATTCAAATAATCCCAAATCTCCATTAGAGATCCGTTCATGCTCACACTTAGATCTCCGGTCTTCATTCATTCTCTCCAAGCCAAGATCTGCCATCTCTAAGCCGAGATCCGCCATTCTACTTCTTTCCAACCGCCATTAGTCCTCCACCGAGTTTCAATTCTCATCTCAACCGCTATGGATTCATCGTTGATCCACTAAGTGCTCAAATCATAGAACAAACACTCTCACGCTCGTCGCATTCAAAGGATCCAACCACTTCCATAATGGTCTAGAGAGAACCAAGCCATTAAAGAGAGGAAATGTAACATTCTAGATTTTCGACCGTTCAAATCGACAATGATCCTTAATGTCGACATAAACAGATCAAAAATACGGATAGTTATTGGGATTAAAATAAGAAAAAGAAGAAAGAAGGAAACAAATATAGAATCTCGCAGCGGAAGGACAAAATATAATAATTAAATAACAGTTCATGGAGCTGTTAAAACATACATTTGATTATATTTACACAATTTATCGGAGTAAACTAACATACAACATACCAATATATGTAGAGGAATAATAATTTTAATACGTCTCTTGAGCTCTATCTTCATCTTTATGATGGAATCTTCAAAGCAAGGGAATCTTCACTAACTGTAACTAGGTATGACCCGAGCATATTGCAAAAAAAAAAAAAGAAACACAACAATTACTCGAATCAGAACTAAATCATTCTCATATTAGTTAAATCAAATTTCATGTAATAATATGAGTGCAATAACTTAAGAGATGGTATGGGAATTTCCATCTCTTAATGTTCCGTCAGACTAATATCATATAATATAATACGCTATTATAATAATGTCTATGGTTAAATATAACATATTAAAATAGCGTAAGCGGGATTGCATTTTTACCCTTACACTGTTTATAGTATCGTACTCTATACAGATACCGTAAGGTCCACAGTACGTAGTGGCTATCAGAGGGCACTCCATAGGTATGGTACAAATCAAAGTCGTAGGGGGCTCGATCAGGATAATATGACAAGGCACACGAGGAATGCCCAGAGTAGGACTATACTAGTTGCATGCCCGGACTTGTGGTAACGCATAGCCGTGACTACCGCCCACCTCGAACAACACTTCGAATCACGGATGCGAATCAAATCAATCAAACTGAGGGACTACAGTAATAAAGGAAGAAGTGTTGCCGATGGAGGTAGCTAACCCCACTTGGTCACGGTATAGCCCTGTTTTAGTCATATTAATTATGACCCGAAGGTCAAGGATATCCATCATCGTTCTCTTTCTTCAAATCCAGTAATCGCCTCCAAATCCATCCAACACCATTTCTGGAACTCCACCGCGTACACAGTTGTTACAGTGGTTTTCGGTATTGGCAGAGAATATGACAATATCCGATCCCAGTCTCTTTAACAACCAATCGTTTACATTTTTCACACCGGTCGGTTCTTTTACATTTCAAAGAGGTCTAAACTAAATATCAAAATATCATGTTTTTCAAAATCATTTCAATAGTCAAAATAAAGTATTTCCAAATAAAATCCCCAATTAAAACCAACTTAATTCTCGAAGCAATTCCAACTTTTAAAATAATTTAAATATTAAAATAGTAAAAATATATACAAAGTAGTTTAGATGTATAATTGAAATAGTTTGAAAATAAATAGTTTGTAATTAAAATAGAATTATAAAATTATTAAAATATATAGTTTAAACATTAAAGTAATTTATAAAATATATAGTTAATTGTAAAATGATTTATTTAAAATAATTTATAAAAAAAATAAAATAGTAAAAAATAAAATAGTTTATAAAGAAAAATAATTATTATTAAAATAGTTTATAAAATTGTTTGAAATACTACAGTTGGAATTAGAATCGTTCCTTTAAAATTTCAATTAGACTAGAAGTCATATTCCAATTTCAATTCAACCAACTCAATGTCAATACTTCAATTCTTTAAATTTCCATTTTGCATTCATTTCAATTCAATCAATTTAATTCAAATAATTAAATTCCAAATTAGATTCTCAATTTCAATGATTTCTATTTATAACAAATATGTTGTTCACAATTCAGATATCGTTTACATTAATGCTAGTTTAAATAAATCTCAAAGGTGGATAAAACAATTCAATTTCAATAAATTCGATTCACATTAAATTTCATTTTTTTAGATTTAGTTACAATACTAATTTATTTCCCTTTTTTATTTCAAAATTCAAGGTTCAAGTTCAAAGGAAATAAATTATAAAATATCGCTTGTATTGTCTTTAAAAATATTCCAAAATTAAAGATTAAAACAATTTTTATTTAACCAACCAGTGTCCGTATAAAATTTTCTATCCTATGGCCAAGTAATACTTAAAATTTAATTTTAGTATTTCGGGAAAGGATATATATATCATTTCAATCCATATCAGGGTCATAGATGTTTATCATTTCAACCTACGTTCTTAATTCATTTTAATGATTGATCCCGGGTTTATTTGATGCCCACAACATCAAGGGTAATGGTTGGGATAAACCAATACAAAAATAATTCAGTATCTATAAACCAACAAGTAAATTCAATACATCATCAAACAAACAACCCAAACAGTTCAGTATCACATTAATTTACATATTAGAAGTTGGGTTTAAACTAGCAATAAAATTTCAAATTTAACCTAACTGTACAATTTTTAAATAAACAGTTAAATTAAAATACACAATCGATGTAATTCAACATCAACAAACAATTTTAACAATCAAACAAACATCAATGCAGTCATATCATAACATGATTTTAATCTAACTAACAAGCAAATATTTTAGTTAATTGTGAGTGGATTTAACACTCACATTTGTTTCAAACGAGATTGAAATCCAATTTTTAGCCCAAAAATTTTCAATCTCAGAATCAGTCCAAACTAGCGTCATTGCGAAGAGCTTGTCGATACAATTCCAACGCAACAAACCACATATCAATTGGAGCTCATATGAAAAAGTTATATAAGTTTTAGCGATTAGAGAAAAGAAAAAAATGAAAAAACGAAAATTGGAAGAAAATCACCAATTCTTGCCACGTCATCGTCTCTTCCATTCAAACACAACTCACGTTACAATAAATACCCAAGCTATTTCATGGCTAAAAATACGTAGCTTCCCTCTTCCATTTCTCCTCATTCATTTAACGAAAACTCAGACCAACCGAATCAACGATCATCTCTTTGCCAACTCTTCCAACTCATCACCGACTCATCAACTATGGATCTCCAATATAAAACGCGTCACCTGGAATATCACGCACGACCAATATAAAGTCCTGAAATTTTTCATCGCCGAATCGCTTCAAATTTTGCTACCTGATGCTAATCTCAATGATGATGCTCCTTCCACAAATCATATAGGATTGAAGAGCATCTTAATCTAAGTCGAATGAAACTTGTTTTAGGATTTTTCGTTCACAAAATTTTGAGATATAGAATTTTGATGTTTCACCTAATTTTCCTTTAGTTGAAATCATGAAGAGGGGAAGATAGGAGAAGACAGCTTGTTTTGGGCAATAAGGAATATGAGGAAATGAGAAAAAAATTAGTTTACCGCTTCAAGATCATTTATAGAAAGGAATTTTAATGGCTAATTAAATGGTAATACATTCATTCTTTCTAATTCATCTTTAATAAAATTCTGAACGTTACTATCAAAGTCCAAATTTGAAACAAAGAAAGGATGTATTAGGGTATGAACAAAATTAAACGTGTATTTAGGCAATAAATTTCAAAGGTTTAATTATCCATTAAAGCATTCCATTTTTCGTTTTCATCCTTAATTCAATACCTATTTTGAATTTAATTCCAAAGGTTGTAAGTTTAAGTTCAAGTCTATCCTATAATTTGTATTATTTACATGAATCATTTTCCTTATATGGTAAATATTCACATTTAATTATTCAACAAATTTCAATTGAACAATAAACTTTAAAATGATTTATTTATTTTAAATCTTAATAACTTAATAAATCAATTCTTCATTTACATTAAAAATTTCCATTTTTATATTATTATTATAGATTTTCAATTTGAATTACAATTATAAATGAATTAAGTCAATTCACACAAGTAATTTAATATTAAATTTCAACTTCCAATTTGTATCAAAATAACTAACTCAATATTTTAATTGCGGTCAATGTAAGTCATTATTGTTATGACAAGTTGAACTTCGTTACCTGAATAACCCAATTAAGCTTTCATCGTAGAATTACACAATTAAATCATTAAAGCAAAATTATATATTTCCAATTCTCAATAATTACATACTAACCAAATTTATGGCAATATTTACAATCAATGGAGATTATTACATTTATAGCAAGTTGAGATTCATTATATACACAAAATGAATTATATTCCTTGTATTCACAAATCTAAATTTTCAATATATAAATGGAGTTTCAAAATTAGTTTATCCCTTTCATATATTGTTATTTGTATGAACATTGATTTAGCCCCTGAAATGTTATCTTAGTATCAATGTAATAGCCAAACATACCAAGCAACGTAAAGCTAGTTGACAAAGATGTTGGTCCGCTCAATTAATAAATTAAATAATTGTTATTTGTCCTTTTATTTGGCATATTACATTCAATGTCAATATTAATTAGCCCATCGTAAAAGGAAGTATAAGAATTGTTGTTCTTTCATTGAAATTTGAAATAATAATGTGTGTGACTATGCAACCTTTTACAACAATGAATGATAATAAAAAACTATCTATATATGAAAACGTAAGTAAAACATATATCATTAAATCATACCAAAAATCAAAGATCATATTAAATTGGATATACAAATTAATTGAGTAATTAAATTTTAAAAATAATCAATTCATTTTAAGTCTTAATAACATTTTATAAATTTCCAATTACATTTCTAAACAATTTAAACTGCTTTCTACCAGATAAACATTTATTTTCAATTTAATTTCAAAAAATATTAATTTTGCTCAAATCAACATAAATTAAAACTAACTTTGCAAATTAATTTTATTTGTATTTAATTCCAGCATTGATTATTTACCAAATCAATTGAATTTCAATCATAAATTAAATAAATCAATTTCATCCAAACATTTTAATATTAATTACAAATTTCAATATTTATAATTACAAACCAATTGTAATTTCATTTACAATAACTACAAGTTATTATTATTGTAAACAACCAAAATACATTACTTAATCAAACTAGTTAATTTCACAAATAAATTTACATAATTAAGTCATCAAATTTTATTTATAACCATAAATACTCAAAAATCATAATAAATTCAAAAATTAAGTAATAGAAAATTACGAGTTGTTATAGGAAAATCATTGTAAAAAGACAGAATGAGCCAAAATGAGATGTATGAAATGATGAACTTTGTAAATCTCTCCATGATAATGAAAATCACTTCAAATGTAGACTAGATCTTTCCTAAATCGAACCACTATAAAAATCCTTGTATTCTTTACTTGCATTTGCGATTGTGGTCTCATTCGCTATTGCATACCTTTTTAGTGAAGTGTCGATAAGACACCTTTGGTGTTGAACCATTTTTGATTTAAACACTTCGATTGAGAACTCGAAGTCATTCTACCTTCTATCCGCATAACTCTTCTACCTTGATTGTGCTTTTTCAATCCACCTCGAATCAACTTAATATTTTTGTAGCATCTCTTGCAAAATCTATCCAAGTGTTATTCCATCCCTGGTCTCTATCTAGCAAAACAATGATTTGCATAGCCTCACGTACAATGCTTCAAATGATGTTGTTTATATACTAGCCTAAAAATCGTTATAAGAAAAATGAATTAGATGTAAATGATCCTCCCATGGACGACAAAATTCAAACACACAAGCTCTTAACAAATCTTTCAAAATTTGTAACTCTTTCCATCTTCCCATCGGCCTGAGGATGATAGATCGTACTCACCTTGAGCACGACACCTAAAACTTCCTACAAACGCTTCCAAGACTCGCTAATAAATAATGAATCTCTTTCACTAACTATACTATTTGGAATCCTTTGAAGTCTGACTATATTCTTCATGAATAACTTAACCAAAATAGGTGTCATTATGGTTGACTTAGCTGGTAATATAATGAGCAGTCTTGGTTAATCTATCCACCATAGGGCTATTAATGGATACCCGAAAAATCTGAAATTCGTTTGCTTCTGCATCCGAAAAATGGATAAATATCCGATATTCAAAAAAATGGATGCGGGTGGGGATATATGCACATTTGCATCCGAAAATTATCCATCCTCTTTTTTTCATGATTATATCTTAAAGTATGTGTATTTAAACATAATTAAATATACTAATTTATTCTTTTATAAAGTTGAAATTCAACTAAACGCATGCTAATTGCTCCAAATTATACACTAACACCGTATTTATTTATTTATAGCAATTTAGTAATCAACTGGATTATAAAAGCTTAATATTAACCCAAAAAAATTAACTTATGTTCATTGGTTTATGGACCATCGACGGAGCAGATAATTATCTGATATCTGTCTGTATCCATGGATGCAGATATCCGATATCCAAAAATGATTTCGAATGCGGATGCGGGTATGCCACTATATGCATCTGAAAGTGTTCGTTGATAGCCCTAGTTCGACGTGACCCATATGTTGTGGTTTCCTCTGGTTGATTCTAGAAATCTGTCTATTCAATCCATGGAAATTGAATGTTATTTCCAAAACGAAGTGTCCAAGGGATGAAGCAATCCATTTGACATCTGATGTTCAGCTCTTTCACTTGTTAATAATTCAGACATCGCCTTACTCATAAGCCTGTATTCTTCATTCCTTCCCAAAAGAAACTTCATTTTATATCCTGATAGACCTTAGTTTGTAACAACCTATATTTCAGCGGATCCAATTTTTTTGCAAAATGCTAAAATCTAAGTCCACCGAAATCCGAGTTGGTTTGTCTGATATCCTGTAGGAAGGAAAATATAAAATATATTAACGCTCACAATAAAATATGTCACGACGGAATGAATAAAATATAATAGAAAATAAATACTTAATAATGATACTGTCTAACAAGTCTCTAACCAGTATAATCTCTATCATTTGTCTCACTTGCTAGTTTGTTATGAAGAGGGGGTTAGAAAAAAAGTTCTAGTGAGTGGACAAATTATACTTCTATAAATAACACTGCATATACTGTTCTATCTCTGTTTTATCTTTATTAAGTTATTTTGGATTTATTACACATTACACTTTTGATTTCTCGCATAAATCATACTCATTTACTCCCAAGTAGATTAACCTAATAAATCATATAAATATAACTATATGCCCAACATATCAGGATATTGCCTATAGTACCCTGTTCGAGTGGTCTCCATCGTCGTACTATGAAAACGTAGAAGACCTCTATCACTACGCTATGAAGCGTACTAGACCATGCTACGGAAGCGCACTACGTCTCCATCATTACACATTGAAAGCATCCCAAGTTGTGCTATGAAAGTGAATAAGCTTCTACCGCTACACCATAAAGGCGCCCAAAGCCTGAGTTCTTCCACTGAACTCAGTTGGAGGCTTTTTTTGTATCTGTCAAGAATGACTTTGTTAGGCCCACAATCATGGCCTCATTAGGTCTACAATACAAATATCAAAAATTTGTCTATCACTTCCGATGGCTCTTCTAGGCCCCACCCAACCTCCCCCATAACTAATGAAAGATCATTCAAAAGAGCTAAGTGACCAACCCTAACAAACAATCAAAACAAACATGTGGTTCCTCATCCGTTGACCTGATAGCGAAGATCATTGGGCTTATAGTTTAGCTCCAGTCTTTCTTGTATTCGCTCCGACTGACGATGGCAGGTATCCAGCGACCTACTATCCTTTGTCGGGTCATGACCACGAAGCCTCTTACCCTGAGAACCATCATGGAGTATCCTCACGTCTTGTAGAAGTCCTGCATTTCCTTTCAGTCTCGTCGAATAAGTTGGGTATGCTCCCTCCATGCCTCCCAACACCTTTGATGATTTGCCCCATTGGTCTCTTCATCCCCATGAACTGATCCAAACACATATCATTATATTAGACACTATGTAAAATTTATCCAGTATTTGTTTCTCTTAATTTCCTTTTCGTTGATTTACAATATTCATGAATCTATTTAATATGAATGCTCATTATTTGTTAATCAACTTTATTATTTATCATTGCATAATGTAATAACCATAGAATTGCCTAGTCGCAAGGCTACCATAAAATTTTAGGCTTCTAATTTAAAAAAAATTAAGTCAATATGTTCGTATTAAAGCCTATCCTTCCTTTCAATCATTCCTTGTCTTATTCGTATTTGCAAATAAACCATGTTTGTTTTTTATGATTTCTTAATTATCATATTTATGAATATATAGGTTATAGTTCATATTTTTTCACAACCTGCACCATAATCATAGCATTATGCTTAGTAAACTTAATCTACACTTTTAAATTTATTTATAATAATCCTTTCTTATTTCCTTTCACTTTTAATTATAACCTTCATGTTAGATATCCCATGACATACGTTGATCGTTGGGGATAGTTCCCATATTGTGACGACTTCGGATGAGAGTCTTATGGACAGTCTAAAGATGTATCCTGCTATGGAGAAGGTACGCAAAGAGGTTATTGGTATTCAAGACTTTGATATGCCTTCGAGAGAGTGATACAAGGATGAATCAGAGCCTATGTAGCGAGGACTCATCGGATCAGTGCCTATGTGGTCAAGGACTGATCGGCCCAGGCCCAGAGCCTAGGTAGTAAGAACTAAGTTGGATTATCAACTATGGTCCAAGTAGGGGCATAGCGACGGCATGGTGGAGTTCATGCAGTAGGACCCACCAGTGCCTCGATGGATTGGGTGACTAAAGTATTATATACCATATGCCTTACACACTGAGTGAGTGAGTGTGAGGATGGTTGATGAATGCTATGGATGTTTACTTATTCAACACCATTTATTACTTAGACATCTAGCACACCCTCTTGCATTATGTTTATTACAGTATAGCATATATCGATCGTTATGTGCTAACTTTGTGGATATAGGGGCATGACATGTATGATTCTCCATACCCTCTTTGTCATATGTACTATTACGATTTTTATAGTACTTTGATATTTGTTTATCGCTCATGCTTGACTGTTGTCTTATCCAAGGTTTTATTTCCCTCTTATTATCTTGAGTGTTCGTCGACGTTGCTGATAAGTAGAGCAGACGACAGGTATGAGTATTACTTAGAGCTGCACATATGGACTAACAGGAGATGTCATCTTTCCTTTGTATACTTGTATTACCATTGTTCATTCCGCTGTATGACACTTTGGAGCCTTGACAATGTTGTATATTTTTATTAGAGACAGTTTATTAGAGTAGTTTATTTATCACTTGTATAAACTATTATGGTTAGGTACTATTGTATGAACGTATGTACTTCGATTATATGGTTTATATACATTACACCAAAATATGGATTATGCTATAGCTAAAAGCCGTTTCTAACGAAGTTTAATATGACTCTTATCCCTATCTTAAAAAAGCATCTTTTATCATTAGATGTGGCTTAAAATCATATCTAAAAGAGCAAATTAAATACGGTTATGGATCGTATCTAACTTGTATAGCAGATACGGCTAATCATCACATGTAAATCAACAATTGGACACGGCTCATAACCATATTTAATTGACCAATATGGATCGACTACATAGTCTGCTGATGTCCGTACCTGATGTCATTAGATATGATTTATAGTCATATCTAAATTTTCAATTAGATACAGCTTTAGGTGTACCTACTCTACCATTTAACCTGAATCTAATCTAACAACCATATATATCCAATACCACAACAGATAACATGCATATCACATATCCAACACCACAACAAATCACATATCCAATAAATGTATTTTGGTTTGCTTTATTTTGAAACAATTCTGTAACCATATTTAATTATTAGTTTTCTTTAAAACAAATCACAAACACCCAACCACCCCCACCCCCCCCACCCCCCACCCCCACACACACATATATACACACATAAATATATGTATGTATGTATATATGTATACATATCCAGATGATTAGGTCATATAACTGCTCCAAACAAGTAAACTGTACTTGGTTTTCTTTGTGCGCATGTAATTCCGGCCATTATCCTGAAGTCCTTTCTTCAACATGAAACAAATTGAAATAATCAGCATAAAATGTCAGTGTTTTCGTATGAGGTTGGATATTCAATCGGCGTTGAATTCTAAGCTGGAAAAATGTGTCTTGGTTAACAAGACAGTGCAACACATGTACATGCAACATAATGACATTAACTCATGTAATGTGAGCGCAACACTGAAACTTATATAAACTACAATATCAATTTTGTATAATCTTGACTGCACTATATCCTGGAATTAACATATATATATATATATTAACTGTATATAGACAAAACAATATATAACTAATAATATATGTAAACTATATATATTTAAACCAAAACAAAACTCATGTTCATTTTATTTAATTTTATATACATATTCCTCTCTCTTTATATATATATATATATATATATATATATATATATATATATATATATATAGAGAGAGAGAGAGAGAGAGAAATCAAATAAAACTTGTTTATTTTTTCACAAACCTACATACCATACATCAAGACCTTGTATCTGTTTATATAAAAAGACTAAACCTATATGTATACTTATAAAACAGCAAGTTTGCACCTCTTTTTTTCATAATATATATATACTAATTTGTATACTGAAAGCAATTATATATATAATTGCATATAGTAAGTATACGAATATCAACACAACAACTCACTAACATAAAAAGTTTAAATAAATACCATTCATTCCATATAAAAAAAGTATACTGCTATATTAAAATAATACTTGGAAAAGATTAAATATTGGCCTTCGGATAGCACATATATCAACCCAATCCAATCTCAGCAAAGGTATCTATAGATTGATGATTTATTCTGTTGGTTCTCTCATCTGGTAGCAGTGTATTGCCCAACACCACTTTTTCATGTGTGGATGGTACATCTTTCCCATGGCATTTAGATGATGTAGAATATCGGCATACAATACCTGTTGCAATAATGTTGTCAAAAAGCACATTAATAGAAAATAAATAAAATCCAAAATAACTTCTCCAACCTAAAAAAATATAAAGCATGTAATAAATACCTGTTGCTATTACGTCTAGATCAGCGTTGAGGAGTTCACATTTTTTCCATTCACTACATTGGTCAAATTCAAGAACTGAGGAGCAGTAGATTCAGGAGGATTGACTTATGTGACACGTCCTCCATTAGAAAAATTGACCCATGTGTGAGTTCCTCGTTCGATGTTTCACACCATGTTGATCAAAACCTCCATTTTCCCAAACAAATTTCCCATCGAACCCTCCAGTACACTTCCCACCTTCATTTTCAACTCATCAATGTCTACATGAGCATGTTTGAGTCGTTTCTGTACAAGATCACAAGCCTTAAGTTTAGTTTTTGGTATAACGGTTCCAACACTGCTGATCCTACCCCTTCATTCTTACCAAGAACTTATGATAAGATGTCTTCATCCACTTTCAATTTTTATTCATCGCTCTCATTAATCTTTTCCTTTGCTTTCACAATTTGATCCTGAAATATGATTCTACTTATATGAAAAACATGGACAAAATACCGAACTTGCACGTATACTTGAAGAGATAGCTCAATATGATAAAGTAGTTTCAACAATATGAAATGCTAGTACTCCAACATCATGGACCCATAATCTCTAGTAGAAAAAGTAGTGAAACTAATTTTACCACTTTACAGGAAGTGGAAATAATAGGAAAACACTCATCCTTCATCACTAAAAACATTCAAGAAAATTTAGTGGTCAACAGTATACATCTTGTGCATGCTTATGTGTATACGCACAACCATAAAGCTCACGAAGATGGGATTTTGATCATATCAATAGCAAATGGAGACAAATCGAGGAACCATAGAATACAAACTATGGAAAAAAAGCAAGCACACTCAATACTCTAAACTCACACCCCCATATGCTTGCATTAGCCCTAACAAATTAGCAGAGGCTTACAACACAGGTAAAGGAAATATTACACTTACTGAAAGGATGCATATGGGGATTAAACATAAAATGTAACAAAGAAATATTGAATTTACGAAGTATGAAGAAGTGGCATCTGATATGCTACCATCTTCTTTTGTGTGTGTCTTCTCTCATACTTGATGAAGATTGATAAATCCATATGGACTAAGGATGATCTGCAATACATAAGATATGTTAGATGTAATTTTTACCACATTTGAAAGAAAATAAATATAAATTACCATTTTTTGTTCTATTTTAGCGTGACTTTTACATCATGCATGGTGCACATAACTGATAAATGCTCTGTTATTTTTACCAGATTACCCCATTCTGATAGCTTCAGGCGTTGCTTCATTTTTTACGAACTCGTCCCAATCATCTTGAGCAATTATAGGTGGACAATTTTTCTTCCATTCTTCGTTGGTATTGTAAGGGTCATAATAATTTACTCTCAAGTTTTTCTTATGTCTCCTAAAAGTCTCGTCCATTCTCTTTAAAAACATTTCCTTTGATAGCGGCTCGAGTTCATAAATTTTCTGCAAAAATTATGAGGTTAGTCAGTCTGTAGTTGTAGCAAAATCATAATTAAGCTTACATAGATTGTAAATGTAGTAATGCGAGAGTCAGACTGCAAATGTATAAATAACTAGCAACAATTTTTTAAAGCAACAATGTGTGATCCTTTAGTAAGAGGGGAGCACACATATAAATATTATTAGACTAGAATTTGGTACAAACACCCAAATGCAGTGGAAGTCCTCACAATCCCGAATTACAGATCATAGAATGCAGAAAACAATAAATAATAGGAGACACATGAGGTTTTTATAGTGGTTCGGCTCAATCCAAGCCTACGCCCACACTATAATCTTTTATTTATATAGACAGATTACAAGAGAAATTAGTACATTTGCAAGAAAGAGGAGAAAGAGAATGAATTTATACACGAAAACCTCGTGTTAATGTAGTTTGAGAGACACAATTCCTTGTGTTTATGCAATGGTGGATGCCGTGAGGAGTTAGTGCCAAAAGATCCCTCATAATGCCTTCAAACGGCATATTTATAGTCATTTTCTGGTACCAGTTCGTGGGCCACGTGGCACGCATCCCAAAAATCCCGTAATGAGGTGGAAAACGGGGAGAAATCCTCTCCAAGTCGTGCCACGGCATGTGTAGTGAGATCCGGGTTGATAGGACGAAGAATAGCCAAGAGAATAGGTTACCATCGTATGCAATGCTGATGCTTCATGTGGTTCGTGGTCATGGTACATGAGCCGAGATGGTGAGCTGAGGTGAGGAACCGGTGGTGAGCCCATGATCGGGTCATGGTCCAGCGGTCCACCACGAGTCGGGTAGTGGGCCAGGGGTCCACCATGAGACGAGTAGGGGGGAGCCTTGGGGGGGCGAGCCGGTCCAGGGAGGTGAAAGCCGATGTAAAGTTAAAGCTAACGACACACTTCGTCACTCCATCCAATTGACTGCCAGTCCAACATCTACACGCATTCACAGAAACGGGCGTAACTTCCAAACTGTAAGTTCGTTTTGACCAAACGAAAAATGTACTTGAATCTAATTCAGAGGGCTACAAGCATTATTGTGTAAAGCACCATAATTGACATTTTCCCGCCCAAAAGAGGCCATCTGGTAGGAGTTTTAGGCCATTCTTTGTTTGTGATGCGATTTTAACCAAATCGCTTCCTGTCTTCTGACTTATTGAACGATGTTGTCAATAATTAAATGTATTGTTAACCAGAGATTTCACGTGTGAAGGCTTTGACTAAAAAGCATGTCAACATTTTGCCCTCTAGAATGTACCTTGTTGGTTGAAGGAAGATGTGTTCTGGATAATCCAAGAAAACCAAGGCCATGTTAGGCCCGCCATCTGTAAGTTTAATCCATACCTGCAAAGGAGAAAAGGCAAACAGATGTTTCAAATCCTGACAAAACTGATTAACCTTTTCGAGCATAAACCATGTTTGGGCGTCCGATTGAGCATAAACCATACTTGACGGACGTCTGAACCATCCTGCCAAGACCTGGCGTGGGACCAAACCTTTCGTGCGTAAGCCATACCGGGAAGTTCAAACTGAGTATAAGCCATACTCGAGTTTTATTGAGTCCTTTTACCAAGTCTTGACAAGATTATTCACCATTCTAGAGTATAATCCATACTTAAGAATCTAATGGAGTACAGTCCATACTCTGATTGAAAAGGAGCTGCGCTTGCCAAAGCCTGACAAGATAGTCCGTCCCTAGGCATAATCCATACCTAGGGGTCCGAAATAAGTAAAAGCCATACTTTAATTAAGATTGAGAATCCTGCGACAACCTGACAAGATACTTAAATTTGTCAAACATAATCCATGCTCGGAAAGTCCTTCCTTATTCAATTCAAAGTACAAAACCAAAGCAAATCCTGATTAGTTTGTCATCGAATCCAGAGAACGCTTTGGGGATATATCCTAACCCCGCACATGTGTACTCTGACTTAGCTAATCGGAAAACCTAAAGAAAGCAAAAAAAATATCTTGAATCCTAAGAAATGCATCAAATGTAGAGTGATCCAATCCAGATCAGTTGATGACGAGCCCACGAGAGCTCGATCTTGGTTCGTTCCTTCTCCGAAGAGAAAGTGGTGGCAGCACGGATGCGGGCGCTGTCGGTTGTTTCACATACTTGGGTAGCTCTCCATGTCTAACCCATTCCTCAATCAGATCTCGCAGGTGTCTATAGTCATTTGTGTCATGACCGTCCATATCGTGGAACATGCAATGTTTTCCAAAGTTGCATTCTCTTTGCGATGGCTCCCTCTTGGGAGGTTTGGGATAGGAGATAGCACCGTTTGTGTCCATATAAATGTCAATCAATTAAGCACTAAGTTCGGTGTACTTTTCATATCTGGGCCCTCTTTGGGCTGAGTGTTGTAGTCATTCTTAACAGCAGCTTTTCCCTTGCCTTTTCCAGAATCAAACGGTCTTCCGTCTTTGAGCATGTTGACATCGAGAATGTGCTTCTCAGAAGTTGCATCTTCTTTCAGCAGAAATCAATCTGCTCCAAGGTAGAATTTACTGAAATTTCGCAGTGGATCTCGGTACAAAGACTTTTTGAATTCCAACTCGTCCAAAACGCCGGACACTGCCTCCATCAATACCATAGATGGTTCAGGTCAATCAACTGATGTTGCCGCGACGTTGAATCTTTCCAGAAATGAATGCAGAGTTTTTCCTGATCTCTTCTTGATTGTAGTAAGTGACATGACGTTCTTGGGTCATGCAATGTGGACCTGAAATCGCTCGATAAAGCAATTTATCAACATGTTCCAACTATTGATCGATTCAGATTCCAACTGCTGAATCCACATGGCAACTATATCAGTAAAGAAGAGGGGAAAGCATTTTCCCATGACGTTTTCTGGCGCCGACTGAACTTCCATATGCCATTTGTAGCGTATCAGATGCACAGTAGGATCTATCTTGCCATTATAAGGTTCTAGAACTGGAAGTTTGAAATTGGTAGGATTGCAAGAATTCCTGATTTCTTGTGTGACTGGATTGTGATTGACGTTGTGCACATCATTCTGAGAAGTACGGCCTCTCGAGAGGCTCTGAGTCTGATCCGCTAGCCGATTGCCTTCGTAAAGTTGTTGCAGATTGCCTAATTCAAAGCTGGTGCCCCAAGCGTTTAGTGAAAGAGAAGAAGGAAGTTGTTGGCAAGCTGCTGGGAGCGGGTCATGGGGACTGGTTTGTGAGCCAGGGGTGGACCTGATCGGGTCTCAGGGGTTGGTCATGAACCGCGTCACGAGCTATTTGATGTTGTTGAGTTGAAGTAGGTGCCCTAGTGTCCATTTGAACCGGAGCTGAAGAGGGTCGAGCTTGGCCATTTCCAAGAGACAGATGGATGCCCCCGAGCTCAAGCTGAGCCACGGGATGGGTGACCTGATCATGATTGCCAATGAGATCCGCCTCACTAGCTTCATTTCCAGCAAGTTGAGCATTGCTCGGTCTTGCATCCATCCGAGCGGAAAATCCGTCCATCATCTCCTGTTGTTTTCGGAGGAGATCTTCTTACCTTGCCATTTGAGCTCTCAGTTAAGTGAAAACGCCGTCCACCTCTTCTCTCGTCAAGTATGCTGATGGGTTTTCATGAGAGGAAGCCTCCCGGCTTACCTCGTTTCTCATGCCTTCATTCTCAACACAGGAAATCTTTCGTTTAGTCATCTATCCAGTAGCCAAATAATTTGCTTTCCTTTAAGCTAGAAGAAGGAGTTATATCATGTGGCCCCTTCTTGTCGCACCAAAATATTAGACCAGAATTTTGCACTAACACCCGAAGGCAGGCAGTGTGAAGCCCTCACAATAACAAATTATAGATCACAAAATGCAGAAAATAATAAATAATATGAGACACATAAGGTTTTTATAGTGGTTCGGCTCAATCCAAGCTTACTTCCACTTTATAATCTTTTATTTATACTGATAGATTACAAGAGAAATTGGCATATTTACAAGAAAGAGGAGAAAGAGAATGAATTTACACACAAAAACTTCATGTTAATGTAGTTGGGAGACACAATGTCCTTGTGTTTGTGCAATGGTGGATGCCGTGTGGAGTTAGTGCCAAAAGATCCCTCAAAATGCCTTCAAATGGTGTATATATAACCATTTTCTAGTACCGGTTCGTGGGCCACGTGGCACGCATCCCAAAAATCCCAAAATTATGTTGAAAACGTGGAGAAATGCCCTTTAAGTCGTGCCATATCATGTGTAATGAGATCCGGGTTGATAGGAGGAAGAATAGCCAAGAGATTAGGTCACCATCGTGTGCAACGGTGATGCTTCATGTGGTTCGTGGTCAAGGTTCATGAGCCAGGATGGTGAGCTGAGGTAAGGATCTGGTGGTGAGCCTACGATCAGGTCGTGATTTAGAGGTCCACCACGAGTCGGGTAGTGGTCCAGGGGTCCACCACGAGCCGAGTGGGGGGGGGGGGAGGGAAATGTACTTGAAGTTAACTCAGAGGGATACAAGCGTTATTGAGTAAAGCACCATAATTGACGTTTTCAGGCCTAAAAGAGGCCGTCTGGTAGAAGTTTTCGGCCATTCTTTGTTTGTGATGCGACTTCAACCAAATCGCTTCCTGTCTTCTGACGGTGTTCTCAATATTTGAACGTATTGTAACCAGAGATTTCACGTGTGACGGCTTTGACTAAAAAGCATGTAAACATTTTGTTCCAGAACATATCTTGTTATTCGAAGGAAGATGTGTTCCGGATAATCCAAGAAAACCAAGGCCACGCCGGGCCCGCCAGCTGTAAGTATAATCCATATCTGCAAAGGAGAGAAGGCAAACAGATGTGTCAAATCCTGACAAGACTAATTAACCTTTTCGAGCATAAACCATGTTTGGGCGTCCGATTAAGCATAAACCATACTTGAGAGACATTTGAACCATCGTGCCAAGACCTGGCGAGGAACCAAACCTTCCGGGCATAAGCCATACCAGGAAGTTGAAATTGAGCATAAGCCATACTTGAGTTTTATTGGGTCCCTTTACCAGGTCCTGACGAGTTTGTTCATTGTTCCAGAGTATAATCCATAATTAAGAATCCAACAGAGTACAATCCATACTCAGATCGATAAGGAGCTGCGCTTGCTAAAGCTTGACAAGACAGTTCGTCCCTAGGCATAATCCATACTTAGGTGTCTGAAATAAATATAAGCCATACTTTAATTGAGATTAAGAATCCTGCCACAACCTGACAAGATACTTAAATTTGCCAAACATAATCCATGCTCGGAAAGTCCTTCCTTATTCAATTCAAATACAAAACCAAAGCAAATCCTGACTGGTTTGCCATCGAATCCAAAGCAAGCTTTGGGGCTACATCCTAACCCCACACGTGTGTACTCCGACTTAGCCTATCGGAAAACCTAAAGAAAAGCAAAAAACATATCTTAAATCCTAATAAATGCAGCAAATGCAAAGTGATTGAATCCAGATCAGTTGATAATGAGCACACGAGAGCTCGATCCAGGTTCATTCCCTCTCCGGAGAGAAAGTGGTGGCAGCACGGATGCGGGCGCTATCAGTTGTTTCACATACTCGGGTAGCTCTCCACGTCTAGCCCGTTCCTCAATCAGATCTCGCAGATGTCTATAGTCATTTGTGTCATGACCGTCCATATCGTGGAACATGCAATGTCTTCCAAAGTTGCATTCAATTTGCGGTGGCTCCCTCCTGGGAGGCTTTGGATAGGAGATAGCACCGTTTGTGTCCATATAAATGTCGATTAATGAAGCATTGAGTTTGGTGTACTTTTCATATCCGGGCCCTCTTTGGGGCTGAGTGTTGCGGTCACTCTTGACAGCAGCTTTTCCCTTGCCTTTTCCAAAATCAGACGTTCTTTCATCTTTGAGCATGTTGACGTCGAGAATGCGCTTCTCTGAAGTTGCATCTTCTTCCCGCCGAATTTATCTGCTTCAAGGTAGAATTCACCGAGATTTTGTGGTGGATCTCAGTACAAAGACTTTTCGAGTTCCGACTCATCCAGAATGCCGGACACTGCCGCCATCAGTACCATAAATGGTTCAGGTCGATCAACTGATGCTGCCACGAAGTTGGATCTTTCCAAAAATGAACGCATAGGTTCTCCAAACCTCTGCTTGATTGTAGCGAGTGCCGTGTCGTTCTTAGGTCATGCAATGTGGACCCGAAATTGCTCGATAAAGCAAGCGACCAACATGTTCCAGTTGTTGATTGATTCAGATTCCAGCTGCCGAATCCACATGGCGGCTATATCCATTAAGAAGAGGGGAAATCATTTTTCCATGACGTTTTCCGACGTCGATTGAACTTCCATATGCCATTTTTAATGCATCAAATGCATGGTAGGATCTGTCCTCCCGATATAAGGTTCTAGAGCTGGAAGTAACAAATCAGGAGGATTGCGGGAATTCTGATTTCTAGCGTGAATTGATTGTGACTGACGTCGTCCATGTCAATCTGAGAAGTACGGCCTCTCGAGAGGTGCTAAATCAGATCTGCTAGCTGATTTCCTTCGAAAAGTTGTTGCAGATTTCCTAAATCAGTGTTGGTCCCCCCAGCCATAAGTGCAAGAGAAGAAGGAAGCTGTTGGTGAGCTGCTCGGAGCGGGTCATGGGGATCGGTTCGTGAGCCAAGAGGTGCAACCTGATCGGGTCTCAGGGGCTGGTCACGAATCACATCATGAGCCAGTTGATTCTGTCGAGTTGAAGTAGGTACCCTGGCGTCCATCTGAACCGGAGCTGAAGAGGTTCAAGCCTGACCATTTCCAAGAGATAGAGGGATGCACATGAGCTCATGCTGAGTCACGGGACGGGTGAGCTAATCACGATTGCCATTGAGATCCACTTCAGTAGCTTCATTTCCAACAAGTTGAGTGTTGCTCGGCCTCCCATCCATCTGAGCGAAGAATCCGTCCATCGTCTCCTGTTGTTTTCGGAGGAGATCATCTTTCCTTGCCATTTGAGCTCTCAGTTCAGTGAGAACGTCGTCCATTTCTTCACTGGTCAAGTATGCTGATGGGATTTCATGAGAGAAAGCCTCCTGCCTTGCCTCGTTTCTTGTGCCTTCATTCTCAACATGGGTAAACTTTCGTTTGGTCATCTATCCAATAGCCAAATAATATGCTTTCCTTCAAGCTTGAAGAAGGAGTTGTATCATGTGTCCCCTTCCTGGCACGCCAAAATGTTAGACCAAAATTTGGTACTAACACCCAAAGGCAGTGTGAAGTCCTCACAATCACCTATTACATATCACAAAATGCAGGAAACAATAAATAATAGGAGACACCTGAGAATTTTATAGTGTTTCGACTCAATCCAAGCCTACATCGACTTTATAATCTTTTATATATACTAACAGATTACAAGAGAAATCAGTACATTTGCAAGAAAGATGAGAATGAGATTGAATTTATACATGAAAATCTCGTGTTAATGTAGTTTGAGAGACACAATGTCCTTGCGGTTATGCAATGGTGGATGCCTTGAGGAGTTAGTTCCAAAAGATCACTCAAAATGATTTCAAATGGTGTATTTATAGCCATTTTCTGGTAAAGGTTGTTGGGCCATGTGGCACGGATCCTAAAAATCCCGATTTGAGGTGGAAAACATGGAGAAATCCTCTCCAAGTCATGCCACGCCATGTGTAATGAGATTCGGGCTGATAGGAAGAAGAATAGCCAAGAGAATAGGTCACCATCGTGCGCAATGCTGATGCTTCATTGTTCAACGATGAATATTCTATGAATTAAAAGACCGTCGTGAAGTGTAATAAACCGCAAGTGCATGGTGTACAATTATTAGTACGTGGCGAATACGAGTCGATTCATAGGGAAGTCAAATTAAACCAAATTCAAGTGAAGTTGTAACTAATAAAAGCTAATGAAAACTATAAACTAAGTTGAGAGCTAAATATGAAATGAAAACAATTTAGAGGAAAATCAACTCTCACGTTTATGTAAATTATCAAAAATACAATTTATGATCTCCATTAAGTGATATAAATGCAATATTTAAACCACTTATGATTCTCATGAAATGGAACTAAAGCAAAACTATTCTAAGTATGACCTATGAATTATTAACTAAAACTATAGACCATCAAATTTTGTTCTTACTTTCATTTCAAAATCAATAACCACTTAGCAAATATTGATGTAATTTGTGTTTACATTGACTAAGCATAACCTATTTTGTTTTCAACAAACATAGACTATCAAAACCATTTGCATAAACTTACATCAACATTCACTAACATGAAGCACATATTAGAGATCGCAAATCATATAAATGTTGAACTTACATAAAGTTAGAGAGCATCATTACCCTTAAATCAAGGGATTAGCCACTCATATGTGTTATCATATCAACACATGTAAGTTTCAGTATTAGAAAATAAAGCAAAATGAAAGAAAAACTAAGTAGAACAAGAAGAGAACTAAACTAAGAACATAAATTAAATCTAAGCTATGAACATAAAGTAAATGAGCATGAATGTAAATCTAAGCTATGAACATGAAAGTAAAGTGCATAGAAATTAAATTGCATTAAAACAAAGAAGTTACATAAAGAAAATGGCTAAGTAGCCATGGAAATACAAGAGAGGTTGTACTCCTCTCAACTAAACTAAAGAAGGGGGCTAAAAAAGAGAAGAGACTATTTACATCAGATAAAGGGGTATAGATACATGTTTCTAACCCAAAACGCTAATCACATTTGTTGGGAACTACCCAAAATGCCCCTTCATAAAGCTTCTAATCTGTAATAACCCGGAAATCTGGGCCAGTTTAAAATTTTTATTTTGGCAATTTTAGCGAATTTTGATTATTTAAAATGAATTATTTTAAATAATAACGACGAGAAATTTATTTTGAATGGAATTCGAACGTATAGATTATATACGTCGTCGTTAGAATATAAATATTTATTTTAAAATATAAAAGGAATTGAAAATGGCGCGGTAGTTCGATAATTCGATTTCAAACTTCAATTGAATGTACCGGGTGAAAAATAAACCGGATTTTAGTGAAACCAAAAATATTTGAATCTAATTGATAATATCTTTCCAACGAATACAAAAAATCAAAATTTCATAGCGGGAATCAAAAGATATGTCCAGTTGAAAATTCTGAATAGTCGCTATGGAATTCAGGCCCTTAAAAATGGAAATTTTGCAAATGACCTCGGATTTCGACGAAACCACTTTTGTTGGATCCGTGATGTAAAGTTATTGCTAGGTTTCAAATTTCATAATTTTTCGAATCAATATGTGAGCGTGGTAAAGGAAAACGCGTTTGACCAATTTCAGTTGATTTTAATCGACTGGAAAATGGCCATTTTTCAAACGGTCTCGGAATTTGACGAAATTAGTTTTGTTAGGACCATATCGTCAGTACGAAGCTAGAAAATATTTTTCGGGAATTTTTCGAGCTAGTATGTGACCCCGGTAAATTGAAATGCGCGTTCAAATTCAATATATAGAGTTATACGTTGAATTCAATGAAAGCTGATCGAGACGATCGAATCAGCCTACGATGCATATTCCATTGTATTCGGAATGGGGGTAATTAGATATGGACGATAGGCAGTGGGTCTCGTTTCGAGTTCGAAAATAAAAGTTGCTTTTTGAAATTAAATAAATAAATAAATTAAAAATAAAAATACCTCTCTCTCCTCCTATATTCTCTCTCAGGCCCCCCCTTTCAAAAATCGAAACAGAAAGAGAAAAAAACGCGACCCCCCCTCGTCCAGATCCGCCGCCGCCTCCAGGGGGAGCCGTCGCACCTCCTCCCTCTTCTTCTCCTTCCACCCCTTCTGCTCAACGCGCGTGACCCCCCTCTCTCCTGCAACACGACGCGCGTGACCACCCCTCCTCCTACTGCCGACTTCGTGACCCCCCTCCTGCTGCTGCGGTCGCTGCGCCTTCTTCTCCCTCCTCCACTACCTCCGACGCCGCAGTCCCCCCCCCCCCCCCGCCAACTCCATCTCCGACCAACGAGCTCTCGGATGACCAAAACCCTAGAAAATTTCAATGTAAGTTTTTATTTAAAGTATTTAGATTTTTACAAAGGGATATAAGGGATTTTTAGAAAAGTAAAAATTCGATTTTTATATAGTGAATAGCAAAGTAAAAATTCGATTTTTATATATTGAATAGCAAAGTAAAAATTCGATTTTTATATATTGAATAGCAAAGTAAAAATTTGATTTTTATATATTGAATAGCAAAGCAAAAATTCAATTTTTATATATTGAATAGCGAAGCAAAAATTCGATTTTTATATATTGAATAGCGAAGTAAAAAATTCGATTTTTATATATTGAATAGCGAAGTAAAAATGTGATTTTTACATATGTAGAGGATACGGGCAAAGAAAGTGATAAGAGGCAAGAACGATGAAGATTTCTACCTAAGAAGAGTCGTGGCGTTGGATTAGCAATTCTTTGAGAATTTCTCACTATTTAATTTAATTTTTAGTTATATAAATATATACTAGGATGCAAACGGTGTTTAGTAGCACTCGACACGCGTCGTCCACAGACCATGGATGGCTTGTATGCTTGTTTGTTTGATTTTGATGTGTAGTTGATTGTGTGATGTGAAATGAAATAAAATATTTATATAGATGAAATAAAATATTTTATAGTGGAAAATATTTTATAGTTAAAAATAGAATTTATAACGTGTATATGAAATGAAATAAAAATAAACAGATCGGACGATTTGTTTATATACACACATTTGACTGATATTGATTGGGACGATAAATTTTACACATCGCCCAACTACACAAATAAAATCTTTGTTTGGTTGTTTGAAACCCCACACGGGTATTAGGATGATATTTGACGTACACTAATCCCGATTGTTTAGTAGTATGTCGATTGATTGATTGACAGACTGTTATAAGCGTTGAATATTTATATTTGATGCTTATACAGTGTAGAATGCACTTTGGATGATAGTTGATTATTCATCGTTGTTATTGTATACATGTGTTGAAAAAAATCCATATAATTAACATTAAATGGTAATTGATTGGGCCTCATTCTAGTTTTGAAATAGAAATATTCGAAATAGAATATTTGAAAATAAGAAATATTTGAATAGAAATATTTGAAAAAGAAATATTTGAAATAGAATATTTGAAAATAAAAATGTATGAAGCCGTGTTAATTAGATTGACGCCATTTTGACGTGAACGATATTTATATCGATTTTATCCATTTTATAATGAACATCGAAAGTGATTTCAAAATCTGATATTTTGAATAGAAATAAATTCGAATTAAATTGAAATAGAATTGAAATTCGAATTAAATTGAAATAGAATTGAAATTCGAATTAAATTAAAATAGAATTGAAATCGGTTGAATGAATTCGAATTGAAATCGAATAGAAGTGAATTCGAATGGAAATTGAATAGAAGTGAATCCGAATTGAAATTGAATAGAAGTGAATCCGAATTGAAATTGAATAGAATTGAATTTGAATTGAAATTGAATAGAAATGAAAATGAATTGAAATTGAATTGAAAATCGTTTTAAAAGGAAATCGACAAAGTATATATTATATATATAATATAATGGCCTGAATAGAACGCGCCGCGCCGCTGCAGTTCGCGAATTTTGACTATTGACTTCAAACGGATATTACGGGAGATCCGACCGTCGGATTTTCCTAAAACCAGAACCGTTGGGTTCGTATCGAAAAGAGCTTTCTAACGAATATTAGAAATTAGAAATCTAACAGTTGGATTTGGAATTATGTCCAAATCAAATTTGAAAAAGGTCGCTGTAAGTGCAGTTCGATGGTCGTTGATGGAAATCGACTGTTGGATTTGAAATGGTTTTGAAAATAACCAGAATTTCCAATGATTGCATTGGAATGGATTTGAATCGAAATTGTCTTCGGAATATTTCGATGTTGGATTTCGTGATTATACAGATGTTGTTATGGAAATTTGAAAGATATATATATATATATATATATATCGTTATTTCCAATACGATATCTGTTGGTCGTGGAATTTGATATTGAATATAAGCCAATATATTTTCTATTCAGAGCCTTGTATTTAATATCAAATGTGATTTGGGTTTGTCGTGAATGGTGTCTTCATTAACACTGTTCTTAAGCCTAGTTGAGAAAAAAGATTAAATCTTTATTTAGATTTAATGAAGTGTACCAATTAAATAATATTTAATTGGAATTGAATTCGAATTGATTCTTGGGTTTATCGTGAACAGTGTTCTATATAACACTTGTTCTTTAACCCGATAATTAATGGAATGTGATTTTGGGTTTATCGTGAATCGTGTTTTAAATGACACTGATTCTTTAACCCAGTTAAAGATTAAAACTAAGTGGAGTTTTAATGAATCTTTAATTAGATTGAAAAGATCGAGAATGGAGTATCACCAGTTTTGCTCCAGGCGATAGTTAAATCTTTAATTAGATTTGAACGTGAAATGGTAATTAAATTTACCGATAATACCGTGGTGTTAGATATGAAGTATGACCAGTTTTACTTCATGGGATGAATAGGCTGGGATTGGGAAATTAAAATAAAAGATTACTTCAGTGTGGTTCGCTAATCCCGACTAGTTTGAATTGATATTCAAGGGAGATTAAAGAATAAATTTAAAGAATTTATCTTTGATAAAATTAATGGGAACCTTTCCCAAAATATAAGGATATTTAAATAAAAGAATATTCTGAATTGGAATGAGGCGTATGTTGTGTTTTGTGTAACACGTGGTTATTATATATATACACGAGTTGTTCAGAAAGACCGGGTTTATCCCATTCTGAATAACTAATTCGACGTGGTGTCGAAGATGAAGACGGTGGTCGAAGACCGGAAGTCTTCACGTCGTTTGGGTGATTACTGATGATCTTGATTGGGCTGTACACCAAAGAAGATGGAAACAGTTGGTGATCGTCCAGACGTACTTGGAGATCGATGGATATGCGTGGTACTAGGTGCCTCCGGTTTCGTTCAGACCCAGAACGGACTTGTAAATGGACTGTGTGTCTGACATTGGATTTTAGTCTGTGTGATTGATTTCTATTAAATATATATATCTGTTTGGCGGCGGAGAATTTATTCTCTTGCTTAACGCCCTTCTCTGAGACGTACGAGCTCAGGGTTATATACAGATGGATATCAAACGCATAGAGTGAATTGCCTGTGTGGCAAATGATAAAGGCTTCTGTTGAAAAGCAAAGTCTTGTGGTTGATGATCAAAGCACCGCCTGTGTGGCATAGCTTTGTATAACGTGAATTCGTGAGCCTCACACCCCGGTTGTGAACCAGAAACGGGAGAGGACCTCGGGGAGGGCATGCGTTTCCTTCTAGCTAGGGTGGTGTCAGTGACCTACCAGCCCTGACATTTATATACTTTTCACCTGTGTGGTTGTTGCTGTTGCGAGGCGCCTCGGTTTGATCGGACGATCCGGGTCCGATGGAGTCATTTGTTGGCTCATTGACACCCCAAAGGGTGGGGAAACGCAGTGTTCAGGAATTTTAATCCACATCGGTGGACCGGCCCTGACGATCCAAGGGTCACTCGAGCTCTGATCCTGAGACACGTGCTAGAGCGTCTCGAATCGGTTGAGGACTATCTTTTGCCTCGGTTCATAGATGGAAATCCAATTTCCAAATACGTGACATTTGCGGTTTTATTTGTAGACCTATATATGGCGACATAGTGGCATGGGACGCTCATGTCGCCTACAATTGATACTTATGATTTGAAGTTGTTTTATACACTATACACTTATAATAGTATCAAATGATTTGTTTTAAACGTATCAAGCATTCTTGGCTATTATAAGGTAAAAACCCTATCCTCCGGCTTGCGTTGCATTGTGTGATGGGACCTGGGTCTTATAATAGCTTCATTTTTCTTTATTTAGCATTGCGCTGTTTGTTTTATGCACTGATATTCTTGGGAGGAAACCCGTTCCGTGTTATACGACGTGGTCACTTGATTTACCTAACTTTAAAAATAAAGATTAATAACTGTTTTAGTTCTCACACCAGTCCCATGACTGACCTGGAGTTTATTGTTTTAACCTAAACTCTGGGTGCCCTTATTTTGACATGGGCAGCTAGTAGTTTTGATTTTGCAGATTTATATTCACAGAATCCTGGTTTACAGCTGGAATGATATCCGGAAAGCTTTGTATCCGTATATCTCTTCTAGTTGTGGATTGTATTATTTTCCGCTGCTATGTATTAAAATGTAATTTAAATCTCTGATATTTCTGTGTAATATTTATTCATTTATACTCTGTATATTCTTGTAATCTGATGGAATTGTTGTAATATACAATGAAATGTTCTTCCGTCTGCATTCTATTTTGTCATGTTCTCAAAACAATCAGGCGTTTCGAACGGTCTGGGTCGGTTTAGCGACTGATTCGGATCGAGCGAGATTTGCGGTCGTCACATAATCCTCTCTTAGTCACTAATGAGTCATGTAGGATGCATAAGACCTTTTGTCTTATTCAATTAGTCTTTAATAAGAAGCTTAAAAGAGGATAATTTGAGAGGTGGGGTCCTCCATGATCATGTATGAGATTTATTTCCTTCTCATTCCATTGTATGCATGTAGTTGTGCTCCAAATCTTCATGTGTATGCATTATTTGTGCTACAAAATTCCTATAAGAGGCAAATACAAAGAACTAGTAAATGCAATCACAAATTAAAACATGCACAAGTGACCATTTTACACCTTAAATAAGGATAAATGCATGACAATTTGAGAATTTTAGGATTTTGGTTTAAAACATGTTAAAATAGCCAATTATGTTATTTATTTAATTAAAATAAGAATAAATGTTTGAATATAAATGTGCACATTTACGTGCATATCAAATACCCCTACACTTATCTTTTTATTCGTCCTCGAATAAAAAAAACTAGGATAAATCCGTTTTCGTAGGGAGCACGATTACATTGAGCATATGCAACAAGCCTTTAAACCTCTGGGTGTCCCCAGTAGGACGAGTGTTGTCTCGTGAGGGTTTTCAGCGGATACTACCCACAAAATACAAAAGCTAAACGCAAAAAATATTTATAAAATGCAAGATTAGAAAATATTTACAAGATGAATGGAAGCTTTTATAGGAATATTTACAAATGGATAATTTACTTTTAAATATTACACGAATGAGTTAACACAAATTTGGGTCGTCACTATGAAATTTGGGTCCATTAACTAATCAAAACTTCAAACAAAAGTCATGTTATCATCACAAACTCCTCCAGCTTGGCCAATTGTTTTGGTAGAAATATAGTGCAAATATGAAATGAATTCTATAATCGATATCGACAATCGTAAAAACGACATCTCAACTTCCTTTTTGTTAACAAGTTAAGTCAAATAAGTGAAGAGTGTGCTTGGATTTTAAGTGCTAACTCTCTCTTTGTTATAAAATATTTACATTATTACTATTTACAAACAGCTAACCAAAAAGACCAAGGTATACCACCCGTGAGAGTTAGGGACAGAGCTTGGCAGATTATGCAGACCGACGCTGACTTTGTCAATAATATGTCAGTAATCCTTAGGTGCCTAACTCATAAAATGAGACCAAGACATACCGATGTTGACTTTGTCAATAAGGTGTCGAAAAGAGCTTGGCGGGTTTGCATACCAACGCAAGATGTACTAGCAATGTTGGATACCCTTGGATTATTATTATATATGTACATTCTTTTTTTCCTTTTCTCTCTTTTTTTTCTTTTTTTCTTTTACACAATAGAGAGAGTTAAGCGAGAATATCTTAGCACAACTTCACTTAAAAGACCTAAAATGTTATCGTAAGTAGTCTAAATCAACCATTCATTTAATCGGATTACAATTCGAAAAACATTTCATACTCATCACCTACGAATTTCCTAATATACCAGTTACACCAAATTTTCTCATAATTCAAACTTTCCTTTCGTTATCCGCTAAGAGAAGTAAATTTCCAAACATTTTAATCGAACAACCAAAATTATATGCTAATAACTCCATCATGTCTTATTTAAAAGTAAATAGAAGTGTGAAACTCTATTTTTTTAAAGAAAAAGGGGGAAAATGCAAAAAGAGAAAGAGAAAAAAATGCAAACTTAAACTATGCAAAACAGAATGAAAATGAGACTCCCCCACACTTGATTTCGACAGTGTCCCCATAGTCAATGCATGACAAACGAGTGAACAGAAGAGAAATATTTACATATGTACAAAAGATGGTTAGTGCGACTTACCAAATGTGCGTTTAGAAAATACGCATTCATTGAATAGATGAACCGGTCCAAGGTGGACCACTGGATCAGCCTCATTAAGATTATGAAACATAGCTTAAGCACAGAAAACCAAATCATAAAGGATTTTATATTACATTTCATATTTGGAAAAACAAATTTTGTTTTTTCAAAAGTTTGAGTTGCTAATTTTAAAATTTTGAGCTTACAATTGATCTGAAAATCGAATTGAATTTCTATTGCAACTAAAGAGAGGTCATCAAGCCGGGGTTAAATAAAAATTTCAAAAAAAAATTAATTTGTTTAGATGATGTATAAATTGAGAGACGCATGCAACGTTCTCACCCCCACACTTGTTTTGAGAAATATTGTTCAGTTTTGCTTTGATAATCAAAATTTTGTTGACTAAAGGTTCATTCGTAAACCTAAAGTTAAAACCAAACAAATGAATTTTCAGTAAATTTCGAAATTGTGTTTTCTCAAAAACAGTGTTTTTCCAGAAAGAGTTTATATACCGTAGAAATTTATTAGTGAAAAACAAGTGATCAGAGTGAAGCTCAGTTGAAACAATTTAATTGCAAGGAGTTTCAATGGTTTTTGAAAAATCATCATTGTGTTCAAGATCACATTCAGCAGTTTCGTTATTTTCAGCCTCAAGAATTTCAAAGTTTTCAAAATTTTCATTTTCAGTTTCAGACCCAACAACATTATCGTCAATCAGTTCAAGACGTTTTCGCTCATCAAAGTCGTCCTCACCTAAACAGTTGTTAACAACTTCATCATTTTCGTCATGTTAACAATCTAAAGTTGCTAAATTTTCAAAATTTTCCGAATCTGAGAGAGGAAGATCAAATTGAAGATTGATGTCTTTGTTTTTAAGAGAATTTGAATTCAAATCAATTACAGAGCTTTCAATAACCTCATTAAGATTTTCATCAATTTCAAGAGTTGTTAGTTGAAAATCATCAATTATGGGCAAAGGTGGATTATCACTCGAATTGTCACATGTTCGATTTTGGTTAGTTTGTTTTTCACGAAAATTCAAGTAGTCTTGAAACAACAAATTCGTGTGATTATCGTGAATTTTGTTCAATTGCTCAACAAAATCAAATTTATAATTATTTACTTGAGAAGTTTCAATTGGAATTTGCTGAGAACAAGAATTGTTAATCGCACCATTATATCCATTGCCAAAATCAATTGAAAAGTGATTCATATTTCCATTACCATTTTGAGTTTGAAATTCATTTTGGAGTTCAAAATTGAATTGACAAGTGTTATACTCAAAATCATTTGAATTTGGAGGTGAAATCAGATTTTGATTATTTTGAAAACTTTCACTTGAATTGTTGCACATGTATGAATTACAAAATTCATTTATTTTTTGATTTTGTTGTATGCTCATTTCAAGTAAAGATTCAATACGCGTTTCAAAAGTTGAAGGTTGATCATCATTTTGACAAATTGGTGGTGTACAATGAGAATTATTTTGAAAATTTTGAAAACTTGATGGCGTAAAATCCAAATTGTTTGTACAATAGTTGTTACTAAAATATCATATGAATTTGGTGTAAAATTATATGGATTATATTGATTTTCACAACTATCAAAAAATTCGTAGGAATAAGGGAATTGAGACATTTTAAAGAAAGCTCTTAAAAAATATGTTAAAATTAACAACTTCCGATTATATGAATACAAATCTAGGCCAGGTTCGGACAGGGGTTATCAGTGTGCCACGAATCACCGTAGAAACACAACTGAATGTTAAGAACCTGTTTGAGTTCGAGACTGTAACAACCCGGAAAATCAGAACCAATTTAAAATTTTTATATTGGCTATTTCGGTGAATTTGGAATAGTTAAAATAATTTATTTTATTTAATAATGATTAAAAATTTATTTTAATCGAGGTTAGAACGAATGTATTTATTTTAATCCCAAAAGGAAGTGGAATTAGCATGGCAGTTTGAAAAGTCAAAGCTGAACTTTGACTGAATGTACCGGATTCAAAATTTAATGTATTTCAGTGAAACCAAAAATATCTAAATATGTTTGTAAATATCTTTCCAACGAATTTGAAAAATCGAAATTTCATAGCGGAAATCAAAAGTTATGGTAAGTTGAATATTCAGAATAGTCGCTATAGTATAATTAATAGCCCGTATAAAAGGCCATTTTTCAAACGACCTCCGTTTTCGACGAAACCACTTTTGTTAGAACCGGAATGTCAAATTATTGTTAAGTATAATTTTCTAGAATTTTTTGAATTAATTTGTGAGCGTGGCAAAGAGAAAATGTGTTTTGATCATTTTAGTCAAATTTAATCGACTTGAAAATAGCCATTTTTCAAACAGTCTTAGAATTTGACGAAATTAATTTTGTTAGGTCCGTATCATCATAACAAAGCCAAAAATAATTTTTTTGGATTTTTCTTAGTTCGTATGTGGCCTCGGTGAATTTAAATGTAAGATCGTATTAATTAAATAAATGATTTAAATATTAAATTTAATAAAACAGGCTAAAGACAGTCGTTTTGGCTGTCGGGACCTAGCCCATTGTGTCCGGAACAGAGGCAATTGGCTAGGGACAACTTTTACTGGACTGGAATTGGTACGGTTAAGAAGTTATGGATATATTTGCAAAATAACATTTATAATATTATAAATATTAGAAAATTAAAACCCTAGAATCCATCCTGTAGCAGCCGCCGGTGTTCTTAAACAATGGTCACCGAGCTCTGAAACCAATTCTCCAATTACTCTTAATCCAAACCGAATTAATCCTTAATCCAAAGTGAAATTCGAAGAACAACTCCTCCCCTATCGAATTATACGGTAGGATCTTCCCTGGAGCTACGGTTTTGGAGGACAAGAGCTCCAAACTTGCCGCATTTGCACCGCCGCCACCGTCAATTGGTGCAATCGCACCTGACACCCTGGGTCCCCCCACGTGCGTAACATCTTCCTCTCCGGCGTGGTGTATCCCGATCGTCCCGAAACCTGACTGTCTGAGAGCAATTTTCAACCCTAGAACGAAAGCTTATTGGGTTAGACGTCGGCCTAGAGTCTGTAGAAGAAGAAGGTGGATTATCCTTAATTAATTATTTAATTAATTGGTTTAAAATGTTACAACCTTAATTAAATCATATCTTATTCGTTCGAACTCAGAATAACACCATTTTCGAAGCATTGTGATCGTGAAGTCGAATACTACGCTTCAGAACTAACTAGGACTGATTCTGGACCTTTTGAATTTTTGATCTAAATTTTAATCGAGGTGAGATCTCTGGTTTAAACAATAAAATCAATTTAAATATATTTCTCGCTATTTAAATAATTGGTGTATGAAAATCAACCAGATCTGCGATGTCATGAAATTGTTGAATGTTTATATGTTGATTTGTGATGTTTTCATATAGGTCTGCTAGTTTAATCATTCTGTTAATTTAGATCTGCATGTTATGGGTAGATCAGAATAGGAATTTTTTTTTTAAAAACATCTTGTTGAGCCCTTTTGTTGAATCACATACATTGAACAAAGATGAAGTCTTATGTTTATTCATTGAATTGAATTGTATCTTTCAATTCGATATAAGAAAAATTTCACCTTTACTTGTTAAATTGAATTAGAATTTTTAATTCAACAAGAAAATATAACTATGTTTATTCGTTGAATTGGATTTTGCAATTAGATAAAAATATATATCACCTCCTGTTAATGTTGGATTTAATTAGTATTTATAATCCAATAAAGATATTGTTGTTGTTATAATTAAACCTGCAAATAAAAAGAACAAATTTATAGTGACGTCTCATATTTATATTTTAAATGAAAAAAGAATGAATTAAAAAGGGGTAAATTCACATTTACATTTTAGATGTAAAAAGAATGAAAAAAGGGATAAATTTACATTTACGTTTTAGATGTAAATGGCAGAGTAGATTAAAAAGTTAAATTTGTATTTACATTTTTGTTGTAAATAAAAGAGTAAATTAAAAAGTGAAATTTATATTTACATTTTAGATGTAAATAGAAACATGGATTCAAAAGTACATTTTTATTTGCAGATTAGTTGCAAATAAAAACATGAATGAAAAAAGGTACATTTTTATTTGTAGATTAGATGCAAATAAAAACATAAATGAAAGAAAGTACATTTTTATTTGTAAATTAGTTGCAAATAAAAACACGAATGTAAAAGTACATTTTTATTTGCAAATTAGTTGCAAAAAAAAGCATGAATATAAAAAGTACATTTTTATTTGCAAATTAGTTGCAAATAAAACATGAATGTAAAAAGCACATTTTTATTTGTAAATTAGATGTAAATAAAGACATAGAAATAAATAGTACATTTTTTTTGTATTTTACAGACAAATAAAAACATAGTTTTGAAAAGCACATTTTTATTTGTATTTTACATACAAATAAAAACATAGTTTTGAAAGGCACATTTTTATTGGTATTTTACATACGAATGAAAACATAGTTAGAAAAGTATGGTTTTATTTGCATTTTATAAGTAAATAAAAACATCGTTTTAAAAAGTACATTTATTTGCATTTCATATATAAATAAAAACATCATTTTAAAAAGTTCATTTTTATTTGCATTGTAGATGTAAATAAACACATATATTTAAAAGTACATTTTTATTTACATTTTATATGTAAATAAAAACATAGGAACCAAAGTGACCCTTGTATTTACATTGTAGATGTAAAGAAACACATATATTTAAAAAGGTGAAATTTTAGTTGCATTTTACATATAAATAAAAATATGAATTAGAAAGGTTATATTTTGATTTCCACTTTAGATGTAAATAAAAGATGAATTTGATGATATATGTTTATTGTCGAAATATAGACAATAAAAAAATTAGAATCAAAAATTAAATTTTTATTTACATTTTAGATGTAAATAAAAGAATAGATTTTAAAGTTATACTTTTGTTAAACTTTTCAAATGTAAATAAAGAAATAGGATCTAAAGTTATATTTTTATTGTCACTCTAGGGACAATAAAAAAAGTAGAAACAAAAGTAACATTTTAATCTGCATTTTAGATGTAATATAAATAGTTGAATTTAAACGCTATATTTTTATCATTATTTTAGATGCGATAAAAATGATAGAATTAAAAAGTATATTTTTATCGTCATTTTAGATGCGATAAAATAAATAGAATTAAAAATTATATTTTTTTCGTCATCTTAGATGCGATAAAAATGATAGAATTAAAATGTATATTTTTATCGTCATTTTAAATGCGATAAAAATGATAGAATTAAAAAGTATATTTTTATCGTCATTTTAGATGCGATAAAAAAGATAGAATTAAAAAGTATATTTTTATCGTCATTTTAGATGCGATAAAAATGATAGCATTAAAAAATATATTTTTATCGTCATTTTAGATGCGATAAAAATGATAGAATTAAAAAGTATATTTTTATCGTCATTTTAGATGCGATCAAAATGATAGAATTAAAAAGTATATTTTTATCGTCATTTTAGATGCAATAAAAATGAAAAATAAAAAGGTATATTTATGTCGTCATTTTAGATGCGATAAAAATGATAGAATTAAAAAGTATATTTTTGTCGTCATTTTAGATGCGATAAAAATAATAGAATTAAAAAGTATATTTTTATCATCATTTTAGATCCAATAAAAATGATTAAAAAAACGTTTTTATTATCATTTTAGTTGCGATAAAAATGATAGAAATTTAAAGTTACAATTTTAAATATGATTGACAGAAGTAATTGAAGTCGCCAAACGATTTATATTTATATTTATATAAATATAAATTTTAAATAAAATGAATCGCACGCGGCAGTTCCCGTTTCGGCAATCGTAAATTTAAACAAGTATACTGAAAGATCCGACCGTCGGATTTTCCCAAAACTAGAACCTTTAGGACCGCTTTAGGAAGATCTTTCCGATGGTATGAATTTCGTCGAAATCCAATGGTTAGATTTCAAAATATTTGTAAATCAAATTTTGGTAAAAACAGCGCTAGGACCGCCCATCGACCAGAAGCGTCGTTTAATTATATTGAGCTATTTTAAATAAATAAAATAGCGATAAATCGATATAAATATATATTGATGATATAAAATGATTTAAATGATAATTATTCGAGAAATTATTTGAAAAGACCGAGTTCAACTCATTTCAAATAATTATATGGTGATTTAATCAAGACGGTGTTTGAAGATCGGCAGCCTTCACATCGAATGGATGGCTACTGATGCCTTTGATAGGAGTTGCTACCTTGAAAGGCTTACAGTGGTAGTTGTCCGGACGTACATGTTGAATGTCCGAATTTACGAGTACCACTTTTCCGTATTGGACATATGGACAAGGAATAAAGGGATTCCTGTTTCGTTCAGGTCAAGAACGGAATTGTAAATGGATGCATGTCTGACGTTGGAATTCATTCCATGTAAACTAAATCGATTTATATCTAATGTATATCCGTTGGTGGCGGAGAATTCATTCTCTTGCTTAACACCCTCAGAGGGTATATATGGATAGTTGTTGATCGCATGGCGTGAACTGTCAACGTGGCATGCCAAGATGCAAATGATCAAGGCTTATTTTGAAAAGCAGGCCTTGTGGTTGATGATCAAAGCATAGCCTGTTTAAGCGTAGCTTTGTGTATAGCATGACTTCGCGAGCCTCACACCCCGGTATGAGTCAAAAACGGGATCAAGACCGTAGGGAGTGCACACGTTTCTTTCTAGCTAAGAAGTGGTGTCAGTGACTTACCAGCCCTGACGTTTTCACTTATGTGGATGATGGATTATGAGGTACCTCAGGTTTTATAGGTTGTTAGTTGCCATATTAGAGGTTCAAAAGAACCGGGAAACGTGTGCTCAGGCATAACTAATCCACTAGCGTATGTGTAGACCGGCCCTACCGCATCCAAGGGTTCAATGCGGGGAATCCCGAGGCATTTGCTAGAGTGTCTCAAATCGGAGAGGACGATCCCTAGCCTCGATTCATGATGGAAACCAAATCTCCAATGCGACATTACAGTTTTGATTGTAAACCTATATACGGCGACATAGTAGGATGGGGTACTATGCCATCTAGGATTGATATATTTACTTTGAAGAATTTTAATATTGATTTGACACTAATAATAATATTAAAAATATTATTTTCTACGTATCAAGTCATGTTTGATCATTATAAGGTAAAACTCTATCCTCCGGTTTGCGTTGCATTGTGTGACGAGACTTGAGTCTTATAATGATTTCATTTTTTCCAAAAGCATTTCGTTGTTTTGTAGTAAAATTTATTTTAATCATGCACTGGCAATCCAGTGCAGTAAACCCGTTCCGCGTTAGCGGCGTGGTCCCATGATTAGCCACATTGTTAGATTTTATAAGAAAGATTTCTCATACCAGTCCCATGACTGACTCGTAGTTTGTTTCACTTTGCAAACTCGCATGCCCTCTTTTCCACACGGGCAACCAAGTAACAGGTATAGGCTTGGATACATTTCTGGATTGGGCTTACTTTAGAGGAAGACGAAGACCTTTTTCTTTTCTCTTTTATTCTGCTTTTGAGACTTTATTTCATCACTGTTATTTGATTGACATTATGGAGTTTGAGACTTATTCCCTTTTTATTCAGACTCTCTTTTGCTATGTGTATCCTGTATCTGCGTACTCTGATGTATTGGATGTTATGATGCTGGTGACATTTCATTTCTGCTGCAATGATTTATGTGTTATGAAATTATTTGAGATCTATTTTTGTTGTAAATATGCCATATTCCAATGATTATCCTTGCTTTTGTTCTACGGAAGTTTGGGGCTATCACATTTGGTTTCAGAGCTAAAGGTTAACCTTAGCCTTGGAGTATGACATATTTAGAACAATTCGTCTAGATAGTACCAGCAATATTCTAAGGCGAGTAGCTCATTAGAGATAGGAATAGTAATATCCTAGAATGAGCACAACAGAATAACACATATTAATCAGTCATTACATCATTCTCTTTCCATTTGTTCCTACCTTATCTTTCCTTAAAAAATTATCATTTTGTTGGTCTGACTCTTTCCTTGATGGTACATACTGATTTAAAATGAGCACTAGAGCAAGAACAGCTCGAGGTAGAGCCAGAGGGCCAGCCAGAGATGAGACACCCATTACTCAGGAACATCCCACTTCTGAGGTTGTAGCACCACCCCCTCCTCCCCCACATCCATTTGACTTGGAGAGGATGTCCAAAAAATTCAGAAACTTAGGAGGAGTGTCCTTTACAGGCCGAGAACATTGATCGAGGCTCAGACATGGATAAAGGACAATGAATATTTTTTTGAAGGCTTGGAGTTAGAGGATCAACGCAAACGCTTTATGGCGACATGGCTATTAAAGGACCAAGCTGAACATTGGTGGGACACCGTCAAAATCGGAAATGATGTGGACAACATGTCGTGGGCTAATTCAAAGAGCTTTTCAACGACAAGTATATTCCTCCACAGGAAGTAGAGAGTCTTCATGATTAGTTTGCAAATTTACAGCAGGGAGCAATGAATATCTCAGAATATGTGAGGAAGTTCGAGGAACTTTCACGCTATGCTCCAGAGTTGATTCAGGATCCAGTGCAGAAAAATAAAAAATTCATTAAGGGCCTTTCTAAGAAGTATCTGGATAGAGTCACGGTAATATTAAACTCCCATTCAATGAAGTAATTGAGATGGCCTGTCGCTATGAGTAGAATGACCTAGCTGCACAGCAAGAGCGAGCGAAAAAACAGAATAACAACAAGAAGGAGCAAACTGACAAGAAATCTGAGGCAAGCAACTCTTCGGCAGCCAAGCCTCAAGGAAAGAAGAGAGACAGGACCATGGTGAAATGTTATAACTACAACAAGGTTGGACATTATGAATCCGAGTGTAGAGCTCCAAAAAGGGCCAAGAGGAATGAGTCTGGATCTAGTCAGAATCGTGGCCAGAATTCTCAGGACAAGAGGGAGTGCTACAACTGCCATCAGAAGGGACATATCAAGCCCCACTGCCCACTGCTAAAGAGTTCTCTAGTGGCGCATGTCTACGAGGGTACGGCTGCACCAGCTTCGTCCGAAGGGGTAGGTAAACCCGATGTTTTAGGAGGTACTCTTAATATTAAATACATCCCTATTACATCATTATTTGACACTGGTGCATCACGAAGTTTTATCTCTAGTGACACAATTAAAAAGTTAGGACTGAAACTAAGAAAACTTAAAGAATTGATTAGAGCCCATAGCCCAATAGGAGGTTCTCTTATTCTTGATCAATACTGTAAAGTTCCTATTTCCTACTCTCGTTACCGGTTTCCTTTTAATCTGATCATCATGAATTTCTCCTGTTATGATATCTTACTGAGAATAGATTGGCTAACAAAGTATGAGGCTAAGTTAGTATGTGCTGAAATAATTAACAAAGTTAAAACTAAACTTGGGAATATTACTATACCATGTCACGACTCAGCAACTGACAGAAAAGAATTCTTGTCTTCTCTAGAAGTCACTCCCACTTCTATTGAGGATATTCCCGTCGTCAAAGATTATGCTGATGTGTTCAACGAGGTCGATAGTTTACCTCCGTGTAGAGAAATCAACTTCAGAATTGACCTAGTTCCAAATGCAAGACCCTTCGTGCATCCTATTCGAAGAATGTCGCCAAAAGAAAAAGAGGAGCTGAGCAATCAAACTAAGCAGCTTTTGTGGAAGGGTCTGATCAGGCCTGGATTCTCAGAATGGGGTGCAGCAGTGGTATTTGTCCCGAAGTAAGATGGTACACTCCGACTGTGCATGGACTACCGCGACCTCAAACACCGAAAAACAAATATCCACTGCCTCGTATTGATGACTTGCTGGACCGCCTACATGGAGTACGAGTATTCTCTAGGATGGATCTAGCCACATGTTTTCATCAACTGTGCATCGCAGAAGAGTGTGTTCCTTTGACTGCTTTCAGAGGGCCAGACACATTTTATGAATGGCTAGTAATGCCTTTCGGGCTATGTAATGCTCCAGCATACTTTGTTGATTTGATGAGTAGAGTATTCCGAGATGTTTTAAATAAATTTGTGCTGGTGTTCATCGATGACATCCTCATTTTTTCTAAAACCACTGCTGAATACGAAAAGCATTTGAAAGAAGTCTTGGAGATCCTGCAAAGAAATGTGTTGAAAGCCAAATTCTCCAAATGCGTATTCTAGCAAGAAGAGGTGAAATTCCTTGGCCATGTTGTATCAAAAGAAGGCATTATCAGTCGATCCCGGAAATATCTCAGCCATCCAAGATTGGAAGTAGCCTAGAACTCCCACAGAAGTCAGAAGTTTCTTAGGACTGGCTGGGTATTATCGGAAATTCGTCAAAGATTTTTCGAGGATATCTTGTCCATTGACGAAGCTAACTAAGAAGCACACAAAGTTTGTCTGGACACCTGAATGTGAGGCAACCTTCTAAGAACTAAAAAGGAAGCCGATCACTGCTCCTGTGTTGACCATCATTGATGGCAATCAGGATTTGAAAGTATGGACAGATGCTTCCAGAGAAGGTTACCCTTTTTATATAAACCAACATGTTAGAAATGACATTTTTAAATGATAAATCTCATTTTAACATGTTATCCTTTTATCTGTTTAAGGTATTGGTGTGGTGCTAATGCAAAGGGACAAAGCAGTTGCATATGCTAGCCATCAGCTGAAACTACATGAGAAGAATTATGCCACTCATGATCTTGAGCTAATGGCCATTTTATTTGCTCTAAAGTTATGGAGGCACTATCTCTTGGGGGAGAAGTTCGAACTGTATACAAATCACAAATCTTTGAAGCATCTATTTACCCAAAGAGATTTGAATTTGAGGCAGCAACGTTGGGTTGAATTTCTTGCATCTTATGACCTGGATATCCTATATACACTAGGGAAAGCTAATGTTGTAGCCGATGCGCTCAGCAGGAAAAATGCGGACTGCACCAATCTAATCATCACTAATCTCATCATTACCCCTACACTGATTGATAAAATCTCTGCTCTTCAGAAAATAATAAGTTTATACAGATGCTTTGCGAGCGAGTTCGAAAAGGTGAGGCACCAAGCTTCCAAATAGACAGCAAGGGAACCCTTAGGCTACAAGGGCGAATATGTGTGCCAAATAGTCCCGAGCTAAAAAGAGAAGTTATGGACGAATATCATAAATCTAAGCTCAGTATTCATCCAGGGGTGAGCAAGATGTATCGTGATCTCAAGCGCACCTTTTGGTGGAAGGCAATGAAAAGAGATATTTCTATATATGTTGCTAGATGTCCTACTTGTCAGCAAGTCAAAAGCGATCAGCAGAAGCTAGCGGGATTGTTGCAACTGCTAAGGGGTTCCAAGTTGGAAGTGGGATGAAATTTCTATTGGATTTATTGATGGCTTTCCCTGAACCAGAAAAGGGAATGACAATATATGGGTGATAGTAGATCGCCTCACAAAGACTGCCCATTTCATCACTGTCAAATCTAATCAAACAGCTCGAAGTTTGGCGTATCTTTATTTCAAAGAGATTGTCAAACTGCATGGAGTTCCCAGTAGCATTGTCAGTGACCGTGATCCATTATTTGCTAGAAAGTTCTGGGAAGCTTTCCAAGAAGAGCTTGGGACCAAGTTGAATCTGAGCACTGCTTATCACCCTCAGTCAGATGGCCAGACCGAGAGGGTAAACCACATATTAGAATACTTGTTACGAGCGTGCACTCTTGATTTTGGCGGTTCATGGGAGGATTACTTACACTTGGTTGAGTTCTCTTATAATAATCGCTACCAAGCAAGCCTCCAGATGTCGCCCTTCAAAGCATTATATGGCAGGCCATGCAGATCCCCCGCATGTTGGGTGGAACCAGGAAATCGATTAGTCTTGGGTCCCGACATGATTCGCGAAGCAGCAGAGAAAGTTGATTTTATTAAGAAGCACTTACTGGCTGCCCAGAGCTGACAGAAGAGCTACGCAGACTCACAGAGAAGAGATTTAGAATTCTATTTTCGTGATTATGTATACTTGAGGGTTTCCCCATTGGGAGGTGTCGTTCGTTTTGAGAAGACTGGGAAGTTGGCGCCGAGATTCATTGGTCCATTCCCCATTCTTGAAAAAATTGGAACTCTCACTTATAGAGTGCAGTTGCCTAATTGGTTGCCAGGGGTTCACGATGTATTTCATGTGTCACAACTCCGGAAGCATGTTCATGATCCAGATTTAGTTGTGGAGGAAGCAGAACAACAAGATTTGGAGATTACACCGATCTTAGCAGTAAGGAGGGAGCCAGTGAAAATTATTGGCAAAGAGACCCGAATTTAGAGGAACAAGAGGATCCACCTAGTTAAAGTACAGTGGAGCAGGGATCCTAGAGACTGTACATGGGAGACTGAGGGCAGCATCAAATAGGCTTATCCCAAGTGTAGAGTGGACATCTCCGACTAACTCTTGTATTGAGGTACATTAACAATATTTACATTTTACGTTTGTTTCCTTTTCAGGGACGAAAAGATTTTTAGTGGGGGAGATTGTAACAACCCGGAAAATCAGAACCAATTTAAAAATTTTATTTTGGCTATTTCGGTGAATTTGGAATAGTTAAAATAATATATTTTATATAATAACGATTAAAAATTTATTTAAATCGAGGTTCGAATGAATATATTTATTTTAATTCCAAAAGGAAGTGGAATTAGCATGGCAGTTTGAAAAGTCAAAGCTGAACTTTGACTGAATGTACCAGATTCAAAATTTAACGGATTTTAGTGAAACCAAAAATATCTAAATCTGTTTGTAAATATCTTTTCAACGAATCCAAAAAATTGAAATTTCATGGCGGGAATCAAAAGTTATAGTCAGTTGAATATTCAGAATAGTCGCTATAGTATAATTAATAGCCCATATAAAAGGCCATTTTTCAAACGACCTCCGCTTTCGACGAAACCACTTTTGTTGGAACCAGAATGTCAAATTATTGTTAAGTTTAATTTTCCAGAATTGTTCGAATTAATTTGTGAGTGTGGCAAAGAGAAAATGCGTTTTGATCATTTCAGTCAAATTTAATCGACTTGAAAAAAGCCATTTTTCAAACAGTCTCAGAATTTGATGAAATTAATTTTGTTAGGTCCGTATCATCATAACAAAGCCGGAAATAATTTTTTTTGGATTTTTCTGAGTTCGTATGTGGCCTCGGTGGATTTAAATGTAAGATCGTATTAATTAAATAAATGATTTAAATATTAAATTTAATAAAACAGACTAAAGATAGCCGTTTGGGATGACGGGACCAAGCCCATTGCGTCCGGAACAGGGGCAATTGGCTAGGGACAACTTCTGCTGGACTGGAATTGGTACGATTAAGAAGTTACGGATTTATTTGCAAAATAACGTTTATAATATTATAAATATTAGTAAACTAAAACCCTAGAATCCATCCAGTAGCAGCAGCCGGTGTTCTTAAAAAATGGTCACAGAGCTATGAAACCAATTCTCCAATTACTCTTAATCCAAACCGAATTAATCCTTAATCCAAAGTGAAAATTGAAGAACAACTCCTCTATCGAATCATACGGTAGGATCTTCCTTGGAGCTACGGTTTTGGAGGACAAGAGCTCCAAACTGGCCGCATTTGCACCGTAGCCGCCGTCAATAGGTGCAATCGCACCTGACTCCCCAGGTCCCCATGTGTGCGTGCCATCCTCCTCTTCGGCGTGGTGTATCCCGATCTTCCCGAAACCTGACGGTATGAGAGCAACATTCAACCCTAGAACGGAAGCTTATTGGGTGGCCTAGATTCTGTAGAAAAAGAAGGTGGATTGTGCTTAATTAATTATTTAATTAATTGGTTTAAAATGTTACAACCTTAATTAAATCATATCTTATTCTTTCGAACTCAGAATAATGGCATTTTCGAAGCATTGTAATCGTGAAGCCGAATACTACGCTTCAGAACTGACTAGGACTGATTCTGGACCTTTTGAATTTTTGATTTGAATTTGAATCGAGGTGAGATTTCTGATTTAAACAATTAAACCAATTTAAATATATTTCTCGCCATTTAAATAATTGTTGTATGTAAATCAACCAGATCTGCGATGTCATGAAATTGTTGAATGTTTATATGTTGATTTGTGATGTTTTCATATAGATCTGCTAGTTTAATCATTCTGTTAATTCAGATCTGCATGTTATAGGTAGATAAAAATAGGATTTTGCTTGTTTAAACATCTTGTTGAGCCCTTTTGTTGAATCACATACATTGAACAAAGATGGAGTTTTATGTTTATTCGTTGAATTGAATTGGATCTTTCAATTCAATACAAGAAAAATTTCACCTTTACTTGTTGAATTGAATTAGAATTTTTAATTCAACAAGAAAATATAACTATGTTTGTTCGTTGAATTGGATTGTTCAATTAGATAAAAAAATATCACCTCCTGTTAATGCTTGAATTAATTAGTATTTATAATGCAATAAAGATATTGTTGTTGTTATAATTAAACCTGCAAATAAATAGAACAAATTTACAGTTACATCTCATATTTACATTTTAGATGAAAAAAAGAATGAATTAAAAGGGGTAAATTCACATTTACATTTTAGATGTAAAAAGAATGAAAAAGGGGGATAAATTTACATTTACATTTTAGATGTAAATGATAGAGTAGATTAAAAAGTTAAATTTGTATTTATGTTTTTGATGTAAATAAAAGAGTAAATTAAAAAGTGAAATTTATATTTACATTTTAGATGTAAATAGAAACATGGATTAAAAAGCACATTTTTAATTGCAGATTAGTTGCAAATAAAAACATGAATGAAAATAGGTACATTTTTATTTGCAGATTAGTTGCAAATAAAAACATGAATGTAAAAAGTACATTTTTATTTGCAAATTTGTTGCAAAAAAAAAAACATGAATGTAAAAAGTATATTTTTATTTGCAAATTAGCTGCAAATAAAACATGAATAAAAAAAGCACATTTTTATTTGTCATTTAAATGTAAATAAAGACATAGAAATAAAAAGTATATATTTTTTTTGTATTTTACATACAAATAAAAACATAGTTTTGAAAAGCACATTTTTATTTCTATTTTACATACGAATGAAAACGTAGTTAGAAAAGTATGGTTTTATTTGCTTATATGTAAATAAAAACATCGTTTTAAAAAGTACATTTTTATTTGCATTTTATATACAAATAAAAAAAATCGTTTTAAAAAGTACATTTTTATTTGCAATGTAAATAAACACATATATTTAAAAGTACACTTTTATTTACATTTTATATGTAAATAAAAATATAGGAACCAAAGTGACCCTTGTATTTACATTGTAGATGTAAACAAACACGTATATTTGAAAAGGTGAAATTTTAGTTGCATTTTACATATTAATAAAAATATGAATTAGAAAGGTTATATTTTGATTTCCACTTTAGATGTAAATAAAAGATGAATTTAATGATATATGTTTATTGTCAAAATATAGACAATAAAAAGATTAGAATCAAAAATTATATTTTTATTTACATTTTAGACGTAAATAAAAAAATAGATTTTAAAGTTATACTTTTGTTAAACATTTCAAACGTAAATAAAGGAATAGGATCAAAAGTTATATTTTTATTGTCACTCTAGGGACAATAAAAAGAGTAGAAACAAAAGTAACATTTTAATCTGCATTTTAGATGTAATATAAATGGTTGAATTTAAACGCTATATTTTTATCGTTATTTTAGATGCGATAAAAATGATAGAATTAAAAAGTATATTTCGGTCGTCATTTTAGATGCGATAAAAATGATAGAATTAAAAAATATATTTTTAAAAGTCTATTTTTATCGTCATTTTAGATGCAATAAAAATGATAGCGTTAAAAATTATATTTTTATTGTCATTTTAGATGCGATAAAAATGATAGAATTAAAAAGTATATTTTTATCGTCATTTTAGATGCGATAAAAATGATAGCATTAAAAATTATATTTTTATTGTCATTTTAGATGCGATAAAAATGATAGCATTAAAAAGTATATTTTTATCGTCATTTTAGATGCGATAAAAACGATAGCATTAAAAATATATTTTTATCGTCATTTTAGATGCGATAAAAACGATAGAATTAAAAAGTATATGTTTATTGTCATTTTTGATGCGATAAAAATTATAGAATTAAAATTATATTTTTATCGTCATTTTAGATGCGATAAAAATGATAGAATTAAAAAGTAAATTTTGGCGTCATTTTAGATTCGATAAAAATGATAGAATTAAAAAGTATATTTTTATCGTCATGTTAGATGCGATGAAAATGATAGAATTTAAAGGTATATTTTTGTCATCATTTTAGAAGCGATAAAAATGATAGAATTAAAAAGTATATTTTTATCGTCATTTTAAATGCGAATGATAAAATAAAAAAAATACACATTTTTATCGTCATTTTAGATACGATAAAAATGATAGAATTTTAAAGTTACAATTTTAAGTATGATTGACAAAAGTAGTTGAAATCGCCAAACGATTTATATTTATATAAATGTAAATTATAAATAAAATGAATCGCGCGCGACAGTTAGCGTTTCGGCAATCATAACTTTAAACAAGTATACCGAAAGATCCGAACGTCGGATTTTCCCAAAACTGGAACCGTTAGGACCGCTTTGGGAAGATCTTTCCGACGGTATGAATTTCTTCGAAATCCAACGGTTAAATTTCAAAATATGTGTAAATCAAATTTTGGTAAAAACAGCACCAAGACCGCGCATCGGCCCGTAGCGTCATTTAATTATATTGAGATATTTTAAATAAATAAAATAGCGATAAATCGAAATAAATAGATATTGATGATATAAAATGATTAAATGATCATTATTCAAGAAATTATTTGAAAAGACCAAGTTCAACTCATTTCTAATAATTATACGGCGATTTAATCAAGACGGTGTTTGAAGACCGGCAGCCTTCACATCGAATGGATGGCTACTGATGCCTCTGATAGGAGTTGCTACCTTGAAAGGCTTACAGTGGTTGTTGTCCAGACGTACGTGTTGACTATCCGGATTTGCGAGTACTTTTTTCCGTATTGGACATACGGACAAGGAATAAGGGGACTCTAGTTTCGTTCAGACCCAGAACAGACTTGTAAATGGATGCGTGTCTGACGTTGGAATTCATTCCATGTAAACTAAATTGATTTCTATCTAATGTATATCCGTTGGTGGCGGAGAATTCATTCTCTTGCTTAAGTACACCCTTAGAGGGTATATATGGATAGTTGTTGATCGCATGGCGTGAACTATCAACGTGGCACGCCAAGATGCAAATGATCAAGGCTTATGTTGAAAAGCAGGACTTGTGGTTGATGATCAAAGCATAGCATGTTTAGGCGTAGCTTTGTGTATAGCGTGACTTCGCGAGCCTCACACCCCGTTATGAGTCAAAAACGGGATCAGGACTGTAGGGAGTGCACACGTTTATTTCTAGCTAAGAAGTGGTATCAGTGACTTACCAGCCCTGACATTTTTATTTATGTGGATGATGGATTATGAGGTACATCATGTTTTATAGGTTGTTACTGGCCATATTAGAGGTTCAAAAGAACCGGGAAACGTATGTTCATGCATAACTAATCCACTAGCGTATGTGTGGACCCGCCCTACCGCATCCAAGGGTTCACAACAGGGAATCCTACGACATTTGCTTGAGTGTCTCGAATCGGAGAGGACGATACCTAGCCTCGATTCATGATGGAAACCAAATCTCCAATACGACATTACGGTTTTGATTGTAAACCTATATACAACGACATTGTACGATGGGGTACTTTGCCGTCTAGGATTGATACATTTACTTTGAAGTATTTTAATACTGATTAGACACTAATAATAATATTAAAAATACTATTTTCTACGTATCAAGTCATGTTTGATCATTATAAGGTAAAACTCTATCCTCCGGTTTGCGTTGCATTGTGTGATGGGACTTGAGTCTTATAATGATTTCATTTTTTCCAAAAGCATTACGTTGTTTTGTAGTAATTTTTTTTTAAATCATGCATTGGCAATCCAATGGAGTAAACCTGTTCTGTGTTAGCGGCGTGGTCCTATGATTAGCCACATTGTTAGATTTTATAAGAAAGATTTCTCATACCAGTCCCATGACTGACTCGTAGTTTGTTTCACTTTGCAAACTCAGTTGCCCTCTTTTTCACACGGGCAGCCAAGTAACAGGTTTAGGTTTGGATACATTTCTGGATTGGAGCTTACTTTGGAGGAAGACGAAGACCTTTTTCTTTTCTCTTTTATTCTACTTTTGAGACTTTATTTCATCATTGGTATTTTATGTACGTTATGGAGTTTGAGACTCATTCCCTTTTTTATTCAGACTCACTTTTGCTAAGTGTATCCTGTATCTGCGTACTCTGATGTATTGGATATTATGATGCCAATGACATTTTATTTCCGCTGCAATGATTTATGTGTTATGAAATTATCTGAGATCTGTTTCTGTTGTAAATATGCCATATTCCAATGATTATCCTTGCTTTCGTTCTACGGAAGTTTGGTGCTATCACAAAGAATCTACCGTTCCTTAGACACCTCAAAGAGTATCAATCCAAATTGTCAATTTAACGAATATTTTGCCCTATGAGTTTTGGGGAATCTTCGATTCGATTTCAAAAATAGTTTATTTCAAAACCAAACTTTTTAGTTTAATCTCACTTTCCTTTTAAAATTCTCAACCACACATCAACATGCAAAATATTCAATCACAAGACAGTCACAGAACAAGAAACTGCAGAAATAAAAGTTTTAGAAGCAAACCGTGGAACCTGCACGAAATCTACAAGCATTTTTTATACTTTTTTCAAGTAGTAGCCGTCCCTGTTGAGTTTAGGAAATTTTCTCCTAAATCGGCTGTCCGTCTAGTGCAACTAAGTAGCGCTAGCGCGTATACACCCACTTGGTGTGCAACCGCTCTAACAATTCAGAATCTACTAATTTCAAGTTGCTTGACCTCTGAAATCCTGAGCATGCAAAATTATGAGCAATTAATTTTTTTTAAGCGGCAATTTTTTTTAAGCAAGCAAAGCAGATAAGCGTGCAATCTCTAGCAAGCAATTTCCTGATTTCTGCAATCTGAAAAAGATTTTTGCATAAGACAAGATTGAAAAAGTTTCTCTCACTCTTTTTTTGTAAAGGAAAAACGAAAGCTTGAAGGAAGACTAGCTTATTTTAAAAACAAAACAGAAACCTTTCTTTTAACACAAAAATGAAACAAGACGTCATAATGAAAATATAAGCTCGTCCCCCTTGTAAACAGGCCCAACCCTATATGCACTTAATAAAACATGGCCCTCTCCTCTCATAGGCAAAATTAACCCTAGAATTCATGAAAATTGACAAGCAAACAATTCAAAGGCTTCAAGCAAGCAACAAAACCATTTAGAGGGATTCTCAGATCAATTCGCAATTTTCCAAATCATAATACCCAACCTTTTCACAATTGACCACTCGCAGAATTCCAAAATCAAATTCGTACAACTCAAAATAGAAAATAAAACAATTAGATGAGGGATTTTCCAACTGTGGTTTTGGATTCCAGATGACTGTAGGTCTTGTTGATTCACAGAATTAGGGAAGGTGGCATGAGCAGAAAGTGTGAAGTTTGATTCGGCGGTGGAGGATGTGGTTTTCGGATTGCAGGTGAGGTGCGAGCAATAGTTGAGGCGGAATTGAGGAAGTAACCTTTTTGGGGGGGGGGTGGGTTTTGAAGGGGAGCAAGGTGGATAGTGCAACGTTGGGGGTACTTCAGGAGAGCGTGAATGGTTACAGAGTTTGATGAGATAGATATGTGGCTGATGAAGTGGGAATGGGATATTTGAAGAGAAAATGGGGTGACTGAGATGAGTAGTAGTTCGTGTGTCGATTAGGTGGGTGGTAAAGGACTGTTGGATAGGCAGTGAGGATCTTATGTTGTGTTGGTTTTATGGTTTTTGAGGAAGATATGAAGGTGTAGAAAGTTTGGTCAGTGTGATGGAAGATGTGAACTTGGTGTTGATGCTTGGTTTGAGTTAGAGTATGGTGTTGGCTGCTGCACAACAGTTTGGGTCGAAGTGGTTGAGAAATTTTTGTGAATGTGAAGAAGAAGGGTGATAATGCAGTGAGGAGATTGGATGATCGGCAGTGATAATTTGTCGTGATAATGGTTATGGATATTGGTTTGTGATAGGTTATATGGTGGAGGAAGGATTTAAGGCAGAGAATGACAAAAGAGGAAGGAAAACAAAAGAAATTTTTATATTTTTCATTTTGTTTTGATTTGAAAAAGAAAAAGAAAAAAAGAAAGTAATTATGAAGAGAATTTGGGAAAGAAATCAGAGAGGGAAAAGAAATGAAGAATTGGAAAGCAATAATGTTAATTAACTACTGGAAAGAAAAGGAGTAATGCAATCAGGAAATATAAGGCAGAGAAGGGAAAGAAAATTAATGAGGGAGTAAAAGGAAAGCAATAATTTTTTTAAAAAAAGGAAAGGAAAATCACAAATGGAAACAACAAAAACAAACGATGCACAATTGAACAAACACAAACATAAGAAAACAAAATAAACACAAGTTTTTTTATACGAAGACTAAAGCAAGTAAACAAAACACACACAATATTTTTGTCCAGAGATGACCAAAACTAATTGAACAAATAAAAATACACACAAACATTGTTTTTTTAATTAAAAAAAAACTATGAGAACAATGAACACAAACACAAACACACAAATGTAAGTGAACAAAAAGAAGCTAACAAACTACACAATGAAATAACATGATTTTTTTTAAAGAAATAAGAACAAAAAGCAAAAAAATTAATTCGAAGAATAAAATCAAGATTAAATTCTTTCCCCGGCAACGACGTCAAAAACTTGTTCAATGACGAATATTCTATGAATTAAAAGACCGTCGCAAAGTGTAATAAACCGCAATTGCATGGCGTACAATTATTAGTCGTGGCGAATACGGGTCGATCCGCAGGGAAATAATTAATTCTAGATTTTAATCAATCAAATTAAACCAAATTCAAGTGAAGTTTTCACTAATAAAAGCTAACGAAAACTATAAACTAGGTTGAGAGCCAAATATAAAATGAAAATAATTTAGTGGCAAATCAACTCTCACATTTATGTAAGTTATCAAAAATACAATTTATGATCTCCATTAATTGATATAAATGCAATATTTAAATCACTTATGATTCTCATGAAAACGGAACTAAATCAAAACTATTCTAAGTATGGCCTATGAATCATTAACTAAAACTATAGACCATCAAATTTTGTTCTCACTTTCATCTGAAGATCAATAACCTTTTAGTAAATATTGATGTAATTTGTGTTTACATTGACTAAGCATAGCCTATTTTGTTGTCAACAAACATAGACTATCAAAGCCATTTGTACAAACTTACATCAACATTCACTAACATGAAGCACATATTAGAGATCACAAATCATACAAATGTTGAACTTACATAAAATTAGAGAGCATCATTACCCCTAAATCTAGGGTTTAACCATTCATATGTGTTATCATATCAACACATGTAAGTTTCAATATTAGAAAATAAAGCAAATGAAAGAAAAACTAAGTAGAACAAGAAGAGAACTAAACTAAAAACATAAAGTAAATATAAGCTATGAACATAAAGTAAATGAACATGAATGTAAATCTAAGCTATGAGCATGAAAGTAAAGAGCATAGAAATTAAATTGCATTAAAACAAAGAAGTTGCATAAAGAAAATGGCTAAGTAGCCATGGAAATATAAGAGAGGTTGTGCTCCTCTCAACCAACTAAAGAAGGGGATCAAAAAAGAGAAGAGACTATTTACATCACATAAAGGGGTATATATACATGTTTCTAACCCAAAACCCTAATCACATTTGTTGGGAACTCCCCAAAATGCCCCTTCATAAAGCTTCTAATCCTCTCTTAGCCACTAGTGAGTCATCTAGGATGAATGAGACCTTTTGTCTTATTCAATTAGTCTTTAATAAGAAGCTTAAAAGAGGGTAATTTGAGAGGTGGGGTCCTCCATGTTCATGTATGAGAATTAGTTCCTCCTCATTCCTTTGTATGCATGTAGTTGTGCTCCAAATCTTCATGTGTACGCATTATTTGTGCTCCAAAATTCCTATAAGAGACGAATACAAAGAACAAGTAAATGCAATCAAAAATTAAAACATGCACAAGTGACCATTTTACAACTTAAATGAGGATGAATGCATGACAATTCGAGAATTTTAGGATTTTGGTTCAAAACATGTAAAAATAGCCAATTATGCTATTTATTTAATTAAAATAAGAATAAATGTTTGAATATAAATGTGCACATTTGCGTGCACATCATTCGTGCGGTTCGTGGTCAAGGTTCATGAGACGGGATGGTGAGCTAAGGTGAGGATCAGGTGGTGAGCCCATGATCGGGTCATGGTCCAAAGGTCCACCATGAGTCTGGTGGTGGTCTAGGGGCCCACCACGAACTGAGTGAGGGGGCAAAGCCCTAGGGGGGCGAGCCAGTCCTGGAAGGTGAAAGCCGATCTAAAGTCCAAGCTAATGATGCTTCGTCACTCCATCCAAGTGACTGCCTGTCCATACTTCTACACGCATTCACGGAAACGGGCGTAACTTCCAAACCATATGTCCGTTTTGACCAAACGAAAAATGTACTTGAAGCTAATTCAGAGGGCTACAAGAGTTATAGTGCAAAGCATGGTAGTTGACGTTTTTCGGCCCAAAAGAGGCCGTCTGTAGGAGTTTCGGGCCATTCTTTGTTTGTGATGCGACTTCGACCAGTCGCTTCTTAACTTCTGACGATGTTCTCAATACTTGAATGTATTGTTAACCATATATTTCATGTGTGATTGCTTTGACTAAAAAACAACCTTAAGAACCCCAGAACATATCTTGCTGGTTGAAGGAAGATGTGTTCTCGATAATCCAAGAAAACCAAGGCCACGCCAGGCCCGCCAGCTGTAAGTATAATCCATACCTGCAAAGGAGAGAAGGAAAATAGATGTGTCAAATCCTGAGAAAACTGATTAACCTTTTCGAGCATAAACCATGTTTGGGTGTCCTATTTAGCATAAACCATACTTAAGGGACGTTTGAATCTTCCTGCCAAGACCTGGCGAGGGACCAAACCTTCAGCGTATAGCCTAATCGGGAAGTTCAAACTGAGCATAAGCCAGCCATACTCGAGTTTTATTGAGTCCCTTTACAAATTCCTGATGGGATTATTTGCCGTTCCAAAGCATAATTCATACTTAAGAATCCAACGGAGTACAATCCATATTCAGATCGAGAAGGAGCTGCGCTTGCCAAAGTCTGACAAGACAGTCCATCCCTAGGCATAATCCATACCTAAAGGTCCGAAATAAGTATAAGCCATACTTTAACTGAGGTTGAGAATCCTATCACAACCTAACAAGATACTTAAATTTACCAAACATAATCCATGTTCGGAAAGTCCCTTCTTATTCAATTCAAAGTACAAAGCGAAAGCAAATCCTGATTGGTTTGTCATCGAATCCAGAGCATGCTTTTGGACTACATCCTAACCCTGCACGTGTGTACTCCGACTTAGCCAATCGGAAAACCTAAAGAAAGCAAAAAAAAACATATCTTAAATCCTAAGAAATGCCGCAAATGCAGAGTAATCTAATCCATATCAGTTGATGATGAGCCGACGACCCTCTCCGGAGAGCAAGTGGTGGTAGCGCGGATGTGGGCGCTGTCGGTTGTTTCACTTAATCGGGTAGCTCTCCACGTCTAACCTGTTCCTCAATCAGATCTGGCAGATGTCTACTGTCATTTGTGTAATGAACGTCCATATCGTTGAATATGCAATGTTTTCCATAGTCGCGTTCTCTTTGCGATGGCTCACTCCTGGGAGGCTTTGGGTAGGAGATAGCACTGTTTGTGTCCATGTAAATGTCGACCAATAAAGCACTGAGTTCGGTGTACTTTTCATATCTGGGCCCTCTTTCAGGGCTGAGTGTTGCGGTCATTCTTGACAGCAGCTAATCCCTTGCCTTTTCCAGAATCAGATGGTCTTCCGTCTTTGAGCAAGTTGACGTCGAGAATGCGCTTCTCAAAAGTTGCATCTTCTTCCCGCAGAAATCAATCTACTTCAATGTAGAATTCATCGAGATTTCGTGGTGGACCTCGGTACAAAGTCTCATTGAATTCCGACTCATCCAGAACATCGGACACTGCCGCCATCTATACCGTAGATGGTTCAGGTCGATCAACTGATGCTGCCGCGACATTGAATCTTTCCAAAAATGAACGCAAAGTTTCTCCTGATCTCTTCTTGATTGTAGTAAGTGACATGACATGCAATGTGGACCTGAAATTGCTCGATAAAGTGAGCGACTAACATGTTCCAACTGTTGATCGATTCAGATTCCAACTGCTAAATTCACATAGCGGTTATATTAGTCAAGAAGAAGGGAAAACATTTTACCATGATATTTTCCGGCGTCGATTGAACTTCCATATAGGGATGGAATGGGGTAGATAATATGTGGGGAATACATCCTCCATCCCCACTGTAATAACCCGAAAAATCTGAGCCAGTTTAAAAATTTTATTTTGGCAATTTTAGCGAATTTTGAATATTTAAAATAGATTATTTTAAATAATAACGACGAGAAATTTATTTTGAATATAATTCGAAGGTATATATTATATATATCGTCGTTAGAATATAAATAATTATTTATAATTATAAAAGGAATTGAAAATGGCGCGGTAGTTCGATAATTCGATTTCAAACTTCAATTGAACATACCGGGTGCAAAACAATCCGGATTTTAGTGAAACCAAAAACATTAGGATCTAATTGATGATATCTTTCCAACGAATCCGAAAAATCAAAATTTCATAGCGGGAATCAAAAGATATGTCCAATTGAAAATTCTGAATAGTCGCTATGGAATTCAGGCCCTTAAAAATGGAAATTTTGCAAACGACCTCGGATTTCGACGAAACCACTTTTGTTGGATCCACAGTGTCAAATTATTGCTAGATTCCAAATTTCATAATTTTTCGAATCAATATGTGAGCGTGGTAAAAGAAAACGCGTTTGACCAGTTTCAGTTGATTCTAATCGACTGGAAAATGGCCATTTTCCCAACGGTCTCAGAATTCGACGAAACTAGTTTTGTTAGGACCGTATCGTCAATACGAAGCTAGAAAATATTTTTTCTGGAATTTTTCTAGTTAGTATGTGACCCCGGTAATTTGAAATGTACGTTTAAAATTCAATATAATGATTTAAATGTAAATTCAACGGAAACTGATTGTAACGGCCGAACCAGCCTACGATACATATCCCATTGTGTTCGGAACGGGGGTAATACGCTAGGGACGACAGGCGGTGGGTTTCGTTTCGCGTTCAAACGGAAAGTCAACTTTAAGGAGAACAAAAATAATTAAATAATTAAATGAATATATATTTTCTCTCACTCCTTTATAACACCCCCCGGTCAGTATTAGGTTAGAGGAAATTATAAAATAAAATAAAAAATAAAAAAACCCGCCGCCTTCATCGATCCATCGCGCCCCCCTCCAAGGCGGCGCCGCCCACCGCCTCATCGGAGGAAACCCCGCCCCCCAACCGCGACGCAACTCTCTTCCCCCTCCTCGTCAGAACGAGAGCCCACCCCCCCCCCCCCCCGATGAATCGCACCGCCTCTCAAATAGCCCCCCCCTCCATCGCCTACCCCTCCGCCTCCCTGCCCAACCCCGCAACCCCCTGGTCTTCATCGACGAGCAAGAACCCCCCCTCGTGCGCTGTAAGTTTTTATTTATTTATTATTTACTTTATTTTATTTATTATATAAAACTCTGATTTTCCAACTCTATAAAAACGTGATTTTATATATATGAAAGTGTTGATTTTTAATATCATAAAGATTTGATTTTTTTAATATGTGAAGGACGATATAAAGGTGCGATCTTTAAAATTATATTCAACACTATAAAAAGGAGATTTTTATTTAGATAATGAAGTGATTTTTGTTTAAATAAAGATGTGATTCTTAAGCAGGGAGAATATACTTTTATGACAACAAAAGATTATATTTTTATATATGAAGAAATTAGATTTTTCTTTATTGAAATGAAATGCAAAAGATTAGATTTTTAAAATGCAAAAGATTAGATTTTTAAAATGCAAAGGATTAGATTTTTAAAATGCAAAAGATTAGATTTTTATAGTTGAAAAGGCGATATTTTTATATTATAGAAAGGCTAAAAATATAATCTTTACTATATGAACATCGATGTCGAAATGAATTAAATTGAAAACGATGTCGAAATGAATTGAATATAAAACGATTTCGAAATGAATTGAATATAAAGTGATTTCAAAATGAATTGAATAAAACGAATTTGATTTCAATTGCGTATATAACGAATTTGATTTGAATAGAAAACGAATTTGATTTCAATTGAATATATAACGAATTTGAATCAAATAGAAAACCAATTTGAATTGAATCGAATAGAAAACCACTTTGAATTGAATTGAATTGAAAACGAATTCAAATTGAATTGAAAGCGAATTGAAATGAATTCAAATTGAATTGAAATTTGAATTGAATAGAAATGAATTTTAAAACGAATTTATAAGGAAAGATTCAATTTTGATTTGAATTGAGGTGGAAGTTGAAATTGTTTTTGAAACGAATTCAAAACTATTTATAAAATTCGTTTTGAATGGTAATCGACGAAATATATAATATATATATTATATATATATATATAATGGCCTGAATAGAACGCGCCGCGGCAGTTTGTGAATTTCGACCATTTATTTCAAACGGACATTACGGGAGATCCGACCGTCGGATTCTCCTAAAACTGGAACCGTTGGATTCGTATCGAAAAGAGCTTTCTAACGAACATTAGAAATTTGAAATCTAACGGTTGGATTTGGAGATACGTCCAAATCAAATTCAGAAAAGGTCGCTGTAAGTGCAGTTCGATGGCCGTTGATGGAAATCGACTGTACGGGCCATGATAAAATTATTAAAAATAGTAATAATTTGTGTAAAATCATAAGAAATGATTTGGGAAAAGTTGGGATGAAAAACTCCATATTTGAAAAGATAAAAATAGATTTTTATCAAAATGAACTAGTTTGAACTAAATTTAAAACCCAATTATTTTTAAATAAATAAATTAGATTTAAAAAGGGGTTTTAAATAATCAGAATTTCTAATATATTTGATTGGATTTGAAATGGGTTTATCGTGAACGGTGTTTTAAATAACACTAGTTCTTTAACCCGATAATAAATAGAATGTGATTTGGGTTTGTCGTGAACTGTGTTTTAAATAACACCTAGTTCTTTAACCCAGTAAAAGGAGTTTTAACGAATCTGCAATTAGGTTGAAATGTGAATCTATAATCTAAATTATCAAATTTAGAAAATGAGCGAGAATGGAGTATTACCAGTTTTTGTAACACCCCGCCTCCGCTAGGGTCACTCGCAAAGGAATGCACTAGCTTTAGAGGGGCATTATTGGTAAACATGCACAGAAATGTCACAAGACAGAACATATATAAATAGCGGAAGTAAAATCAAACTTTCATAACATGAATAAATAAGGTCTAAAGCCTTTTACGTCAGAGTACATCAAAACCTGTCGTGCAATAGTAAAGAAGCATAAAGGCTTTTTAATAAATTATTCCCCAAGTAAAACAGTAAAGTAGCCATAGCCAAGAGAAGTCCAAGCCATCCATGATGACCTTCAAGCAGAGAAGTCCGAGCTAAACAGCATTGCCTCCTCCCTGAAACCTGGGGGGGAAACGGAAGAAAAGAGGCGAAACAAAACGGGTCAGTCAAAAAGACTGAGTAAGTCCTATCTACTTCCAGTATAAAAACAGGTAAAGGTAACATGACATGCATAAACTGAAAGTAAACATAAGGATAACTACAAGATAGATAAACCAGGGTAGCCGGTTGAACTACTGCGGCAAGGTAAACTAAGGTATCATGATAAACTACGGTGTTATGATAGGTCAAGGTATCACATCGTCAGATTTCTATCGAGTACATTATCCCAAGGTATCTACCCCGTCTAACATCCCACGGTATCTATTATGTATATTCTTCCTAGTTCTAACATGTATATTTGCTCTGCACCTCTCGTACTAGTATCCCTACCCGCGTCATGTGTTAACCATGAATGTCCCTTGCTCAAAGTCGTGTAATGGTCCATGTCGACCTAATATATCGCATATATAGGTTACTCAAATCATATGTTTCTTTCCATGTATATATATAAGTTCAGTCCTTTGCCGTACCTCGTACGGGCTTCCGCATGTCGTATTATCCTTGAAATCGTTTGGACTGTCACCCTTGTTCTAGCTAGGCTCTTCCATATGAATCATCGTTTGAACTACTAGGACTTACGCCACCTAGCACCACTAGGGATTACGCTTACCTATTGCACGCTTTCGTATTTCGGTTTGGGTTAAACCACTTAGGCCACTAGGGATTACGCTAACCCTCAACCGCGCCCTTTTTCCCACGCATTCATCGTGAATCGTTTTTCTATAACTGTATGCACATGTATCACATCGTGCCATCCGAGTCCTGTCACAGGGCAAAACAAGAAATACAGGACTCGGTCGGGAGCTTTAGATTTATCTGCCGATGCAGATACTAAGGTCTGCTTTTCTACACGTGGCTATGGTCCCACGAGACCCCTCCCTCAACTAGTGAAAGGCAACACAAGAGAAAATCTTGCATGAGAACTACACTCCGGCCAGCCCACATCCTACGGCCTACCTCACCCATAATTAGATAGCAAATCATGGTCTGTTGGGTGTTCCCTGCCTTTCCGTACGTACACGCTTGACTCAAGATGGTAGATGATCGACGAACTTGCTATCTCGGGCACCTTATGTATTCGTCGACTCACTGCTATCCACCCCAGTCTTTAGGTCGCTCGCATAGCAACCAAGGCATATTCTTGGTTCTTCTACCGCAGACCTCAACCTCTCGTGAGCCTAGTATAATGACCTGGCAGCTCACAGAGGGATCCCAAGAATATCCTCACGTTCCCTGAAGCCGCTGCTTCGTTACCCAGTTCGTTGGAGCCTTTATCCAAATCAGATAGCCTGCTCCTACACGCATACTTAAACGTTGACCTAACGTATCGGGTTACTGATCTATCTAAGAAATGGTCCAAATTTCCTTGACTAAGAATTATTACTTAGTTTCCCTTAACTATGGTTTACCACTTAGCCCTATTTCCATTATCCTTGTTAACTATGGTTATTTACCTAATCCTCCGAATTAGGGTTTATCTAATGGGTTAAGTGTCACTTAAGTTCACAACTTAACCCGTCTACAAAACATGTCGAAACTGGCTAAGTATCCAAGTCCAAGACTTAACCCTACAGACCATGTGTCAAGTTGGTTAAGTATATCAAGCAATCCATGGCTTAACCCCGTCTAATTATCATTTTAGATTGGTTAAGTATATATTAATTTGACCCCATCAAATTACCGAGTCAAATCAGTCAAGCGTATTCGAACGATTCATGACTTAGCCTTATCATGTTTTCACGTTAGATTGGTTAAGTATAGGTTAACTTAACCTCATCAAATTAACGAGTTAGATTGGTTAAGTATAGGTCACTTAACCTCATCAAATCATCGTGTTAAATTAGTTAAGTGTTTAACTTGACCTCATCCGATTACCATGTTTAGATTAGTTAAGCCTAATCTTAACCCCATCCATTAACTGTATTATACGGTTAAGTGTCATTAAGAAAATTTACTTAACCTTATCCCGTTATCGTGTTGGATTGATTAAGTGTTGGTTAACTTAATCCCGTCCACTTGTCGTATAAAAATGGTCAAGTGTCATTAGGCAAATCAAGTTACTTAACCTACCCAAGCTTATCATGTTTTGTTAAGTATCATTAGCCTAATCAAATTACTTAACCCATTTGTTCATATCATATTTGGTTAAGCCTCATTAATCCAATTAACTTAACCCTATTATGTGGCATTAATTTAATTAATGCACCCTCAACCTCTCACATTAGACCTTGTTGTGGTTACTAGTTAAGCCGGGCGGGTCCGGGTAGATTTACACCACAACCTAGTCTAACCTCGGGTCTTAAGCGCGACATGACCAACTTCTCACATTGGGTCCTATTGTTTGCAACTACTAGTTAGGCCGGTCGGTTCCGGGTAGTTTTACGTTGCAAACTCAACCCAACCTCGAGTTGGCCATACTTACATTTTCTAAGTTCGTCATGTTCCAAAACATGTTACAAGTTTTCAAGCATTTGGGTAGACCTAACTTAATAGGTAAATTCCCAAAGGGTAGACCTAACTTAATAGGTAAATTCCCAAGCTCATGTTTTTATGCATACTTACATGCCAACCTCCATGTTATCTTTCAAGTCATATTTTCAAGTATAAACACATGTCATATTCAAGTTAAGATTTTGCGACATGTTCATGTTTATCTAACTACCCAAAATCGTGTTTTCCCAACGCAAGCAAAGCGAGTCAACATAGTAAGGATACTATGTCACATTTTGGTCTCAAAACATGCATGATGCCAAAAAGGGCTTGGCTTCCACATGCATAACATCATAAAGGGATTGGCCATAAACATGCATAGTGTCATAAGGTAATTTGGCCACAAACATGCATATTATCAAAAAGGGTTTGGCCATAAACATGCACAACTTAAAAGAGGGAATTGGCCACGAGCATGCATAATCTCATAAAGGATTTGGCCACAAACTTGCATGTTAGCATAAGGGGTTTGGGTTCATAAACATGCATAAGCCCCAAAATCTTGTCTTAGCCAATGTTTCACAAGTAAAGTGGTTCATAAAGGTTCATGCTAGCATTTCATGCATAAAGATCCAAACTTGCAAGATAAACTAGGTTATGCATAGCATGAGAGGCATGATTAAGTTACTCACATGGCCTAAGATCATAAATATGAACACAAGAGGCATGGTAAGGTTCATATAGGTTCGCATAATCATGTTTAGCCTCATTTTATCCCATGTCAACATTAAAAATACCGTTTTGATCTAAAAGTAGCTAGAACTTACATAGCTAGGCCTAGGGAAAGGAGCATGAATCATCTTGGCTAAGAAAGGTGCCTCCTTTGTAGAAGAATCGTCATGGAACTCGCATAGGAATGTTGATTTGGCCTTGATTTGGTGTAGCAAACTTGCACCTTTTGATTTGAACTTGATTTGAGTGCATAGGCTCTAGGGATTGGAGATGGAGGCCATGATCAAAATTAATTTTGGCAGCACTTAGTTGCTAGGTTTGATTTTTAGGGATTTAGGTTAGGTTTAGGGTGTTTTTATAGAGATTAGGATAGTTTTAGGCCCTTAGATTAACCCTAGGATAGATTAGGACCATCAGATCTCGGAAGCTTCCAGAACCAGCCCAAGAACAGGACCAGGTGAGACAAGCAGGTGCGCCAGGCAGCTTGCCCCGGCCACCCCCTGTCGACAGGCAAGTCGACAGGGCTGTCGACTTGGTCTGGGCCCAAGTCGACAGGCCTGTCGACAGCCCTGTCGACATGGCCTAGGCGGGGAAACTTCCCGCCTAGCCCCATATCTGATTTCCAAAACTGTCCGAAATTCAAATTCCCAGAAATCTTCTTTGGGCCTTTAACGGGTCATACGGACTCCGATTCTCGAAAACTCGGACTCTATTTCGCGTATTTTTCCGAGACGAACGCAATGGCACAGACCGTTTCACTTGATTCAGAATTTATAATTTAATTCTGTCTTGATTCTTGATTTAACGTGTTATCGAAAAATACGGGTTGTTACAGTTTTGCTCCAAAGCGTTAGTTAAATCTTTATTTAGATTTGAACGTGAAATGGTAATTAATTTTACCGATAACACCGTGATGTTAAATATGGAGTATTACCAGTTTTGCTTCATGGGATGAATAGGTTGGGATTGGGAAATAAAATAAATAATTACTTCAGTATGGTTCGCTAATCTCGACTAGTTTAGAAAACCATAATTTGGTTTGAAACGACACCCAAAGGAAGATTAAAGGATAAATTTTAAAGAATTTATCTTGGATAAAATTAATGGGAACCTTTCCCTGAGAATATGAATTGAAATGAGGCGTATGTTGTGTTTGTGTAACATTTGTTTTTAATATACGCGGGTTGTTCGGAAAGGCCGGGTTTATACCCATTCTGAATAACCGATTCGATGATATGTCGAAGATGAAGACGATGGTCGAAGACCGGAAGTCTTCAGATCGTTTGGATAATTACTGACGATCCTGATTGGGCTGTACACCCAAGAGGATGGAAATAGTTGGTGGTCGTCCAGACGTACTTGGAGATCGATGGATATGCGAGGAAAGTGCCTCCGGTTTCGTTCAGACCCAGAACGGACTTGTAAATGGATTGTGTGTCTGACATTAGATTCTATTCTGTGTCGATTGATTTCTATTAAATATACATCTGTTTGGCGGCGGAGAATTTATTCTTTTGCTTAACGCCCTTCTCTGAGACGTATGAGCTCAGAGGTTATATATCGATAGATATCAATCGCATGGCATGAATTGCCTGTGTGGCACGCTAAGTTGCATGGATCAAGGCTTCTGTTGAAAAGCAAATTCTTGTGGTTGATGATCAAAGCACGGCCTACGTGGCAGCTTTGTGTATAACGTGAATTTGCGAGCCTCACACCTCGGTATGAGTCAAAAACGGGATACGGACTGCTGGGAGAGCACGACGTTTCTTTCTAGCTATGGTGGTGTCAGTGACTTACCAGCCCTGACATTTATATACTTTTCACCTTTGTGGTTGTTGGAATGAGGCGCCTCGATTATAGGTCTGTAAGGACCGGGAAACGTGTGTTCAGGAATTGCCAATCCTCTAACGTAAGTGAGGACCGGCCCAGCCGCATCCGGGGTTGCCTAGAGTGCGTAGCCCCGAGACATTTGCTAGAGTGTCTCGAACGTGGAGAGGAGCTTGCCCCTTGCCTCGACTCATGGCGGAATCCAATTTCCAATACGTGTATTGCAGTTTTAATTGTAGAACTAGTATGGCGACATAGTAGATGGTAGCTATGCCGCCTATGATTGATATTTATGATTGAAATTGTTTTGACACTATACACCTATAATAGTATCAAATAATGTGTTTTAAACGTATCAAGCATGCTTTGGCTGTTATAAGGGAAAACCCTATCCTCCGGCTTGCGTTGCATTGTGTGATGGGTCCTGGGTCTTATAACAGCTTCATTTTTCTTTATTTAGCATTGCGCTGTTTGTTCTATGCACTGGTATTCTTGGGAGGAAACCCGTTCCGTGTTACACGGCGTGGTCCCTTGATTTACCTAACTTTAAATCCAATATTAATAACTGTTTTAGTTCTCACACCAGTCACATGACTGACCTGGAGTTTATTGTTTTAACCTAAACTCTGGGTGCCCCTATTTTCCGCACGGGCAGCTAGTAGTTTTGGTTTTGCAGATGTATATTCACAGGATCTTGGTTTATAGCTGGAATGATATCCGGAAAGCTCTGTATCCGTATATCACCTTCAGTTGTGCTTTGTATTATTTTTCCGCTGCTATGTAATTTATTTAAATCTCTGATATTTGTCGAATGTAATTTATTCATTTATACTCTTTATATTCTTGTATTCTGATGAAATTGTTGTAATAACAATGAAATGTTCTTCCGTCTGCGTTCATTTGTGTGTTGTTCTCAAAGTATCCGCGCTTTCCTTAATGGGGAAGAAACGGGTTCTCACACCCACTACCCATTTTTGTCCTTCGTACCCACTACATTCCCACTTAATACCCAATGGACTCAGGTAGGGGAATACCGAACGGTTATTGAGGACCCGTCGGGTAAACAATAAACATTAACTCAAGTGTATAACAGTAGACTTAAATGCTAAAGAAGTAAGGAAAATGAATGGACACAGGCACAACAAACAACATGCGTGATATGAATAACTGTTATTATTAAATAACATTTAATAAGCACAACCGCATGTGAAAGGATACAATTTGTTAAACTGAATAGACACAGCACAAGTGCACAACAATCTATGTTTCTACTTAATGTATATATGCCTAATGTGCACGTTCTTTAACAGGAAATATTTATCGGGTCGGATACGAGGTGAATAGCAATACCTTCGTACCCGCCCCGTACCTACTTCGGGTATTGAAATCATCCTCCGCCCCCACCCCATTACCCGCTAAGTCGGGGAATCCCCACCCGATTAGGCGCGACTCTCCGTGGGTACACATACCCACGAATTAAATTTGCATCTCTACTTCCATATGTCGTTTGTAGCGCATCAGATGCACGGTAGGATCTGCCATCCCGTTATAAGTTTCTAGAACTGGAAGTTTGAAATCAGGAGGATTGTAGGAATTCTTGATTTCTTGTGTGAATGGATTATGATTGGTGTTGTCCACATCATTCTGAGAAGTACGACCTCCAGAGAGGCGCTGAATCTGATCTGCTAGCCGATTGCCTTTGAAAAGTTATTGCATGTTGCCTAAATTAAAGCTGGTTCCCCCAGCGTTAAGTGTAAGAGAAGAAGGAAGCTGTTGGTGAGCTGTTGGGAGCGGATCGTGGGGACTGGTTCGTGAGCCAGGGGGTGCAGCCCGATCGGGTCTTAGGGGCTGGTCACAAACCGCATCACGAGCCGTTTGATGTTGTTGAGTTGAAGTAGGTGCCCTGGTGTCCATTTGAACCAGATCTGAAGATGGTCAAGCCTGACCATTTCCAAGAGATAGAGGGATGCCCCAGAGCTCATGCTGAGCCATGGGATGGGTTACCCGATCACGATTGCCAATGAGATCAGCTTTGGTAGCTTCATTTCCCGCAAGTTGAGTGTAGCTTGGCTTTCCATCCCTTTGAGCGAAGATTCCATCCATCATCCCCTGTTGTTTTCGGAAGCGACCATCTTGCCTTACCATTTGAGCTCTCAATTGAATGAGAACGCCATCCATCTCTTCTTTGGTCAAGTATGCTGATGGGTTGTCATGAGAGGAAGCCTCCTGGCTTGCCTTGTTTCTCGTGCCTTCATTCTCAACACGGGAAATCCTTCATTTGGTCATCTATCCAATAGACAAATAATTTGCTTTCCTTCAAGCTAGAAGAAGGAATTGTATCGTGTTCCCCCTTCCTGAAGCGCCAAAATATTATACTAAAATTTGGTACTAACACCAGAATGCAGTGTGAAGTCCTCACAATCACAAATTACAGATCACAAAATGCCAAAAACAATAAATAATAGGAGACACACGAGGTTTTTATAGTGGTTCGGCTCAATCTAAGCCAACGACCACTTTGTAATCTTTTATTTATACTGACAGGTTGCAAGAGAAATCAGTACATTTGCAAGAAAGAGGAGAAAGAGAATGAATTTATACACGAAAACCTCATGTTAATGTAGTTTGAGAAACACAATGTCCTTGGGTTTATGCAATGGTGGATTCTATGAGGAGTTATTGCCGAAAGATCCCTCAAAATGCCTTCAAATGGTGTATTTATAGCAAATTCCTGGTACCAGTTCGTAGGCCATGTGGCACGCATCCCAAAAATCCCAAAATGAGGTGGAAAACATGGAAAAATCCTCTCAAGTCGTGACATTCTATGTGTAATGAGATCTGGGTTGATAGGAGGAGGAATAGCCAAGAGAATAAGTCACCATCGTGTGCAACGCTGATGCTTCATGCGGTTCGTGGTCATGGTTCATGAGTCAGGATGGTGAGCTGAGGTGAGGATCCGGTGGTGAGTCCACAATTGGGTCGTGGTCTAGAGGTCCACCACGAGCCGATTAGAGGGGCGAATTAAGCCCTAAGTGGCGAGACCAAGGGGGCGAGCCATGTGGGGTGAGCCTGTAATGGAAGGTGAAAACTGATCTAAAGTCCAAGCTAATGATGCTTCATCACTCCATCCAAGTGACTTCCAGTCCATACTTCTACACGCTTTCACGGAAACGGGCATAACTTCAAAATCGTAAGTCCGTTTTGACCAAACGAAAAAAGTACTTGAAGCTAATTAAGAGGGCTATAAGGTTATAGTGCAAAGCACAATAATTGACATTTTCGGGCCCAAAAGTGGCCGTCTGGTAGGAGTTTTGGGCCATTCATTGTTTTTGATGCGACTTCAACCAAATCGCTTCCTGTCTTCTGACGATGTTCTCAAAACTTGAACGTGTTGTTAACTAGAGATTTCACGTGTGACAACTTTGACTAAAAAGCAACATTTTGCTTACCCAAAACACATCTTTCTAGTTGAAGGAAGATGTGTTCTGGAAAATCCAAGAAAACCAAGGCCACGCCGGGTCCGCCAATTGTAACTGTAATCCATACCTGCAAAGGAGAGACGGAAAACAGATGTGTCAAATCCTGACAAAACTGATTGACCTTTTCGAGCATAAACCATACTTGGACATCATATTGAGCATAAACCATACTTGAGGGACATTTGAATCATCCTACCAAGACCTGGTGAGGGACTAAACCATCCGAGCACAAGCCAAACCGGGAAGTTAAAGCTGAGCATAAACCATAATCGAGTTTTATTGAGTCCCTTTACCAAGTGCTGACGAGATTATTCGCCGTTCAGAGTATAATCCATGATTAAGAATCCAATGGAGTACAATCCATACTCAGATCCAGAAGGAGCTGCGCTTGCCAAAGCCTGACAAGACAGTTCGTCTCTAGGCATAATCCATACCTAGGGGTTTGAAATAAGTATAAGCCATACTTTAATTGAGACTGAGAATCCTACGACAACCTGACAAGATACATAAATTTTCCAAACATAATCCATGCTTGGAAAGTCCTTCCTTATTCAATTCAAAGTACAAAACCAAGCAAATCCTGATGGGTTTATCATCGAATCCAGAGCACTCTTTGTGGCTACATCCTAACCCCACACGTGTGTACTCCAACTTAGCCAATCGGAAAACCTAAAGAAAGCAAAAAACATATCTTAAATCTTAAGAAATGTAGCAAATGCAGAGTGATTCAATCCATATTAGTTGATGATGAGCCCACGAGAGCCCAATCCAGGTTTGTTCCCACTCCGGAGAGCAAGTGGTGGCAGCACGGATGCGGGCGCTGTCGGTTTTTTCACATACTCGAGTAGGTCCCCGCGTCTAACCCATTCCTCAATCAGATCTCGTAAATGTCTGCAGTCATTTTTGTCATGATCATCCATATCGTAGAATATGCAATGTTTTCCAGAGTCGCATTCTCTTTGCAATGCTTCCTCTTGGGAGGCTGCAGATAGGAGATAGCACCGTTTGTGTCCATGTAAATGTCGATCAATGAATCACCGAGTTCAGTGTACTTTTCATATCTGGGTCCTCTTCAGGGCTGAGTGTTGCGGTCATTCTTGACAATAGCTTTTCCCTTACCTTTTCCAAAACCAGATGGTCTTTCGTCTTTGATCATGTTGACATCGAGAATGCGCTTCTCAAAAGTTGCATCTACTTCCCGTAGAAATCTATCAGCTTTATGGTAGAATTCACCGAGATTTCGTAGTGGTTCTCAGTACGAAGACTTTTTGAATTCCGACTCGTCCAAAATGCCGGACACTACCTCCATCAATACCATAGATGGTTCGGGTCGATCAACTGATGTTGACAAGATGTTGAATCTTTCTAGAAATGTTAGACCAAAATTTGGTACTAACACCCGAATGCAGTGTGAAGTCCTCACAATCACAAATTACAGATCACAAAATGCAGAAAATAATAAATAATAAGAGACACACGAGGTTTTTATAATGGTTCGGCTCAATCCAAGCTTACATCCACTTTATAATCTTTTATTTATACTAAAAGATTACAAGAGAATTCAGTACATTTGCAAGAAAAAGGAGAAAGAGAATGAATTTATACACAAAAACCTCATGTTATTGTAGTTTGAGAGACACAATGTCCTTATGTTTATGCAATGGTGGATGCCGTGAGGATTTAGTGCCAAAAGATCCCTCAAAAGGCCTCAAATGGTGTATATATATTCATTTTCTGGTACTGGTTTGTGGTCCACGTGGCACGCATCCCAAAAATCCCAAAGTGAGGTGGAAAACATGGAGAAATCATCTCTAAGTCGTACCATGCCACGTGTAATGAGATTCGGGTTGATAGGAGGAAGAATAGCCAAGAGAATAGGTCACCATCATGTGCAAGGCTGATGCTTCATGCGGTTTGTGGTCATGGTTCATGAGCCGGGATGGTGAGTTGAGGTGAGGATCCGGTGGTGAGCCCACGATCGGGTCATGGTCCAGAGGTCCCCCACGAGTCGAGTTGTGGTCCAGGGTTCCACCACGAGCCGAGTGGGGGAGGGGGCGAAGCCCAAGGGGGCGAGTCGATCTAGGAAGGTGAAAGCCGATTTAAAGTCCAAGCTAATGATGCTTCGTCACTCCATCCAAGTGACCTCCAGTCCATACTTTTACACGCGTTCACGGAAATGAGCGTAACTTCGAAACCGTAAGTCCGTTTTGACCAAACTAAAAATGTACTGGAAGCTAATTTAGAGGGCTACAAGATTTTTAATGCCAAGCACATTACTTGACATTTTTGGGCCCGAAAGAGGTCGTCTGGTAGGAGTTTCAGGTCATTCTTTGTTTGTGATGCAACTTCAACCAAATCACTTCCTGTCTTTTGACGATGTTCTCAATACTTGAATGTATCGTTGACCAGAGATTTCACTTGTGATGGCTTTGATTACAAAGCAACATTTTGCCCACCAGAACATATCTTACTGGTTAAAGGAAGATGTGTTCTGGATAATCCAAGAAAACCAAGGCCATGCCAGGCCCACCGGCTGTAAGTATAATCCATACCTGTAAAGGAGAGAAGGCAAAACAGATTTGTCAAATACTAAGAAAACTAATTAACCTTTTCGAGGATAAACCATGTTTGGGCATCCGATTGAGCACAAAACCATACTTGAGGGATGTTTGAGCCATCCTGCGAAGACCTGGTGAGGGACCAAACCTTACGGGCATAAGCCATACCTGGAAGTTCAAACTGAGCATAAGCTATGCTCGAGTATTGAGTCCCTTTTCCAAATCCTGACGAGATTATTCACCGTTTCAGAGTATAATCCATACTTCAGAATCCTACAGAGTACAATCCATACTCAGATCGAGAAGGAGCTGCGCTTGCCAAAGCCTGACATGATAGTCCGTCCCTAGGCATAATACATGCCTAGGGGTCCGAAATAAGTATAAGTCATACTTTAATTGAGATTGAGATTCCTGCCACAACCTGACAAGATACTTAAATTTTTCAAACATAATCCATGCCCGGAAAATCCTTCCATATTAAATTCAGAATACAAAGCAAATCCTGATTGGTTTGTCATTGAATCCAGAGCATGCTTTGGGTCTACATCCTAACCCCGCACGTGTGTACTCCGACTTAGCCAACCGGAAAACCTAAAGAAAGAAAAAAACATATCTTAAATCCTAAGAAATGCAACAAATGCAGAGTGATCCAATTCATATCAGTTGATGATAAGCCTATGAGAGCTCAATCCAGGTTCGTTCCCTCTTCGTGGAGCAAGTGGTGGTAGCGCCGATGCGGGCGCTATTAGTTGTTTCACATACTCGGGTAGCTCTCCACGTTTAACCCATTCCTCAGTTAGATCTGACAAACGTCCGTATTCATTTGTGTCATGATAGTCCATATCGTGGAATATGCAATGTTTTCCAGAGTCGCTTTCTCTTTGTGATGGATCTCTTTTGGGAGACTTCGGATAGGAGATAGCACCATTTGTGTCCATGTAAATGCCGATCAATGAAGCACTGAGTTCGGTGTACTTTTCATATCTGGGCCCTCTTCAGGGCTGAATGTTGCGTCATTCTTGGAAACAACTTTTTCCTTTCCTTTTCCACAATCAGAAAGTCTTCCGTCTTTGAGCATGTTGATGTCGAGAATGCGCTTCTTAGAAGCTTCAACTTCTTCCCACAGAAATTTATCTACTTCAAGGTGGAATTCACTGAGATTTCACGGTGGATCTCGGTACAAAGACTTTTTGAATTCCGACTCATCCAAAACATCGGACACTGCCGCTATCAATACCGTAGATGGTTCAGGTCGATCAACTGATACTGCCGCGATGTTGAATCTTTTCAAAAATGAATGCAGAGTTTCTCCAGACCTTCGCTTGATTGTAGTAAGTGACATGACATTCTTGGGTCATGTAATATGGACCCAAAATTACTCGATAAAGTGAGCGACCAACACTTTCCAGTTATTGATCGATTCAGATTCCACCTACCGAATCCACAATGCAGCTATATCAGTTAAGAAGGGGGGAAAGAATTTTTCCATGACGTTTTTCGATGCCGATTAAACATCCATAAGCCGTTTGTAGCACATCGGATGCACGGTAGGATCTGTCCTGCAGTTATTAGGCTCTAGAACTGGAAGTTTGAAATTTGGATTATTGCAGGAATTCCTGAATTCTTACGTGAATGGATTGTGATTGATGTCATCCATATCATTCTGAAAAGTGCGGCCTCTCGAGAGGTGCTGAATCAGATCTGCTAGGCGATTGCCTTCAAAAAGTTGTTGCAGATTACCTAAATCAGAGCTAGTGCCCCTAGCTTTAAGTGTAAGAGAAGAAGGAAGCTGTTGGTGAGCTACAGGGAGCAGGTTGTGTGGACTGATTCGTGAGGTGCAACTCGATTGGGTCTCTGGGGCTAGTCACGAACGGCATCACGAGCCGATTGATGCTATTGAGTTAAAGTTGGTGCCCTGGTGTCCATCTGAACCAGACATGAAGAGGGTCGATCTTGACCATTTCCAAGAGCTAGAGAGATGCCCCTGAGCTCATGCTGAGCCACGGGACGGGTGACCCAATCACGATTGCCAAGATAGCCTCTTCGGTAGCTTCATTTCTAGCAAGTTCAGCATTGCTTGGCCTTCCAACCATCCGAGCAAAGAATATGTTTATCATCTCCTGTTGTTTTTAGAGGATATTATCTTGCCTTGCCATTTGAGTTCTCAGTTCAGTGAGAATGTCATCCATCTCTTCTTTGTCAAGTATGCTGATGGGTTTTAATGAGAGGAACCCTTTTGGCTTTCCTCGTTTCTTGTGCCTTCATTCTCAGCACGGAAAATCTTTTGTTCGGTCATCAACCCAATAGCCAAATAATTTTCTTCCCTTCAAGCTAGAAAAGGAGTTGTATCGTGTGCTCCCTTGCTGGAACGCCAAAATGTTAGACCAAAATTTGGAACTAACACCCGAATGCAGTGGAAGTACTCACAATCCCAAATTATAGATCACAGAATGTAGAAAACAATAAATAATAGGAGACACACGAGGTTTTTATAGTGGTTCAGCTCAATCCAAGCCTACGGCGACTTTATAATCTTTTATTTATACTGACAAATTACAAGAGAAATTAGTACATTTGCAAGAAAGAGGAGAAAGAGAATGAATTTATACATGAAAACCTAGTGTTAATGTAGTTTGAGAGAAACAATGTCCTTGTGTTTATGCATTGGTGGATGTCGTGAGGAGTTAGTGCCAAAAGATCCCTCAAAATGCCTTCAAATGGTGTATTTATAGCCATTTTCTGGTATGGTTCGTAGGCTACATGGCATGCATCCCAAAAATCCCGAAATGAGGTGGAAAACGTGGATAAATCCTCTCCAAGTCATGCCATGCCATGTGTAATGAGATCCGAGTTGATCGGAGGAAGAATATCCAAGAGAATAGGTCACCATCGTGTGCAATGCTGATGCTTCATGCGGTTCATGGTCATGGTTCATGAGCCCAGATGGTGAGCTGAGGATCCAATGGTGAGCCCATGATTGGTTCGTGGTCCAGAGGTCCACCACGAGCCGGGTTGTCGTCCATGGCTCCATCACGAGCCGAGTGGGGGGGGGCGAGCCCTAGAAGGCGAGTCGGTCCATGAAAGTGAGAGCTGATCTAATGTCCAAGCTAATGACGCTTCGTCACTCCATCCATGTGACTGACAGTCCGTACTTCTACACGCATTCATGGAAATAGGCGTAACTTCCAAACCATAAGTCCGTTTTGATCAAGCGAAAAATATACTTGAAGTTAATTCAGAGGGCTACAAGAATATAGTGTAAAGCACTGTCATTGACGTTTTCGGGTCCAAAAGGGGCCGTCTGGTAGGAGTTTTGGGCCATTCTTTGTTTGTGATGCGACTTCAACCAAATCACTTCTTGTCTTCTGGCGATGTTCTTAATACTGGAATGTATAGATAACCAGAGATTTCATGTGTGATGGCTTTAACTAAAAAGAATGTCAACATTTTACCCCTAGAGCATATCTTGCTGATTGAAGGAGGATGTGTTCTGCATATTCAAAGAAAACCAAGGCCACGCCGGGATCGCCAGCTGCAAGTATAATCCATACCTGCAAAGGACAGAAGGCAAACAGATGTGTCAAATCCTAACAAAATTGATTAAACTTTTCGAGCATAAACCATGTTTGGGCATCCGATTGAGAATAAACCATACTTGAGGAACGTTTGAACGATCCTGCCAAGAACTGGCGAGGGACCAAACCTTCCGGGCATAGGCCATACCTGGAAGTTCAAACTGAGCATAAACCATAATCGAGTTTTATTGGGTCCTTTTACCAAGTCCTAACGAGTTTATTCGCTGTTCCAGAGTATAATCCACAATTAAGAATCCAATGGAGTACAATCCACGCTCAGATTGAGAAGAAGCTGCGCTTGCCGAAGCCTGACAAGACAGTCCGTCCCTAGGCATAATCCATACCTAAGCGTCCAAAATAAGTATAAGTCATACTTTAATTGAGATTGAGAATCCTACCACAACCTGACAAGATAATTATATTTTCCAAACATAATCCATGCTCGGAAAGTCCTTCCTTATTCAATGCAAAATACAAAATCAAAGCAAATCCTGATTGGTTTGTCATCGAATCCAGGGTACGCTTTGGGGCAACATCCTAATCCCGCACGTGTGTACTCCGACTTAGCCAATCGGAAAACCTAAAGAAAGCAAAAAAAAATATCTTAAATCCTAAGAAATGCAGAAAATACAGAGTGATCCAATCTAGATCAGTTGATGATGAGCCCTCGAGAGCTCGATCCAGGTTCGTTCCCTCTCCGGGGAGCAAGTGGTGGCAGCGCGGATGCGGGCGCTATCGGATGTTTCATATACTCGGGTAGCTCTCCACTTCTAACACATTCCTCAGTCAGCTGTGACGGCCCGCCCCGCACCAACCGGCATTTACTCCAAAAGTGCGTTGTACACATGTCCAGTTAGCATGGAACGGGTCGCCAGAAGGAAAAGAAAGAAGGGAATGAACATACAAAGAACCTGTAGAATGTCTCACAGCGCATAGAACAAAATATAATAATAACATACTTGACATAAAACAGGAGAGACAATGCATAAGCTGAAAATCAGAACTAAACATCATAGCAGCGGAAATTCAGAATACAGCTTATTACAACTTTCAAACTGTCTCAAAGCAAAAGTAAGATAAATGAGGTACACTACTAATGCCCAAGTAGCGACCACCAACGACACAGGGAGAATGTGTATATATATATATATATATATATAATACGTGGAAGCCTCCTGCCCGCCTCCGAATCAGCTACTCGCACATCACCAGCTAACCTGTCTCTAGTCTGCTCGTGTGAGCACCCAGAGTAATAAGAGGAGACATAAAACTCTGGGTCAGACATAAAGCCTGGTATGAGCGATAAGCATCTAAAGTGAACAATAACAGGTAGACTAAAACATACCTGTACCTGGACCTGCAACCAAAGAGTTAGCACTACATACTGTACAACACTCTAAGGTATCATATCAAACAGTGTAAAGATACGGAGGTGGGGGAGGTGTGCATGTCATAATGATGGAAAACAATTCAATCAAAGCATTCATCCTCACATCTCTCACTCAGTGCGTAAAGTATACGATATTCACCACTTCGATCACCCAACATTCCTTGCTACGATCACTTTGCCCCATGAAGTCATAAATGGCTTCACTGCACTGATAACGTAGCCACTAATTCCTCGCTATGTCCACTTGCCCCATGGAGTTATTCACCCCATCTGCGCTGGCTCATAGCCTTACTAATCCTTACTATGTCCACTTGCCCCGTGGAGTTATTCACCCCATCCGCGCTGGCTCATAGTCTTACTACGCATCACCTTGCCCCTCAGGTCATAATGACCCTACTGCACTGATAACGTAGTCTTGCTACCATCACTTTGCCCCTCAGGTCATAATGACCCTACTGCACTGATAAGTAGCCCATCATTCCTTTTTAGTGGTGAATCAAAGTTATGAACATCGACAACTCCTAAGCACACGTCCCGCAGCAAAGTCCAACCATGAAGTGAACTCATTGGTTACCAACTGGTTCCGGGATCCTGAGCTCTAACTTCCATTTGGACTACCTTTGCATCTCGGGTTATTGGTCATCACAATCGAATCGGATTGGATCAGCCTTCACATTCTTTGTCGGATCGGATCGGCCTCTGCGTTCGGATCGGATCGTGGTCCTCCAGCTCGTGGCTCCTCTTCCTGATTCGGATCGGTGTCACCACTTCGGATCGGATCGGGTTGCTTTATCCGGGTCGGGTCGTGTCTTCTGATCGGGTCAGATCGTCTCGCCTAGTACCCATCGACTCGTGAGCTCCTGAAGTGGATCGAGTCGTGCTCCTCCCTTCGGATCGTGGCGCCTCATCAAGTTGGATCGGATCGTGGAGAGGATTCGCGATCGGGGTGACCATACGGATCGTTGCCCTCGAATCGGATCGCCCCTATGCTTACCGATCCGGTCGGTTCGGGCAGATTCCTGCAGTTTCCCCAGCGAGCAGTTGACGCCCCTCGACGGCGTTTTTGACCATTCTAACTATTCTAACCAATCACAAAACATTTCATACAGTCATAGCAACATGCATAATCAACCACAAACATCATTCACATCAATATGATAGGTAAAAATGGACCAAACACACCCAAAATCCCAAATTTCCCCTTAAGCATACCTAGGTGAAACTAATGATAGGATTATCAAAGCTTGACCAAATTTACCCAAATTCATATCAGAGGTCTAAAACATCATTCCGAATTTTATAAATATTTTTCCAGAATTTTATCATGTTTAAATTCGCTAATTAACACTAATCAATCCTAATTAGCCATAATTAGTGCAAAACTAAGCAAATCACTCACCTTAGCCACAAAATAAACTAAGATCTGAAATGATTCTCTGATTTGATGTGAATCTCAATGCCAACAGCAGCTCCTTTGTTGATTTGGTGAAGATCCTTCTTGATTAGGGGTTGCTAAGCCAAATCCTTAACCTAAAGGTGATTTGGAGGTGATTTAGAGGTTGGAGGCCATTTTTAGGGATCCTTGGTGATAAGTGGAGGCTAGAAAACTGAAATGGAATGATTCTCCATCTCATTTCAGCCCTCCCATAACCCTAATCCCGAAATGGGTTATGGGCCTACTCACTAATCACCCGATTTGGCCCGGTTAAGCAGTTTTTCACCCTCCAAACCTTGTTTCAGCCATACCTCCCAAACGGTAAGTCCGTTTGGCTATTGTAACCACTCTACGGAAAGAGAAACCATCAAACGAATCAAATGGAAGTGGTTTCAGGTCAAAATTCCTTTTCAATCAAAAGTTATGGCTAAAACAGTACCAACTAGGGGCAAAATGGTCATTTAAAAATCGACAAAAATCATAAGCATGGGAAATGACTCTAATAAATGTTTCCCAAAGTTACATGACCATACGACTTCACATGGGAAAGAAATAAATATTCTACGATCCTATGATGTGTAGAATACGGGTCATTACACTCTCCCCCCCTTAAGAAATTTCGCCCCCGAAATTCCCTAATCCAAACATACACAAAAGTTCCCGCATGCCTATCAATCATAAAACAACAATCAAACATGCAAACAAGCAAAGTAAGTCTATCCTAGCATGCGGAAAACTAAATTGCAAAGTAAATCTTACCAGGCAAAGAGTTCTGGATAAGCCTTCCAAATGCTCTCCTCTGTCTCCCAAGTACAATCATTCTCGTTCTTGCCCCACTGAACCTTGACTAGCTTCACCGCCTTCCTTCGAAGTTGCTTCGTATCGTGCCCCACAATACGAATCGGCTTGCGGTTCCCAACCGCCTCGGGTTCTACTTCGAAGTCCTCTAACTGATCAGGTGAAATAGTCACATCAGAGTCGTGAACGAACTTCCTTAGTTGGGAAACATGAAATACATTGTGAACTCCTGCCATTTTCTCTGGTAAGTCAACTCTATACGCCAAATTCCCGACTAGTTCAAGAACAGGGAATGGCCCAACAAATCTTGGTGCCAACTTGCCTCTCCTGCCAAATCGTATCACGCTTTTCAACGGAGAGATCTTGACAAACACCAAGTCACCCACGGAGAATTTCAAGTCCCTTCTCCTCTTATCGGCATAACTCTTCTGCCTATCTTGAGCAGCTTTCACTCGTTGTTGAATGATCTTAATCTTATCCGATGTTTCTCTCACCACATCTGGTCCAAGTACAAACTTCTCGCCAGTCTCTATCCAACATGATGGTGAGTTGCACGGTCTTCCGTACAAAGCTTCATATGGAGCCATACCGATACTGGATTGGTAGCTATTATTATATGCAAACTCTACTAGATGCAAATGATCATCCCATGATCCACCAAAATCCAATATACAAGCTCTCAAGACCAATATACGATTCACCCTCTCCGTCTGACCGTCGGTCTGAGGATGATACGCGGTACTGAGATGTAATCTTGACCCTAGAGCCTCTTGTAAGCTCTTCCAAAACCCACTAGTGAACAACGGGTCTCGGTCACTCACAATGCTTTTGGGTACTCCATGAAATCTCACTACCCACTTCATATACAATTCAGCCAACTTGGATGCCGTCCTGGTCGATTTGACTGGTATAAATCTTGCGCTCTTAGTCAATCGATCCACAATTACCCAAATGCTATCATATCCCGATCTAGTCCTAGGTAAACCATCGATGAAATCCATCGAAACTTGTTCCCATTTCCATTCGGGAATTTCTAATGGTTGCAACAACCCACTAGGCTTCTTTTGCTCGGCTTTAACTAGCTGACAATTCATGCATTTTGATATAAACTTCCCAACGTCTCTTTTCATCCCTTCCCAGTAGTAGGTTCGCTTCATGTCTCGATACATCTTATTACCACCGGGATGTATAGTCAGTTTTGAGTGATGACATTCTCTAAGCACTTCATCTCTCAAACCATTCACGTTGGGCACAACTAGTCTTCCATCCTTCCGAAGCCATCCATCTCGATCAAGCCCATACACATTCATCTCCTCATCAACTCCCATTTCTAGCTTGGAGATGATTTCTAATAGGTTAGGATCGTCCCTCTGGCTAGAAACAATCCGCTCTATCAAAGTGGGTCTGATCGTCAAACTAGCTACCATAACTGGATCCAATTCGCACCTTGGTCTGAAATCAAACCCCGCGATATACTCCAGTTGCTTCCATTCAAGAAACATTGCCCCTAAGCTGGCATGTCTCCTACTCAAGGCATCGGCTACCGCATTACCCTTCCCAGGTGTATACGCGATATCAAAATCATACGAAGCCAAGAACTCTAACCATCTCTGCTGACGGAGATTCAGATCTTTCTGAGAGAAGAGATACTTTAACGATTTATGATCGGTAAACAGCTCAAATCTTTCTCCCAAGAGGTAATGTCTCCACATCTTCAGCGCAAATACAATCGCTGCCAATTCCAAATCATGGGTAGGATACTTCTTCTCATGCGGCTTTAGCTGTCGACTAGCATAAGCTACAACCCTACCTCCTTGCATCAATACTGCACCCAGTCCGGTACCACAAGCATCTGTGTATACCGTCATCTCTTCATTCCCTTTAGGAATGACTAACACTGGCGCACGCGTCAACCTCTCCTTTAGACTCTTGAAAGCATCCTCACACACTCCGTCCCAGACGAAGGACTGATTCTTCTTAGTCAACTGAGTCAACGGTGCTGCTATCTTGGAGAAATCCTGGATAAACTTACGATAATATCCAGCTATCCCCAAGAAACTTCTTACATCTGTAGCATTCTTGGGCGTAGGCCAATCCTATACCGTGGCCACCTTCGCAGGGTCCACGGCAATACCACTCTCGGAAACAACATGACCCAAGAATCTTACTTCCCTTCTCCAAAAATGACACTTAGAGAATTTCGCTTTCAATTGGTCTTTCCTCAACACTTCCATCACTATCCTCAAGTGCCCCTTGTGTTCTCCCTCTGTCCTTGAGTAAACAAGGATGTCATCCACGAACACAAGAACAAACTTATTCAACTGATCTCTGAATACTCGATTCATAAGATCCACAAAAAAGGCTGGTGCATTGGTCAACCCAAATGGCATGACCAACCACTCATAAAATCCAGACGGCGTCCTAAATGCCGTTTTCGGAACACTCTCATCTGCTACTCGAAGCTGATGAAATCCTGTCGCGAGGTCCAACTGGGAGAACACTCTAGCTCCTTCCAGCTGATCAAATAAATCATCTATCTACGGTAGAGGATACTTATTCTTCCTCGTCACCTTATTCAACTCGCGATAGTCCACACACAAACGAAGGGAACCATCTGCCTTAGTGGCAAACACAACTGGTGCTCCCCACTCGGAGACACTCCTTCTAATAAATCCCTTCTTCAAAAGATTGCTGACTTGCACCCCGAGCTCTCGCTGCTCCCTTGGTGCCATACGACGAAGTGGCATCACGATAGGTCTGGCATCTTTCACTAAATCAATACGGAACTCAATCTCTCGGTGTGGTGGGAGCCCGGTCACCTCCTCGAAGACGTCCGGATACTGGCCAACCACGGGCACATCTGACAACTCATCCTGCGGAATGTCGAGGGAATTTACAAAACTAGCCATAACCCCATCACTAGGTAGGCTACCAAACACTACCCTCCGCCCATCATCCGCCCTCACTGTCACCAAAAAGCCCTCACAGTCTACCACCACCCCGTATCTTTGGAGCCAATCGACTCCCAATATAATGCCATACCCAGTAAAGCCCAAAACAAAGCAATCATATACAAACATACATCCATGACTCGATAAGACCAAATTCCTGCAAATCATACTAAGGCTAGTCGAACCACCAATCGGGTTCGTTACTATCAATGGTCTATCGACTATCTCGGGTTCCAGTCCCAACCTATCTACCAGGTCACTAGATATGAAGGAACGGGAAGCCCCAGTATCAAACAAAACTCGAACTGGTATATCATAAATAGAAAGCATACCTTGAATAACAACATTCTTTCCTTTCTCCGCCGCAGTTGGGGCATTCGACGAAGAAGGAACAGCATCAATAGCATATGCTTTCACAATCTGCTTCTCCTTTAGAGGTTGCGGACACTTATCCTTCTGATGTCCCACTTGGCCACAGTTGTAGCACTTCCTTTCCGCTGGCTTGGCCCGACATTCCTTAGCATAATGGCCTTTCTTTCCACAGCTGAAGCACTCAACATCCTTCTTGCTCTTTTTCTGGCCACCTTTAGATTGGTCCTGCTTCCTCTTATTCTAAGAGTTATTCTTGCCTCCACCGCCTGCTTGCGGCTTTGGCCCTTCTGCAGATGCAGCCTCAGTCTTTGACTTAGGGTAAAGGCTCTCTGATCTCAAAGCTTTCCCCACGATCGATTCAAAAGTCTCATCAATGTGGTTGATAAGCCTTTCCCCCAAGTACCCATCCAGGCCAGTAAAGAACTTCTCATTCTTCTTTTCAGGAGTATCAATGAGAGACAGTCCATACTTCGACAAAGTGTCGAACTCAGCAATATAATCAGAAACTGCCCTTCCATTCTGCTTGAGTTCCAAGAACCTCTTGAACAATACTGACTTCTGGGCAGCTGGAATGAACTTCTCGCTAAAACGAGCCTTGAACTGAACCCAAGTAACCTGGTCCTCTGGAGTAGCTGTTCTAATGGCATTCCACCAATTCATCGCTCGCCCTTGCAGCTGACGAGACGCTAGCCTTCTCTTCATCGCATCCTCAAGACCCAAGTCATCAAAGATACGATCACAACTATCCATCCAATCTTGAACATCTGTGGCCGACTCCGTTCCATGGAACGGCTTCCCACCAAGATTAGTGTAATCCTTGCACAACTTGGCGAAATCGACCCTAGGCGCCTGCACTACTGGGCCAACACCAACTCCGGGATTGGGAATTGCCCCTTGCACTTCTCTAAGCATGTCTCTCATGAGGTTAGTGAACATAGCCCTCATGTCAGCGGCATTCCCATTATTGGCCCCTCTACCGGTACCTCTAACATGTCGGCTCATCATCAATCTGTAAAAGGGAAAACGATCAACGACCCCATAATGGTACTAGTGCAGTGCAACTTCATCTTCATATTACTAATAGTATATACATACATAGCTTTTGAAAGCCAAAGTAATCACAAATACGCGCTCTCATATACGTACTAACTCTCCCTAGTGTCTTTCCCTAGGTTAACTACGCAACCTAGAGCTCTGATACCAAGTGTGACGGCCCGCCCCGCACCAACCGGCATTTACTCCAAAAGTGCGCTGTACACATGTCCAGTTAGCACGGAACGGGTCGCCAAAAGGAAAAGAAAGAAGGGAATGAACATACAAAGAACCTGTAGAATGTATCACAGCGCATAGAACAAAATATAATAATAACATACTTGACATAAAACAGGAGAGACAGTGCACAAGCTGAAAATCAGAACTAAACATCATAGCAGCGGAAATTCAGAAAACAGCTTATTACAACTTTCAAACTGTCTCAAAGCAAAAGTAAGATAAATGAGGTACACTACTAATGCCCAAGTAGCGACCACCAACGACACAGGGAGAATGTGTATATATATATATAATACGTGGAAGCCTCCTGCCCGCCTCCGAATCAGCTACTCGCACATCACCAGCTAACCTGTCTCTAGTCTGCTCGTGTGAGCACCCAGAGTAATAAGAGGAGACATAAAACTCTGGGTCAGACATAAAGCCTGGTATGAGCGATAAGCATCTAAAGTGAACAATAACAGGTAGACTAAAACATACCTGTACCTGGACCTGCAACCAAAGAGTTAGCACTACATACTGTACAACACTCTAAGGTATCATATCAAACAGTGTAAAGATACGGAGGTGGGGGAGGTGTGCATGTCATAATGATGGCAAACAATTCAATCATAGCATCCATCCTCACATCTCTCACTCAGTGCGTAAAGTATACGATATTCACCACTTCGATCACCCAACATTCCTTGCTACGATCACTTTGCCCCATGAAGTCATAAATGGCTTCACTGCACTGATAACGTAGCCACTAATTCCTCGCTATGTCCACTTGCCCCATGGAGTTATTCACCCCATCTGCGCTGGCTCATAGCCTTACTAATCCTTACTATGTCCACTTGCCCCATGGAGTTATTCACCCCATCCGCGCTGGCTCATAGTCTTACTACGCATCACCTTGCCCCTCAGGTCATAATGACCCTACTGCACTGATAACGTAGTCTTGCTACCATCACTTTGCCCCTCAGGTCATAATGACCCTACTGCACTGATAAGTAGCCCATCATTCCTTTTTAGTGGTGAATCAAAGTTATGAACATCGACAACTCCTAAGCACACGTCCCGCAGCAAAGTCCAACCATGAAGTGAACTCATTGGTTCCCAACTGGTTCCGGGATCCTGAGCTCTAACTTCCATTTGGACTACCTTTGCATCTCGGGTTATTGGTCATCACAATCGAATCGGATCGGATCAGCCTTCACATTCTTTGTCGGATCGGATCGGCCTCTGCGTTCGGATCGGATCGTGGTCCTCCAGCTCGTGGCTCCTCTTCCTGATTCGGATCGGTGTCACCACTTCGGATCGGATCGGGTTGCTTTATCCGGGTCGGGTCGTGTCTTCTGATCGGGTCGGATCGTCTCGCCTAGTACCCATCGACTCGTGAGCTCCTGAAGTGGATCGAGTCGTGCTCCTCCCTTCGGATCGTGGCGCCTCATCAAGTTGGATCGGATCGTGGAGAGGATTCGCGATCGGGGTGACCATACAGATCGTTGCCCTCGAATCGGATCGCCCCTATGCTTACCGATCCGGTCGGTTCGGGCAGATTCCTGCAGTTTCCCCAGCGAGCAGTTGACGCCCCTCGATGGCGTTTTTGACCATTCTACCTATTCTAACCAATCACAAAACATTTCATACAGTCATAGCAACATGCATAATCAACCACAAACATCATTCACATCAATATGATAGGTAAAAATGGACCAAACATACCCAAAATCCCAAATTTCCCCTTAAGCATACCTAGGTGAAACTAATGATAGGATTATCAAAGCTTGACCAAATTTACCCAAATTCATATCAGAGGTCTAAAACATCATTCCGAATTTTATAAATATTTTTCCAGAATTTTATCATGTTTAAATTCGCTAATTAACACTAATCAATCCTAATTAGCCATAATTAGTGCAAAACTAAGCAAATCACTCACCTTAGCCACAAAATAAACTAAGATCTGAAATGATTCTCTGATTTGATGTGAATCTCAATGCCAACAGCAGCTCCTTTGTTGATTTGGTGAAGATCCTTCTTGATTAGGGGTTGCTAAGCCAAATCCTTAACCTAAAGGTGATTTGGAGGTGATTTAGAGGTTGGAGGCCATTTTTAGGGATCCTTGGTGATAAGTGGAGGCTAGAAAACTGAAATGGAATGATTCTCCATCTCATTTCAGCCCTCCCATAACCCTAATCCCGAAATGGGTTATGGGCCTACTCACTAATCACCCGATTTGGCCCGGTTAAGCAGTTTTTCACCCTCCAAACCTTGTTTCAGCCATACCTCCCAAACGGTAAGTCCGTTTGGCTATTGTAACCACTCTACGGAAAGAGAAACCATCAAACGAATCAAATGGAAGTGGTTTCAGGTCAAAATTCCTTTTCAATCAAAAGTTATGGCCAAAACAGTACCAACTAGGGGCAAAATGGTCATTTAAAAATCGACAAAAATCATAAGCATGGGAAATGACTCTAATAAATGTTTCCCAAAGTTACATGACCATACGACTTCACATGGGAAAGAAATAAATATTCTACGATCCTATGATGTGTAGAATACGGGTCATTACATCAGCTCTCGCAGATGTCTGCAGTCATTTGTGTCATGATCGTCCATATTGTGTAATATTCAATGTTTTCCAAAGTCACATTCTCTTTGCAATGGCTCCCTCCTGGGAGGCTTTGGATTGGAGATAGCACCGTTTGTGTCCATGTAAATGTCCATCAATGAAGCACTGAGTTCGGTGTACTTTTCATATCTCGGCCCTCTTCGGGGATGAGTGTTGCGGTCATTCTTGACAGCAGCTTTTCCCTTGCCTTTTCCAGAACCAGACAGTCTTCCTGTCTTTGAGCATGTTGACGTCGAGAATGCGCTTCTCAGAAGTTGCATCTTCTTCCCGTGGAAATCTATCTACTTCAAGGTAGAATTCACTGAGATTTCGCGGTGGATCTCGCGATAAAGACTTTTTGAATTCCGACTCATCCAAAACGCCAGAAACTGCTGCCATCAAGACCATAGATGGTTCAGGTCGATCAACTGATGTTGCCGCGACGTTGAATCTTTCCAGAAATGAATGCAGAGTTTCTCCAAATCTCAGCGTGATTGTAGTAAGTGACATGACATTCTTGGGTCGTGCAATATGGAACCGAAATTGCTCGAATAAACGATCAACCAACATGTTCCAGCTGTTGATCGATTCAGATTACATCTTCCGAATCCACATGACGGCTACATCAGTTAAGAAGAGGGGAAAGCATTTTACGATGACATTTTCTGATGCCGATTGAACTTCCATATGCCATTTGTAGCGCATCAGATGAACGGTAGGATCTGTCCTTCCATTATAGGGCTCTAGAACTGGAAGTTTGAAATCTAGAGGACTGTGGGGATTCTTGATTTCTTGCATGAATGGATTTTGATTGACGTCGTCCATGCCATTCAAAGAAGTACAGCCTCGCGAGAGATGTTGAATCAGATTTGCTAGCCGACTGCATTCGAAAAGTTATTACAGATTGCCTAAATCAGAGCTGGTGCCCCTAGCATTATGTGTACGAGAAGAAGGAAGCTGTTGGTAAGATGCTAGGAGCGGGTCGTTGGGACTGGTTCGTGAGCCAGGGGGTATGACTCGATCGGGTCTCAGGGGATGGTCATGAACCGCATCATGAGCCGGTTGATGTTGTTGAGTTGAAGTAGTTGCCCTGGTGTCCGTCTGAACGGGAGCTGAAGAGGGTCAAACCTGACCATTTCCAAGAGATAAAGGGATGCCCCCGAGCTTAAGCTGAGCTGCGAGACGGATGATCCGATCACGATTGCCAATGAGAGCCGCTTTGGTAGCTTCATTTCAGTCAGGTTGAGCATTGTCGGTCATCCATCCATCCAAGCGAACAATCCGTCCATTATCTCCTGTTGGTTTCGGAGGAGATCATCTTGCCTTGCAATTTGAGCCCTCAGTTCAGCGAGAACGCCATCAATCTCTTCCTTGGTCAAGTATGATGATGTGTTTTCATGAGAGGAAGCCTCCTGGCTTGCCAAGTTTCTCATGCCTTCATTCTCAACATGGGAAATCTTTCGTTTGGTCATCTATCTAATAGCCAAATAATTTGCTTTCCTTCAAGCTAGAAGAAGTTGTATCGTGTGCCCCCTACTTGGCGCACCAAAATGTTTGACCAGAATTTGGTACTAACACATGAATATAGTGTGAAGTCCTCACAATCACAAATAACAGATCATAGAATGCAGAAAACAATAAATAATAGGAGACACATAGGATTTTATAGTGGTTCGGCTCAATCCAAGCCTACGTCCACTTTTTAATCTTTTATTTATACAAACATATTACAAGAGAAATCAGAACATTTGCAAGAAATAGAATGTATTTATACTCGAAAACCTCATGTTAATGTAGTTTGAGAGACACAATGTCCTTTTGTTTATGTAATGGTCGATGTCGTGAGAAGTTAGTGCAAGAAGATCCCTCAAAATGCCTTCAAATGGTGTATTTGTAGCCATTTTGAGGTACCGGTTCATGGGCCACATGGCATACATCCCAAAAATCCCGAAATGAGGTGGAAAACGTGGAGAAATCCTCCTTAAGTCATGCCATGCCATATGTAATGAGATCCGAGTTGATAGGAGGAAGAATAGCCAAGAGAACAGGTCACCATCGTGTGCAACGCTGATGTTTCATGCAGTTTGTGGTCGTGGTTCATGAGCTGGGATGGTGAGCTGGGGTGAGGATCTAGTGGTGAGCCCACGATCGGGTCATAGTCTAGAGGTCCACCACGAGTCGGGTGGTGGTCTAGGGGTCCACCACGAGCTGAGTAGGGGGGCGAGCCTTAGGGAGTGTGAACCGGTCCAGGAAGGTGAAAGCCGATCTAAAGTCCAAGCTAATGACGCTTCGTCACTCCATCCAAGTGGCTACCAACCCATACTTTTTCACGCGTTCACGGAAATGGGCGTAACTTCCAAACCGTAAGTTTGTTTTGACTAAACGAAAAATGTATTTGAAGCTAATTCAGAGGTCTACAAGAGGTATAGTGCAAAGCATCGTAATTGACGTTTTCATGCCTAAATGATGGCGTCTGGTAGGAGTTTCGGGCCATTCTTTGCTTGTGATGCGACTTCAACCAAATCGCTTCTTGTCTTCTGACGATGTTCTCAATACTTGAATGTATTGTTTACCAGATATTTCACGTGTGACGGCTTTGACTAAAAAGCATGTAATGATTTTATCCCAGAACATATCTTGTTGGTTGAAGGAAGATGTGTTCCGGATAATCCCAGAAAACCAAGGCCACGCCGGGCTCGCCAGCTGTAAGTATAATCCGCACCTGCAAAGGAGAGAAGGAAAACAGATGTGTCAAATCCTGACAAAATTAATTAACCTTTTTGAGCATAAATCGTGTTTGGGCGTCAGATTGAGCATAAACCATACTTGAGGGACGTTTGAACCATCCTGCCAAGACCTGGCGAGGGACCAAACCTTTTGGGCATAAGCCATACTGAGAAGTTCAAACTGAGCATAAGCCATACTCGAGTTTTATTGAGTCCCTTTACCAAGTCCTGACGAGATTATTCGCCATTCAAGAGTATAATCCATACTTAAGATTCCAACGGAGAACAATCCATACTCAGATCAAGAAGTAGCCGCGCTTGCCAAAGCCTGACAGGACAGTCCGCCCCTAGGCATAATCGATACCCAGGGGTTCGAAATAAGTATAAGCCATACTTTAATTGAGATTGAGAATCCGGCCACAACCTGACAAGATACTTAAATTTTCCAAACATAATCCATGCTTAGAAAGTCCTTCCTTATTCAATTCAAAGTACAAAAACAAAGCAAATCCTTATTGGTTTGTCACTGAATCCAGAGCACGCTTTCGGCCACATCCTAACCCTACATGTGTGTACTCCAACTTAGCCAATCAGAGAGCCTAAAGAAAGCAAAAAACATATCACAAATCCTAAGAAATACAGCAAATGCAGAGTGATCCAATGCAGATCAGTTGATGATGAGCCCACAAGAGCTTGATCCAGGTTCATTCCCTCTCTAGAAAGCAAGTGGTGGCAGCGCGGATGTAGGCGCCGTCGGTTGTTTCACATACTCGGGCATCTCTCCACGTCTAACCCGTTCCTTAATCAGATCTCGTAGATGTCTGCAGTCATTTGTGTCATGATCTGGATATCATGAAATATGCAAATGTTTTCCAGAGTCGCGTTATCTTTGGGATGGCTCCCTCCTAGGAGGCTACGGATAGGAGATATCACCGTTTGTTTCCATGTAAATGTCGATCAATGAAGCATTGAGTTCGGTGTACTTTTCATATCTGGGCCCTCCTTGGGGCTGAGTGTTGCGGTCATTCTTGATAGCAACTTTTCCCTTGCCTTTTCCAGAATTATACGGTCTTCCGTCTTTTAGCATGTCGACACCGAGAATGCGCTTCTCATTCTTCCCGCAGAAATCTACCTGCTTTAAGGTAGAATTCACCGAGATTTCGCAGTGGATCTTGGTACAAAGACTTTTTTAATTTATATTCGTCCAGAACGCCAGACACTACCGCCACCAATACCATAGATGGTTCAGGTCGATTAACTGATGCTACCGCGACGTTGAATCTTTCTAGAAATGAATGCATAGTTTCTCCAGACCTCTGCTTGATTGTAGTAAATGACATGAAGTTCTTGGGTCGTGCAATGTGGACCCGAAATTGGTCGATAAAGCGAGTGACCAACATGTTCCAGTCGTTGATCGATTCTGATTCCAGCTACCGAATCCACATGGCAGCTATATCAGTCAAAAAGAGAGGAAATCATTTTTCTATGACGTTTTCCGATGCTGATTGAACTTCCATATGACATTTATAGTGCATTAGATGCACGGTAGAATATGTCCTACCATTATAAGGCTTTAGAAAAGGAAGTTTGAAATCTAGAGAATTGCAGGAATTCCTGATTTCTTGCTTGAATGGATTGTGATTGACGTTGTCCACGTCATTCTGAGAAGTTGGGCCTCTCGAGAGGCGCTGAATCAGATCTGCTACCCGATTGCCTTAGAAAAGTTGTTGCATATTGCCTCAATTAGAGCTGGTTCCCCCAACGTTAAGTGTAAGAGAAGAAGGAAGCTATTGGTGAGCTGCTGGGAGCGGGTCGTGGGGACTGGTTCGGGAGTCAAGGGGTGCCATCCAATCGTGTCTCAGGGGCTGGTCACGAACCGCATCACGAGCCGGTTAATGCTATTGAATTGAAGTACGTGCTCTGGTGTCCATCTGAATAGGAGCTGAAGAGGGTCGAGCCTAACCATTTCTAAGAGATTGAGGGATGCCCCTGATCTCATGCTGAGCCGTGGGATGGGTGACCCGATCACAATTGCCAATGAGAGCTGCTTCGGTGACTTCGTTTCCATCAAGTTGAGCTTTGTCCGACCTTCCATCCATCCGAGCGAAGAATCCGTCCATCATCTCTTGTTGTTTTCAGAGAAGATCATCTTGCCTTTCCATTTGAGCTCTCAGTTTAGTAAGAACGCCATCCATCTCTTTTCTGGTCAAGTATGTTGATGGGTATTCATGAGAGGAAGCCTCTTGGCTTGCCTCGTTTCTCGTGCCTTCATTCTCAACGCAGGAAATATTTCTTTTTGTCATCTATCCAATAGCCAAATAATATGCTTTCCTTCAAGCTAGAAGGAGTTGTATCGTATGCCCCTTCCTGGCGTGCCAAAATGTTAGACAAGAATTTAGTACTAACACCCAAATACAGTGTGAAGTACTCACAATCACACATTATAGACCATAAAATGCAGAAAACAATAAATAATAGGAGACACACGAGGTTTTTATAGTGGTTTGGCTCAATCCAAGCCTATATCCACTTTAAAATCTTTTATTTATACTGACAGATTACAAGAGAAATCGGTACATTTGCAAGAAAGAGGAGAAAGAGAATGAATTTATACACGAAAACCTCGTATTAATGTAGTGTGAGTGACTCAATGTCCTTGGTTTTATGCAATGGTGGATGACATGAGGAGTTGGTGCCAAAAGATCCCTCGAAATGCTTTCAAATGGTGTATTTATAGCCACTTTCTATTGCTGGTTCGTGGGCCACGTGGCATGCATCCCAGAAATCCCGAAATGAGGTGGAAAACATGGAGAAATCCACTCCAAGTTGTACCATGCCATATGTAATGAGATCCGGGTTGATAAGAGGAAGAATAGCCAAGAGAAAAGGTCACCATCATGTGCAATGCTTATGCTTCATGCCGTTCGTGGTCATGGTTCATGAGCCGGGATGGTGAGCGGAGGTGAGGATCCGGTGGTGAGGCCACGATCGGGTCATGGTTTAGAGGTCCACCATGAGTCGGGTGGTGGTCCAGAGGTCCACCACGAGCCTAGTGAGGGCGAGCCCTGTGGGGGCGAGCTAGTTCAGGAAGGTGAAAGCCGATCTAAAGTCCAAGCTAATGACGCTTCGTCACTCCATCCAAGTGACCGCCAGTCCATACTTCTACACTAGCGTTCACAGAAACGGGCATAACTTCCAAACCGTAAGTCTGTTTTGACCAAATGAAAATTGTACTTGAAGCTAATTCAGAGGGCTACAATAGTTATAGTGCAAAGCATCGTAATTGACATTTTTGGGCCCAAAAGAGGCCGTCTGGTAGGAGTTTCGGGCCATTCTTTGTTTGTGATGCGACTTCAACCAAATCGCTTCCTGTATTCTAACAATGTACTCAATAATTGAACATATTGTTAACCATAGATTTCACATGTGATAGCATGTCAACATTTTGCCCTTCCTTAGAACATATCTTGCTGGTTGAAGGAAGATGTGTTCTAGATAATCCAAGAAAACCTAGGCCATGTCGGGCCCGCCAGTTGTAAGTATAATCTATACCTGCAAAGGAGAGAAGACAAACAGGTGTGTTAAATCCTGACAAAACCGATTAACCTTTTCGAGCATAAACCATGTTTGGGCGTCCGTTTGAGCACAAACCATACTTGAGGGACGTTTGAACCGTTCCTTCTAGAACTGGCGAGGGACCAAACCTTCTGGCATAAGCCATACCGGGAAGTTCAAACTAAGCATAAGTCATAATCGAGTTTTATTGAGTCCCTTTACCAAGTCCTGACGAGATTTTTTCACTGTTCCAGAGTGTAACCCATACTTAAGAATCTAACGGAGTATAATCCATTCTCAGATCGAGAAGGAGCTGTGCTTGCCAAAGCCTGATAAGACAGTTCGTCCCTAGGCATAATCTATACCTAAAGGTCCGAAATAAGTATAAGCCATACTTTAATCGAGATTGAGAATCCTGCCACAACCTGACAAGATACTAAAATTTTACAAACATAATCCATGCTCGGAAAGTCCTTCCTTATTCAATTCAAAATACAAAACCAAAGCAAATCCTAATTGGTTTGTCATTGAATCCAGAGCATGCTTTGAGGCTACATCCTAACCCCGCAAGTGTGTAATCCGACTTAGCCAATCGGAGAACCTAAAGAAAGCAAAAAATATATCTTAAATACTAAGAAATGCAGCAAATGCAGAGTGATCCAGTCCAGATCAGTTGATGATAAGCCCATGAGAGCTCGATCCCGGTTCGTTCCCTCTCCAGGGAGCAAGTGGTGGCCGCGCAGATGAGGGCGCTATCGGTTGTTTCACATACTCGGGTAGCTCTTTACGTCTAACACGTTCCTCAATCAGATCTCGCACATGTCTGTAGTCATTTGTGTCATGGCCGTCCATATCGTGGAATATGCAATGTTTTCCAGAGTCATATTCTCTTTGCGATGGCTCCCTCCTAGGGGGATTCGGATAGGAGATAGTACTGTTTGTGTCCATGTAAATGTCGATCAATGAAGCACTGAGTTCGATGTATTTTACGTATCAAGGCCCTCTATGGGGCTGAGTGTTGCGGTCATTTTTGACAGCAGTTTTTCCCTTGCCTTTTCCAGAATCAGACGGTCTTTCATCTTTAAGCATGTTGACGTCGAGAATGCGCTTCTCAGAAGTTGCATGTTCTTCCCGAAGAAATATATCTGCTTCAAGGTAGAATTCACCAAAATTTAGCAGTAGATCTCAGTATAAAGACCAATTGAATTCTGACTCGTCCGGAATGTCGAACGTTGCCTCCATTTATACCATAGATGGTTCAGGTTGATCAACTGATGCTGCTGTGATGTTGAATCTTTCCAGAAATGAAAGAAGAGTTTCTCCAGACCACTGTTTGATTGTAGTAAGTGACATGACTTTCTTGGGTCGTGTAATGTGGACCCGAAATTGCTCGATAAAGCAAGCGACCAACATGTTCGAGCTGTTGATCGATTCAGATTCCTTATGCCAAATCCACATGGCGGCTATATCAGTTAAGAAGAGGGAAAAGCATTTTTCCATGACATTTTCTGATGCCAATTGAACTTCCATATGTCATTTGTAGCGCATCAGATGCACGGTATGATATGTCCTGCCGTTATAAGGCTTCAAAACTGGAAGTTTGAAATCTGGTGGATTGAATTCCTGATTTCTTGCGTGAATGGATTGTGATTGACGTTGTCCACATCATTCTGAGAAGTAACGCCTCTCGAGAGGCGCTGAATCAGATTTGCTTGCTGACTGCCTTTGAAAAGTTGTTGCAGATTGCCAAAATCAGAGCTGGTGCCCCCAGCGTTAAGTGTAAGAGAAGAAGAAAGCTATTGGTGAGCTGCTGGGAGCGGATCATATGGACCGATTCGTGAGCTAGGGGTGCGAACCGATCGGGTCTCAAGGGCTGGTCACGAACCGCATTAAGAGCCGGTTGAGGCTGTTGAGTTGAACTAGGTGCCCTGGTGTCCATCTGAACGGGAGATGAAGAGAGTCGAGCCTAACCGTTTCCAAGAGATAGAGGGAAGCTCCTGTGCTCATACCGAGCCGTGGGACGGGTGATCCGATCACGATTGACAATGAGAGTTGTTTCTGTAGCTTCATTTCCAGCAAGTTAAGCATTGCTCAGCCTTCCATCCATCCGAAGGAAGAATTCATTCATCATCTCCTATTGCTTTCGGAGGAGATCTTCTTGCCTTGCCATTTTAGCTCTCAGTTCAATGAAAACGCCATCCATCTCTTCTCTGGTCAAGTATGCTGATGGGTTTTCATGAGAGGAAGCCTCCCGGCTTGCCTAATTTATCGTGCCTTCGTTCTCAACACGGGAAATCTTTCGTTTGGTCATCTATCCAATAGCCAAATAATCTGCTTTCCTTCAAGGTAGGAGGAGTTGTATCATGTGCCCCCTTTTTGGTGCGCCAAAACGTTAGACCAGAATTTGGTACGAACACCCAAATGAAGTATGAAGTCCTCACAATAACAAACTACAGATCACAGAATGAAGAAAACAATAAATAATAGGAGACACACGAGTTTTTTATAATGGTTAGGCTCAATCCAAACCTATGTCCACTTTATATTCTTTTATTTATGCTGACAGATTACAAGAGAAATCGGTACATTTGCAAGAAAGAGGAGAAAGAGAATGAATTTATAGATGAAAACCTCGTGTGAATGTAGTTTGAGAGACACGATGTCCTTGTTTTTATGCAATGGTGGATGCTGTGAGGAGTTAGTGCCAAAAGATCCCTCAAAATGCCTTCAAATGGTATATTTATAGCTATTTTCTGGTACTGCTTCGTGGACCACGTGGCATGCATCCCAAAAATCCCGAAATGAGGTGGAAAACGTGGAGAAATCCTCTCCAAGTCGTGCCATGCATGTGTAATGAGATCCGGGCTGATAAAAGGAAGAATAGCCAAGAGAATAGGTCACCAACGTGTGCAACGCTGATGCTTCATGCGGTTCGAGGTCATGATTCGTGAGCTTGGATGGTAAGCTGAGGTGAGGATCCGGTGGCGAGACCATGATCGGGTCATGGTCTTGAAGTCCACAGCGAACCGGGTTGTAACACCCCACGTCCATTAATGTCACTCACTAAGGGAATGCATTAATTTTCATGGAGTATTATAAGAGTATAGAACAGAATATCACAAGACAGATATATAAAATCGTACTTAAGAAAATTCAAAATTTATTCATTGCAACGGAAAAGCAAAACATGTTTGGTTACAACATCAAAACCACATACTAGAGTCAAGTACATAAATATCCATCTTGTACAAAATAATTATCAGAGTACATTAAAGCAAAACCATAATCCCACTCCAAATAGCCATAATGAAAAAGAGATAAATCTAGGTATTACCACCGTGAGGACCTAGGGGGAAAAGAAAGAAATCCAAGTCAAGCTTCACTATTCCCACCCTGAGGACCTGGGGGGAAAAGAAAGAAAAGAGGCGAAACAAAAAGGGGTCAGACATACGTCTGGTGAGTCTTGTGACTTTAACAATTTAATCAGTAAAGTAATAGGATAAGAACATAAACTGGATATAAGAGATGACTGTAACATAAGCAGATATGACAAGGCAAACAAGATGAATAAGATATAATGTTCATTGTGCTTCTAATCACTATAAGATAATTCCTACACTGCACCAATGCTAATTACACCGCACCATTACTAGTCCCATACCAAAAGTTGATCCCTCTTACTAACCATAATAATAATAATGGTAGTTTAGTGTACTCCTAGCTGCTATCATAGGTGCTGCCTGCTCGTATCTCCACTAGTTGTACCCGTTAACCTCCCTATTCGATCAGCTCCCTAACTCATAGATACCCATGCTAGTCCCACGGTAGGGTGTATCACTCCCTAATGTGGCAACCTGATACTACTAAAAAGGTGGCTTATACCTACACGATGCAACAACGTCTACCTACCAGCCCGGACCAACGCAAGCACATGACTCCGTTGAACTGGCGTTGCCACCGCTAACTCTTTTGACCTCTTACAATCAAACCCAGTAAGCATGTCCCGTCCTCGACCTAGTTCGAGCTCACATAGATACAGAATGGGTTACTGGTTGAAAAGGGTTCACACACTTGACACAAGCATTCCTCTTAAGCTTGATCCCCACAAGGAATTCCCACTTAACCCTTCATATTCCCATGTCTTCTTATATGTTTCACCATGGTTAAGTGCTTCAAATTATATTTCACATGTCACCCATGTCACCCACTTAACCCCCATGTCTTACTACATGTCTTATCTTGGTTAAGTGTTTATTAATTAATTATAACAATAATCTTGCAAGACCTCCCACATTAGATTGTCGTTTTGCGGTTGCTAGATATGTCGGGCAGTTCCGGCCAGTCTTATACCGCAATCCGATTCTAACCTCGTATCTTTGCATTATTACGTATCTAATTTCTGCCTTTGACCTCTAACATTAGATTACAAAATTGAGGTTGTATGATGTGCGGGGCGGTTCCGGGCAGTCTTATACCGCAATTCGAATCTAACCTCGTGTCTTAGGCGTTCATTATCACTTTCTCAATTCATGTCCCCAATTTCAAATCTTGGATTATAATATATACCCATAATTTCCAATCTAAATTATGTTCTTCATTTTAATCCAAATTTATGTCCATAATCTCATGTAAAGAAATTGTACCAATTCATGCCCCAAATCAATTACATGATTTCAAGTCTTTTTATGCCCAACTGCATATTATTCAATAATTTCCCCAAACTTTTCCCACAACGTTCCCACGTCATTCGTACGTATAATAATATGTTAGGCTCGCAGTTAGACGAGTCTCATAAAAAGGAAAAGAAGAGAAGAGGGAAAGAGAACCATGACATCAAAACTGGCATAAAAATAAGCATAAGAAGTATGAACTGGCATAGAACAATAAAATAGATCTAATTAGGCATATGAACTGGCATAGAGCAACAAAATAGATCTAATTAGCATATGGAACATGTAACAACCCGTATTTTCAATAACCTGTTATAACATAAATCGAGGCAGAATTTAATTCAAAAATCTGAATCAAGGGAAACGGGCTATGCCATTGCGTTCGTCTCGGAAAAATACGCGAAATAGAGTCCGAGTTTTCGGAAATCGGAGTCCGTATGACCCGTTTAAGGCCCAACGAAGTTTTTAGAAAATTCCTAAGTAAAAACAGATTTCAAATTCAAGTTTGAATTTGAAAATTTGGGCCAGTTTGGGCCAGGCGGGAGAATTCCCGCCAGAGCACCCAAGTCGACAGCCCTGTCGACTTGGGAGTCGACTTGGTTGGACCCAAGTCGACAGCCCTGTCGACTTGGTCCAGCCGGGCTGTTTAGCCTGGTGCACCATTTTGAGAATGTGTTGAGCTTGGGGGCCAGATTCGGTTTTAAGGGCTAAGATTGCAACTAGGGTTTAATCCTATGGCCAAGAACACTTGCCTAATCTATAAATAAGACCCTAACCTAGCCCTAAATAATCATTAATCTATCCTACAACTAAACTATGGCAAAATCAATCCTCTCATGGCCTCCACTCTCTTCATAAAATTCCTAAATAAATTCCTAAGTGATTTTCCATGCATACAAGTGTTTTCAAACTTGTATGAGCATTATTAGCTTGCATTCAAGTCAAGTTCTTATATTAGCATCATAAAGGAAGAGTTTTTGATCATTTTGGCTTGCATTTTTGGGTTTACTAAGGGCCTTGTCATATTTTTGTGACTTCATAATCATTGTAAGCCCTATTCTACTTTCATACTTAAACTCTAAAGTTAAATGTATGATATGCAAGTTTTCTATGATGTAATATGCAAGTTTATCATGTTATGCAAGTTTTCTATGATGTAATATGCAAGTTTATCATGTTATGCAAGTTTTCTATGATGTAATATGCAAGTTTATCATGTTATGCAAGTATGCTATGATATGATATGCAAGTTCATCATGTTATGTTATGCAAGTTTGATATGCAAGTTGTCATATGATATGCAAGTTATGCTATGCAAGTTTGGGTTGAACATTTTGTTCATGCTATCATGTTATGCAAGCTTATCTTGGGTTTATGGACATAAAGCTTCAAGCTTTATGCCAAAGGTTGCACTTTGGCAACATGTAAGTTATCATATCTCTTATGATAACTTGCATGTGAGGCTAAATGCGAACTTATGGCCATTTCTACATGTCATTTATCACCATGTATCACCAATATGCTAAGTTTGGTTTTATGCATGCTTTTGAGGCAAAATATGTAATATGCAAGTATATGAACACATGAACATTTTATATGCCACCATGTTAAACTTGTGGCTTCAACACCTTTATGTCATGATTATGCCAAGTTCCCTCTTTCTATCCTTTATGCGCTATTGCGATATGTAAGCGATGGGATTGCGTTTGGGGGTTGGGTAAACGTAAAAGACATAAAACATAAGCTTGGGAATTTACCTATTAAGTTAGGTCTACCCATTGGGAATTTACCGATTAAGTTAGGTCTACCAAATTGCTTAAAAACTTGTAACATGTTTTGGAAACATGATGGACATGACACTTAGAAAAGATAAGTGTGGGCAACTCGAGGTTGGGTTGAGTTTGTAGCGTAAACCTACCCGGAACCGACCGGCTTAACTAGTTGCTACAAACAATAGGACCCAATGTGAGAAGTTGGTCATGTTGTACCTTGGACCCGAGGTTAGACCAAGTTGTGGTGTAAAGCTACCCGGACCCGCCCGGCTTAACTAGTAACCGCAACAAAGTCTAATGTGAGAGGTTAAGGCGCATTAAATTAATTAATGCCTCATGATTAGGGTTAAGTCATGGTCCACTTAATACTTAACCATTTTGGGCTCGGTAGATTAATCGGGGTTAGGTCGTGAACTCATCGTTAAACTTAACCAAGTTAATCCATGATTAGCAAGGGGGTTAAACCGTACTTAACCCACTAGAAAAATCCTAGTAATGGGGGCCCACTCTAGCAGTAATCCCAAGTTAGTATCATCATGACCCTAGGGACTAGGCTAGGGTGGGGGCACGATTACTGGACTGGAGGTAAGTGACCAAAAGCGACGGCAGAGGGTACGCCGGTGTAGTTCCGGGCGGACTCTGGTCGTGCACATAGTCCGTAGCCGGAGAAAACATGCACGGGTACCAGTAGATCGGGACTGTGCACTCATGTTCATGGTGTCCAGGGGTTGACACCCTAGGGCTTGATACACCCGAAGGGTGGACCCGGCACAGTTCGACTACAATTATGTTTGGGCCGTATTGACACCAACACGTGACGAGTTAGGCTTAGGGAGCCGATCGACTAGACCGTTTGGTTGGACCTTGTACTAGGGTCATTTCATGTTATTGGGCCAAAGTTTGGGCCAAGGGATCAATACTTGTTTATTCAAGTCACGTTAGTTTGCTAGTACACCTGTGGTGCAAAAACCTTAATCCTGATTAGGCGATGACACCTTTATCTACCTTGTTAGTTAATCACCATGCTAGTATGTTGTTATCCTTATGATCATACCTGCTTCTCATGCCAGTTAACTTTATCAGTTTACATTGATTGTAGTAGGGCTTACTCAGTCTTTTTGACTGACCTGTTTTCTTTCGCCTCTTTTCTTCCGTTCCCCCCCCCCCGGTTCTCAGGGAGGGAATATTGGAGCTTAGCTGGATTTCTGACCGCTTGCTTGAGGGATTTAGCTCATGTACAGTTTGACATGAAGCTAGCTGTGGCTATCACTTCTTTTGGGGATTAGTATTTATGTATTTCAGTTTTTCAGTTGATGTTGTTTTATCTAGACTGGTTTATTGGGAAAGTTGACATTATAATGTAACAGACTTGTTTTGAATTGGTTTAAAATCTTCCGCTGTTTTATCTATGTTATTTACTCTGTTTACGCATTTACATATGTTCTTGTTCTGCCTTGATATATCATTATGCATGTTTACCTGATTCAAACGCCCCTCCAAAGTCAGAGTGCTTGCAAGAGTCACCCTGGTGGAGGCGGGGTGTTACAATTTGGTATCAGAGCATATGGTTTACGAGAAGGAACAAAAAGGTTTTTTTTTTTAAACTTTTGGAAAACTATTTTCAAAACCAAGTATAAAGTATTTTCCAAAGAAAAGTCTAGTTTATTTTAAAGGCTATTCCCCAAAAAGCCATTAGCAAAATTCCTTCGTTTTTCGCCATTCTGAATCTGTCTTTTTCTCCGTTTTCAGCATGGCCGATAACTTTGCTATTCCGGAGGGAGTGCACGTACCTGTTTGGTATAGGAGACTTTTGGAGGCTAGGGCGACCGAAGCCGGCCCCGCAGATGTCCCTCCTCCTCCTCCTCAGTAGTTAATATTCCTCCTCCTGTCGCTAATGTTCCTCCTCCTCCTGTCGCTGAGGTTCCTCTTCCTCCTCCCCCTCAGCATCCTCAAGCTGACTTCGCAAAGACTTGCAAAGATTTCAAAGCAATGGGTGGCAAGAACTTTCAAGGCACTGAGACTTTTGTAGAGGCCAGAAATTGGTTGAAAGAGACCGAGGATTTGTTTGCTATCTTTGGGTTAGACGATCAGAGGAAGCTCTTGTTGGCGGTTTGGCTTATGAAGGATGAAGCCGCTTATTGGTGGGAAGTCACCAATGGTACTAGGCCTGTTGAGACTTGGGCCGATTTCAGGGCAAGGTTCATGCTTAAGTTTCTATCTTCTGCTGAGGAGAATCTGCAAATGGAGAGGTTCATAACTTTGAGACAAGGATATATGTCTATCAAAGAATATGTGAACAAGTTCAATCAGTTAGCTCGTTTTGGCTTGGATATGCTGAATACTCCTCAAAAGAAGGCTCTTCGTTTTGCTAGAGGATTGAATGAGCCGTTGCAGGGATTGGCTATGTCGCATATTCCCCATGGGGCCACGTTTGAGAGCTTGGTTGATATGGCATTACTTCAGGGAGATGTCAAGAAGGAGATCAAGGTGAATGATACTCAAGCCAAGAAGACTGATTCCCAGGGGAAAGGAAATCAGGGTAATCCAAGTGGTCAGAGCAATCAAGGCAATCAGAATAAGAACAAGAGTCAAGGCAACAAGGGGAACAACAACAAGGGCAATAACAACAAGGGCAAGAACAACAAGGGGAAGTGCCATTATTGCGGTTCAGTTGGGCGTCTTATTAAGGATTGTAAGAAGAGGAAAAGGAAGAATGGTGAATGCTTTTTCTGTGGTGAGACTGGACATTTCAGTAAGGATTGCCCGAGGAAGCAAGGGCAAGGCCAGGGTCAGACTCAACGTGCTGGACCTTCAGGAGGGCAAGTTCATGTTCTCAATGTCGCTCCAGTTCCCGATCGAGGTAGTATTTCTGTTGAGAGCCTTGTATATATTTCTGATTTTCCAATTCGTACCTTGTTTGATTCTGGTGCATCGCATAGCTTTATCTCATCTGATCTTGTTGATAGTTTGCACCTTAGTACTAGCTTGGTAGATGATCCCGTCTGTGTCTCAAATCCTATTGGGGGTTCCGCCCATCTGTCTATGATATGTGGGGATTTGAGGATCTCTATACTGAGTGTAGAGTTCTTGTGTAGTGCTTATGTTCTTGGTTTCAGGGGATACGGATTGATATTGGGCATGGATTGGCTGTCTAGATATGGAGCCATCCTTGATTGTGAGCACAGGGTTGTGAGGCTCGTGACTCGCCTCGGAAACACCCTAGAGATTTCTTGTGATCCGAGAGGTCCCGTCATGTTGTGCTATCTGGAATCACTCGACCCGTCAATGGAAACTCTTCAGTCTGTGAGAGTGGTTCGAGAGTATCCAGATGTTTTCGATGAAGTTAGGGGGTTGCCCCCTAAGCGAGAGATTGATTTCCGCATTTATCTGGTGGATAATGCAAAGCCGGTTTCTTTGCCCGTTCGGCACATGGCTCCGCGTGAAAGGCGGGAGCTAAGCAAGCAAGTGAAAGAGTTGCTTGAGAAGAACTTCATTAGATGAAGTATATCTGAATGGGGAGCGCCTGTGGTATTTGCTACCAAGGCAGATGGTTCTCTCCGACTTTGTGTTGACTATCGAGAGTTGAATAAGCTGACTAAGAAGAACAGACACCCGTTACCGAGGATTGATGACCTCTTTGACCAGCTTGTCGGTGCTTCTGTTTTCTCTCAGCTTGATCTTGCTACTGGATTCCATCAGCTCAGGGTAGCTGAAGATAGTATAGACAAGACTGCGTTCAGAACTCCAGATGGATTCTTCGAATGGCTTGTCATGCCGTTCGGCTTGACTAATGCACCCGCATATTTCTTGGACTTGATGAGTAGGGTGTTCAGGGAGTTCTTGAACAAGTTTGTCGTGGTCTTCGTAGATGATATTCTGATCTTCTCTAAGGATGAGGAAGAGAACACAAGGCATCTCATGGAGGTGATGGATACGCTTAGGGCGCATCAGTTGAAGGCCAAGTTCTCCAAGTGTCACTTTTGGAGAAGGGAAGTTAGATTCCTTGGGCATATAGTATCTAAGCAAGGCTTAGCGGTGGATCCCGCTAAGGTAGTTGCAGTTCAGGATTGGAAGACTCCAAGGAATGCAACCGAAGTGAGAAGTTTTCTAGGTCTTGTGGGTTTTTACCGGAAGTTCATCAAGGACTTCGCAAAGATTTCTGTTCCTCTCACTAAATTAACGAAGAAGAATTTGGTTTTTTCTTGGAGCATAGAATGCGAGCTTGCTTTTCAGAAGCTCAAGAGAGCCCTCACATCAGCACCTGTTCTAGCTTTGCCCGATGGAGGGAAGTTATTTACAGTATACACCGATGCATGTGGCATGGGGTTAGGAGCAGTTCTTATGCAAGAAGGAAGAGTGATATGCTTTGGCGGTAGACAACTCAAGGTGCATGAGAAGAATTATCCCACTCATGACTTAGAGTTGGCAGCAATAGTATATGCACTCAAGGCTTGGCGCCATTATCTTTTGGGAGAAAGATTTGAGCTTTATACCGATCACAAGTCATTGAAGTATCTCTTTTCTCAGAAGGATCTGAATCTGAGGCAACAAAGATGGATGGAATTCTTGGCGTCCTATGATTTTGAGATAGCCTATACCCCTGGTAAGGGGAATGTGGTAGCAGATGCATTGAGTAGAAGAAGGTTGACCCTGAGTCCTCTATTCGTTGAGATGAAGAATTTAGAGTATGTGGCAACCTTTGATTTCTCTTTGGCGATTGAGTCGATGACCGGTTCTTTAGCATCTCTGGAACTCAGACCTACCCTTCTTGATCAAGTTGGGGCTTCGCAGAGAGAAGACCCTCAGATAGTTGAGATTATGGATAAGCTAATTCGAGGAGAGACGTCTAGTCATCTCGCTCGATATTCTATTGATGACAAGGGTTGGCTGAGGAGAGACGGAAGGTTATGTGTTCCTATGGTAGAAGAGCTAGTGAGAAGAGTTCTGGAGGAAGCGCATCGCTCTAAGTTGACTATACATCCGGGCGGAGATAAGATGTATAAAGATATGAAGCGCATTTTCTTTTGGCCTGGGACGAAGAAGGATGTGGCAGAGTTTGTCTCTAGATGTATCATTTGCCAGCAAGTTAAGGCTGAGTCAAAGAAGCCCGGTGGGCTATTGCATCCTCTAGACGTTCCACTATGGAAGTGGGAGAGTATCTCCATGGATTTTATCGATGGGCTACCAAGGTCAAGGAAAGGGAATACGAGCATTTGGGTTATTGTGGATAGACTTACGAAGAGTGCTCATTTCATTCCGGTGAAGAGCAAGAGGACCGCATCTTGGCTAGCGTCTGTATATCTTCGTGAGATTGTGAGACTACATGGAGTCCCTTCTAGTATAGTCAGTGACCGTGACCCAATTTTTACAAGTCAATTCTGGAATAGTTTGCAAGAAGCCATGGGCACGAGGTTGAATCTAAGTACGGCTTATCACCCACAGACGGACGGTCAAACCGAAAGGGTGAATAGGGTACTCGAGGATCTGTTGAGGCTTTGTATTCTGGATTTTGGTGGTACTTGGGAAGACCATCTTCCTCTTGTTGTGTTTGCATATTATAACAGTTATCAGGCAAGCATAGGGATGGCACCATTTGAAGCTTTATATGGGAGGCCGTGCAAGTCGCCTACATGTTGGTGGGAGACTACAGATAAGCTTATACTTGGGCCTGATATGATCAGAGATACATCCGAGAAGATCGAGTTGGTTCGGAGACGGATGAAAGCGGCCCAAGACCGACAGAAATCCTATGCTGATAAGCGAAGAACTGATTTGGAGTTTGGTGTTGGGGATATGGTTTTCGTGAAGGTTTCTCCTTTGCGGAATGTGGTCCGATTTGGAGCTGTTGGGAAGTTGGCACCGAGGTTTGTTGGACCATTCCCTATTATAGAGAGGATCGGGCAGATGGCTTATAGAGTGAAGTTGCCCGAGAAGCTTGCTGGAGTACACGATGTTTTTCATGTCTCGCATCTCCGGAAGTGTTTACATGAATCAGCAGAGGTTGTTGAGCCAAGTGTTCTGAAAGATGTGGAAGTGGAGAAAGAGGCTACCTTGAGGAGAGCTCCGATTCGTATCTTGGGGATGGAGACCAAGAAGCTAAGGAATCGAGAGGTCAAATTGGTGAAGGTTCAATGGGGTGAAGCCGAAGAAGACGCAACTTGGGAAACCGAGGAGAAGATGCGTGGGCTTTATCCATTCCTTTTTGAGGGTACACTCTCAATCTCTTTTCTTTGTTAGCATATCTTTCTCTTTGCTATCCATGTTTATCTAGTTTATCATGTTAATCTTGTCATGAGAACCTTAGGTAGAAACCCTTTGGATGAAACATGTGTTTGAAACATGTTATGCTTGATGGTTGCAAGTGGTTGCAAGTGTTTGCAAGTGGTTACTCGTGGATGCATTATACACGTTAGGCACTAGATCGGCTCACACACTCCTCATATTGCATGTGCATGAGTGTTTATGCTTATTCATGGATGAAAATTTTTGTGTTATCACATGGATGTTGCATACGGATGTATGTTATGTGCACACATATAGATGTTATACATTATGTTAGGAATTGCATACATATGGATACATTTCACTAACATAATTTGCATTGATGATATTTGCATTAGATAGGTACATATACACACACCTTTGCATATGTTCATACAACATTTAGAATCTTGTAAGGACAATGATTGCTCGTGGATGATGTTTTGAGTAGATGGATGTTGGATGGTAGGATACGTTCTTCCTAACTTGAAGATTTCGGGGACGAAATCCTTTAAGGAGGGGAGAATGTAACAACCCGTATTTTCAATAACCTGTTATAACATAAATCGAGGCAGAATTTAATTCAAAAATCTGAATCAAGGGAAACGGGCTATGCCATTGCGTTCGTCTCGGAAAAATACGCGAAATAGAGTTCGAGTTTTCGGAAATCGGAGTCCGTATGACCCGTTTAAGGCCCAACGAAGTTTTCAGAAAATTCCTAAGTAAAAACAGATTTCAAATTCAAGTTTGAATTTGAAAATTTGGGCCAGTTTGGGCTAGGCGGGAGAATTCCCGCCAGAGCACCCAAGTCGACAGCCCTGTCGACTTGGGAGTCGACTTGGTTTGACCCAAGTCGACAGCCCTGTCGACTTGGTCCAGCCGGGCTGTTTAGCCTGGTGCACCATTTTGAGAATGTGTTGAGCTTGGGGGCCAGATTCGGTTTTAAGGGCTAAGATTGCAACTAGGGTTTAATCCTATGGCCAAGAACACTTGCCTAATCTATAAATAAGACCCTAACCTAGCCCTAAATATTCATTAATCTATCCTACAACTAAACTATGGCAAAATCAATCCTCTCATGGCCTCCACTCTCTTCATAAAATTCCTAAATAAATTCCTACGTGATTTTCCATGCATACAAGTGTTTTCAAACTTGTATGAGCATTATTAGCTTGCATTCAAGTCAAGTTCTTATATTAGCATCATAAAGGAAGATTTTTTGATCATTTTGGCTTGCATTTTTGGGTTTACTAAGGGCCTTGTCATATTTTTGTGACTTCATAATCATTGTAAGCCCTATTCTACTTTCATACTTAAACTCTAAAGTTAAATGTATGATATGCAAGTTTTCTATGATGTAATATGCAAGTTTATCATGTTATGCAAGTTTTCTATGATGTAATATGCAAGTTTATCATGTTATGCAAGTTTTCTATGATGTAATATGCAAGTTTATCATGTTATGCAAGTATGCTATGATATGATATGCAAGTTCATCATGTTATGTTATGCAAGTTTGATAAGCAAGTTGTCATATGATATGCAAGTTATGCTATGCAAGTTTGGGTTGAACATTTTGTTCATGCTATCATGTTATGCAAGCTTATCTTGGGTTTATGGACATAAAGCTTCAAGCTTTATGCCAAAGGTTGCACTTTGGCAACATGTAAGTTATCATATCTCTTATGATAACTTGCATGTGAGGCTAAATGCGAACTTATGGCCATTTCTACATGTCATTTATCACCATGTATCACCAATATGCTAAGTTTGGTTTTATGCAAGCTTTTGAGGCCAAAATATGTAATATGCAAGTATATGAACACATGAACATTTTATATGCCACCATGTTAAACTTGTGGCTTCAACACCTTTATGTCATGATTATGCCAAGTTCCCTCTTTCTATCCTTTATGCGCTATTGCGATATGTAAGCGATGGGATTGCGTTTGGGGGTTGGGTAAACGTAAAAGACATAAAACATAAGCTTGGGAATTTACCTATTAAGTTAGGTCTACCCATTGGGAATTTACCTATTAAGTTAGGTCTACCCAATTGCTTAAAAACTTGTAACATGTTTTGGAAACATGATGGACATGACACTTAGAAAAGATAAGTGTGGCCAACTCGAGGTTGGGTTGAGTTTGTAGCGTAAACCTACCCGGAACCGACCGGCTTAACTAGTTGCTACAAACAATAGGACCCAATGTGAGAATTTGGTCATGTTGTACCTTGGACCCGAGGTTAGACCAAGTTGTGGTGTAAAGCTACCCGGACCCGCCCGGCTTAACTAGTAACCGCAACAAAGTCTAATGTGAGAGGTTAAGGCGCATTAAATTAATTAATGCCTCATGATTAGGGTTAAGTCATGGTCCACTTAGTACTTAACCAATTTGGGCTCGGTAGATTAATCGGGGTTAGGTCGTGAACTCATCGTTACACTTAACCAAGTTAATCCATGATTAGCAAGGGGGTTAAACCGTACTTAACCCACTAGAAAAATCCTAGCAATGGGGGCCCACTCCAGCAGTAATCCCAAGTTAGTATCATCATGACCCTAGGGACAAGGCTAGGGTGGGGGCACGATTACTGGACTGGAGGTAAGTGACCAAAAGCGACGGCAGAGGGTACGCCGGTGTAGTTCCGGGCGGACTCTGGTCGTGCACATAGTCCGTAGCCGGAGAAAACATGCACGGGTACCAGTAGATCGGGACTGTGCACTCATGTTCATGGTGTCCAGGGGTTGACACCCTAGGTCTTGATACACCCGAAGGGTGGACCCGGCACAGTTCGACTACAATTATGTTTGGGCCGTATTGACACCAACACGTGACGAGTTAGGCTTAGGGAGCCGATCGACTAGACCGTTTGGTTGGACCTTGTACTAGGGTCATTTCATGTTATTGGGCCAAAGTTTGGGCCAAGGGATCAATACTTGTTTATTCAAGTCACGTTAGTTTGCTAGTACACCTGTGGTGCAAAAACCTTAATCCTGATTAGGCGATGACACCTTTATCTACCTTGTTAGTTAATCACCATGCTAGTATGTTGTTATCCTTGTGATCATACCTGCTTCTCATGCCAGTTAACTTTATCAGTTTACATTGATTGTAGTAGGGCTTACTCAGTCTTTTTGACTGACCTGTTTTCTTTCGCCTCTTTTCTTCCGTTCCCCCCCCCAGGTTCTCAGGGAGGGAATATTGGAGCTTAGCTGGATTTCTGACCGCTTGCTTGAGGGATTTAGCTCATGTACGGTTTGACATGAAGCTAGCTGTGGCTATCACTTCTTTTGGGGATTAGTATTTATGTATTTCAGTTTTTCAGTTGATGTTGTTTTATCTAGACTGGTTTATTGGGAAAGTTGACATTATAATGTAACAGACTTGTTTTGAATTGGTTTAAAATCTTCCGCTGTTTTATCTATGTTATTTACTCTGTTTACGCATTTACATATGTTCTTGTTCTGCCTTGATATATCATTATGCATGTTTACCTGATTCAAACGCCCCTCCAAAGTCAGAGTGCTTGCAAGAGTCACCCTGGCGGAGGCGGGGTGTTACAGAACATAAACTGACATAGGACAATAAGATAGAACCAATTAGCATTTGGAACATAAACTGACATAGAACAATAAGATAGATCCAATATGCATATGGAACATGAACTTTAGGTATGAATCTAAAAGATTATAATTCACCAAACATGATATGATTCATCTTACAGGCATGTTCATAAAGTCCAATTCACAAACTTACCACAATTACTTTTACTTAATTATATGTGAAAGTAACTTAGACTCACAGTGGTAGAAGAGAAAATAGATCTGAATTTGATTAGCTAAACCGTTGTTATAGAATTTGATTCTTATTTTCCAATTTGAATACTCTAATTCTGATTTGCTTTGTAGAAGAGAAAAGAGGCTAGTTTTTAATTTAGGTTAGGATAGCATGAAGGCGTATGAATTAGTGTAATGAAATTAGGGTTAGGTCTAGGTGTGTTTTTATAGGTGCATTAGGTGAATTAGGGCCTTTAGATTGGATTAGAGATCATCAGAACCACACAGCTCAAAAGATATTTCATCCAGCCAATCCCAGCAAGACACATCATCAAAGAACTCTCCAGAATTCTGTGTAGATTCAGTCTCGGCATGTGCGCACTTCCCAAGTGCGCCAGTGCATTTTTGTTCTGGCGCACTTCACCAGTGCGCCAGTTATCCTAGCCTGTTTTCTGATTTTTCTACCCAACTTCTTTCGTCCATAACTTCTTCATACGATATCCGTTTTACGCAAACTTGGACCCTATCTCAAGCAAAATTCCAAGATGAAGGCAATGGCGAACCCGTTTCACCTAATTCTTCAACTAAAAATTAATTATTCTTTAATTATCTCTTATGTCATGTTTTAAAATTATGGGGTGTTACATTCTCCCCTCCTTAAAGGATTTCGTGCCCGAAATCTTCAAGTTAAGAAGAATATATCCTACCATCCAATCATCCATCTACTCATCCATCATCCACATCCGTTGTCCTTAAAAGGTTACTAATGCTATATGAACATATGCAAAATTGTATATATATGTTCCTTATCTAATGCAAAGATCAGGCGGTTTATTGATTTAGTTGACCTCCTTAATGCAAAACATGATAGTGTCATGCGTCCATTATGTATGCGAAAGAATTCTAATGATACATATCATTTCAGTATGAGTGCACAACACGTCATTCAAATGCAGCATCCATATGATAACACATTCAAGATACATCCATTAATTTAAATATGCACACTCATTCATATGCAATATGAAAGTGATTGAGCTGATCTAGTGCCTAATGTGTGTGTAAATGCATAGACGAGCAACCACTAGCAAACACTTACATCCACTTGCATCCACCAAACATAACATGTCTCACACACATGCTTACAACCATAGTATTTTCTACCACAAGATCGAAGATATAATCGAGAGGATACACTAAACGATAGAACAAGTTTAAACAAAACGGTAGAAAAGGAGAAGTTAAGGACATACTCTCATAAAGGAAAGGGTATGACGCACGCATCTTGTCTTCAGTCTCCCAAGTCGCGTCTCCTTGATCATCTCCCCACTGGACTTTAACCAACTTAACCTCTCGGTTGCGTAATTTCTTGACCTTCGATCCAAGGATGCATGTAGGAGCTTGTCTAATCGTGGTATCCTGCTCTACTTCCACTTCTCTAAGCATGCTCGGCTCTACTACTTCCGCGGTATCATGTAAACACTTCCGCAAATGCGACACATGAAATACGTCATGAACACCACTTAGCTTCTCAAGCAACTTCACTCTGTTGGCCATCTGTCCAATTCGCTCTGTAATGGGGAATGGCCCAACGAACCTTGGTGCCAATTTCCCTACAGACCCAAAACTAACTACATTCCTCAACGGTGATACTTTAATAAAGACCATGTCTCCAATACTGAACTCAAGATCGGTCCTCTCTTATCAGCATATGACTTTTACCGGTCTTGTGTCGTCTTCATGCGTCTTCGAATCAGGTCTGCAACACCCCGAAATTAGATATACTATACCGTAAAGATAATTAATTAAAGGATTAATTAATTAATGAAGAAAAATAAAAAATGAATATATATATATAGGCAATTATGTTAAGAAGATACAAGTTTAAAAATGTGCATTGAAAAAAATGCATGCGAATTAATTAGGCTACAGTAAAAGAAAAATTAATGCAATTAATACAAAAAGCGGAAGGAAATGTGTGGATGCATGTAGTAAAAAGAAAGAAAATAAGAAGAAGATAAATACAGTCAATTTATTTGGGAAGGAAAAATTTATGCATGTATAAATAGATATATATGTATGTAGGTAACTTCATTATGCATTGACTTTGTATGTTACGAGGAAAGTAGAAAAAAAGGGGAATTAAATTATATACTCTATTTCCACTTTTTAAAATAGTTAAGCAATCAATTTGCATTAGTTGTCAATATTAGAATTTATGTATAGGTGCGTGTGTATATATGTGTGTGTGTGTATATATATATATATATATATATATATGGGCAATTAATGTATACAGTAAAGGAAGAATTTGTAAACATGAATAGATTGAAATTAGTTTGTTGATGTGTGTTAATATGGCATTGATTGAAAAACATGTAATTAACCTTAGTTTATATATGTGTTTGTGCTAAGTTGTCATTCATATTAATTGATATTAATTAAAGAAAATATGTTAATTGGGCATTTATGTTCAATTGTAAAAGCATGTTATTTGACATCAAATTGTAAACATGTTAATAGGGTATTGTTAGGAAACCATGTAATTATCTTAATTTGTATAAATGCTTATGCTAATTTGTCACTTATGTCGATTAATATTAAGTAGAATATGTTAATTTGAGGAACATAGTAAAATTGTTATTCAATGTTAATTGACATCAATTAAGAAGAATACGCTAATCAAAGAAAACATGCAATTAGATGTTTAAGTTCAATTCATATTAATTTAAGGGAAGAAAAATAGAAGGTTATTAATATATATAAAATACATTTGTTGACTCAGCACTAGGTGTACGATGCGGATTAAAAACCTAATATCTAAAGGCTAGAATTAATCTAAACTTCTATATAAGCATACATAGACTCAAGCTCTAAACCTAAACTAAATTAGTCTCTTAGCCACTATGCTGCTGTTGAAATAGTTCACCTTCTTCTTAAAGCTTAGGAATTGCAAATCAAGATTCTAACACAAACGACGAACGAATTATTCTCTTCTCTAATCCGTCTTTGTGAGTACAATTTCTTTCACAAAATAATTAATAAATTAATTATGATGAGTTATAATTGGGATTATGAGAATATGTCTGTTGAATCATGTGACGTTACTTAATTTTGTTATTGTCTGTTTGTAAACATATGACAGTTTTGTTAACTTATGTTAGTAGATCTATTTCATATGTCCAATCACATATGTTTAACTTGATTCATTTTATGACATCAGTTTATATGCAAGTCTGTATGTGAATTATACACAAGTTTACATGTGAATAAATTGTGTGTATATATACATGCGAGTTTATATGTAAAACGTGTGATATTAGTTTACATGTATAAATTCATAATGTTGTTTCATATGTCTAAACACATATGCTAGATTTGAAATATTTTGTGACATTAATTTACACGTCTAAATCAAATGCAAGTGTAAATGTAAATCTTAATTTACATGTATAAATCATATATGCAAGTTTATATATAAGTTTGGATGTGAATCATATGCTAGTTTATATGTAAGATTGTATGCGAATCATATGTAAGTCTTAGTTTACATGTCTAAATTGCATATGTAAGTTTAATACAAGTTTGTATGTAGATTATATACAAGTTTATGTGAAAACCATGTTCATATATACAAGTTTACCTTTATGTGTATAGATCTATGCAAATCGTATCTTATATAATTTGATCCATGCCAGTTTGTAGTTTATGCAAATTATGCCAATTGCCTATGCAAGTTATTGATTATGCAAATTTATGATTATATAAATTATAATCATGCAAGTTTTGATCCATGCTAGCCTATTCTTATTTGCAAGTTAGATCTATTTTATGTGTTATGCAAGTTGTGATGTTTCTTTCTTTTTATGAGTTAGACTATTTGCGGGTCTAACATATTTCATATTAAACGTACGAACAACGTGGGGACAATGGGAAAATATTAAATATTAATATTGTGAATTGTCATATAATGGCTTTAAAAGCCTATAATTAATTTGAGACGTTAATTGGTATAATTTATATACCTGAAAATTATGGACATAATTTAAGTGACAGTTATGGACATGGATTAAAATTGGAAGTTATTGACAATCTGAAATAGGGATATTAATTCAAATTGGGGTTGAATATTAATGTGTAATAATAAATGCCTAAGACATGAGGTTAGACTCGTTTGTGGTATAAGACTGCCCGGACCTGCCCGGCAAATCCAGCTACCACAAACGACAGTCAAATGTGAGAGGTCGTAGGCATAATTAAAAGATGCTTAAACACGAGGTTATGTCTGGCTTGTAGTGGAAGTCTGCCCGGAACTGCTCGACATATCCAGCGGCAACAAGCAATTGACTTAATGTGAGAGGTCTGTGCATTAATAATTAATTAATGCTGAGCAAAGACGAATATGAATGACAAACAGAAGTTTGGTTGAGATGAGTAATTCTCCGAGTACCAATCTGATGTTCATTTCGGTCTTCGGGGTTAATACTTAGGGAGTTATTCTCTTAACCAATGTACCTATGAACTAAGATGTACTTAATCATAAATTTAGTAAAACATGATGTACGATATATATATTGATACATATAACATGATAAGTGGGTAGGGTTAAGACCAGCTTAACTAATAATATATATATATATATATATTAATCTGATAAGTGGATAGGGTTAAGACAAACTTAACCAATAATATATATATATATATCGATCTGATAAGCGGTTAAGGTTAAGACAAGCTTAACAAATAACACGCGTTGATTTGATAAATGGGTAACATACATGGCATGTGAGATATAATTATAAACACTTAGCCAAATTGAAACATGTAAGAAGAAATGAATAAGAGGGGGTTAAGTGGGAAATCCTAGTGGGGACCAAGCATAGGTGGAAAGCTTGTGTCAAGTGTGGGGACCCTTTTCAACCAGTAACCCATTTAGTACCTAAGTGAGCTCGATCTAGATCGAGGATGGGACACGCTTACTGGGTTTGATTATAAGAGGTCAAAACGGGTTAGCGGTGGCAATGCAAGTCCAACGGGGTCTTGTGCGTGCGTGGGCCCAGGCTGGTAGGTAAGACGTTGTTGCATCGTGTAGGTATAAGCCGTGCATCTTTAGTGGTATCGGGTTGCCACTTTGGGGAGTGATACACCCCACTGTGGGACTAGCACAGGTATCTTCGTGTAACGACCCGCCTTTTTTGCCCGATTCTTGCTGGTAATTAAACCGACTCAAACCGTTCATAAAGACGAATTGTTATGGGTACATACATACATTGAACAGAATAACAGAACTTTTTATTGCAAATTACAATGTTACATCAGAGTTACATAGAATATCAGAGTTACAAGAAATACAGCGGAAGAAAAGAAAATATACTCTCGATGGAAGAACCGTATGATATATAGCGGAAGCTCCAAACTCTAGCGTAGACTCCAACTCTGAAAGCGCTCGGATCCTGCTCCAACGATCTATAACTACAAAACTAAACTACTGGCTGCCCGTGTGGAAATTAATGGGCACCCAGAGTTTAGGAAGGAACAATATACTCCGGGTCAGTCGTGGGACTGGTGTGAGAACTCAAAACAGTTGTTATTTAGGATTCATTTTAAAGTTGGGTAATTCAACGGACCATGCCGCTAACGCGGAACGGTTTAACTCCATATGAATTCCCGTGCATAGAAATTCGCTATGACTTTTGAAAATGAAGCTATCATAAGCTCGTCCCACATCACACAATGCAAGTGCACACCAGATGGGCGAGTTTTATCTTATGATAACCAAACGTGCTTCCATACGTGAAAATCCTCTTTTAATACTATCATATAGTGTGGAAAACAATTTCGCAAATAAATGTATTAATCCTAGGCAGCATAATACCCATAATATTATGTCGCCATATATATATACACAATCGAAATCGTATGGCTCATATTGGAGATTGGATTTCCAACTTGATGATTCCTGGCACGAAAGATCAATCAGGGATACAAAACGAAGTGCCTCAATGGCTTTTTCATCCATACGCGGACACCAACTACACATCGTCAGGGCAGATCAACGGTTTTCGACCAGACACGGCCCCCCGAACATACCCAGCTTCCCCAGGTTCATAAGTGGTTTCCCACTGCTGCGCAGCTTCATCATCAATTCATATATAAGTATAAAACCTAACCGCCAGTTTCTCATCAATCCGAGGTGTGAGGTTTTTCGATGTCACGTCATACACAAAGCGATGCTTCGATAAGCCATTCTTTGAACATCATTAGCTTGTTCCATAACTCGGGTATGCCACATTGACAATTCACGACATATCACTGATTTCAATCAATGCATACCCTCTAAGTTCATATGACTTAGAGACGAGGATAATATATTGCCACAAATCCGATATACATTAATGGAAATCAGTGCTATGCGGTCAATTTCAACGTCAGACACACCATCCATACAAATCCGTTCTGGGTCTGAACGGAACAACAACCCGAAAATACTTAAATATGTTCAGGTCTCATGCAACTCATACCTCGTACCGGGTGGCCTACCCAACCGAGACATCAATCATCAATCAGTCTAAGCATTTCAAATATTCCCGGTCTTCATTCGTCGTTCATCAAGTCTTGAATTGTTTCATAACATCGTATTATTACTTGGAATGGTTTTCGAACATATGCTCGATCCCGGTCTTTCCAAGTAATAAGCGCACTTTAAACAGTAGCTATGGTTCATACAGGCTTTTCAATTCAAATCTCCTTCCACATGGTTACCAATTCATTATTGACTAAAGATTTGAATTACTTTAAATTCATATATCTCGTTACCATCTTAAACTATTCTTTGAAATCAAAGATTATACCTTCGCTTTAATTTCTTATCTTTAATACCCTCAAATCAAAGATTTGATTAAATCTCCAATTACGATATGAATTTCCACCATTCAATCTCATCGGGTTTCAAGAATGATATTATTGAAGATACGATTCACGACAAAACCCAAATCAATCGATATTGAATCATAAATTACACAGAAATTTTATCCACTTATATTCGATATAAATTCTCAAAAATCAACGAATACCATAAGTGGAATAACGATATAATAATATCTTCCAAATTCCCCAGATAGTATTCATTTACACCATGAAATTTTATACCAAATATCGAAGATTATTTCTATCTAACTTATTTAAATCAGGTGGAGAAATCCATATCTTAATTAAAAGATTTATTCAACTCTTTGATATTTGATCTGGGTAGAAATAACATCAACTTATCTTCAATATTAATCTCCGTATCCAACTCATATTATAAGTGGAATAACGGTAAATTACCCTTTTAGAATTCCTCAGATAATATGAATTTTCATCCACCGAGTTAATATCAAATATCCAAAGATTTATCTCCAACCATATCCAAATTTTTAAAATTGGAAAAACCCATTTCAATCCCATATAAGTATTCTCGATACTTTAGTAATCTTCGAACTATTTTATAAATCATTCTTATAGTCAAATAATAGCTCCTGCTTTAAATTTCAAACCAATAATAACATTTGGAAATGTTACCAAAGTACTGCAAATAAAATGGCCCCTTTTTAAATCAAATAGATTTAAAATTACTCGAAATGCAAGTATTCCAAATTCTAATCGTCCTTTCGGAATTATCATAAATTTCTCCAATTTAATGAACTTATGTTATGATCGCCGACTACAAGCATAGCGATCGCCCCAAATTTGTTATACTTGAAATCATCCTTTGAAAAAATTGAGATTTCCTTTGCTATTCAAAACTGTTATCATTTGCAATTCAACGTTCCTCATTTCAAGTCAAATTAATTTAAAATAATCAAGTTAAAACATTCAACTTGAAATCGATATTTTCGAATTGTCGCATCATAGTGCGTTTTATTCAAACCATATAATGATTTAAATACAAATTATTCAAATCCTTTCAAATTTTATAATTACATTTCCAAATCATTTGAAACAGGTTTAAATTATATTTCAAAATTAGATTTCGAATTTTCCTATCCCGTTGTCGGACCAGTTAGGGATAGCCAGGGAGAGCAGGAAACTGAATTTCCAAACCCAAGCCTAGACACTATCCTCTCTGTCATCCTAGAACGTTCTGGTGTCTATATATTATCATATTATATTTTCAAAACATATAAAACCCATATTCAAATTTCCAAAATTTTATTTGAAATAAACTGAACATGATAATATTTAATATTAGAAAACCAAACTTCATTTATATGGAAGGGGCATAAAATTGATCACCTGTATAATCCCATAACCATGGTATGGTGTGTGCATCATACAAACAGAATAAATCAACCATATACATCAGATGATAATGAATTATCGTTATCATCAACAACAAACAATTCAGTTGTGCACAAGCGTTACAGTCGATAACGCTTCCCAGTGTTCAGTGTGTTATCTAACTACATGCACATCCATTCACATCCATCACACAAATCATCATTAACAAATTATAATTATCTCAGCTAATTATAATTAACTAATTTAAACAAATAATTTAAATTAGAAGTTCTCACCAGTCGAGCTTCAACATCTTCATTACCAGAGCGAATGGACCAACGAATACTGCCATCGCTACTTGTACTCGTTTCAGTTCACTTCCATTAGCAGTTGGGGATTTTCTGCTAATTATATATATAGTTCAATTAATAATGATCTTCGTTATATTTATATACAACGACTTTTATTTATTTATTTATTTATTTATTTTATAAATTTATATCTAACAAAAATTACCAATAGTGTATATCATTGCGTTCTACTTTCAGATACGGTTCTAACGCTTCTGACGGCGAGCAAATCCGGTTTAAGACGAGTGAGATATGGGTGTTTAAAGTTTAAACTAATATAAACTTTAAAAATTAAATAAATCATACCAAGGCCCCAAAGCCCAATTGCACAAAACCGGCCCATCCCCTCCTTTCTTCTTCTTCCTCTCCTCCTAATTGCCTTGCGTGAAGCTTCTTCCAAGAACCCAACATTTTGTGCACGGTGGTGCACATACACCGTCCAAACACTCCATCGTTCTTTGATCCGAAACCACCAACAACTTTCTCTTCGTCTCCTCATTCAATTGCACCGCACCACCACGTCCACGGTCCCCTCCATCAAAATGCGCACCCTCCATGGCTGAGACTTGGAACGCACAGTAAACCTCACGGCTCCCCTCAAAACATCGACACTTTTTCTCACCGAAATCCACCAAAATATACCACATCGAAGCTCTTTCCATCCTCATCAACAATCCATACTCCGTTTCTCCTATCATCGCATGATTTTTCAGTTAAACCCAAACCTAATTTTCAACTTTTCAAATCATCGATACGGAATCGCATGAAACTTACACCAAAAAAACTCCTCGCTTTGCTGATCTCAACGGCGCTGACGGCGCTGATTAATTCTCTCTGGATTGGGAGAAAAGATTTTTAGAAGTTTCCTTTGCAAATTGACATTTTTCTGAATAAAAAAAAAGATTTCTCTTTCGATGGTTAACGAAATTCGGATCCGTCAATTTCTAAAAATTTTAGACGATGATCTGAACAACTTTCATGTTTATCATTTTGGCCAAAAATGAATAGATTGGAAGATATGGATTTTTAAATGAAGTGGCCATGGGTTTTTCTTTTATTGTAAGCTTGAAAATGAGAGGATAGAAGAAAGGGGTCGTGGGATTTATCTGTAGCTTTGACCAGAGAAGGAAAACATGCTTTTGTATATAATTTTAAAAGTATTTTTAATTATTTGATTAGTGGACACTTGTCTCTCATCTCAAAACTCAACAACATGCATTATGACAACAAGGAGGACATCTAATATTGTTTTGAAACCAACCAATGCATGTTGAAATAAATAAGTTATTTATTTATTTGTTAAATCTTTATTTTTAATTACACTTTAGAAACATTTATAAATGTAGCTAGTTTTCAAATATATATATATATATAACTAATAATCTACTTAAGATCGATAAAATACTTAATATTTCAAAAATACTTATTCCTATCATTCTATTAAATATAAATAAAAAATGAGATTTAGAATTCAATAAATCTTTAAAAAAAAATCAATATATTTCATAAAACTAAATAACATCATTACTCATGAATATTTAAAATTATTTACTTAAATAAAATCTTAAAATAAGTTATTTTATAAAAAAAAAAAAATTCAAACACACATATATTGATATAAAAATTTAAACAAAATTTGTATTTATATCTTATCAAATTCATTTGATATTCAGAGAATTGAATTTTTATTATATTTTAATCGTCAAAATCCTGGATCGTTACAATCTTCCCCCACTTAAGAACTTTTCGTCCTCGAAAAGGAGAGTTCGCAAAATTATTTATAAGTAGAGTAAATCTTACCTATAAATTTCAATTTAGAAATTCAAGATGATCTCTCGGACGTAGAATCCCATTTCCATTTCAAACCATTGAAATACTACATATTCCTTTCATATAGAAAATCGTACTTCACTTTGGGATCTCCAAAACAAAATTTTCTTTCAACATTTAAAATATACTATAATGAAATCTATATGTTATTAGTTCGAGAAGTTCATCCTCATGACAGGGCAACTGAGAATCACCCATCGCACGAAATCCTCATCATAACCCAGTTTTAGTCATGGTTACTCGAACAACCAAAACATTTCATATCCCGAAGTTGTAAATCATTTTGTAACCATAATTTACAAATACTTGTCGTTTTCCAACATTTCAAAATATCGGGATTCTAGTCATCGAGACCACTGTTTATTATAAACAGTTTATAACCTATTTTCCATATCCAAAACGGTTGAAAATAAATTTTTCAAGCAAATTATGTCGACATCAACATTTCAAGTTTTCGAATTCATACCAAACTTGGTGAATTTCAATTTTTCATTCTTTACATAAATTGAAATTTTTTTCTTATCGACTCATATAATCATAATTTGGTCTTCAGCAAATTCAAACTTACATTCCAACTGTTTAAACTTCATATATGGCATTAACTCCTTTCAATATTGCTTCAACATTTCAAGATTTTCATATAATATTTTCCAAGAGTCTAATTCTATAATTAGAAGTCATATTCATAAAATCGAACAACTTTCCTTGTTGTTTGTATTTTGAGATTTATGACATTTATTAATTCTTGTTTCAAATTCCAAATCTTGTTTGGGAAGTTACCTTATTTAACAAGTCTAGCGAAATTCTTTGAAACATTCCTTTCAAATTACCACTACGCTTTTGCTGCGCTACTCCGATATACATATTTCAAACAATCTGTCCCAAACACTAGAAATTGATTTCGAAGATTCTCCGAAACTAAAATCTTTATATTTCGAAAAATCAATTTTTCCTAGTCTACTTACTACGCAAGACTTACTATTTGAAGTTTGGTTAACATAAGGCTGTGGACAAATTGAGATTACCTAATCTGCATCAGTTCCTAGCTTTGTTGGATGCTCAGGGTTTTCATTAACTTTCCTTGAGTAAATCTTACTTCCAATTTCGTTTTCCATTGTATCGTAAGCGATTACTCTCTAATACTTCTATTTGGATTGCTTATATAGTTTCAATAGGGAAGATAGTTTTCTCCCCCACTTAGAATATTTGTTACAATTTAAACATTTTTTTGTCTTTAGACAAATTCTTAACTTAAACCAAAATACCTTCAAATTCCTCAGGAAAGTTTGATTGCTAAGATCATCTTCTAAGAAAGATAGTTTAAATTACATTTTACCATTTACAACTCATGTTAGATATAGATTCGACTCTATTTCTTAACACTCACCGAGGAGTATAATATCTTCCCTTATTACACTTATTAGATCTCAAATTTCATACTTGTTGATCCATTTTGAAATATGGGTTGATATTTTAATATTATCTATTAATGAATTATCTCACTTACGTGCGTTTTCAAATCTTTACATAAGGTTTACTTCTAAAATGTCATCTTTGGTTGTTAGCAAAATGGTTTGTTTGCATTTATAACATATTGTCCTTATATTAAATCCTTTTAATATTTCCCTCATATCGAAATAATTTAAGTATTTCTCGACGTCGTAGCCGGAATCATATAGTCATCCCACTTTCGAAACTCGAAAATCACTACTGATGGTGCCATGGTCATCAGTAAATTCATCCTCGAGCGACTAGAATGTGATTCTATATCTATCTAGTATACACTGGATTTCGTATATACGTTAGCTAGGCGTCTACTCAAAATCCCTATATACTCGATAGTCCAATCGCGACGTCAAATACAATACTCAAGAACCCTTATCCTTAATTATATTTCTAAAATAATCATACTTTCAAAACGATTTACTTAGTTCAAAAATACTCTATATGGATTTCAACATACGCTCTCTCGACATAATATTCCAAAACCTCATTCTAGGGCATTTCTAACCCTATCTCTTATGAGATGTTATAACTCTGATGAGCTCTGTCTTTTGTCCAAAATATGTCGTACCCAAAGCTTTGTATAACCAAAGCTCTGATACCAACTGTAACGACCCGCCTTTTTTGCCCGATTCTTACTGGTAATTAAACCGACTCAAAGCGTTCATAAAGACGAATTGTTATGGGTACATACACATTGAACAGAATAACAGAACTTTTTATTGCAAATTACAATGTTACATCAGAGTTACATAGAATATCAGAGTTACAAGAAATACAGCGGAAGAAAAGAAAATATACTCTCGATGGAAGAACCGTATGATATATAGCGGAAGCTCCAAACTCTAGCGTAGACTCCAACTCTGAAAGCGCTCTGGATCCTGCTCCAACGATCTATAACTGCAAAACTAAACTACTGGCTGCCCGTGTGGAAATTAATGGGCACCCAGAGTTTAGGAAGGAATAATAAACTCCGGGTCAGTCGTGGGACTGGTGTGAGAACTCAAAACAGTTGTTATTTAGGATTCATTTTAAAGTTGGGTAATTCAACGGACCATGCCGCTAACACGGAACGGTTTAACTCCATATGAATTCCCGTGCATAGAAATTCGCTATGACTTTTGAAAATGAAGCTATCATAAGCTCGTCCCACATCACACAATGCAAGTGCACACCAGATGGGCGAGTTTTATCTTATGATAACCAAACGTGCTTCCATACGTGAAAATCCTCTTTTAATACTATCATATAGTGTGGAAAAAAATTCGCAAATAAATGTATTAATCCTAGGCAGCATAATACCCATAATATTATGTCGCCATATATATATACACAATCGAAATCGTATGGCTCATATTGGAGATTGGATTTCCAACTTGATGATTCCTGGCAAGAAAGATCAATCAGGGATACAAAACGAAGTGCCTCAATGGCTTTTTCATCCATACGCGGACACCAACTACACATCGTCAGGGAAGATCAACGGTTTTCGACCAGACACGGCCCCCCGAACATACCCAGCTTCCCCAGGTTCATAAGTGGTTTCCCACTGCTGCGCAGCTTCATCATCAATTCATATATAAGTATAAAACCTAACCGCCAGTTTCTCATCAATCCGGGGTGTGAGGTTTGTCGATGTCACGTCATACACAAAGCGATGCTTCGATAAGCCATTCTTTGAACATCATTAGCTTGTTCCATAACTCGGGTATGCCACATTGACAATTCACGACATATCACTGATTTCAATCAATGCATACCCTCTAAGTTCATATGACTTAGAGACGAGGATAATATATTGCCACAAATCCGATATACATTAATGGAAATCAGTGCTATGCGGTCAATTTCAACGTCAGACACACCATCCATACAAATCCGTTCTGGGTCTGAACGGAACAACAACCCGAAAATACTTAAATATGTTCAGGTCTCATGCAACTCATACCTCGTACCGGGTGGCCTACCCAACTGAGACATCAATCATCAATCAGTCTAAGCAATTCAAATATTCCCGGTCTTCATTCGTCGTTCATCAAGTCTTGAATTGTTTCATAACATCGTATTATTACTTGGAATGGTTTTCGAACATATGCTCGATTCCGGTCTTTCCAAGTAATAAGCGCACTTTAAACAGTAGCTATGGTTCACATAGGCTTTTCAATTCAAATCTCCTTCCACATGGTTACCAATTCATTATTGACTAAAGATTTGAATTACTTTAAATTCATATATCTCGTTACCATCTTAAACTATTCTTTGAAATCAAAGATTATACCTTCGCTTTAATTTCTTATCTTTAATACCCTCAAATCAAAGATTTGATTAAATCTCCAATTACGATATGAATTTCCACCATTCAATCTCATCGGGTTTCAAGAATGATATTATTGAAGATACGATTCACGACAAAACCCAAATCAATCGATATTGAATCATAAATTACACAGAAATTTTATCCACTTATATTCGATATAAATTCTCAAAAATCAACGAATACCATAAGTGGAATAACGATATAATAATATCTTCCAAATTCCCCAGATAGTATTCATTTACACCATGAAATTTTATACCAAATATCGAAGATTATTTCTATCTAACTTATTTAAATCAGGTGGAGAAATCCATATCTTAATTAAAAGATTTATTCAACTCTTTGATATTTGATCTGGGTAGAAATAACATCAACTTATCTTCAATATTAATCTCCGTATCCAACTCATATTATAAGTGGAATAACGGTAAATTACCCTTTTAGAATTCCTCAGATAATATGAATTTTCATCCACCGAGTTAATATCAAATATCCAAAGATTTATCTCCAACCATATCCAAATTTTTAAAATTGGAAAAACCCATTTCAATCCCATATAAGTATTCTCGATACTTTAGTAATCTTCGAACTATTTTATAAATCATTCTTATAGTCAAATAATAGCTCCTGCTTTAAATTTCAAACCAATAATAACATTTGGAAATGTTACCAAAGTACTGCAAATAAAATGGCCCCTTTTTAAATCAAATAGATTTAAAATTACTCGAAATGCAAGTATTCCAAATTCTAATCGTCCTTTCGGAATTATCATAAATTTCTCCAATTTAATGAACTTATGTGATGATCGCCGACTACAAGCATAGCGATCGCCCCAAATTTGTTATACTTGAAATCATCCTTTGAAAAAATTGAGATTTCCTTTGCTATTCAAAACTGTTATCATTTGCAATTCAACGTTCCTCATTTCAAGTCAAATTAATTTAAAATAATCAAGTTAAAACATTCAACTTGAAATCGATATTTTCGAATTGTCGCATCATAGTGCGTTTTATTCAAACCATATAATGATTTAAATACAAATTATTCAAATCCTTTCAAATTTTATAATTACATTTCCAAATCATTTGAAACAGGTTTAAATTATATTTCAAAATTAGATTTCGAATTTTCCTATCCCGTTGTCGGACCAGTTAGGGATAGCCAGGGAGAGCAGGAAACTGAATTTCCAAACCCAAGCCTAGACACTATCCTCTCTGTCATCCTAGAACGTTCTGGTGTCTATATATTATCATATTATATTTTCAAAACATATAAAACCCATATTCAAATTTCCAAAATTTTATTTGAAATAAGCTGAACATGATAATATTTAATATTAGAAAACCAAACTTCATTTTTATGGAAGGGGCATAAAATTGATCACCTGTATAATCCCATAACCATGGTATGGTGTGTGCATCATACAAACAGAATAAATCAACCATATACATCAGATGATAATGAATTATCGTTATCATCAACAACAAACAATTCAGTTGTGCACAAGCGTTACTGTCGATAACGCTTCCCAGTGTTCAGTGTGTTATCTAACTACATGCACATCCATTTACATCCATCACACAAATCATCATTAACAAATTATAATTATCTCAGCTAATTATAATTAACTAATTTAAACAAATAATTTAAATTAGAAGTTCTCACCAGTCGAGCTTCAACATCTTCATTACCAGAGCGAATGGACCAACGAATACTGCCACCGCTACTTGTACTCGTTTCAGTTCACTTCCATTAGCAGTTGGGGATTTTCTGCTAATTATATATATAGTTCAATTAATAATGATCTTCGTTATATTTATATACAATGACTTTTATTTATTTATTTATTTTATAAATTTATATCTAACAAAAATTACCAATAGTATATATCATTGCGTTCTACTTTCAGATACGGTTCTAACGCTTCTGACGGCGAGCAAATCCGGTTTAAGACGAGTGAGATATGGGTGTTTAAAGTTTAAACTAATATAAACTTTAAAAATTAAATAAATCATACCAAGGCCCCAAAGCCCAATTGCACAAAACCGGCCCATCCCCTCCTTTCTTCTTCTTCCTCTCCTCCTAATTGCCTTGCGTGAAGCTTCTTCCAAGAACCCAACATTTTGTGCACGGTGGTGCACATACACCGTCCAAACACTCCATCGTTCTTTGATCCGAAACCACCAACAACTTTCTCTTCGTCTCCTCATTCAATTGCACCGCACCACCACGTCCACGGTCCCCTCCATCAAAATGTGCACCCTCCATGGCTGAGACTTGGAACGCACAGTAAACCTCACGGCTCCCCTCAAAACATCGACACTTTTTCTCACCGAAATCCACCAAAATATACCGCATCGAAGCTCTTTCCATCCTCATCAACAATCCATACTCCGTTTCTCCTATCATCGCATGATTCTTCAGTTAAACCCAAACCTAATTTTCAACTTTTCAAATCATCGATACGGAATCGCATGAAACTTACACCAAAAAAACTCCTCGCTTTGCTGATCTCAACGGCGCTGACGGCGCTGATTAATTCTCTCTGGATTGGGAGAAAAGATTTATAGAAGTTTCCTTTGCAAATTGACATTTTTCTGAATAAAAAAAAAAGATTTCTCTTTCGATGGTTAACGAAATTCGGATCCGTCAATTTCTAAAAAATTTAGACGATGATCTGAACAACTTTCATGTTTATCATTTTGGCCAAAAATGAATAGATTGGAAGATATGGATTTTTAAATGAAGTGGCCATGGGTTTTTCTTTTACTGTAAGCTTGAAAATGAGAGAATAGAAGAAAGGGGTCGTGGGATTTATCTGTAGCTTTGACCAGAGAAGGAAAACATGCTTTTGTATATAATTTTAAAAGTATTTTTAATTATTTGATTAGTGGACACTTGTCTCTCATCTCAAAACTCAACAACATGCATTATGACAACAAGGAGGACATCTAATATTGTTTTAAAACCAACCAATGCATGTTGAAATAAATAAGTTATTTATTTATTTGTTAAATCTTTATTTTTAATTACACTTTAGAAACATTTATAAATGTAGCTAGTTTTCCAATATATATATATAACTAATAATCTACTTAAGATCGATAAAATACTTAATATTTCAAAAATACTTATTCCTATCATTCTATTAAATATAAATAAAAAATGAGATTTAGAATTCAACAAATCTTTAAAAAAAAAAATCAATATATTTCATAAAACTAAATAACATCATTACTCATGAGTATTTAAAATTATTTACTTAAATAAAATCTTAAATAAGTTATTTTATAAAAAAAAAAATTTCAAACACACATATATTGATATAAAAATTTTAAACAAAATTTGTATTTATATCTTATCAAATTCATTTGATATTCAGAGAATTGAATTTTTATTATATTTTAATCGTCAAAATCCTGGATCGTTACACTTCGAGTTAGGAAGACGATCGAATGGGGAAGGTAGTGGGTACGACTAGTGGAGATAGGAGCAGGCGGCACCTATGAAGACAGCTAGGAGTACAACTACCATATTATGAATAAATGTTGTAATTAGAATGGGGAGGGTAGTGGGTACAACTAGTGGAGATAGGAGCAGGCGGCACCTATGAAGACAGCTAGGGGTACACGAAACTACCATTATTATTATTATTTTGTTCAGTATGCAGGATCAACTTTTAGGGTGACTAGTATTGGTGCAGTATAGTAATTATGCTATTGTAACACCCCGAATTTTAGTTAATACTAAAATTCACTAATTACAGGATAAATAATCTCAGATGTGGGAATTAGGGGAAACGGGCTGCGTCATTACGTTCGTCTCGGAAAAATACGCGAAATAGAGTCCGAGTTTTCGAAAATCGGAGTCCGTATGGCCCAGTTATGGCCCAATGAAGTTTGCAGAAAATTATAAACTAAGACAGATTTTAAGAATTTAAAATATGCAGATTTGGAATGGGCCAGGCGGGGTCAGGCGGGAAGCTTCCCGCCCAGCCCATGTCGACAGGGCTGTCGACAGGCCTGTCGACAGGGGTGTCGACATGCCTGTCGACTTGCCTGTCGACAGGGTCCAGGCGCCCAGTGAACCTGGGTGCACCAGGTTGCACCAGGTTGGGTTTCGGGCTGGCTAGGAGGGCTGGTTCTAGAGATTTCCTAAATCTAAGGGTCCTAACCTAATCTAGGGTTAATCTAAGGGCCTAAAACACTCACCTAATCCTATAAATAAGACCCCAACCCTACCCTAATTCATTCATAATTAAGTCTTGTAACTAAACTATGGCAAAATGAAATTTGAGCATGGCCTCCACTAGTTCATGAAGGAGTTGCAAGCAAATCCCTCTCAAATCATTCTCTAATCCATTCTAAGTATCTTAATCTTCTTCATTAGCTTGCTAATTGTGTTTTGGTGAGTTTCTATCACTTTAACACCAATTGTTAAAGTAAGTAGATTTGGTGTAATGAGATCTATGGTCTTAAATGCGGATTAGTGAGTTTGAATCATGTATAATGATATGTTACTCTATGTTGTTTTATGTTTATGCATATTTGATAAGTTGGTTTATGCATGCTTAATAAGTTGATTTATGCATGTTTAACAAGTTGATATATGCATGCTTAATAAGTGGAATTATGCATGTTCATCAAAGTGAGATATGCAAGTTAAGTATATGTTTAAATGCAAGTTGAAAGTGATATGCAAGTTATGCATGCTTATGCAAGTGTATGGATGCTTATGCAAGTCATGTATATGGTTAAATGCAAGATTTATGTGATATGCAAGTTATGCATGCTTATGCGAGTATATGAATACTTATGCAAGATATGTATATGCTTAAATGACATGATATGCAAGTATGTGAATGCCCATGCAAGTATGTGAATGATTATGCAAGTTATGTGTATGCTTAAATGCATGTTTAACATGTTATGCAAGATTGAGAATGCCTATATGCAAGTTTAACATGTTATGCAAGATATGTTTATGATAATATGCAAGCTCATATGCAACATGTTATGCAAATCATGTGTATGATAATATGCAAGTTTGGGTTATATGTAGTTGGGTTAATATGCTCATATATGCAAGTTGACATCCTCTTAACCCATGACAAAGTTGTATGTTAAACCCATGATATTTGTGATGATCTTCCCCTTATTATGTCAAGTAACGAGAACGATTTACGTGGGGAACGATGGGATTGGTAAATATGTTAATAAATGAATGTTTGGGTATGATTAAGCATACCATAAAAAAATAAATTACCATAAGTGGGAATTTACCTATTGAGTTAGGTCTACCCCATGGGAATTTACCTATTGAGTTAGGTCTACCCATGTTATGGAAAACTTGATATTAATTAGGGATAATTAATATGGGGGCGATTAATTAGGTGTAATTAATCGACTAAGACACGAGGTTGGACTCATTTGTAGTGTAAAACTGCCCGGACCCGACCGGCTTAACCAGTTGCTACAAATGTCAGCCCAATGTGAGAGGTCTTAGCCATAAATTAAATACGTGATTAAGGTAAAGACACGAGGTTAGACTCTGTTATGACGTAAGACTGCCCGGATTCTACCGGCTTAACCAGGCGGTCATGACAGCCAGTCTAATGTGGGAGGTCTTTACGGGAAATCACGGTCTTAATTAATTAAGAAACACTTAACCATGATAGCATGTAGTGGGACATGAGGGGTTAAGTGGGTGCCTTGGGTGGCATGAGGAAATTGGTGGTTGCCTTGGGTGGCATGTGGAATCTAGTGGGGTGCCTTGGGTGGCAATAGAAAATACGATTAGAATACTTAACCAAGTGGAAACATGTAATTAAACATGATTAAAGGGTTAAGTGGGATACACTAGATATTTGACAAGCTTAAGTGGGTAGCTTGTGGGGGCCCATTTCAACCAATATCCCAAAACGTATCTTTGTGGGCTCGACCCATGTCGAGTGACGGGACACGCATATTGGGCTTGATTATAAGAGGCCAAAACGGGTTAGCGGTGACAACGCAAGTCCAACGGGCTTCATATGCGTGTGTGGGCCCGGGCTGGTAGATAAGCCGTTGTTGCATCGTGTAGATATAAAGCCGTGCACCGTTAGTATTGGGTAGCCACTTGAGGGGAGTGATACACCCCACTGTGGGACCAGCACGGGTATCTACGGTAGGGAGCCGATCGCTTGGGAGTAGTGGGTACACCTAATAAAGATAGGGGCAGACGGCACCTATGTAGGGGTACACGAAACTACTGGGTAAGAATTACTGAGTACACCTAGTAGAGATAGGGGCAGACGGCACCTATGTAGTGGGCTAGGGGTACATGGAACTACTGGGGAAAATTTTCTAAGTCCTTAGAAGGGATCAACCTTAAGTAGGAATGACTGGTGTGGTGCAGTTAGTAATTATCCTTGGGTGGGTAGATGCGTCCTGACGGTTATCTTAGTTCGTTCTAAGTCTACCAAGCTGCTTAGTGTAGCCATTCATCCCCAGATATTACCGTAGGTCAAGTTTATGTCTTCTCTGGTTACTTTAATGATTGTATTGTTAAAGTTATAGGACTCACTCAGACTTATGTCTGACCCCGTTGTTTTTATCTTTTTCCCAACCCTCAGGTCCTACGGTGGATCCTAGCGGTAGTAGAGCTTGATCGGATTTCTGTTTCCAGTCTTGAGGAGCTTGGGTAGATGTAAAGCTCCAGTTATCCAGTTATCTTTTCTTTTCTTATGGCTATTGTATATGAGAGTGGGATTATGTACTCCTTTATTTTGACAGATGTTGTACTTGACTTTTATCATGGTTTTATGATGTAACCAGACATGTTTATTTCCGCTGTTATGAGATGATGTTTTAGAATTTCAAGTACTATTTATATCTGTCTTGTTGTAATTTTTCTGTTCTATATTCACTAAAATACTCCACCGATGCTATGGCATTCCCTTAGTGAGTGACCCTAGCGGGCGTGGGGTGTTACACGTGGTATCAGAGCAAAGGTTACCAGAACAGATAAAATTTTTAGAAAACTATTTTTCTAAAACATTTTTGGAAAAGATATTTTCAAAAACATGTCTTTTAAGAGAAAAGTTTTTGAAAGAAAAGCATAATCCCCAATAGCCATATCTATATCCTTCGAATTCTCCGTTTTGAATCTTTCCTTTTTCGTTTCAGCATGGCTGAGGATCTTAACTTTCCGGAGGGTGTGACGGTACCAGTATGGTATAGGAGATTGATGGAGGCTAGGGCCACCACTGCGGGTCCAGCGAATATTCCTCCACCAACCGTAGCACCCGATCTTCCTCCTCCCCCTCCTCCTCGCACGGATACTTTTGCTAAGACTTGCAAGGAATTTAAAGCTATGGGAGGGAAACCTTTTCAAGGATCTGAAACTTTTGTGGAGGCTAGAGATTGGCTTAAGGAGGTGGAAGAGTTGATAGATATCTTTGAGATGGAAGAAGGAAAGAAAGTCAAGTTGGCTGCTTGGTTAATGAAGGGAGAGGCCTCATTCTGGTGGGAGGTTACTAATGGAGAACGCCCCGTTGACTCTTGGGCGGATTTTAAGCAAAGATTTGTGGCAAAGTTTCTCTCAAGGGCGGAGGAAAACTTGTATATGGAAAGATTCTTGACTCTAAAGCAAGGAAATCTTTCGGTGAAGGAATATGTTAACAAGTTTAATCAATTGGCAAGGTTTGGCCTAGACATGGTGAATACACCGGAGAAGAAGGCTTTGAGGTTCGTGAAAGGCTTAAATGAACCGATGCATGGGTTGGCTATGACTCACATCCCTATGGGGGCCACCTTTGAGAAGCTAGTTGACATGGCACTCATGTTTGAGGAAGAGAAGGGTCCTAATGCTAATAAGGTACCCGAGAAGAAGGGAGATCAAAAGAGACCTCAACAACAGCAAAGCAAAGGTGGGAAAGGCAACGGTGGCAAGGGCAAGAAGAAGAAGTGTTTCAATTGTGGGACACCTGGCCACCTAAGCAAGGATTGTCGCAAGAAGAAGAAGACCGGTTGCTTCCACTGTGGCGAAGCAGGGCACTTAGTGAAGGATTGCCCTAAGAAAGGGCAAAGGACGGGATCTACCTCAGGAGGACAGGTGCAAGCTCTTATGGCACCGGGTCAGGCTAGGGGGCAAGTGCAGGCTCTCGCGGTTCCACCGATTCAGGAGAGAGGTAGAACTATTTCCGTTGAAAGTCTGGTTTTTCTATTTGACCATCCTGTCCGTACATTGTTTGATTCAGGCGCATCGCATTCGTTTATTTCATCATCATTAGTTGATTCACTGCACCTAGACACCAGTCTGGTAGATGATCCCTTGGTTGTTTCAAACCCAATTGGGGGCTCCACTTATTTATCCATGATATGTTTGGGTTTGAAGATTTCTATACTTAGCATTGAGTTTAGATGTGATGCTTTTGTGTTGGGCTTCACGGGCTATGGGTTGATTTTGGGCATGGACTGGTTATCCAGTAATGGTGCCGTTCTTGATTGCGAAAGGAGAGTTGTTAGGCTCATGACCCGCTTGGGTAACACTCTCGAGATTTCTTGTAACCCCAGGGACTCTGTTATGCTAAGTTATCTTGAATCGCTTGACGCTTCGGTTGAGAGTTTGCAATCTGTGAGAGTGGTCCGGGAATATCCGGATGTGTTTGAGGAGGTGAAGGGCTTACCTCCGAAGCGGGAGATTGACTTCCGAATATATTTGGTGGATAATGCTAAACCGGTATCTTTACCAGTGCGCCACATGGCTCCTCGTGAGAGGAGGGAACTCCATAAGCAAGTAGGGGAGTTGCTTGAGAAGGGGTTCATAAGACGGAGCATATCGGAGTGGGGTGCTCCAGTAGTATTTGCTACGAAGGCGGATGGGTCCCTCAGACTTTGTGTAGACTATAGAGAACTCAACAAGCTCACAAAGAAGAATAGACACCCATTGCCGAGGATTGATGATCTTTTCGATCAGTTGGCTGGCGCTTCAGTATTTTCTCAGTTGGACTTAGCCACGGGGTTTCATCAGTTGAGGGTGGCTGAGGATAGCATAGACAAGACTGCCTTTAGGACTCCGGATGGTTTCTATGAGTGGCTGGTGATGCCATTTGGATTGACGAACGCCCCTGCATACTTTGTTGACTTGATGAGTAGGGTGTTCAGGGAGTTCCTTAATAAGTTTGTGGTAGTCTTTGTGGATGATATCTTAGTATTTTCTAAGAGTGAAGAAGAGCATGCCCTACATCTTGGGGAAGTATTGAAGACTCTTCGAGCACATAGCCTTAAGGCTAAATTCTCTAAATGTCACTTCTGGAGGAGGGAAGTGCGGTTCTTGGGGCATGTGGTCTCCAAGGAAGGGATAGCTGTGGATCCCGCGAAGGTAGTATCAATTCAGGATTGGAAGGTTCCGAAGAATGCTACCGAAGTAAGAAGTTTCTTGGGGTTGGCGGGTTATTATAGGAAGTTTATTAAAGACTTCGCGAAGATATCAGCCCCATTAACCCGCTTAACAAAGAAGAATCTTGTTTTCACATGGGACGTAGATTGTGATGATGCGTTCCGACGGTTAAAGAGAGCTTTAACCACGGCTCCAGTTTTAGTGTTGCCAGATGGGAGCAAGCCATTTGTTGTCTATACCGATGCCTGTGGGACAGGCCTTGGCGCAGTCTTAATGCAGGAGGGAAGGGTAATAGCCTATGGTGGAAGGCAGTTGAGGGCACATGAGAAAAATTACCCTACCCATGATCTAGAGCTGGCCGCTATTGTTTTTGCGCTTAAGATTTGGCGCCATTATCTTCTGGGAGAGAGATTCGAGTTGTTCACTGACCATAAATCATTGAAGTACTTATTCTCTCAGAAAGATTTAAACTTAAGACAGCAAAGGTGGATGGAGTTCTTAGCATCTTATGATTTCGAGATAGCGTATACCCCTGGCAAGGGTAACGTGGTGGCGGACGCCTTGAGTAGGAAGAGGTTGTCCTTGAGTCCATTATTCGTGGAACGACGAAGCTTGGAGTTTATCTCGATGTTTGATTTCAGACCTTCCATTGATTATGTACCCGGTTTGCTAGCTTCTTTGGAAGTTAGACCTACTCTTTTGGGGCGGATTGGGGAAGCCCAGAGGGACGACCCACAGTTGGTTGAGTTGATAGAAAAGCTCATAAGGGGGGAGTCGTCCAGCCATTTGAGTAGGTACACCCTGGACGATAGGGGGTGCTTGCGTAGGGACGGTAGACTTTGTGTACCACTAGATGAAGGGTTGAGGAAGGTTATTCTTGATGATGCACACCGTTCTAGGATGACCATTCATCCCGGTGGGGATAAGATGTACCAAGATATGAAGAGGGTTTTCTTCTGGGCCGGTATGAAGAAAGATGTGGCCGAATATGTAGCTCGATGCTTGGTATGTCAGCAAGTGAAGGCGGAGCAAAGGAAACCAGGTGGGTTGCTTCACCCATTAGAGGTTCCGCAATGGAAGTGGGATAGCGTCTCGATGGATTTTATTGACGGGTTACCCAGGTCGAGGAAGGGTAATACAGGAATCTGGGTGGTGGTAGATAGACTTACTAAGAGCGCCCATTTCATACCTGTGAAGAGCAAGAGGACTGCTCCATGGCTAGCTTCAGTATATCTTCGAGAGATAGTTCGATTACATGGGGTACCCTCTAGCATTGTAAGTGATCGAGATCCTATCTTCACCAGCGAGTTCTGGAGAAGTTTGCAAGAAGCAGTGGGGACTCAATTGTGTCTGAGCACCGCATATCATCCTCAGACAGACGGCCAGACTGAGAGGGTGAATCGTGTTCTAGAAGACCTTTTGAGGCTTTGTATCTTAGATTTTGGAGGTACATGGGAAGAGCATCTTCCACTGGTGGAGTTCGCATATAATAACAGCTTTCAGTCCAGTATTGGTATGGCTCCTTTCGAAGCTCTCTATGGAAGGCCTTGTCGATCACCTACATGTTGGTGGGAGTCTACGGATAAGATCTTGCTTGGGCCTGATATGGTTAGGGAGACTTCTGAGAAGATTGACTTGATTCGAAGAAGGATGAAAGCAGCACAGGATAGGCAAAAATCTTATGCGGACAAGAGAAGGACGGATCTTGAATTTGAGGTTGGGGATATGGTTTTTGTCAAGGTATCTCCGTTGAGAAATGTTGTTCGCTTCGGATCCGTTGGGAAGTTAGCACCGAGGTTTGTTGGGCCATTTCCTATTAAGGAAAGGATTGGACGGATGGCATATAGGGTGGAGTTGCCCGACAGACTTAGTGGTGTTCATGATGTATTCCATGTATCACATCTGAGGAAGTGCTTACATGAGACGGCAGAGGTAGTGGAGCCAAGCTTGCTTAGAGATGTAGAGGTTGAGCGTGAGGCGACGATTCGACGAGCTCCTACTTGTATCCTTGGGTCAGAGACTAGGAAATTGAGGAATCGAGAGGTTCAGCTAGTCAAAGTGCAATGGGGAGAAGATGAGAGCAACGCGACTTGGGAGACGGAAGCGAAGATGCGTTTATTGTACCCATTTCTTTTTGAGGGTATGTCTTTACTTTCTCCTTTATCGCTTGTCTAGCACTTATCTTATCTTTGGTATGTCCTCTCGTTAGTACCTTTGACCTTTAGATAGGGTAAACCTATGGTTGAAACATGTGTTTGAGACATGTTATGGTTGATGGATGCAAGTGGATGCAAGTGTTTGCTAGCGGTTGCTCGTGGATGCATATACACACACTCTAGGCACTAGATCGGCTCAGTCACTTCATATTGCATATTGCATAAAATTGTGTGTAGGAAAATATATTTATGGATGAATAATGGATGTGTTATCACATGGATGTTGCATTTTGGTGAATTGATTGTGCACTCATGTAGATATTGTATGTGTCGATAGGGTTCTCTCGCATACATAATGGATGCATGGCACTATCATGGTTTGCATATGTTCATACATTAGATAGGGAACATATACACACACTCTTTGCATATGCTCATACATCATTAGAAATTATTCTAAGGACAATGGATGCCCGTGGTTGATGGTTTGAGTAGATGGCTGTTTGGATGATAGGATAGGCATTCTCCTTAGCTTAGAGATTTCGGGGACGAAATCCTTTAAGGAGGGGAGAATGTAACACCCCGAATTTTAGTTAATACTAAAATTCACTAATTACAGGATAAATAATCTCAGATGTGGGAATTAGGGGAAACGGGCTGCGTCATTACGTTCGTCTCGGAAAAATACGCGAAATAGAGTCCGAGTTTTCGAAAATCGGAGTCCGTATGGCCCAGTTATGGCCCAATGAAGTTTGCAGAAAATTATAAACTAAGACAGATTTTAAGAATTTAAAATATGCAGATTTGGAATGGGACAGGCGGGGTCAGGCGGGAAGCTTCCCGCCCAGCCCATGTCGACAGGGCTGTCGACAGGCCTGTCGACAGGGGTGTCGACATGCCTGTCGACTTGCCTGTCGACAGGGTCCAGGCGCCCAGTGAACCTGGGTGCACCAGGTTGCACCAGGTTGGGTTTCGGGCTGGCTAGGAGGGCTGGTTCTAGAGATTTCCTAAATCTAAGGGTCCTAACCTAATCTAGGGTTAATCTAAGGGCCTAAAACACTCACCTAATCCTATAAATAAGACCCCAACCCTACCCTAATTCATTCATAATTAAGTCTTGTAACTAAACTATGGCAAAATGAAATTTGAGCATGGCCTCCACTAGTTCATGAAGGAGTTGCAAGCAAATCCCTCTCAAATCATTCTCTAATCCATTCTAAGTATCTTAATCTTCTTCATTAGCTTGCTAATTGTGTTTTGGTGAGTTTCTATCACTTTAACACCAATTGTTAAAGTAAGTAGATTTGGTGTAATGAGATCTATGGTCTTAAATGCGGATTAGTGAGTTTGAATCATGTATAATGATATGTTACTCTATGTTGTTTTATGTTTATGCATATTTGATAAGTTGGTTTATGCATGCTTAATAAGTTGATTTATGCATGTTTAACAAGTTGATATATGCATGCTTAATAAGTGGAATTATGCATGTTCATCAAAGTGAGATATGCAAGTTAAGTATATGTTTAAATGCAAGTTGAAAGTGATATGCAAGTTATGCATGCTTATGCAAGTGTATGGATGCTTATGCAAGTCATGTATATGGTTAAATGCAAGATTTATGTGATATGCAAGTTATGCATGCTTATGCGAGTATATGAATACTTATGCAAGATATGTATATGCTTAAATGACATGATATGCAAGTATGTGAATGCCCATGCAAGTATGTGAATGATTATGCAAGTTATGTGTATGCTTAAATGCATGTTTAACATGTTATGCAAGATTGAGAATGCCTATATGCAAGTTTAACATGTTATGCAAGATATGTTTATGATAATATGCAAGCTCATATGCAACATGTTATGCAAATCATGTGTATGATAATATGCAAGTTTGGGTTATATGTAGTTGGGTTAATATGCTCATATATGCAAGTTGACATCCTCTTAACCCATGACAAAGTTGTATGTTAAACCCATGATATTTGTGATGATCTTCCCCTTATTATGTCAAGTAACGAGAACGATTTACGTGGGGAACGATGGGATTGGTAAATATGTTAATAAATGAATGTTTGGGTATGATTAAGCATACCATAAAAAAATAAATTACCATAAGTGGGAATTTACCTATTGAGTTAGGTCTACCCCATGGGAATTTACCTATTGAGTTAGGTCTACCCATGTTATGGAAAACTTGATATTAATTAGGGATAATTAATATGGGGGCGATTAATTAGGTGTAATTAATCGACTAAGACACGAGGTTGGACTCATTTGTAGTGTAAAACTGCCCGGACCCGACCGGCTTAACCAGTTGCTACAAATGTCAGCCCAATGTGAGAGGTCTTAGCCATAAATTAAATACGTGATTAAGGTAAAGACACGAGGTTAGACTCTGTTATGACGTAAGACTGCCCGGATTCTACCGGCTTAACCAGGCGGTCATGACAGCCAGTCTAATGTGGGAGGTCTTTACGGGAAATCACGGTCTTAATTAATTAAGAAACACTTAACCATGATAGCATGTAGTGGGACATGAGGGGTTAAGTGGGTGCCTTGGGTGGCATGAGGAAATTGGTGGTTGCCTTGGGTGGCATGTGGAATCTAGTGGGGTGCCTTGGGTGGCAATAGAAAATACGATTAGAATACTTAACCAAGTGGAAACATGTAATTAAACATGATTAAAGGGTTAAGTGGGATACACTAGATATTTGACAAGCTTAAGTGGGTAGCTTGTGGGGGCCCATTTCAACCAATATCCCAAAACGTATCTTTGTGGGCTCGACCCATGTCGAGTGACGGGACACGCATATTGGGCTTGATTATAAGAGGCCAAAACGGGTTAGCGGTGACAACGCAAGTCCAACGGGCTTCATATGCGTGTGTGGGCCCGGGCTGGTAGATAAGCCGTTGTTGCATCGTGTAGATATAAAGCCGTGCACCGTTAGTATTGGGTAGCCACTTGAGGGGAGTGATACACCCCACTGTGGGACCAGCACGGGTATCTACGGTAGGGAGCCGATCGCTTGGGAGTAGTGGGTACACCTAATAAAGATAGGGGCAGACGGCACCTATGTAGGGGTACACGAAACTACTGGGTAAGAATTACTGAGTACACCTAGTAGAGATAGGGGCAGACGGCACCTATGTAGTGGGCTAGGGGTACATGGAACTACTGGGGAAAATTTTCTAAGTCCTTAGAAGGGATCAACCTTAAGTAGGAATGACTGGTGTGGTGCAGTTAGTAATTATCCTTGGGTGGGTAGATGCGTCCTGACGGTTATCTTAGTTCGTTCTAAGTCTACCAAGCTGCTTAGTGTAGCCATTCATCCCCAGATATTACCGTAGGTCAAGTTTATGTCTTCTCTGGTTACTTTAATGATTGTATTGTTAAAGTTATAGGACTCACTCAGACTTATGTCTGACCCCGTTGTTTTTATCTTTTTCCCAACCCTCAGGTCCTACGGTGGATCCTAGCGGTAGTAGAGCTTGATCGGATTTCTGTTTCCAGTCTTGAGGAGCTTGGGTAGATGTAAAGCTCCAGTTATCCAGTTATCTTTTCTTTTCTTATGGCTATTGTATATGAGAGTGGGATTATGTACTCCTTTATTTTGACAGATGTTGTACTTGACTTTTATCATGGTTTTATGATGTAACCAGACATGTTTATTTCCGCTGTTATGAGATGATGTTTTAGAATTTCAAGTACTATTTATATCTGTCTTGTTGTAATTTTTCTGTTCTATATTCACTAAAATACTCCACCGATGCTATGGCATTCCCTTAGTGAGTGACCCTAGCGGGCGTGGGGTGTTACAGCTATAGTGTTGGAGGCGCAATTAACGTTATCTTATTCCTCTTGTTTTCTTTGTCATGCCCATTTGTTTCATAGTCATTCCTTGTTTTACCAGTTTATGCCTTATCCTAATTACTTTAATAATTATATTGTTAAAGTTATTGGACTCGCTAGACTTTATGTCTGACCCCCTTTGTTTTCGCCTCTTTTCTTCCTTCCCCCCCCCCAGGTTCTCAAGGTAGGACTAGTGCTAGTGCAGCTTGATTTGGATCTCTTTCTCTCTCTTTTGGAAGTGCTTGGATTGCTGAAAGTAAAGTTCAACTTGTCTCTTTTACGGCTACTTATGTTGGGGTTATGTTATTTACTTTATGTACTCAGAAAACAATTTGTCAAGATGGATATTAAGTGTACTTGGTTTTATTGTTGGTTTTTGATGTTGTTGTAACCAAACTATTTCTCCGCTGCAATAAAAGTTGTTTTTAATTTTTTTTCAAGTACCAATATATGCATCTGTCTTGTTACATTCCGTTCTATACACCAATAATACTCCATGAAAGTTAATGCATTCCCTTTGTGAGTGACATTAATGGACGTGGGGTGTTATACGTGGTATCAGAGCTGAAGGTTACCAGATTAGATAAAAGTTTTTTTGAAAACTATTTTCAAAAAGGTTTTAAAAGGAAGTATTTTCAAAAGGAAAGTTTATTTCGAAAAACATAATCCCCAAAAGCCATATATCTTCCTTCCGATTCTCCGTTTTGGATCTCTTCCTCTTTCCTTTTTGAATCTCTTCCTCTGCATATAGACGCTTTTTCAAAGATATGTAAGAACTTCCGTACGATGGAAAACCACTTCATGGGACTGAGACGTTTGTCAAAGCTAGAAGGAAGTGGAGGATTTATTGGTATCTTTGAGGTAGACGATGGGAGGAAGGTTCAACCAGCTGCTTGGTTAATGAAGGGTGAAGCTTCATTTTGGTGGAAGGTTATGAATGGAGAATGTGCAGGAGAGACATGGATAGGACACACAATAAGAAAGTAGATCCAAAGAAAGGCAGTAAGGATAACAAGGGGGACAAGAGAAAAGGAAGTGCCACACTTGTGAAATACCTGACTACTTAAAAAAAAAAAGACTAGTTGTTGTCATTACGGAGAGACATGACATCTTATTAGGATTGTCCAAAGAGGCAAGGGCAAGGGTAAGGACAAAGTACAAGATCTTCTGGAGGGCAGATGCATTCCCTCACAGCTGGTATACCTGATAGAGGTAGAAACATCTCGGTTGAAATTTGGTTTTCCTTTTTGACCATCCTGTTCGAACTTTGTTTGATTTTGGCGCTTCACATTAGTTTGTATCTGCTTCATTAGTTGAAACACTGCACCTAAATACTAGTCTAGGTAGGGATCCCATGGTAGTCTCAAACCCTATTGGTGGTTCGGCTCATTTATTTATGGTGTGTCGGGGTTTGATAGTGTCTATCTTGGGGTTGGGTTTGAATGCAATGCCTACGTTCTTGACTTCATGGGCTATGGCTTGATTCTAGGCATGGATTGGCTAGCCAGATACGGTGCCATCTTAGACTGCGTAAGAAGGGTAGTTAGATCATTGACTCATTGTGGAAAGACCCCTGATATTTCTTGTGACCCTAGGGGTTCAGTGATGCTTAGCTACCTAGAATCTCTTGACATGTCCAATGATGATTTGAAATCTGTTCGTGTGGTCCGTGAGTATGGTGATGTCTTAGATGAAGTTCGGGGTTTACCCCCGAGGCATGAGATAGACTTTCGTATATACCTAGTAGATAATGCAAAGCCAGTTGCATTACCAGTACGACACATGGCTCCGAGAGGGAGAAGAGAAATGAGGTCCTTAGGACACATGGTCTCTAAGGAAGGGATAGATGTGGATCCCGCAAAGGTGGTGGCAATCCAAGATTGGAAGGATCCTTGAAACACAACGGAAGTAAGAAGAATTCTAAGGCTGGTGGGCTATTATAGGAAGTTCATTAAGGACTTCGCGAAGATATCAGCCCCACTTACTCGGTTAACGAAGAAGAACTTGACTTTTGCTTGGGATGTTGACTGTGACGATGCTTTCCAACGTTTGAAGAAGGCTTTGACGACAGCTCCAGTTTTGACTTTGCTAGATGGGATCAAACCGTTTACAGTATATACCGGTGCTTGCGGGACAGAGCTTGGAGCAGTTTTCGATGCTAGAGGAAAAGGTGACATGCAAAAGGCGGTAACTACGAGCATCGCTTATCGTCCATAGACGGATGGACGGACAGGAAGGGGTGAATAGAGTCCTTGAAGATCTTTTGAGCTTATGTATACTAGATTTTGGAGGGACATGAGAAGGGGCAACTAGCTTAGTAATGCTCATGACGTGTTTCATGTGTCGCATTTGAGGAAGTGTTTATATGGAAGTAGTGGAGCCGAGCACGCTTAGAGAAGTGGAAGTGGAGCAAGATGCCACGATTAGACGAGCTCCTACATGCATCCTTGGATCGAAGGTCAAGAAGTTACGCAACCGAGAGGTCAAGTGGTTAAATTCCAATGGGAAGATGATCAAGGAGATGCGACTTGGAAGACGGAAGACAAGATGCATGCGCTGTACCCTTTCCTTTTGGAGGGTATATTCTTGACTTCTCCTTTTTCTATCGCTTTGTTTATACTTATTATATCGTTTAGTATGTCCTCTCGATTATATCTTCGATCTTTAGTTAGAAAAAATCCTATGGTTGTAAACATGTGCTTGAGACGTGTTATGTTTGATGGATGCAAGTGGATGCAAGTATTTGCTAGTGGTTGCTCGTGGATACATTTACACACATATTAGGCACTAGATCGGCTCAATCACTTACATATTTCATATGGATGTGTGCAATTTTTTTTATATATGCAATATTTTGGCTCATCACATGGATGTTGCATATTGGTGGTGGTTGTGCACACATATAGAATTTATATGTATCATTAGGATTCTTTTGCATACATATTGGATACATGGCACAAACATATATTGCATTAAGGTGGTCAACTGAATCAGTGGATCGCCTGATTTCTGCATTAGGATATAGGAACATATACACACACTTATGCATATGTTCATATAGGCATTAGAATTCTTCTAAGGACAATGGATGCTTGTGTATAATGGATGAGTAGATGGTTGTGGTTGGTAGGATGGTATCATTCTTCTTAACTTGAAGATTTCGGGGACGAAATCCTTTAAGTAGGGAGAATATAACGCCCCAAAATTAGATATACTATACCGTAAAGATAATTAATTAAAGAATTAAGTAGTTAATGAAGAAAAATAAAAAAATGAATATATATATATATATGCAATTATGTTAAGAAGGTAAAAGTTTAAAAATGTGCATTGAAAAAAATGCATGCGAATTAATTAGGCTACAGTAAAAGAAAAATTAATGCAATTAATACAAAAAGTGGAAGGAAATGTGTGGATGCATGCAGTAAAAAGAAAGAAAATAAGAAGAAGATAAATACAGTCAATTTATTTGAGAAGGAAAGATTTATGCACGTATAAATAGATATATATGTATGTAGGTAACTTCATTATGCATTGACTTTGAATGTTACGAGGAAAGTAGAAAAAAAGGGAATTAAATTATATACTCGATTTCTACTTTTTAAAATAGGTAAGCAATCAATTTGCATTAGTTGTCAATATTAGAATTTATGAATAGGGGTGTGTGTGTGTGTGTGTGTATATATATGGGCAATTAATGTATATAGTAAAGGAAGAATATGTAAACATGAATAGATTGAAATTAATTTGTAGATGTGTGTTAATATGGCATTGATTGAAAAACGTGTAATTGACCTTAGTTTATATACATGTTTCTGCTAATTTTTCCTTCATATTAATTGATATTAATTAAAGAAAATATGTTAATTGGGCATTTATGTTCATTTGTAAAAGCATGTTATTTGATATCAAATTGTAAACATGTTAATAGGGTATTGTTAGGAAACCATGTAATTATTTTAATTTGTATAAATGCTTATGCTAATTTGTCCCTTATGTCAATTAACATTAAGCAGAATATGTTAATTTGAGGAATATAGTAAAATTGTTATTCAATGTTAATTGACATCAATTAAGAAGAATACGCTAATCGAAGAAAACATTCAATTAGATGTTTAAGTTCAATTCATATTAATTTAAGGGAAGAAAAATAGAAGGTTATTAATATATATATAAAATACATTTGTTGACTCAACACTAGGTGTACGATGCGGATTAAAAACCTAATATCTAAAGGCTAGAATTAATCTAAACTTCTATATAAGCATACATAGACTCAAGCACTAAACCTAAACTAAATTAGTCTCTTAGCCACCATGCTGCTGCTGGAATAGTTCACCTTCTTGAAGCTTAGGAATTGCAAATCAAGATTCTAATACAAACGACGAACGAATTTGTGACGGTATTAAGGATAATCATTGGAATATAACACATCAATCATCATAGCAAAGTACAAATAATAGCAAAAACAATAAATAGAATAATTTTACATAGATATGACAGCGGAATCATAATATGTAACAACATCAAAATAGCACAACGTAGGGTATAACTTAGTAAATAAAAGGGGAATGATCAGTCACCATCGCCATAGGCGGAATATATACATACAGTGAGACATAATAAGGGTATCAATCTACATCGCCGAAGGCGGTACAAATACATACGATAAGAAATACTGGAAGTAAAACAGTCTGCATCGCCATAGGTGGAATCATAATACATATACAATAATGGAGGAAAATGTCAAAGTCATCTCGGTGAAGTCAGCCTCGCCATAAGCCAAAAGTGCACTCCATACTACAGTGCTAAGCCAAAACAACCTATCATCTGTGAACTAGGCTGCCCATGTGAAAATAAGGGCACCAAAGTTTGCAAAGTGAAACAAATAATGAGTCAGTCATGGGGACTGGTATGAGAAATCTACTTAACAGTTTAAACAACAGTAATAAGCAAATCATAGGACCACGCCATTTTCGCGGAATGGGTTTACTCCAGTGATTGCTGGTGCATTTAAAACAAAGTAAATTCTTTAAAACAACGCAATGCTTTTAAAAAGAATGAGGCCGTTATAAGACTCAAGTCCCATCATACAATGCAACGCAAACCGGAGGATAGAGTTTTACCTTATAACGGCCAAATATGCTTTTAAAAAAAATGAGGCCGTTATAAGACTCAAGTCCCATCATGCAATGCAACGCAAACCGGAGGATAGAGTTTTATCTTATAATAGCCAAATATGCTTAATACGTGTAAAGCAAAATCATTTGATATTATTACTAGTGCATATATGTTTCAAAAACGAATAGCATCATAAATATCAATCATAGACGGCATAAGTGCCCCATACCACTATGTCGCCATACTAGTTCTACAATCAAATCCATTATTTCGTATTGGAAATTGGAGTTCCGTCATGAGTCGAGGAAAGGGGAAAGCTCCTCTATGCTTCGAGACACTCTAGCAAATGCCTCAGGACTACACACTCTGGGTAACCCTTGGATGCTTCAGGGCCGGTCCACACTTAGGTTAGTGGATTAGTATTCCTGAACACACGTTTCCCGGTCCTTACAGACCTAAAATCGAGGCGCCTCGCATTCCAACAACCACATAGGTGAAAAATAGATAGAAATGTCAGGGCTGATAGGTCACTGACACCACCATAGCTAGAAAGAAACGTTGTGCTCTCCCCGTAGTCCTTATCCCTTTTTAACTCATACCGAGGTGTGAGGCTCGCGAATCCACGCTATACACAAAGCCAGGCAACGTAGGCCGTGCTTTGATCATCGAACACAAGACTTTGCTTTGCAACAGAAGCCTTGATCACTGCATCTTGGCATGCCACATAGGCAATCCACTCTATACGACTGATTTCTATCGATATATAACCTATGAGCTTGTACGTCTCAGAGAAGGGCGTTAAGCAAAAGAATAAATTCTCCACCGCCAAACAGATATATATTTAACAGAGATCAATCAGTATAGAACAAAATCCAATGTCAGACACAGAGTCCATTTACAAGTCCGTTCTTGGTCTGAACGAAACCGGAGGTACCATCTTCCTCGTATATCCGTACAATCAACACATACGTTCAGACGGCTACGTCTTCCGTTCCTTCACGGTAGCTACTCCAATCAGGAACCTCAGCAGCGCCCATCCAACCGATACGAAGATCGTCGATCTTGAATCGTCTTTGTATTTTTTTCCTTCGAATCGTTCGATCAATTATTTGAAATGAGGGTTAGCTCGGCCTTTTCAAATAATTCACGTATAATTAGAATTCAAATCAATTCTTTCCATGGTTATATTATTCGACATTCATATTTCAGTCCTTTAGTATAATTTTCGTGTCAAACACATACAACCATCAAATATCAAGAAGATCAAGCCAAATTGGTTTATTTCCAATCCATGTTGCTTATAATATTTTATAACGATTTTTCGCCATTTTTATTTATTTAAAAATGGCCATATTTAATTAAACGACGTTTCAGGTCGTGCCGTGGCACTGGCGCTGTTTTTCCCCTAATTTGTTTTACACATATTGGAAAATCTAACCGTTGGATTTCTACAAAGTCTATACCACTGGGAAGGTATTCCCAAAGCGAATCCAACGGTTTCAGTTTCGTGAAAATCCGACGGTCGGATCTTCCACACTAGTCGTTTGAAGTTACGGTTTCAAAATTCGAACTACAGCGTCGTTATTCGATTTAATTTAATTATATTTATATTTATATATAAATATAAACGATTCTGGCGCTGTTTTTCTTCAGATTTGAATTAAACATTCCAGACAATCCAACCATTGGATTTTCACAAAGTTGGTGCCGTTGGAAAGATATTTCCAAGGCGAACCCAACAGTTGCGGTTTCGGGAAAATCCGATGGTCGGATCTCTCGTACTAATCGATTCAAATTACGATTTCAAAACACGAACTGCACGGCTTCGATTCCATTCAATTCTATTTATATATATATATATATATATAAATATAGTTTATTCTTTAACTTCAATATCTTTTTCACTTCAAATATTTCACTAACGCCTTTATATTTCGAAAAATTTCGCCATAACCTCCTTTGTACGGGAAGGGGTTTGGAAATTTATTGGGCCGTGTTAGGTACCCAATAAATCCTATAAAGCATACACATATTTATAGTGATATATTCTGGTGTTTACAAGGGAACGTGTATAGATAATAACTCCAGAGAATAAATTCTCGTCACCCTGTCAAGCCTGAGGGAGCGTGTATTTTTTATTACTCCAGAGGATAAATTCTCGTCACCTCGTCCCGTGTGGGAATAAATATTCCATGTGCCATATCTAATGACTAGAGAGACGTGATTATTGTCAACTCCAGACCCGTGTGGGGTTTTTATTAATCTGGCAATTTATCGTTATATTTTATATAGTCCATATCAGTCATCAGTTCAACCTATAGTATATAATCATTGCCATACAAGCCTCTCGCTCGTATGGTAAATCTTCAACCTCGTCACACAAGCTCCAAATGCTTATGTGGAATATGGTGAAGTATGCCTATCGTCAAGAAGTATGCCATGTGGTGTAGTTCAAAATTAATTGTTACTATCCTATGGCAATGTTTATTATTTCACACAGAATAACCAGCACATCGCATCCAATGACATTCACAGGAGTTGATATAAAAATAAAATTGCGCAGCCAACTCATCAAGGCTTACCTATTTGTCGGGCACGCAAATAATTTCTTTACTCTACAGCTAATTCATTTTCCCTGTTCGACACATGTATATATATGCAGAACAAAGCTAATAATAATATTTCTAGCGAACTAATATTTATTTCAACACATGTGTATTTTTACCAAAGCGTATACATGATAAAAGTAATATTTTTATCATCAAAAATATTTATTCAACACGTGGATGTTTTTAACACTTCATATTCACAATAAAATGTGATTTTTATCGTTAAAGCTATTTATTTAAAATTTGAATAACATTCAACACATGAATTTCAATTCAACGAATGAATTTCAATTCAACACACGAATATCCTTTATAGTTTGTATATATATAAAAATGTGATTTTTATCGTTAAAGCTATTTATTTAAAATTCGAATAACATTCAACACATGAATTTCAGTTCAACAAATGAATTCCAATCCAACACATGAATGTTCTCTACAGTTTGTATATATATAAAAATGTGATTTTTATCGTTAAAGCTATTTATTTAAAATTCGAATAACATTCAACACATGAATTTCAATTCAACACATGAATATCCTTTACAGTTTGTATATATCTAAAAATGTGATTTTATCGTTAAAGCTATTTATTTAAAATTTGAATAACATTCAACACATGAATTTCAATTCAACGAATGAATTTCAATTCAACACATGAATATCCTTTACAGTTTGTATATATATATAAATGTGATTTTTATCGTTAAAGCTATTTATTTAAAATTCGAATAACATTCAACACATGAATTTCAATTCAACGAATGAATTCCAATCCAACACATGAATGTTCTCTACAGTTTGTATATATATAAAAATGTGATTTTCATCGTTAAAGCTATTTATTTAAAATTCGAATAACATTCAACACATGAATTTCAATTCAACGAATGAATTTCAATTCAACACATGAATATCCTTTACCGTTTGTATATATATAAAAATGTGATTTTTATCGTTAAAGCTATTTATTTAAAATTCGAATAACATTCAACACATGAATTTCAATTCAGTGAATGAATTTCAATTCAGTGAATGAATTTCAATTCAACACATGAATATCGGTTTCAACATATGAGAATAATTTCAACAAATGAAAATTTGTAATAACCCGGAAATCTGGGCCAATTTAAAATTTTTAATTTTGGCAATTTTAGTGGATTTTGATCATTTAAAATGAATTATTTTAAATAATAACGACGAGAAATTTATTTTGAATAGAATTCGAACGTATATATTATATATATCGTCGTTAGAATATAAATATTTTATTTTAATTATAAAAGGAATTGAAAATGGCGCGGTAGTTTGAAATTTCGATTTCAAAGTTCAAATGAATGTATAGGATTCAAAATAAACCGGATTTTAGTGAAACCAAAAATATTTGAATCTGTTTGATAATATCTTTCTAACGGAAGTAAGAAACTGAGATTTCACTTTAGAAATTGAAAGATATGTCCAGTTCAAAATTCGGAAAAGTCGCTGTGGAATTTATATATATTTTAATATATATAAAAGCCTTTGAAAATGGAAATTTTGCAAACGACCTCGGATTTCGACGAAACCACTTTTGTTGGGTCCGGGATGTCAAATTATTGCTAGGTTTTAAAATTCATAATTTTCTGTATCAATATGTGAGCGTGGCGAAGTTAAACGCGTTTGACCAATTTCAGTTGAATTTAATCAACTAGAAAATGGCCATTTTTCAAACTATCTTAGAATTCGACGAAATTAGTTTTGTTAGAACCGTATCGTCAATACGAAGCTAGGAATATTTTTTCTGGAATTTTTAGAGTTCGTATGTGGCTCCGGTAAATTAAAATGTACGTTAAAATCAATATTGACTATAATATTGTTTTATATTTTAAATTTGACGAAAACTGAACGTAACGGCCGAATTGGGTTATGAAACATATCCCATTGCGTTCAGAATGAGGGTATTACGCTAGGGACGACAGTCGTTGGGGATGATTTGGGGTTCGTATGGTTAAATGGACATTTTTGGAAATAAAATTAGTATAAATATAAATAAAATTAAATTAAAACCCTAAATTTTATTCACATCTTTCTGGCCGCCGCTCTCGTTCAAAACGAACGAACGAAATGGCTCAATTCTTTCCTCCCCGTTTTCTTTTGATCCAAGAAGAATTAAAACACGGAATTGAATGGAAATCATAATACTTCCCTCCCTCTACAAATCAATACCAGATTCATAAATTTTCGACAAGCAAGTTGCTCGATTTGGGGGCCTTAAGCCGTTAACTTCGGGGAGGGACTACGAGGAGACGGGGGCCGCGAGATGGACGCCGTCGTCGGTGCTGCAAGGAGGCGCGAAGCCCTACGGGGCGGCACCTTCAGATCCGACTCTGGCGCAACGGTGGAGCCACAAATTCAAACCCTAGGGGCCAAGCTTTTCACGAGAATGGGTCCGTCGGCTACCGAAAAGGAAGGAGGTTATTAGGGGGGAATTAATTAAATTGATTTTATTTTAATTATTTCGAAAAGTAATTAACGTATAAACATTTATAACTTCTTCACATGAGGTCGGATTTCGATGATTTCTGATCCGTTGGAATCGTCTCAACAAGAGCTACAAGTTGGAACTGACTAGAACCAAAACAAAGCAAACCAGAAATTTTAGAAAATTCAAACCCGAATGGTGCAGACTTGTCAGATAAACTGACGGAGTGGAAACCGACGGTGAGAATTCTCTCACTTTAAATTTTCTTGTACAGTTATTTATATTATAACTGCATATCTAAACTACTCCCCGTCGTCCACAGACCATGGACGACTTGTTTGATTGTATTCTATGTGAAAATTGATCGTGATATGAAATGAATTATATATATTAGGAGTGTATGAATTATGTATACGATGTGAAATAAATATATATGTATATATAAGAAAAGTGAAAATATTATATATAGTGAAAGAGAAAATATTATATATAGTGAAAGTGAATATATCGTATGTATTGAAAGTGAATATATCGTATATAGTGAAAGTGATAATATCGTATGTATTGAAAGTGAATATATCATATGTATTGAAAGTGAATATATCGTATATATTGAAAGTGAAAATATCGTATATATTGAAAGTGAAAATATCGTATATATTGAAAAGTGAAAATATTATATATATGAAAAGTGGAAATAATATATATATATATGAGATGAAAACGATATATATACGAATTGAAAACGAACTGAAATAGAAAATGAATTCGAATTGAATTTAATAGAAAATGAATTCGAATTGAATTGAATAGAAATTTGAATTGAAATGAATTTAAAACGAATTTATATGGAAAATTCAATCTGGATTTGAATTTGAAATGAAAGTTGAAATTGTTTTTGAAACGAATTTAAAACGATTTATAAAATTCGTTTTAAATAGAAATCGACGAAATATATATTATATATATAATATAATGGCCTGAATAGAACGCGCCGCGCCGCGGCAGTTCGCGAATTTCGACCATTGACTTCGAATGGGCATTACGGGAGATCCGACCGTCGGATTCTCCTGAAACCGAAACCGTTGGGTTCGTATCGAAAAGAGATTTCTAACGAATATGAGAAATTTGAAATCTAACGGGTGGATTTGGAATTACGTCCAAATCAAATTTGGAAAAGGTCGCTGTAAATGCAGTTCGATGACCGTTTATGGAAATCAACTGTACGGGTCTTGATAAAATTATTAAAAATATCGATAATTTTTGTAAAATCATAATAAATGATTTGGAAAGAATTGGGATGAAAAATTTCATATTTGAAAAGATAAAAATAGATTTTTATCGAAATGAACTAGTTTTGAACTAGAATTATAATTTTGTTTATTTTTAAATAAATAAATTGAATTTGAAAAGGGTTTTAAAGGTAACCAGAATTTCCAATAAATAAATTGGATTGGATTTGAATTGAAATTATCTTCGGATATTTTTGATATTGGATTCCGTGATTGTACAGATATTGTGATGGGAATTTGGAAGATATCGATATCGTTATTCCCGATATGATATCTGTTGGTTTTAGGATTTGATGTTGAATATAAGTCGATACTATCTCTATTCAAAACCTTATATTTAATGTCAAATTGGATTGATTGATTGTTTGGATTGTGCTCGACCAGTTAATGAGCAGAATATGCTTTTACATTTAGCATTGGGTTGGGTTGAAAATATCTATGTGGTAACGCCTTGTGAAACACTTCACGATTTGACGATAAGGTGTTTAGCGATGTTATGTTCATTTCAAATTTAATGAATGATTGTGAAATGATATTTTTCTTAAGTGAAAAGAAATGTATTCCCGATTTTGGACAGGGAATGTTTTATAAAAATGTTTTATAAAACAGAAAGGATTTCGAGGCCCGAAACCCGATGATTTCTAAAATGATTTAGAAATGTATTATATGTTACATTGTGGTTCATCGCATATTCGATTAGTTGCTATTGATGATGTATCTGTTTGGTGGCGGAGAATTTATTCTCTTGCTTAACACCCTTCTTTGAGACGTACGAGCTCAAAGGTTATGTGATTAATAGTGACTGATCATATGTGTGAATTATTGATGTGAAGTACTATATTTTTAAAGTACTTGTGATTATTATGTTGTGAAATGATTTTTCCTGCTTCGGGATATGAAATGATTTAGTATGTGGCTAAAGAGTCGGGTAACCCTGAGACTAAAAGTATGGGTGAGAGGGCAGTGTAGCCTGCTCCTATGTGGGGTAGGTGCATCGTCGGTGTAGCCTTCTCCTATGTGGGGTAGGTACACATTTATATATCGAGTTGCGAGGTGCGTACCCTTTGCCTTGTCGATGGGGAGCACGATATTTGGTTGCATACTCGTTTGTATGCATTGTTATGTTTTGGAATTCATATTTCCAAACGATTTGATTTGAGATCCCGAAGTGAAATCTACTTTGATATAGAAAGTAAGATATGTATATCAAATGATTTGAAATAAGAAATCGGGAATAAAATCCAAAGGAATAATTTCTGTAAATTGAATCGGATTTGGAAAATCTAAGTGGTGATTAATCTAAATTGGTAGATTGAGATATTGCATGTTGATTGATGCATAGTAGATCCATATCTATATTTCCGATTATTGTTTATACACTGGCATTCATGGGGGTAGACCCATTCCGCGTTAGCGGCATGGTCCTGTGATTTGTCCAATGATTAAATAAGTTAATTATAACTGTTTAGAGTTTCTCACACCAGTCCCATGACTGACCTGTAGTTTGCTTTTCCCTTGCGAACTCGGGTGCCCCTATTTTCCATATGGGCAGTCGAGTAGTTTTATTTTGCAGATGTATTGAGCAGGATTCTGGATTGAAGCTTTAAGCTGTGTCCAGGCATTTATAGTCTTCCGCTGTGTAGTTTATATTTCCGCTGTGCATTGTATTACATTTATGTAAATTTATCTTCCGCTGTGTATTATTTTCGATATACTCTGATATTCTGTGCTCTGATATAACATTATCATGATGTTTATAAAACTCTTCTGTTATTTGTTCTGATGTGTTGTATGCCCAAAGTTAGCGTATACGGGATTCGAACGGTCTTGGTTGATTTAGCGATCTATTAGGTCCGGGCAAAATCCGTGTCGTTACAGCTGGTATCAGAGCTTTGGTTAACTCAAATCTTTGGGTACAGCTCGTTAGAACAGAATAAAAGACTCATCAGAGGTAGGATTAGTAATATCCTATAGAAGAATCCTCGTTAGAGATAGAATCAGTAGCATTCTAAAATGAGTGACTCGTTAGAGATGGGGTTAGAAATGCCCCAGAATGAGTTGAGAGTAATATGATTATATATAACGTATTTGTGATTATATATATAATCTGGTCTTAGAAAATTTGATTTTAGATTATATAAAATTATATATTTGGAAATTTAGTCAACAAATTGATTGTTGGTTGTGTTGTGTGATTATTAGTTCAACTAATCAAAATATTGAATTGATAATACCAATAAGAGAATGTAAGGTGAAGTAGCCAATTTGAATCAAATATAGAACTGAATTGAAAATTGGTTGAAATTGCATGCATATACATATACTTACATTGAACAGGTCATAGCAAGGAGGCTAGAGCAGAGAATAAAATTGTTTGCCAGACAAATAGGTACATGTTTACCATAATTTACTGTTTTGTTTGGGTGATGATGATTTTATGAGCCGATTGGCTAGCCGCTTGGGTTTTTCTTTTTCTTTTTGAGATCAGAGGGCCTGTATGGCAATTTCGGGATTTTCCCGGTGCTCCCGGTGCAGGGGAGGTTATGGCGAAATTTTTCGAAAATTTAGGGTGTTAGCCAAATTTTTGAAAAATTTGAAAATTTCTTAGAAACTGAAAAGTTGAAGAACTTAAGCCGTAATAAAAATAATGGAAGTTGAGTTGATTTGTTAAACAACTTTCGGCTTCGTTCCTTTTCGGGGATGAAAAGTTTTAAGTGGGGGAGATTGTAATAACCCGGAAATCTGGGCCAATTTAAAAATTTTAATTTTGGCAATTTTAGTAAATTTTGATCATTTAAAATGAATTATTTTAAATAATATCAACGCGAAATTTATTTTGAATAGAATTCGAACGTATATATTATATAGATCGTCATTAGAATACAAATATTTTATTTTAATTATAAAAGGAATTGAAAATTGCGCGATAGTTTGAAATTTCGATTTCAAAGTTCAAATGAATGTATAGGATTCAAAATAAACCGGATTTTAGCGAAACCAAAAATATTTGAATCCGTTTGATAATATCTTTCTAACGGAAGTAAGAAACTGAGATTTCACTTTAGAAATTTAAAGATATGTCCAGTTCAAAATTCGGAAAAGTCGCTGTGGAATTTATATATATTTTAATATATATAAAAGCCTTTGAAAATGGAAATTTTGCAAACGACCTCGAATTTCGACGAAACCACTTTTGTTGGATCCGGGATGTCAAATTATTGCTAGGTTTCAAAATTCATAATTTTCTGAATTAATATGTGAGCGTGGCAAAGTTAAACGCATTTGACCAGTTTCAGTTGAATTTAATCGACTGGAAAATGGCCATTTTTCAAACGGTCTCAGAATTCGACGAAATTAGTTTTGTTAGGACAGTATCGTCAATACGAAGCTAGGAAAAAAATTCTGGAATTTTTAGAGTTCGTATGTGGCCCCGGTAAATTAAAATGTACGTTAAAATCAATATTGACTATAATATTGTTTTATATTTTAAATTTGACGAAAATTGAACGTAACGGCCGAATTGGGTTACAAAACATATCCCATTGCGTTCAGAATGAGGGTACTACGCTAGGGACAACAGTCGTTGGGGATGACTTGGGGTTCGTATGGTAACATGGACATTTTTTGAAATAAAATTAGTATAAATAAAATAAAATTAAAACCCTAAATTTTATTCACATCTTTCTGGCCGCCGCTTTCGTTCAAAACGAACGAACGAAATGGCTCAATTCTTTCCTCACCTTTTTCTTTCGATCCAAGAAGAATTAAATCACGAAATTGAATGGAAATCATAATACTTCCCTCCCTCTACAAATCAATACCAGATTCATAAATTTTCGAGAAGCAAGTTGCTCGATTTGGGGGCCTTAAGCCGCCGACTTCGGGGAGGGACTACGAGGAGACGGTGGCCGCGAGATGGACGCTGTCGCCGGCGCCGCAAGGAGGCGCGAAGCCCTACGGGGCGACACCTTCAGATCCGACTCTGGCGCAACGGTGAAGCCGCAAATTCAAACCCTAGGGGCCAAGCTTTTCACGAGAATGGGTTCGTCAGCTACAAAAAAGGAAGGAGGTTATTAGGGTGGAATTAATTAAATTGATTTTATTTTAATTATTTCGAAAAGTAATTAACGTATAAACATTTATAACTTCTTCACACGAGGTCGGATTTCGACGATTTCTGGTCCGTTGGAATCGTCTCAATGAGAGCTACAAGTTGGAACTGACTAGAACCAAAACGAAGCAAACTAGAAATTTAGGCAAATTCAAACCCGAATGATGCAGAATTACCAGATAAACTGATGGAGTGGAAACCGATGGTGAGAATTCTCTCACTTTAAATTTTCTTGTACAGTTATTTATATTATAACTTCATATCTGAACTACTCCCCGTCGTCCACAGACCATGGACGACTTGTTTGATTGTATTTTATGTGAAAATTGATCGTGATATGAAATGAATTATATATATTAGGAGTATATGAAATATGTATACGATGTGAAATAAATAAATAAATATATATATATGAAAGTGAAAATATTATATATAGTGAAAGAGAAAATATTATATATAGTGAAAGTGAATATATCGTATGTATTGAAAGTGAAAATATCGTATATAGTGAAAGTGAAAATATCGTATGTATTGAAAGTGAATATATCGTATGTATTGAAAGTGAATATATCGTATATATTGAAAGTGAAAATATCGTATATATTGAAGGTGAAAATATCATATATATTGAAAGTGAAAATATCGTATATATTGAAAAGTGAAAATACTATATATACGAAAGGTGGAAATAATATATATATATATGAAATGAAAACGAACTGAAATAGAAAATGAATTCGAATTGAATTTAATAGAAAATGAATTCGAATTGAATTGAATAGAAATTTGAATTGAATTGAAATGAATTTAAAACGAATTTATATGGAAAATTCAATGTGGATTTTAATTTGAAATGAAAGTTGAAATTGTTTTTGAAACGAATTTAAAACGATTTATAAAATTCTTTTTAAATAGAAATCGACGAAATATATATTATATATATTAGATATATAATATAATGGCCTGAATAGAACGCGCCGCGCCGCGGCAGTTCACGAATTTCGACCATTGACTTCGAATGGGCATTACGGGAGACCCGACCGTCGGATTCTCCTGAAACCGGAACCTTTGGGTTCGTATCGAAAAGAGCTTTCTAATGAATATGAGAAATTTTAAATCTAACGGTTGGATTTGGAATTGTGTCCAAATCAAAGGTCGTTGTAAATGCAGTTCGATGACCGTTTATGGAAATCGACTGTACGGGCCTTGATAAAATTATTAAAAATATCGATAATTTTTGTAAAATCATAATAAATGATTTGGAAAGAATTGGGATGAAAAATTCCATATTTGAAAAGATAAAAATAGATTTTTATCGAAATGAACTAGTTTTGAACTAGAATTATAATTTTGTTTATTTTTAAATAAATAAATTGAATTTGAAAAGGGTTTTAAAGGTAACCAGAGTTTCTAATAAATAAATTGGATTGGATTTGAATTGAAATTATCTTCGGATATTTTCGATATTGGATTCCGTGATTGTACAGATATTGTGATGGGAATTTGGAAGATATCGATATCGTTATTCCCGATATGATATCTATTGGTTTTAGGATTTGATGTTGAATATAAGTTGATACTATCTCAATTCAAAACCTTATATTTAATGTCAAATTGGATTGATTGATTGTTTGGATTGTGCTCGACCAGTTTATGAGCAGAATATGCTTTTACATTTAGCATTGGGTTGGGTTGAAAATATCTATGTGCTAACGCCTTGTGAAACACTTCACGATTTGACAATAAGGTGTTTAGCGATGTTGTGTTCATTTCAAATTTAATGAATGATTGTGAAATGATATTTTTCTTAAGTGAAAAGAAATGTATTCCCGATTTTGGACAGGGAATGTTTTATAAAAATGTTTTATAAAACAGAAAGGATTTCGAGGCCCGAAACCCGATGATTTCTAAAATGATTTAGGGATGTATTATATGTTACATTGTGGTTCATCTCATATTCGATTAGTTGTTATTGATGATGTATCTGTTTGGTGGCGGAGAATTTATTCTCTTGATTAACACCCTTCTTTGAGACGTACGAGCTCAAAGGTTATGTGATTAATAGTGACTGATCATATGCGTGAATTACTGATGTGAAGTACTATATTTTTAAAGTACTTGTGATTATTATGTTGTGAAATGATTTTCCCTACTTCGGGATATGAAACGATTTTGTATGTGGCTAAAGAGTGGGGTAACCCTGAGGCTAAAACTATGGATGAGAGGGCGGTGTAGCCTGCTCCTATGTGGGGTAGGTGCATCGTCGGTGTAGCCTTCTCCTATGTGGGGTAGGTGCACATTTATATATCGAGTTGTGTGGTGCGTACCCTTTGCCTTGTCGATGGGGAGCACGATATTTGGTTGCATACTCGTTTGTATGCATTGTTATGTTTTGGAATTCATATTTCCAAATGATTTGATTTGAGATCCAGAAGTGAAATCTACTTTGATATAGAAAGTAAGATATGTATTTCAAATGATTTGAAATAAGAAATCGGGAATAAAATCCAAAGGAATAATTTCTGTAAATTGAATCGGATTTGGAAAATCTAAGTGGTGATTAATCTAAATGGGTAGATTGGGATATTGCATGTTGATTGATGCATAGTAGATCCATATCTATATTTCCGATTGTTGTTTATACACTGGCATTCATGGGGGTAGACCCGTTCTGCGTTAGCGGCGTGGTCCTGTGATTTATCCTATGATTAAATAAGTTAATTATAACTGTTTAGAGTTTCTCACACTAGTCCCATGACTGACCTGTAGTTTGCTTTTCCGTTGCGAACTCGGGTGCCCCTATTTTCCACATGGGCAGTCGAGTAGTTTTATTTTGCAGATGTATTGAGCAGGATTCTGGATTGAAGCTTTAAGCTGTGTCCAGGCATTTACAGTCTTTCGCTGTGTATTTTATATTTCCGCTGTGCATTGTATTACATTTATGTAAATTTATCTTCCGCTGTGTATTATTTTCGATATACTCTGATATTCTGTGCTCTGATGTAACATTATTATGATGTTTATAAAAGTCTTCTGTTATTTGTTCTGATGTGTTGTATGCCCAAAGTTAGCGTATATCGGATTCGAATGGTCTTGGTCGATTTAGCGATCGATTAGGTCCGGGCGAAATCCGTGTCGTTACAAAATTATTCTAACACATGAATATTTCAAAAAAATTCGGCAGCATAACGGCAGGGTAGTTAAAACCGGGACCGTCCCTAGTAAGGCTCCTCGCTCTACCTTAAAACCTCGCGGTTTTTTACAATGGGGAATCACGCATCTAGTTCGCATGCAGGCGGCATGTTTTATTTTCATTTCCACAATCCTATTCTAATTTGTTTCAACCACAAGATGGTGTTTTTCAACCACAAAGGTATTTTTCAACCACAAGGTATTTTTCAACCACAATATCAACCACAAACAATTATTTCCAACCATTCGCCATTCTATATTTTTTCACGCCAATCACAAGCAATCAATATCGTCCATGGTCTGTGGATGAGGGGAGTGTGTGTGTGTGTATATATATATATATATATATATATATTATTTCTATAATTCACTTGCATTTCGTGACAATTCAAAGCATATATGTTTCATACAACGCTTGTATAATTTATACATCGCTAATATAACTTATACAACACATGTACATGACGTATACAATGCGTATATAATTTACACTTCGCTTATATAATTTATACAACATGATTCCATTCACACAATTTAATTTAGATTTCTCGCATTGGTTTTTGAAGTGCTAAAAATCATATGTAGATCAGAAAAATCCGCGGCTTCTGCTAGATGGTAGAGAGCCTCCTTGTGGTCCCGATGTTTCCTGTTTCATCGAATTTCGTCAACACACTAAAAAGATATAATTTTTCAAAGTTTTGCAACACTTAAAAGTGTTATTTTCATTTCAGAAATTTCAAAGCTGATACCTTTGCCAAACCTTTAAAACTAGATTTAAATTTTACGAACGATCCGTGAAGTATCATCGCGATCAGATGCTGCAACGTCAAAGAGCTTCGAACAGGGTCTCCGGCGCCTGTGGTGGCACTCAGCTCGGTGGTCTCTACGATGCTCGGTGGCGCTCCAAACATGATGACTTCCTTGCTGGAATTCGATGCAAATACCAAATGATTTCTGACGAGGGTTGGATGGATTGAAAGAGAAGGGGAAGACGAACAGAAAAGTCAACGGGAGGGGGCGGTGAAAATGCTCGTGGCGGCGGCGATCTGGCCTGGAAGTTCTGAATGGATTTTCGTCGTTCATCGATGGAGGTTTGACCAAATTTCAGAAGAGAGAGAAAAGAGGGGATATTTCCTATTATATTTAAATTTTAAATTCCTAAAATATCCTTTTGAACAAATGAACACCAATTTCAACCCAACGACTGTCGCCCCTAGCTAAATACCTCAATTCCGGACACAATGGGATATGTTTCGTTGGCCAATTCGACTGTTACAGTCAGTTATTTTTCAAATTAAAGTATAAAACATTTAATATTCAATTTGAACGTACATTTCAATTTGCCAGGGCCACAAACTGAATCGAAAAATTCCAGAAAAATAAATCTAGTTTTGTTTTGACGATACGATCCCAACAAAACCAGTTTCGTCGAATTTTGAGATCGTATGCAAAATGGCCATTTTCAGGTCGACCCATTTTAACAGAAATTGACCAATCACATTTTCCTTTGCCCCGCTTACATACTAGCTTCAAAAATTATGAAATTTGAAACCTAGCAATAGTTTGACATCCAGGATCCAACAAAAGTGGTTTCGTCAAATTCCGAGGTCGTATGCAAAATGTCTATTTTCAAGGGCTATACATTCTATATAGCGACCTTTCTGAAAATTCATTTGGCCATAACTTTTGATTCCTACTATGAAACTTCGATTTTTCAGATTCGTTAAAAATGTATTTATAAACAAATTTAAATATTTTTGGTTTCACTAAAATCTGTTATATTTTCCACTCGGTACAGTCAGACAAAGTTTGTATTCAAATTTTCAAACTGCCTCACTATCTCCAATTCATTACTTTGTTGAAATATGCTATTTCAACTGTTTATATTCTTTGACAATAACCAATTTTAAAAATTTTAAATTGGTTCACATTTTCCGGGTTGTTACAATCTCCCCCACTTAAAACTTTTCATCCTCGAAAAGGAAACAATAGCAAAGTAGGAAACAAAATGTAAATGCAAAGTATTGTAAAGGTACCTTGCACCGGAGTTAGTCAGAGATGTCCACTCTGCATTTGGGGTAGGCTTGTTTAACACTTTCCTCAGTCTCCCAAGTACAGTCTCTAGGATCACTACTCTACTGCACTTTAACTAAATGAATCTTTTTGCTCCTTAGCTCTCCAGTTTCTTTGCCAACGATCTTTAATGGCTCTCTTCTGACTGCTAATTCTGGAGTAATTTCCAAGTCCTGTTATGCTGCTTCTTCTACAACAAGATCCGGATCATGCACATGTTTTCTGAGTTGAGACACGTGGAACACATCATGCACTCCAGGCAACCAATCAGGTAATGAAACCCTATATGCAAGAGTTCCAATCCGTTCAAGTATAGGAAAGGGACCAATAAATCTTGGTGCCAACTTCCCAGTTTTGCCAAATCTGATTACTCCCCTCATCGGAGAAACTCTTAAATAAACATAATCGCCAACGGCAAATGATAAATCTCTTCTTCTCGCATCAGCATAACTTTTCTGTCGGCTTTGTGCGGTTTTCAATCGCTTCTTGATGAAATCAACTTTATCAGATGCTTCTCGAATCATATCGGGCCCCAACACAACTCTATTGCCAGGTTCTACCCAACATGCGGGAGATCTGCACGGTCTACCGTATAATGCTTCAAATGGAGACATTCCCAAACTTGCTTGATAGCAATTGTTATAAGAGAATTCTTCCAATTGTAAGTGATCTTCCCATGACCCGCCAAAATCAATAATGCAAGCCCGCAATAAATCTTCTAGAATTCTATTCACCCGCTCAGTTTGGCCGTCTGTCTGAGGGTGATAAGCGGTGCTTAGATTCAATTTGGTTCCCAATTCTGTCTGGAATGATTCCCAGAATTTGCTAGTAAATAGGGGATCTCTATCACTGACTATATTGAGCGGTACTCCATGCAGTTTAACTATTTCTTTGAAGTAAATCTGTGCTAAACTTTGAGCCGTTCTATTGGATCTGACAGGTATGAAATGGGCGGTCTTCGTGAAGCGATCTACGATCACCCTAATACTGTCGTTTCTTTCTTAGTTCGAGGCAAACCATCAATGAAGTCCATCGAAATCTGCTCCCACTTCCATCCTGGGATATCTAATGGTTGTAATAGTCCAGCCAATTTCTGCTGATCGCTCTTAACTAGCTGACAAGTGGAGCATCTGCTAACATATAATGAAATATCTCTTTGCATCGCCTTCCACCAAAAGGTGCGTTTGAGGTCCTTATACATTTTTCTCACACCGGGATGGATACTGAGTTTGGACCTATGACATTCATCAAGCACTTCCCTTTTTAGCTCGAAGATGTCAGGAACACAAATTCTTCCTTTTAATCTCAGAACTCCCTCACTATCAACTCGGAAGCTGGAGTCTATGCCTTCTTTGATTCTTTTGACCATCTCTTTAGCAAAATTATCTTCTTTCTAAAGGGTCGAGATCCTGTCAATTAATGAAGACGTAATGATAAAACTGGCGATGATTTCATTCTTTCTGCTGAGCGCATCTGCTACAACATTGGCTTTCCCTGGAGTGTATAGAATCTCAGAATCGTATGCTGCAAGGAATTCTAACCAACACTATTGTCTCAAGTTTAGATCTTTCTGAGTGAATAGATACTTTAATGATTGATGATCAGTAAACAGCTCAAAACTCTCGCCCAATAAATAATGCCTCCAGATTCTCAAAGCAAACACGATAGCTAACAACTCAAGATCATGAGTTGCATAGTTTCTTTCATGCGGCTTCAGCTGACGGCTGGCATAAGCGACCACTTGGCCCTTTTGCATTAATACTGCGCCAAGCCCTCTAATAGAAGCATCTGTCCATACAGTCATGTCCTGGTTGCCTTCTATAATGGTCAATACTGGAGCAGTTGTCAATTTCTGTTTCAGCTCCTGGAAAGCTTCTTCACATTCGGGAGTCCATTTGAATTTCTCATGCTTCTTTGTAAGCTTTGTTAATACACCAGATATCTTTGAAAAATCCTGAACGAATTTCCGATAGTAACTAGCCAACCAAGGAAACTTCGAACTTCTGTGGGGGTAGTAGGTTGTTTCCAGTCCTGAATCGCTATAATTTTGCTTGGATCTACAGCAATCCCATCCTTTGATACGACATGGCCAAGGAACTTAACTTCATCCTGCCAGAAGAAACACTTAGAAAATTTAGCTTTCAAGACATTTCTCCTCAGAATTACCAACACTTGTTCTAAATGTTTTGCATGCTCGCCTTCCGACTTGGAGCAGATTAAAATGTCACGAATGAAGACCAGAATAAATTTATTCAAAACACCCCGGAACACTCTGTTCATAAGATTGACGAAGTATGTCGGAGCGTTACACAAGCCGAACGGCATTACTAACCATTCGTAGAATAAATCGGGACCCCTGAAGGCTGTCAAAGGAACACAGTCTTCGGCTATACGTAATTGGTGGAAACCTGTAGCTAGGTCCATCCTGGAGAATACTGTCGCCCCATTTAATTGATCTAACAGATCATCTATACGTGGCAAGGGATACTTGTTCTTCAGTGTCTGCTTATTGAGATCTCGGTAGTCAACACAAAGTCATAGAGTACCGTCTGATTTCGAGACAAACACTACTGCTGCTCCCCAATCTGAAAAGCTTGGTCTGATCAGACCTTTCCAAAGCAATCCTCGAGTTTGGCTGCCTAACTCTTCTTTTTCTTTCGGGGCCATTCTTCTAATTGGGTGTACTACTGGTCGGGCGTTCGGAATTAGATCTATTCTGAATTCAATTTCTCTTTACGGAGGTAAGTTTTCGACTTCTTCAAACACATCCGCATAGTTTTTAACGACCGGTATCTTTTCTAATGAAGTGGTAGTAACTTCTAAAGCAGACCAGAATTCTTTTCTACCAGTTTCTGAGCCATGGCATGGTATATATATATGTCCAAGCTTCGTTTCGACTTTAACGATTCTTTCGGCACATCTAACTTCGGCCTTATATTTTGTCAACCAGTCCAGCCCCAGTATAACATCAAATTCAGAAAGGTCCATGACAATCACTTTCAAAGGAAATCGATAACAAGAATATGAGGCGGGTACATTACAATATGAGCCGAGAATAATAGAACCTCCTATCGGATTTTGAACTTTAATTGGTTCTTTAAGCTTCCTTGGATTCAATTTTAACTTGTGAACAATGTTACTAGAAATGAAGCTACGTGATGCACCAGTATCAAAAAGTACAGAAACAAGAATATTTTTAATGGTAAGGGTACCTCCCAAGATGTCGGGTTTACCTGATCCATCGGTGATAGCTGGCGGGGTCTCCCCGTCATAAACATGAGCCACATGTGCATTCTTCTTCAAAGGACAATTCCTGCTATAGTGCCCTTTCTTATGGAAGTTTTAGCATTCGGCTGAGCTGCGGTCTGGATTTGTCTTTAGTTTCTTTGGGGCTTTGCATACATTCGAAAAATGTCCTGTCTTTCCGCAGTTGTAGCAGCTTCCTTTGGGTATCTTTCCAGATTGCTGAGTAGCGGCTGCTGCAATGTTGGACTCTGGCTGATCTCCTGAAGCTTTGCGCTTGTTTCCAGCTTGGCTTTTGGCGCGGTCTAGGTTGGAGTTTCTCTCATCCAGATCTTCGTAATTGCAGGCCATCTCTACCAATTCTGAGAATGGGAGTTTGATGTTGCTCATGGCCCTGTCCTGGTACTTACACCGTAGCCCAAATATAAACCTCTTATTCTTAGCTTTGGTGGTCAAAATAAGCTATGGAGCATAGCATGATAGCGAGTGAATTTGTTGAGGTAGTCTTGGATAGAGAGATCTCCCTATTGGAGATTAGCAAACTGATCAAGCATCCACTCTAAGGCCTATTCAGGTATGAACTTCTCCTTGAACATGGTCTTGAATTGTTCCCAGGTCCTAACAGTACTCTCCTCATCTACGGAGGTGATGGCATCCCACCACAACTCGGCCTCCTCCTGTAAGAGCCAAATGCCTAGACGTTCCTTGTTGTGGGTCTCCAGTTCCATGCCCTCAAAAATCTTTTCACAAGTCTTCAACCATGCAGCCTCTGTCACGGTACCAAGGCCAGAAAAGGATTTTCCTCCCAGGTTCCTGTATCTCTTTGCTACTCTGTCAAGCTCAAAGTCCTGGGGTGCTGGTGGCTGTATAATAGGGCCCTCCTCTGCTACGGGGATATTCCCCCATCCTCCTGCTCTGCCTGCTCGGCCTCCTCGGCCACCTCTGGCTGCAGTTGCTCGTGTAGCCATCAGATAAAGTACTGTATAAGCAAGAATAGAGTCAAGCTCACAGAAATGATAACTTTTCATATATGATAAAGCAGGAGAACATAAGGAAAGGTAATGATGTACTGATCAAATTGTTTTTCTATTCTGCTTAGCTCATTCTAGGACATCACTAATCCTATCTCTAATGAGCTACTCGCCTTAGAACACTACTGATTATATTCTGATGAGGTGTTTAATGTGTTAGATTCCGGAACTAAGGTTAACCAAAGCTCTGATACCAACTGTGACGGTATTAAGGATAATCATTGGAATATAACACATCAATCATCATAGCAGAGTACAAATAATAGCAAAAACAATAAATAGAATAATTTTATATAGATATGACAGCGGAATCATAATATGTAACAACATCAGAATCGCACAACGTAGGATATAACTTAGTAAATAAAAGGGGAATGATCAGTCACCATCGCCATAGGCGGAATATATACATACAGTGAGACATAATAAGGGAATCAGTCTACATCGCCGGAGGCGGTACATATACATACGATAATAAATACTGGAAGCAAAACAGTCTGCATCGCCATAGGCGGAATCATAATACATATACAATAATGGCGGAAAATGTCAAAGTCATCTCGGTGAAGTCAGCCTCACCATAAGCCAAAAGTGCACTCCATACTACAGTGCTGAGCCAAAACAACCTGTCATCTGTGAACTAGGCTACCCATGTGAAAATAAGGGCACACGAGTTTGCAAAGTAAAACAAACAACGAGTCAGTCATGGGGACTGGTATGAGAAATCTACTTAACAGTTTAAACAACAGTAATAAGCAAATCATAGGACCACACCACTTTCGCGGAACGGGTTTACTCCAGTGATTGCTGGTGCATTTAAAACAAAGTAAATTCTTTAAAACAACGCAATGCTTTTAAAAAGAATGAGGTCGTTATAAGACTAAAGTCCCATCATACAATGCAACGCAAACCGGAGGATAGAGTTTTACCTTATAATGGCCAAATATGCTTTTAAAACGAATGAGGCCGTTATAAGACTCAAGTCCCATCATATAATGCAACGCAAACCGAAGGATAGAGTTTTACCTTATAATGCCCAAATATGCTTAATACGTGTAAAGCAAAATCAGTTGATATTATTACAAGTGCATATATGTTTCAAAAACGAATAGCATCATAAATATCAATCATAGACGGCATAAGTGCCCCATACCACTATGTAGCCATACTAGTTCTACAATCAAATCCGTTATTTCGTATTGGAAATTGGATTTCTGTCATGAGTCGAGGCAAGGGGCAAGCTCCTTTCCGCTTGGAGACACTCTAGCAAATGCCTCAGGACTACACACTCTGGGTAACCCTTGGATGCTTCAGGGACGGTCCACACTTACGTTAGTGGATTAGTATTCCTGAACACACATTTCTCGGTCCTTACAGACCTAAAATCGAGGCGCCTCGCATTCCAACAACCACATAGGTGAAAAATAGATATAAATGTCAGGGCTGGTAGGTCACTGACACCACCATAGCTAGAAAGAAACGTCGTGCTCTCCCCGCAGTCCTTATCCCGTTTTTAACTCATACCGAGGTGTGAGGCTCGCGAATCCACGCTATACACAAAGCCAGGACACGTAGGCCGTGTTTTGATCATCTAACACAAGACTTTGCTTTGCAACAGAAGCCTTGATCACTGCATCTTGGCATGCCACATAGGCAATCCACTACATACGACTGATTTCTATCGATATATAACCTCTGAGCTCGTACGTCTCAGAGAAGGGCGTTAAGCAAAAGAATAAATTCTCCGCCGCCAAACAGATATATATTTAACAGAGATCAATCAGTATAGAACAAAATCCAATGTCAGACACACAGTCCATTTACAAGTCCGTTCTGGGTCTGAACGAAACCGGAGGCACCATATTCCTCGTATATCCATACAATCAACACATACGTTCAGACGGCTACTACTTCCGTTCCTTCACGGCAGCTACTCCAATCAGGAACCTCAACAGCGCCCACCCAACCGATACGAGGATCGTCGGTCTTGAATCGTCTTTGTATTTTCGCCTTTGAATCGTTCGATTAATTATTTGAAATGAGGGTTAGCTCGGCCTTTTCAAATAATTCACGTATAATTAGAATTCAAATCAATTCTTTCCATGGTTATATTATTCGACATTCATATTTCAGTTCTTTAGTATAATTTTCGTGTCAAACACATACAACCATCAAATTTCAAGCAGATCAAGCCAAATTGGTTTATTTCCAATCCATGTTGCTTATAATATTTTATAACGATTTTTCGCCATTTTTATTTATTAAAAAATGGCCATATTTAATTAAACGACGTTTCAGGTCGTGCCGTGGCACTGGCGCTGTTTTTCCCCTAATTTGTTTTACACATATCGGAAAATCTAACCGTTGGATTTCTACAAAGTCTATACAACTGGGAAGGTATTCCCAAAGCGAATCCAAAGGTTTCAGTTTCGTGAAAATCCGACGGTCGGATCTTCCACACTAGTCCTTTGAAGTTACGGTTTCAAAATTCGAACTGCAGCGTCGTTATTCGATTTAATTTAATTATATTTATATATAAATATAAACGATTCTGGCGCTATTTTTCTTCAGATTTGAATTAAACATTCCAGACAATTCAACCGTTTGTCGGGCACGCAACTCGCAGCCAACTCATCAAGGCTTACCTATTTGTCGGGCACGCAAATAATTTCTTTACTCTACAACTAATCCATTTCCCTGTTCGACACATGTATATATGTGCAGAACAAAGCTAATAATAATATTTCTAGCAAACTAATATTTATTTCAACACGTGTGTATTTTTACCAAAGCGTATACATGATAAAAGTAACTTTTTTATCATCAAAAATATTTATTCAACACGTGGATGTTTTTAACACTTCATATTCACAATAAAATGTGATTTTTATCTTTAAAGCTATTTATTTAAAATTCGAATAACATTCAACACATGAATTTCAATTCAACGAATGAATTTCAATTCAACACATGAATATCCTTTACAGTTTGTACATATATAAAAATGTGATTTTTATCGTTAAAACTATTTATTTAAAATTCGAATAACATTCAACACATGAATTTCAATTCAACGAATGAATTCCAATCCAACACATGAATGTTCTCTACAGTTTGTATATATATAAAAATGTGATTTTTATCGTTAAAGCTATTTATTTAAAATTCGAATAACATTCAACACATGAATTTCAATTCAACACATGAATTTCAATTCAACGAATGAATTTCAATTCAACGAATGAATTTCAATTCAACACATGAATATCCTTTATAGTTTGTATATATATAAAATTGTGATTTTTATCGTTAAAGCTATTTATTTAAAATTCGAATAACATTCAACACATGAATTTCAATTCAACGAATGAATTTCAATTCAACACATGAATATCCTTTATAGTTTGTATATATATATATATAAATGTGATTTTTATCGTTAAAGCTATTTATTTAAAATTCGAATAACATTTAACACATGAATTTCAATTCAACGAATGAATTCCAATCCAACACATGAATGTTCTCTACAGTTTGTATATATATAAAAATGTGATTTTTATCGTTAAAGCTATTTATTTAAAATTCGAATAACATTCAACACATGAATTTCAATTCAACGAATGAATTTCAATTCAACACATGAATATCCTTTACAGTTTGTATATATATATAAACGTGATTTTTATCGTTAAAGCTATTTATTTAAAATTCGAATAACATTCAACACATGAACTTCAATTCAACGAATGAATTTCAATTCAACACATGAATATCGGTTTCAACATATGAAAATAATTTCAACAAATGAAAATTATTCTAACACATGAATATTTCAGAAAATTTCGCCAGCATAACGGCAGGGTAGTTGAAACCGGAACCGTCCCTAATACGGCTCCTCGCTCTACCTTAAAACCTCGTGGTTTTTGACAATGGAGAATCATGCATCTAGTTCGCACGCAGGAGGCATGTTTTATTTTCATTTCCACAATCCTATTCTAATTTGTTTCAACCACAAGAGGGTATTTTTCAACCACAAAGGTATTTTTCAACCACAAGGTATTTTTCGACCACAATATCAACCACAAACAATTATTTCCAACCATTCGTCATACTATATATTTTCACGCCAATCACAAGCAATAAATATCGTCCATGGTCTGTGGACGAGGGGAGTATATATATATATTATTTCTATTATTCACTTGCATTTCATCACAATTCAAAGCATATATGTTTCATACAACGCTTGTATAATTTATACATCGCTAATATAACTTATACAACACATGTACATGAGGTATACAATGCGTATACAATTTACACTTTGCTTATATAATTTATACAACACGATTCCATTCAAACAATTTAATTTAGATTCCTCACATTGGTTTTTGAAGTGCTAAAAATTGTATGTAGATCAGAAAAATCCGCGGCTTCTGCTAGATGGTAGAGAGCCTCCTTGCGCTCCCGATGTTTCATGTTTCATCGAATTTCGTCAAAACACTAAAAAGATATGATTTTTCAAAGTTTTGCAACACTTAAAAGTGTTATTTTCATTTCAGAAATTTCAAAGATGATACCTTTGCCAAACCTTAAAAACTAGGTTTAAATTTTACGATCGATCCGTGAAGTATTATCAGGATCAGATGCTGCAACGTTGAAGAGCTTCGAACAGGGTCTCCAGCGCCTGTGGTGGCACTCAGCTCGGTGGTCTCTACGATGCTCGGTAGCGCTCCAAAGATGATGACTTCCTTGCTGGAATTCGACGCAAATACCAAACGATTTCTGATGAGGGTGTGATGGATTGAAAGAGGAGGGGAAGACGAATGGAAAAGTCAACTGGAGGGGGCGGTGAAAATGCTCGTGGCGGCGGCGATCTGGCTTTGAAGTTCTGAATGGATTTCCGTCATTCGTCGATGGAGGTTTGACCAAATTTCAGAGGAGAGAGAAAAGAGGGGATATTTCCTATTATATTTAAATTTTAAATTCCTAAAATATCCTTTTGAACAAACGAACACCAATTTCAACCCAACGACTGTCGCCCCTAGCTAAATACCCTCATTCCGGACACAATGGGATATGTTTCATTGGCCAATTCGACTGTTACAGTCAGTTATTTTTCAAATTAAAGTATAAAATATTTAATATTCAATTTGAACGTACATTTCAATTTGCCAGGGCCACAAACTGAATCGAAAAATTCTAGAAAAATAAATCTAGCTTTGTTTTGACGATACAGTCCCAACAAAACCAGTTTCGTCGAATTCTGAGATCGTATGCAAAATGGCCATTTCCAGGTCGACCCATTTTAACAGAAATTGACCAATCACATTTTCCTTTGCCCCACTCACGTACTAGCATCAAAAATTATAAAAATTGAAACCTAGCAATAGTTTGACATCCCGGATCCAACAAAGGTGGTTTCGTCGAATTCCGAGGTCGTATGCAAAATGTCTATTTTCAAGAGCTATACATTCTATATAGCGACCTTTCTGAAAATTCATTTGGCCATAACTTTTGATTCCTACTATGAAACTTCGATTTTTTCAGATTTGTTAGAAAGGTATTCATAAACATATTTAAATATTTTTGGTTTCACTAAAATCTGTTATATTTTCTGTAACACCCCGTATTTCAGTTAATGCTAAGATTCACTAATTGCAGAATAAATAATCTCAAATGTGAGAATTGGGGGAAACGGGCTGCGTCATTGCGTTCGTCTCGGAAAGATACGCAGAATAGAGTCCGAAATTTTGTAAATTGGAGTCCGTATGGCCCAGTTAAGGCCCAAAGAAGTTTTCAGAAAATTCAAAGTTAAAAACAGATTTAAAATTCAGTTCTAAAACAAGTTTGGAGCCAAAAGCTGAAAGGGCGGGAAAGTTCCCGCCTAGCCCCATGTCGACAGGCATGTCGACAGGGGTGTCGACAGGCATGTCGACAGGGGTGTCGACACAGGGTGTCGGCCCTGTTGATCTGGGTGCACCAGATCTGGTTTTTGGTTGAGTCTTGGGCTGGGTTCTAGAGATTTCCGAAATCTAAGGGTCCTAATCTAATCTAGGGTTAATCTAAGGGCCTAAAACACTCACCTAATCTATAAATACACCCTAAACCTACCCTAATCCATACTAAAAATAGAATTGAGGGCTACATGCCACCAAATTAAATCTTAGAAGGAGCCTCCACTAATTTATGAAGAGGGTTGCAAGCTAATCACTCTCTAATCAACCTCTAATCCATTCTAAGCATCTTAATCTTCTTCATTTGGAGTGCAAATTTGCTAGTTGTGAGTTTCTATCACTTTGATGATCAATTGCTAAATTAAGTAGATGAGATATGATGAGATCTATGGTTTTGCATGAGGATTAATGGGTTTTCAAGTCATATGATATGATGTGAATATGCTAACCTATGTTTAATATTAATCCTATGTTTATGCATGTTGAATATGTGAGTTTATGCAAGTTGGATATGTGGGTTTATGCAAGTTAAGTATGTGGGTTTATGCAAGTTAAGTGGTGGGTTTATGCATAATAAGTAATTGATTCTATGCATGCTAAGTATGTGGTTTTATGCATGCTAAGTGTTTGGTATTATGCATAAATCATGACATGCAAGTTTACCCTTTTAAATGTGATGCATACATATGCAAGATGACACCTTTATATGCTATGAATATATATATATATATATATATATGCATGTTTACCCTCCTTTAAGATGCAAGTCATATATGCAAGTTCAACATGTTATGCAAGTTATGTGTATGCTTATATGCAATTTCAACATGTTATGCAAGTTATGTGTATGCTTATATGCAAGCTCAACATGTTATGCAAGTTATGTGTATGATGTTATGTAAGTTATGTGCATGTTGTTATGCAAGTTCATATGCAAGTTATGTGTATGATGTTATGCAAGTTATGTGCATGATGTTATGCAAGTTATGTGTATGTTGATATGCAAGTTATGTTTATAATATTATGCAAGTTATGTGTATGATGTTATGCAAGTTAACATGTAACATGTTGTGCAAGTTCACACCTTTAAGACACATGCAGGTTCACCTTTGTATAACCTATGAACACTTATGCAAGTTGCCTTTATATATGACATATGTATGTTCATGCAAGTTGGGTTATTTAGTAATGCTAGTTGGGTTAATATCATGATGTAAGTGGACACCTTTTAACCCATGATTAATGCTAATGTATGCTAAGCGAAACCCATGTTAATTGTGAAAGAATCTTCTCTTGGAAATATGTCATGTTAGCATAAGTACGTGGGAAACGATGGGGTTAATAGACATGCTAATGAAATGGTGTGAAATGGTTATGATTAAGCATACCATAAAATGAATAAGCATAAGTGGGAATTTACCTATTGAGTTAGGTCTACCCCATGGGAATTTACCTATTGAGTTAGGTCTACCCATGTTATGGAATTGGGAATTTACCTATTGAGTTAGGTCTACCCATGTTATGGAATTGGGAATTTACCTATTGAGTTAGGTCTACCTATATTCTTGTAAATGTGAATATTAATTGGGGATAATTAATAAATATGGGGGTGATTACTTAGGTGTAATTAATCGACTAAGACACGAGGTTGGACTCATTAGTAGTGTAAAACTGCCCGGACCCTACCGGCTTAACCAGTTGCTACAAATGTTAGCCCAATGTGGGAGGTCTTAGGCACAAATTAAATACGTGATTAAAGTAAAGACACGAGGTTAGACTCTATTATGACGTAAAACTGCCCGGACCCTACCGGCTTAACCAGTTGTCATAAAAGCCAGTCTAATGTGGGAGGTCTTTATGGGAGATCACGGTCTTAATTAATTAAGAAACACTTAACCATATTAGCATGTAGTGGGACATGAGGGGTTAAGTGGGTGCCTTGGGTGGCATGAGGAGACTAGTGGGTTGCCTTGGGTGGCAATAGAAAATACGATTAGAATACTTAACCAAAGTGAAACATGTAATTAAAACATGGTTAAAGGGTTAAGTAAGTGCTTTGGGGTGGCATGTGGAAATCTAGTGGGTACCTTGTATGACAACTAGAATATGATTAAATGACTTCGCCAAAATGTATAACATGTAAGTGGACATGGTTAAAGGGTTAAGTGGGATTCACTAGAAATAACAAGCTTAGGTGGTAGCTTGTGGGGGCCCATTTCAACCAATATCCCAAACGTATCTTAGTAGGCTCGACTCTAGTCGAGTGACGGGACACGCATATTGGGCTTGACTATAAGAGGCCAAACCGGGTTAGCGGTGGCAACGCAGGACCAACGGGTTTCATATGCGTGTGTGGACCCGGGCTGGTTGGTAAGTCGTTGTTGCATCGTGTAGATATAAAGCCGTGCACCGTTGATATTATCAGGTTGCCACTTTGGGTAATGATACACCCCATCGTGGGACCAGCACGGGTATCTACGTAAGGGAGCCGATCGCTTGGGGAGTAGTGGGTACACCTATGTAGTCAGATAGGGGTACACGAAACTACTAAATTACTAAGTACACTTAGGGGGATCAACCTTTAAGTAGGAATGACTGGTGTGGTGCAGTGTAGTAATTATCCTTGGGTGGGTGGATGCGTCTTTACGGTTATCTTAGTTTATCCTAAGTCTACCAAGCTGCTTAGTGTAGCCATTCATCCCCAGACGTTACCGTATATCAAGCTTATGTCTTCTCTGGTTACTTTAATGACTGTATTGTTAAAGTTATAGGACTCGCTCAGACTTATGTCTGACCCCGTTGATTTTTTATCTTTTTCCCAACCCTCAGGTTATCAGAGTGGGCCCAGTACGAGTGGGCTTTGATCAGGCTGCTTTATTCTCTTTTGGAGCTTGGACCATAGGTGTAGAGCGCAGCTTACCCTTTCTTTTATGGCTATCAGTTCATGTATTGGGATCATGTACTTTTATTTATCAGGATGGATATTTTGTACTTGACTCTTATTATGGTTTTGTGATGTGACCAAACATGTCTTACTTTCCGCTGCAATGAAATGATGTTTTAAAATGCTTCAAGTATTACTTATATCTGTCTTGTTGTAATTCTTCTGTTCTATATTCACTTAAAATACTCCACCGATGTTATGGCATTCCCTTAGAGAGTGACCATAACGGGTGTGGGGTGTTACACGTGGTATCAGAGCAAAGGTTACTGGAACAGATAAAACTTTTAGAAAATTATTTTCTAAGAATATTTTTGAAAGGAGTATTTTCAAAAACATGTCTTTTAAGAGAAAAGTTTTTGAAAGAAAAGCATAATCCCCGATAGCCATATCTTTATCTTTCGAATTCTCCGTTTTGAATCTTTCCTTTTTCGTCTCAGCATGGCTGAAGATCTTTATCTTCCGGACGGTGTAGCGGTACCAGTATGGTATAGGAGGTTGTTAGAGGCTAGGGCCGCCGCTGTAGGCCCAGCAAATGTTCCTCCTCCACCCGTTGCACTCGTTCCTCCTCGCGCAGATACTTTTGCTATGACTTGTAGGAAGTTTAAGGCTATGGGAGGAAAACCTTTTGTGGGAGCTAGGGATTGGCTTAATGAGACGGAAGAATTAATGGAAATCTTGGAAGTGGAAGAGGGAAAGAAATTCAGGTTAGCCGCTTGGTTAATGGAAGGAGAGGCCTCGTTCTGGTGGGAGGCCACTAATGGAGAACGCCCTGTTGATTCTTGGATGGATTTCAGGCAAAGGTTTGAGGCAAAGTTTCTCTCAAAAGCGGAAGAAAATATGCACGTGGAAAGGCTCTTGAACTTAAAGCAAGGGAACTTGTCGGTGAAAGAATATGTTAACAAGTTTAAGCAGTTAGCGAGATTCAGCATAGACTTGGTAAACACAACGGAAGAGAAAGCTTTGAGGTTCGTTAAAGGCTTGAACGAACCGATGCACGGATTGGCTATGTCTCACATCCCTATGGGGGCCACTTTCAAGAAGCTAGTGGACATGGCACTTATGCATGAGGAAGAGAAGGGTCCCAATGCTAATAAAGCACCTAAGAAGAAAGGAGATCAGAAGAGACCTCAACAGCAACAGCAAAACAAGGGTGGGAAAGGCAACGGTGGCAAGGGAAAGAAGAAGTGCTTCAGTTGTGGGACACTAGGCCACCTAAGCAAGGATTGTCGCAAGAAGAGGAAGGCTGGCTGCTTCCACTGTGACGAAGCAGGACATCTAGTGAAAGACTGCCCTAAGAAAGGGCAAAGGACGGGATCTACCTCAGGAGGACAGGTGCAAGTTCTTTTGGCACCAACTCAGGCAAGGGGGCAAGCTCAGGCTCTCGCGGTTCCACCGATTCAGGGAGGAGGTAGAACTATTTCCATTGAAAGTCTAGTTTTTCTGTTTGATTATCCGGGTCAAACTTTATTTGATTTTGACGCATCGAGTTCGTTTATTTCATTATTGTTAGTTGAGTCACTGCACTTAGACACCAGTTAGTAGATGATCCCTTGGTTGTTTCAAACCCAATTGGGGTTCCATGATGTGTTTGGGTTTGAAAGTTTCTATACTTAGCGTTGGGTTTAGATGTGATGCTTTTTGGGCTTCACGGGCTATGGGTTAGTTTTGGGCATGGACTGGTTATCCAGTAATGGTGCCGTTCTTATTGTGGAAGGAGAGTTGTTAGGCTTATGACCCGCTAGGGTAACACTCTCGAGATCTCTTGTGATCCCATGGAATCTGTTATGCTAAGTTATCTAGAATCGCTTGACACGTCGGTCAAGAGTTTGCGATCTGTTAAGTGGTCCGGGAATACTCGGATGTGTTTGAGGAGGTGAAGGGCTTACCTCCGGAGCGGGAGGTTGACTTCCAAATATATCTGGTAGACAATACCAAACCAGTGTCTTGGCCAGTGTGCCACGTGGCTCCTCGTGAGAGGAGAGAACTCCATAAGCAAGTAGGCAATTTGCTTGAGAAGGGGTTTAGAAGACAAAGTATATCGGAGTGGGGTGCTCCGGTAGTTTTTGCTATAAAGGCGGATGGGTCCCTCAGACTTTGTGTAGGCTAAAGAGAGCTAAATAAACTCACAAAGAAGAATAGACACCCATTGCCGAGGATTGATGATCTTTTTCCAATTAGTTGGCGCCTCAGTAGTTTCATAAGCTGGACTTAGCCACGGGGTTTCGTCAGTTGAGAGTGGCTGAGGATAGTATAGAGAAGGCTGCTTTTAGGACTCCGGATGGCTTTAATAGGTAGAGCCGAGCCAGTTATGGAATAAACGGTGGTGTTGGAGTGAGACTGGAAAGGACATCCAGAGTTGGACAAGGGCTTAATTATTTAGCCGTTTTTACTAGTATCATCTCACGTAGGTCGTCTGAATTCGAAGGAGGTATCCCTTGGTTGTTTGTCTGATATTGGTTTAGGCCTTTGGGGCTTGCATTTGGGGGATGTCGAGTTCGACTAGGGTGGTCTGCGTGAGAGATGGACAGTTTTGATGATTTTGGTATTATCCCGGTTTTCTCTAGAAGTGGAGAAAAGCATGCCTTACATCTTAGGGAAGTGTTGGAGACTCTTCGAGCGCATAGTCTTAGGGCAACAAAAAGTGGATGGGATTCTTGGCATCCTATGAGTTTGAGATAGCGTATACCCATGGCAAGGGTAACGTGGTGACGAATGCCTTAAGAAGGAAAAGGTTGTCATTGAGTTCATGGTTCGTTAAACGACGGAGCTTAGAGTTTATTTCTATGTTTGACTTTAGACCTTCCGTTGGCTTTGTACCCAGTTTGCTAGCCTCCTTGGAGGTTAGGCCTACTCTTTTGGGGCGGATTGGCGAGGCACAGCGAGACGACCCACAGTTGGTTGAGTTAGTAGAGAAGCTCATAAGGGGGGAGTCGTCCATCCATTTGAGTAGGTACACCCTAGATGATAAGGGGTGGTTGCGTAGAGACGGTAGACTTTGTGTACCGCAAGACGAGGGTCTGAGGAAGGCTATACTTGATGATGCACATCGGTCGAAGATGACCATTCATCCTGGTAGGGACAAGATGTACCAAGACATGAAGCGAGTTTTCTTTTGGGCCGGTATGAAGAAAGATGTGGCCGAGTATGTCGCTAGATGCTTGGTGTGCTAGCAAGTTAAAGCGAAGCAAAGGAAACCCGGTGGGTTGCTACACCCATTGGAAGTTCCGCAATGGAAGTGGGATAGTGTCTCGATGGATTTCATCGATGGGTTACCGAGATCGAGGAAGGGCAATACGGGAATTTGGGTTGTGGTAGACAGACTTACCAAGAGTGCCCACTTTATACCCGTGAAGAGTAAGAGGACCGCTCCATGGCTTGCTTCAGTCTATGTTAGAGAGATTGTTAGATTGCACGGCGTACCATCCAGCATTGTGAGTGATCGAGATCCTATCTTCACTAGTGAGTTTTGGAGAAGTTTGCAAGAGGCGGTAGGGACTCAGTTGTGTCTGAGCACCGCATATCATCCTCAGACGGACGGCCAGACTGAGAGGGTGAATCGTGTCCTAGAAGACCTTTTGAGGCTTTGTATCTTAGATTTTGGAGGTGCATGGGAAGAGCATCTTCCATTGGTGGAGTTCGCATATAATAACAGCTTTCAGTCCAGTATTGGTATGGCTCCTTTCGAAGCTCTTTATGGAAGGCCTTGTCGATCTCCTACATGTTGGTGGGAATCTACGGATAAGATCTTGCTTGGGCCAGATATGGTTAGAGAGACTTCAGAGAAGATTGATTTGATTCGAAGAAGGATGAAAGCAGCGCAAGATAGACAGAAATCTTATGCGGATCGGAGAAGGACGGATCTTGAGTTTGAGGTTGGGGACATGGTTTTTGTCAAAGTATCTCCGTTGAGAAATGTTGTTCGCTTTGGGTCCGTTGGGAAGTTAGCACCGAGGTTTGTTGGGCCGTTTCCTATTAAGGAAAGGATTGGACGGATGGCATATAGGGTGGAGTTGCCCGACAGACTTAGTGGTGTTCATGATGTATTCCATGTATCACATTTGAGGAAGTGTTTACATGAGACCGCAGAGGTGGTAGAGCCGAGCTTGCTTAGAGATGTAGAGGTAGAGCGTGATGCGACGATTCGACGAGCTCCTACTCGCATCCTTGGGTCAGAAACTAGGAAGTTAAGGAACAGAGAAGTTCAGCTAGTTAAAGTGCAATGGGGAGATGACGAAAGCAATGCTACTTGGGAGACGGAAGCGAAGATGCGTTCTTTGTATCCATTTCTTTTTGAGAGTATGTCTTCTCCTTTATCGCTTGCCTAGTACTTATCTTATCTTTAGTATGTCCTCTCGTTAGTACTGTTTGACCTTTAGATAGGGTAAACCTATGGTTGAAACATGTGTTTGAGACATGTTATGGTTGATGGATGCAAGTGGATGCAAGTGTTTGCTAGTGGTTGCTCGTGGATGCATATACACACACTCTAGACACTAGATCGGCTCAGTCACTTCATATTGCATATTGCATAAAATTGTGTGTAGGAAGCTATATTTATGGATGTATAATGATTGTGTTATCATATGGATGATGCATTTTGATGAATGATTGTGCACTCATGTAGATATTGTATGTGTCGATAGGGTTCTCTCGCATACATAATGGATGCATGGCACTATCATGGTTTGCATATGTTCATACATTAGATAGGGAACATATACACACACTTTTTTGCATATGCTCATACATCATTAGAAATTGTTGTAAGGACAATGGATGCCCGTGTTTGATGGATTGAGTAGATGGTTGTTTGGATGGTAGGATATGCATTCTCCTTAGCTTAGAGATTTCGGGGACGAAATCCTTTAAGGAGGGGAGAATGTAACACCCTGTATTTCAGTTAATGCTAAGATTCACTAATTGCAGAATAAATAATCTCAAATGTGAGAATTGGGGGAAACGGGCTGCGTCATTGCGTTCGTCTCGGAAAGATACGCAGAAAAGAGTCCGAAATTTTGTAAATCGGAGTCCGTATGGCCCAGTTAAGGCCCAAAGAAGTTTTCAGAAAATTCAAAGTTAAAAACAGATTTAAAATTCAGTTCTAAAACAAGTTTGGAGCCAAAAGCGGAAAGGGCGGGAAAGTTCCCGCCTAGCCCCGTGTCGACAGGCATGTCGACAGGGGTGTCGACAGGCATGTCGACAGGGGTGTCGACAGCCCTGTCGACAGGGGTGTCGACACAGGGTGTCGGCCCTGTTGATCTGGGTGCACCAGATCTGGTTTTTGGTTGAGTCTTGGGCTGGGTTCTAGAGATTTCCGAAATCTAAGGGTCCTAATCTAATCTAGGGTTAATCTAAGGGCCTAAAACACTCACCTAATCTATAAATACACCCTAAACCTACCCTAATCCATACTAAAAATAGAATTGAGGGCTACATGCCGCCAAATTAAATCTTAGAAGGAGCCTCCACTAATTTATGAAGAGGGTTGCAAGCTAATCACTCTCTAATCAACCTCTAATCCATTCTAAGCATCTTAATCTTCTTCATTTGGAGTGCAAATTTGCTAGTTGTGAGTTTCTATCACTTTGATGATCAATTGCTAAATTAAGTAGATGAGATATGATGAGATCTATGGTTTTGCATGAGGATTAATGGGTTTTCAAGTCATATGATATGATGTGAATATGCTAACCTATGTTTAATATTAATCCTATGTTTATGCATGTTGAATATGTGAGTTTATGCAAGTTGGATATGTGGGTTTATGCAAGTTAAGTATGTGGGTTTATGCAAGTTAAGTGGTGGGTTTATGCATAATAAGTAATTGATTCTATGCATGCTAAGTATGTGGTTTTATGCATGCTAAGTGTTTGGTATTATGCATAAATCATGACATGCAAGTTTACCCTTTTAAATGTGATGCATACATATGCAAGATGACACCTTTATATGCTATGAATATATATATATATATATATATATATATATATATATGCATGTTTACCCTCCTTTAAGATGCAAGTCATATATGCAAGTTCAACATGTTATGCAAGTTATGTGTATGCTTATATGCAAGTTCAACATGTTATGCAAGTTATGTGTATGCTTATATGCAAGCTCAACATGTTATGCAAGTTATGTGTATGATGTTATGTAAGTTATGTGCATGTTGTTATGCAAGTTCATATGCAAGTTATGTGTATGATGTTATGCAAGTTATGTGCATGATGTTATGCAAGTTATGTGTATGTTGATATGCAAGTTATGTTTATAATATTATGCAAGTTATGTGTATGATGTTATGCAAGTTAACATGTAACATGTTGTGCAAGTTCACACCTTTAAGACACATGCAGGTTCACCTTTGTATAACCTATGAACACTTATGCAAGTTGCCTTTATATATGACATATGTATGTTCATGCAAGTTGGGTTATTTAGTAATGCTAGTTGGGTTAATATCATGATGTAAGTGGACACCTTTTAACCCATGATTAATGCTAATGTATGCTAAGCGAAACCCATGTTAATTGTGAAAGAATCTTCTCTTGGAAATATGTCATGTTAGCATAAGTACGTGGGAAACGATGGGGTTAATAGACATGCTAATGAAATGGTGTGAAATGGTTATGATTAAGCATACCATAAAATGAATAAGCATAAGTGGGAATTTACCTATTGAGTTAGGTCTACCCCATGGGAATTTACCTATTGAGTTAGGTCTACCCATGTTTTGGAATTGGGAATTTACCTATTGAGTTAGGTCTACCCATATTCTTGTAAATGTGAATATTAATTAGGGATAATTAATAAATATGGGGGTGATTACTTAGGTGTAATTAATCGACTAAGACACGAGGTTGGACTCATTAGTAGTGTAAAACTGCCCGGACCCTACCGGCTTAACCAGTTGCTACAAATGTTAGCCCAATGTGGGAGGTCTTAGGCACAAATTAAATACGTGATTAAAGTAAAGACACGAGGTTAGACTCTGTTATGACGTAAAACTGCCCGGACCCTACCGACTTAACCAGTTGTCATAAAAGCCAGTCTAATGTGGGAGGTCTTTATGGGAGATCACAGTCTTAATTAATTAAGAAACACTTAACCATATTAGCATGTAGTGGGACATGAGGGGTTAAGTGGGTGCCTTGGGTGGCATGAGGAGACTAGTGGGTTGCCTTGGGTGGCAATAGAAAATACGATTAGAATACTTAACCAAATTGAAACATGTAATTAAAACATGGTTAAAGGGTTAAGTAAGTGCTTTGGGGTGGCATGTGGAAATCTAGTGGGTACCTTGTATGACAACTAGAATATGATTAAATGACTTAGCCAAAATGTATAACATGTAAGTGGACATGGTTAAAGGGTTAAGTGGGATTCACTAGAAATAACAAGCTTAGGTGGTAGCTTGTGGGGGCCCATTTCAACCAATATCCCAAACGTATCTTAGTAGGCTCGACTCTAGTCGAGTGACGGGACACGCATATTGGGCTTGACTATAAGAGGCCAAACCGGGTTAGCGGTGGCAACGCAGGACCAACGGGTTTCATATGCGTGTGTGGACCCGGGCTGGTTGGTAAGTCGTTGTTGCATCGTGTAGATATAAAGCCATGCACCGTTAATATTATCAGGTTGCCACTTTGGGTAATGATACACCCCATCGTGGGACCAGCACGGGTATCTACGTAAGGGAGCCGATCGCTTGGGGAGTAGTGGGTACACCTATGTAGTCAGATAGGGGTACACGAAACTACTAAATTACTAAGTACACTTAGGGGGATCAACCTTTAAGTAGGAATGACTGGTGTGGTGCAGTGTAGTAATTATCCTTGGGTGGGTGGATGCGTCTTTACGGTTATCTTAGTTTATCCTAAGTCTACCAAGCTGCTTAGTGTAGCCATTCATCCCCAGACGTTACCGTATATCAAGCTTATGTCTTCTCTGGTTACTTTAATGATTGTATTGTTAAAGTTATAGGACTCGCTCAGACTTATGTCTGACCCCGTTGTTTTTTTATCTTTTTCCCAACCCTCAGGTTATCAGAGTGGGCCCAGTACGAGTGGGCTTTGATCAGGCTGCTTTATTCTCTTTTGGAGCTTGGACCATAGGTGTAGAGCTCAGCTTACCCTTTCTTTTATGGCTATCAGTTCATGTATTGGGATCATGTACTTTTATTTATCAGGATGGATATTTTGTACTTGACTCTTATTATGGTTTTGTGATGTGACCAAACATGTCTTACTTTCCGCTGCAATGAAATGATGTTTTAAAATGCTTCAAGTATTACTTATATCTGTCTTGTTGTAATTCTTCTGTTCTATATTCACTTAAAATACTCCACCGATGTTATGGCATTCCCTTAGAGAGTGACCATAACGGGTGTGGGGTGTTACATTTTCCACCCGGTACAGTCAGACAAAGTTTGTATTCAAATTTTCAAACTGCCTCACTATCTCCAATTCATTACTTTGTTGAAATATGCTATTTCAACTGTTTAAATTCTTTGACAATAACCAATTTTAAAAATTTTAAATTGGTTCACATTTTCCAGGTTGTTACAGAATTATTCTCTTCTCTAATCCGTCTTTGTGAGTACAATTTGTTTCACAAAATAATTAATAAATTAATTATGATGAGCTATAATTGGGATTATGAGAACATGCCTATTGTATCATGTGGCGTTACTTAATTTTGTTATCATCTGTTTGTAAACATATGACAGTTTTGTTAAATTATTTTAGTAGATCTATTTCATATGTCCAATCACATATGTTTAACTTGATTCATTTTATGACATCATTTTATATGCAAGTTTGTATGCGAATTATACACAAGTTTATTTGTGAATCAAGTATATATATATATACATGTGAGTTTATATGTAAAACGTGTGATATTAATTTACATGTTTAAGTTCATGATGTTGGTTCATATGTCTAAAAACATATGCTAGATTTTATTCATTTTGTGACATTAATTTACATGTCTAAATCATATGCAAGTGTAAATGTAAACCTTAATTTACATGTCTAAATCATATATGCAAGTTTATATATAAGTTCGGATGTGAATCATATGCTAGGTTTATATGTAAGATTGTATGCGAATCATGTGTAAGTCTTAGTTTACATGTCTAAATTGCATATGCAAGTTTAATACAAGTTTGTATGTAGATTATGTACAAGTTTATGCGAAAACCATGTTCATATATGCAAGTTTACCTTTATGTGTATAGATCTATGCAAATCGTATCTTATATAATTTGATCCATGCCAGTTTGTAGTTTATACAAATTATGCCTATTGCCTATGCAAGTTATTGATTATGCAAATTTATGATTATATAAATTATAATCATGCAAGTTTTGATCCATGCCAGCCTATTCTTATTTGCAAGTTAGATCTATTTTATGTGTTATGCAAGTTGTGATGTTTCTTTTCTTTTTATGAGTTAGACTATTTGCGGGTCTAACATATTTCATATTAAACGTACAAACGACGTAGGGACAATGGGAAAATGTTAAATATTAATATTGTGAATTGGCATATAATGGCTTTAAAAGCCTATAATTAATTTGAGATGTAAATTGGTATACTTTATATACCTGAAAATTATGGACATAATTTAAGTGACAATTATGGACATGGATGTAAATTGGAAGTTATTGACAATCTGAAATAGGGATATTAATTCAAATTGGGGTTGAATATTAACGTGTAATAATAAATGCCTAAGACATGAGGTTAGACTCGTTTGTGGTGTAAGACTGCCCGGACCTGCCCGGCAAATCCAACAACCACAAACGACAGTCTAATGTGAGAGGTCATGGGCATAACTAAAAGATGCTTAGACACGAGGTTAAGTCTGGCTAGTGGTGGAAGTCTGCCCGGAACCGCCGGCATATCCAGCGGCCACAAGCAATCGACTTAATGTGAGAGGTATGTGCACTAATAATTAATTAATGCTGAGCAAAGGCGAATATGAATGACAAATAGAAGTTTGGTTGAGTTGAGTAATTCTCCGAGTACCAATCTGATGTTGATTTCGGTCTTCGGGGTTGATACTTAGGGAGTTATTCTCTTAACCAATGTATCTGTGAACTAAGATGTACTTAATCATAAATTTAGTAAAACATTTTATATGATATATATATATATGATACATAAAACATTATAAGTGGGTAGGGTTAAGACCAGCTTAACCAATAATATATATATTAATCTGATAAGTGGATAGGGTTAAGACAAACTTAATCAATAATATATATATATATATATATTGATCTGATAAGAGGATAAGGTTAAGACAAGCTTAACCAATAACACATGTTGATTTGATAAGTGGGTAACATGGGTGGCATGTAGGATATAATTATAAACACTTAACCAAATTGAAACATGTAAGAAGAAATGAATAAGAGAGGGTTAAGTGGGAAATCCTAGTGGGGACCAAGCATAGGTGGAAAGCTTGTGTCAAGTGTGGGGACCCTTTTCAACCAGTAAACCATTTAGTATCTAAGTGAGCTCGATCTAGACCGAGAACGGGACACGCTTACTGGGTTTGATTTTAAGAGGTCAAAACGGGTTAGCGGTGGCAACGCAAGTCCAACGGGTTCATGTGCGTGCGTGGGCCCGGGCTGGTAGGTAAGACGTTGCTACATCGTGTAGGTATAAGCCGTGCATCTTTAGTGGGATCGGGTTGCCACTTTGGGGAGTGATACACCCCACTGTGGGACCATCACGGGTATCTACGAGTTAGGGAGCCAATCGAATGGGGAAGGTAGTGGGTACGACTAGCGGAGATAGGAGCATGCGGCACCTATGAAGACAGCTAGGAGTACAACTACCATATTATGGATAAATGTTGTAATTAGAATGGGGAGGGTAGTGGGTACAACTAGTGGAGATAGGAGCAAGCGGCACCTATGAAGACAGCTAGGGGTACATGAAACTACCATTATTATTATTATTTTTAGTATGCGGGATCAACTTTTAGGGTGACTAGTATTGGTGCAGTATAGTAATTATCCTATAGTGTTGGAGGCGCAATTAACGTTATCTTATTCCTCTTGTTTGCTTTGTCATGCCTATTTGTTTCACAGTCATTCCTTGTTTTACCAGTTTATGCCTTATCCTAATTACTTTAATAATTATATTGTTAAAGCTATTGGACTCGCTAGACTTTATGTCTGACCCCCTTTTTTCGCCTCTTTTCTTCCTCCCTCCTCCCCCCAGGTTCTCAAGCTAGGACTAGTGCTAGTGGAGCTTGATTTGGATCACATTCTCTCTCTTTTGGATGTGCTTGGATTGCTGAAAGTAAAGTTCAGCTTCTCTCTTTTACGACTACTTATGTTGGGGTTATGCTTTTTACTTTATGTACTCAGAAAACAATTTGTCAAGATGGATATTAAGTGTACTTGGTTTTATTGTTGGTTTTTTATGTTGTTGTAACCAAACTATTTCTCCGCTGCAATAAAAGCTGTTTTTAAATTTTTTTTCAAGTACCAATATATGCATCTGTCTTGTTACATTCCGTTCTATACACCAATAATTCTCCATGAAAGTTAATGCATTCCCTTTGTGAGTGACATTAATGGACGTAGGGTGTTACAAGGTTTATCTTCTCTGAACTTTCCCTAATCATCTCGATCCCAAGCAAAATCTTATCCGTAGATTCCCACAAACAAGTAGGTGATCGGCAAGGTCATCCATATAGAGCTTCAAAAGGTGCCATGCCGATACTAGTCTGATAGTTGTTGGTGTAGGCGAACTCTACTAATGGAAGATGTTCCTCCCATGTCCCTCCAAAGTCCAAGATGCATAATCTCAAAAGATCTTCCATAATCTGATTCACTCTTTCTATTTGGTCGTCCATCTGTGGGTGATAAGCGGTACTCAAAACAATTGCGTTCCTACCGCCTCTTGCAAGCTCTTCCAAAACTCACTAATGAAAATAGGATCTCGATCGCACACAATACTAGAAGTTATACCGTGTAGACGAACAATCTCTTGGAGAAAACAGATGCCAACCATGATGTTGTTATTTTACTCTTAACAGGAATAAAATGGGCGCTCTTGGTAAGTCTATCCACTACTAACCAAATCCACGTATTACCCTTCCTTGATCTCGACAACCCATCGACAAAATCCATGGAAACGCTTTCCTGTTTCCACTGTGGAACCTCTAAAGGGTGATGCAAACCACCAGGCTTCTTTTGCTCTGCCTTGACTTGCTGGCACACTAAGCATCTAGAAACGAACTCAGCCACATCCTTCTTCACTCCGGCCCAAAAGAAAACTCGCTTCATATCCCTATACATCTTGTCTCCACCGGGATGTATGGTCAGCTTAGAACAATGTGCTTCTTCAAGGATTGCCTTTCTCAAACTCTCGTCTCGAGATACGCAAAGTCTCCCATCCCTACGCAACCAAACTTTGTCATCGATAGTATACCCACTAAGATGGCTTGAAGACTCCCCTCTTATGAGCTTGTCTACTATCTCTATTAACTGTGGGTCATCTCGCTGTGCCGCACCTGTCTGTCCCAAAAGCGTAGGTCGTACTTCTAACGATGCCAACAAACTGGGTACATAATCAATAGAGGTTCTAAAGTCAAAGGTAGAGATATACTCTAAACTCTACCGCTCGACAAAAAAAAGGACTCAAAGTCAACTTCTTTCTACTTAAGGAGTCAGTTACAATGTTACCCTTGCCAGGGGTATATGCAATCTCAAAATCGTAGGATGCTAAGAACTCCATCCATCTCTGTTGCCTTAAGTTTAAATCTTTTTGAGAGAGAAAGTATTTTAGGGACTTATGGTCTATATACAACTCAGACCTCTCACCAAGCAAACAGTGACACCAACACTTAAGCGCAAAAACTATGGCAGCTAACTCTAAGTCGTGGGTAGGGTAGTTCTTCTCATGGACCTTTAACTGCCTTCAACCATAGCATATCACCTTTCTCTCTTGCATTAAAACTGCGCCAAGCCCTATCCTGCAAGCATCGGTATACACTGTGAACGGTTTACTCCCATCCGACAAAACTAGAACTCGAGCTGTCGTCAATGCCCTCTTCAAACGTTGGAAAGCAACGTCACAGTCAACATCCCAAGGAAAGGTCAAATAATTTTTCGTCAATCATGTAAGTGGGGCTGATATCTTGGCAAAGTCCTTGATGAACTTTCTGTAATAGACCGTCAAACCAAGAAAACTTCTTACTTCTGTTGCATTCTTAGGAACCTTCCAATCTTGGATTGCTACCACCTTCGCGGGATCCATAGCTATTCCTTCCTTGGAGACCATGTGTCCTAAGAACCTCACTTCCTCCCTCCAAAAATGACATTTGGAGAACTTAGCTTTGAGTTGATGTGCTCGTAGGGTCTCTAAGACTTCCCTAAAATGTAGGGCAGGTTCTTCCTCGCTTCTAGAAAATATCAAAATATCATCCACAAAGACCACCACGAACTTGTTTAGAAACTCCCTAAAAACCCTACTCATCAAGTCTACGAAATATGTGGGTGCATGCGTCAGACCAAATGGCATGACGAGCCATTCGAAGAAACCATCGGGAGTCCTAAAGGCGGTTTTATCTATATTATCCTCAGCCACCCTCAACTGATGAAATCCTGTAGCTAAGTCCAACTGCGAGAAAACCGAAGCACAAACCAACTGATCGAACAAATCATCTATCCTCGGCAATGGGTGTCCGTTCTTCTTCGTGAGCTTATTCAGCTCCTTATAGTCCACACACAATCTAATTGATCCATCAGCTTTCGTGGCAAAAACAACTAGAGCACCCCACTCTGAGATACTTCTTCTTATGAACCCTTTCTCAAGCAACTCTTTCACTTGTTTACTAAGTTCCCTCCTTTCTTTAGGAGCCATGTGGCGCACCGGCAATGCAAAGCAACTGGCTCTGCATTGTCCACCAAATATATACGGAAATCTATCTCGCATTTTGGAGGTAAGCCCCTAACCTCCTCAAAGACATCTGCATACTCACGGACTATTCGAACAGATTGCAAATCATCAATAGACACGTCAAGAGATTCTAGGTAGCTAAGCATAACAGAACCCTTAGGGTCACAAGAAATATCGAGAGTATTGCCCAAACTAGTCGACAGTCTGACTACCCTCTTTTTATAGTCGAGAATGGCACCATACTTATATAGCCAATCCATTCCTAGAATCAACCCATAGCCCGTGAAGCCAAGCACATAAGCATTGCATTCAAACTCAACGCCATACACATATATTCTCAAATCCCAACATAACATAAAAAGATGAGCCATACTCCCAATAGGATTTGAGACTACAATGGGATCCATAACTAAACTAGTATATAGTTGCAGTGTTTCGACTAACGAAGCAGATATAAACAAATGTGAAGCGCCAGAATCAAACAAAGTTCGAAAAGGATGATCAAAAAGGAAAATCAAACTTTCAACAAAAATGTTTCTACCTCTCTCCTGTCCTGGTGCCATGAGAGCATGAACCTGCCCTCCAGAAGTAGATCCCATCCTCTATCCTTGCCTTTGTCTTTGTCTCCTTGGGCAGTCTTTAATCATATGTCCTGCCTCACCACATTGGAAGTAACCCGTCTTCTTCTTCTTCCTACAGTCTTTGCTTAAGTGGCCCGGTGTTCCACAATTAAAACACCTTTTCTTCCCTTGGCCCTTGTTATCCTTTCCACCTTTCTTTTGTTGTTTCTCTGGATCCGCCTTCTTATCCTGTGCCTTAATTACATTAGCACATTTCTCCTCTTCATGCATCGGCGCCATGTCAACAAGTTTCTCGAAAGTAGCCCCCATAGGAATGTGGGACATAGCCAACCTGTGTAATGGTTCATTCAGACCCTTGGCAAATCTCAAGGCCTTCTTATGTGGTGTATTAACCAATTCCATACCAAATCTTGCTAACTGGTTAAACTTGTTGACGTACTCCTTCATAGACAAATTCCCTTGTTTCAAAGCCAAGAACCTCTCCATGTATAAACTCTCCTCCGCTTGTGAAAGAAATTTCAATTCGAATCTTCGTATGAAGTCTATCCACGTCTCCACTGGGCATCCTCCATTAGTTACTTCCCACCAAAAGGAAGCTTCATCCTTCATTAACCAAGCAGCTAGCTGAACATTCCTTCCATCGTCTATCTCAAAGATACCAAACAAGTCCTCCACTTCCTTGAGCCAAATTCGAGCCTCAACAAACGTCTCAGTTCCATAAAATGGTTTTTCTCCCATTGCACGAAAGTCTTTGCATATCTTAGAAAAAGCATCTACAAGGGGAGGAGGAGGAGAAGCGGCTACAGCTGGGGGATGAGGAACGTCTGTTGGGCCTGCGGTGGTAGCCCTAGCCTCCAGATACCTTCGGAACCATCCCGGTATCTGTATGCCCTCTGGAAGATTAAGATCCCCAGACATGCTGAAACAAAAGAAAAAGAGATTCAAAATAGAGAATCGAGAGATAGATATATGGCTTTAGGGATTATGTTTTTCATAATAAACCTTTCTCTTGAAAACACCTTCTCTAAAAAATATTTTTGAAAATACTTCTTTCTAAAATTGCTTTTGAAAACGGGTTTTCAAAATCTTTTATCTGTTCTGGTAATCTTCAGCTATGATACCACTTGTAACACCCCACGTCCATTAGTGTCACTCACTGAGGGAATGCATTAATTTTCCTGGAGTATTATAAGAGTATATAACAGAATGTCACAAGATAGATACATAAAATGGTACTTAAGGAAATTCAAATTTTATTCATTGCAGCGGAAAAGCAAAACATGTTTGGTTACAACATCAAAACCACATACTAGAGTCAAGTACATAAATATCCATCTTGTACAAAATTATTATCAGAGTACATAAAAGTAAAACCATAATCCCACTCCAAATAGCCTTAATGAAAAAGAGATAAAGCTGAGCATTACTTTCAACACTTCCAAGCACTTCAAGAAGAAAGGAATCCAAGTCAAGCATCACTATTCCTATACTGAGGACCTGGGAAGAAAAGAAAGAAAAGAGGCGAAACAAAAAGGGTCAGACATACGCCTGGCGAGTCTAGTGATTTTAGCAATATAATCAGAAAAGTAACAGGATAAGAACATAAACTGAATATAAGAGATGACTGTAACATAAGCAGATATGACAAGGCAAACAAGATAAATAAGATATAACGTTAATTGCACTTCTAATCACTATAAGATCATTCCTACACCGCACTAATGCTAACTACACTGCACCATTACTAATTCCATATTGAAAGTTGATCCCTCTTACTAATCATAATAATAATAACGGTAGTTTCGTGTACTGCTAGTTGCTGTCATAGTTGTCGTCTGCTCCTATCTCCACTAGTTGTACCCACTACCCTCTCCATTCGACCGACTTCCTAACTCGTAGATACCCGTGCTAGTCCCACAGTAGGGTGTATCACTCCCTAAAGTGGCAACCCGATACTACTAAAAAGGCACGTCTTATACCTATACGATGCAACAACGTTTTACCTACTAGCCCGGACCCACGCACGCACATGACTCTGTTGGACTTGCATTACAACCGCTAACTCTTTTGACCTCTTACAATCAAACCTAGTGAGCGTGTCCCGTCCTCGACCAAGTTCGAGCTCACATAGATACAAAATGGATTACTGGTTGAAAAGGGTACATACACTTGACACAAGCTTCCCTCCTAAGCTTGGTCCCCACTAGGAATTCCCACTTAACCCCTTCTTATTCCCATGTCTTCTTACATGTTTTTACCATGGTTAAGTGCTTCAAATTATATTTCACATGTCACCCATGTCACCCACTTAACCCCCATGTCTTACTACATGTCTTATCTTGGTTAAGTGTTTATTAATTCATTATAACCATAATCTTGCAAAACCTCCCACATTAGATTGTCGTTTTGCAGTTGTTGGATATGTCGGGCGGTTTCGGGCAGTCTTATACCGCAATCCGAATTTAACCTCGTGTCTTTGCATTATTACATATCTAATTTCTGCCTTTAACTTCTCACATTAGATTACAAAATTGCGGTTGCTGGATGTGCCGGGCGGTTCCGGGCAGTCTTATACCGCAATTCGAATCTAACCTCGTGTCTTAGGCGTTCATTATCACTTTCTCAATTCATGTCCCCAATTTCAAATCTTGGATTATAATATATACCCATAATTTCCAATCTAAATTATGTTCATCATTTTAATCCAAATTTATGTCCATAATCTCATGTAAACAAATTGTACCAATTCATGCCCCAAATCAATTACAAGATTTCAAGTCTTTTTATGCCCAATTGCATATTATTCAATAATTTTCCCACAACGTTCCCACGTCATTTGTACGTATAGTAATATGTTAGGCTCGCAGTTAGCCTGATCTCATAAAAAAGAAAAGAAGAGAAGAGGGGAAGAGAACTATGACATCAAAACTGGCATAAAAATAAGCATAAGAAGTATGAACTGGCGTAGAACAATAAAAAAGATCAAATTAGCGTATGAAACATAAACTGACATAGGACAATAAGATAGATCCAATTAGCATTTGGAACATAAACTGGCATAGAACAATAAGATAGATCCAATAAACATATGGAACATGAACTTTTGGTATGAATCTAAAAGATAAGAATTCACCAAACATGATATGATTCATCTTACAGGCATGTTCATAAAGTCCAATTCACAAACTTATCACAATTACTTTTAATTAATTATATGTGAAAGTAATTTAGACTCACAGTGGTAGAAGAGAAAATAGATCTGAATCTGATTTCTGAATTTGATTAGCTAAAACATTGTTGTAGAATTTGATTCTTATTTTCTAATTTGAATACTCTAATTCTGATTTGATTTGGAGAAGAGAAGAGAGGCTAGTTTTTAATTTCGATTAGGGCAGCATGGAGGCATACGAATTAGTGTAATGAAATTAGGGTTAGGTCTAGGTGTGTTTTTATAGGTGTATTAGGTGAATTAGGGCCTTTAGATTAGATTAGAGATCGTTAGAACCAACACAGCTCAAAAGACACGTCATCCAGCCAATCTCAGCAAGACTTGTCATCAGAGAACTCTCCAGAATTTCATGGAGATTCAGCCTCGGCATGGGCGCACTTCCCAAGTACGCCAGTGCATTTTTTTCTGGCGCACTTCACAAGTGCGCCAGTTATCCTAGCCTGTTTTCTGATTTTTCTGCCCAACTTCTTTCGTCCATAACTTCTTCATACGATATTCGTGTTACGTAAACTCAGACTCTATCTCAAGCAGAATTCCAAGACGAACACAATGGCATAATCTGTTCCACCTAATTCTTCTTTTAAAAATAAATTATTCTTTAATTATCTCTTATGTCATGTTTTTAAAATTATGGGGTGTTACATGGGTGTGCTCCAGGGGTCCACCACGAGCCGAGTGGAGGGCGAACCCTAGAGGGGCGAGCCGATCTAGGAATGTGAAAGCCGATCTAAAGTCCCAGCTAATGACGCTTCGTTACTCCATCCAAGCGACTGCCAATCCATAATTCTACATGCGTTCACGAAAACGAGCGTAACTACCAAACCGTAAGTCCGTTTTGGCCAAAAGAAAAATGTACTTGAAGCTTATTCAGAGGGGTACAAGAGTTATAGTACATAGCATCGTAATTGATGTTTTCGGGCCCCAAAGAGGTCGCCTGGTAGGAGTTTCGGACCATTATTTGTTTGTGATGCGACTTCAACCAAATCGCTTCTTGTCTTCTGATGATGTTCTCAATACTTGAACGTATTGTTAACCAGAGATTTCACGTGTGATGGCTTTGACTAAAAAGCATGTCAACAAATATGAATAAAACAATATAAAGAAGATGTAAACATGCTTGGCAGGTAACTAGATGTATAAAGACAATTCTGCTCAATACCACAAGTCTAGGAAGTAGATGGATGAGCTCTGGCATGGCCACCGCCCATCATACTTCAAAATTGAGTTCCGGCATGGCCACCACCCAATAATGAAGTATATCTACTCCTAAAAATACAATGGTCCCTCCATGATAAACAAGAAAAGTAATACAACACAATAAAAAGTAAAACTCTAGAAGTGGTCTCCAAAAAGCTCCTCATCCATAATAAACCAAACCTGTATCTTGAATAAAGAGTAAAAAACAAAAGTCAGCAAACCACACCCATATATATATATATATATATATATATGGGGGGGAAGGAAATAAACACACACACACACACACACACACATATATATATATATATATATATATGGGGGGAAGGAAATCAACACACACACACACACAGATATATATATATATATATAATATGTGTGTGTGAGTGAGTGTGTGCGGAAACGATAACAACATAAAATCACAAAAAACTACAAAAAAGGCAACAGTACAACTATCCATTATTAATAACAAATTCTATTATGACTAAAATGCTTAGCTATCCTAGTAAATAAATATAAATTATTTCTAAATTTTCTATTAACTCTGTAAAACCTAGTATCTTTATACAATTTATAATATGGGTTAGACATCCATTCCAAACAGTAAGAAACAATCTTATTAATAAAATTATCTATACTTGTAATATTAGAATTAAACATTCTATGGTTTCTCTCAAACCAAATAAACCAACACGTAATAATAACTAAAGTATCAAGAACATATATATTCCTAATATTAAAAAGAAGTCTGAAAGAATTCTAGTAAATATCATAATTAAAATGATTATAAGAAAGATTAAACAAAAAAAATTCTTAAAACCATGTTTAAAATATAAAAAGTATTAATGCAAGAAAAAAATAGATGGTCTATGTTTCCCTCAAACAACTACACAAACAACATTTTGAATCAAAAATAATATTTTCCTTTTTTAATTTGTCCATAGTATTTAATTTCTTATGAATGATCAGCGACATATTAAATTTAGCTTTGGGTGGAGCATTTGCCTCCTAAATACTCTTGAAATATAAAATAGATATGCCCGTATAATTAAGAAATTTATACATTGATTTACAAGTGTACTTCTGCCTCTTATCTAAGCCTGAATATATACTATCCCTATCATTATCAATGTGATATAATGACAACTTCACTCGTAACAAAGAAAATTGTCTAAACTACACCATCTAAAATATCCCCAAATGTCGAGGGATTCGGATTTTCCCTATAAACTTCCTTAACCAAAGCATTTTTAAAAAAACAAATCTCAAGTAGATCCTTAAATTCCATCTTAAGGGACAATTTAGAAATCCAAGAATCATACCAAAAGAAAGTATTATCCTCTGAATCTACTATCAAATTAAAACCTATATTAAAAAGTCAAAACATTTTAAGATGGAATTCCAAAAAGGTGATAACATGTTATTCCAATTATTATTTGTATCAAAAATAATTTTACCTCTATTATAATAAAATTTTGAAACTATATTTTTCCATACCGCTGAAACTTCAAGATTTTAGTATTTCCATAACCATTTCACTAACAAAGATGAATTAAAATTATGTAAATTAGTAAGCCCCAAACCTCCGTCTTTCTTAGGACTACATACAATATCCCAATTGACTAAACATTTATATCCACTACAAATATACTCTCCAAAATTTCGTCCAGCCTTGTCAGTTTTATCGATTACCCAATTAGACAGTCTATGTATAGGCATCTAATATGTAGGAATAGTAGTTAATACCGATTTAATAAGAACTAGTCTACCAACTCTAAATAAAAATCAGCTATTCCAACTAGAGAGTCTATTATTAATCTTGTCAATAATAATAAACCAATCGTCATGCTTAAGCTTAGTTGGTCTAATCATATAACCCAAATAATTAAAAGGAAAGTTCATAGTTGTACAATTTAGAGTATTTGCCACTTGATTTTCAATCATATCAGTATCATTTAACACCATAACTAAACTTTTATCAAAATTAATTTTGAGGCCAGAAAGCATCTCAAAACCATAAAGTATAAATTTCAAAGCGGTAATATGTTTGGGTAAGTGGGAGGAAAAAAGAAGAGTATCATCAGCAAATTGTGGTATATTTGATTCATTATTAAAAAAACCTTTACCAACAACCCCTAGAATTCCAATTCCCGCCGCTCTCTTAATAATCTTGGTGAATACATCAACAACAAGATTAAATAAGAGAGGCGATAGAGGATCCCCTTGTCTAAGTCCTCTCTTAGACTATATTTTTTTTCCTCACTACCCCATTTACTATAATATTAGAACGTCCAGATTTGAGTAATAATATGATCCATTTTACCTAAATAATACTAAAACCCCTAGCTAATAAAACGTCACAAATAAAATCCCAATCAACTGAATCAAAAGCCTTTTCAAAATCTATTTTCAAAATAGAACAAGGAAAAAAATTCTTACTACACAAATTGATATATTTTTGGACAACGGCTACACCATCCCCTATATTTCTACCCTTTATAAACGCAGTCTGAGAACAATCGGTAAGATCGTTCATCTTCAAACTAAGTCTATTAGCCAAAACCTTGGTTATAATTTTAACTCAACAATTGATTAACAAAATAGGTCTAAAATCATTTAGTTTATTAGCTCCATGTTTCTTATTAATGAGAATCACATTGGCAAAATTAATTCTACCAATCTGTAAATTTCCATTATAAAAATCATTGAATAAGTTTTTAATATCAAAATTTAGTACTTCCAAAAATGTTTATAAAAAAGAATAGAAAAACCGTCCGACCCAAGAGCTTTGTCACTAGACATGTCATTAATAGCCTTCCATATCTCTTGTTCCGAAAATGGTTTGTTTAAGTCTACTTTCATTAGCCACACTATGAAAAAACTTAGTATTATTATCCTCCTCTTTAATCCATTGTACACGAGCTCTCTGCTTCCCCACGACTTCTTCTTTCCCAAGAATCAACTTAAGGTCGTTCTTAAGACTATTGAGTTTATCCAACTCAAAAGCACTAAGACTCTTGTTCTCACTAATCTTACCTAGATCAAACATCTCACGTAATCTTATCTTTCCTAATTCTAATACTACCAAAAACAAATTTATTCCAACGTTTAAGAAAAAAATCTCAGTTTCTTTAACTTCAAAACAAAAATCTTAGCAGAATTTCCATCATAGGTATTATTAAAGTAAAACAGGGAATTCCATTTAAGAGTAACCAAATTAGAAAAGCTACCATCAAGTAACCACATTTTATCAAATTTAAAGCTACTATTAGTAGTGAAACTAGATTCACAAGAAAGCATAATAGGACAATGGTCAAAATATAAGATAGGCAAACCTTTTACCTTACGAAATGAATATATGTCCTCAATCTCGTTATTGATAAAAAAAATATCTAACAAAGCAAAAGAAGGCACTTCTCTAACGTTAGACCAAGTAAAAGATCTATTATTTAATGATATTTCAATCGAATTGTTAGTCAAAATAAATTCATTAAATTCCTCCATAGTAGAGAAGTCTCCTTCTAAAGGAAATCTTTCTCCCAGGAATCTAGTTACATTGAAATCCCCCTACCACAATCCATTGACCTGGGGAAAGATCTATGAATTTGGTACATTCCTCCCATAGTATTATTCTTTCTATTTTTGTATGTCGATCGTATACATTCGTAATATACAAATTAGTATTATCCGCCTGAGAAGATAATATAATATGGACGGAATGTTTTTTAGGTATAACCTAGATAAGTTTATACTAGTTTTTCGCCATCCGATCATCAAACCCCCCGAGATACCAATAGCTGGCAAATAAGCCCATTTTGAGAGATGCATACTCCCAATCTCCTATAAAAATTAAAATCTGGATTATCTATTTTAGTCTCTTGCAATAATTCTAGATCAATGTGATAAGCCTTAGAAAAGTTCTTACATATCACTTTTTTAGGGTCATTAAGACCACAGATATTCCAAATAACTAATCTTAACATCTTAGAGAATTAACCCTCTTTATTTCTCTGCTTCTAATGTAATCTGCATCAATCTCTAAATCAGTAAAAATAAACGTTTTATCGTCAGCTAACTTATATAGCTAACTAGTGGATAGACTAGATCGAGCATATGGTGTATACCTACTAGCATAATCAGAAAACATAACTGTGTCCACCTTCGAAGTACTACTACTAGCACTTGAATCTAGTTACCTACCATAAGGTGATGTGACGATGGATCTAAGCCTTGCGCTTCGCCGAACTAGTCTAGTAGTAGGAGACCTCTTCTTACGTCTACCCCTCCTAGTCGATGTAGAATCCACCTCTATGGTAGAAGAAATCTCGATATTATCCTCACTCGGACCCATCTCAATTGCCACACTAACCTTACCCTGAGAATCCATCACTCTCTGACCCCTATCACCTACTAATTGTGGTAAACAATACAAAGGACTTGATGGCAATAATACTATTAACAAACCCATCTTCCATGAAAAAATGGAGCAAGTAAAATCATCCGTGAACATAACCCATCTATCAGACTCCATTATATTAGGGTATGTCCGTCTATCCGACACAATAATATGTTTTCATCTATCACCCATATCACTGTCATAACCTGAACTAATAATATCGTTATTGTTACTATTGCTAACAATAATTAAACCATCATAACAATCTACATTCCCTAAGATACTGCTAGAATCACAAAAGTATCTAACATCAGAATCCCTTTCAATAAGCACATCCTCACGCAAGATGTTTTGCAACACACTGTACTTATGTGTAAATTTAAAATTAGAAAACCTACCAATACAGCTATTTCCAATCCTCACTGCCAACAAACAGACATTTCCATATTTTGAACTAATATTAGCCACTTTACCAGCCTTACAAGATGAATAATTAGAACTCCTCTTCTTATACCTAGCATTGTTTTCCACCATTTCAAAGGCATGAAATTTCTTATATTTTGAGAAAACCCGGCCATTATCACTTAATTTCACTCCAGATGCATAACCATCAAGCTTCATTTGTTGTATATAACGGTGTTGTATACACAATTATATGATTTATGTTTGATGATAACAAACAATAAAAATGAAATATTATACTTCAACATTCAAACAGTACAAATTATATGACTCCACTATTTGTACACATTCACATATATTACACATGATATTGTACTTGTATATAAATTGAATACGTTAGACAAATTTGTTTGAACACAATAAAAATAATATTTTATTTCAGTCAAATTTGTTTAATACAAACATCAATACATTTCTTTCATTACATACACACCTCCTCACCACAGAATCACTCAGTCACTCATTTCGTATATACTTTCTTTCACTGTTTCATACATTCAGTTATACAGACATTAACTCATATACATATTTATATACTGTTCTTGTCTTCAATCTTCTGTCTTCACAGCGTACTTCTATCGGTCCAGTCATCTATACCTGTCATACAGAAACACCCACAGAGTATCTGGAACAGAATTAATGTAGTAACCCGTAACTTCCCCGGTAAGGAAAGCCCGGATTGCTTTGAGAACAACACACATCGGAACACAAACAAAAGAACATTTCATTGCTTATTACAACAATTCCATCAGAATACAAGAATATATAGAGTATGAATAAATCAAATACATTCGATAAATATCAGAGACTACAATAAATTACATAGCAGCGGAAAAATAATACAAAACACAACTGAAAGTAATACACGGATACAGAGCTTTCCGAGCATCGTTCCAGTTGTAAACCAGGATCCTGTGAATATAAATCTGCAAAACCAAAACTACTAGCTGCCCGTGTGGAAATAGGTGCACCCAGAGTTTAGGTTAAAACAAAAAACTCCAGGTCAGTCATGTGACTAGTATGAGAACTAAAAAAGTTATTAATCTTTATTTTAAAGTTAGGTAAATAAAGGGACCACGCCGTACAACATGGAACGGGTTTCCTCCCAAGAATACCAGTGCATAAAACAAACAGCGCAATGCTAAATAAAGAAAAATGAAGCTATTATAAGACCTAGGTCCCATCACACAATGCAACGCAAGCCGGAGGATAGGGTTTTTACCTTATAATAGCCAAAAATGCTTGGTACGTGAAATTTCATATTTTATTATTACTATAAGTGAAGAAAACAACTTCAATCATAATGTATAAATCATAGATGGCATAAGTGATCCATACCACTATGTCTCTGTACTAGGCTCTACAAATAAAACCGAAATATCACGTATTGGAAATTGGATTCCATCATGAGTCGAGGCAAGGGGCAAGCTCCTCTCCGTTCGAGACACTCTAGCAAATGTCTCAGGACCACACACAGCGATCCTTAGAATCGGTTGGGTCGGTCCTCTCTTACTTTTGAGGATTGGCAATTCCTGAACACATGTTTCCCAGTCCTATAGGACCAATATAATGGTCTGTACATCGGCTCACATAGTGCCAGTTATCGACCATATATTCGAGGTGCCTCGCATTCCAACAACCACACAGGTAAAAAGTATATAAATGTCAAGGCTTATAGGTCACTGACATCACCCATAGCTAGAAAGAAACGTTGTGTTCTCCCAAAGGTCTGTATCCTATTTTTGACTCATACCGAGGTGTGAGGCTCGCGAATTCACGCTATACACAAAGCTATGCCACACAGGCTGTGCTTTGATCATTAACGACAAGATTTTGCTTTTCAACAGAAGCCTTGATCATTTTCCACTTAAGCGTGCCATACAGGCAATTCACTCAATGCGACTGATGTCCATCGATATAAAACCTCTGAGCTCGTACGTCTCAGAGAAGGGCGTTAAGCAAGAGAATAAATTCTCTGCCGCGAAATAGATGTATATTTAATAGAGATCAATCAACACAGAATAAAATCCAATGTCAGACACACAGTCCATTTACTAGTTCGTTCTGGGTCTGAACAAAACCGGAGGCACTTTCCTCGCATATCCACTGATCTCCAAGTACGTCTGGACGATCACCAACGGATTCCCTCCTCTTGGGTGTACTGTAACGACCCAGAAAATCTGAACAAATTTAAAATGGCTAAAATAAAGGATTTTAAATATTTTAAATTATAGCAATGAAAAGTGAATTTGAATCGACGTTTGAAAACGAATATAATTAATTCTAATTATAAACAAGGCCTGAAATGGCGTTGCAGTTTCAAAAATTGAATCCAAACTTTGTCGGACTGTACCGGGTGCAAAACAAAACAGATTTGAGTGAAACCAAAAATATTTAAATCTGTTAGTGAATACCTTTCTAACGAATCTGAAAAATCGAATTTTCATAGCGAAAAGCAAAAGTTATGGCCAAATGAATTTTCAGAAAGGTCGCTATGGAATTTATATAGCCCGTGAAATTGGCCATTTTGCATACGACCTCGGAATTCGACAAAACCACTTTTGTTGGATCTGGGATGTGAATTTATTGCTAGGTTTCAAATTTCATAATTTTTGAAGCTAGTATGTGAGCGTGGCAAAGGAAAATGTGTTTTGGTCAATTACAGTTAAATTGGATCGACCAGAAATGGGCCTTTTTTCAAACGGTCCCAGAATTCGACGAAACTAGTTTTGTTGGGACCGTATCGTCAAAACATAGCCAGATTAATTTTTCTGGAATTTTTCGAATTAGTTTGTGGCCCTGGCAAATTGAAATGCACGTTCAAATTGAATATTGAATGTTTTATATTTTAATTCGAATGAAAACTGGCTCTAACAGTCGAAATGTCCTACGAAACATATCCCATTGTGTTCGGAATGGGGGTATTTAGCTAGGGGTGACAGTCGTTGGGTTTGTATTGGAGTTCGTATGGGAAGAGGGGTATTTTTGAGATTTTAAAATTAATAAATATAAAAAAATATGGGCCAATCCTCTCACTTTCTCTCTCCCCGTCTTCTTCCCAGATCTTCAACGCGCGACAGTGGAAAAAGCTCCAAACTTCTCTCCTCGAATTCTCTCTCGTTTCTCAATTAAATCACGTGAGGTTGGATCCATTTTGAAGAGCTCCGAACGAGCTTTAAATCCATACCCGAAGCACCCAACATCGTCGCGTCTCTCGCCTGAATCACCGCCACGAAGTGCGGCGCTTTGGACCGCCGCCGACGACGACAGGGGCCACCGCAGTGTGCCCCACTTCTGGCGCAGGCGCACCTTTCCTGGCCCGACGTCGTGGCGCAGGCCGATCCTCTTCATACTTCACGGATTGATCGCAAATTCAAGACCTAATTTTGAACCAATTCTGAAAGGTACGGGTTTTTATTTTCTGAAGTGATTTCAACATCTTTAAAGTGTCGCAAAACATGAAACTTTGAAAAATCATATCTTTTTCGTTTCTTGTCGAAATCCAGTGAAACAAGAGACAGTGGACTCGTGTGGACGTCTTCTACCTTCTAGAAGAGACCGCATATTTTTCTGAGCCTTCTGCTATTTTTGGTGGAGTGGAACCCAATGTGAGATTTCTAATTTATAAACGAAATGGAAAACGACGATGTATAAATTATATAGTCGATGTATGAGTTATATAAGCGTTGTACACCTCTTGTATAAGCGTTGTATAAGTTGTACGTTCGATGTATAAGTTGTATATGCGTTGTAAAATTTATATATGTGTTGAAATAGAAGTGAATTGCTATATATATATATATACGCCCCACGTCCACAAACCATGGACGATATTTATTGGTTGTGATTGGTGTGAAAATTGATTGATAGCGAATTGTTGATTGGGATTGTTTGTGGTTGATATTGATTGATTGTGGTTGAAAAATACCCGTTTGTGGTTGAGAAATATTTGGTTAAAACCACATAGGATTAGTTTGTGGAAATGAAATAAATATATACATGCCGCCTGCGTGCGAACTAGATGCATGATCCCCATTGTCAAAAACCGCGAGGTTTTAAGGTAGAGCGAGGAGCCGTACTAGGGACGGTCCCGGTTTTAACTACCCTGCCGTTATGCTGCCGAAATTTTGAATAATATTCATGTGTTTAAATTATTTTCATTTGCTGAAACTATATTTATTCGTTGAATAGAAAACCTTCATGTGTTGAATTGAAATTCATTCGTTGATTAGAAATTCATGTGTTGAATGGTATTCGTGTTTTAAATATAAAAACCACATTTTTATCTATATATATAAACTATAGAAAACCTTCATGTGTTGAATCGATATTCATTTGTTGAATTGAAATTCATGTGTTGAATGGTATTCGTGTTTTAAATATAAAATCACCTTTTTATCTATTTATATAAACTATAGAAAACCTTCATGTGTTGAATCGATATTCATTCGTTGAATTGAAATTCATGTGTTGAATGGTATTCATATTTTGAAATAAATTGTTTTATAATAAAAATCACATTTTTATCATCTATATGAACTATATAAAATAATCTCGTTTTGAAAGAAATTGTTTTATAATAAAAATCCTATTTTTGTTACCTATATGAACTATATAAAATAATAGAGTTTTGAAATGAATTGTTTTACAATAAAAATCACATTTTTAGTATATACATGAATTGTTAAAAATAGTGAAATGTTGAAGTAGAAGACAGTTAGATAAAAATATCATTTTCATCAAATGTATGAAAAGAATATAGTTTTGAAATCGAAGAATCGATATATATATATAAATAGAATTAAAATATATCAAATAACGACGCTGCAGTTCGTATTTTGAAACCGTGATTTCAAACGATTATACCTGGAGATCCGACCATCGGATTTTCCTGAAATCGCAATCGTTGGGTTCGCTTTGGAAGTATCTTTCCAACGGCACCAACTTTGTAAAATCCAACGGTTGGATTGTCTGGAATGTTTAATTCAAATCTGAAGAAAAACAGCGCCAGAAACGATTTTATTTATATATATATAAATATAATTATATTTAATCGAATAACGACGCTGCAGTTCGTATTTTGAAATCGAAACTTCAAACGATTATACCGGAAGATCCGACCGTCGGAATTTCCCGAAACTGGAACCGTTGGATTCGTTTTGAAAAGATCTTTCTAATGATGTAAATTTTGTGAAGATCCAACGGTTAGATTTTCAGATATGTGTAAATCAAATCTGAAGAAAAACAGCGCCACGGTCGCGTTATGGCCCCAAGCGTCGTTTTGAATAAATTGGCTATTTTAAAATAAATAAAAATAGCGATAAATCGTTATAAAATATTATAAACGATATGGATGTGAAATATAGAAAATAACTGAAGGTTGGCTAAGTCGAATGGTTTCTCAGGTGTTGATCTGATGTTGGTTTCGGCCTTCGGGGTTAATATTTGGGAAATCGTTCTCTTACTGATTGACAGTTAGTGACTGATGAAGTGAAATGATGCGTGTGTATGTTAGTGTTACACTTGTTTATTACATATGCGAGTTGCTCAGAAAGACCGGGTTTATCCCATTCTGAATAACGGAATCGACGATAAGAAATCGAAGATGAAGACGGTGGTAGAAGACCGGAGATCTTCACCTCGTTTGGATGGTAACCGAGGTCCTGATTGGGAGGCATCCCGAAATATGGATAATGAGTGGTGATCGTCCAGACATACGTGGTGATCGATGGGTTTGCGAGGTATTTAGTGCCTCCGGTTTCGTTCAGACCCAGAACGGACTTGTAAATGGACTGTGTGTCTGACATTGGATTTTATTCTGTGTTGATTGATCTCTGTTAAATATACATCTGTTTGGCGGCGGAGAATTTATTCTTTTGCTTAACGCCCTTCTCTGAAATGCACGAGCTCAGAGGTTGTATATCGATGGGCATCAGTCGCATGGCATGAATTGCTAGTGTGGCATGCCTAAGTGGCAAATGATCAGGGCTTCTGTTGAAAAGCAAAGTCTTGTGGTGATGATCAAAGCACCGCCTGTGTGGCGTAGCTTTGTGTATAACGTGAAATCGCGAGCCTCACACCCGATATGAACCAGAAACGGGAGGAAGGACCTCAGGGAGGACATGCGTTTCCTTCTAGTTAGAAGTGGCGTCAGTGGTTTTACACGCCCTGACGAGTTTGACTTATGTGGTTGTTGCTGTTGCGAGGCGCCTCAGTTTGATCGGACGATCCGGGTCCGATGGAACCATTCGTTGGCTCACTTACGCCCCTTAGGGCGGGAAACACATTGTTCTGGAATTTTAATCCACATCGGTGGACCGGCCCTGACGATCCAAGGGCCCACCTGAGTCTGGGTCCTGAGAGGTGGGCTAAAGCGTCTCGAATTCGGCAAGGACTATCTTTTGCCTTGGTTCATGACGGAAATCCAATTTCCAAATATGTGACTGTGCGGTTTTGATTGTATATATATATGGAGACATGATATATGGTACCCATGTCGTCTATGATTGATAGTTATGATTGAAATTGTTTTTGAAACATATAAACACTAGTAATAATATCAAATGCTTTTGTTTTATTCGTATCAAGCATATTTTGTCCATTATAAGGTAAAACTCTATCCTCCGGTTTGCGTTGCATTGTGTGATGGGAACTGAGTCTTATAATGGCTTCATTTTGATAAAAAGCATTGCGATGTTTAAAGGAATGATTTGTTTTAAAGCACTGGCAATCCCATGGAGTAAACCCATTCCACGAAAGTGGCGTGGTCCTGTGATTGGCCATATTTTAAATGTGTTGAGTAGATTTCTCATACCAGTCCCATGACTGACTCGTAGTTTGTTTCACTCTCAAACTCGGGTGCCCCTTTTTCTACACGGGCAGCCTTGTGTTCAGGTTTAGCAGGCTTTATCTGGATAGCTGGATATGAAGATGGATTCTATTATTTATCACTTTTTATGTTGTTCAGCTCCTATTGTACATATTTTGTTTGTTTCCGCTGTAGACATTTATGTATAGCTGAACTGTATTTGTACTAAGTGAGATCTTGTATACTGTGTAACTCTGATGATTACTTTTATCCAGTATATTCTATTGTTCATTATCTGGTGTATTTATTTAATTCTGTTCTGCTATTATCTGTTTCTGTGTTATATTCCAAAGATTATCCTTGTCTCCGTCAGTACGGGAAATGGGGTCGTCACATGTACAGCCCAATCAAGATCATCGGTAATCATCCAAACGATGTGAAGACTTCCGGTCTTCAACCACCGTCTTCATCTTCGACTTATCTTCGAATCGGTTATTCAGAATTGGTATAAACCCGACCTTTCTGAATAACCCGCGTATAAAATAAACAAGTGTTACACAAACACAACATACGCCTCATTCCAATTCAGAATATTCTTTTATTCAAATTTTCACATCACTAGGGAATAGGTTCCCATTAATTTTATCAAAGATAAATTGTTCTAAATTTAATCTTTAATCTTCCTTTGGATATCATTTCAAACCATATTATGGTTTTCCAAACTAGTCGGGATTAGCGAACCACACCGAAGTAATTATTTATTTTATTTCCCAATCCCAATCTATTCATCCCATGGAGCAAAACTGGTAATACTCCATATCTAACACTATGGTGTTATCGGTAAAATTAATTACCATTTCACGTTCAAATCTAATTAAAGATTTAACCGTTGCCTTGGAGCAAAACTGGTGATACTCCATTCTCGATCACTTTCCAAATTTGATAATTTGAATTATCAATTCACATTTCAATCTAATTACAGACTCATTAAAAATCCACTTAGTTTTAATCTTCTCAAAAATCAATATCCTGTCTTTAACTAGGTTAAAGAACCAATGTCATCTAAAACACGGTTCACAGTAAACCAAAAATCACTTCCCATTGTTAATCGGGTTAAAGAACAGGTGTTATTCAAAACACCGTTCACGATAAACCCAAAACCAAATTAAATTCAATTCCAATTAAATACTAATTAACTGGACAACTTCACTAAATCTTAATTAAAAGATTTATTCTTTTCTACACTAGGTTCAAGAATAGTGTTATTTAAGACTACATTCACGACGAACCCAAAATCCCATTTGATATTAAATACAAGGCTCTGAATAGAAAATATACCGGCTTATATTCAATATCAAATTTTGAAACCAACAAATATCGTATTGGAAATAACGATATAAAATATATCTTTCAAATTTCAACAACCATATCTGTATACTCACGAAATCCAACATCAAAATATTTCGAAGATAATTTCGATTCAAATACATTCCAATTCACGTATTGGAAATTTTGATTATTTTCAAAACCACTTCAAATCCAATTTATTTATTCGAAAATATTGGATTATAATTCTAGTTCAAAACTAGTTCATTTCGATAAAAATCTATTTTTATCTTTTCAAATTTGGAAATTTCATGATGAGAATTATTTCATGATGAGAATTATTTGGAAATTTCATGATGAGAATTATTTCGAGCAGGAGAAGGACGATGAAGACACGCGGTCGCCATTACAAAGCTTCAATTTCTTCTAAATTTTTATAGTTAGTCTAACTAACTGCATTAGTTTAATTAAAAATAACATATTTTATAATTTATACTAGTTTCTTAGTTAAAGTACAAATATACTTACCACCAATTCTGAATGGTGTCCTTGTATGTTTCGGGTACTATATCCCAACTTGTATATTATATCAGCACATGAGCTCTTACACGTTTACCAAGCATAGTGGAAATTTTTGAAGCATTATCATAGACCAGAATACCAAGAATTCTTTGCTCAACTTTATTCATTTCTGAACATGATGAATGTGAAGATGGTGTATTTTCGGACATAGTTTCCTGCAAAATACAATGACTATTTTGAAAAAAATGTGTTATGAATTTATTGAATGTTTACTAAAATTAACATAAATCGTACAATTAAAAACATGCATACACACAACCATGTTGTTAAAAATATACATACACACAATCACATGATCAATGTATAAAAACCAATAAGTTAACATATGGATTTGGTAAGTTTTTCTAATTTTTCATTGTATTCAAAAGCTTATTGATAGACGGTAGGGAACTCAATGGCATCCACATTTGTAGTCAACCATTTCGGTGTATGCAAAACCACAAACCATCCATTATTCATTAAATCTTTTGAGTAGAACACTAGACTCGCTTCCTATGCAAGAATAAATGGCTCATCATTCACATTATCTTTGTTCTTCAATCTCCCTAAATTAACCGTGATCAGGTTTGAAACATGATCTATTTTGCAACCATTGACCTTATCCTCGACCTTTACCCAATCATAATATTACTATTTTTTTTGTTTGAAGTCAGTGTAATCTAACTCATGTATCTGCTTAACGATTCGGTAAGACATTGTTTTTGCTTCCTTATAATTTTTATCCTTACCACTCGCTCTAAATTTAGTAATTGATCTCATGCAAACACCGCTATTTTGTGTTACCAGATGGTCTCCATAATTTTTCGTGGAGAATGAAAACCTATAACTTGGTACTTCATATAACTACGCGCCGTGAAGTTCAGCCTGTGCACTAGCCGCCACAGATTTGGATCAACATTGATGGTCTTTAACAACTACATAAAACAAAATAAATAAAAAGGATGGTCATGAAGGTGTAATATTGCCCACTTATAAACATATGAAATACTTAAGATGATGCAATACCTCGTTACTTAACCATAGAGTAAAAATTTGACCGACTTCCACAATTGTAACCCTGCCTCGAGGTTGAAATTTGGTACTTTTCACACAGGAGTCATACCTCCTATGAAAATCACATTATCAAAATGTATATATTAATTGATAAAAAATGGAAATGTCGGGACAAGTTTGTAAACTTACTTCTTCCATTCATCTAATCCATCGTACTTATTAAGGACTCATCTATGCAATTGTTCAAACTGCACTTGGGTTAACATTATGTCTTTACTATTATCTAGAGATATCTCACAAGAAAACTCATTGTCATCGTTTAAAAATGCTTCAGGGGTATGTTTATGATTGTCGTCACCTCCGTTTGGCATGTATTACATGCCGTAAAGTTTAGCTTCTTGTACAATATAGCTTCTGCAATAAACCCTTCAATAAATCTTTTGTTCCGCACATATCTATTATATGTTTTCATCAGCCTATAAATGTGATCAATTGTATGAAGTAAAATATAGATATTTATATTGAATAATGATGTACATAACGGAAAAAGAAATTTACCGTTTAATTGGATACATCCATTTATATTTGACAGGACTAGAAGTCAATGCTTCATCGCCTAAATGAACCATAAGGTGGATACTGATTTCAAAAAATGCTGGTGGAAAATGTTTTCAATAACACACATTGCTTTTACCAAGCTAGCCTTTGCTTTTAAAAGATGATCCCTCTTGACTACCTTTGAGTACAAAATGTTAAAGAACAGACTAATACGGTGAACAACATTTCGTAGATCCTTATGTTTTGGATAAGAATATTGAAGTAATACTGGAAGCAAATGTTGCATTATGACATGGTAATCACGTGACTTCATATTTCTTAGTTTAAAGAATTGATGACCATATTGTTGTGTAAGTTAGAAGAGAATTCATTAGGCACTTTCAAAATTTTCAAAACGGTGCAAAACCGTATCTTTTCTTCTTTGCTCAACGTGAAAGTTGCCTTTGGTATGATTATTTTATTTGTTTTAGGGTCTTCCATCACCCATAGCCTTTGTTTAATAACCATTATTTTCAAATCCTTGCGTGCATTAATGCCATATTTTGACCTATCTTTAAGGTCCATAATGGTGTTGACGAGATGTTCTGTGATATTCGTCTCCGTTTACATAACATCAATATTATACCGGACGAAATTTGCTTTCCAATATGGTAAATCAAAGTAAGGTAGACCTCATATACCATTTAGAAACTTTATCAACTTCTTTGTTGGTTGATTTCTTTTCGTTTTCGACCAATATCTTCTTTTTGTTTACTAATTTTCATTTCAATATTCGCTACTTTCATTTCAACTTGAAACCAACCAATGACCATTTAGGAGGATGCAGTTCTTGCTTGTTGTTGAAATTTGTCTTATTGTATCGAAACTTGTGTTCCTTAGGAAGAAACACTCGATATCCCATGTAACACATCTTCTTACTTTCAAGAAGATGAAAAGAACAAGTGTTTTCCTGAAAAATAGGAATGCAAAGTAACAGTGAGTTGTATATCCCGATAAAGTGTAAGAAAAATTGGCTCGATTTCATATCATATAATTGAAACTGCAACCAAATAAACAGGATCGATGCTTTATATTTGTAAATCGAAAATAAACCATACCTTTTTGAAGCTTCAGGAATTTATAAACTCGAATTAGAATAGATCTGCTCCAATTTGAACATCGATAAACCAAGGAAGCGCTGAATTTTGAGCTCGACATACGGCTTGCCTCCATAGGTATTCACTAACACTCGATCTCAGATTTTGTCAAACAAAATCAAGATTAAGGATAAAAGGTGCTAGCCAATTTGGGTTTTAGGGTTTTTCCTTATTTCGATTTTATAGTTTTAGGTTTTTCTAAAGGAAGACATAATAAAATATGTCGGCCTTCCTTTTATTACGTGGTAACCGTAAAATCTAAATAAGGTCATACCATAATTGCCCTTATACCAATTCAAAACAAAGAGTAGTCAACATTTGATCCACTTTTGTTGTGAACGGTTCTCATCCTTTTTAAGCGTTCATATGTGTGACCCTATAGGTTATTACAACTTTGGCAATGATTTTAAATCATATTTAAAATCATAAACAAAGATTGTCATCCAGCAATACGTCACTGCTACCAAAGTTATAATAATGCTGACGATTCTATACAACCTTTCCGTGACCAGTGTATCAATGTGATATAATCCTTTTAACCAATATGTCCAGGAATTAACCCGAGGCATGAAACGTATCATCCTCTTTATAATTTAATCCATTTATCTTGATCGATGAGTAGACTGTTTAAAACAAATCAATATTTGAGCATAGCCATGCATTTCACAGCCTCAATCAATAAAGAGGCCAATGTATATTACTACGAATTTATCATTGGGTTAAATTCAATCTAGATCATTCATAATTTTCGTTCGACTCAAGATGTATCCAGTAATCACTTTTATCGTCCACTCTGTTACATGTAACTTTCGATAATACCAAAACACAAATATTAACAAATAAAATTAAAATGATTTCAGGTCTAAGGATCATTACATCACTGTCACTATGAGAATAACTTGTGATATTTTTAATTTTATTCCATGTAGTTTTCTCATGGTGGGTCAGCCCAATACGATATACTCCAATACGTATTTATGTCTTGACATAAATATCACGTATAATAATGATCAATGAGATGTGATCATCAGTCAATGAACATACTAGTCTCAATGTTTTATTGCTGTCCTTTGTAAACAATAAAACTTGACCAGGGACTTTTAAGAATTATAATACTTAATATATTATATAATCTCAAGTTCAAGTCACTTACTTGAACTATATAATTCCGTATTATTATTCTAAGGACTTCTATTATGTTAGTATTTATATTACACAATAAATATAACATAGCAGAATATTTTATTCCAAATAAAATAATAACAATGTTATTAATCACATCAAATGGATTGCCTCTTGGGCATAAACTCTAACAATCTTTCACTTGCACTTAAGTCAATCATTCATGTATCATATAGTCATGAAACTAGTGTGACTATTTAACTTCTACTGCGACATAGTTTAATTCAGTAGGTCTGTAACATTACAACTTTTGCAGCTTTGCAGACATGTTCATGTCCTCTGTGAACAACTTCACATAAGAATTATATTTCTTAAATACATGTTTGGATCGATAATGAGTTTAAGGTTTTAGGCCTGAGCAATAGCCACATTGTTATCGCAATGTAAATCATTGGATCAACAATGAATTAAGTTCAATTATGAACTTCTTAATCCAAACATTTTTCTTTCTCAAAATCAGTATCTATTTCTTGTTTTAACAACTAACATTATTCATAATAATTAATGCGTTATCATTATAAAACATTAGAATTATTGTGTCACTCCCACTCAATTTCTTGTCTATACAAGATTCAATGGTAGTTTGTGGTTTCCGAGACATTTCGAATTCTATTTCATTCCCATTGGTATCTTAGAGACTAGTTCTCCTTTAAAAGGATACCAACCGAGTAATAAACATTTTATTCTCTGAGGATTTATTGTAATAATATTCATTTGTTTCTTTTGGATATTCCACAAAACATTTATCTGATTTGGGTTTGATCTTATCAAAGGAAGGACGTTTAATAAACGCCTTACATACCAAATCTTCGCATTAGACATACTAGGACATTTCCTAGTCCATATCTTATATGGCATCTTTAAAATCGTTTTAATATGATTAAATGCAATTGTTCTAAATATAATTAATTGGAAGATCTATATTACTTATCATTAATCGTACTATATCTTATAAGGTGCGATTTCTCCTTTCAGACACACCATTCCAATATTGTGTTCTAGATGGAGTGAGTTGTGAAATAATTTTAAACTTATCTGGATAGTCATTAAATAATTGGCTTAAATATTCTCTTTGATCTGTTCGAAGAGAATTTATTTTCTATCAAAATTGGTTTTGAACTTCAATTTTGAATTCTTTGAACTTTTCAAAGGATTACGATTTGTGTTTTATAAGATACACATATCTATATCTACTGATATCATCAGTAAATATAATAAAGTAATAAAACCTTCCTCTAGCTTATGTATTCATTGCTCCATATACATCATTATGTATGGGACCCAATACATATCACCCATTCACTTTGTCAAGTAAAAAGTGATTCAGTTACTTTGCCTAATAAACAACATTTGCATTCTTTATATGATTTGAATTCAAATGATTTCAAAATTCCATCATAATGGAGTTTTGTTATGCTTTTCTTGTGTATATGGGCTAACTGGCAATGCTAAAGGTATGTTAGATTTAAATCACTAAATTTAATCCACTCGGTATTAATGTCAAGAACATTATAGTTAATGATTTATAGAGATCATTAACTATTTGTGAAATTCAATAAACATTTCATTTAAATAAAACGAATAATAATTGTTCTTTTATTACACATGAAATTCAAACTTGTCTAAACAAGATTCATAATAACATTTATTTTAAATGGAATTTCATAATAATATTAATATTTTAATTATTCAATTAAGTCAGTACATAGGATAAGAAGCAACTTCCTATGGATAATCCAACAATATTTGCTTTATTTCCAATCGTAAGTTCAGTTGTCCTTTTGTCAGATGTCTACTTATTTTGCAATTTCTGTAAATTTACATACATTTATGCAAGGGGCATTTTACAATAAGGGCTTACTCCCCTCAACCAATTAATTTTAAGGACGCGGGTTTAAAATAATTATTTTTAAGGACAAAATTTTATCGTCTCATTTCGTATGCATTCTCAACGCTAAAAAAACCCCGAATTGATTTCAAACTCGCTTTCTTCTTCATCTTTATACTTTGGAAATCAAATTTGCTGCTAATCTACTTTCAAAAAAAAATCGCCTCAGCTGATTTGTCGATTGGCTGAAGAAATCCAATCGCAACACTTTTCTCAGCTGAACAAGTAAGTAATTGTTTATTCCTATTATTTGTTATATATCGATTGCTGATATTAATCGCCTCACCTTTATCTAAGTGACGAAACTAAGACACAATTTCTATTCACTATTTGCAAGACACGATTTGTGTTCGTTTTTGAACAAGTAAGTACTTGTTTATCTTTGTTGTTTGTTGTTCCTCGATTTTTTTGTTTCCTATATATCGATTGTTTTTGTTAGCTGAAGTAAGTAGTCATTCGCTGATTGATTTTATTTGCTATATAAAACAGTTTATACATATAAATCCAACGGTAGATTTTATTTTGTTTCACAACTTAAAAAGATAAAGGTGTTTATCTTTTGATTTGAATTATTTAATTACGTATTAAAATTTAGCAATATTTGAAAATTACTGATACATATAAAACATTTTTTTTTTGTTTTGTTAATCATATGTATATACTCAGCGGGTTAATAATACGTAATATGAATCAATTCAGAGTGATGATGAAACTGTTCATACATATATATTCAGTGTGGATGCTAATTTATTTGACAACTTGAAAAGATAAAGGTGTTTATCTTTTAATTTGAATGATTTAACTATGTATTAAACCTTAGTAATATTTGATAATTACTTATACATTTTAAACATATTTGTTGTTTTTCTTATGATTTGGATTTCTTGTGATAAAAGCATTAAAAGATAAGTTACATAGAATATCATATTTTTTGTTTTACTAAATGATAAATAGTAACATGTTTATTTTTTACATAGAATATCATACTTTATTTCATAATTTAAAAAGGATAATTGTATCTATCTTTTACTAAAAGATAAGTTACGTAGAATATCTTTTTTATTTCATATTTAGTATAATACAAAATAAGTTACATAGAATATCTTATTTTATATTTTACTAAATGATAAATATTAACATGTTTATTTTTTACATAGAATAACTTGTTTTATTTCAGATTTAAAATAGATAATTGCATCTATCTTTTACTGAAAGATAAAAGATAAGTTACATAGACTATCTTATTTTATCTTTAACTAAATGATAAATATTAACATGTTTATTTTTTTTACATATAATAACTTATTTTATTTCAGATTGTAAAAAGTTAATTGCATTTATCTTTTACTAAAAGATATAAGATAAGTTACATAGAATATCTTTTTTATTTCATATTTAGTATAATACAAGATAAGTTACATAGAATATCTTATTTTATCTTTACTAAATGATAAATATTAACATGTTTATTTTTTACATAGAATATTTTATTTTATTTTAGAATTAAAATTGATAATTGCATTTATCTTTTACTAAAAGATAAAAGATAAGTTACATAGACTATATTATTTCATCTTTAACTAAATGATAAATATTAACATGTTTATTTTTTACATAGAATACCTTATTTTATTTCAGATTTAAAAAAGATAATTGCATCTATCTTTTACTAAAAGATAAAAGATAAGTTACATAGAATATATCAGTTTATTTCATATTTAGTAGAATAAAAGATAAGTTACATAGAATATATTATATTATCTTTCACTAAATGATAAATATTAACATGTTTATTTTTTACATAGAATATCTTATTTCATTTCAAATTTAAAAAAGATAGATGCGTCTATCTTTTCAAAACTAAACTTCAGATTTAAAAAAATATATATATATATATATATGTATATGTCATGTGTTAGTTGCTAGTTGCAAATATGCAATGTTAATGATAAAACTGACCTTTTGATTACAAAATTGCAATTTTGTAATTAACAATTTTTAAATGTAGTAGAGTATCTTAATTTATTTCTGATTTAAAAAAAGATAGTTACATCTATCTTTTCAAAACTGAGCTTCAGATTTAAAAAAGATAAATGAATATATATGTCATGTGTTAATTGTTTGTTGCAAATATGCAATATTAATTATAAAACTGAACTTTTGATTACAAAATTGCAATTTTTTAATTAACCATTTTAAAATGTTTAGTAGAATATCTTATCTTATTTCAGACTTAAAAAAGATAGATGCATCTATCTTTTCAAAATTGAACATCAGATTTAAAAGATAATTGAATATATATGTCATGTGTTAATTGTTAATTGCAATTATGGAATGTTAATGATAAAACTAAACTTTTGATTATAAAATTGCACTTTTATAATTAAAATTTTTTAAATGTTTAGTAGAATATCTTAATTTATTTCATATTTAAAAAAGATAGTTGCATCTATCTTTTCAAAACCAAACTTTAGATTTAAAAAAGATAATTACATGTTTAGCTTTACTTATGTTTGAAAAAAAAGGTACATGTTAAGCAAGTTTGATGTTTACTTATTATATACAATTATTACATACCATATGAACTTGATTTAAAGCCTGCATAAAAAAGATAAAAGCATTTATGTTTTTGTACAAACAACTTAGTTACATAATAAATTATAACGAAATGCTTTTAGTTGTTTATGAATATCAAAAGATATGCCAAAATTTAGTTACATAATAAATTACAACACAAGAGCATGTAACTCCAAATTATGGTAGACTAACTAAGTCAAAAATATGTTATCATTTTATTAATCATTTTTCTTTCTTTCTAATTTCATCCTTGTTGATACATATTCAAATTTCCTTTGTAGGAATTCGAGGATCAACAAGCGTTATTTAAAGGGGGCAGCGATATGGAGACTGAACTACCATGATAGTCGTAGTTGTATTGCTTATTGTTACTGCTTTTGTTGTGCTTGTAAATAGAATGGCTATGAACTTGCAGAGTCGTGTTTATTTGTTTTTTTTATGGTGACCTTAAATTTTTTTTGTTAATTGTTCTTTGTTGCGGAGTTAAAACCATAAATGAGCTGTGCAAATTTGTGTATAAAAGAGCTGGAAATATAACGACCCTAAATCCCCCTTACGGTAAATCGTGAATTGTACTGAGGACAAGCCGAATCAGAACGCAAACAGAAGAACATTTCATTGCTTATTACAACAATTTCATCAGAATACAAGAATATACAGAGTATGAATCAATATTACACATCATAAAATGTTAGAGATTACAATACATTACGTAGCAGCGGAAAATAATACAAAACACAACTGAAGGAGATATGCGGATACATAGCTTTCTGAATATCATTCCAGCTATAAGCCAGGATCCTGAGAATATAGATCTGCAAAACCCAAACTACTAGTTGCCCGTGTGGAAAATAGGGGCACCCAGAGTTTAGGTTAAAACAATAAACTCCAGGTCAGTCATGTGACTGGAGTGAGAACTAAAACAGTTATTTAAAACTTTATTTTAAATCAGATATATCAAGGGACCACGCCGTATAACACGGAACGGGTTTCCTCCCAAGAATACCAGTGCATATAACAAAACAATGCAATGCTTTTGGAAAAATGAAGCTATTATAAGACCCAGGTCCTATCACATAATGCAACGCAAGCCGGGGGATAGGGTTTTCCCATATAATAGCCAAACATGCTTGGTACGTTAAAACAAATCATTTGATACTATTATAAGTGCATAGTGTCAAAACGATTTCAATCATAAGTATCAATCATAGACGGCATGAGTGCCCCATACCACTATGTCGCCATATATAGGTTTACAATCAAAACCGCAAAATGTCGTATTGGAAGTTGGATTTCCATCTGTGAACCAAGGCAAGGGATCATCCTTACCGCTTTGAGATGCTCTAGCCCGCCCCTTAGGACCCAGACTCAGGTGGGCCCTTGGATCGTCAGGGCTGGTCCACCGATGTGGATTAAAATGCCTGAATACTGCGTTTCCCCACCCTATGGGGTGTCAATGAGTCCAACAACTCCATTGGCTCCACATAGTCACCGATATATCCAAGGCGCCTCGCAATCCAACAACCACATAAGTCAAACTCGTCAGGGTGTGTAAAACCACTGACGCCACTTTTAGCTAGAAGGAAACGCATGCCATCCCTGATGTCCTCTCCTGTTTCTGGTTCACACCGTGGTGTGAGGCTCGTGAATTAACGCTACACAAAGTTGTGCCACATAGGCTGTGCTTTGATCATCAACCATAATACTCTTCTTTTCAACAGAAGCCTTGATCATTTGCATCTTAGCATGCCACACAGGCAGACCACTCCATGCAAATGATATATATCAGTCACATAGAATGATATCCAATGTCAGACACACAGTCCATTTACAAGTCTGTTCTGGGTCTGAACGAAACCGGAGGCACCCTGTACCTCGCATATCCATCGATCTCCAAGTGAGTCTGGACGATCACTAACTGATTCCCTCTTCTTGGGTGTACGGCCCAATCAAGATCATCAGTAATTATCCAAACGACGTGAAGACCTCCGGTCTTCGACCACCATCTTCATCCTCGACACATCGTCGAATCAGTTATTCGGAATGGGATAAACCCGGTCCTTCTGAATAACTCGCGTATATAATAAACAAGTGTTACACAAACACAACATACACCTCATTCCAATTCAGAATATTCTTTTATTCAAATATTCTTATACTCTGGGAAAGGTTCCTATTAATTTTATCAAAGATAAATTCTTTAAATTTATTCTTTAATCTTCTTTTGAATATCAATTCAAACCAAGTTATGGTTTATCCGAACTAGTCGGGATTAGCGAACCGTATTGAAGTAATCATGTTAAATTTCCCAACCCCAACCTATTCATCCCATGAAGTAAAACTGGTCATACTTCATATCTAACACCACGGTGTTATCGGTAAATTCAATTACCATTTCATGTTCAAATCTAATTAAAGATTTAACTATCGCCTGGAGCAAAACTGGTGATACTCCATTCTCGATCATTTCAATCTAATTAAAGATTCATTAAAACTCCACTTGGTTTTAATCTTCCCAAAAATCACTATCAATGATTATTTAACTTAGGAAATCATATCCTGTCTTTAACTGGGTTCAAGAACCAATGTTAGTTAAAACACGATTCACGATAAACCCAAAATCACATTCCATTCCATCAGCCTTTAACCGTAAATTAGCAAGTGAACAATTCCCTAAGTAATAACCCCGAAGGCCGAAACCAACATCAGATCAATACCCAAGAAACCATCCAACTTAACTACTCCCCAGTTAGTTTCTGATTTTCTTAACTCCGTTGGGCCTAAGAACGGTATTATTAAGGATACCACTCACGACAACCCAAAATCACATTTGATATTAAATACAAGGCTCTGAATAGAAAATATATCGTCTTATATTCAATATCAAATTCTACGACCAACAAATATCATATTGGAAATAACGATATATATATATATATATATATATATATATATATATATCTTTCAAATTTCCATAACAATATCTGTATAATCTCGAAATGCAACATTGAAATATTCCAAAGACAATTTCGATTCAAATCCATTCCAATTCAATTATTGGAAATTCTGGTTACTTTTAAAACCATTTCAAATCCAATTCATTTATTTTAAAAATAAATGGATTTTAATTCTAGTCCAAAACTAATTCATTTCGATAAAAATCTATTTTTATCTTTTCAAATATGGAGTTTTTCATTCCAATTCTTTCCAAATCATTTCTTATGATTTTACATAAATTATTACTATTTTTAATAATTTTATCAAGGCCCGTATAGTCGATTTCCATCAACGGCCATCGAACTGCACTTACAGGGACCTTTTCCAAATTTGATTTGGATATAATTCCGAATCCAACCGTTAGATTTCAAATCTCTAGTATTCTTTAGAAAGCTCTTTTCGATACGAACCCAATGGTTCCGGTTTTAGGAGAATCCGAATGTCGGATCTCACGTAAAGTCCGTTCGAAGTCAATGGTCAAAATTCGCGAACGGCCGCGGCGTGGCACGTTCTATTTAGGCCATTATTTATATATATATATAATATTTATATATATAATATATTTCATCGATTTCTTTTTAAAATGTATTTTATAAATTGTTTTAAATTCGTTTTCTAAACGATTTCAACTTCATATTCAATTTCAAATCAAAATTGAATATTCCATATCATCGATGTATAAATGAGAATATTTTCAAAACGTTATATTTTGAAATCACTTCCTTTTCTATATTCATTATAAAAACAAATATAATCGATATAAATATCGTACGCGTCAAAATGGCGCAAATCTAATCAACATGGCTTTATATATTTCAATAACTTCATTATTCTATTCAACAAATGAATATTTTCTTCAACACATGAATATATATTTTCTTTCAACACACGAATATTCTCAACACATGAGTATCGTCAACACATGACTATTTTTGTTATTTAATATATTTCATAAAATTATGATTTCTATCGTTTAATTCTAAATCAGACTCCAACCGTAAATTAGTAAGACAACGATTCCCTAAGTATTAACCTCGAAGGCCGAAACCAACATCAGATCAATACCCAGGAAACCACTCATCTTATCTAGTTTCCAGTTAGTTTCTAATTTTATATATGATAAAGAAGTAAATTTTATTGTTAAAACATTTCGTTCAACACATGATAAGTTTCAACACATGAATATTCTCAACACATGAGTATCGTCAACACATGACTATTTATTTTTTTCAACACATGAATCTTTATTTTATAATATTCTTTATTTTACAAATTGGAATGAGGCCCAATCAATTACCATATAATGTTAATTATATGGATTTCCATACAACACATGTATATAATAGCAACGATAGATAATTAACCATCATCCAGAGTGCACCACACAACTGCATAAGCATTAAATATAAATAATTAACGCTTACACAGTCTGTCAACCAATCGATTGACATACAACTAAATAATTGGGATTAGTGTATGCCAAAAATCATCCCAACACCCGTGTGGGGTTTCAAATCAACAAACACAGAATAGTATTTGTGCAGTTGGGCGATGTGTAAAATTTATCGTCCCAATCAATATCAGTCAAATGGTTGTACGTAAACAAATCGTTCGATTTGTAAATGAATATTTATTTATTCACATTCACGTTAAAAGTTATATTTTTAACTATATAGTATTTATTTCAACACATGAGTATATTTCCATTCATTCCACATCACAATCAATTTTCACAACACACAAAATCAAACAAGTCGTCCATGGTCTGTGGACGACGGGTGTCGGGTGCTGCTAAGCACCGTCTGCATCCTAATATATATTTTAACTAGAAATTAAAATAAAAGTGAGGAGTTCTCATCGTGGGATCCACTCTGCCATTTCATTTCCGAAATTCAGAACAGTATGGATTTGCCCGTACTTCCAACATAGTCTTCTCCAAGCTGTTCATATTAAAATCACATTTTTATTTCAACGCTATAAAAATCACATTTTTATTTCAACATATATATATATATAATAGAAATCAGATTTTTATTTCGCTACATATATAAAAATAATATTTTTTATTTCGCTACTTCTTTATTTAAAAATCATGTCTTTCTTATTTAAAATCACTTCTTTTTAATAACTAAAATTCATTTCTTTTCTACTTTACAAATCCTAACCTTTCTAATTAAAAAATCAAAACTCTCTAACTATAAAAATCATAGCTTTCTAAGTATAAAAATGCAATCTTTCCTATAGAAAATATAATCTTTTTCCAATTAAAAATCTTAACTTTCTCAAATTAAAAATCTAATATTTCTTATCATAAAAATCATATTTTATGTGGCTACCATACGTGTAAAAATCATATTTTTATACGACTAAAATTCATATTTTTAAACCACCATTATAAACAAAAAATAATCTGATTTTTATCTTGCTAATATATATAAAGATTTGATTTTCCTCATGCTATACCTACCATCAAAAATCCTACCTTTATCATGTTATCTATATGATAAAAATTGGAGTTTTATTAAAATATATTAAAACAAAAATCTGAAAAAACTTACTGTGATTTGATCGAAGGAGGGAGGAGTTGCTTCGCGGGGTGACAGGCTCGCGGAGGCGCCAGGGGTGGCTGCACTGGTCGGCGGTGAACAAGGGGGCAGCGCAGGTCATCATGTGGCCGGTCCGGTCTCGTTTTGGGTGAAGATGGAGCAGGTGTTCATGCACTCGGCAGAGAAGAAGGGGGATGGCCAGAACTGTTGGGACGATCGTTGGAGGGCGCGCGCGCTGAAGGGGGCGGTGGCTCTGTCGCGATGGGGCGGAGGAACGATAGCGGATCGCGGTTTTTTTTTCCTTTTCGTTTTTTTCCTTTTTCTTTCTTCATTCGATTTTGAGCTGAACGGTGGATTGGGGAAAAGGAATTTAGGGCGTTGACTTGGTAGAAGAGGAAATAGGGGGTTGTTTATAATAATTTTGAAACGACCCGAAATCCCCCTTACGGGAAATCGCGGATTGAGTCGAGAACAAGCCACATCAGAACGTAGACGGAAGAACGTTTCATTGTATATTACAACAATTCCATTAGAATACAAGAATATACAAAGTATAAATGAATAAATATTACACAGAAATATCAGAGATTACAATAAATTACATAGCAGCGGAAAATAATACAATGCACAACTAGAAGAGATATACGGATACAAAGCTTTCCGGATATCATTCCAGCTGTAAACCAGGATCCTGTGAATATAAATCTGCAAAAACCAAAACTACTAGCTGCCCGTGTCAAAATAAGGGCACCCAGAGTTTAGGTTAAAACAATAAACTCCAGGTCAGTCATGGGACTGGTGTGAGAACTAAAACAGTTATTAATCTTTATTTTCAAAGTTAGGTAAATCAAGGGACCACGCCGTATAACACGGAACGGGTTTCCTCCCAAGAACACCAGTGCATAAAACAACAGCGCAATGCTAAATAAAGAAAAATGAAGCTATTATAAGACCCAGGTCCTATCACACAATGCAGCACAAGCCGGGGGATAGAGTTTTCCCTTATAATAGCCAAACATCCTTAGTATGTTTAAAACAAATCTTTTTATACTATTATAAGTGTATAGTGTATAAAACAATTTCCAATCATAAGTATCAATCATAGACAGCATGGGTACCATATATCATGTCGCCATACTAGGCTCTACAAATAAAACTGCAAATGTCACGTATTTGGAAATTGGATTTCCGTCTGTGAACCGAGGCAAAAGATAGTCCTCACCGACTTTGAGACTCTCTATCCCGAGCCTCAGGGTCAGAGCGCATCGACCCTTGGATCGTCAGGGCCGGTCCACCGATGTGGATTAAAATGCCTGAACACTGCGTTTCCCCACCCTTTGGGGCGTAAATGAGCCAACGAATGGCTCCATCGGACCCGGATCGTCCGATCTAACCGAGGCGCCTCGCAACAGCAACAACCACATAAGTCAAACTCGTCAGGGCGTGTAAAACCACTGATGCCACTTCTAACTAGAAAGAAACGCATGTCCTCCCTGTGGTCCTCTCCCGTTTTTGGTTCACCACCGGGTGTGAAACCCGCGAAGTAAACGTTACACAAAGCTACGCCACAAAGGTCGTGCTTCGATCATCAACCACAAGACTTTGCTTTTCAACAGAAGCCTTGATCATTTGCATCTTAGCATGCCACACAGGCAAACCACTCTATGCAACCGATATCAGTCACACAGAATGAAATCCGATGTCAGACACACAGTCCATTTACAAGTCCGTTCTGGGTCTGAACGAAACCGGAGGCACCTAGTACCCTGCATATCCATCGATCTCCAAGTACGTCTAGACGATCACCAACTGTATCCATCTTCTTGGGTGTACATCCCAATCAAGATCATCAGTAATCACCCAAACGACGTGAAGATCTCCGGTCTTCGACCATTGTCTTCATCTTCGACTTATCGTCGTATCAGTTATTCAGAATGGGATAAACCTGGTCTTTCTGAATAACTAGCGTATATAATAAATACGTGTTACACAAACACAACATACGCCTCATTCCAATTCATCAGTTACTAACCGTAAATTAATCAAGAGAATAATCCCCCAAATATTAACCCCGAAGTCCGAAACCAACATCAGATCAATACCCAAGAAATCACTGTGCTTAGCCAACCTACAACTAGTTTCCAAATTTCACATTCTTAGGGAAAGGTTCCCATTAATTTTATCAAAGATAAATTCTTTTAAATTTATTCTTTAATTATCCTTTGGATATCATTTCAAACTAGTCGGGATTAGCGAACCATACCGAAGTAATCATTTATTTTATTTCCCAATCCCAACCTATTCATCCCATGAAGTAAAACTGGTAATACTTCATATCTAACACCACGGTATTATCGGTAAATTCAATTACCATTTCACGTTCAAATCTAATTAAAGATTTAACTATCGCCTGGAGCAAAACTGGTGATACTCCACTCTCGATCTTTTCAATCTAATTAAAGATTCATTAAAACTCCACTTAGTTTTAATCTTTGACTAGGTTAAAGAATCAGTGTCATTTAAAACACGGTTCACGATAAACCCAAAAACACATCACATTTCAATCAGTCCCTAACCGTAAATTAGCAAGTGAGCAATTCCCTAAGTATTAACCCCGAAGGCCGAAACCAACATCAGATCAATACCCCAGAAATCATTCAACTTAACTAATCTCCGGTTAATTTCAGATTTTCTTAACTCCTTTGGGTCTAAGAACAGTATTATTGAAGATACCGTTCACGACAACCCAAAATCACATTCCATTAATTATCGGGTTAAAGAACAAGTGTTATTTAAAACACTGTTCACGATAAACCGAAAAATCAATACCAATTCAATTCCAATTAAATATCATTTAATTGGTACACTTCATTAAATCTAAATAAAAAGATTTAATCTTTTTCTCAACTGGGTTTAAGAACTGTGTTAATGAAGACACTATTCACGACAAACCCAAATCACATTTGATACTAAATACAAGGCTCTGAATAGAAAATATATCGGCTTATATTCAATATCAAATTCTACGACCAACAAATATCGTACTGGAAATAACGATATATCTATATATCTTTCAAATTTCCATAAAAACATCTGTATAATCACGAAATCCAACATCGAAATATTCCAAAGACAATTTCGATTCAAATCCATTCCAATTCAATTATTGGAAATTCTGGTTACCTTTAAAACCCTTTTCAAATCTAATTTATTTATTTAAAAATAAATATAATTATAATTCTAGTTCAACTCAATTCAATCTAATTCGAATTTCAATTCTTTTCAATATTCATTGAAAAATGAATGAAATCGATATAAATCTCGTTCGCGTCAAAATGGCGTCAATCTAATTAACACGGCTTCACATATTTCTATTCAAATATTCTATTTCAAATATTTCCTTTCAAATATTTCTATTCAAATATTTCTATTCAGATATTTTTATTTTCAAATATTCTATTTCAAATATTTCCTTTCAAATATTTCTATTCAAATGTTTCTTTTCAAATATTTCTATTTTCAAATATTCTATTTCAAAACTGGAATGAGGCCCAATCAATTACCATATAATGTTAATTATATGGATTTTCTACAACACATGTATACAATAACAACGATGAATAATCAACCATCATCCAAAGTGCATTCTACACTGTATAAGCATGAAATATAAATATTCAACGCTTATAACAGTCTGTCAATCAATCGATCGACATACAACTAACTATTGGGGTTAGTGTATGTCATATATCAGCCCAATACCCGTGTGGGGTAATCAAACACAGATTTTATTGGTGTAGTTGGGCGATGTGTAAAATTTATCGTCCCAATCAATATCAGTCAAATGTGTGTATATAAACAAATTGTCCGATTTGTTTATTTTTATTTCATTTCTTATACAAGTTAAAAATTCCATTTTTAACTATAAAATATTTTTAACTATATAAATATTTTATTTTATTTCATTTCACATCACATCACACAATCAACTACACATCAAAATCAAACAAACAAGCATACAAGCCGTCCATGGTCTGTGGACGACGGGTGTCGGGTGCTACTAAACACCGTCTGCATCCTAGTATATATTTTAAACTAGAAATAAAATTAAAAGGTGAGAAGTTCTCACCGAGGGTTCCACTCCGCCGCGCTGTGCTTTTGAACTGCTGAACCGTCTGGATCAGTTTGAAATTCCAATGCAGTCCTTTTCACGTTGTTTATATAAAAATTATATTTTTATTGCTTCATTCAATAAAAAAAATCATATTTTTTTATTTCTACTTCATCTATATTTACAATGCTTCTTTCTATATAAAAATTATATTTTTATATCTTCACTTCTTATATAAAGAACGAATTTTTATTTCGCTAACTTCCTTATAAAAATTATATTTTTAATCTCTACATTATATAAAAGTTATATTTTTGTCTTCTTAAAAATCATTCCATAATATGGCTACTTCATTTATGACATTCATACGATAAAAAACTCATTTTTATCTACAATAGATTATATTTTTATCAACATAAAATTCATATCTTTATCTAATTAAAAATCTTGTCTTTATTTAAACAAAGATCATATCTTTTCTTTTCAAAGATCATACCATTTTTTTATATAAAAATCTCACCCTTTCTTTTGTAAAAATCAATTATTTTCATTGTTTTTAAAACTGAAAATTTACCTAATTACTAATCAAAAATCACTTCTTTTTCCACAATGAAAAATCATGATTTTATTTATTCATAGAAATCCGATTTTTATTACTTTTACACAAAGGAAAAATCCAATTTTTATTACATTTACATAAAGGTAAAAATCCAATTTTTATTACATTTAAAAGCAGATTTTAATATGTAGATAAAAGAAAAGGAATAAAACAAATAAATGAATAAATAAAACTAACAGCGTTTGTTGGACTGGGGGGGGTCTGCGTGTCAGTCGGAGGTGGAGCATGGCGGCAGGGAGGCGCGTTGGGGTTGCTGACAGTCGGTGGTGTGAAGTGGTGGTGGTCGGGAAGGGTTTTAGCGAGTTTTATGGTGAATGGGGGGTCCACGAGGTGCTGCCGTGGCGGAGGAGGCCCGGGGAGCAGCGTGGCAATCGTGGGGAGGCAGGGGAGGTGGCGGATGGTCGGTACAGGTGGTGGAAGGGGCGCTCGTTCGTGGGGGATGGGCTCCAGGCGCTGCTGCTTGAAATGGAGAGAGGAGAGGTGAGAGGAGGAAGAGGAGGACGTTGGGGAGGCGCAGCCTAACGTGGGTGGAGCTCCGACGGTGGTGGCCGGTGACGAGGGCGACAGAGGCGGGCACGGTTTTTGATTTGGGGATCGGGCTTATTTGATTGAAGAAAAGGAGCTGGAGGGGGTTATAAAGAAAGAAATTTTATATTTTAATATTATTTAAATTTCAAAAAGCAACTTTTTATTTCGACCTCAAAACGAGACCCACCGCCTGTCGTGCATAGCTAATTACCCCCATTCCGAACACAATGAGATATGTTTCGTAAGCCAGTTCGGCTGTTTCGATCAGTTTTCGTCAAAATCAACATATAACTCTATATATTGAATTTGAACGCACATTTCAATTTACCGGGGTCACATACTAACTCGAAAAATTCTAGAAAAATATTTTCTAGCTTCGTATTGACGATACGGTCTTAACAAAACTAGTTTCATCAAATTCAGAGAACGTTTGAAAAATGGCCATTTTCCAGTCGATTAAAATCAACTGAAACTGGTCAAATGCGTTTTCCTTTGCCACGCTCACAAATTGATTCGAAAAATTACAAAAATTGGAATCTAGCAATAACTTGACATCACGGATCCAACAAAAGTGGTTTCGTCGAAAACCAAGGTCGTTTGCAAAACTTCCACTTTTAAGGGCCAGAATTCCGTAGCGACTATTCTGAATTTTCATTTGGACATAACTTTTGATTCCCACTATGAAATTTTGATTTTTTGGATTCGTTGGAAAGATATTCCCAATTAGATTCTATTATTTTTGGTTTCACTAAAATCCGGTTTGTTTTGCACCCGGTATGTTCAATTGAAGTTTGAAATCGAATTATCGAACTACCGCGCCATTTTCAATTCCTTTTATAATTATAATTAATTATTTATATTCTAACGACGGTCGATATAAATATATTCATTAGAATTCTATTCAAAATAAATTTCTCGTCGTTATTATTTAAAATAATTCATTTCAAATACTCAAAATTCGCCAAAATTGCCAAAATAAAAATTTTAAATTGGCTCGGATTTCCGGGTTATTACAAATTTATATATTTTATTTAATTCGAATTCCAAAAAGTAAATTTTCATCTCAACTCCAATTCGAACTCAACGACTGTCGCCCCTAGCTAATTACCCTCATTCCGAACACAATGGGATATGCCTGGTAAGCTAATTAAGCTGTTAAGATAGGTTTTCATCAAAATCAAAATATAAATCTATATATTTAATTTGAACTCACATTTCAATTTACTGGGGCCACATACTGCCTCTAAAAATTTCCAAAAAATATTTTCTAGCTTCTTATTGACGATACGATCCTAACAAAACTAATTTCGTCAAATTCTGAGATCGTTTGAAAAATGGCCATTTTCAGGTCGATCGAAATTCACTGAAACTGTTAAAACACATTTTCCTTCGCCACGCTCACATATCGATTCAGAAAATTACGAATTTTGAAATCAAGCAATAACTTGACATCACGGATCCAACAAAAGTGGTTTCGTCAAAAACAGAGGTCGTTTGCAAAATTTCCATTTTTAAGGGCCTAAAATTCCATAGCAACTATTCTGCAATTTCAACTGGGAATAACTTTTTATCCCTGCTATGAAATTTCAATTTTTCGGGTTCGTTGGAAAGATATTCTCTAATAGATTCAAATATTTTTAGTTTTGCTAAAATTCGGTTTGTTTTGAATCCTGTACATTCATTTGAACTTTGAAATCGAAATTTCAAACTACCGCGCCATTTTCAATTCCTTTTATAATTAAAATAAAATATTTATATTCTAGCGATGATTCAAATAAATATTTCCGTTTTAGTTCTATTCAAAATAAATTTCTCGTCGTTATTATTTAAAATAATTCATTTTAAATACTCAAAATTCGTGCCAAAATAAAAATTTTAAATTGGCTCGAATTTCCGGGTTATTATAATCTCTCCCACTTAAAACTTTTTGTCCCCGAAAAGGAATGAAGCTGAAAGTTGTTTTACAAACCAACTCAACTTTCATTACTTTCATTACGACTTAAGTTCTTCAACTTTTCAGTTTCTAAGAACTTTCCAAATTTTTCAAAAATTTGGCTAACACCCTAAATTTTCGAAAAAAATCGCCATAATCTCCCGTGCACCGGGAGCTTCAGGATATTTCAAATAGCCTCCCATGGCCCTCACCAATCCAAAAGAAAAAGAAAAAGCCAATCGGCTCATAAAATCATCCAAACCCAAAGAAATACAATAAACATGTACCTATTTGTCGGGCAAACAATTTTATTCTTCTGCTCTAGCCTCCTTGCTATGACCTGCTCACACATATATATGTACATGTATGAATTTCCAAACAATTTTCAATACAGTTCAATATTTGATCAATTTGGTTATATGGTTCAAATTCTAATTAATCAAAGCAATAATCAAGCAACACAATCAGTAATCAATTAGTGAATTAACGTTTCAAATTCATAATTTTGATACATATACAGAAAATCATGTTTTTGATGCCAAATCACAACAATAAGCCCTATCTAGTTTTGGTTCTCACACCGGTCAATAGGAAATATATAGACGTCCCACCTTCGAAACTCGAACATGAATACTGATGATGCGATCGCTATAGAGATCATCAGAACCATCTTCGGGTAACTAGAGTGTGATTCTATATCTATCCAGTATATCAAAACTTTGAATACATGTGGATTAGACGTATACGCAAAATCTTTATATACTGGATTGTCCAAATTCAATGTAAAATAAATAATCAAATGCAAATAACTGATTTAAATTTTCAAAACAAAAATTGGTTTCAATTTTATTTTTCAAAACAACACTCTTTACACTCGTTCTAGGATACTACCGATCCTATCTCTAACGAGTCATTCTCATTGGATATTACTAATCCAATCTCTGATGAATTCTTTAGTTCGGTTCTAATGTGTCTTGTTCTCCGAGCTCTGTAAACCAAAGCTCTGATACCAAACTATAACGACCCGAAATCCCCCTTACGGGAAATCGCGGATTGTACTGAGGACAAGCCAATTCAGAACGCAAACAGAAGAATATTTCATTGCTTATTACAACAATTTCATCAGAATATAAGAATATACAGAGCATGAATCAATATTACACATCATAAAATATTAGAGATTACAATACATTACGTAGCGGCGGAAAATAATACAAAACACAACTAAAGGAGATATGCGGACACAAAGATTTCTGAATATCATTCTAGCAGTAAACCAGGATCCTGAGAATATAGATCTGCAAAACCAAAACTACTAGCTGCCCGTGTGGAAAATAAGGGCACCCAGAGTTTAGGTTAAAACAATAAACTCCAGGTCAGTCATTTGACTGGTGTGAGAACCAAAACAGTTATTTAAAACTTTATTTTAAATCGGATATATCAAGGGACCACGCCGCATAACACGGAACGGGTTTCCTCCTAAGAATACCAGTGCATATAACAAAATAGCGCAATGCTTTTTGGAAAAATGAAGCTATTATAAGACCCAGGTCCTATCACACAATGCAACGCAAGCCGGGGGATAGGGTTTTCCCTTATAATAGCCAAGCATGCTTGGTACGTTAAAACAAATCATTTGATACTATTATAAGTGCATAGTGTCAAAACGTTTTCAATCATAAGTATCAATCATAGACGGCATGAGTGCCCCATACCACTATGTCGCCATATATAGGTTTACAATCAAAACCGCAAAATGTCGTATTGGAAGTTGGATTTCCAGCTGTGAACCAAGGCAAGGGGTCATCCTTACCGCTTTGAGACGCTCTAGCTCGCCCCTCAGGACGCAGGCTCAGGTAGGCCATTGGATCGTCAAGGTCGGTCCACCGACGTGGATTAAAATGCTTGAACACTGCGTTTCCCCACCATATGGGGTGTCAATGAGTCCAATGACTCCATCGGCTCCACATACTCACCGATATATCTGAGGCGCCTCGCAATCCAACAACCACATAAGTCAAACTCGTCAGGGCGTGCAAAACCACTGACGCCACTTCTAGCTAGAAGGAAACGCATGCCCTCCCTGATGTCCTCTCCCGTTTCTGGTTCACACCGGGGTGTAAGGCTCGCGAATTAACACTACACAAAGTTGTGCCACATAGGTTTTGCTTTGATCATCAACCACAAGACTCTTCTTTTCAACAGAAGCCTTGATCATTTGCATCTTAGCATGCCACACAGGCAGACCACTCCATGCAACCGATATCTATCAATCACACAGAATGATATCCAATTTTAGACACACAGTCCATTTACAAGTCCGTTCTGGGTCTGAACGAAACCGGGGGCACCCTGTACCTCGCATATCCATCGATCTCCAAGTACGTCTGGACGATCACTAACCGATTCCCTCCTCTGGGGTGTACGGCCCAATCAAGATCATCAGTAATTATCCAAACGACGTGAAGACCTCCGGTTTTTTACCACTGTCTTCATCCTCGACACATCGTCGAATCAGTTATTCAGAATGGGATAAACCCGGTCCTTCTAAATAACTCGCATATATAATAAACAAGTGTTACACAAACTCAACATACGCCTCATTCCAATTCAGAATATTCTTTTATTCAAATATTCTTATACTCTGGGAAAGGTTCCCATTAATTTTATCTAAGATAAATTCTTTAAATTTATTCTTTAATCTTCTTTTGAATATCAATTCAAACCAAGTAATTGTTTATCCAAACTAGTCAGGATTAGCAAACCTTACTGAAGTAATCACTTGTTAAATTTCCCAACCCCAACCTATTCATCCCATGAAGTAAAACTGGTCATACTTCATATCTAACACCACGATGTTATCGGTAAATTCAATTACCATTTCATGTTCAAATCTAATTAAAGATTTAACTATCGCCTGGAGCAAAACTGGTGATACTCCATTCTCGATCATTTCAATCTAATTAAAGATTAATTAAAACTCCACTTGGTTTTAATCTTCCCAAAAATCACTATCAATAATTATTTAACTTAGGAAATTATATCCTGTCTTTAACTGGGTTAAAGAACCAATGTCATTTAAAACACGGTTCACGATAAACCCAAAATCACATTGTATTCTATCAGCCTTTAACCGTAAAATAGCAAGTGAACAATTCCCTAAGTAATAACCCTGAACGCCGAAACCAACATCAGATCAATACCCAAGAAACCATCCAACTTAACTAATCTCCAGTTAGTTTCTGATTTTCTTAACTCCATTGGGCCTAAGAACAGTATTATTAAAGATACCATTCACGACAACCGAAAATCACATTTGATATTAAATACAAGGCTCTGAATAAAAAATATATCGGCTTATATTCAATATCAAATTCTACGACCAACAAATATCGTATTGGAAATAACGATATATATATATATATTTCAAATTTCCATAACAATATCTGTATAATCTCGAAATCCAACATCGATATATTCTAAAGACAATTTCGATTCAAATCCATTCCAATTCAATTATTGGAAATTCTGGTTACTTTTAAAACCATTTCAAATCCAATTTATTTATTTTAAAAATAAATGGATTTTAATTCTAGTTCAAAACTAGTTCATTTCGATTAAAATCTATTTTTATCTTTTCAAATATGGAATTTTTCATTCCAAATATTTCCAAATCATTTCTTATGATTTTACACAAATTATTACTATTTTTAATAATTTTATCAAGGCACGTACAGTCGATTTCCATCAACGACCATCAAACTGCACTTACTGCGACCTTTTCCAAATTTGATTTGGACATAATTCCAAATCCAACCGTTAGATTTCAAATCTCTAATATTCGTTAGAAAGCTCTTTTCGATACGAACCCAATGCTTCTAGTTTTAGGAGAATCCGACGATCGGATCTCCCGTAAAGTCCGTTTGAAGTCAATGGTCAAAATTCGCGAACGGCCACGGCACGGCGCGTTCTATTCAGGCCATTATATATATATAATATATATATATTATATATATTTCGTCGATTTCCTTTTAAAATGTATTTTATAAATCGTTTTAAATTCGTTTTCAAAACGATTTCAACTTCATATTCAATTTCAAATCAAAATTGAATATTCTATATCACCGATGTATAAATGAGAGTATTTTCAGAACGTTATATTTTGAAATCACTTCCTTTTCTATATTCATTATAAAAACGAATATAATCGATATAAATATCGTTTGCGTCAAAATGGCGCAAATCTAATCAACACGGCTTTATATATTTCAATAACTTCATTATTCTATTCAACAAATGAATATTTTCTTCAACACATGAATATATATTTTCTTTCAACACATGAATATTCTCAACACATGAGTATCGTCAACACATGACTATTTTTGTTATTTAATATATTTCATAAAATTATGTTTTCTATCATTTAATTCTAAATCAGACTCCAACCGTAAATTAGTAAGAGAACGATTCCCTAAGTATTAACCCCGAAGGCCGAAACCAACATCAGATCAATACCCAGGAAACCACTCATCTTATCTAGTTTCCAGTTAGTTTCTAATTTTATATATAATAAAGATGTAAATTTTATTGTTAAAATATTTCGTTCAACACATGATAAGTTTCAACACATGAATATTCTCAACACATGAGTATCGTCAACACATGACTATTTATTCTATTCAACACATGAATCTTTATTTTATAATATTCTTTATTTTCCAAATTGGAATGAGGCCCAATCAATTACCATATAATGTTAATTATATGGATTTCCATACAACACATGTATACAATAGCAACGATAAATAATCAACAATCATCCAGAGTGCACCACACAACTGCATAAGCATTAAATATAAATAATTAACACTTACATAGTCTGTCAACCAATTGATTGACATACAGCTAAATAATTAGGATTAGTGTACGCCAAAAATCATCCCAACACCCGTGTGGGGTTTCAAATCAACAAACACAGAATAGTATTTGTGCAGTTGGGTGATGTGTAAAATTTATCATCCCAATCAATATCAGTCAAATGGGTGTACATAAACAAATCGTTCGATTTGTAAATGAATATTTATTTATTCACATTCACGTTAAAAGTTATATTTTTAACTATATAGTATTTATTTCAACACATGAGTATATTTCCACTCATTCCACATCACAATCAATTTTCACAACACACAAAATCAAACAAGTCGTCCATGGTCTGTGGACGACGGGTGTCGGGTGCTGCTAAGCACCGTCTACATCATAGTATATATTTTAACTAGAAATTAAAATAAAAGTGAGGAGTTCTCACCATGGGATCCACTCCGCCATTTCATTTCCGAAATTCAGAACAGTCTGGATTTGCCCGTACTTCCAACGTAGTCTTCTCCACTCTGTTCATATTAAAATCACATTTTTATTTCAACGCTATAAAAATCACATTTTTATTTCAACGCTATAAAAATCACATTTTTATTTCAACATATATATATAATAAAAATCAGAATTTTATTTCGCTATATATATAAAAATAATATTTTTTATTTCGCTACTTCTTTATTTAAAAATCATGTCTTTCTTATTTAAAATCACTTCTTTTTAATAACTAAAAATCATTTCTTTTCTACTTTACAAATCCTGACCTTTCTAATTAAAAATTCAAAACTCTCTAACTATAAAAATCATAGCTTTCTAAGTATAAAAATGCAATCTTTCCTATAGACAATATAATCTTTTTCTAATTAAAAATCTTAACTTTCTCAAATTAAAAATCTAATCTTTCTTATCATAAAAATCATATTTTTATGTGGCTATCATATGTGTAAAAATCATATTTTTATACGACTAAAATTCATATTTTTAAATCGCCATTATATACAAAAAAAAATCGATTTTTTATCTTGCTAATATATATGAAGATTCGATTTTCCTCATGCTATATGTACCATCAAAAATCCTACCTTTATCATGTTATCTATATGAAAAAAATTGGAGTTTTATTAAAATATATTAAAACAAAAATCTGAAAAAACTTCCTGTGATTTGATCGGAAGAGGGAGGAGTTGCTTCGCGGGGTGACAGGGCTCGCGGAGGCGCCGGGGGTGGCTGCACTGTTCAGCGGTGAACCAGGGGGCAGCGCAGGTCATTAGGTGGCAGGTCCGGTCTCGTTTTGGGTGAGGATGGAACAGGTGTTCGCGCGCTCGGCGGAGAAGAAGGGGGATGGCCAGAACTGGTGGGACGATCGTTGGAGGGCGCGCGCGCTGAAGGGGGCGGTGGCGCTGTCGCGAAGGAACGATGGTGGATCGCGGTTTTTTTTTCCTTTTCCTTTTTTTTCTTTTTCTTTCTTCTTTCGAGTTTGAGCTAAACGGTGGATTGGTGAAAAGGAATTTAAGGCGTTGACTTGGTAGAAGAGGAAATAGGGGGTTGTTTATAATAAATTATATATTTCATTTAATTCGAATTCCAAAAAGTAAATTTTCATCTCAACTCCAATTCTAACTCAATGATTGTCGCCCCCAGCTAATTACCCCCATTCCGAACACAATGGGATATGCCCGGTAAGCTGATTCGGCTGTTACGATAGGTTTTCATCAAAATCAAAATATAAATCTATTAATTGAATTTGAATTCACATTTCAATTTACTGGGGGCAAATACTGCCTCTAAAAATTCCCAAAAAATATTTTCTAGCTTCGTATTGACGATAAGATCCTAAAAAAACTAATTTCGTCAAATTCTGAGATCGTTTGAAAAATGGCCATTTTCAGCTCGATCGAAATTGACTGAAACTGTTAAAACACGTTTTCCTTCGCCACGCTCACATATTGATTCAGAAAATTATGAATTTTGAAACCAAGTAATAACTTGATGTCATGGATCCAATAAAAGTGGTTTCGTTGAAAACGGAGGTCGTTTGCAAAATTTCCATTTTTAAGGGCCTAAAATTCCATAACGACTATTCTGAAATTTCAACTGGGCATAACTTTTTATCCCCGCTATGAAATTTCAATTTTTCGGGTTCGTTGGAAAGATATTCTCAAATAGATTCAAATATTTTTGGTTTTGCTAAAATTCGGTTTGTTTTGAATCCTGTACAATCATTTGAACTTTGAAATCAAAATTTCAAACTACCGCGCCATTTTCAATTCCTTTTATAATTTAAATAAAATATTTATATTATAGCGACAATTCAAATAAATATTTCCGTTTTAATTCTATTCAAAATAAATTTCTCGTCGTTATTATTTAAAATAATTCATTTTAAATACTCAAAATTCGCTAAAATTGCCAAAATAAAAATTTTAAATTGCCTTGGATTTCCGGGTTATTACAGGAAAGAACAGTGGGAAGTTACGCAGTTGGGTGTTATTCCTTTTTAATTATCTTTTTGTGTTAAAAACAATAGTTACAACTTCTGCATTGTTCTCAATTTTCATTGTACTGTAGTACACGGTATACAAAAAAAGTTCAAGTATGCCACTATGATTTAGATCATTATTGCAAGTTGTTCTTCCTTTTCTAAAAAAGATAGAAGTATTTATCTTTCTCTGAAAAATATAAAAATATATACATGACAAACACTTAAACCTAGTATTCCATTGTATCAATAATATATACATTAGCAGACGGTTTCACAGTTAAATCACATAAACCAACCAGTATTCCATTGTATCATTACTACAGCGTGTTCTTCCTTCTCCGAAAAAGATAAAAATGTTTATCTTTATCTGAAAATATAAAAAGAAGCACATGAAACCAACTACGTGAACATTATAACTATTAGTTATAAAACCGGAAAAGCACCTGCATTCAATCCACACAAAATAATATTTTACATTGCACTTGCAGTATTGTTAACTATTGTTTTAAATTTGATTTCCATTTGCTTCCCATCTTCTCTCTATTTTGCATTTCTATGCACTCTGAAACCAACCATCCATCATCAAAACACAACAGTCCTCCTTCACTTCATCAACACATGACATAAAATGAAAACGTTTGAAAATCAAATTGTTCAATTGATTCGTTCAAGCGAATCGTTCAATCGATTTGCTCAATCGATTATGGCTATAGAAATAAAATCGAATCGTTCAATTGATTCATTTGAAACATGAAAAGCTTTTGAAAATCGCCATTTTAATGAAGATTGACTTGGGTTTCAGATTTGCAAAATAACGGCCGCGACATTTTTTTTTTGTCCTTGAAACTTATTCTTTAAAAATCGTGTCCTTTAAACTAATTGGACCTGACTAGTAAGCCCTTCAGTCAAATTTTCACTTTATGCAATTCATATCTAGTATCAAATACTGGAGATGTATAAGTAAATTTTTATAACATTTATATCTTATTCGGTAGAAGTTACACTTCAACTTTCATTTTAGTTCTTCTATATTTATAAAACAATTATGTTTAATTTGTTGGAGGACAATCCTCAAATTTCAATGTTAGTCAAGAAATTTGATTTAATACAATTTATCCTTCTCAAGGATTAATTTAGATTATTGGAGTTATTTGTTATTTAATATCTACAACAGATAATAAATAATAATTGATTCTGTTACATTTATTTAATTCAAATTTTTGACAATCAAAATTTATATTAACATAAATGTATAATTTAAACTAAAATATGCTCCCACTCAAATTAACATCCCTTTGTTTATATATATATATATATATATATATACACACACACACACACACACAATGGCGTTCCAAGATCCGTATCTAGTCATGCCTTGACCAAGCTTTGGTTACACCCCACAACACAACCTTTTAGGTAGGCATCTTATGTCATTTATATCATGTATATAATTCTTGGATCGCACGATGAACATTTTGTTCAGTATTATTCATTTGCTCAAAATATAGAATAATTCATGTTGTTATCTCTAAGTCATAATCTTATTACGCAGCTTAGTTAAGTCAAACCCAATAATACAATTCAAGTATCACTTTTACTCCATCGCATATAACCAAAATAAAAGTATGCATAATGCTTTGGCATTACTACATCTAGTGATTATGGACATTAATGAGTGTACTATTGGAAGACCGAAGACCTCGTCATGACTTAATACAACAAAATTTGCTTTTAAAGGGAATTTTATCATTTGTAGTGGCGAACGATATCAGTTTTATTTACATATATCATAATATATGTATTTTATATTCATAATATAAATTGGATTTAAATTATATATATATATATATGAATCATATAATTATATGTTTAAATTTATCATTATATTGGAATCATGCCAACATTTCTTTTGAACATTTCAAAATAATTGGTTATTTTAACTCTAGAGTCAGAGATTATATCCAATTTAATATGAAGTTAATTAACCAATATTATTTTCATATTTATATAAAATTTAACACATGCTTATATTTTACATAGCTTCTGGATTTCGGGTTCAATACAACATATACATATATTTGTAACAAACGCAGGTATGGAATCTGGTATGCTTATGCATCGTATTAGTTTAAACATTTTAACAATATGAATATACAAACATATTCTGTAATTGAACAGACCCTATTGCACTTATGTTTCTAACACATAATTACAAACTATATATGTCCAAAACTAAATAGTAACAATTGTTCTATATATTGTATCTAGATAATACTATAATAATGTCTTATGCATTATCAGACCTTATACGAATTACACGTAGCATGTATATAAGAACATTTATACATATTAGACATAACTAAATCGAACAATGACTGTTACTATCACACTTATACATATGTACATATATTAGTGAGATAAAATATATACATCCATTTATTTTTACAATATGGTAAACATACAATTATTTTAAAATTACAACCAAGTCAGACTTGGTTTCTGTTACGAAAAGGAATTTCGCTCGGTCCGAACCAGTCGCTAAACCGACCCAGACCGGTCGAAACGCCCTATCGTTTTGAGAACACGACAAAATAGAACGCAGACGGAAGAACATTTCATTGTATATTACAACAATGCATCAGATTACAAGAATATACAGAGTATAAATGAATATTACACAGAAATATCAGAGATTTAAATTACATTTAAATACATAGCAGCGGAAAATAATACAATGCACAACTAGAAGAGATATACGGATACAAAGCTTTCCGGATATCGTTCCAGCTGTAAACCAGGATCCTGTGAATATAAATCTGCAAAACCAAAACTACTAGCTGCCCATGTCAAAATAGGGGCACCCAGAGTTTAGGTTAAAAACAATAAACTCCAGGTCAGTCATGTGACTGGTGTGAGAACTAAAACAGTTAATCTTTATTTTTAAAGTTTGGTAAATCAAGGGACCACGCCGTATAACACGGAACGGGTTTCCTCCCAAGAATACCAATGCATAAAACAACAGCGCAATGCTAAATAAAGAAAAATGAAGCTATTATAAGACCCAGGTCCTATCACACAATGCAACGCAAGCCGGGGGATAGGGTTTTTACCTTATAATAGCCAAGAATGCTTGATACGTTTAAAAGAAATCATTTGATACTATTATAAGTGTATAGTGTATAAACAACTTCAAATCATAAGTATCAATCATAGGCGGCATGAATGCCCCATACCACTATGTCGCCATATATAGGTTATACAATCAAAATCGCAAAGTCACGTATTTGGAAGTTGGGTTTCCATCTATGAACCGAGGCAAAAGATAGTCCTCAACCGATTCGAGACGCTCTAGCCCGTGCCTCAGGACCCATACACAGGTGGGCCCTTGGATCGTCAGGGCCGGTCCACCGATGTGGATTAAACTGCCTGAACATTGCGTTTCCCCGCCCTTTGGGGCGTAAATGAGCCAACGAATGGCTCCATCGGACCCAGATCGTCCAATCTAACCGAGGCGCCTCGCAATAGCAACAACCACACAGGTAAAAAGTATATAAATGTCAGGGCTGGTAGGTCACTGACACCACCCTAGCTAGAAAGAAACGCATGCCCTCCCTGATGTCCTCTCCCATTTTTGGTTCATAACCGGGGTGTGAAACTCGCGAAGTAAACGTTACACAAAGCTACGCCACGAAGGCCGTGCTTCGATCATCAACCACAAGACTTTGCTTTTCAACAGAAGCCTTGATCATTCGCCACTTAGGTGTAACAACCCGGAAAATCTGGGCCAGTTTAAAATTTTTATTTTGGCGATTTTAGCGAATTTTGATTATTTAAAATGAATTATTTTAAATAATATCGACGAGAAATTTATTTTGAACGTATATATTATACGCGTCGTCGTTAGAATATAAATAATTATATATAATTATAAAAAGAATTGAAAATGGCGCGGTAGTTCGATAATTCGATTTCAAATTTCAAATTTCAATTGAATGTACCGGGTGCAAAACAATCCGGATTTTAGTGAAACCAAAAATAATGGGATCTAATTGTGAATATCTTTCCAACGAATCCGAAAAATCAAGATTTCATATCAGGAATCAAAAGATATGTCCAGTTGAAAATTCTGAATAGTCGCTATGGAATTCAGGCCCTTAAAAATGGACATTTTGCAAACGACCTCGGATTTCGACGAAACCAGTTTTGTTGGGTCCGCAGTGTCAAGTTATTGCTAGGTTTTAAATTTCATAATTTTTCGAATCAATATGTGAGCGTGGCAAAGGAAAACGCGTTTGACCAGTTTTAGTTGATTTTAATCGACTGGAAATTGGCCATTTTTCAAACGGTCTCAGAATTCGACGAAACTAGTTTTGTTAGGACCGTATCGTCAATACGAAGCTAGAAAATATTTTTCGAGAATTTTTAGAGTTAGTATGTGACCCCGGTAATTTGAAATGCGCGTTTAAATTCAATATAGTGATTTAAATGTAATTTTAACGGAAACTGATTGTAACAGCCGAATCAGCTTGCGATACATATCCCATTGTGTTCAGAATGGAGGTAATTAGCTATGGGCGACAGGCGGTGGGCTTCGTTTCGAGGTCGATAGAAAAAGTCAACTTTTTGAAAAAAATTAAATAATAAAATAATTAAAATAAATTTTAATTTCCCCCCCTTTTATCTTCCTTTCTGGCCCCCCGTTCGTTTTACTTTCAAACGAGAAAAAGAAAAAAAAAAAACATAGATACCTATCGACAGCTGCCCCCACCCCCTGAAGCGCCGCAGCCTATCACCGAAGCCCCCCCCCCTGAAGCGCCGCAGCCCATCACCGAAGCCCCCTCCCTCGACGAACTCCCACCGAAGCCCCCCCTCGTTCGCGATACTGAAGCCGCCGACCCCCCCCCCCTGAAGTGCCGCCGATGACATCTTCAACCCCCCCCCTTTCTTCAAAATGCTGTAAGTGTTTTTCGTATTTTTTTTTTTTTTTTTTTCGTTAAACCTAATTTCGATGTTAGGTATAAAACTAATTTCGATTTTTGGTATAAGAAAAAAACTGATTTTAAATAAGATTTTAAAACTGATTTTAAAATAAAAGATATAAAAAAAACTGATTTTAAATAAGATTTTAAAACTGATTTTAAATAAGATTTTAAAACTGATTTTAAAATAAAAGATATAAAAAAAACTGATTTTTTAACAAAATTAAAACTGATTTTAAAATAAAAGTAAAAACTGATTTTTAGAAAAAGGTTTGAACTTTAAAAATGAATTTGCTTTGAAAATAAAAATATAATTTTTGTATTGTTTAAATCGAAATAAAAATTCGATTTTTATATATTGAACTTTGAAATAAAAATTCGATTTTTATATATTGAACTTTGAAATAAAAAAATTCGATTTTTATATATTGAACTTTGAAATAAAAATATGATTTTTATATATGGAATAGCGAAGTAAAAATTCGATTTTTACATATGTAGTGAAAGCAGGCAACGAAGATGTCAAAAAGGCGAGAGCGAAGAAGATCTATATCGAAGTAGAGTCAGGATGTTTGGATAGTTATCAGTGAGAATTTCTCACCTTTCAATTTCATTTCTATTTATATATATATACTAGGATGCAGACGGTGCTTAGTAGCACCCGACACAATCGTCCACAGACCATGGACTTGTTTGTTTGGTTGCATAGATTAGTTATATGATTTGATTTGAATTTGGTTGTTTGGTGATTTTGATTGATGTGTGAATGGCGTGGGCCTTCACTAGACCGGGGATAAGGCTAGGCCTCGTCCCGTTTCTAGTATCGTGCCGTTATGCCGCCGAAATTTTCTAAAATATGTTAGAAAAATAAAAATATCATTTTATTTAAAGAATGAACTGAATAGAAATTCATATGTTAAAATAAAATGTTTTATCGTTAAAAATATAATTTTTAACGGGAATGCGAATAAATAAAATATTCATTTATAAACCAGACGGTTTGTTTATGTACACCTATTTGAAGGACATTGATTGGGACGATAAATTTTACACATCGCCCAACTGCACAAATAAAATCTTTGTTTGATTGTTTGAAAACCCCACACGGGTGTTGGGATGAAATTTGAAGTTCACTCATCCTGATTGATTAAATATGTCGATCGATTGATTGACAGGTTGTTATAAGCGTTGAATATCTATATTTGATGCTTATACAGTGTAGTGCACTTTGGTTGATGGTTGATTATTTTTCAATGCTATGATATACATGTGTTGTATGAAAATCCATATAATTAACTTTATATGGTAATTGATTGGGCCTCATTCCAATTTGAAAAATAAAGAATATTATAAAATAAAAGTTCATGTGTTGACAGTACTCATCCATTGAGATTGGTCATGTGTTGAACGAAATATTTTGATAATAAAATTTACATCTTTATCAATATAAAATAAAAGTTCATGTGTTGACAGTACTCATCCATTGAGATTGGTCATGTGTTGAACGAAATATTTTGATAATAAAATTTACATCTTTATCAATATAAAATAAAAGTTCATGTGTTGACAGTACTCATCCTTTGAGATTGGTCATGTGTTGAACGAAATATTTTGATAATAACAACTATTTTGAAAAAGAAATATTTGAAATAAAATATTTGAAAATAGAAATTTATGAAGCTGTGTTGATTAGATTGACGCCATTTTGACGTGAACGATATTTATATCGATTTTAAACGATTTCGAAATGAATTGAATTGAAAACGATTTCGAAATGAATTGAATTGAAAACGATTTCGAAATGAATTAAATTGAAAACGATTTCGAAATGAAATGAATTGAAAACGATTTCGAAATGAGTTGAATTGAAAACGATTTCGAATTAAAATGAATTGAAAACGATTTCGAAATGAATTGAATTGAAAACGATTTCGAAATGAATTGAATTGAAAACGATTTCGAAATGAAATGAATTGAAAACGATTTCGAAATGAATTGAATTGAAAACGATTTCGAAATGAAATGAATTGAAAACGATTTCGAAATGAAATGAATTGAAAACGATTTCGAAATGAAATGAATTGAAAACGATTTCGAAATGAATTGAATTGAAAACGATTTCGAAATGAAATGAATTGAAAACGATTTCGAAATGAATTGAATTGAAAACGAATTCAAATTGAATTGAAAGTGAATTGAAATGAATTCAAATTGAAATGAATTCAAATTGAATTGAAATTTGAATTGAATAGAAATGAATTTTTAAAAACGAATTTATAAAGAAGAATTCAATTTTGATTTGAATTGAAAAGGAAGTTGAAATTGCTTTTGAAACGAATTTAAAACTATTTATATAATTCGTTTTAAATAGAAATCGACGAAATATATATTATATATATTATATATATAATATAATGGCCTGAATAGAACGCGCCGCGCCGCGGCAGTTCGCGAATTTCGACCATTTATTTCAAACGGACATTACGGGAGATCCGACCGTCGGATTCTCCTAAAACCGGAACCGTCGGGTTCGTATCGAAAAGAGCTTTCTACCGAATATTAGAAATTAGAAATCTAACGGTTGGATTTGGAATTCTGTCCAAATCAAATTCGAAAAAGGTCGCTGTAAGTGCAGTTCGATGGCCATTGTTGGAAATCGACTGTACGGGCCTTGATAAAATTATTAAAAATAGTAATAATTTGTGTAAAATCATAAGAAATGATTTAGAAAGAATTGGGATGAAAAACTCCATATTTGAAAAGATAAAAATAGATTTTTATCGAAATGAACTAGTTTTGAACTAGAATTACAATTCTATTTATTTCTAAATAAATAAATTGAATTTGGAATGGTTTTGAAAATAACCATAATTTCCAATGATTGCATTGGAGTGGATTTGAATCGAAATTGTCGTCGGAATATTTCGATGTTGGAATTCGTGATTATACAGATGTTGTTATGGAAATTTGAAAGATATATATTTATATCGTTATTTCCAATACGACATTTGTTAGTCGTAGGATTTGATATTGAATATAGGCCGATATATTTTCTATTCAGAGCCTTGTATTGAATATCAAATGTGATTTGGGTTTGTCGTGAATGGTGTCTTCACTAACACTGTTCTTGAACCCAGTTGAGAAAAGATTAAATCTTTTTATTTAGATTTAATGAAGGGTACCAATTAAATAATATTTAATTGGAATTGAATGAATATTGATTTTTGGGTTTATCGTGAACAGTGTTTTAAATAACACTCGTTCTTTAACCCGATAATTAATGAATGTGATTTTGGGTTTATCGTGAACCGTATTTTAAATGACACTGATTCTTTAACCCAGTTGAAGATTAAAACTAAGTGGGGTTTTAATGAATCTTTAATTAGATTGAAATGATCGAAAATGGAGTATCACCAGTTTTGCTCCAGGCGATAGTTAAATCTTTAATTAGATTTGAACGTGAAATGGTAATTGAATTTACCGATAACACTGTGGTGTTAGATATGAAGTATTACCAGTTTTACTTCATGGGATAAATAGGTTGGGATTGGGAAATTAAAACAAATGATTACTTCGGTAAGTTTCGTTAATCCCGGCTAGTTGAATCGAAATTCAAAAGAATAGATTAAAGAATAAATTCAAGGAATTTATCTTGGATAAAATTAATGGGAACCTTTCCCTATGAATGTGAAATTTAGAAATTGACTGTCGGTTAGCCAAACAGAATGGTTTTCTGGATATTGATCTGATGTTGGTTTCGGCCTTCGGGGTTAATATTTGGGGAATTATTCTCTTGATTAATTTACGGTTAGTGACTAATGAATTGGAATGAGGCGTATGTTGTGTTTGTGTAACACTTTTATAATATATACGCGAGTTATTCGGAAAGACCGGGTTTATCCCATTCTGAATAACTGATACGACGATAAGTCGAAGATGAAGACGGTGGTCGAAGACCGGAGGTCTTCACGTCGTTTGGGTGATAACTGATGATCTTGATTGGGCTGTACACCCAAGAAGATGGAAACAGTTGGTGATCGTCCAGACATACTTGGAGATCGATGGATATGCGGGGTACTAGGTGCCTCCGGTTTCGTTCAGACCCAGAACGGACTTGTAAATGGACTGTGTGTCTGACATTGGATTTTAGTCTGTGTGATTGATTTCTATTAAATATATATCTGTTTGGCGGCGGAGGATTTATTCTCTTGCTTAACGCCCTTCTCTGAGACGTACGAGCTCAGGGGTTATATATTGATGGATATCAAACGCATGGAGTGAATTGCCTGTGTGGCATGCCTAAGTGGCAATTGATCGAGGCTTCTGTTGAAAAGCAAAGTCTTGTGGTGATGATCAAAGCACGGCCTTTGTGGCGTAGCTTTGTGTAACGTTTGCTTCGCGAGTTTCACACACGGTATGAACCAAAAACGGGAGAAGGACCTCAGGGAGGGCATGCGTTTCTTTCTAGTTAGAAGTGGCGTCAGTGGTTTTACACGCCCTGACGAGTTTGACTTATGTGGTTGTTGCTGTTGCGAGGCGCCTCGGATTGATCGGTCGTTCTCGAACCGATGGAGTCATTTAGTTGGCTCGTTTACGCCCCATAGGGCGGGGAAACGCATGTTCAGGCATTTTAATCCACATCGGTGGACCGGCCCTGACGATCCAAGGGCCCACCTGAGTCTGGGTCCTGAGGGGCGGGCTAGAGCGTCTCGAATCGGTTGAGGACTATCTTTTGCCTCGGTTCATAGATGGAAACCCAATTTCCAAATACGTGACTTTGCGATTTTGATTGTATAACCTATATATGGCGACATAGTGGTATGGGGCATTCATGCCGCCTATGATTGATACTTATGATTTGAAGTTGTTTTATACACTATACACTTATAATAGTATCAAATGATTTCTTTTAAACGTATCAAGCATTCTTGGCTATTATAAGGTAAAAACCCTATCCTCCGGCTTGCGTTGCATTGTGCGATGGGAACTGGGTCTTATAATAGCTTCATTGTTCTATATTTAGCATTGCGCTATTGTTTTATGCACTGGTATTCTTAGGAGGAAACCCGTTCCGTGTTATACGGCGTGGTCCCTTGATTTACCTGACTTTAAAAATAAAGATTAATAACTGTTTTAGTTCTCACACCAGTCACATGACTGACCTGGAGTTTATTGTTTTAACCTAAACTCTGGGTGCCCTTATTTTGACATGGGCAGCTAGTAGTTTTGGTTTTGCAGATTTATATTCACAGGATCCTGGTTTACAGTTGGAATGATATCCGGAAAGCTTTGTATCCGTATATCTCTTCTAGTTGTGTATTGTATTATTTTCCGCTGCTATGTATTTAAATGTAATTTAAATCTCTGATATTTCTGTGTAATATTCATTTATACTCTGTATATTCTTGTAATCTGATGCATTGTTGTAATATACAATGAAATGTTCTTCTGTATGCGTTCTGTTGTGGGTTGTTCTCGAACTATCCGACGCTTTCCTTTACGGGGAAGTTACGGGTCTTCATTGTTGGTATCAGAGCTTTGGTTTACAAAGCTTAGAGAACAAGACACATTAGAACCGTACGAAAGAATTCATCAGATATTGGATTAGTAATATCCAACGAGAATGACTCGTTAGAGATGGGATCAGTAGTATCCTAGAACGAGTGTGAAGAGTATATTTTTCAAATGAAAACAATTTTTGTTTTGAAAATTTAAATCAATTATTCGTATCTGATTATCTATTTATATTGAGTTGGACAGTCCAGTATATAAAGATTTTGCGTATACGTCTGATCCGCGTGTATTCGAAGTTTTAATATATTGGATAGATATAGAATCATACTCTAGTGGCCCGAAGATGATTCTGATGGTTGAGTACTCATCGTCAGAATTTATATTCGTGTGACGAAGGTGTGATATCTATATATTTCCATTAGACTGGTGTGAGAACAAAAAAAAATAGATAGGGCCTATTGTTGTGAATTGGCATTAAAAAACATGATTTTTGTATATGTATCAAAGTTATGAATTTGAAACTCTAATTCACTAATTGATTGATGTTTGTGTTGTTTGTTTATTTGTTTGCTAATTTTTAGCCATTTAGCCTAACAGAACCAAATATTGAATTATTGAAAATTGGTCACATTTGCTTGCACATACTTGTACTTACATTGAACAGGTCATAGCAAGGAGGCTAGAGCAGAGAATAAAATTTGTTTGCCCGACAAATAGGTACATGTTTACTACATAATTTCCTGTTTTGTTTAGGTGATGATGATTTTGTGAGCCTATTGGCTAGCCGCTTGGCTTTTTCTTTTTCTTTTTGAGATCTGAAGGACCGGGGAAGCTATTTGAAATTCCCCGATGCTCCCGGTGCAGGGGAGGTTATGGCGAAATTTTTCAAAAATTTAGGGTGTTAGCCAAGTTTTTGAAATTTTGAAAATTCTCAGAAACTAAAGAGTTGGAGAATGGAAGCCTGATCGATCGTAGAGCTGAATAATCATACCACTTTCGACTTTGTTCCTTTTCGGGGACGAAAAGTTTTAAGTGGGGGAGATTGTAACAACCCGGAAAATCTGGGCCAGTTTAAAATTTTTATTTTGGCGATTTTAGCGAATTTTGATTATTTAAAATGAATTATTTTAAATAATATCGACGAGAAATTTATTTTGAACGTATATATTATACGCGTCGTCGTTAGAATATAAATAATTATATATAATTATAAAAAGAATTGAAAATGGCGCGGTAGTTCGATAATTCGATTTCAAACTTCAATTGAATGTACCGGGTGCAAAACAATCCGGATTTTAGTGAAACCAAAAATAATGGGATCTAATTGTGAATATCTTTCCAACGAATCCGAAAAATCAAGATTTCATATCAGGAATCAAAAGATATGTCCAGTTGAAAATTCTGAATAGTCGCTATGGAATTCAGGCCCTTAAAAATGGACATTTTGCAAACGACCTCGGATTTCGACGAAACCAGTTTTGTTGGGTCCGCAGTGTCAAGTTATTGCTAGGTTTTAAATTTCATAATTTTTCGAATCAATATGTGAGCGTGGCAAAGGAAAACGCGTTTGACCAGTTTTAGTTGATTTTAATCGACTGGAAATTGGCCATTTTTCAAACGGTCTCAGAATTCGACGAAACTAGTTTTGTTAGGACCGTATCGTCAATACGAAGCTAGAAAATATTTTTCGAGAATTTTTAGAGTTAGTATGTGACCCCGGTAATTTGAAATGCGCGTTTAAATTCAATATAGTGATTTAAATGTAATTTTAACGGAAACTGATTGTAACAGCCGAATCAGCTTGCGATACATATCCCATTGTGTTCAGAATGGGGGTAATTAGCTATAGGCGACAGGCGGTGGGCTTCGTTTCGAGGTCGATAGAAAAAGTCAACTTTTTGAAAAAAATTAAATAATAAAATAATTAAAATAAATTTTAATTTCCCCCCCCCCTTTATCTTCCTTTCTGGCCCCCCGTTCATTTTACTTTCAAACGAGAAAAAAAAAAAAACCCTAGATACCTATCGACAGCCGCCCCCCCCCCCACCCCTGAAGCGTCGCAGCCCATCACCGAAGCCCCCCCCCCTGAAGCACCGCAGCCCATCACCGAAGCCCCCTCCCTCGACGAACTCCCACCGAAGCCCCCCCTCGTTCGCGATACTGAAGCCGCCGACCCCCCCCCCCCCCCCGAAGTGCCGCCGATGACATCTTCAACCCCCCCCCCCCCTTCTTCAAAATGCTGTAAGTGTTTTTCGTATTTTATTTTTTTTATTTTTCGTTAAACCTAATTTCGATGTTAGGTATAAAACTAATTTCGATTTTTGGTATAAGAAAAAAACCGATTTTAAATAAGATTTTAAAACTGATTTTAAAATAAAAGATATAAAAAAAACTGATTTTAAATAAGATTTTAAAACTGATTTTAAATAAGATTTTAAAACTGATTTTAAATAAGATTTTAAAACTGATTTTAAAATAAAAGATATAAAAAAAACTGATTTTTTAACAAAATTAAAACTGATTTTAAAATAAAAGTAAAAACTGATTTTTAGAAAAAGGTTTGAACTTTAAAAATGAATTTGCTTTGAAAATAAAAATATAATTTTTGTATTGTTTAAATCGAAATAAAAATTCGATTTTTATATATTGAACTTTGAAATAAAAATTCGATTTTTATATATTGAACTTTGAAATAAAAATATGATTTTTATATATGGAATAGCGAAGTAAAAATTCGATTTTTACATATGTAGTGAAAGCAGGCAACGAAGATGTCAAAAAGGCGAGAGCGAAGAAGATCTATATCGAAGTAGAGTCAGGATGTTTGGATAGCTATCAGTGAGAATTTCTCACCTTTCAATTTCATTTCTATTTATATATATATACTAGGATGCAGACAGTGCTTAGTAGCACCCGACACAATCGTCCACAGACCATGGACTTGTTTGTTTGGTTGCATAGATTAGTTATATGATTTGATTTGAATTTGGTTGTTTGGTGATTTTGATTGATGTGTGAATGGCGTGGGCCTTCACTAGACCGGGGATAAGGCTAGGCCTCGTCCCGTTTCTAGTATCGTGCCGTTATGCCGCCGAAATTTTCTAAAATATGTTAGAAAAATAAAAATATCATTTTATTTAAAGAATGAACTGAATAGAAATTCATATGTTAAAATAAAATGTTTTATCGTTAAAAATATAATTTTTAACGGGAATGCGAATAAATAAAATATTCATTTATAAACCAGACGGTTTGTTTATGTACACCTATTTGAAGGACATTGATTGGGACGATAAATTTTACACATCGCCCAACTGCACAAATAAAATCTTTGTTTGATTGTTTGAAAACCCCACATGGGTGTTGGGATGAAATTTGAAGTTCACTCATCCTGATTGATTAAATATGTCGATCGATTGATTGACAGGCTGTTATAAGCGTTGAATATCTATATTTGATGCTTATACAGTGTAGTGCACTTTGGTTGATGGTTGATTATTTTTCAATGCTATGATATACATGTGTTGTATGAAAATCCATATAATTAACTTTATATGGTAATTGATTGGGCCTCATTCCAATTTGAAAAATAAAGAATATTATAAAATAAAAGTTCATGTGTTGACAGTACTCATCCATTGAGATTGGTCATGTGTTGAACGAAATATTTTGATAATAAAATTTACATCTTTATCAATATAAAATAAAAGTTCATGTGTTGACAGTACTCATCCATTGAGATTGGTCATGTGTTGAACGAAATATTTTGATAATAAAATTTACATCTTTATCAATATAAAATAAAAGTTCATGTGTTGACAGTACTCATCCTTTGAGATTGGTCATGTGTTGAACGAAATATTTTGATAATAACAACTATTTTGAAAAAGAAATATTTGAAATAAAATATTTGAAAATAGAAATTTATGAAGCTGTGTTGATTAGATTGACGCCATTTTGACGTGAACGATATTTATATCGATTTTAAACGATTTCGAAATGAATTGAATTGAAAACGATTTCGAAATGAATTGAATTGAAAACGATTTCGAAATGAATTAAATTGAAAACGATTTCGAAATGAAATGAATTGAAAACGATTTCGAAATGAGTTGAATTGAAAACGATTTCGAATTAAAATGAATTGAAAACGATTTCGAAATGAATTGAATTGAAAACGATTTCGAAATGAATTGAATTGAAAACGATTTCGAAATGAAATGAATTGAAAACGATTTCGAAATGAATTGAATTGAAAACGATTTCGAAATGAAATGAATTGAAAACGATTTCGAAATGAAATGAATTGAAAACGATTTCGAAATGAAATGAATTGAAAACGATTTCGAAATGAATTGAATTGAAAACGATTTCGAAATGAAATGAATTGAAAACGATTTCGAAATGAATTGAATTGAAAACGAATTCAAATTGAATTGAAAGTGAATTGAAATGAATTCAAATTGAAATGAATTCAAATTGAATTGAAATTTGAATTGAATAGAAATGAATTTTTAAAAACGAATTTATAAAGAAGAATTCAATTTTGATTTGAATTGAAAAGGAAGTTGAAATTGCTTTTGAAACGAATTTAAAACTATTTATATAATTCGTTTTAAATAGAAATCGACGAAATATATATTATATATATTATATATATAATATAATGGCCTGAATAGAACGCGCCGCGCCGCGGCAGTTCGCGAATTTCGACCATTTATTTCAAACGGACATTACGGGAGATCCGACCGTCGGATTCTCCTAAAACCGGAACCGTCGGGTTCGTATCGAAAAGAGCTTTCTAACGAATATTAGAAATTAGAAATCTAACGGTTGGATTTGGAATTCTGTCCAAATCAAATTCGAAAAAGGTCGCTGTAAGTGCAGTTCGATGGCCATTGTTGGAAATCGACTGTACGGGCCTTGATAAAATTATTAAAAATAGTAATAATTTGTGTAAAATCATAAGAAATGATTTAGAAAGAATTGGGATGAAAAACTCCATATTTGAAAAGATAAAAATAGATTTTTATCGAAATGAACTAGTTTTGAACTAGAATTACAATTCTATTTATTTCTAAATAAATAAATTGAATTTGGAATGGTTTTGAAAATAACCATAATTTCCAATGATTGCATTGGAGTGGATTTGAATCGAAATTGTCGTCGGAATATTTCGATGTTGGAATTCGTGATTATACAGATGTTGTTATGGAAATTTGAAAGATATATATTTATATCGTTATTTCCAATACGACATTTGTTAGTCGTAGGATTTGATATTGAATATAGGCCGATATATTTTCTATTCAGAGCCTTGTATTGAATATCAAATGTGATTTGGGTTTGTCGTGAATGGTGTCTTCACTAACACTGTTCTTGAACCCAGTTGAGAAAAGATTAAATCTTTTTATTTAGATTTAATGAAGGGTACCAATTAAATAATATTTAATTGGAATTGAATGAATATTGATTTTTGGGTTTATCGTGAACAGTGTTTTAAATAACACTCGTTCTTTAACCCGATAATTAATGAATGTGATTTTGGGTTTATCGTGAACCGTGTTTTAAATGACACTGATTCTTTAACCCAGTTGAAGATTAAAACTAAGTGGGGTTTTAATGAATCTTTAATTAGATTGAAATGATCGAAAATGGAGTATCACCAGTTTTGCTCCAGGCGATAGTTAAATCTTTAATTAGATTTGAACGTGAAATGGTAATTGAATTTACCGATAACACTGTGGTGTTAGATATGAAGTATTACCAGTTTTACTTCATGGGATAAATAGGTTGGGATTGGGAAATTAAAACAAATGATTACTTCGGTAAGTTTCGTTAATCCCGGCTAGTTGAATCGAAATTCAAAAGAATAGATTAAAGAATAAATTCAAGGAATTTATCTTGGATAAAATTAATGGGAACCTTTCCCTATGAATGTGAAATTTAGAAATTGACTGTCGGTTAGCCAAACAGAATGGTTTTCTGGATATTGATCTGATGTTGGTTTCGACCTTCGGGGTTAATATTTGGGGAATTATTCTCTTGATTAATTTACGGTTAGTGACTAATGAATTGGAATGAGGCGTATGTTGTGTTTGTGTAACACTTTTATAATATATACGCGAGTTATTCGGAAAGACCGGGTTTATCCCATTCTGAATAACTGATACGACGATAAGTCGAAGATGAAGACGGTGGTCGAAGACCGGAGGTCTTCACGTCGTTTGGGTGATAACTGATGATCTTGATTGGGCTGTACACCCAAGAAGATGGAAACAGTTGGTGATCGTCCAGACGTACTTGGAGATCGATGGATATGCGGGGTACTAGGTGCCTCCGGTTTCGTTCAGACCCAGAACGGACTTGTAAATGGACTGTGTGTCTGACATTGGATTTTAGTCTGTGTGATTGATTTCTATTAAATATATATCTGTTTGGCGGCGGAGGATTTATTCTCTTGCTTAACGCCCTTCTCTGAGACGTACGAGCTCAGGGGTTATATATTGATGGATATCAAACGCATGGAGTGAATTGCCTGTGTGGCATGCCTAAGTGGCAATTGATCGAGGCTTCTGTTGAAAAGCAAAGTCTTGTGGTGATGATCAAAGCACGGCCTTTGTGGCGTAGCTTTGTGTAACGTTTGCTTCGCGAGTTTCACACCCGGTATGAAGCAAAAACGGGAGAAGGACCTCAGGGAGGGCATGCGTTTCTTTCTAGTTAGAAGTGGCGTCAGTGGTTTTACACGCCCTGACGAGTTTGACTTATGTGGTTGTTGCTGTTGCGAGGCGCCTCGGATTGATCGGTCGTTCTCGAACCGATGGAGTCATTTAGTTGGCTCGTTTACGCCCCATAGGGCGGGGAAACGCATGTTCAGGCATTTTAATCCACATCGGTGGACCGGCCCTGACGATCCAAGGGCCCACCTGAGTCTGGGTCCTGAGGGGCGGGCTAGAGCGTCTCGAATCGGTTGAGGACTATCTTTTGCCTCGGTTCATAGATGGAAACCCAATTTCCAAATACGTGACTTTGCGATTTTGATTGTATAACCTATATATGGCGACATAGTGGTATGGGGCATTCATGCCGCCTATGATTGATACTTATGATTTGAAGTTGTTTTATACACTATACACTTATAATAGTATCAAATGATTTCTTTTAAACGTATCAAGCATTCTTGGCTATTATAAGGTAAAAACCCTATCCTCCGGCTTGCGTTGCATTGTGCGATGGGAACTGGGTCTTATAATAGCTTCATTGTTCTTTATTTAGCATTGCGCTGTTGTTTTATGCACTGGTATTCTTGGGAGGAAACCCGTTCCGTGTTATACGGCGTGGTCCCTTGATTTACCTGACTTTAAAAATAAAGATTAATAACTGTTTTAGTTCTCACACCAGTCACATGACTGACCTGGAGTTTATTGTTTTAACCTAAACTCTGGGTGCCCTTATTTTGACATGGGCAGCTAGTAGTTTTGGTTTTGCAGATTTATATTCACAGGATCCTGGTTTACAGTTGGAATGATATCCGGAAAGCTTTGTATCCGTATATCTCTTCTAGTTGTGTATTGTATTATTTTCCGCTGCTATGTATTTAAATGTAATTTAAATCTCTGATATTTCTGTGTAATATTCATTTATACTCTGTATATTCTTGTAATCTGATGCATTGTTGTAATATACAATGAAATGTTCTTCTGTATGCGTTCTGTTGTGGGTTGTTCTCGAACTATCCGACGCTTTCCTTTACGGGGAAGTTACGGGTCTTCATTGTTGGTATCAGAGCTTTGGTTTACAAAGCTTAGAGAACAAGACACATTAGAACCGTACGAAAGAATTCATCAGATATTGGATTAGTAATATCCAACGAGAATGACTCGTTAGAGATGGGATCAGTAGTATCCTAGAACGAGTGTGAAGAGTATATTTTTCAAATGAAAACAATTTTTGTTTTGAAAATTTAAATCAATTATTCGTATCTGATTATCTATTTATATTGAGTTGGACAGTCCAGTATATAAAGATTTTGCGTATACGTCTGATCCGCGTGTATTCGAAGTTTTAATATATTGGATAGATATAGAATCATACTCTAGTGGCCCGAAGATGATTCTGATGGTTGAGTACTCATCGTCAGAATTTATATTCGTGTGACGAAGGTGTGATATCTATATATTTCCATTAGACTGGTGTGAGAACAAAAAAAAAAAAATAGATAGGGCCTATTGTTGTGAATTGGCATTAAAAAACATGATTTTTGTATATGTATCAAAGTTATGAATTTGAAACTCTAATTCACTAATTGATTGATGTTTGTGTTGTTTGTTTATTTGTTTGCTAATTTTTAGCCATTTAGCCTAACAGAACCAAATATTGAATTATTGAAAATTGGTCACATTTGCTTGCACATACTTGTACTTACATTGAACAGGTCATAGCAAGGAGGCTAGAGCAGAGAATAAAATTTGTTTGCCCGACAAATAGGTACATGTTTACTACATAATTTCCTGTTTTGTTTAGGTGATGATGATTTTGTGAGCCTATTGGCTAGCCGCTTGGCTTTTTCTTTTTCTTTTTGAGATCTGAAGGACCGGGGAAGCTATTTGAAATTCCCCGATGCTCCCGGTGCAGGGGAGGTTATGGCGAAATTTTTCAAAAATTTAGGGTGTTAGCCAAGTTTTTGAAATTTTGAAAATTCTCAGAAACTAAAGAGTTGGAGAATGGAAGCCTGATCGATCGTAGAGCTGAATAATCATACCACTTTCGACTTTGTTCCTTTTCGGGGACGAAAAGTTTTAAGTGGGGGAGATTGTAACAACCCGGAAAATCTGGGCCAGTTTAAAATTTTTATTTTGGCGATTTTAGCGAATTTTGATTATTTAAAATGAATTATTTTAAATAATATCGACGAGAAATTTATTTTGAACGTATATATTATACGCGTCGTCGTTAGAATATAAATAATTATATATAATTATAAAAAGAATTGAAAATGGCGCGGTAGTTCGATAATTCGATTTCAAACTTCAATTGAATGTACCGGGTGCAAAACAATCCGGATTTTAGTGAAACCAAAAATAATGGGATCTAATTGTGAATATCTTTCCAACGAATCCGAAAAATCAAGATTTCATATCAGGAATCAAAAGATATGTCCAGTTGAAAATTCTGAATAGTCGCTATGGAATTCAGGCCCTTAAAAATGGACATTTTGCAAACGACCTCGGATTTCGACGAAACCAGTTTTGTTGGGTCCGCAGTGTCAAGTTATTGCTAGGTTTTAAATTTCATAATTTTTCGAATCAATATGTGAGCGTGGCAAAGGAAAACGCGTTTGACCAGTTTTAGTTGATTTTAATCGACTGGAAATTGGCCATTTTTCAAACGGTCTCAGAATTCGACGAAACTAGTTTTGTTAGGACCGTATCGTCAATACGAAGCTAGAAAATATTTTTCGAGAATTTTTAGAGTTAGTATGTGACCCCGGTAATTTGAAATGCGCGTTTAAATTCAATATAGTGATTTAAATGTAATTTTAACGGAAACTGATTGTAACAGCCGAATCAGCTTGCGATACATATCCCATTGTGTTCAGAATGGGGGTAATTAGCTATAGGCGACAGGCGGTGGGCTTCGTTTCGAGGTCGATAGAAAAAGTCAACTTTTTGAAAAAAATTAAATAATAAAATAATTAAAATAAATTTTAATTTCCCCCCCCCTTTATCTTCCTTTCTGGCCCCCCGTTCATTTTACTTTCAAACGAGAAAAAAAAAAAAAAAACCCTAGATACCTATCGATAGCCGCCCCCCCCCCCCCCCCCCCCCACCCCTGAAGCGCCGCAGCCCATCACCGAAGCCCCCCCCCCCTGAAGCACCGCAGCCCATCACCGAAGCCCCCTCCCTCGACGAACTCCCACCGAAGCCCCCCCTCGTTCGCGATACTGAAGCCGCCGACCCCCCCCCCCCCCCCCCGAAGTGCCGCCGATGACATCTTCAACCCCCCCCCCCCTTCTTCACTATGCTGTAAGTGTTTTTCGTATTTTATTTTTTTTATTTTTCGTTAAACCTAATTTCGATGTTAGGTATAAAACTAATTTCGATTTTTGGTATAAGAAAAAAACCGATTTTAAATAAGATTTTAAAACTGATTTTAAAATAAAAGATATAAAAAAAACTGATTTTAAATAAGATTTTAAAACTGATTTTAAATAAGATTTTAAAACTGATTTTAAATAAGATTTTAAAACTGATTTTAAAATAAAAGATATAAAAAAAACTGATTTTTTAACAAAATTAAAACTGATTTTAAAATAAAAGTAAAAACTGATTTTTAGAAAAAGGTTTGAACTTTAAAAATGAATTTGCTTTGAAAATAAAAATATAATTTTTGTATTGTTTAAATCGAAATAAAAATTCGATTTTTATATATTGAACTTTGAAATAAAAATTCGATTTTTATATATTGAACTTTGAAATAAAAAAATTCGATTTTTATATATTGAACTTTGAAATAAAAATATGATTTTTATATATGGAATAGCGAAGTAAAAATTCGATTTTTACATATGTAGTGAAAGCAGGCAACGAAGATGTCAAAAAGGCGAGAGCGAAGAAGATCTATATCGAAGTAGAGTCAGGATGTTTGGATAGCTATCAGTGAGAATTTCTCACCTTTCAATTTCATTTCTATTTATATATATATATACTAGGATGCAGACAGTGCTTAGTAGCACCCGACACAATCGTCCACAGACCATGGACTTGTTTGTTTGGTTGCATAGATTAGTTATATGATTTGATTTGAATTTGGTTGTTTGGTGATTTTGATTGATGTGTGAATGGCGTGGGCCTTCACTAGACCGGGGATAAGGCTAGGCCTCGTCCCGTTTCTAGTATCGTGCCGTTATGCCGCCGAAATTTTCTAAAATATGTTAGAAAAATAAAAATATCATTTTATTTAAAGAATGAACTGAATAGAAATTCATATGTTAAAATAAAATGTTTTATCGTTAAAAATATAATTTTTAACGGGAATACGAATAAATAAAATATTCATTTATAAACCAGACGGTTTGTTTATGTACACCTATTTGAAGGACATTGATTGGGACGATAAATTTTACACATCGCCCAACTGCACAAATAAAATCTTTGTTTGATTGTTTGAAAACCCCACACGGGTGTTGGGATGAAATTTGAAGTTCACTCATCCTGATTGATTAAATATGTCGATCGATTGATTGACAGGCTGTTATAAGCGTTGAATATCTATATTTGATGCTTATACAGTGTAGTGCACTTTGGTTGATGGTTGATTATTTTTCAATGCTATGATATACATGTGTTGTATGAAAATCCATATAATTAACTTTATATGGTAATTGATTGGGCCTCATTCCAATTTGAAAAATAAAGAATATTATAAAATAAAAGTTCATGTGTTGACAGTACTCATCCATTGAGATTGGTCATGTGTTGAACGAAATATTTTGATAATAAAATTTACATCTTTATCAATATAAAATAAAAGTTCATGTGTTGACAGTACTCATCCATTGAGATTGGTCATGTGTTGAACGAAATATTTTGATAATAAAATTTACATCTTTATCAATATAAAATAAAAGTTCATGTGTTGACAGTACTCATCCTTTGAGATTGGTCATGTGTTGAACGAAATATTTTGATAATAACAACTATTTTGAAAAAGAAATATTTGAAATAAAATATTTGAAAATAGAAATTTATGAAGCTGTGTTGATTAGATTGACGCCATTTTGACGTGAACGATATTTATATCGATTTTAAACGATTTCGAAATGAATTGAATTGAAAACGATTTCGAAATGAATTGAATTGAAAACGATTTCGAAATGAATTAAATTGAAAACGATTTCGAAATGAAATGAATTGAAAACGATTTCGAAATGAGTTGAATTGAAAACGATTTCGAATTAAAATGAATTGAAAACGATTTCGAAATGAATTGAATTGAAAACGATTTCGAAATGAATTGAATTGAAAACGATTTCGAAATGAAATGAATTGAAAACGATTTCGAAATGAATTGAATTGAAAACGATTTCGAAATGAAATGAATTGAAAACGATTTCGAAATGAAATGAATTGAAAACGATTTCGAAATGAAATGAATTGAAAACGATTTCGAAATGAATTGAATTGAAAACGATTTCGAAATGAAATGAATTGAAAACGATTTCGAAATGAACTGAATTGAAAACGAATTCAAATTGAATTGAAAGTGAATTGAAATGAATTCAAATTGAAATGAATTCAAATTGAATTGAAATTTGAATTGAATAGAAATGAATTTTTAAAAACGAATTTATAAAGAAGAATTCAATTTTGATTTGAATTGAAAAGGAAGTTGAAATTGCTTTTGAAACGAATTTAAAACTATTTATATAATTCGTTTTAAATAGAAATCGACGAAATATATATTATATATATTATATATATAATATAATGGCCTGAATAGAACGCGCCGCGCCGCGGCAGTTCGCGAATTTCGACCATTTATTTCAAACGGACATTACGGGAGATCCGACCGTCGGATTCTCCTAAAACCGGAACCGTCGGGTTCGTATCGAAAAGAGCTTTCTAACGAATATTAGAAATTAGAAATCTAATGGTTGGATTTGGAATTCTGTCCAAATCAAATTCGAAAAAGGTCGCTGTAAGTGCAGTTCGATGGCCATTGTTGGAAATCGACTGTACGGGCCTTGATAAAATTATTAAAAATAGTAATAATTTGTGTAAAATCATAAGAAATGATTTAGAAAGAATTGGGATGAAAAACTCCATATTTGAAAAGATAAAAATAGATTTTTATCGAAATGAACTAGTTTTGAACTAGAATTACAATTCTATTTATTTCTAAATAAATAAATTGAATTTGGAATGGTTTTGAAAATAACCATAATTTCCAATGATTGCATTGGAGTGGATTTGAATCGAAATTGTCGTCGGAATATTTCGATGTTGGAATTCTTGATTATACAGATGTTGTTATGGAAATTTGAAAGATATATATTTATATCGTTATTTCCAATACGACATTTGTTAGTCGTAGGATTTGATATTGAATATAGGCCGATATATTTTCTATTCAGAGCCTTGTATTGAATATCAAATGTGATTTGGGTTTGTCGTGAATGGTGTCTTCACTAACACTGTTCTTGAACCCAGTTGAGAAAAGATTAAATCTTTTTATTTAGATTTAATGAAGGGTACCAATTAAATAATATTTAATTGGAATTGAATGAATATTGATTTTTGGGTTTATCGTGAACAGTGTTTTAAATAACACTCGTTCTTTAACCCGATAATTAATGAATGTGATTTTGGGTTTATCGTGAACCGTGTTTTAAATGACACTGATTCTTTAACCCAGTTGAAGATTAAAACTAAGTGGGGTTTTAATGAATCTTTAATTAGATTGAAATGATCGAAAATGGAGTATCACCAGTTTTGCTCCAGGCGATAGTTAAATCTTTAATTAGATTTGAACGTGAAATGGTAATTGAATTTACCGATAACACTGTGGTGTTAGATATGAAGTATTACCAGTTTTACTTCATGGGATAAATAGGTTGGGATTGGGAAATTAAAACAAATGATTACTTCGGTAAGTTTCGTTAATCCCGGCTAGTTGAATCGAAATTCAAAAGAATATATTAAAGAATAAATTCAAGGAATTTATCTTGGATAAAATTAATGGGAACCTTTCCCTATGAATGTGAAATTTAGAAATTGACTGTCGGTTAGCCAAACAGAATGGTTTTCTGGATATTGATCTGATGTTGGTTTCGACCTTCGGGGTTAATATTTGGGGAATTATTCTCTTGATTAATTTACGGTTAGTGACTAATGAATTGGAATGAGGCGTATGTTGTGTTTGTGTAACACTTTTATAATATATACGCGAGTTATTCGGAAAGACCGGGTTTATCCCATTCTGAATAACTGATACGACGATAAGTCGAAGATGAAGACGGTGGTCGAAGACCGGAGGTCTTCACGTCGTTTGGGTGATAACTGATGATCTTGATTGGGCTGTACACCCAAGAAGATGGAAACAGTTGGTGATCGTCCAGACGTACTTGGAGATCGATGGATATGCGGGGTACTAGGTGCCTCCGGTTTCGTTCAGACCCAGAACGGACTTGTAAATGGACTGTGTGTCTGACATTGGATTTTAGTCTGTGTGATTGATTTCTATTAAATATATATCTGTTTGGCGGCGGAGGATTTATTCTCTTGCTTAACGCCCTTCTCTGAGACGTACGAGCTCAGGGGTTATATATTGATGGATATCAAACGCATGGAGTGAATTGCCTGTGTGGCATGCCTAAGTGGCAATTGATCGAGGCTTCTGTTGAAAAGCAAAGTCTTGTGGTGATGATCAAAGCACGGCCTTTGTGGCGTAGCTTTGTGTAACGTTTGCTTCGCGAGTTTCACACCCGGTATGAAGCAAAAACGGGAGAAGGACCTCAGGGAGGGCATGCGTTTCTTTCTAGTTAGAAGTGGCGTCAGTGGTTTTACACGCCCTGACGAGTTTGACTTATGTGGTTGTTGCTATTGCGAGGCGCCTCGGATTGATCGGTCGTTCTCGAACTGATGGAGTCATTTAGTTGGCTCGTTTACGCCCCATAGGGCGGGGAAACGCATGTTCAGGCATTTTAATCCACATCGGTGGACCGGCCCTGACGATCCAAGGGCCCACCTGAGTCTGGGTCCTGAGGGGCGGGCTAGAGCGTCTCAAATCGGTTGAGGACTATCTTTTGCCTCAGTTCATAGATGGAAACCCAATTTCCAAATACATGACTTTGCGATTTTGATTGTATAACCTATATATGGCGACATAGTGGTATGGGGCATTCATGCCGCCTATGATTGATACTTATGATTTGAAGTTGTTTTATACACTATACACTTATAATAGTATCAAATGATTTCTTTTAAACGTATCAAGCATTCTTGGCTATTATAAGGTAAAAACCCTATCCTCCGGCTTGCGTTGCATTGTGTGATGGGAACTGGGTCTTATAATAGCTTCATTGTTCTTTATTTAGCATTGCGCTGTTGTTTTATGCACTGGTATTCTTGGGAGGAAACCCGTTCCGTGTTATACGGCGTGGTCCCTTGATTTACCTGACTTTAAAAATAAAGATTAATAACTGTTTTAGTTCTCACACCAGTCACATGACTGACCTGGAGTTTATTGTTTTAACCTAAACTCTGGGTGCCCTTATTTTGACACGGGCAGCTAGTAGTTTTGGTTTTGCAGATTTATATTCACAGGATCCTGGTTTACAGATGGAATGATATCCGGAAAGCTTTGTATCCGTATATCTCTTCTAGTTGTGTATTGTATTATTTTCCGCTGCTATGTATTTAAATGTAATTTAAATCTCTGATATTTCTGTGTAATATTCATTTATACTCTGTATATTCTTGTAATCTGATGCATTGTTGTAATATACAATGAAATGTTCTTCTGTATGCGTTCTGTTGTGGGTTGTTCTCGAACTATCCGACGCTTTCCTTTACGGGGAAGTTACGTGTCTTCACATTAGGTATGCCACACATGCAATTCACTCCATGCGTTTGATATCCATCAATATATAACCCCTGAGCTCGTACGTCTCAGAGAAGGGCGTTAAGCAAGAGAATAAATTCTCCGCCGCCAAACAGATATATATTTAATAGAGATCAATCACACGGACTAAAATCCAATGTCAGACACACAGTCCATTTACAAGTTCGCTCTGGGTCTGAACGAAACCGGAGGCACCTAGTACCCCGCATATCCATCGATCTCCAAGTACGTCTGGACCATCACCAAATGTTTCCATCTTCTTGGGTGTACAGCCCAATCAAGATCATCAGTAATTACCCAAACGACGTGAAGACCTCCGGTCTTCGACCATCGTCTTCATCTTCGACTTATCGTCGTATCAGTTATTCAGAATGGGATAAACCCGGTCTTCCCGAATAACTCGCGTATATTTTAAATAAGTGTTACACAAACACAACATACGCCTCATTCCAATTCATCAGTCACTAACCGTAAATTAACAAGAGAACAATTCCCCAAATATTAACCCCGAAGGCCGAAACCAACATCAGATCAATATCCAGAAAACCATTCTGCTTGGCTAACCGACAGTTAGTTTCTAAATTTCACATTCATAGGGAAAAGGTTCCCATTAATTTTATCCAAGATAAATTCCTTGAATTTATTCTCTAATCTCCTTTTGAATTTCGATTCAACTAGTCGAGATTAACGAACCTTACCGAAGTAATCATTTGTTTTAATTTCCCAATCCCAACCTATTCATCCCATGAAGTAAAACTGGTAATACTTCATATCTAACACCACGGTGTTATCGGTAAATTCAATTACCATTTCACGTTCAAATCCAATTAAAGATTTAACTATCGCCTGGAGCAAAACTGGTGATACTCCATTCTCGATCTTTTCAATCTAATTAAAGATTCGTTAAAACTCCACTTAGTTTTAATCGCTAACTGGGTTAAAGAATCAGTGTCATTTAAAACATGGTTCACGATAAACCCAAAATCACATTCATTAATTATCGGGTTAAAGTACGAGTGTTATTTAAAACACTGCTCACGATAAACCCAAAAATCAATTCGAATTCAATTCCAATTAAATATCATTTAATTGGTACACTTCATTAAATCTAAATAAAAAGATTTAATCTTTTCTCAATTGGGTTCAAGAACAGTGTTAGTGAAGACACCATTCACGACAAACCCAAATCACATTTGATATTCAATACAAGGCTCTGAATAGAAAATATATCGGCTTATATTCAATATCAAATTCTACGATTAACAAATGTCGTATTGGAAATATCGATATAAATATATATCTTTCAAATTTCCATAACAACATCTGTATAATCACGAGTTCCCACATCGAAATATTCCGAAGACAATTTCGATTCAAATCCACTCCAATGCAATCATTGAAAATTCTGGTTATTTTTAAAACACTTTTCAAATTCAATTTATTTATTTAAAAATAAATAGAATTATAATTCTAGTTCAAAACTAGTTTATTTCGATAAAAATCTATTTTTATCTTTTCAGATATGGAGTTTTTCATCCCAATTCTTTCTAAATCATTTCTTATGATTTTACACAAATTATTAATATTTTTAATAATTTTATCAAGGCCCGTACAGTCGATTTCCATCAATGGCCGTCGAACTGCACTTACAGCGACCTTTTCCAAATTTGATTTGGACATAATTCCAAATCCAACCGTTAGATTTCTAATTTCTAATATTCGTTAGAAAGCTCTTTTCGATACGAACCCAACGGTTCCGGTTTTAGGAGAATCCGACGGTCGGATCTCCCGAAATATCCGTTCGAAGTCAATGGTCGAAATTCGCGAACTGCCGCGGCGCGGCGCGTTCTATTCAGGCCATTATATTATATATATAATATATACTTCGTCGATTTCAATTCAAAACGTGCTTTATAAATCGTTTTCAATTCATTTTCAAAACGGTTTCAACTTCATATTCAATTTCAAATCAAAATTGAATATTCCAATATAAATTCGTTTTAAATTCATTTCAAATCGATTTCAATTCAAATTGATTTCTAATTCAATTTCAGTTCGTTTTCAATTCAATTTCAATTCGAATTCATTTATATTCAATTTCAATTCGAATTCATTTATATTCAATTTCAATTCGAATTTATTTATATTCAATTTCAATTCGAATTTATTTATATTCAATTCTTTTCCAAATATCAGATTTTGAAATCACTTTTGATATTCATTATAAAATCGATATAAACATCGTTCACGTCAAAATGGCGTCAATCTAATCAATACGGCTTCATATATTCCTATTTTCAAATATTCTATTTCAAATATTTCTTTTTCAAATATTTCTATTTTAAAACTGGAATGAGGCCAAATCAATTACCATATAATGTTAATTATATGGGTTTTCTACAACACATGTATATATCAACAACGATGAATAATCAACCATCATCCAAAGTGCATTCTACACTGTTAAAGCATCAAATATAAATATTCAACGCTTATAACAGCCTGTCAATCGATCGATCGACATACAACTAAACAATCGGGATTAGTGTACGTCAAATATCATCCCAATACCCGTGTGGGGTTTCAAGCAATCAAACACAGATTTTTATTTGTGCTGTTGGGCGATGTGTAAAATTTATCGTCCCAATCAATGTCCTTCAAATAGGTGTACATAAACAAACCGTCCGGTTTGTAAATGAATATTTATTTATTCACATTCACATTAAAAATTATATTTTTAACGATCAAACTATTTTATTCAACCTATGAATATTCTATTCGGTTCATTTATTAAATAAAATGTTATCTTTATTTTTCTAACTTATTTTTAGAAAATTTCGGCGGCATAACGGCACGATACTAGAAACAGGACAAGGCCTAGCCTTATCCCCGGTCTAATGAAGGCCCACGTCATTCACACATCAATCAAATCAATTTCATTTCACCAGACAATTCAAACCAAATAATCTAACCAACTACACAACCAAGCAATTAAACAAACAAGCCATCCATGGTCTGTGGATGACGGGTGTCTGGTGCTACTAAACACCGTCTGCATCCTAGTATAAATATATAACTAGAAAAAGAGAATTTAGAGTGAGAAATTCTCACCGAATTGCTAATCCAACGCCATGAATCTTCTTAGGTAGAAATCTTCGTCGTTCTTGCCTCTTGTCACTCTCTTTGCCCATATTCTCTACATATGTAAAAATCGAATTTTTACTTCGCTATTCAATATATAAAAATCGAATTTTTACTTTGCTATTCAATATATAAAAATCATATTTTTACTTCGCTATTCAATATATAAAAATCATATTTTTACTTCGCTATTAAATATATAAAAATCATATTTTTACTTCGCTATTCAATATATAAAAATCATATTTTTACTTCGCTATTCAATATATAAAAATCGAATTTTTACTTTGCTATTCAATATATAAAAATCGAATTTTTATATTCTCCATCTTATAAAAATCATATTTTTATTACTCTCCTAATATAAAAATCATATTTTTATTACTCTCCTAATATAAAAATCATATTTTTAAATTTCTAAGATCAATGTGTATTTTTATTTTCTAAAACAAAGCACATCTTTATTTTCTAACAAAGTATATTTTCTTTTCTATAAACAAAGATCCTATCTTTCTTTTTCCGCTACACACATAAAGATTTCATCTTCATGTCAAGGTTATTTTTATTTTAAAACTGATTTTATACAATGGGGTTTTACCTTTTAAAAGGCTGAAATTAAACCAGGTTTTTATAATTTAAAAACTGAAATTAAACAAGGTATTGTATTTTTAAAATTGAATTTGTTAAACTAAAATAGATATAAAAACTCACTGTAAAAATATTCTGCTGTTGAACTGGACCTCGACATCAAGAAGTCGGCGCCACCATTTCCAGCGATGATCGGAGGACCATTGAAGCTCGCCATTCGAGGCGCCTACCCGTGCTCTGCCCTCTCCATGAATTTAGGGCAACTCGAGCTAGGGTTTCCGCGTTTGGAGGGGCTTAGGGCGTGGCGGTTTTGAATCGAGGTGGGGGAGGAGAGCGGGGTAGCAGCGGGAAAAGGGAGGAGTCTCTCGCCTGACCGGCGACGCAGAGAATCGGAGGAGGAGGGGGCGCGATAGGCGCGGAGGTGGCTGGAGCAGTGGCATCGCGTCCGGTCTGGAGGCTGCTCTTCGATTTAGGGCTTTGGGGGTTCGTGTCGGCGAGGAGGAGGGTGGCAGCGGGTGGCGCGCGCCAGGCACGTCGGACGACTATCGAGGACGCTGCCATTTTTTTTATTATTATTTTTTCTCTTTTGTTCTATCGATTAGAAAAAGGGAGGAGGGAGAGAATGGTTGAGAGTGAGGGTTGACTTCCTTTATAATATTATATATTTATTTTCAAAAAGCAACTTTTATTTTCGAACACGAAATCGAACCCACCGCCTGTCGCCCATAGCTAATTACCCATATTTCGAACACAATGGGATATGTATCGTAAGCTGATTCGACCATTTCGATCAGTTTCCGTCAAAATCAACATATAACTCTATATATTGAATTTGAACGCACATTTCAATTTACCGAGGTCACATACTAACTCAAAAAATTGCAGAAAAATATTTTCTAGCTTCGTATTGACGATACGGTCCTAACAAAACTAGTTTCGTCGAATTCTAAGACCGTTAGAAAAATGGCCATTTTCCAATCGATTAAAATCAACTGAAACTGGTCAAACGCGTTTTCCTTTGCCACGCTCACATATTGATTTGAAAAATTATGAAATTTGAAACCTAGCAATAATTTGACATCACGGATCCAACAAAAGTGGTTTCGTCGAAATCCGAGGTCGTTTGCAAAATTTCTATTTTTAAGGGCCTGAATTCCATAGCGACTATTCAGAATTTTCAACTGGACATATCTTTTGATTCCCGCTATGAAATCTTGATTTTTCGGATTCGTTGGAAAGATATTCACAATTAGATTCCATTATTTTTGGTTTCACTAAAATCCGGAGTGTTTTGCACCCGATACATTCAATTGAAGTTTGAAATCGAATTATCGAACTACCGTGCCATTTTCAATTCCTTTTATAATTATATATAATTATTTATATTCTAACGACGATTCAAACGAATATATACGTTCGAATTATATTCAAAATAAATTTCTCGTCGTTATTATTTAAAATAATTCATTTTAAATAATCTAAATTCGCTAAAATTGCCAAAATAAAAAATTTAAACTGGCCCAGATTTTCGGGTTGTTACAATCTCCCCCACTTAAAACTTTTCGTCCCCGAAAAGGAACAAAGTCGAAAGTGGTTTGATTAATCAACTCTACGTTCGATCTGGCTTCCATTCTCCAACTTTTCAATTTCTGAGAATTTTCAAAAATTTCAAAAATTTGGCTAACACCCTAAATTCTCAAAAAAATTCGCCATAACCTCCCCTGCACCGGGAGCCACGGGAAAATCCCGAAATTGCCATATAGGCCTTCTGATCTCAAAAAGAAAAAGAAAAAGCCAAGCGGCTAGCCAATAGGCTCATAAAATCATCATCACCCAAACAATACAGTAAATTATTGTAAACATGTACCTATTTGTCGGACAAGCAAATTTTATTCTCTGCTCTAGCCTCCTTGCTATGACCTGTCCAATATAATTACAAGTATATGCAAGCAAACGCAACCAATTTTCAATATAATTCAATATGTGATTCAATTAGGCTAAATGGCTAAGAATTAGCAAACAAATAAACAAACAGCACAAACATCAATCAATTAGTTGATTAGCTTTTCAAATTCATAACTTTGATACATAGTCAAAAATCAGATTTTTGATGCCAAATCACAACAATAGGCCCTATCTAATTTTGGTTCTCACACCAGTCAATTAGGAGATATATAGATATTACACGTTCGTCACTCGAATATAAATTCTAATGATGGAGCTTCATCATCAAAATCATCTCCGGGCGATTAGAGTGTAATTCTATATCTATCCAGTATATTAAAACTTCAAATACACGTTTGCAAGGCGTATATGCAAAATCTTTATATACTGGACTGTCCTAATCAATATAAAATAAATATTTAAATACGTATACAACGATTTAAATTTTCAAAACAAAAATTGTTTTCATTTTAAAAATATACTCTTCACACTCGTTCTAGGATACTACTGATCCTATCTCTAACGAGTCATTCTCGTTGGATATTACTAATCCAATATCTGATGAATTCTTTCGTATGGTTCTAAAGTGCCTTGTTCTCTAAGCTTTGTAAACCAAAGCTCTGATACCAGCTGTTACGAAAAGGAATTTTGCTCGGTCCGAACCAGTCGCTAAACCGACCCAGACCGGTCGAAACGCCCTATCGTTTTGAGAACACGACAAAATAGAACGCAGACGGAGGAACATTTCATTGTATATTACAAAAATGCATCAGATTACAAGAATATACAGAGTATAAATGAATATTACACAGAAATATCAGAGATTTAAATTACATTTAAATACATAGCAGCGGAAAATAATACAATGCACAACTAGAAGAGATATACAGATACAAAGCTTTCTGGATATCGTTCCAGCTATAAACCAGGATCCTGTGAATATAAATCTGTAAAACCAAAACTACTAGCTGCCCGTGTCAAAATAGGGGCACCCAGAGTTTAGGTTAAAAACAATAAACTCCAGGTCAGTCATGTGACTGGTGTGAGAACTAAAACAGTTAATCTTTATTTTTAAAGTTTGGTAAATCAAGGGACCACGCCGTATAACACGGAACGGGTTTCCTCCCAAGAATACCAGTGCATAAAACAACAGCGCAATGCTAAATAAAGAAAAATGAAGCTATTATAAGACCCAGGTCCTATCACACAATGCAACGCAAGCCGGGGGATAGGGTTTTTACCTTATAATAGCCAAGAATGCTTGATACGTTTAAAAGAAATCATTTGATACTATTATAAGTGTATAGTGTATAAACAACTTCAAATCATAAGTATCAATCATAGGCGGCATGAATGCCCCATACCACTATGTCGCCATATATAGGTTATACAATCAAAATCGCAAAGTCACGTATTTGGAAGTTGGGTTTCCATCTATGAACCGAGGCAAAAGATAGTCCTCAACCGATTCGAGACGCTCTAGCCCGTGCCTCAGGACCCAGACACAGGTGGGCCCTTGGATCGTCAGGGCCGGTCCACCGATGTGGATTAAAATGCCTGAACACTGCGTTTCCCCGCCCTTTGGGGCGTAAATGAGCCAACGAATGGATCCACCGGACCCGGATCGTCCGATCTAACCGAGGCGCCTCGCAATAGCAACAACCACACAGGTGAAAAGTATATAATTGTCAGGGCTGGTAGGTCACTGACACCACCCTAGCTAGAAAAAAACGCATGCCCTCCCTGATGTCCTCTCCCGTTTTTGGTTCATAACCGGGGTGTGAAACTCGCGAAGTAAACGTTACACAAAGCTACGCCACGAAGGTCATGCTTCGATCATCAACCACAAGACTTTGCTTTTCAACAGAAGCCTTGATCATTCGCCACTTAGGCATGCCACACAGGCAATTCACTCCATGCGTTTGATATCCATTAATATATAACCCCTGAGCTCGTACGTCTCAGAGAAGGGCGTTAAGCAAGAGAATAAATTCTCCGCCGCCAAACAGATATATATTTAATAGAGATCAATCACACGGACTAAAATCCAATGTCAGACACACAGTCCATTTACAAGTTCGCTCTGGGTCTGAACGAAACCGGAGGCACCTAGTACCCCGCATATCCATCGATCTCCAAGTACGTCTGGACGATCACCAACTGTTTCCATCTTCTTGGGTGTACAGCCCAATCAAGATCACCAGTAATTACCCAAACGACGTGAAGACCTCCGGTCTTCGACCATCGTCTTCATCTTCGACTTATCGTCGTATCAGTTATTCAGAATGGGATAAACCCGGTCTTCCCGAATAACTCGCGTATATTTTAAATAAGTGTTACACAAACACAACATACGCCTCATTCCAATTCATCAGTCACTAACCGTAAATTAACAAGAGAACAATTCCCCAAATATTAACCCCGAAGGCCGAAACCAACATCAGATCAATATCCAGAAAACCATTCTGCTTGGCTAACCGACAGTTAGTTTCTAAATTTCACATTCATAGGGAAAAGGTTCCCATTAATTTTATCCAAGATAAATTCCTTGAATTTATTCTCTAATCTCCTTTTGAATTTCGATTCAACTAGTCGAAATTAACGAACCTTACCGAAGTAATCATTTGTTTTAATTTCCCAATCCCAACCTATTCATCCCATGAAGTAAAACTGGTAATACTTCATATCTAACACCACGGTGTTATCGGTAAATTCAATTACCATTTCACGTTCAAATCCAATTAAAGATTTAACTATCGCCTGGAGCAAAACTAGTGATACTCCATTCTCGATCTTTTCAATCTAATTAAAGATTCATTAAAACTCCACTTAGTTTTAATCGCTAACTGGGTTAAAGAATTAGTGTCATTTAAAACATGGTTCACGATAAACCCAAAATCACATTCATTAATTATCGGGTTAAAGAACGAGTGTTATTTAAAACACTGCTCACGATAAACCCAAAAATCAATTCGAATTCAATTCCAATTAAATATCATTTAATTGGTACACTTCATTAAATCTAAATAAAAAGATTTAATCTTTTCTCAACTGGGTTCAAGAACAGTGTTAGTGAAGACACCATTCACGACAAACCCAAATCACATTTGATATTCAATACAAGGCTCTGAATAGAAAATATATCGGCTTATATTCAATATCAAATTCTACGATTAACAAATGTCATATTGGAAATAACGATATAAATATATATCTTTCAAATTTCCATAACAACATCTGTATAATCACGAATTCCAACATCGAAATATTCTGAAGACAATTTCGATTTAAATCCACTCCAATGCAATCATTGGAAATTCTGGTTATTTTTAAAACCCTTTTCAAATTCAATTTATTTATTTAAAAATAAATAGAATTATAATTCTAGTTCAAAACTAGTTTATTTCGATAAAAATCTATTTTTATCTTTTCAGATATGGAGTTTTTCATCCCAATTCTTTTTAATCATTTCTTATGATTTTACACAAATTATTAATATTTTTAATAATTTTATCAAGGCCCGTACAGTCGATTTCCATCAATGGCCGTCGAACTGCACTTACAGCGACCTTTTCCAAATTTGATTTGGACATAATTCCAAATCCAACCGTTAGATTTCTAATTTCTAATATTCGTTAGAAAGCTCTTTTCGATACGAACCCAACGGTTCCGGTTTTAGGAGAATCCGACGGTCGGATCTCCCGAAATATCCGTTAGAAGTCAATGGTCGAAATTCGCGAACTGCCGCGGCGCGGCGCGTTCTATTCAGGCCATTATATTATATATATAATATATATAATATATACTTCGTCGATTTCAATTCAAAACGTGCTTTATAAATCGTTTTCAATTCATTTTCAAAACGGTTTCAACTTCATATTCAATTTCAAATCAAAATTGAATATTCCAATATAAATTCGTTTTAAATTCATTTCAAATCGATTTCAATTCAAATTGATTTCTAATTCAATTTCAGTTCGTTTTCAATTTCAATTCGAATTCATTTATATTCAATTTCAATTCGAATTCATTTATATTCAATTTCAATTCGAATTTATTTATATTCAATTTCAATTCGAATTTATTTATATTCAATTCTTTTCAAAATATCAGATTTTGAAATCACTTTTGATATTCATTATAAAATCGATATAAACATTGTTCACGTCAAAATGGCGTCAATCTAATCAATACGGCTTCATATATTCCTATTTTCAAATATTCTATTTCAAATATTTCTTTTTCAAATATTTCTATTTTAAAACTGGAATGAGGCCCAATCAATTACCATATAATGTTAATTATATGGGTTTTCTACAACACATGTATATATCAACAACGATGAATAATCAACCATCATCCAAAGTGCATTCTACACTGTATAAGCATCAAATATAAATATTCAACGCTTATAACAGCCTGTCAATCAATCGATCGACATACAACTAAACAATCGGGATTAGTGTACGTCAAATATCATCCCAATACCCGTGTGGGGTTTCAAGCAATCAAACACAGATTTTTATTTGTGCAGTTGGGCGATGTGTAAAATTTATCGTCCCAATCAATGTCCTTCAAATAGGTGTACATAAACAAACCGTCCGGTTTGTAAATGAATATTTATTTATTCACGTTAAAAATTATATTTTTAACGATCAAACTATTTTATTCAACCTATGAATATTTTATTCGGTTCATTTATTAAATAAAATGTTATCTTTATTTTTCTAACTTATTTTTAGAAAATTTCGGCGGCATAACGGCACGATACTAGAAACGGGACAAGGCCTAGCCTTATCCCCGGTCTAATGAAGGCCCACGCCATTCACACATCAATCAAATCAATTTCATTTCACCAAACAATTCAATTCAAACCAAATAATCTAACCAACTACACAACCAAGCGATTAAACAAACAAGCCATCCATGGTCTGTGGATGACGGGTGTCGGGTGCTACTAAACACCGTCTGCATCCTAGTATAAATATATAACTAGAAAAAGAGAATTTAGAGTGAGAAATTCTCACCGAATTGCTAATCCAACGCCACGACTCTTCTTAGGTAGAAATCTTCGTCGTTCTTGCCTCTTGTCACTCTCTTTGCCCATATTCTCTACATATGTAAAAATCGAATTTTTACTTCGCTATTCAATATATAAAAATCGAATTTTTACTTTGCTATTCAATATATAAAAATCATATTTTTACTTCGCTATTCAATATATAAAAATCATATTTTTACTTCGCTATTCAATATATAAAAATCATATTTTTACTTCGCTATTCAATATATAAAAATCATATTTTTACTTCGCTATTCAATATATAAAAATCGAATTTTTACTTTGCTATTCAATATATAAAAATCGAATTTTTATATTCTCCATCTTATAAAAATCATATTTTTATTACTCTCCTAATATAAAAATCATATTTTTATTACTCTCCTAATATAAAAATCATATTTTTAAATTTCTAAGATCAATGTGTATTTTTATTTTCTAAAACAAAGCACATCTTTATTTTCTAACAAAGTATATTTTCTTTTCTATAAACAAAGATCCTATCTTTCTTTTTCCGCTACACACATAAAGATTTCATCTTCATGTCAAGGTTATTTTTATTTTAAAACTGATTTTATACAATGGGGTTTTACCTTTTAAAAGGCTGAAATTAAACCAGGTTTTTATAATTTAAAAACTGAAATTAAACAAGGTATTGTATTTTTAAAATTGAATTTGTTAAACTAAAATAGATATAAAAACTCACTGTAAAAATATTCTGTTGTTGAACTGGACCTCGACATCAAGAAGTCGGCGCCACCATTTCCAGCGATGATCGGAGGACCATTGAAGCTCGCCATTCGAGGCGCCTACCCATGCTCTGCCCTCTCCATGAATTTGGGGCAACTCGAGCTAGGGTTTCCGCGTTTGGAGGGGCTTAGGGCGTGGCGGTTTTGAATCGAGGTGGGGGAGGAGAGCGGGGTAGCAGCGGGAAAAGGGAGGAGTCTCTCGCCTGACCGGCGACGCAGAGAATCAGAGGAGGAGGGGGAGCGATAGGCGCGGAGGTGGCTGGAGCAGTGGCATCGCGTCCGGTCTGGAGGTTGCTCTTCGATTTAGGGATTTGGGGGTTCGTGTCGGCGAGGAGGAGGGTGGCAGCGGGTGGCGAGCGTCAGGCACGTCGGACGACTATCGAGGGCGCTGCCATTTTTTTTATTATTTTTTTTCTCTTTTGTTCTGTCGATTAGAAAAAGGGAGGAGGGAGAGAATGGTTGAGAGTGAGGGTTGACTTCCTTTATAATATTATATATTTATTTTCAAAAAGCAACTTTTATTTTCGAACACGAAATCGAACCCACCGCCTGTCGCCCATAGCTAATTACCCCTATTCCGAACACAATGGGATATGTATCGTAAGCTGATTCGACCATTTCGATCAGTTTCCGTCAAAATCAACATATAACTCTATATATTGAATTTGAACGCGCATTTCAATTTACCGAGATCACTTACTAACTCAAAAAATTGCAGAAAAATATTTTCTAGCTTTGTATTGACGATACGGTCCTAACAAAACTAGTTTCGTCGAATTCTGAGACCTTTAGAAAAATGGCCATTTTCCAGTCGATTAAAATCAACTGAAACTGGTCAAATGCGTTTTCCTTTGCCACGCTCACATATTGATTTGAAAAATTATGAAATTTGAAACCTAGCAATAATTTGACATCACGGATCCAACAAAAGTGGTTTCGTCGAAATCCGAGGTCGTTTGCAAAATCCTATTTTTAAGGGCCTGAATTCCATAGCGACTATTCAGAATTTTCAACTGGACATATCTTTTGATTCCCGCTATGAAATCTTGTATTTTCGGATTCGTTGGAAAGATATTCACAATTAGATTCCATTATTTTTTGTTTCACTAAAATCTGGATTGTTTTGCACCCGGTACATTCAATTGAAGTTTGAAATCGAATTATCGAACTACCGTGCCATTTTCAATTCCTTTTATAATTATATATAATTATTTATATTCTAACGACGATTCAAACGAATATATACGTTCGAATTATATTCAAAATAAATTTCTCGTCGTTATTATTTAAAATAATTCATTTTAAATAATCTAAATTCGCTAAAATTGCCAAAATAAAAATTTTAAACTGGCCCAGATGTTCGGGTTGTTACAGTTTCTCAAAGCATGCTTGTCTTTGCAGCATCTATTGCCAAACCCCTTCTTGAGTTGTTATTCACGCTGAAACAATTCCAGTAGGCTTAACTCCTGAATTATTAAAAACAATTTTAATACATATGTTAGTATCACTAACAATACATCTGTATGATGTTTCAGTGCCCAACATTGAATATATGCGGATATGGCTTCAAAAGCCAACTTAATTTTTTCATTAAACAATTACTAATATCTAGTCAATTTTACAAATATACATCAAATGTATGATATATGAGTATATTCATTAATAACATATATACATCAAATGTATATATGATATCATTATAACATGCAACAATAACATGTACATACATCAAATGTATGATATATATATATATATATATATTATAATATGCATGCTGCAAGTTATAGCAAATGTATTTACATTAGTTATGTGGCAACTTTTATAAATTACAACATTTACATATATATACATTAAATGTATATATTCAGCAAGTTAGTATAGATGTATGTGTATACGAACAGTTTCTTAAGCACGTATAATTATCATGTACTAACAGTATGAACGGAATTTTGACTAACGTCGGGTTTGTGGCTCTTAAGCTATTAAATCATATTTACAATATAGTTTATATATGGTAATTTTTATTCTAATCCACAGTTTTAATAAGTTAATCCACATTTTACTTTAATAAGTTAATCCATAACTATTTTGTAAGTTAATCCACGATATGATTAACTTAAAGATTTCACCCTATTATATAACTAACAATCAATTTTGTGCTTCTTCTTTCAAAATTCTCTGTTATTTCACAATTATTTGCGTTGAATTTTCCCTTCCATGGGATAAAGTAGTAACAAATAAATATGTGTTAAAATTAGAGTTGATAGCATTTGAATTCAGCGAAGAAGCAATCAATTAGATACAATTAGTTCACTAATTATATTTGAACATGATCAGACATGATATAGTAGTAGGTGATTATGAAACTAAAAACTAAGATCAAGATTCCAATAGTGGAGTTTGCATTATATGTTTTCAAATAGCTTAATATTTTGAAGGTACATCACCACCGGGCAACAACAGCAAATAAGAACTAAAATCAAATTCAAGATCTACATATTAGACAAATAACAATTAATTAAACAATACTAACAAATCAATAAAAGAGAAAATTGTATATTATAATTGTTTAGGAGTATAAATGCTTAGGGGGTCCAGATAGTGAATGTTACCCAAACAGCCTATACTCGTATTACAGTATTTGAATAAAATGATATTCTACTAATGTACAACTTTTTCAAAATATCAGAAAATAGCTAACTACAATTATATGTGATAATGGTGATATTAAAAAAATACAATTTTGTATAAAATTAATCAATTTCAAAAAAAAAACTACTTACTGTTATTACGTTGAATTACCACGCTTATGCTTGGATTTAGATGCTAGGATTCCAGAAATAAGAAGACGACGGAAAACACAGAGGAGAAGGCTGAGAAGAAGCGAAAATAAGTACATTTTTTTTGTGGATACACTGATTAAAATCTAAATTTTAGTAAAAGTCGATGATCCTATAAAATAGGGTGGATTAACTTACTAATATTGTGGATCAGAATAAAAATTACCTTTATATATCTATAAACATAAGTATATATAAATAGTATATCTAAGGTTGTGGGTCATACCCACACACACACATACACAACACAATGTGCATGTTAAAGTGATCAATATTAGATATTGTTGCTCTGGAATGATAACAAATTATCAATGGAGTAAAGAGTTGATATATGTAGAAAATATGGTCCACTATGACTAACTACATATATTTATGTATAAGGTAAACAATGAAAAAAATATGAGTTCAAGTTGATCATCCTGTTATCTGTTGTTGGCTAGCTTTTTGACCAAGCCACCCAGGATCATTCATAAGAAGAAAGCATGAAACCACGTTCTCTAAGGACATGGAGGAATGGATCGCACCATCGTCTCGCCCGATATCGGATCGCGCACCATCGTCTCGCCCACCGTCGGATCGCACACTATCGACTCGCCCATTCCATCAGCGGAACGAATCCGCTATGCGACTCGATCCGAACATATATTGTTGCCCAGAGCGAACCGATCCGATCCCCTGGTGCATGGCGAACCCTCTGACCCGTTCAAGCGCGAGCTAGTCTTCAGCGATCCGAATCGCACGGATCTAGCGACACGTGTCCCTAACCGTCATTTGGACCGATTCTCCCCATCTGCACGATCCGATTTTCAAGCAGATCGCGACACCTGTCCACAACGGCTAATTTGACTATTTCCTCAACGGTGGCGATGCGATCCGATGTTCTCGAGATTCGTGCCACGTGTTACCACGACCCGCCTGACAAAATCAGCTACAAATAGCCCGGAGCTTGGCATTCTTTGGGATCTTTTTGGCAATATTGAGTACTGAATCCGCCATTGTTGTCAAACTACTGAAATATTGAGAGAAATCCTTGATTGTGTTAGCTTTCAAAGTATAATCAATAATATATAAAGTGGACGTAGGCTCGTTAACGCCGAACCACTATAAATTCTGTGTGTTATTTCCTTTTTTCTCATTCTTCAGTTGAAACTCTATAAGCTTCAGAACAATTTGGGTGTTAGGTCCAAATTTTGATCTAACATTTTGGTGCTTTCATTGAGAGATCAGTCCTAAAGTTTAACTATTCAGTTCTTTGAAGATTCCAGCGATTCAGATATCATGGCTGGAAAAAGATCTAAGGAAGTGCGAGCTTCACAGACCAACGAAACGATTGAAGAGAGTGTGCACGAGCTGGGAAATGAAGAAGCTTTGGATCGCGGGACGCAGGGGGCGAACCGATCCGACGAAGACACCACGCTCCGAGTCGACGAAAACGAAGCGATCCGGACTGCTGAAGGGGTTGTTACTCGATCCCGAGGGAACGCCTCGCACCCTCCGCACACTGCGACCGCGAATCGACCTCAAGGGGGCGCTGCGAGCCGCCACCCACGAACCGCAGCGATCCGAAGTGATGATCAGACCACAACTCGACCTGGAAAGGAGCCTATGGCTCGCTCCTATCGTCCTGGCCCCTCTGCTCGACCCGGCTCAAGTTCTTTGCGCATAAGAGAAGGTGATGACGATCAATATGATCCTGCTGCTCCTGTTACTGAGGGGGATCTCTCTCGCTTTTCTGAAATGTGGGAGAGGTTGTTTGATGAATTGGCCGCCCAAAGGCAGGAAAGCTCCGTCCTGCGACAAAATCTGACTGCTATGGATAGAAGACTTGATGAGCTTGCAAGGCAAAGAACACCGCCAGTTCGTCCACTCACTCCAGCATATTCTTCTTCGTCTGAAGAATCGCCGAGACCTCCGCGACGACCATATGAGAGAGCCGAAAACATAGAACAGCTTCGGTTTGGAACCCTGCCATCACAGGAAGAAGAAGCACTGGGGGCGGGGCTCTCAAACCGTAATGTGAACAATCAAGCCACAGCTCCCAGGGCTCGAGATGTGGACAGTCCTGTGCATAACAGACTACCTCAGCCCCGTCGCCGCGCACCTGCTCATTGTAACACCCCACCTCCGCCAGGGTGGCTCTTGCAAGCACTCTGACTTTGGAGGGGCGTTTGAATCAGGTAAACATGCATCATGATGTATCAAGGCAGAACAAGAACATATGTATATATGTAAACAGAGTAAATAAGATAAGTAAAACAGCGGAAGATTTCAAACTATTTCAAAACAAGTCTGGTACACATAATGTCAACTTTCCAAATACACAAGTCTAGATAAAAACAACATCACTGAAAAACTGAAATACATAAGTACTATCCCCAAAATAAGTGATAACCATAGCTAGCTTCATGTCAAGACCGTACATGAGCTAAAATCCCACAAGCAAGCGATCAGAAGTCCAAGCTAAGCTCCAATATTCCCACCCTGAGAACCTGGGGGGGAAACGGAAGAAAAGAGGCGAAAGAAAAACAGGTCAGTCAAAAAGACTGAGTAAGCCCTACTACAATCAATGTAAACTGATAAAGTTAACTGGCATGAGAAGCAGGGATGAACATAAGGATAACAACATACTAGCATGATGATTAACCAACAAGGTAGATAAAGGTGTCATCGCATAATCAGGTTTAAGGTTTTGCACCACAGGTGTACTAGTAAACTAACATGACTTGATAAAACAAGTATTGATCCCTTGGCCCAAGCTTTGGCCCAATAACATGAAGTGACCCTAATACGCGGTCCAACCAAACGGTCTAGTCGATCGGCTCCCTATAAGCCTAACTCGTCACGTGTTGGTGTCAATACGGCCCAAACAAAATTGTAGTCAGACTGTGCCGGGTCTCCCGTCGGGTGTATCAAGCCCTAGGGTGTCAACCCCTGGACACCATAAACATAAGTGCACAGTCTCGATCTACTGGTACCCGTGCATGCTTTCCCCGGCTTCGGACTATGTGCACGACCATAGTCCGCCCGGAACTACACCGGCGTACCACTCTGCCGTCGTTTTTGGTCACTTACCTCCAGTCCAGTAATCGTGCCCCCACCCTAGCCTAGTCCCTAGGGTCTTAATGATACAAACTTGGGATTACTGCTGGAGTGGACCCCCATTGCTAGGATTTTCTAGTGGGTTAAGTACGGTTTAACCCTCTTGCTAATCATAGATTAACTTGGTTAAGTGTAACGATGAGTTCACGACTTAACCCTGATTAATCTACCAAGCCCAAATTGGTTAAGTATTAAGTGGACCATGACTTAACCCAAATCATGAGGCATTAATTAATTAATGTGCCTTAACCTCTCACATTAGACTTTGTTGCGGTTACTAGTTAAGCCGGTCGGTTCCGGGTAGCTTTATACCACAACTTGGTCTAACCTCGGGTTCAAGGTACAACATGACCAACTTCTCACATTGGGTCCTATTGTTTGTAATAACTAGTTAAGCCGGTCGGTTCCGGGTAGGTTTACGCTACAAACTCAACCCAACCTCGAGTTGGTTACACTTATATTTTCTAAGTGTCATGTCCATTATGTTTCCCAAAACATATTACAAGTTTTCAAGAATTTGGGTAGACCTAACTTAATAGGTAAATTCCCAATGGGTAGACCTAACTTAATAGGTAAATTCCCAATCTTATGTTTTTATGTCTTTTAAGTTTACCCAACCCCAAACGCAATCCCATCGCTTACATATCGCAATAGCGCATAAAGGATAGAAAGAGGGAACTTGGCATAATCATGACATAAAGGTGTTGAAGCCACAAGTTTAACATGGTGGCATATGAAATGTACATATGTTCATATATTTGCATATTACATTTTTAGGCCTCAAAAACATGCATAAAACCAAACTTAGCATATTGGTGATACATGGTGATAAATGACATGTAGAAATGGCCATAAGTTCGCATTTAGCCTCACATGCAAGTTATCCTAAGGGATATGATAACTTACATGTTGCCAAAATGCAACCTTTAGCATAAAGCTTGAAGCTTTAAGCTCATAAGCCCAAGATAGGCTTGCATAACATGGTAACATGAACAAAATGATCAACCCAAACTTGCATACCATAACTTGCATATCATATGACAAACTTGCATATCAAACTTGCATAACATGATAAACTTGCATATCACAACATGGCAAACTTGCATAGCATAACATGGTAATCTTGCATATCATAACATGGCAAACTTGCATAGCATAACATGGTAAACTTGCATATCATAACATGGCATACTTGCATAACATAACATGATAAACTTGCATATCATAACATGTCAAACTTGCATAACATAACATGATAAACTTGCATATCATAACATGGCAAACTTGCATAGCATAACATGGTAAACTTGCATATCATAACATGGCATACTTGCATAACATAACATGATAAACTTGCATATCATAACATGGCAAACTTGCATAACATAACATGATAAACTTGCATATCATAACATGGCAAACTTGCATAACATAACATGATAAACTTGCATATAATGGTCAACCAAACTTGCATCATTCATTTAACTTTAGAGTTTAAATATGAAAGTAGAAAAGGGCTTACAATGCTTATGAAGACACAAAAATATATATAGATTGAGACAAAGCCCTTATGCAATCAAATAAACCCAAAATGCAAGCTCCAATAGAAAAACCCTTGAGCCAAAATGATCAAAACTCTTGCTTTATGATGTAAATATGGAAACTTGACTTGAATGCAAGCTAATGATGCTCATACAAGCTTGAAAACTCTTGTATGCATGGAAAATCTCTCATAGAAATAACTTAGAATTTTATGAAGAGAGTGGAGGCCATGAGAGGAATGATTTTGCCATAGTTTAGTTACTTGAATGAATAATGATGATTTAGGGTTAGGTTAGGGGCTTATTTATAGAGATTAGGATTAGTTTCAACCTTAGGATTAAACCCTAATTCCAATCTCAGCCCTTAAAACCGAATCTAGCCCCAAAACCTAACCAAAACCCCAAAATGGTGCACCAGGCAAAACTGCCCGGCTGAACCAAGTCGACAGCCAAGTCGACAGGGCTGTCGACTTGGGTTCAACCAAGTCGACAGGGCTGTCGACTTGGGTGCTCTGGCGGGAATTTTCCCACCTGGCCCAATCTGACCCTAATTTCCAAATTCAAACTTGAATTTGAAATCTGTTTTTACTTTGAAATTTTCTGAAAACTTCGTTGGGCCTTAATCGGGTCATACGGACTCCGATTTTCGAAAACTCGGACTCTATTTCGCGTATTTTTCCGAGACGAACGCAATGGCATAGCCCGTTTCCCTTGATTCAGATTTTAGAATTAAATTCTGCCTCGATTTATGTTATAACAGGTTATTGAAAATACGGGTTGTTACATTCTCCCCTCCTTAAAGTATTTCGTCCCCGAAATCTTCAAGTTAGGAAGAACGTATCTTACCATCCAACATCCATCTACTCAAAACATCATCCACGAGCAATCATTGTCCTTACAAGATTCTAAATGTTGTATGAACATATGCAAAGGTGTGTGTATATGTACTTATCTAATGCAAATATCATCAATGCAAATTATGTTAGTGAAATGAATCCATATGTATGCAATTCCTAACATAATGTATAACATCTATATGCGTGCACATAACATACATCCATATGCAACATCCATGTGATAACACAAAAATTTTCATCCATGAATAAGCATAAACACTCATGCATATGCAATATGAGGAGTGTGTGAGCCGATCTAGTGCCTAACGTGTATAATGCATCCACGAGTAACCACTTGCAAACACTTGCAACCACTTGCAAACATCAAGCATAACATGTTTCAAACACATGTTTCATCCAAAGGGTTTCTACCTAAGGTTCTCATGACAAGATTAACACGATATAGATAGCAAAAGAAAGATATGCTACAAAGAGATCGGGAAGATAAGCAGGATATACTCCTTTCGGATTACAAGAAATCCCTTCCTAACCCAACCCCAATCCTATAAAAGCCCAAAAGGTTTAGTCAACCTAACGGACCCCTTCAAACCCTGACATGTATTACTAGCCAATAAGTCATACCTCCCGACAGAAATAGGACCGAGAATGGAACCGAGAGGATATACGTAAAAAGATAACATGCGAGTAAGTTCCACCGGAAAACAAGGATCAAGGATATACTCTTAGAAAGAGATATGATGCGCGTATCTAGCCTTCAGTCTTCTAAGTCACGTTTCCTTGAGTTTAACTCCACTGTGCTTTGACCGTCTTTTACTTCATGATTCCTTGGCTTCTTAACTCTTATTTCCAAATATGAGTTGGAACCCATTTCATTGTCGCCTCTCGTCTTCCTCTTTCACTTACTCTTCTATCATTCTTGGCTTAAACATAACTATGACCTCATGGTTTCATGCAAGCTCTCCAAAATTCACTAGTGAATCCTGGATCTCGTTTACTTACTATAAAGTATTCCACGCAGCAGAACTTTTCTTGGAAATACCAATCCACGTTGCCAATTGCTCTTACCAACGTGATTTTCTATAACTCTTGCTTGAACAAAATGAACCATCCGCCTGCGAATGATAGGCCGTACTTAGATTCAGTTGCTTGCCTATGACTTCCCGTAGACTATCCCAAAACTGGCTAGTGAAGATTGAGTCATGGTTACTAACTATACTTTAGGGAACCTCGTGCAACCGCTTTATTTCTTGAAAGTAAACTGTCACTAGCTATGATGTAGTCCTTTCGCTCTTTACCGGAGTGAAATGAGCACTCTTCGTGAGTCTACCTACTATGACCCACATGCTCTTATTCCCTTTCTTGATCTAGGCAGTCCATCCACGAAATCCTTCGTGACGCTTTTCCCTCTTCCATTGCGGGGACCTCCAATGGATATAATAGCCCACTGGGCTTCTATGACTCGGCCTTTAACCTGTTGGCACAACATGCACCTTGGGACAAACTCGGCCACCTCCTCGGGTGATGTGCATCTTCAAGAACCTTCTTTCTCTCATCGCGTCTTAGCCATCCCTTGTCATCTATAGCGAGGTGACTTACCATCTCGCCTTGAATCAACTTGTCCATGATCTCGACTAACTGCGGGTCTTCTTTCTGCGAAGTCCCTACTTGATCCAGAAGGGTAGGTCTAAGCTCAAGGGACGCTAACTAACTAATTAACTGAGAGAACTTCTTACTTCAATTGTCCTCGTCGGAGCTTTTCGGTTTTGAACCGCGACCACTTTAGCAGAATCCACCACTAAGCCTTGCTTAGAAACTATGTGCCCAAGAAATCTAACTCCTTTTTCTCCAAAATGACATTTGGAGGACTTGGCTTTCAACTGATGCGCTCTAAGCGTATCCATCACCTCCTTGAGATGTCTAGGATGTTCTTCCTCGTTCTTTAAGAAAGTCAGGATATCGTCTACAAAGACTACCACAAAATCGTTCAGGAACTCCCTAGACACCCTACTCATCAAGTCCACGAAGTAGGCGGGTGCATTAGTCAAACCGAATGGCATGACCAGCCATTCTAAGAATCCATCTGGAATTCTGAACGCAGTTTTGCCTATACTATCCTCAACTACTCTGAGCTGATGGAATCCAGTAGCAAGATCAAGAGAAAACAGATGTTCCTACAAGCTGATCAAACAAATCATCGATCCTTGGCAATGGTTGTCTATTCTCTTTGTTTAACTCACGATAATCAACACAAAGTCGAAGAGAACCATCTGCCTTGGTAGTAAATACTACAGGCGCTCCCCATTCAGATATACTTCGTCTAATGAAGTTCTTCTCAAGCAACTCCTTGACTTGCTTTCTTAACTCTCATCTTGCGGGGCCATGTGCCTAACCGGCCACGAAACTATCTTGGCATTATCAACCAGATAAATGCGGAAATCTATCTCTCGTTTAGGGGTAACCCCCTTCACTTCACCCAAGATATCAGGATATTCTCGGACCACCCTCACCTATTGCAAACTATCGATAGACGAGTTGAGGGGTTCAAGATAACACAACATGACGGGACTCATAGGGTTACTAGAAATTTTTAGGGTATTACCGAGGCGAGTCATGAGCCTCTCAACCCTATGCTCAAAAATCAAGGATGGCTCCAAAACTGGACAACCCATCCATGCCCAAAATCAACCCATACCCCATGAAACCGAGAATATAAGCATCACACGAGAACTCTACACTAATGATAGAGATTTTCAAATCCACGTAGATAATAGAAAAATGGGCGGAAACCCCAATTGGATTTGAAACACACACGGGATCATTAACTAGACTAGTACTTAGGTGCAAACTTTCAACTAGATCAGATGAAATAAACTATGCGATGCACCAAAATCAAACAAAGTACAAGCAGGAAAATCAGAAATGTAAACAAGACTTTTAACAGAAACATTACCTCGATCAAGAGCTGGAAGAACGATGTTGAAGGGGTGAACTCGCCCTTCAGACGGTCTTGCACACTGAGTCTGACCTTGCCCTTGCTTCTTCGGGCAATCTTTGCTGAAATGTCCAAACTCACCACAACGATAGCATTCACCACTCTTCCTTTTCCTCTTCTTACAATCCTTAATAAGATGCCCAACTGAACCGCAATAATGGCACTTCCTCTTGTCGTTATTGCCCTTGTTGTTGTTCCCCTTGTTGCCTTGACTCTTGTTCTTGTTCTAATTGCCTTGACTGCTCTGACCGCTTGGATTACCCTGATTTCCTTTCCACTGGGAACCAGTCTTCTTGGCTTGAGTATCATTCATCTTGATCTCCTTCTTGTCACTCCTATTCTCTTCATTGAGTAGGGCCATATTCACCAAGCTCTCGAAAGTTGCCCCCAAGGGTATATGAGTCATGGCTAAACCATGTAATGGCTCATTTAATCCTAGAGCAAAGTACAGGGCCTTCTTCTGAGCTGTGTTAACCAAGTCTAAACCGACCCGAGCCAGTTGATTAAACTTATCTATGTATTCCCTAATAGTCATGTCCCCTTGCTTCAGTGATAGGAACCTTAGTCCAAACTTTCCCCTAAAGTCATCCCAAGTCTCAATTGGCCTAGTAGCGGTGGTGACCACCCACCAACGTGCAACTTCTTCCTTTAGCAACCACACTGCTAATAAAACCTTCCTACGGTCATCTATATCAAAGAAGGCAAAAAGATCTTCGGTTTCTTTCAACCAATTCCTTGCCTCTACATAAGTCTCGGTTCCAATGAAATTCTTGCAACCCATCGCCTTAAAGTTCTTACAAGTTTCCGCAAAATCCGCTTGTGGAGGCTGAGGGGGAAGAGAAACATCAGCTATGGGAGGAGGAGGAGAAACATTAACCACCGGAGGAGGAGAAGGAGGAACATCTGCGGGGTCGGCTTCGGTCGCCCTAGCCTCCAAAAGTCTCCTATACCAAACAGGTACGTGTACTCCCTCCGGAATGGCAAAGTTATCGGCCATACTGAAAACGAAGAAAAAGATAGATTCAGAATGGAGAAAAACGAAGGAATTTTTGCTAATGGCTTTTTGGGGAATAGCCTTTAAAATAAACTAGACTTTTCTTTGGAAAATACTTTATACTTGGTTTTGAAAATAGTTTTCCAAAAAATTTCTAAAAACCTTTTTGTTCCTTCTCGTAAACCATATGCTCTGATACCAAATGTAACACCCCACCTCCGCCAGGGTGGCACTTGCAAGCACTCTGACTTTGGAGGGTGGTTTGAATCAGGTAAACATGCATCATGATGTATCAAGGCAGAACAAGAACATATGTATATATGTAAACAGAGTAAATAAGATAAGTAAAACAGCGGAAGATTTCAAACTATTTCAAAACAAGTCTGGTACACATAATGTCAACTTTCCAAATACACAAGTCTAGATAAAAACAACATCACTGAAAAACTGAAATACATAAGTACTATCCCCAAAATAAGTGATAACCATAGCTAGCTTCATGTCAAGACCGTACATGAGCTAAAATCCCACAAGCAAGCGATCAGAAGTCCAAGCTAAGCTCCAATATTCCCACCCTGAGAACCTGGGGGGAAACGGAAGAAAAGAGGCGAAAGAAAAATAGGTCAGTCAAAAAGACTGAGTAAGCCCTACTACAATCAATGTAAACTAATAAAGTTAACTGGCATGAGAAGCAGGGATGAACATAAGGATAACAACATACTAGCATGATGATTAACCAACAAGGTAGATAAAGGTGTCATCGCATAATCAGGTTTAAGGTTTTGCACCACAGGTGTACTAGTAAACTAACATGACTTGAATAAACAAGTATTGATCCCTTGGCCCAAGCTTTGGCCCAATAACATGAAGTGACCTTAATACGCGGTCCAACCAAACGGTCTAGTCGATCGGCTCCCTATAAGCCTAACTCGTCACGTGTTGGTGTCAATACGGCCCAAACATAATTGTAGTCAGACTGTGCCGGGTCTCCCGTCGGGTGTATCAAGCCCTAGGGTGTCAACCCCTGGACACCATAAACATAAGTGCATAGTCTCGATCTACTGGTACCCGTGCATGCTTTCCCCGGCTTCGGACTATGTGCACGACCATAGTCCGCCCGGAACTACACCGACGTACCACTCTGCCGTCGTTTTTGGTCACTTACCTCCAGTCCAGTAATCGTGCCTCCACCCTAGCCTAGTCCCTAGGGTCTTAATGATACAAACTTGGGATTACTGCTGGAGTGGACCCCCATTGCTAGGATTTTCTAGTGGGTTAAGTACGGTTTAACCCTCTTGCTAATCATAGATTAACTTGGTTAAGTGTAACGATGAGTTCACGACTTAACCCTGATTAATCTACCAAGCCCAAATTGGTTAAGTATTAAGTGGACCATGACTTAACCCTAATCATGAGGCATTAATTAATTAATGTGCCTTAACCTCTCACATTAGACTTTGTTGCGGTTACTAGTTAAGCCGGTCGGTTCCGGGTAGCTTTATACCACAACTTGGTCTAACCTCGGGTTCAAGGTACAACATGACCAACTTCTCACATTGGGTCCTATTGTTTGTAGCAACTAGTTAAGCCGGTCGGTTCCGGGTAGGTTTACGCTACAATCTCAACCCAACCTCGAGTTGGTTACACTTATATTTTCTAAGTGTCATGTCCATTATGTTTCCCAAAACATATTACAAGTTTTCAAGAATTTGGGTAGACCTAACTTAATAGGTAAATTCCCAATGGGTAGACCTAACTTAATAGGTAAATTCCCAATCTTATGTTTTTATGTCTTTTAAGTTTACCCAACCCCAAACGCAATCCCATCGCTTACATATCGCAATAGCGCATAAAGGATAGAAAGAGGGAACTTGGCATAATCATGACATAAAGGTGTTGAAGCCACAAGTTTAACATGGTGGCATATGAAATGTACATATGTTCATATACTTGCATATTACATTTTTAGGCCTCAAAAACATGCATAAAACCAAACTTAGCATATTGGTGATACATGGTGATAAATGACATGTAGAAATGGCCATAAGTTCGCATTTAGCCTCACATGCAAGTTATCCTAAGGGATATGATAACTTACATGTTGCCAAAATGCAACCTTTAGCATAAAGCTTGAAGCTTTAAGCTCATAAGCCCAAGATAGGCTTGCATAACATGGTAACATGAACAAAATGATCAACCCAAACTTGCATACCATAACTTGCATATCATATGACAAACTTGCATATCAAACTTGCATAACATAACATGATAAACCTTGCATATCACAACATGGAAAACTTGCATAGCATAACATGGTAATCTTGCATATCATAACATGGCAAACTTGCATAGCATAACATGGTAAACTTGCATATCATAACATGGCATACTTGCATAACATAACATGATAAACTTACATATCATAACATGGCAAACTTGCATAACATAACATGATAAACTTGCATATCATAACATGGCAAACTTGCATAGCATAACATGGTAAACTTGCATATCATAACATGGCATACTTGCATAACATAACATGATAAACTTGCATATCATAACATGGCAAACTTGCATAACATAACATGATAAACTTGCATATCATAACATGGCAAACTTGCATAACATAACATGATAAACTTGCATATAATGGTCAACCAAACTTGCATCATTCATTTAACTTTAGAGTTTAAATATGAAAGTAGAAAAGGGCTTACAATGCTTATGAAGACACAAAAATATATATAGATTGAGACAAAGCCCTTATACAATCAAATAAACCCAAAATGCAAGCTCCAATAGAAAAACCCTTGAGCCAAAATGATCAAAACTCTTGGTTTATGATGTAAATATGGAAACTTGACTTGAATGCAAGCTAATGATGCTCATACAAGCTTGAAAACACTTGTATGCATGGAAAATCTCTCATAGAAATAACTTAGAATTTTATGAAGAGAGTGGAGGCCATGAGAGGAATGATTTTGCCATAGTTTAGTTACTTGAATGAATAATGATGATTTAGGGTTAGGTTAGGGGCTTATTTATAGAGATTAGAATTAGTTTCAACCTTAGGATTAAACCCTAATTCCAATCTCAGCCCTTAAAACCGAATCTGGCCCCAAAACCTAACCAAAACCCCAAAATGGTGCACCAGGCAAAACTGCCCGGCTGAACCAAGTCGACAGCCAAGTCGACAGGGCTGTCGACTTGGGTCCAACCAAGTCGACAGGGCTGTCGACTTGGGTGCTCTGGCGGGAATTTTCCCGCCTGGCCCAATCTGACCCTAATTTCCAAATTCAAACTTGAATTTGAAATCTGTTTTTACTTTGAAATTTTCTGAAAACTTCGTTGGGCCTTAATCGGGTCATACGGACTCCGATTTTCGAAAACTCGGACTCTATTTCGCGTATTTTTCCGAGACGAACGCAATGGCATAGCCCGTTTCCCTTGATTCAGATTTTAGAATTAAATTCTGCCTCGATTTATGTTATAACAGGTTATTGAAAATACGGGTTGTTACACTCATGGTAACAGGGGGCAACGGAGCCCTATCCGAGCCCCGGATTTCGTGACTGCTCCTGGAAGAGAAATTAGAGAACCCCGCCGAGCCAGAGGCACTGACCCTGAACCCCCTTTGACCAGTGCAAATGTTGCAGCCATGATCCACCAGATTCTGGCAGATAGCCGTGGACAACGAAATGAAGATTGGGGGATCGACCGCAGTCACACCCCTTTCACTGATGATATTTTGGATGCGACTTTTCCAAGGCATTTCAACATGCCACAAATGAACCGATATGCGGGTAGGTCTGATCCTGTCCAACATCTGATGAGATACTCTTGGTCAATGACCGCTGCCGCAGCCTCTGACGCTGTTAAGTGCAAAGCGTTTCCCATATTCCTGGAGGATGTGGCTTTGTTATGGTTTACTCGCTTGCCGGCGAGATCGATTTCTAGCTTCAGGGAGTTGAGTGAGAAGTTCGTAGAACAATTCCGTATCTACACACAAAAGACAAAAAGTGTGATCGATTTGTTCCTTGTCAAGCAGCGACCAGGCGAGAGTTTAAGGGTGTACCTGGATCGTTTCAATTTGGCAGCTACTGAGGTTAAAGATCCCCATGAACCGACCGTTGTCGCAGCACTGATTGACGGAGTAGATAAGGACACTGAATTCGGGAGGTGCCTGGCAGGCAAACCGCCCCACACTAGAGAGTTATTCTGCGAGAAAGCCAACGTACATTTACGTCGGGAAGAGGTATATGCTAACCGAAAGGCAAAAACGGCCAATAAGGAGGAAATCCAGAGCAATGTCGCCATAAAGCAAACGGGAGACAGCTCGGGGAAAGTCGAAGTAAATGTCGGAAATCAGAATCAGGGTGGTCGTCAGCCGGGTAACAACAATAATAATGGTAACGGCAACAACCGGAAGAGGAACCGAGGGAACGACTCCCAGAGAAGGACCCGTCCCAGGGCCTTTGAAAGTTATACACCAATAAATGACACTCTGGAAAATATCTTCATGGATGCGTATGAAGTCCTCCAGAATAAGAGGCCACCTCCTAGAGAGTCGACGGATAAAGAGCGTGAAACAGGGAAGTTTTGTCTCTTCAATCAGATTCACGGCCATTCGACGAATGAATGCCGTCACCTAAGAGATGTAGTCGAAAGGCTGCTTCGAGAAGGAAAGCTGGATGAATACAGAGTAACGCCCAGGGACAGGGGGCAAGCAGTGCAGGCCCCAAATCAGAACCAGAATCAACTCGCTGCTAGGCCGACTGCCCAGCAAAAGGGAAAGAACATTGTTATCAATACCGTAATCGGAGGACTTTATCTCGCCGGGCATAGTTCCAAGGCATTGGATCAATACGTCAATGCAGCCAAACAACACCTCGAGGTAGGGGAGTGTAGCAACCCTGAGGACAGTATCCCGGTGAAGCAGCAAAAGATGATGACCGATGATGTCGTCTTCCGAGAACGAGAAAGCATTGGAGTCCACGCTCCGACAGAAGATCCATTTGTAATTACAGTACCTATTGGTCCAGCCACTGTTCATAAGGTTTTGGTGGACAACGGGAGTTCCGTCAACATTCTTTTCAAAAGGACATTTGACCAGATGAACCTCGAAATAAAAGACTTGAAGCCTTGTCAAGGATGGATTCGTGGATTCAACGGAGCATCTACCGCTCCAATGGGTTATGTGGAATTACCGGTTACGCTTGGGGAAGGAGAACGCCAGAGAGTGAGAATCCTTCCCTTCGTGGTTTTGGACGCTGAATCACCCTACAACGCCATCTTGGGCCGACCGGCCCTCGCAAAGTTTAGAGCCTGTATAGCCCCCTGGTGCTTGTTATTGAAATTCCCCACAGAAGCTGGCATTGGTATCGTCAGAGGGGATCAGGTTGCCACGCGAGCATGTTATGTTGCCGAACTAAAGCTACTCCGCAATGGAGGGGATATCGAAACTAAAGGCGCTTCTCCCCCTACGGGGGCGGAGACCTTATAGCAACCAAAGAGGATAGTCGTTGGAGAGTCGCCTAGAGAGATGCCCGAGGATATAGATCCCAGAGAGGATCAAGAACCCGGGGGCAGAATGGCAGTTCCTAACGAGACGACTGTGGATGTACCGATCGATGACAGTAACCCAGAGAAGGTCCTTATGATTGGATCCCAATTAAATCCGATTTCGCTAAAGAATTGACGGATTTCTTAAAAAATAACTTGGATGTATTTGCTTGGACTCATGCAGACATGTGCGGGATATCCCCATCAATCATGAGCCATTCATTAAGCATTAACCCTAAACATCCTCCCATAAAGCAAAAAAGGCGAATGTTGGGCCCGGAGAGGTCTGCTGCCTTGAAAGAAGAGGTCGAAAAGCTAAAGAGTAATGGATTTATCAGAGATTCAACCTACCCAGACTGGATTTCGAATCCAGTCCTAGTAAAGAAGGCCAACGGGAAATGGCGAGCGTGTATTGACTTCTCGGATTTGAACAAAGCCTTTCCAAAAGATAGTTTCCCGTTACCTCGGATTGACCAGTTGGTAGACTCGACGGCAGGTCATGAGCTTCTCTCATTTATGGATGCTTATTCAGGATACAACCAGATTCCGATGCATGTTCCAGATCAAGAGCACACTAGTTTTATCACGGATCTGGGATTATATTGTTATGTGGTGATGCCCTTTGGTTTGAAGAATGCAGGCGCTACATATCAACGTTTGGTCAACAGGATGTTTTATAACCAGATCGGGAAAACAATGGAAGTATACGTCGACGATATGTTGGTTAAGTCCAAGCAATCTTCTCAATACACTACTGACTTGGCAGAGATGTTCGGCATTCTTCGAAAGTACGGAATGAAACTCAACCCAACCAAATGTTCGTTCGGTGTTGCTTCTGGAAAATTCTTGGGATTCATTGTCAGTTCCCGCGGTATTGAGATTAATCCAGATCAGATCGCGGCAATCAGAGACATTCAGGAACCTAGGCAAATTAGGGATGTGCAAAGCCTTACCGGAAAAGTGGCCGCATTAAGCAGATTTATCTCCAGGGCTACGGATAAGTGCATCCCATTCTTCGAATTAATAAAGCGAGGAAAACGCCACTTCAAATGGACACCCGACTGCGTAGAAGTGTTTCGGAATTTACTCAGGCACTTGGAGAAACCTCCGATATTATCTAAGCCAATAGATCACGAGGACTTATTCGTGTATTTGGCAGTGTCATCCCATGCGATCATCTCAGCATTGGTAAGGGAAGAGGATAAGGTCCAAAGACCTGTGTATTATGTGAGCAAAAAATTGACAGCAGCAGAGCGTAATTATCCACGAATAGAAAAGTTGGCGTATAGTTTGTTGATCACCTCTAGAAAGCTTCGACATTATTTTCAGGCGCATCCTATCACCATATACACCGATCACCCGCTCAAGCAAGTCCTACAGAGACCAGAGGCATCTGGAAGGTTACTCAAATGGAATATTGAGCTAAGTCAATTTGATTTGAACTTTCAGCCCAGACGGTCAATTTGGGGGCAAGTGATAGCCGACTTCATAGCAGAGTTCGCTGTCCCTGAGGAAGATATAGCAAACGAAGAAACTAATCCTTCAAAATTACTTTTCGATCCCAATGCCTGGGGATTGTATACCGATGGCGCTAGGAATAACGAAAGATCCGGCGCTGGGATAGTGCTTGAAACCCCCGAGAAATGATTGATAACCTATGCAGTCCGAATGGAGTTTCATGCCACTAACAATGATTCTGAATATGAAGCTCTAATAGCCGGATTAAAGATTGCAAAGGAACTAGAAGTCACAAAGCTGAACATCTTCTGCGACTCCAAGTTAGTTGTGAACCAAGTCACTGGAAAATTCCAAGCTAAAAGTGCAAGATTGATTTTATACTTAAAGAGAGTGAAAGAATTGCTGAACGATTTTGATCACTACAGCATATTTCATATTCCGCGATCTGAGAATCAGCAGGCAGACAAGTTGGCCAAGATGGCTAGTTCCGACGATCCTGAAGTGACTGGATTAGCCCCCGTTGAAGTACTTCGGTCCCCTAGCATAGATCAAATGGAAATCGACCTAGTACTAGATACGGAACCAGAAAGGGAGTCCTGGATGACCCCTCTGAAGAATTTCCTGATGGATGGAACGCTTCCGACCAAGAAAAGTGAGAGGCGTAAAGTAATCCGTAAAGCCGCCCGATACGTTCTGCAAGGCGGAGTTCTTTACAGACAAGGGTTTTCAATGCCCCTCCTTCGGTGTGTAGCCCACGATGACATCAAACGTGTGCTGCAAGAAGTCCACGAAGGCGAATGTGGTGACCACACTGGAGGGCAAACTTTGGCAAAGAAGGTGTTGCGGCATGGTTATTTCTGGCCTACCATAAACAAGGATGCAGCAAGATACGCGCGACGGTGTGATGCGTGCTAGAGATTTTCAAAGATACCTAGAGCACCTCCTAATCAGTTAAAAACGATGATGAGTCCATGGCCTTTCGCTATGTGGGGAATTGATATCATTGGAAGTCTCCCCATAGCAAGGGGGCGGAGCAAAGTTCGCTATTGTGGCCGTAGATTATTTCACTAAGTGGGTCGAGGCTGAGCCACTAACTACGATCACAACCAAACGAGTGATCAACTTTATCGTGAGAAACATCATCTGTCGATTTGGGATTCCAAAGATTGTACTAACGGATAACGGAACTCAGTTCGATAGCGCTGAATTCAGAAACTTCTGCCAAAAATACCACATTGAGAATCGGTACACCTCTGTGGCGCACCCGCAATCGAACGGACAAGTCGAAGCGGCAAATAAAGTAATTAAGTCCATTCTGAAAAGAAGAATGAAGCGGGCTAGAGCCATGTGGGCTGATGAATTGCCCTTGGCACTATGGGCCTACAGGACAACATATAAATCGGCAACAGGACATACCTCGTTCTCCCTTGCTTTTGGAACGGAAGCAGTCATCCCGGTTGAGATAAAGGTACTTTCTCATCGGGTGACTTATTATGATCCAATGACCAATAATGAATTGCTCCTTGAGTCCCTGGATATGATCGAAGAAAAAAGGGATGAAGCAAACCTGCGTGCCTTGAGATGCAAACAACAGGTCGCCCGATATTACAACAAAAAGGTTCGAGCCCGAACCTGGGAACCCGGAGACTTGGTTCTGAAACGTGTCTTCCCACCCCCAACTCATATGGGAGCGAAGTGGGAAGGACCGTACTCCATTCTGAGCAAGCTTGATAATGGAACCTTCAAGCTGGCAACCGTAGATGGAAAGGAAATCCCCAGAGTGTGGAATGCCCAACATTTACGGCCATATTTAACATGAAAGTTTCAAATTTATTCTTTTGCTTTGTTAAAAAACCATGTACAAGGCATGACTTGCCTAGAATAGTCTGATTCCTTAAAGCAAAAGATTATAAAGTGGACGTAGGTCATGATTCGACCGAACCACTATAAAATATTGTGTGTCATTTACCTTTATTGCATCTTTATTTATCTGCCTATCTATTTTTATGGAAATCAAAAGAATAATGCAGGTACCCGAAGTTTATTGCCAACCGTTCCTCCCGTAGATTGTTTGGGGGAACTCAAAGCCTTGGCAAGGGCTCCAACTGCTTGTCCAACTGGTTTCGATCCTCGGAGCTTGGATTAAAATATACACATAGGACGAGTTTGATGAACATACATGATTGCAGACCGCTTGATCCGTGACTCTAATTCTCCAAAGAGAGAGAGAGTATAAAAGCGTCTCCGATTGAGCGCTGAGAAAGAGCTCCTTTCCCGCTGAAGGATCGGGGAGCGAATGAATCGCTGAGCTCGAACTCTAACTCTCCAGAGAGAGAGAGAGAGTATAAAAGCGTCTCCGATTGAGCGCTGAGAAAGAGCTCCTTTCCCACTGAAGGATCGGGGAGAGAATGAATCGCTGAGCTCGAACTCTAACTCTCCAGAGAGAGAGAGCATAAAAGCATCTCCGATTGAGCGCTGAGAAAGAGCTCCTTTCCCGCTGAAGGATTGGGGAGCGAATGAATCGCTGAGCTCGAACTCTAACTCTCCAGAGAAAGAGAGAGTATAAAAGCGTCTCCGAGTGAGCGCTGAGAAAGAACTTTTTCCCTGCTAAAGGATCGGGGACCGACTGAACTACTGAATTCAAACTCTAACCTTGGCAACCGTCAGGAGAGTATAAAGAAGTCTGTAATTAAGCACTGAGAAAGGTGTCAGAAATTCGGTGCCACAAGAACAATTATCCTATGAAATCTTCCAAGTCCCCCATATTCAGAAATAGGGGGCAACCTGCCGACATGGCTAACCAATTCTTAGTAAAACCCCGTCAGCTGCTATGATAACAACTGATTGGGGGCACATATACTCATATACATATACTGAGCTTTAATACAGCAACGCAGCATGAAAATTTTCTCTTGCCTATCTGTTGTTTGACTGATTTGTAGTTATTATTAGATGGCCTATGACTAAACATGGACAGTTTATTTGAATACAGGTACGTAATGATGCAAAAAGAGATAAACTTTCATTTATATACTGCGGACCAACAAAGTGAAAAACAACCTAGAAAGGAAAGTGAGGGCCAGTCTCACAATTACACTTCCTGACCAGTGGAAAACCTAAAAACAAAATATCAACAAACAACAAACATCCTATTTACGCTTTGGCCTCTTCTCTTGCTTCTGCCTCTCCAACCTCGCTTTGTCAGCATCAGATGGATCCCCTTTCTTCCTCTTCCTTTTATCTATGAGGGGAACATCCGACTCTTCTGAAGATTCCTCTTCCACCTCTTTTCTCTTCCTCCTATCAGAAAGGGAAGCCGGGAAGTCATCGGGGTTTGCAAAGTGAAGTTGTCGACTGATGGATTTGGGCTGAATCTTCACAATCATCCCAGTTTTGGGATCGAATTCTGCAAGAGGGACTACATCCAAAGCCTCATCTCCCACCTTCTTCGAAGCCAACTCTTTCTCCTGCCTGGCTTTACGGCTGGCCAAGGTTTCCTCATCATCATCATCGGCCTTTTTGGCGCCGATAATGTCTTCTTCGTCATCTACATGGCGCCCATCCATGTCTTTCAAAGCTTCGATAGTCTCAGCATCTTTGGGTACATCAGTGCTAGGTGCCGGGATGCTTCTTTCTGCTGTTGTGACTTCGGCATGCTTTGAAACATCAATACCAGCACCTGGCAAGACAGCCTCCTTCTCCACTTCTTTCTCTTTTTCAGCACCCTTGTCGACGGGCTCGCCACCTGTATTACGAGGAACACACATTACTAATTCAATTGGTTGTTCTGCCAGACGACGATAATTCACAATTTCTTTGACGAATTGTGGGGAAGAGAGAGAAATACCTTCAGCAGATGCTTCTTCTTGAGTAGTTGCAGAGGCTTCAATTCCCATGGGAATTCGACCCAAAGGGATTAATGGATCATCGGGATGGTATTCCTCAACCCCGGAGGTCTTGGGCTCCACAGCCGAACTCGAGCCCTCATCAGCTTTTCCTTTACCCTTAGCCAGGGCCCTCTCCTTTTCCATCTCCGCCAGAATCAGGCGACGACCCTCTGCCAGGTCCTCAGGCTCATTGTCCCTTAGGATGCTCTTCATCAATTCATCCTCATCGATTTCTTCGACCCCCCCCCTCTTCAAACCCCTTTATCTCCTTCTCTCTTTCGAGGAGCTTGTTGTTATAAGCAGTGGCCAATTCGATGGCACTTTCAACATTCTTTTCGGCGAGAGCTGCCCGTCTCTCCGCGTCCGCGACCTGGTATTCAAAATCCCCTTTTCTGCTTTAGCCAAGGCCAAACTTTCTTTTAAACTCGCTTTTTCTGCCTCCCAAGCAGCCTTCTCAGCTTCAAAATGGCCTTGTGTTGTTTTTAACTCGATGTTGGCCATTTTGAGATCTTCAACCTCCTTCTTTAAGGCCATTTTCTCTTGGCTATTGGAGTCCAGTTCCGAATGAAAGCGCTGCTTGGCATTCTCTAATTCAATCTTATAATTTTCAGCGTCCCTCCGTGCTAAAGCAAGCTGGGATTGAGCATCTTCCAGGTCCTTCTCCATTTTTGTCCTGGCCCTTTCGTTGTTTTCAAGTTTCGCCTTAGACCTGTGTGCTTCTATTTCGAGTGATCGGATGACTTCTGAAAGGTTAACTGCATGCTTTTTCATCATCTCATATTGCCTGGCCACGTGGCGGATGTGCCCGATAACTTCATTATCCCAATTTTTAGGAACCGGTTCCAAGGCAGGAACAAACACCATCCTGTCGAAGAATATGTCTGGGAATTGTTCCCGCAGCTTTCCCAGCCTACCTTGGATCTCGGGACCATGGACGTAATCCCGTGACCCGGGGGCAGCCAACTCTGGCTGGCTGAAGGGGACAATGTCACTTCTCTACTTCTCAGTCTCTTTGGATGAATCTTTGTCCCTATCTTTAGATTCGTGATGCTTTTTGGATGACCGGCTGTGGGAAGGTGCACTCTTTGGAGGAGTCAACTCTTTATGAAGTTTCTTTCCCCCTGTAGGTACTGCCGGATGATTGGAAGGCCTGGTAGAGGTCGACTTTGGTGGAGACCGAGGTTGCAAGGAAGTCGGCCTGTGAGAAGGACCACGAGAGCGCTCAGTATCCGGACGCAGGCTGGGTGTGCCCTCACGAAGAGAACGATACGAGTAAGATTTCCTGTGGGACATCGTTCCTGCAAAAAAGAGAAGAGCATATTAAAACTTTGAATACCCACGATATAAGAGTGCAGGGTCAGATAGTGTGTGTGATGTGTGCATCCCATATAATTCCCCCAACAGACCCGGGCCTGAAGACAGGCTCATCTGACCAGTTTCTCGTCCTCTAGTTGGAGCGATGGTCTCTTCAGAAGCAGGGAAGAAAGGCCCCTCTCCAAAGTCCTTCTCCGTATATACATCATCGGGTAAAGAGATTTTATTCAGCTCGTCAAATAACTGCTCTTCTGTCAAGTCACCGGGAGCAACGGTTTCAATTGGAGCAGAAATAGGAATTTCCTTGGACACATCACCGCGGACCTCATCTCCTCTGTATATGTTCAAGTCTTCATTGTCTTGGATGACTATCGGAGAAGGACTCTTGCGAAATTTAGTTGTTTCTATCGCTTGTGAAGTTCCCTCTCCCTCTGTTGGGGGCACGTACTTATAAGGTTTGCCGCCAGTGCCAAGTCCAAATCTTCTATCTAGAAGACGATGCTTATGAAGATTGTCATCAGTAATGCATTTTTTGATCCTTAAAAAGTCGGACCTGCTTTGAGAAAGAATGGATAATCGATTGTTGTATAGTGGACCCTCCGTTTTCGGGAAGACATGATCTGTTTGAGATAAAGGGAGAATGTTAATGTCTAAACTTCTTGAACAAGATATTCGATTAGAAGCTTAAAAGTTTACTTGATTTGAGCCATCTTTGTGAACATCCGGCCTGTTTCCTTATATAAAACCAATCAGACTTAGGATCCCCTATATTGCTATATCCATCGTACAGGACCTTCCTATTTGCTACCGATTCGAAGAAAGAGAAATTTGGAGTTGCTGAAGAACGGTGCTTGAAAAGAAAGAAGAATGTCAAATCTCTGAATTTAAGTTCGGCGTGTAGGATCTCCGCGTACGCAACATATAGGGCGTATAGGGATGCGTAAGCATTAGGATGGAGCTGCATCGGAGCAATACCCAGTTGCTTTAAAGTTTCGATAGCGATTGAAGGAAACGGAGGAATAGCTCCTACCAAGCACATGGTTCGACTAATTGCCATATATCCTTCCGGAGCTAGGTGGGGTCTATCTTCGCTACCGGGTGTCAAGATGTCATCCCAAGGAATTCCGTGTCTCAAGCAGATTCTCTTAAGCTTTATATCGTCGAGTTTAGATGCTAGAGAATCGGAAAATTTGTCTATCCCGAGAGCGCCAGGAGTCTCGTCGGGGGCTCGCCCATCTATCTCAGAATCATCGCTAGTTGAAGTACTTTCGGACGGATCTGATTCTGTGGCCTCGTACTCAGATCCAGAATCTTCACCCCCCGGATTAATTGGAGGAATTTCAGGGTTGTACTGTTCAGGAACCTCGGATTCCGTTTCTGTCGCGGATCTTGAAGAAGAGTGATCATTCGACATTGCTGCTAGGACGAGAAAATATGAACAATGAGATTAACACTACCCGTCCCCCGTGTGTGCAAGTGCCGGTGTGTGTGCTTGTGTGTGCATTAAAAATAAAGCGTGAAAGCAATCAAGATCATCAAAATATTAGTCGTCGTATGCAGTCAAATTATGTGGTCATTTAGTCCGGGAAGTCCAACGTCAAGGCTCTAGCCTAACTGTTCAGAATTTTATGGTGACAAGGCGTTGATTAAAGTCTGAAATTTCTTCGCATCGTCAGCTATGGGTCGGATCGCAAGGCAGAGGGATCGCCCCCTTTTTTGGATTGCGAGGTAGAAGGGATCGCCCCCCATTGGATCGCAGGGCAAAGGGATCGCTCCTTCACGAATCGTTGCAGCCCCCAACGATACGCGCCCTTGCTGTCATCACGATCTTCCATCTCGCCATTCGCCTTCATCTTCTCCTCACCTTGCCCACGATCCGAACCGGCCTTCCCTCTTCTTCTTCCTCTTTCGTTTACCACCTCTCTTTCCCATTCTCGAACTCCGAGCTCTACGCCTGTCAGCCATGGCGACTTGATGATTCCTTCAGAAGATCGCAAATCTTCATCGTTTCTCCCTCAAATTAGTCGAAAAAATTCAGGGAAGAGCAACGTTCACGAATAATAATGCTATTAGTGGAGTTACCTTTCTAAAAATTGAGGAAATACTCGGATTTTCGAAGGTTTGAAAAACTAGGGTTCGTTCTTCGAACAGTGCAGGCGAAACGATACGGCAGAAAGAAAAAAGAAGGAAAGTGAAGAGGGGGGGTCGGCTTATATAGGCAAAGAAGGCGACCGTTTGTCTCCCCCTTCTTTGTCCTATTCGATCCACGAAAGACCAGTGGGCCGCGAACCAAAAGCCCACCACGACTTGAGGAGGAGCCCGTTTCGTTCCGAGGCCCAAGTGCACATCCAAGAACGGAACGAATGTCTCGCTAACGGACCGCGACTCGAGCCCGCGATACGAATCGATAAATTCAGGAATGAAGACTGAAAAAACCTCGGAAAGAGAATTGATCACTGATTCGCGACTCGCTATGAAAAGACGATTCTATAGTTTCGAAGCATGTTCCATCATCGATAAAACATACTTCGAGGGGGCAAAATGTTGGCTAGCTTTTTGACCAAGCCACCCAGGATCATTCATAAGAAGAAAGCATGAAACCACGTTCTCTAAGGACATGGAGGAATGGATCGCACCATCGTCTCGCCCGATATCGGATCGCGCACCATCGTCTCGCCCACCGTCGGATCGCACACTATCGACTCGCCCATTCCATCAGCGGAACGAATCCGCTATGCGACTCGATCCGAACATATATTGCTGCCCAGAGCGAACCGATCCGATCCCCTGGTGCATGGCGAACCCTCTGACCCGTTCAAGCGCGAGCTAGTCTTCAGCGATCCGAATCGCACGGATCTAGCGACACGTGTCCCTAACCGTCATTTGGACCGATTCTCCCCATCTGCACGATCTGATTTTCAAGCAGATCGCGACACCTGTCCACAACGGCTAATTTGACTATTTCCTCAACGGTGGCGATGCGATCCGATGTTCTCGAGATTCGTGCCACGTGTTACCACGACCCGCCTGACAAAATCAGCTATAAATAGCCCGGAGCTTGGCATTTTTTGGGATCTTTTTGGCAATATTGAGTACTGAATCCGCCATTGTTGTCAAACTACTGAAATATTGAGAGAAATCCTTGATTGTGTTAGCTTTCAAAGTATAATCAATAATATATAAAGTGGACGTAGGCTCGTTAACGCCGAACCACTATAAATTCTGTGTGTTATTTCCTTTTTTCTCATTCTTCAGTTGAAACTCTATAAGCTTCAGAACAATTTGAGTGTTAGGTCCAAATTTTGATCTAACATCTGTGAATGTGATCTGCCAAACTTTGGATACTATATATGCACACATAGTATATTAAACTTATTTATTAGCTATTTGCAATCTATAAAACTATAGTAACATTGCATGTGTGTGTATCAATATATGTATGTATGTATGTGTGTGTGTATATATATATATATATATGTATATATAAATTACAGCAGGGTGTTTTTGTAGTAGACATTCAAAAGTGCATTTATTGTAATATAATTTATGTTGTCTCATAATGAAGTCAGTTAAGGTTAATATTATGTTGTAAGACGCAATTATTATTTTAAAGCAATTCATTGTCAAGACTTAAATATGTACATTCAAATGGAATGAAAACAAAACAAATCACATTTGTTATACCTTTCATTTTCTAATATCTATATATAACAGATATTAGTCGCTTTCTGCTTATGTTTTTGAGATAGTAAATATATAAATATATATTTCCATAACATCACAACCTATTCAAAATAGTTAAGCATTATCTTACAGAAGCTCGTTTACATTCATAAAATTTATAAATAGACATAAACAGAGTTAATTGAAATTTACTATTGTTCTATTTTCAGTCGTAAAGTCAATTAAAATTTCCATTTACATAAGAATTAGACTACCAATTTATAGCTATTAGTGGTAACGCATAAATACATATTTACCAACACATCATTATACATTCACATATATGTCTAAAACTGATCATAACAGTTCAGCCGAAACTTTGAATCGAAAATTCAATTTCATAAATCAAATAACTTCGATTCAGTGTTAACAGAAATTACATATAATTCAAATACATAAAAAAATGTTATAGTTAACCAATGTTCTTATAGTCAAATTTTAGCATGCACAACAAGTCACACTTGTTCCATTTGAAATCACTTTTGTACCAACGATTAATCATATAGATTAAATTTCAGTATGCTCAGTAAAATCAGACATAAAGGGGTTAAAATTTTGATTGATCAAAACAAAATTGATGAATCAAAATTGAAGGAGAATTATATTCATTGACAGGTTCAATGAATTCATACATGTGTTAAATCAAATAATTCTTATTGCATGGTTTAACAAGTAAGAATTATAAAACCAGATTTTTACTACAAAATAGTTATCAAATATTAATTCAAGTTTCATTTTGAATAACTAAACAAATTTTTTGTTCATGTTTTCAATGAAAGGAATCAAAATTCGAAACTCAAGTTCTTAACTTAAATAAAACAGCCTAGGTTACCACAATACTTTCGTGTTACAAACCAACAATATAAAATAGGGTTAATACTAAATGTTAATCCATAGATTCATATTTCAATTTATATCGTATATAAAAGTATTATCAATTAAAGGGATTTTGCATCATGAATGCATTTTATATTGATTCAGTATCATTTAAAAGTTTATATTATCAAATAAGACAAGTGGTAACTTAATAGAATTATTATCATATACATATATTAATCAAGATTTTATTCAGTTTTTTATAACAAAACAAAATTTTGTTTTACTGAATCCATTTCAAATAAAAGAATTGTACTCTGAAAATTATGATTAGAAGTAAATACAGGGTAAGGATTTTAATATTCATAAATCAAAAATTTTTGATTATAAATAAAATATTATTTACTCATATAAATAGATCTATAACTAAATATTGTTAAACAAAATTAATATCTAATATTACTTTGCTTCTAAAAAAAACAATTTCAATTCAAAAAATATTGTGTCATTGCTAGACAGTTTGGGTATTAAAGTATCCAAATTCATCAGATTTTATGTGATGAAACAATTTCATCTTATCAAAAAAAAAATGTTGCAGTCATCTTACATTAGTATGTCTAATCCTAATCGGGTTTTGCTTTAAAATTACCAAATAAAACCTTAATTAACTCAACCTACAAATTATCATGAACCAGCTCTGATACCATTGTAAGAAAAATTGGTTTGATTTCAAATCGTATAATTGAAATTGCAACCAAATAAATAGGATCTATGATTTATATTTGTAAATCGGAAATAAACCATACCTTTCTGAAGCTTCAGGAATTTATAAATTCGAATTAGAATAGATCTTCTCCAATTTGAACATCAATGAACCAAGGAAGCGTTGAATCGTGAGCTCGACATTAGCCGTGCCTCCACAAGTATCCACGAACACTCGATCTCAGATTTTATCAAACAAAATCGAGATTAAGGACAGAAGGTGCTAGCCAATTTGGGTTTTAGGGGTTTTCCTTATTTCAATTTTACGTTTTTTAGGTTTTTCTGAAGGAATGAATAATAAAATATGTCAGCCTTCCTTTTATTATGTGGTAACCGTAAAATCTAAATAAGGTCATACTATAATTGCCCTTATACCAATTCAAAACTAAAGAATAGTCAACATTTGATCCTCTTTTATTGTGAACGGTTCCCATCCTTTTCAAGTGTTCTTATGTGTGACCCTATAGGTTATTACAACGTTGGCAATGATTTAAAATCATAAACAGAGATCGACATCTAGCAATACGTCATTGCTACCCAAGTGAAATAATATTGAGGATTCTATACAACCTTTCTGTGACCAGTGTGTCAATGTGATATAATCCTTTTAACCAATATATCCAGGATTAAACTCGAGGCATGGAACGTATCATACTCTTTATACTTTAATATGTTTATCTTGATCGATGAGTAGACTGTTTTAAAAAATCAAAATTTGAGCACGACAGTGCATTTCACAGACTCACTCAATTAAGAGGCGCATGGATATCACTACGAATATATCATAGGGTTAAATTCAATCTAGATCATTCATAATTTTCGTTCGACTCGAGATGTATCTAGTAATTACTTTTATCGTCCACTCTGTTACAAGTAACTTTTGATGATATCAAAACACAAATATCCTCGAATAAAATTAAAATGATTTCAGGTCTGAGGACCATTACGTCATTGTCACTATAAGAATTACTTATGATACTATTAATTTTTATTCCATGTAGTTTTCTCACGGTGGGTCAGCCCAATACGATATTCTTCAATACATATTTATGTCTTAACATTAATATCACGTATATTAATGATCAGTGAGATGTGATCATCAATCAATCAACATACTAGTCTCAATGTTTTATTGCTGTCGTTTGTAAACAATAAAACTTGACTAGGGACTTTTAAGAATTATAATACTTAATATATTATATAATCTCAAGTTCAAGTCACTTACTTGAACTATATAATTCTGTATTGTTATTCTAAGGACTTCTATTATGTTAATATTTACATTACGCAGTAAATATAATATAATAGAATATTTTTATTCCAAATAAAATAATAACAATGTTATTAATCACATTAAATGGATTACCTCTAAGGTATAAACTCTAACATAAAGTCCCAAGAGCAGGATTATCATGGATTGCCTACAACACTCTAGCTCTCATTGTGAACTGAGATGAATTTAATGAGTCAACTGTAACGACTCCTTCCCATAACTGCATTAACTCGTTTATCAACTACTGTAAATAAACATCATATCCTTCCCTGGTTGTTTTGGCCAGAAATTAACAATGTTAACATTGAGAACTCTCTTTTCATGCACATAGACGACGAAAGATTATATGGTACTACAATTACTGGTCGACAACTATAAGGGTTAGATAGAGAAGCATGTGAACAAAAACCTATGTTGTTATTCCAAGTGTGACATTTCGTGGTTTTGCAGCGAACGTTTGGTCAAAAGATTCTGCGGCTTTCCATTGAGAAGTGTCACATGGATGACACATTACGGTTGGATCAAATTTGGCATGACCATGCCATGTCATCGCATCAGCTATCCATGGTACAATATACAGTCTCTTCAATCTAGGAATTAAAGGAAAATGTATTATTGACTTTCGAGGTACTTTGGTGCCTTTTCTCTCTTCATTGAATGATGACCTATATCTTGGTTTATTACAATTTGTACTAGAAACTTTTTTCGCATCATCTTTTCAGTACAATATGCAATCATTGATGCATGCATCATAAGTTTTGTAATCCATCCCAAATTTCTTAATGATCTTCTTCACGTCGGAGTACTTTGTCGACAACGTATTAGCTTTGGGGAGTAACTCCTTTATTATTCTGAGGAGCGCAGTCACACCATTATCTGAAAAGTTATATTGGCTCTTCAAGTTATTCAGGTTCACAATGGCTCACAACTTCGTCATCCCATTTGAACATGAAGGATACAGTGACTCTTTTACGCTACCAAAAACTGAGTTATACTTCTTACTTTCATTGGCTTGTTAATCGCTATAATCCATAGACTGCTCCCCAACATTAGCATGATCATGCAATAGATTTTTAGGTTGAAAATGATGAAACCTATCTGCATCATTCACCAGATCTTCCATCTCTACTCCTTTTCCCCATGAAAATACCACACTGTATATGATTGGATAATACCCCATCTAAGGAAATGATAATGAATTAACTCTAATTGATTGTCTTCATATTTTTGCATCGGGTGCAAGGGCATAAATACATTCCTTTCTTCCAACCATTTTCTACAACAAAACCAATGAACTTATGCACCCCGTCTACATAGTATATAGGTCTTATGTGACGACAAGGAATTTCGCTCGATCTGAATCAGTCGTTAAACCGATCTAAACCGTTCGAAACCCCTGATCGTTTGAGAACAGGACAAATCAGAACGCAGACGGAAGAACATTTCATTGTTATTACAACAATTCCATCAGAATACAAGAATATACAGAGTATAAATGAATAAATTACATTCGATAAATATTAGAGATTGCAATAAATTACATAGCAGCGGAAAAATATACAAAACACAACTGAAAGTAATACACGGATACAGAGCTTTCCGAGCATCGTTCCAGCTGTAAATCAGGATCCTGTGAATATAAATCTGCAAAACCAAAACTACTAGCTGCCCGTGCAGAAAATAGGGGCACCCAGAGTTTAGGTTAAAACAATAAACTCCAGGTCAGTCATGTGACTGGTGTGAGAACTAAAACGGTTATTTAAAACTTTACTTTAAAAGAGAGTAATTCAAGGGACCACGCCGTATAACACGGAATGGGTTTCCTCCCAAGAATACCAGTGCATAGAATAAACAACGCAATGCTTTTTCGAAAAATGAAGCTGTTATAAGACCCAGGTCCCATCACACAATGCAACGCAAGCCGGAGGATAGGGTTTTACCTTATAACAGCCAAACATGCTTGGTACGTTTAAAACAAATCATTTGATACTATAATAAGTGTATAGTGTCAAAACAATTTCAATTATAAATATAAATCATAGACGGCATAGCATCCCATGCTACTATGTCGCCATACTAGGCTCTACAAATAAAGCCGCAATACACGTATTGGAAATTGGATTTCCATCATGAGTCGAGGCAAGGGGCAAGCTCCTCTCCGCGTTCGAGACACTCTAGCAAATGTCCCAGGGTTACGCACTCTGGGCAACCCCTGGATCTTCAGGGACGGTCCTCACTTACGTTAGAGGATTGGCAATTCCTGAACACACGTTTCCCGGTCCTTACAGACCTATAATCGAGGCGCCTCGCATTCCAACAACCACAAAGGTGAAAAGTATATAAATGTCAGGGCTGGTAAGTCACTGACACCACCAAAGCTAGAAAGAAACGTCGTGCTCTCCCTGCAGTCCGTATCCCGTTTTTGACTCATACCGAGGTGTGAGGCTCGCGAATTCACGTTATACACAAAGCTACCACGTAGGCCGTGCTTTGATCATCAACCACAAGACTCTGCTTTTCAACAAAAGCCTTGATCATTGCATCTTAGCGTGCCACACAGGCAATTCATGCCATGCGACTGATGTCCATCGATATACAACCTCTGAGCTCGTACGTCTCAGAGAAGGGCGTTAAGCAAAAGAATAAATTCTCCGCCGCCAAACAGATGTATATTTAATAGAAATCAATCAACACAGAATAAAATCCAATGTCAGACACACAATCCATTTACAAGTCCGTTCTGGGTCTGAACGAAACCGGAGGCACTTTCCTCGCATATCCATCCATCTCCAGGTACGTCTGGACGACCACCAACTATTTCCATCCTCTTGGGTGTACAGCCCAATTTTGATCGTCAGTAATTATCCAAACGATGTGAAGACTTCCGGTCTTCAACCACCGTCTTCATCTTCGACATATCGTCGAATCGGTTATTCAGAATGGGTGTAAACCCGGACTTTCCGAACAACCCGTGTATATTAAAAACAAATGTAACACAAACACAACAAACGCCTCATTCCAATTCAGAATATTCTTTTATTCACAAAATCACATTCTTAGGGAAAGGTTCCCATTAATTTTATCCAAGATAAATTCCTCACAATTTATTCTATAATCTTCCTTTGGATGTCATTTCAAACCAAATTATGGTTTTCCAAACTAGTCGAGATTAGCGAACCACAACGAAGTAATTATTTATTTTATTTCCCAATCCCAACCTATTCATCCCATGAAGCAAAACTGGTAATACTCCATATCTAATACTACGGTGTTATCGGTAAAATTAATTACCATTTCACGTTCAAATCTAATTAAAGATTTAACTATCGCTTTGGAGCAAAACTGGCGATACTCCATTCTCGTTCATTTCTAAATTTGATAATTTAGATTATAGATTTACATTTCAACCTAATTACAGATTCGTTAAAACTCCTTTTACTGGGTTAAAGAACTAGGTGTTATTTAAAACACAGTTCATGACAAACCCAAATCACATTCTATTTATTATTGGGTTAAAGAACTAGTGTTATTTAAAACACCGTTCACGATAAACCCATTTCAAATCCAATCAAATATATTAGAAACTCCAATTATTTAAAACCCCTTTTTAAATCTAATTTATTTATTTAAAAATAATTGGGTTTTAAATTTAGTTTAAAACTAGTTCATTTCGATAAAAAATCCATTTTTACCTTTTCAAATATGGAGTTTTTCACCCCAATTTTTCTCAAATCATTTCTTATGATTTTACACAAATTATTGATATTTTTAATAATTTTATCAAGGCCCGTACAGTCGATTTCCATCAACGGCCATCGAACTGCACTTATAGCGACCTTTTTCAAATTTGATTTGGACGTATCTCCAAATCCAACCGTTAGATTTCAAATTTCTAATATTCGTTAGAAAGCTCTTTTCGATACGAACCCAACGGTTTCGGTTTTAGGAGAATCCGACGGTCGGATCTCCCGTAATGTCCATTTGAAATAAATGGTCGAAATTTACGAACTGCCGCGGCGCGGCGCGTTCTATTCAGGCCATTATATTATATATATATAATATATATTTCGTCGATTACTATTTAAAACGAATTATATAAATAGTTTTGAATTCGTTTCAAAAACAATTTCAACCTTCATTTCAAATTCAAATCAAAATTGAATTTCTCCTTATAAATTCGTTTTAAAATTCATGTTTATTCAATTCAAATTTCAATTCAATTTGAATTCATTTCAATTCGTTTTCAATTCAATTCGAATTCATTTCAATTCGTTTTCAATTCAATTCGAATTCGTTTTCAATTCGATTCAAATCAAATTCGTTTTCTATTCAATCCAATTCAAATTGGTTTTCTATTCGATTCAATTCAAATTGGTTATATATTCGATTCAATTCAAATTGGTTATATATTCGATTCAATTCATTTTCTATTCGATTCAATTCAAATTGGTTTCCTATTCGAATCAAATTCATATTGGTTTTCTATTCGAATCAAATTCATATTGGTTTTCTATTTGAATCAAATTCATATTGGTTTTCTATTCGAATCAAATTCATATTGGTTTTCTATTCGAATCAAATTCATGTTGGTTTTCTATTCGAATCAAATTCATATTGGTTTTCTATTCGAATCAAATTCATATTGGTTTTCTATTCGAATCAAATTCATATTGGTTTTCTATTTGAATCAAATTCATTATATATTCAATTCGAATTCAATTCGTTATATATTCAATTCGAATTCAAATTGGTTTTCTATTCCATTCAATTCGAAATCGTTTTATATTCAATTCATTTCGAAATCGTTTTATATTCAATTCATTTCGAAATCGTTTTATATTCAATTCATTTCGAAATCGTTTTATATTCAATTCATTTCGAAATCATTTTATATTCAATTCATTTCGAAATCGTTTTATATTCAATTCATTTCGAAATCGTTTTATATTCAATTCATTTCGAAATCGTTTTATATTCAATTCATTTCGAAATCGTTTTATATTCAATTCATTTCGAAATCGTTTTATATTCAATTCATTTCGAAATCGTTTTTCAATATTCATTTTAAAATAAATAAAATCGATATAAATATCGTTCACGTCAAAATGGCGTCAATCTAATCAACACGGCTTCATATATTTCTATTCTCAAATATTCTATTTCAAATATTTCCTATTATCAAAATTTCTGTTATTATCAAAATATTTCGTTCAACACATGACTAATCTCAACGGATGAGTACGGTCAACACATGAACCTTTATTTTATATTGATAAAGATGTAAATTTTATTATTAAAATATTTCGTTCAACACATGACTAATCTCAACGGATGAGTACGGTCAACACATGAACCTTTATTTTATATTGACAAAGATGTAAATTTTATTATTAAAATATTTCGTTCAACACATGACTAATCTCAACGGATGAGTACAGTCAACACATGAACCTTTATTTTATAATATTCTTTATTTTCTAAATTGGAATGAGGCCCAATCAATCACCATATAATGTTAATTATATGGATTTTCATACATCACACGTATATAATAGCATTGAAAATAATCAACCATCAACCAAAGTGCACTACACTGTATAAGCATCAAATATAGATATCTAACGCTTATAACAACCTGTCAATCAATCGATCGACATATTTAATCAATCAGGATGAGTGAACTTCAAATTTCATCCCAATACCCGTGTGGGGTTTCAAACAATCAAACACAAATTTTATTTGTGCAGTTGGGCGATGTGTAAAATTTATCGTCCCAATCAATGTCATTCAAATAGGTGTACATAAACAAACCGTCCGGTTTGTAAATGAATATATTATTTTATTCACTTCCACGTTAAAATTTATATTTTTAACGATAAAAACATTTTATTTCAACATATGAATTTCTATTCAGTTCATTCTTTAAATAAAATGATATTTTTATTTTTCTAACATATTTTAGAAAATTTTGGCGGCATAACGGCACGATACTAGAAATGGGACGAGGCCTAGCCTTATCCCCGGTCTAGTGAAGGCCCACGCCATTCAAACATAAATCAAATCATTCCATTTCACCAAACAACTCAAATTTCAATCAAATCATCTAACTAATTTTTGCAATCAAACAAACAAGTCCATGGTCTGTGGACGATTGTGTCGGGTGCTACTAAGCACCGTCTGCATCCTAGTATATATATATATAATTAGAAAAATAAATTGAAGAGTGAGAAGTTCTCACCAATAGCTATCCCAATTCCACGACTCTTCATTTATAGAAATCTTCGTCGTTCCCGCATCTTTGTCATCTTCGTTGCCCGTATTCTCTACATATGTAAAAATCGAATTTTTACTTTGCTATTCAATATATAAAAATCGAATTTTTACTTTGCTATTCAATATATAAAAATCGAATTTTTACTTTGCTATTCAATATATAAAAATCGAATTTTTACTTTGCTATTCAATATATAAAAATCGAATTTTTACTATCAAGCTATATGGATAAAAATTCTATTTTTACATTGCTACTATATAGATAAAAATTCCATTTCAAAAATATAGATTTCGCCTTTATAAAAATATAGATTTCGCCTTTTCAAAAATATAGATTTTGCCTTTATAAAAATAAAGATTTCGCCTTTTCAAAAATATAGATTTCGCCTTTATAAAAATAAAGATTTCGCCTTTTCAAAATATCGTCTTATCATATTTTTACATCTTCTATATCGTAAAGACTATATTTTTATTACTTTAAAAATATAAAAATCATATTTTTAATACTTTAAAAATATAAAAATCATATTTAATCCACTACATATGTAAAAATATGAACTTTATTCAATTAAAAATCTAATCTTTAAAACGAATAAAAATCAAAGCTTTAAAACTAATAAAAATCAAAGTTTTAAAACAAAGACAAATCAGTTTTTAACCACCTAAAAAGAAAGTAAAACAATTTAAAATAAACACTCACATCTACTGTTGTACGGGGAGGGTTCACGCGGGAGTTAGAGGGAGGTTCCTTGGCCGCCGGCAGAGCTGTGATGGGACTGGCGAAGGGAGGGCTGCTGGTGGTCGGGTCCAGCTGAGCTCCGGTGGGCGCCCTCATTTTCCAGTGGGTTAGGGGCTTCGGGAAAAAAGAAGAAGAGGGGCTGAGGAGGAGATCGGCGAGGGGGGGGGCTAGCTGAGGCGGCACGACGCCTAGGGGAGCGGGGCAATGGTCGGAGCGTGGCGGTGGGGCTGGGGATTTGGGGCGACAGGGTTGCGCGATGGGTTCGACAGAGGAGGAGAGGTGGAGGTGCGAGATGGGGGGGGGGCGTTGACGGAGATGGCGCGAGCGAGGGGGAGGGGGAAGGTCGGAGCGGTGGCCGATCCCGCCGCTGGTGGAGCGATTTGATTTTTCTTTTCTTTTTTTTTCCTTTAAAATGAACGGGGGGGGGGGGGGGGCAACGTGATTTAAGGAGGAGGGGGGAGAATATTTTTTTATTTAATTATTTAATTTAAAAAGTTGACTTTTACAAACGAACTCGAAACGAGGCCCACCGCCTGTCATCCATAGCGTTTTACCCCCATTCCGAACACAATGGGATATGTATCGTAGGTTGATTTGATCGTTTCGATCATTTTCCGTTAAAATCAGCATATAACTCTATATATTGAATTTGAACGCGCATTTCAATTTACCGGGGTCACATACTAACTCGAAAAATTCCTGAAAAATATTTTCTAGCTTCGTATTGACGATACGGTCCTAACAAAACTAGTTTCGTCGAATTCTGCGACCGTTAGAAAAATGGTCATTCTCCAGTCGATTAAAATCAACTGAAACTGGTCAAACACGTTTTCCTTTGCCACGCTCACATATTGATTCAGAAAATTATGAAAATTGGAATCTAACAATAATTCGACACTGCGGATCCAACAAAAGTGGTTTCGTCGAAATCCGAGGTCGTTTGCAAAATTCCCATTTTTAAGGGCCTGAATTCCATAGCGACTATTCAGAATTTTCAACTGGACATATCTTTTGATTCCCACTATGAAATTTTGATTTTTCGGATTCGTTGGAAAGATATCATCAATTAGATCCTAATGTTTTTGGTTTCACTAAAATCCGGATTGTTTTACACCCGGTACGTTCATTTGAAGTTTGAAATCGAATTATCGAACTACCGCGCCATTTTCAATTCTATTTATAAATATATAAAAATATTTATATTCTAACGACGGCATATATAATATATACGTTCGAATTATATTCAAAATAAATTTCTCGTCGATATTATTTAAAATAATTCATTTTAAATATTCAAAATTCGCTAAAATTGCCAAAATAAAAATTTTAAACTGGTTCAGAATTTCCGGGTTATTACAATCTCCCCCACTTAAAACATTTCATCCCCGAAAAGGAACAAAGTCGAAAGTGGTTTGATTAATCAACTCTACGTTCGATCAGGCTTCCATTCTCCAACTTTTCAGTTTTTGAGAATTTTCAAATTTTCAAAAATTTGGCTAACACCTTAAATTTTCGAAAAATTTCGCCATAACCTCCCCTGCACCGGGAGCCACGGGAAAATCCCGAAATTGCCGTATATGCCTTCTGATCTCAAAAAGAAAAAGAAAAAGCCAAGCGGCTAGCCAATAGGCTCATAAAATCATCATCACCCAAACAAAACAGTAAATTATGTAGTAAACATGTACCTATTTGTCGGGCAAACAAATTTTATTCTTCGGCTCTAGCCTCCTTGCTATGACCTGTTCAATGTAAGTATATGTATATGCAAGCAAATGCAACTAATTTCCAATACAGTTCAATATTTGATTCAATTAGGCTAAATGAGTCAAAATTATCAAACAAATAAACAAACAACACAAACATCAATCAATTAGTGAATTAGAGTTTCAAATTCATAACTTTGATACATATAGAGAAAATCATGTTTTTGATGCCAATTCACAACAAATGTGTTCTAGCTATATTGGTTTTGGTTCTCACACCAGTCTAATGGAAATATATAGAAAATCACACCTTCTAAACTCGAAAATAAATGCTGATGATGTTTCGAACCACCATCAGAACATCTCCGGGCTACTAGAGTGCGGTTCTATATCTATCCGGTATATTAAAACTCTGAATATACGTTCATGACGCGTATATGCAAAATCTTTATATAGCGGATTGTCCATATTCAAAATAAATAAATAATCAAATACGTATAAAATGGTTTAAATTTTCAAAACCAAATTGTTTTCAATTGAAAAGTATACTCTTCACACTCGTTCTAGGATACTGCTGATCCTATCTCTAACGAGTCATTCTAATTGGATATTACTAATCCAATATCTGATGAATTCTTTTGTATGGTTCTAATGTGTCTTGTTCTCGAGCTCTGTAAACCAAAGCTCTGATACCAAATGTGACGACAAGGAATTTCGCTCGATCTGAATCAGTCGTTGAACCGATCTAAACCGTTCGAAACCCCTGATCGTTTGAGAACAGGACAAATTAGAACGCAGACGGAAGAACATTTCATTGTTATTACAACAATTCCATCAGAATACAAGAATATACAGAGTATAAATGAATAAATTACATTCGATAAATATTAGAGATTGCAATAAATTACATAGCAGCGGAAAAATATACAAAACACAACTGAAAGTAATACACGGATACAGAGCTTTCCGAGCATCGTTCCAGCTGTAAATCAGGATCCTGTGAATATAAATCTGCAAAACCAAAACTACTAGCTGCCCGTGCAGAAAATAGGGGCACCCAGAGTTTAGGTTAAAACAATAAACTCTAGGTCAGTCATGTGACTGGTGTGAGAACTAAAACGGTTATTTAAAACTTTACTTTAAAAGAGAGTAATTCAAGGGACCACGCCGTATAACATGGAACGGGTTTCCTCCCAAGAATACCAGTGCATAGAATAAACAACGCAATGCTTTTTCGAAAAATGAAGCTGTTATAAGACCCAGGTCCCATCACACAATGCAACGCAAGCCGGAGGATAGGGTTTTACCTTATAACAGCCAAACATGCTTGGTACGTTTAAAACAAATCATTTGATACTATAATAAGTGTATAGTGTCAAAACAATTTCAATCATAAATATAAATCATAGACGGCATAGCATCCCATGCTACTATGTCGCCATACTAGGCTCTACAAATAAAGTCGCAATACACGTATTGGAAATTGGATTTCCGTCATGAGTCGAGGCAAGGGGCAAGCTCCTCTCCGCGTTCGAGACACTCTAGCAAATGTCCCAGGGTTACGCACTCTGGGCAACCCCTGGATCTTCAGGGCCGGTCCTCACTTACGTTAGAGGATTGGCAATTCCTGAACACACGTTTCCCGGTCCTTACAGACCTATAATCGAGGCGCCTCGCATTCCAACAACCACAAAGGTGAAAAGTATATAAATGTCAGGGCTGGTAAGTCACTGACACCACTAAAGCTAGAATGAAACGTCGTGCTCTCCCTGTAGTCCGTATCCCGTTTTTGACTCATACCGAGGTGTGAGGCTCGCGAATTCACGTTATACACAAAGCTGCCACGTAGGCCGTGCTTTGATCATCAACCATAAGACTCTGCTTTTCAACAAAAGCCTTGATCATTGCATCTTAGCGTGCCACACAGGCAATTCATGCCATGCGACTGATGTCCATCGATATACAACCTCTGAGCTCATACGTCTCAGAGAAGGGCGTTAAGCAAAAGAATAAATTCTCCGCCGCCAAACAGATGTATATTTAATAGAAATCAACCAACATAGAATAAAATCCAATGTCAGACACACAATCCATTTACAAGTCCGTTCTGGGTCTGAACGAAACTGGAGGCACTTTCCTCGCATATCCATCCATCTCCAGGTACGTCTGGACGACCACCAACTATTTCCATCCTCTTGGGTGTACAGCCCAATCAGGATCGTCAGTAATTATCCAAACGATGTGAAGACTTTCGGTCTTCAACCACCGTCTTCATCTTCGACATATCGTCGAATCGGTTATTCAGAATGGGTGTAAACCCGGACTTTCCGAACAATCCGCGTATATTAAAAACAAATGTTACACAAACACAACAAACGCCTCATTCCAATTCAGAATATTCTTTTATTCACAAAATCACATTCTTAGGGAAAGGTTCCCATTAATTTTATCCAAGATAAATTCCTCTAAATTTATTCTATAATCTTCCTTTGGATGTCATTTCAAACCAAAATATGGTTTTCCAAACTAGTCGAGATTAGCGAACCACAACGAAGTAATTATTTATTTTATTTCCCAATCCCAACCTATTCATCCCATGAAGCAAAACTCGTAATACTCCATATCTAATACTATGGTGTTATCGGTAAAATTAATTACCATTTCACGTTCAAATCTAATTAAAGATTTAACTATCGCTTTGGAGCAAAACTGGCGATACTCCATTCTCGCTCATTTCTAAATTTGATAATTTAGATTATAGATTCACATTTCAACCTAACTACAGATTCGTTAAAACTCCTTTTACTGGGTAAAAGAACTAGGTGTTATTTAAAACACAGTTCACGACAAACCCAAATCACATTCTATTTATTATTGGGTTAAAGAACTAGTGTTATTTAAAACACCGTTCACGATAAACTCATTTCAAATCCAATCAAATATATTAGAAATTCCGATTATTTAAAACCCCTTTTTAAATCTAATTTATTTATTTAAAAATAATCGGGTTTTAAATTTAGTTCAAAACTAGTTCATTTCGATAAAAAATCCATTTTTACCTTTTCAAATATGGAGTTTTTCACCCCAATTTTTCTCAAATCATTTCTTATGATTTTACACAAATTATTGATATTTTTAATAATTTTATCAAGGCCCGTACAGTCGATTTCCATCAACGGCCATCGAACTGCACTTATAGCGACCTTTTTCAAATTTGATTTGGACATATCTCCAAATCCAACCGTTAGATTTCAAATTTCTAATATTCGTTAGAAAGCTCTTTTCGATACGAACCCAACGGTTCCGGTTTTAGGAGAATCCGACGGTCGGATCTCCCGTAATGTCCATTTGAAATAAATGGTCGAAATTTACGAACTACCGCGGCGCGGCGCGTTCTATTTAGGCCATTATATTATATATATAATATATATAATATATATTTCTTCGATTACTATTTAAAACGAATTATATAAATAGTTTTGAATTCGTTTCAAAAACAATTTCAACCTTCATTTCAAATTCAAATCAAAATTGAATTTCTCCTTGTAAATTCATTTTAAAATTCATGTTTATTCAATTCAAATTTCATTTCAATTTGTTTTCCATTCAATTCGAATTCGTTTTCAATTCGATTCAAATCAAATTCGTTTTCTATTCGATCCAATTCAAATTGGTTTTCTATTCGATTCAATTCAAATTGGTTATATATTCGATTCAATTCAAATTGGTTATATATTCGATTCAATTCATTTTCTATTCGATTCAATTCAAATTGGTTTCCTATTCGAATCAAATTCATATTGGTTTTCCATTCGAATCAAATTCATATTGGTTTTCTATTCGAATCAAATTCATATTGGTTTTCTATTCGAATCAAATTCATATTGGTTTTCTATTCGAATCAAATTCATATTGGTTTTCTATTCGAATCAAATTCATATTGGTTTTCTATTTGAATCAAATTCATATTGGTTTCCTATTTGAATCAAATTCATATTGGTTTTCTATTCGAATCAAATTCATATTGGTTTTCTATTCGAATCAAATTCATATTGGTTTTCTATTTGAATCAAATTCATATTGGTTTTCTATTTGAATCAAATTCATTATATATTCAATTCGAATTCAATTCGTTATATATTCAATTCGAATTCAAATTGGTTTTCTATTCCATTCAATTCGAAATCGTTTTATATTCAATTCATTTCGAAATCGTTTTATATTCAATTCATTTCGAAATCGTTTTATATTCAATTCATTTCGAAATCGTTTTATATTCAATTCATTTCGAAATCGTTTTATATTCAATTCATTTCGAAATCGTTTTATATTCAATTCATTTCGAAATCGTTTTATATTCAATTCATTTCGAAATCGTTTTATATTCAATTCATTTCGAAATCGTTTTTCAATATTCATTTTAAAATGAATAAAATCGATATAAATATCGTTCACGTCAAAATGGCGTCAATCTAATCAACACGGCTTCATATATTTCTATTCTCAAATATTCTATTTCAAATATTTCCTATTATCAAAATATCTGTTATTATCAAAATATTTCGTTCAACACATGACTAATCTCAACGGATGAGTACGGTCAACACATGAACCTTTATTTTATATAGATAAAGATGTAAATTTTATTATTAAAATATTTCGTTCAACACATGACTAATCTCAACGGATGAGTACGGTCAACACATGAACCTTTATTTTATATTGATAAAGATGTAAATTTTATTATTAAAATATTTCGTTCAACACATGACTAATCTCAACGGATGAGTACAGTCAACACGTGAACCTTTATTTTATAATATTCTTTATTTTCTAAATTGGAATGAGGCCCAATCAATCACCATATAATGTTAATTATATGGATTTTCATACATCACACGTATATAATAGAATTGAAAATAATCAACCATCAACCAAAGTGCACTACACTGTATAAGCATCAAATATAGATATCTAACGCTTATAACAGCCTGTCAATCAATCGATCGACATATTTAATCAATCAGGATGAGTGAACTTCAAATTTCATCCCAATACCCGTGTGGGGTTTCAAACAATCAAACACAGGTTTTATTTGTGCAGTTGGGCGATGTGTAAAATTTATCGTCCCAATCAATGTCATTCAAATAGGTGTACATAAACAAACCGTCCGGTTTGTAAATGAATATTTTATTTTATTCACTTCCACGTTAAAAATTATATTTTTAACGATAAAAACATTTTATTTCAACATATGAACTTCTATTCAGTTCATTCTTTAAATAAAATGATATTTTTATTTTTCTAACATATTTTAGAAAATTTCGGCGGCATAACGGCACGATACTAGAAACGAGACGAGGCCTAGCCTTATCCCCGGTCTAGTGAAGGCCCACGCCATTCACACATAAATCAAATCATTCCATTTCACCAAACAACTCAAATTTCAATCAAATCATCTAACTAATTTTTGCAATCAAACAAACAAGTCCATGGTCTGTGGACGATTGTGTCGGGTGCTACTAAGCACCGTCTGCATCCTAGTATATATATAATTAGAAAAAGAAATTGAAGAGTGAGATGTTCTCACCAATAGCTATCCCAATTCCACGACTCTTCATTTATAGAAATCTTCGTCGTTCCAGCATCTTTGTCATCTTCGTTGCCCGTATTCTCTACATATGTAAAAATCGAATTTTTACTTTGTTATTCAATATATAAAAATCGAATTTTTACTTTGCTATTCAATATATAAAAATCGAATTTTTACTTTGCTATTCAATATATAAAAATCGAATTTTTACTTTGCTATTCAATATATAAAAATCGAATTTTTACTATCACGCTATATGGATAAAAATTCTATTTTTACATTGCTACTATATAGATAAAAATTCCATTTCAAAAATATAGATTTCGCCTTTATAAAAATATAGATTTCGCCTTTTCAAAAATATAGATTTCGCCTTTATAAAAATAAAGATTTCGCCTTTTCAAAAATATAGATTTCGCCTTTAAAAAATAAAGATTTCGCCTTTTCAAAATATCGTCTTATCGTATTTTTACATCTTCTATATCGTAAAGACTATATTTTTATTACTTTAAAAATATAAAAATCATATTTTTAATACTTTAAAAATATAAAAATCATATTTAATCCACTACATATGTAAAAATCTGAACTTTATTCAATTAAAAATCTAATCTTTAAAACGAATAAAAATCAAAGCTTTAAAACTAATAAAAATCAAAGTTTTAAAACAAAGACAAATCAGTTTTTAACCACCTAAAAAGAAAGTAAAACAAATTAAAATAAACACTCACATCTACTGTTGTAGGGGGAGGGTTCATGCGGGAGTCAGAGGGAGGTTCCTTGGCCGCCGACAGAGCTGTGATGGGACTGGCGAAGGGAGGGCTGCTGGTGGTCGGGTCCAGCTGAGCTCCGGTGCGCGCCCTCATTTTCCAGTGGGTTACGGGCTTCGGGAAAAAGAAGAAGAGGGGCTGAGGAGGAGATCGGCGAGTGGGGGGGCTAGCTGAGGCGGCGCGACGCCTAGGGGAGCGGGGCAATGGTCGGAGCGTGGCGGTGGGGCTGGGGATTTGGGGCGACAGGGTTGCGCGATGGGTTCGACAGAGGAGGAAAGGTGGAGGTGCGAGGGTGGGCGGGCGTTGACGGAGATGGCGCGAGCGAGGGAGAGGGGGAAGGTCGGAGCGGTGGCCGATCCCGCCGCTGGTGGAGCGATTTGATTTTCCTTTTCTTTTTTTTTCCTTTAAAATGAACGGGGGGGGGCAACGTGATTTAAGGAGGAGGGGGGAGAATATTTTTTTATTTAATTATTTAATTTAAAAAGTTGACTTTTACAAACGAACTCGAAACGAGGCCCACCGCCTGTCATCCATAGCGTTTTACCCCATTCCGAACACAATGGGATATGTATCGTAGGTTGATTTGATCGTTTCGATCAGTTTCCGTTAAAATCAGCATATAACTCTATATATTGAATTTGAACGCGCATTTCAATTTACCGGGGTCACATACTAACTCGAAAAATTCCTGAAAAATATTTTCTAGCTTCGTATTGACGATACGGTCCTAACAAAACTAGTTTCGTCGAATTCTGTGACCGTTAGAAAAATGGCCATTTTCCAGTTGATTAAAATCAACTGAAACTGGTCAAACACGTTTTCCTTTGCCACGCTCACATATTGATTCAGAAAATTATGAAAATTGGAATCTAACAATAATTTGATACTGCGGATCCAACAAAAGTGGTTTCGTCCAAATCCGAGGTCGTTTGCAAAATTCCCATTTTTAAGGGCCTGAATTCCATAGCGACTATTCAGAATTTTCAACTGGACATATCTTTTGATTCCCGCTATGAAATTTTGATTTTTCGGATTCGTTGGAAAGATATCATCAATTAGATCCTAATGTTTTTGGTTTCACTAAAATCCGGATTGTTTTGCACCCGGTACGTTCATTTGAAGTTTGAAATCGAATTATCGAACTACCGCGCCATTTTCAATTCTATTTATAAATATATATAAATATTTATATTCTAACGACGGCGTATATAATATATACGTTCGAATTATATTCAAAATAAATTTCTCGTCGATATTATTTAAAATAATTCATTTTAAATATTCAAAATTCGCTAAAATTGCAAAAATAAAATTTTTAAACTGGTTCAGAATTTCTGGGTTATTACATCTTATATAAGATTCATCTATCCAATGTTTGTCTATGCTGAAAGACATGCTACCCTCCTATACCATATATAACAGAACATGAGACGTAATAAAAAATACTTGCAACATAATCGACTTAAAAATGACAATGAAATCAGACATTTAACAACTTTTAATTTAAACCATAATGAAGGCGGTAATTTGCCTGTATACAATCATGCAGTTAAGTGCAAAGCCTCTCTTCTTCACATTCCAAAGCATAAGTAATGATACTAGTTGGGAAATATTCATCTATCCTCTATCCAAATTCACATCCATTTGGATGTAGCGAACAACGATAGTATCGGCGACCAACATCGTTCCCATGTCGGATGATTAAGATTCATGCTTCAAAACCACAGAAACATACAACATTCGCAGATTGAACCTCATCATCCCCAATGATGTTTTGGGAAGGAGGACTTAAACTTCGAGACCTTTGGGTACATTGAGGAGGTGGTTCTTGATGTTGGTGATCTATCTGCATCTAGTGCATCCCTAAATCTAGTGCTCTCTCTCTCATGAATATCTCTACAGTGTCGCTCTTCCATTTCAATGTACTACAAAGTCCGTTCTATGGGTGAAAACGAATTATGATTTGATGGTCTACATGGAATGTCAGTGCATTCGTATGAGGTTGGATATTCAATCGACAATAAATGTCAAGCTGAAAAATGTATCTTAGTTAACAAGACAATGCAATACAGTGACATTAACTCATGTAATATAAGTGCAACACTGAAGCTTATACAAACCACTATATCAATTTTGTATAAACTTAACTGCACTACATCTTGGAATCAACTCATATATATATTAACTATACAAAATAGTATATAACTAATAATATATGTAAACTATATATATTTTTTTAAACCAAAATAAAACCTATGTACATTTTATTTTATATTATATACATAAAAATATAAACTATATATACATATTCCTCTCTTATATATATATAAGAAAAGTTGTATATTTATACACAAACCTACATACCATACATACACAAACCTACATACCATACATAGAGACCTTGTATCTTTTTATATAAAAAGACTAAAGCTATATGTATATTTATAAAAAACAAGTTTGTGCCTCTCTTTTTTCATAGCATATATATATACGCACACACACACTAATTCACCTGAAAGATATCAAATATACCTTTTTAACAGTAGTTGAGAGTCAAAAACCAAAGTAGTTGTGGGATGGTAGGACTCAGATCTGACAATGATGGAATTCTCACGATTACCGGGTCTGATTAGGGTTTTGGGGGATTCACATATTTGTAGATATGGGTTTTTGGGGGGGGGGAATGTTTTGGAAAATGAATAGATAAATTGTTGTGGAAACAAATAGGGTAAGCATGAATTTTTCCTGTACACAATAAGATGCACCATGAGATACGATGTGACAACCCCAAACCCCCATTCCTCGGTGGCAAGGGTAATCTTTGGAATATAACACATAAACAAATAACAACAGAACAGAAATATACAAATACACCAGATAATGTACAACAGAATACACTGGATAAATATAATCATCAGAGTTACACAGTATACAAGATCATACTTAGTACAAAATACAGTTTTAGCTTTACATAAAATGTCTACAGCGGAATCAAAACATAATATGTACAACAGGAGCCGAACAGCATAAAAAGAAAGAAGCGATAGAATCCGTCTTTAGCTCCATAGCTATCCAGAAAGAGCCTACTAAAACCTAAATACATGGTTGCCCGTGTAGAAAATAGGGCACCCGAGTTTGCAAGTGAAACAAACTACAGTCAGTCATGGGACTGGTATGAGAAATCTACTACATAACTTATTTTATAATAAGGCCAATCACAGGACCACACCGCTAACACGGAACAGGTTTACTCCATTAGATTGCCAGTGCTCAAAACAAGTAAATCATTTAAACAACGCAATGCTTTTTATAAAAATGAAGCCATTATAAGACTCAGTTCCCATCACACAATGCAACGCAAACCGGAGGATAGAGTTTTACCTTATAATGGCCAAAAGATGCTTGATACAAATAAAACAAAAGCATTTGATATTATTACTAGTGTTTGTATGTTTCAAAAACAATTTCAATCATAAGTATCAATCATAGATGACATGGGTACCATATATCATGTCACTATATATAGGTTTACAATCAAAACCGCACGATGTCGTATTTGGAAATTGGATTTCCGTCATGAATCAAGGCAAGGGATCGTCCTTACCGCTTCGAGACTCTCTAGCCCGAGCCTCAGGAAAGTACTCAGTCAAACCATGGATCATCAGGGCCGGTCCACACGAAGTGGATTAAAATGCCTAAACACTACGTTTCTCCGCCCATGGGGCATAAACTAGTCATATACCGACTGATCGACACTTTCTATGAATTAGAAAAGCGCGAATTTTAAATAAATACTGCAAGCGCACAGATCGTGTTGTATGCAGGTCGAATACAGGGAGGTCAATTAAAAATTATTTATATAATTTTGTGGGCAAGTTAGACAACTTTTGAGATTTGGTTGAAAATATAACAATTGAAATTGCAACAATTAGGATTATCGTTGAAACTAATCAAACGATTAATCACTAACGAAAGTAAATTGCAAAACAGGAACAAAAATGCAGAAAATAAAAATGCAGAATAGAAATAATAACAGAAATAAAATTAGGATTATCATTGAAACTAATCAAACGATTAATCACTAATGAAAATAAATGTAAAATACAACTAGTACTCTAAAAAATCTAACTTTGTAGATGGCACTAGTTGCTAAGAAATAGAAAATTGCCGAAAAGAAGAAGAACGTTGTTAATGGAGAAGAAGACAGAAAATGGGATGGTGGCCACAATGAGATTACATGGGTATTTATAGGAGATAGCCAACCTAAAACCTAATTACAAATGGGCCTTAATTATTTCAAGTAAGTTCTAGGCCTTTGTTAAATCAAGTGAGTTTTAGGCCTTCGTTCCTTTCCTCTTGCAAGCCTCCTTTGATTTGTAATATGCATGGCCTTTCTACTAATTATTTTCTTGTCCAACAGCAACTAGATGTGACATCTTCATCTGCAAGTCTTTAAATATATATCCACAACAATTTGACCTCTATTTTCCATTTTTCTGACTGTAAGTGGCTTAATTGGCATATCTGTAAAAAGTGACAAAACAATACCCAAGTAATATTTATTTATATACAAAAGATAAGATATAAGAGCATAAATAAACACATTTCTATGTTAATCAAATACCCCCACACTTATCTTTTACTCGTACTCGAGTAAAAAAAACTAACTAGATAGGTCAAACTTTCATGGGAAACATGATTGCATTGAGCGTATGCAACAAGCCGTTAAACCTCTAGGTGTCCCTAGTAGGACGAGTGGTGTCTCGTGAGGGTTTTCAGCGGATAGTACCCACAAAATCCAAATGCAGTATGCTATGGCTCTGATGTGACTACATGAATGCAGAAGACTTATGCATTTGAAAATAAAAATGAAAACACGACTTATTTCAGGAAAGTGGTACAAAAAAATTAAGTTAACAATTTCTAATCAGTTGATTGTAATTTAGATACCTCAACTTGTCACAAATTTTCAATATAATTCAAGTTTTCATTGTTAAACTCTAGTTTGGATAGTTGGTTCGGTCGATAACATAGTGCAGCCATGAAATAGATTCTTAGTTTTGTAAAGTGGTATTCTAATTTCCTTGTTTATGGCTAGTCAAATCAATAAGGTCAAGAAATGTTTGGGCATCATCGCTTATTCTCCATCTCTATAAAAATTGAAATTTACGATTAATTACATACACCTAACTAAAAAGACCAAAGTATACCACCCATACACTACCTTGCGGACTGACGGAGAGTTGAGACAGAGCTTGGCGGATTGTGCAGGCCGACGCTGACTTTGTCAACAACATGTCGGTAATCCTTAGGTGTCCAACTCATAAAATGAGACCAAGATATTCCAAGGCTGCATTGTCAACAACATGTCGGATAGAGCTTGGCAGGTTTGCACACCAACGCTAGATATACAAGGAATGTTGGATACCCTTGGATTACTATTATTATTAGTATTGAAAATATAAGAACAAGAGAGTTATGCGAATTCAGCTTAACACAACTTAGTTTTAAAGATTCGAAAAGCCAATATAAGTATTTTAAGTCCTCCACACATTAAACAAAGACTACAATTTAGAATAAACTTCATGGCCATCACCTAAGAATCTCCCTATGTACCAGTTACACTATTATCCCTCAAAATTCAACTTTTCATTATATTTCTTATTCGATCTTAGTTGAGAGAAAAAAAATACCATCAATTGATTAACGATTGCTAACTTATCTTGTTGTATCAATCTAAAATGAGTCATATTTTCAAAAAAAACAATATGGTATGTTACTATGACCTAAAATGCATGGTAATCCTATCTAAATGCATGAAATTGGAAAAAAGAAGAAATAAAATAAAAACGATGCAATGCAGACTCCCCCCACACTAGAACTAAACAGTGTCCACACTGTAGCACGTTTCCTAAATTTGAATGATAAAACTCATAGATGGATTAGATGCAAAATGATTTGCAGAATAAAATGCAGCCTAACTATATGTATGAATGGATCATATGTACAATGATATATGTGTTTACGATGCATGCGATGCAAAGAATGCCAACAACTTTTTCTCCCACACTTGGTTCTAGCCCGATGAATTCCATTCCCACTATATCTAGGCATGTTTTCTAATAAGCGAAGGTTTTTGAAAACCATCTCATCTTTATACCTAGATTTATAGTCCAGTAGATAAATATCCAGGGTCGTCCTAACATGAAGTTTTTCAATCAAGCTAACATTCCAAAAATAATTCATGTGCTCAACAAATTTATTAGTGTAGTTGTCCAAAAATTTGTGATCGTATATAAACTCAGTTGTAATCGTGAATTTTAAATTCTGAGTGTTGTTCAAGACTATGGGATCACATTTCTCAATTATTTCAGTTGACAACGTATTTTCGACACTTACAAATTCTAGTTCGTTTGAAACCTCAAAACCGAAATTTTTGAACTTGGATTGGTGGCTTGATCATCCTCATTTGGCAACTCATCCTCATACAATCCCAAAAATTCATGTTCATTAAAATCCTTTTCCAATTCTGAGTTTTCGAAAAATTCAACATTTTCATTTTGTCCAAATTCAAAAATTTCAAGTTTCTTGCATCCTGAAAGAGAGTGATCAAAATCTGAGCTTAAATCGTTTTCCTGAAAAGAATCGAATTCCAAATCATTTGTTGAATTTTGAACAACTTCATTTAGATCATTATTCTCAATTTCTAAAGTTGTTGTCTGAAAATTTTCACTATCAATAAAGAATGGATTATTTTCTGAATCATCGCATGTTTGAATTTGATTTTGTTGCTCGAATTGTTCTTTAAAAGATGTCATTAAAGAAAGAAGTTCATCAAGCTGTCTATCTTTTTCATCAAGCTGTCTATCTTGCTTTTCTACCCTCTCTCTAAGAATGTTAAGATGATATTCTTCAAAATCATTGATTTGAGAGCTCTCATTTTGGACTTCTTGATTCGCATAATTAAAGTCCACATCAATTTCACAGTCAATATTATTTCCAATGTGGTGGTTGTTTGAACTTTCAGAAAAATGACAATGATATTGGAAATCATTTTGATTATAGAAATTATGTTCGTAACCAAAACTGTTGAAATTCGATGGAAAATTGCAATTTTGGTTATTTTCAAGATTTTGATATGGGCTATAATTTTGAAAATTTTGGTTTACAACCCCATATTTATGTGGATCAGAGCTATATTGGGATTTAAAGCTATTTTGATGTCGATGTGGCCCATAATCGAAATTATTGAAATTTGAATTGAAATCGCAACTCCGATCATATCCATGATTTTGAAAATGTTGGTCATTTGGAAAATTTCGAAAAATTTCGACATTGGGCTCATGAAATTTCAGAAATTTTTGCCTCATGAGTTGTAATTCATACTCATACTCTTGTAGTGAACGACTTCTCAGGTTATTATCCCACATTTCTCTCAATGATTTTTTTGAATTAGACATTTGAATGAAGTCAAGGCAAGATAGAAATTATTCTCACTTCAAAATAATATAAAATACTTAGTTGTGCGCTATTAATTAACTGACTCAGTTAGAAGGGGGAAGAGGGTCTTATGGCCGTTCACTTATAATATAAATACTAAAGGATACGACCAATGTTTTACGGGTAGTATGCAACCCCTTTTGCTAATAGTTCAATAAATTGAACTACTATATATCCGCGATCCAATTATATGAGACAGTCAACTTCACAAAACAACACTTTTCAATTATATTATTTTGCAATGTCTATTTTTATTGTTGAAAACAATGAGAATGAAGATTTCAGTTATAAAGATATCAGCCAACCACAACAATCAGACAATAATAACTGCAAAAATTTAAACTATTGTACAAGCAAGCCGTTGCACCTACAGAAGATTTTTACAAACAATTTCTATATTTTTTAAGCAGCTGCAGCACCTGTAGAGTTAGAAATTTTTACAGTAGGGTATGGCAGTCCTTCCAGCGCAGTTGAGTAGCAGTGATAATTCAAATCAACCGTTTGCTTTCTTCGACTCTAGATCTTTGTTCGCTTTGCTTGAACAATTTTTTTCACTTTTGTTCCTTCAATTCAATTTTTTTTGAAAAAGAAGAATAGAAAGAAACAACCAGAAAAAAATTAAGGAAATTGAAAAAAAAACTAAACTAACACTATGCTCGAAAAAGAAAAGCAAAGGAACTACCAAGTCAAACTAAAACAAGAAAAGCAAATGAAAAATTGGTTCACCTTATTACGAGCACAACAGTTAACCCTAAACCTCAGGTAAGTACCCAGTCAAGCCTTGGATCGTCAGGACCGGTCCATATAGAGTGGATTAAAATGCCTGAACACTGTGTTTCCCCGCCCTATGGGGCGTAAACTGGTCATACCGTCCAAAACCATCGGCCCCGAAGCGACCGATATAACCGAGGCACCTCGGTATCCATCATCCACAAAAGTAAAATGTCCGGGCGTGTAAAACCCAAAACACCACTCCTAGCTAGAAAGAAACGCATGTCCTCCCTGAAGTCCTCTCCCATTTCTGGTCCATACCGGGGTGTGAGGCTCGCGAATCAACCAAAATACAAAGCTAGCTATTTAAAGCCCTGCATTGATCATCAACCACAAGACTCTGCTTTTCAACAAAAGCCTTGATCACCGCATCTCAGCATGCCACACAGGCAATTCACGCCATGCAACTGACGTATATCAATCACATAGAATGAAATCCAATGTCGGACACACAGTCCATTTACAAGTCCGTTCTGGGTCTGAACGAAACCGACGGCACCTTATTCCTCTCCCGTATGTCCAATACAGGAGAGAGGCCCTCACACATCCGAACGATCAACAAGTACGTCTAGACGACCACCACTGTAACCTCTTCAGGGCAGCAACTTCCATCAAAGGCATCAGTAGCCATCCATTCGATGTGAAGATCCTCGGTCTTGCACCGTATTTATATCTTCGACTTCTAACCGTCGAACAATTATTTGAAATGATAATTAACTCAGCCTTTTCAAATAATTCACGTATATTTAGAATTTCAAATCAATTCATTTTAATGGTTAAATTATCTGACATCCATAATTCAGTTCATTAATGTAATTTTCACATCAAACACATTCAACCATCAAATATCCTATAAAATGAGTAAATTCAATTTATTTCCATTCCATATCGTTTATAATATTTTATAATGATTTATTGCTATTTTTATTTATTTAAATATAGCCAATTTATTCAAATGACGCTTCAGGCCATAACACGGCCATGGCATTGTTTTTCTCCATATTTGATTTACACATATCAGAAAATATAACTGTTGGATATTTACAGATTTTATATCATTTCAAAGATCTTTTCAAAGTGGACCCATCGGTTCCAGTTTTGGGAAAATCCGACAGTCGGATGTCCCGGTACAATCGTTTGAAGTTACGATTTCAAAATACGAACTGCAGCTTCGTTATTCGATTTAATTTAATTATATTTATATATATTAATATAATCCATTCTGGCGCTGTTTTCATTCAGATTTGAATTTAACATTTCACAAAATCTAACCGTTGGATCTTTACAAATTTGGTGTCTTTGGAAAGATATTTCCCAAGCGGACCCAACGGTTTCGGTTTCGAGAAATCCAATGGTCGGATCTCCCGCAATAATCGTTTAAAATCACAACTTCAAAATACGAACTACAGCTTCGTTATTCATTTTAATTTAATTATATTTTTATATATATATAATTCATTCTTCGATTTCCAAATCATTTTCATTTCAAATATTTGATAAAAATAATATTTTTATCCAATAAATATCTATTTCAACACATGAATATTTTTTACACCTCGTATATATAATAAAAATGTGATTTTTATTGTCAAAACAATTTATTTCAAAAATGAAGATTTTTATCAATTCATATATATTATAAAAATGTGATTTTTATTGTTGAAACAATTTATTTCAAACACGAATATTTTATATACTTCGTACATACTATAAAAATGTTATTTTTATCGTTCAAACCATTTCATTTCATACATTCAATAAAAAATGTTATTTTTATCGTTCAAACAATTTATTTCAAAAAGGAATATTTTTTCAACACATGAATCTATTTCAACACATGAATATAAATCAAACATATGAATATTTCAGAAAATTTTGGCAGCATAACGACAGGGTAGTTAAAACTGGCATCGTCCCGAGTACGGCTCCTCGCTCTACCTTAAAGCCACGCAGCTTTTGACAATGGGGATTTCAAAAATCTAGTTCGTACGCAGACAAATTTTTCCACAAACTAATCCTATTTGTTTTCAACCACAAACAACCATAATCAAATCGACCATTCGTAATATTAACCAAATTTCACGTCAATCAAAATCCAAACAATCACAACCAATATATATCGTCCATGGTCTGTGGACGAGGGGAGTGTATATATATGTGTATATATATATATATATGTATATGTATATGTATATGTATATAAATAAATTTCGATTTCATTTCAATTCCATTCAACGCCCATATGATTTTTATAATGCATATATAACTTACATATCGCACGTATAATTTATACAACGCTTATACATGAGGTGTACAACGCTTATATAACTTATACATCGACCGTATAATTTATACATCGCCATTCCATATCGTTTATAATTTAGAAATCTCACATTGGGTTCCACTCCTCCAAAAATCATAGGAAGCTCCAAAAATTCTCTGGTCTCTTCTCGAATGTAGAAGACGTCCACATGGTCCAGGTGTCTCTTATTTCACTGGATTTCGACCACATAGCAAAAATATATGATTTTTATTGTAAAATCATAACTCGTAGCGCTTTAAAGTGTTATTAACCATTTAAATTTATAAAGGTCGTACCTTTCTGAATTTGATCGAAACTAGGTTTCAATTTATCTCGGAATCCGAGCAGCGTGGTGATGATCGGAGGGCACCACCTTGGAGAGCTTGGAGAGGCGCTCAGGCGCGTGGGGGTGTAGGCCCACTAGGTGGTGGCAGTTGAGCACGGCAGCGCCTCGAAGTCCGAATCTTCAGGGACGTGATTCTCAAAAAACACGCAACAATACTCCACAAATCTGGTATGGATTGGAAGCTAGAGGGGAGATCTACACAATCCTCAACAGGAGTGAAGGCTGATTCGACTTTTGGAGGGAGAAAAACGAAGAGAGAAGGTGGGAAACCCTTTCCGCCACTCGTCGATGTAACGACCCAGAAAATCTGAACCAATTTAAAAATTTTAAATTGGCTAAAATAATGGATTTTAAATATTTAAAATAAATATTTTAAATAATAAAGGTGAAAACTGAGTTTGAATCGACAATTAAAAAGGAATATAATTAATTCTAATTATAAACAAGGCCTGAAATGGCGCGGTAGTTTCAAAGTTTGAATTCAAACTTTGTCTGACTGTACCGGGTGCAAAACAAAACGGATTTGAGTGAAACCAAAAATATTTAAATCTGTTAGTGAAGACCTTTCTAACGAATCTGAAAAATCGAAGTTTCATAGCGGAAAGCAAAAGTTATGGACAAATGAATTTTCAGAAAGTTCGCTATGGAATTTATATAGCCCGTGAAATTTGCCATTTTGCATACGACCTCGGAATTCGACAAAACCACTTTTGTTAGATCTGGGATGTGAAGTTATTGCTAGGTTTCAAATTTCATAATTTTTGAAGCTAGTATGTCAGCGTTGCAAAGGAAAACGTGTTTTGGTCAATTACAGTTAAATTGGATCGACCAGAAATGGGCCTTTTTGCAAACGGTCTCAGAATTCGACGAAACTCGTTTTGTTGGGACCACATCGTCAAAACATAGCCAGATTTTTTTTTCTGGGATTTTTAGAACCAGTATGTGGCCCCGACAAATTGAAATGTACGTTTAAATTAAATATTGAATATTCTATATTTTAATTTGAAGGAAAACTGACTGAAACATTCGAATGAGCCTTCGAAACATATCCCATTGTGTTCGGGATGGGGGTAAAACGCTAGGGACGACAGTCGTTGGGTTTGGATTGGAGGTCGTGTCAGAAAACCCCTTTTTAAAACCATCGGCCAATAGAATTTTTTCTTTCATTAATTTAAAAATATAAAAAAAAATCAACCCCCCCCCCGGTATCAGCTGCTCGACGGCGGAAACCCATTCGCCTGTTCCCGAGCATTTTCCGGCCGCCACACACCTCGTTGACCCCCGACCCTTTGCAACTTTTTGAAGATCTCCCCGAGCTCTTCAAATCCATCCCAGCCTCGCCTCCTATAGTTGCGTCGTTCTCGAGATTCGTGCTAGGAAAGGTCCACCGCGTCGGCCTTGTTTTCTCTCTCCAGGGCGGTTCGAACCCAGCGCCACCACTAGGCGTGGGTAGCATGCTCCAAGGCATTCAACGTCGTATAACCTGATCTGGACCAAAATCTACGGATTTGAAGTTAAATGAAGACCTAGTTTTGAACATCAAACAAGGTATACAGCTGTTATATTAATTAACTATATAATAGCACTTCTAAGCGCTACCGTTTTTGATTTCACTGTAAAAATCGTATCTTTTTCGTTTCTTGACGAAATTCGATGAAACAGGAAACATCGTGACCGTGTGGACGTCTTCTACATTCTAGAAGAGACCGCATATTTTTCTGAGCCTTCTGCTATTTTTGGTGGAGTGGAACCCAATGTGGGATTTCTAATTTATAAACGATATGGAAAACGACGATGTATAAATTATATAGTCGATGTATGAGTTATATAAGCGTTGTACACCTCTTGTACAAGCGTTGTATAAGTTGTGCGTTCGATGTATAAGTTATATATGCGTTGTAAAAATTATATATGTGTTGAAATAGAAGTGAAATGCTATATATAAATATATATTTATATACGCCCCTCGTCCACAGACCATGGACGATATTTATTGGTTGTGATTGGTGTGAAAAATTGATAGATAGCGAATGGTTGATTGAAATTGTTTGTGGTTGATATTGATTGATTATGGTTGAAAAATACCCGTTTGTGGTTGAGAAATATTTTGTTGAAACCACATAGGATTAGTTTGTGGAAATGAAATAAATATAAATGTCGCCTGCGTGCGAACTAGATGCATGATTCCCCAATGTCAAAAACCGCGAGGTTTTAAGGTAGAGCGAGGAGCCGTACTAGGGACGGTCCCGGTTTTAACTACCCTGCCGTTATGCTGCCGAAATTTTGAATAATATTCATGTGTTAGAATTATTTCCATTTGTTGAAACTATATTTATTCGTTGAATAGAAAACCTTCATGTGTTGAATCGATATTCATTCGTTGGATTGAAATTCATGTGTTGAATGGTATTCGTGTTTTAAATATAAAAATCACATTTTTATCTATATATATAAACTATAGAAAACCTTCATGTGTTGAATCGATATTCATTCGTTGGATTGAAATTCATGTGTTGAATGGTATTCGTGTTTTAAATATAAAAATCACATTTTTATCTATATATATAAACTATAGAAAACCTTCATGTGTTGAATCGATATTCATTCGTTGGATTGAAATTCATGTGTTGAATGGTAATCATATTTTGAAAGAAATTGTGTGATAATAAAAATCTTATTTTTATCATCGATATGAAATATATAAAATAATTTTGTTTTGAAATAGATGGTTTTATAATAAAAATCCTATTTTTATCACCTACATTAACTATATGAAATAGTCGAATTTTGAAATAAATTGTTTTACATTAAAAATCATATTTTTATTATATACATGAATTGTTAAAAGTAGTGAAGTGTTGAAATAGAAGACAGTTAGATAAAAATATCATTTTTATCAAATGTATGGAAATCATATAGTTTTGAAATCGAAGAATCGATATATATATATATATAAATGGAAATGAAATATATCGAATAACGACGCTGCAGTTCGTATCTTGAAATCATGATTTCAAACGATTATACCGGGAGATCCGACCATCGGATTTTCCTGAAATCGCAACCGTTGGGTTCGCTTTGGAAGTATCTTTCCAACGGCACCAACTTTGTAAAAATCCAACGGTTGGATTGCCTGGAATGTTTAATTCAAATCTGAAGAAAAACAGCGCCAGAATCGATTATATATATATATATATAATTATATTAAATCGAATAACGACGCTGCAGTTCGTATTTTGAAATCGAAATTTCAAACGATTATACCGGGAGATCCGACTGTCGGATTTTCCCGAAATTGGAACCGTTGGATTCGTTTTGAAAAGATATTTCTGATGATGTAAATTTTGTGAAGATCCAACGGTTAGATTTTCAGATATGTGTAAATCAAATCTGAAGAAAAACAGCGCCACGGCCGCGTTATGGCCCGAAGCGTCGTTTTGAATAAATTGGCTATTTTAAAATAAATAAAAATAGCGATAAATCGTTATAAAATATTATAAACAATATGGATGTGAAATTTAGAAACTAACTGAAGTTTGGCTAAGTCGAATGGTTTCTTGGGTATTGATCTTATGTTGGTTTCGGCCTTCGGGGTTAATATTTGGGAAATCGTTCTCTTACTGATTGACGGTTAGTGACTAATGAATTGAAATGATGCCTATGTGTATTTGTGTTGCACTTGTTTATCATATACGTGAGTTGCTCAGAAAGACTGGGTTTATCCCATTCTGAATAACTGAATCGACGATAAGAAATCGAAGATGAAGACGGTGGTCGAAGACCGGAGACCTTCACCTCGTTTGGATGGTAACCGAGGTCCTGATTGGGAGGCATCCCGAAATATGGATAATGAGTGGTGATCGTCCAGACGTACATGGTGATCGAAGGGTTTGCGAGGTATATAGTGCCTCCGGTTTCGTTCAGACCCAGAACGGACCTGCAAATGGACAGTGTGTCTGACATTGGAGTTTATTCTGTGTGATTGATAGCCGTCAGTTGCACGGTGTGAATTGCCTGTGTGGCATGCTAAGATGCAGTGATCAGGGCTTCTGTTGAAAAGCAAAGTCTTGTGGAGATGATCAAAGCACCGCCTGTGTGGCGTAGCTTTGTGTATAACATGAAATCGCGAGCCTCACACCCGGTATGAACCAGAAACGGGAGGAAGGACCTCAGGGAGGACATGCGTTTCTTTCTAGCTAGAAGTGGCGTCAGTGGTTTTACACGCCCTGACGAGTTTGACTTATGTGGTTGTTACTGTTGCGAGGCGCCTCGGTTTGATCGGACGATCCGGGTCCGGTGGAGTCATTCGTTGACTCACTTACGCCCCATAGGGCGGGGAAACGCATTGTTCAGGAATTTTAATCCACATCGGTGGACTGGCCCTGACGATCCAAGGGCCCACGTGTGTCTGGGTCCTGAGACACGGGCTAGAGCGTCTCGAAGTCGGTAAGGACTATCTTTTGCCTTGGTTCATGATGGAAATCCAATTTCCAAATACGACATCGTGCGGTTTGATTGTATATATATATATGGCGACATGATATATGGTACCCATGCCGTCTATGATTGATAGTTATGATTCGAAATTGTTTTTGAAACATGTAAACACTAGTAATAATATCAAATGCTTTTGTTTTATTCGTATCAAGCATATTTTGGATATTATAAGGTAAAACTCTATCCTCCGGTTTGCATTGCATTGTGTGATGGGAACTGAGTCTTATAATGGCTTCATTTTTATAAAAAGCATTGCGATGTTTAAAAGAATGATTTGTTTTAAAGCACTGGCAATCCAATGGAGTAAACTCATTCCACGAAAGTGGCGTGGTCCTGGGATTAGCCATATTTTAAATGTGTTGAGTAGATTTCTCATACCAGTCCCATGACTGACTCGTAGTTTGTTTCACTTTCAAACTCGGGTGCCCCTTTTTCTATACGGGCAGCCTTGTATTCAGGTTTTAGCTGGCTTTTCTGGATAGCTGGAGCTGAAGATGGATTCTATCATTAATCTCTTTTTATGCTGTTCAGCTCCTATTGTACATATTTTGTTTGTTTCCGCTGTAGACATTTATGTATAGCTGAACTGTATTTGTACTAAGTATGATCCTGTATACTGTGTAACTCTTATGATTACGTTTATCCGGTATATTCTATTGTTCATTATCTGGTGTATTTATTTAATTCTGCTCTGCTGTTATCTGTTTCTATGTTATATTCCAAAGATTACCCTTGTCTCCGTCTGTACGGGATTTGGGGTCGTCACAGTTGATGTCGGGGAAAGAGAAAGCGCGTGTTTTTTTAATTATGAAAGGGAAACTCTGATTGGTCGATATACATTTATATTACAAAATTAGTACTTCCTTATACGAACTCCAAATCAAACCCAATGACAATCGTCCCTAGCTAATTACCCCCATTCCGGACACAATGGAATATGTTTCATAGCCCATTCGACTGTTTTAGTCAGTTATTCTTCGAATTAAAATATAAAACATTCAAATATGGATTTGAACGTACATTTCAATCTGCCGGGGCCACATACTGATCCCAAATATTCCAGAAAAATAAATCTAGCTATGTTTGGACGATACAGTCCCTACAAAACTGATTTCGTCGAATTTGGAGACCATTTGAAAAATGGCCATTTTCTGGTCGATCCAAATTGACTGAAATTAACCAAACACATTTTCCTTTTCCACGCTCACATATTAACTCCAAAAATTATGGAATTTGAAATCGAGCAATAATTTGACATTCCAGATCCAACAAAAGTGGTTTCGTCGAAAACAGAGGTCGTCTGCAAATGTCTATTTTCAAGGGCTATATAAACTCCATAGCGACCTTTCTGAAAATTCATTTGGCCATAACTTTTGATTCCTACTATGAAATTTTGATTTTTCAGATTCATTAGAAAGATATTCATAAAAAGATTTAAATATTTGTGGTTTCACTAAAATCCGTTTTATTTTGCATCCGGTACAGTTAGTTAAAGTTCGAATTCAAATTTTCAAACTGCCGCGCCATTTCAGGCCTTGTTTTATAATTAAAATAAATATATTTATTTTCCAACATTGATTCAAATAGACTTTTGGTCATTATTATTTAAAATAATTTATTTTAAATATTCAAAATTCATTAAAATAGCCAAATTAATTTTTTTAAAATTGGTTCATATTTTCCGGGTTGTTACAATCTCCCTCACTTAAAATCTTTTCGTCCCCGAAAAGGAACGAAGCTGAAATTTGTTTAATTAACCAACTCAACTTTCATTCTTCAATTTTTCAGTTTTTAAGAATTTTCCAATTCTTTAAAAATTTGGCTAGCACCCTAAATTTTCGAAAATTTTCGCCATAACCTCCTTTGTACGGGGAGGGGTTTGGAAATTTATTAGGCTGTGTTAAGTACCCAATAAATCCTAATAAGCATACATATATTTATAGTGATATATTCCGGTGTCCACAGGGGAGTGTGTATAGATCATAACTCCAGAGAATAAATTCTCGTCACCCTGTAAATGGTTTTTGTGCCTTAATGACCAGAGAGACGTATTTGTTGTCATCTCCAGACCCGTGTGGGGTTTTTATTATTCTGGCAATTTACCATTACATTTTATATAGTCCATGTCAGTCTTTGGTTCAACCTGTAATATAGTCATCGCCATACAAGCCTCTCGCTCGTATGGTAAATCTTCAACCTCGTCACATAAGCTCCAAATGCTTATGTGGTATATGATGAAGTACGCTATCTTCAAGAAGTATGCCATGTAGCGTAGTTCAAAATTAATTGTTACTATCCTATGGCAACGTTTATTATTACACACAGAATAACCAGAACTCCGCATCCAATGGCATTCACAGGAGTTGATATAATAAATAAAATTGCGCATCCAACTCATTAAAGTTTACCTATTTGTCGGGCACGTAAATAAATTTTTTACTCAACAGCAAATCCATTTACCTGTTCAAACATATATAATGTATATGCATGTATTTCTATCTATTTTTAAACCAGTTTAACATTTGATTCAATTGCATAAATTTATCTTCATCTCTTATTGATTTGATTAACTTTCATTCCAATAATTTGATTAGTCAAATTATAATCACACATAACAAATAGCAATCAATTTATTTTTAACCTTTTCAAATATACAGTAATTAATTCATATACTCTTTTAATATATTCAAAATTCATACTTTCTAAGATCAGATTATATATAATTACAAATACATAATTTATAAACATATAACTCTCAACTCATTCTGGGGCATTACTAACCCCATCTCTAATGAGCCACTCATTCTAGAATGCTACAGATTCTATCTCTAATGAGGATTTTTTTCAATAGGATATTACTGATCCTATCTGAAATGAGTATGTTCGTCTTAGGACACTACTGATTCTATTTCTGACGAGTTCGTTAATATGTTATATTCCAGAACTAAGCTTAACCAAAGCTCTGATACCACGTTGTGACAACCCCAAACCTCTGTTCCCCGGTGGCAAGGGTAATCTTTGGAGTATAACACATAAACAAATAACAGCAGAACAAAAATATAAAAATACACCAGATAATGTACAACATAAAACACTGGATAAACATAATCATCAGAGTTACACAGTATACAGGATCATACTTAGTACAAATACAGTTTCAACTTTACATAAAATGTCTATAGCGGAATCAAAACATAATATGTACAACAGGAGCTGAACAGCATAAAAAGAAAGAAGCGATAGAATCCATCTTCAGCTCTATAACTAAACAGAAAGAGCCTGCTAAAACCTGAATACAAGCCTGCCCGTGTAGAAAATAGGGCACCCGAATTTGCAAGTGAAACTACGAGTCAGTCATGGACTGGTATGAGAAATCTACTACTTAACTTATTTTATAATAAGGCCAATCACAGGACCACGCTGCTAACGCGGAACGGGTTTACTCCATTGGATTGCCAGTGCTTAAAACAAGTAAATCATTTAAACATCGCAATGTTTTTTATAAAAATGAAGCCATTATAAGACTCAGTTCCCATCACCAATGCAACGCAAACTGGAGGATAGAGTTTTACCTTATAATGGCCAAAAGATGTTTGATACGAATAAAACAAAAGCATTTGATATTATTACTAGTGTTTGTATGTTTTAAAAACAATTTCAATCATAAGTATCAATCATAGGCGGCATGGGTACCATATATCATGTCGCCATATATAGGTTTACAATCAAAATCGCACGATGTCATATTTGGAAATTGGATTTCCGTCATGAACCAAGGCAAGGGATCATCCTTACCGCTTCGAGACTCTCTAGCCCGAGCCTCAGGGAAGTACTTAGTCAAGCCTTGGTTCGTCAGGGCCGGTCCACGCAGAGTGGATTAAAATGCCTAAACACTGCGTTTCCCCGGCCTATGGGGCGTAAACTGGTCATATACCGACCAAAACCATCAGCCCCGAAGCGACCGATATAACCGAGGCGCCTTAGCACATAAGTAAAAGGTCCGGGCGTGTAAAACCCAAAACACCACTCCTAGCTAGAAAGAAACGCATGTCCTCCCTGAAGTCCTTTCTCGTTTCTGGTCCATACCGGGGTGTGAGGCTCGCGAATCAACGCTAAACACAAAGCTAGCTATTTAAAGCCCTCCTTTGATCATCAACCACAAGACTCTACTTTTCAACCAAAGCCTTGATCACTGCATCTCAACATGGCACACAGGCAATTCATGCCATGCAATAGATGTATATCAATCACACAGAATGAAATCCAATGTCGGACACACAGTCCATTTACAAGTCCGTTCTAGGTCTGAACGAAACCGGCGGCACCTTATTCCTCTCCCGTATGTCCAATACAGGAGAGAGGCCCTCACACATCTGAACGATCATCAAGTACGTCTGGACGACCACCACTGTAACACCTTCAGGGCAGCAACTCCCATCAAAGGCATCAGTAGCCATCCATTCGATGTGAAGATCCTCGGTCTGGCACCGTCTTCATATCTTCGACTTCTAACCGTCGACCAATTATTTGAAATGAGAATTAACTCGACCTTTTAAAATAATTCACGTATATTTAGAATTTCAAATCAATTCATTTCAATGATTAAATTATCTGACATCCATAATTCAGTTCATTAATGTAATTTTCACGTCAAACACATTCAACCATCAAATATCCTATAAACCGAGTAAATTCAGTTTATTTCCATTCCATATCGTTTATAATATTTTATAACGATTTATTGCTATTTTTATTTATTTAAATATAGCCAATTTATTCAGATGACGCTTCAGGCCATAACGCGGCCATGGTGTTGTTTTTCTCTAGATTTGATTTACACATATCTGAAAATCTAACTGTTGGATCTTTACAGATTTTATATCATTTGAAAGATCTTTTCAAAGCAGACCCAACGGTTCCAGTTTTGGGAAAATCCGACGGTCGAATCTCCCGGTACAATCGTTTGAAGTTACGATTTCAAAATACGAACTACAGCGCAGTTATTCGATTTAATTTAATTATATTAATATATATTAATATAATCCATTCTGGTGCTATTTTCATTCAAATTTGAATTTAACATTTCACAAAATCTAACCGTTGGATCTTTACAAATTTGGTGTCGTTGGAAAGATATTTCCCAAGCGGACCCAACAGTTTCGGTATAATCCGATAGTTGGATCTCCGGCAATAATCGTTTAAAATCACAACTTCAAAATACGAACTGCAGCTTCGTTATTCGTTTTAATTTAATTATATACATAATTCATTCTTCGATTTCCAAATCATTTTCATTTCATATATTTGATAAAAATAATATTTTTATCCAATAAATATCTATTTCAACACATGACTATTTTTTTACACTTCGTATATATAATAAAAATGTGATTTTTATTGTCAAAACAATTTCTTTCAAAAATGAAGATTTTTAACGATTCATATATATTATAAAAATGTGATTTTTATTGTTGAAACAATTTATTTCAAACACGAATATTTTATATACTTCGTACATACTATAAAAATGTTATTTTTATCGTTCAAACCATTTCATTTCATACATTCAATAAAAATGTTATTTTTATCATTCAAACAATTTATTTCAAAAAGGAATATTTTTCCAACACATGAATCTATTTCAACACATGAATATTAATCAAACATATGAATATTTCAGAAAATTTTGGCAGCATAACGGCAGGGTAGTTAAAACCGGCACCGTCCCGGGTACGGCTTCTCGCTCTACCTTAAAGCTTCGCAGCTTTTGACAATGGGGATTTCAAAAATCTAGTTCGTACGCAGACAAAATTTTCCACAAACTAATCCTATTTGTTTACAACCACAAACAACCATAATCAAATCGACCATTCGTAATATTCACCAAATTTCACGTCAACCAAAATTCAAACAATCACAACCAATATATATCGTCCATGGTCTGTGGACAAGAGGAATATATATATATATACGTATATAAATATATTTCGATTTCATTTCAATATCATTTCAATTCCATTCAACGCACATATGATTTTTACAACGCATATATAACTTATACATCGCACATATAATCTATACAACGCTTATACATAGGTGTACAACGCTTATATAACTTATACATCGACCGTATAATTTATACATCGCCATTCCATATCGTTTATAATTTAGAAATCTCACATTGGGTTCCACTCCTCCAAAAATCATAGGAAGCTCCAAAAATTCTCCGGTCTTTTCTCAAATGTAGAAGATGTCCACACAGTCCCGGTGTCTCTTGTTTCACCAGATTTTGACCACATAGCAAAAATATATGATTTTTATTATAAAATCATAACTCGTAGCACTTTAAAGTGTTATTAACCATTTAAATTTATAAAGGCCGTACCTTTCTGAATTTGTTCAAAACTAGGTTTCGATTTATCTCGGAATCCGCGCAGCATGGTGACGATCGGAGGGCACTACCTTGGAGAGATTGGAGAGGCGCTCAGGCACGTGGGGGTGTAGGCCCACTGGGTGGCGGCAGCTGAGCACGGCGGCGCCTCGAAGTCCGAATCTTCAGGGAGGTGATTCTCGAAAAACACGCAGCAATACTCCATAAATCTGGTATGGATTGGAAGCTGGAGGGGAGATCTACAAAATCCTCAACTGGAGTGAAGGATGATTCGGCTTATGGAGGGAGAAAACGAAGAGAGAAGGTGGGAAACCCTTTCCGCCGCTCGTCGATGTCGGGGAAAAAGAAAGTGCGTGTTTTTTTAATTATGAAAGGGAAATTCTGATTGGTCGATATATATTTATATTCCAAAAATAGTACATCCTTATATGAACTCCAAATCAAACCCAACGACTATCGTCCCTAGCTAATTACCTCCATTCCGGATACAATAGAATATGTTTCATAGGCTCATTCGACTATCTGAGTCAGTTATTCTTCGAATTAAAGTATAAAACATTCAAATATGGATTTGAACGTACATTTCAATTTGCCAGGGCCACATACTGATCCCAAAAAATTCTAGAAAAATAAATCTAGCTATGTTTGGACGATACGGTCCCAACAAAACTGATTTCGTCGAATTTAGAGACCATTTGAAAAATGGCCATTTTATGGTCGATCCAAATTGACTAAAATTAACCAAACACATTTTCCTTTGCCACGCTCACATATTAACTTCAAAATTTATGGAATTTGAAAACTAGCAATAATTTGATATTCTGGATCCAAGAAAAGTGGTTTCATCGAAAACGGAGGTCGTTTGCAAAATGTCTATTTTCAAGGGCTATATAAACTCCATAGCGACCTTTCTGAAAATCCATTTGGCCATAACTTTTGATTTCCGCTATGAAATTTCAATTTTTCAGATTCATTAGAAAGATATTCGTAAACAGATTTAAATATTTTTTGTTTCACTAAAATCCGTTTTATTTTGCATCCGGTACAGTCAGTCAAATTTCGAATTCAAAATTTCAAACTACCGCGCCATTTCAGGCCTTGTTTTATAATTAAAATAAATATATTTATTTTCCAACATCGATTCAAATAGACTTTTGGTCGTTATTATTTAAAATAATTTATATTAAATACTCAAAATTCATTAAAGTAGCCAAATTTAAAATTTAAAATTGGTTTAGATTTTCCGGGGTTGTTACATACGGTTTTTACCCGTATCCAATTTGATACGGCTATAATACGTACCCAAATGAGAGGGAAAGCCAATTAATTAGAGGGGAATTGGATACAATGAAAAATAGGCACGAAATTGGATACGGTTAAAAATCGTATCATATATGATAGTGTTGATAACCGTACCTAAACACTTAAATATGGCTAATAATTAACCGTATCATCTTTGATACGGCTAACAGTCGGATTCGACAGGGAGTAGCTAAATCCATATTTTGGTGTAGTGATAGTTATCACTATCTCGCTTATTTTACATCTGTGATTATTTATTATATGTTATCTAATGCGTTATGAGATATACGATAGGTTCTATGCTTGAGTTTATGCTCCTTTCTCTTCTCTTCTATTCCCTTCTTTCCTTTCTCTTTTCTCTTCTTTTCTACTATTTGCTTCTCTTGGTAACCGTGTTACATCGATTGGGTGCTTGTACAATGCTCTATTGGGTTATGTAAGCACCGATGGCGTATGTCGGTCATCACCGGGGCCAATGCACTCATTTGTGAATATTTTATGGTATTCCTTCTTCCTAACTTGTTGTTATCCATCTTCATCCTCCTTACTTGGATATGAGGGAGAAAGTCTAGTTACAACTAAGCTAGAGGACGCCATTTTTCCTTTATAAATGTATGTGCGCGCGCATGTGTCTTTGGTGTATAACAAAGAAAATGATGAATTTTGAAAATGTTGCATGTGTAAAGTCTTATAATGATCAAAGATATTATCTAATGACTAATGCGAAATAGTAAAATAAAAGAACTGTCATCAACTAAGGATGTGTAGTGGGTCATAGTGCAGCCACATTACAGTGAGTATGAAGGAATGCGTGTTAAAAAAAATATTTAACTAATATATTAGCTAGTTATAATGCTATCCAAACTTACTTTCACACAATGAAGTAGCATGACAGTCAAAGTTCAGCAATATATTTCAACTCTTTTAGGTTTGCACAACAGGTACATTATCCTTTATTGATCCACATGCACAAAACTTGCTTGAACCGAAGTGATTTATATGTATTTTGTCTTATCTATTATGAACAGAGAATTGTATTATTGTTACATAGGTATAAAAACATGCCCAACCTATGATATAGTGATAAAATGCATCTAAAATACATACGCTATAGGCCAACAAATCAAAACCGATCTTCATATTAGGTACAATTTTTTGTGTGCATAGATAGAAATGAACTATTTGGGCTAAGGGAAGTTATATAATACAAATAAAGATATGTGGTACAATAAATTCAAATTTCCATACAGAACTCGCAATAGACAACAACTTTGGGACGTTGCCGAGCTTCTTTAGCAGCATATTTTCGTCTAGGCTCAAATTGTAGAGCAGCTTTATGTTGAAAGCCATTCTCAACAAGAAAGTTTCAAGAAGGATGCAATTTTAACATTTCGGCCATGGTTCAGCCAAAAAACACGTCAGAAATGTTAGATGGTGAGGGCAGAGATTATCAGGTGGAGGAGCTGTCAAAGTTAGATAGCGACATGCCCAAGGATTATTGATTTATACCCCTTTACACTGCAAACACAATCTATTTGCAAGTGATTGGTTAGACTTTCTTTTGTCAAACCATATACACTCATCTTATCTATTTGCTCATGGAGTTATGTTTTCCAAGCGTGGATGGGTTGTCGCTTCAACAAACGTTTTATGCAGGTCCATGGTCTATAGTATCTTCCATGTCTTATGATTCTGGTGAAATCATCATTGATGCTTCTATAGTTGTCTCTACACAAAATTCAAGGTTAGGGTAGAACATTCCACATTAGCTAATTAATTGATCATGATTATGACGACGACCATAAATCGAGATAAATAAAAAATGTCGTTGTTGAAGTTAAGGGAATAGTTATCCAAAACAGTCAACCATTTGATGGCGGCAGTAGCACCTGTGATAGATTGAGATATATCCCAAACGTTGTCGGCGAAGTTAAAAGGGAAAGAGTCAAACAACTTCTTACAACATGTCGAGGTTACGAAGGTCGTAAAGGAAGATAAGAGGATTTATGGAGCCAAATCAAAGATGTTAACGACGGTGAAAGAGAACTAAGTTGGTGGGTAATGTTTTGAATTTGCGAACCATAAGGATAAGAGATTTCAAATAAAAGGAAATGAGAAGAAGGACGAGAGGAAAAGAAAAAAGAATAGAGATAGTTAGTCAAACGTAGAAGAAGAATAATTGCAAAACGCGAGTAAATGGTCGTTGAAAAGACAGAAGCAACAATGAAGAATTTGATTGTGTGGTATCTATTAAATAATAGTAAAGCAGAAAATTTCAAGCTCACTCATTAATTCTAGGAGTGTTCTCTCTTTTCTTTAATTCTCTCTAGATATTTTATTTTCAAATAAGTCTATCACTTTATACTTATTTACCATTCTCTCCCATCATTATACCTTTTGGTATGAACAATTTAAAGTTTACACAATTATTTAGGAACGATTAGCTCCTAATATTTTATGTTTAAGTTCACATTCAAATTAATTGCAAAATCAGAAAATTAAGTAATTTAAATTAATTTAATTAACTGATATTTCTTTCAAATATTAGAAAAATGATAAAATTAAGTTTTTTCCTCATAAAATACCCACAGTTCAAAATTTATATAATCATTTAAGTTTCTCTCAGTTCTTTTATAATATTTTGCATGTAGTACCATATTTTATAATTATACTTAATATTAAAATTATTTAATTAACTTTAGCTAATAATTATTCGTTGATCCGACTAATAAAACACATCAAAATTAACCATATTCATATTAACAAAAAAAAAATTCAAATATATAAACATGTCAATCACATAACATAAATAACAATTACAAGTTCAAAGTTTAACTCTTTTACATCAATATACTTACCACGTATCACGTTGTAATATTAATGTCGACCGCCTACATTTCAATTTTTTTTAGTTATTTACAAGACACACCACAATATTACTTACCATTGTACATTTAAGTCAATATGTTTAGATTAAATATGTAGTTTTGAATTTAGCAAATGAATTCAATCAATAAATTGTTGTTGATTTATTAATTAATGCTAAATATGATGTTTTAACATGTATATCATGTTCATATTAGAAAAGAAGGCAAAATTAGTTTTTCTTTAAGTATAAAGTTAAATAAGACATGTAATTTAAATAATATATGCAAACAATAATAACAAATTCAATATATTATACACTTATCTCGATAAATTTATCATAAATTGAAGAGAATAATTTTAGCTTTAAATACTTAAATTTTAACATTTATACAATTATTTGTTGAACCTTCCAAATTCTTTCATGATATTTTATTCATAAATTTGCGTGTTTAAACTACTAATGAAATCTTAAATTCTAATTATTTAAATAATCATAAGAATGACTATATGGTCATATTTCTAATAGCTCTTAAAAATATACCCCATTTTTACTAAATATAATAATAAATAAAAAAGGTAGTTTTCCATGTAACTATAAAAACATATAAATCACATAACATAAGCTATGAATATCAACAATAGTGGAAAAGTTAATTTGTAAATCAGTTGCGATTCGCTTGTATCAAGAATTTATCATATATTACATCATAAAATTAACTTTTATTGTCAATAATGTCACAACAAATTTATACATTTTTTTTGTAAATTTCTTTTCAATTTTTCCTAATATACTATATAGTTAAAATAAATTCGTAATTTTACATTTAACTTATTTAAACAAATTCTATTAAATTCTGTTTGCTAATTTATAAAATAAATTATCAACATACATCAATTTCAACATGTATAATATATTCAAATTAACAAAAAACGATTTAAAAAATTTCTTGAGTACACACGTATACATATTATTTGGTAAGTTATAAAATATAAATTACACACAAACAACAATAATAATTTTATTTAGTAATTTATATATTTCATATCAAAATTTATCATATATTACATAATAAAGTTTTCATTATAACATTAAATAATAAATAGTATTTTCAATAATATTACATTGTGCAACACATTAAAGGTTTCAAAAAGGGCTATCTTTTTTTATGGAAGGTTTTGCTTTGTCCCACAAAGTAAACCCTTTCTCAGAATTGTTCCAAGCACCTCCTCACGCAGGGAAACCCTTCAGCTCAAATAAGAAATGAAAATCTAAAATGGACCCAATAATTTAAAAAATGCCATCTACATCTTCCTCCTCCTCCTTTTCCGTCTGCGCTCAGCTCTCTGTGTTCTCTCTTCTATCGCTGACCTCTCTCTTCTTCCTCTACAAATCCATTCGCCTACGCAAATCCCTCCTCAAAAAACCAAACCCTAAAAACCCTAAACTCTTCTTCTTCTCCCAAACCAACACTTCCAAAGACCTAGCCACATCCTTTATCCAACGAATTCACTCTCACGGCCTCCAGTTTGATCTCATTGACCCCAAAAATTACGAGCCTGAAGACCTTCTGAAAGAATCCTTAGTTTTGTTCGTGATATCAACTTATGAGAACGGATCGCCGCCTGCCAATGCAGAGTATTTTTCTCAGTGGTTGGCGGAGAGCGCAGAAGATTTCAGGGTTGGTAGTTTGGTATTGAAGAATTGTAGGTTTGCAATTTTCGGTGTTGGGTCCAGCGATTATGGGGAGAAATATTTTTGCAAGGCAGCTAAGGATGTAGGTAAATGGATGAGAGCTCTTGGGGCAAGTGAGATTTTTCCTGTTTTCGAAGGAGATGTGAGTTTAGGTGAGTTGGCGAATGATTTTGAGAGGTGGAGCGAGAAAGTTATTTGGTTTTTGAAGAGCAAAAGTGGGAATGTGGTTGAAAGTGATGTTTTTGATTATGATTATGAGGAGGAAGAGGATGAAGGAGAAGAAGAAGGAGAAGAAGAAGAAGTTGATATGGAGGATATTGCTGGTAAAGCGCCTGCAAGGAAGAAAGGAGAAAATGAACTCATAGAGAAGAGCACCGTGAATGGAGAGAATGGTCCGAGGGAAATGGTGACACCAGTTATTAGGGCAAGTTTGACAAAGCAGGTAATTTGTTTAATTGTGTATTTTGTTATTGGATGATAAACGATGATAATGAGATTATTTTCTAAGATATATGTTGAGTTTTTGTTAGTCAGTGCTAAAGATGTTTGCTAGTTATACATATACATACATACACACACACACACACACACACACACACACACACACACACACACACACACATATATATATATATATATATATAGGAGAGGCCATTTTTTTAAAAATAGTAAATAATATAGCAAAAAGGAGAATCTAGCCATTCTCCAATGACTCACAAAAACAGTTTCTGTAGAGATGGCCACAGAAACTGTGCACACACACAAATAGATACACAACCCAATCCAAGAACATCGAGTAACTAAGAATACAAGAATAAAAAGCAGAGATCAGCCCCCCCCCCCCCCCCCCCAACATAACGGCCACTGAAGTCAAAACTCTAAACAGGCCTCGCCGCAGTCTCCAATGGTCATCAGAAGGCGGACCATAACCCAGAGCGGTGCCGGCCTAAGGCTAGAGACTCTGGAAAGAGCAGCACGTCCAAGGGCGGAGGATCCAACTGAAAACCAGCACCCACAAATGCCAAATCCCAATATAGAGGCGAAGCCCAATACCTGTAAATCCAGGCCCTGCAGTGGTAGAATACAACATAAAAACTTGGGGGGGGGGGGGAGTGATATAAATGGGAACAGAGTATAAAAGACCTACACTAGCGGAATCAGCCAATTCCGCTGTGGGAGAGGCTGTTTAGACACAAAATTAAACACAAATTAGAGAAAACACAATCTTAACCGTTAGATTAGTTTGTCTTTATATGTAGTTTTGGAATTCATGGGGTGATCCAATGGTGTAAATTTTTGTGTCACCAATTGTGTATAAATCTTGTGTCCAAATAGACTTTCTCTCTCTCTATATATAAATACACACACACACACACAAAAACCCTTATTTATGAAATTATGAAGTTGGTAATCACGTGGTAGGTCAGTGTTGTTTTGAGTGTACTACAAGTGCAGAATTCATAGTATATAAATTCAAATGCTACAGGGCTGAAATTGTAACATACCGTAAAAATGGATTTGATTATAACTATAAATTTGTGAATGGGTCTCTCTTCCATACGCACTCGTATCATATTTTATGTACTTGTTCCACATGAACCTGCTAAACTAAAAGCTCATACTAACATCTACCCAGGGATATAAAATAATTGGTTCACATAGCGGAGTAAAGCTTTGTAGGTGGACCAAGTCACAACTTCGAGGCCGTGGGGGTTGTTACAAGCACTCTTTTTATGGCATAGAGAGTCATAGGTACACAAAGCTATCCTTATAACTCATTTTATATCATAACACTACTTTTTACCACTACTTTGTTGAATATGAGCGTCAAAGTGGATACTTATTGTGCATAGGGGTTAAAATTGAATTTTGCCATGTCTCTCCTTCATTGAACTGTTATTAGTTAGTTAAATATTTCTGACTAATCTATAAATACCTCCTTCACAAGTTTACATTTCAACAAATAGGAAGAATTATTATTCACTTGGTTAGCTGAAGTCTCTGTCAATCATTGATTCGTTGCTTATCTTGTTGTAGTTATGTCTCCAACTTCTAACTCATCCATGTCATCTCTAAACTGATTTTCATTTCTGTCTGGTAGTCTTTATCTTGCCATTGCTGGAAGGAAAGACATTATTGCTTTTAAACATATTCCGATGTGCACTAGTTATCTACCAGTGTCATTTTTCATATTCATAGATACCATAATTCGGAGGAGTCGCTTATTCATGTTTAACATACATGATACAGTAGCTATACATTACCTGCCTAGTAATCACAGACATTGCTTCATGATTTTTCTAACCAGGTGTATGGAAACAACCCCAAGTTTAGCTTGTGCAAATAAATGTGTATTCTGTTGGAGGCATCACACAAATCCTGTAGGAAAGAATTGGCGCTGGAAAATGGATGATCCTCTTGTAATAGTAAATTCTGCAATAGACCAACATACTAAAATGATAAAACAAATGAAGGGTGTTCCAGGTATGTTTCTATTTCAGTATCCCATACCCTTTACAGCTTAAATGTTCTTTACAGCTCTATTTTTGGTTTCCCCTCTTCGTATTAATACAGTTAAACAATTAACTTTGGAGTAAGTTCAACAGTTTAGCTTTCATCCTGTGATACCTTGTACTGGGCCATTTGTTTCTGAAGTACGCGCGATTACAATATCTACAGTATGATATAAATGGAAACTCTATATTTATACAAACATGATGTAAAAAGTAACCATTACATCATCCTACCTATAATTTTCGTTGGGGATATTCTGATTCAACCGGCAAACAACCACATACAATCTAAAATTAGCACCATATGCCTTTCTTGCCAAGATACTAAACCTTCAGGGCAATTTGATGTAGATGCCAAGCTCTCAGGAGGTACACAATGTCTTTGTTGCCTTGCAAAATAAATTCAGTATTTCTCTTTTCTATAATTCTTGTGCATCTTCTGAGTTAATCATTCTTTTTTACCAGCTCATCAACCACAAACTTTTGTTTGGACAGCCATTCAGATCATTTGCTGAAGAAGAGAGTAGATGTCAGTAATGATGTCTATTTCAGTGATGAGCAACATAGTTACTTCCTCGTTCAAAAAATGTCTTATGGTCCAAAAAGAATAACAATATGCACATATTGCTCAAATCACATAAGCCATTTCATCATTTGAGCAAGGAAAAAATATTTATGAATTATGAATTTAACAGCTTAAACATCAAATTGAATATCTTCACGAGTGTTACATCACAAGCTTCGCGTGTGATCATGGTACATGTTTTGCGTGTAAAATATGTTTTTAAGAAACTGTATATGTTTTAACACATTCAAGAGAAAATGATTTGCACGAATATTTATATTTATTTTTCCATTGAAATCGTGTGTAATTTTTGAATTTTTATTTTTAAGTTGCAATATTAATTTTGAATTAGTTTTAATTTCCGTTTGTGTTGTTAATAAATTAAGAATGATGATGTAAACAATGTCTATTTGTGAGATCCCATTTTTAAGTGCTGTTAATTTTTTTTAATACATGTAGAAATGCAGTTTGAATTTATAAAATAGTTTAATTGTTAGATCCTATTTTAAAATGATATATAAGCTAAAGGTACGTAAGGGTATTTGCAGTCGGACCAAAAGTTTGCTCTTTCAAGACAACTGTTATTATAAATAAAAGGTATATGCATCCAAATATATTTCTTTTCTAATGTGAAATCATTATCATGTATATGTTTGTGATGATTTACATGATACTTCAACTGTTACTATAGTATGAATACATAACATAATTGTATTTAAATTTGTTTTTGTAATTTGTTCTCCCCCATGTTTTCGTTTATGAGTCCATGGTTAATTTATTGTTAATTATTTAAGAACGATGATGTAAAGAATGTCTATTTGTGAGATCCTATTTTTAAGTGCTGTTATTTTTTTTTTAATGTGCAGAAATGTAGTTTGAATTTGTAAAAAAATTTAATTGTTAGATCCTAATTTTAAATAAGTGGAAAATAGGCTAAAGGACAAACTTAGCAAATTTTTTGGTGAAAGGTATGCAAAGTTTGGAATTTAGAGAGAATGACACATTTTAGTGTAAAAAGGGAAAGGATAGTAGGCCCCATGCACTTTTGCACTAAAATGTGTCCTCTTTAAATTCCAAACTTTGCATGCTTTTCACATTTTTTTTTGCTAAGTTTGTCCTTTAAAAGAAAATCATCTTTAAATAATACGTAAGGCTAAAGATATGCAAGGGTATTTTTTGAAGTTCCGGTTGGATTAAAATTTTGCGCTTTCAAGATAACTATTAATAAAGATATAATCATATGGGCGTTTATGAGTTATAATGTATATTTACCATGGTTCGAGATTCCGGCTGGCATGCCAGAATCCCGTCCATCTCGGCCCGGTTCCGGCGCTGACTGGGCCAGAATTGATGGAAAATTTCAGTTTCGGATCTTACTGCAAAAATACTGAACAAAACTACGCCAAGTCACCTGATAATATATAGTGAGCTAGGAAAATATCCTAACTAGCAAGCAAGAAAAAAGAACGGAAGCAGATGATGTTATTTTGTTTTAGCGACATTGACGGCGGCAGAGTTGAGAAGTCCTGAATTTTAGGGTTCAAGACAGCTGTTTTTTGAAGTTTTGAACGATTGCACTGTTTCTTTAAGAATTGGGCACTAAATTATGAGTAGAATTTTTGTATCTTTGAAATTTTGAAGAACTGTACTATATTTGAATAAATGGGCCTGGGTTATTTTAGTAGAATGATTCAGGATTCTAAACTTTATGGTTGAAATTGAGATATTTGGAAATTTTAAACTGTTTTAATTAATGCTTTTAAATGCATATTTCTATCATTTATTAACATATAATTTTTCTTAATGTAACGAAGTCCTGAATTTTAGGGTTCGAGACAGCTGTTTTTTGATGCACTGTTTCTTTAAGACTTGGGCGCTAAATTATGAGTAGAATGTTTGTATCTTTGAAATTTTGAAGAACTGTACTATATTTGAATAAATGGGCCTGGGTTATTTAGTAGAATGATTCAGGATTCTAAACTTTATGGTTGAAATTGAGATATTTGGAAATTTTAAACTGTTTTAATTAATGCTTTTAAATGCATATTTCTATCATTTATTAACATATACTTTTTCTTAATGTAACGAAATCCGAAACCGGAACAAAAATGGAATTTGCGAAATTTCCGGAACGATACCGAAATTTTAAAATTTTCTAATGGTCGGAAGGGAACCGGAAACCGGAACATCAAACCTTGATATTTACCTTCAATAAAATCAAAATATGACTTACCGTAGGAGATTGTTGATGAGTAGAGGTCACTAGCAGCTATGTAACTGTAAAAGTGGAGAATTTTTATTCTGTCAGGGAAAAAAGAAAAAGATCACTACATTAAAAAATTAAAAAACTAAGTCGTGTCGTGCTGCTTGTGGATTAATTGCTCTGTGGTTCAATATTGTATATCTTTTGCAATATATGTTCTGAAGATACACACACTGTCACACACATTCATCTTGTTCATGTTTGGAGCCTAAACCGTTAACTACAGAAACCGGTTTCAGTGAAGGAACCCAAAAATGACGACCGACATTATATTTCACCTATGTAAATCAAACAAAAAAAAAAAAAAAAAAAGAAAAATCAGGCTGTAGTTTTAAAAGGAAAAATAAAATGAAATACCAACTTCAGTGCACCAAGACATAAAATAGCTATAAAATACACCTTAAATCTGCAACAAGAAAAAGTGAATTTTTATTTTAAAACTGGTGTATCTTATTGTCATCATCTGTTCTACAAAACAATTCTATATTGCTGATTTTTTTCGAGTGAGAACGGTTTTACCACAAAAGGAAGAAGTGAGAGGCAGTTGGTGCTATAGACACTTTAGGGCTTGGTTTATATTGACGAAGATCTACTTTTTACATAGCCCAATTAGGATACTGCCCAATTTTATATTAGTATCCAACTTTGCAGTACATGTTGTTCAGTTGTTATACCGTGTTTCTATGAATTCCAAACATCAAAACAAGTCTACAATGGAATTTTAAATTAATAGCATTGATGGAAAATTTTAAACTTTTTGAAAGATGAAACCGAAATCGATACCCTGAACCTTGATTTATTTACGTACTTCTGAATTTTTAAACGTCTGCAGGTGTAACCCAAGAGCGATTATTAGAAGGTCTTACTCCACGACACTGTGCCTTATCGTTGGTCGGTGAACCAATCATGTATCCGGAGATAAATTCTCTTATTGATGAGCTGCATAGGAGGCGTATCTCAACTTTTCTCGTTACAAATGCACAGTTCCCTGACAGAATAAAAGAATTGAAACCCATCACCCAGGTTAGCTTTTGAGTGTTTCAGTAAATACAATGTTCATTATGCTTTTAAGCTACTGTAATCTTTTGAATGTTTCATCACCAAGTAGCTGATCTTATATGGTGCAATGATTGCAGTTATATGTGAGCGTTGATGCTGCTACAAAAGACAGCTTGAAAGCAATTGACAGGCCACTATTTAAAGACTTCTGGGAGCGTTTTATTGTGAGTATTTTTTTATTTTACGCTTAATATGATGTGATGCTTAATTTTTTTTATGTGCTTATCTTATACACGTCTCTCCCTCTTCGTCCATTTGTGCAAAAAAGTTTGGATCAAAGTTACCAAATAACAATCAATTGGCATTCTTCAGAGTAAGTTTGAACATCAAAATATGCGTTTAAAATAAAGGTTGTGTCACTATATTTAATCTATGTAGTTTGCACAGTCTAGCTGTAAACCGACCGATATTTGGCTAAAATTAGTTGCAATTTGTTTTTTGTCCTGTCCAGACCCAAAACCATAACTAAGCGCTAGTATAAACTGCACGTACGTTCATCTAATAAGTATAGATATTTCTAATTTAGCCAAAAAGAAGGAACGAATGGACGGATGTGTGTGGTTGGTGTAAAATTTTTGGTAGTCATGTGCTTTTATTTCAAGCTATTTTGTTGGTAATGTCGGTGACAAATCGATAGCTGAATTTCGTTGATAGGTAGTTGAAGAGGCAGTGGAGGAGGTTGTAAATTGTGGTGAGATTTCGTTAATGGATGACGGCATATTTAGGATTTTAAAAAGACACCGTGAAAATCTTATTCATTGTATTCTCTTTAATAATTGAAAAGATTATGTCTTATTTAGGTATTTTTAAACCTAATGTAAATGTGGACGTATGCATGAGTCTTAAAAGTTCAGTGGAATCTGCAACAAAAATAATATTAGAAAATACAAATTTCTTACAATCCTGTTCTTATTTGCTGTGTTTACAACACTTTCATTCTAACACCTCCAAAATGGCTACAGGATTCTCTCAAATCTCTACGGGATAAAGAGCAGAGGACAGTATACCGCTTAACAATAGTAAAAGGATGGAATGAAGAAGAAATCGATGCGTATGCTAATTTATTCAAACTGGGAAAGCCAGATTTAGTTGAAATCAAGGGTGTCACATACTGTGGCTCGTAAGTCCTGTTCTCTTATTCGTACATGAATCGCTATTCAATTGCAATTTTAAGATAATAACTTTACTGTTTTAACTTTCATTTAGTACCGCTACTTCCAAGCTTACAATGGAGAATGTTCCTTGGCATTCCGATGTCAAAACATTCTCAGAAACCCTGGCTGCAAAAAGCAACGGTGAATATGAGGTTGCTTGTGAGCATGAGCATTCTTGCTGTGTTCTGCTTGCAAAGGTAGCCAAGTTCAAAATTAATGGTCAGTGGCATACATGGATAGATTATGAGAAATTCCATGAGCTGGTAAATTTTTTTTCTCCCTTCTCTTCTTTTATTTTAAAAACATTGTTAATTAGTGCCAACAAGTTGAAGTCAATACTATTGTAGTTATTGTTAATTTCTTCTTCTTCTTCTTCATTTTTTTAGTTTTCTTTATTTTTCAATTAGCAGTATCTGGTGTAATGTCACACATGATTATTGTTATGTATGCATTAAAGGTTGCTTCGGGAAAACCTTTCAAGAGTGAAGATTACATGGCGGTCACCCCAACTTGGGCTGTTTATGGCGCGACTGAAAGTGGCTTCGATCCCGATCAGTTGCGGTATAAAAAAGAGAGAAGGCATGGAGCCAAATTGCAATAGTTCAGGGCAGTAGCAGGATTATATTTCTACCCAATCCTTTTTTTTGGGATAAATTTTGTATCATATTTGAATTCATGTGGGAATTCTCAGTCAATAGATTTGTTTTGCTTTAAAAAACGCGTTAAAGTTTGTACTCAGTTACTGATAACTAGTAAAGGTACTGCAATAACCAGGAACTTGTAACCTCTTTTGCTTTTCATCCATGTAATAAAACAGTTGAGCTATCCTTTTTTTCTCTCTTTACAGTTTAGAATATGTTGATTTTAGAGTGAAGCTTTTACGGTTTAAGCATCAACTTAGATGCCATACAAATATGTTTCCCAAATACATTTTTAATAGTATTGTTTCAATATTTTTGTAGAAAGTAGCATACAGTAGTTGGGAATTAAATTGTATTTTTATGGACTGTTCCACGCACTAACAACCAATATGTTTATTTGCGTGCGGGAACATTATTTATGTTGATCAATAGATAGTTTTTAGGCAAATGAAACTAGATCAAACCAACATATAGCCATTATTTGTATGCCTATTTGTCAAGTAAATAGATCATAGACATTATATTAAAATATTTTAATCATGCTCTATGTATTACGTTTACTCGTTGAGCTCAAAACCGATGAAAGTTGATGCTTGGTACTTTCAGATGCGGGGTGTGTATACGTTTATGCAATGAAATTAGCGTGTACATTGAATATTTGTATTCATAGATACGGATGAATATTGGTTATTTATCCCATCTATGGGCGATTGATAAATCTATTAAGATAATATAATTTTTTTGTTTAATGTAGAAAATGTTTTGTTCTATTGATTATAAAAGTACGAAAAATAAGTTATACATTGGTAATAAATAATTTTGGATAGTTAATATGTATGTAGAAGCTATTAACTTGACAAAAGAGTAAATACGTATAATTTATTATAGTAAATGTCTAAAATGAACATTATAAAGTGAAAAATGGGCACAATGACAAACTTTAGGTCGAAGAAAACTAAGTTTATTTTTTATTTTTTATTTTTAAGGTGGATAAAATTTGAAAAATATTAGACTCAATGATAATGCTAAATACAACTAGCATTTTGTATAGTGTAAAACTGAATATAATGCTAGCAGAAACTAGCATTTTGGTGTAACGTAAAAACTGAATATAATGTTAGGTGTTTTTAGCATTTTTTTTCAGTCTATTTTTTTTTTTTAAAGTTTGTCATTCAGTCCAAAAATAAAACTTGATGTATTTCAGTCTAATTTTTTCAAAGTTTTTCCTTCTTTCTAATCACACCTACCGTTAGAGAGGTTTCTCTACTGTAAGGCTGTAAGGGACCCAAAATCAAACTCTTTGAGGTCAACTATTTTCGCCGATAATATTTCTACACGAAATATCTCTCCGTGTAGTTTTATCCTCTTTTCGACTTATTCAATTTTCTTGTCACTTAGATCCCTGAATCTCGTCGTATCTTCCTCCAATTTCACATTGTCCTCTGTTTTCTCAAATCTTGTTAAAGGAAATTTTGAAACAATCGAAACTACCCACAAACTGAACACATAAATTTCTCATTTGTAATTTGGTACCAAATATCACTACCGTTCTCCTACCAGCAAATCGTAAATCGAATTAAAGCTCAAGTAAAATCGATCGACTTTCCAATTTGATCAACGACTCGTCATCGTTGGCTATTCATCGTCAACGTGGAACTTAATCTACAATACAACAAGCGTCGCAAACCGTTGTAACTTTGCTGCATAAGGGGTCGATCACTACTTCCAGGATATTAGCTATTCTCAAGAAAGTTTCAGATGTTATTTCAAACAAATAGTATCTCCTTTTGTTGAATGTACGTTTACTCTAAGATGGTTTACATAGTTTGTGGCTGACTTTAGTTAAATTGTGAGCTTGAGGAAGATGCAAGTGAAATTTCTTTTTATTATTTAGTGAAATCAAAATAGCAAATATGATGAGTACAAGATGTAATGGAACAGGAAAAAAGATAAAGAGAGAATAATGTGGATATAAGCTGAAACAGAACTGGAGAAGGATAATGAGAGAACAACATCAAAATTTTAGTAATGGATTCTGTTGGGAAACAATGGCTGAGTCACGTACTTGGTCGCTTTCTTGAAGACGATTCGACGATCTGGTCAGTGGTGCAAACCAATTCGTACTTCCGCTGCCACTTTAGTTAAATTGTGAGCTTGAGGAAGATGCAAGTGAAATTTCTTTTTATTATTTAGTGAAATCAAAATAGCAAATATGATAAGTACAAGATGTAATGGAACAGGAAAAAGGATAAAGAGAGAATAACGTGGATACAAGATGAAACATAACTGGAGAAGGATAATGAGAGAACAACATCAAAATTTTAGTAATGGATCCTGTTGGGAAACAATGACTGAGTCACGTACTTGGTCGCTTTTTTTGAAGACGATTCAGCGATCTGGTCAGTGGTGCAAACTAGTTCGTACTTCCGCCGCCGCCTCTAGGATAAAACAGCCTCTAAAAAGAATAACTGATTTGCTTGCACAACAAATCAGTGCAGATTTGCACTTTCGAATATTAAAAATTACTCTTTTTTTTAATGGCAGAGGTTAGAAAACGTTATTCAGATAGATGTTCTCGTCTACAATTGAAGATAATATATAGATGGGGATTAGGGCTGAATGAAAATACTAGGCAGTGAGAGAAAATCGGATCTACTCAAATAACGAGTCAAGAGTTTACCGCTTCATGTAAAAGACGGCTCAGAAATATTTTCCATAAAAAACGGTTTGAAAAAGACAAGGTTTTCTGGTTCAAAAAAATATAAGTGTCTACACCACAAAGCCAAAGCCCAAACCCGAGCCCGAACCGGGCCGGGTCAATCGATCGCACGCGTGTGTGGTGGTCATGATGCATGGTCTCCCTCCTCACAACAAAGCATGTATTGGGATCTCAAGGCCCCAACATGATTTCTTAGAAACAAGTATAAATACTTGCTTCTTCCATACAGTCCCATGATGTGGGACTATTCACATATAGGAGCCATTCATATACTTATTCCAACATTTTTGATAATTCACCTAATGTTTATAAAAACATTTCCAACAGATTCTCTTACCTTTCGGGATTTTGCAAGCCTGGTGAGTCTGTGCTCCTTTTTTTGGTATGTTTTCTTTTTTTATGTCTATTTAGTCCAATATCGCTTAAATTTTGACTCAGTATTGCTTTAATTTTGATCTTTCTTTCAGAAGAGTCTATTTAAACGAAGTAAAATCCACAGATGCCATCTCCAGATTATTAACACATTTTAAGGTACATTTTTGAGCATGATGGCGTTGCTTTGGTTTTGAATTTGACTATTGTTAGCGCTTCGGCCAAATTTCCATTTTGTTTGTGTTTTGACTACCGTGCACTGAACCATGCACATCAATTGATATAGTTGCTATTGACCTTGCAATTTTGAATTGTTTAGTTATTACTACATAAACAATGCTAAAAAATCATGATGTTGATTGAAACCATGTAGTATTTGGTTATTTTAAGGGCTCAATATTTTATCAGTTGAAGCTGAGTACCTTGTGAAAAATAGTGCGGTTTAAACTGTTGCAAACTTTTTTTTTTATTTCTTCAATTATAAAATGATATGATATTCATGTATTTGCAAGTGTTCTTCTGTAAATATAGATTAGATTTTTGATAATGAACACGAGTAGTAAAAAAATAATTGTTCCTATATGTGGCTTTGGACCGTTGAATTCGCATTGAAGGACACATTTGATCACTTGTGTTTGGTGTTATTGCAATGGATGTCGTCTATGTCAACAAATATTTGATGTATAAATTTCGTTCTTGTTGCTGTACATAGATTTGTATCATCTCAACGTGGATTTTTGTACAGACATGCCATTATTTTTAAGTTTATACAGTTTTTTATGAGCACCTTCATTTGATAGCTTTTGAGTCACATACGATTTTTATTTTTTAGGCATTGTTTGACTAAAAATTAACAACAATGAACTCTAACTTTCTACTACCACGGATGATGCAAAATACTAGCATTTCTTTGTGTATATTTCAGTAGAACAAGCGGTTAACTTCATTTCTTTTAATACTAATTTTTTGAACTACATCCTAATAATAAAATATATCTTCTGCTTTATAATTGGTTTAGTATGCGAGATGACCAGAAACTAATTGTAACTATTCTATTTTTTTTAAGGAAATACAAATAATTAAATAATTATTTAATATATCAGCTGACAAATCATCGTGCACGCGTTTAAATAAAGTAAAAGATGGGTTGCAATTATAACGTGTTGAAAATAAGTGAACATTTTAATATGATGATGCTAAACATTTAAAATGGTAATAAAAATGTGGTCATGGATGCTTATTTAATAAAAAAAAATTAAAATGAAAAATTTTCTTGCAACCTAAAGTTAATGTTAATCCGTTTCAATGACATAACAAGTTGAAAATAGCAGAGATATTTTTATATAAGTATGTGTTTCTAAACAAACAAATACCAATGATGCAAATAAATGTCGCACATTCTATTAACTGTGATGCTATACAATTTTCCAATTAAGAAAAATAATAATATGTTTTTATTTGATATTATACGATTTAACGGTCGGTTTTTTCCACCGTTAAGCGATTATACTAGTCAAACCGACCGTTAGGAAGGTTTGCTTTCTGGCCAAAATCGATTTTTCGAAGTCCAAAAAAATGAAACATGTCTTAAATGTCTCCAACCTAATTTACTTGATTTTCTCCACTTTTGTCTTCGTAGATCTTTCTAATTTTAAATATTCTTTATCACATTATTTTTTTATATTTAACTAAAATTTAAAAAACTATTTTTTTAAACTATGCAATGTAATGGGTTTCCACCGTTATGCGGTTGTACTAGTTAGTTTCACTATAAATTATGATATTGTCGACAGTACTAGATGGATAATTTTTATGCCGATGTCTTCGAGTCTGCATCGCTGTTTTGTTTTCTGGATATATGATATTCATCCTTTCTTGAGAAACAATGCAAACGTGTTTCAGATTTTTCTGATTGTCCATGGATAGGGTGAGACTTAGGACAACTCCAGTCGATTAAGGGTTGAATATTCAAGGACCTGAATATTCAACCCTAAATTGGGGTTGTCGAGCTAGTGGTTCTGACGCCTACTTATTAGGAGCTAGAACCTGGCGCCTAAATTGTAGGAGCTAGAACCTGGCGCCTAAATTGTAGGTTCTAGGATCCTGGCGCCTAATAAGTAGGCGCTAGGATTCTAAAACCCCCTTTCCTGCCCTTTTTTTCATTTCATTCCTCTTCGAGCTTCATTTCATTCCTCATGGCCTAAATTTACCGACCTTCCGTTGATGAAATTGAAGGACAATTCGATATGTTTCACGTGGATCAGCATGAAATATATCGTAGTTCTGCAATGCATAACCAACTTCAAAAAGATCTAATGGATCACATTTGGAACGCTTACGGCAACCAGTAGATTATATTTCAGAGGCTATGTTTTATTACGCTTGTTTCCATTTATATTTCAGAATCTTTGTTTTATTATGTGTGTTTGCACTGAAGTGTGTTAGCTTTGTCGTACGTAATACGTTGAATTATTTTTATTTATTCGATACATACACACTGGCTTAAAGAAAATAAAATACCATTGATTAATTCAAACTAGAAACAATACATAGATGAAAACAATACATATGACCATTTATGGTCGTTGAAACTTTTATACGACCGTTTATAGCCGTTGTTAGTTCAAAAATGTGACCACTTATAGTTGTTGGAAGAGGTAATAAGGTAAGAGAAGGTGTTATACGAGCAACACGTGAGGAGGGGGGGGGGGGGGATGGGTGAGATTCTGGTGCCTATTTTTTAGGCGTCAGAACCTGGCGCCTGAAAAGCAGGCACCAGAACCTGGCGCCTAAAAAGTAGGCGCCAGGATGGGCTTCAGGATCCTGAACGGGATCCTGAAGCTTAGCCTTAATATTAAGGCTGAAGCGAGCCGTTGGCTCGCTTCCCCTTAATATTAAGGGGGTAACTCCAACCACTTGAGTTGCCCTTATATATGAAGTTGATGTTAAATATTTTGATTCCTACCATTTACTGTTTATAGCACTGTACATTTTATCCATCTTTATATTATCTGGTACCCCCAAACAGTTCTAAATTTTCATTTTAATCAAGGAAACAAATGGCGGGAATAGTTTGAAAAAGTCTGATGGTAAAAGAATGCCGAACTATTGAGAAGAGATGCAGTTCGTTGCCCTTTGAATGGGTATTGAACAACATACCATGTTAGAAAAAAAGGTCTGGAAAGGGACTCATCATTTAATTAAAGGGGGATAATTTTAAAGAGACTTCAACTTAATTAATTATTTTTTTGTTACGGGGGTGTCTTAGATTATTTAAAAAAGAAAAGAGAAAGAGATCAAAATGTCCCTAGCTCATCACTTGTGTTAAAACATAACATACTGAATTCAGCGGAAATTACAAATGCGCGCTTCCAAAAATAAAATAAAAGCAATTGCCAAAAAAAAAAAAAAATTATTGACAAAATAAAAATCGACATAAAATACGATCAAAAGAAAAAGTTTTTTGCATTTAAAAACGGCGGAGCATGGCCATTTAATGATAACATGAGAGTTTTAAATCGGGTAGGGATTGCTATTTTAAATGTTGAAAATCAAAATTGTGTTGCCAGACTTCGAAATGCGGTTATTAAGTGTCATTCCATTTTTTTATCTCTACATGTAGCATTAAATTGTAAGTATTAATTAAGGTTTACGTTTTATGATTTTTATTAATGAGAATAATAGGGGGTTAATATTGTAATTTAGGGGGTTAATATCGGATTTTTAATTTATATATTTAATGGGAGGCTAATTTATTTTGTACCCCGCACAACAGTTACACACTAAATTAAAATTGATCTCCCTTCAACCAAATGTAGAGCCCCTTTAACAATCCCTAAAGAGTATAAATAACACTATTTTGTTATTTTTATTAATAATTGTCTCTTAAGAGCGAACTTCCGGTTCGACCACGAATTTATCAAAATACTCTTATGTATAACTTTTTAAATATCAAAATTGCTATTTATGTGGTGTTTCCAGTAAAATAGAGAAAATTTCTTATAATTGCTTTAGACTTATTCAAACAATTGTCTGTTAATATCGTCTAAAAATTGAATTTAATAATTACGCTTTCTTTACAAATTCAAGTTGCATTTCATCAAATAATGACAAATTTAAAAATGATAATTGTTTTAAAACTGCAAATTTTTGGTTTAATAGTTGTCTTGCAAGCGCGAACTTCCCAATATACACTTATACAACTTTTTAAATATTAAATTATTATTTATGTGATCTTCTCAATAAACTAGAGATAAAATTTCCTTACAATTACTTTAAAAACATTCAAACAAATGCCTTTTATTATCCTTTAAAAACCAAATCTAATAATTACACTTCCTTTTCAAATTCAAATTGTCTTTCTTCAAATTTTTTTTTTAATAATAATTGTTTTGAAAGCGCAAACATTGCATCATTTTCAATAGGCGGGCGTAATAGTATTCCTCATATCATTTTATTATCCCATATTATTCTAGCACCCAGCTAAAGCAACACATTCACATGGTAAACGACTCCATTTTTACACGTGTATCGTAATTGGAAAGGCATGAAAGTGCGCGTTGAGACTAAAGCTAGCTGAAACATCATGATCCACACACGTTAATTCCAAAATAAGCATAGAACAATATGGATTGTTTAATCCAAAATAAAATGCCAAACAAATTTCTTTTATTATTTGGAAATATAGGACCATGCAAACCAAGAAAATCATGTTCTATGTGTTAACATTGTATTCTAAAACAGTTATTTTGAATGATAGACATGCATTGTTCATATTGTTATACGAATGAAAATAAAAAACCTGGGATGCATTTGGTTACCCTTTTTTAATTTTGGTTCTTCGCTTATACAAATATGCAAATGACGTGAAATACGATCGTTTTAGAAAATGAATTTAACAAATAGAATGGAAAACAATTTTTTTTCTTTTCGTGTTTTAGAAAATGAACGAAAAAAAAAATATAATTCAATTTTCCATCGTCCGTCTATTCTTTTCGTCGTGCCTTCAAGCTTTCTTTCATCGTCTTCATCATCCATTCATGCTTCTCACTGTATGTAGTTAAAGTTTCATGCTTGGTATAGAAGAGTGATATTCTAAAGGTTGTTCATCCGATTGTTCGACTCAAGGTTTTATGTTTCCCTTTTATTACCTTGGGCTGTTCATCCGATTGTTCGATGGGCAGACTAGGTGGCAGTAACAAGTGGTAGCTTAGTGAGGACGATGTTGCAGTTCGAAGGTGAGCAGGAAGCTGGCTTATTATCTTACTTACTATATAGTATTTGGATTTCCGTTGTTTTTTATTCTTCTCTGAATGTTGTAGTGAGGCAAAGTTGTATAAACACTATTGCTGTTATCAATGTGTATGGATATTACTCTCTATTTGTTATGGAATTTTGATGTTTTGTGCTTCACTATTAATACATGTTGAACATGTTCTATTATATTTTAATCCTTGCGCTGTGAGTTACGACAGGTTCCGATTGTGTTATCATACCTTGATGATCGTCCACATCTTCCTAACACACCTTTCAGTGCATCATTCCTCTTTTTTAGTGCAGGGATTATAGGCGGTCGTCATAGGTTGTATCTCTTCTTTTGCAACATTCTAAAGCGTTGCAAATTCAAATGACGTGCCGTTTCGTTTGCAGTGCTTCTGAACTTTTGCGAATTTGAATTTAGCGTTGTGAACAAACCCGACCAGATTTAAACTTCATTCAGGTCGTAGTGGGCCGAAATTCAGCCCGTTACAGTTCATAAATTCTACCCAAAAATATTGCTATCGGACCCGAGATCCACACCCAGTTCGGTTCGGTTAGACGGCAGCGACGACGCGCACGTGTGTGGTATAATGATGCATGACCTCCCTCCTCACAACAAAGTAAGCATTTGGGTTTCCCAAGGCCCTAACTTCTACTTGAGAAATCCGCTTAAGTACTAAGATACTTTTTCGTCTTCCATAATGTAACTAATCTTCTTCCCACTTTCTTTCTCTCCTCTTCAAAAAAAGCCCAAACCCAAAACTAGTTTGAAAATTTACAATAATCTCCCTCAATTTTCGAAATAAGAAAAATCAATAAAGTGGATGACTGAATCACTAGTGTGACTTCCTACATACCAAAGTGGGACCAAGCCTTTGTAGTTCTAAGATCAAGTTTTGCATCATCGTGGAAACAACACATAAATAAAATATATCTTTTGGATTGGAAGCATTACATAGTGTAAACAATTCAAATATCTATCGAGATTCTATGATGAACGAATCTTGTACCAAGTATCCCTTAATGATAAAATCGGAACAATTACACATATTGATTTCCTTAGTTAGTGTGTTATGTATTGCTCATCACGTTAATGGGCATGTGCTTTAATCTTGGTTAATGAGTCTGCCTTAGAAAGCTGTAACACCCCAAAATTTAATGTACTATAGCTATACTATAAAGAAAATAAAATCTGGAATTACTTAATTAAATATTTAGAATTAAGTAAAACCGTCTTGACCATTACGTTCATCTCAGAATTCTTGTTCAGATAGACCCTAAGTTTGCATAAAACGGACTAGGTATGAAGAAGTTATGAGCATAAGAAGTTTGTGTGTGTGTGTGTGTGTGTATATATATACATATAATAGCAATATACATAAATATATAAGTATATAATTCAAATAAATTCAAAACGGAGACGACGCGGAAACTTGGACCATTATGGGGTGACATATCTTCGGCCTGGGTCGACCTATGGGTCGACCCACCCAGATCCTAGGTAGATTATGAATTTTGTATTTGGTTTGTTTTATGGCTAGGTTCGTTGTTGACTCAGTGCTACATGTATGGCTTCCTAGGATCTAACGATTAAAGGTTGACTCTATTAGTCTATATAAAGGGGCTCTCTCTCTCTCTCTCATTTTATCTGCACACAATTCTTCACCTTTCTTTCTGCCTCCATTACATATTCTAAACTAAATAATAAGATGGGGAGACTCTGATGAAATCCAGATTAACATATAAAATTTAAGATCTATAACCAACCTTCAACCCTGCAATCAACAAAGAGATAGAAGTGAACTTTTCTGCAACGATATATATATATATATATATATATATATATATATATATATATAAGAGATCTAATCTCTTCTTCACTAAGACCCGTTGTAAGTTCCCTGTTATTTCAAGATCTAATACCAAGAACTATATCATTACAGTTAAATAAAATTGGGTTTAGATAACACAGTGCTTATAAGTTAATACCTATACTTGTTCTATCACTATTATTCACCTATGCCATTGTTATAAGTAAACTATATGCTTCTACTACCGGATAATTAATTAGTTATGTGCATTTGTCTTCCTTTTCTCTATTTCTGCTATTTTTAGTTTATTTCCAGTCTTGCCTATATGCCCATGTGATTTGATTCTATTATCTTTCTTCTATTTATTTTACCTTTTTGTTTACGCTAAGCCTAGGCACTGGAAAACCTAGGCCATGCCCAATTAAAGTTTGCGTACAATAAAATTGGGATAATAAAGAAATAACATGAAAAAGGTGAATTTGGGCATATTATTAAATTGGGGATTAGCTGACTGTAATTTGGGAAAGGGATAATATGCATATACTTGTACTTGTTGTAAATTTGGGATGTTATAAAAAGGGATAATATGCATACACTAGTACTTGCTGTAAATTTGAAATGTGATAAAAGGGGTAATATGCATAAACTTGTACATGCTGTAATTTGGGGACATAATTGAATGGAATAGTATGCATATGTATAAACATGTTAGATTTGAATTAATATAGACATTAAGTAAAAAAAGAACATGTTAAAATTGTGTAAGTACTAGATGTAGGTTAGGTAAGTATACATACATCTGGGCAGGTGTTTTGGTGAAGGGTTGTATACACCTAATAACATGTAATATTTCAACCACGCTTATTAGAAACCTAAACCTTCTAGGTTAAACCTGATTATTAATAAGCAAAGAGGTCCCTTGTCCTGCTGTTGTATTGGGTTTTAGGGACTCTTACATCCTGGTCACTTGGGGCCACAAGCATAGGGGGTTTGGCTTGTATCAATCATGTTGTGTGGGACCCATACCAGTAAGTATCCCTGTTGATATTTTATTATAGATCTTCACACTATGTAGGGGTCAGTGCACGCTTTACCGAACTGGATAGTTAGAGGTTCAAATGGAGAAGGTGGGTACGGGAATGTTCCGACGGAGTCATGAGTGTGCATGGGTCCGATTAAGGAAACTAAGCTACTGTAACACCAGTAAATACGTTTGTGTTATATAAGTTGTTGGGTTAGGGAGTGATACACCCTACTGCAAGGGCTAACACAAGGCATTTATGTATTAAGGAGCCGATCACATGAGTAGTAATTAGGGTACACCTAATCTTGCTGTTATGTAATTAGGGTAACATGTAACACCCCACCTCCGCCAGGGTCACTCGCAAAGGAATGCACTAGCTTTGGAGGGGCATTATTGGTAAACATGCATAATGATATAGCAAGGCAGGACATGACATATATATATATGTAAATAAACAGAGTACGTAAATAAAACAGCGGAAGATTTTTAAACCATTTCAAAAACAAGTCTGGTACATCAAAATGTCAATTTCCCAAATAAACAAGTCTAGTACATGAAATAACATCATCTGCAACTGTAAAAGAAAACATAATAGTAGCTATCCCCAAAGTGAAAAAAAAAACCATAGCGAGCTCAAGTCCAAAGCATACATGAGCTATCCAAGAAAGCAGCTAAGCTCCAAGCTAGGCTCCTGTATTCCCTCCCTGAGAACCTGGGGGGGGGGGGGGAAACGGAAGAAAAGAGGCGAAACAAAACGGGTCAGTCAAAAAGACTGAGTAAGCCCTGCTACGATCAGTCTATAAACTAATAAAGTTAACATCATGATGGAAACTGAGAGGATCATAAATAACAACACACTGGCAGGATAAAACAACTACAAGATAGATAGAGGTGTCATCGCATAAAACAAGGTTAAGTTTTTGCACCACGGTGTACTAGCAAACCAACATAACAGGTATTGATCCTTTGGCCCAAGCTTTGGCCCAATAACATGAAGTGACCTTAGTATAAGGTCCAACCCAACGGTCTAGTCGATCGGCTCCCTATAAGCCTAACACGTCAAGTGTTGATGTCCATACGGCCCACATATGGATGTAGGTAGTCTGTGCTGGGCCCATCTTTGGGTGTATCAAGCCCTCGGTTGTCGACCCCGGACACTTAAGCAATAATGCACAGCCCTAACCTACTGGTACCCGTGCCTCGAGTTTGTCCAACATCGGACTACGTGCACGTCCGTAGCCCGCCGGACCCGCACCGCTGTACCACTCGGCCATCGCCCTTTGGTCGTTTACATCCGTCCAGTAATCGTGCCCCGCCCTAGCCTAGTTTCTAGGGTTGTGATGATACCAAACTGGGATTACTGCCGGAACAGACCCGCCGCTAGGGTTTCCCAAGAGGGTTAAGTGTGATTTAACCCTTCACTAATCCTGGATTAAACTGGTTAAGTGTGGCTTAACCCCATTCTAATCCCTTGAACTCCCAAATGGATTAAACTAGTTAAGTGTAGCTAACGGTTCACAACTTAACCACATTCTAATCCCTTGAACTCCCAAATTGGTTAAGTATCAGTGGACCCTGACTTAACCCTAATCATGAGGCATTAATTAATTTAATGCACCTTAACCTCTCACATTAGACCTTGTTGTGGTTACTAGTTAGGCCGGGCGGGTCCGGGTAGCTTTACACCACAACTTGGTCTAACCTCGGGTCTTGGCACCCCATGACCAACTTCTCACATTGGGTCCTATTGTTTGTAGCCACTAGTTAAGCCGGTCGGTTCCGGGTAGAATTACGCTACAAACTCAACCCAACCTCGAGTTGGCCACACTTATGTTTTCTAAGTGTCATGTCCACTTTATTTCAAAACATAATCACAAGTCAAACAATTACTTGGGTAGACCTAACTTAATAGGTAAATTCCCAAGGGGTAGACCTAACTTAATAGGTAAATTCCCAATCTTATATTTTCATGTATTTTAAGTTTACCCCAAAACCCCCAATGTCATTCTATCGCTTACATATTCGTAGTAACGCATAAAGGATAGGAAGAGGGAACTTGGCACAACATACATGATAAACTTGCACAACAATCATGCATAACATGTTAGACTTGCACAACTTAGCATAGTGATCTTGCGTATTACCATAAAACATGCACAACTTGTCAAAACATGCACAACTTGTCATCTTAAACTTGCATAAGTATGCATAATTTGTCAAACTTGCACAACTTGTCAAAACATGCACAACTTGTCATTTTAAACTTGCATAAGTATGCATAACTTGTCAAAACATGCACAACTTGTCAAAACATGCACAACTTGTCCTTTTAGCATAACTTGTCAAACATGCACAACTTGTCAAAACATGCACAACTTGTCCTTTTAAACTTGCATAAGTATGCACAACTTGTCAAAACATGCACAACTTGTCAAAACATGCACAACTTGTCATTTTAAACTTGCATAAACATGCATAACTTAATAAACATACAAATCATGGCTTAACAAACTTGCATAAACATGCATAACTTAATAAACATACAAATCATGGCTTAACAAACTTGCATAAACATGCATAACTTAATAAACATACAAATCATGGCTTAACAAACTTGCATAAACATGCATAACTTAATAAACATACAAATCATGGCTTAACAAACTTGCATAAACATGCATAACTTATAAATCTTGCAAATCATGGCTTAGTATACATGCATAACTTAATAGATTTGCAAATCATGGCTTAGTACCCTTGCATAACATGCACAACTCAATAAACATACATAAACCCCAACTTTCATCACACATTAACTTTATAGTTTCTAAAATGAGGGTAAGAGGGCTTACAATGCTTATGCGGACTCAAATGAGTACAACAAATGCAAGAAACCCCTTATGCAACTAATTAAAGCCCCCAAATGCAAGCAAACTTGATCAAGACTCCTCCTTTATGATGCCAATTGAAAAACAAGCCTTTAATGCAAGCTAAGGAGGATCATACAAGCCTAAATATGCTTGTATGCATGGAAAATTACTTAGGAATTATTAATGAAGAGATTGGAGGCTAGGGTTTTTAGGTGGAGGCCATGAGAGTTTAGATTTTGGCATAGTTTTGTTGCTAGAATGATTTATGGGGTTTAAGGGTAGGATTAGGAGCTTATTTATAGAAGATTAGGGTGATTTAGACCATAGGATTAACCCTAGGTGAATTTTGGCCCGTCAGATTTAGGAACTCTCCAGAACCAGACCACACAACCAAGCCCAAACCAAGCCCAAACCAAGGAGGTGCGCCAGGCTAATCTGCCTGGCTACCCCCTGTCGACAGGGCAGTCGACTCCCTGGGGACCCTGTCGACAGGCCTGTCGACATGGGGCCCCTGGCGGGAATTTTCCCGCCTTGGCCCAGCTGGCCCAAATCCTTGTTTTTAATTTCAAATTTAAATCTGTTTTTACTTAGAAATTTTCTGCAAACTTCAATGGGCCTTAACTGGGTCATACGGACTCCGATTCCCGAAAACTCGGACTCTATTTCGCGTATTTTTCCGAGACGAACGCAATGGCATAACCCGTTTCCCTTGATTCCCATTTTAGAATTAAGTTCTGCCTCAATTTACGTTATTACAGATTATTGAAAATACGGGTTGTTACATTCTCCCCTCCTTAAAGGATTTCGTCCCCGAAATCTTCAAGTTAGGAAGAACGTATCCTACCATCCAATCATCCATCTACTCAAAGCATCATCCACGAGCAATCATTGTCCTTACAAGATTCTAAATGCTGGATGAACATATGCAAAAGTGTGTGTATATGTACTTACCTAATGCAAAAATCAGGCGGTTACTGATACAGTAAACCTCCTTAATGCATATGTATGTAAGTCAGGCGGTTACTGATACAGTAAACCTCCTTAATGCACATGTATGTCAGTGAAATGAATCCATATGTATGCAAATTCCTAACATAATGTATAATATCTACATGCGTGCTCAATCATACATCCATATGCAACATCCATGTGATAGCATACGAATTTCATCCAAGAATAAGCATAAACACTCATGCACATGCAATATGAGGAGTGTGTGAGCCGATCTAGTGCCTAATCGTGTATAATGCATCCACGAGCAACCACTTGCAAACACTTGCAACCACTTGCAAACATCAAGCATAACATGTTTCAAACACATGTTTCAACCAAAGGGTTTCTACCAAAGGTTCTTATGACAAGATAGACACGATAAACTAGATAAACTAGATAAACTCCTTTTTGGATTACAAGAAATCCATTCAAACTTTGACATATAGTACTAACCGATGAGTCTTAACCCCCTTATGGAGTTTACAACAGAAATAAGATCGAGAATGGGACCGAGAGGATATATGCAAAAGACAACTTGCAAGCAAGCTCCACAGGAAAACAAGGATCAAAGATGCACTCTTAAAAAAAAGAGATATACTGCGCGTATCTAGTCTTCACTCTTCTTAGTCACGTTTCCTTGAGCTTAACTCCACTGTGCTTTGACCATCTTCCATTTCATGATTCCTTGACTTCCTAACTCCTATTTCCCAAATTCGAGTTGGAACGCATTTCATTATCGCCTCTCGTCTTTCTTTCCCACTTATTCTTCTTCCTATATACTTGGCTTAAACATAATATAACCTCATGATTCGTGCAAGCTCTCCAAAATTCACTAGTGAATCCTGGATCTCGTCTTCTTACCATAAGGTATTCCATGCAGCAGAACTTTTCTTGGAAATACCACTCCACGTTGCCAATTGCCCTTATAACGTGATTTCCTATAACTCAGGCTTAATCGACATGAACCATCTGCCTATAGGCCGTACCTAGATTCAGTTGCCTACCCATGGCTTTCTGTAGGCTATTTCAGAACTGGCCAACTTCTTGAGGGTAAACCGTTGCTGACCATGATGCAGTCCTCTTGCTCTTCAACGGACTGAAATGGGCTCTCTTCGTGAGTCTACCTATTATGACCCATATACCCGTATTCCCTTTCTTTGATCTAGGTAGTCTATCCACATAATCTATCGAGATGTTTTCACACTTCCCTTGCGAAACTTCCAATGGAGGTAATGGCCCAATGGGCTTCTATGACTTGGCCTCAACCTGGTGGCACAACATGCATCCTGAGACCAACTCGGCCACCTCCTCGAGTGATGCGCATCTTCAAGAACCTTCTTTACCAAGTCTTTCACTCGAGGAACACATAATCTCTTGTCGCGCCTTAGTCATCCTTTGTCATCTATAATATATCCAGCGAGGTGACTTAACATTTCGCCTCGAATCAACCGGTCCATGTTCTGGACCAACTGCGGGTTTTCTTCCTGTGAAACCCCCTTCTTGATCCAGAAGAGTAAGTCTATGCTCCGGGAATGCTAACTAATTAGCCAAACGGAGGAAGCTTCCTACTTCAATTGCCCTTCTCAGAGCCTTCCGGTCTCAAACCGCAGCCACTTTAGCGGAATCCACCGCTAAACCTTACTTAGGAACTATGTGCCCAAGAAATCCCACTTTTCCTCCAAAATGACATTTGGAGAACTTGACCTCCAACTAGTGGCTCTAAGCGTATCCATCTCCTTCTTGAGATGTCCAACATGCTCTTCCTCGTTCTTTTGAGGAGATCAAATATCGTCTACGACGACCCTGACAAACTTGTTCAAGGACTCCCTAAACACCCTACCCATCAAGATCATGTAATATGCGGGTGCATTAGTCAAACCAAATAGTATGACTAACCATTCTAAAACCCATCTAGAGTCCTAAACGCAGTTTTGTCAATTCCATCCTCAGCCATCCTAAGCTGATGGAGTCCGGTAGCTAGGTCAAAAGAAAACAGATGCTCCTACAAGCTGATCAAACAAATCATTGATCCTTCGTAACGGTTATCTTACGATAATCAACACATAAGCGAAACAAACTGTCCACATCAGTAACGAATACTACTGGAGCACCCTACTCGAAAATGCTTCGTCTCAGGAAGTTCTTCTCAAGCAACTCCTTGACTTGCTTCTTAACTCTCATCTCGTGAGGTCACGTGCCTAACCAGCCACGAAACTGGCTTGGTGTTACCAACCAGATAATGCGGAAATCTATCCCACGTCTAGGGGTAACCCCTTTACTTTCCCCAAGATATCAAGATATTCTCGGACCACCCTCACAGATTGCAAACTATCGATAGACGAGTTGAGGGATTCAAGATAACATAACATGACGGGACCTCTAGGGTTGCTAGTAATTTCTAAGGGTACGGCTGAGGCGAGTCATGAGCCTCACAACCCTATATACAAAAACCCAGAATGGCTCCAAAATAGGACAACCATTCCATGCCCAAAGCCAACCCATATCCCCCGAAACCGAGAATATAAACATCCCACGAGAATTCTGTACTCAAGACAGAAATTTTCAAATCCACTCAGACCACAGACAAACGGGCAGAACCCCCAATTGGATTTGAAACACATACGGGATCCTCAACTAGGCTAGTACTTAGGTGCAAACTTTCAACTAGATCAGATGAAATAAAACTATGCGATGCGCCAGAATCAAACAAAGTTCGAACAGGGAAAATCAGAAAGTGTAAACAAGATTTTCAACAGAAACACTACCTCTGTCATGAGCTGGAAGAACGGGGTTGAGGGGATGAATTCGCCCTCCAGATAGTCCTGCACACTGAGTCTGACCTTGCCCTTGCTTCCTTGGGCAATCCTTGCTGAAATGTCCAAACTCACCACAATGAAAGCATTCGCCCCGCTTTCTCTTCTTCTTCCTACATTCCCTGGCTACATGTCCAACTTCACCACAGAAGTTGCATTTCCTATTCCCTCTTGGCTTGCCCTTGCGGTTGTGGTTATTCTTGCCCCGTTTCCCGGAATTTACTCTCTTGCCTTGAGACTCATTCGCCTTGACCTCTTTCTTGTCATTGTTATCTTCTTCTTGAAGTAGGGCCAAATTCACTAAACTCTCGAAAGTCGCCCCCAAGGGTATATGAGACAGGGCCAAATCACGTAATGGCTCGTTTAATCCTAGAGCAAAGTGTAGGGCCTTCTTCTGAGCTGTATCTAAATCGTCCTGAGCCAGTTGATTAAACTTATCTATGTATTCCCTAATAGTCATGTCCCCTTGCTTTAGTGATAAGAATCTCAGTCCAAACCTTCCTCTAAAGTCATCCCAAGTCTCAATTGGCCTAATAGCGGTGGAGACTACCCACCAACGTGCAGCTTCTTCCTTTAGCAACCATACTGCCAATAAAACCTTCCTGCGGTCACCTATATCAAAGGTGGCTAAAAGATCTTCGGTCTCTTTCAACCAATTCCCTGCTTCTACAAAAGTCTCTGTCCCATTAAAATTCCTGCCACCCATCCTCTTAAAGTTCTTGCAAGTTTCCGTGAAATCCGCTTGTGGAGGCTGAGGGGGAAGAGGAACATCAGCTACGGGAGGAGGAGGAGGAACAGCGGCCTCGACTGGGGGAACAACATTAGGGACACCCGGGACCGGTGCCGTGACTTCCAAGTACCAACGAAACCAATCGGGTATCGTTACTCCTTCGGGCAAGACGAGATTATCAGACATGCTGGAAACGAAAAGAAAAGAGTTCAAACGAGGAGTCAAAGGATAGTGCTAATGGCTTTTGGGGAATAGCCTTTTAAAAACAACTAGACTTTTCTTTGGAAAATACTTTATACTTGGTTTTTGAAGGTAGTTTTTTTTTTCAAAAGTTTTAAAAGCCTTTTTATCCCTTCTCGTAAACCATATGCTCTGATACCAAATGTAACACCCCACCTCCGCCAGGGTCACTCGCAAAGGAATGCACTAGCTTTGGAGGGGCATTATTGGTAAACATGCATAATGATATAGCAAGGCAGGACATGACATATATATATATGTAAATAAACAGAGTACGTAAATAAAACAGCGGAAGATTTTTAAACCATTTCAAAAACAAGTCTGGTACATCAAAATGTCAATTTCCCAAATAAACAAGTCTAGTACATGAAATAACATCATCTGCAACTGTAAAAGAAAACATAATAGTAGCTATCCCCAAAGTGAAAAAAAAAACCATAGCGAGCTCAAGTCCAAAGCATACATGAGCTATCCAAGAAAGCAGCTAAGCTCCAAGCTAGGCTCCTGTATTCCCTCCCTGAGAACCTGGGGGGGGGGGGGGGAAACGGAAGAAAAGAGGCGAAACAAAACGGGTCAGTCAAAAAGACTGAGTAAGCCCTGCTACGATCAGTCTATAAACTAATAAAGTTAACATCATGATGGAAACTGAGAGGATCATAAATAACAACACACTGGCAGGATAAAACAACTACAAGATAGATAGAGGTGTCATCGCATAAAACAAGGTTAAGTTTTTGCACCACGGTGTACTAGCAAACCAACATAACAGGTATTGATCCTTTGGCCCAAGCTTTGGCCCAATAACATGAAGTGACCTTAGTATAAGGTCCAACCCAACGGTCTAGTCGATCGGCTCCCTATAAGCCTAACACGTCAAGTGTTGATGTCCATACGGCCCACATATGGATGTAGGTAGTCTGTGCTGGGCCCATCTTTGGGTGTATCAAGCCCTCGGTTGTCGACCCCGGATACTTAAGCAATAATGCACAGCCCTAACCTACTGGTACCCGTGCCTCGAGTTTGTCCAACATCGGACTACGTGCACGTCCGTAGCCCGCCGGACCCGCACCGCTGTACCACTCGGCCATCGCCCTTTGGTCGTTTACATCCGTCCAGTAATCGTGCCCCGCCCTAGCCTAGTTTCTAGGGTTGTGATGATACCAAACTGGGATTACTGCCGGAACAGACCCGCCGCTAGGGTTTCCCAAGAGGGTTAAGTGTGATTTAACCCTTCACTAATCCTGGATTAAACTGGTTAAGTGTGGCTTAACCCCATTCTAATCCCTTGAACTCCCAAATGGATTAAACTAGTTAAGTGTAGCTAACGGTTCACAACTTAACCACATTCTAATCCCTTGAACTCCCAAATTGGTTAAGTATCAGTGGACGCTGACTTAACCCTAATCATGAGGCATTAATTAATTTAATGCACCTTAACCTCTCACATTAGACCTTGTTGTGGTTACTAGTTAGGCCGGGCGGGTCCGGGTAGCTTTACACCACAACTTGGTCTAACCTCGGGTCTTGGCACCCCATGACCAACTTCTCACATTGGGTCCTATTGTTTGTAGCCACTAGTTAAGCCGGTCGGTTCCGGGTAGAATTACGCTACAAACTCAACCCAACCTCGAGTTGGCCACACTTATGTTTTCTAAGTGTCATGTCCACTTTATTTCAAAACATAATCACAAGTCAAACAATTACTTGGGTAGACCTAACTTAATAGGTAAATTCCCAAGGGGTAGACCTAACTTAATAGGTAAATTCCCAATCTTATATTTTCATGTATTTTAAGTTTACCCCAAAACCCCCAACGTCATTCTATCGCTTACATATTCGTAGTAACGCATAAAGGATAGGAAGAGGGAACTTGGCACAACATACATGATAAACTTGCACAACAATCATGCATAACATGTTAGACTTGCACAACTTAGCATAGTGATCTTGCGTATTACCATAAAACATGCACAACTTGTCAAAACATGCACAACTTGTCATCTTAAACTTGCATAAGTATGCATAATTTGTCAAACTTGCACAACTTGTCAAAACATGCACAACTTGTCATTTTAAACTTGCATAAGTATGCATAACTTGTCAAAACATGCACAACTTGTCAAAACATGCACAACTTGTCCTTTTAAACTTGCATAAGTATGCATAACTTGTCAAACATGCACAACTTGTCAAAACATGCACAACTTGTCCTTTTAAACTTGCATAAGTATGCACAACTTGTCAAAACATACACAACTTGTCAAAACATGCACAACTTGTCATTTTAAACTTGCATAAACATGCATAACTTAATAAACATACAAATCATGGCTTAACAAACTTGCATAAACATGCATAACTTAATAAACATACAAATCATGGCTTAACAAACTTGCATAAACATGCATAACTTAATAAACATACAAATCATGGCTTAACAAACTTGCATAAACATGCATAACTTAATAAACATACAAATCATGGCTTAACAAACTTGCATAAACATGCATAACTTATAAATCTTGCAAATCATGGCTTAGTATACATGCATAACTTAATAGATTTGCAAATCATGGCTTAGTACCCTTGCATAACATGCACAACTCAATAAACATACATAAACCCCAACTTTCATCACACATTAACTTTATAGTTTCTAAAATGAGGGTAAGAGGGCTTACAATGCTTATGCGGACTCAAATGAGTACAACAAATGCAAGAAACCCCTTATGCAACTAATTAAAGCCCCCAAATGCAAGCAAACTTGATCAAGACTCCTCCTTTATGATGCCAATTGAAAAACAAGCCTTTAATGCAAGCTAAGGAGGATCATACAAGCCTAAATATGCTTGTATGCATGGAAAATTACTTAGGAATTATTAATGAAGAGATTGGAGGCTAGGGTTTTTAGGTGGAGGCCATGAGAGTTTAGATTTTGGCATAGTTTTGTTGCTAGAATGATTTATGGGGTTTAAGGGTAGGATTAGGAGCTTATTTATAGAAGATTAGGGTGATTTAGACCATAGGATTAACCCTAGGTGAATTTTGGCCCGTCAGATTTAGGAACTCTCCAGAACCAGACCACACAACCAAGCCCAAACCAAGCCCAAACCAAGGAGGTGCGCCAGGCTAATCTGCCTGGCTACCCCCTGTCGACAGGGCAGTCGACTCCCTGGGGACCCTGTCGACAGGCCTGTCGACATGGGGGAATTTTCCCGCCTTGGCCCAGCTGGCCCAAATCCTTGTTTTTAATTTCAAATTTAAATCTGTTTTTACTTAGAAATTTTCTGCAAACTTCAATGGGCCTTAACTGGGTCATACGGACTCCGATTCCCGAAAACTCGGACTCTATTTCGCGTATTTTTCCGAGACGAACGCAATGGCATAGCCCGTTTCCCTTGATTCCCATTTTAGAATTAAGTTCTGCCTCAATTTACGTTATTACAGGTTATTGAAAATACGGGTTGTTACATAACACCTAATCCTGTTATGTAATTAGGGTATGCCTAATCATGTTGTTTAATACTGCTGTTTCTATTAAGTAATTAGGTTAAGTCTAATCTTGTTATACTAGTATTGGTGTAGACAAAACATGTTTTTAGACTTTTCTCTATGGGTAGCTAGATAACTTTTCTAAGCTAGATAACTTTTCTAAGCTAGATAACTTTTCTAAGCTATAACAAGACAAAACATGTTTTGAAGATGTCCCACCCCCAACTGCAGCCATAGCAGCTCCACCTCCATGAGTAGCTAGATAACTTTTCTAAGCTATGTAAAGACTTTTCTCTATGGGAGGAAAACCATTTCGAGGTACAAAGAGCTTTGTTGAGGCACAAAACTGACTAAGAGAAACGGAGAACGTGTTTGATCTTTTTGAGATCGATGATAGAAGAAAGATACAGTTGGTCGCATGGAAATTGAAGGATGAAACTTCTTACTGGTGCATAATGACACAGGCAAGACAACCAGTAGCTACTTGGGATAATTTCAGACATATATTTGAGATTAATTTTATCTCAGGCAGAAGAGGGATTACAAATGGAGATATTCTTGGCTTTGAAACAAGGGGACATGTCTATTAAAGATTATGTTAATAAGTTCAATGAGATGACAAGATTTGGTCTGGACTTAGTGAATATACCTCATAAGAAGGCTCTTAGGTTTGCGAGAGGGTTGAATCAACCTCTCAATGACTTGCATTATCGTATAGGCCAATTGGGGCAACGTTTGAAAGGCTGGTTCATATGACCCTTATGCACGAAGATGGAAAGGATGAGAAGAAAGACAGTAAGACCGAAGAGACACAGGCTAAGGGTGATAAACAGAAATGGTGGCCTAAAAAAGGAAAGAAAAAGAAAGGAGGAAAGCCTGACATGGCTCAGATCAAGAAATATATCAAGTTTCATGGTTGAGGAGCTATGGGTAATTTTGTGAAGGACTGTAGAAAGAAAAAGAAGGCCTGCTTTAATTGTGGTCAAGTGGGACACTTCACTAAGCAATGCCCTAGCAAGCAAGGACAAGAGGAAGAAACTTCTGGAGAAGTACAGGCTCTTGAGGCTAGTGGACCTGATCGAGGTAGGAAAGTCACTGTTGAAGGTTTGATCTCCCTTTTTGGCTATCCTATTAGAATCCTGTTTGTTTCTAGCGTTTCACATTTATTTATATCCAGTTCTTTAGTAGATAGTCTGCACCTTAATACTAGTATAGTATCTGATCTTGCAGTTGTCTCAAACCCATAGGAGGTATGACTCACTTATCCATGATATGTATGGGTCTGAGAATTTCTATTTTGGGCGTCGAGTTTGAATGCGACGCATACGTGTTATGCTTTAGGGTTATTGTTTGACTTTAGGAATGGATTGGCTAGCCATGTATGGTGCCATCCTTGATTGTGAAAAGAGAGTGGTTAGACTTCTTATTTGTCATGGTAGGACGCTCGAAATTTCCTGAAACCCAGGGTCGGTGATTCTAAGTTTTCTAGAATCACTTGATACTTCTGTTGATGATTTGCGATTTGTACCCATAGTCAGAGATTATGCGGACATGTTTGATAAGGTTAAGGGACTATCTCTGAGGTGTGAGATAGAATTCCGGACTTAATTGATAGAGAATGCAAAGCTAGTTGCTCTACCAGTGCGCCACATGGCTCCTAGAGAAAGGAGTGAGCTTAGTAAGAAAGTAGGAGAGCTATTCGAGAATGGTTTTATTGGATGAAGAATACCAAATTAGGGAGCTCCACTCGTCTTTTCAACTAAGGCAGACGACTCACTTCGTCTATGTATGGATTATAGAAAGCTGAATAAGCTCACCAAGAAGAATAGGCACCTGCTTCCGAGGATTGACGACTTGTTTGATCAGCTAGTAGGCGCATCAATTTTCTCGTAGATGGATTTAGACATGGGATTTCATCAGTTGAGGGTGGCAGAGGACAACATTGATAAGACTGCATTCAGAACTCTAGAAGGTTTCTTTGAATGGTTGGTTATGCCTTTTGTGCTAACCAATGCACCCGCATACTTTTTGGCCTTAATGAGTAAGGTGTTTAGAGAGTTCCTAAACAAGTTTGTGGTAGTCCTTGTGGATGACATTCTGGTCTTCTCAAAGGATGAGGAGGAGCATGCCATACACTTAGGAGAGGTTCTACGCACTCTCAGATCGCATCAGCTCAAGGTAAAGTTTTCTAAGTGTCACTTTTGGAGAAAGGAAGTAAGGTCCCTAGGGCATGTGGTCTCCAAGGACAGGACAACAGTGGACCCTGCTAAAGTCGTCACATATTAGGATTGGAGGGCTCCAAAGAATGCAACAGAGGTGAGAAGTTTCTAGGATTGGCAGGCTATTATAGGAAGTTTATCAAGGACTTTTCAAGGACATTAGCCCCGCTCACCCGATTGACGAAAAAGAACTTGGCCTTTTCATAGAGCATTAATTGCAAGGATGTCTTTCAGAGGTTAAAAAGGGCTCTGACAACAACCCTAGTTTTGACTCTCCCCGATGGAAGCAAGATGTTCATAGTTTGCATAGATGCTTGTGGCACAGGGCTTAGTGTCGTTTTGATGTAGGAGGGAAGAGTTAAGTGCTTAGGAGACTGTTGAGAATTCATGAGAAGAACTACCATACCCATGATCTGGTGTTGGTTGCAATAACATTCGCATTGAAGTCATGGCGACATTATTTACTTGGAGAAAGATTTGACCTATACACGGATCATAAGTCGCTTAAATACTTGTTGTCACAGAAGGATCTCAACCTAAGGCAGCAACAGTGGATGGAGTTCCTAGCGTCCTACGACTTTGAGATAACTTATACACCAGACAAAGGTAATGTAGTGGAGGATGCATTGAGTATCCAGAGGATGACTTTGAGTCCTCTATTCGTAGAAAGGTGAAGCTTGGAGTTTATATCGACATTTGATTTTAAGGAATCTAGTGCGATCTACACTATTAGAGTGCATTGGATCTATGCAACAGGAGGATCCACAACTATCAGACATCTTGGATATGCTCGGTAGGGGAGAGACTTCTAGTCACCTTGCTAGATATGTTATGGACGAGAATGGGTAGCTAAGAAGAGATAGAAGGCTATGTGTCCCTAGAATTGGGGAACTGCTAAAGGCAGTGCTTGAGGAAGCTCATCATTTTCGGATGACTATCCATCCGGGCGGCAATAAGATGTATCAAGACATGAAGAGAGTTTTCTTTTGGACTGGCATGAAAAAGGATGTGGCGGAATTTGTATCCTGATGTTTGACTTGCCAGCATGTAAACACTAAACAACGGAAACCTGCCAGATTGCTTCAGCCCTTGTATATCCCACAATGGAAGTGGGAGAGCGTATTTATGGATTTCATCGATGGATTGCCCCGATCGAGGAAGGGAAATACGAGCATTTGGGTAATAACGGACAGAATTACAAAGAGTGCTCACTTTATTCCTGTCAAGAATAAGAGGGCGGCGACTTGGCTAGCATCAGTATATCTTAGAGAGATAGTCCAACTTCATGGGGTACCTTCTAGTATAGTAAGACATCGTGACCCCATCTTCACTAGTGAATTTTGAAAGAGCTTACAAGAGACGTTAGGTACACAGCTACGTTTGAGCAGGACATACCACCCTTAGACCGACGAATAGACTGGGAGGGTGAACAGAGTTCTTGAGGATCTTTTGAGACTGTGTATCCTAGACTTTGGAGGGACGTGGAAGGAGCATCTCCCATTGGTTGAGTTCGCCTACAACAATAGTTACCAATCGAGCATAGGCATGACACCCTTTGAAGCGTTATACGGATCACCTTGCAGATTGTTGACTTGTTGGTGGGAGTCCATGGACAGACTTCTACTTGGATCTAAGATGCTTCCGAGAAGATTGATCTTGTTCGCCGAAGAATGAAACCAGCTCAGGACAGATAGAAATCATATGCTGATAAAAGGAGGACCGATTTGGAATTTGTAGTGGGAGATATGGTCTTTGTAACACCCCGTAATTTTGTTAACATTAAAGAGTATAAATTAAATAATAATTAATTTAATATTCAGAAATAAGGGAAACTGACTATGCCATTGCGTCCGTCTCGAAATTCTGGTCACGATAGACATTTGGTTTGCATAAAACGGATACCGTATGAAAAAGTTATGAGGGTTTTAAGTTTGTATACATGCAGAAAGAATATATATAAACATATGAGTCAGACCTTATCCAAAACAGTTCAAAAATCAAAAATTCGTTAAGGCGGCAAATTTCCTGCTCTAGGGGGTCGACCCCCTAGAGGGTTGTCGACACCGGGGTCGACCCCCCTTAAGGGGTGTCGGCCTATGGGTTGACCCACCCACAGGGGTGTCGACACCCCTAGAGCTGATGTGGCACTCGGTTTCAGGGGGCCTGACAGCTATATATATGTGTCCAATTCTCCTATTTTCTTCATTGGAAATCATGGAAGCCAAATGCCGCCGGTGTGCAAACTGAAACGAAACCATTTTCCTCAAATAACTATCAGTTTTGCAAATCAAATCTAGAGATTCAAGATCCATTCTTTATCTTTTCTAATCCTAATGCAGTGAGTTTCTAGTTACTTTTAGATTTGAATATTTAAAAGTAAATCATGAAAGACAGTGATTTGGATATGTTGTAAACTCTGAATCTATGCTATTGTTAAATCTTATACTATGTCATGATAGATCTATTTCTCTGGATCCAATGCAATATTGGTTATTCTATTATGTCGCCTTTGTGGATCTTGAATTGTATCTATATGTGGTTAATGTAAATCTGTTAATTTGGATAGTTACAATATTGGTTAGATCCAATTCTTTATGTAAACCACCTTTCACCCATCATATTGTGGTCAATTTAGATATGTTGTAAATTAGACATATGAATCGATATTTAGATCCAAACATGTTACTATGTCATCCTAATTATGTTAGATCTATTTTTGTGACCACGTTATAATTATGTTGGATCCAAATAGTTGGACACCTAAATGGTCAATTAAGATCTCGTTATGCTCATTATGACATCACCGTTATGTAGAACTAGTAATTGCCACATGTTCATCAGTTTTATGCTTATATGTCCACCTTATCATTATGCTAGTTTATGTTTATGCCAAGTTATGTTAAAATGATCACTTTGGTTATATTCCCTATTATCGTTTATGACTAGGCTATTGTCTAGCCTAGGCATGCTGCCAATTTATGAGTGCGCTAGTTAGGGAACGGGGGAAAAAGGGTTAATATTGACATAATTTGAATATGAACATTTTTGGACATATAATTTGAATTATTGGATAGAGTGGGCATTAACACCTATAAAGGGAAAGGTTTAATTAATTGATTAATTAACTAATGATGGAATATCTAGTAATTACAATTAGGAATTGTAATGACCCTTATGACTTGTTAGCCTGCTTTATAACCAGGCTACCCAAAGCCAGGGACTTGGGTGCGAACTTACATTGATTAGCGATCACTTAAGTGGAGCGATAGAAAGCTGAAAAACTTATATTATTCATGCAAATGTCACCGGATCGGATCCCCCCTTCGGATCAGATCGGATCCCCTCTCCGGATCGGATCGAAGTACCCTCTACCCGAACTGCCTGAAGTTGCAACCACTCCTCAACGTGCTCCTATTTTCTAGGCTTATCATTTAGATCTACTTACATGTGGCAACCCATGATCTAGAAACCATTTCTCCACGTCTCCCACTACTTCTCCATGACCCGTTGGATGGCTGCCACATCACACCCGAACCGATCCCAGGAGCAACCTCCATTCGCCTATAAATACAGCATTTCGTAGAGATTTTAAGGGACTTTTGGCATTTCATTCATTCATGGTAGCCATGGTCGAATTCCCCCATCAATAACCACCTTCTTCTCCAATAAAAATCAATGAATTCGGAGAGAATTATTCATTGTATTTTAGTGATTAAGTGTCAATATTCATTGTAATTGTAATTCTGGAATGAAATGAGAAACTATGAAGTGGACGTAGGCTCATTAACGACGAACCACTATAAATTTCGTGTGTTGACTGATTTTTCTTGCTTTCAGTTCATGATTCCTCATTATTCTCTGCAAAATATAATTAGTTGGGTGTTAGGACCATTTTTTGGTCTAACATTTTGGTGCTTTCACTGAGAAATGAAGATTCTCAACATATAAGGATTCTTCATTCTACTATTGGATTGCCAAGTCCGATGAGGAAATCCTGCAACATTCAACAACAATCGCTAAAGTTCAGAAATGAAGTCCAAGAAAGCTGCTAGTTAAGGTCGGATGGGTACCCAGCGGTTACAGCAACTCTAATGTTCGGGTCGGATTCTGCACAGGGTAAAAAATGCCTCTGGGTCGGATCTCATACTTCTGGTCGGATTGAGTTAAAGTAGCTCTACACTGTCACTTACAAAAGCAAATGAATCGGTTCGAGGTAACCGGGTCGGACCGGAACCATACTCATACAAAGACTGAGTTTCAACAAACAAACATCGGACCGGGTTAGGGAAACACCCTTCCGAACCGAACCGATTTTTCCATTCCGACCCCCAGTCAATGACAGATCCGAACCACGATCCGATGACATCTCCGAACCGTGACTTGAAGGAAAATTCCGATCTGGCCCGGTACAGCTGTTTTGGGAAAAAAATACATTTTTCGGATCATTTCAGAAAAATCTCCATCTTCCAAAATTGAAAAAATCGTGCGGTGCCCACATTTTTGACCTAACTAGTTAGGTCGATCGCCACCGGGACTGTGGGGCCTCGGACTCCCACCGGCGTTGCGCCCGGACCCGCTGACGGCCTCGCCTTCGGCTCGGAGCACGGCCTCGCCTTTGGCTCGGCGTACATTTTAGCTAACAGCAGTTATTAAAGCTTTTCAATGAAGATTAGACCGATAGTCTGAGAATATCACAGCAAGTTAGCAACGACTGGGATTCTTCCCAGACCCATGACACTTATTTACATTAGTAAGCCAATTTGAGGAGCTATCGATCAGATTCGGCTTGTTATCAAGGACAACATACAAGACAATGATTGTCTCATAGCAGCTTCCTCTTCCTCAGTTCCGATGGTGTATAGATTTCACTAATGCAACCGATGTTGCTCGCTAACGAGTAGTGACCATCTTATTTGTGCGACTTAAACTTGTCCAATCGGCGGGGCATCGAATGACGGTTATATGGAACAGTCCGAGCACTACTCCGAAGTTAATTCCTATGATCTTAGTGACCATGATTGTCAATAAGGGGATACCATAAAGCAACTAAGGGTCTCAACATCCCAAAGCTACACTTCAATTGTATGATGTGATCAATGAAATATGTTCTGCGGTTCACCTTTCGAAGAACTTGGCGAACCTTTGCAATTGCTATTTGCTATCGACTGCATTGAGGAAGACTAATTTCCATCGAATAAGGGTTAAGTCAACATATTTTGGTGCCCAGAGTTAGGTACTAGTTGAACCACCACACGCCATGATTGGACCTATGGATCCTTTCCTGGATTATAGCAACTTGACTGCTCACTAACCACCATACGACCTTGATCAAATGACGAGAGCTCGAGATTAAAGCAAATATGAATCAACCATTTGCTCTCTACTTCTTATTTCCATTGTGACATAATGCATGAATATTACTTAAAGTCTTGCATGTTATGCTATCATACTCAAGTTTATCTGATCAAGGTCTAGAACGACCTGCTCCAGTAGAATTCAGAGCTTACATTGCACCCTAGTGTCTACTGCTCAATCCCCAAACATTAGTCGAATCCATCGCTGAATTTACCATTCCCGAAGAGGATGTGTTAGATGAAGAAGATGGCCCTTCAAAATGAAAAATGAATACAAGCACCCGCTACTGTATACCGATAGTGCAATGAATGATCAATGACCCGACATTGGAGATGTATTGATTCAAAGAAATTCCAAATGAAGGGACTATAACTCGTAGCTTACCTAGAACAGGTAGAAGAGCTGTTAGATGGATTGGAACGTTACAACATATCTTACGTCCTACGAACGGATAATCAAAAGGACAATAATCCGACCAAGTTAGACAGTTCCGACAACTCAAAAGAGAGTCATAGACAACCCTATGATAAACTTCCTGCAGCACGGAATGCATTTAGCAAGGAGAAGTGAAAGGCGTGCCATCGCTCTTTATGCCTCGAGATATGACATGCAAGGCGACAATGCTTATTTCCCTTGGAAGGTTGTCCCAAGACAGACACCAACGAGCCTCATTGCTGAATTCACCGCCCTAAATGATTGAACAAAATCACTAATCAGCCTCCCGCTGGATAGGAGATGAACGCTAAAGAAACTTTTGACAAACTACGTTTTGGAGTTAGAAAGTGAAGATTTAAAATTTCACTCCCTTCATCAAGGATTAGTTAGAGTAACTCGTGTCCCAGGCATTAGGTGCGACCGAAGATTCGAACATCGATTGCTCATGATTACATCATTTAATTCAAAGCTGATACATAATAGACTTGCATGATAGACTGCCTCAGCCTTGCCCAAAAATTGACGAGTTAAAAGTTTAGAGCACTTAAGCCTGGATGCTGATTGATTATCTGTCCATTAAATCTTATTCTCGATATGGGATTGGAGGCATATATGCGGATGGATGAGATATAACTATCCCCCTAGCAGCCATTTCCTACTTCCTAGCATGGAAAGCACAAAAGCTTCTATAAACATGGATCCATTATTCTCCTTCCAATTACTGTCCTAGCACCAATGTGATAATATGATACCATTAACAATACATACATGACTCCCTAACATTCAACCCTTGCCCTTAGCATGGGGCCAGGAAGGCGATTCAAAGGAGACATGACCTCGTCATTCATTTACAGTATTTACCTAACTACCTTTGTCACTCCAAGACCACAATCATGCCATCCCCTGGTAGAGTTTAGGCGAGGCAAAATGGACCTGCAGATAGCATGCAATACCATTTTCGCATAGAATCATATTCATTTCTTTAACAGGATTACTCTTTAGCCATGACTCTTATATTTGCATGCTTTATGAGCTATTAATGTAATTAACTCAGATGAATTAATATGTGGATGGTGTAGGTACTTAGGATTTGATACTGATCAGACTTCTAACACCTGCATATATAGTTATGGAACAATACCATAACGAGCTTGACTAAACAGCTCGTTTACAAAGCCATGCCCTCTGCCTGAAATAAGTTGTATAGCTCAAGGCGGATCTGAGATGACCATCAACTCCTTCACTTATATATGGCAGATATAAAGATAATTATGCATTGACTTTTTCATTTCAAAGTTGGAATCCGATTTCAGACAGATGCAGCTCGACCGTCTACATGGCTCAGTCCTATGTTTGATGCAATCAGATTACATGAATCAAAATAAAGGAGGCAACACTGCCACTTGATATGCTTACTTTTCAATCATGCAATTTACTCTTACATGCTTCCTGAATTATTGACATGACTAATTCATGCGATATGAATGATGCAGGTAACCAAAGTTCGGTGCCAATCACTCCTCCCATGGACTGATTGGAGGAACGTAAAGCTTCTACAAACATTTTCCGACTGTTTGCCAGGCTAACTCTAACCCTCAGAGATTGGATAGAAGTACCAATCTAGGATGAATGTGATCGGCGCGCCATGATTAAAGGCCACTCGATCCATGGGTCTGGCTCTCATGATTTGAGAGAACATTTGAAGGACGATATTGCAGTGTCCGACCAAACTCCATCCCACGAATCAATGGGACGAGAGAAACTTAATTATTGCAAATGGCCACCTCTACTTGTGAATCAGAGATTAGGAGGTAGCGCCTCGGCGAGTGTGACCCGACCACTTGCCCGAAAATCTCCATCTACCAGAGTGAAGCATGGAGTATGGACTAAAGATCGAGTTCGAGAATGCACTCGAGCCGGCAGAATCCCGCTCTTGGGATTAGAGCGTAGGAGGAAAGCCGAGACGAATGACATGACCATTCGCTTGATTAACTCTAACTCTCATGATTCGAGAGAGAGTATAAAGGACGGGAAGATGACGTCCTCATGGCATGATGGTGCACCATGATTAAAGACCGCCTTGATTACACTCTAACCTGGGCATACATCAGGAGAGTATAAAGGTGCTAAGATTAAGCTCCGAAGACAACAGGCTCCCACCCCACTGAAGGATTGGGGATAAGATTGAAAGCTGAGCCGAAAGCCCCCACAGAAGGATTGGGGGCAACATAATGTCAAACAAGCCCTCACTAGGCACTTTGTTCATGTTTGATTGGGGCCACACACACATCGCCCTCCTTATATAAATACTATATGATCTGCTAGATATTATTTGATTGTAGGGGTTCTGAATTGGAACCCTTACTTGATTGTGATGTGCTTAATTACCTATTACTTAGAGATTCACTTTGTTTACAGAGTGCAGACTTGTACAAGATAACAGGACAAGAATGCGAGGGCCGCACTCGCGACAATCGCAGCAGGCCAGTGGAAAACAAACAAAGGGCCACGTCTAAAAGGCTGATGCTGATGCCCAATGCTAAATTTCTCATGCGACTCAAGGCGATGACCAAAAGGAGGCGTTGAGAGTGAATTGTTTAATGATGTGTCACATGACTTAAGTCAACGACCAAAAGGAGGCCCTAAGAGTGATATAACGAATCAGCATACACACCCACATGTGACTGGCCATAGCCCAAGTGCATCGACAACTGCCACCTCACGAATACACTGATTGGAAAATGCGATAACTTGTGCACTTGGATAACTCAATCACATAAGCTTTGAAAGCAATGTCTCTTTTCCATGCATCCATGTCTAAATTTGAATGGGACGTGATACAACTACCAATCTTTCGCCGTTACCCCTGGATTGGGGCCACATTGTTGAAAATATTTACAAATGGCTTCATTTATATGTTTGTGTCTAACTTATACCTCGATCTTTACAGGTTGCTTGAGGACCACATAATGGATGCAGAGTGAACGTCCATTTGCTAGTCCCGACCGACTTCTCGGTCGAAAGACCCCATATAAAGGGAGACGCCATTACTTTGACTTCTAACTTACGAGGAGGCGAATTTCCTGACACTCAGACTCAAAGGCTAAGAAGAAGGAAGATAGAAATTTCTTCCGTGCTGATGATATTTGCGCAGAAGGCGCTAGGAATGAAGGAAGTCAGCAAATTTCTTCTTGCGATGATCCCTCAGCATGTCAAGCTAGATATGAAATGAATGGTACCCTTGCTGGTTTGAGAACTCAGATGGCTCAGCAAGATGAACTTCTCCGGAAACGACATAAAGTGATGGATAACTTCTTTACTTGGATAGTTGGAAGGCCGGTTAACTACGACTTACTGGCTGGAGCGAGCACCGTGGGAATTCAAGCGACAACGAACTTGGCTCAAACACTCCCTGCTCCGTGGTCCGGATCATATGAGACCCTAGGACAAGTTGGTATAGTTGTTTTTAATGAAACAAGATGCAACCAACCTCCTCCGACGCATTTGTAGCATGCAACTTCCGACCGTAACATTTTGGATGAAAACTATGGATATGCAAGAGCCACTGAAAACTTAAACGGAGCCCGACCAACCTTTGCTCTAATTCAGATGAATGTTTAAAATCCATCTCAACCTCAATATGAGGATCCCCATGTAGGGGGCAAATGAGAGCATTTGAGACAGCTATAATCTGACTTTATCGCCACCCGATTTCGAACCTCAGAGCTTGGATGGGAGATCAAAGACTAACATGAGTTGAACACGAACAAATCAATTTGTATCAAACTTTAACTCACATTTTGATGAGGGAGTATGAATTTAGATAATATGTGGATTTGATGATTACCGTTTAGTAAAATCCCCGTGGATGGGGAGTACAGGATACGAGCTTCGAGCAACATAATTTGACTATCCGCCAACTTTAGACACATTTATTATTATCGGAGTTCCGCAAGATCCCAAACTATAACAAGAAGAATGGATCCTCAAGAATAGCCTCCATACATCCGAGTTGCGGATTACCATCCAGAATTAAAAGACAGAAGCCTGATTGACAGCTATTACATATGCGCAACCAAGAAGCCAGAGACTGGCTTCCACCAACTTCAAGACTTCATACGGGGAGCACCAGCGCTAAATTGGACAATTGGCGACAACTTCTCAAAGACGAGGGACAAATTGCCAACATTAATTGATGCTTCAATAGAGCTTCGACGAGACCCTACATGCATTCCTTTGAAAGATTCAACGCCGCAGTGGCATCGGTAAATCGACCTGGACCATATATGGTATTGATTGCAGTAATATCTGGTATTATGGATATCTCAAGCTTCAAAATCTCTCTGCATCAAGACCCACCAAGAGGACTTGGCCGATTCACCTCTGAAACAAATCTCGGTATCTCTCTACCATGAGATTTTCATGGAAACATTGGAAAATCCTATCCTGAGACAGACAGAGTCTTGCAATAAGATGGTGCTAATGTTGAAATGGATGATCTCAATGTCTTCTCGACAAAATGGAGCACCATCTGACCCTTGAAATGATAAAGAGAAAAGAAAAGCCGTGGAAAAGACTAGAAGAAATGTACAATTTCGGAAAGGATCAGTTTCATTGATCAAGCCCTCAATTTTGATTGTCAAGCTCAATGGAACCAAGCATGAAAGATAGACCCAACAAGACTATGATGGATATTTCGGATTGTGCCAAAGCATGAGTAAAGGAGATCGAATAACTGCTCAATGATGTTCGCTCGCTTGCAAGATTGACGAGCTTACTCGACTCTGTGGCTGATGCGAGGAGAGTATCTAAGTTGGCTGATACTCAATGAGGCGATCACTGCTTTCTGACTAAACATATAGGATGACCCCGACGTGAATGCAATTTGAACATTCGCATACACAACTCCAACCCTTGACGACTTGAGAAAGAGTATAGAACGACACGGGTCGTCTAAGATTGTTGAACCTACAGCTCTAACCCAATGCGACAATAGAAAGTATAAAGGTTAGAAGAATGGATGCCCGATAGACTTGGCCCAGCCCCCACCGATGCTTGAGGGCATAAGCACTAACTCGTTCATCCTCTACTGATGTTAGGAGCACGAGCTTCAACTCACAGACTGATTTTGAATACGATCCTAACTTGATGCGTGATTTAGAACATACACACTATATCTCCAGAGTATGACATGATTCGTCTTGACCGTCCAAGTGAGCCAACAAACGGGTCTGGCATGAGTCCAAAGACTTGACCTGCCACTACATTAAATGGAGAGTGTGATAAACCACCCTGCTGTCATACGACTATGATGATCGTACCAGCCATTGGATTGCATGTTTTCAACAATATCTCGAACTAACTCATATGTGATCACGGGATTATAAAACCATCTGGAGCGATCATGGATTTTCCCCAATACGGTCCGACGCGACCATTGGTTTTTGATTTTATATTAACATGATCTGGAGTGATCGTCGCTTTCAGATTCCTTAATGTTATGATTCAACGCGATCGTGGAGCCCTAGATTAATATTTGAAATCGAGATAGTCCAAATCCAAGCACAAATGACAAATTCCTATGCCAATTCCGAGGTGTTCTCTGCAGATCCCAGCTCAGATCCTTAAGATTCTTATACTACCACATGACTTGGAAGACTACTTCATACATTTTCTCGTATGCAAAAGAAGGTCTAACTTTATAATACTTTTGGTTTGTGTGGGAAGACGACCCCATTTGGCAACGACCTATGCGGGCAAGATCGCATGCACTGGAGCCAACAATCCTACATGACTTATGATGAAGGAATTAGACCTCTTGATTTGACGAGGCTTAAACAATTACCTAATCATTTTGATTACTCCTTCCATAGAATTTGGCCTGGCTAGCGCCCATGGAAGTAATGCAACAATCTGATAAAACCTCCTCAAGTGTGGATGACATTCCAAAAAGATTTAGCTCGACTTATTCAAAGCACATCTCATCTGCAATAAGATGTACTTTGGGGGGCAAAATGTTAGCATGCTTTATAATCAGGCTACCTAAAGCCAGGGGATTGGGTGCGAACTTACATTGATTAGCGATCACTTAAGTGAAGCGATAGAAAGCTGAAAAACTTGAATTATTCATGCAAATGTCACCGGATCGGATCCCCCCTTTGGATCGGACCGGATCCCTCCTTTCGGATCGGATCCCCCTCTCCGAATCGGATCGGAGTACCCTCTACCTGAACCGCCTGAAGTTGCAACCACTCCTCAACGTGCTCCTATTTTCTAGGCTTATCATTCGGATCTACTTACACGTGGCAGCCCATGATCTGGAAACCATTTCTCCAAGTCTCCCACTACTTCTCCATGACCCGTTGGATGGCTGCCATGTCACACCCGAACCAATCCCAGGAGCAACCTCCATTCGCCTATAAATACAACATTTCGTAGAGATTTCAAGGGACTTTTGGCATTTCATTCATTCATGGTAGCCATGGCCGAGTTCCCCCATCAATAACCACCTTCGTCTCCAATAAAAATCAATGAATTAGGAGAGAATTATTCATTGTATTTGAGTGATTAAGTGTCAATATTCATTGTAATTGTAATTCTGGAATGAAATGCGAAACTATGAAGTGGACGTAGGCTCATTAACGCCGAACCACTATAAATTTCGTGTGTTGACTGATTTTTCTTGCTTTTAGTTTATGATTCCTCATTATTCTCTGCAAAATATAATCAATTGGGTGTTAGGACCATTTTTTGGTCTAACATGACACAAGGTTAGGTTGCATTAGTGGTGGAAGTCTGCCTGGACCCGACCGGCATATCCAGCAGCCACTAATGTTGAACCTAATGTGGGAGGTCTAAGTGCACAAATACGAATCGGGCTAAGACACGAGGTTAGGCCCAACGGTGGAATAAGACTGCTCGGACCCAACTGGCATATCCAGCATCCGCACATTGTAGGCTTAATGTGGGAGGTCTAGGCCATTATGAACCATAAATGGACATGGTAATGAATTGGACTACTTAACCAAATCTAATCCAGAGGGATTGTATGATTGTGAACTAAAGTTAGAGTATCTACGGAGTAGGAAGCCGATCGATTAGGGTATTGTTTGGGTACATTTGGACGTATGCCCTAATTCTACCACCTTATAGTAGAAGGGATCTTCTCATTCTGGTTGTACTTGTAATAGTGCAGAGTAATCATTAGAGAAGTGTATACACCTTATCCTGTCTACTTTGTCACACCTACCATTTATGTAGTGATATGTCTCTTATCCACTTTATATGCCTGTCATGTTACTTTCATTTACTTACTTGCTAAAAGTCACTAGATTCGCCAGACTTTATGTTTGAACCTCTTGTTTACTCTTCTTTCTTCCATTTCCCCCCAGGTTCTCAGGGAGGAAACACTCACGTTTAGTCAGGACTCAGATATCATCTTGCTAGAGCTGCTTTCGAAGTACGGCTCAAGTTTTTATCTCTACTATGGCTTTGTCTCTTTTATTTGGGGAATTATGTTTTCTTTTAAGTATTTATGTACTCTGATGTTGAAGGACAAAAGTTATGTTGTTGTAATGGTTTTTGAGACTCATGGTATTTTGAAACACGCTGTATGATTTGTGTTTGAAATAAAAATTTAAATTTCGGCTGCTATCTTATTTATGTCTGTCTTGTAAAATTCTGTGTCTATTTACCTATAACGCTTCACGAAACTTAATTCATTCCCTTTGTGAGTGACATCAACGGATGTGGGGTGTCACACTTGGTATCAGAGCTGAAGGTTACCAGATTGGATAAAGTTTTTGAAAATTATTTTCAAAATGATTTTGAAAGAAAGCATTTTCAAAAAGAAAAGTCTATTTTGGAAAACATTCCCCAAAAAGCAATATGTAATGTCCTTTGGTCCTTTGTCTAAAAATTTTCCCTTTTCTTTTCAGCATGTCTGGGGAACAAAACATTGCTAATATCCCAGAGGTCATCACGATCCCCGGGTGGTTCCATAGTTATTTGGAGGCCACGACACCTGCCGAAGGCCAAGGAAATGTTCCTCCCCTAGCTGCACCAGTCATTCCTCCTCCTCCTCCCCCTCAAAGAGTAGATAATTTCGCCAAGATCTATAAAGACTTCCGTGCTATGGGAGGGAAGCCATTCCATGGAAATGATACATTCGTGGAAGCATAGAATTAGCTCAAGGAGACCGAGGAGTTGTTCGTAATCTTTGAAGTAGAGGATAGAAGGAAGGTTCAGTTAGCCGTCTGGCTACTAAAAGATGAATCCTCATTTTGGTGGGAAGTCACCCAAGCTGGACGTCTGGTGGAAACCTGGGAAGATTTTAGATAGAGGTTCAATATGAAATTTCTCTCCCAAGTTGAGAGAAGCATCCAAATGGGGAAGTTCTTAGTGCTCAAACAAGGAAACTTGATGGTAAAAGATTATGTGAATAAAATCAACCATCTAGCAAGGTTCGGGTTAGAGTTGGTGGATACGCCGCACAAAAGGGCTTTGCGGTTTGCTAAAGGGCTAAATGAGCCTCTGCATGGGTTAGTCATGTCCCATAATCCAACGGGGGCCACTTTTGAAAAGCTTGTCGATATGGCCATATTGCATGAGGAAGACAAGGGAGAAAAGAAGGCTGAGAATACATCGCAAAATAGGAAGGTATGGCCAAAGAAAGGGCAACAACAACAACAACAACTGCATAAGAAAGGAGGGAAGAATGATAAAGGCAAGGATAAGATAAAATGTCACAGTTGTGGGAAGGAAGGTCACCTGATTAAAGACTGTAAGCGAAGGAAGAACTCTTGCTACCACTGTGGAGAGATCAGATACTTTGCTAGAGAGTGCCCGAAGAAATAGGGATCACAGGGACAAGGTCAAAGGACAGGGACTTTTGGAGGACAGATGCATGCTCTCGTGATCAACGCTCCTAATAGAGGTAGAAATTTTTGTGTGGAAGGTTTAATTTCTCTTTCAAACCATCCTATTAGAACACTTTTTGATTCTGGTGCTTCACATTCATTTATATCAAGTTCTATAGTTGAATCTCTGCACTTAGTTACTAGTACGGTAGTGGATCTCGTAGTTGTTTCAGAACACATTGGTGGTTTGACTCATTTATCTATGATTTGCTAGGGTTTGAAAATATCTGTATTAGGCATTGAGTTTGAATGCAACACATATGTTCTTGGGTTTATGAGTTATGGGTTGATTCTAGGAATGGATTGGCTTACCACTTATGGTGCCATTCTGGTTTGTGAGAAGATGATCGTTAGGCTTATGACTTGCCATGGAAGGACCCTTTAGATTTCTTGTGACCCTCAAGGGTCTGTTATGCTTAGCTTCCTAGAGTCTCTTAATTCATCTATAGATGACTTGCAATCTTTTCCAGTAGTCCGTGATTATTCCGAGGCTTTTGATGAGGTTTAGGATTTACCTCCGAGGGGAGAGATCGACTTTCATATATATATTTGGTGGACAATGCAAAGCCAGTTCTATTACCAGTGCACCACATAGCTCCGAGGGAAAGGAGGGAGCTGTGTAAGCAAGTAGGGGAGTTACTTGAGAAAGGGTTTATTAAACGAAGCATATCTGAATGGGGGTGTTCCAGTAGTATTCGCGACTAAGGAGGATGGTTCGCTTTGTTTGTGTGTTGACTGTAGGGAGTTGAATAAACTCACCAAGAAGAACAGGCACCCGCTCCCGAGGATTGATGATTTATTTGATCAGCTTGTTGGTGCCTCGATATTTTCTCAGTTAGACTTGGCCACGGGGTTTCATCATTTGAGGGTGGCTGAGGATAGCATAGATAAGACTGCTTTTAGAACTCCAAACGGTTTCTTTGAATGGCTAGCGATGCCTTTTGGGCTGACGAATGCACCCGCCTATTTTGTCGATCTGATCAGTTGGGTGTTTCGGGAGTTCCTAAATAAATTTGTTGTAGTCTTTGTTGATGATATTTTGATCTACTCCAAAAGCGAAGAAGAGCACGCCCAACATTTGAGAGAAGTTTTGAAAACTCTCCGTAACCATCATCTTAAGACGAAGTTCTCCAAATGCTATTTTTGGAGAAATGAGGTGAGATTCTTAGGGCATGTGGTCTCCAAAGAAGGGATAACTATAGATCCCACGAAGGTGGTTGCAGTGCAAGATTGGGAGATTCCTAAAAATACAACCAAGGTGAGAAGCTTTCTGGGGTTGGCAGGTAACTATAGGAAGTTCATTAAGGACTTCAAAAAGATATCATCCCCACTGACCAGGCTGACGAAGAAGAGCTTGGCATTTTCATGGGATATAGACTATGACGCTGCTTTCCAATGATTGAAGAGGGCTCTGACAACAGCCCCAGTCGTTACTTTGCCTGACGGGAGTAAAGTGTTTACTGCTTACACTGATGCGTGTGGTACAGGGTTGGTGCAGTTTTAATGCAAGAAGGGAAAGTAGTATGTTATGAGGGTAGAAAGTTGAGAGTTCATGAAAAGAACTACCCCACCCATGATCTAGAGCTAGCTACCATAGTATTCGCATTAAAAACGTGGTGTCATTATTTAGAAGTTCGAGTTATACACCGATCATAAATCTCTCAATTATCCATTCTAATAGAAAGATCTCAATTTAAGGCAACAACGGTGGATGGAGTTTCCAGCTTCTTATGATTTTGAGATTGCTTATAGCCCTGGCAAGGGTAACATGCTGGCAGATGCACTAAGGCAAAGGATGGCCTTGAGTCATTTGTTTATGGAGAGGAAGAGCTTGGAGTTCATATCAGCTTTTGATTTTAGACCCTCCATCGAAATTTTGCTTGATTTGTTTGCATCCTTGGAGATACGACCAACTCTTACGGATCAAATAGGAGCTTCGCAACAAGGTGATGCACATTGTAACACCCCGAATTTCAATTAACACTAATGGTTAGTAATTAAAGTATAATTAATCTCAGATGTGAGAATCAGGGGAAACAGGCTGCGTCATTGCGTTCGTCTCGGAAAAATACGCGAAATAGAGTCCGAGTTTGCGTAAAACGGGTACCGTATGAAAGAGATATGGACGAACGAAGTTAGGCAGAAAAACCCGAAACAGGCCAGAAATGCATTGGCGCACTTGTGAAGTGCGCCAGCACAAAAATACACTGGCGCACTTGGGAAGTGCGCCCATGTCGGGATAGGAAACCTGCACAGTTTCTAGAGAGTTCTGTGGTTGGGTGCACCAGTTTGGGGTTTGGGCTTGGTCTTAGGGCTGGTTTCTGGAAGATTCCGAAATCTAAGGGTCCTAATCTAATTTAGGGTTAATCTAAGGGCCTAAAACACTCACCTAATCTATAAATACACCCTAATACTACCCTAATTCATACTAAAAATAGAAATGATGCCACCATGCCGCCAAAATCAAACTTGAGAGGAACCTCCACTAGTTTATGACGAAAGTTGCAAGCTAATCAACCTCTAATCATCATCTTCTTCTTGTATAGCAACTAGTTCTACTACATAAGTTTGCTAATCTTGGTTTTGGTGAGTTTCTATCACTTTAATAACCAATTGCTAAATTAAGTAGATGAGATATGATGAGATCATGCGGTTTTGTATGCGGATTTGTGGGTTTTAAGTCATATGATATGATGTTAGTTTGCTAATCTATGTTTAATGTTAACCCTATGTCTATGCAAGTTAAGTATGTGGGTTTATGCAAGTTAAGTGATGGGTTTCATGCATGCTAAGCATTGGATTTCATGCATGCTAAGCATTGGGTTTTATGCATGCTAAGTATTTGATTTTATGCATGCTAAGTATTTGATTTTATGCATGCTAAGTATTTGATTTTATGCATGCTAAGTGTTTGGTTTTATGCATGCTAAGTATTTGATTTTATGCATGCTAAGTATTTGATTTTATGCATGCTAAGTGTTTGGTTTTATGCATGCTAAGTATTTGATTTTATGCATGCTAAGTGTTTGGTTTTATGCATACATTATGACATGCAAGTTTACCCTTTTTCTAAATAAGATGCATACATATGCAAGATGACACCTTTGTATGCTATGCATACATATGCATGTTTACCCTATTATGATGCAAGTTCATATGCAAGTTTGTCTCTTTTTATGATATGCATAACATATGCGAGTTTGCCTCTATGTATGACATGTTATGCAAGTTCACATGCAAGTTTATGTGCAAGTTCGTATGCAAGTTTATGTGCAAGTTCACATGCAAGTTTATGTGCAAGTTCATATGCAAGTTTATGTGCAAGTTCATATGCAAGTTTATGTGCAAGTTCATATGCAAGTTTATGTGCAAGTTCATATGCAAGTTTATGTGCAAGTTCATATGCAAGTTTGTCTCTTTTTATGACATGCATAATGCAAGTTTGGGTTAAATGCTAGTTGGGTTTAATGTATGCTCATATATGCAAGTTGACACCTTTTGAACCCATGATAAAGTTATAAGCTATGTTGGTTAAACCCATGACATTTGTGATGAATCTTCCCTTTTATTATGTCATGTTACGAGAACGAATTACGTGGGGAACGATGGGGTTAATATGCATGTTAATAAAATGATGTGGAATGGGTATGCTTAAGAGTAACATAAATTAAATGGACATAATTGGGAATTTACCTATTGAGTTAGGTCTACCCATATTATGGAGTTGGGAATTTACCTATTGAGTTAGGTCTACCCATACTATGGAGTTGGGAATTTACCTATTGAGTTAGGTCTACCCATATTCTGGAAAACATGATTAATTAATTAGGGATAATTAATATAAATTATGAGGGTGATTAATTAGGTGTAATTAATCGACTAAGACACGAGGTTGGACTCAGTTGTAGCGTAAAACTGCCCGGACCCAACCGGCTTAACCAGTTGCTACAAATGTTAGCCCAATGTGAGAGGTCTTAGGCACAAATTAAATACGTGATTAAAGTAAAGACACGAGGTTAGACCCTTTTTATGACGTAAGGCTGCCCGGACCCAACCGGCATATCCAGCAGTCATAAAAGACGGTCTAATGTGAGAGGTCTTAATGAGGTCATGATCTTAATTAATTAATTAAGAAACACTTAACCATATTAGCATGTAGAGGGACATGAGGGGTTAAGTGGGGGCCTTGGGTGGCAATAGAAAATACGATTAGAATACTTAACCAAAGTGGAACATGTAATTAAAACATGGTTTAAGGGTTAAGTAAGTGCTTTGGGTGGCATGTGGAAATCTAGTGGGTGCCTTGAATGGCAATTAAAATATGATTAATGACTTAACCAGAATTTATAACATGTAAGTGGACATGGTTAAAGGGTTAAGCGGGATTCACTAGAAATAACAAGCTTAGGTGGTAGCTTGTGGGGGCCTATTTCAACCAATATCCCAAACGTATCTTAGTGGGCTCGACTCTAGTCGAGTGACGGGACACGCATATTGGGCTTGACTATAAGAGGCCAAAATGGGTTAGCGGTGGCAACGCATGACCAACGGGTTTCATATGCGTGTGTGGACCCGGGCTGGTAAATAAGTCGTTGTTGCATCGTGTAGATATAAGCCGTGCACCGTTAGTTTTATCAGGTTGCCACGTTGGGGAATGGTACACCCCACGGTGGGGCCAGCACGGGTATCTACGTTAGGGAGCCGATCGAATGGGGAGTAGTGTGTACACCTAGTGGATTGTAGGGCCCTGTGGCGTCTACTCAGTCACCTAGGGGTACGCGAGAACTATTAAGTTAATTTTATAAGTCCAGGGATGGGATCAACCTTTAAGTTAGGAATGACTGGTGTGGTGCAGTTTAGTAATTTACCTTTGGAAGGGTAGATGCGTCTTTACGTTTCTTAGTTTATCCTAAGTCTACCAAGCTGCTTAGTGTAGCCATTCATCCCCAGACGACACCGTATATCAAGCTTATGTCTTCTCTGGTTACTTTAATGATTGTATTGTTAAAGTTATAGGACTCGCTCAGACTTATGTCTGACCCCATTGTTTTTATCTTTTTTCCCAACCCCAGCTTATCAGAGTGGGCCCAGTACGAGTGGGCTTTGATCAGGCTGCTTTATTCTCTTTTGGAGCTTGGACCATAGATGTAGAGCTCAGCTTACCCTTTCTTTTATGGCTATCAGTTCATGTATTGGGATTATGTACTTTTATTTATCAGGATGGATATTTTGTACTTGACTCTTATTATGGTTTTGTGATGTAACCAAACATGTTTTACTTTCCGCTGCAATGAAATGATGTTTTAAATTTCAAGTACTATTTATATCTGTCTTGTTGTAATTTTTCTGTTCTATATTCACTAAAATACTCCACCGATGCTATGACATTCCCTTAGTGAGTGACCATAGCGGGAGTGGGGTGTTACACGTGGTATCAGAGCTTAAGGTTACCAGAACAGATAATTTTTTTAGAAAAACTATTTTCTAAGAATATTTTTGAAAGGAGTATTTTCAAAAACATGTCTTTTAAAAGAAAAGTTTTTGAAAAGAAAAGCATAATCCCCAATAGCCATATCTATATCTTTCGAATTCTCCGTTTTGAATCTCTTCCTCTCTCGTTTTGAGTTTCCCCTCCGCGTATAGATGACCTTTCTAAGATAGATAAGAATGGAAAACCACTTCAAGGGACTTAGACGTTAGTCAGATTAGAAGTTGGTTCAAGAAGGAGGAGGACTGGTAGGTATCTATTGGATAGACGAAGGGAGGAAGGCTCAATAGTTGTTTGGTTAATGAAGGATGAAACCTCATTGGTGGGAGGTTACGAGTGGAGAATGGGATGAAGAAGGCGATTAGTTATCCTTTTGGGAGGAATAGGACACCTTATTAGGATTGTCCAAAGAGGCAAGGGCAAGGTACGGAATCTCCTAGAGGGTAGTTGTATTCCCTCACGACTAGGGTACCAAATGGGGATAGACCGTCTAGGTTGGAATTTGGATTTCTTTATTATCCGATTCGAACTTTATTTAATTCTGACGCATCGAGTTCGTTTATCTCATCATTGTTAGTTGAGTCACTGCACTTAGACACCAGTTAGTAGATGATCCCTTAGTTGTTTCAAACCCAATTGGGGCTCCATGAAGTGTTTGGGTTTGAAAGTTGCTATACTTAGCGTTGAGAGTAGATGTGACGCTTTTTGGGCTTCACGAGCTATGGGTTAGTTTTGGGCATGGACTGGTTATCCAGTAGGGGTGCCGTTCTTGATTTTGAAGGGAGAGTTGTTAGGCTTATGACCTGCTTGGGTAACACTCTCGAGATCTCTTGTAATCCCATGGAATCTGTTATGCTAAGTTATCTAGAATCGCTTGACACGTCGGTCGAGAGTTTGCGATCTGTTAGAGTGGTCCGGGAATACTCGGATGTGTTTGAGGAGGTGAAGGGCTTACCTCCGGAGCGGGAGATTGACTTCCGAATATATCTGGTAGACAATGCTAAACCTGTATCTTTACCAGTGCGCCACATGGCTCCTCGCGAGAGGAGAGAACTCCATAAGCAAGTAGGGGAGTTGCTTGAGAAGGGGTCCATAAGACAAAGTATATCGGAGTGGGGTGCTCCAGTAGTTTTTGCTACGAAGGCGGATGGGTCCCTCAGACTTTGTGTAGGCTAAAGAGAACTAAATAAACTCACAAAGAAGAATAGACACCCATTGCCGAGGATTGATGATCTCTTTGATCAGTTGGTTGGCGCCTCAGTATTTTCGCAGTTGGACTCAGCCACGGGGTTTCGTCAGTTGAGAGTGGCTGAGGATAGTATAGAGAAGATTGCCTTTAGGACTCCGGATGGTTTTATGAGTGGCTGGTGATGCCATTTGGTTAGACGAACGCCTCCGCATACTTTGTTGATTTGATGAGAAGGGTGTTCAGGGAGTACCTAAATAAGTTCGTGATGACCTTGGTGGATGACATCTTGGTCTTTTCTAGGAGCGAAATAAGTTTTCGTATGTGCTCAATAGGTTGAGCAAAGCCAGTTATGGGATAAACGGTGGTTTTGGAGCGAGACTGGCAAGGACATCCAGAATTGGACAAGGGCTTAATTATTTAGTCGTTTTTACTAGTATCATCTCACGTAGGTCATCTGAATTCGAAGGAGGTATCCCTTGGGTGTTTGTCTGATATTGGTTTAGGCCTTTGGGGCTTGCATTTGGGGGATGTCGAGTTCGACTAAGGTGGTCTGCGTGAGAGATGGATAGTTGTGACGATTTTGCATGGGAGAATATCCTGATTTTCTCTAGAAGTGGAGAAAAGCATGCCCTACATCTTAGGGAAGTATTGGAGACTCTTTGAGCGCATTGTCTTAAGACAACAAAGGTGGATGGAATTCTTAGCATCCTATGAGTTTGAGATAGCGTATACCCCTGGCAAGGGTAACGTGGTGGCAGACGCCTTGAGCAGAAAAAGGCTGTCTTTGAGTCCATTGTTCGTGGAATGGCGAAGCTTGGAGTTTAATTCTATGATTGACTTTAGACCTTCCGTTGACTTTGTACCCGGTTTGCTAGCCTCCTTGGAGGTTAGGCCTACTCTTTTGGGGCGGATTGGCGAGGCTCAGCGAGACGACCCACAGTTGGTTGAGTTGGTAGAGAATCTTATAAGGGGGGAGTCGTCCAGCCATTTGGGTAGATACACCATAGATGATAGGGGATGGTTGCATAGAGACGGTAGACTTTGTGTACCGCAAGATGAGAGTTTGAAGAAGGCTATTTTGGATGATGCACATCGTTCAAGAATGACTATTCATCCCGGTGGAGACAAAATGTACCAAGACATGAAGAGAGTTTTCTTCTGGGCCGGTATGAAGAAAGATGTGGCCGAGTATGTGGCTAGATGCTTAGTGTGCCAACAAGTTAAAGCGGAGCAAAGGAAACCCGGTGGGTTGCTACACCCATTGGAAGTTCCGCAATGGAAGTGGGATAGTGTCTCTATGGATTTCATCGATGGGTTGCCGAGATCGAGGAAGGGCAATACGGGAATTTGGGTTGTGGTAGACAGACTTACCAAGAGTGCCCATTTTATACCCGTGAAGAGTAAGAGGACCGCTCCATGGCTTGCTTCAGTCTATGTTAGAGAGATTGTTAGATTGCATGGCGTACCATCTAGCATTGTGAGTGATCGAGATCCTATCTTCACTAGTGAGTTTTGGAGAAGTTTGCAAGAGGCGGTAGCGACTCAGTTGTGTTTGAGCACCGCATATCATCCTCAGACGGACGGTCAGACCGAGAGGGTGAACCGTATCTTAGAAGATCTCTTGAGGCTTTGTATCTTGGATTTTGGAGGTACATGGGAAGAACATCTTCCTTTGGTGGAGTTCGCATACAATAACAGCTTTCAGTCTAGTATTGGCATGGCACCTTTCGAAGCTCTTTATGGAAGGCCTTGTCGATCTCCTACATGTTGGTGGGAATCTACGGATAAGATCTTGCTTGGGCCAGATATGGTTAGAGGGACTTCAGAGAAGATTGATTTGATTCGAAGAAGGATGAAGGCAGCGCAAGATAGACAGAAATCTTATGCGGATCGGAGAAGGACGAATCTTGAGTTTGAGGTTGGGGACATGGTTTTTGTCAAAGTATCTCCGTTGAGAAATGTTGTTCGCTTTGGGTCCGTTGGGAAGTTAGCACCGAGGTTTGTTGGGCCGTTTCCTATTAAGGAAAGGATTGGACGGATGGCATATAGGGTGGAGTTGCCCGACAGACTTAGTGGTGTTCATGATGTATTCCATGTATCACATTTGAGGAAGTGCTTACATGAGACCGCAGAGGTCGTAGAGCCGAGCTTGCTTAGAGATGTAGAGGTAGAGCGTGATGCGACGATTCGACGAGCTCCTACTCGCATCCTTGGGTCAGAAACTAGGAAGTTGAGGAACAGAGAAGTTCAGCTAGTTAAAGTGCAATGGGGAGAAGACGAGGGCAATGCTACTTGGGAGACGGAAGCGAAGATGCGTTCTTTGTACCCATTTCTTTTTGAGAGTATGTCTTTTAACTTCTCCTTTATCGCTTGTCTAGTACTTATCTTATCTTTAGTATATCCTCTCGCTAGTACCTATGACCTTTAGATAGGGTAAAACCTATGGTTGAAACATGTGTTTGAAACATGTTATGGTTGATGGATGCATGTGGATGCAATTGTTTGCTAGTGGTTGCTCGTGGATGCATATACACACACATTAGGCACTAGATCGGCTCAGTCACCTCATGTTGCATATCGCATAAATGGATGTGGTAGTTAGATTGATGGATGTATCATGGCTGTGTTATCATGTGGATGATGCATTTTTGTGTATGGTTGTGCACGCATATAGAAATTGTATGTGTCAATAGGGTTTCGCATACATATTGGATGCATGGCACTATCATGGTTTGCATTAAGGAGGTCGACTGAATCAGTAGACCGCCTGATTTTGCATTAGTATACGGACATATACACACACTTTCTGCATATGTTCATACATCATTAGAAGTTTCTAAGGATAATGGTTGCTTGTGGTTGATGGTTTAGTAGATGGTTGTTTGGTTGGTAGGATACGTTCTTCTTGACTTAGAGATTTCAAGGACGAAATCCTTTAAGTAGGGGAGAATGTAACACCCCGAATTTCAATTAACACTAATGGTTAGTAATTAAAGTATAATTAATCTCAGATGTGAGAATCAAGGGAAACGGGCTGCGTCATTGCGTTCGTCTCGGAAAAATACGCGAAATAGAGTCCGAGTTTGCGTAAAACGGGTACCGTATGAAAGAGATATGGACGAACGAAGTTAGGCAGAAAAACCCGAAACAGGCCAGAAATGAACTGGCGCACTTGTGAAGTGCGCCAGCACAAAAATACACTGGCGCACTTGGGAAGTGCGCCCATGTCGGGACAGGAAACCTGCACAGTTTCTAGAGAGTTCTGTGGTTGGGTGCACCAGTTTGGGGTTTGGGCTTGGTCTTAGGGCTGGTTTCTGGAAGATTCCGAAATCTAAGGGTCCTAATCTAATTTAGGGTTAATCTAAGGGTCTAAAACACTCACCTAATCTATAAGTACACCCTAATACTACCCTAATTCATACTAAAAATAGAAATGATGCCACCATGCCGCCAAAATCAAACTTGAGAGGAACCTCCACTAGTTTATGAAGAAAGTTGCAAGCTAATCAACCTCTAATCATCATCTTCTTCTTGTATAGCAACTAGTTCTACTACATAAGTTTGCTAATCTTGGTTTTGGTGAGTTTCTATCACTTTAATAACCAATTGCTAAATTAAGTAGATGAGATATGATGAGATCATGCGGTTTTGTATGCGGATTTGTGGGTTTTAAGTCATATGATATGATGTTAGTTTGCTAATCTATGTTTAATGTTAACCCTATGTTTATGCAAGTTAAGTATGTGGGTTTATGCAAGTTAAGTGATGGGTTTCATGCATCCTAAGCATTGGGTTTCATGCATGCTAAGCATTGGGTTTTATGCATGCTAAGTATTTGATTTTATGCATGCTAAGTATTTGATTTTATGCATGCTAAGTATTTGATTTTATGCATGCTAAGTGTTTGGTTTTATGCATGCTAAGTATTTGATTTTATGCATGCTAAGTATTTGATTTTATGCATGCTAAGTGTTTGGTTTTATGCATGCTAAGTATTTGATTTTATGCATGCTAAGTATTTGATTTTATGCATGCTAAGTGTTTGGTTTTATGCATGCTAAGTATTTGATTTTATGCATGCTAAGTGTTTGGTTTTATGCATACATTATGACATGCAAGTTTACCCTTTTTCTAAATAAGATGCATACATATGCAAGATGACACCTTTGTATGCTATGCATACATATGCATGTTTACCCTATTATGATGCAAGTTCATATGCAAGTTTGTCTCTTTTTATGATATGCATAACATATGCGAGTTTGCCTCTATGTATGACATGTTATGCAAGTTCACATGCAAGTTTATGTGCAAGTTCGTATGCAAGTTTATGTGCAAGTTCACATGCAAGTTTATGTGCAAGTTCATATGCAAGTTTATGTGCAAGTTCATATGCAAGTTTATGTGCAAGTTCATATGCAAGTTTATGTGCAAGTTCATATGCAAGTTTATGTGCAAGTTCATATGCAAGTTTATGTGCAAGTTCATATGCAAGTTTGTCTCTTTTTATGACATGCATAATGCAAGTTTGGGTTAAATGCTAGTTGGGTTTAATGTATGCTCATATATGCAAGTTGACACCTTTTGAACCCATGATAAAGTTATAAGCTATGTTGGTTAAACCCATGACATTTGTGATGAATCTTCCCTTTTATTATGTCACGTTACGAGAACGAATTACGTGGGGAACGATGGGGTTAATATGCATGTTAATAAAATGATGTGGAATGGGTATGCTTAAGAGTAACATAAATTAAATGGACATAATTGGGAATTTACCTATTGAGTTAGGTCTACCCATATTATGGAGTTGGGAATTTACCTATTGAGTTAGGTCTACCCATACTATGGAGTTGGGAATTTACCTATTGAGTTAGGTCTACCCATATTCTGGAAAACATGATTAATTAATTAGGGATAATTAATATAAATTATGAGGGTGATTAATTAGGTGTAATTAATCGACTAAGACACGAGGTTGGACTCAGTTGTAGCGTAAAACTGCCTGGACCCAACCGGCTTAACCAGTTGCTACAAATGTTAGCCCAATGTGAGAGGTCTTAGGCACAAATTAAATACGTGATTAAAGTAAAGACACGAGGTTAGACCCTTTTTATGACGTAAGGCTGCCCGGACCCAACCGGCATATCCAGCAGTCATAAAAGACGGTCTAATGTGAGAGGTCTTTATGAGGTCATGATCTTAATTAATTAATTAAGAAACACTTAACCATATTAGCATGTAGAGGGACATGAGGGGTTAAGTGGGGGCCTTGGGTGGCAATAGAAAATACGATTAGAATACTTAACCAAAGTGGAACATGTAATTAAAACATGGTTAAAGGGTTAAGTAAGTGCTTTGGGTGGCATGTGGAAATCTAGTGGGTGCCTTGAATGGCAATTAAAATATGATTAATGACTTAACCAGAATTTATAACATGTAAGTGGACATGGTTAAAGGGTTAAGCGGGATTCACTAGAAATAACAAGCTTAGGTGGTAGCTTGTGGGGGCCCATTTCAACCAATATCCCAAACGTATCTTAGTGGGCTCGACTCTAGTCGAGTGACGGGACACGCATATTGGGCTTGACTATAAGAGGCCAAAATGGGTTAGCGGTGGCAATGCATGACCAACGGGTTTCATATGCGTGTGTGGACCCGGGCTGGTAAATAAGACGTTGTTGCATCGTGTAGATATAAGCCGTGCACCGTTAGTTTTATCAGGTTGCCACGTTGGGGAATGGTACACCCCACGGTGGGGCCAACACGGGTATCTACGTTAGGGAGCCGATCGAATGGGGAGTAGTGTGTACACCTAGTGGATTGTAGGGCCCTGTTGCGTCTACTCAGTCACCTAGGGGTACGCGAGAACTATTAAGTTAATTTTATAAGTCCAGGGGTGGGATCAACCTTTAAGTTAGGAATGACTGGTGTGGTGCAGTTTAGTAATTTACCTTTGGAAGGGTAGATGCGTCTTTACGTTTCTTAGTTTATCCTAAGTCTACCAAGCTGCTTAGTGTAGCCATTCATCCCCAGACGACACCGTATATCAAGCTTATGTCTTCTCTGGTTACTTTAATGATTGTATTGTTAAAGTTATAGGACTCGCTCAGACTTATGTCTGACCCCGTTGTTTTTATCTTTTTTCCCAACCCCCAGGTTATCAGAGTGGGCCCAGTACGAGTGGGCTTTGATCAGGCTGCTTTATTCTCTTTTGGAGCTTGGACCATAGATGTAGAGCTCAGCTTACCCTTTCTTTTATGGCTATCAGTTCATGTATTGGGATTATGTACTTTTATTTATCAGGATGGATATTTTGTACTTGACTCTTATTATGGTTTTGTGATGTAACCAAACATGTTTTACTTTCCGCTGCAATGAAATGATGTTTTAAATTTCAAGTACTATTTATATCTGTCTTGTTGTAATTTTTCTGTTCTATATTCACTAAAATACTCCACCGATGCTATGGCATTCCCTTAGTGAGTGACCATAGCGGGAGTGGGGTGTTACACACATATTTTAGACATCATGCGAAGGCTCAGAAGAGGGGAGACTTCTAGTCGCCTCTGTAGATATGCCATAGATGAAAAGAGGGGTTCGACAAGATGGAAGGCTTTGTGTTCCTCAAACTGGAAACTTGATAAAGGCATTCCTAGAAGAAGCCCACCATTCTAAGATGACCATTCATCTAGTCGATGATAAGATGTACAGAGACATGAAGAGGGTTTTCTTTTGGGCTTGGATGAAGAAAGATGTGCCCGAATATGTTTATCAATGTTTAGTGTGCCAGCAAGTTAAAGCTCAGCAAAGGAAGTTTGGGGGATTACTTCATCCTTTGGAGGTTCCTCAGTGGAAATGGGAAAGCGTCTCTATGGATTTCATAGATGGTTTTCCTAGATCGAAGAATGGCAACACCAGTATCTGAGTTGTAGTAGATAGACTCACTAAGAGCGCTCACTTTATTCCAGTTAAGAGCAAGAGGACGGCATCATGGCTGGTAGCAATTTATGTTCGTGAGATAGTTCATCTTCATGTGGTGCCTTCCAGCATCATAAGCGATCGTGACCCCATCTTTACCAGTGAATTTTGGAGGAGCTTGTAAGAAGCATTGGGTGCACAGTTGTGTTTGAGCACCGCTTATCATCCTCCGACCGATGGACGGACGAAGAGGGTGAACAAGATTCTTGAAGATCTTTTGAGGCTATGTATCCTATAGTTTGAGGGACTTGGGAAGAGCATCTTCCTTTCGTAGAGTTTTCTTACAACAACAACTATCAGACCAGCATCGACATGGCACCCTTCGAAGCATTGTACGGACGATCCTGTAGATCACCAACTTATTGGTGGGAATCTTTAGAAAGATTATTACTTGGACCAGATATGGTTAGAGAAACGTCCGAAAAGATTGACCTCATTCGACGATAGATGAAGACAACTCAAGATAGGCAGAAGTCCTATACAGACAAGAGAAGGACTGACATCGTATTTGAAGTGGGAGACTTAGTTTTTATCAAATATCACCTTTGAGGAATATGGTTTGCTTCGGATCAGTAGTGAAGTTAGAAACTAGGTTTGTGGAACCATTCCCCATAACCCAAAGGATTGGGCAAATGGCATACAGAGTAGAGCTCCCAAAAAATCTATTCGGTATTCACGATGTTTTCCACGTTTCCTATCTGGGGAAGTACTTCCATGACACCGCAGTAATTGTTGAGCTGAGTGTGTTGGAAGAAGTCGAAGTGGAACGGGAGGCGATAGTCAGGCGAGTTCCCACCTGTATTCTAGGATCATAAGTTAAGAAGCTACGCAATAAAGAGATCAAGTTGCTAAAGGTTCAATGGGGAGATAACCCAGAAGATGCGACTTGGGAGACCGAAGACAAGATTCGCGCTTCGTACCCTTTCCTTTTCGAGGGTATGTTCTTAACTCCTTTTTCAAAGTTTTATCAGTACTTGTTTCTATCACTTGAGTATATCTTATACATAGGTTTTTTGACCTTTAGATAGGAATCCTATGGATGTAAACATGTGTTTGAGACATGTTATGTTTGATGGATGCAAGTGTTTGCTAGTGGTTGCCTATGGACGCATACACACACATTAGACACTAGATCGACTCAATCACTCTCACACTGCATATGGATGTGTGTGCATTTTCTTTTCTTTTATGTATGGAAATGGATGAGTTAGCATATGGATGTTTCGCTTGGACGAATGAGTGTGCACAAATAGAGCTTACATGTTATAATAGGATTATTTGCATACATATTGAATTCATGGGACTAACATACATTGCATTAAGGAGGTCAACTGAATCAGTAGACCGCCTGATCTTCGGATTAGTATTGGTACATATACAAACACCTCCACATATATTCATATAAGCATTAGAAATCTCTAAGGACAATGAATGCCAGTGATTGATGGATGAGTAAATGGATGATGGATGGTAGGATATGCGTTCTTCTCAACTTGGAGATTTTGGGGAAGATATCCTTTAAGTAGGTGGGAATGTAACACCCTGTAATTTTGTTAACATTAAAGAGGATAAATTAAATAATAATTAATTTAATATTCAGAATTAAGGGAAACAGACTATGCCATTGCGCCCATCTCGAAATTTTGGTCAAGATAAACATTTGGTTTGCGTAAAACAGACACCGTATGAAGAAGTTATGAGGGTTTTAAGTTTGTATACGCGCTGAAAGAATATATACACAATATGAGTCACGTATGAGTCAGACCCTATCCAGAACAATTCGAAAATCAAAAATTTGTCAAGGCGGCAAATTTCCCGCTCTAGGGGTCGACCCCCCTAGAGGGGTGCCGACACCGGGGTCGACCCTCCTTAAGGGTGTCGACCTATGGGTCGACCCACCCACAGGGGTATCGACACCCCTAGGGTTGATGTGGCACTCGGTTTAGGGGCCATGGCAGCTATGTATATGTGTCCGATTATCCCATTTTCTTCATTGGAAATCATGGAAGCCAAATGCTGCCGGTGCACGAACTGAGACGAATCCGTTTTCTTCAAACAATTATCAGTTTTGCAAATCAATTCTAGTGATTCAAGATCCAGTCTTTCTATTTTCTAATCCTAACACAGTGAGTTTCTGGTTACTTTTAGATTTGAATATTTAAAAGTAAATCATGAAAGACTGTCATTTGGATATGTTGTAAACTATGAATCTATGCTATTGTTAAATCTTATACTATGTCATGATATACCTGTTTCTCTAGATCCAATGCAATTGTGGTTATCCTATTATGTCGCCTTTGTGGATCTTGAATTGTATCTATATTGTGGTTAATGTAAATCTGTTAATTTGGACCGTTACAATATTGGTTTGATCCAATTCTTTATGTAAATCATCTTTCACCTATCATATTGTGGTCAATTTAGATATGTTGTAAATTTGACATGTGAATCCATATTTAGATCTAAACATGTTACCATGTCATCCTAATTATGTTAGATCTGTTTTTGTGACCACATTATAATTATGTTGGATCTAAATAGTTGGACATCTAAATGGTCAATTAAGATCTCATTATGCTCACTATGATATCATAGTATTTAGAACTAGTAGTTGCCAAAGTTTATGCTTATATGTCCACCTTATCACCATGCTAGTTTATGTTTATGCCGAGTTATGTTAAAAATGATCACTTTGGTTATATTCCCATTATTTTCCCTATTATCTTTTATGACCAGGCTATTGTCTAGCCTAGGCATGCCGCCAATTTATGAGTGCGCTAGTTAGGGAATGGGGGAAAAGGGTTAATATTGGCATAATTTGAATATGAACATTTTTGGACATATAATTCGAATTATTGGGTAGAGTGGGCATTAACACCCATAAAGGGAAAGGTTTAATTAATTGATTAATTAATTAATGATGGAATGTCTAGTAATTACAATTAGGAATTGTAATGGCACTTATGACACGAGGTTAGGTTGCATTAGTGGTGGAAGTCTGCCCGGACCCGACTGTCATATCTAGCAGCCACTAATGTTGAACCTAATGTAGGAGGTCTAAGTGCGCAAATACGAATCGGGCTAAGACAAAAGGGTAGGACCAACTGTGGAATAAGATTGCCCGGACCCGACCAGCTTATCCAGCATCCACACGTTGTAGGCCTAATGTGGGAGGCCTAGCCCATTATGAAACAGGTCTAGCCCATTATGAAACATAAATGGAAATGGTAATGAATTGGACTACTTAACCAAATCTAATCCATAGGTATTGTATTGTGAACTAAATTTAGGGTTAAATAAATTGATTAGATGGTGGATGGGTTAAGCAAATCTGGAGGGGGTGGGTAATATTTACATATAAACCCACAAACTTAACCCGATAAGGTTATATAATTAAAGACACCTAGTGGTATACATAATCGAAGGAAAATACTAAAGTTATGCAATTAAAGATACCTTTTAGGGTAAGCATAACTGAATAGGGCTATGTAATTAAAGACACCTAGCGGTATACATAGTCAGTGAAAAACCTAGTGGGGGATACAAAACAAAGGGGAGAGCTTGTATCATATTGTGTGGGACCCATTTCTGTCAGTAACCCGGAGTAAGTATCAAATAAAATACTCCGTACTAGGCGGAGGGGGACACACTTACTGACTAATTGTAAGAGATCCAAACGTGGAGGACGGTGTGGGTGGCGCAAACCGACCGGGCCATGTGCGTGCATGAGCCAGGTAGAGGGGGATAAGACGACCATGACACCAGTAGATATGGGGCTATGCGTATCAGTGAGGGTTGCCACTGTAGGACGATACATCCTACTATGGGGCCGACACAAAGTATCTACAGAGTAGGGAGCCGATCGATTAGGGTAATGGTTAGGGTACATGGACGTATGCCCTAAGTCACCACCTAGAAGGGACCATCTCATTCTGGTTGTACTAGTAATAGTGCAGAATAATCATTAAAGAAGCGTATACACCTTATCATATCTACCTTGTCACACCTGCCATTTATGTAGTGATCTCTCTCTCTTATCCATTTTATATGCCTGTCATGTTACTTTTATTTACTTACTTGCTAAAAATCACTAGACTCGCCAGACTTTATGTCTGACCTTCTTGTTTCCTCTTCTTTCTTCCGTTTCCCCTCCAGGTTCTTAGGGAGGAAACACTTAGGCTTAGTCAGGACTCAAATATCATCTTGCTAGAGCTTCTTTCGAAGTATGGCTCAAGTTTTTATCTCTACTATGGATTTGTCTCTTTTATTTAGGGAATTATGTTTTCATTTAAGTGTTTATGTACTTTGATGTTGAAAGATAGAAGTTATGTTGTTGTAAAGGTCTTTGAGACTCATGGTATTTTGAACCACGCAGTATGATTTGTGTTTGAAATAAAAATTTAAATTTTGCGCTGCTATCTTATTTATGTATGTCTTGTAAAATTCTGTGTCTGTTTACCTATAACGCTCCATGAAACTTAATGCATTCCCTTTGTGAGTGACATTAACGGACGTAGGGTGTCACAGTCTTTATTAAAGTATCACCACTGAGGAATGTAGTTCTCCTTAGCCCAGTAGGTAAGTTGGCGCCGAGATTTGTAGGGCCATTCCCTATAGTGGAGAGCATAGGTCAGATGGCCTATAGGATCAGACTATCAGACAGACCTACACTATGCGTTTCACGTTTCCCATCTAAGGAAATGTTTACATGATGTGGCGGAGATAGTGGAGCCGAGCACACTTGAGGATGTAGAAGTTGAGAAGGAAGCATCAGTGAGAAGAGTTCCTACTCATATTCTTGGATCAGAGATCCAGAAGCTACGCAATAAAGAAACCGGATTGGTAAAGGTACAATGGGGAGAAGATCGCGCAGATGCAACATAGGAACCCGAGGATCGGATTCGCGCTTCTTACCATTTTCTTTTGGAAAGTATGCTCGTTACTTCTTTTCCAAGCTTTTACTTTGCATTTGCTTTTATTATTCAAGTATGTTTATCCTATCGTTCAAACCTTTGATACTTAAGTAGAACCCAATGGTCGGGAACATGTGTTTGATACATTTTATGATTGATAGTTGCAAGTGGATGCAAGTGTTTTCTAGTGGTTGATTGTGGATGCATATACACACACTAGGCACTAGACCGGCTCAAACACTTACATATTACATATGAATGTGTGTGCATTTCAATTTTCTTTGGATGGAAATGGATGAATCATTATATGGATGTTGCATTTTGGTGAATAATTGTGCACACATATAAAGTTTATATGTTAATACTATGATTTTTGCATACATATTGGAAACATGACACAAACATATATTACATTAAGGAGGTCAACTGAATCAGTCGATAACCCGATTTTTGCATTACTGTAGGGACATATACACACAAGACCTTTGCATATGTTCATACACACATTAAAAATTATTAAGGACAATGAATGCCTCTAGATGATGGACGAGTAGATGGTTGTATGTGGTTGTTAGGATAATAACATTCTTCTTAACTTGGAGATTTCGGGGACAAAATCCTTTAAGTGCGGGAGAATGTAACACCACAAAATTTAATGTATTATAACAATACTTTAAAGATAATAAAATTGGGAATTACTTAATTAAATATTCAGAACTAAGTAAAACTAGCTTGACCATTGCATTTGTCATGGAATTCTGGTTCAGATAGACCCCAAGTTTGCGTAAAACGGACAACGTATGAAGAAGTTATGAGCATAAGAAGTTTGTATATATATATATATATAAGAGCAATATATATAAATATAAAAGTATATAATCCAAATAAATTCAAACGGACACGATGCAGAAAGCTGTACCATTATGGGGTGACCCATCTTCGGCCTAGGTCAACCTATGGGTCAACCCAAGTCAGGCTGGGTCAACCTGTGGGTCGACCAACACAGAACCCGGAAAGATTCCGAACTTTGTATTTGGTCAATTTTATGGCTAGGTTCATTGCTGACTCAGTGCTACATGTATGGCTTGGATTAAAACTATAGGATCTAATGGTTAAAGGTTGGCTCTGTTAATCTATATAAGAGGGCTCTCTCTTGCATTTTATCAACACATAATTCTTCACCTTTCCCTCCGCCTCCATTTCATATTCTAAACTAAATAACAAGATGGGGAGACTCTGCTGAAATCTAGATTAACATAGAAGATTCAAGATCAGTAACCAACCTTCAACCCTGCAATCAACAAAGAGATAGAAGTGGACTTTTCTGCAACGACATATAATATATATAAGGGATTTAATCTCTTCTTCACCAAGGCCCGCTGTGAGTTCCCTATTATTTCAAGATCTGATACCAAGAACTATATCATGATAGTTAAATAAAATTAGGTTTAATACAGTGCTTATAAGTTAATACCTATACCGGCTCTATCGCTGTTATTCACCTATGCCATTATCATAAGTAAACCATATGCTTCTACTATCAGATAATTAATTAGTTATGTGTATTTATCTTCCTTTTCTCTATTTCTACCATTTCTTTTGACTTCATATAAACCATTGCCTTTGGAAGACCTTTAGTAAGTAGGTCAGCCAAATTTTCTTTGTTTTCATGTAGTCAATAGTTATAACTCTACTTTTGAGTAGCTGTTTTACCATCTGATGTCTTAGACTCACATGTCTAGACTTCCCATTATATGTCTTATTAAAGACATTATATATCATTGCTTGATTATCATAGTTAATCAAGACTGTCGGAGATGGCTTCTTCCACAATGGGATTTCTATTAATAAATTTCTACATCTTTCTGCTTCCTTACATGCATCTACTAATGCAATCAATTCTGACAACAAAATTGAATCAATTATACAGGTCTGCTTCTTGGAAACCCAAGACACATCAGTGCCTCCTAATGTAAATATCCATCTAGTAGTAGACTTGAACTAGGATTCTACATTGTTCCGATCTGCATCACTATTTCCTTTTATTACAGTAGGAAATCCTTTATAACATAAACCATGGTTGATGGTTCCTCTCAAATAAGCTAAAACTCTGGAAATAGCTTTCTAGTATTCGAAGCCTGGATTACTCGTAAGTCGACACAATACGCTTATAACACGTGCGATGTCTGGTATAGTGCAATACATAGCATACAAAAGACTCCCAATAACACTAGAATACTTTAGTTGAGAAATGGTATGTCTAGTGTTCTTTTGTAATTTGATACTTAAATCTAAAGGAGTTGGTACTGGTTTGTCATTATAATGACCATACTTCTTCAGGAAGTTCTCAATGTAATATTGTGTTAGTAATAACTCCCTCGCTTTCCTAATGATTTTAATTCCCAAAATTACATCAGCCTCTCCAAGATCTTTCATATCAAATTTAGAAGACAAAAATTTCTTAGTTTCATTCACACAAGATATATTGGAAACAAATAATAGCATGTCATCAACTTATAAACATATAATAAAATCATCAACATATAAACATATAATAAAGTAACCGTCGTTATCCTATTAGTTATAAATACATTTATCAACATCATTAACAATGACTTCATATGACAGTGCAACTTTATCAAACTTCTCATGCCATTGCACGAGAGCTTGCTTCAAGCCATAAAGAGATTTGACTAATTTACAAACTTTCTTTTCTTAGCCCGGGGTTATGAAACCTTTAGGTTGTTCCATATATATATCTCTTCTTCTAAATCTCCATTTAGAAAAAGTTGTCTTTACATCCATTTGACGTAAGACCAAATTATGAATTGATGCAAGTGCTATTAAACAATGTACAGAAGATATGCGATGAACTGGAGCATATGTATCAAAATAATCTACTACTTCTCATTGCTTATATCCCTTATCAACTAATCTAACATTAAACTTATCAATGGAACCATTTGTATTCAACTTTTTCTTGACTATCTTTTTGCATCTTATTGGTTTAGCACCAAGAGGCAAATCGATTAAAACCAAAGTTAGGTTTAAGTTTATGGAATACATTTCATCATTATAGCTTCTTTCCAGAAATTAGAATCTTTGGAACTCATAGTTTCAGAATAAGTTATGGGATCATCATCGACGTTCATTTCAAATCTTGTCACATTAAGGACTCTGTCCTTATTTCCTTCTGCGAGATATGCTATGAAGTCAGGACCATAGACCTTTTCTATTCTCACACTTTAACTTCTTCTATGCTCAGTACTATTATCTGGTGCTGGAATTTTATTGCTGTTTTGAAAAGGATAATATTCATCATCATTGATATCATTAGTCACAGTTGGTTCTAGACTAGATGATCTCACTGGATTCTCAATAATTTGATTTTCAAAGAATTCTACATCTATGGGTTCTATAACTTCTAAGGTTATTGAACATATAAGTTATACTATTAGGAGAATATCCTATGAAAACACACTTAAATGCCATATTACCTAACTTTGGTCATTTAGGATCTGGTTTTCTAACATATGCCAAGTAACCCAACCTTAAGTTTAGCAAGGTTAGATTTTTTTATTAAACCATAACTCATAAGGAAAATATTATTCTTTTTAAGTGGTACTCTATTTAAAATGTAACATGCAAATAGCATAACATCACCTAATAGGTCATAAGGTAAGTCAGAACTTTTGAGCATGTCATTAACCATTTCTACTAAAGTTCTATTTTTCCTTTCAGCAAGACCATTTTGTTGTGGTGTATATAGGGCAGTACATTGGTGAACTATATCATGTTGTTTGCAAAACAAAGTAAATTCATTTGAAAAATATTCACCACCACAATCTAAATGTAACACTTTAAGTTTAACTCCTAATTGGGTTTCGACTTCTGCTTTGCAAAATTTGAATCTATCAAAAGCCTTATCTTATATTTCATTATATATATATATGCATAACTAGTATAATAATCAATAAATGTTATATATTATTGGTTGTCACCATAAGTGATACGACTTTTTAAGTCACACACATCACTATATACCAAATCAAGCAAACTAGATTTATTTTAAACATATTTAAAGGATTTCTAGTGTACTTTTTTCTTGAACACATATTTCACATTTAGAGATAGAATCGAAATCACAATCTGAAACTAATCCTAATTTATGCATATTTTTAAGAGATTCATAATTAGCATGTCTTAATCAATCATGCCATAAATTAACATAGTCAACAATATAAGAGGAAGATATTTTTTTTTATATTCAACTTAATCATGCCGTTACAAGAATATACATGTCCAATAAATCTGCTATTCTTGGACAATACTAACTTATTAGACTCATACACCATCTTGAATCCTCCTTTGTTAAGAAGGTATCCAGAAATCAAATTTTTACACATATGAGTTACATAAAATACATTGACTAATGTAAGAACTTTCCCCAAGGTGAATGCATGTTCAATTATGCATTTTCCAAGAACTTTTCTTGAAACTTTGTTTGCGCCAGTAACTTCACTGGATTCTCCATTATTCTCTTCGTAAGTCTTGAATAGATTACGGTCTTTGCAAATATGAATAGTTGCTCCGCTATCAAGCCACCAATCATTATCAGTGCCACTAATGGAGTTCGCCTCTTGTTGTAATGGCCCGCAAATCCGTACTATCTTAGTTGACTAATAACACCACACGTCCAACCCAAATTGCACAGAAATACGAATCATTATTAGAAAGAAGTTAGAGGATGAGAAATAAAAAGAAAGAAATATTAGAATAAAAGAAAACAAAGAAGACAAATCTCACAGCGGAACGAATAAAATATATTATATAACATAACTTTTGAAATACAAATCAGTAACTTTATATACATATGATCATTAGAGCACAACAGTTATTCCTGGAATAGTTATAAACACCTGTTTCCAAATACAAACATGGTACACAGCGGAATATATGATAGTCTATAGCTAACTGGTGAAGCCTCCTACTTCTAGCTCTTCCAAGTGAATCTAAAAAATCCCGACTACTTGACTGCCCATACAAATTTGGGCACCCAAGAGTTTAGGGAAAACAAACAAAATAAACTCTGGGTCAGTAATGGGACTGGTGTGAGTAAACTCCAACCATTTGTTTAACTTACAGAAATCCTTTCAAAGGAAAAGATAATAGTAAGACCAGCCCACACATAAACATGGACGGTTTTTACCTTACTATAACCCAAAACACTTTGATACAAAAATCCAGTGATATTACAATAGTGTCTAAATCAAATAAATAAAATCTAGTGGAACGCTTGCATCTCATGCTCCACATACATAGTATAAAATCAAAAACCGCAGGGCGCTTATTGGAGATTGGATTTCCAACATGACAAGGTATGGAACCACCTTATGATAGTGTATCTCTAGAGAGGAATACACTGGGTTCAACAAGAACATCTTGCAACCCGGCCCACACATGACCGACCACTCATTTCGCTTGAGTGTATCGAACGTATATCACCAACGGTTGGGATCAACAACCATTTCCCGAATGGGACAACATCGAATAGAATAAGGAATTAAATGAATCTCTAGATAAGTGATAATACACCCTAATGGGAGCGACCCACATAGCCATGCTGCCTGCCCGATTTTTGTCATTTCCCAGTTGTTGAGGCCTGAGGCTACGTTTACTTTCTACTCATTGATAGCACAATTACTTTGAATGCCACATTGTCAGATCTGTTAATCACTAGTTGATTTGCACAAATATTCTAGATATTATGCAAAGGGAATAAATCCGTTGCCACCATGTATATTTATACAGACCAACATATTTGATCATTGGAAATACTCTGTCAGACATTCGTCCATATACGTTCGTTCTGGGATTGAATGAAACCGAAGGAACGATTTCTATAAATAGAAAAAGCCTTTGCACTTTACTCCGTCTTCAATTATCTTCGAATAATCTAATTCGCAACATTACTGCCAATGTAGAGTGGTTCACGGATAATAATCCAACCGGTCTCTCCATATTGACAACGATATTGGCAAACACTTCGATAGTCGGTTCTTTAACTATCGAAGAAAAATAAACAAACATCCATTCATCCATAACATCAATCAATCACTGGGCCTATTAATTAATATTTCATTAATTAATTCACTCCTCTATTTCTCTATCAATATTTGTTAACCAAATAATTTCGATAATTATCTTGGCCTCTTACGCTATTTGGAAAACATTTCCATATATCGCCTTCTGTTATTTCTATAGTTAGAAAATATATTCTATTTGTATTTGAAAAACCAATTTCAATCACTTATCTCTTCCCCGACTAATTTAATTATACTCAGGAAATATTTACTTTTATATTTCCAAAATTTCCACCACTTGGGTTAAAACGAATGCTGTGTAAACATCGTTACAACAACCCAAAATATTTTATTCAACTAACTCTTATTCAAACACTTCTCTTCGAGACTGGGTGTTGCTATTTATCAATTAAAAATGAAATCAATCAAGTTGGGGTAAAATTACCTCTCAGACCTTGACTGAAAACATCATTAACTTCAAAACAGACAAAACCACTTACCTCGAATAATCAACATTATAAAAACCAATTATTCATTTTTAAACGTGTATATGTTTCTCTTCCTATTACCAGCCTATCAATTTCCTTTTTGTTTATAATATCCTATTTTAAATTCGTTTCCTTATCGAATTCATTATATATATTGATATATTGATTTCTAACTATCAAAATTTCTTAAAAATATTCTAACTCCTTAAATTTCCGGAAAATTTCGCCATAACCTCCTTTGTACCTGGAGCATCAGGATATTTCAAATAGCCTACCATGGCCCTTTCCATTCAAAAAGAAAATCCAAAAAGCCAAGTGGCTTGTCGATTCGGCGCATAAAACCTCATATGGAATTTAAACGTGTACCTTTTTGTCGGGCACATAAATTAAAATCTTCATATACTCCATCCCATACGTGTCTAACATATGCTCACCTGTTTTCAGTTCAATTCAACTCAATCCAATCGTTTGAATTCAGTTCGCTCATTTATTCTTTAATTAGCAATTTTGCTTATTTCACTTCTTTGTTTGAACATAACATGTTCAAACAAAATATTTAACTTGCTCATAACCAAATTGAATTTCAATTTCAATTCTAGTTTTCTTTTCGATTTCGAATATAAATTTCCAAATCGAATTCACTTATTCAAAACCCAATTTTAATTCAAAATCTCATTAACTAATTACTATTCAAATTAGTTAATTCTATTCAATAATCAAAAATCCGATTTCTGTTTCAAAAATCAATTCATTACTCCACCTGAGTTCACATATAATTTACAACTCAAAATCTGAAATTTTCTAAATAGAAATTCCGATTTTGTTCGCTTAAAATCCTTTTATAAAATGAAATAAACCGTTATGGTTTTTAAATGGTTATGGCGCCGTTTATCTGAAAATTGGATTTTGATATAACTCAAAATCTATTCGACGAAATCCAGATTTGTCTCCTCCATTATAAAACTATTATTCAACTGGTCCCGACGGTTCTTGTTTCAAAGAATTCCACCTTCAATTAAAGTTCGAAACGACAATTTACGAACTGCAACGCTGCGGCGAGTTCGTTTTAATTATATATATAAATATAAACTTGTAAACTTCGTCTATAATAAATTCAAATTCATTTTGATATATTTTTAATATATATCAAATCAATTTTTCCCAATTCAACATACTATTTCCTATCTTCTAAAATTGTCGATTTTCCTAACTCGGAAATAAATTTATTTATACTTCGATCTTCTATATTCAAATTCCATTTCAAATTGAATTTCATATTTTCAAATTCCATTTTCAATCCCCATTTGAATTTCTATATTCAAATTACTTTCAAACTTCATTTGAATTAATATTTTCAAATTCAACTTTAACTTTATTTGAATCCAATATTCAAATTCAATTTTCAACTTTATTTGAATTTCTATATTTAAACTCCATTTTACTTCTACTTTCAAATCTCTATATTTTAAATTTCATTTGAGCTTTCTTTATTCAAATCCTTTTGAATTCCTTTGAATTCAAATTCTATTTCAATTCCTTTGAATTCAAATTCTATTTTAATTCTTTTTGTTTTAAATTTTATATTCATTCTTAAACAAGTCTCGATTTCAATTTCTTTTGAAATCGATATTTCTACTTTTGGAAAATAGATTTCCCTTTTCAATTTTACACTCGTATTTTTATTTATGAATTATCCAATGATAATTCTTTTCACTTCATTTATAACTTCGTTTATAAATGAATTACTTGTTTTTATTCTTTTAAAACAAGTTAATATTTTATTCTATTCAAATTTCAAATTCAATTTTAGAAAATAGAATTTCGCCTTTTCACTCTGGAAATTTCCTTTTTCGATATTTTTAAATATCAACACTTAGGCCCAGTGATATTTAAACACCAAACAACTAATTATTTATTTTTGGTTTTCTAACACATCATATATGACAGTATATATGCAAACAAATAAATAAACAGATAATATATTTTTGAGGAATCCAATTGGATCCCTCCAACCTGTTTTCCTGCATCCACAGACGTTAGTCAACATAGTAATACCCATCCTGCTTCGAGGCAGGATATCGCGTATGAAGGTCATCCACTGATATATTTGTGGGGCACATAGGGAAATCATCCGCTATGAAACTGCGGGCATCCGCTAATGAGACTGCGGGAATCCAACCAATCATTAACCAATATATATAAAAAATAGTCAATCCTAAATAACTAATATATTTAAAGCAATCAAAAAAATCCAAACAAGCAACAACAATTATTTTTAACAGATAAAAATAATTTAAAATAAAAGGTGAGTGAGATTTACTCACTAAGGTTTCATTTGCAATTCATCCCAATTTCTATTGCGTAGTTGGCAACAATACGACTTCAACACATCTCGTTTTACTGAATGCTGCTTTCGTGTGAACGAGTTATATTCCTTATAAATTTTGATAAAATAAACATAAACTATGTAGCTATCTTAACTGATGTATATACCTTGAATCTCTTTTTCTTTCAAATACACAAGTTCGTCCCCTCTTGCACATTTCCCAGATTGAACCTTTCTTTGTCAATATGATTTTGGCGTGACTTGAGTTATTAAAATCTGCTATTGTTTGGATTAGAAAATTTATTTTATAAGTAACCCAATAATTCAAATGAAATTAAACATTTGATTTTTGTTAAAACTAAATTACCTTTTTAATCCAATGTTAGATTTATTACTGCAACTTCTTCCCAAGACAACCGCCGAACTACAACACCACTTAAAAACCCACATCGCTTCAGCTAACCAGTTCGAGATCGCTTCCACGCTGAATGGTGAAAGTCACGACATCCACCTTACATCGTTTACACCCATTCGCAAGCCTTAACAGCAGTACCCATACCGCACACCCCCACCACCATCTAATCGAACCAGAACTCATCGCTCCCTCCTGCAGTCAACGACATTGAACCCAGCTGAACTTTCCCCCAAAATACCACTATCGCACCTCACAGGAGTCTTCGCAGTCTACCCTTCTTCAGCCTTCTAACCTTGATCCCAACGCGAACCCTAAATCCATGAATACAAAGTCGAACTCGCCTCCAGAACTTGAATCGCATGTCGCCTTTCTCCTTGCGGCGAGCGCCTCCATTGCTTCAGAGAGCTCGCGATATAAATCGCGATATAATTTTTCTTCCAATCCGAGAAAGTGGATTTGATTTCGAAAAGGGGAATTAGGCCATTTTAATTTGAGTTTTGCTGAGGCTTTCGATTTAGTTTTTAATTGCAGAATAATTAAGCAGGGGTGCGGTTTTTATAAGGGAGGAGGGAGACAGTAGTACAAAGCAAAATCTTTTTAAAGAATTTAAAAAGATTATGATTTAGATTTTAAATATAATTTAATTTAATTCGATTTGACTTAAAGAGATTTTTTCCCTTTTTTAAAACGATATCGATTTGATTTTTGATTCGATTTCGATCTTATCCATTATAAATATCTCGGGGTTCACAATTAAAAATCGTGAACCACTATTTTAGCGTACTGACCATCATTCCAATGTTATAGCGTTATACTGAACTCAACAGAATATTTTCTGAAATTTAATTTGAACGTATATTTAAAATAACCATATTAAATTAAATTTAAATTCAAACAAATAAATTTCTCGATAATAAAATATTATTATCGTATATATATTCAAATTGAATTTATACCGGTCATCTGAATTGTTTTGATTCAGTTTTCAACTTTGATTTCAATTATATCTCGTATTACGATAATTTAATATATTCGATATTAAATTGAAATCGATTTTTAAATTGATAACTTAATATAAAAATTCATTTATATTATCAACACAATATTTAAAATGATATTAAATATTTAAAATTATTCGTTCAAAAAATATGGGTTGTTATATTCTTCCCCCCTTAAAATAATTTCGTACTCGAAATTTCTAAGGTAGGAAAAATGGTACAAATTCATTACTTTTCAAAATCTCACTTATGTTGAAACTCAACTCCTCATATTTCAACAAATTTAGTTCCAGCAAAACTTTTGGTCTCCCTTCATTTAATTCGAATGATCTATGATCAATCCATTTATATCCAATCTATATTCCATTAAACCTATTCAAATTGATTCTAGTCAATTGATTCACTTCAATCCATTTAACTTAAGTTAAATTTAAATTCCAGAATTCAAATACTTGGGTTTCATTTCAAAACAATATTGAAATCCCATAAATACATATATATATTTGTCACTATCTCAAATTAAAAACATTTGAATTTCAAACCACTTGTTTTCTTTCAAACTAATTCCATCAAAAACTTTTCTAAGGTAGCAATCCATAACTTAGAAACTCGAAAATGAACACTGATAATGTTGCAGTCATTATCAGAATTATCTTCCAGCCACTGAAGTGAGTTCAGTGCTTTATCACTTTCAAAATCCATCTCAAATGATTTCTATTCAAAAATCCTATTAAGACAAAACTATATTATATTAATATACTTCAAAAATACTTTTCAAAACTCCCAGGATTTAAATTCTTTATTCAAATTCTGAATCCAATTTTAATTCATCACATTTGTATATTTCATTCATATACAAATTCTATTTGGTTCTATATAACCATTTCATTTCTTATAATCTCATTTAATTATAATAATAACAACCAATACAGCCATTTATTATAATAATTTCAAAAATTATTCTTTCTATATTAAAATATAATTTTGGGCAAAAAAATTTCATTCACCCACTTAAAACAATATTGTGTCAAATTTCTCTGTTCAAGTGTTTACAAACTCTTATCGACGACGTGGCGTCCCACAATTCAATCAGAATTCATAAACCACTCAACAGAATGGCCAACACAATATAAAATTGTTTTTATATCAATTTATAAATACGCGCTCTCATATATACACTTAACTCATTCTAGGGTACTACTGACCCTGTCTCTAATGAGCACACGCCACACAAGCTTAGGTATTTGCTCAACCTAAGCTCTGATACCAACTGTAATGGCCCGCAAATCCGTACTATTTGAGTTGACTAATAACACCACACGTCCAACCCAAATTGCACAGAAATACGAATCATTATTAGAAAGAAGTTAGAGGATGAGAAATAGAAAGAAAGAAATATTAGAATAGAAGAAAACAAAGAAGACAAATCTCACAGCGGAACGAATAAAATATATTATATAGCATAACTTTTGAAATACAAATCAGTAACTTTATATACATACGATCATCAGAGCACAACAGTTATTCCTGGAACCGTTATGAACACATGTTTCCAGATACAAACATGGTTCACAGCGGAATATATGATAGTTTATAGCTAATTGGTGAAGCCTCTGCTTCCATCTCTTCTAAGGTAATCTGAAAAATCCCGACTACTTGACTGCCCGTACAAATTTGGGCACCCAAGAGTTTAGGGAAAACAAACAAAATAAACTTTGGGTGAGTCATGGGACTGGTGTGAGTAAACTCCAACCATTTGTTTAACTTTCAAAAATCCTTTCGAAGGAAAAGATAATAGTAAGACCAGCCCACACATAAACATGGACGGTTTTTACCTTACTATAACCCAAAACACTTTGATACAAAAATCCAGTGATATTACAATAGTGTCTAAATCAAATAAATAGAATCTAGTGGAATGCTTACATCTCATGCTCCACATACATAGTATAAAATCAAAAACCGCAGGGCGCTTATTAGAGATTGGATTTCCAACATGACAAGGTATGGAACCACATTCCGATAGTGTATCTCTAGAGAGGAATACACTGGGTTCAACAAGAACATCTTGCAACCCGGCCCACACATGAACGACCACTCATTTCGCTTGAGTGTATCGAATGTATATCACCAACAGTTGGGATAAGCAACCGTTTCCCGAATGGGACAACATCGAATAGAATAAGGAATTAAATGAATCTGTAGATAGGTGATAATACACCCTAATGGTAGCGACCCACATAGCCATGCTGCCTGCCCGATTTTTGTCATTTCCCGGTTGTTGAGGCCTGAGGCTACGTTTACTTTCTACTCATTGATAGCACAATTACTTTGAATGCCACATTGTCAGATCTTTTAATCACTAGTTGATTTGCACAAATATTATGGATATTATGCTAAGGGAATAAATCCGTTAACACCATGTATACTTATACAGACCAACATATTTGATCATTGGAATTACTCTGTCAGACATTCGTCCATATACGTTCGTTGTGGGATTGAACGAAACTGAAGGCACGATTTCTATAAATAGAAAAAGCCCTTGCACTTTACTCCGTCTTCAATTATCTTCGAATAATATGATTCGCAACGTTACACCCAATGTAGAGTGGTTCACGGATAATAATCCAACTGGTCTCTCCATGTTGACAACAATATTGGCAAACTCTTCGATAGTCGGTTCTTTAACTATCGAAGAAAAATAAACAAACATCCATTCATCCATAACATCAATCAATCACTGGGCCTGTTAATTAATATTTCATTAATTAATTCACTCCTCTATTTCTCTATCAATATTTGTTAACCAAATAATTTCGATAATCATCTTGGCCTCTTACGCTATTTGGAAAACATTTCCATATATCGCCATTTCTATAGTTAGAAAATATATTCTATTTGTGTTTGAAAAAAACAATTTCAATGACTTATCTCTTTCCCGACTACTTTAATTCTACTCAGGAAATATTTACTTTTATATTTCTAAAATTTCCACCACTTGGGTTAAAACGAATCCTGTGTTAACGTCGTTACAACAACCCAAAATATTTTATTCAACTAACTCTTATTCAAACACTTCTCTTCGAGACTAGTCTTGCTATTTATCAATTAACAATGAAATCAATCAAGTTGGGGTAAAATTACCTCTCAGACCTTGACTGAAAACATCATTAACTTCAAAACAGGCAAAACAACTTACCTCGAATAATCAACATTATAAAAACCAATTATTCATTTTTAAACGTGTATATGTTTCTCTTCCTATTACCAGCCTATCAATTTCCTTTTTGTTTATAATATCCTATTTTAAATTCGTTTCCTTATCGAATTCAATATATATATTGATATATTGATTTCTAACTATCAAAATTTCTTAAAAATATTCTAACTCCTTAAATTTCCGGAAAATTTTGCCATAACCTCCTTTGTACCTGGAGCATCGAGATATTTCAAATAGCCTCCCATGGCCCATTCCGTTCAAAAAGAAAATCAAAAAAGCCAAGTGGCTTGCCGATTCGGCGCATAAAACCTCATATGGAATTTAAACGTGTACCTTTTTGTCCGGAACATAAATTAAAATCTTCATGTACTCCACCCCACACTTGTCTAACATATGCTCACCTGTTTTCAGTTCAATTCAACTCAATCCAATCGTTTGAATTCAGTTTCGCTCATTTATTCTTTAATTAGCAATTTTGCTTATTTCACTTCTTTGTTTGAACATTACATGTTCAAACAAAATATTTAACTTGCTCATAACCAAATTGAATTTCAATTTCAATTCTAGTTTTTTTTCGATTTGGAATATAAATTTCCAAATCGAATTCACTTATTCAAAACCCAATTTTAATTCAAAATCTCATTAACTAATTACTATTCAAATTAGTTAATTCTATTCAGTAATCAAAAATCAGATTTTTGTTTCAAAAATCAATTCATTACTCCACTTGAGTTCACATATAATTTACAAATCAAAATCTGAAAATTTCTAAATAGAAATTCGGATTTTATTCGCTTAAAATACTTTTATAAAATGAAATAAACCGTTATGGTTTTTAAATGGTTATGGCGCTGTTTCTCTGAAAATTGGATTTTGATATAACTCAAAATCTATTCGACGAAATCCAGATTTTTCTCCTCTATTAGAAAACTATTATTCAACTGGTCCCGACTGTAACACCCCGAATTTTAGTTAATACTAAAATTCACTAATTATAGGATAAATAATCTCAGATGTGGGAATTGGGGGTAACGGGCTGCGTCATTGCGTTCATCTCAGAAAAATACGCGAAATAGAGTCCGAGTTTTCGAGAATCGGAGTCCGTATGGCCCGGTTATGGCCCAAAGAAGTTTTCAGAAAATTCAAAGATAAAAACAGATTTAAAAATTCAAATTCAGAATTTGAAATAGAAGCAGCGGGTCAGGCGGGAGAAATTCCCGCCCTAGCCATGTCGACAGCGCTGTCGACAGGGCTGTCGACAGGGGTGTCGACTGCCCTGTCGACTTGCCTGTCGACAGGGGTGCGACGCCCAGTGAAACTGGGTGCACCAGTTTGGGTTCTTGGACTGGCCTAGAGGGCTGGTTCTAGAGATTTCCTAAATCTAACGGTCCTAATCTAACCTAGGGTTAATCTAAGGGCCTAAAACACTACCTAATCCTATAAATAAGACCCCAATCCTACCCTAATTCATTCATAATTAGGTTTTGTAACTAAACTATGGCAAAATGAAATTTGAGCATGGCCTCCACAAATCAATGAAGAGAGTTGCAAGCTAATCAACATCTTCTTCAATTAAAGCCACTAATTCCACTTCATAAGTTTGCTAATCTTGGTTTTGGTGAGTTTCTATGGCTTTAATAATCAATTGTTAAATTGATTATGGTAGGATGTGATAAGACATGGCTATGTTTGTGGATAAATATGTTTATGCAAGTTTGTATGATATGTGATTTGCAAGTTTTATGTTATATGCAAGGTTAATGCCATGTTTTATGATGCAAAACACTATGTTCAACATTTATGCATATGTAACATGTTATGCAAACTATATGTGAGAGTATATGCAAGTTATATGTAACATGATATGCAAGTTATGCATGTGATTTTATGCATGCTAAATATTTGGTGTTATGCATGCTAAGTATTTGATTTTATGCATGTTAAGTAATTGATTGTATGCATGCTAAGTGTGTGGGTTTATGCAAGTTAAGTGGTGTGTTTATGCATAATAAGTAATTGATTCTATGCATGCTAAGTATGTGGTTTTATGCATGCTAAGTGTTTGGTATTATGCATAAATCATGACATGTAAGTTTACCCTTTTAAATGTGATGCATACATATGCAAGATGACACCCTTATATGCTATGCATGTTTACCCTCCTTTAAGATGCAAGTCATATATGCAAGTTCAACATGTTAAGCAAGTTATGTGTATGCTTATATGCAAGTTCATATGCAAGTTATGTGCATGGTGTTATGCAAGTTATGTGTATGAGATTATGCAAGTTATGTGCATGATGTTATGCAAGTTATGGATATGCTTAAATGCAAGTTTAATGTGATATGCAAGTATATGAATGCTTATGCAAGTTATGTGTATGCTTAAATGCATGTTTAGCATGTTATGCAAGTTATGAGAATGCTTATATGCAAGTTCAACATGTTATGCAAGATGTGTATGATAATATGCAAGCTCATATGCAACATGTTATGCAAATCATGTGTATGATAATATGCAAGTTTGGGTTAAATGTAGTTGGGTTAATATGTGCTCATATATGCAAGTTGACATCCTCTTAACCCATGACAAAGTTATATGCTAAACCCATGCTATTTGTGATGGATCTTCCCCTTTATTATGTTATGAAGTGAGAACGATTTACGTGGGGGAACGATGAGGTTAATAAATATGTTAATAAAGCATGATTGGGTATGATTGAGCATACCATAAAATAAATAAATTACCATAAGTGGGAATTTACCTATTGAGTTAGGTCTACCCCATGGGAATTTACCTATTGAGTTAGGTCTACCCATGTTATGGAAAACTTGATATTAATTAGGGATAATTAATATGGGGGTGATTAATTAGGTGTAATTAATCAACTAAGACACGAGGTTGGACCCTTTTGTAGCGGAAGTCTGCCCGGAACCGACCGGCCATCCAGCGACTACAAATGATTGGCCCAATGTGAGAGGTCTTAGTCATAAATTAAATACATGATTAAAGTAAAGACACGAGGTTAGACCCTTTTGATGACAGAAGTCTGCCCGGAACCAACCGGCATATCCAGCAGTCATAAAAGACGGTCTAATGTGAGAGGTCTTTATGAGTTCATGATCTTAATTAATGAATTAAGAAACACTTAACCATATTAGCATGTAGTGGGACATGAGGGGTTAAGTGGGTGCCTTGGGGTGGCATGATGAGACTAGTGGGTTGCCTTGGGTGGCAATAGAAAAATACGATTAGAATACTTAACCAAAGTAGAACATGTAATTAAACATGATAAAAAGGGTTAAGTAAGTGCCATGGGTGGCATGAGAAAATACGATTAGAATACTTAACCAAAGTGGAACATGTAATTAAAACATGGGTGAAGGGTTAAGTAAGTGCTTTGGGTGGCATGTGGAAATCTAGTGGGTGCCCTATGTGGCAATTGAAATATGATTGATGACTTAACCAAATCTTAACATGTAAGTGGGCATGACTACATAAGGGGTTAAGTGGGATGCACTAGATAAAAGTGACAAGCTTAGGTGGGTAGCTTGTGGGACCCATTATAGGGGTACATTTGATAAAAGACAAGCTTAGGTGGGTAGCTTGTGGGGGCCCATTTCAACCAATATCCCAAACGTATCTTAGTGGGCTCGACTCTAGTCGGGTGACGGGACACGCATATTGGGCTTGATTATAAGAGGCCAAAACGGGTTAGCGGTGGCAACGCGGGACCAACGGGTTTCATATGCGTGTGTGGACCCGGGCTGGTTGGTAAGTCGTTGTTGCACCGTGTAGATATAAAGCCGTGCACTGTTGATATTATCTGGTAGCCACTTTAGGGGAATGATACACCCCAATCGTGGGACCAGCACGGGTATCTACGGTAGGGAGCCGATCGTTGGGGAGTAGTGGGTACACCTAGTGGAGATAGGGGCAGACGACACCTATGTAGGGGTACACGAAACTACTGGGTAAGATTACTAAGTACACCTAGTGGAGATAGGGGCAGACGGCACCTATGTAATGGGCTAGGAGTACACAAAACTACTTGGGAAATTTTCTAAGTCCTTGGGAGGGATCAACCTTTGAGTAGGAATTACTCTTGGTGGGTAGAACTGGTGTGGTGCAGTGTAGGAATTACCCTTGGGTGAGTAGATCTGGGGTGGTGTAAGCTAGTAATTATCCTTGGGTGGATAAATACGTCGTTTCGGTTATCGTAGTACATCCTGTGTTTTGTGGGCTACTTATTGTAGTCATTATCCCCAGAGGTACCGTATCTTGTTTATATCATACCCTAATTACTTTAATGATTGTATTGTTAGGGTTATAGGACTCACTCAGACTTATGTCTGACCCCGTTGTTGTTTATCTTTTTCCCAACCCTCAGGTTATCAGAGTGGGCCTAGCACTAGTGGGCTTGGACCAGACCGCTATATCTATCTTTTGGGGCTTGGACCGTAGAAGTAAAGCTCGGTTTATCTTTTCTATTTTGGCTATTATCGATGTAATGGGATTATGTACTTCTATTTTATCAGGATGGATATTATGTACTTGACTCTTGTTATGGTTTTGTGATGTAACCAAACATGTTTTGATATTGAAATGATGGTTTAAATTTTCAAGTATTACTTATATCTGTCCTGTTGTAATTTTTCTGTTCTATACTCACTAAAAATACTCCACCAAAACTAAGGCATTCCCTTAGTGAGTGACCTTAGCGGGTGTGGGGTGTTACACGTGGTATCAGAGCTTAAGGTTACCAGAACAGATAAATTTTTTAGAAAAACTATTTTCTAAGAATATTTTTGGAAAGGAGTATTTTCAAAAACATGTCTTTTAAGAGAAAAGTTTTTTTTTTGAAAGAAAAGCATAATCCCCAATAGCCATATCTATATCTTTCGAATTCTCCATTTTGAATCTCTTCCTCTCTCTCATTTTAGTTTCCCCTCCGCGTATAGATGATCTTTCTAAGATAGATAAGGATGGAAAACCACTTCAAGGAACTTGGACATTAGTCGGACCAGAAGTTGGTTCGAGAAGGAGGAGGACTGGTAGGTACCTATAGGATAGACGATGAGAGGAAGGCTCAAATAGTTGTTTAGTTAATGAAGGATGAAACCTCATTGGTGGGAGGTTATGAGTGGAGAATAGGGAAGAAGAAGGCAAGTGGTTATCCTTTTGAGAGGAATAGGACACCTTATTAGGATTGTCCAAAAGAAGCAAGGGCAAGGTATGGAATCTTCTGGAGGGTAGTTGTATTCCCTCACGACTAGGGTACCAGATGGGGATAAGACCGTCTAGATTGGAGGCTGGATTTCTTTATCATCCAATTCGAATTTTATTTGATTCTGACGCATCGAGTTCGTTTATCTCATCCTTGATAGTTGGGTCACTGCACTTAGACACCAGTTTGGTAGATGATCCCTTAGTTGTTTCAAACCCAGTTGGGGCTCCATGATGTGTTTGGGTTTGAAAGTTCCTATACTTAGCGTTGAGTTTAAGATGTGATGCTTTTGGGCTTCACGGGCTATGGGTTAGTTTTGGGCATGGACTGGTTATCCAGTAGGAGTGCCGTTCTTCATTTTGAAGGGAGAGTTGTTAGGCTTATGGGCCGCCTGGGTAACACTCTCGAGATCTCTTGTAATCCCATAGAATCTGTTATGCTAAGGTATCTAGAATCGCTTGACACGTTGGTCTAGAGTCTGCGATCTGTTAGAGCGGTCCGGGAATACCCGGATGTGTTTGAGGAGGTGAAGGGCTTACCTCCGAAGCGGGAGATTGACTTCCGAATATATCTGGTGGATAATGCTAAACCAGTATCTTGGCCAGTGTGCCACATGGCTCCTAGTGAGAGGAGGGAACTCCATAAGTAAGTAGGCGATTTGCTTGAGAAGGGGTTCATAAGATGAAGTATATCAGAGTGGGGCGCTCCAGTAGTTTTTGTTATGAAGGCGGATGGGTCCCTCAGACTTTGTGTAGGCTAAAGAGAACTAAAAAAAAAAACTCACAAAGAAGAATAGACACCCATTGCCAAGGATTGATGATCTCTTTGATCAGTTGGTTGGCGCCTCAGTGTTTTAGTATTGGACTCAGCCACGGAAGTTCATCAGTTGAGAGTGGCTGAGGATAGCATAGAAAAGACTACCTTTAGGACTCCGGATGTTTTTTTATGAGTGGCTGGTGATGCCATTTGGTTTGACATACGCCCCGCATATTTTGTTAATTTGATGAGAAGGGTGTTCAAGGAGTACCTAAATAAGTTGTGATGGTCTTTATGGATGACATTTTGGTCTTTTCTAGGAGCGAAATAAGTTTTCGTATGTGCTCAATAGGCTGAGCAGAGCCAGTATGGGATAAACGACGGTTTTGGAGCGAGACTGGCGAGAACATCCAGAATTGGACAAGGGCTTAATTATTTAGCCATTTTTACTAGTATCATCTCACGTAGGTCATCTGAATTCGAAGGAGGTATCCCTTGGGTGTTTGTCTGATATGGGTTTAGGCCTTTGGGGCTTGCATTTGGGGGAATGCCGAATTCGACTAGGGTGGTCTGCGTGGGAGACAGTTGTGATGATTTTGGATGATATCCTGGTGGAGAAGAGCATGCCCTACATCTTAGGGAAGTATTGGAGACTCTTCGAGCGCATAGTCTTAGGACAACAAAAGTGGATGGGATCCTTAGCATCCTATGAGTAAGGGTAACATGGTAGCGGACGCCTTAAGTAGAAAAGGGTCATCCTCGAGTTTGTGGTTCGTTGAACGACGGAGCTTAGAGTTTATTTCTATGTTTGACTTTAGACCTTCCGTTGACTTTGTACCCGGTTTGCTAGCCTCATTGGAGGTTAGGCCTACTCTTTTGGGGCTTTGGAGAAGCACAGAGGGACGACCCACAGTTGGTTGAGTTGGTAGAGAAGCTCATAAGGGGAGAGTCATCCAGCCATTTGAGTAGGTACACCCTAGACGATAGGGGGTGCTTGCGTAGAGACGGTAGACCTTGTGTACCGCAAGACGAGGGTTTGAGGAAGGTTATTCCTGATAATGCACACCGTTCTAGGATGACCATTCATCCCGGTGGGGACGAGATGTAACAAGACATGAAAAGGACTTTCTTCTGGGCCGGTGTGAAGAAAGATGTGGCCGAGCATGTCGCTCGATGCTTGGTGTGCCAACAGGTGAAGGCGGAGCAGAAGAAACCAGGTGGGTTGCTGCACCCATTGGAAGTTCCGCAACGGAAGTGGGATAGCATCTCGAAGGATTTTATTGACAGGTTACCAAGATCAAGGAAGGGTAATACGGGAATTTGGGTGGTAGTAGACAGGCTTACTAAGAACGCCCATTGTATACCTGTGAAGAGTAAGAGAACTGCTCCATGGCTAGCTTCAGTCTATATTCGAGAGATTATTAGATGGCATGGTGTACCCTCCAGTATAGTGAGTGATCGAGATCCTATCTTCACTAGAGAGTTTTGGAAGAGTTTGCAAAAGGCGGTAGGGACTCAGTTGCGTTTGAGTACCGCATATCATCCTCAGACGGACGGCCAGACCGAGAGGGTGAATTATATTTTAGAAGACCTTTTGAGGCTATGTATCTTGGATTTTGGAGGTACATGGGAGGGGCATCTTCCATTGGTGGAGTTGCCCGACAGACTTAGTGGTGTACATGATCTATTCCATGGGAGGAAGTGCCTACATGAGACCGCAGAGGTGGTGGAGCCGAGATTTGGAAGCAGAGCGTGATGCGACGATTCGACGAGCTCCTACTTGCATCCTTGGGTCAGAGATTTGGAAGTTGAGAAACAGAGAGGTTCAACTAGTCAAAGTACAAAGGGGAGATGAAGAAAGTGACGCTACCTGGGAGACGGAAGCGAAGATGCGTTCGAGGTACCCTTTTCTTTCGGAGGGTATGTCCTTTTGCTTCTCCTTCATCGCATATCTTGTGCTTATCTTATCTTTAGTATGTCCTCTCGTTAGTACCTTTGACCTTCAGATAGGATAGTCCTATGGTTGAAACATGTGTTTGAGACATGTTATGTATGATGGATGCAAGTGGATGCAAGTGTTTGCTAGTGGTTGCTCGTGGATGCATATACACACACTCTAGGCACTAGATCGGCTCAATCACTTCATATTGCATATTGCATAAAATTGTGTGTAGGAAGCTATATTATGGATGTATAATGATTGTGTTATCATATGGATGATGCATTTTGGTGAATGATTGTGCACTCATGTAGATATTGTATGTGTCGATAGGGTTCTCTCGCATACATAATGGATGCATGGCACTATCATGGTTTGCATATGTTCATACGTTAGATAGGGAACATATACACACACTTTTTGCATATGCTCATACATCATTAGAAATTGTTTTAAGGACAATGGATGCCCGTGGTTGATGGTTTGAGTAGATGGTTGTTTGGATGGTAGGATATGCATTCTCCTTAGCTTAGAGATTTCGGGGACGAAATCCTTTAAGGAGGGGAGAATGTAACACCCCGAATTTTAGTTAATACTAAAATCCACTAATTATAGGATAAATAATCTCAGATGTGGGAATTGGGGGTAACGGGCTGCGTCATTGCGTTCGTCTCAGAAAAATACGCGAAATAGAGTCCGAGTTTTCGAGAATCGGAGTCCGTATGGCCCGGTTATGGCCCAAAGAAGTTTTCAGAAAATTCAAAGATAAAAACAGATTTAAAAATTCAAATTCAGAATTTGAAATAGAAGCAGCGGGTCAGGCGGGAGAAATTCCCGCCCTAGCCATGTCGACAGCGCTGTCGACAGGGCTGTCGACAGGGGTGTCGACTGCCCTGTCGACTTGCCTGTCGACAGGGGTGCGACGCCCAGTGAAACTGGGTGCACCAGTTTGGGTTCTTGGGCTGGCCTAGAGGGCTGGTTCTAGAGATTTCCTAAATCTAACGGTCCTAATCTAACCTAGGGTTAATCTAAGGGCCTAAAACACTACCTAATCCTATAAATAAGACCCCAACCCTACCCTAATTCATTCATAATTAGGTTTTGTAACTAAACTATGGCAAAATGAAATTTGAGCATGGCCTCCACAAATCAATGAAGAGAGTTGCAAGCTAATCAACATCTTCTTCAATTAAAGCCACTAATTCCACTTCATAAGTTTGCTAATCTTGGTTTTGGTGAGTTTCTATGGCTTTAATAATCAATTGTTAAATTGATTATGGTAGGATGTGATAAGACATGGCTATGTTTGTGGATAAATATGTTTATGCAAGTTTGTATGATATGTGATTTGCAAGTTTTATGTTATATGCAAGGTTAATGCCATGTTTTATGATGCAAAACACTATGTTCAACATTTATGCATATGTAACATGTTATGCAAACTATATGTGAGAGTATATGCAAGTTATATGTAACATGATATGCAAGTTATGCATGTGATTTTATGCATGCTAAATATTTGGTGTTATGCATGCTAAGTATTTGATTTTATGCATGTTAAGTAATTGATTGTATGCATGCTAAGTGTGTGGGTTTATGCAAGTTAAGTGGTGTGTTTATGCATAATAAGTAATTGATTCTATGCATGCTAAGTATGTGGTTTTATACATGCTAAGTGTTTGGTATTATGCATAAATCATGACATGTAAGTTTACCCTTTTAAATGTGATGCATACATATGCAAGATGACACCCTTATATGCTATGCATGTTTACCCTCCTTTAAGATGCAAGTCATATATGCAAGTTCAACATGTTAAGCAAGTTATGTGTATGCTTATATGCAAGTTCATATGCAAGTTATGTGCATGGTGTTATGCAAGTTATGTGTATGAGATTATGCAAGTTATGTGCATGATGTTATGCAAGTTATGGATATGCTTAAATGCAAGTTTAATGTGATATGCAAGTATATGAATGCTTATGCAAGTTATGTGTATGCTTAAATGCATGTTTAGCATGTTATGCAAGTTATGAGAATGCTTATATGCAAGTTCAACATGTTATGCAAGATGTGTATGATAATATGCAAGCTCATATGCAACATGTTATGCAAATCATGTGTATGATAATATGCAAGTTTGGGTTAAATGTAGTTGGGTTAATATGTGCTCATATATGCAAGTTGACATCCTCTTAACCCATGACAAAGTTATATGCTAAACCCATGCTATTTGTGATGGATCTTCCCCTTTATTATGTTATGAAGTGAGAACGATTTACGTGGGGGAACGATGGGGTTAATAAATATGTTAATAAAGCATGATTGGGTATGATTGAGCATACCATAAAATAAATAAATTACCATAAGTGGGAATTTACCTATTGAGTTAGGTCTACCCCATGGGAATTTACCTATTGAGTTAGGTCTACCCATGTTATGGAAAACTTGATATTAATTAGGGATAATTAATATGGGGGTGATTAATTAGGTGTAATTAATCAACTAAGACACGAGGTTGGACCCTTTTGTAGCGGAAGTCTGCCCGGAACCGACCGGCCATCCAGCGACTACAAATGATTGGCCCAATGTGAGAGGTCTTAGTCATAAATTAAATACATGATTAAAGTAAAGACACGAGGTTAGACCCTTTTGATGACAGAAGTCTGCCCGGAACCAACCGGCATATCCAGCAGTCATAAAAGACGGTCTAATGTGAGAGGTCTTTATGAGTTCATGATCTTAATTAATGAATTAAGAAACACTTAACCATATTAGCATGTAGTGGGACATGAGGGGTTAAGTGGGTGCCTTGGGGTGGCATGATGAGACTAGTGGGTTGCCTTGGGTGGCAATAGAAAAATACGATTAGAATACTTAACCAAAGTAGAACATGTAATTAAACATGATAAAAAGGGTTAAGTAAGTGCCATGGGTGGCATGAGAAAATACGATTAGAATACTTAACCAAAGTGGAACATGTAATTAAAACATGGGTGAAGGGTTAAGTAAGTGCTTTGGGTGGCATGTGGAAATCTAGTGGGTGCCCTATGTGGCAATTGAAATATGATTGATGACTTAACCAAATCTTAACATGTAAGTGGGCATGACTACATAAGGGGTTAAGTGGGATGCACTAGATAAAAGTGACAAGCTTAGGTGGGTAGCTTGTGGGACCCATTATAGGGGTACATTTGATAAAAGACAAGCTTAGGTGGGTAGCTTGTGGGGGCCCATTTCAACCAATATCCCAAACGTATCTTAGTGGGCTCGACTCTAGTCGGGTGACGGGACACGCATATTGGGCTTGATTATAAGAGGCCAAAACGGGTTAGCGGTGGCAACGCGGGACCAACGGGTTTCATATGCGTGTGTGGACCCGGGCTGGTTGGTAAGTCGTTGTTGCACCGTGTAGATATAAAGCCGTGCACTGTTGATATTATCTGGTAGCCACTTTAGGGGAATGATACACCCCAATCGTGGGACCAGCACGGGTATCTACGGTAGGGAGCCGATCGTTGGGGAGTAGTGGGTACACCTAGTGGAGATAGGGGCAGACGGCACCTATGTAGGGGTACACGAAACTACTGGGTAAGATTACTAAGTACACCTAGTGGAGATAGGGGCAGACGGCACCTATGTAATGGGCTAGGAGTACACGAAACTACTTGGGAAATTTTCTAAGTCCTTGGGAGGGATCAACCTTTGAGTAGGAATTACTCTTGGTGGGTAGAACTGGTGTGGTGCAGTGTAGGAATTACCCTTGGGTGAGTAGTTCTGGGGTGGTGTAAGCTAGTAATTATCCTTGGGTGGATAAATACGTCGTTTCGGTTATCGTAGTACATCCTGTGTTTTGTGGGCTACTTATTGTAGTCATTATCCCCAGAGGTACCGTATCTTGTTTATATCATACCCTAATTACTTTAATGATTGTATTGTTAGGGTTATAGGACTCACTCAGACTTATGTCTGACCCCGTTGTTGTTTATCTTTTTCCCAACCCTCAGGTTATCAGAGTGGGCCTAGCACTAGTGGGCTTGGACCAGACCGCTATATCTATCTTTTGGGGCTTGGACCGTAGAAGTAAAGCTCGGTTTATCTTTTCTATTTTGGCTATTATCGATGTAATGGGATTATGTACTTCTATTTTATCAGGATGGATATTATGTACTTGACTCTTGTTATGGTTTTGTGATGTAACCAAACATGTTTTGATATTGAAATGATGGTTTAAATTTTCAAGTATTACTTATATCTGTCCTGTTGTAATTTTTCTGTTCTATACTCACTAAAAATACTCCACCAAAACTAAGGCATTCCCTTAGTGAGTGACCTTAGCGGGTGTGGGGTGTTACACCGACGGTTCTTATTTCAAAAAATTCCGACTTCAATTGAGTTCTGTATACTCAATTAAAGTTCGAAATGACAATTTACGAATTGCCACGCTGCGACGAGTTCTTTTTAATTATATATATATATAAACTTGTAAACTTCGTCTATAATAAATTCAACTTCATTCTGATATATTTTTAATATATGTCAAATCAAATTTTCCCAATTCAACATACTATTTCCAATCTTCTAAAATTGTCGATTTTCCCTAACTCAGAAATAAATTTATTTATACTTCGATCTTCTATATTCAAATTCTGTTTCAAATTGAATTTCATATATTCAAATTGCATTTCCAATCCCCATTTGAATTTCTATATTCAAATCTATTTTCAAACTTCATTTGAATTTCTATATTAAAATTCAACTTTAACTTTATTTGAATCCTATATTCAAATTCAATTTTCAACTTCATTTGAATTTCTATATTTAAACTCCATTTCACTTCTATTTTCAAATCTCTATATTTTAAATTTCATTTGAACTTTATTTATTCAAATCCATTTGAATTCCTTTGAATTCAAATTCTATTTCAATTCCTTTGAATTCAAAATCTATTTTAATTCTTTTTGTTTTAAATTTTATATTCATTCTTAAACAAGTCTCGATTTCAATTTCTTTTGAAATCGATATTTCTACTTTTGGAAAATAGATTTCCCTTTTCAATTTTACACTCGTATTTTTATTTCTGAATTATCCAATGATAATTCTTTTCGCTTCATTTATAACTTCGTTTATAAATGAATTACTTGTTTTTATTCTTTTAAAACAAGTTAATATTTTATTCTATTCAAATTTCTAATTCTATTTTAGAAAAATAGAATTTCCCCTTTTCACTCTGGAAATTTCCTTTTTCGATATTTTTAAATATCAAACTTAGGCCCAGCGATATTTAAACACCAAACAACCAATTATTTATTTTTGGTTTTCTAACACATCATATATGACAGTATATATGCAAACAAATAAATAAACAGATAATATTTTTTTTAGAAATCCAGTTGGATCCCTCCAACCTATTTTCCTGCATCCACAGACGTTAGTCAACATGGTAATACCCATCCTGCTTCGAGGCAGGATATCGCGGTATGAAGGTCATCCACTAATATATTTGTGGGGCGCATAGGGAGATCATCCGCTATGAAACTGCGGGCATCCGCTAATGGGACTGCGGGAATCCAACCAATCATCAACCCAGTATATATAATAGTCAATCCTAAATAACTAATATATTTAAAGCAACCAGAAAAATCCAAACAAGCAACAACAATTATTTTTAATGGATAAAAATAATTTTAAATAAAAGGTGAGTGAGATTTACTCACTAGGTTTTCATTTGCAATTCATCCCAATTTCTATTGCGTAGTTGGTGACAATACGACTTTAACACATCTCGTTTTACTGAAAGCTGTTTTCGTGTGAATGAGTTATATTCCTTATAAATTTTGATAAAATAAGATAAATATAAAATAAGTAGCTATCTTAACTGATGTATATACCTTGATCTCTTTTTCTTTTAAATACACAGGTTCGTCCCCTTTTGCATATTTCCCAGGTCGAACCTTTCTTTGTCAAGATGATTTTGGCGTGACTTGAGTTATTTAAATATGCTATTGTTTGGATTAGAAAATTTATTTTATAAGTAATCCAACAATTCAAATGAAATTAAACATTTGATTTTTGTTAAAACTAAATTACCTTTTTAATCCAATGTTAGATTTATTACTACAACTTCTTCCCAAGGCAACCACCGAACTACAGCACCACTTAAAAACCCGTATCGCTTCAGCTAACCAGTTCGAGGTCGCTTCCTCGCTGAATGGTGAAAGTCACGACATCCACCTTACATCGTTTACACCCATTCGCAAGCCTTAACAGCAGTACCCATACCGCATGCCCCACCACCATCTAATTGAACTAGAACTCATCGCTTCCTCCTGCAGTCAACGACGTTGAACCTAACCGAACTTTCCCCTAAAATACCACTATCGCACCTCACAGGAGTCTTCACAGTCCACCCTTCTTCATCCTTCTAACCTTGATCCCAACGCGAACCCTAAATCCATGAATACAAAGTCGAACTCGCCTCCAGAACTTGAATTGCATGTCGCCTTTCTCCTTGCGGCGAGCGCCTCCATAGCTTCAGAGAGCTCGCGATTTGAATCATGATATAATTTTTCTTCCAATCCGAGAAAGTGGATTTGATTTCGAAAAAGGGAATTAGGCCATTTTAATTCGAGTTTTGCTGAGGCTTTTGATTTTATTTTTAATTGCAGAACAATGAAGCAGGGGTGCGGTTTTTATAAGGGAGGAGGGAGACAGTAATACACGGCAAAATCTTTTTAAAGAATTTAAAAAGATTATGATTTAGATTTTAAATATAATTTAATTTAATTCTATTTGACTTAAAGAGATGTTTTTTCTTTTTTAAAACGATATCGATTTGATTTTTGATTCGATTTCGATCTTATCCATTATAAATATCTCGGGGTTCACAATTAAAAATCGTAAACCGCTATTTTAACGTACTGACCGTCGTTCCAATGTTATAGCGTTATATTGAACTCAACATAATATTTTATGAAATTTAATTTGAATGTATATTTAAAATAACCATATTAAATTAAATATAAATTCAAACAAATGAATTTCTCGATAATAAAATATTATTATCGTATATATATTCAAATAGAATTTATACTGGTCATCTGAATTGTTTTGATTCAGTTTTCAACTTTGATTTCAATTATATCTCGTATTACGATAATTTAATATATTCGATATTAAATTGAAATCGATTTTTAAATTGATAACTTAATATAAAAATTCATTTATATTATCAACACAATATTTAAAACGATATTAAATATTTAAAATTATTCGTTCAAAAAATCTGGGTCGTTACACTTGTACAACAACCACAACCTTTTTTGGACCATATTCGGTTTTTGTTGTTTCTTCCGATGACGACAGTCTCGGGCATTGTAGTAGGCTTTGATACAATAGTAATTGGCACCTTTCTTTTGTTGTTCTTGGAATTATTTTTCTTCTTAAACTGTATCTTATTCTTTGGCTCTAACTTTTCTGTAATTTTAACATTATTTTCCTTTGATTGAGACTCAGTTTGCGGATTATCATCTAGTTCGTGATTACAAGAATCCTCTTCAATACAAAGATGACGTCGTTACCTGTCTAAATCATAATCCGATTCTGCGTGTTTCAATTTCTTCTTATAATCATTCCAAGAATTCATAAGTCTCGAAATAATAACTCTAACAACAAAAGGTTCAGGGAGATCATTTCCTGCATCTTTAAGTTGATTCACTAACAGTAAGATTTCACTCACTTGTCCAACTATGGACTTGTTGGCGATCATTTTGAAATCCATAAAATTACAAATAAGAAACTTCTTTACTTGCCTCGAAAATGAGGTACTAGCTCTCCAATGCAGTTCAGAGCTACTTGCAGTATCGAAGGTCCTGTGAGCATTGTAGACTGGAGTATATAATGCTTTCGGTATGTGCCCTCTACATAAAAAATCGTCCTCTTTATGCTTTGCATGTTTTGCCTTTAGAGCGACATATTACTTACCGGTCTCCTCCAGTATAACTTCCAGTTCATCTTCCAAGATGCAAAAAATTTGACAGTGATGAGAAAGAAATTCATGGTCTCTTGACAATGAGTGAAATTTTAGCCATCAAATAGCTCCAAATGAGTCAAATTCTTATTCATCACTTGTAGTGCACTCAAACCTTCCATGGTTGATAATATTTTCTTAATATTTGTTGGGAATTTTGCAGTTTGAGACTATTGGAGGAAGATAATTGTCATACTTTAGACTTTAAGGATCTATATAATAGATTCTTTCTAACAATAGTTCAACCAATAGGTACACACGAGTTATCGAAGTATCGACTTTCAGGATTCAATAAAGCCTTGGAATAGCATAATCGGAATCAAAGTTTGTATGACTTTGATCCACGCAAATACACTCTAAATATAATATTTGGTGATGCAAGAATCAAAGAGAAAGAAGAGGAGGAAGAAGAAGTATACTGCAGTGGTTTAAAAGCATTGCAAAATAAAGAATTTGCAATACTTTTCAGCATTGATAATGGCAGAGCGCTGCAGCAACCAAGAAGAAGAAGATGGATTTTAGAACACTTTTGGAAAGAATTCTAGAAGGCTATTTATAGGCGGTAGGAGGACGCATTGATTAGCCAAGCGTCACAACCGTTTGTAACGGTCGCATCTCTTCATTTGCAACGTTCTGAAGCGTTGCAAATTCAAATGACGCACCATTTCGTTTGCAATATTTCTGAACCATTGCAAATTTGAATTTAGCGCTGTCAAAAAACCCGCCTAGATTTAAACTTCATTCAGATACGTAATGTGCTGAAATTCGGCCCGTTACACTTTATAAATTTTATCCAAAAATATTGCTGTTGGACTTGAGACCCGCAACCCGCACCCGACCCGACCCGATTCGGTTCGATCGGATGGATGGTGGTGGCGGCGCACACGTGTAGTATAGAGATGCATAACCTCCTTCCTCACAACAAAGTAAGCATTTGAGTGCCTTAAGTCCACAACATCCACTTGAGAAAGCCCCTTAAGTACTAAGATACGTTTCATCTTCCACAATGTGGGACTAATCTTCTTCCCTCTTTCTTTCTCTCCTCTTCAAAAGAAAACCCAAGCCCAAAACTAGTTTGAAAATTTACAACAGTCTCCCCCGATTTTCAAAATAAAGAAATAAATAAAGTGGACGGCTGAATCACTAGTGTGACTTCCTACATACCCTAGTGGGATCAAGCCTATGTAGTTCTAAGATCAAGTTTTGCATCATCGTGGAAACAGCACATAAATAAAAGGTATCTTTTGGATTTGAACCTTTACATAGAGTGAACGATTCTAAGTTCTATCGTGTCTCTATGGTGAAAGAATCTTGAACCACGTGTTCCTTAACGATAAAACCGAAACAATCACACATGTTGATTTTCTTAGTTAGAGTGTTCTGTATTTCTTAGCACGTTAATGACCATGTGCTTTAATCCTGGTTCACGAGTCTACCTTAGAAAGCAGTCTTACTTTCCTAGGAAACAACCTAATTTCCATACTTATATAGGTAAGTCTTTTGAGTTTTTTCTGCGATGCACCTTTTAAGGTTTCTAGACTTATTAAGGATAGGAATCCATCCTTTGTTCTTGTAGAATCCAACAATAAATATTTTGAGATTATTAATTTAGTGTTCCATAATCATTTTCTTAACTTGTTGGTACCAACTGAACTTTGTCTATCTTTTCAAGTCACAACTTGGGTTCTTTTATGGATGATCAGTCTCCATTCACAGACCTTAGTACCATTTCTTTTGATTATGTATAAACCATGTCCTTTGGAAGACCTTTTGTAAGTGGGTCAACCAAGTTTTTCTTTGTTTCTATGTAGTAAACAAATATCACTCCACTTTTGAGTAACTTTCTTACGATCTGATGTCTTAGACTCACATATCTAGACTTCCCATTATATGTTTTATTAGAGACATTATGTATCGTTGCTCGATTATCATAGTTAATCAAGACTACTGGAGACGACTTCTTCCATTATGGGATTTCTATTAATAAATTCCTAAGCCATTGTACTTCCTTAAATGCATCTACTAATGTAACCAGTTCTGACGACATAGTTGAATTAGATATACAGGTATGCTTCTTGGAAACCCAAGACACAATAGCGTCTCCTAATGTAAATATCCATATAGTCATAGACTTGGATTTGGATTCTACATCGTTCTAGGTTGCATCATTATATCCTTCTATTACAGCAGGATGTCCTTTATAAGATAAACCATAGTTGATGGTACCTCTCAAATAAGCTAAAACTTTGGAAATTGCTTTCCAGTGTTCAAAACCAAGATTCGTTAATCGATACAATACACTTATAACATATGCGATGTCTGTTATAGTGCAATGCATAACCTACATAAGACTCCCAATAACACCAGAATACTCTTGCTGATAAATGGGACGTCCTCTGTTCTTTCCTAATTTGATATTTGGATCTAAAGGAGTTAGTGCTGGTTTGTCATTATGATGAACATACCTATTTAGGAACTTCTCAATGTAATGAGATTGAGTTAGTAATAACTTCCCCTTTTTCTTGATGTTTTTAATTCCCAGAATTACATCATCCTCTACTAGATATTTCATATCAAATTTAGAAGATAGAAACTTCTTAGTTTCATTCACACAAGAAATTTTGGAACCAAATGCTAGCATGTCATCGACGTATAAACATATTATAACATAACCGTTATTATCCAATTTTCTAATAATACATCTATCAGCATCATTAACAATGAATCCATATGATAGTGCAACATTATCAAACTTCTCATTCCATTGCGTGGGATCTTGCTTCAGGCCATAAAGAGATTTTCTAATTTACAAACTTTCTTTTCTTGGCCTATGCTTAAGAAACCGTCTGGTTGTTCCACATATATCTCTTCTTCTAAATCTCCATTTAGAAAAGCTGTCTTTACATCCATTTGGTGTATGACCTAATTATGAATTGATTCAAGTGCTATAAACAACATAATGAAGATTTGCAAGCAACCAGAGCATATGTATCAAAACAATCTACTCCTTTTCTTTAATTATATCCCTTAACAACTAATCTGGGTTTAAACTTATCAACGGAACCATTTGTATTCAACTTTTTCTTGAATATCAATTTACATCCTATAGATTTAGCACCAGCTAGTAAATAAGTTAGAACCTAAGTTTGGTTTAAAATTATGAAATTCATTTCATCACTGATAGCTTATTTCCAGAAATTAGAATCTGTAGAACTCATTGCTTCAGAATAAGTTTTGGTTTCATCATCGACGTTCATTTCATATCCTGTCACATTAAGGACATCGTTCTTATTGCCTTCTACAAGATTTATGAAGTTAGGACCATAGTCTTTCTTTATTCTCGCTCTTTTACTTCTCTTGTGCTCAGTACTATTGTATGGTGGTGGCATTTTATTGCTGTTTTGAGTTGGAGCATATTCATCATCATTGATACCATTAGTCCGGTTGGTTCTGGACTAGATGATCTCAATGGAATCTCAATACTTTGATTTTCAAAGAATTCTACATCTACGGATTCTATAACTTCTTAGGTGTCAAGAATAATGAACTATAAGTTATACTCTGTTAAGAGAATATCCTATGTAAACACATTTAACGCCCTATTACCTAACTTTGGTCGTTTAAGGTCGAGTTTTTAGCATATGCTAAGCAACCCAACTTTAAGTCTAGTAAGGTTAGGTTTTCTATTAAACCATGATTCACAAGGAGAAATATCATTCTTTTTAACTGGTACTTTATTTCAAATGTAACATGCAGATAGCGTAACATCACCCTATAGGCTATAAGTTAAATTAGAAATAATGAGCATGGCATTAACCATTTCTACTAAAGTTCTATTTTTCCTTTCAGCAACACCATTTTGTTATAGTGTATATGGGGCTGTACATTGGTGAACTATACCATGTTGTTTGCAAAACAAAGTAAATTCATTTGAAAAATATTCACTACCACGATCTGAATGTAACACTTTAATTTTAACTCCTAATTGTGTTTCAACTTCTGCTTTTTAAAATTTTAACTTATCAAAAGGCCCATCTTTAGATTTTATTATATATATATATATGCATATTTATTATAATGGTAGCCTCTCCTATCCTTCCAAAAACCCTAGGGGACAACGAAGACGACGACGAAGGTGGTTAGCAGGAGGTAGGGCGGAAAGGGAAGCAAACGTTCGCTGAGATCTTAAGGTAATCCCTAAGAGCCACTCAACGCCTAAATCAGCCAAACCCTAGTTCATGGGCCGACGCTTCAGACTCCAAATTTCAGATCTTAGGAGAATTGTAATATTTTGTGCCACTTCAAACTGGTGACGTAAATTATCAGATCATAGATGAGATTGACTATGCAGAATCGAATATAATTTGGGAAAACTCAATCTTCTTGTACATGGCAGGTAAAAGGCCTTACTTTGTCTATTTCAATGCCTACATTAAACGTATGTGGAGACCCAAAGGGGCATGGGACGTTTTCCCCAGAGAAAACGAATTCTTTTTAATCAAATTTCAAATGAAGGAAGACTATGAAAAGGTTTTAAAAGGAGGTTCGTGGTTCATGGACAGTAAAATTATCTTCATGCGTAAATGGAAAGATAATTTCAATTTTGAAAAAGCTATGCTAACTTCTTACCCAATTTGGGTGAAGTTTCCAAATCTGAACCTTACGTTGTGGAACACAAAATGCATCAATAAGTTAGCCAGTATCATTGGAAAGCCACTAGAAATTGATCAAAATACAAAGCTAGTGAAGAAAATAAGTTGTGCTAAAGTTCTAATCGAAATCAATGCTGATTCAGAACTACCCAAATTCATCAAAGCATACGATAAAAACAATAACACATATGACCAAGCAGTTGAATATGAGTTTGTCCCACCCAAGTGCACGACTTGCAAATGTTTTAGGCATTCAGTTACATACTGTACAACAAAACAACCTGAGGAAATATGGGTAAGGAAAAGAAAAACCATTGAAGCATCCACATCCAATAACCCAGCTTCGCCAAAAAGTGCTGTACATACTGAAGCTGGTGCAGCTATTCCTACAGTCAATCCTATTCAAGTGCCTCCCTCGCCGAACATGGAGGGCTCTGGATCATCTGTAACATCTCATAGAAACCCAGATCAAAGTCTGGAACTGGCTCAGACAGTGGTGGTTGACTCATGTCCAGATGATCAGAATGTGGAGTCCAATGTAGTGGAGGTGCAGGATAAGGAACCAAGTTCGCGGGATGAAATTCAGAATCTAGAAATCCAGATTGATGAATCTGATGAGGAAAACAATGAAGAAACAGACGTTAGTAACTTCACAGAGGTAAATGAAAAATATGAAGCTCAATTTAATCGTAAAGGCAAGAAAGCAACTCCCACGATGGCTTTAGTTGGCACTGCTCAAGTTACTAGGAGCTATGCAACTAAGTCACAATTTCAATCCTTTTTTGGAATGTAAGGGGTCTGAACAATGACACTCGTCAGTATGACCTCTATAACTTCAAGACAAGTATAATCGCACTTTTGTTGCAGTTTTAGAAAATAAATTTACTCAAGAAAACTTAGAGTATTTTAAATATAGAATGGGAGACTCATGGGACGTTACTGAAAATTTAAGCTCTTCCCAAAGAGGTCGTATTGCTATCTTTTGGGACATTGCATCATGGAAATGTGACACAGTTAATAATGATAACCAAAAAGTAACGGTTTGTGCCAAAAATACTGGTGGTTTGGAGCCATTCATTTCATTCATCTTGCAAGTAACCTAGCGTCTGAAAGAGCAATTTTATGTACTATCTTAACTACCATTTCTAAATCTATACAATCTCCATGGTTAGTTTAGGGTAATTTTATGCAGTATTACGAACAAGTGAAAAGAAAGGAGAAATTACACTCAAGCTTTCCCAAGTTTCAGAATTCAGCAACAGTGTATTAGCTAGTGGATTATTTAGCTACCCCATTCGGGTCAGCAGTACACATGGAGAAGTGGTGAGGCCAAGAAAATCACATCAAGACTTGATCGAGCCCTTGCAAATTCACATTTGTTAAACTAGATCAATGGTCTCAATGCTATAGTCTTAGCCTCTTCTACCAGTGACCACTCCTCTTTGTTAATCACTTTCAATGAGTCCGAAAATCCAAAGGGTAAACCATTTCGTTATGCCAACCACTGGCATCTAATTCTGGGGTATGAAAAAGTTGTTAACCTTTTGAATTTGACCATCCCAGAGGGTAATTACATGTATAAATTGGTTATGCTACTCAAGCAGTGCAAAATTAATCTCAAAAGCTAAAACAAAATTAGACCTAAAGGGGGAGACCACATTCAAAACATTCAATCACAACTTGAGCACACTCAAGAACTTTTAGATGTGGAACCACTGAATGAAGGACTCAACATTGATTTCTATGAACTCCAACAGTGCTCAAGTCTGCTTTGGAGGTTAAAGCTTTGGAAATCAAACAAAAAGATAAGGAAAAATGGCTGACACGGGGAGACGAATGCACTAAAGTTTTTTATACCAAAATGTTTGAAATAAAACACAATAACAACCTCTTAAATTGTCTCAATGAACAGGGTGACTCTCAACAACACGTTAAATAACTTGAAGAAACTGCTATTTCATACTACACCGACCTTTTCAATGGAAAGTATGATGATGACTTACCCCATATTGAGTGTAGAAGGCAAATCAGCGCTGAAGGGAGGTTGATGCTCGGTGGAAAGATCAGCATGAGGGAACAACAGAATGTTGTATTATCTATCCATAATGACTCCAGCCCTGGGCCTGATGGAATGGGGTCAGCCTTCTTCAAACTGCACTGGGAATACCTGAAACATTATTTGTTAGCAGCATATCCAGAAGCACTAGATAAAGGTGAATTCATAAGAGAAATTAACCACACTTTTGTATCCCTTATCTCCAAAGTTCAAAACCCAGGAAGAATTGAAGACTATAGGGCAATTTCCTGGTGTAATGTGGTTTCTAAAATTCTGAGCAAAATCATATGCAATAGACTGAATAATGTGCTTCCTGCCTTAATTTCTCAATGCCAAAGTGCATTTATAAAATGCAGATTCATTTCAAAAAATTCCCTCATGGCCCACAAACTAGTAAGAGAATTCAATAAGAAGGGTGCAGACAAGTTGTGCCTTAAAATTGACTAACACAAAGTTTATGACAGAGCTAATAGAAGTTTCATATCCCACATGTTAGTCTCAACGGGAATACCAGACAACCTTATCAAACTTATTGAATTCTGTCTTAATACCCCAACCTTGTCTATCCTAATCATTTGGGTGCCAAAGGGTTCCATTTCAAGTTCAAGAGGCACCAGACATGGGGATCCTTTCTACCCCTACCTATTTGCAGTTGCAATGGAGTGGTTTACCTTGTAGATGGAACTTGCAACTGAAAGGAATATAATCTTGCCAGTTTACAACCATTTGCCTAAAGTTACTCATCTAATATATGCAGATGATTTGGTAATGGTGTTCAAAGCCTCAAATACTGCTATATCACAACTGAAAAACATTTTCCAAAGTCTAGAGAAGTGGGTGGGTCTCAAAGTTAATGAACTCAAAACTAAATGTTACTTTAACATGTTTTTTAGTCACAAACAAGAATACATAGAAGCCATTGGGGTCCAAGAAGGATCCCTCCCAGTTAAGTATTTGGGGTTTCCACTCTCAAACAACAACATAACTAATGTTGAGTGTGGAAAGTTAGTGGATGTTATCAGAGATAAGTTACAAGGATGGAGATCTAAATTGTTGTCTTTTGCAGGCAGAGTTGAATTAGTACACGAAGTGATGAATTCAAAAGTCAGATTTTGGCTGTAGACTTTCCAAATCCCTGACGGTTCTATTGCCAAGATTAACACAGTGTGTGCCAATTTCATTTGGAAAGGTGGACTGCACAAAATAAGCTATAAACTGCTTTGCAGGCCAAAGAAAGAAGGCGTGGTTGGGCTTAAAAATTTATTTGAGCTGAAAAAGGCCTATAGGCATAAATTAGCTTGGAAAATCATATCCTCTAATAACTTATGGGTTGTCTGGATGTGTGCCCGTTATATGAAGGCAATTTTCTGGGCAGCAGGTATATATAAAAATTCCTCAGTAATTTGGAAAAACTGTATGAAGTCCAAGAATGAACTTAAATCTAACATACAACGTGAAATTGCAAACGACAACACAACAAATCTCTGGAGAGACCCATGGCTAAATGGTCAAAGCTTAATTGGCAGACTTGGTTGGGATAACTATTCTGCCTATGGTACACCAAACTTGTCAGTGAACTCGATTATATCCAATCAAAACTGGCATTGCAGTATAACTTGGTTGTTCGAAACTTAACTGAAGAAATAAATGCAAAGCCAATTTACCCTGAATGAAGTGAAGACAAATGGAGTTGGCGAAATGGTAACTTTAGGCTTGGGGAAGTTTGGGAAAGCATTAGAACAATACATCCTATGGTTCGATAGAGCAAAGTGATTTGGACACGCTCTACACCCCCTAATATGGCACAAACACTATACAAGGTGATTTTGGGTCGATTGCCAAGCAAAGAAAGACTGTGTCGCTGGGAAATTATTAAAGAGGATAAATGTGTTTTGTGTAATGGATTTCCTAAAACACACAACCATTTTTTTATTCGAATGTTGTTTAAGCAAGCGCCTATGGGCGATACAAAAACTTAAATGCTTCGACACTGAACAAATAGGCATCCTAAAAGAAGAAATTGATTACCTGGACAATGGAGGTAACATGTCAAAGCTGATGATAGAGATCGGCAAGGTTTACCTCACAGCTACAGTGTGGCAAACATGGAGAGAACGCAATGCCTGTGCTTTCAAGAAGAAGAATAGAGATGTTTTAGTAAATTCAGTCATAATTAACAGAGAGATTGCTGTGGTAATTGGAAGAATTAACACGAAGCTTCTTACCAGTGCAACGGAATGAGAACGATTGCTATTGGGGAAGTAGAGCTGGAAGGAAGCGAATGGAGAAAGGGGATGAGAGAATTTACGTCCTCCATGAAGGGTTTTCTGTGTAGCCTAATTCCTCTTTTCGTTTTCCTTTTTCATAGAATGTTTGAGGATGAACGAAAAGCGGTGTGTTGGAAGTATCTATAGTATGCCCAAAATTATAAACGGGCTGTATTTGTGGGCCGAGCCGGCTTTTAGGCTTTAATAAATTAATCAACCCAGTTGCAAAAAAAATTATTATAATCATTAATAAATGTTATATAGTATTGGTTACCACCACAAGTAATATGACTTTTTAAGTCACCTACATCACAATATACCAAATCAAGAAAACCAATTTTCCTTTCAATAGATTTAAAGGATTTGCAGTGTATTTTTTTGAACACATATTTCACATTTAGAGATAGAAGAGAAATCACAAGCTGAAGTTAATCCTAATTTATTAATATTTTTAAGAGATTTATAATTAACATGACCTAATCTATCATGCCATAAATTAACAGAGTCAATAATATAAGAGGAAGATTTTTTTATTAGATTCAACTTAATCATTCCGTTACAAGAATATACATGTCCAATAAACTTGCTATTCTTGGACAACACTAACTTATCATACTCATACACCAGCTTGAATCCTCCTTTGTTAAGAAGGTATCCAGAAACCAAATTCTTACACATATCAGTTACATAAAATACATTGACTAATGTAAGAACTTTCCTAGAGGTGAATTTACCTTTTCCCAGAACTTTGCTTGAAACTTTGTTTATGACAGTAACTTCACTTGATTCTCCATTATTCTCTTTGTAAGTCTTGAATAGATTACAACCTTGGAAAATATGAATGGTGGCTCAAGTATCAAGCCACAATCATTATCAATGGCACTAACGAAATTCGCCTCTTGTACAAAAGCCAGAAGCTTTTCTTCGACCACATTCGCTTTTTGTTGTTTCTTCCGAAGACGACAGACTTGAGCATAGTGATTGGGTTTGTTACAATAGTAACAGACACCCTTCTTTTTGTTGTTCTTGGAATTATTTTTCTTCTTAAACCGTGTCTCATTCTAAGGCTTTAACTTTTTCAATAATTTCAACAATATTAGCCTTTGATTGAGACTCAATTTGCAGATTATCATCTAGTTCGCATTTACGAAAATCCTCTTCAATATGAAGATGACACTATAATCCGTCTAAATCATAATACGTTTCTGCATGTTTCAGTTTCTTCTTATAATCAATCTAAGAATTTGGAAGTCTCGAAATAATAACTCGAACAACAAAAGATTGAGGGAGATCAATCCCGACATCTTTAAGTTGATCCACCAACAGTAAGTTTCACTTACTTGTCCAACTATGGACTTGTTGGATACCATTTTGAAATCCATAAAATTAAAATAAGAAACTTTATATTACTTGTCTCGAATATGCGATACTTTCTCTCCAATGTTGTCCAGAGCTCCTTTTTAGTTTCCATGGTCCTATGAGCGTTGTAGACTAGAGTAGACAATGCATTCAGGATGTGGCATCTGCATAAAATATCATCTCTTTGTGATTTGCACATTTTGCCTTAAGAGCGCGACATCTTCCATATCGGTTTCCTTCGGTACAACTCCCAAACCGTCTTCCAAGATGTAGAATGATTTGATGGCGATCAGAAAGAACTTCATGGTCTCTTGCCTACGAGTGAAATTTTCGCCATCAAAGCGCTTTAAACGAGTCCAATGCTGATTCAACACTTGTAGTGTGCTCAAATCTTCCATGGTTGATAATATTGCATGAAAGTTTGTTGGGATTTTTGCTGGTTGAGACTATTGGAGGAAGAAGAATGCCGTACTTCAAACATTAAGGATCTATATAATAGAATCTTGTAGACAACAGTTCAACCCAACTGATACAAATGTTTGATCGAACTATCGACTTTTAGGATTCAATAAAGCCTTGGAACAACAAAATTGGAATCAAAGTTTGTATGACTTCGATCCGACCAAGAACACTATAAATATATTTTCTAGTGATGCAAGAATCAAAGAGAAAGAAGAGGATGAAGCAGAAAATGCAGCTGTTTACAAGCATTGCAAAATAAAGAATTTGCAACACTTTTCACGTTGGTAGTAGCAGAGTGCTACAACAACCAAGAAGAAGATGTGTAGTTCAGAATACCTTTGAAATGAATTCTGCAAAGCTATTTATAGGCGGTGGGAGGAGGTTCCTGTTGGCCAAGCGTCACGACCGTTTGTAGCGGTCACATCTCTTCGTTTGCAACATTCTGAAGTGTTGCAAATTCAAATGACACACCCTTACATTTACAATGCTTCTGAACTATTGCGAATTTGAATTTTGCATTGTCAAAAAACTCGCCCAGATTTAAACTACATTCGAGTCCATAATGGGCCGAAATTCGGCTCGGTCCGTTATAGTTTATAAATTTGCCCAAAAATATTGCTAACAGACCTGAGACCTGCAACCCACACCCGTACCCAGCCCGGTTTGATTAGACAGACTACGGCGGCGTGTGTGTGTGTAGGTTAGTGATGCATGGCCTCCCTCCTCACAACAAAGTAAGCATTTGGGTGCCCTAAGACCCCAACATCCACTTGAGAAGTCTCCTTGAGATCTAAGCTACATTTTCATCTTCCACAACATGGGACAAATGTCCTTCCCTCTCTCTTTCTTTCCTTTTCAAAAAAAATCCAAGCCCAAAACTCGTTTGAAAATTTACAACAATCTCCCCTAATTTCAAAAATGAAGATATAAAAAAATTGGACAGTTGAATTACTAGTGTGACTTCCTAGGATCAAGCCTATATAGTACTAAGATTAAGTTTTGCATAATCGTGGAAACAACACACAAATAAAAGGTATCTTTTGGATTTGAACCTTTATTTAGTGTAAACCATTCAAATCTCTCTCGAGATTCTATGGTGAACGAATCTTTAACCAAGTATCCCCTAACGATAAAACCGGAACAATCACACATGTTGATTTTCTTAGTTAGAGTGTTCTATATTGCTCAACATGTTAATGTCCATGTGCTTTAATCCTGATTCATGAGGCTACCTTAGAAATCAGTCTTACTTTTCTAGGAAATGACCTGATTTTCATACTCATATAGGTAAGCAACTGAAGATGTTTCTGCAATACACCTTTTTAGGTTTCTAGACTTATTAAGGATATTTATCCATCCTTTGTTCTTGCACAACCCAACACTAAATATTATGGGATTATTTATCTAGTGTTCCATAATCATTTTCTTAACTTGTTGGTATGCATTAAACTTTATCTATACTTTTCAAGTCATAAGTTGGGTTACTATTAAGGATGATCAATCTTCATTCACAGACCTTAGTCCCATTTCTTACGACTTTATGTAAACCATTGCCTTCGAAAGATTTGCAAGTGGGTCAGCCAAGTTTTTCTTTATTTCTATGTAGTAAAAATTTATAACTCCACTTTTGACTTATTTATTTCTTATTAGAGACATTATATATCGTTGCTTGATTATCACAGTTAACCAAGATTGCTAGAGATGGTATAACACCCCGTAAAAAATACTTAAAAACATAAATATTAATAAAAAATATATAAAGGCTGGAAAATGAGATTTTTGCAGCTTTAAGAATTTGGTTACAAAAATATTTTATTTTTATTCATGGCGAAATCTTGAATCATTTTCGTATATAATATGCTGAAAACGACGAAAGTATGAAGAAATTACAAGCAAATGAAATTTGACAGTAAAACATACATACATACATATATATATATAATTAGATAAATAATATATATCCAAAATATATAATAAATAAAATAGATATGGATGAGTTTGAATTTCAAATAGATGATAAGATGGAGGGGACAAAGAATATTGTAAACAAGGTAAGATATAAAGAAAATAAATAAACGATATATATAAATTAACACCTCAGCCTCATATACGTTTGTTGGGCACTTCAGCGTCAAGAGGCCGACCGCCCCCTAGAAGGGGTGTCGACCTCCGGCCGACCGCCCTTTTAAGGGTTAAGTCGACTATTTGGCGGTTGAAACGACCAATTATGCTAGGTTTGGTCAGGTTTTTAGGGTTAATATATATATAAATGGATGACCGGGATTACATCTAAATAATCCAACGATCCAAGCTTATACAAGCGACTATATATAGACCCCTAGACCTCACAACTAAACCCTAGCCATTTTTCTCCATTGTGCCGTCACTCTTCCTCTGCCTCTACTGATTCAAGAATTTAGGTTTTTCATCTACTTCTAATCTATTCCTCTTTCTCCCTATTCTTCTATAATTGATCTAGTTTGGAATATATTCTGGAATTCATATGAAATATATATAAGAATTTGATTAATCAATTCTTATGTGTATACATGTTTCTAGAGTTGGAAATTTCATCCAAAAGGCACAATAACATTTGATTTACACTCTTCAAATCAATGGGCATGGAATATTGTATTTCTTAGGGCATATTCTACTTTTTGTAGATTAACATATTGATTTGTATGCCTAAGAGGATTTGGCACAACGATAATATAAAATGCCAAAACCCCCAAATCCTCTATTTTTATATTGCGCAAGAATCTCAATTTATTGGGTTTGTGGATCTTGTTCTTAGTATTGAATTGAGAATAAAAGGGGTGATGTGCTTCTATTATACGTAATTTATTCTTATGTCTAAACATTTGATTGTAACCTATAATGGTTTGGGTTTGATTCACTTATTGATTAGTTTTGGGTTCTATTCTGAATCTGAACGTATTCAGATGTGAAGCCTATCAAATATAAACTTTTTTATGTGCAATATATAAAAAAGGGGTAAATTAGATAAAATAAAGCTTATGTATATACATGTATATTTTTTGTATATATGTGTATATATGTATGTTATACTATATTCTTGATCCATTACTAAAATCATTCCAATAAGCCTAGGATGCAGGTTGAAATTCGTATGTATGTTGTATTTTCCATTCACTGCTGTCTGTTATTATACAATTATGCCATCATGCCTTAAATGCAATGGTCAAAACATGGAAATTAACTTGTATACCATTAAACTTAGGACAAGTTGACAATTTTTATCTCGTTAGAACGTTCTCTCGCTCATACAAAAATTAGCGCTATAAATATTATATTTATGTTGCATAATTAATGTAATCAACGTAATAAATGCGATTAGGATGGGATTCGAATTTGAAATGTACCCATATATATTGCCTGCTTGTGTGTGTATATAAAGGCTTTACATATATTAATAGTGACATACAAATACGAGGTTAGTTGCCATTTCGGTGTAAGCCTACCTAGAACCAATTGGCAAATCCAGCAACCACAAGTAGGACCAACTAATGTGAGAGGTCTAGGTGCCATCGGCCATTAAAACTTAGTACACTATGACACGAAATTAATCCTACTTGTAGTAGAAGCCTACCTGGAACCCCCCATATCCAGTATCTGAAAGTATATAGTTTAATGTGAGAGGTCTAGTGTCTCTGTGTGTGTGTATATAAATCTAGTTTGTGTGAAAATAGGCATGTTTACTACACCTTGAGAAGGTCTTAAGTGGCTGACTCTCTTATTATCTAGTTTGGGTCTTAAGTGGTTAGGACTAGTAACCATCCGAAGGCTTATTCCTTGGAGAGAAATAAAGTCGTTAGACCCACTCTTATTAGATTCGAAGTATGTATATAGGTCCTCCTTCTCTAAAGTGTTTAGGCATAGCGGTAACAGAGTGGGGGTAGTTCACGGGGGATGTCGACATCCTCTAGAAGCTTATAGGGGATCAACTAGGGACAAGACTGGTTATAAAAGATATATGGCCATAACATGCTCATCAACTGCCTAAGAGAAGTCTTAAGCGACATAGGTGTTCTACCGTAATATCGGTTAAGTAGTAACGTTTGCAATACTACTTCTCATATTACAAGTGAGAGTATAGATTTAAGAATGTTGACGTATTAGGACGGGGTCTTAAGAGGCTAGGGTCCGCCTCAGGGTTATAAGAGATCATAAGGATCCACCTTTAATAGGGCCATAAGTGACCGAGAAAGCCAGCCTCTTTGGGTCTTGAACCTAAATAATCTAATGAGCGATTGACTTGGATATCCACCTCATTGGTTAGATACTTTGTGTTTGTGTGTTGCGTAGACATACCTTGATATATGTACCTGCCAAATCTCGGGTATGGACTTTAAGTAAATAATTTATTTCAATCACACAGAACTTTGTGTTATGACCCCCCTCCTTAACATATCCAATAGGTTAGTCGGTGGGGTAGATTATGTTTACGAAGCAATGCTGGAGGCTGAAGAAGAACACGAAGACATTATGATTTTATAAGTTATTATCGCTGCACTTCTTATGGAAACTTGTTAGAATGAATTTATTGATGTACCTGTGGAACAAATGTATTTTTGACAAGTCTGTGTTTGGATTATGTGGCTTTTATTAAATGGTACATCTTATTTAAATATTATATGTTTCTCCTTCCGACGTGTTTCCGTCGTGTGAGATTTCCTTTCAAAGTGTATATATATTATTTTGTGCAAATGTAATCCCTTACAGGAACCAATGACCCATTTAGAATGGCTCTAAGTTTCGACGAGCCTTATCTAGGTCGAAATTTAGGCCTATTCTGGGTGGGTTGTTACATTTGGTATTAGAGCTTAGGTTACCCGATTATAAGGGAATTATACATATGAGTGGCGAAATTGTATTTTGAAAAGGTTTTTCAAGCTATATATATATATTATATTTACCCCAATAAGCATACACTTCTATACTAGGCAACTTTATCATTTTCTTCCCTTTTCAGCTTAAATACTATCAGGAGCATCCATTGAAGGATTCTTCCTTTTCTTTTCAGATAGTAAAATGGATGATAATCCTACCGAGCAAAGAAACAAGGCAATGCCTCCATACTTGCCAAAATGGTTCCAATAGTATCTCCGTACTGTAGAGCAAGTCCCTGTTGCTAATCCGGCCCCAGTAGTACTTGCAGCTCCTGCCACTGAGGTAGCATTTTGACTTTTCTCGCTTTTGTAAGTGCTTCACGAATCTGGGAGGGAAATCATTCAGTGGAAAGGAATGTTTTACTAATGCCCAATCTTGGATAACGATATGTGAAAGAATTTCGCAGCTACTGGATGGCCCAACAAAGTGAAAAGGAGAATTACGGCCTGGCACTTGAAAGTGGAGGCCCTTCAATAGTGGAATTTAGTATCTGGAGAAAATGAAGGCCGAATATTTATATGGACCGAATTCAAAATCCATTTCGAAGCAAAGTTCTTGCCAAGAGACGAGAAAATGATCCATTTGGAGAAATTTATCCACCTCAAGCAAGGAAGCTTGAACTTTAAAAAGTATGTGGCCAAATTCATTGAGTTGAGTAAGCTTGTAGGGGTTTAGTAGGCACCCTAATGAACAAAGCCTTCAGGTTTGTTAAAGGGTTGAACTCCCCACTAAAGGAAACTTTATTAGAACGAGTAACGTTTGGAGAAACTTTTGAAACCCTAGTAGAGACAACTATCAAATGCACGGCCGAAGGCTCTACGGAAAATAAGGAAGGCGAGAAAGGAGAAGGAAGTTTCAATAAGGATAAGAAAAAGGAATGGTGGAAGAACAGGAAGAAACGGGGAAAATTCAAAAAGGAAACTAAGACTTGTACGAGGTGCAACCGTAAGGGCCATGAGGCCAAGGATTCCAGGACTTCGTTCGCAAAGAAGGAATTCAAAGGAAAGTGTTTCAACTGTCATGAGGAAGGACACATGTCTAAGGACTGCCCAAAGCCCAAAGGCATCCAAAGTGGTCAGAGTTACGCAATAGAGGCATCAATGATTCAAAGCCGATCCCAAGAGACCAAGGGCAACCCACACTCGAAGGTATAATGTAACGACCCGCATTCTACGCATCGAAGGATCGTAGAATATTTATTTATTTCACATACGAAGTCGTATGGTCATGTAACTTTGGGAGACGACTATTGGGGTCGTTTCCCATGTTCATGATTTTTCCCGATTTTTAAATGACCATTTTTCCCCTAGCTGATCTTGTTTTGGACATAACTTTTGATTAGAAAGGAGTTTTGACCTGAAACCACTTCCATTTTCTTCGGATGATGGTTTACCTTTCCGTAGAATGGTCACATGAGGAAAACGGACTTACCTTTTGGGAGATATGGCTGAAATAAGGTTTAGAAGGTGAAAAACTACATAATCGGGCCGAATAGGGTGATTAGTGAATGGGCCCATAACCCATTTCGGGATTAGGGTTATGGGGAGGCTGAAATGAGTTAGGTTTTCATTCTATTTCAGTTTTCTAGCTGCCACTTACCTCTTAGAAACCCTAACAATGGCCTCCAACCTCTAAAACACCTCCAAATCACTTTCTAATCAAGGATTAAGCTTAGCAACGTCAAATCAAGGTGGATTAGCACAAGAATTGAGGTAGAACCGCTGTGTTGCATTGGTATTCGCGCCCAAACAATAGAGTTTCAGTTCTAATGGTTTTATTTGTGGATAAGGTGAGTGATTTGCATAGTTCCTCACTAATTATGGTTAATTAAGGGTAATTAGTGTTGATTAGCGAATTTATACACTAATAAATTTTGGAAAAATATTTATAAATTCTTAAATGATGTTTTAGACCTCTGTTAGAAATTTGGGTTAATTTGGTTAATTTTTGTTAATCCTATCATTAGTTTTCTAAAGCACGCTTAAGGGAAAATATGGGGTTTTGGCTATGTTTGATCTATTTTAACCTATCAAGTTATTGTTTTGATGTTTGTGGTTGATGTTATATGTTTCTATGATTGTTTGGTATGAATTGTGATTGTTTAGAATAGTTAGATTGGTCGAAAATGCCATCGAATGGCGTAAACAGTCGTTGGAAAGAAGTGCAGGAATTTAGCCGATCCGGATCGGATCGGTGGAAGGAGCGCGAACCAAACCGCCCCTCCAAGCTGTTGTATCCCGAGACGATCTGGACCCGAACCCTAGGCCCGATCCGCCTCTCGTGTGCCACTCCGACCCGAACCGATGCACCATGGAGAAGCTTGAGGAACCCGACCCGATCCGCCAGGGGTGACCAAGACCGATCCGCTCGCATCTGAGGATCCCGACCCGAACTAGTAATGAAGGCCTGACCCGATCCGACCAGGGAGCCTTCCACTTGACATGATGATCATGAGCCTGGAGCATTGTTACGAACTGACCCAGATGAGGGAGCACGACCCGATGGAACTTGGGCATCGAACCGAACCGATGGAGGATGACTCACGATGCGAACCGAGGAGCTGATTACTACGACTTGAAGCAAAGTGAAGCAAAGAAATGGAGGCCGATCCGGAGAAGAAGGCGACGACCAAAACCCGAGATGCAAAGGTAGTCCAAATGAGTAGTTTTGACTCAGGATCCAGATAGGAACCAACGAGTGAACTTCCTGATTGGGCTTTGCTGCGGGACGTGTGTTAAGTGGTTGTCGATGTCTATAACTTTGGATCACTCTGTGTAGGGGTTACGTTAACGGATTCAGGGCCATAATTGCCTAGGTACGACTAAAGAGCTATAGACCAATGAAGTGGGGTCATTTGTAAAGATTTGGTCATGACTCCATGTTGTGAGCTTGGTGGTAGTAGTAGTTGTACAAGTCGTACTCCATCACTACTTCGATGGGTCTAGTGATCGAAGCAGTAGATATCGTATGCTTTACGCACTAAGTGAGAGATATGAGGATGGTTGCTATGTTTGATTTGTTTGCCATCATTATGACATGCACACCCCCACCCTCGTTATCTTTACACCATCAATTCATTGACACCTTAGAGTATTGTACGGTATGTAGTGCTAACTCTTTGGTTGTAGGTCCAGGTTCAGGTATGGTTTAGTATACCTGTTACTGTTCTGTTTAGTTGCTTATCGCTCATACCAGACTTTTTGTCTAACCCAGAGTTTTATGTCTCTTCTTATTACTCTGGGTGCTCTCACGAGCAGACTAGAGACATGTTAGCGGGGTATGCACGAGTAGCTAATCCGGAGACGAGCAGGAGGCTTCCACGTATGATATATATAGATATTCTCCCTGTGTTGTTGAAGATCACTGCTTGGGCATTAGTAATGCATCTTCAACTTTAGCTTTCTTTTTCTTTAGAGACAGTTTAAAGTTGTAATAACGATGTTGGATCATAAGCTGTATTTGGATTTCCGCTGCTATATTGGTTTAGTTTTCAGCTTATGCACTGTCTCGCCTGTTTTATGTCAATATTATATTATTATTATATTTTGTTCCATGGGCTGTGAGACATTCTACATGTTTTCAATTAGTCCATTCTCTTCTTTCCTTTCTTTGGCGACCATTCTGTGTTAGTCGGGCATGTGTACAGCGCACTTTCGGAGGAAATGCCGGCTGTGTGGGGCGGGCCGTCACACTTGGTATCAGAGCTCTAGGTTGCGTAGTTAACCTAGGGAAGCATCAGGGAGAGATAGTATACGTATATGAGAACATGTATTTGTGATTATTTTGGTTTTCAAAAGCTGTATATATACTATTAGTATAGCTAAGGATGAAGTCGCACTGCACTAGCACCACTATGGAGATGGTTAATTGTTTTCTCTTTACAGATTGAACGATGAGCCGACACACAAGAGGTGCCGGTAGAGGAGTCAATAATGGGAATGCTGCTGACATAAGGACGATGTTTACTGACCTCATAAGGGAGATGCTTAGGGATGTGCAGAGGGAAGCTCCCAATGGTGGTAATGGTGGTGGTCCAATAGTGCAGGCGCCTAGGGCCGATTTCGCCCACCTGAACAAGGATTATACTAGGCTTGGTAGGAAGCCATTCCACGGAACGGAGTCGGCTACGGATGTTCAGGACTGGTTGGATAGCTACGAGCGTATCTTCGAAGATTTGGGTATCGAGGATGCGATGAAGGAAAGGCTATCATCCCGCCAGCTTCAAGGACGGGCAATGAATTGGTGGAATGCTATAAAGGTAGCTACTCGCAAAGATCAGATTACATGGGATCAGTTTAAGGTTCGCTTTAGCGATAAGTTCATTCCAGCTACTCAGAAGTCAGTGTTGTTTAAGAGATTATTGGAACTCAAGCAAAATGACAGAGCTGTCTCAGAGTATATTGCCGAATTTGACACTTTGTCAAAGTACGGGTTATCTCTTATTGATACTACCGAGAAGAAGAATGAGAAGTTCATAACTGGCTTGGATCAGTATTTGGGGGAAAGGCTCATTAACCACATCGATGAGACATTTGAATCGATTGTGGGGAAAGCATTAAGGTCAGAGAGTCTTTACCCTAAGTCGAAGACTGAGGTTGCATCTGCAGAGGGGCCAAAGTCGTAAGCAAGTGGTGGAGGCAAGAGTGGTTCTCAGAATAAGAGGAAGCAGAACCAGAATAAGGATGGCCAGAAAAAGAATAAGAAAGATGTTGAGTGCCTCAGCTGTGGTAAGAAGGGCCATTATGCTAGTAATTGTCAGGCCAAGCCAACGGATAGGAAGTGCTTCAACTGTAGCCAAGTGGGACATCACAAGGACAAGTGTCCGCAACTCCCTAAAGAAAAGCAGATGGTGAAAGCATATTCCCTTAATGTTATTCCTTCTTCGTCGAATGCCCCAACTGTGGCGGAGAAGGGAAAGAATGTCGTTATTCAAGGTATGCTTTCTGTTTATGATGTTCCTGTTAGAGTTTTGTTTGATACCGGGGCTTCCAGTTCTTTCATATCTAGTGACCTAGTAGATAGGTTGGGATTGGAGCCTGAGATTGTCGATAGACCTTTAGTAGTGATGAACCCGATTGGTGGTTTGACCAACCTTAGCATGATTTGTCGTAATGTGGTTTATCGAGTCATGGATGCATGTTTGTTTGTGATTGCTTTGTTTTGGGCTTTACCGGGTTTGGCATTATTTTGGGAGTCGATTGGCTCCAAAGATACAGGGTGGTGGTAGACTGTGAGGGCTTTTTGGTGACAGCTAGAGCGGATGATGGGCAGAGGGTAGTGTTTGGTGGTCTACCCGTTGATGGGGTAATGGCTAGTTTTCTAAATTTCTTGACATCCCGCATAGTGAGTTGTCAGGTTTACCCGTGGTTGGCCAGTATCTGGACGTTTTCGAGGAAGTGACCGGGCTTCCACCACACCGAGAGATTGAGTTCCGTATTGATTTAGTGAAAGATGCCAGACCTATAGTGATGCCACTTCGTCGTATGGCACCAAGGGAGCAGCGAGAGCTCGGGGTGCAAGTCAGTGATCTTTTGAAGAAGTGATTTATCAGAAGGAGTGTTTCTGAATAGGGAGCACCAATTGTGTTTGCTACCAAGGCGGATGGTTCCCTTCGTTTGTGTGTAGACTACCGTGAATTGAATAAAGTGACGAGGAAGAATAAGTATCCTCTACCGCGGATAGATGATTTGTTTGATCAGTTGAGTGGCACAAGAGTATTCTCCCAGTTGGATCTCACGACAAGGTTTCATCATCTTAGAGTGGAAGCTAAGAGTATAGCTAAAACGGCCTTTCGGATGCGTCTGGATTTTATGAGTAGTTGGTCATGCAATTCGGGCTGACCAATGCACCAACATATTTTGTGGATCTTATGAATAGAGTATTCAGAGATCAGTTGAATAAGTTTGTTCTCGTGTTCGTGGACGATATACTTGTTTATTCTAGGACAGAGGAAGAACACAAGGAACATTTAAGAATAGTGATGGAGGTGTTAAGAAAACACCAATTGAAAGCAAAGTTTTCTAAGTGTCACTTCTGGAGGAGGGAAGTGAGATTCTTGGGCCATGTTGTTTCAGAGAATGGTATTGCTGTGGATCCTGCGAAGGTGGCTACGGTACAAGATTGGTCTAAGCCCAAGAATGCAACGAACATAAGAAGTTTCTTGGGGTTAGCTGGATTTTATCGTAAGTTTATCTAAGACTTCTCCAAAATAGCAGCACCGTTGACTCAGTTGACCAAGAAGAATCAAGCCTTCGTCTGGGACGAAAGGTGCGAGAATGCATTCAAGAGCCTAAAAGAAAAGTTGACATGTGCACCAGTGTTAGTCATTCCTAAGGGGAATGAAGAGATGACAGTATATATGAATGCATGTGGCACAGGGCTAGGTGCTGTATTGATGCATGGAGGTAGGGTTGTAGCTTATGAAAGTCGGAAATTGAAACCGCACGAGAGAAGATACCCTACCCATGATTTGGAATTAGCAGCGATCGTGTTCGCGTTGAAGATGTGGAGACATTATCTCTTGGGAGTAAGGTTTGAGCTGTTTACCGATCATAAATCGTTAAAGTATCTCTTCTCCCAAAAGGATCTAAATCTCCGACAGCAAAGATGGTTAGAATTCTTGGCTCCCTATGATTTCGAAATTGCATATACACCAGGAAAGGGCAATGCGGTAGCTGATGCATTGAGTAGAAGACATGCCATTTTAGGGGCTATGTTTCTAGAATGGAAGCAACTGGAGTACATCGCTGGGTATGATTTCAGACCAAAGTGCGAATTGGATCCAAAAATGTTAGCAAGTTTGACGATCAAACCCACTTTGATTGAGCGGAATAGTTCCAGTCAGAGGAACGATCCTAACCTATTGGAAATCATCTCAAAGTTAGAGATGGGAATCGACGGAGAGATGAACAATTATGGGCTTGATCGAGATGGATGACTTAGAAAGAATGAAAGACTAGTTGTACCCAATGTCAATGGATTGAGAGATGAAGTGCTTAGAGAATGTCATCACTCAAAATTGACTATACATCCCGGTGGTAACAAGATGTACCGAGACATGAAGCAGACCTACTACTGGGAGCGGATGAAAAGAGACGTTGGGAAATTTATATCCAAATGCATGAATTGCCAGCTAGTTAAAGCTGAGCAAAAGAAGCCTAGTGGTTTGCTACAACCATTAGAAATTCCAAAATGGAAATGGGAACAAGTGTCAATGGATTTCATTGATGGGTTACCAAGGACTAGATCGGGCCATGATAGCATTTGGGTGATTGTGGACCGATTGACTAAGAGTGTAAGGTTTATACCCGTCAAGTCAAATAGGACGGCATCTAAATTAGCGGAACTATATATAAAGTGGGTAGTGAGATTTCATGGAATACCCAAGGGCATTATGGCTGACCGAGATCCGTTGTTCACTAGTGGATTTTGGAAGAGCTTACAAGAGGCGTTAGGATCAGAATTACATCTCAGTACCGCGTATCGTCCTCAAACCGATGGTCAAACAGAGAGGGTGAATCGGGTGTTAGAAGACCTCTTGAGAGCCTGTGTATTGGATTTTGGTGGACCATGGGATGACCATTAGCATCTAGTAGAGTTTGCATATAATAATAGTTATCAATCCAGTATCGGTATGGCTCTGTTTGAAGCTTTGTACGGAAGACCGTGCAACTCACCGTCATGTTGGGTAGAAACTTGTGAGAAGTTTGTGCTTGGACCCGATGTGATAAGAGAAACTTCAGCTAAGATTAAGATTATCGAACAGCGAATTAAGGCTGCCCAAGATAGGCAGAAGAGTTATGCTGATAAGAGGAGAAAAGAATTAAAGTTCTCCATTGGCGACTTGGTGTTTGTCAAGATTTCTCCGTTGAAGCGTGATACGATTTGGCAGGAGAGGCAAGTTAGCACCAAGATTTGTTGGTCCACTCCCAGTTCTTGAGCAAATTGGGAATTTGGCATACAAAGTTGAATTACCAGAGAAGATAGCAGGAGTTCACAAAGTATTTCATGTTTGCCAGTTAAGGAAGTTCGTGCACGACCCAGATGTAACTATTTCACCTGATCAGTTGGATGATATCGAAGTTGAACCTGAGGCAGTTGGGAACCGCAAGCCTATGCGTATTATTGGGAACGATACGCAGTAACTTCGAAGGAAAGCGGTGAGTCTGGTCAAAGTCCAGTGGGGCGAGAATGAGAATGACTGTACTTGGGAGACAGAGGAGAGCATTAGGAAGACGTATCCAGAACTCTTCGCCTGTAAGATTTTAACTTCGATTTAGTCTTTCAGCATGCTAGGATAGACTTGTTTTGTTTGTTTTGCATGATTGATTGTTGTATATGGTTGGTAGGCATGCGGGATCCTTTGCATGTTTTGGGTTAAGGAATATCGGGGACGAAATTTCTTAAGGGGGGGGGGGAGAGTGTAACGACCCGCATTCTACGCATCGAAGGATCGTAGAATATTTATTTCGTTCACATACGAAGTCGTATGGTCATGTAACTTTGGAAGACGACTATTGGGGTCATTTCCCATGTTCATGATTTTTTCCGATTTTTAAATGACCGTTTTACCCCTAGCTGATCTTGTTTTGGCCATAACTTTTGATTGGAAAGGAGTTTTGACCTGAAACCACTTCCATTTTCTTCGGATGATGGTTTACCTTTCCGTAGAGTGGTCACATGTGGAAAACGGACTTACGTTTGGGAGATATGGCTGAAATAAGGTTTGGAAGGTGAAAAACTTCTTAACCGGGTCGAATAGGGTGATCAGTGAATGGGCCCATAACCCATTTCGGGATTAGGGTTATGGGGAGGCTGAAATGAGTTAGGTTTTCATTCTATTTCAGTTTTCTAGCTGCCACTTACCTCTTAGAAACCCTAACAATGGCCTCCAACCTCTAAAACACCTCCAAATCACTTTCTAATCAAGGATTAAGCTTAGCAACATCAAATCAAGACGGATTAGCACAAGAATCGAGGTAGAGCTGCTGTGTTGCATTGGTATTCAGAGTTTCAGTTCTAAAGGTTTTATTTGTGGCTAAGGTGAGTGATTTACATAGTTCCTCACTAATTATGGTTAATTAAGGGTAATTAATGTTGATTAGCGAATTTTTACACTAATAAATTCTGGAAAAATATTTATAAATTCTTAAATGATGTTTTAGACCTCTATTAGAAATTTGGGTTAATTTGGTTAAGTTTTGTTAATCCTATCATTAGTTTTGCTTAAGCACGCTTAAGGGAAAGTGTGGGGTTTTGGCTATGTTTGATCTATTTTAACCTATCAAGTTATTGTTTTGATGTTTGTAGTTGATGTTATATGTTCCTATGACTGTTTGGTATGAATTGTGATTGTTTAGATTAGTTAGATTGGTCGAAAACGCCATCGAATGGCGTAAACAGTCGCTGGAAAGAAGTGCAGGAATTTGGCCGATCCAGATCGAATCGGAGGAAGGAGCGCGAACCGAACCGCCCCTCCAAGATGTTGTATCCACGAGAAGATCTGGACCTGAACCCACGACCCGATCCGCCTCTCGTGTGCCACTCCGACCCGAACCGATGCACCATGAAGAAGCTTGAGGAACCCGACCCGATCCGCCAGGGGTGACCAAGACCGATCCGCTCGCATCTGAGGGTCCCCGACCCGAACTTGTAATGAAGGCCCGACCCGATCCGACCAGGGAGCCTTCCACCTGACATAATGATCACGAGCCTGGAGCATTGTTACGAACTGACCCAGATGAGGGAGCATGACCTGATGGAACTTGGGCACCGAACCGAATCGATGGAGGCTGACTCACCATCCAAACCGAGGAGCTGATGACCACGACTTGAAGCAAAGTGAAGCAAAGAAATGGTGACCGATCCGAAGAAGAAAGTGACGACCAAAACCCGAGATGCAAAGGTAGTCCAAATGAGTAGTTTTGACTCAGGATCCAGATGGGAACTAACGAGTGAACTTCATGATTGGGCTTTGCTGCGGGACGTATGCTAAGTGGTGGTCGATGTCTATATCTTTGGATCACTATGTGTAGGGGGTACGCGAACGAATTCAGGGTCATAGTGGCCTAGGTACGACTAAAGATCTATAGACCAATGAAGTGGGGTCATTTGTAAAGATTTGGTAATGACTCCATGTGGTGAGCTTGGTAGTAGCAGTAGTTGTACAGGTCGAACTCCGTCACTACTTCGATGGGTCTAGTGATCGAAGCAGTAGATATCATATGCTTTACGCACTGAGTGAGAGATGTGAGGATGGTTTCTATGTTTGATTTTTTTGACATCATTATTACATGCACACCCCCACCCCCATTATCTTTACACCATCTGTTCAGTGACACCTTAGAGTATTATATGGTATGTAGTGCTAACTCTTTGGTTGTAGGTCCAGGTTCAGGTATGGTTTAGTATACCTGTTATTGTTCTGTTTAGTTGCTTATCGCTCATACCAGACTTTTTACCTAACCCAGAGTTTTATGTCTCTTCTTATTACTTTGTGTGCTCTCATGAGCAGACTAGAGACAAGTTAGCTGGGTATGCACGAGTAGCTGGTCTGGAGACGAGCAGGAGGCTTCCACGTATGATATATATAGATATTCTCCCTATGTTGTTGAAGATCACTGCTTGGGCATTAGTAGTGCATCTTCTACTTTAGCTTTCTTTTGCTTTAGAGACAGTTTAAAGTTGTAATAACGATGTTGGATCATAAGCTGTATTTGGATTTCCGCTGCTATATTGGTTTAGTTTTCAGCTTATGCACTGTGTCGCCTGTTTTATGTCAAGATTATATTATTATTATATTTTGTTTCATGCGATGTGTGACATTCTAAAGGTTTTCGATTAGTCCATTCTCTTCTTTCCTTTCTTTGGCGACCGTTCCGTGTTAGTCGGGCATGTGTACAACGCATTTTCGGAGGAAATGCCGGCTGTGCGGGGCGGGCCGTCACATATAACTTCTATTTTAGGAAATTATATATACACCTTGTTCGATTCTAGAGCAACTCATTCTTTTACCTCAAAAAGACTTGTTAATCTGTTGAATCTTCCCATATCTATCTCTAATAGTCCGAAAGATTTGGCCAACCCTATCGGAGGATCTAAGTATCTTGAGTTGTTTTGCAAAGACCTAGTATTGGAGGTCGACAATGTCGAGATCCTTTGCAAAGCATATGCATTTGATTTTATGGGGTATGAGCTTATCCTAGGTATGGATTGGCTATCATTTTATGGGGCCGTCCTAGATTGCGACAAGAGAATTGTTTGTCTTGGGAGTCGAGGAGGACGTAGTCTAAATATCCATTGTAATGTCTTTTTTGGCAAGGCCGACCGATTTTTATAGTTTTCCATAATGCTGTTTTTTTAAAAAATTTAAGGAAATACATGGAAGGACAGGTGATATGCGAAAAACATATCAGCTATAAGCTTCCACACACGGAAGACGGGGTACAATTATTACATTAACAAATTTTCGACATCACATTACATTTTGAATTTCGAATGGTTTTTCTCAACTATCTACACCGCATAGAGGTAGACAACTATCCATTCTCGTGTAGATTTCTCAGCATCTCCTTCTTCGTGCTCCGGGTGATAGGTGTTTTAGGCCCTGCTTTTTCATTCGATCTAGAAGTAGCGTGATCAGTGGTAATGTCTGGTGGTCGCTCCTTATATGCATTACAAGGAGCGAGGTGCGCATACGGTTGGCCGGTTTGTCTTTGACTATTGGTGAGTTCCTCGATTTCTCCTTTCCACTTGCAATGGTTCTCTGAAGCACAACAAACACAGAATAAAGCTGCGCTGTATGCAATTGCTCGAAGCTATACCCGAACAGAAGGTGTTAAAATTTTCCATTTTCTTTTCAGTAACATGATATTATGGTATATTCACTTCTATATTTTCTAGCTCAGCTTGGAGAGATTTAGTAATCGTAACAATGTCGTCACTAAAGGCACGAATATGTGCCGATTGGGCGGATTCAGTTGCACTAGTCTGAGTATTCTGTAGTTGCTTCTCAATGGGTTTGGATAATGCTTCACTGCATGTCTTCAACTTTTCCATGCTGTTCATCACCGTAGTGTTACCCTGTAGCTCAATATTATTTTTAACCTGCAGCTCATTACAGTTGATCACGTAGTTAATTTCTTTACCATGTTGATCACCTATGTTACCACCAGTTGGAAGATCAGAAACAGAGCAATTCTTTCCAATCAAAAATTCTAAAAATTCCGCCCCTGGATTCTTGAAAGCTTTAGACAGTACTGCATCAACTTGACAGATCTGATCAACTAGTGTTTTCTGATCAAAGTTTGCTTCCGCTTCTGAGTTAGCATGAACGTCAACACTCTGACTCTCTAGTTCTTTGCTAATTACAGTTTCATTTTTCCCAGTTCCATTAGTTTAACCTTGTCACTCATGTCAATCATTCCAGCAGTTTCAAGTGTTCCAAATTCTTCGATCTCTCCATCTTCCATTTCATAATTGATTTCATAGCTGGAATTATCCACTTCACTCGCGGGAAGTTGCGAGAATCTATTCGACATTTCAACAACGTCGGCAAGTTGCATAGGAGGAGACTTATCGACCAAGATTTGCTTCCCTTTATCTTGAACATCTACCACAAATCTAACTAGTTTCTTTCTCTTTACTACTTTTGTCCAAACATTTTCTTTGGATGTTACAGCGTAATGAGAACGCTGGACTTGTTTGCCCGTTCGAACATTTGTAAAGACTTTAGAACCATGTTCTCTACTCTCGTTTACCCTGCCATTTACTTTATACTGTTTATTTGTGTTATCACAGCCATCTTTCACTTGGTTCAGTGTCTCACTTATCTTTTCTTGCTGGCTCTGGCAATTACCAGACAAATGCCTGAAGACCTTACAATGAAGGCAAAGCCCAGGTTTCCATAGATAGTATACTTTAACAATATGTATTGATCCGTCTAAATTACGCACTAGAAAAGAGTCTCGTAAGGGGTTATTCGAAGATACTTCAACCATGCATTTGGTGTATTCTAGTCTATTTAAGCTTTCTGTGTTGGAATCCATACACAAGAATTTCCCAACTCTAGTAGCCAACCAACTTATACCACGCTTCGACCAAGCAACTAGCGATATGTTAAACATTTTATTCCAAACTGGAACCATGTTCACGCTGTTTGCAACACTACTCAAAATCGGTTCCTATGGTTTGACAATAAACATTTTATTCTATATGATTACTGAATCTTCCTCAAGGACCCTAATTCGATCTGCCATAGAAGAAAATTGGAAAAAGAAAATACTCCCATTCAATTTAAAGTCTATTGTACCTTGTGGCCCCCAGTGCTTCCATGGATAAATGACAACTACAGAGAAAGGCAGTGGAAAATCCAAGAAGAACCCTACGAGGAACCCCTTCCATTTCTGATCACCAGCAAGTACTATGTCCTTGGTAGGTACGAGATTTTCCCCTTCGAATTTCAAGACAATATCATTGACAGTGAAGGATCCAACATTCTTTGGTTTTGAAGTAAATAAAGATGACCATTTTTCCTTCAACAACGGATCTAGGTTTGCGTTTTCCGTAGGTGGGACAAGGATGGGTGTTAACACAAAATTTCATACCGATCAAATATGAAGAAGCGTAAGCAATAAAGATGGAAGGATAAAGGGGGTTTCAGACAGCAAAACCAGGTTCGTAGGGAAAAGACTAAATCCGAGGATTCATCAGAAGCAAAGTCCGAGAGCCAACAACAAAGCCATAAGGAAAAAAGGGAAAAGCCGAAATCAGACATCGATGGTCAAGAAGAATCAGAATACAATAATACCGATCCAATACCGATAGCTGGAGATAGAAAGTAATATTGAAGATTCTGAAAGGTCATGACAAGGGAAAGATCAAGGTCAATATGAAAAGGAAGAGACCGAGACGGTAATGCCGACAATGAATGAGATGCAGAATAACAATTCTGAAGCATACACTTGGTGCCGAAAGCATATAATCCAAGACATAAGCAGAAGAAGGAATGAACCTACCGATACCTACTTGACACCAACACCAACGTCTAAAGCCATCTTCAACATCACCAAAAGGTATTCTGGAAGCCCACCTTTATAACTAAAGATGAACACATATCCCTAAAGCCGGAACCGACTCCTTTTACTGCTACCGAAGATTTCATAATCCACTACTTAAGTAGAGAGGTATAGAGACGAATCGAAACTAGAGGTCCCGAAACCGAAAGCCATCAAGGCCAAGAATAATTTTAGAGACCAAATACAGGAAAGCATGATACCGGAGCCACTCCCAGAGTCCTAGATTGATATTGCAAAGACAAAGAAGCATCCATCAAGACATTTAATAGGAAGAAGGGCAGCCGAAACCTTTCTTCCAGAACTAGAGTTCACAAGAACAGCCGAAACCCTATTTCTGCATTCAAGAAGGGGTTCAAAAACCGACAATGTGGTCTAGAAAGCTAGAGACAACTATAGGAAGCTAGAGTAAGCTAGAGACACTAGAGGAAGCTAATGAAAGGTTGTTGCAAAAGGCTGATGACGAAAGGGGTAAAGCCAAAAGAAGACAAAAATAACAGCAAAAGGCCGTGGGGAGCAAGAGAAAGGAAGAAAAAGACAAAACAACGAAAGCCAAAGGCGGGAACAAAAAGATGGCACCAAAAAAAGTGACGGGAAAAAGAAGCAGCAAAAGGGGACCCAAAACATCTATAAATAAGACCCGAAGAGTCCCATTGGGAGACCTTTTTTCCTGATCTCTAAAATTTTCCTCTCATTTTCGAAGAGAGCTAACCCAAATATGTAAATCAGTTTGGGTATTTCTTATGTAAGCTCCTTCGTGAATAAAGTCATAAAAGCTGTTAAAGTGGACGTAGGTTCAGTCCGAACCGAACCACTATAAATTGTGTGTTCTTACTTTTTCCGCATGCTATGCTACCTTTAAGTACACTTTTGTGTTTATTTTACTATACGGTTGGGTCATCAGAATATTCTTGCTCAAGTTTTTAGGTTCTTAGCAACCTGACGCTTAAGCTATCGGGTTATTGGTGACCTGATGCTTTCCTTACGGTATAAGCCTTACCGTACTTACCTTTCCCCAACTCCTAAACCGTCGATTACCAAAATTATCTTCCTCATGCTTCCTACCTTGCACCTAGCTTAGAGGAACCGTTCGAAACCTATTTAGCTTCCTCACATGTGTCGTGCTTAGGGAACCCTTATCCCAAGGTAAATGTTGGCTCTCGAGTGGAAAAAGCTTGACACTCACCCCTTGATGGAAGAGTAACTAATCTCCAGGCTTAAGACCTTGATATCTAGGAAAGGTGAACTAACTCGAGCTTGTACGAACTGAATAATCCCATGTTCCCCTTCGGTCCATCTCCATAGATCTGTCCCCGGTGTTGACGAAAAGTATCGTCAACATTTTGGCACTATAAGTAGGGCTTGAACCTCTATCTCCATTCCTACCTTTAACCTATTGGATTGTATTCCCACTTTTCTAGCTGTGCTGTTCCGTCCCGGTTTTGACTAAGCTTTGAAGGAGCAAGATTGTAAAAGGAATCTCAACAAGAATCTTATGAATACCAAGGTATTCTGAAAATCGATTAAAGAATGACCCGATTAGGGGAAAGTGATAAAGAGGGATCCAACACGTCGCCTGTTCCAGAAAACAACATCAAACTAACTTGAAACTGGAGGATCTTCAAATTTAACAAAAGATGAGTTAGACATATTACAATTGGCTAAGCAAATTGACACCACAAGGATATTTATTTGAGAAGACTTGGTCCGAAGGTCCTCTGAAGCAGAACCCTATGAAGCGGAATCAAGGATCATAGCACCTCACGAACTTTATAATCAAATCGAGTCTTCATCGAATCTACATAACAACCCAATCTCATGGATAAACAACCAAGCATCAAAGGAGGCGGTTAGTTTAGAAGAAAACGAAAGCCTAACATTGATAGAAGATAGAAGGTTGCAAGGAATCCTCTTCTCCAAAGAGATAACGATGGAGAAGGTCCCATTTGAAATACAAGAAAACAAACTCGCGTACGATGGGACTACATACCCTGAGGAATACCTATCCCTTTTGAGAATTACATGGATACATATAACGCTTCTAAAGCCCTTTGATGTAAGGTATTCGTGACAACTCTTCATGGAAGAGCTCTTAAATGGCGCAAACATTATCGTGGCCCTCTCATCATATCTTGGAAGCAATTGTCCACCGCATTTAGCACAATTCCATATGCAAAAGGATTCGACAAATAACATTTGCGATTTTGCTAAAATCAAACAAAGACCAGAGGAGTCACTTAACTGCTATCTAAAGAGGTTTCACAATAAGTCACTCAAGGTGAAAGGGTTGACGGATAGAGAGAAGCTAAGAGTTGTACGATCAAGGTTGCTTGTGCAATCCCCTTTTGGAAGGAGCTTATCTTAAATGAGTGTGGAAGCTTGGATGATTTGTATTCTGGAGCTAATAAATTCATTCTCATGGAAGGAATACTTAACCCATGGAAAATCTTGATGCAAGAATAGAAGAAGGGCTTTGTTCCAATCCCCTTGCAGAAGGATCTACAAAATTTAACAAAAGGTAAGACTATTGCTATTATCACAAGACAGAAGGACACAAAACTAACCAATGTCGTGATTTGATAAAGATACACCAAGCCGAAAAGAATGCTTAACTAAGAAATTTAAAGTGAGGCTAGTAGGGAAGCTGGTCAGAGGCAACACAACATGGGAATAAGAACTTGACGATCAGTCTTCCATCTCAAATACTTGCTTTCATTAATCCTTTCACTTTATATCTTTCTTGTAATCGAACAAATACTTATGTAAGTTCGAGTGCTATTATAGGTAAAAACCAAACCCTGTTCCAGCTTATGCATACAACAAGAGCTCGAGGGCAGCACTTTCTGTTATATTGTGTCCCCTAGAAGGGAACAAAAGCTCAAAAGGAGCACATAAAGGGCCCAATGCATGAATAAATGCAAAAAAAGCTATCAATCAATAACAAGCTTCAATGTAAGCTGCTCAGATAAAAAAGCTCCAAGAAAAGTTGTCCAAAGAATACAATAAAATGCTCAATGTCGTTTTAGAATGGATATGATTCTTTCTGATCCCCCTATCCTTTTACTTTACACAAAGCACTGTCACCCGACTCATTTACTGACGCACATAAATACTTTTGTAAAAGGTATGAGACATCAACAATGCTTCCAGAGAGAAGCAACAAAAACACAACCTCCTGGAAGAGGAGCGACAAACAAAGTTTCCAGTGAGAGAAGCAACAACAAACACAACCTCCCGGAAGCGGAGAGACAAACAAAGCTTCCAGAGAGAGAAGCAACAACAAACACAACCTCCCGAAAGAGGAGCTACAAACAAAACTTCCAGAGAGAGAAGCAACAATAAACACAACCTCCCAAAAGAGGAGCGTCAAACAAAGCCTCCAGAAGAGGAGTAGCAAATAAAGCTTCCAAGAAGAGAAGCCACAAAGATTACATCTCCTATAATGGAGTCGCCTTTGGGGTAGGGCTACAGTACCTTCATCTCCTGAAATGGAGTCGCCTTAGGGGTATGGCTTCAACACCTTCATCGCTTGCAAAGGAGTCGCCTTTGAGCAGGGCTAAATGCTGCATCTCCAGCTAGTGGAGTCGCCCCCTAAGTGGGGCCAGTTATTATAATCCATGCATCTAACAATAAAGGGACAAGTGTCACTCTCTTAGAGAGCATTCATTCATTTGCATATCCTATGGGTTAGGAATAAGACTAGATGTTAGATACCTAAAGGCTAGAAAATTGAGAGGAGCATTCCCCGAGCAACTAATTATCTCAGGATAGGGTTGATTTATATTGAAAGTAGTCCTCTATATATACACATGTGAAGATTACTTCTTGGAATATTTAAGACTCTTTCTTCCAAATGTTCTCTGAGTGAACCTCCGAGAAACACACACATAATCTATGGTTGCTTGATCACATACAGTAATATTTGGATAGGTTGACACAATGCACATATATAACCACTGAATGTTTTGTGGTGCTTTCATTAGATGGCTTTTGAGTGAACTTTCAATGCTTGCTTTATGCTCTTATTAAGACATTCCACTTACGACATTTTCAGTAACTACCTATAGGTGCATGGTTTCCGCATGATTTCTGATTTCAATTTACTCGAGCATGAGCCCCGAGGTTGCTACGATTTCTAATTTCAGTTTACCCAAGTATGAGTCTTGGGCTTTTTGTATAATTTCTGATCTAAATCCACCCAAGCGTGAGTCTTGGGGCTTTCCGATTTAAATTCATCCAAGCGTGAGTCTTGGGGCTTTATATAGAATTTCTGATTTGAAATCACCTAAGAATGAGTCTTAATGCTTTCTGTATGATTTATGATTTAAACTTACCCCAACGTGAGTCTTGGGGCTTCCTATATGATTTTCGGTTTACATTTACCCAAGTATGAGTCTTGGGGTTTTCATGAGATTTCTGGTTTTACTTACCTGAGTGTAAGTCTCGAGATTTCTGTAACAATTTATGATTTCCATTTATCCGAACCTAAGTCACATGATTTCTAATTTTATATTACCCAAGCATTAGTGTTGGAGTTTTAACTAAGTGCAAGTAGGAATTTCTGATATCTAATTTTCTATTTTTGGGTTTTCATTTGCCTATCACATTCAGGTTTTCAAATTCCTGTTGCATAAACTCATGTTTAAGCCTTAAACTTTCATTCCTAGGTATTTACTTATTTCCATAAAGGGTGCTGATTTCTTTCTACCATTCTAACATACAGATTTCAAATACATTGATATCGTTACTAGATAAAAGTCCTCGACGTAGAACATAGGCAGGTACTGTGGACCTCCCATCCGAAGCCTTCCAACAAGGATCATGATCTATCAACACTTCGTACAAGGAGTTTTCTAAACCCAAAGCACATTTACCCTTAGTATTCGCTACCATGGTTAAAATTATGTTAAGCGCATTCTCAACACTTCGTACAGACAGGTCATGTTACTCTTGCTAACGCATTGTGCTTGATAGTCACGAATCTCCTATTGCAAACACCCAAATGAGAAAATTTAAATTTCACATTTCACATTTTTAATGGTGAATTCTTGTGAGCGTAATGTTTGGATAACAATATTGAGTTCTTCACTCAACACTTCTAGAAGAATGTTGAACTATAAATCAAAATTCTTCTTAATCGCATATTGTCTCTCATACAATAGGGCTCGCGATTCGCAAGTTGTGTTCAAACCCTTTCAACCGTCGAAAGTCATGTTTCCCCTCGCATTAGAGTTCGGGAAATATAGAGCTAATACTAAAAGATTTTTATAACAAATTTTGAGTGACAAGCGAACTGTACAGGAATCACAAGAGTTTGTCCTAAAGAACAAAAGCTTCTTCATACGGGGGAGGGGGACTAACTGTTAACACAAAATTTTGTACCAATTAAATATAAAGAAGCGGAATCTTTAAAGCCAAAAGGATAAAGGGGTTTCAGAAAGCGAAACCAAATTCGTGGGGGAAAGACCATACCCGAGGATTCATCAGAACCAAAGTCTGAGAGCCAACAACAAAGCCAAAGGAAAAAGGGAAAAGCCGAAAAGTAGACTCCGGCAGTCAAGAAGAATTAGAATACAACAATACCGATCCAATACCGACAGCTGGAGATAGAAAGTAGTATTGAAAATTCCGAAAGGTCATGACAGGGGAAAGATCAAGGTCAATATGAAAAGGAAGATACCGAGAGGGTAATTCCGACACTGAATGGGATGTAGAATAACAATTTTGGAAGCATACACCTAGTACTGAAAGCATATAATCCAAGACATAAGCAGAAGAAGGAAAGAACCTGCCGATACCTACTTGACACCAACATCTAGAGCCATCTTCAACATCAACAGGAGGTATTCTAGAAGCCCACCTTTATAACTAAAGATGAACACATATGCCAGAAGCCAGAACCGGCTCCCTTTACCGCTACCGAAGACTTCATAATCCACTACTTAAGTAGAGAGGTATAGAGACAAATAGAGACCAGTGGTCCCAAAACCGAAAGCCATTAAGGCTAAGAATAACTTTCGAGATCAAACTATTAGAAGACATGGTGCCGGAGCCACTCCCGAGAGTCCAAGATTGATATTGCAAAGACAAAGAACCATCCATGAGGACATTTAATAGGAAGAAAGGCGGCCGAAATCTTTCTACCGCAACTGGAGTTCACAAGAACAGCCAAAACCCTGTTTCCGCATTCAAGAAGGGGTACAGGAACTGGCTATGTGGTCTAGAAAGCTAGAGACAGCTAGATGAAGCTAGAGACAACTAGACGAAACTAACGAAAGGTTTTGACAAAAATGCCGATGACAAAAGGGAAAGCCAGAAAAGACAAAAACGACAGCAGAGGGCCGTAGGGAGCAGGAGAAAGGAAGAAAAAGACAAAACAATGGAAGCCAAAGGCAGGAACAAAAAGATGACACCAAAAAAGTGGTGGGAAAAAGAAGCAGCAAAAGGGGACCCAAAACCTCTATAAATAAGACCCGAAGAGTCACATTGGGAGACTTTTTCCCTGATCTCTACAATTTTCCTCTCATTTTCGAAGAGAGCTAACCCAAATATGTAAATTAATTTGGAGATTTCTTATGTAAGCTCCTCCATGAATAAAATCATAAAAGCTCTTAAAGTGGACGTAGGTTCACCGAACCACTATAAACTATGTGTTCTTACTTTTTCGACATGCTATGCTACCTTTTAGTGTATTTTTGTGTGTATTTTACTATATGGTTGGATCATCAGAATATTCCTGCTCAACTCGTTAGGTTCTTAGCAACCTAATGCTTAAGCCTTCGGGTTCTTGGCGACCTGATTCTTTCCTCATGGTATAATCCTTACCGTACCTACCTCTCCCCAACTCCTAAACTGTCGATTACCAAAATTATCTACCTCAAGATTCTTACCTTGCACCGAGCCTACAGGAACCTTCCAAAAGCTGTTCATCTTCCTCGCATGTGTCGTGCTTAGGAAACCCTTATCCAAGTTAACTATTGGCTCTCGAGTGGCAAAAGCGTGATACTTACCCCTTGATCGAAGAGTAACTAATCTCCAGGCTTCAGACCTTGATATTTAGGAAAGGGTGAACTAACTCGCACTTGTAGGAACTGAATAATCCCATTTTTCCGTTAGGTCCATCTCCATAGGTCTATCTCCGGCGTCGACGAAAAGTATCCTCAACATTGGGAATTGGGTTATCGAAGGGAGGAGGAGGGTTAGGCGACAATGGAATTGGGGTTGGCGGCGGATCTGGAAGGGGGTTGGCATTAGATTGCGTGGTTGGAGATTGGGGAAGAGAGACAGATGACGCCATTTTTGGGGAAGTAAGGTTAATTGTTATGTCTATCCCTTGTAATGTTAGAAACAAGAATAAAGCCTTATTATATTCCTTATCTCCTAGTTTAGAAGGACCGTCTTCGGTCCCTATAGTATGTGAGATCTTAGATGGCTTTGAGGAAGTCAAAGGATTTCCACCCCACAAAGAAATCTCTTTTCGTATTGACTTAGAGAATGACGTTGGACCAGTAGCCCTACTCTTGAGGCATATGATGGTTAAGGAAAAAAGAGAGAATTAGATAAATAGATTTAAAAATTACTATAGAAAGGATTCATTCGGCGAAGTACTTCAGAATGGGGTGCACCAGTTGTGTTTGCCACCAAAGTGGACGGATCTTTAAGACTTTGTATGGAATATAAGGAACTTAATACATTGACCAAGAAGAATAGGTACCCCTTACCTAGAATTGATGATCTTTTCGACCACTTTGGAGGAGTTGGAGTATTTTCCCAATTAGGCCTTGCCACTGGATTTCACCAATTAAGAATTGCAGAGGACAGTAAGGAAAAAACTGCGTTTAGGATGCCAGATGGATTGTTCCAATGGGAGGTTATGCCCTTCGGATTGACGAATGCACCCGCCTTCTTTATTGAATTTATGAGTAGAGTGTTTAGGGTAATTCTAAATAAGAATGTGGTAGTCTTCGTAGATGATATCCTAATATTTTCAGAAGACCATAAAAAGCATGAAAATCACTTAAGACAAGTTCTAAGGTTATTATTGAAGAACCAATTGAAAGAAAAATTCTCGAAGTGCCATTTCTGGAGGGAAGAAGTAAGATTTTTAGGACATATTGCGCAAAGTAAAGGCTTGGCTGTAGAACCCGCAAATATCGAGGAAATTAAGGAATGGAAGATACCTGAAAACGCTACAGAAGTAAGAAGCTTCCTTGGATTAGCCGGATATTATCGGAAATTCATTAAAGACTTTGCATAGATTTCTACTCCTTTTGCCCAAATAACAAAGAAGAATTTGGTATTTTCTTGGAGTAATAAATGTGGCATGGCCTTCTAGAAATTAAAGGAAGTATTAACTAGCGCTCTAGTCATAATTATACCCGATCGAAATTGTTTGCAATTTACATTAATGCATGCAGAACCGGTCTAGGAGCGGTCCTTATGCAAGAAGGAAGAGTAGTTTCTTACATTAGTAGACAATTCAAGGAACCGAAGAAGAGATACCTAGTTCTTGACCTTGAGTTTGCCGTAGTAGTGTTCACCCTTAAAATGTGGAGGCATTATCTCTTAGGGGAGAAATTTGAACTTTTTACCGACCATAAGTCTCTATAGTATTTATTTTCTCAACGTGAGTTAAACCTGAGGCAACAACGGTGGATGTAATATATTGCGTCATTTGATTTCATGATACAGTATACCTTAGGAAAAGGGAATGTTGTGGCAGATGCGTTAAGTAGGAAACACACAACCTTGCATGCGATCTCAAAATGGAAACAATTAGAGTTTCTCTCTAATTTTAATTTGCAACCCTCACCAATAACTTCTAATGGTTTTCTTGGAGCTATGATTATTTGACCTACTCTAAAAGAGAGGATTCGAAGTGCACAAGATCGAAGAATTAAGAAACTTAAAAGAGAAAGTGGGAAAGAAAGAGATATTTCCCCATTCGGTTAGATATTCGATTGGAGATGATGGAAGTTTACTTTGGGATGGATAACTTCACGTACCTAAAGAGGAAGGTTCGAGGAAAGAAATTATGGAAGAGTGGCATAGGTCGAAGATGACCATTCACCCCCAGTGGAGACAAAATCTATAGAGATATAAAGAGAAATCTCCATTAAGAAGTAATGAAGAGAGATGTGGCTGAATTCATAGCCAAATGTTTGACATGCCAAAAAGTGAAAGCGGAACAAGGGAAGCCCGGTGGATTATTACTACCTTTAGAGATTCCCATGTGGAAGTGGGAATATATGTTCATGGACTTTGTTGATGGACTTCCTAGAAGCCAGAAGGGAAATGAGGCAATTTAGGTTGTGGTAGACCATTTAACCAAAAGTGCTCATTTTATACCAGTCAAGAAGACAAGGACTGCAACCTCATTAGCCCAAGTATATGACAAAGAAATAGTCAGATTATGTGGTATCCCATACAATATAGTGATAGAGACCCCTTGTTTACAAGCGAATTTTGGAGAAGCCTACAAGCAGCAACGGGAACGACCCTGGACCTAAGCACGACCTATCATCCGCAGACTGATGGCCAGACGGAAAGAGTAAATCAAATCTTGGAAGACTTTCTCAGAGGTTGCATTATTGACTTTGGAGGAGTTTGGGAGAAGCACCTATCGCTCGTAGAGTTCACTTATAACAATAGTTTTCAAATGACGATTGGCAAGGCCCCTTTTGAAGCGCTTTACGTAAGGCCATGCAAATCGCCAATGTGTTGGTGGGAGACTACCGACAAGGTTACACTCGAACCAGACTTCGTCCTTGATTCCATGAAGAAGATATCATTGATTAGCCATAGGATGAAGGCAGTCTAAGATCGTTAGAAATCATATGCTGATAAACGAAGGAGGGAACTTGAATTCAATATGAGAGATTTGGTATTCGTGAAAGTATCCCCTCTCAACAAGACCATACAGTTTGGGAAGTCCTGGAAGTTGGCTCCTAGATTTATTAGACTTTTTCGCATCATCGAGAAGATAGGATCTTTGGCTTATAGAGTGGATCTCCCAGAGCGTCTATCGAAAATGCAGAATGTTTTCATGTATCCCATTTAAGGAAATGTCTTCATTATTCTACTATTGGACTCGAGCTTGATGAAATTGGGGACATAGGAAAACTTGAGTTAGAGTCAAGGTTCCCCGTGCCACAACAAGGATTGTAGAGAACGGAATCAGGAGACTCATGAATAAAACTGTTTGCCTCGTCCAAGTACAATGGGAAAATGATCCTGCGGAAAGCTCATGGGAGACCAAGGATAAGATGAGACTGACTCACCTAAAGCTTTTCTCGGGTAATTTTTCCTCAAAATAATATTTATGGATGCATCGTGATTACTAGATTGGATGTTAGGAAATAGATGCAACACCACGACACAACACACTCATATAGAAATACATGCATAATTAGGTTGTTTGCATACATATTGCATCACTTAGTACACCTACACGTTAGGATTGAGCTCACTTTAGTGGGTCTGCAGTTCATAACCACTACGAGTCACGGATGAGTATAGATGAATAAAAGTATAACATGGATGTACAATATGGATGTTTAGAGCGAGTTGTGTTTTTCACCCCTTCAAAAAGATTTCAGAACGAAAAAGGGGAGGGCGTGAGTGGGGAGAATGTAACACCCCGTAAAATATACTTAAATACAAGAATATTAATTAAAATGTATAAAAGTTGGAAATGATATTTTTGCAACTTTAAGAATTTGGCTACGAATTTTTTTATTTGGGTTCGTGGCTAAATTCTGAATCTTTTTCATATATAATTTGTTGAAAACAAAGAAAGTATAAAGAAGTTACAAGTAAATGAAATTAGACAATAAAACCTAAAATATACATATAATTAGATAAATAATATATATCCAAAATATATAATAAATAAAATAGATATGGATGAGTTTGAATTTCGAATAGAAGATAAGATGGAAGGGAGAAAGAATACTGTAAACAAGGTAAGATATAAAGCAAATAAATAAACGATATATATAAATTAACAGCCCATCCTCATATACGTTTATTGGGTACTACAGCGACCTGGAGGTCGATCGCCCCCCTAGAAGGGGTGTCAACCACCCTTCTAGGGGATATGTCAATAGCTTGGCGGCTGAAACGCCTAATAATGCTAGGTTTGGTTAGGTTTTTATGATTAATATATATATATATATATATATATAAATGGATGATTAGGATTATATCTAAATAATCCAACGACCCAAGCTTACACAAGCGACTATATATAGACCCCTAGTCCTCACAACTAAACTCTAGCCATTTTTCTCGTTGTGCTGCCACTCTACCACTGCCTCTATTTGTTCCAGAATTTAGGTTTTTCATCTTCTTCTAATCTATTTCACCTTCTCCCTATTATTTTCTAGTATATCTAGATTGGAATATATTTAGGAATTCATATGAAATATTTATAAGAATTTGATTAGTCTATTCTTATGTATATATAGGTTTATAGAGTCAGAAATTTCATCCAAAAGAAAAAAATAATGTTTGATTTACGCTCTTCAAATCAATGTGAGTTGAATATTGTATTTCTTAGGGAATATTCTACTTTTTTGGATTAACATATTGATTTTTATTTGTAAGAGGATTTGGCACAACGATAATATAAAAATGCCAAAACCCCCAAATCCTCTATTTTTATATTGCGCAATAATTGTCAATTTGGGTTTGTGGATCTTGGTCCTAGTATTGAATTGAGGATAAAAAAGGGTGATGTGCTTCTATTATATGTAGTTTATCTTTATGTCAAAATATTTTATTGTAACCTAAAATGGTTTGGATTTGGTTTGATTCACTAGTTGATTAGATTTGGGTTCTATTCTGAATCTGAACGTATTCAGATGTGAAGCCTATCAAACATAATTGTTTTTATGTGAAATATATAAAAAAGGGGGTAAATTAGATAAAATAAAGCCTATGTATATACATGTATATATTTCTGTATATATGTGTATGTATGTGTATTATACTCTATTCTTTATCCATGACTAAAATCATTCCAATAAGTAAAGGATGCGAGTTGAAACTTGTATGTATGTTGTATTTTCCATTCACTACTATATGATATTATACAATTATGCTATCGTGCCTTCAATATAGCGGTCAAAACATGGAAATTAACTTGTATATCTTTAAACTTAGGATAAGTCGACAATTTTTACCTCGTTAGAACGTTCTCTCGTTCATACGAAAATTAAGATTATTTATTTGTTTTAAATATTAGATTTATATAGCATGATTAACGTAATCAACGTAATAATGGTGTAATAAATGAGATTAGGATAGGATTCAAATTTGAAATGTCCCTATATATATTGATTGCTTGTGTGTGTGCATATAAAATGGCTTTACATGTATTAATAGTGACATACATACACGAGTTTAGTTGCCATTTGTGGTATAAGCCTGCCTAGAACGAACCGGCAAATCCAGCAACCACAAGTAGGCATAAATAATGTGAGAGGTCTGGGTGCCATTGGCCATTCAAACTTAGTACACTATGACACGATGTTAAACCTACTTGTATTAGAAGCTTTCCCGGAACATCACGACATATACAACATCTACAGATATACAGTTTAACGTGAGAGGTCTAATGTGTGTATATAAATATATAAATCTGTTATGTGTGAAAATAGGAGTTTTACTACACCTTGAGAAGGTCTTATGTGGTTGACTCTCTTGTTATCTAGTTTGGGTCCTAAGTGGTTAGGACTAGGAACCCCTCCGAAGGTTTATTCCTTAGAGAGGAACCAAATTCATTGGACCCAACCTTATTAGATTCGATGTAAGTCTATGGGTCCTCCTTCTCTAAATTGGCTAGGCATAGCGGTAACAGAGTGGGGTAGTTCACGGGGGATGTCCACTTCGTACATAAGCTTATAGGGGCTCAACTATGGACAAGACTGGTTATAAAATATATGTGGCCATAGCATGCTCACCAACTGTCTAAGGGAAGTCTTAAATGACATAGGTGTTATAATGTAATATCAGCTAAGTAGTAACGTTCGCAATACTACTTCCATAGAGTATAGACTTAAGAACGTTGACATATTAGGACAGGGTCTTAAGAAGCTAGGTTCATCCTCAGGGTTATAAGAGATCAAAAGAATCCACATTTAATAGGGTCATAAGTGATAGAGAATTCCCGCCTCCTTGGGTCTTTGCCCTAGATACACTAATGAGCGATTGACTTGAATATCCACCTCATTAGTTAGATACTTTTTTTGTGTGACTGTTTGTCTGTTGCGTAGACATACCATGATATTTGTAACCTGACAAATCTCGGGTATAGACTTTAAGTAAATACTATATTACAGTTGCATACAACTTTATGTTCTGACCCCTCTCCTTAACATATCCAACAGGTCAGTAGGTGGGGTACATTATGTTGATGTGAAAACCCGTAACTTCCCCGTTGAGGAAAGCGTGGATAGTTCGAGAACAAGCCACAACAGAACGCAGACGGAAGAACATTTCATTGTATATTACAACAATGCATCAGATTACAAGAATATACAGAGTATAAATGAATAAATATTACACAGAAATATCAGAGATTTAAATTACATTTAAATACATAGCAGCGGAAAATAATACAATACACAACTAGAAGAGATATACAGATACAAAGCTTTCCGGATATCGTTCCAGCTGTAAACCAGGATCCTGTGAATATAAATCTGCAAAACCAAAACTACTAGCTGCCCGTGTCAAAATAAGGGCACCCAGAGTTTAGGTTAAAACAATAAACTCCAGGTCAGTCATGTGACTGGTGTGAGAACTAAAACAGTTATTAATCTTTATTTTAAAATTAGGTAAATCAAGGGACCACGCCGTATAACACGGAACGGGTTTCCTCCCAAGAATACCAGCGCATAAAATAACAACGTAATGCTAAATAAAGAAAAATGAAGCTATTATAAGACCCAGGTCCTATCACACAATGCAACGCAAGCCGGGGGATAAGGTTTTTACATTATAATAGCCATGAATGCTTGATACGTTTATAAGAAATCATTTGATACTATTATAAGTGTATAGTGTATAAAACAACTTCAAATCATAAGTATCAAATCATAAGTATCAATCATTATAATAGCCATGAATGCCCCATACCACTATGTCGCCATATATAGGTTATACAATCAAAATCGCAAAGTCACGTATTTGGAAATTGGATTTCCGTCTGTGAACCGAGGCCAGGGATCGTCCTCTACCGATTCGAGACTCTCTAGCCCGAGCCTCCGGAACAGCCGCAACTGCCCCTTGGAGCGACAGGGCCGGTCCACCGATGTGGATTATAGTGCCTGAACAATACGTTTCCCCACCCTTTGGGGCGTAAATGAGCCAACGAATGACTCCATCGGACCCGGATCGTCCGATCTAACCGAGGCGCTTCGCAACAGCAACAACCACACAGGTGAAAAGTATATAAATGTCAGGGCTGGTAGGTCACTGACACCACCCTAGCTAGAAAGAAACGCATGCCCTCCATGAGGTCCTCTCCCGTTTTTGGTTCACAACCGGGGTGCGAAACTCGCGAAGTAAACGTTACACAAAGCTACGCCACAAAGGACGTGCTTCGATCATCAACCGCAAGACTTTGCTTTTCAGTAGAAGCCTTGATCATTTGCATCTTAGCATGCCACACAGGCAATTCACTCCATGCGTTTGATATCCATCAATATATAACCCCTGAGCTTGTACGTCTCAGAGAAGGGCGTTAAGCAAGAGAATAAATTCTCCGCCGCCAAACAGATATATATTTAATAGAGATCAATCACACGGACTAAAATCCAATGTCAGACACACAGTCCATTTGCAAGTCCGTTCTGGGTCTGAACGAAACCGGAGGCACCTAGTACCCCGCATATCCATCGATCTCCAAGTACGTCTGGACGATCACCAACTGTTTCCAACTTCTTGGGTGTACATCCCAATCAAGATTATCAGTAATCACCAAAACGACGTGAAGACCTCCGGTCTTCGACCATCGTCTTCATCTTCGGCTTATCGTCGTATTAGTTATTCAGAATGGGATAAACCCGGTCTTTCCGAATAACTCGCGTATATTTTAAATAAGTGTTACACAAACACAGCATACGCCTCATTCCAATTCAGAATATTCTTTTATTCACAAAATCATATTTTTAGGGAAAGGTCCCCATTAATTTTATCCAAGATAAATTCTTTCAAATTTATCCTTTAATCCTCCTTTGGATGTCGTTACAAACCAAATTATGGTTTTCCAACTAGTCGAGATTAGCGAACCACACCGAAGTAATTGTTTATTTTATTTCCCAATCCCAACCTATTCATCCCATGAAGCAAAACTGGTGATACTCCATATCTAACACCATGGTGTTATCGGTAAAATTAATTACCATTTCACGTTCAAATCTAATTAAAGATTTAACTATCGCTTTGGAGCAAAACTGGCGATACTCCATTCTCGCTCATTTCTAAATTTGATAATTTAGATTATAGATTCACATTTCAATCTAATTACAGATTCATTAAAACTCCTTTTACTGGGTTAAAGAACTAGGTGTTAATTAAAACACAGTTCACGACAAACCCAAATCACATTCTATTTATTATCGGGTTAAAGAACTAGTGTTATTTAAAACACCGTTCACGATAAACCCATTTCAAATCCAATCGTTATATGTTAGAAATTCTGATTATTTAAAAACCCTTTTTAAATCTAATTTATTTATTTAAAAATAATTGGGTTTTAAATTTAGTTCAAAACTAGTTCATTTCGATAAAAATCCATTTTTATCTTTTCAAATATGGAGTTTTTCACCCCAATTTTTCTCGAATCATTTCTTATGATTTTACACAAATTATCGATATTTTTGATAATTTTATCAAGGCCCGTACAGTCGATTTCCATCAACGGCCATCAAACTGCACTTACATCGACCTTTTCCAAATTTGATTTGGATGTATCTCCAAATCCAACCGTTAGATTTTGAATTTCTAATATTCATTAGAAAGCTTTTTTCAATACGAACCCAACGGTTCCGGTTTTAGGAGAATCCGATGGTCGGATCTCCCATAATGTCCGTTTGAAATAAATGGTCGAAATTTACGAACTGCCGTGGCGCGGCGCGTTCTATTCAGGCCATTATATATATAACATATATATATATATATATATATATATATATATATATATTTCGTCGATTACCATTCAAAACGAATTTTATAAATAGTTTTGAATTAGTTTCAAAAACAATTTCAACTTCCATCTCAATTCCAATCAAAATTGAATCTTTCCTTATAAATTCGTTTTAAAATTCATTTCTATTCAATTTAAGTTTCAATTCAATTTGAATTCATTTCACTTCGTTTTAAATTCGATTCGAATTCGTTTTCAATTCGATTCAATTCAAAGTGGTTTTTTATTCGATTCAATTCAAATTGGTTTTCTATTTGATTCAATTCAAATTGGTTTTCTATTCGATTCAATTCAAATTGGTTTTCTATTCGATTCAATTCCAAATTGGTTTTCTATTCGATTCAATTCAAATTGGTTTTCTATTCGATTCAATTTCAAATTGGTTATATATTCAATTGAAATCAAATTCGTTTTCTAATCAATTCAATTCGAAATCGTTTTATATTCAATTCATTTCGAAATCGCTTTCCATTCGAAATCATTTTATATTCAATTCATTTCGAAATCGCTTTCCATTCGATTCAATTCGAAATCGTTTTTCAATTCAAATCAAATTCGTTATATATTAAATTGAAATCAAATTTGTTTTCCTTTCAAATCAAATTCATTTCGTTTTCTATTTGAATCAAATTCATTTTCTATTCAAATCAAATTGGTTTTCTATCCAATTCAATTCGAATTCCATTTCAAAATATTCGATTTCGAAATCACTTTTCAATATTCATTTTAAAATGAATAAAATCGATATAAATATCGTTCATGTCAAAATGGCGTCAATCTAATCAACACGGCTTCATATATTTCTATTTTCAAATATTCTATTTCAAATATTTGTTTTTCAAATATTTCGTTCAACACATGACTAATCTCAACGGATGAGTATAGTCAACACATGAACCTTTATTTTATATTGATAAAGATGTAAATTTTATTATTAAAAAATTTCGTTCAACACATGACTAATCTCACGAATGAGTACAGTCAACACATGAACCTTTATTTTATAATATTCTTTATCTTCTAAATTGGAATGAGGTCCAATCAATCACCATTTAATGTTAATTATATGGATTTTCATACATCACACGTATATAATAGCATTGAAAAATAATCAACCATCAACCAAAGTGCACTACACTGTATAAGCATCAAATATAGATATCTAACGCTTATAACAGCCTGTCAATCAATCGATCGACATATTTAATCAATCAGGATGAGTGAACTTCATATTTCATCCCAACACCCGTGTGGGGTTTCAAACAATCAAACACAAATTTTATTCGTGTAGTTGGGCGATGTGTAAAATTTATCGTCCCAATCAATGTCAGTCAAATCGGTGTACATAAACAAACCGTCCGGTTTGTAAATGAATATTTATTTATTCACATTCACTATATTCATATTCACGTTAAAAATTATATTTTTAACGATAAAACATTTTATTTTAACATATGAATTTCTATTCAGTTCATTCTTTAAATAAAATGATATTTTTATTTTCTAACTTATTTTAGAAAATTTCGGCGGCATAACGGCACGATACTAGAAACGGGACAAGGCCTAGCCTTATCCCCGGTCTAGTGAAGGCCCACGCCATTCACACATCAATCAAATCAATTTCATTTAACCAAACTATTCAATTCAAACCAAATAATCTAACCAACTACACAACCAAACAATTTAACAAACAAGCCATCCATGGTCTGTGGATGACGGGTGTCGGGTGCTACTAAACACCGTCTGCATCCTAGTATATATTTCAACTAGAAATAAAGTCAAAAAGCGAGAAATTCTCACCGATAGCTATCCAAATTCCACGACTCTTCTTTTATAGAAATCTTCATCGCTCTCGCCTTTTGTCGCTTTCGTTGCCCGTAGCCACTACATATGTAAAAGTCGAATTTTTACTTCGCTATTCAATATATAAAAATCGAATTTTTACTATGCTATTCAATATATAAAAATCGAATTTTTACTTTGCTATTCAATATATAAAAATCATATCTTTTTTCCAAAGATCAAATCTTTTCTTCATTAAAAATCACGTCTTCACTTCATTAAAAATCTAAACTTTCTTTGTATAAAAATCTATATTTTCCTCGTATAAAAATCTATATTTTCTTCCTATAAAAAAACTTTCTTTCTACCTATAAAAATAAATAAGAAAACAAAGCTACATATACCAAAAATAAAATTGAAAAGGACTTACAAGCTTTAACGAAAGGGGGGCTGTTTTCAGCGCTGGAGGAGGGTGTGTTGGTCCGAGCTGGTGGTGGCAGAGGCAATGACGCAGTGGTGTGGCCAGCGTGGAGGTTGACTGCGGTTTCAGGGGGCTAGGGCGTCGGGGTCACGAGTTCGACAGGGGAGAAGGAGGGGAAAGTGGATCGGAGAGGTGGTGGCCATCAATCTAGGCGGCGCGGTGGTCAGGGCGCGAGGCAGTGGGGTCGACGAGTTCAGCTAGGGCTCGGTTTCTTCAATTGGGAGGGCGCAGACTCGAACGGAGAAGGGGGTTCGGTGATGCGAGGGTGGCGCTGGGGAGGTGGGCCGCCGGAGAAGCGGCACTGACGTGGCGCGTTCGTCGATGGCGATGGGAAGGAGCTGAGCGGGGCTGACGAGGTTTTGAAAATTTGGGGGCTCGATTTCGTTTAAAAGGGATTAGGGTTGGAAATGGATATATATATTATTATATATATATATATATATATATATATATTTTCACCTTAAAGTTGACTTTCCATTAGCACTCGAAATCAAGCCCACCGACTGCGTCCATAGCGTTTCACCCCCATTCCGAACCCAATGGGATATGTATCGTAGGCTGGTTCGGCCGTTTCGATCAGTTTCCGTTGAATTTACATTTAAATCATTATATTGAATTTTAAACGTACATTTCAAATTACCGGGGTCACATACTAACTCTAAAAATTCTCGAAAAAATATATATTTTCTAGCTTCGTATTGACGATATGGTCCTAACAAAACTAGTTTCGTCGAATTCTGAGACTGTTTGAAAAATGGCCATTTTCCAGTCGATTAAAATCAACTAAAACTGGCCAAACACGTTTTCCTTTGCCACGCTCACATATTGATTCGAAAAATTATGAAATTTGGAATCTAGCAATAATTTGATATCACGGACCCAACAAAAGTGGTTTCGTCGAAATCCGAGGTCGTTTGCAAAATTCCCATTTTTAAGGGCCCGAATTCCATAACGACTATTCAGAATTTTCAATTGGACATATCTTTTGATTCCCGCTATGAAATTTCGATTTGTCGGATTCTTTGGAAAGATATTATCAATTAGATCATAATGTTTTTGGTTTCACTAAAATCCGGATTGTTTTGCACCCGGTACATTCAATTGAAGTTTGAAATCGAATTATCGAACTACCGCGCCATTTTCAATTCTATTTATAATTATATATAAATATTTATATTCTAACAACGACGTATATAATATATACGTTCGAATTCCATTCAAAATGAATTTCTCGTCGATATTATTTAAAATGATTCATTTAAAATAATCAAAATTCGCTAAAATTACCAAAATAAAAATTTTAAACTGGCCCAGATTTTCGGGTTGTTACAGTTGACGAAGCAATGGTGGGGGCTGAAGACGAAGACGAAGATGCTATGATTTTATTAGTTATTATTGATGTACTTCTTATGGAAACTTGTTAGAATGAATCTATTGATGTACCTATGGAACAAATGTATTTTTGACAAGTCTGTGTTCGGATTTTGTGGATTTTGTAAAATGGTACATCTTATTTGAATATTGTATGCTTCTCCTTCTACTATGTGAGATTCCCATTTGAAGTGTATATATATTATTCTGTGCAAATGTAATTCCTTACAAGAACCAATGACCCATTTAGAATGGCTCTAAATTTTGATGGGCCTCTTATGGGTCGAAATCTAGGCCCATTCCGGGCGGGTTATTATAGATGGTTTCTTCTATAATGGGATTTCAATTAATAAATTCCTAAGCCGTTCTGCTTCCACATATGCATCTACTAATGCAATTAATTCTGAAAACATAGCTGAATCAGATATAGAGGACTGCTTCTTGGAAACCCAAGACACAATAGCACCTCCTAATGTAAATATCCATTCAATCATAGACTTGGATTTGGATCCTACATGGTTCCAGGTTGCATCACTATATCCTTCTATTACAACATTATATCCTTTATATGATAAACAATAGTTGATGGTTCCTCTTAAATAAGCCAAAACACTGGAAATAGCTTTCTTATGTTCAAAACCTAGATTACTCGTAAATCGACACAATACACTTATAGCATGTGCGATGTCTTGTCTAGTGCAATGCATAACATACATAGGATTCCCAGTAACACTAGAATACTCTAGTTGATAAATGGCACGTCCAGTGTTCTTTTCCAATATGATACTTGTATCTAAAGGAGTTGGTGCTAGTTTGTCATTATAATGACCATACTTCTTTAGGAACTTCTCAATGTAATGAGATTGAGTTAGTAATAACACCACCGCTTTCCTAATGATTTTATATCCCAGAATTACATCAGCCTCTCCTAGATCTTTCATATTGAATTCAGAAGATAGAAACTTCTTAGTTTCATTTACACAAGATATATTGGAACCAAATATTATCATGTCATCAACGTATATACATATTATAACATAACCTTTGTTATCCGATTTTCTATAAATACATTTATCAGCATCGTTAACAATGAATCCATATGATAGTGCAACTTTATCAAACTTCTCATGCCATTGCATGGGAGCTTGCTTCAGGCCATAGAGAGATTTGACTAATTTACAAACTTTCTCTACTTGGCCTAGGGTTATGAAACCTTCAGGTTGTTCCGTATATATCTCCTTATCTAAATATCCATTTAGAAAAGCTGTCTTCACATCTGTTCGATGTATGACCAAATTATGAATTGATGCAAGTGCTATTAAACCGCGTGTAGAAGATATGCGAGCAACTAGAGCATATGCATAAAAATAATCTACTCCTTCTCTTTGCTTATATCCCTTAGCAACTAATCTGGCTTTAAACTTATTAATGAAACCATTTGTTTTTAATGTTTTCTTGAATATCCATAGGTTTAGGACCGGAAGGTTAATCAGCTAAAACCCAAGTTTGGGTTAACATTATGGAATTCATTTCATCATTGATAGATTCTATCCAGAAATTAGAATCTCTAGAACTCATGCTTCAGAATAAGTTTTGGGATCATCATCGACGTTCATTTCATATCTTGTCACATTAAGGACTTCGTCCTTGTTGCTTTCTACGAGATATGTTACAAAGTTAGGACTATAGTCCTTCTCTATTCTCGCTCTTTTACTACTCTTGTGCTTAGTACAATTATCTGGTGCTGGCACTTTATTGTTGTTTTGAGAAAGAGCATATTCAACGTCATTGATATCATTGGTCACAGTTTGTTCTGGGCTAGACGATCTCAATGGATTCTCGATAATTTGGTTTTCAAAGAATTCCACGTCTATAGATTCTATTACTACTGAGATGTCAAGAATAATGAACCTATAAGTTATACTATTAAGAGAATATCCTATGAAAAAACACTTAAATTCGATAATGAACCTATAAGTTATACTATTAAGAGAATATCCTATATTAAGAGGGAAGATGAGAACATAGATGGCTCGAAGGCTGGTATTGTTTCCGAAAAGATCGCTGAAAACTCCACTCCCTTTATTACTCAAGAAGGGGGTCTTGCAGGAACTTCCGGAGGCCCGAGGAATCTAGATACCACCAATTACTTTGATCAGGGTGACATTATGATCTCCGGTCCAGTGATATCCAATATGGAAAGAACTCGAGAGTCTAGTCAGCGTCCTGGGAAAGCTTCTGAGTTAACAACTTCCCTTGAAACTGGTCTGTTATTATTGCTCGCACGACATGCTTTCTTTCTTATAACCTTTATAACTTTCGACTGCATGCTAAAATCTTGTTTTGTTCCTTAGGTATAAACATGGGACATTCGCTATCGGACAATTTCGCCTATCAAGATAGTTTTACCGATCCACAAAATCTTTTACAATCTTTCCTTTCTCGTCATTTGAAACACTCCCAATCGCCTTCAAATTCTCAGACCCGGCATGTCCTTGACCTCCCATCGACCGATTCTTTAAGGAGGGGAGGACCTGATTGTGCAAAGACATTAATGAAAGACAATAAGGATGAACACTTCATAGAAAGGGAAGAAAGGAAAAAAAGTAAGGCCGACCGAGGCAAGAATGTGTTTCACAAGTGTTCCTCATCACTTGAATCCCCTGAACGATCCATTGTCCCATGTTCTACTCAAATTCAGATGATACACGACCGTCCCCCTTATAAGTTTCCACCTGGAAATTCGATACTTAAGGATCGTTTCGGTGGCAGGGATCTACGGGGAATGTATTTTGACTTAGATTTGCATCCAGATGATAGGCAGGATGCTATTAATAGTCTAGATACCATAAAGAATTGTATGATTTCTCAGTTTAACACTACTAAGGATCAGCTCGAAACACAATTGAATTTGGCCTTGAATAATGTTGACAAATGGCTAGAACACTGGGCCAGATTTGGTTATGAGTTTCAAAGATTAAACGCTCAACACCTTGACCATATTGATATCTTGGAAAATGATAAAGCTAGACTGGTTCACTTGGTCAAATCTTGAGAATCTGAAATTGCCTCTTTAAAGCATAGGAACATCAAAATGAGCAACCTAGAGGCCAAGAATGATGAGCTTAGGAAAGAGCTGGAGGTTGTGCGAAAGCGACTTCTAGAAGCCCAGTCTGCTGAAGAACTTGCCGAATGTCACTAGCCTTAGAGTGAAGGGCTCTGATTTCCTCTAAACAGGAGAGAGTGGTTCTCGAGGGCAAGATTTCTTCCTAAAATGATACCCTTAGGACTCTTGAAGAAAAATCAAGCCGCGTAAAGAACTTAACAAAGCAAGAATCAGGACTGACAATACTTTATTCCAGTTTTATGTTTGCAGTGTCATGAGTCGTGGAAGTTTAAGTTATATGAACAAGGAATTTCCCCAAACTTTGGCCCTAGTCTTTGAATAGGTGCTTCTATATTCCAATAATGCTGATGATGAATACCTTCAAGAGCGGCTCTTGGAAGATATAGATCGTAGGGCTTTGGCCGAGGGCAGGAAGATATTGGAGAACGAGCGAGCTTAATCTTCTAGGGGAAAGATCCAGATGTTATTATTACTTGTGGCCCATCCATTTCCATTGGGATTGAAGTTTCGAGTTCTCATGTCCCTTCTTTAGGCCACTCTGCCCTAGGTGTTGTCTAAATTCACCCCACTACCGAGCATTCAGTTCAAGAAAATGCTGTTAAACAGTGTGTGAGTCATGACAATGCTTCTTTAATTGTGAATGATTACTAGGTCGACCTTGCGTACCCAGTAACCCCAGGTAAAATTGATATCTATTAGTCAGCCTCAGATTTGGATTTCCTTACTTCTTCACCTGGATTTGCTGAGTTTTATGCTTGTTATTCACTTGGTGTACTCTCACCACCTCCTTTGCCTGCTTGTGGTACTACTATTCAAACTGTCACTATTGATTTTGTCTTAATATCCACCAGCACTAACCCTCGCGTCACACCTTCACCATTATTAATTGATGTGTCAGATCCGGAAGATGAGGATGGGATTTGGAATACCAAGGCTGTGTCTACTTTGGTATGCAAAGGGAAACCAATTTGCAAGTAGCCCAGAATAATTAACCAGTCCTTTTCCGATAGTTCTTTGTGTAAACAGATTAGTAAGAGATGAATGTCAAGTAGTTGATCCATCCTTTGCTTCTCCATTAGCAACAACATTTATGACTTTTGTACTTTGATTTTAATCTGTTCCTTTATTTGTTACACATTTAGACTGGTTGTATATGCAAGTGCCGACCCTTGCTTAATATTTTTACGTTCACACACTCACAATATTATCACTTGTTATTATATTAGTTTTACCATTTTGCTTTTATGAGTGACAACACTTCATGGGGAATTATTTTTGTCAACCATGCGAACTTATTGTTCATTTACTTTTTAAGGTAATGTTATAATGAGTCTGTGGTATGTCTTGAATGGGCATTATTGATTTTTACACAATGGTGATGTCCCTATACCAAAGCTCTTTATAATTTTATAGATTTTTTTAATTTTTGTCATGATTTCAATTGATCAGTTTATGACTTTTGAATTAACGTTTTACCATATCCCCTGCCAACTTGGCTATACAAGTTTTTTTAGGGACTAGGTTTTTTTTAAAGGCACGCGAGGTCATTATGTGTTTTTTTTGGGTGCCCCCAAGGGAGGTCTTGGATTTCAATGTTGTAATCCAATCTTGGCTTTGTTTGACTTGGTTAACAACAAAGAACAAAATTGGATACCCCTTTCGGCTAGGATTTCTTCTTTGTGCTGGTCTTTCCATTGGGCCTTCCGACACTAAGACTTGGGTTTCCAGCCTAGTTTTTTTTATTGTATTGGCCCTAGGAGGCGGACACTTATCCTTCTCACCGAATTTCGTTTCGATTTTAAGGAGTTCGTGTCCTGCACCTAACAAGGCGCCTTTTCGGGACTAGCAATTTTCATCTGCGGGATAAATTTGGTAATATTCCTACATCTTAGTAGAAGCCTGATGCCGATCCCTTGAATGGATGTTTTCTTAGAGTTCGACATATTTCGCAATGAGAAGTGCAGCCTTGTGACTCATTGTTTGTCTTAGAACAACTTATTCTCTTGAGGCGATGCACCTATTCATCCTATTTGATTTTGCCTGATATTTGTGGTTTTCAAGCTGCTTTGCTTAAGATGTGCTTTGAGATTCTTCCTGTCTCAGTTTAGCTGTATATGATCAATTGCTTCTATCATGCCCAAATTTGAGAAATTGGCTTTTAGTATGAACTCATAAGTATGTCATCTTACATAAGCACCTAATCTTTAACTTGCAAACATTCATTTAATATAAAGTTGGTGAATCATTGCCTGCTGCTTACAAGAGTATATTAAGTAATATAATAGAGCAAAATAACTACTAGTTCTTGGGAAATAGAGCAACATGAAGTAAGAAAGTGGAACAAGACAACGGAGGTCGCTTGTTCAGAGCTGTGGTTACTGATCCTCAAGTAGGCATGGGCCTCGGAGTGATTTAGGAGATTTCCTCAAAGCTCGCTGCCCCTTGTTCGTAGAGAATCAGGAGAACATTCACAGTCTTGCACATATTGTTGCAAATGATTCTCCCTGACCAACTCCTCAGTTAACTTTAAATGCCTACACTCATCAGTATCATGTCCTAATTGGTTGTGGAAATGACAAAACCTTCCTGATTTTATAATAACATATCTAATTTTAATTCGCTCTAGAACTGGATACTTTTCAATGTTCTTAGTGGCCATGAAGATATTCCCTATGGTGTCGTTGAGGGGGGTAAGTTCAGAACTCTTAAAAAAGTGTGACTTCTTTTTAGGCTGGTTAGTTCTTCCTTCGTTGCTTCTTCTCGACATTTCGCCTGCCATTCCTAGGATATTTTTTCTCTTTTCATTCCTATCCATGGAACAAGCGCCTTTTTCCTTGCCTCCCGGGCACGTAATCATGTTTTGGAAATGAGGTATCTAAGCCTTTTCCGAGAGTGACGCCCCTTCGATGGGATCATTTACTAGGTATGGGGTTATGTCGTTGGAACGGTCATGCATAGTTGTTCTAGCTTTTCCATAGTCTAGGTTAACATGATATGTAGTTTTCTGAGTAGAATTCTCTCATTCAGCAGAAAATTCTATCTCGTTTGCATGATCCACTTGAGCGGATGGAAGGTCAGTGGCACTTAGCGCGGCTTTTACGGTAGTGACCTGAATGACGAGCATCGACTCAATCTTCTTTATAACCGCGTCATTTGCAATAGTTATTTGACTTGTTAGCCCTATCATTTCTTCTTCCAATCCTCTCTTGGTTTCGGCTGCTTCAACCTTTAATGGTTTCTCTAATTCAGAATGGATGGTAAGCGATGTGACGACGTTGAAGACGCCGTCACATTCGTCAGCAACATCCTTTGGCGTGTTCATGATTTCAAGCATAATTTTTCTTAGAGAATCTCGTCAGAACTTAGTAGGGAGAGAAGCAAATACGTCCTCACGGTGGGCGCCAAAATGTTTTCACCAAAAAATGGCTCAAACACCAAAGGTACTAGAATTGTACTTCACCGATATGGTAAGAAAATAAATGGAGCCATACTTAATAACAATTGACAATAAAAATGTGAGTAAGGAAATGGAGCCATAATTAATAACAATTTACAAAATACATCAACTTTCTTTTTTCATACATCTCTATATTCACTCAACATACTCTCGTTTATACATATTAATCCTGGGATTTTATGAGAAAATGGTAGAGTTTGAGGAAGAGAAGGACGGATGAATGATTGAGAAGGAGGATGTCTTCGATTTCCCGATTACAAAGTTGTGCTGGGCACCATGGCCAAATCGGTGATGAACTTCTGGATGGAGAAGATGACCCAAATCTTTAAGGAATGAATGAAGATAGAATTTAGCAGCACTCCATGGTTCAGAAGATTCGATCCCCTTTATGTTGGCAGCCATGGCCTATTTATAGGTGAGCTTCCTCAGAGAAATGAGTTGAAGTTCACATATGTAAGCGACAGATCGTTTCAGCCGGTAATTACCAAAATGCCACTGCCTGGTTGTTATCAGCTGTCATGTGCGAGCAACTTTATAAGAGCAATCATTTAAGTAGTCGAGTGAGAGACTTTAGTCAATGCCCTTCGGTCGTGGCTATATCTGGCACTTGGTGAATAGTCATATGATTCATTTGATTGTGAAATGAGCGGGTGACCAATGTCATACTTATGGTCGAGTGGTTTCATAAAAGTGGAGCGTGGGACTGGAATGGAATCAATTCTTCTTTGTATTTTGCACGACTGATCTCCTTGGCTCAAGGTCGTTCGACCTCCATTGTCTTTGTACCGTGCCATTTTTCTGTACGGCTGTGCTATATTGTTACCCCTGCTTATGTTAGATGGACGACTTGTCTTGTTTTATCATTCGAGCAGCTTTGTTCTGATGCGAACCATCGACCTTTGCTTCCGCGCCCGAATTACGGCTTGCATCTGGGTTTGGTTGAGGACATGGGTTCCTAAAATGTTGCAAGTGCTTGTTTTGCAGTTCTAACCCGGGCTCGGTCTTTTGACAGATAAACAACTCTTGACATATATGGATTGAGAGATTAGGTTATGAGGGAATGTCATCACTCCATATTGACGATTTATCCTGGTGGTAATAAGTTGTATTTAGAAATGGAGCGAGTTTACTGTTGGGAAGGTATGAAGAGGGATGTCGAGAAATTTATCTCGAAATATATGAACTATAACTTGGTTAAATTTGAGCAGATTGTTACAACCATTAGAAGTTCTTATGTGGAAACGGGAGCAAGTGTCGATGGAGTTTATCGATGGATTACCTAGGATAAAGTCAGTAAATGATGGTGTTTTGGTTGTTGTGGATCACTTGACCAAAATCACAAGGTTTATTCCTATCAGATCGACTAGGATAACAACGAAAGTAGCTGAGTTATATATTAAATGGATAGTTCGATTCCATAAGGTACCCAAAAGTATTGTTAGCGACCGAGATCCATTGTTTAACAACTGATTCTGGAAGAGTTTGCAAGAGCCGTTGGGAATCAAGCTATGTATGAGTACGACTTATCATCCCCAGATAGATGCTCTGACATGAGATGACCAATCGAGTATTGAAATATCTTGTGTATTATATTTTGGAGGATCGTGGGAAGATCATTTGTATTTGATAGTGTTCTCTTATAATAAAAACTATCAGTCAAGTATTGGAATGGCACAGTATGAGGCATTGTATGGTAGACCATGTTACTCTCCATCTTATTAGTTAAAGGCTAGAGAGAAATTGCTATTTGGACCTGAGATGATAAGAGAAACATCGGATCGTCTTGAGTTTATTTGGAAATGAATAAACGTAGCTCAAGCTCATCATAAGAGAAATGCCGATAAGCGAGAAAGGATTTGGAATTCTCATCCGGAGCTTGGAAAGCTCTCTTATAAAGTGGATTTACCAGAGAAGATGACAGCTATGCACAATGTGTTTCACATATCATTTCTAAGGAGGTCTGTACACGAAATAAATGTTATGGCATCTCTTGATCAAATTAAATATTTAAGTCCGAAGTTACTAGGTCTCGTAATCTGTTACGCGTCGTCGAGAGGAGCACCATTTAGGAGGAAGATTGTTAAGCTAATCAAGGTACAATGGAATCGAGCAGGGATGATGACGATTGCAAATGGGAAACGAAAGAGAGTACGAGGTTGATCCATCTAGAAATCTTTGAGTGGTATGTCCCATATATCGTATCTTACTTGTATTATTTTGTCTTGCAATATTAGACTTCTACACGCTAGGGTAGGACCAAACAGACTAACTAGCTTTTAATGGGTTGATTAGTGCAACCCATTAGGTTAATGGCCTGCTACTATAAATAGATGTGACAACCCCAATTTCGACAAACTAATTTTTTTTTTCAAAATTCCAATCTATCGAAACTCGGATTGGTTTGCTCTGGTATCCTGCAGAAAAGACAGAGACATAAAACATGTCAGAGCTCAGAAAAATATCTCACAGCAGGAAGGATAAAATATAGTATAATCAAAACATAGCCTTACCGTATTATTAATATTGCCTAACCAGTATCCAAAGCTATCATGTCTCTGCCACATTCTAACCTACGAGTGTGTTATGAGGTAGGGGTCAGAACACAAGTTTTGGTGACTGGATTTATACTATACACTTTGGATAATCTTACATGTATCGTTCAATCATATTTTCTTATCTATTAGGTTACTTGGGTTAACAGCACTCAAGGCTTACACACACGTCGTACCCATTTACTACCTAGTGAATTAACCTAATACAATATATGTAGCTATATCTCAGTATTGAGATACACCATATGGTACCCCACTCGTACGGTCTCCACTGTATCATCGCAGAAATATAGCAGTCCCCAATCATACGCCCGAATGTCGTACGGATTTCTGTATATATGTCAACGCTATGTCTGCAAAGAACCACTACTTTATATTATGTAAGCGATCAGACTTCCATCTTTGAACCATTTGATCGAATTAGGTTCCACCCTCGAATAATGCCCTCTAGTCTTATGATACACCACCCATAGCGACATGAGTGTACCTTGACTTTCCCACGTATGTATCGTCAATCGTTCTCGATGTCTATTGCATATATTCTCTATATGTGCGCCTGAGTCCCGTAGCAGGGCTAATTAAGAAACACGAAACTCAGTCGGGAGCTTTCAGATATCTGCCGATTGGAGATGCTAAGGTCTACTTTTACACTGGCTATGGTCCCACTAGACCCCTCCCTCAACTAATGAAAGGCACCCAAGAATATCAAGAATGAGAACTTAACCCCAGCCCCCTATGCCCTTTAAACCTATTGGCCAACCTCACCCATAACTAGATAGCAAAGTATAGGTCTTTTGGAGTTCTCCGCCTTTCCGCTTTATGTACTGACTGAAGATGGTAGGTAGACGACGAGTTGCTATCACAGGGCACTAACTGGTCTCGCCAAATCATGCTGGTCCATCTTAGTCTTTTGAATGCCCCTTATTATTGCAATCAAGGCATACTCATTGGTTCACCTACGCAGACCTAATCTCTGTGAGTGCAGGCGGATCATCTGCCACTCACAGAGGAATACCAAGAGTACCCTACATCCCGAAAGCCACGTGCTTACCCTTCCAGTCCTTTGGAGCCGTCAAATAATCAGATGAATGTACGCTCCCCTCGTGCCTTATAACACCTCGATGATCTACCCTGTTGGGTTATTCACCCTCAACCGTACGGACTAGTTTAAGCGCCTTACTTTAGCATGTTGTTAGACACTATGTCTAAACATTCTATTATGCGCTTGTCTCACCTCACCAGGTTTCAAGTTAAATTGGTTATTCCAATTCATATTGAATTCTTATTCAAATTACCAAGTTTCTCTTGCTTATTAATTTCAGTCATACAACTCAATTCATTTAAGTTTATTAATAAGCTTACAACATGTCATTCTCTAGATTATGGCCCAAGGTCTATGATCTACAATCCCTTTTATAATCTTGTTTGATTTCAATAACATGTTTTATTTAATATGTAATTAAGTACATCTAATTCACATGTTTCCAATTAACATGTCACTTACCATTTATGATTTTATATAACTTATTTCATTTCATAAGTTTTCCTCATCCTCTCTCATTTAATCAAAATTCCACTTTAAGTCGTCAATACGACTTATCGTTGTTTACTTATTAACTTAGTTCTATTAACTAAGGCCGATTAATAAGTTTCTCTACCCATTTATTATAACCTATGTTATAATTTCCCCTTGTCCCTAGGACAAGTCTAAACATGTTATTCTTACCAACGGGTTTCAGACTCCCTGACTACTTAATTTATAATTAAGTACAATATATTTTCCCCTTTTTTCTTAACTGGTTCTAGGTTTTCCCCTTTTTTGATTACTTAATTTACAATTAAGTGTCACTTAACTTAATTCACCAGTTATCCCATTCCCTTACTAGTTTATTATAACCTAAGTTATAATATTCACTTATCCCTGAGGCAAGTCTACCTGTTATACAACATTTTCATTAATGTTATTTATTTATAATAAGTTATTATCATTCCCCTTTTAAACCATTTACTGTTGTAAGCCATTATTATTCATTCCATGTAATATATGTTCCTTATTATATTAAGGAAAACACTTCATGAACCTTATCAGTTTGATAAAAGGAATCAATGATTTATTTTCATAACGTTTTCCTATCTAAATCCGTGGTAGCAAGTAATTTCTTTACTTTTCTATATTTATTGTGGCTTACTTGCAACAACGTTTTTGGAAATAAGTCATTTAGGGAAATACATCACTTTTCCCCCTTATCACACTAACTCAGTTCATTACATCCCTTCCTTTCTTATTTTCTGAGTTAGACATTTAATTACCATCCTTGCCATTTATTCATATCTTATTATATACATATATTTATTTATATATATAAGCACTAGACCTCTCACATTAAGCCTACACTTGTAGACGCTGGATTTGCCGGGTGGGTCCGGGCAGACTTCTACCACAAGCTGACTTAACCTCGTGTCCTAGAACATGTTGTTAATTCTTGCACTTAGGCCTCTCACATTAGGTTCAACATTAGTGGCTGCTGAATATGCCGGTCGGGTCCTGGCAGACTTCGGCACTAATGTAACCTAACCTCGTGCCATAAGTGTATTTACAATTTCTAATTGTAATCCTAGGCATATTCATTTTCATTCAATAACTTATGTTCAAATTGCGCGTCCAAATTAAAATCTCAAAACATAATATATGTTATGTTCATTACATGAAAATTTTAGACATATTATCCTTTTTACTGTAATATAGTTTACAGTAATCTAATTTACATGCCATCCAATTTTTGCCTATATTTTGTCGCATGTCATTTTTAACATATGTTTAATTCTACTAGGACATGTAAACATTCAATCGGGTAATTATTTTAACATGTCGTTCAATTAATAATATGTCCCAAGTAAAGCATGTAATTACAATCACTGAATTGGCTATTCATATGCTAACATGTTTATTTTCTCCGACATGTAAACATTCAATAACTTAGCCAATTCAACATAGGAATTTTCTGACATATTCATATCAACATTTCAATTTGTTACAATAGCAATTTATAATTAAACTGGCCATTTCAAAATTTACTAAAAAGGGGAATGCTAAAAGGTAGTTATAACATTATCTAAAGGCTATAACTTAAACCCACTCACCTTTAAGCTTTCCCCAAATTTTGAATCTGATCCGTTATATCATCCATGGTTTTCCTTTTCCCTTTAATTTGATTCACGACCTAACGACCATGGATTTATTATTTCATGAAAAGAGAAGGGAAAGAAAAATAATTTAAATAGATTGGTTCTTAGAGGTTTACCTTGCTTTCATGATTCAATAATCTTTTTATTAATGTTGATTCCCTCTTCCAGATCTGAATTCATAATCCTCTTAGGCTAACATTTTAATTTTAGAATAAATTTGAGAAGAGAGAGAGAGAGGGAGCCATGACAGAGCTCTAGCACAGCCGCTGAATTATGATGTTTAGGGTCTTATTTATAGGTGCTCAAGACCTTATCGTACACACAACGCTGAGTTAGCATTGTACCCAGTTAAGAAAATAGTCCAGGTTCGCAAATCAATCTAGCCAAATCTTATCGTACACGCAGTGCTGAGTCAGCATTGGGTCCCACAAGCTGTTTTGGTGCAGAAATTTGAATTTCGAATGTTTGAATTGTTTTGTTGTAGAAAGTTGATTTTTGAACTTTTGAATTTCTGGAATTTATTTAACTGTTTTATTCAAATGAAATATTCTTATATGTATACAATTCCTCTACCGACCATTTTACGCGTATATATATGCACAATTTTCGTTTTATTTTCAAAATTCAAACGATGTTGCACCATTATTTGATTCTTTCCATATTTCATTGACTGTAGCCTTATCTTGAATTTTATCTTTTGTATACATATATTTATGCATATATATATTCTCATATATATACATATATTTTCTTTATTTCCTTATATGTATGTTCTTATCCTTTCAAATTTTGAATTGGTATACGTATATATATTTGCATGTTCAGTTGGCCATCTCTAAAACAAAGATAAAAATTATGCCACTGCCGGGGTTCGAACCCCTAACCTCTATGTTACAAATCCAATGCCTTAACCAACTGAGCTATGAAGTATTTTGTTAATAAGTCTTAGAACAATGATAATTATTTTTCTCACCTTACTTCTCTTTTTCATGTTAGTTACAATACTTAAATTAAACCACTGCATGAATCTTTTTCTTTTAATGTTAATGCATTATGTTTGCGAATCAGTGCATGCAACATATTTAGATTGTATGCAACCAATCCTTTCTTTCTTTCAATGCTTGCATTACTTTTTTTTCAGTGCATGTATTTATAACATGCAATCCTTATTTTATTCTTTATTTTACATTTTAATTTGTTTGCATATATATATATATATATATTTCTCTTGTGCGTATACAAACTTCTAGGCTTAATAACTTCTTCATATGATGTCCGTTTTACACAAACCAGGTGTCTATCTTGACCAGAATTCCGAGACGGATGCAATGACGCAGTCCATTTTACTTAATTCTCATTATTTAATTAAGTTATTCTTATTTTTTATCTTAAAAATACGATTGTTACAATAGAGGGGCTTGGGGGAGAGAATAATGGGTTTTCTCTTCATTCAAGCATTAGGCTTGTGTCCATGATTCCCCGAATCCAACCTAAACCCTAATTTCTCTATCTATTCATTCTAGTTCATCCTAAACCATTTCTAGTGACTAAATCTTCATTCTAGTAGATTAGATTTCATCAATTACAATGATGTTAGGGATTTTAATCATTGTCATATGTGGGTTCATCGAATTTGCATTGGATCTGGAAATTGGTGAATGAAAGATATCACTCACACGGATACTACGGATATATTATCATACATGTTAATTTCACCATAGACTTGATCATATATGTTTAATTCATATTTAGACATCCTAGGATAATCTAATTTAATAATATAAAGCTACAAGATGTTAGATTAATCATGTTCTTGTGTATGTTTAGATCCAAATCATGTTATATCCATTGTTTTACGATATGTTTAATATATGTGCATGTTGGTATGATCAAGACTAGATGAATTGTTCTTTGATTTAATTGAATTGAATGCATTACTTGAATCTTTTGTTAGAATCATTTGCCGTAGAGCTTAGGATTGAAGATCAGAGCAAATTGTAGGTTCAGATGATTGAATTCAAATGAAACTTGTAGAGGAGATCTGGATGATACCGGAATAGGACTCGAACAATTTCGTGTTGAAACTCTCTAAGTGTATGGACTAGTACCGACCCACAGCCTATGGACTGATATCGATCCATAGATATTGGACGTGGATTGATGAAAATTGCAGCATGGGTTCCTATATAGAAAAGCAAGTCATGTGCAAATTTTGGTGTAATTTAGATAGGTTGGATTATTATCGCTCGAGTATGGGTTGATGGACCAATCGAAAAATTCATCGAAAAGGGATATGGCTTCGAGAACGTACTTGTAGGAAGTTCTCAAGAATAGGGTTGAAGAAATCCAACACTTCGTTGATTTTCGACTAAGTGTATGGACCAGTGTCAATCTATATCCAATGGACCGATACAGATCCATCATGGTAAATGGCGGAACTCAAGACAGAGTGGACAGAGTCGAGTTGATGTAACGCTGGTCATGGGATGATGTAGGATGCAAAAGGATGATGAATTGAATCAGCTTGGAATTGATCATGAATGATAATGTAATTATTTTGAAAAGTGATTCGACTAAAGGGTTTAGTCATCAAGATGGATGGCTTGTGAAATTGGAAGTGCTAAGGAATCATCACAAGTCGAAGGGTCTAGCAGTCTCAAAGCATAGGTATCGTGGGGATGCCCATTAAGATCAAGTCGTACCGCGTACCCTAGATGTAAATGGATATAATTATCTTAGACAGAGGAAAACATACGTGTGGTAGTGTATGTCAGTCTGACAAGAACAAGGGTTCCCATTATCCCTTGATGGAAGACAACGACCGATCATTCGATGATTGATGTATTTAAGGCTTAAGTCAGTAATAGCTAGGATATTGTTTATTGCGGATGCTATGGTCGATTGTATGCTTTCTTCTCTATTTCTCTATATAGGCTATCACCTTAGGTCATCGAAGAGAAGTGGAATTAGGGGATGTCCTTTTCCTATTTTGAGGTGACATATTATAGATGATTATCATGTGCTAACTCTATGATTGCATGGATAGATTAGATGTTGAACTGTCCATACTCATATATCCTATGTAACCGTTGATAGTTGTTTTACTGCTCAGTAAGAACTATTGTCTGACTCAAGGTTTTCTATTTCCTCTTATTACCTTATGCTGCTTATCAATGTTGTTAGTGGGTAACTGAGATAGCTGGTAACACGTTTGGTGCCAATGGGGTTGTGAAACGACGAGCAAGAGGCTGTTGTGTTATTTCCATACTATATAAATACTTGTTGATTTCGTCGAATGTTGATGATTGTTGGTACATTGAGAGATATGTAGTGATGCTTGTTGTACACATATTCATTTACACAATTGTTTTGTATTAATGACTTTGAGATGTTAGAGATTGGATTTTCTATTCTATAATGTTTCACTGCTATATCCAACTGTATATTTTCTGTTATCTGTTATCCATGAGTTGTGAGCTATACGATAGGTTCTGTTTCAAGTTGTTCTTCCTTGATAGTTATTCCACATTAGCATGGCAGGTTATATAATTTACTTTTTCCTTAGTTTTTTGCAGGATTTATTAGGCAATTATTATATAAATTATGGCTTTTTGAACATAAATAATTCTATTGCTTCGCAAGTTATAATTCCTAGCTCTACCGCAGTTGCCATAGTTTCAAAATTCTCGGTCAAGCGTGATAGAACCAATGTATAATTAATCTATACGCTTTTTTGTTTTTTAAGTGTCTATTTTCCCTACATGTCATAGGGTTGTTTATGCAATTGAAATGTGCTTGGGATTCACTAGCAACTTGTTTTCTATCCTAAAATCCAGCTTAGATTGTTATAACTTTTAGACGGTTATGGTATAGACTTGTTTTTATCCCCAAAGACTTAATTATCTTGACTTATAGCTGCTTGGTTTCTTTTGATTTTCAGATTCAATTCTATTTGAGGTTGTTCAACTTCACTTTGGGGTATGATTTTTCCAATTCCAATATTTTAGGTCGATTGGTCGCTGATTAGACTTTTGAGTTTCTCGAAGCACAGAATTATCTACTTCTAGAATTTTTTTCAGACGTATAGAGGCTAAATCGATCTCGAAGTAAACCGGTTTATCGTGAGAAAATTTCAATTACCAATTACCAGTGATCTGATGGCTTTCGGAACATACTAAACATCCCACAATAAAAGTTTGGATCAACTTTCATCCTACCTTATGACATAGTTGATAGCTTGCGAGATGTGTTTTGGTCGGATGTTTGGTAACCTAGTTAGGAATTTCTGCCGAATATTTTAACGACATAACCAAAGTTGGATGTCCGCTAGCTAGACCGTCTCAAGGTGAAATTCTCCAATAATCAAAAGAGATTTCGGGTCGGGTCTCCAATACCCATGCCAGAGTCAAATGCTCAGTGATCAAAACCAATTTTAAAGCAATATTTCCTTCATAAAAGGGAATTTTGGGTTGAATATCTAGTGGACTAACCGAGGTCGGATATGCGGTTAACATATAGGTTTCAGAGCAACATTCACTACTTCCAAGAGGAATTTCAGGATCAAAATCCTATGATGTAGTGAACTTAGACCAATGATTCATTGACTCTGAGAAGTGCTATTGATCATTATCCTACGACCTAGTGGCCTCAGAGTGATGAAGCATTGACTCTAAGAAATTCAGGGTTCATGTTGGTAGAACAAAATTTTATCGATTCTTGGAGATTAGAGGGAATTGGATCAATCTATTTGATGATCCTACAAATTAAAGCTTATTGAGAAAAGGCATATTTATTAATCAAAAAGGAGGCAAAGAGTCGTTTCTGCCAATATATAACACCCCTAATATGGTCAGATGGCTTATTTTGATGAAAATGAAAAGATTATAGCTTCAAGAATAATACGGTCACAAGAAATTATTGTTCCAAGCTAGTGGCATTAGGATTCCATCAACTATCCTAAGCTTGAAAGTTCAATCTAATAGCTTTTGGCCATTCACAAAGAGCCTTCCCCAAATTGGCTAGAATCCTCTAGTATTTATCATCACTTGCTTAAGAATGAGATCTCCTACTTTAAAGGTTTAATTGCGGACTTTACCATCAAAGTGTCGTGCAACTCTGCTTGATGCATAGCTATCCTATAACAACCCAAATTTCTGTAATCCTGAAATTTTCAGCAAAATACTAAAAATTCAAGTTTACTAAAACCCGAATTGTTTTGTTTGGTATCCTGCAAATAAGCAAAGATAAAATACATCAGAGCTCACAATAAAATATCACGCAACGGAAAGAATAAAATATAATAGTAAGTAGATATTGACCCCAATAATGACACCATCTAACAAGTGTCTCTAAGTTGTGTAATTTCTGCCCCTTATCTACTCTTAACCTGGAGGAATTGGTCAGCACTCCCTATCCCCAACAAGGATGCCTCTCGCCTGAGCAACTACACATGACTTCAAAAATTACAAATGTATGACTTCTATGTTGTGTTCTTGAATTTACACGCATAGTCAACGATTTAAGTTCACCCTTCCTATAATCTGATCCTCGAGTATATGATTTGAATGCGAAAATTGAAGGAAGTAAATTGCTTGTTGAATCAAGTGATATTAAATCAATTCAAGGATTCAACAATTATTTGAATTTATGAAAGCTTTTGTATTGCAAGAGTATAGAAATGCAATTCAAAAATTAAATAAGAAATAGAATGATTCAGGTAATTTGGAAATTATGATTGACGTGTTCATATAATGTTAGAAGGATAGCAATTCTTCAGGAAGAGTTATTATCAATAGAAACGTCCATTTCCTTTTAGAAATGATGAGGAATCTCTACATGAATCAAAGAAACCTTTCAGAAAAATAAGTACTATTTGGGATCAGTCGACTGGTCTGAAATCCATCAGTCAAGTAGTCAAAATACTGTAAAATCGTATATTTAAAATAATTTAGAAAACTAGCCATTACTGTCAGAAGTTTTACTCACCAGTCGACTGGTCGAAAATCCACCAGTCGACTGGTTCAGTAAACTCTGAACAGTCTGGCTGCTTTATATCATATATATCAATATAAGTATATAAATCTGTTTTGAGCATTCATGCTATAATTTGAGGATAGATTTTAACATAAATCTAATAACATGACTCTCTCTCTCTCTCTCTCTCTCTCTATATATATATATATATATATATATATGACATTTTAGCTCTTCAATACGATCTTTATTGATTTCTATTTCTTCAATGTATATGAATTCAGCTCATCAATGATCTCCATTTCTTTGTTGTCATTAATCGAAATCTCGTGTATCAACATTTCCACCTTTTTGATTGATGACAACACCTTGCATATATGTTTGAGATAATGAGTAGCTCCCACTAAAGGTATGCTTGTATATATTTTTATCTCCCCTGTCTAAATGCTTTCTGCAACATTTTGTTAGCACATAAAGTATACGTACTGTTTTTCCTATAACAAAATGTTAGTGTATATAATGTATATGAAATATGACGACACACTTCTCCCCCTTTTTCTTCCATTAACAAAATAAATACTATGATAAAACAGTAATCAATCATAAGACATAAATAATTAAAGCACCTTCGGGAGGTATTGGATTATGTGCATTTCGATAAAACAGAAATTTGTTTTCATAGATATTTAGAGATATCAAAATTAGCCTTCTTTTTGTTGTAGTGTACCTGCAAAAAAATATGATATATATACTTTGGTACCCACTTCTTTTGTTAGGGTCCAAGGGTTATATGGAAGGTAACCATACCGAATAGGGTTTAATGGAACCTATAAAAATTAAATTTATATTATTAACCACCGAAGTAAAGTAATCATTAATATATTTTTCTCCGTTTTCGACTTTACAGGTTTTAAGTAACTTCTATTTGCATTTCCGTTTGTATTTCTAGATATATCTCTAGTCATAGAAGTATTCGAATTTCTATAATAATTGGATCTAGGATGAGCAATCAGTACTAGTAGTGATATTTCTATTATACATGACAACATATCTAGTACTACTTCTATGATTATATCCTAAACTACTTTTGTCATATAAAGGTCGAGATCTAGATAGAATCATAATTAAATCATTTTGACCTTTATTAAATTTTGCAAACTTATTTGCACATTTACCAAACTGAATTCCAAAATCGCGATTGACAAAAGAAATATTGTTAATTTGAAAATCAACAATTTCCTTATCTAATTCAGGGTTCTTCCTTTATAAAGTATTCTCAGTTTTGAGACTACAAATTTGAGATCCTGAATTTACTAAAGAGGATTATAATTTTTAAAATTTTCTTTTGGGTCAGAAATTTCATTTTGCAAAATGTTACTATTCACCTTTAAAAACTCACATTCTTTAGATAATTCTATTTTCTTTTCAGTTAAAGCTCCATTCTTTTTTTCAAGAGACGAAATTAAAGAATTAGAATTATTTAAAGAATCTTCTAATGGTTTATTTCTATTTTGCAAAAGATCGATTTCCTTTCAAAGAACATTGTTTTTACCTTCCAGTTGCTCATTACTTTTTGAAGGAAATCTTTTTGAGAAACAAGCCCTTCTAAGGTATTTTCAAAACAATTGGCACCTTTTACTAAAAAATTGTTGTAACGACTCGGATTTTGACAATCTTGGTTATTCGATATACAACACATATCGAACATCCAAGGATTCGAAAATAACCGAATAGTTAATGAAAGAGGTTAGAGGGTGGGAATAGATAAGATAGAACTTATTGAATAGAAGAAGAAGAAGAACATCATCATTAGAGTAAACACGAATACCACAACGGAACGAATAAAATATAACATAACTTTTGAAATACAACAGTATATGTATACAATAACATTTCAGAGTACAACACTTACAACAACAGCGGAAATAAATAATAGCTATATAATCCTGAAGCCTCCTGCTCCAAGCTCTCCAAGTGCATCTATAAAATCTCGACTACTTGACTTCCTGTACAAATTTAGGCACCCAAGAGTTTAGGGAAAACAAAACAAAATAAACTCCGAATTCCGGTAGGCTTTGCAACCATTCCTTCACCCCCCAGATAGCGGGCTAATATCCCACCGTGACTTACATTGGTACCTCGGCACCACGTTTTACGGCCAGCCTTTCGACTTCACAAACAATCCATTACTAGGGACATGTAGGAGTAAGAGTCTCTCGTTCGCCACCTAACGAAAAGCGAGAACCCCCTATCATGCGACACATGCACTAAGCACGCAACATGGACTGGTGTGAGTAAAACAGTTTTAAACTGTTTGAACAAGTAAACGATATCTCATAAGACCACGCCGTATAACGGAACGGGTTTTTCCCTTATGAGAATCAAAAATATATTTATATCAAAAACCTTTTGATATTATAATAATGTCTATCTACCACAATATAATAATCATCCAGCAGAAACGCTTTCATCTCACGTTCTACATATATGGTATACAATCAAAACCGCAAGCACGTATTAGGTAATGGATTTCCAACTATGACAAGGTATGGAACCACCTTTCGCTAGTGTACCTCTAGAGAGGAATACACTGGGTTCAACAAGAACATCTTGCAACCCGGCCACACATGACCAATCACTCATTTCGCTTGAGTGTATCGAATGTATATCACCAACGGTTGGGATCAGCTACCGTTTCCCGAATGGGACAACATCAACAATAGATTTTTAGAAGTAATGAAACCCTAGATCAGGTGATTATACACCCTAATAGGTGCGATCTACATAGCCATGCTTCCTGCCCGATTTCTGTCATTTCCCGGATGTGAGGCTAGAAGCTACGCTTATCTTTTTCATGCCACATCTTCATTCACTTAGAATCTCACATCGTCAAACCTGCCAAATCACAAATTGATTTCCCCAAAAATAACACGGGTGTACAACTAAGAGAAACAAATTCCTCCGCCACCAAACGTGAATACATTTGAAGAGATCAACTTACGCGATTTATTAGATATACTCTGTCAGACCTTTGTCCATATAAGTTGTTCTGGGACTGGACAAACCGAAGGCACTATTCAGTACATCCATCTTAGGCAATTGTTATCTAAGATTTATACAACAGCCCTTGCACTTTACTCCGTCTTCAATTATCTTTGGCATATATGATTCGCAGCGCTTATGCCTATACAGAGTGGTTCTTTGGATAATAATCCAACCGGTCTCTCCATATTAACAACGTTAAAATGGTCAAAAACTTCGATAGTCAGTGAGTTAACTATCAAAAAAAAAACACGTGTGCAAATAACGATATCATTTCCAGATGGAAATCATAACGATCAATCATCATTTAACATTTATCTCTTTATTTCATTAATTTACTTTTCTCCTATTTCCATATATTCTAAATTCTTATTTTCTATTATCAGAAAACATTTCTGATTCTCGTTTGGAAAATATTTCCAAAACTCCTTCACTATCAAACCTTACCATTTCCTAGTTAAGAAGGAAGTCAATCAAGTTGGGGTATAATTACCTCTTAGACCTTAACTGAATAAAGTTTTAACTTCGAAATAGTCAAAGCTTATCTTTTAAACCTTTAACAAACTTCCTTACGCAACTCTCGTTCGAATAAATCTCTAATCGATAACTCCTCCCCTCGAATAACTATATTTGATAATCTCTCATACGAATAACTTGATTCGAAAACCTTTATTTGAATAAACTATATTCGATTAACTCTATTGATTTAACTCTAATCGATTAACTCTTTTTACTTATCTCCTTACTTAACTCCTTTCGAATAAACTATGTTCGATAAGTCCTTTAATTCTATTCGAATAAACTATATTAGATAACTCATTTAATTCTATTTGAATAAACTATATTCGATTAACTCATTTAATTTTATTCGAATAAACTATATTCGATTAACTCATATCGAATAACTAGATTTAATAACTCCTTTCGATTAAACTATAATCGATAACTCCTTTCAATTAAACTATAATCGATAACTCCTTTCGAATAACTAATTCGATAACTCCTTTCGATTAAATTATAATTCATAACTCCTTTCGAATAACTAATTCGATAACTCCTTTCGATTAAACTATAATCGATAACTTCTTTCAAATAACTAATTCGATAACTCCTTTCGAATAACTAATTCGATAACTCTTAAACTATAATCGATAACTCCTTTCGAATAACTAATTCGATAACTCCTTTCAATTAAACTATAATCGATAACTCCTTTCGAATAACTAATTCGATAACTCCTTTCGAATAACTAATTCGATAACTCCTTTCGATTAAACTATAATCGATAACTCTTTTAATTCTATTCGAATAACAAATATTCGATAACTCCTTATTCGACTAACTCTAATCGATTTATTCTAATTCAATTAACTTTATTTAATTACTCTATTGGTTAACTCTAACTCTAACTGGTTAACTCTAACTGATCAACTCTAACTGGTCAACCCTAATTGATTAACTCTGACTGATTAACCCTAACTGATTAACTCTGACTGGTTAACCCTAACTGATTAACTCTGACTGGTCAACCCTAACTGATTAACTATAACCGATTAACTCTAATTGATTAACTCTGACTGATCAACTCTAATTGATTAACTCTGACTGATCAACTCTAATTGATTAACTCTGACTAATCAACTCTAATTAATTAACTCTGACTGATTAACCCTAACTTAACTCTGACTGGTCAACCCTAACTGATTAACTCTAATTGATTAACTCACTTCGAATAACTCCTATTGAATTAATTTCTTTGATTTATTCCCTTTCTATTTGTTTACTTAACAAATAACTATTCCCTTTTCAATTCTACTTATTTAACCAATAAATAATTCTTTTCTCTTTTCTATTTATTTAACAAATATTTTCTTTTATATTTGTTTTCATAATTTATTCCCTTTTTCTTTGTTTTAGAAATATTTTCCTTTATATTTGATTTCACAAATATTTTCCTTTATATTTGATTTCACAAATATTTCCCTATATATTTGATTTCACAAATTTTTCCCTTTTTATTTGATTTCATAAATATTTCCCTTTATATTTGATTTCATAAATATTTCCCTTTGTATTTGATTTCACAAATATTTCCCTTTATATTTGATTTCACAAATAAATTCCTTTATATTTGATTTCACTCATATTTTCCTTTATATTTGATTTGATTTTATAATTACTTCCTTTTATAAAATCCTTTTCCTTTTATATATAAAATCCATTGATTTTATATGCATAATTTATTTTCAAAATATACTTTGAAAATCTCCTTTTTACATCCCTGTATTTCTTAGGTATTTAAAATAATAAATAACAGTGATCGATATCATTCAACAACATAATACACAACAAATTTTATATCACATCATATATTACAATATATGAACATGACAATATTATAAATATTGAGGAACCTAGTTGGGTCCCTCCAACTGTTTTCCTGCATCACAGATGTTACACAATAAAATCAACATCACTTCTGGTTCAATATGAAATAATTCTGTTAACAGAATCAATATATTTAGATTTAACGGTTTATATATATATATTTATCTATATATATAATTTCCACTAACTGACTAGTAGTTCAATCAAACAGTTAACACACAGTCAATCAAACAATTTTAACAGTTCTACAAATACAACATGAAGATATAAACTGTTCTGAGTTAGTGAGATTTACTCACATTGGCAGTTCATCGTTAAAGAACGAAAAACTGTTTGTTTGATTTGAATCAAACAATTTATTTCGCCGTAAATTCAAACGAGCTTCAATCTATTCCCAGTCAGTCCCATGTTGCAGTGCCCGTCCAAACGATCCCAACGCAATAGACAGTTCGTAAATCTGACCTCGTATGAAATAGTTACGACATTTCGAAGTTAAATAAATATTTAAATTAAATTTAAACCCTCAACAATTTAAATCGGGCCTCACGCCATCATTCATCGGCCCATTTCCTCTTAAGCCCAAACCCACACGTTACCATCTTCCTCCAACAGTTAAACGCAGCTGCCCATTTTCAACAGCGATTTCCAATCGTCCTTTCAATCCTCACGACTTCGTTTCTTCATGAAATCGAACCTCAAAACAAGCTTCACCGTTACACTCCTCTCCCCATCCTCTTCGAATCCCTCACCAACACAACCAGCTCGCACCTACTTCTCATGTCGCGACTTCAACCTTCTCGACATCAGGTGCGACATCAACCTGCTTCGAATCCTTCCAAGGATTCACATTAGATGACATTCTTCATGTAAAGATCGAATCCATACTCCATTTCTTGAACAGATGCGCCAACATTCCATAAAAACCCAACCCTAACATGTTGTTCAATGAACCCAGCGAACCAAAAGATGTTCAAACCTCCTGAAACCCACACAGATGCGTGGAATAGCTTATCAGGGATCCGAGTATGCTTAATTTCAGATTTTTGAATTTAGATTGATTTTTAAAGATAGCGAATTGATTTTTTCTTCTTCCTGGGAAAAAAATGCGGCGGCTAACAGAAAGAAATGGGGAATTAGGTTTAAGGTGGGTATAGATGTGTATTTATAGGGTTAACAAATATCTAGATATTTTATTTTTGATTATTTTATTCATTTTTAATCAATTTCCTATTTGTATTCGTCTTTAAAAATTCATGTGATCACTCATGATACCCAAAAATCATGAAACCTCACATACAACTACAGTTCGACATTACGGTCCCAACGAAACTGTTTTCGTCGAATTCTAGCTCCGTTTGCTCACACAGCGCAAAATACTGACTATTTTTCACTCTAAAAATCCATACGGCCACACAGTGACTCTAAAAATCACGGAACTTGGAATCTAACAAAAATTTAATATTGCGGATCCAACAAAATTGGTTTCATCGAAAACCGAGGTCGTTTGCAAAACTAGCTATTTTTAAAGCTCTGAATGACCCATTTAAATATATAAATATAATTAAATTAAATAAAAATAAATTTACATTATCGTATATTTTCACAGTGGAATACCATACAGCTCCAGAATAATCCTATATGGGTTTCTAACTTGATATTTCATCATCAGAGTTATATCGATATTCGATTTGTATTTAAAACCTTTTAAAGTATAAATAAATTATAAAGGGAATTCCATAGCGACTTTTCTAAAATTTGATTTGGACATAAATCAAAACCTACACGATGAAATCCTGATTTTTCTCTTCCACTAGAAAAATATACTTCACGAGCTCCTAACGTTTCTTGTTTCACAGAAATCCGGCTTAAAACGAATCCTGTACATTCAGTTGAAGTTCAAATCGCCAAATAGTGAACTGCCGCATCGTTACGCGCTCGATTATAATTATATTATAATTCTACGTTCGAACTGTCGTTATTTAAATATATTCGCTAATGTATTTCAACCCTGAACTGAAATAAAATCATAGGGATGACCCAGTTAACAGAATGTTGTAATTTCAAATATTTTTGATTATTTCTGAATTAAATATATTATTCTATTATTTAATTTAATTAAATAACCAATATAATTTAATTAAACCATTATTTAAATCTGTAAATCCTTATTTAAATAATTAAATTAATTAATTATTCGACAGCTAAAAAATGCGGGTCATTACAATTGTTTTCTTCTTTTAATTTGGAATTTCCTTGCTTATAATTTTTTAACTTAGCTAGAATGACTGTATTAAGTTTACCCAAAGTTCTAAAATCTTTCAATAATTTTTCATGGACTAATAAAAGATCTTTATATAATGAATCTATCCATACCGATTGTGAGCTGACTTTAGCCATGAGACATTTGTTTCCTTACTATCTTGATTCTGGTTTGTTATCCTTCCACTTTCTAATAAGTTGACTAGATTTCTTTATTGCCATTTTTTTAGGATGTTGTTACGAACGCTAGAACACCGGGCTTTGATACTAATTGAAAAGTTAATGTGCACGACTTAAGCAGGATCTATATAGATATAGCGGAAATGTAGTTGATATACAAAATTATCAATATGCAATAGTTACGCAGGTAAAACCGAAGTTATAGAGATATATCACAAGTAAATAAATGCAGTAAATAAAGTAAACTGACACCCGGAATTTTATATTGGTTCAGACTTCCCGCCCTATGTCTAGTCTCGAAGCTCCTCCTCGGAATTCACTAACAACGCCCTCTCTTAACCCGGAGGAATAGGTCAGTACACCCGATCCCTAACAAGGATGCCTCTCGCCTGAGCAACTACACAAGACTTCAAAAATTACAAGTGTTTGGCTTCTGCTTTGTATTCTTCAATCAACATGAATAGTCAACGGTTTAAGTACACCCTTCCTATAATCTAATCCTCGAGTATATGATTTGAATGCGAAGATTGAAGGAAGTAAATTGCTTGTTGAATCAAGTGATATTAAATCAATTAAAAGATTCAACAAGTATTTGAATATATGAAAGCTTTTGTATTGCAAGAGTACAGAAATGCAATTCAGAAATTAGATAGGAAATAAAATGATTCAGGTTACTTGGAAATTATGATTGACGTGTTTATATAATGTTAGAAGAATTACAATTCTTCATGAAGAGTTATGATCAATAGAAACGTCCATTTCCTTTCAGAAATGAAGAGGGATCTCTTTATGAATCAAAGCAACCTTTTAGAAAACTAAATACTATTTCGGACAGTCGACTGGTCTGAAATCCATCAGTCAATGGGTCAAAATACTGTAAAATCGTACATTTAAAATAATTTTGAAAACTAGCCATTACTTTCAGAAGTTTTATTGACCAGTCGACTGGTCGAAAATCTGCCAGTCAACTGGTTCAGTAAACTTTGAATAGTCTGGCTGCATTCTATCATATATATCTATATAAATATATAAATCTATTTCGTGCATTCGTGTTATACTTTGAGGATAGATTTTAACATAAATCTAATAACACGACTCAGTATATATATGACCTTTTTGCTCTTCAATACGATCTTTATTGATTTCCATTTCCTCAATGTATATGAATTCAGCTAATCAATGATCTCCGTTTCTTTGTTGTCATTAATCGAAATCTCGTGTATCAACAACTACGGCCGCATTGAATCTTTCTTGGAATGACCGAAGTGTTTATCCCCGGTATTGCTTGATGGTGGTCAGAAACATGACACTCTTTGGCTGAGAGATATGTACCTTGAATTATTCGATGAAGCGGGTGATCAGCGTATTCCAGCTATTGATCGATTCCGTTTTTAGCTGTCGAAACCACATGTTGGCTATATCTATGAGGAAGAGTGGAAAGCACTTGGCCATGATGTTGGTTGATGCACCGAGCACTTCCAGATGTCGCATGTATCGCATGAGATGGATGGTTGGGTCGGTTCGACCATTGTACGGTTCGATAGCAAGAAATTTGAAATCTAGAGGATTATGGGAGTTCCCAATCTCCCTAGTGAAGGGGCTTCGGTGGATGTTATCTATATCTTGTTGAGAAGAATTTCCCTAAGTGATGCGTCGGAATATGCTTGCAAGCTTGCTTCCATCTCCGAGGAGTCGCTGCCATGAATCCAACTCTGCTTCTGGGAGAGTTTCAGTACCGGTGTCTAACAAAAGAATGCTCAGAAGGTTGGCCACTGGTTGGGCTCGACATTCGAGAGTTGAGTGAAGGTGAGGGCGAGGGTTCATCGCAGCTGTTGGTTCAGGGCCGACTGGCCCCTATTGAACCTGTTGAGAGTTGGGCCGAACCATACCTAAGACGGGAGGTCCGGGCCGGTTTAGCAAAACATTTTATGTTCGGGGTTCTTCGATGCCCCCACCCGAGGTGATGTTAGGAGGATATATAGTGGTGTTTTCATCTGCCAATCTGGGAACCGTTATAGTAGAGGGGTCCCGTAGTTCGAAGGGAAGGATCCATCAACACTTCATTGAAGGAAAGGCGACATAAGGCAAGTCTGCGATAAGATACTTTACAACGGAAATGGCATTCGTAACAACTCGGAAAATCTAAGCCAATTTAAAATTTTTATTTTGGCTATTTTATTGAATTTCTAATAGTTGAAATAATTTATTTTAAGTAAAAATGATTAAAAATTTGTTTAAAACGAAGTTTGAATGAAGATATTTATTTTGATTCTAAAATGAGTTAGAAATAGCGCGGCAGTTTGAAAATTTGAATTTAAACTTTGATTGACTGTACCGGATGCAAAATGGATTGGATTTTAGTGAAACTAAAAATATTTAAATCTGTTTAAGAATATCTTGCCAACGAATCTGGAAATTTGAAATTTCATAGCGGGAATCGAAAGTTATGGTCAGTTGAATTTTCAGAATAGTCGCTATGGAATTTAATATAATATATAGCCCGTATAAAGTGCCATTTTTCAAACAACCTCGGTTTTCGATGAAACCACTTTTGTCAGAACCGGAATGTCAAACTATTGCAGGATTCCAATTTTCATAATTTTTGGGATCAATACGTGAGCGTGGCCAAAGAAAATGTGTTTTGACAGTTTTAGTCAATTTCGATCGACTTGAAAATGACCATTTTTCAAACGGTCTTTAAAATCAACGAAATCAGTATTGTTGAGACCGTATCATCATAACATAGCCAGATATTTTTTTTTTGGAATTTTAGAAGCAGTTTATGGCCCCGGTAAATTAAAATGTACGATCAAATTAAATAATTAAATGTTTTATTATTTAATTTAAAGAAATACCTATCGAAACAGTCAAATAGGCATACGGGACCTATCCCATTGTGTCCGGAATGGGGGTATTTAGCTAGGGGTATCACTCGTTGGGTTTGATTTGGAGTTAAGAGCGATGTATAAATTAAAATGAAATTAAATAAAATAAAATATAGCGGAATACCGTATAAATACGCGTACATACTAAACCCTATACTGTCACTATACGCAGCCGCCGTATCCTTTTGATCAATGGCGAAGAACGTTCCTAACTTCGAACTTTAAAATCACGCAATCCCTGAATCAATCGAAGGTGGTCCTTTGGAGGATTTTACAGAGATTCTCAAGCTCTTGATATCCATACGGAATTGATCACCTCTAGTGGCGTATACGAGGAGAACCGCACCCCCATTCCCGCCTCGTTTCGACATGCCTACACCCGCCTACCCACGATCGAGCGCTGCCGTGTGTGGGCCCCTGGCGCACCCCTCCAAGCCCTCCGCCCTGGTGAAGGCCGATTCCCCTCCCGTGCCTCGAACAACGTGAAAACTCAAAACCTAGTTTCGATCAAAGTAATACGGGGTCGGCTGAATTTGAGGAAGAAGGTGAATTCCTTCTTAAATTATTAAATTAATTATTTTCAAATTGTTGACAGCATAATAAAATTCGTATCTTTGTCGTACATTGACGAAATTCAATGAAACAGGAGACGTTGGACTCGTGACAGCTAGCATTACATTTTAGAAGAGACCGCAGAATTTTTAGAGCCTGTTACAATTTTTGGCATTGTCAAATCAAGATGAGATATCTGAATTCAGAATGAAAATAAGTAAAATATTATTAGGATGCAGACGGAGTTTAGAAACTCCCGACACCCGTCGTCCACAGACCATGGTTGACTTGATTGATTTGTAATTGGTAGAATTTTGGTGTTTGTTTGTGGTTGAAAAAGAAATAGAAACAGAAATTGAAATTAATTGATATTGTGAAAATTTCGTCTATGTATAAACTAGATTATTTAATTCCCCCTTGTCAAAAGCTGCAAGGCTTTAAGGTAGAGCGAGGAGCCGTACATCGGGACGGTGCCGGTTTTAATTATTCTGTCGTTATGTTGCCGATTTTTTTTTGAATATTAGTGTGTTATAATTTATTCATGTTGTGATACAAAATTATTATAAACAATAAAAAGTTCACATTTTTATTGTAAATATGAAAAGATAAAAATGAACATATTTTGAAACTAAAATACGTGAACATTAAAAATCACATTTTTAATGCAAAACAAAAAACTAGAAAAATGAATATATTTTGAAATAAAAAATATGTGAACATCAAAAATCTCATTTTTAATGAAAGTGGGAAATCAATCATGTTTCTAATGTTACAAGTTAAAATAACAAAATTTGATCCATGTTATAAAAGAAGAGGCATGTTTTACATTAAAAACTTGTTTTAATGTAATATATGAATTGTTCAAGTATTGTTCATGTTATAAAAATCAACTGATTTCATTACAAACTTAATTTTTAATGTAACAAGTGAAATGATAAAGTTGTTCATGTTTTTAAATAAAACATGTTTAACAATAAAATTTTCATTTTTAATGTAAATATAGAATGTATGGGAATTGCTCATGTTTTTAAAATAGAATATATTAACATTAAAAATTTCATTTTTAATGTAATATAGACAATTGGAAAATATACATGTTTTAAAAAAAACAAAAAACATATTGTCATTAAAAACTACATTTTCTATAATGTAATGTAAGAGAGAAAAAAATTCATCTTTTCTAAAATGAAAGTAAGAGATTACATTTCCTATAATGTAGAAGATAAAAAGAATACATTTTCTCTAATGAAATGATTAGAAAGAATACTTTTTTTAATGTATAAAGGAATAGAAAAGATTACAATTTCTATAATGTAATAAAAGATAAGAAAAGACCACATTTTACATAATAAAAGAAAAGATTATATTGAAATAAAAAGTTCATTTTCAATGCAAATACACATTTAAATAGAAAGTCCATTTTCAATGTAAATATACATTGAAATAAAAAGTTTATATTTTTCAATGTAATAACACATTGAAATAGAAATTTATATTTTCAATATAAACAAAGATTGAATTAGACGATTACATTTGTAACCATATATACAAATGAAAAATTACATTTTTAATGTAATAAAAGAATAAAATCAAAGAAATCAATGTTAAATCTGAAATAGTTTGATATCGTCGAACGAATGAATTATATTTATATATATATAAATAAATAAATTAAAATAAAAATAATCACGCCGCAGTTCGTGTTTTGAAATCATAACTTCAAATGATTATACTGACAGATCCGACTGCCGGATTTCCCCAAAACTGGAACCGTTGGGTTCGTTTTGAAAAGATCTTTCCAATGATATAAAATTTGTTAAGATCCAATGGATAGATTTGGAGAAATGTGTAAATCAAATTTTGAGGAAAGAAGCCCCAGGGCCATGTAATGACCCGAAGCTTCGTTTAATTAAAAATGGCTATTTTTAAATAAATAAAAATAGAGATAAATCATTATAAAATATTATAAGCGATATGAGATGAAAAGAAATGATTTTGAACTATAAAAATTCGACAATTATTTGAAAAGACCGAGTTAAATCTCATTTCAAATAATTATACGATGATTGGAAGTCGAAGATTTGAAGACGGTGGTTGAAGACCGACGATCTTCACATCGAATGGATGTGTGGCTACTGATGCCCATGATTGGAGTAGCTACCTTGAAGGGGCTACAGTGGTAACCGTCCGGACGTATTGTTGAATGTTCGGATATGCGAGGTATAGGGTGCCTCTGGTTTCGTTCAGACCCAGAACAGACTAGTAAATGGATTGTATGTCTAACGTTGTACTCCTTTATACTCTGTTCGTTGATCTCTGCTAATTATATATCTGTTTGGTGTTTAACACCCATCTCTAAGACGTACGAGTTTAGAGGTTATATATTGGTAGAAATCAATGATATAGTATGGATTGACAATGTAGCATGCTAAGATGCAAATGATCAAGGCTTTTATTGAATAGCAGGGCCTTGTGGTTGATGATCAAAGCACAGCTTTAAATAGCATAGCTTTGTGTAGCATTACTTCGCGAGCCTCACACCCCGGTATGAACCAAAAACAGGAGTAAGGGCTGTAGGGAGAACATATGTTTCTTTCTAGCTAGAAGTGGTGTCTGTGCTTTAACAAGGCCATACATTTTTACTTATGTGGATGATGGACTGAGGCGCCTCAGTTATTTGATTACCTAGTGGCTCTATTTACACCCCATAGGGCGGGGAAACATATTGTTCAGGAATTATTAATCCACTAATATATTTGTGGACCGGCCCTGAAGATCCTGGTGCAGTTGCGACTGTATCCTGAGGCACGGGCTAGAGTGTCTCGAATTCGATAAGGACTATCTTTTGCTTTGGTTCATGATGGAAATCCAACTTCCAATACGACCTATGCAGTTTTGATTATATTACTAGTATGGCGATATAGTATATGGTAGCTATGCCGTCTATGATTGATATTATGATTGAAATGTTTGAAAATATCTATACACTAATAATAATACCAAATTCGTTTTATTGTATTAAGCATTTTTAACCATTATAAGGTAAAACTCTATCCTCCGGTTTGCGTTGCATTGTGTGATGGGACTTGAGTATTATAATGGTTTCATTTTTCTAAAAGCATTGCGTTGTTTAGCGATTTACTGTATATATGCACCGGCAATCCAATGGAGTAAACTCGTTCCGCGTTAGCGGCGTGGTCCTGTGATTAGCCTTATTATCAAATAGGTTAACTAAGATTTCTCATACCAATCCCATGACTGACTCGTGGTTTGTTTCACTTTGCAAACTCGGGTGCCCTCTTTTCCACACGGGCAGCCTTGTGTACAGGTTTAGTAGATTCATTCTGGATAGATATGGAGCTGAAGATGGATATTCTCATCACTATTTTTCTGTTCAGACTTCACTTAGTATATTATGTTTTTATTCCGCTACAGACATTTTATATTAAGTTGATATTGTATTCTTTGCTAAGTATGATCCTATTATGCTATGTAACTCTGATGAAGTATTTTTTTCAGTGTAATTTGATGAACATTATCTGCTGTAATTTTCTATTTCTGTTCTGCTTTTATTGTTATATGTTATATTCCAATGATTATCTTTCCTTCCGTATATACGGGGTTTGGGGTCATCACAGCATTGATCCTGACTACCCCTGTGGTTTCTTGATCGATCCGAGGGGACGAGCTATCCCCCAGAGTGGAGGCAAAATGGTCGAACGACCTAGATCTTGATCGCGGCCTCCTGTGAATCTGTAGTTGCGGTTGCGCTGGTCATTGGAAGCGATACTCCTGGCTGTGATTGGTCAGGAGATGGAGCCGAGCCAGGAGGAAGTGAAGGTGTGATCTGATCAGTGGCCTGATTCTGTCCAGATTGAAGATCTGTTGTTGCCTTAGTTCTGGTCGGTAGAGGAATTTATGTCGAAGCATTTATCGCTATCTCCACTCGACCGAGAAGGTGATCCATCAATTATTGCTGTCGTTCGAGGAGTTTACCTTGGGATGTCATATGGTCTCTGAACTCAGTCATGATTTTGTCTATGTCATCCCGGGTAAGATATTGGGACACATCTTTATGAAAGGAGGCTTCCCAACTCGCTTCTGTAGCATTTGTATCAGCTGCATCGGCATTAGTGGGACAAGAAGACGTTGCATCTTTCTTTCGTTTGTTCGCCATGGATTGATACTTGTAGAAGGTCGAAGGGTATGTCGGTGCATCCCCCTACCTGGCGCGCCAAATTGTTGACTTAAGAAGTTGGTCTCTCGTGACAGTCAACCCCCAATCGTGTGGAAAGCACATGAATAACGAATATGAAATGCGGTAAAGCAAATAAAACAGGGAACACACACAACTTTTTATAGTGGGTTGGCAAAAATGGTGCCTACGTCCACTTTATATGTATTGATTTATATTTGATTACAAGTACAATGCTATTTCCTTTTGAAGAAAAATGGGAGATGAGAAGTGTAACACCCCACCTCCGTCAATGCCACTCTTGCAAGCACACTAGCTTTGGAGGGGCGTTAAACAAGGTAAACATGCATGCAGATATCACAAGACAGAACATATAAGTAAAAACAGAGTAAATAAAGCAGCGGATAAAACTAACATTTAAAAACCATAGTCAAGTTACATCAAAGTACTTGGTCATTATTTTCCCACAAAACAAAGTCTAGAAACATAAACTGAAAACTAGAAAGAAAATCATAAAGTAACTATCCCCAAGGTAGAATAAAGCCATAGCAAGCTCAAGTCCAAACCGTACGTGAGCTATCCAGAAAAGCAGCTAAAGATCCAAGCTAGGTGCCGGTGTTCCCACCCTGTAAACCCGGGGGGTGGGGGGAACGGAAGAAAAGAGGCGAAAGAAAATGGGTCAGTCAAAAGACTGGTAAGTCCCATCTACTATTAATATAAAAACTAATAAAGTTAACTGGCCATGTAAAACAGAGCTGAAACATAGGGTGAGAACTGGCATGGTGAAAAGTTAACAAGATAGATCAAGTGTGGCATCGCATATACAAGGTTAAGTTTTTGCACCAAGTGTACTAGTATTCCAACCCATGTCAAGTATAAACAAGAAGTGATCCCTTGGCCCAAATTTGGCCCAATACCACGAGATGACCTAAATCAAGGTCCCACAACACGGTCTAATCGATCGGCTCCCTATAGCCTAAATCGTCAAGTGTCGGTGTCATACGGCCCAACCACAAAGTGTAGTCAAACTGTGCTAGGTCCACCCTAGGGTATATCAAGCCCTAGGGTGCCAACCACGGACACACATCAAGCACGCACAGTCTAAACCTACTGGTGCCCGTGTCTACTTTTTCAACTCCGGACTATGTGCACAACCATAGTCCACCTGAACCTACACCGGCGCACCTACTCAGCCGTCGCTTTGGTCGCTTACATGTCAGCCCAGTAATCGTGCCCCACCCAAGCCTAGTCCCTAGGGTATCATGATACAACCAAGAGGGTTACTGGTGAAAAGGACCACGTAACTAGGGTTTCTAACGGGTTAAACGTGGTTAACCCCATCTAATCAAGTGTCAAGTTGGTTAAGTGTACCCAAGGTTCATGACTTAACCCTATCAACCCATCGTGTTTAATTGGTTAAGTATTCAAGTGGTCCATGACTTAACCCTATCATGTGGCATTAATTAATTTAATGCACCCAACCTCTCACATTAGACCTTGTTGTGGTTACTAGTTAAGCCGGGCGGGTCCGGGTAGCTTTACACCACAACTTAGTCTAACCTCGAGTTTCACGTGCGACATGACCAACTACTCACATTGGGTCCTATTGCTTGTAGCCACTAGTTAAGCCGGTCGGTTCCGGGTAGATATGCTACAAACTCAACCCAACCTCGAGTTGGCCATTCTCATATTTTCTAGAAGTCATGTCCAAGCTCATGCCCATGTTTCAAGCATAATCACATGTCATATTTCATGTCATCTTTTCAAGTCATGTTTTTATGTCATTTTAGTTTACCCATAACGTTTCCCCATCGCATGTAAGTTCGCATAAACGCAAATAGATTTCAAAGAGGGAACTTAGAAGCATGACATAATTAATAAGATTTGGCCACAAGTTAAACATGGTGGCATATGAGGCAAATGTATCAATAAACTTGCATATTAGATTATAAGCTTCAAAACATGCATGATATCAACTTTAGCAAAACAGGTGCAACATGGTCATAAATGACATAGGATGATAGCTAGTGATTCACATATAACATCACATGCAAGATAACATAAGGTTTATGAGAGTTTCTATGTTGCTTTATGCAACATTTCAAATCAAAGCTCATAGCTTTTTATGCACAAAGTCAAGGTGATAGCTTTACAAACATGCATAGAATAAATCTATGCATAACATGATAGGATCAAAGCACAAATCATACTTAGACCCAAACTCAAACTTGCAACATGTCATATTTAACTTCATAGTTAGAATCTAAGAGTAGTATAGGGCTTACAATGCTATGAAGACTTATAAAATAAAATAAGATTGAGACGAAGCCACTAGCAACTCTAAAAACCCCCAAATAGCAAGCTTCAATGAAAACCCTTGAGAAACAAGAAGAAGATCCTTGCTTTGATGAAGAAAGATTGAACTTTGGCCTTGAATCAAACGTAGAAACTCTCAAACAAGCTTAGAAACTCTAATATGAATGAAGATGGAGACTATGACAAGAGGGTGGAGGCCATGATTAAACATTTTGGCATAATCTAGTTGTAGGATTGATTTATGATGATTTAGGATAGGTATTAGGGTCCTTTTATAGAAGTTTAGGTTAGTTTAGACCATAGGATTAACCCTAATTCAGATCTGGGCCTTTAAAATCCGTCACAAGCCTTAAAACCCTGTCTTGAGGAACAAGTCATGTGCACCCAGGCCAGACTGGCCGACCACCCAAGTCGACAGGGGTGTCGACTGGGCAGTCGACACAACCTAGGGTGTGTCGACTGCCAAGTCGACTCCCCAGTCGACTTGGGGTGGCGGGAATTGTAACACCCCGCGAATTCTATAACTATGAAATTCACAAATTAAAGTATAATTAATTTCAAATCAAAGAAATAAGGGAAACGGGATACGCCATTCCGTTCGTCTCGGAAAAATACGCGAAATAGAGTCCGAGTTTTCGAAAAACGGAGTCCGTATGAAGAAGATATGGCCTTCGGAAGTTTCTGAATTAAGAATAAAACAGCTCAGAAAAATTCCAAAATCGGGCCCAATTGGCCAGGGCGGGAAAAGTCCCGCCTAATGGGCCCAAGTCGACTGGGCTGTCGACCTGGTCTAACCAGGTCGACAGGGCTGTCGACAGGGCTGTCGACCTGGTCCAGAGCCAGGTCGAACCCAGCCCAACCTGGCTGGCCTATTCTATGTTGGCCGATTTTCTGCAGTCTGCTTTGTCATTAGGGTTAGGTGGCAGGCTCTAATTGGTCTCTCTTTAGGATGAATGGCTACGATCAAACCAAGCAACATCAATGGTCCTAATCAGTTCATAAACCCTATAAAAATGACCCTAGACTCAACCCTAATCTATTCATTCAAAAATAAGAACAAAGCCGCCATGTTGCTGAGGAACGACTAAGAGTAGCCACCAATTGGAGAGAGGATTAGGAGGCAAATTCTAAAAGCATAAAGCAACTTAATCAAATCAAATCGCATCTCCAAATCCCTAAATTGGAGAATTCGCCACACCATTGTAAGTAGAGTATTATTTTGGTATGAACAAATAATTGTGTTGGTTTGTATACTTGAATTGTAGCGATAAAGTAATTCATATTTGTGCGTTACTATGATTCTTATCGATTTGGAATATTGTATACGTTTGGATATTCTCGAATTATGTTATTCATTATGAAAAACTACCTGCGGTAGTTTTATGCAAGTATACGTTTGGAATATTCGCAAATTATGTAATCCATGTTGAAGCTACATGTATGTAGTTGATTAATTGAAATTCATGCAAGTTTGGGGTTTTGCTACTATGCCATCATAATGTATATTTTTGTACAAACATCATTTTTGGGAAGTAATTGGAATAAGTTTGGGTTATCATAGTTCATATGAAATTATCATTAAGCCATGCTTTTGTACTAGAAAATCTATTTGCAAACTTATGAATAGGACTAGGCTATGATTGATATTTTGCATAATTGAAATCCATATTTTTAACAAGAATTATATGATGACATATGTGGTACATAGCTAGGTTAGGTTCAAAAATCCCTTTTGCAAGTTTGCATGACTAAAGTAAAAATCATGATTTCATGTTAGAAATATTTATGCCATGTGAATAGATTTAAAATCATGATTAAGTTGAACTATACTTTTGTGTTAGTAACAAAAGTAAACACCTTTGTAAACATGTAGTAATCTTATGAACATGATTTGCTTATGTTTGACATTATGCCTGAATAAAAATATAGATTTATGTTGTAGTTAAGCCTATGTGTCGATATTGATATTCTTAAACTTAACTACAAGTTTACATGGTTTGATTCATGTCACTTATGCTTTATGACCAAAGTATATGTTACTACTATGCAAGTACACCAGTTTCTATTTTGTAGTTCCAACGTCACATCGCAAGTTCATGCGTTCACATTCCCCTTTTTGTGTATGTAATCACGCTTTAAGCCTCCCCTTTTCGCATGGCTAAGTTGGGCTTAAAAAGGGCTAAGCCCAACATATATAAAATAAACGGACGGGTTAAACGGGGGGAAATAACGTTGGGTTAAATTAATTAATAAATGAAAACATAAAGTAGAAGGGCCCAAATTCAAGTATGGGTTGGGCCCATGATTGGTGTAACCTTTACACCATTAACTTAATAATGGGCCGCAAATATTTACATATAAGAAAATAAAGAAGAAAGACAAAATATGTAAATGTAGAACATACGATGTGTTTAACCCGAGGTTGGATTGAGTTGTGATGTAAACCTGCCCGGAACCGCCCGGCTGTCCAGTAGTCACAACAATACCTATCCAATGTGGGAGGTTAAACATGGAGCCCAATAAGGACCCGAGGTTAGACTGAGTTGTGGCGTAAGACTGCCCGGAACCAACCGGCAACAGGCAGCCACAACAATACCTGTCTAATGTGAGAGGTCAAGGCTTTAATAAGACAATTAAGGCTGAGCCAGGATTGTTAGGATTAAGTGAACTAAAGAATTAATCAAAATGGAACATGCTAAATTAAACGGACTGGTGGGGGTTAGGTTAGAAAAACACTTAACCAACTTAGCATGTTGGCTAGAGATAGAAAACCTAGTAACGGGGGACCCTTTTCAGCAGTAACCCTAGAAGGTGTATCAGGATACCCTGAAACTAGGCAGGGTGGTGCACGATTACTGGGCTGATTGTAAGAGGTCAAATCCACGGCGGTGGTGTAGCAGTGTAGGTTCTAACGGGGTGCGGGCGTGCACACACTCCGGCGCAGAAAAATAAGGCACTGGACACCAGTAGCATACCTGTGCATGCTAGGATTGTGTCGGGTCGCCACCATGGGACTTGATACACCCCATGGTGGGACCAGCATAGGTAACTACAACATCGGGGGCCGTAAGACACATGTAACTATGCGAGTAGGAGCCGATCATCATAGAATGGATCACTTCACCCTGATTATGGGGTGCCAGTTGGAAACTAGTTTATATGGGTTCAGAGATTAACATGGGGTACGATAGTATATTCGACCCTAGACAACTTAACCAAGTTATAGTGCTTTCCCACTTCTTGTTTATACTTATCATACCCGGTTCTTTATTCATAGACAGAATAGTACTAGACTTACTCAGGCTTTATGTCTGACTCTACTTTTCTTTCGTCTTCTTTTCTTCCGTTTCCCCCCCCAGGTCCACAGGGAGGGAACACTGCAGCTTGACCAGCCTTAACATCCAGCTTGAAGAGGAGAAATGTATTGCTTGGACCTTTTCTTTTTAAACTATGGCTTTGGATAACCACTATGGGGCTTTTGCAGTTTATCTATGTTTTATTTATGCTTCTTTAAATAATGTAATCAAGACAGAATATGAAAGTGTTATGTTTTTGGGAAAGATGTAAGACAATTATGGTGATGTTGTTTTAACACGTATTTGCTTTTATGGAATAAAAGTTATTGTTTTTCCGCTGTTTACAAATATGTGTTCTTATATCTGTCTTGTATATCTGTGACTTATACTTATAAACCTCCACCAAAATTAGGGCATTCCCTTTGAGAGTGACCCTAACGGAGGTGGGGTGTTTCACTTGGTATCAGAGCATAGGTTTACTAGATAAGATAAAAAGTTCTAAAAATTTATTTTCAAAAAGGAAATTTAAAGAAGCATTTTTAAAAGAAAAATATTATTTTATTTTAAAAAGGCAAAGTCCACTTCCCAAAGCCATAGGTACTATCTCTTATCCTTCGTTTTGAATCTATCCTTTTTGTTTCAGCATGTCCGAAGATCTTAACTTGCCAGAAGGGGTGCCCATACCTGGTTGGTTTAGACGGTTCTTAGAAGCAAGGGCCACTCAGCCAGGTCCTACCATTCCTCCTCCCCCAGCTGCCGGAAATCATCCAGCTGCAGCGGCACCTTTTCCTCCACCTCCTCCACGGGGAAACACGTTTGCTAAGATATGTAAAGATTTTAAAGCTATGGGAGGAAAGGATTTCCATGGAACTGAGTCCTTCGTGGCAGCTAGAAATTGGCTGAAAGAAACTGAGGACCTATTCATCATCTTTGAGGTAGAAGATAGACAAAAAGTACAACTGGCAGTATGGCTATTAAAGGGCGAGGCTTCCTACTGGTGGGAAGTCACTAATGCTGAAAGACCAGTGGAGACATGGGAGGACTTTAGGGCAAGGTTTGAGACTAAATTTCTCTCAGATGCGGAAAGAAGTTTGCAGTTGGAAAAATTCTTATTTCTTAAGCAAGGGGACAAGACAGTCAGAGAGTATGTGAATCAGTTCGATGAGCTGGCTAGGTTTGGGCTTGACCTAGTCAACACCCCGCACAAGAAGGCTCTCCGTTTCGTCAAAGGGTTGAATGAGCCATTACACAGTTTGGCCATGACCCATATACCCATGGGAACCACGTATGAAAGATTGGTGCAAATGGCATTGCTGAATGAAGAGGATAAGGGCAAGAAGGAGACAAAGGCAGAAAACTCTCAAGGGAAGAAAGAGGGTTTGCAGCCTAAGAAGACAGACTTTAAGAAGGGCGGGAAAGGCAACAAAGAGAAGAGGAAGTGCAATTTCTGTGGCAAAGTGGGGCACTTAGTAAAGGACTGCCGGAAAAAGAAGGCCAAGGAGAATGGTGGGTGCTTTTCTTGCGGTGAGACAGGCCACAGGGCTAAGGACTGCCCAAAGAAACGAGGACAGGGGCAGAGGGCTGGATCCACCCCAAGGGCACAGGTTCATGTGCTGGAAGCGCCACCTCTGCAACAGCGAGGTATAAATACTTCTGTAGAAAGTGTAGTTTATCTTTACGATCACCCCGTTCACACTTTATTTGATTCTGGCGCATCACACTCCTTTATCTCGTCTGCTTTAGTAGAATCTCTGCACCTAAAAACTAGTATGGTAGAGGACCCCTTAATTGTTTCAAACCCAATTGGGGGCCCAGCTCGTTTGTCTATGATCTGTTTGGGATTGAAAATTTCTATTCTAAGTGTAGAATTTCAATGTAGTGCCTTTGTTTTGGGCTTTTCGGGTTATGGTTTGATTTTGGGTATGGATTGGCTATCCAGTAATGGGGCCATCCTTGATTGTGAGAAAAGGGTTGTTAGGCTCCTAACCCAGCTCGGTAATACTTTGGAAATTTCCTGTAATCCCTCGTATGCGGTTATGCTTAGTTATCTTGAATCGCTAGATGCCTCTGTTGAAAATTTGCAATCAGTTAAAGTGGTCCGGGAATATCCGGATGTCTTCGAAGAGGTGAAGGGCTTGCCTCCGAAGCGGGAAATAGACTTCCGCATATATCTTGTAGATAATGCAAAGCCCGTTGCGTTGCCCGTTAGACACATGGCTCCACGAGAAAGGAAAGAGCTCAGTAAACAGATTAAAGAGCTTCTAGAAAAGGGGTTCATTAGGAGAAGCATTTCAGAATGGGGCGCTCCGGTGGTGTTCGCTACAAAGGCGGATGGTTCACTCCGTCTATCTGTTGACTATAGGGAGCTCAACAAGCTAACGAAAAATAATAGGCACCCTCTCCCTAGAATTGACGATTTATTTGACCAGCTTGTAGGAGCGTCTGTTTTCTCCCAGCTCGATTTAGCAACCGGTTTTCATCAGCTAAGGGTGGCCGAAGATAGCATCGATAAAACGGCATTCAGAACCCCAGATGGCTTCTTTGAATGGCTTGTCATGCCTTTCGGCTTGACAAATGCACCAGCTTACTTCGTGGACCTGATGAGTAGGGTATTTAGAGATTTCCTCAACAAATTCGTAGTGGTCTTCGTAGATGATATCCTTATCTTCTCAAAGAGTGAAGAGGAACATGCTCAACACTTAAGGGCAATCATGGAAACTTTGCGAGTCCATCAACTAAAAGCCAAATTCTCCAAATGCCACTTTTGGAGAGAAGAGGTGAGGTTCCTTGGGCACATAGTATCTAAACAAGGGTTAGCAGTGGACCCTGCTAAGGTAGTGGCGGTACAGGATTGGAAGACACCAAGGAATGCAACTGAGGTCCGAAGCTTTCTAGGACTAGCAGGTTTCTATCGAAAATTCATAAGGGATTTTGCGAAAATCTCAGCTCCGCTCACGAGATTGACCAAGAAGAATCTAGTGTTCAATTGGGACTTGGATTGCGAGTTTGCTTTCCAACGACTGAAAAGGGCTCTCACAACAGCTCCAGTTTTGACGCTGCCAGATGGGAGCAAGATGTTCACTGTTTATACGGATGCATGTGGGACAGGGCTAGGCGCCGTCTTAATGCAAGAAGGAAGGGTAGTAGCTTATGGTGGGAGGCAGTTGAAGGTGCACGAAAAGAAGTACCCAACCCACGATCTTGAGTTAGCCGCCATCGTCTTTGCACTCAAGTCTTGGCGACACTATCTCCTAGGTGAGAAGTTCGAACTTTACACTGACCATAAATCGTTGAAATATCTTTTCTCGCAGAAAGATCTTAACTTGAGGCAACAAAGGTGGATGGAGTTTCTTGCCTCGTACGATTTTGAAATCTCCTACACTCCGGGCAAAGGCAACGTAGTGGCAGACGCGTTGAGCCGAAAGAAATTGACCCTAAGCCCGTTGTTTGTTGAAAGACAAAGCCTAGAGTTTATAGCCAGCTTCGACTTTAGGTCTTCCTCCGATTTCGTACCAGGCTTGCTAGCATCTCTCGAAGTGCGCCCAACTTTAGTGGATTCAATAGGGACAGCACAACGCGAAGACCCTCAGCTTGTGGAAACAATTGATAGGCTAATTAGGGGTGAGACTTCAAGTCACCTCAACAGATACTCCATCGACGATAAGGGTTTGCTAAGGCGAGACGGAAGACTATGCGTCCCACAGACAAAAGATTTAATAAAGAAGGTTCTCGAGGAAGCACATCACTCTAAGATGACGATACACCCAGGCGGAGATAAAATGTACAAAGATATAAAAAGGACTTTCTTCTGGAACGGCATGAAAAAGGACGTGGCAGAATTCGTTTCTAAGTGTATGGTGTGCCAACAGGTTAAGGCGGAACAGAAAAAGCCTAGCGGACTGCTACATCCTTTGGAGGCCCCGCAGTGGAAGTGGGATAGCATCTCAATGGACTTCATCGATGGGCTGCCTAGGTCTAGGAGAGGCAACACTAGCATTTGGGTAATAGTGGATAGGCTTACTAAAAGCGCCCACTTTTTACCTGTCAAAAGTAAAAGAACTGCCTCATCCCTAGCATCACTTTACCTCAAAGAAATCGTTCGACTCCATGGAATACCATCTAGCATTGTTAGTGACCGAGACCCCATCTTCACCAGTGAGTTTTGGCGGAGTCTGCAAGAAGCAGTAGGAACGCAGTTATGCTTGAGCACAGCCTATCATCCCCAAACCGACGGCCAAACGGAGAGAGTGAACAGAGTTTTGGAAGACCTTTTAAGACTATGCGTCCTTGACTTCGGAGGGACATGGGAAGACCACCTTCCTTTGGTGGAATTTGCCTACAACAACAGCTATCAAGCAACCATCGGAATGGCGCCCTTCGAAGCTTTATATGGAAGACCGTGCCGATCGCCCACTTGTTGGTGGGAGTCTACGGATAAACTCATACTTGGACCAGATATGATCCGAGAGACTTCAGAGAAAGTAGACTTAATACGAAGAAGGATGAAGACGGCCCAAGACAGACAAAAGTCCTATGCCGAGAAGAGAAGGACCGACCTTGAATTTGAGGTTGGAGACAGAGTTTTTCTCAAGGTATCACCACTAAGAAACGTTGTTCGTTTTGGAACCACAGGAAAACTGGCACCAAGGTTCATAGGGCCATTCCCTATCATCGAGAAAATTGGGAAAATGGCCTATAGATTAGAGCTACCCGAGAAGTTGGCTGGAGTCCACAACGTTTTTCACGTTTCACATCTCCGAAAATGTCTACATGAGTCTGCTGAGGTGGTAGAGCCAAAAATCCTCGAAGAGGCCGAAGTGGAACGCGAAGCAACCATAAGAAAGGTTCCAACCCGCATAATAGGAACGGAAGTGAAAAAGCTACGCAACCGCGAAGTCAAGCTCGTCAAAATTCAGTGGAGCGACGCCGAGGGAGACGCGACTTGGGAAACTGAAGCTAGAATCCGTACGGCCTACCCTTTTCTGTTCGAGGGTACATCCTTAATCTTTCCTTTTCTTTAAGTTGCGCTTTTATCTATCTTATCTTTTAGGTAGAAACCCTTTGGATGGAAACATGTAATTGAAACATGTTATGGATGATGGTTGCAAGTGGTTGCAAGTGATTGCTAGTGGTTGCTCGTGGTTGCATATACACACACAATCTAGGTTTTAGATCGGCACAGTCACTTCATATTGCATATGCATATATGTTTGCATTCGTATGTGGTTGAACTTTAATGTGTTGTCATGTGGATGCTGCATTTGTATTGAAAGATTGTGCACTCATGTAGAATCATGAATAGGAAAATTTGCATACATAATGGATTCATGGCACTTACATAATTCGCATTAAGGAGGTCAACTGAATCAGTAGACCGCCTGATTTTGCATTAGATAAGTACATACACACACACACCTCGCATATGATCATGAAGCATTAGAAATCTTTTAAGGACAATGGATGCTCTTGTTTGATGGTTGAGTAGATGGATGATTGGATATTAGGATATACATTCCTCCTAACTTGAAGATTTCGGCGACGAAATCCTTTTAAGTGGGGGAGAATGTAACACCCCGCGAATTCTATAACTATGAAATTCACAAATTAAAGTATAATTAATTTCAAATCAAAGAACTAAGGGAAACGGGATATGCCATTGCGTTCGTCTCGGAAAAATACGCGAAATAGAGTCTGAGTTTTCGAAAAACGGAGTCCGTATGAAGAAGATATGGCCTTCGGAAGTTTCTGAATTAAGAATAAAACAGCTCAGAAAAATTCCAAAATCGGGCCCAATTGGCCAGGGCGGGAAAAGTCCCGCCTAATGGGCCCAAGTCGACTGGGCTGTCGACCTGGTCTAACCAGGTCGACAGGGCTGTCGACAGGGCTGTCGACAGGGCTGTCGACCTGGTCCAGAGCCAGGTCGAACCCAGCCCAACCTGGCTGGCCTATTCTATGTTGGCCGATTTTCTGCAGTCTGCTTTGTCATTAGGGCTAGGTGGCAGGCTCTAATTGGTCTCTCTTTAGGATGAATGGCTACGATCAAACCAAGCAACATCAATGGTCCTAATCAGTTCATAAACCCTATAAAAATGACCCTAGACTCAACCCTAATCTATTCATTCAAAAATAAGAACAAAGCCGCCATGTTGCTGAGGAACGACTAAGAGTAGCCACCAATTGGAGAGAGGATTAGGAGGCAAATTCTAAAAGCATAAAGCCACTTAATCAAATCAAATCGCATCTCCAAATCCCTAAATTGGAGAATTCGCCACACCTTTGTAAGTAGAGTATTATTTTGGTATGAACAAATAATTGTGTTGGTTTGTATACTTGAATTGTGGCGATAAAGTAATTCATATTTGTGCGTTACTATGATTCTTATCGATTTGGAATATTGTATACGTTTGGATATTCTCGAATTATGTTATTCATTATGAAAAACTACATGCGGTAGTTTTATGCAAGTATACGTTTGGAATATTCGCAAATTATGTAATCCATGTTGAAGCTACATGTATGTAGTTGATTAATTGAAATTCATGCAAGTTTGGGGTTTTGCTACTATGCCATCATAATGTATATTTTTGTACAAACATCATTTTTGGGAAGTAATTGGAATAAGTTTGGGTTATCATAGTTCATATGAAATTATCATTAAGCCATGCTTTTGTACTAGAAAATCTATTTGCAAACTTATGAATAGGACTAGGCTATGATTGATATTTTGCATAATTGAAATCCATATTTTTAACAAGAATTATATGATGACATATGTGGTACATAGCTAGGTTAGGTTCAAAAATCCCTTTTGCAAGTTTGCATGACTAAAGTAAAAATCATGATTTCATGTTAGAAATATTTATGCCATGTGAATAGATTTAAAATCATGATTAAGTTGAACTATACTTTTGTGTTAGTAACAAAAGTAAACACCTTTGTAAACATGTAGTAATCTTATGAACATGATTTGCTTATGTTTGACATTATGCCTGAATAAAAATATAGATTTATGTTGTAGTTAAGCCTATGTGTCGATAGTGATATTCTTAAACTTAACTACAAGTTTACATGGTTTGATTCATGTCACTTATGCTTTATGACCAAAGTATATGTTACTACTATGCAAGTACACCAGTTTCTATTTTGTAGTTCCAACGTCACATCGCAAGTTCATGCGTTCACATTCCCCTTTTTGTGTATGTAATCACGCTTTAAGCCTCCCCTTTTCGCATGGCTAAGTTGGGCTTAAAAAGGGCTAAGCCCAACATACATAAAATAAACGGACGGGTTAAACGGGGGAAAATAACGTTGGGTTAAATTAATTAATAAATGAAAACATAAAGTAGAAGGGCCCAAATTCAAGTATGGGTTGGGCCCATGATTGGTGTAACCTTTACACCATTAACTTAATAATGGGCCGCAAATATTTACATATAAGAAAATAAAGAAGAAAGACAAAATATGTAAATGTAGAACATACGATGTGTTTAACCCGAGGTTGGATTGAGTTGTGATGTAAACCTGCCCGGAACCGCCCGGTTGTCCAGTAGTCACAACAATACCTATCCAATGTGGGAGGTTAAACATGGAGCCCAATAAGGACCCGAGGTTAGACTGAGTTGTGGCGTAAGACTGCCCGGAACCAACCGGCAACAGGCAGCCACAACAATACCTGTCTAATGTGAGAGGTCAAGGCTTTAATAAGACAATTAAGGCTGAGCCAGGATTGTTAGGATTAAGTGAACTAAAGACTTAATCAAAATGGAACATGCTAAATTAAACGGACTGGTGGGGGTTAGGTTAGAAAAATACTTAACCAACTTAGCATGTTGGCTAGAGATAGAAAACCTAGTAACGGGGGACCCTTTTCAGCAGTAACCCTAGAAGGTGTATCAGGATACCCTGAAACTAGGCAGGGTGGGGCACGATTACTGGGCTGATTGTAAGAGGTCAAATCGACGGCGGTGGTGTAGCAGTGTAGGTTCTAACGGGGTGCGGGCGTGCACACACTCCGGCGCAGAAAAATAAGGCACTGGACACCAGTAGCATACCTGTGCATGCTAGGATTGTGTCGGGTCGCCACCATGGGACTTGATACACCCCATGGTGGGACCAGCATAGGTAACTACAACATCGGGGGCCGTAAGACACATGTAACTATGTGAGTAGGAGCCGATCATCATAGAATGGATCACTTCACCCTGATTATGGGGTGCCAGTTGGAAACTAGTTTATATGGGTTCAGAGATTAACATGGGGTAAGATAGTATATTCGACCCTAGACAACTTAACCAAGTTATAGTGCTTTCCCACTTCTTGTTTATACTTATCATACCCAGTTCTTTATTCATAGACAGAATAGTACTAAACTTACTCAGGCTTTATGTCTGACTCTACTTTTCTTTCGTCTTCTTTTCTTCCGTTTCCCCCCCCCCCCCAGGTCCACAGGGAGGGAACACTGCAGCTTGACCAGCCTTAACATCCAGCTTGAAGAGGAGAAATGTATTGCTTGGACGTTTTCTTTTTGAACTATGGCTTTGGACAACCACTATGGGGCTTTTGCAGTTTATCTATGTTTTATTTATGCTTCTTTAAATAATGTAATCAAGACAGAATATGAAAGTGTTATGTTTTTGGGAAAGATGTAAGACAATTATGGTGATGTTGTTGTAACACGTATTTGCTTTTATGGAATAAAAGTTATTGTTTTTCCGCTGTTTACAAATATGTGTTCTTATATCTGTCTTGTATATCTGTGACTTATACTTATAAACCTCCACCAAAATTAGGGCATTCCCTTTGAGAGTGACCCTAACGGAGGTGGGGTGTTTCACGAATTTTTCCCGCCTGTCCTGCCCAGCTGAATTTGAATTTCTGGATTCAAATTTGAACTTGAAATTTTCTGAAAACTTTGACGGGCCATAACTTGGTCATACAGACTCCGATTTTCGAAAACTCGGACTCTATTTCGCGTATTTTTCCGAGACGAACGCAATGGAACAGCCCGTTTCCCTTGATTCAGATTTTACCATTTAATTCTGCCTTGATTTATGTTATAACATGTTATTTAAAAATACGGGTTATTACATTCTCCCCTCCTTAAAGGATTTCATCCTCGAAATCTCTAAGTTAGGAAGAACGTATCCTACCATCCATCATCCATCTACTCAAAACATCATCCACGTGTAGTCATTGTCCTTAAAAGATTCTAAACGCTGTATGATCATATGCGAAAGGTGTGTGTATATGTACTTATCTAATGCAAAAATCAGGCGGTTACTGATTCGGTAAACCTCCTTAATGCAAAGTATGTTAGTGAAATGAGTCCATATGTATGCAAATTCCTAACAAAATTTATAATCTCTACATAAGTGCACAGAACATCCATCCATATGTGACATCCACGTGATAGCATAACAAGTTTCAGCCATGAATAAGTATAAGCACTCATGCATATGCAATATGAAAGCGTGTGAGCCGATCTTAGTGCCTAATGTGTATCATGCATCTACGGGTATCCACTTGCAAACACTTGCAACCACTGGCAAACATCAAGCATAACATGTTTCAAATACATGTTTCATCCAAAGGGTTTCTACCTAAGGTTCTCATGACAAGGTAGACGAGATAACAAGATAAACAGGATAGCAAAAGAAAGATATGCTAAAAGGAAAAAAAAAAGACCGAGAATGTACCCTAAAAAAGAAATGGATAAAGCCCACGCATCTTCTCCTCGGTTTCCCAAGTTGCATCCTCTTCGGCTTCACTCCACTGAACTTTCACCAAGTTGACTTCTCGATTTCTTAGCTTCTTGATCTCCGTTCCCAAGATACGAATCAGAGCTCTCCTCAAGGTTGCCTCTTTCTCTACCTCCACGTCTTCAAGAATGCTAGGTTCAACCACCTCAGCGGACTCATGTAGGCACTTTCGGAGATGCGAGACATGAAAGACATTATGCACTCCGGCCAGCTTCTCAGGCAATTCCACCTTATAAGCCATCTTCCCAATTCTCTCTATGATAGGGAAGGGTCCTACGAACCTTGGTGCCAGCTTCCCAACTGCTCCAAAACGAACCACATTACGCAAAGGAGAAACCTTCACGAAAACCATATCTACAACTTCAAATTCCAGATCTGTCCTTCGCTTGTCAGCATAGGAATTCTGTCTGTCTTGGGCCGCTTTCATCCGTCTTCTCACCAATTCAACTTTCTCGGATGTGTCCCGTATCATATCGGGCCCAAGTATAAGCCTATCCGTTGTCTCCCACCAACAAGATGGTGAACTACACGGCCTCCCATACAAGGCTTCAAATGGTGCCATCCCTATGCTAGCTTGATAGCTATTATTATAAGCAAACTCTACAAGAGGAAGGTGGTCTTCCCAAGTACCACCAAAGTCAAGAACACAAAGCCTTAAAAGATCTTCTAGCACTCTATTCACCCTTTCAGTTTGGCCATCCGTCTGGGGGTGATAGGATGTACTTAGATTCAATCGCGTACCCATTGCTTCTTGCAAACTATTCCAGAACTGGCTAGTGAAGATTGGGTCACGATCGCTAACTATGCTAGAAGGAACCCCATGCAATCGCACTATCTCTCGAAGGTAAACGGATGCTAGCCATGATGCGGTCCTCTTGCTCTTCACTGGAATGAAATGAGCACTCTTCGTAAGTCTATCAACTATGACCCATATGCTCGTATTTCCTTTCCTTGACCTAGGCAATCCATCCACAAAATCCATAGAGATACTTTCCCACTTCCATTGCGAGACCTCCAATGGATGTAATAGCCCACTGGGTTTCTTCGACTCGGCTTTCACTTGTTGGCATACCATGCACTTTGAAACATACTCTACCACATCCTTCTTCATTCCAGCCCAAAAGAAAATGCGCTTCATATCTCTATACATCTTATCTCCTCCAGGATGTATAATCATCTTCAAGTGATGCGCTTCTTCGAGAACTTTATGCACCAAGTCTCCCACTTGTGGGACGCATAGCCTTCCATCACGCCTTAGCCAACCCTTGTCATCAATAGTATATCTAGCAAGGTGACTAAACGTCTCACCACGAATCAACTTGTCCATGATCTCGACTACATGCGGGTCTTCCTTCTGCGAAGCCCCTACTTGATCAAGAAGTGTGGGTCTAAGCTCAAGGGATGCTAACGAACCTGTCATCGACTCAAAAGCCGTTGTCAAATCAAAGGTTGCCAAGAACTCTAGGCTCCCCATCTCAACAAACAAGGGACTCAAAGTCAACCTTCTTCTGCTTAGTGCATCTGCCACGACATTACCCTTGCCAGGGGTATAAGCTATCTCGAAGTCATATAATGCCAAGAATTCCATCCACCTTTTCTGCCTTAGATTCAGATCTTTCTACGAGAAGAGGTACTTGAGTGACTTGTGATCAGTATATAACTCAAACCTTTCGCCTAGAAGATAGTGGCGCCAGGATTTGAGTGCAAAGACGATCGCCGCCAACTCCAAATCATGAGTGGGATAGTTCTTCTCATGAACTTATAGTTGCCTACCCCCATAACATATCACTCTTCCTTCCTGCATCAGAATAGCACCTAACCCCGTGCCACATGCATCGGTGTACACGGTAAACATCTTACCGCCATCGGGTAATGCCAAAACTGGAGCTGTGGTAAGGGCCCTCTTGAGCCTTTGAAAAGCAAGCTTACACTCTAAGTCCCATGCAAAGACTAAGTTCTTCTTCGTCAACTTAGTAAGAGGGGCTGAAATCATAGCGAAGTCCCTAATGAACTTCCTATAGTAGCCCGCCAGACCGAGAAAGCTTCTTACTTCGGTTGCATTCCTAGGAGTCTTCTAGTCTTGAACCGCAACCACTTTCGCGGGATCCATAGCTATGCCTTGCTTAGAAACTATATGTCCAAGAAACCGAACTTCCCTTCTCCAAAAATGGCATTTGGAGAACTTGGCTTTCAACCGATGAGCTCTAAGCGTATCCATCACTTCCTTGAGATGTCTAGCATGTTCTTCCTCATCCCTTGAGAAGATCAGGATATCATCCACGAAGACGACAACAAACTTGTTAAGGAACTCCCTGAACACCCTACTCATCAAATCTACGAAGTAGGCGGGTGCATTATTCAAACCGAATGGCATGACAAGCCATTCAAAGAATCCATCTGGAGACCTAAACGCAGTCTTATCAATACTACCCTCAGCCACTCTAAGCTGATGGAATCCGGTGGCTAGATCGAGCTGAGAGAAAACAGAAGCACCAACAAGCTGGTCAAAGAGGTCATCAATCCTCGGTAACGGGTGCCTATTCTTCTTTGTCAGCTTGTTCAACTCTCGAAAATAAACACATAGACGAAGCGAACCATCCGCCTTAGTAGCGAATACCACAGGAGCACCCCATTCAGAAATGCTTCGCCTAATAAAATTCTTCTCAAGCAGCTCCTTGATTTGCTTACTGAGCTCCCTTCTTTCTCGTGGGGCCATGTGCCTAACGGGCAATGTTACTGGCTTGGCATTATCAACAAGATAAATGCGGAAATCTATCTCTCGTTTAGGGGGTAACCCCTTAACCTCATCAAAGACATCAGGGTAGTCTCGGACCACCCTTACAGATTGCAGATCATCGATGGACGAGTCAAGAGATTCAAGATAACATAACATGACGGGATCCAGCGGATTGCAAGAAATCTCTAGGGTATTACCGAGGCGAGTCATGAGCCTCACCACCCTATGTTCACAAACGAGGATGACTCCATAACTGGACAACCAATCCATGCCCAAAATCAACCCGTATCCCGTGAACCCGAGAACGTAAGCATTACACGTGAATTCCACGGTCAAGATAGAAATCTTCAAATCCACACAAATCATAGATAGATGGGCGGAACCCCCAATTGGATTTGAAACACTAACGGGATCCTCAACTAGACTAGTACTTAGGTGCAAACTTTCAACAATGTCAGACGAAATAAAGGTATGAATGCGCCAGAATCAAATAAAGTGCGAACAGGAAAATCAGAAATATAAGCAAGGCTTTCTACGGAAATACTACCTCGGTCCTGAACTGGAGCAGTGTTGAGAGCTTGTACTTGCCCTCCAGAAGGTCCTGCACGCTGAGTCTGCCCTTGCCCTTGTCCTTGTTTCTTGGGGCAATCCTTGCTAAAGTGTCCAGTCTCTCCACAATGAAAGCATTCACCCAGCTTCCTCTTCTTCTTCCTGCAATCTTTAGCTATGTGCCCAACAATCCCACAGTAGTTGCACTTTCTTGGGTCCTTTGCCTTGTTGTTGTTGGCCTTATTACCCTTGTTGTTCTTGTTGTTCTGATTGCTCTAATTTCCTCCCCACTTGGAGTCCGTCTTCTTGGTTTGAGTCTCATTAGGCTTGACTTCTTTCTTGCCATTCTTATCGTCTCCTTGAAGCAGTGCCATGTCCACTAGGCCTTCAAAAGTGGCCCCCACTATTTTATGAGACAGGGCTAAACCTTGTAATGGCTCATTCAACCCTCGTGCAAAGCGTAGAGCCTTCTTCTGGGGAGTATTAACCATGTCCAAACCAAATCGAGCAAGTTGGTTAAACTTATTCACATACTCTCTTACTGTCATATCCCCTTGCTTCAAAAACATAAACTTCTCCAATTGCAGATTCGCCTCAGCAGATGATAGAAACTTAAGCCCAAACCTCGTCCTAAAGTCGGCCCAAGTCTCTATAGGCCTAGTAGCGTTGGTGACCTCCCACCAATAAGCAGCTTCCTCCTTCAATAGCCATACTGCCAACAAAACCATTCTACGGTCTTCCACATCAAAGATGGCGAAGAGATCTTCAGTTTCTTTCAACCAATTTCGCGCCTCAACAAAAGTCTCCTTCCTAATAAAATTCTTGCCACCCATTGCCTTAAAGTCTTTGCAAACCTTTGCGAAATCTGCTTGTGGATGCTGAGGAGGAGGAGGAGGAACCTCAGTTACTGTGGGGGTGTTTGCTGGGCCCACATCGTTGGCCCTAGCTTCCAAGTACCTCCGGAACCATCCGGGAATGGTTACTCCCTCGGGAAGATTAAGATCGGCCATGCTGAAAAAGGAAAAGATAGATTTAGAACGAGGAGACAAAGGATAGTGCTAATGGCTTTTGGGGAATAGCCTTTTAAAATAACTAGACTTTTCTTGGAAAACACTTAATTGGTTTTGAAAATAGTTTTTCAAAAGGTAAGTTTTAAAACCTTTGTCCGGTCTAGTAAAACCTTATGCTCTGATACCAAATGTAACACCCCACCTCCGCCAATGCCACTCTTGCAAGCACACTAGCTTTGGAGGGGCGTTAAACAAGGTAAACATGCATGCAGATATCACAAGACAGAACATATAAGTAAAAACAGAGTAAATAAAGCAGTGGATAAAACTAACATTTCAAAACCATAGTCAAGTTACATCAAAGTACTTGGTCATTATTTTCCCACAAAACAAAGTCTAGAAACATAAACTGAAAACTGGAAAGAAAATCATAAAGTAACTATCCCCAAGGTAGAATAAAGCCATAGCAAGCTCAAGTCCAAACCGTACGTGAGCTATCCAGAAAAGCAGCTAAAGATCCAAGCTAGGTGCCGGTGTTCCCACCCTGTAAACCTGGGGGGGGGGGGGGAAATGGAAGAAAAGAGGCGAAAGAAAATGGGTCAGTCAAAAGACTGGTAAGTCCTATCTACTATTAGTATAAAAACTAATAAAGTTAACTGGCCATGTAAAACAGAGCTGAAACATAGGGTGATAACTGGCATGGTGAAAAGTTAACAAGATAGATCAAGTGTGGCATCGGATATACAAGGTTAAATTTTTGCACCAAGTGTACTAGTATTCCAACCCATGTCAAGTATAAACAAGAAGTGATCCCTTGGCCCAAATTTGGCCCAATACCACGAGATGACCTAAATCAAGGTCACACAACACGGTCTAATCGATCGGCTCCCTATAGCCTAACTCGTCAAGTGTCGGTGTCATACGACCCAACCACAAAGTGTAGTCAAACTGTGCTAGGTCCACCCTAGGGTGTATCAAGCCCTAGGGTGCCAACCATGGACACACATCAAGCACGCACAGTCTAAACCTACTGGTGCCCGTGTCTGCTTTTTCAACTCCAGACTATGTGCATGACCATAGTCCGCCTGAACCTACACCGGCGCACCTACTCAGCCGTAGCTTTGGTCGCTTACATGTTAGCCCAGTAATCGTGCCCCACCCTAGCCTAGTCCCTAGGGTATCATGATACAACCAAGAGGGTTACTGGTGAAAAGGACCACGTAACTAGGGTTTCTAACGGGTTAAACGTGGTTAACCCCATCCAATCAAGTGTCAAGTTGGTTAAGTGTACCCAAGGTCCATGACTTAACCCTATCAACCCATCGTGTTTAATTGGTTAAGTATTCAAGTGGTCCATGAATTAACCCTATCATGTGGCATTAATTAATTTAATGCACCCAACCTCTCACATTAGACCTTGTTGTGGTTACTAGTTAAGCCGGGCGGGTCCGGGTAGCTTTACACCACAACTTAGTCTAACCTCGGGTTTCACGTACGGCATGACCAACTACTCACATTGGGTCCTATTGCTTGTAGCCACTAGTTAAGCCGGTCGGTTCCGGGTAGATTTATGCTACAAACTCAACCCAACCTCGAGTTGGCCATTCTCATGTTTTCTAGAAGTCATGTCCAAGCTCATGTCCATGTTTCAGGTATAATCACATGTCATATTTCATGTCATCTTTTCAAGTCATGTTTTTATGTCATTTTAGTTTACCCATAACGTTTCCCCATCGCATGTAAGTTCGCATAAACGCAAATAGATTTCAAAGAGGGAACTTAGAAGCATGACATAATTAATAAGATTTGGCCACAAGTTAAACATGGTGGCATATGAGGCAAATGTATTCATAAACTTGCATATTACATTATAAGCCTCAAAACATGCATGATATCAATTTTAGCAAAATAGGTGAAACATGGTCATAAATGACATAGGATGATAGCTAGTGATTCGCATATAACATCACATGCAAGATAACATAAGGTTTATGAGAGTTTCTATGTTGCTTTATGCAACATTACAAATCAAAGCTCATAGCTTTTTATGCACAAAGTCAAGGTGATAGCTTTACAAACATGCATAGAATAAATCTATGCATAACATGATAGAGTCAAAGCACAAATCATACTTAGGCCCAAACTCAAACTTGCAACATGTCATATTTAACTTCATAGTTAGAATCTAAGAGTAGTATAGGGCTTACAATGCTATGAAGACTTATAAAATAAAATAAGATTGAGACGAAGCCACTAGCAACTCTAAAAACCCCCAAATAGCAAGCTTCAATGAAAACCCTTGAGAAACAAGAAGAAGATCCTTGCTTTGATGAAGAAAGATTGAACTTTGGCCTTGAATCAAACTTAGAAACTCTCAAACAAGCTTAGAAACTCTAATATGAATGAAGATGGAGACTATGACAAGAGGGTGGAGGCCATGATTAAACATTTTGGCATAATCTAGTTGTAGGATTGATTTATGATGATTTAGGATAGGTATTAGGGTCCTTTTATAGAAGTTTAGGTTAGTTTAGACCATAGGATTAACCCTAATTCAGATCTGGGCCTTTAAAATCCGTCACAAGCCTTAAAACCCTGTCTTGAGGAACAAGTCATGTGCACCCAGGCCAGACTGGCCGACCACCCAAGTCGACAGGGGTGTCGACTGGGCAGTCGACACAACCTGGGGTGTGTCGACTCCCAAGTCGACTCCCCAGTCAACTTGGGGTGGCGGAATTTTTCCCGCCTGTCCTGCCCAGCTGAATTTGAATTTCTGGATTCAAATTTGAACTTGAAATTTTCTGAAAACTTTGACGGGCCATAACTTGGTCATACAGACTCCGATTTTCGAAAACTCGGACTCTATTTCGCGTATTTTTCCGAGACGAACGCAATGGCCTAGCCCGTTTCCCTTGTTTCAGATTTTACCATTTAATTCTGCCTTGATTTATGTTATAACATGTTATTTAAAAATACGGGTTATTACAAGAAGTTTTCTAGAGGAGTGAGAATTGGCTATTTGAGGAAAAAGCCGAAAATACTCTACCTTCAGAGCTTGGAGTACCAAAAATGGCATGAGTTCCTTCAAAACATTTTCATGCCTGCCTCCTTCTTATGTATGGGAAAGTCGACTAATGCTGGTGTGACATGGCCTACCCTTTCGGAGAAATCTTGGACACGTGGGATTAATCCCTTAGACAAAGATGCGGTTGGAGGAATGATTCCACTATTTATAAATATTATCTATGAAAATCGTGGCTTATGTGGCATTCAAGGTGAGGTGTATTAAAAGGATAGCTTTGGCTGGTAGAGTTTGACCGCCTTTGTTGCCTTGATAATTGGTCTGAGTAATAAATGATTCGGTTGGATATTTCTAGGCGAGCCTGAGATATTCGATTGATCCGCTTTTGATGGAAGCCTTTGACTTGATCGATTGAGAGCGATTCTCTTGGGCTGAACTAATCGAAGCTTAATGGTAATCAGATGGAGTTGAAACTGATTCGGGCCGGCCTCGAAGGAAGCTGGTTTGGGCTGAACCTTGTTTGGTCTTTCTAGAGTGCGAGCTGCTATGTTGGCTGATGGGCCGATGCTGAAGAGAATTTCTAGATATTGGGCTTCGATCCGAACTATGACAGCTTTTGGTAAAAAGTTAGTCAACATCTTCTTTAGGACCATCGATTAAAAGAAATGATTTTTTTCCCAAATTGATATTAAATGGATTTCAAGTGGTTTCAAAGATATAAATATATTTTTTATGTATTTGAAATAGGATTTTGATTATAAAGATATTAGTCGAAGTTAAGTTTACAATTTTTATAAATATATAAAATATAACTAGTAGATATGTAAGATACAATTAAATAAATGTTTAAACAATATAAATTTATTGTGTTAGCTATTTAAATTTTGAAATGGTTTTGTAAAGGCCTTAACGGCTGTAAAGTAAGTTTAAATAGGTTTCGAAATATCGAAATGGTAATTGAACCATTGACATACATGAATGTATAAAGAAGATTGTGGAGTGATATTTTTTCTGTAATAAATGATCGTTTTTAACAAATGTTGTTTAAAATATACGAAATATGATTAAATAACATTTCGTGACTAAGATTACAAAAACAACAGAATTGGAATGAGTAGTGATTTGGGAATGAGATTTCATATTTTTAAATGAAACTGAAGTTGAAAATATGAATATGGATTTATAAAGAGATTTATAAAAGGGGTTTCTATGAAATTATACCTGAATTTTAGTTGAAATAGATTGTTAAATCAAGATTTTCCATATAATATAATTGGCTATATGAGTATGAGTTGATTTATACGTGAAAGAATTGTAAAATAAATTCATAAGATAAGGGAATTGGATAAGTATCAATTGAAAAGTTGGGAAATGGTATGAAATGGCTAATATTTATTCTGAGGTTCGAAATGGGGTATTCTGAAGTTCGGAATGATTCATCGAGTTGAGCATTATTCCGAGGTTTGGAATGTGGTATTCCGAAGTTCGGAATGTTAACTGAAGGCAGAAGTATAATGATGTTAAAGGTTTGGACAAAGACAATAAATATTGGTTGTCGATAATGAATTGCAAATGGGATTATCATTATTTCTAAACAAAGTTAAAGAAGTGAAAATGAAAACAAATGTTAAGTTGTCGTAATTAATTCACAGAAGATTTTGTAAATGGAAATTTAAAGTTTTGGAAATGGAATTGAATTAGTAAATAAAGTTAAGGGTTTGTAAATACGTTTTGTAACATTTGTTACAAAGGAGATGAACTACTTTTAGGTATAAGATTTTTAAAGGATTATTATTTGTTTTAGACAACGAATAAGTTGTCGAGTATGATTTAAAGAGAATGTGATAAATGAAAGTAAAATGGCTTTGAAATGTAATATGCAACATTTGTTACAGATGATAATTTGAATTGCTTTTGATAAATATCAATATAAGAATTTGAAAAGATATCAATGTAATAGTTGTATAAGACATTAATATAAGATTTATAAAAACTTTGTTTATGTGGTTCTGAAACAATGAATTTGAGTTGTTGAATATAATTTTAGTGTAATAATAAAGAGATATCAAGGAATTTTCATAAGGATTCTATTTATGATAGAATCGAAGCTCATATATATAATATTGTAAAGGATTATTAACGTAAATAGGAAGAGTCTAATAAGAGTTTACTTAATAATTATTTAAGTAAACGTGGTTGAGATTTAAATAGGTTTTCAAAGGGAAATATGTGGTTAATAAACTACTATTTATTATGAAGACATAAATGTTGTTGCCCAAGGTCCGAGAGGTAAATAAAGTACCACAACTTGAATGACTCCATGATTATCCAAGGATGGTATTAGTTTATAAACGAGAGTTGTTTAGGGAAATATAAGTTATGATTTCCGTAAATAATATTGTAAACTTTTTTCAAAACATTTATAAGTTGAATAAAATGAATTTGGAGAATGTTCTTATTTTATAAGAAGTAAAAGGTATGTTTCAAATATTGGAGAATTTAAAGAATATAATTAATAGACGATTCATTAAAGATGCTAAATGATACTGAGTAGTGAATCAGCGAATACAATATGGACAAATGGTTGTTTTATTCAATAGTTAAATAACCGACTATCAAATTTGGCTATATGATTGTTGATACGGAAAGACCGAGATCAAATTTATATTTGAAAACCATTTCGTCTAGCAAATACGAATACGTTAAAGATGTGTTTCGAGATGGAGATATTGAAGACCATGGATCTTCATAAGCAGAAGGATTACTTAAAATCTATGACTTGCAAGCAAACATAAATTGTAGTTCTGTTGTGGTAAGAATCCACAAATTGTAAGGACTACTCGCTACTGATCCATAGGGTGATTCCTTGGATGTAGTAGGAGGATGCCTTCAGTTCATCTTGTTCCTGGTGATGTGTATAGATGGATGTCTGACAGAGTATTTCTAGATAGGTAACATACATTGATTTCTTCAACCGTACCAAGAGTGGTAGCCAAGAAGGAAACTTCTTTTTGATAGCACATAAAGTATTGTTGTGGACGTCAATTAGTGATTTTGATGGATCTGACAATGTGGCATTCGAAGTGAATGTAATGGGCTGATTATAAAGGTAAAGCATAGCCTCAAGCCTCATCAATCGGGAAATGGCACAAAATGAGTTAGGTTGCATGGCTATGTGGGTTGCACCCATCAAAATGGTATATCATTACATGATCTGGAGAAATCAAATGTCCTTCGGTTGTCCCTTTTATTTTTGTATGCTTTCGGCGTTTGGCTAGCACCCAACCGTGGTGATGATATATTCGGTACTCTCTAGCGAAATGAGTGGGTCGTCATGTTTAGCCTTAGTTGCAAGATGTTCTTGTTGAACCCCAATGTATTCATCTCTAGAGGTACATTGTCGGAAAGGTGGTCCCATACCTTACCAGGAAATCCATTCTCCAATAAGAGCCCACGGTTTTGATTGTATACTATATATGTAGAGCATGAGATGTAAGCATTCTACTAGATTGATATTTATTTGCATTTAGACAATATTAAAATATCAGAAAAGATATTGATTTCAAAAATGTTTTGGGTTATCGCAAGGTAAAAACCGTCCGTATTTATGTATGGATTTGGTCTTATGATTATCCTTTTCTTTTGAAGTGTGATACCTTTAAACTTAGTGCATTTTCTCATTTTGGTTCACCAGACTGATACGACGATTGTAATGCTCGGGTTAGACTGTGTTTTACAGGTTTTGATTTGGTTTCTGCAAATTTCAGAAGACGCGTTGGATGAAATCAGACATATGATATTATGTGCTTTTATTATTCTGTGTGATGTATATGAGGACAAATTATTATAACTGTCTAGATGTGATTATGTATTCTGATGATCGTAATTATTTTTGAAGTTCTTAGTAATGGTTTATTTCCATATTATATTTTATTCCACTTCGATGTGAGACTCTGTTTTGTGCTGGTTCTTCTTCTTCTTCTTCTTCTTTTATTCTAATATTTCTTTCTTATCTCACCCTCTAATTTATTTCTACTAACTATGTGAAGTTTTCGATACTTGGGTTCTCGCAAGTGATACATGATTTGTGTATTATTATTGGAATTAGGACATCGCTTTAGGTCGTTACAATACCCCCTCGAGTGGTCTCCATCGTCATACTGCGAAAATGTACAAGACCTTTGTCACCACGTTATGAAAGCATACGAGACCATGCTACGAAATTGCACTATGTCTCTATCACTACGCCACAAAAGCATACTAATTTGCACTACAAAAGTGAATAATCCCCTACCACTATGTCACAAAGGCGCCTAAAACCAGAGTTCTTCCATGGTACTCAGTTGGAGGCTTTGTATATCTGTTAAGAATGGCTTCGTTTTGCCAACAATACAGATATCAAAGATTGGTCTGTCTCTTTCAGTGGCTATGACCCTACTTTCCCCCCCAACTAATGAAGGAACATCCATAGAGCTAAGTGACCATTCCCCTAACAAACAATCTAAGCATTCAAATTGGTGTTGCTCGATAGTAAAAGATCGTTGACCTCTTGGTTTAGCTCCAATGTTTCCCGTACTCGCTCTGACTGAAAATGACAGTCGTCCAACGACCTAATATCTTTGTTGGGTGCTGACCACAAAGCCTCCCATACTAAGTCAGCCGCAGAATCGTCTCAATCAGTCTTTAGGCTATCCACAACCATAGATGCTGCCATTGCATACTCACCAGATGAAACCGTACAGACCATGCCTCTGTGGGTACAACTTCATTAGGTCTACGATAGAGGGCCATCATGGAGTACCCTCATGTCCTATCGAATTCTCACACTTCCTTCTAGTCCCACGAATAAGTTGGACGTGCTTCCACCGTGCCTCTTGACACCTATGATGATTTGTCGCATTGGGCACATCATCCCCAAAGACTGGTCCAAATGCATATTGTTATATTAATTAGACCCTATGTCTAATTTACTATTATGCGTTCAGTTTACTTTTCTTTTCGTTTATTTATAATATTAATTAATTTATTTAATCTTGATATTATTTGTTTATAAATCAACTTTACTAGTTACCACATAATCTTAGGCCTGTTACTCACACTATGTAAATCAATATGTTCATATTAAAGCCTACGCCCTTTTAGGCTTGTAACTTAATCCATTTAAGTCAATATATCCATATTAAAACTTAACTCTTCTGTTAACCAATTAATGTCATGTCCATATCTGCAAATGAACCGTGCCAATTTATTATGACCAATTTTCATATTCATGCAAATATAAGTTGCGGTTTTAGGTTTATAATAAACCTCACATATTCTTTTTTAGCAACAAATAACGAATACATCAGGAAACAAGAGTCAGACATTTTGTCTAACTGCTACATGTCTGGTTTATAGTGCGAGGACACTAAAATAAAGCAAGGGCAAACCAAGGAACTTCAACCACTATCATGACACAGTTAGTCCCCTATAAAGAAGGGACAACTGGAGCTACCACTAAATCCTAACACATTGATATGCTCAGAAAAGAGTACAACAAGGTTAGGAATGAAACTCGTGTTTGGACTATGAGATTCATAATCCCGATCTCATGTATATCATAGAACAAAGTCCTGCTCATCTCACCTAGCTCACCCTCCTTAATGAGCTCAAACCCTTCGCCTTCTACTTGAAATTGCAATCTTATAAAATCAACATCCATATCAAAAACATACTTGTGGAACAAATTTTTAGAAGGATCATATCTCATACAGACCTCGCATGAATCCAATAATAGTCCTCCAAAAACCAATAAACTCCATTAATTTTAGGGGCCTCAACAAAAGAAACATCCTCGTCAACCAAAATGTCACTATCACAAGGTGAAGATGGCTCCAGATCAATGTCTTGAATAACAGGGGCTAGGGAACAAGTTTCTGAACCCACTTCATGAGAGGGGGTGGAAGTGGAACTCGCTCGGAAGGGGAATAAAAGCTAGGGCAGTGGTAGTGGGATCCGAGTTTAAGAGTCGTGTACATGACCAAAGGAACGTCATATGGTGCAAATATCAGGTGTCCATCCATAGTGCACTCTCACTTTAGCCACATAATCATCAACAATTCTAACTTTAATTGTCTCCAGAAGTGGTTTATCTGGCGTAATTTCAATGAGGGCTTTGGCATAAAACACTTATCTGTTGCAACTATATTGGCATCAAAGCACCTTAGCTTTCCAATATAATTCAGTAACCAATTTAGACCAATCAATGATTGTGAAAAGAGGGGATACAAGAAAAGTAAGTCCAAATTAGGATAAAAAGAACTTGCTCCCTAGCTTGTCTACAGTCGGACTCCAAGGGGTAATGATAAAAGACTTTCCTTTGATAATAAGATACTCATAGATGATAACGCGAAATTGCTCATCCAAACGAGTTAATTTTAGTAAAAACATAGACCTATCCATTCTAACTTGAAGTCCACAACGCAGTTGCCACGCTTTACCACATTGCTCTTTAACAACCAAATATGGAGGTGGACTATCAAGAAAAAAACTAAAAAAACAAGCTAACCATAAATCGGCTACAACATGAATCATCTTAGAAGGAAAAGAACTTATGTAACACCCCGTAAAATTCATAAATATTAATAATAAATTAAATAATTAAAAAAAGTAATTAAATCATATGGCTAGAAAACGAGATTTTGCAGCTTTAGGAATCTAGCTATGAGACTCTTTTATTTAGATTCGTGGTGATATTCTTAATCATTTTCATCTATAATATGCTGGAAACGGTCAACGTATGAAGAAGTTTTGAACAAACGAATTTGGATGGTGTACCGAGAAAATATGTATATATATATAATTATGTGAATAATATATATATCGTACAAATAATAATTTAAAAATAAAAAGAGGGAAATTCAAAATTTGAAATTGGAGATAAGATTTTGGAGACAGCGTATATTGAATATATGGAAAAGAATGAAGCAAATTAAGAACGTAATTAATAAAATTAACAGCTCAGTAACGGAACAAAATTGTGCGTTCCAACCAAAGGGGGGTCGATTGCTCCCCCTTTAAGGGGGTCGACCGCTAATCGGCTGGCAGGCCCAATTCTGCCTATGTGGATTAGGGTTTTATTAGAGGATAAAATTATATCAATGGCTTTGATTTTTTTAAATTAATCTAACGGCTCCAGCTCACACGAGCATGTATAAATAACCCCTCAAACCCCAAACTGGAAACCCTAACTATTCTAAACCTTTGCTTCCATGCAGCTGAATTCCATAAAAAAATAAAGAGAAAAAGGGTGAAGGTTTCTTCTACTTCTTTGACTCCATTTTATATCTCTCTACTTCTATCTATATAAGTTTAGGAATATGGAATTTAGCATAAACAATATATATACATATACATATATATATAAGAATATAATCAAATGTTTCTTTTATTATAAGACCAATCAGAGCTCGCTTGAACTTTGAGAATCGTTGTAGTTCATGAATTTCTACCACATCTCCACTTAATTTGTGAGTGTAATCTAGTTTTTCTTAAAGGCATATTCATATTATTAATAGTTTGCAATATGAATTGTTATGCCTATAAAGATTTGGTTATGCGATAATATAACTAGAAAAATCCATAAATCTTCTACTTTGTAATCACATAGTAAATTGTCATGTTGAATTGGTTTTGTGGAATTGTGATTTTTGTATTGCGTTAAAGGTAAACATGAGTGTTGTATTATTATTTATATTTTATGCAATTCACTGTTATTATCATTTATTTAAGCCTAAAAAGGTTTGGATTTGAATTGTTACATAGTTGAATTGGGTTTGGATTCTAATTTGGGTGTCAACGCATTCATAAATTGGAATAAGTCAAATGTGAACATTTTTGGGTGTATAACACCAAAAAAGGGTGAATTGGGTGAAATATAGATTGTAAACATACATATAAGAATGTATGAAATGCTCTACTTTTAGCTTAATATTGAAACCATCTCAACGTTCCTAGGATAATAGTTATAACTATTATGTATTTGTATGTTTTCCTTTCACAGTTATTTGCTATATGTTCATTATGCCATCAAGTTTATGTTCTAGCAGGGAAATATGGAAAAAAGATCCAACTTATATGCCTTAGTTTGGCTAAGATGACAATTTCCACCTCGCTCCCCATTTGTACGAATATTAAGTTAATTAGGCATTATTATTATATTACTTATTTAAACGTAAACAACGTAATTAACGTTATATTAGCGTAATAAATGTGATTAGGTTAGAGTTTGAATTTGAAATGTCCCCTTAACAAATATACATATATATTTGTTTGCTTGTGTGTGCGTATATGTAGAATGGCTTATACACACACACACACAGAGACACATATATAAATGACACAGACACATGATTATTTGCCATTTGTTCTAGAAGCCTGCTCGGAACTGACCGACATATCTAGAAACCACAAGCGGGCCCAACTAATGTGAGATGTCTAGGTGCCATGGGCCATTCATAAACTTAGTACACTAGACACGAGGTTAAACTGACTTGTAGTAGAATCCTGCCCGGAACCGACCGACATACCTAGCATCTACAAGTATATGGTTTAATGTTAGAGGTCTAATGTGTATATATATAACTATATATACACGTACATACATATATATGTATAAGTTGATGTGTGAAAATAAATAGGCTTACTACGCCTTAAGAAGGTCTTAAGTGACTGACTCGCCTTTTTATCTAATTTGGATCTTAAGTGGTTTGGACTAGGATCCCTCCGATGGATAGTTCCTGGGGGAGGAACCCAAATCATGGGACCCACCCTTATTAGTATTAAGGTAAGTCTATAGGTCCTTCTTTAAAAGTAATTAGGCATAAAACGGTTAATGGAGTAGGGTAGTTCACGGGGATGTCCACTTCCTCTGGAAGCTTGTAAGGGCTCAATTAGGGACAGTTTGGTAATTGAAGGAATGTATGGCCATTACATGCTCACCAACTTTTTGAGGGAAGTCTTAAGAGAAATAGGTGTCCTATTATGTAATATCAGTTATGTAGTAACGTTCGCAATATTGCTTCTCATATTACAAATGAGCGAATGGACTTAAGAATGTCAACGTACTAGGACAGGGTACGTAAAGGACTGGGGGTTCACCTCAGGTTATAAGGGATCATAAAAATCCACCTTTAATAGTGCCATAAGTGACCGACAATGCCATCTCTTTGGGTTTTTACCCTAAAAACACTAATGGACGATTGACTTGGATATCCACCCCATTGGTTAGAAATTTGGGGTTTGTTGTATGCTGCGTAGACATACCTTGACATATGTAACCGGCTAAAAATATAGGGCATGGGCATTAAGTAACAATATATTCCAATCACACAGAACATTATGTTCTTACCCCCTCTTCTTAACATCCAACCTGTAAGTAGTTGGGGTAAAGCCATGGATGAAGTCATGACTGAAGCCGAGCAAGAAGACGAAGCTATTATGATATTATTAGATGTTGTTGCTTTGCTTCTTTTGGAATCTTATGAGACTGAACTATTTGATATACCTGTTGAATAAATATAACTACGACTATGTATTTTTGAGATTTTTGAAATAGTGGTACATCTTATTTGAATATTATATTTTCTCTTTTCCCTGTGTGAGGTTTCCATTTGAAGTATATTTTATTGTTATCTATGCAAATGTATTCCTTACAGGAACCAATGACTCGTTTAGAATGGCTCTAAGTTTCAATGGGCCTTTTCTAGGTCAAAATTTAGGCCCATTTTGAGCGGGTTGTTACATTTGGTATTAGAGCATAGGTTATCCTATTATAAGGTAAATAAACGTACGAGAGGCGTATTTATGATTTAAAAAGATTTTTCAAACTATATGTAATATATGTTTACCCGAATAAACATACACATTTATACTAGGCACCTTTATCTTTTCTTCCTTTATTCAGCTAATATACTATCTCAGGATTACCCACTAATAGATTCTTCCTTTTCTTTTCAGATAGTAGAATGGTGTAGAATCCTAATGAGCAGGGAAAGCAAGCAAGACCCGGCTACTTTCCAGAATGGTTCCAACAGTACCTCCATACTGTGGAGCAGGTCCCTGTAGTTAATCCCTCCCTTGCGGCTCCCGCAACTCTGTCGCTGACGTGGCCTTTTATTTTTTTTCTCTTTTGTAAGGTCTTTAAAATTTTGGAGGGAAACCATTTTTCGAAAAGGAAGACTTTGCTAGTGCCTAATCTTGGGTTATGGACTGTGAATGAATCTTTAGGGCTACTGTTGGCCCGATCAAGCAAAAAGAAGGATAGTGGCTTTACATTTGAAGGATGAAGCTCTAGAGTGGTGGAACTTAACACCAATGGAGAACGAGGACAGGATCTTCACATGGGCCGAATTCAAGATTCGCTTTAAAGCGAATTTTTTGCCAAGGGCAGAAATGACTATTCCGCTAGAGAAATTCATCCATCTCAAGCAAGGAAGCTTGAGTCTGCAAGAATACGTATCCAAATTCACTGAGTTATGTAAGTTTGGTAGAGGATTGTCAGACATCCCCATGAACAAAGCCCTTCGGTTTGTATAAGGACTGAACTCCCAGTTGAAGGAAATCTTATTAGCCTAAGTAGCATTTGGAGCAACTTTTGAGACTCTAGTTGAGACAGCTGCCCTTTGCATGGCTGAAAGCTCCAAGGAGGATAAGGAGGGTGAGAAAGGAGAAATCTCCAACAGAAACTAGAAGGAATGGTGGAAAAAGAAGAAGAAGAACTTTAAAAAGGACACAAAGACTTGCGTGAGGCACAACCGCAAGGGCCATGAGGCCAAAGATTGCAGGACCTCATTGGCAAGGGATCTCAAGGGGAAATGTTACAACTTCCACGAAGATGGACACATGTCCAAAGACTGCCAAAAGCCCAAAGCTGCCAAAAGTGGCCAGAACTATGCAATTGAAGCAACCCCAATTCAAAGCCAACCACCAAGAGACCAAGGAAAAACCACACTCGAAGGTATAATCTCTATTTTAGGAAATTTTGCATACACCTTGTTTGATTCTTGAGGGACCATTCTTTTATCTCTAAGCGATTAGTAAATCTTCTGAACCTTTCTATATCTATCTCGGATAGTCTGATTGAGGTGGCCAACCCTATCAGAGGATATAAGTATTTTGATCGGTTGTGTAAAGACAAAGTATTGGAGTTCGACAATGTCGAGTTCCATCGCGAAGCATATGCATTGGATTTTATGGGTATGGACTTATCTTAGGTATGGATTGGCTATCGTTTTATGGGGTCACCCTAGATTGCGATAAGAGACTCGTCTGTTGACATGCTTTTTAGCCAAAGTCGCCACACATGGAATTCCTAGATAAAAACACGCTCAAGCAATGGAAATAACGTCAGAAGACATAGAGTGATTTGGTTGAAATCGCAACATCAATGTAAGCAGACCCGAAACTCCTACTAGATGACATTTTTTGGGCCCGAAAACATCAATTACGGGGATTTTCTTGATAACTCTCATAGCCCTCTTAATTAGCTCTATGTAGAGCTTTCATTTGTCCCAATCGGACTTACAGTTTGGAAGTTATGCTCGTTTCCTTGAATGCATGCAAAAGTATGGAAAAGCCAGGAGTTGCATTCCTGGTCGGCTTGGCTCGCCCCCCCGGCTCACCCCCCCGGCTCGTGATGCACCCATGGACCACGACCCGCTCGTGGTGCACCCTCCTCATCTTATGAAGCACCTCTATCGGCTCTCCCACACCAGCTCGCACACACCGGTTCGTCCACTCCGACTTGCCCTCAACCTTCACGAACCGGGCCAATGCATGACCGCGAGCCGGCCGCTAGACCTGCTGATACACACGTAGATCTTGACCTATTCCAAAGGCTACTTCTGCTCCTACTTTCCTGGATCGGGATCCACATGTGAATCACGAACCGGTCCTCTCAGAGGCTCTCCTACAGCTATAAATACACCTCTACCTAGAATTTTGAAGGAACTTTTTTGGCGGGGGCATTTCTTCTTCATCTCCAAAGCTTCATCCATTACAAAAGTGCAAGGATATTGCACCATCGCTCATATAAACTCTTGTAATTTCAATTAACACACGGATTGTGTGTTTGTATGCAACTGATTCATGTAATCTGTCAGTACAACAATAAGATTATAAAGTGGATGTAGGCTACATCTACAGCCGAACCACTATAAAAACTTCGTATGTCTCCTCATTTTTATCATTTTCGTCTTTCTATGATCCGTGATCTGCATTTCGGTGTTAGTGCCATTTTTTGGTCTAACATTTTGGCATGCTAGGAAGGGGGCACATGACAACTTTAAATTCTATCTATAATTATTTGGCTATTGAATCAATGGCAATCAAAAGGAAGAAAACTGGAACTGCCTCTCATGCTGAGGATGTTGATGCTGAAGCCGCAAGGAATGAGGCAAGCCAGGATGCTTCCTCTCATGGGAATCCTTTTGCATACTTGGCTAGAGAAGAGATGGATGGCATTCTCACTGAATTGAGAACCCAGATAGCAAGACAAGAAGATCTCATCAGGAAACAACAGGAGATGATCGATGGATTCTTCGTGCAGATGGATGGAAGGCCGAGCAACCTTCAAGTAATTGGAAATGGAGCCAATGAAGCGGCTTGCGTAAGCAACGTCGACCGGGTCGGTTCGAGCCCAGGGACTCGCGACCCGCCTGCACCAATGCTTGGGGGCAACCCCGTCACTATTGGAAATGCACAATGACCTACTTCAACTCCAGCTCATATGAACATTAGAATGCAAGCTTCCACTCAGCAGCAGGACACGGCTCGTGATGGAGAGCCAGGATCGGCTCGTGATGGGGACCCACAACGGGGTCGGGTTGCCCCCTCGAACCGCGAGACGCGACCCCCATGATCCATGAACCAGTCCTTGCGAGCTACTCTCCGCAACTCACCAATAGATTTCTCATTCTCTTGCTCACAACGCTAGGGGCATTCTCTCTAGAGGCCGCACATACCAGAATGATATGGATGATGTCAATCATAATCCGTTCACACAAGAAATCAGGAATTCCGCAATCCCTTGGATTTCAAACTTCCAAAACTGGGGTCCTACAATGGCAGGACATATCCTACCGTACATCTGATGTGCTAACAAGTGTCATACAAGAGTTCAAATAGCATAGGAAAACGTCATGGAAAAATGCTTTCCCCTCTTTTTGACTGATATAGGCGCTATGTGGATTCGACAGCTAGAAACTGAATCGATCAACAGCTGGAACATGTTGGTTGCACGCTATATTGAACAATTTAGGGTCCACATCGCTTGACCCATGAATGTCATGTCATTCACTACAATCAAGCAGAGGCCCAAAGAAACCCTACGCTCATTTCTAGAAAGATTCAATGTTGCACAGCATCAGTTGATCGCCCAGAACCATCGATAGTACTGATGGAAGTAGTATCCGGCGTCTTGGACAACTCAGAATTCAAAAAATCTTTATACCGAGATCCGCCGCGAAACCTCGGCAAATTCTACCTTGAAGCAGACAGGTTTCTATTAGAAGAGGATGCAACTTTTTAGAAACGCATTCTCGACGTCAACATGTTTAAAGACGGCGGACCGTCTGATTCTGGAAATGACAAGGGAAAAGCTGTTGTCAAGAATGCCGCAACACTCAGCCCCGAAGAGGGCGTAGATACGAAAAGTATACCGAAATCACTGCCTTACTCACTAACATCTACATGGATACAAATGGTGTTATCTCCTATCCAAAGCCTCCTAGGAGGGAGCCATCGCAAAGAGAATGCGACTCTGGAAAACATTGCATATTTCATGATATGGATAGTCATTACACGAATGACTGCAGGCATCTGCGAGATTTGATTGAGGAATGGGTTAGACGTGGAGAGCTACCCGAGTATGTGAAACAACCAACAACGCATGCATCCGTGCTGCCACCACCTACTCTCTAGAGAGGGAATGACCCTAGTTCGTGCTCTCGTGGGCTCATCATCGACTGGTCAGGATTGGATCACTCTGCATTTGTTGCATTTCTTAGGATTTAAGATATGTTTTTTGCTTTCTTTAGGTTTTCCGATTGGCTAAATCGGAGTGCACACGTACGGGGTTAGGATTTAGCCCAACGCAAGGTCTGGACTTGATGACAAACCAATCAGGATTTGCTTTGGTTTTGTACTTTGAATTGAATAAGGAAGGACTTTCCGAGCATGGATTATGTTTGGCAAATTTAAGTATCTTGTCAGGTTATGACAGGATTCTCAATCTTACTTAAAGTATGGCTTATACTTATCTCGATACCCTAAGTATGGATTGTGCCAAGCGACATACTCTCTTGTCAGGCCTTGGCAAGTACAGTTCTATCTTCGTATGAGCATGAATTTCTAAGTATGGATTATAATCAAGAATGATGAATCGTCTCGTTAAGATGTGGCAAAGGAACTCGATAAAACTCGAGTATGGCTTATGCTTAGTTTGAACTTCCTAGTATGGCTTATATCTTGAAGGTTAGGTCCCTCGCCAGGTTTTGGCAAGATGATTCGAACGTCCCTCGATTATGGTTTATGCTCAATCGGATGCCCAAGCATGGTTTATTCACAAAAGTGAAACCAGTTTTATCAGGTTTTGAAACACCTATTTGCTTTCTTTTTATTTGCAGGTATGGTTTATACTCGCAGCTGGCAGGCCCAGAGTGGCCGTGGATTTCTTGGATTATCCAGAACACATCTTCCTCCAATCGGCAAGATATGCCCTGGGGGGCAAAATGTTGACATGATTTTTAGTCAAAGCCATCACACGTGGAATTCTTGTATAATAATATGCTCAAGCGGTGGAAATAACATTAGAAGACATAGAGTGATTTGGTCAAAATGGCAACATCAACATAAGCAAGCCCGAAACCCCTATCAAATGACCTATTTTGGGCCCGAAAACTGCAATTACAAAGCTTTGCACTGTAACACTCGTAGCCGTCTGAATTAGCTTCAAGTAGAGCTTTTGTTTGGCTCAATCGAACTTACGGTTTGGAAGTTATGCTTGTTTCCGTGAATGCACACGAAAGTATGGAAAAGTTGGGAGTTGTATTCCTGGTCGGCTTGGCTCGCCCCCTCGGCTCGTGATGTACCCATGGATCACGACCCACTCATGGTGCACCCTCCTCATCTCGTAAAGCACCTCCATCAGCTCGCCCACACCAGCTCGTACACACCGGTTCGCCCACTCTGGCTCGCCCTCAACCCTCATAAACGGAGCCCATGCACGACCCGCGAGCCGACCCCTAGACCTGCTGATACATGCTTAGATCTAGACCTATTCCAAATGCTACTTCTGCTCCTACTTTCCTGGATTGGGATCCATGTGTGACTCATGAACCGGTCCTCCAAGGGCTCTCCTACAATTACAAATACACCTCTACCAGGAATTTTGATGGGCCTTTTTGGGCAGAGGCATTTTTTCTTCATCTTCAAAGCTTCTTCCATTACAAAAGTGCAAGGATTTTGCACCATCGCTCATATAAACTCTTGTAATTTCAATTAACACACGGATTGTGTATCTGTATGCAACTGATTCATGTAATCTGTCAGTATAACAATAAGATTATAAAGTGGACGTAGGCTACATCTACAGCCGAACCACTATAATAACTTCATATGTCTCCTCTTATTTATCATTTTCTGCATTTTGTGATCAGTGATTTGCATTTGGGTGTTAGTGCCATTTTTTGGTCTAACACGCTTGTCTTAGGAGCCAAAGAGGACGCAACCTAAATATTCCTTGTAATGTTAGAAACAGGAACAAAGCCATTTTATATTCCTTGTCTCCTATTTTTGAAGGTCCATTTTTGGTCCATATAGTTTGTGAATTCTTGGAAGTTTTTGAGGAAGTCATGGGACTTCCGCCCCATAGACAAATCTACTTTCGTATTAACCTAGAGGACACTAGACCTATAGCACTGCCCTTGAGGCATATTATGCCCAAGGAAAGAAGGGAGTTCGATAAGAAGATTTCAGAGTTGTTACAAAAAGGTTTTATTCATCGAAATATCTCAGAATGGGGTGCAATTGTAGTATTTGCCACCAAAGCAGATGGATATTTGAGACTTTTTGTGGACTATAGAGAACTTAATAAATTGACCAAAAAGAACATATACCCTTTACCAAGAATCGATGACCTTTTTGACCACTTGGGAGGAGCTTGAGTATTTTCCCAACTAGAACTTGCTACTGGATTTCACCCATTAACAATTGCAAAGAATAGCGAGGACAAAACTGTATTTAGGACGCCAGACGGATTGTTCCAATGGGAAGTTATACCCTTCGGACTAACTAACGCACCCTGTTTCTTTGTAGACCTCATGTGTAAAGTGTTTAGGGGCATTCTAAATAAAATTTTGGTAATCTTCGTAGATGATATCCTTATATTTACGAAAGATTGCGAAGTGCATGAAAAACACTTGAGACAAGTGTCATGGATATTAAGAAAGAACCAACTGAAAGAAATATTCTCGTATTTCCATTTCTGGAGGGAAGAAGTAAGATTTTTAGGACACACTATGTCGAGTAAAGGCTTAGTCGTAGAGCCCACAAAGATCAAGGCAATCAAGGAATGCAGGATACCTTGAAATGCTGCAGAGGTAAGAAGTTTCCTTAGATTGGCCCATATTATAGGAAATTCATTAAAGTCTTTGAAAATATTGCTACTCCATTAACCCAATTAACGAGAAAGAATTTGGTATTCACTTGGAGTAATAAAAATGATACAGCCTTTAATAAATTGAAGGAAGCATTAACTAGCGCACCAGTCCTAATTATATCCAACGGTTCAAAATCATTTATCATTTACACTGACGTATGTGGTACCGCTTTAGGAGCAGTCCTTATGCAAGAAGGAAGAGTAGTTGCCTATGTAGTAGACAACTCAAGGATCTAGAGAAAAGATATCCAGTGCATGACCTTGAGTTAGCCACAGTGGTGTTCGCCCTTAAGATTTTGAGCCATTATCTCTTAGGGGAGAACTTTGAATTGTTTACCAACCATAAATCCCTTAAGTATTTATATTCTCATCATGACTTGAACTTTAGACAACAAAGATGGACGTAATATATTGCCCCATTTAACTTTACAATTCAGTATACCCTAGGCAAGAGGAATGTTGTGGCAGATGCCTAAAGTAGGAAATATGCGACATTGAATGTGATGATAGAATGGAAATAGTTAAAGTGATTGTAAATTTTAATCTGCAACCCTCACCAACCACTTCCAGTGGTTTTCTTGGGGCTATGGTAATTAGACCTAACCTAAGAGAAAGAGTTCATAGTGCATAAGGCATTGATGAAGAGTTAAGAAGAATAAAGGAGAAAGTGTTAAAGAGAGAGACCTTTCCTCATTCAGTTAGGTATTCGATTAGCGATGATGGGAGTTTACTTTGTGATGCATGACTTTATGTCCCTAAGGATGAAGGGTTGAGGAATGAAATTCTAGAGGAGTTCCATAGGTCAAAATTGACAATACACCCCAGTGGGGATAAAATGTATAAGGATATGAACATGAATCTCCATTGGGAAGGAATGAAGAGAGACGTAGCCGAGTTCATGGCCAAATGTTTAATATGCCAAAAAGTCAAGGCAGAGTAAGGGATGCTCGAAGGATTGTTTTTACCTGTAGAGATACCCACGTGGAACTGGAAACATATTTCCTTGGACTTTATAGACGGACTTCCTAGAAGCCAAAAGGAATTAAGCCATTTGGGTTGTGATAGACCAATTAACCAAAAGCGCCCACTTTATACCAGTCAAGAAGACAAGGACTGCAGTCTCGTTAGCCTAATTATATGTCAAAGAGACAATTATACTTCTTGGTACTCCATCAAGTATCATGAGTGATAGAGATCCCTAATTCACAAGAAAATTTTGGGTAAGCCAACAAGCAGCATTAGGGATGACCCTTAACTTAAGCACAACTTATCATCCACAAACTGACGAACAGATAGAGAGAGTAAACATAATCTTAAAAGACTTGCTCAGAGCTTGTATTATCGACTTTGGAGGAGTTTCGGAGCAGCATCTACTGCTTCTGGAGTCACGTATAATAATAGTTTTCAACCGACGATTGGTGTGGCCCCTTTCGAAGAGCTATACGGGAGGCCATGAAAATCTCCAGTTGTTGGTGGGAAACTACTGAAAAGGTTATACTCAGACCAGACTTCGTCAGTGAATCCACGGAGAAGATATCTTTGATTAGACAGAGAATGAAGGTAGCCCAAGACCTCAGAAATTGTATGCCAATAAGCGAAAGAGGAAACTTAAGTTTAATGTTGGAGACTTTATGTTCGTGAAAGTATCATCTCTTAAGAAAACTGTTCGGTTTGGAAAGACTGGGAAGCTGGCTCCCAGATTTATTGGGCCTTTAGTGTCGTCGAAAAGATTGGATCTTTGGCCTATCGAGCGGATCTACTAGAGCGTCTCTTAGGAATCCATAACGTTTTTCATGTATTTCATCGAAGGAAATGCCTTCATGATTCTACTATTAGACTCGAGCTTGATGAAATTGGGGACATAGAGAAACTCGAGTTGGAGTCCAGGGTTCCCCGTAGCACTGCACGGATTGTAGAGCACAGAATCAAGAGACTCCACAACAAAACCGCTCGCCTCGTCCAAGTACACTAGGGGAATGACCCTCTGGGAAGAATAAGGGAAATCGAGGATAAGATGAGATGGACTCACCTCGAGCTTTTCACGAGTAATTTTTCCCACAAATTTCCGTATATGGATGCTTCATGGTTGCTAGATTGGATGTTAGGGAACGGATGTAACACCATAGCACCGAGCACTGATATAGAAATACATGCATATTTAGGTTGTTTACATACATGATGCATCACTTATTACACTTATATGCTATGGTAGAGCCCATTTCAATGGGTATGTAATTCATAATCATTGCGAATAATTGATGCTATGGATGAATTATAATCAACATGGGTGTACAACATAGATGTTTCGAGCGAGTTGTATTTTTCGCCCCTTAAATAGATTTCAGGAAGAAATCTAATTTTAAGGGGGGAGAATGTAACACCCCGTAAAATTCATAAGTGTTAATAATAAATTAAATAATTAAAAAAACAATTAAATCATATAGCTGGAAAACAAGATTTTGCAGCTTAAGGAATTTGGTTACAAAACTCTTTTATTTGGATTCGTGGCGAAATTCTGAATCATTTTCATATATAATATGCTGAAAACGGTCGACGTATGTAGAAGTTATGAACAAATGAATTTGGACAGTGTACGTAGACAAAAATATATACACACACATATATATATATATTTGAATATTATATTTATTGTCCAAATAATAATTTAAAATTAAAAAGAGGGAAATTCAAAATTTGAAATTGGAGATAAAATTTAGGGGACATCGTATATTGAATATATGGAAAAGAGTGTAGCAAATTAAGAAAGTAAATAATAAAATTAACTGCTCAGCAACGGATCAAAATCGGGCATTCCAGAAGAAGGGGGTCGACCACTCACCCTTAAGGGGGGTCGGCCGCTAGTCGACTGGCAGGCCCAATTCTACCTACGTGGATTAAGAGTTTTTTAGAGGATATGTTTATATTGATGGATATGATTAATTTAAATCAATCCAACAGATCCTGCTTCAAAGGGTGAAGGTTTCTTCTACTTCTCTACCTCCATTCTATATCTCTCTATCTCTATCAATATAAGTTAGGAATTTGGAATTTATTATAAACAATATATATAAGAATATGATTATATGTTTCTTATAGTAGGAGATCAATCAGAGCTCACTTGAACGTTGAGAACCGTTGCAGATCTTGAATTTCTACCACATCGCCACCTAATTTGTGAGTGGAATCTAGTTTTGCTTAAAAGGCATATTCAAATTATTAACAGTTTGCAATATGAATTGTTATGCATATGTAGATTAGGTTATGCGATAATATAACAAGAAAAATACCCAAATCTTCTACTTTGTAATAACGTAGGAAATTGTGATGTTGAATTGGTTCTATGGAATTGTGGTTTTTGTATTAGGTTAAAGGTAAACATGAGTGTTGTATTATTATTTATATTTTATGCAATTGACCGTTATTATCATTAGATTTAAGCCTCAAAAGGTTTTGGATTTGAATTGTTTCATAGTTGAATTGGGTTTGGATTCTAATTTAGGTGTAAACGCACTCATAAATTGGAATAAGTCAAATGTGAACGTCTTTGGGTGTATAACACCACAAAAAGGGTGGATTGGGTGAAATATAGGTTGTAGACATACATATGAGAATGTATGAAATGCTATACTTTTAATTTAATATTGAAACCATCTCTACATGCCTAGGATACAAGCTATAATTTTATTTTATTTTGGTAAAGCCAGCGGGGATTAATAGCCCCTGCCATATATTCATATCATAAGAATGTCTTACAACATAAATTAGACGATACAATACATTGATATAAGAAAGGGAAGAAGGTCATATCCATTTGTGTTTGACAAGAGTATCAAAAGCATACAGAGACAAAAGGATCTGACTAATTATACTGCTACAAGCCATGTGATATAATACTGTTCTACTTCTTTGCATTCCATTGAACACCCTATCATTTCGTTCTCTCTATACCACCATGAGAGAAACTTTGAGCATAATGAGAAGCTCATTTCGTTCTCTCTATAATACGGAGACAAAAGGATCTGACTACTTATACTGCTACAAACCATTCTTCATTATTGCTCATGTGAGGTGCAGCATAACCTCCTCTTCTCTTTATCTTCTTCCATATGTAACTGGCATATTGTCATTTGAAGAATAAATGTTGAATGTCTTCTTCACCTCGCTTGCATAGACTATAAGCAACAAGAAAATCTATTCCTCTGCTACTCAATCTTTTCTTAGTAACAGGAACAGTTATATTTGTTATATATATATATATGTGTGTGTGTGTGTGTGTGTTTCATTCAATGCTATTTTTTATATGTTCATTATGCCATCAAGTTTATGTTATAGCGGTAAAATATGGAAAAAAGATCCACTTGTATGCCTTAATTTGGATAAGATAACAATTTCCATCTCGTTCAAACGTCTCCCCATTTTGTACGAAGGTTACATTAATTAGGGGCTATTATTATATTACTTATTTAAATGTAATCAACGTAATTAACGTTATATTAGTGTAATAAATGCGATTAGGTTAGGGTTTGAATTTGAAATGTCTCCTTAACAAACATACACATATATTTATTTGCTTGTGTGTGCGTATATTTAGAATGGCTTAAATACACACACACACACACACACACACACATATATATATATATATATATATATATTTGTGTGTGTGTGTGTGTTTGTGTGTGTGTGACATATAGACATGAGATTAGTCGCCATTTGTTGTAGAAGCCTGCCCGGAACCAACCGACATATCCAGCAACCACAAGTGGGCCCAAATAATGTGAGATGTCTAGGTGCCATTGGCCATTCATAAAGTTAGTAAAGGTTTATTCCTTGGAGAGGAACCCCAGCCATGGGACCCACCCTTATGAGTATTAAGGAAGGTCTATGGGTCCTCCTTCTTTAAAAGTGGTTAGGAATAAAACGGTTAACAGAGTAGGGTAGCTCACGGGGATGTCCACTTCCTCTAGAAGCTTGTAAGGGATCAACTAGGGACATATTGGTAATTGAAGGAATATGTGGCCATTGCCTGCTCACCAGCTGTCTAATGGAAGTCTTAAGCGACATAGATGTCCTGCCGGGCAATATCAGCTAAGTAGTATCGTTCGCAATACTTCTCATATTACAAATGAGAGAATAGACTTAAGAACGTCAATGTACTAGGATGGGGTCCTTAAAGGGATAGGGATGCACATCACTACCAACAGAAGGGGAAATAGCAAAACAACCAGCTTAAACAATTCCAACACCCACATCTCTATCATTAGTGTCGGCAACTTCATGGTTCAATATAAATAAATCCATGACCACATTCTCATATACATGAACACTAACACAACCGCCTAAAACTTCAGCACTACATTGGGTTGAGCCAACGTCAACTAGGCCATTATCTCCCAAGATTACATTGGTTTCTACCCATCGAGGGTCAATTCCAGATACATCCAGAGGGGTAGTAAAAAGTTACCCTAGGGAGGCAAAACATCGTTTGTATAAGCTTCAACATTGCTTCCCAGAAGGTATTTGGATTTTTCTATGACATTGAAAATAGCTTCTAGAGGGTTTTGAACAGCAACAAGTGGCGATACTTGGGTCACCAACGAAGCGAGGATGCAACCTTGTTTCCAGTAGGATTTGGGAAGATTTGGTCGAAAGGGAAGCAATAGAAGATTTAGCAGTAAGGATTGAATGTGGAACAGGGAAGAGGAAGCCAGATCGTGTTGCAGAAGAGGTGAAAGTTCATGTAGTAGACATCTTTTTATGGGTCATCATTGGCAGTGACGACTAGGAGGAAATTGCCAGATCTGTTACTGCGGAGGCCGTGAAAACGTGGAATCGTCAGAGTAATATTTCTTTTACCTTTCATAACGTCTTTTAATTTGTTACCTTTTTTCTTTACATCCTTACAGTTTACTCTTATCGAAATTAGACCTATTCCTACTTGATTGGTTATTAAAATTATACAAAAACCTATTTCCATAACCTATGGTAATCACTGTAATAGAAACCCATAATTGCAAGATATCTCTTTCAATTATTTTTAGGATATTGAATAGTGTGCAATAGGGCTAAATCCCTATTTCGCACTAATCCATGCCTTTATTTATTTTTTAAACTTACAATTATGTTTTCTACTTCCTTTTTAAAACAAACTATGGAAATATATTGCCTTATTCCTAACTAATAAATCTAGATTATTTTTGACTTCCTATTTTAATTGGTATGAATTAATTCTTGTTTTTTTTACTTACTTCGCCTTTTTACATAATTATAGTAAATTTATTTATATCCCTTTCAATTCCGACAATTTTTATTTTCATTTCATCCTAAATTTAAAAGGTAATCTTTTAATTAAAATAGAAATTCTTAGATTAACTGTAAATTTACTGTCCATAATACTAATTAGGCCATGCCCACAATTGCCAAAACCTCTTTTGTTCAAAATTCCAATTAAGTTATGTTTTTCCAATGCATGCAATCAAAAGTATTATAATCAGTCATATAAATTAGGCATGCAGTTCAACATTTCAAGTTTTAATTATATTTTCGAATAATCGAAATTCAACATAACTATATATTCCAACGCAGAAAGGGGGAAACGAGAAAGAAGAGAACGTGTTATAAATTTTTAAAGTAATCAAATGATATCATAAACTACTATAAGAAACTATAATTCAAATCCACTCACATGAGATTTGTGCTCTAAGTTTTGGATCTACATTTTCTTTCTATTTTCTTTTCAATTCGAGTTTGCAAATCTATTTGGACAAGGGATCTGGGCATCTACACCTTAAGTATACTATATTTTCCTCTAATTCTTAAATCAAAAATTCAACATCCAAAACTATAATTTACTTCTGAATAGTTTGAAGAAGAAAGGAAATGGAAAAGCTCTGGCACCCTCTTAGGAAAGAAAATGGAAGAAATGATTCTCCCTAACACTGTTCTTGTGACGATCGCCTATAGCCCCCGCACTATACAAGAGGAATAATGCGCTAAAAGGTGTGCTAGGCAGCTATCGATGATCATCAAGGTATGGTAGATAAACGAAACCTGTTGTAAACTCATAGAGCAAGGATAAAATATAACAGAACACATACAACAGGTAGTGATAGTGAAGCAGAAAACGCTAAACTTTCATGACAACTAGAAAGTATTTCCCATACACGTGGATAACAACAATAGTGTTTGTGCAATTTGCCTCACTACAACACTCAGAGAAATAACAAACAGCGAAAAAAATACTTGATAATAATAAAATTGGTATGTGAGCCTCCTGCTTGCCATCGATCAACATCATCGTCCTCACTAAAGTAATACCTACCACTTTTTACTCAATCTGCCCATCCACAACTGGATGAAAAGCCCAAGGTAATAAGAGGAAACATAAAACCTTGAGTCAGACAACAGTCTTAGTGAGCGATAAAACATCTAACAAACTTCATTAATAAAGTATATGAGAATGGGTAAATAATCAACTAATCTACCCAGCTTCAGAGAAGAACTCTCAATTTCCTTCTCCATTACATAACAGTGATAGCCTTTACAATCCATACACCCAAAGGAACAAAAATTCAGTCACGGCAATTAAAGAATCCATTCATATATAGTAAAGCAACTCAATCATGATCACAACATGCATTCAAACAACCATGACTGTGTAACGAACCAGAAAATCTGAGCCAATTTAAAATTTTTAAATTGGCTAGAATAATGGATTTTAAATATTTTAAATAAATATTTTAAATAATGGTAATGAAAAGTGAGGTTGAATCGACAATTGAAAATGAATATAATTAATTCTAATTATAAACAAGGCCAGAAATGGCGCTGCAGTTTCAAAATTTGAATTCAAACTTTGTCGGACTGTACCGGGTGCAAAACAAAACGGATTTTTGTGAAACGAAAAATATTTAAATCTGTTAGTGAATACCTTTCTAACGAATCTGAAAAATTGAATTTTCATAACGGAAAGCAAAAGTTATGGCTGAATGAATTTTTAGAAAGGTCGCTATGGAATTTATATAGCCCGTGAAATTGGCCATTTTGCATACGACCTCGGAATTCGACGAAACTACTTTTGTTGGATCCGGGATGTGAAGTTATTGCTAGGTTTCAAATTTCATAATTTTTGAGGCTAGTATGTGAGCGTGGCAAAGGAAAACGTGTTTTGGTCAATTACAGTTAAATTGGATCGACCAGAAATGGGCCTTTTTGCAAACGGTCTCAGATTTCGATGAAACTAGTTTTGTTGGGACCGTATCGCCAAAACATAGCTAGATTTATTTTTCTGGAATTTTTCGAATCAGTTTGTGGCCCTGGCAAATTGAAATGTACGTTCAAATCAAATATTGAATGTTTTATATTTTAATTTAAAGGAAAACGGACTGAAACATTCGAATGGGCCTACGAAACATATCTCATTGTGTTCGGAATGGGGGTAAAACGCTAGGGATGACAGTCGTTGGGTTTGGATTGGTGGTCGCGTCAGAAAACCCCTTTAAAACCCATCGGCCAATCAAAATTTTTATAAAAAAAACATTTAATTTTCTCTCTCCCCGACATCCGTTAACAGGCGGAACCCCTTCGCCGCCTTCTCTCCTCTTTTCTGGCCGCTCCGATCACCAAAACGCCATGGCCCAGTTGAACTTTTTGTAGATCCCTCCGAGCTCTTCAAATCCGTACCTGGAGCACCCACCACCGTCGCTCCTACCTCGAGTTATTCCCTTCGAAAGAGGCGTCGTTCGAAGCCCTCTACCACCCCCTAGGCGCGCGCGAGGTCATCAGGAAGGGCACCCCCTGGTGCGCGACTCCAAGCTCTTCGACGTGGTACAACCCGATCTTCGTATCGTGCAACGGATTGAGAGCAAGAATCAAACCTAGTTTTGAACATTTTTTGAAGGTAACGACTTTAATTTATTTTCAGCTGTTTTAATACCTTTAAACCGTTGCAAACTTTGAAAAATCATATCTTTTTCGTTCGTTAACGAAATTCGATGAAATAGGAAACATCGTGACCGTGTGGACGCCTTCTACATTTTAGAAGAGACCGCATATTTTTCTGAGCCTTCTGCTATTTTTGGTGGAGTGGAACCCAATGTGAGATTTCTAATTTATAAATGATATGGATAAATGACGATGTATAAATTATATAGTCGATGTATGAGTTATATAAGCGTTGTACACCTCATGTATAAGCGTTGTATAAGTTGTATGTTCGATGTATAAGTTGTATATGCGTTCTAAAAATTATATATGTGTTGAAATAGAAGTGGATTGCTATATATATATATATATATATATATATATATATACGCCCCTTATCCACAAACCATGGACGATATTTATTGGTTGTGATTGGTGTGAAAATTGATTGATAGCGAATGGTTGTTTTGGGATTGTTTGTGGTTGATATTGATTGATTGTGGTTGAAAAATACCCATTTGTGGTTGAGAAATATTTGGTTGAAACCACATAGGATTAGTTTGTGGAAATGAAATAAATATATACATGCCGCCTGCATGCGAACTAGATGCATGATTCCCATTGTTAAAAACAGCGAGGTTTTAAGGTAGAGCGAGGAGCCGTACTAGGGACGGTCCCAGTTTTAACTACCCTGCCGTTATGCTGCCGAAATTTTGAATAATATTCATGTGTTTGAATTATTTTCATTTGCTGAAACTATATTTATTCGTTGAATAGAAAACCTTCATGTGTTGAATCGATATTCATTCGTTGAATTGAAATTCATGTGTTGAATGGTATTCGTGTTTTAAATATAAAAATCACATTTTTATCTATATATATAAACTATAGAAAACCTTCATGTGTTGAATCGATATTCATTCGTTGAATTGAAATTCATGTGTTGAATGGTATTCATGTTTTGAAAGAAATTGTTTTATAATAAAAATCCCAATTTTAACATCAATATGAAATGTATAAAATAATCCTGTTTTGAAACAAATTGTTTTACCATAAAAATCCTATTTTTATTACCTATATAAACTATATAAAATAATAGTGTTTTGAAATGAATTGTTTTACAATAAAAATCACATTTTTATTATATACATGGATTGTTGAAATGTGAAGTGTTAAAAATAGCAACTCGTTCAAATAAATATGCAGGAGTCGAAATATTCATTAATTAGCTAATGATATGACTTTTGCCTATGCATGCAACATTAGAATAGATGGTGTTTTTAAACCAAATGGAATCAAATATGAAGTCGAACGGGAAATGATAAATGATAAGAACTGTATATATGTACATGCATATTTATTGAACAGGTTATAGCAAAGGGGCTAGAGAAGAGGAATAAAATTTTGTGCCCGACAAATAGGTACACATTTACTGTTTTTGTTTGGGTGATGATTTTATGAGCCTGTTGGCTAGCCGCTTGGCTTTTCCTTTTTCTTTTTGACACGAGACGCCCGTGTGGCTATTTGGGAATTTTCCCAGCCCCTCCCGTACAAAGGAGGTTATGGCGAATTTTTCCAAAATTTAAAGGCGTTAGTGAAATATTTGAAGTGAAAACGATATTGAAATTGTTGAATGAACTATATTTATATAAATATATAAATATAAATAAAATTAAAACGAAACGTGGCCGTGCAGTTCGTATTTTGAAACCGTGATTTCAAACGATTAGTACGGGAGATCCGACCATCGGATTTTCCTGAAATCGCAACCGTTGGGTTCGCTTTGGAAAAATCTTTCCAACGGCACCAACTTTGTAAAAATCCAACGGTTGTATTGTCTGGAATGTTTAATTCAAATCTGAAGAAAAACAGTGCCAGAATCGATTATATATATATATATATATAACTATATTTAATCGAATAACGACGCTGCAGTTCGTATTTTGAAATCGAAACTTCAAACGATTGTACCGGGAGATCCGACCGTCGGATTTTCCCGAAACTGGAACCGTTGGATTCGTTTTGAAAAGACCTTTCTAATGATGTAAATTTTGTGAAGATCCAACAGTTAGATTTTCAAATATGAGTAATTTAAATCTGAAGAAAAACAGCGCCACGACCGCGTTATGGCCCGAAGCGTCGTTTTGAATAAATTGGCTATTTTAAAAAAAAATAGCAATAAATCGTTATAAAATATCATAAACGATATGGAATGGAAATAAACTGAATTTGCTCGATTTATGTGGTATTTGATGGTTGAATGTGCTTGGTGTGAAAATTACATTAAAGAACAAAATTGGTGTTGTCGAATGATTTAACCATTGAAATAAATTGATTTGAAATTCTAAATATACGTGAATTATTTGAAAGAGCCGAGTTAATTCTCATTTCAAATAATTGACCGACGATTGAAATTCGAAGATGAAGACGGTGGTCGAAGACCGGAGATCTTCACCTCGTTTGGATGGTAACCGAGGTCCTGATTGGGAGGCATCCCGAAATATGGATAATGAGTGGTGATCGTCCAGATGTACGTGGTGATCGATGGGTTTGCGAGGTATTTAGTGCCTCCGGTTTCGTTCAGACCCTGAACGGACTTGTAAATGGACTGTGTGTCTGACATTGGATTTTATTCTGTGTTGATTGATCTCTGTTAAATATACATCTGTTTGGCGGCGGAGAATTTATTCTTTTGCTTAACGCCCTTCTCTGAGAAGCACGAGCTCAGAGGTTGTATATCGGTGGACATCAGTCGCATGGCATGAATTGCTAGTGTGGCATGCCTAAGTGGCAAATGAACAGGGCTTCTGTTAAAAAGCAAAGTCTTGTGGTGATGATCAAAGCGCCGCCAGTGTGGCGTAGCTTTGTGTATAATGTGAATTCGCGAGCCTCACACCCCGGTATGAACTAGAAACGGGAGAAGGACCTCAGGGAGGGCATACGTTTCCTTCTAGCTAGGGTGGTGTCAGTGACCTACCAGCCCTGGCATTTATATACTTTTCACCTGTGTGGTTGTTGCTGTTGCGAGGTGTAACACCCCACACCCGCTAAGGTCACTCACTAAGGGAATGCCTTAACTACGGTGGAGTATTTTAAGTGAATATAGAACAGAAAAATTATAACAAGACAGATATAAATACTTGAAAATCTAAAACATCATTTCATTGCAGCAGAAGGTAAACATGTTTAGTTACAACACCATAAAAGAGTCAAGTACCAAATATCCATCCTAATAAAAACATAAGTACATAATCCCACTACATAACTAATAGCCATAATAGAAAAGATAAGTTGGGCTTTACATCACGGTCCAAGCTCCAAAAGATAGATAAAGAAATCTGATCAAAGCCCACTAGTGCTAGGCCCAACCTGAGGACCTGAGGACCTGAGGGGGAAAAAGATAAAAACAACGGGGTCAGACATAAGTCTGAGTGAGCCCTATAACTTTAACAATACAATCATTAAAGTAATTAGGGTATGATATAAACTTGGTACGGTGATGACTGGGGATAAATGACTACACAAAGCAGCCAACTAGACATAGGATGAACTAAGATAACGGTAAAGACGCATCTACCCACCCAAGGGTAATTACTACACTGCACCACACCAGTCATTCCTACATAAAGGTTGATCCCACCCAAGGACTTAGAAAATTTACCAAGTAGTTTCGTGTACCCCTAGCTGACTACATAGGTGTCGTCTGCCCCTATCTCCACTAGGTGTACCCACTACTCCCCAAGCGATCGACTCCCTACCGTAGATACCCGTGCTGGCCCCACAGTGGGGTGTATCACTCCCCAAAGTGGCAACCCGATACAATCAATGGTGCACGGCTTATACCTACATGATGCAACAACGTCTTACCTACCAGCCCGGGTCCACACACGCATATGAAACCCGTTGGACTTGCGTTGCCACCTCTAACCCGTTTTGGCCTCTTATAGTCAAGCCCAGTACGCGTGTCCCGTCCTCGACATGGGTCGAGCCCAATAAGATACATATGGGTTACTGGTTGAAATGGGCCCCCACAAGCTACCCACCTAAGCTTGTCTCTTTTTCTAGTGCATCCCACTTAACCCTTTAATCATGTTTAATTACATGTTTCCACTTGGTTAAGTATTCTAATCGTATTTTCTATTGCCACCCAAGGCAACCCACTAGCTTTCCACATGCCACCCAAGGCACTTACTTGATTTCCACATGCCACCCAAGGCACCCACTTAACCCCTCATGCCCCACTACATGCTTATCCGGTTAAGTGTTTCTTAATTGATTAAGAACGTAACCGTTGTAAAGACCTCTCACATTAGACTATCTTTTATGGCAGCTGGATTTGTCGGTCGGGTCCGGGCAGCCTTACGCCATAACCGAGTCTAACCTCGTGTCTTTACACTTGTCACGTATTTAGTTTATGCCTAAGACCTCTCACATTGGGCCAATCATTTGTAGCCGCTGGATTTGCCGGTCGGGTCCGGGCAGCCTTACGCCATAACCGAGTCTAACCTCGTGTCTTTACACTTGTCACGTATTTAGTTTATGCCTAAGACCTCTCACATTGGGCCAATCATTTGTAGCCGCTGGATTTGCCGGTCGGTTCCGGGCAGTCTTACGCTACAAAAGGGTCCAACCTCATGTCTTAGTCGATTAATTACACCTAATTAATCCCCCCATAATTTGTATTAATTATCCCTAATTAATTACAAATTTAACGATGTACATAATTGACTCAATTATGTTCATCCACTTTATGGTATGCATAATCATACCAACTTCACACCATTTCATTAACATGAATATTAACCCCATCGTTCCCCACGTAATTCGCTAACATGACATACTTAAAAGGGAAGATTCATCACACATACAATGGGTTCAACTTGCATAACATTAGCATCAACATGGGTTTTAAAGGTGTCAACATGCATATAGCATCAAACCCAACTAGCATAAATAATCAACCCAAACTTGCATGAATCACATATGTCATAAAGAGGTTAACTTGCATAAGTTACTTATGTCATACAAAGGGGTAAACTTGCATATGTATGTATGACATACAAAGGGGTTAACTTGCATATGTATGCATATCAAACAAAGTTGTAAACTTGCACACGTTATTTGCATATAATCAAACACCAAACTTGCATAACATGTCATATATGAACTTGCATATAATCATACACCAAACTTGCATAACATATCATATATGAACTTGCATATAATCAAACACCAAACTTGCATAACATGGTGTCATAATGGATCAATGTTTATCATAGCGATTTGCATAACTAGCATCATGAACACATAGCCTAAAACTTGCATAACTTGCATAACATCATGATCACATAGCATATGACTTGCATAACTTGCATAACATCATGATCACATAGCATATGACTTGCATAACTTGCATAACATCATGATCACATAGCATACGACTTGCATAACTTGCATAACATCATGAACACATAGCATATAACTTGCATAACTTGCATAACATCATGAACACATAGCATATAACTTGCATAACTTGCATAACATCATGAACACATAGCATATGATAACATAACTTGCATTGATCCACATTCATAGCCATAACCTCATTATATCCTATAATAATCATTTCAACAATTGGTCAATAAGGCTATAGAAACTCACAACTTGTTGATTAGCACTCCAATGAAGAGGATTAAGTTGCTAGAGTTGATTAGAAGTTGATTTGAGAAGATATCTTCCTCTTTAATTTGATGGAGGCTCCTTCAAGTTGCATTTTGACGGCATAACGACGTTGTATCTATTTTTAGTATGAATTAGGGTAGTCTTAGGGTGTATTTATAGATTAGTTAACTGTTTTAGGCCCTTAGATTAACCCTAGTTTAGGTTAGAGTCGTCAGATTTTGTCACAAGCCCTAAAACATAGCCCAAACCCCATCAGGTTGCACCCAGGTCACACAGACCGACAGGGGGGGGGGGGTCGACCCCTGGGTTGACCCCTAGGGAGGGGGTCGACACCCATGTCGACCCTAGGGTCGACACCTTCTGCCTAGCGGGAATTTTCCTGCCTCTTCTGAAATGTGAAATTTTTATGTTTAAATCTGTTTTGAATTTCTGAAAACTTCTTCGGGCCTTAACTGGGTCATACGGACTCCGATTTTCGAAAACTCGGAATCTATTTCGCGTATTTTTCCGAGACGAACGCAATGGCACAGCCCGTTTCCCCTGATTCAGATTTTAAAATTTAATTCTTCCCTGATTTATATTATAGCAAGTTATTCAACATACGGGGTGTTACATTCTCCCCTACTTAAAGGATTTCGACCCCGAAATCACTAAGTCAAGAAGAACGTATCCTACCAACCAAACAACCATCTACTCAAACCATCAAACACTGGCATCCATTGTCCTTAGAGTTTCTAATGATGTATGAACATATGCAAAGAGTGTGTGTATATGTTCCCTGTCTAATGCAAAATCAGGCGGTCTACTGATTCAGTTGACCTCCTTAATGCAAACCATGATTGTGCCATGCATCCAATATGTATGCGAAAGAACCCTATCGACACATACTATCTCTACATGAGTGCACAATCATTCACCAAAATGCATCATCCATATGATAACACAACCATTATACATCCATTAATATAGCTACCTACACACAATTATATGCAATATGCAATATGAAGTGATTGAGCCGATCTAGTGTCTAAAGTGTGTGTATATGCATCCACGAGCAACCACTAGCAAACACTTGCATCCACATGCATCCATCAATCATAACATGTCTCAAACACATGTTTCAACCATAGGTTTACCCTATCTAAAGGTCAAAGGTACTAATGAGAGGACATACTAAAGATAAGATAAGTACTAGACAACCGATAAAGGAGAAGTTAAAAGACATACCCTAAAAAAGGAATGGGTACAGTGAACGCATCTTCGCTTCTGTCTCCCAAGTATCATTGCTCTCATCCTCTCCCCATTGCACTTTGACTAGTCGAACCTCTCTATTTCTCAACTTCCTAATCTCTGACCCAAGGATGCGGGTAGGAGCTCGTCGAATAGTCGCATCACGCTCTACCTCCACTTCTCTAAGCAAGCTCGGCTCTACCACCTCTGCGGTCTCATGTAGGCACTTCCTCAAATGTGACACATGGAATACGTCATGCACACCACTAAGTCTCTCGGGTAAATCCACTCTATATGCCATCCGTCCAATCCTTTCCTTAATAGGAAACGGTCCTACAAATCTTGGAGCTAACTTTCCAACGGATCCAAAGCGAACAACATTCCGTAATGGAGATACTTTGACAAAGACCATGTCCCCAACATGAAACTCTAGATCTGTCCTCCTCTTATCCGCATAAGATTTCTGCCTATCTTGCACTGCTTTCATCCTTCTCCGAATCAAATCAATCTTTTCCGAAGTCTCTCTAACCATATCAGGCCCAAGCAAAATCTTATCCGCAGATTCCCACCAACATGTAGGTGATCGACAAGGCCTTCCATGAAGAGCTTCGAAAGGAGCCATACCAATACTAGACTGAAACTGTTATTATACGCGAACTCCACCAATGGAAGATGCTCTTCCCATGTACCTCCAAAATCTAAGATACAAAGCCTCAAAAGGTCTTCCAGAACACGATTCACCCTCTCGGTCTGGCCGTCCGTCTGAGGATGATATGCGGTGCTCAAACACAACTGAGTCCCTACCGCCTCTTGCAAACTCTTCCAAAACTCGCTAGTGAAGATAGGATCTCGATCGCTCACTATGCTAGAAGGTACACCATGCAACCGAACTATCTCTCGAAGGTAAATTGAAGCTAGCCATGGAGCAGTCCTCTTACTCTTCACGGGTATGAAATGGGCACTCTTAGTAAGTCTGTCTACCACAACCCAAATTCCCATATTACCCTTCCTCGATCTCGGTAATCCATCAATAAAATACATCGAGACGCTATCCCACTTCCATTGCGGAACTTCCAATGGGTGAAGCAACCCACCGGGTTTCTTTTGCTCCGCTTTCACTTGTTGGCACACCAAGCATCTAGCGACATACTCGGCCACATCTTTCTTCATACCGGCCCAAAAGAAAACTCGCTTCATGTCTTGGTACATCTTGTCCCCATCGGGATGAATGGTCATCTTTGAACGATGCACATCATCAAGTATAGCCTTCCTCAAACCCTCGTCTTGCGGTACACAAAGTCTACTGTCTCTACGCAAGCACCCCCTATCGTCTAGGGTGTACCTACTCAAATGGCTGGACGACTCCCCACTTATGAGCCTCTCTACCAACTCAACCAACTGTGGGTCGTCCCGCTGTGCCTCGCCATTCCGTCCCAAAAGAGTAGGTCTGACCACTAAGGATGCTAGCAAACCAAGTACAAAGTCAACGGAAGGTCTGAAATCAAACATTGAGATAAATTCCAAGCTTCGTCGTTCCACGAACAATGGACTCAAGGACAACCTTTTTCTGCTCAAGGCGTCCGCCACCACGCTACCCTTGCCAGGGGTATACATTATCTCGAAATCATAGGATGCTAAGAACTCCATCCACCTTTGCTGTCTCAAGTTCAAATCCTTCTGAGAAAACAAGTACTTCAATGATTTATGGTCAGTGAACAATTCGAACCTCTCTCCAAGAAGATAATGGCGCCAAGTCTTAAGCGCAAAAACAATAGCGTCCAACTCTAAATCATGGGTAGGGTAATTTTTCTCATGCTTTCTCAACTGCCTTCCCCCATAGGCTATTACCCTTCCCTCTTGCATTAAGACTGCGCCCAGTCCTTTCCCACAAGCATCGGTATAAACAACAAATGGCTTAGTCCCATCTGGCAACACTAAGACTGGAGCTGTGGTTAAAGCTCTCTTTAACCGTTGGAACGCATCATCACAATCTACGTCCCATGCGAAGACTAGATTCTTCTTCGTCAAGCGAGTTAATGGGGCTGATATCTTCGCGAAGTCCTTAATAAACTTCCTATAGTAGCCAGCCAACCCCAAGAAACTCCTCACCTCGGTAGCATTCTTCGGAACCTTCCAATCTTGGATGGATACTACCTTCGCGGGACCCACAGCAATCCCTTCCTTAGAGACCACGTGCCCTAAGAACCGCACTTCCTTCCTTCCAGAAGTGACATTTAGAGAATTTAGCCTTAAGGCTATGCGCTCGAAGAGTCTCTAACACTTCCCTAAGATGTAGGGCATGCTCTTCGTCACTCTTAGAAAAGACTAAGATGTCATCCACAAAGACCACCACGAACTTATTAAGGTACTCCCTGAACACCCTACTCATCAAATCAACAAAGTATGTAGGGGCGTTCGTCAAACCAAATGGCATCACAAGCCACTCATAGAAACCATCTGGAGTCCTAAAGGCTGTCTTGTCTATGCTATCCTCAGCCACTCTCAACTGATGAAACCCCGTGGCCAAGTCCAACTGCGAAAACATTGAGGCGCCAACCAACTGATCAAAGAGATCATCAATCCTCGGCAATGGGTGTCTATTCTTCTTTGTGAGCTTGTTGAGTTCTCTATAGTCTACACAAAGTCTGAGGGACCCATCCGCCTTCGTGGCAAAAACTACTGGAGCACCCCACTCCGATATACTTAGTCTTATGAACCCCTTCTCAAGCAACTCCCCTACTTGCTTATGGAGTTCCCTCCTCTCACGAGGAGCCATGTGGCGCACTGGTAAAGATACTGGTTTAGCATTGTCCACCAGATATATTCGGAAGTCTATCTCCCGCTTCGGAGGTAAGCCCTTCACCTCCTCAAACACATCCGAGTATTCCCGGACCACTCTAACAGATCGCAAACTCTCGACCGAAGCGTCAAGCGATTCAAGATAACTTAGCATAACAGAATCCATGGGATTACAAGAGATCTCGAGAGTATTACCCAAGCTGGTCATGAGCCTAACAACTCTCCTTTCACAATCAAGAACGGCACCATTACTGGATATCCAGTCCATGCCCAAAATCAACCCATAGCCCGTGAAGCCCAAAACAAAAGCATCACATCTAAACTCAACACTAAGTATGGAAATCTTCAAACCTAAACATATCATGGACAAATAAGAGGAGCCCCCAATTGGGTTTGAAACAACCAAGGGATCATCTACTAGACTGGTGTCTAAGTGCAGTGACTCAACTAATGATGATGAGATAAACGAATGCGATGCGCCAGAGTCAAACAAAGTACGGACAGGATGATCAAACAGAAAAACCAGACTTTCAACGGAAATAGTTCTACCTCTTTCCTGAATCGGTGGAACCGCGAGAGCCTGAACTTGCCCCCTTGCCTGACCTGATGCCATAAGAGCTTGCACCTTTCCCCCTGAGGTAGATCCCGTCCTTTGCCCCTTCTTAGGGCAGTCCTTCACTAGATGCCCTGCTTCGCCACAGTGGAAGCAGCCAGTCTTCTTCTTCTTCCGACAATCTTTGCTTAGGTGGCCTGGTGTCCCGCAATTGAAGCACTTCTTCTTTCCCTTGCCACCGTTGCCTTTCCCACCCTTGTTTTGCTGTTGCTGTTGAGGTCTCTTCTGATCTCCTTTCTTCTCGGGTGTCTTATTAGCATTGGGACCCTTCTCTTCCTCATGCATGAGTGCCATGTCTACTAGCTTCTCAAAGGTGGCCCCCATGGGGATGTGAGTCATAGCCAATCCATGCATCGGTTCATTCAAGCCCTTAACGAACCTCAAAGCCTTCTTCTCTGGTGTATTCACCATGTCTATGCCAAACCTTGCCAATTGATTAAACTTGTTGACATATTCCTTCACTGATAGGTTTCCTTGCTTTAGGGTCAAGAACCTTTCCATATACAAGTTTTCCTCCGCCCTTGAGAGAAACTTTGCCACAAACCTTTGCCTGAAATCCGCCCAAGACTCAACAGGGCGTTCTCCATTAGTGACCTCCCACCAGAATGAGGCCTCTCCCTTCATTAACCAAGCAGCTAACTTGACTTTCTTTCCTTCTTCCATCTCAAAGATATCTATCAACTCTTCCACCTCCTTAAGCCAATCCCTAGCTTCCACAAAAGTTTTTGATCCTTGAAAAGGTTTCCCTCCCATAGCCTTAAATTCCTTGCAAGTCTTAGCAAAAGTATCCGTGCGAGAAGGAGGAGGAGGAAGATCGGGTGCTACTGTTGGTGGAGGAACATTTGCTGGACCCGCAGTGGCGGCCCTAGCCTCCATCAACCTCCTATACCATACTGGTATCACTACACCCTCCGGAAAGTTAAGATCTTCAGCCATGCTGAAACGAAAAAGGAAAGATTCAAAATGGAGAATTCGAAAGATAAAGATATGGCTATTGGGGATTATGCTTTTCTTTCAAAAACTTTTCTCTTAAAAGACATGTTTTTGAAAATACTTCTTCCAAAAATGTTTTTAGAAAAATAGTTTTCTAAAAATTTTATCTGTTCCGGTAACCTTCATATCTGATACCACGTGTAATACCCCACACCCGCTAAGGTCACTCACTAAGGGAATGCCTTAACTTTGGTGGAGTATTTTAAGTGAATATAGAACAGAAAAATTACAACAAGACAGATATAAATACTTGAAAATCTAAAACATCATTTCATTGCAGCAGAAGGTAAACATGTTTAGTTACGACACCATAAAAGAGTCAAGTACCAAATATCCATCCTGATAAAAACATAAGTACATAATCCCACTACATAACTAATAGCCATAATAGAAAAGATAAGTTGGGCTTTACATCACGGTCCAAGCTCCAAAAGATAGATAAAGAAATCTGATCAAAGCCCACTAGTGCTAGGCCCAACCTGAGGACCTGAGGGGGAAAAAGATAAAAACAACGGGGTCAGACATAAGTCTGAGTGGGCCCTATAACTTTAACAATACAATCATTAAAGTAATTAGGGTATGATATAAACTTGGTACGGTGATGACTGGGGATAAATGACTACACAAAGCAGCCAACTAGACATAGGATGAACTAAGATAACGGTAAAGACGCATCTACCCACCCAAGGGTAATTACTACACTGCACCACACCAGTCATTCCTACATAAAGGTTGATCCCACCCAAGGACTTAGAAAATTTACCAAGTAGTTTCGTGTACCCCTAGCTGACTACATAGGTGTCGTCTGCCCCTATCTCCACTAGGCGTACCCACTACTCCCCAAGCGATCGGCTCCCTACCATAGATACCCATGCTGGCCCCACAGTGGGGTGTATCACTCCCCAAAGTGGCAACCCGATACAATCAACGGTGCACGGATTATACCTACACGATGCAACAACGTCTTACCTACCAGCCCGGGTCCACACACGCATATGAAACCCGTTGGACTTGCGTTGCCACCGCTAACCCGTTTTGGCCTCTTATAGTCAAGCCCAGTACGCGTGTCCCGTCCTCGACATGGGTCGAGCCCAATAAGATACATATGGGTTACTGGTTGAAATGGGCCCCCACAAGCTACCCACCTAAGCTTGTCTCTTTTTCTAGTGCATCCCACTTAACCCTTTAATCATGTTTAATTACATGTTTCCACTTGGTTAAGTATTCTAATCGTATTTTCTATTGCCACCCAAGGCAACCCACTAGCTTTCCACATGCCACCCAAGGCACTTACTTGATTTCCACATGCCACCCAAGGCACCCACTTAACCCCTCATGCCCCACTACATGCTTATCTGGTTAAGTGTTTCTTAATTGATTAAGAACGTAACCGTTGTAAAGACCTCTCACATTAGACTATCTTTTATGGCAGCTGGATTTGTCGGTCGGGTCCGGGCAGCCTTACGCCATAACCGAGTCAAACCTCGTGTCTTTATACTTGTCACGTATTTAGTTTATGCCTAAGACCTCTCACATTGGGCCAATCATTTGTAGCCGCTGGATTTGCCGGTCGGGTCCGGGCAGCCTTACGCCATAACCGAGTCTAACCTCGTGTCTTTACACTTGTCACGTATTTAGTTTATGCCTAAGACCTCTCACATTGGGCCAATCATTTGTAGCCGCTGGATTTGCTGGTCGGTTCCGGGCAGTCTTATGCTACAAAAGGGTCCAACCTCGTGTCTTGTTCGATTAATTACACCTAATTAATCCCCCCATAATTTGTATTAATTATCCCTAATTAATTACAAATTTAACGATGTACATAGTTGACTCAATTATGTCCATCCACTTTACGGTATGCATAATCATACCAACTTCACACCATTTCATTAACATGAATATTAACCCCATCGTTCCCCACGTAATTCGCTAACATGACATACTTAAAAGGGAAGATTCATCACACATACAATGGGTTCAACTTGCATAACATTAGCATCAACATGGGTTTTAAAGGTGTCAACATGCATATAGCATCAAACCCAACTAGCATAAATAATCAACCCAAACTTGCATGAATCACATATGTCATAAAGAGGTTAACTTGCATAAGTTACTTATGTCATACAAAGGGGTAAACTTGCATATGTATGTATGACATACAAAGGGGTTAACTTGCATATGTATGCATATCATACAAAGGTGTAAACTTGCACATGTTATTTGCATATAATCAAACACCAAACTTGCATAACATGTCATATATGAACTTGCATATAATCATACACCAAACTTGCATAACATATCATATATGAACTTGCATATAATCAAACACCAAACTTGCATAACATGGTGTCATAATGGATCAATGTTTATCATAGCGATTTGCATAACTAGCATCATGAACACATAGCCTAAAACTTGCATAACTTGCATAACATCATGATCACATAGCATATGACTTGCATAACTTGCATAACATCATGATCACATAGCATATGACTTGCATAACTTGCATAACATCATGATCACATAGCATACGACTTGCATAACTTGCATAACATCATGAAAACATAGCATATAACTTGCATAACATCATGAACACATGGCATATAACTTGCATAACTTGCATAACATCATGAACACATAGCATATGATAACATAACTTGCATTGATCCACATTCATAGCCATAACCTCATTATATCCTATCATAATCATTTCAACAATTGGTCATTAAGGCTATAGAAACTCACAACTTGTTGATTAGCACTCCAATGAAGAGGATTAAGTTGCTAGAGTTGATTAGAAGTTGATTTGAGAAGCTATCTTCCTCCTTAATTTGATGGAGGCTCCTTCAAGTTGCATTTTGATGGCATAACGACATTGTATCTATTTTTAGTATGAATTAGGGTAGTCTTAGGGTGTATTTATAGATTAGTTAAGTGTTTTAGGCCCTTAGATTAACCCTAGATTAGGTTTGAGCCGTCAGATTTCGTCACAAGCCCTAAAACATAGCCCAAACCCCATCAGGTTGCACCCAGGTCACACAGACCGACAGGGGGGTCGACCCCTGGGTCGACCCCTAGGGAGGGGGTCGACACCCATGTCGACCCTAGGGTCGACACCTTCTGCCTGGCGGTAATTTTCCCGCCTCTTCTGAAATGTGAAATTTTTATGTTTAAATCTGTTTTGAATTTCTGAAAACTTCTTCGGGCCTTAACTGGGTCATACGGACTCCGATTTTCGAAAACTCGGACTCTATTTCGCGTATTTTTCCGAGACGAACGCAATGGCACCGCCCGTTTCCCCTGAATCAGATTTTAAAATTTAATTCTGCCCTGATTTATATTATAGCAAGTTATTCAACATACGGGGTGTTACACGAGGCGCCTCGGTTTGATCGGACGATCCAGGTCCGATGGAGTCATTCGTCGGCTCGTTTACGCCCCAAAGGGCGGGGAAACGTATTGTTCAGGCATTTTAATCCACATCGGTGGACCGGACCTCACGATCCAAGGGCCCACCTGAGTCTGGATCCTGTGGCTCGAGCTAGAGAGTCACGAATTCGGTAAGGGCTATATTTTGCCATGGTTCATGACGGAAATCCAATTTCCAAATACGTGACTGTGCGGTTTCGATTGTATATATATATTTGGCGACATAGTGGCATGGGACGCTCATGTCGTCTATGATTGATAGTTATGATTCAAATTGTTTTTGAAACATATAAACACTAGTAATAATATCAAATGCCTTTGTTTTATTCGTATCAAGCATATTTTGGCCGTTATAAGGTAAAAACTCTATCCTCCGGTTTGCGTTGCATTGTGTGATGGGAACTGAGTCTTATAATGGCTTCATTTTTATAAAATGTATTGCGTTGTTTAAAAGAAAGATTTGTTTTAAAGCACTGGCAATCCAATGGAGTAAACCCATTCCACGAAAGTGGCATGGTCCTTTGATTAGCCAATTATATATGTGTTGAGTGGATTTCTCATACCCGTCCCATGACTGACTCGTAGTTTGTTTCACTTTCAAACTCGGGTGCCCCTTTTCTACACGGGCGGCCTTGTATTCAGGTTTAGCTGGTTCTTTCTGGATAGCTAGAGCTGAAGATAGATTCTATCATTTATCTCTTTTTATGCTGTTCAGCTCCTATTGTACATATTTTGTTTATTTCCGCTGTAGACATTTATGTATAGCTGAACTATATTTGTACTAAGTAAGATCCTATATACTATGTAACTCTGATGATTACTTTTATCCAGTATATTCTATTGTTCATTATCTGGTGTATTTATTTAATTCTGTTCTGCTGTTATCTGTTTCTATGTTATATTCCAAAGATAACCCTTGTCTCCGTCAGTACGGGAAATGGGGTCGTCACAACGTGGTATCAGAGCTTTGTTTAAGCTTAGTTCTGGAATATAACATTTGAATGAACTCATCAGAAATAGAACCAGTAGTGTTCTAGGACGAGTAACTCATTACAGATAGGATCAGTAATATCCTAGTATGAGTAAAGCAGAATGAAATTACACCTCGATAGACACATTTACATTCAAGTATTTGTCTCTATATTTTGAAATATCTTATCTGTGACCTGACACTTGTTCTGCTATTTGCAGAGGAACTAGAAAATGAGTGCCAGAAACAGAAGAAGTGATACTGACCCGGATATCGAAGCCCTATATATGAAATACAGAAATCTGGGTGGAAAGCCGTTCACGGGCGAAGAATCTATTATGAAGACACAAGCCTGGATTCGTTCGGCTGAGAAAATCTTTGAAGGATTAAAGCTGAGGGATGACCAGAAAAGATTACTGGCCTCCTGGGAACTCAAAGACGAAGCTTTGTTCTGGTGGGATTTAGTTATTAAGGATAATCCAGAAGGTGATATCACCTGGGATAGATTCAAAGTGATTTTCCTAGAAAGATTTACTCCTGCCGGAGCGACGGAGCCATTATGTGATGAGTTTTCTTATCTAATACAAGGTGATATGACCATCCCAAAATATCATAAGAAATTCTACGAACTTGCTCACTTTGCTCCTCATCTGATTCAAGATCCAAAGAGGAAAAATCTGAGATTTATTCTTGGCCTGCAAAGGAGATATCAGAATAGTGTACTGAGGAATGTGAAGCTTCCTTTTTCTGAAATGATATACATGGCTTATCAGTATGAAGATCTCCATAAGAAAGGAATGTTACGCGATGAAGAAGAAGTCTATTCTAGTGACAAAGCAGAGTCGGAAACTGATATTCCTGAAGCCAGTGCAAGATCTGAAGTCTGTAGGAAGCCCAGTGGCAAGAGGAAAAGGGCTGAATCTGGGAAAGAACCCGTAACGACCGCCATATGCAGTAACTGCAATAGACAAGGACATCTCTCGATAAGTTGTAAATCTCTAAAGAAACAAGTAAAGGATGGGTCTAAATCCGGTGGGAGGTTACAAGAGAGAAGAGGATGCCATAAGTGCCACCGGGCCGGTCATATTGCGAAAAACTGCCCGCTATTTAGAAAGCCTGGAATAGTTCAAGTAAATGAAGTAGCAGAAACTTCCGAGCCCTCAGCTAGTTAAGAAAGGCCAGATGTTTTAGAAGGCACGCTAACTGTCAAAAATATTCTAGTTAAAGTACTGTTTGACACAGGCGCGTCACGAAGCTTTATAGCAAAGGATGCAGCTAAGAAACTGGATTTGAATTTGAAAAAGCTCAAGGAACCAATGACTGTCCAGAATCCGGTTGGGGGTTCCATTGATCTCAGTTGGGTTTGTGGAGTGCCGGTTTCTTTTTCTCGTAATCGGTTTCCTACCATCGCAGTCGTCATGAATTTTAAAGAGTTTGATCTTATCTTGGGGTTAGACTGGTTGACCAAATATGAAGCTGATGTTAAATGCGCCGACAGAGTCGTAAAGGCGAAGATTAAATCAGGTGATTATATAACCATTCCCTGTGAAGGTCAGAATGCTAATAGAAAAGACTTCTGGGAAGCTTTGAATGTTTCTCCAACCCAAATAGAAAATGTCCCTGAAATCACAGAGAATATTCCCTACCTAGTGAAAGATATTCATGTCGTCAAGAACTATGCGGATGTGTTCGAAGAAGTTGTTCGTTTACCTCCGCAAAGAGAAATAGATTTCAAGATCGCTCTAATTCCCAATGCAAGGCCGGTAGTTCACGCTATTCGAAGAATGTCCTTGAAAGAGGAAGAAGAACTTGACAATCAAACATGACAGCTGGTATGGAAGGGTCTAATCAGGCCTAGTTTCTCTGATTGGGGTGCAGCAGTGGTGTTTGTCCCAAAATCTGACGGTACTCTACGTCTATGTGTGGATTATCGTGATTTAAAAAAACAGACCATAAAGAATAAATATCCATTGCCGCGGAATGATGATTTGTTGGTTCGATTAAATGGCGCACAAGTATTTTCATGAATGGACCTAGCTACAGGTTTCCATCAACTTCGTATCGCCGAAGAGTGTGTTCCAATGACAGCATTCAGAGGTCCCGACCTATTCTACGAGTGGTTAGTAATGCCGTTCGGCTTATGTAACGCTCCAGCTTACTTCGTCGATCTGATGAATAGAGTGTTCAGAGGAGTTTTGAATAAATTTGTTCTGGTTTTTATTGACGATATTTTAATCTTCTCTAAATCAAAGGCCGAACACGAAAAGCATTTGGAACAGGTTCTGGAAATCCTCAGAAGCAATGTGTTGAAAGCAAAGTTTTCCAAATGTATATTCTGGCAAGATGAAGTAAAATTTCTCGGCCATGTCGTCTCAAAAGAAGGAATTGTTGTGGATCCAAGCAAAATCACAGCTATTCAAAATTGGAAACAGCCCAGTACCCCCACTGAAGTCCACAGTTTTCTTGGATTGGCTAGCTATTACCGGAAGTTCGTTAAAAACTTTTCGAAGATATCTGGCCATTTAACGAAGCTTACAAAGAAGCACTCTAAATTCAAATGGACTCCAGAAAGTGAGGAGGCTTTCGAGGAGCTAAAGTTAAGATTAACGACAGCTCCAGTGTTAACCATCATAGATGGCAATCAGGATTTGAAAGTCTGGACTGATGCTTCTAGAGAAGGCCTTGGCGCAGTGTTAATGCAAAGGGGCCAAGTGATTGCTTATGCTAGCCGTCAACTGAAGCCGCACGAAAAGAACTACGTAACTCATGATCTTGAGTTATTGGCTAGAGTATTCGCTTTGAAAATATGGAGACACTATCTGTTGGGTGAGACATTTGAACTGTTTATAGATCATCAGTCATTAAAGTATCTGTTCACCTAGAAAGACCTGAATCTGAGACAGCAACGTTGGCTAGAGTTCCTTGCAGCATATGATTTTGAGATTTTATACACTCCAAAGAAAGCCAATGTCGTGGCCGATGCGTTAAGCCGAAAGAAGGAAATGATCGCCAGTTTTATCATTGCGACTTCGTTGATTGACAAGATATCGGCTCTCCAAAAAGATGACCAATTTATTAAAGGAATGAGTCAGCGAATTCGTGAAGGTAATGCTTCGGATTTCCAGCTCGACAGCGAAGGGATTCTGAGGTTATAAGGATGAATTTGTGTTCCAGAAATTCCTGAACTCAGAAGAGATGTGCTTGATGAATGCCACAAATCTAGGCTCAGTATCCATCCGGGTGTGAGTAAGATGTACAACGATATCAAGCGCACATTCTGGTGGAAGTCGTTAAAGAGAGACATCTCGATATATGTTAGTCGATGCCCTACTTGCCAACTAGTCAAGAGCGACCAACAGAAATTGGTTGGATTGTTACAACCACTAGAAGTTCCTGGTTGGAAGTGGGAACATATTTCTATGGATTTCATTGATGGTCTGCCCAGAACCAGAAAAGGAAATGACAGTATTTGGGTGATCGTAGATCGCTTCACGAAGACCGCCCAATTTATACCTGTCAGATCAAACAGAACTGCTCAGAGTCTGGCACAGATATACTTCAGGGAAATAGTTAGACTACATGGAGTGCCGCTCAGTATAGTCAGTGATAGAGACACAATATTCACTAGCAAATTCTGGGAGGCATTTCAAGTTGAGCTGGGAACGAAGTTGAACTTGAGCACCGCTTATCATCCTCAGACAGACGGTCAGACTGAGAGGGTGAATCGTATTTTAGAAGATCTATTGCGGGCTTGTGTTATAGATTTCGGTGGATCATTGGAAGACCACCTGCATTTGGCTGAATTCTCATATAACAACAGCTACCAGGCGAGTCTGACAATGTCGCCATTCGAAGCATTGTATGGTAGACCGTGCCGATCTCCTGCTTGTTGGGTCGAACCTGGAAATAGACTTGTGTTAGGGCCAGACATGATTCGAGAAGCTGCCGACAAAGTCAATTTTATCAAGAAGCGATTACTCGCCGCTCAAAGCCGACAAAAGAGCTATGCCGATAGAAGAAGAAGGGATATATCCTTTGCTGTTGGCGACTACGTGTATTTGAAAGTATCGCCGATGATAGGAGTTATTTGGTTCGGTAAAAATGGAAAGTTGGCGCCCAAATTCATTGGTCCGTTTCCTATTTTGGAACGGATCGGAACTCTCACTTATAGGGTCAAATTGCCTGATTGGTTGCCTGGATTTCATGTATTTCATATATCTCAACTTTGAAAGCATGTTCATGATCCAGACTTGATCGTGGAAGAAGCAGCTCAACAGGACATTGAAATTACCCCAGAATTAGCTGTGAGACGAGAGCCGCTAAAGATCATCGGCAAAGAAACCAAAGAACTGAGGAACAAGAAAGTTCACTTGGTCAAAGTGCAATGGAGTGGAGATCCGCGAGATTGTACTTGGGAAACTGAGGAGAGCATTCAGAAAGCTTATCCTAGATGCCGAGTAGATATCTCTGATTGACTCTGGTGCAAGGTATATTTACCATACTTTGCATTACCATTTAATTCTCTACTCTGCTGTTATTTTCTTTCCATGGATGTGCACTTTTAACTCTATAGTCTGCATGATTTTAAAAGAGAATAGGAATTAATTTGTATGGATTTGAAAAGTTGAAAACAATTGGATTGGTAGTTTGTGTTGTGTGATAGTAAATTAGATTAATTAGATTACTGAAACGCTAGTAAATTTAATCAACAATAGAATAATGTTAGAATTTATTCGATTACATCACACACTGAACTGATTAGAAAATAAGTAGAAATATATATACATGTATATTATATATGTTTGAACAGGTAAATGGATTAGCTGTTGAGTAGAGATTTTATTTGCGTGCCCGACAAATAGGTAAACCTTAATGAGTTGGATGCGAAATATTATTATATCAACTCCTGTGAATGCCATTGGATGCGGAGTGCTGGTTATTCTGTGTGAAATAATAAACGTTGCCATAGGATAGTAATAATTAATTTTGAACAACACTACATGGCATACTTCTGGAAGATAGGCATACTTCATCATATACCACATAAGCATTTGGAGCTTGTGTGACGAGGTGGAAGATTTACCATACGAGCGAGAGGCTTGTATGGCGATGACTATATTTTACAGGTTGAACTGATGACTGATATGGACTATTTAAATTGTAATGATTAAATTGCCAGATTAATAAAAAAAACCGCATGGTTTTGGAGTTGACAATAATCACGTCTCTCTAGTTATTAGATACGGCACATGGACTATTTATTTCCCACACGGGGCAGGGTGACGAGAATTTATTCTCTGGAGTTATTATCAATACATGCTCCCCTGTAAACACCAGAATATATCACTATAAATATGTGTATGCTTATTAGGATTTATTGGGTACCTAATACGGCCCAATAAATTTCCAAACCCCTCCCCCTACAAAGGTGGTTATGGCGAAATTTTTCGAAAATTCCGGGTGTTAGCCAAATTTTCGAAGAATTTGTAAATTCTCAAAAACTGAAAAGTTGGAGAATTGAAGCCAGATCGAATGTAGAGTTGATTAATCAAACCACTTTCGACTTTGTTCCTTTTCGGGGACGAAAAGTTTTAAGTGGGGGAGATTGTAACGACCCAGAAAATCTGAACCAATTTAATATTTTTAAATTGGCTAAAATAATGGATTTTAAATATTTAAAATAAATATTTTAAATAATGGTAATGAAAAGTGAGGTTGAATCGACAATTGAAAACGAATATAATTAATTCTAATTATAAACAAGGCCAGAAATGGCGCTGTAGTTTCAAAATTTGAATTCAAACTTTGTCAGACTGTACCGGGTGCAAAACAAAACGGATTTTAGTGAAACCAAAAATATTTAAATCTGTTAGTGAATACCTTTCTAACGAATTTGGAAAATCGAATTTTCATAACGGAAAGCAAAAGTTATGGCCGAATGAATTTTTAGAAAGGTCGCTATGGAATTTATATAGCCCGTGAAATTGGCTATTTTGCATACGACCTCGGAATTCGACGAAACCACTTTTGTTGGATCCGGGATGTGAAGTTATTGCTAGGTTTCAAATTTCATAAATTTTGAGGCTAGTATGTGAGCGTGGCAAAGGAAAACGCGTTTTGGTCAATTACAGTTAAATTGGATCGACCAGAAATGGGCCTTTTTGCAAACGGTCTCAGATTTCGATGAAACTAGTTTTGTTGGGACCGTATCGCCAAAACATAGCTAGATTTATTTTTCTGGAATTTTTCGAATCAGTTTGTGGCCCTGGCAAATTGAAATGTACGTTCAAATCAAATATTGAATGTTTTATATTTTAATTTAAAGGAAAACGGACTGAAACATTCGAATGGGCCTACGAAACATATCTCATTGTGTTCGAAATGGGGGTAAAACGCTAAGGACGACAGTCGTTGGGTTTGGATTGGTGGTCGCGTCAGAAAACCCCTTTAAAACCCATCGGCCAATCAAAATTTTTATATAAAAAAAAATCCTTTAATTTTCTCTCTCCCCGACATCCGTTAACAGGCGGAACCCCTTCGCCACCTTCTCTCCTATTTTCTGGCCGCTCCGATCACCAAAACGCCATGGCCCAGTTGAACTTTTTGTAGATCCCTCCGAGCTCTTCAAATCCGTACCTGGAGCACCCACCACCGTCGCTCCTACCTCGAGTTATTCCCTTCGAAAGAGGCGCCATTCGAAGCCCTCTACCACCCCCTAGGCGCGCGCGAGTTCATCAGGAAGGGCACCCCCTGGTGCGCGACTCCAAGCTCTTCGACGTGGTACAACCCGATCTTCGTATCGTGCAACAGATTGAGAGCAAGAATCAAACCTAGTTTTGAACATTTATTGAAGGTAACAGCTTTAATTTATTTTCAGCTATTTTAACACCTTTAAACCGTTGCAAACTTTGAAAAATCATATCTTTTTCGTTCGTTAACGAAATTCGATGAAACAGGAAACATCGTGACCGTGTGGACGCCTTCTACATTCTAGAAGAGACCGCATATTTTTCTGAGCCTTCTGCTATTTTTGGTGGAGTGGAACCCAATGTGAGATTTCTAATTTATAAACGATATGGATAAATGACGATGTATAAATTATATAGTTGATGTATGAGTTATATAGGCGTTGTACACCTCATGTATAAGCGTTGTATAAGTTGTACGTTCGATGTATAAGTTGTATACGCGTTGTAAAAATTATATATGTGTTGAAATAGAAGTAAATTGCTATATATATATATATATATATATATATATATATATATATACGCCCCTTGTCCACAAACCATGGACGATATTTATTGGTTGTGATTGGTGTGAAAATTGATTGATAGCGAATGGTTGTTTTGGGATTGTTTGTGGTTGATATTGATTGATATTGATTGATTGTGGTTGAAAAATACCCATTTGTGGTTGAGAAATATTTGGTTGAAACCACATAGAATTAGTTTGTGGAAATGAAATAAATATATACATGTCGCCTGCATGCGAACTAGATGCATGATTCCCATTGTCAAAAACCGCGAGGTTTTAAGGTAGAGCGAGGAGCCGTACTAGGGACGGTCCCGGTTTTAACTACCCTGCCGTTATGCTGCCGAAATTTTGAATAATATTCATGTGTTTGAATTATTTTCATTTGCTGAAACTATATTTATTCGTTGAATAGAAAACCTTCATGTGTTGAATCGATATTCATTCGTTGAATTGAAATTCATGTGTTGAATGGTATTCGTGTTTTAAATATAAAAATCACATTTTTATCTATATATATAAACTATAGAAAACCTTCATGTGTTGAATCGATATTCATTCGTTGAATTGAAATTCAAGTGTTGAATGGTATTCATGTTTTGAAAGAAATTGTTTTATAATAAAAATCCCAATTTTAACATCAATATGAAATGTATAAAATAATCCTGTTTTGAAACAAATTGTTTTACAATAAAAATCCTATTTTATTACCTATATAAACTATATAAAATAATAGTGTTTTGAAATGAATTGTTTTACAATAAAAAACACATTTTTATTATATACATGGATTGTTGAAATGTGAAGTGTTAAAAATAGCAACTCGTTCAAATAAATATGCAGGAGTCGAAATATTCATTAATTAGCTAATGATATGACTTTTGCCTATGCATGCAACATTAGAATGGATGGTGTTTTTAAACCAAATGGAATCAAATATGAAGTCGAACGGGAAATGATAAATGATAAGAACTGTATATATGTACATGCATATTTATTGAATAGGTTATAGCAAAGGGGTTAGAGAAGAGGAATAAAATTTTGTGCCCGACAAATAGGTACACATTTACTGTTTTTGTTTGGGGGATGATTTTATGAGCCTGTTGGCTAGCCGCTTGGCTTTTCCTTTTTCTTTTTGACATGAGACGCCCGTGTGGCTATTTGAGAATTTTCCCAGCCCCTCCGGTACAAAGGAGGTTATGGCGAATTTTTCCAAAATTTAAAGGCGTCAGTGAAATATTTGAAGTGAAAACGATATTGAAATTGTTGAATGAACTATATTTATATAAATATATAAATATAAATAAAATTAAAACGAAACGTGGCCGTGCAGTTCGTATTTTGAAACCGTGATTTCAAACGATTAGTACGGGAGATCCGACCATCGGATTTTCCTGAAATCGCAACCGTTGGGTTCGCTTTGGAAATATCTTTCCAACGGCACCAACTTTGTAAAAATCCAACGGTTGTATTGTCTGGAATGTTTAATTCAAATATGAAGAAAAACAGCGCCAGAATCGATTATATTTCTATATATATATAAATATAATTATATTTAATCGAATAACGACGCTGCAGTTCGTATTTTGAAATCGAAACTTCAAACGATTGTACCGGGAGATCCGACCGTCGGATTTTCCCGAAACTGGAACCGTTGGATTCGTTTTGAAAAGACCTTTCTAATGATGTAAATTTTGTGAAGATCCAACGGTTAGATTTTCAAATATGAGTAATTTAAATCTGAAGAAAAACAGCGCCACGACCGCGTTATGACCCGAAGCGTCGTTTTGAATAAATTGGCTATTTTAAAAAAAATAAAAATAGCGATAAATCGTTATAAAATATCATAAACGATATGGAATGGAAATAAACTGAATTTGCTCGATTTATGTGGTATTTGATGGTTGAATGTGCTTGGTGTGAAAATTACATTAAAGAACAAAATTGGTGTTGTCGAATGATTTAACCATTGAAATAAATTGATTTGAAATTCTAAATATACGTGAATTATTTGAAAGGGCCGAGTTAATTCTCATTTCAAATAATTGACCGACGATTGAAATTCGAAGATGAAGACGGTGGTCGATGACCGGAGATCTTCACCTCGTTTGGATGGTAACCGAGGTCCTAATTGGGAGGCATCCCGAAATATGGATAATGAGTGGTGATCGTCCAGACGTACGTGGTGATCGATGGGTTTGCGAGGTATTTAGTGCCTCCGGTTTCGTTCAGACCCAGAACGGACTTGTAAATGGACTGTGTGTCTGACATTGGATTTTATTCTGTGTTGACTGATCTTTGTTAAATATACATCTGTTTGGCGGCGGAGAATTTATTCTTTTGCTTAACGCCCTTCTCTGAGACGCATGAGCTCAGAGGTTGTATATCGATGGACATCAGTCGCATGGCATGAATTGCTAGTGTGGCATGCCTAAGTGGCAAATGAACAGGGCTTCTGTTGAAAAGCAAAGTCTTGTGGTGATGATCAAAGCGCCGCCAGTGTTGCGCAGCTTTGTGTATAATGTGAATTCGCGTGCCTCACACCCCGGTATGAACCAGAAACGGGAGAAGGACCTCAGGGAGGGCATGCGTTTCCTTCTAGCTAGGGTGGTGTCAGTGACCTACCAGCCCTGGCATTTATATACTTTTCACCTGTGTGGTTGTTGCTGTTGCGAGGCGCCTCGGTTTGATCGGACGATCCGGGTCCGATGGAGTCATTCGTTGGCTCGTTTACACCCCAAAGGGTGGGGAAACGTATTGTTCAGGCATTTTAATCCACATCGGTGGACTGGACCTCACGATCCAAGGGCCCACCTGAGTCTGGGTCCTGTGGCTCGGGCTAGAGAGTCACGAATTCGGTAAGGACTATCTTTTGCCTTGGTTCATGACGGAAATCCAATTTCCAAATACGTGACTGTGCGGTTTCGATTGTATATATATATTTGGCGACATAGTGGCATGGGACGCTCATGTCTTCTATGATTGATAGTTACGATTCAAATTGTTTTTGAAACATATAAACACTAGTAATAATATCAAATGCCTTTGTTTTATTCGTATCAAGCATATTTTGGCCGTTATAAGGTAAAAACTCTATCCTCCGGTTTGCGTTGCATTGTGTGATGGGAACTAAGTCTTATAATGGCTTCATTTTTTATAAAATGCATTGCGTTGTTTAAAAGAAAGATTTGTTTTATAGCACTGGAAATCCAATGGAGTAAACCCGTTCCACGAAAGTGGCGTGGTCCTGTGATTAGCCAATTATATATGTGTTGAGTGGATTTCTCATACCAGTCCCATGACTGACTCGTAGTTTGTTTCACTTTCAAACTCGGGTGCCCCTTTTCTACACGGGCAGCCTTGTATTCAGGTTTAGTTGGTTCTTTCTGGATAGCTGGAGCTGAAGATGGATTCTATCATTTATCTCTTTTTATGCTGTTCAGCTCCTATGGTACATATTTTGTTTATTTCCGCTGTAGACATTTATGTATAGCTGAACTGTATTTGTACTAAGAAAGATCCTATATACTGTGTAACTCTGATGATTACTTTTATCCAGTATATTCTATTGTTCATTATCTAGTGTATTTATTTAATTCTGTTCTGCTGTTATCTGTTTCTGTGTTATATTCCAAAGATAACCTTTGTCTCCGTCAGTACGGGAAATGGGGTCGTCACAGACTGACTCTGGCTATCACCGGCAACCTTGCTTCGGAACCCTTGTTATCGTATGATTGGCTAACAATTGCTGTCAATTGTCAAGGATCACACACGACTCCCCTGTTCTAACAAAACTCCACATGCTATACTCAGCACATGCTACACGCTATACTCAACATGTGTCTAGGGAAAACACGATGACAAAGGCACTCGATCTACAATTGGTCCTCAATACCGCTGCTTTGATTCCGCTAGAACCTACGACAACGATAATTCCTCGGCCTTTGTATTTCTAGTCGTTATCAATTAGGACTATTAATTAGCTCAGAACACCTTAGAACTGTCACTTCACACGAAGTCAATACATCCTTGAGTTGTCTCCCCATTTGTTGCATACAATGAAAAACAAACACTTTTCAACACTTCCAAACTTCCCAATTGAATTCACTTTGAAGTCACATCATCACCGGAAGTGTCAGAACAGAAATAGCCGACCAGAAATGGCAAAAATGGCTGACTAGAATAGGTCGACCCACTTTGGTCCGACCCACTTTGGTCCGACCCAACTCATGTCCGACCCAACTTTGGTCCGACCCAACTTTGGTCCGACCCAACATTAGTCCGAACCAACTTCGGTCCGACCCAACTTTGGTCCATCCCAACTTCGGTCCGACCCAACTTCCGTCCGACCCAACTTCGGTCCGAACCGACTTCTGTCCGACCCGACTTCGATCCGACCCGACTTCGGTCTGACCCGACTTTGGTCCGATTCGACTTCGGTCCATCCAACTTCGGTTCGATCCAAAACCTACAAACTGCAATTCAACTTTGATTTCGACCAAAACTTCGCCAAACAATAAGTCTGATGAAACTAACTTATTCAATTCATCCAAAAGTATTACAAGCATGTTATGAAATCAACATTATCATCAATATGACAATTCTATTAAGGATAATGTCAAATTCACCAAAATCACCACAAATATTCTTGCAAAATATGTACTAGCTAAATTATGTAGAAACAATTTTTGTAAACAAAACGAGGTATTTTTGATGTTTGAAAAAAATATGTAGGAAACATATTTTAAATGTACAAATTTAGTTTTGGGTGAAAAATAAAATAAAATGGGGTATATTTTGGAAAGGTGATTTCTTATGAAATCATTGTCAAAAATGAATTCTTTTAGAAAAATGTGTACATTATAGGGCACATATAGCTCAATAGTTTTAAGCTATAAAGTATGAAAGAATTAAATGACGAAACATGGAAAAAATTGCATTTTTATCAAAAAGATAAAATTTTCAGTAAAGAAAATCTTGAAAATCCCTATTCTTTTGATAATAAATTTTTGAAAATTATTTTGACATAAATTTGGATGGGTGAACAAATCAAGTTGTAAAATTTAGAATAGAGCAGATGCTTACACCTAGTTGTGAGTAACTAAATTAGTGTTGTAAAAATGAACGGTTGTAAAATTAATTGAGAAATAGTTGTCCATGTATACTCTGGTTTTTATGATTTGAAAAAACAAAAATTGAAAAGAATTTTTTGTTTTTAAGAGATGTCATTTTTATGGTTTGGAAAATATAATTTTTAATGATTTTTTTTTGAAGCTTTTAGGTTTTGGATGGAAAATGAAATGATAAGGCCAAATCACGTTTTTAAAACATGGAGTAGGTAATGATAAGTACCTATGAAAGACGAGGAAAATTTATGCTGCTATAAAGTTAATAGCAAGAATTATATTGGAATAATAGTAAATTATCGTAAAGTGCATAAGCACTATAAACCCTAGGTTGTTGCTTGGAAAAGACTATTACTACACAGCAAGGACTTGTTGTGACAAGTAGATGGTAGAGGGCAAGTGAGTTGTTTAGATTATGTGGTTTGGACTTTTCTTTATCAAAGGGGACATGGTCCTAGGATTCTTAGCCCTTGGTAGTAGCTCTGCAGTGTGCTTGTTTTCCTGTTTTAGTTTTGGAAGAATTAGGAGGCATTTTTAAAACTAAGCTTATATCAGTGAATTAAATTAAATACGCTAAGGAAAAAGGTAATGACATAACTAAAAGAAAACAATGATGAAAACTGCAAAAGCAAAGCAACAAATATGACAAATGAGAAAAGTTGAAATTTTCCTAAAATAGAAAAGAAAGATGGTTTTTCCAAAGTAAGTTGGAAAATAAATTTTATAAAAATGAAAATTTTCTTATGTAAACTGTGCTCGGATAAGAATATAGGAAGTATTTATATAATAGTTGCATAAAATCCAAGTACAGATAGAAAAGGTACATAAAAGAAAAACGGTAGATGTGAAGTTTCCCATTTTCCACCTTTTTGTAACAGAATAATTCAAATTCAGAAAATTAGTCTTTTCTGTAATTCAATTTTTTTTAAGTTGGTTGGTAGGGTTTGGATGCAAAAATTGGATGAACTACATTCTTGTTTTGTAAGAGTGTGGGAAAAATTGGATGAAAAATGGTATTTTGATTTTAAAAACATTGCATTCATGTAGAAATTGCCAGTATATTTAGGATGTGTGCATCATGTTTTTGAATGATTTTCAAGGAAATTTGCATTCATATAGGAGGTACAGTTTAGGCATTCATTATTCATGTATTATTACGTTGTGTTACACTATGCACAAGTACACAGATGGTTGCAAATTGGATGAACACATAGTGGTTGCAATATATATATATATATATATATATATATGTATGTATGTATGTATGTATATAAACAGGGAAGAACATGACTCCATCATTATCAAATTTTAGGGACGAAATTTCCTAAGGAAGGGAGGATGTAACACCCTGTATTTTACATTAATAATAAAAGGAAAATATCAATAAATTATAATTTCTGAATTTAGCCATGAAACATATACCATTGTGTTCGTGGAAATCTTTTGATTCTTTTTGGTATTCGACATGCCCAGAACGAAGCAACGTATGCAAAAGTTATCAATGAATTAATAATTAGGATATTGTATGTGTGTGTATATATATATGTGTGTAAATTCGAATTCAAATTTAAAGATAGGCCATAACAAGAATATTGTAAATCAGATAATTATATTAAGTAAGTAATTAACACTATTAAAAAACGTTAAAACTAGAAATCAAAATGAAGTCGAAAACTCACCTAAACCCAGGATGGGTCGACCCATGTGTCTACTCGAGGGTCAACCTACCTCTAAGGTGGGTCAAAATAGGGGTCGACCAAATCGGGACAGTTCTATTTTTGTAAATGACGTGTTTTTCTGGAATAAAATGTTCAGATTTTATTGGGTTGATTCTGATGGACCAAACTTTCTTGTACACCTATAAATAAACTACTAAGGCCCAAGTTTAAACACATATCTTCTAAGACGCTGCCAACGCTCTGACATTCTATTTCTTCCCCAAATCTTTTTTTTTAATTAGAAAATTAGATTTAGGGAATTTTGATTCAAGATTTGAAGATGAAGAATGTAAATGCACAACACAGGTGTTCAAAATTCTGATCAATGTGAGGTAAGTTCTTGAATCTAGTTTATTTATGTTTCTCTCTTCCTTATCCTCTTCTTTTAGCATCAGATTTGTGAATCTGCGGTTGTTTTAATAATAGATTCAGTTAGGAAGACCATGGAATAACAGATCTGGATCAGATTCAAGGATTGGAAAGTTGTAAGGTGAGTGGATTTAGAATTATACCTTTTGAATAAGGGATATATACCATTTATGTTCTGGGTCATTCTTAACATGTTAAATAACTGTAAATTGTGATAATTGTGATATAACTCATTTTCAGTTATATTAAGAATATTACTTTTGTATAGATTTGTTTTATAAATCTGTTAATTGGATTAAAAATCATTGTAATACTAATATTGTGGAATTTACAATAAAAGTAAATATGTCACTGAAAATGTTGTTAATGATGTACTGGATATTGTAAATCAAATTACAATGAAGTTGGGAATAATGAAAAAAAAGATATGCCTAATTTGTGTGGAAACTTTACAATGGTTGAAAAATTGTAGATAACTACACTAAGACACGAGGTTAAGTTAAACTTGTGATAGAAGCCTGCCTAGAACCCCCGGCAAATTCAACATCCACAAATGGTTAGCTTAATGTAAGAGGTCTGGTGTAGAAACATATTAAAAATATATATCTATGCAACAGGCAATAAATAAATTAAATGAATGGAACACGTGAAAATATACAAAATGGTAAAGAAAGAGACGCTACAACACTAAAAGTTTGGTTAGTGTTAAAGAACCAAAGAAAATGTGATGAACGGGGAATATAACTTATTATAATTAATTACATTAATGAGAATGTAATATAATAGGTAGGCTTGTCCTAGAGATAAGTGAAAATATAACATAGGTTATAGTAATAGAAAGAGAACTTATTAATATACCTTAGTTAGGAGAAAAAAGTTAATAGGTAAACAACAACAAGTTGCGATGACAGTGTAAGAAAAAGTTATGATTAAATAAGAAATAATAAAAGTAGACTTATGGAATGAAATAAGTTACACTTAATTGAATATTAAGTAGACATGTCATAAGAAAACATGAGAACTAGGAAAAGATGTACTTAATTATATGTTAATTAAAACATGTTATTGAACTCGTAAACAAGTACTTGGATAGTAAATGACATGATAATAATGTAAAGAGATTGTAGAATACTTTCGTTAATTACAATCTTAGGAATGACATGTTATGGGCTTATTAATGAACTTTAAACATGATAAAATTAAACTTATACGATTAATAATCGAGTAGGGTCCATTCCTCGGAGATATAAGGGGATTGGACAAACCTTATAACTTGAGTAAAAAGGGAATAATTAGGTAATCAAGTTAATTAGTAATCTGATAATATAAAGCAAGCACGAGTGTATGAGATTAGATATAGGGTCTAATAACATGATTGCGTGATGCGCTTGGACCAATCCGCATGTATGATGTCGAAGAACCCAACGGGGTAGATAATCGTGGTGTCTGAGGCATGGGAAGAGCACATCCAACTGATTATTCTTCAGGTTATTCCTTTAGCTTGTTCTAAGGGACTGAAGGGAAGCACGCGACTTCCAAGGAACATGGTAGGGTAGTCCATTGTGGTCCTCTGTTGCGGTACACACTCAAGATAGACTCATAGAGACAGGGGTCTGCGCGATACCATCCAGTGGGCATACCTTGTGTAACAACCCAGAAAATCAGAACTAATTTTAAATTTTTATTTTAGCTATTTTTAATGAATTTTGAATATTCAAAATGATTTATTTTGAATTATAACGATTTGAAAATGTATTTAAATCAAAGTTAGAATGTACATATTTATTTTAATTATAAAACGAGCCTGAAATGGTGCGGTGGTTTAAAAATTCGATTTCAAATTAATTTACGGAATTCAAAATAAATCGGATTTCAGTAAAAACAGAAATATTTGAACCTGTTTAATTTTATCTTTCTAATTAATGTGAAAAATCCAGATTTCATAATGAGGATTGAAAGTTATGTCCAGTTAAAATTTAAAATAGTCGTTATGGAATTTAATATAATATATAGCCCTTAAAAGTAGCCATTGTGGAAACAACCTCCGTGGTTGGATCTGGAATGTCAATTTTTTGCTAGGTTTAAAATTCCATAATTTTGGAATTAATATGTGAGCGTGGAAAATTAAATCGCGATTGCTAATTTCTGTTGAATTGGATCGACCACTAAAAATGCCATTTTTCAAAAGGTCTCAAAATTTGATGGAATTATTTTTGTTAGGACCGTATCATCAAAACATAGCTAGATTTGTTTTTTGGGAATTTTTGGAATCAGTATGTGGCCCCGGTAAATTAAAATGTACATTCAAATTTAATATTGAATGTTTTATATTTTAATATAAAAAATAACTGACTGAAACAGTCGAATGGGCTTATGAAACATATTGCATTGTTTCCAAAATTGGGGTATTTAGCTAAGGGGCGACAGTCATTGGGTTGGATTTGGAGTTCGTATGGGTTAACGAGCCTTTATCGAGTAAAAGAAAAAAATAATATAAACCTATAGGATTTCTTTTCCCAAACCCTCGTCACTTTCAAAGCCGCTGCCTCCATACTGTTCTACGTGCAAAAAGCTCTGAACTTTCCTCCCCATTAACTTTAAATCCACGCAATGAATTCAAATGGTTCTTGAGGGAATTTCAGGTAGAATCAAGTGTTCTTCACATCCGTACGAGATTGAGTATTCATCAGTGGATATTTTGCCGGTAAACACTATTTAAGGGTCCTCTGTTCGCAACCAGATTACCTCCTCCTGCCTCAACCGAGCTCGACGAAGTGGGCCCCCCTGGGTGCACCTTTTGAAGCTCCAGAGCTTGGTAGCTTCCGATCATCGCCAAAGTGGTGGTGTAGCTCGAAAAGTAGAACCCTAGTTTTGAATAGGGTTGAATAAATGCGGCTGTTAATTCAGGAAGAGGAAGAAGGTAATTTTTTTTAAATTAGCTATTATATTAATTACCAATAATATCAAAAACATTGTAAAAATCTTATCTTTTTCATACGATAACGAAATTCAATGAAATAGGAGACATTGGCCTCGTGGCATCGTACACGACATTCTAAAAGAGACTGGAGAATTTTTGGAGAATTCTACAATTTTAAAACGTATATAAACCAATGTGAGATTTCTAAATTCAAATAAAATTTAGAGAAATATTATAGGTTGTAGATGGAGTTTAATAGCTCCTGACACCATCGTCCACAGACCATGGACAATTTGTTTGATAGTATTGTGTGGTAGAAATTGATTGTTGTTGCAACAAAGTTGGTTGTGTTTGTGGAAAATTCATTGTGTTGTCAAAATGAATTGTATTGTGGAAATTATGAATGTAACGTCCGGTATTTTTGATAGTCTGATGTTTAATACATTTTATATTTAATTAGAGTTTTATATGGATTTATAATATTTATCTCGATTATTATACAAGTGTTATAAATAACAGTTTTTCAAATAGCCTCCATTTTCAATAAAACGAATTTTATTGGAGTGCGTATAATTAATGATTGCTATATTTCCGGTTTGGAACTAAACGGAGTGGTTTTATCGGTAGACAAAATTTAAGGGTGAACCGATAAAATAAAATTTAGATCATTGTGCAAGCGGAGTCCATTTTCAACGAAATTAGTTTTGTTAGAACCGGAACGTCGTGATGTAACGATATGTTTATTTTCGCTGAAGTTGGAGTTGATGTTGACGGTGTGTATATTTTACAGTGACATAAATAGCGGTAGATTTATTTGCCGTGTACGGATAAAATAAATTACGTATATAACTTAACGCGTAAGCAAACAAAAAGAAGAAAAGAAAAAAAAAGTAACATATCCTGAAGTACTAGCGTTTTGTAAACCTTACCAATGACATGAAAATGTATTGCACCCTTTGAAAACAATCCAGCATAAAGTATGTATATTTTTTCAACTTTGTAGCTAACATGCTACCCATTCTCTACTGAAGCACCTACACACGTGAGAGTTCAGATTTTCTTATCCTGTATTTTTACATTACTGAAATGCCTAGTCTATATATATCCAACGCCTACACTATTTCCTTTCTTTTATTTTACCTATTGAAAATAGGCTGCTACCAAATAAACAAGACCATTGCTCAACCTCAATTCTCATAGTATCTCATGTATCGCATTTCCTAGAGAATGATATTCTAGCTTAGATGCAACCTTTTTCTCCAATGTTTATTTGCATGTGTAATCACTGGTCATTTATTCTCCATATAATCAAACTTTTAAGTATAGATTCTAGCACCTTTTGTTTACATCCATACTAAAATTTACACAAACTTAAACGACCCGAAATCCCCCTTACGGGAAATCACGGATTGAATTGAGAACAAGCCACATCGGAACACAGACAGAAGAACACTTCATTGTATATTACAACAATTCCATCAGAATACAAGAATATACAGAGTATGAATAAATATTACACAGAAAATATCAGAGATTTAAATTACATTTAAATACATCGCAGCGGAAATAATACAATACACAACTAGAAGTAATACACGGATACAGAGCTTTCCGAGTATCGTTCCAGCTGTAAACCAGGTTCCTATGAATATAAATCTGCAAAACCAAAACTACTAGCTACCCGTGTCTAAATAAGGGCACCCAGAGTTTAGGTTAAAACAGTAAACTCTAGGTCAATCATGGGACTGGTGTGAGAACTAAAACAGTTATTAATCTTTATTTTAAAGTTAGGTAAATCAAGGGACCACGCCGTGTAACACAGAACGGGTTTCTTCCCAAGAATACCAGTGCATAAAACAACAGCGCAATGCTAAATAAAGAACAATGAAGCTATTATAAGACCCAGGTCCCATCACACAATGCAACACAAACCAGAGGATAGGGTTTTACCTTATAATAGCCAAAGAATGCTTGATACGCTAAATTTCATGTTTTATTCTTAATCAGACTCCAACTGTAAACTAGTAAGAGAACGATTCCCTAAGTATTAACCCCGAAGGCCGAAACCAACATCAGACCAATACTCGGGAAACCACCCATCTTAACTCATTTCCAGTTAGTTTCTAATTTTATATGCAATCATAAATATCAATCATAGACGGCATGGGTACCATATATCATGTCACCATACTAGGCTCTACAATCAAAACCGCAAATGTCACGTATTTGGAAGTTGGAATTCCATCTATGAATAGAGGCAAGGGATCGTCCTCTACCGATTTGAGACTGTCTAGCCCGAGTCTCAGGATCAGAACGCATCGACCTTTGGATCTTCAGGGCCGGTCCACCGATGTGGATTAGACGAAATCCTGAACACTACATCTCCCCGCCCTATGGGGAGTAAATGAGCCAACGAATGACTACATCGGTTCGAGAACGACCGATATATCCGAGGCGCCTCACTATCCATCATCCACATAAGTAAAATTTCAGGCCGTGTAAAAGCACTGACACAACTCCTAGCTAGAAGGAAATGCATGTTCTCCCAGCAGTCCTCTCCCGTTTCTGGTTCATACCGGGGTGTGAGGCTCGCGAATTCACGTTACACAAAGTTATGCCACACAGGATATGCTTTGATCATCAACCACAACACTGTGCTTTTCAACAGAAGCCTTGATCATTTGCATCTTAGCATGCCATACAGGCAATTCACGCTATGCAACCGATATCAATCACACAGAATGAAATCCGATGTCAGACACACATCCATTTACAAGTCCGTTTTGGGTCTGAACGAAACCGGAGGAACTTTATTCCTCGCATATCCATCGATCTCCAAGTACGTCTGGACGATCACCAACTGATTCTCTCCTCTTGGGTGTACATCCCAATCAAGATCATTAGTAATCACCTAAACGACGTGAAGACCTCCAGTCTTCAACTACCGTCTTCTTCTTCGACTCATCGTCGAATCAGTTATTCAGAATGGGATAAACCCGGTCTTTCTGAATAACTCGCGTATATAATAAACAAGTGTTACACAAACACAACATACACCTCATTCCAATTCATCAGTCACTAACCGTAAATTAGCAAGAGAATAATTCCCCAAACATTAACCCCGAAGGCCGAAACCAACATCAGATCAATACCCAGGAAACCATTCATCTTAGCTAACCTACAACTAGTTTCTAAATTTCACTTTCTTAGGGGAAGGTTCCCATTAATTTTATCAAAGATAAATTCTTTAAATTTATTCTTTAATCTTCCTTTGAATATCAACTCAAACCAAATTATGGTTTATCCAAACTAGCCGGGATTAACGAACCTTACCGAAGTAATTAGTTTTAATTTCCCAATCCCAACCTATTTATCCCATGAAGTAAAACTGGTAATACTTCATATCTAACACAACGGTGTTATCGGTAAATTCAATTACCATTTCACGTTCAAATCTAATTAAAGATTTAACTATCGCCTGGAGAAAAACTGGTGATACTCCATTCTCAATCTTTTTAATCTAATTAAGGATTCATTAAAACACCACTTAGTTTTAATCTTTAACTGGGTTAAAGAATCAGTGTCATTTAAAACACGGTTCACGATAAACCCCAAAATCACATCACATTTCAATCTGTCCCTAACCATAAATTAGCAAGTGAGCAATTCCCTAAGTATTAACTCCGAAGGCCGAAACCAACATCAGATCAATACCCAAGAAAACATTCAACTTAACTAATCTCCAGTTAGTTTCTGATTTTCTTAACTCCATTGGGTCTAAGAACAGTATTATTGAAGATACCGTTCACGACAACCCAAAATCACATTCCATTAATTATCGAGTTAAAGAACAAGTGTTATTTAAAACACCGTTCATGATAAACCCAAAAATCAATACCAATTCAATTCCAATTAAATATTATTTAATTGGTACGCTTCATTAAATCTAAATAAAATGATTTAATCTTTTTCTCAAATGGGCTTAAGAAAAGTGTTAATGAAGACACCATTCACGACAAACCCAAATCACATTTGATATTAAATACAAGGCTCTGAATAGAAAATATATCAGCTTATATTCAATATCAAATTCTATGACCAACAAATATCATATTGGAAATAACGATATATATATATATCTTTCAAATTCCCATAACAATATCTGTTTCATCACGAAATCCAACTTCGAAATATTCCAAAGACAATTTCGATTCAAATCCATTCCAATTCAATTATTGGAGATTCTGGTTACTTTTAAAACCCTTTTCAAATTCAATTTATTTATATAAAAATAAATAGAATTATAATTCTAGTTCAAAACTAGTTCATTTCGATAAAAATCTATTTTTATCTTTTCAAATATGGAGTTTTTTCATCCCAATTCTTCCCAAATCATTTCTTATGATTTTACACAAATTATTACTATTTTTAATAATTTTATCAAGTCCCATACAGTCAATTTCCATCAACGGCCATCGAACTGCACTTACAGCGACCTTTTCCAAATTTTATTTGGACATATTTCCAAGTCCAACCATTAGAATTCTAATTACTATATTCGTTAGAAAGCTCTTTTCGATACAAACCCAACGGTTCCGGTTTTAGGAGAATCCGACGGTCGGATCTCCCGCAATATCCATTCGAAGTCATTGTCGAAATTCGTGAACTACCACGGCGCGACGCATTCTATTCAGGCCATTATATAATATATATAATATGTATAAAATATACTTCATCGATTTCCTATTAAAACGTATTTTATAAATCGTTTTAAATTCGTTTTCGAAACGATTTCAACTTCATTTCAAATTCAAATCAAAATTGAATTTTTCCTATTAAATTCGTTTTAAATTCATTTCAAATTGATTTCAATTCAAATCGATTTTTAATTTAATTTCAGTTCGTTTTCAATTCAATTTAGTTTCAATTCGAATTCATTTCTATTCAATTTCAATTCAAATTCATTTCAAATTGATTTCCATTCAATTTCAATTCGATTCGAATTCATTTTATTTTCAATTCAATTCGAATTCTAATTCGTTTCAATTCAATCTAATACGAATTTCATTTCAAAATATTCGATTTTGAAATCACTTTTCAATATTCATTATAAAAACGAATATAATCGATATAAATATCGTTCGCGTCAAAATAGCGCATATCTAATCAACACGGCTTTATTTATTTCTATTTCAAATATTCTATTCAAATATTTCGTTTCAAATATTTCTTCTCAAATATTTTATTCAAATATTTCTCTTCAAATATTCTATTTCAAAACTGGAATGAGGCCCAATCAATTACCATAAATTTTATGGATTTTCATACAACACATGTATAAAATAACAACGATAAATAATCAACCATCATCCACAGTGCACCACATAACTGCATAAGCATTAAATATAAATAATTAGCGCTTACACAGTCTGTCAATCAATCGATCGACATATAACTAATTATTGGGATTAGTGTATGTCATATATCATCCCAATACCCGTGAGGGGTTTCAATAAATCAAACACAAATTTTATTTGTGCAGTTGGGCGATGTGTAAAATTTATCGTCCCAATCAATATCAATCAAATCAGTGTATATAAACAAATCGTCTATTTGTTTATAAATATTTATTTCATATACACGTTAAAAATCATTTTTTTAACTATAAATTTTTTGTTTCTTTTCACATCACACAATCAAATTTCACAACACAACAACCAAACAAACAAATCATCCATGGTCTGTGGACGACGGGTGTCGGGTGCTACTAAACACCGTCTGCATCCTAGTATATAATTCAACTAGAAATAAATTTAAAAGTGAGGAGTTCTCACCGACCAGCTAAACCAAACGCCACGACTCTTCTTATGTAGAAATCTTCGCCGTGCTCGCCTTTTGTCAATTTCGTTTTCCGTAGCCACTACATATATAAAAATCACATTTTTATATTGTTGTTATGTATATAAAAATCACATTTTTATAACCACGCTATATGGATAAAAATTTCTATTTTTATACTGCTATTATATAGATAAAAATTCTATTTTTATAACGGTGCTCATATAATAAATATTATATTTTTATAACGCTATTCTCTATATAAAAATTATATTTTTATGTATCTACTTCTAATATAAAGATCGAATTTTTATATCATCGCTATAAAAATCACATTTTTATTTCAACATATATATAATAAAAATCAAATTTTTATTTCGCTACATATATAAAGATAATATTTTTATATTTTCTGTTATATAAAAATCATATTTTTAATACTTCTACTTTATAAAAATCATACTTTTAATATTTCTACTATATAAAAATCATATTCGTTTGCAAAAATCCCATTTTTATTTGTAAAAATCACCTTGTTATATGCAAGAACAGAAATCTTGTTTATTTAAAAGTGAAATCTTTTCTAATGTTAAAAAATCGCTACTTTCTAATGTTAAAAATCGGATTTTTACATGAATACAAATTATGCCTTCTCTATTTAGAAATCTAAACTTTCTAATTAAAAATTCCATCTTTTATTAACTAAAACCATATCCTTTAGCATCCAAGAAAATAAATGAAATAATTAACATAAAAAGTTACCTTTTCAACCGAAGGAGGGGTTTGGCAGTCAGGTCAGAGGCCAGAGGGGCGTGCAGGTGGTCGGTCTGGTGGGTGGCTTGCCAAAGGAGGCGGCATCGGGGTGTGGGCCATCGCGGTGGAGCTGTCACGCCAGGGAAGCAGGGGGGGCCGTCGATTGGAGAGGGAGAGGAAGGGGAGGCCGACGCGAGGTTGGGGAGTCAGGCACGGTGGTCGACGTCGAGGGGAGCGGCAGTATGGGGGGCGCGATCGTGTTTTTCTTTTTTCTGTCTTCGATTTGGAAATGAGGGGAGATAAGGAGGAAGGCAGGGGTTTAAACGAAAAAATATATATATTATTTAATTATGTATTTATTTCAAAAAGGTACTTTTTATTTCGACCTCGAAACGAGACCCACCGCCCGTCGTCAATAGCTAACTACCCCCATTCCGAACACAATGGGATATGTATCGTAAGCTGATCCGATTGTTTTGATCAGTTTTCGTCAAAATCAACATATAACTCTATATATTGAATTTGAACGCGCACTTCAATTTACCGGGGCTATATACAGACTCAATAAATTCCAGAAAAATATTTTCTAGCTTTGTATTGACGATACGGTCCTAACAAAACTAATTTCATCGAATTCTGAGATCGTTTGAAAAATGGCCATTTTCCAGTCGATTAAAATCAACTAAAACTGGTCAAACGCGTTTTCCTTTGCCACGCACACATATTGATTCTAAAAATTACGAATTTTGAAAGCTAGCAATAACATGACATCGCGGATCCAACAAAAGTGGTTTCGTCGGAAACAAAGGTCGTTTGCAAAATTTCCATTTTTAAGGGCCAGAATTCCATAGCGACTATTCTGAATTTTCAACTGGGCATAACTTTTGATTCCCGCTATGAAATTTCACTTTTTTGGATTCGTTGGAAAGATATTCTCAATTAGATTCCAATATCTTTGGTTTCACTGAAATCCGGTTTACTTTGAATCCTAAACATTCATTTGCCATTTGAAATCGAATTATCGAACTACCGCGCCATTTTCAATTCCTTTTATAATTTAAAATAAATATTTATATTCTAACGACGACGTATATAAATATATACATTCTAATTCTATTCAAAATAAATTTCTCGTCGCTATTATTTAAAATATCCAATTTAAACATTCAAAATTCATCAAAATTGCCAAAATAAAATTTTTTAATTGGCTCGCATTTCCGGGTTATTACAATCTCCCCCACTTAAAACTTTTCGTCCTCGAAAAGTAACGAAGCCGAAAGTTGTTTAACAAATCAACTCAACTTCCATTATTTTCTTTGCGGCTTAAGTTCTTCAACTTTTCAGTTTCTAAGAACTTTTCAAATTTCTCAAAAATTTGGCTAACACCCTAAATTTCCGAAAAATTTCGCCATAACCTCCCCTGCACCGGGGACTTCGGGATATTTCATATAGCCTCCCATGGCCTTCTTCAATCCAAAATAAAAAGAAAAAGCCAAGCGACTAGCCAATCGGCTCACAAAATCATCATCACCCAAACAAAACAGTAAAATATGGTAAACATGTACCTATTTGTCGGGCAAACAATTTTATTCTTCTGCTCTAGCCTCTTTGCTATGACCTGTTCAATGTAAGTACATGTATATGCAAGCAAATGCGATAAATTTTCAATACAATTTATTATTTGGTTCAAATTGGCTATATGGTTCAAATTTAATTAATCAAACAACACAACCATCAATCAATTAGATGGTTATCATTTCAAATTCATAACTTTGATATATAGTCAAAAATCACATTTTTGATGCCAAATCACAACAATAAGCCCTATCTAGTTTCGGTTCTCACACCAGTCAATTGGAAATATATAGAAGTCTCACTTTCGAAACTCGAAAATAAATACTGGCGATGGTGCCTCGTCACCAAAATTATCCCCGGGCAACTAGAGTGTGATTCTATAACCATCCAGTACATTAAAACTTCAAATACACGTTTGCAAGACTTATATGCAAAATCTTTATATATTGGATTGTCTAATTAATTTAAAATAAATATTCAAATACGAATAAGGGATTTAAATTTTCAAAACAAAACTTGTTTTCGTTTTAAAAATATACTCTTCACACTCGTTCTAGGATACTACTGATCCCATCTCTAACGAGTCATTCTCATTGGATATTAATAATCCAATCTCTGATGAATTCTTTTGTATGGTTCTAATGTGTCTTGTTCTCTGAGCTCTATAAACCAAAGCTCTGATACTACAATGAAACGACCTGAAATCCCCCTTACAGGAAATCACGGATTGAATTGAGAACAAGCCACATAGGAACGCAGACAGAAGAACATTTCATTGTATATTACAACAATTCCATCAGAATACAAGAATATACAGAGTATGAATAAATATTACACAGAAAATATAAGAGATTTAAATTACATTTAAATACATCGCAGCGGAAAATAATACAATACACAACTAGAAGTAATACACGGATACAGAGCTTTCCGAGTATCGTTCCATCTGTAAACCAGATCCTGTGAATATAAATCTGCAAAACCAAAACTACTAGCTGCTAGTGTCAAAATAAGGGCACCCAGAGTTTAGGTTAAAACAATAAACTCTAGGTCAGTCATGGGACTGGTGCGAGAACTAAAATAGTTATTAATCTTTATTTTAAATTTAGGTAAATCAAGGGACCACGCCGTATAACACGGAACGGGTTTCCTCCCAAGAATACCAGTGCAAAAAACAACAGTGCAATGCTAAATAAAGAACAATGAAGCTATTATAAGACCCATGTCCCATCACACAATGCAACACAAACCGAGGATAGGGTTTTACCTTATAATAGCCAAAGAATGTGTGAGGACCCGTAACTTCCCTGGTAAGGAAAGAGCGGATACTTCGAGAACAAGCCACAATAGAACGTAAACAGAAGAACATCTCATTGTATATTACAACAATTCCATCAGAATACAAGAATATACAAAGTATGAATTAATATTACATAGAAAATATCAAAGATTTAAATTACATTTAAATACATCGCAGCGGAAATAATACAAAACACAACTAGAAGAGATATACGGATACAGAGCTTTCCGGATATCGTTCCAGCTGTAGATCAGGATCCTGTGAATATAAATCTGCAAAACCAAAACTATTAGCTGCCCGTGTGGAAAATAGGGGCACCCAGAGTTTAGGTTAAAACAATAAACTCCAGGTCAGTCATGTGACTGGTAAGAGAACTAAAACAGTTATTAATCTTTGTTTTTAAAGTTAGGTAAATCAAGGGACCACGCCGTATAACACGGAACGGGTTTCCTTCCAAGAATACCAGTGCATAAAACAAACAGCGCAATGCTAAATAAAGAACAATGAAGCTATTATAAGACCCAGATCCCATCACACAATGCAACGCAAGCCGGAGGATAGGGTTTTCCCTTATAATAGCCAAATATGCTTGATACGTGAAATTTCATCTTATATTATTACTATAAGTGAAGAAAACAACTTCAAATATAAATGTATCAATCATAGACGGCATGGGTACCATATATCATGTCGCCAATACTAGGCTCTACAATCAAAACTGCAAAATGTCATATTTGGAAATTGGATTTCCATCATGGTGGCTCCTGATTCGAAAGATCGATCGCGTATTGCCATCTACAACGGCTTATGTCTCAGCTAGAGAAAACACCGTAATGCACATACGCACTTTTGGGAAATCGAGTATCACTGCGGCTTACGTCCCGGCGAGAGAAAACACCGCTTACCCTATCCCTCTGAGCACTAAGCTCAATCTCGGTCGACCGAATCCACGACACCACTAAGGTGCCCATCCACTAAAAAGCATACTGATCAAACCATCAGTTTACCACCATACCGGGGTGTGAGGCTCGCGAATCAACGCTATACACAAAGTCGTGCTATATTAAAGCTGCGCTTAGATCATCATCCACCAAACTTTGCTTTTCAACAAAAGTCTGGATCACTGCATCTCAGCATGCCACACTATCAATCCATATCGTTCCACTAATTTCTGCCAATATATAACCTCTGAGCTCGTATATCTCAGAGAAGGACATTAAGCAAGAGAATAAATTCTCCGCCGCAAAACAGATATATATTTAGCAGATATCAACGAATACAATATAAAAGAATACAATGTCAGACACACCATCCATTTACAAGTTCGTTCTGGGTCTGAACGAAACCGGAGGCACTTTCCTTGCATATCCGTCGACCTCCAAGCACGTCCGGACGGCTACTACTTTACCCCCTTCAAGGTAGCTACTTCCATCGTGAGCATCAGTAGCACCCACCCATTCGATGTGAAGATCGTCGGTCTTGCAACGTCTTCAATCTTTTCGACTCGTCGTCGAGTCAGTTATTCAGAATGGGTTATACCCGGACTTTCTGAATAACTCTCGTATCTTAATCAACAAGTGCTATCGAACACAATATACGCCTCATTCCAATTCAGAATATTCACACTTCTAGGGAAAGATTCCCATTAATTTTATCAAAGATAAATTCTTTTAAATTTTTTCTTTAATCTTCCTTTGGATATCATTTCAAACCATATTATGGTTTTCCAAACTAGTCGGGACTAGCGAACCACACCGAAGTAATTATTTATTTTATTTCCCAATCCCAACCTATTTATCCCATGGAGCAAAACTGGTGATACTCCATATCTAACACCACGGGGTTATCGGTAAATTTAATTACCATTTCACGTTCAAATCTAATTAAAGATTTAACTATCGCTAGGAAAAAAACTGGTGATACTCTCCTTTCAATCATTTCCAAATTTTGATAATTTAAATTATCAATTCCTATTTCAATCTAATTAAAGATTCATTAAAACTCCTTTTACTAGGTTAAAGAACTAATGTCATTTAAAACATAGTCCACGATAAACCCAAATCACATTCTATTTCAATTCCAATAAAATATATTAGAAATTCTGGTTATTTAAAACCCATTTCAAATTCAATTTATTTCTTTCAAAAATAAATTGGTTTTAATTCTAGTTCAAAACTAGTTCATTTCGATAAAAATCTATTTTTATCTTTTCAAATATGGAGTTTTTCATCCCAATTTTTCCCAAATCATTTATTATGATTTTACACAAATTTTAGATATTTTTAGTGATTTTATCAAGGCCCGTACAGTCGATTTCCATCTACGGCCATCGAACTGCACTTACATCGACCTTTTCCAAATTTGATTTGGACATAATTCCAAATCCAACAGTTAGATTTCAAATTTCTAATATTCATTGGAAAGCTCTTTTTGATACGAACCCAACGGTTCCGGTTTCAGGAGAATCCGACGGTCGGATCTCCCGTACTGTCCGTTCGAAGTTAATGGTCGAAATTCGCAAACTGCCGCGGTGCGGCGCGTTCTATTCAGACCATTATATTATATATATATATATATTATATATAATATATACTTCGTCGATTTCTATTTAAAACGAATTTTATAAATCATTTTAAATTCGTTTTCAAAACGATTTCAACTTCATTTCAGATTCAAATCAAAATTGAATTTTTCCCAATATAAATTCGTTTTAAATTCATTTCAAATTAATTTCAATTCAAAATCGATTCTATTCAATTCCAATTCGAATTCATTTCTATTCAATTTCAATTCGAATTCGTTTTATATTCAATTCGAATTCACTTTATATTCAATTCAATTCGAATTCACTTTATATTCTATTCAATTTGAATTCACTTTATATTCAATTCAATTTGAATTCACTTTATATTCAATTCAATTCGAATTTGTTTTATATTCAATTCAAATCGAACTCGTTTTATATTGAATTCAAATCGAATTCAATTCAATTCAATTTGATACTATTCTATTCGATTCAATTTGATTCTATTCTATTCGAATCAATTTGATTCTATTCTATTCGAATTCAAATTTCAATTCTATTCTATATTTTTACATCTCTTTCTAAACAGTCATTTTAAAAATGAATATAATCGATATCAATATTGTTCACATCAAAATAGCGCATCTCTAATCAACACGGCTTTATATTTTTCAATAACTTTTTATTCTATTCAACAAATGAATATTTATCCTATTCAACGCATGAATCTATATTTCTTTCACCACCTGACTAATGTCAACAAATGAGTACCGTCAACACGTTAATCTTTATTTTCTAATATTCTTTATTTTCCCAATTGGAATGAGGCCCAATCAATCACCATATAATGTTAATTATATGGATTCCATACACCACATGTATATAATAGCAATGATAAACAATCAACCATCATCCAAGGTGCACCACACAACTGCATAAGCATCAAATATAAATAATTAACGCTTACACAGGCTGTCGACCAATCGATCGACATACAATTAAATATATGGGATTAGTGTACGCCAAATTTCATCCCAACACCCGTGTGGGGTTTCAAATCAACAAACACATATTTTTATTTGTGCAGTTGGGCGATGTGTAAAATTTATCGTCCCAATCAATATCAGTCAAATCAGTGTATATAAACAAATCGGCCGATTTGTTTATAATTATTTATTTATTCACATTCACATTAAAAATTATATTTTTAACGATAATTAATTTATTTCAACCATCTACTTTTTATCATCGATTTCACATCAACAATACAAACAAATTTCACAACACATCAATCAAACAAACAAGCCATCCATGGTTTGTGGATGACGGGTGTCAGGTGCTGCTTAGCACCGTCCGCATCCTAGTATATATTAACTAGAAATTTGAAATAAAAGTGAGGAGTTCTCACCTTGGAGATCCACTCCTCCATTCTATTTCTGAATTTCTGAACATCTAGATTTCGTTCTGCTTTCCGTCAATTCCATCGCACTCTTATTCGCACTGTTCATAATAAAAATCACATTTTTATTATTCAGTATTATTTATAAAAATCTTATTTTTACATCTCCAATTTGTATATAAAAATCGTATTTTTACTTGAACAAAAATCGTATTTTTACTTGAACAAAAATCGTATTTTTACTTTAACAAAAATCGTATTTTTACTTTTCAAAACAACGTATATTTCCCCTTTTTTCCAATACTAATCTATTTATATATTTATATATATATATTTCATTTTTAATCCAATGTTATTAAAATAAAATCTGAAAATAAAATCAATGAAAATTTATTTAAAACACTTGCTATTTTTAAACCAATGCTCTTCACGTAAAAACTTGATTTTTAAACTAATGATTTTCATATAAAAATTTTGGTTTTTATTTCAATGTTATTCACTTTCAAAAATTAATTACTTCAATCATTAATTAAGCAATGTATAAGTTAAAATGGAAATAAGAAAATAAACCTTTCTCTGTAGAACTCGTCCTCGCCGTTCAAAGCACTGTTCAGAGTTAGGGTTTGAAATTGCGGGCCCCACCATGCCCTAGAAGATGATCGGAGTGCTCCACGTTCTCCGCCGCCTTGAACCGCGCCTGGAGCCGCCTATCACGTCGATCTCGCCGCCGGCTTTGCGCTAGAAATCGCCTGGTAATGGCGATGCTTTAAGGCCGCCATTCCAGAAAACGAGGCCACTAAACTTGATCGTAGCTGTCCCAAATCAAAGACCTCACGCTCCTCCACTTTTTTCACGTTGGAAGCTCGTCGGATTGAAGCTTGGATGGAGGGCGATTTGGGTTTCTTTTTTGGAGCTTTCTGAACGTCGGTTGAATGAAGATGGCGGCTAGGGTTTAGATGGATATAGTTATTTATATTAAATTATTTTATTATATTATATTTAATTCGTACATTAGTTGTTTAACATCACGAAATGCTAATTGAACCCAACGACTATCGTCCTTAGCTAATTACCCTCATTCAGAACACAATGGAATATGTATCGTAGGCCAATTCAATCGTTACGATCAGTTTTCGTTGAATTTAAAATATAAATCTATATATATTGAATTTTAACGCACATTTCAATTTACTGGGGTCTCATACAGATCCTAAAAATTCCAAAAAAATTATTTCTAGCTTCGTATTGACGACACGGTCCTAACAAAACTAATTTCATCGAATTCTGAGACCGTTTGAAAAATGGCCAATTTCCCGTCGTTTAAAATCAACTGAAACTGGTCAAACGTGTTTTCCTTTGCCACGCTCACATATTGATTCAGAAAATTACGAAATTTGAAACCTAGCAATAATTTGACATTGCGGATCCAACAAAAATGGTTTCGTCAAAAACCGAGGTCGTTTGCAAAATGGCTATTTTCAATGGCTAGAATTCCATAGCGACTATTCTGAATTTTCAACTGGACATATTTTTGATTCCCACTATGAAATTTCAATTTGTCGGATTCGTTGCAAAGATATTATCAATTAGATTCAAATATTTAGGGTTTCGTTAAAATCCGGTTTATTTTGCACCCGGTACATTCATTTGAAGTTTGAAATCGAGAACTACCGCGCCATTTTCAATTCCTTTTATAATTAAAATAAAATTTTATATTCTAACGACGACGTATATAAATATATACGTTCTAATTCTATTCAAAATAAATTTTTCGTCGTTATTATTTAAAATAATCCATTTTAAATATTCAAAATTCGCTAAAATTGCCAAATTAAAAATTTTAAATTGGCTCGCATTTTACGGGTTGTTGCAATCTCCCCCACTTAAGACTTTTCGTCCCCGAAAAGGAACAAAGTCGAAAGTGGTTTTATTAATCAACTCTACTTTCGATTTGGCTTCCATTCTCCAACTTTTCAGTTTCTAAGAATTTACAAATTCTTCAAAAATTTGGCTAACACCCGGAATTTTCGAAAAATTTCGCCATAACCTCCTTTGTACGGGGAGAGGTTTGGAAATTTATTGGGCCGTATTAGGTACAATAAATCCTAATAAGCTGAGACGACCCGATTTCTCGTTCTCACGGAAACAAGGGTTATCTTTGGAATATAACACAGAAACATATAATAGCAGAACAGAATTAAATAAATACACCAGATAATGAACAACAAAATATACGGGATAAAAGTAATCATCAGAGTTACACAGTATACAGGATCTTACTTAGTACAAATACAGTTCAGCTATACATAAATGTCTACAGCGGAAATAAACAAAATATGTACAATAGGAGCTGAACAGCATAAAAAGAAACAAATGGTAGAATCAATCTTCAGCTCCAGCTATCCAGAAAAAGAACCAGCTAAACCTGAATACAAGGCTGCCCGTGTAGAAAAAGGGGCACCCGAGTTTGAGAGTGAAACAAACTACGAGTCAGTCATGTGACTGGTATGAGAAATCTACTCAACACATATATAGTTTGGCTAATCATAGGACCACGCCACTTTCGTGGAACGGGTTTACTCCATTGGATTGCCAGTGCTTTCAAACAAATATTTCTTTTAAACATCGCTATGCTTTTTATAAAAATGATGCCGTTATAAGACTCAGTTCCCATCACACAATGCAACGCAAATCGGAGGATAGAGTTTTTACCTTATAACGGTCAAAATATGCTTGATACGAATAAAACAAAGGCATTTGATATTATTGCTAGTGTCGATATGTTTTGAAAACAATTTCAAATGATAACTATCAATCATAGACGGCATTAATGCCCCATACCACTATGTCGCCATATATAGGTATACAATCAAAACCACATGACGTCGTATTTGGAAATTGGATTTCCGTCATGAACCAAGGCAAAAGATAGTCCTTACCGAATTCGAGACTGCCTAGCCCGAGCCTCAGGAACAGCCGCAACTGCCCCTTGGAGCGACAGGGCCGGTCCACCGATGTGGATTATTATACCTGAACAATACATTTCCCCGCCCTTTGGGGCGTAAACGAGCCAACGAATGACTCCATCGGACCCGGATCGTCCGATCAAACCGAGGCGCCTCGCAACAGCAACAACCACATAAGTGAAAAGTATATAAATGTCAGGGCTGGTAGGTCACTGACACCACCCTAGCTAGGAAGAAACGCATGCCCTCCCTGAGGTCCTTCTCCCGTTTTAGGTTCATACCGGGGTGTGAGGCTCGCGAATTCATGTTATACACAAAGCTACGCCACACAGGCGGTGCTTTGTTCATCACCACAAGACTTTGCTTTTCAACAGAAGCCCTGATCACTGCATCTTAGCATGCCACACAGGCAATTCATGCCATGCGACTGATGTCCATCGATATACAACCTCTGAGCTCGTGCGTCTCAGAGAAGGGCGTTAGGCGAAAGAATAAATTCTCCACCGCCAAACAGATGTATATTTAATAGAGATCAATCAACATAGAATAAAATCCAATGTCAGACACACAGTCCATTTACAAGTCCGTTCTGGGTCTGAACGAAACCGGAGGCACTAAATACCTCGCAAACCCTTCGATCACCACGTACGTCTGGACGATCACCACTCATTATCCATATTTCGGGATGCCTCCTAATCAGGACCTCGGTTACCATCCAAACGAGGTGAAGATCTCCGGTCTTCGACCATCGTCTTCATCTTCGAATTTCAATCGTCGGTCGATTATTCGAAATGAGAATTAACTCGTCCTTTTCAAATAATTCACGTATATTTAGAATTTCAAATCGATTTATTTCAATGGTCAAATTATTCGACAACACCAATTGTGTTCTTTAATGTAATTTTCACACCAAACACATTCAACCATCAAAAGCCACATAAATCAAGCAAATTCAGTTTATTTCCACTCCATATTGTTTATGGTATTTTATAACTATTTATCGCTATTTTTATTTATTTTAAAATAGCCAATTTATTCAAAACGACGCTTCGGGCCATAAAGCGGCCGTGGCGCTGTTTTTCTTCAGATTTGATTTACACATATCTGAAAATCTAACCGTTGGATCTTCGCAAAATTTACATCTTTAGAAAGGTCTTTTCAAAACGAACCCAACGGTTCCAGTTTCGGGAAAATCCGACGGTCGGATCTCCCGGTACAATCGTTTGAATTTTCGATTTCAAAATACGAACTACAGCGTCGTTATTCGATTAAATATATAATTATATTTATATATATATAATTATAATCGCTTCTGGCGCTGTTTTTCATCAGATTTGAATTAAACATTCCAGACAATCCAACCGTTGGATTTTTACAAAGTTGGTGCCGTTGGAAAGATCATTCCAAGGCGAACCCGACGGTTGAGGTTTCGGGAAAATCCAATGGTCGGATTTCCCGTACTAGTTGTTTGAAATCACGGTTTCAAAATACGAACTGCACGGCTTCGTTTCGTTTTAATTTTATTTATATTTATATATTTATATAAATATAGTTCATTCAATGATTTCCATATCGTTTTCACTTCAAATATTTTTCTAACACCTTAAAATTTTGGAAAATTTCGCCATAACCTCCCCTGCACCGGGAGCATCGGGAAATCGCAAATAGCTTTCCCGGTCCTTCTAATCTCAAAAAGAAAAAGAAAAAGCCAAGCGGCTAGTCAACAGGCTCATAAAATCATCACCCAAACAAAACAGTAAATGTGTACCTATTTGTCGGGCACAAAATTTTATTCCTCTTCTCTAGCCCCTTTGCTATAACCTGTTCAATGAATATGCATATACATATATATACAGTTCTTATCATTTATCATTTTCTATTCGACTTCATATTTGATTTCTATTTGGTTTAAAAACACCATTCACTCTAATGTTACATAAATAGGTGCAAATCATTTCATTAGCTAATTAATGAATATTTCAACTCATATATGTTTATTTTGAACAAGTGGCTATTTTTAACACTTCACATTTCAACGATTTATGCATACAATAAAAATGTGGATTTTATTGTAAAACAATTCATTTTAAAATATGAATACCATTCAACACATGAATTTCTAATCAACGGATGAATATCAATTCAACACATGAATGTTTTCTATAGTTTCTGTATATAGATAAAAATGTGATTTTTATTATCAAACAATTTATTTCAAAATATGAATACCATTCAACACATGAATTTCTAATCAACGAATGAATATCAATTCAACACATGAATGTTTTCTATAGTTTCTATATATAGATAAAAATGTGATTTTTATTATCAAACGATTTATTTCAAAATATGAATACCATTCAACACATGAATTTCTAATCAACGAATGAATATCAATTCAACACATGAATGTTTTCTATAGTTTCTATATATAGATAAAAATGTGATTTTTATTATCAAACGATTTATTTCAAAATATGAATACCATTCAACACATGAATTTCTAATCAACGAATGAATATCAATTCAACACATGAATGTTTTCTATAGTTTCTATATATAGATAAAAATGTGATTTTTATTATCAAACAATTTATTTCAAAATATGAATACCATTCAACACATGAATTTCTAATCAACGAATGAATATCAATTCAACACATGAATGTTTTCTATAGTTTCTATATATAGATAAAAATGTGATTTTTATTATCAAACAATTTATTTCAAAATATGAATACCATTCAACACATGAATTTCTAATCAACGAATGAATATCAATTCAACACATGAATGTTTTCTATAGTTTCTATATATAGATAAAAATGTGATTTTTATTATCAAGACATTTATTTCAAAATATGAATACCATTCAACACATGAATTTCTAATCAACGAATGAATATCAATTCAACACATGAATGTTTTCTATAGTTTCTATATATAGATAAAAATGTGATTTTTATTATCAAACAATTTATTTCAAAATATGAATACCATTCAACACATGAATTTCTAATCAACGAATGAATATCAATTCAACACATGAAGGTTTTCTATTCAATGAATAAATATAGTTTAAGCATATGAAAATAACTCAAACACACGAATATTATTCAAAATTTCGGCAGCATAACGGCAGGGTAGTTAAAACCGGGACCGTCCCTAGTACGGCTCCTCGCTCTACCTTAAAACCTCGCGGTTTTTGACAATGGGGATCATGCATCTAGTTCGCACGCAGGTGGCATGTATACATTTATTTCATTTCCACAAACTAATCCTATGTGGTTTCAACCAAATATTTTTCAACCACAATCAACCAATATCAATCACAAACAATCCCAAACAATCATTCGCTATCAATCAATTATCACAACAATTTCAATCAATAAATATCGTCCATGGTTTGTGGACGAGGGGCGTATATATATATATATATATATATATATATATATATATATATATATATTTATATATAGCAATTCACTTTTACTTCAACACATATATGTTTATAGAAAAAGAAATTGAAGAGTGAGAAATTCTCATATTAGCTAACCAATACTACGACTCTTCCTTTATAGAAATCTTCGCCAATCTCGCCTTTCGTCGCTTTCGTTGCCCGTATTCTCTACATATGTAAAAATCGAATTTTTACTATGTTATTCAATATATAAAAATTGCATTTTGACTTCGCTATTCGATATATAAAGATCATATTTTTATTATTTCTATGATGTAAAAATTATATTTTTATTGCTTTAAAAATATAAAAATCATATCTTACTTCTTCTACTCAATAAAAATTCCGTCTTTCCTATTTTAAAAATATGATCTTTTCTATTCTAAAAATCTGATCTTTCTATCCCAGTTCAAATCTTTTCTTTTTAAAGTTTGAATCTTTTTCTTTTTAAAATTCGAATCTTTTTTCTTTTTAAAGTTCTAATCTTTTTTCTTTTTAAAGTTCTAATCTTTTTTCTTTTTAAAGTTTAAATTAAAAATCCAATTTTAACCTGTTTAAAATCAGTTTTTAAACCTCTTAAAAATCAGTTTTATACCTTTATAAAATCAGTTTTTAAACTTCTTAAAAATCAGTTTTATACCTTTATAAAATCAGTTTTAAACCATTTTAAAAATCTGTTTTTAAATCCTTTTAAAAATCTGTTTTTACCCTTTTAAAAATCAAAATTAAATCTTTTCAAATCGAAATTTTCAGATGAAAATAAAATAAAAACAATTTACCTTAACCTGCGAAGAAGGGGGGGGGAGATGACGGCCAGGCTCGGCGGCAGGAGGTGCTGGAGGTGGGTGGTCTTCGGTGGTGGTTTGAATTCGAAGAAGGGGGGCTCGTCTTCGTCGGAGCTGACTTCTAGGGGGGGCGGCTTCAGCGTCTCGAACGGGGGGGGGGGGGCCTCTCGAATCGCGTCGCGATGGCTTCGAGGGGGAGGAGAGGGATCGGCGCATGGTGGGGGGGGGCGGGGGGTTCGGCGGTCGTCAGGGCGGTGGCGTCGATGCTTCAGGGGGGCGTCGATCGATAGTTTTAGGGTTTTTCCCTTTTTTTTTCTGTTTAATGAATCGGGGGGGGCCAGGAAGGGAGATAAAGGGGGGGAAATTAAAATTATTTTTATTATTTAATTAATTAATTTTGCAAAAAGGTTGACTTTTACATACGACCTCGAAACGAGGCCCACCGCCTGTCGTCCATAGCATTTTACCCCCATTCCGAACACAATGGGATATGTATCGTAAGCTGATTCGATTGTTTCGAATAGTTTCCGTTGAATTTACATTTAAATCCTTATGTTGAATTTTAAACGTACATTTCAAATTACCGGGGCCACATACTAACTAGAAAAATTCCCGAAAAATATTTTCTAGCTTCGTATTGACGATACGGTCCTAACAAAACTAGTTTCGTCGAATTCTGAGGCCGTTGGAAAAATAGCCAATTTCCAGTCGATTAAAATCAACAGAAACTGGTCAAACGCGTTTTCCTTTGCCACGCTCACATATTAATTCAAAAAATTATGAAATTTGAAACCTAACAATAACTTGACCCTGCGGATCCAACAAAAGTGGTTTCGTCGAAATCCGAGGTCATTTGCAAAATGTCCATTTTTAAGGGCCTGAATTCCATAGCGACTATTCAGAATTTTCAACTGGACATATCTTTTGATTCCCGCTATCAAATTTCGATTTGTCGGATTCATTAGAAAGATATTCACTAATAGATTTAAATATTTAAAATCCATTATTTTAGCCAATTTAAAAATTTTAAATTGGTTCAGATTTTCTGGGTCGTTACATAAGCATACACATATTTATAGTGATATGTTCTAGTGTTTACAGGGGAGCGTGTATTGATAATAACTCCAGAGAATAAATTCTCGTCACCCTGACAAAGCCTGAGGGAGTGTGTATTTTAAATGCTCCAGAGGATAAATCCTCGTCACCTCGTCCCGTATGGGAAATAAATAGTCCATGTGCCGTATCTAAAAACTAGAGAGACGTGATTATTGTCAACTCTAGACCCGTGTGGGGTTTTTATTAATCTGGCAATTTTATCGTTACAATTTAAATAGTCCATATCAGTCATCAGTTCAACCTGTAAAATATAGTCATCGCCATACAAGCCTATCGCTCGTATGGTAAATCTTCCATCTCGTCACACAAGCTCCAAATGCTTATGTGGTATATGATGAAGTATGCCTATCTTCCAGAAGTATGCCATGTAATGTAGTTTGAAATTAATTGTTGCTATCATATGGCGATGTTTATTATTTCACACAGAATAACCAGCACTCCGCATCCAATGGCATTCACAGGAGTTGATATAATAATATTTCGCATCCAACTCATTAAGGTTTACCTATTTGTCGGGCACGCAAATAAAATCTTTACTCAACAGCTATCCGATTTCCTGTTCAAACATATATAATGCACAAGTATATATTTCTAACTATTTTCTTATCAGTTCAATGTGTGATTTAATTGAATAAATTTGTTCTGGTTTTTTTTTGATGATATTCTAATCTTCTCTAAATCAAAGGCCGAAAAGGAACATAACAATGGAAGCCAAAAAGGAACGAAGCCGCAAGTTGTTTAACAAATCAACTCAATTTCCATTATTTCGACTACGGCTTAAGTTCTTCAACTTTTCAGTTTCTAAGAACTTTTCAAATTTTTCAAAAAATTGGCTAACACCCTAAATTTTCGAAAAATTTCGCCATAACCTCCCCTGCACTGGGAGCACCGGGAAAATCCCGAAATTGCCATATAGGCCTTCTGATCTCAAAAAGAAAAAGCCAAGCGGCTAGCCAATCGACTCATAAAATCATCATCACCCAAACAAAACAGTAAATTATAGTAAATATGTACCTATTTGTCGGGAAAACAAATTTTATTCTTCTGCTCTAGCCTCCTTGCAATGACCTGTTCAATGAAAGTACATGTATATGCAAGCAATTGCAATCATTTTTCAATACAGTTCAATGTTTGGTTCAATAAGGCTTAAATGGTTCAAAATATCAAACAAATAAACAAACAACACAACCATCAATCAATTAGTGAATTAGAATTTCAAATTCATAATTTTGATATATATACAAAAAAATCCTGTTTTTGATGCCAAATCACGACAATAAATCTATATAGTTTCGGTTCTCACACTAGTCAAATGGAAATATATAGAAAGCACACCTTTGAAACACGAAAATAATTACTGATGATGACGCGAAAATCATCAGAATCAGGTCCATGCGACTAGAGTGTGATTCTATATCTATCCAGTATATTAAAACTTCGAATATACGTTCATGACGCGTATATGCAAAATCTTTATATACTAGATTGTCCAAATTCAAAATAAATAAATATTCAAATACGTATACTTGAATTTAACTTTCAAAACAAGGTTTGTTTTCAAATTTTTATTTTAAAAATATACTCTTCACACTCGTTCTAGGATACTACTGATCCTATCTCTAACGAGTCATTCTCATTGGATATTACTAATCCAATATCTGATGAATTCTTTCGTTCGGTTCTAATGTGTCTTGTTCTCGAGCTCTGTAAACCAGAGCTCTGATACCAACTGTGAGGACCCGTAACTTCCCCGGTAAGGAAAGAGCGGATACTTCGAGAACAAGCCACAACAGAACGCAAATAGAAGAACATTTCATTGTATATTACAACAATTCCATCAAAATACAAGAATATACAGAGTATGAATTAATATTACACAGAAAATATCAGAGATTTAAATTACATTTAAATACATCGCAGCGGAAATAATACAAAACACAACTAGAAGAGATATACGGATACAGAGCTTTCCGGATATCGTTCCAGCTGTAGATCAGGATCCTGTGAATATAAATCTGCAAAACCAAAACTACTAGCTGCCCGTGTGGAAAATAGGGGCACCCAGAGTTTAGGTTAAAACAATAAACTCCAGGTCAGTCATGTGACTAGTGTGAGAACTAAAACAGTTATTAATCTTTGTTTTTAAAGTTAGGTAAATCAAGGGACCACGCCGTATAACACGGAACGGGTTTCCTCCCAAGAATACCAGTGCATAAAACAAACAGCACAATGCTAAATATAGAACAATGAAGCTATTATAAGACCCAGATCCCATCACACAATGCAATGCAAGCCGGAGGATAGGGTTTTCCCTTATAATAGCCAAATATGCTTGATACGCGAAATTTCATCTTATATTATTACTATAAGTGAAGAAAACAACTTTAAATATAAATGTATCAATCATAGACGGCATGGGTACCATATATCATGTCACCAATACTAGGCTCTACAATCAAAACCGCAAAATGTCTTATTTGGAAATTGGATTTCCATCATGGTGGCTCTTGATTCGAAAGATCGATCGTGTAGTGCCATGTACAATGGCTTACGTCTCAGCTAGAGAAAACACCGTAATGCACATCCGCACTTTTGGGAAATCGAGTATCACTGCGGCTTACGTCCCGGCGAAAGAAAACACTGCTTACCCTATCCCTCTGAGCACTAAGCTCAATCTCGGTCGACTAAATCCACGACACCACTAAGGTGCCCATCCACTAAAAAGCATACTGATCAAACCATCAGTTTACCACCATACCGGGGTGTGAGGCTCGCGAATCAACGCTATACACAAAGCCGTGCTATATTAAAGTTGCGCTTTGATCATCATCCACCAAACTTTGCTTTTCAACAAAAGTTTGGATCACTGCATCTCAGCATGCCACACTATCAATCCATATCGTACCACTGAGTTCTACCAATATATAACCTCTGAGCTCGTATGTCTCAGAGAAGGACATTAAGTAAGAGAATAAATTCTCCGCCGCAAAACAGATATATATTTAGCAGATATCAACGAATACAATATAAAGGAATACAATGTCAGGCACACCATCCATTTACAAGTCCGTTCTAGGTCTGAACGAAACCGGAGGCACTTTCCTCGCATATCCGTCGACCTCCAAGCACGTCCGGACGGCTACTACTTTAGCCCCCTTCATGGTAGCTACTCCCATCGTGAGCATCAGTAGCACCCACCCATTTGATGTGAAGATCGTCGGTCTTGCACCATCTTCAATCTCTTCGACCCGTCGTCGAGTCAGTTATTCAGAATGGGTTATACCCGGACTTTCTGAATAACTCACGTATCTTAATCAACAAGTGCTATCAAACACAATATACGCCTCATTCCAATTCATAATATTCACACTCCTAGGGAAAGATTCCCATTAATTTTATCAAAGATAAATTCTTTTAAAATTATTCTTTAATCTTCCTTTGGATATCATTTCAAACCATATTATGGTTTTCCATACTAGTCGGGATTAGCCAACCACACTGAAGTAATTATTTATTTTATTTCCCAATCCCAACCTATTTATCCCATGGAGTAAAACTGGTGATACTCCATATCTAACACCACGGGGTTATCGGTAAATTTAATTACCATTTCACGTTCAAATCTAATTAAAGATTTAACTATCGCTAGGAGTAAAATAGGTGATACTCTCCTTTCGATCATTTCCAAATTTTGATAATTTAAATTATCAATTCCTATTTCAATCTAATTAAAGATTCATTAAAACTCCTTTTACTGGGTTAAAGAACTAATGTCATTTAAAACACAGTCCACGATAAACCCAAATCACATTTTATTTCAATTCCAATGAAATATATTAGAAATTCTGGTTATTTAAAACCCATTTCAAATTCAATTTATTTCTTTCAAAAATAAATTGGTTTTAATTCTAGTTCAAAACTAGTTCATTTCGATAAAAAACTATTTTTTTGTTTTCAAATATGGAGTTTTCATCCCAGTTTTTCCCAAATCATTTATTATGATTTTACACAAATTATAGATATTTTTAGTGATTTTATCAAGGCCCGTAAAGTCGATTTCCATCTACGGCCATCGAACTGCACTTACAGCGACCTTTTCCAAATTTGATTTGGACATAATTCCAAATCCAACCGTTAAATTTCAAATTTCTAATATTCATTGGAAAGCTCTTTTCGATACGAACCCAACGGTTCCGGTTTTAGGAGAATCCGACGGTCGGATCTCCCGTAATGTCCGTTCGAAATTAATGGTCGAAATTCGCGAACTGCCGCGGCGCGGCGCGTTCTATTCAGGCCATTATATTATATATATTATATATAATATATACTTCGTCGATTTCTATTTAAAACGAATTTTATAAATCGTTTTAAATTCGTTTTCAAAACGATTTCAACTTCATTTCAGATTCAAATCAAAATTGAATTTTTCCCAATATAAATTCGTTTTAAATTCATTTCAAATTGATTTCAATTCAAATTCGATTCTATTCAATTCCAATTCGAATTCATTTCTATTCAATTTCAATTCGAATTCGTTTTATATTCAATTCAATTCGAATTCACTTTATATTCTATTCAATTTGAATTCACTTTATATTCAATTCAATTTGAATTCACTTTATATTCAATTCAATTCGAATTCGTTTTATATTCAATTCAAATCGAATTCGTTTTATATTCAATTCAAATCGAATTCAATTCGATTCAATTTGATTCTATTCTATTCGATTCAATTTGATTCTATTCTATTCGAATTCAAATTTCAATTCTATTCTATATTTTTACATCTCTTTCTAAATAGTCATTTTAAAAACGAATATAATCGATATCAATATCGTTCGTGTCAAAATAGCGCATCTCTAATAACCACGGCTTTATATTTTTCAATAACTTCGTTATTCTATTCAACAAATGAATATTTATCCTATTCAACGCATGAATCTATATTTCTTTCACCACATGACTAATCTCAACAAATGAGTACCGTCAACACGTTAATCTTTATTTTTTAATATTCTTTATTTTCCCAATTGGAATGAGGCCCAATCAATCACCATATAATGTTAATTATATGGATTCCATACACCACATGTATATAATAGCAATGATAAACAATCAACCATCATCCAAGGTGCACTACACAACTGCATAAGCATCAAATATAAATAATTAACGCTTACACAGGCTGTCGACCAATTGATCGACATACAATTAAATAATTGGGATTAGTGTACGCCAAATTTCATCCCAACACCCGTGTGGGGTTTCAAATCAACAAACACAGATTTTTATTTGTGCAGTTGGGCGATGTGTAAAATTTATCGTCCCAATCAATATCAGTCAAATCAGTGTATATAAACAAATCGGCCGATTTGTTTATAATTATTTATTTATTCACATTCACATTAAAAATTATATTTTTAACGATAATTAATTTATTTCAACCATCTACTTTTTATCATCGATTTCACATCAACAATACAAACAAATTTCACAATACATCAATCAAACAAACAAGCCATTCATGGTCTGTGGATGATGGGTGTCGGGTGCTGCTAAGCACCGTCTGCATCCTAGTATATATATTAACTAGAAATTTGAAATAAAAGTGAGGAGTTCTCACCTTGGAGATCCACTCCTCCATTCTATTTCTGAATTTCTGAACATCTGGATTTCGTTCTGCTTTCCGTCAATTCCATCGCACTCTTATTCACACTGTTCATAATAAAAATCACATTTTTATTATTCAGTCTTATTTATAAAAATCTTATTTTTACATCTCCACTTTATATATAAAAATCGTATTTTTACTTGAACAAAAGTCGTATTTTTACATGAACAAAAATCGTATTTTTACTTTAACAAAAATCGTATTTTTACTTTTCAAAACAACGTATATTTCCCCTTTTTTTCCAATACTAATCTATTTATATATTTATATATATAAATTTCATTTTTAATCCAATGTTATTCAAATAAAATCTAAAAATAAAATCAATGAAAATTTATTTAAAACACTTGCTATTTTTAAACCAATGCTCTTCACGTAAAAACTTGATTTTTAAACTTATGATTTTCATATAAAAATTTTGGTTTTTATTTCAATGTTATTCACTTTCAAAAATTAATTACTTCAATCATTAATTAAGCAATGTATAAGTTAAAAAGGAAATAAGAAAATAAACCTTCCTCTGTAGAACTCGTCCTCGCCGTTCAAAGCACTGTTCAGAGTTAGGGTTTGAAATTGCGGGCCCCACCATACCCTAGAAGATGATCGGAGTGCTCCACGTTCTCCGCCGCCTTGAGCCGCGCCTGGAGCCGCCCATCACGTCGATCTCGCCGCTGGCTTTGCGCTGGAAATCGCCTGGCAATGGCGATGCTTTAAGGCCGCCATTCCAGAAAACGAGGCCACTATACTCGATCATAGCTGTCCCAAATCAAAGACCTCACGCTCCTCCATTGTTTTCACATTGGAAGCTCGTCGGATTGAAGCTTGGATGGAGGGCGATTTGGGTTTCTTTTTTGGAGCTTTCTGAACGTCAGTTGAATGAAGATGGCGGCTAGGGTTTAGATGGATATAGTTATTTATATTAAATTATTTTATTATATTATATTTAATTCGTACATTAGTTGTTTAACATCACGAAATGCAAATCGAACCCAACGACTATCGTCCCTAGCTAATTACCCCCATTCAGAACACAATGGAATATGTATCGTAGGCCAATTCGATCGTTACGATCAGTTTTCGTTGAATTTAAAATATAAATCTATATATATTGAATTTTAACGCACATTTCAATTTACTGGGCTCACATACAGATCCTAAAAGTTCCAGAAAAATTATTTCTAGCTTCGTATTGACGACACGGTCCTAACAAAACTAATTTCGTCGAATTCTGAGACCGTTTGAAAAATGGCCAATTTCCCGTTGTTTAAAATCAACTGAAACTAGTCAAACATGTTTTCCTTTGCCACGCTCACATATTGATTCAGAAAATTACGAAATTTGAAACCTAGCAATACTCTGACACTGCGGATCCAACAAAAGTGGTTTCGTCGAAAACCGTGGTCGTTTGCAAAATGGCTATTTTCAATGGCCAGAATTCCATAGCGACTATTCTGAATTTTCAACTGGACATATCATTTGATTCCCGCTATGAAAATTCAATTTGTCAGATTCGTTGGAAAGATATTATCAATTAGATTCAAATATTTAGGGTTTCGTTAAAATCCGGTTTATTTTGCACCCGGTACATTCATTTGAAGTTTGAAATCGAATTATCGAACTACCGCGCCATTTTCAATTCCTTTTATAATTAAAATAAAATTTTATATTCTAACGACGATGTATATAAATATATACGTTCTAATTCTATTCAAAATAAATTTTTCGTCGTTATTATTTAAAATAATCCATTTTAAATATTCAAAATTCGCTAAAATTGCCAAAATTAAAATTTTAAATTGGCTCGTATTTTACGGGTTGTTACAGAATGCTTGATACGCTAAATTTCATGTTTTATTCTTAATCAGACTCCAACCGTAAACTAGTAAGAGAACGGTTCCCTAAGTATTAACCCCGAAGGCCGAAACCAACATCAGATCAATACCCTGGAAACCACCCATCTTAAATCGTTTCCAG